>OX453314.1:22855205-27792230 GCA_949710035.1 Crambus lathoniellus | reverse complement strand
TAACCTAACCTAACCTAACCTAACCTAACCTAACCTAACCTAACCTAACCTAACCTAACCTAACCTAACCTAACCTAACCTAACCTAACCTAACCTAACCTAACCTAACCTAACCTAACCTAACCTAACCTAACCTAACCTAACCTAACCTAACCTAACCTAACCTAACCTAACCTAACCTAACCTAACCTAACCTAACCTAACCTAACCTAACCTAACCTAACCTAACCTAACCTAACCTAACCTAACCTAACCTAACCTAACCTAACCTAACCTAACCTAACCTAACCTAACCTAACCTAACCTAACCTAACCTAACCTAACCTAACCTTTTTTTTTTTTTTTTTTTTTTTTTTTTTTTTTTAGACGAGGGGAAAATGCTCCTTATGCACACCCCGCCACCAGAGACTGGGGCAGGGGAAGTGGGGCTCTCCCGCTGGTGAACAGCGGGCATACCGATCACTAAAAACCCCCCGTTTTTCTACCTCCACGCCGGTTCTGGCGCCGTGGGTTCCAGACGAATCGACCACAGTCGCCCCAGCTGACTTTTTCTTGGTCCCATGCGTGCACGTTATAGACCACCTATCCGCGCCAGTCTACATCAATGTGCAGGGCGCAGTGCGGGCGCTGAGTAGGATCAGCGCCCGCTAGTTTCGTTAGGGTGGCACGAAATCACGGGCATACCTCCGCAATCGTCTTCCCGGTCTCCTACGCCTGATCGGATCCGCGTCAATGTCCTCCTCGCGTACCCGTTCAGTGGCCTCCTTCTGCGTCATCACCTCCTCGCAGAAGGAGACCATTGCTTCCCAGGCCCTGTCGCTTTCCAACATAGCTTCGACTACGTTAGGTAGCGAGAGATCTGTCCCAACCTCCGTAACAAGAGCATGGCGCTGTTGACTCCAGGTAGGACACCCCTCTAGGGTATGCTGCGCCGAATCCTCCGCCGCACCGCACTCGTGACACCTCGGAGTGGTTTCCCTGCGAATCTGGTGCAGGTATTTGCCGAAACAGCCGTGACCGGTCAAGACCTGCACCAGATGGAAGGTCAGCGTCCCATGGCGCCGCGAGACCCATTCCTCCAGGACAGGACCTATGGCTTCAACCGTACGAGTACCGTACGTACCGTATTGTAGATCCTCTATCCATAACTGCATAACAACCTCCCTATGGTCGTCTCTGAGCGACTCTATCTCTTCAAGAGTGGGGCGGACGCCTCGCGCTCTGGCCTCGACTTTGTGCTTGTATACCGCCGCAAGTACCCTGGCTTCCAACTCCCAGGGCGGGGTGCCGGCTATTACAAGGGCAGCGTCGGCAGACACCGTCCGATAGCCTCTGATGGCTCTGAGTGCCATTATGCGCTGGGGTTTCAGCAACAAGCTTCGGGTCTTAGAGTGGAGTGACTCATACCATACCGGCGCGCCATAAAGGGCCATGCTGCGAATGACCTTAGCATAGAGCTGACGACAAGTCGCACTGGGGCCTCCTAAATTGGGTAGTATACTACCAAGTGCACTCGCCGCGTTCACAAGACGGGGAGCCAGCTTTTGAAAATGCTGGAGAAAGCTCCATCGGTTATCCAGTGTTAGGCCGAGATAAGAGATTGTAGGCCTCACTGGGATTCTGACATTATCCACCTTGATGAAGGAATTTGCCGGTGGGCCTCTCCGATATCCATGGAAAAGGATTGCCTCAGTCTTACCCAGCGCAACCTCTAGTCCTAGCAGCCTTATCCTACCCACGACCAGAGTAGTGCCAACTGTGGCCAAGCGCGCCGCTTCTTCATAGCTGCTACCCCGGGCAGTGACCAAGGTGTCGTCTGCGTAACAAATGATGTTTATCCGGGGTGGCAGACTGCCCCTCAACACCCAATTATATCCTAGGTTCCACAAGAGTGGCCCAAGCACCGACCCCTGTGGAACACCGCAGCTCACATTATGTGTGCGCATCACTCCTCCTGGTCCTATTAATTTCACCCGCCTGTTGGTGAGGTAGTCTTTCACCAATCTGATGAGGTATGGAGGTACTCTATGGTGTTGCAGAGCCTCTAAGATACACTCAAAAGGAAGAGTATTAAAAGCGTTGGCGATGTCAAGAGACACCGCCAAAACCCTGTCCCCCTCATCAAAAGCCTCCTCGCATATCCGCTTCAGCTCCAAAACGGCATCAATAGTTGACCGCCCTGCTCGGAAGCCGTACTGTCGGTCTGATAAATCCGGCCCGGTCCTCGTCAGGTGTTCGATGATACGGGCAGCGAGTAACCGCTCTAAAAGCTTGCCCGTCTCATCCAGCAGCACGATAGGTCGAAAAGCCGCAGGAGAATCGGGTTCACGTCCCTCTTTGTTGAGCAGGCACAATCTGCCATCCTTCCAAATGCTGGGAAATCTGCCGGATTCCATGCAGGCGGTAAACAAGTCACAAAGCTGGTCCCCTAGGTGTTCAATCGCCGCGACCAGAACGCAGCCAGGGACGCCGTCGGGCCCAGGAGCCTTTTTCTTCCCACGCAGCTTATCCACCGCCACGTCCAACTCCGACCTTGTGACAGGAGAGATGTTTTCTATAACTTCCGGCTCCGTGGAAGGTACCACCATAGAGGGAGGTTCAAAGGCCCCTCGACTCGGGAAGAGCGCCAAAACCACCTGTTGCAGGAGCTGAGGATCGAAAGTATCTAAAGCAGGCGGTCTTTGCCCCATTTTATTTCGTACCCTCTGATACGGTCTCCCCCATGGGTCTCGATCCAGGTCGGTAATAAATTCGTTCCAAGACCTGTCCTTGGACTCGGCTATGGCCCGCTGAAGAGCAGTCTTGGCCTCCACGTAAGAGTTGTAAAGTAGGGTCTCATATTCACTACTGCGACCTCTCAGTCGACGGCGACATCGTTTGTGGGCGCGGCGGGCTTCATTGCACGCAACACGAAGAGCAGCAATCTCCGTGGTCCACCAGTATACCTGCCTTCTATTTGCCGGCGTTCCACGTGAGCGGGGCATAGCCGCATCGCAAACTGCCGTCATGTCCCTTCGGAATTGAACAGCCCGCTCATTGACATCCCTCTGCTGGACCGCACTTGTGGACCCCCAGCTGGCTACAATTGCTGCTTCTTCAGCAAGCTCTCTATTAAAATGGGTGAGTGCCCACCTTGGGAAGCGCTGTCTTGTACCGCTCTGTCCCGGTACCGAACTGATTATATTAGAGCGGGAGACTTCAAATCTGATGTAGAGGTGGTCAGACAGAGACTCTTCTTCTCCCATCACACGCCAGCCAGAAATACGCGGGGCAAAGGAAGGGGTCGCGAAAGTTACATCCGGTCTGGACCCCCCGTTCCTTCTCACGCACGTGTATTCCGTTCCGCGGTTGGCGACGCTTAACCCAGCCGCTGCCACAAACTCCGCCACTACTTCCCCACGATCGTCTGTAACCCGGGAACCCCAGTCCGAAGACTTTGCATTCAGGTCTCCCATAACTAATATCTGCGCAGGAGCAAACCTTCTGATGACCAGGCCGAGGAGACCAACAAATGACTCTAGTTCAGACGTCCGCGTGTTAGGAGAGAAATATACCCCGACCAACGTTATTCCACCCCAAGTCGCCACTACATATCCTAGCCCCCTCTCTTTGACAACTAGAGGGAAGCTAGAGGCTTCACGGGTGATTATAGCCACCGTGCCATTAAGGTCGCTCGCCCAATGAGACCGAGTGGGTACATAGTAGGGCTCTGAGATGACTGCGACATCAATATCCCACTCCACCATGGATTGTGAGAGCAGATCTTGTGCCCTGGTGGCGTGGTTTATGTTACCCTGTAGGAATTTGAAATGAGGGGACGTACTATCCATTATGTGCTGTCATTTCCACCTCCACTGGCGTACTGATACGCTCCATAACAGGGGTGGGGGTTTTGGTCCTTAAACCCTCTAATGGCTTCGTACGAGGGGGGTTGCAATTCCTCCCTCCCATTCTATGCCCAGCAGGGCGGTTCGCCGCTGCGCAGACTGCACAGTTGAAGTCCGCTGTACAACTAGCCGCTACGTGATCAGGTTTCCCGCAACGGTAGCACAGCTTGCTACGGTCCATTTCAGCCGGGCAGCGCTGACCAGTGTGACCAACACCTAAGCAGCGGTAACACCTCATAGGCAAGGGGTCGAGAATCCGCACCTGGGCAGAGCTCCACCCAACCAGCAATCTCCCTCTCTCCATCACTTTTTTGGCCGCAGCCACAGGGCACCGTGCGAGAACAGAACCCGCAGCTCCCCTACCAAACCGTATTTCCCCAACTTTTACCTGGTCAGTGTGACAGTCACCAGTTTTGGCTAAAGCCGCAGCAACCTCCGCTTTTCCGACAGAGTCATCTAGCCCCATTATACGCATGTCTACGCACTTCGTGGGTCTATCCACCTTGGCGACATCGCCGAGAGCCTCTCGCATCCTAGCGGCCAGTGCGTCCGCTTTTTCTCCATTGCCAGAACCAGGAATGGTGAGTATTCTAGCCCCAGTGGCTGCTTGCTTGCACCGCAGGCCTTCAAGCCCAAATTCTTGGAGTTGCATTATACTTCGGGCTTTCCCCAGGACCTCTGCATATGAGACGCCTTTTTCCACTGCGTCTGGTTGGAGAGTGACCACAATGGCGGCGGAGCTAGGGGGAGTTAATTTCTTCTTCTTTTTCTTCTTCTTCTTGTTAGCCTGCGGAGAAGTTGTAGCACCCGCAAGCGTCTTAGGGTTGGCAGAGGGTGTTGCCCTATTTATCCTCCCATTCTTTCCGACTGTATGCCACTCATTCTGGGCAGAGTTAGCTACTGCTGCCGGGTCTGGAGTCGCAGTAGAGGCGGTCGTCGGTTGTTGTCGAAGACCTGAAGCTGATGGGCCCGGTTTTGCAGGACCAGCTGGTGTTTTTGAAGTTTTTTGCGCTGCCTCTCTTCTTCTATCTGCTTCCAGAGGCGGCCGCATGATGGGAGCCGGAGGAAGCCTACTTTCAAAACTTTTGAGTCTAGTATTGACCATCAGACCAACGGAGTCTATTATGGAGCGTTTCAGCTCGTCTATAATATTAGCCCCCAGTACTGAAACCAGATCCACAGAAGGAGCTGTTTCAGGAGAGTCTACCTCCACTATTTGATGCTCTTTAGACACCGCCGCCTCACTCTCCATCGAGTGCATCGAGATGGTATTTTGCAGCGCCTTAACTTGCTTCTTCAATTCCGCAATCTCTCGCTGGGAATTTAGGTAATCCGCTCGCAATTGACGCACTTCCTCCTCCGTACTAGTAGTAGTAAAGCTACCTATAATGCCAGCGATCTGTGAGCAACTGTTGTTTAGTGTCTTCTGGGTCGTGCCCTTAAGTTTGCCACACGTACGAGAGATGTTCCTTATCGCCTCAAGGTGATCAAAGGCTGCAAGTTTTATCACCTCTGTGGCACTTATCTCTTCCCCCACCTCCGCCTGACTCTCTTTCGACAAAGACGACGTAGGTCGCGGAAAACCTAACCTAACCTAACCTAACCTAACCTAACCTAACCTAACCTAACCTAACCTAACCTAACCTAACCTAACCTAACCTAACCTAACCTAACCTAACCTAACCTAACCTAACCTAACCTAACCTAACCTAACCTAACCTAACCTAACCTAACCTAACCTAACCTAACCTAACCTAACCTAACCTAACCTAACCTAACCTAACCTAACCTAACCTAACCTAACCTAACCTAACCTAACCTTTTTTTTTTTTTTTTTTTTTTCGAGGGGAAAATGTACTTTTACGCACCGCCCGCCACCAGATAACTGGGGCAGGGGAAGTGGGACTCTCCCGCTGGTGAACAGCGGGCATACCTTACACTAAAAACCCCCCGTTGTGACGTCTCTGCCGGTTGTCGGTGGCATGGGTTCCAATCGGGAATCGACCACACCGCCCCGGCCGGCCATGGCTTATCCTGGCCTCGATCTTGTGTTTAGGAGACGCGCGTCACGAGTGGCGTCTCCGTCCTTCATCATGGGGGGAAAAGATGCGCGGCGTAGCGCCTTCTACGTCCCCCAGTTCGTCGGCGTCTGAGCGGGTGCGCCTGGGCATCACCCTCGCGAAGCCGCTCAGTGGCCTCCTTCTGCGTTATAACCTCCTCGCAGAAGGTGGCCATGGCGTCCCAGGCCCTGCTGTCTTCCAGCATGGCCCTAACTACACTGGGTAGGGAGAGATCAGTCCCTACCACCGCCGTGAGTGTGCGGCGCTGTCGGCCCCAAGTTGCACACACCTCCAGGGTGTGCTGCGCCGAGTCACGAGCAGCACCGCATTCGTGGCACATAGGGCTCACCTCGCGCCGAATCATGTGCAGGTAATCCCCGAAACAACCGTGTCCGGAGAGTACCTGCACAAGGCGGTAAGTCAAAGACCCGTGCTTCCGCGCCACCCACTGTCTCAGCACCGGCTGGATTGCTTCAACTGTGCGCCGACCAAACTCCGCGGACTCGAGTTCCTCCTCCCATCGCTGCATAACTGCGTCGTGCGCGTCGCGTCTTATCGCTTGGACCTCCTCATGGGTCAGACGATCTCCCCGTGCCCTACACTCAATTTTGTGCCGGTATACTTCGTCAAGCACCTCCGCTTCCATCTCCCATGGCGGAGTGCCTGCCAGCGCTAGGGCCGCCGACGCAGAAACTGTACGGTAAGCTCTTATAGCCCGTGTAGCCATCGCGCGTTGTGGGGAACGCAGGAGCGCACAGATATGCCTATTCATGGCATCTGCCCAGACCGGCGCACCGTATAAGGCCATACTTTTAACCACGGTCGCATAGAGGCGACGGCAGCTAATGCTTGGCCCACCAACATTTGGGAGTAGCCGACCGAGAGCTAGCGCCGTCTTAACAAGTCGCGGGGCCAGCTTCTTAAAGTGCGGTATGAAGCCCCACCGGCTGTCTAGGGTTAAGCCCAGGTACCGCATAGTATTGCCTACAGGGACATTTACACCATCCACTGACACAAAAGCATCGGCTGGTGGGCCATCGCGGGGCCCATGAAAGCAAATAACCTCCGTTTTATTCAGAGCTACCTCCAAACCCAACATTCTTATCCTTTGGACAACCAGGGTCGCGCCAACGGTAGCCAGACGCGCCGCTTCTGAGTAGCTGTTGCCCCGGGCGGTGATTAGGGTGTCATCCGCATAACTGATGATGTTCATGCGGGGCAACAGAAGACCTCGCAGGACCCAATTGAAACCAATGTTCCACAGGAGCGGCCCGAGGACTGACCCCTGTGGAACGCCACAACTTACTTCACGACTGTACATGGCTCCTCCTGGCCCAATGTACTTGACCTTACGTCCTGACAAATAACTTGCAACTACTTTCCGGAGATAGTATGGAACCTCGTGAAACCGTAGGCCCTCCAAGATGGTTTCGAAGGGGATGGTGTTAAACGCGTTGGCGATGTCAAGAGACACCGCCAGCACCTGTTCCCCTCTCGAAGTTGCCCTGTTACAAATACGCCTCAATTCCAGCAGGGCGTCAACAGTGGACTTTCCAGCACGGAAGCCATATTGCCGCTCGGACAAGTCAGGTCCCGCAGTTGAGAGGTGCTGCTCAATACGCGCGGCGAGTAGGCGCTCGAAAAGCTTACCCGCCTCGTCTAGGAGAACGATGGGCCTGAACGATGAGGGCGACCCAGGAGCACGTCCTTCCTTTTTTAAAAGACAGAGTCTGCCGTTCCTCCACGTGTAAGGGAACTCTCCCGACTCCAGGCACAGGGAAAACAGGTCCCTGAGCTGTTGTCCTAGGTGTTTTGAGGCCGCCACCAACACAAAACCAGGTACTCCATCTGGGCCCGGAGCCTTTCTCCCCTTCGCTCGGAGTCTGTCTAGCGCGGCATCGAGCTCCTCTTCGGTGACTGGAGCAGCCCTGACCGTCATCTCGTCTTCCCTTGTCGGAGAGGTCATTACCGGCGGGACGAACGCAGCCCTTCTCGGGAAGAGGCCAGACACAGCGTCACTCAACTGTCGTGGCTCAAAGTCCTCTAGCGAAGGCGCACCACCGCGCATTTTACTGCGTACCACGACAAAAGGTCTTCCCCAGGGGTCGCGGTCTAAGTCCTGGAGCCATTCCTCTCGCGCTCTGGACTTTGCCTGTGAAATGGCCTTCTGAAAGTCCAGTTTCGCTTGTTTGTAGGCCTCGTAGAGAAATTGTTCCTCAATCTCGGTATGCCTTCTTCGGCGACAACGTTTGTGGTCTCGACGCTTTCTATTGCAAGTTTCCCGGAGAGACGCCAGCTCAGCGGACCACCAGTAGACTGCCTTCTTGCCTGGAGGCGGGCCCAGGGAGCGGGGCATTGCTGTATCGCATATGTAAGTGAGGTCCTCTCGAAGTCTAAGAGCCCGCTGATTAGCGCTATCTTGGCGGCTATCGCGGGCGTCATGGTTCCAACCTACAACTATTGCGGCTTCTTCAGCTAAATTTGGGTCGAAATGTGTGTGAGCCCACTTTGGAAACCGAGCACCACTACCTACACTTCTCCGGGGCAGTCTGTTAGTTGATGCCACGTTGGTGGCGACCTCAAACGTTATGTATTTATGGTCAGAAAGGGACTCCACCTCTCCATGCACACGCCACCCTGAGATCCGAGCGGCTAGAACAGGGGTTGCAAACGTCACGTCAACTATTGAGCCACCATTCCGCCTCACGCACGTGAATTCGTGGCCCCTATTGCAAACTGCGAGTCCAGACGACGCTGCAAAGTCTGCGACTATGTCACCTTTGTCGTCCGTGACATGGGAGCCCCAAACGGCCGACTTAGCGTTGAGATCCCCCATGACCAAAACCTGTTGTCGCTGACCAACCAACCGACCCACAACAAGACCTAGGAGATCAATGTAGACTTCTAGTTCGGCTACACTTTTGTTCGGAGAGAAATAGACCCCCACTATAGTGACATCCCCGAATTCAGCCACCACGTATCCCCGTCCCCTCTCCTTAGCCACTAACGGAGTGCCAGAATCGGGATCAACTACAATTGCGACCAAGCCGCTTAAATCGCCTACCCAATGAGACAAGGTTGGAACGAAATACGGCTCCGAGATCACAGTTATATCAACCTTCCACTCCACCATAGTCTGCGAAAGCAGATCTTGAGACCGGGTGGAGTGATTGACATTAGCCTGAAGAAAGCTGAGATGCGGTGCACTAGTCATCGCTTTGTTCTGACATTATCTCAGCTTCCTCCGGCAGAAGCGGGTCGGCTACGGTGGGAGGGGCACGAGTACCTGGGCCCTCCTTTGGTTTGATGTGAGGAGGATCACACTTCTTGCCCCCCATTCGGTGACCAGAGGGTCGCCCAGCATCTTCACAGACGGCACATCTATAAGCTGGTTGACTGCAGCTAGCAGCGATGTGTCCGTCTCTCCCACAGCGGTAGCACAGCCCACTACGGTCAACCTGACTCGGACACCGCTGGCTCGTATGCCCAAGGCTCAGGCATCTGAAACAGCGCATAGGCAGCGGTTCTAAAACACGCACCATGGCCGAGCTCCAGCCCACCAAAAGTCTCCCCGTTTCTACAATCTTTTTGGCAATAGGCACTGGGCATTTTGCCAAAGCCGAGCCTGATCCCCCCGGACCAAATCGGACTTCTCCTACCTTAATCTGGTCGGAGGAATAAGCTTCTCCGCCCTTCTCCAAAATAGCAGCCATAATGTCCTCTTTCCCGATCGAGTCATCGAGCCCTGAGATACGGAGGTCAACACACTTTGTGGGTCTAGTGACTTTAGCCACTCCCGACAGCACCTCGCGCAGCTTAGAAGCCAACTGATCCGCCTTCTGTTCATTTCCAGGGCCTGGGATGGAGATAATCCTGGCCCCCGTTGCCGCCTGCTTACAGCGGATGCCCTCGAGTCCGAAGTCCTTAAGCTGCATTTGTGCCCTAGCCTTGCACAGGATGGTGGCATATGTAGCACCCTGCGCGATAGCATCTGGATGCAGTGTCAAGACGACTGCTGCCGATCGCGGTGCTGAAAGACCAGCTTTCTTTTTGTTTCGCCTCTTGCGTTTCTTGTTTTGAGCGGCTGCATCGGCCGTATCAGCTGGTGAGTTGGATGCCCCCTGCGACGCAGATTGAGCCGCCTTCAACCTCTTGTTTCTGGCTTTTCGGCTTTCAGCCGTCTCCCACTCCCCTTGTGCTGGGGTTGGCGCTGACGGCGTCGCCGGGCTATCTGGCTGACTACGAGAAGAAGAAGGGCCTGCTGTTGGTGCCTGCCGACGAGAAGGCGCTGGCGCTGGAGGTGGAGCAGCTGGTGCTGGTGAAGGAGGCTCTCTCCTTTTATCGCCCGCCAGCTGCGGTCTGATGATGGGCGCTGGGGGAAGTCTCGACTCAAAGCTGCTGAGTTGGGTTTTCACCATTTCCCCAATAGAAACAAACAAGTCTCGTTTAAAATGCTCCATCATTTCCGCCTGTAGCGCAAACGAATCTTTGGCAGGCCTGGGCACAGAAGACTGTGCTTGACATTCGGATAATGTTTTGCGCATGGCCTTCATTTCCGTCTGTACTTTCTCCAGCGTAGATGAGAGGCGAATATTTTCAGCGTGAAGCCTACGAACTTCTACATCATCCGACCGTACAGTTAAAGCGTTGAAGATTTTAGAGATACCTCGTATCGCGTCTTTTAGAACCTTCTGACAGGAGCCCTTGAGTTTCCCTGATCTCTCGGCCACACCCTTTATAGCTTCCAATTTTTGCGCCATTATAGCCCTGAGACGCTCAGCACTCTCGTCATCCTGACCAGGTTGTACTGATAAGTTCGAACCTGAATCGCTGCTTGGATCCATCATCGACCAGCTGTCATACTGTCCGCCAGCGAACTCTCCACCAGTGAACTCAAACGCATCATCCGCGTCCCTTTCATAGTCGTCCAATGGGCGGAGTTTTAACGACTTGACAAACTCAGTCCTTGCCATATTCCGCAGCATATCCTTCGCACGACCTATACCAGTACCAATGCTCTTGGTTGGAGGACGACCGCGTTTCCCACTACCACGCCCAACAGCGAATGGCTTAAGCTTTTTAGTGGTCGGCGCAGAAGTCCTCACCCTACCATCAGACTCAGGAGAGGATTGGACATCTCTCGTACGCTTTTTTGCCTTAGACTTTTTACCAACTCCCCTGGCGGCAAGGCAAGACTGACTACTCGCTGCTGAAGGGCTAGCTGACGCTGAAGGGTCAGCTAACGCTGAAACGCCAGCCGTCACTGAAGGGCCAGCCGACGCTGCGACAAGATTAGGCAAACTGCCTGCTACTGAAGAGCCAGCTGCAGCTGGCGCTAAACTGGACTGACTGCCCACAACTGAACCTTTCGAAGACGCCCCGTTTGTTTCGGACGCCGAAAACATTTCGTGCTCACTTATCTCGCCTGAGCTAAGCTTCACCCGCTCTCTTCCGCCCGAGCTAGGCCCACCGCCGAACTTTAAAATTAATTTTTGAGTTTTGGATTCCATTTTGATTCCCACGATTATGGTAGCAAATAATCGGTCCACCCGGGCAGAGGCTCCATGCCCGGGTAAGCGTATGGTTCACGAAGCAGGGGGTCCGCCAGTCCCCTGCTCCGTTGGCCACGTTGGGACTGGTCTCCCACCAGCCATCCATCCCCTAGCCCGTGGCAGGCGTAGGATTAGGGTTTTTTAGTGAGGTTGTCTCCTCGCGGGGACACCCAACTAAGGGCAGCCCCACCGTCCCCCAAAACGTGACTGAAAGGGACGGCTTCGCCGACGGTTGGCCATGAAGACCCGTCCGCCGATTGCGACAACCGTAATCGGACGGACCCGCCGCCTACGCTCGCACCACCGCTACTGGACTGTCCAGGACGCCGGCCGAGCCCGAACCGCGCTACCGCTGCCCAGAATATGTCTGGGACGCCAGCGCGGAGCCACCAAAACCGCAAATGCGGATAGAACCGCGAGGCTCCCCTCCCGTCAGACTATTAGCCGTCGCCGCGGGAAATGCGACGACGTTGCCCAGGGTGCACGACGGGGACGTTGTCTGACTTCGCACCCCAACCTAACCTAACCTAACCTAACCTAACCTAACCTAACCTAACCTAACCTAACCTAACCTAACCTAACCTTTTCTTTTTTTTTTTTTTTTTTTTTTTTTTTTTTTCTTTCGAGGGAAAAATGCTCCTTATGCACACCCCGCCGTTGAGGTACACGGCAGGGGAAGTGGGGCTCTCCCGCTGTTGACCAGCGGGCATACCACAACTAAAAAACCCCCGTTGTGACATCACGTCCGGTTTACGGCAGTGTGGGTTCCCTTTGGGATTCGACCACACTACCCCGGTTGGCCTTGGCAAAACCTGGCCCAAGCTTGAAGCGTACGGGAGGCACCTCAGTCACAAATGGACGCCTCCCCAGATGGACGGACCGTAAAACGGACCTCGCGACAGTCCGCCATCCGCGCGTTATCGGGTGTCATTTCATCCCGGAGCTCATCTCGACTGAGAGAGCGGGGAGCAACGACAGTCGACAGGAGAAGTGGAGATGCCGATCACTCACTCATCCCACTGTTGCTACGCTCGCCCTCTATAGGGCGTGCTCCGACTTGGGCAAGCCCGCTGCGCTCGGGCAGAATCCCCTTACTCGCTGGTGGGTTGCATTTGCGGGACCCCATGACGTGGTCGGCCGGCTGCTTACTCGCAGCGCAGACCGAGCACCGGGGTTTGACGACACTACAAGCCGCGGCCATGTGGCCCGGTTCACCGCAACGGAAGCAAAGTTTGCTCCTGTCCTCTTTCGATGGGCACCTGGGCTTTGTGTGGCCCAGCCCCAGACACTTAAAGCACCTTAAAGGAAGAGGGGACAGAACCCTCACCCGAACGATGTTCCACCCGACTTTAAACTTCTCGGTCATCGCAACCGCCTTGGCAGCCGCCACAGGGCATCTAATGCGGATGCACCAGGACCCGTCTCTCTCGGCCATAATGGACGTCGTCTTGACTTTCTGTCGCGCGCAACTAGACACGGCCGCTACGGCGTCCAGAACATCGTCTCTCGATATAGAGTCATCGAAACCCGTGATGTGCAGGTCGGCCGTCTTTTCTGGTCTACTGACTTCAACCAAATCGCCGACTGTTTGGCGGAGTTTGTCGGCCAGAGCGTTGGCCATAGTACCGCTAGGGTCCGGCAGCTCCAGGATTTTAGCTCCTGCCTGGCTCTCCTTAATAACGAACCCCTGTGCTCCATAGTCAGCAGGGGAGATGACAGCTTTGGCTCGTTTGATGACCTCGGCAAATGTTACCCCGTTTCCGCGCGCCTCCGGGAGGAGAGACAGTACCACTGCTGCAGATTTCGGGATGATCAGCTTTGGCTTTGTTTTAGCCTTGACAGGCGCTTTCACCGCAGCCTGCGGTCTCTTCTGAGTGCTAGGAGGAGCTGCAGTGGTAAGGCTCGCCTTCTTACCCTTCTTCTTCTTTCGCCCAGTCTTCTGCTGCCAGTCATCGTTCTGGCGGACGGAAGGGGGAATCTCGGGAGTAACACCATCTTCGTGCTCCGTGAAGGTAGCAGAGGCAGCTCTAGGGGTAGCTCTAGGCGCGACTTTGGGCGTTTGCAACGCGTCAGGCGAGGGGAGACGGCACTCCACTGCCATCAATCTCGGCTCAATGTGCTCCATCATGATCCTAGTGACAGAGTGAATCACCCTTTCAATAACGTCCTCGTCCAGGGACGTGGCCTTCTGTACTGGCCGCTGCTCCTCTTTAAGAGCGGCTACTTCCTTTCGCAGCTCCTCGAGATCTTTCCGGAGATTTGCGTTTTCAGCTTTAAGGCGGTCCAACTCCGCCGCTTCGGGGCTTACGTTCTGTGACTGCGGCTGTAGAGACGGTCTACTGCGCGTTGGCTGTCGCGTAGTTTCGTCAAACTTTTCGAGGTTTACTCTCATTTTATCAGCTCTTGCCGCTGCTGCTGTCGCCTCGTACTCCGACAGCTCAGACTGCATGGCAAGGTCAAGTGACGAGCTGGAACTCGCGGCCAGTTTGGGTCGCTTGAAATAAGACTCAACGTCTTTAACTTTCGGCTTAGGGGTTGAAGGAGGGGGCGTTTTACCCAAAGACTTCTTTTTTTTCGAACCTGCCCGCATGTAGTCTTCATAAGAAATAGGATGCCACTCTGTTGGATGCCAGTCTCCAGATTTGGAGGAAAGGTATTCCCCTGCTTCCGAATCACTACTAGAGCAATCGTAGGCTAACTTGTTAAAGTCGCTCGTCGTCTTTTGTGCACGGTTTTTGGATGGACCCAGTGCTTTGTCCGTACTACCGGAAGCAACAGTCGAAACCGTTGCATTCTTCGCCTTCTTAACTGCTTTTATTATAGGTTTTCTAAAGTCTGCCATACTTAATCCCACGAGTATGGGGGAAATATCCGGTCCACCCAGGCAGAGACCCCTGTACCTGGGTAACCCTAATACCACTGGGAGGGCGGGCGGTATCCCAGGGTTGGCGCTAGCTGGCTGGAACCTCTTCCAGCCACCTTAAGGCGGTCCGACGCCTGAACCTAACCTAACCTAACCTAACCTAACCTAACCTAACCTAACCTAACCTAACCTAACCTAACCTAACCTAACCTAACCTAACCTAACCTAACCTAACCTAACCTAACCTAACCTAACCTAACCTAACCTAACCTAACCTAACCTAACCTAACCTAACCTAACCTAACCTAACCTAACCTAACCTAACCTAACCTAACCTAACCTAACCTAACCTAACCTAACCTAACCTAACCTAACCTTTTTTTTTTTTTTTTTTTTTTTTTTTTTTTTCGAGGGGAAAATGTACTTTTACGCACCGCCCGCCACCAGATAACTGGGGCAGGGGAAGTGGGACTCTCCCGCTGGTGAACAGCGGGCATACCTTACACTAAAAACCCCCCGTTGTGACGTCTCTGCCGGTTGTCGGTGGCATGGGTTCCAATCGGGAATCGACCACACCGCCCCGGCCGGCCATGGCTTATCCTGGCCTCGATCTTGTGTTTAGGAGACGCGCGTCACGAGTGGCGTCTCCGTCCTTCATCATGGGGGGAAAAGATGCGCGGCGTAGCGCCTTCTACGTCCCCCAGTTCGTCGGCGTCTGAGCGGGTGCGCCTGGGCATCACCCTCGCGAAGCCGCTCAGTGGCCTCCTTCTGCGTTATAACCTCCTCGCAGAAGGTGGCCATGGCGTCCCAGGCCCTGCTGTCTTCCAGCATGGCCCTAACTACACTGGGTAGGGAGAGATCAGTCCCCACCACCGCCGTGAGTGTGCGGCGCTGTCGGCCCCAAGTTGCACAGACCTCCAGGGTGTGCTGCGCCGAGTCACGAGCAGCACCGCATTCGTGGCACATAGGGCTCACCTCGCGCCGAATCATGTGCAGGTAATCCCCGAAACAACCGTGTCCGGAGAGTACCTGCACAAGGCGGTAAGTCAAAGACCCGTGCTTCCGCGCCACCCACTGTCTCAGCACCGGCTGGATTGCTTCAACTGTGCGCCGACCAAACTCCGCGGACTCGAGTTCCTCCTCCCATCGCTGCATAACTGCGTCGTGCGCGTCGCGTCTTATCGCTTGGACCTCCTCATGGGTCAGACGATCTCCCCGTGCCCTACACTCAATTTTGTGCCGGTATACTTCGTCAAGCACCTCCGCTTCCATCTCCCATGGCGGAGTGCCTGCCAGCGCTAGGGCCGCCGACGCAGAAACTGTACGGTAAGCTCTTATAGCCCGTGTAGCCATCGCGCGTTGTGGGGAACGCAGGAGCGCACAGATATGCCTATTCATGGCATCTGCCCAGACCGGCGCACCGTATAAGGCCATACTTTTAACCACGGTCGCATAGAGGCGACGGCAGCTAATGCTTGGCCCACCAACATTTGGGAGTAGCCGACCGAGAGCTAGCGCCGTCTTAACAAGTCGCGGGGCCAGCTTCTTAAAGTGCGGTATGAAGCCCCACCGGCTGTCTAGGGTCAAGCCCAGGTACCGCATAGTATTGCCTACAGGGACATTTACACCATCCACTGACACAAAAGCATCGGCTGGTGGGCCATCGCGGGGCCCATGAAAGCAAATAACCTCCGTTTTATTCAGAGCTACCTCCAAACCCAACATTCTTATCCTTTGGACAACCAGGGTCGCGCCAACGGTAGCCAGACGCGCCGCTTCTGAGTAGCTGTTGCCCCGGGCGGTGATTAGGGTGTCATCCGCATAACTGATGATGTTCATGCGGGGCAACAGAAGACCTCGCAGGACCCAATTGAAACCAATGTTCCACAGGAGCGGCCCGAGGACTGACCCCTGTGGAACGCCACAACTTACTTCACGACTGTACATGGCTCCTCCTGGCCCAATGTACTTGACCTTACGTCCTGACAAATAACTTGCAACTACTTTTCGGAGATAGTATGGAACCTCGTGAAACCGTAGGCCCTCCAAGATGGTTTCGAAGGGGATGGTGTTAAACGCGTTGGCGATGTCAAGAGACACCGCCAGCACCTGTTCCCCTCTCGAAGTTGCCCTGTTACAAATACGCCTCAATTCCAGCAGGGCGTCAACAGTGGACTTTCCAGCACGGAAGCCATATTGCCGCTCGGACAAGTCAGGTCCCGCAGTTGAGAGGTGCTGCTCAATACGCGCGGCGAGTAGGCGCTCGAAAAGCTTACCCGCCTCGTCTAGGAGAACGATGGGCCTGAACGATGAGGGCGACCCAGGAGCACGTCCTTCCTTTTTTAAAAGACAGAGTCTGCCGTTCCTCCACGTGTAAGGGAACTCTCCCGACTCCAGGCACAGGGAAAACAGGTCCCTGAGCTGTTGTCCTAGGTGTTTTGAGGCCGCCACCAACACAAAACCAGGTACTCCATCTGGGCCCGGAGCCTTTCTCCCCTTCGCTCGGAGTCTGTCTAGCGCGGCATCGAGCTCCTCTTCGGTGACTGGAGCAGCCCTGACCGTCATCTCGTCTTCCCTTGTCGGAGAGGTCATTACCGGCGGGACGAACGCAGCCCTTCTCGGGAAGAGGCCAGACACAGCGTCACTCAACTGTCGTGGCTCAAAGTCCTCTAGCGAAGGCGCACCACCGCGCATTTTACTGCGTACCACGACAAAAGGCCTTCCCCAGGGGTCGCGGTCTAAGTCCTGGAGCCATTCCTCTCGCGCTCTGGACTTTGCCTGTGAAATGGCCTTCTGAAAGTCCAGTTTCGCTTGTTTGTAGGCCTCGTAGAGAAATTGTTCCTCAATCTCGGTATGCCTTCTTCGGCGACAACGTTTATGGTCTCGACGCTTTCTATTGCAAGTTTCCCGGAGAGACGCCAGCTCAGCGGACCACCAGTAGACTGCCTTCTTGCCTGGAGGCGGGCCCAGGGAGCGGGGCATTGCTGTATCGCATATGTAAGTGAGGTCCTCTCGAAGTCTAAGAGCCCGCTGATTAGCGCTATCTTGGCGGCTATCGCGGGCATCATGGTTCCAACCTACAACTATTGCGGCTTCTTCAGCTAAATTTGGGTCGAAACGTGTGTGAGCCCACTTTGGAAACCGAGCACCACTACCTACATTTCTCCGGGGCAGTCTGTTAGTTGATGCCACGTTGGTGGCGACCTCAAACGTTATGTATTTATGGTCAGAAAGGGACTCCACCTCTCCATGCACACGCCACCCTGAGATCCGAGCGGCTAGAACAGGGGTTGCAAACGTCACGTCAACTATTGAGCCACCATTCCGCCTCACGCACGTGAATTCGTGGCCCCTATTGCAAACTGCGAGTCCAGACGACGCTGCAAAGTCTGCGACTATGTCACCTTTGTCGTCCGTGACATGGGAGCCCCAAACGGCCGACTTAGCGTTGAGATCCCCCATGACCAAAACATGTTGTCGCTGACCAACCAACCGACCCACAACAAGACCTAGGAGATCAATGTAGACTTCTAGTTCGGCTACACTTTTGTTCGGAGAGAAATAGACCCCCACTATAGTGACATCCCCGAATTCAGCCACCACGTATCCCCGTCCCCTCTCCTTAGCCACTAACGGAGTGCGAGAATCGGGATCAACTAGAATTGCGACCGAGCCGCTTAAATCGCCTACCCAATGAGACAAGGTTGGAACGAAATACGGCTCCGAGATCACAGTTATATCAACCTTCCACTCCACCATAGTCTGCGAAAGCAGATCTTGAGACCGGGTGGAGTGATTGACATTAGCCTGAAGAAAGCTGAGATGCGGTGCACTAGTCATCGCTTTGTTCTGACATTATCTCAGCTTCCTCCGGCAGAAGCGGGTCGGCTACGGTGGGAGGGGCACGAGTACCTGGGCCCTCCTTTGGTTTGACGTGAGGAGGGTCACACTTCTTGCCCCCCATTCGGTGACCAGAGGGTCGCCCAGCATCTTCACAGACGGCACATCTATAAGCTGGTTGACTGCAGCTAGCAGCGATGTGTCCGTCTCTCCCACAGCGGTAGCACAGCCCACTACGGTCAACCTGACTCGGACACCGCTGGCTCGTATGCCCAAGGCTCAGGCATCTGAAACAGCGCATAGGCAGCGGTTCTAAAACACGCACCATGGCCGAGCTCCAGCCCACCAAAAGTCTCCCCGTTTCTACAATCTTTTTGGCAATAGGCACTGGGCATTTTGCCAAAGCCGAGCCTGATCCCCCCGGACCAAATCGGACTTCTCCTACCTTAATCTGGTCGGAGGAATAAGCTTCTCCGCCCTTCTCCAAAATAGCAGCCATAATGTCCTCTTTCCCGATCGAGTCATCGAGCCCTGAGATACGGAGGTCAACACACTTTGTGGGTCTCGTGACTTTAGCCACTCCCGACAGCACCTCGCGCAGCTTAGAAGCCAGCTGATCCGCCTTCTGTTCCTTTCCAGGGCCTGGGATGGAGATAATCCTGGCCCCCGTTGCCGCCTGCTTACAGCGGATGCCCTCGAGTCCGAAGTCCTTAAGCTGCATTTGTGCCCTAGCCTTGCACAGGATGGTGGCATATGTAGCACCCTGCGCGATAGCATCTGGATGCAGTGTCAAGACGACTGCTGCCGATCGCGGTGCTGAAAGACCAGCTTTCTTTTTGTTTCGCCTCTTGCGTTTCTTGTTTTGAGCGGCTGCATCGGCCGTATCAGCTGGTGAGTTGGATGCCCCCTGCGACGCAGATTGAGCCGCCTTCAACCTCTTGTTTCTGGCTTTTCGACTTTCAGCCGTCTCCCACTCCCCTTGTGCTGGGGTTGGCGCTGACGGCGTCGCCGGGCTATCTGGCTGACTACGAGAAGAAGAAGGGCCTGCTGTTGGTGCCTGCCGACGAGAAGGCGCTGGCGCTGGAGGTGGAGCAGCTGGTGCTGGTGAAGGAGGCTCTCTCCTTTTATCGCCCGCCAGCTGCGGTCTGATGATGGGCGCTGGGGGAAGTCTCGACTCAAAGCTGCTGAGTTGGGTTTTCACCATTTCTCCAATAGAAACAAACAAGTCTCGTTTAAAATGCTCCATCATTTCCGCCTGTAGCGCAAACGAATCTTTGGCAGGCCTGGGCACAGAAGACTGTGCTTGACATTCGGATAATGTTTTGCGCATGGCCTTCATTTCCGTCTGTACTTTCTCCAGCGTAGATGAGAGGCGAATATTTTCAGCGTGAAGCCTACGAACTTCTACATCATCCGACCGTACAGTTAAAGCGTTGAAGATTTTAGAGATACCTCGTATCGCGTCTTTTAGAACCTTCTGACAGGAGCCCTTGAGTTTCCCTGATCTCTCGGCCACACCCTTTATAGCTTCCAATTTTTGCGCCATTATAGCCCTGAGACGCTCAGCACTCTCGTCATCCTGACCAGGTTGTACTGATAAGTTCGAACCTGAATCGCTGCTTGGATCCATCATCGACCAGCTGTCATACTGTCCGCCAGCGAACTCTCCACCAGTGAACTCAAACGCATCATCCGCGTCCCTTTCATAGTCGTCCAATGGGCGGAGTTTTAACGACTTGACAAACTCAGTCCTTGCCATATTCCGCAGCATATCCTTCGCACGACCTATACCAGTACCAATGCTCTTGGTTGGAGGACGACCGCGTTTCCCACTACCACGCCCAACAGCGAATGGCTTAAGCTTTTTAGTGGTCGGCGCAGAAGTCCTCACCCTACCATCAGACTCAGGAGAGGATTGGACATCTCTCGTACGCTTTTTTGCCTTAGACTTTTTACCAACTCCCCTGGCGGCAAGGCAAGACTGACTACTCGCTGCTGAAGGGCTAGCTGACGCTGAAGGGTCAGCTAACGCTGAAACGCCAGCCGTCACTGAAGGGCCAGCCGACGCTGCGACAAGATTAGGCAAACTGCCTGCTACTGAAGAGCCAGCTGCAGCTGGCGCTAAACTGGACTGACTGCCCACAACTGAACCTTTCGAAGACGCCCCGTTTGTTTCGGACGCCGAAAACATTTCGTGCTCACTTATCTCGCCTGAGCTAAGCTTCACCCGCTCTCTTCCGCCCGAGCTAGGCCCACCGCCGAACTTTAAAATTAATTTTTGAGTTTTGGATTCCATTTTGATTCCCACGATTATGGTAGCAAATAATCGGTCCACCCGGGCAGAGGCTCCATGCCCGGGTAAGCGTATGGTTCACGAAGCAGGGGGTCCGCCAGTCCCCTGCTCCGTTGGCCACGTTGGGACTGGTCTCCCACCAGCCATCCATCCCCTAGCCCGTGGCAGGCGTAGGATTAGGGTTTTTTAGTGAGGTTGTCTCCTCGCAGGGACACCCAACTAAGGGCAGCCCCACCGTCCCCCAAAACGTGACTGAAAGGGACGGCTTCGCCGACGGTTGGCCATGAAGACCCGTCCGCCGATTGCGACAACCGTAATCGGACGGACCCGCCGCCTACGCTCGCACCACCGCTACTGGACTGTCCAGGACGCCGGCCGAGCCCGAACCGCGCTACCGCTGCCCAGAATATGTCTGGGACGCCAGCGCGGAGCCACCAAAACCGCAAATGCGGATAGAACCGCGAGGCTCCCCTCCCGTCAGACTATTAGCCGTCGCCGCGGGAAATGCGACGACGTTGCCCAGGGTGCACGACGGGGACGTTGTCTGACTTCGCACCCCAACCTAACCTAACCTAACCTAACCTAACCTAACCTAACCTAACCTAACCTAACCTAACCTAACCTAACCTAACCTAACCTAACCTTTTTTTTTTTTTTTTTTTTTTTTTTTTTTTTTTTTTTCGAGGGGAAAATGTACTTTTACGCACCGCCCGCCACCAGATAACTGGGGCAGGGGAAGTGGGACTCTCCCGCTGATGAACAGCGGGCATACCTTACACTAAAAACCCCCCGTTGTGACGTCTCTGCCGGTTGTCGGTGGCATGGGTTCCAATCTGGAATCGACCACACCGCCCCGGCCGGCCATGGCTTATCCTGGCCTCGATCTTGTGTTTAGGAGACGCGCGTCACGAGTGGCGTCTCCATCCTTCATCATGGGGGGAAAAGATGCGCGGCGTAGCGCCTTCTACGTCCCCCAGTTCGTCGGCGTCTGAGCGGGTGCGCCTGGGCATCACCCTCGCGAAGCCGCTCAGTGGCCTCCTTTTGCGTTATAACCTCCTCGCAGAAGGTGGCCATGGCGTCCCAGGCCCTGCTGTCTTCCAGCATGGCCCTAACTACACTGGGTAGGGAGAGATCAGTCCCCACCACCGCCGTGAGTGTGCGGCGCTGTCGGCCCCAAGTTGCACACACCTCCAGGGTGTGCTGCGCCGAGTCACGAGCAGCACCGCATTCGTGGCACATAGGGCTCACCTCGCGCTTAATCATGTGCAGGTAATCCCCGAAACAACCGTGTCCGGAGAGTACCTGCACAAGGCGGTAAGTCAAAGACCCGTGCTTCCGCGCCACCCACTGTCTCAGCACCGGCTGGATTGCTTCAACTGTGCGCTGACCAAACTCCGCGGACTCGAGTTCCTCCTCCCATCGCTGCATAACTGCGTCATGCGCGTCGCGTCTTATCGCTTGGACCTCCTCATGGGTCAGACGATCTCCCCGTGCCCTACACTCAATTTTGTGCCGGTATACTTCGTCAAGCACCTCCGCTTCCATCTCCCATGGCGGAGTGCCTGCCAGCGCTAGGGCCGCCGACGCAGAAACTGTACGGTAAGCTCTTATAGCCCGTGTAGCCATCGCGCGTTGTGGGGAACGCAGGAGCGCACAGATATGCCTATTCATGGCATCTGCCCAGACCGGCGCACCGTATAAGGCCATACTTTTAACCACGGTCGCATACAGGCGACGGCAGCTAATGCTTGGCCCACCAACATTTGGGAGTAGCCGACCGAGAGCTAGCGCCGTCTTAACAAGTCGCGGGGCCAGCTTCTTAAAGTGCGGTATGAAGCCCCACCGGCTGTCTAGGGTCAAGCCCAGGTACCGCATAGTATTGCCTACAGGGACATTTACACCATCCACTGACACAAAAGCATCGGCTGATGGGCCATCGCGGGGCCCATGAAAGCAAATAACCTCCGTTTTATTCAGAGCTACCTCCAAACCCAACATTCTTATCCTTTGGACAACCAGGGTCGCGCCAACGGTAGCCAGACGCGCCGCTTCTGAGTAGCTGTTGCCCCGGGCGGTGATTAGGGTGTCATCCGCATAACTGATGATGTTCATGCGGGGCAACAGAAGACCTCGCAGGACCCAATTGAAACCAATGTTCCACAGGAGCGGCCCGAGGACTGACCCCTGTGTAACGCCACAACTTACTTCACGACTGTACATGGCTCCTCCTGGCCCAATGTACTTGACCTTACGTCCTGACAAATAACTTGCAACTACTTTTCGGAGATAGTATGGAACCTCGTGAAACCGTAGGCCCTCCAAGATGGTTTCGAAGGGGATGGTGTTAAACGCGTTGGCGATGTCAAGAGACACCGCCAGCACCTGTTCCCCTCTCGAAGTTGCCCTGTTACAAATACGCCTCAATTCCAGCAGGGCGTCAACAGTGGACTTTCCAGCACGGAAGCCATATTGCCGCTCGGACAAGTCAGGTCCCGCAGTTGAGAGGTGCTGCTCAATACGCGCGGCGAGTAGGCGCTCGAAAAGCTTACCCGCCTCGTCTAGGAGAACAATGGGCCTGAACGATGAGGGCGACCCAGGAGCACGTCCTTCCTTTTTTAAAAGACAGAGTCTGCCGTTCCTCCACGTGTAAGGGAACTCTCCCGACTCCAGGCACAGGGAAAACAGGTCCCTGAGCTGTTGTCCTAGGTGTTTTGAGGCCGCCACCAACACAAAACCAGGTACTCTGCCATAATGTCCTCTTTCCCGATCGAGTCATCGAGCCCTGAGATACGGAGGTCAACACACTTTGTGGGTCTCGTGACTTTAGCCACTCCCGACAGCACCTCGCGCAGCTTAGAAGCCAACTGATCCGCCTTCTGTTCATTTCCAGGGCCTGGGATGGAGATAATCCTGGCCCCCGTTGCCGCCTGCTTACAGCGGATGCCCTCGAGTCCGAAGTCCTTAAGCTGCATTTGTGCCCTAGCCTTGCCCAGGATGGTAGCATATGTAGCACCCTGCGCGATAGCATCTGGATGCAGTGTCAAGACGACTGCTGCCGATCGCGGTGCTGAAAGACCAGCTTTCTTTTTGTTTCGCCTCTTGCGTATCTTGTTTTCAGCGGCTGCATCGGCCGTATCAGCTGGTGGGTTGGATGCCCCCTGCGACGTAGGTTGAGCCGCCTTCAACCTCTTGTTTCTGGCTTTTCGGCTTTCAGCCGTCTCCCATTCCCCTTGTGCTGGGGTTGGCGCTGACGGCGTCGCCGGGCTATCTGGCTGACTACGAGCAGAAGAAGGGCCTGCTGTTGGTGCCTGCCGACGAGAAGGCGCTGGCGCTGGAGGTGGAGGAGCTGGTGCTGGTGAAGAAGGCTCTCTCCTTTTATCGCCCGCCAGCTGCGGTCTGATGATGGGTGCTGGGGGAAGTCTCGACTCAAAGCTGCTGAGTTGGGTTTTCACCATTTCCCCAATAGAAACAAACAAGTCTCGTTTAAAATGCTCCATCATTTCCGCCTGTAGCGCAAACGAATCTTTGGCAGGCCTGGGCACAGAAGACTGTGCTTGACATTCGGATAATGTTTTGCGCATGGCCTTCATTTCCGTCTGTACTTTCTCCAGCGTAGATGAGAGGCGAATATTTTCAGCGTGAAGCCTACGAACTTCTACATCATCCGACCGTACAGTTAAAGCGTTGAAGATTTTAGAGATACCTCGTATCGCGTCTTTTAGAACCTTCTGACAGGAGCCCTTGAGTTTCCCTGATCTCTCGGCCACACCCTTTATAGCTTCCAATTTTTGCGCCATTATAGCCCTGAGACGCTCAGCACTCTCGTCATCCTGACCAGGTTGTACTGATAAGTTCGAACCTGAATCGCTGCTTGGATCCATCATCGACCAGCTGTCATACTGTCCGCCAGCGAACTCTCCACCAGTGAACTCAAACGCATCATCCGCGTCCCTTTCATAGTCGTCCAATGGGCGGAGTTTTAACGACTTGACAAACTCAGTCCTTGCCATATTCCGCAGCATATCCTTCGCACGACCTATACCAGTACCAATGCTCTTGGTTGGAGGACGACCGCGTTTCCCACTACCACGCCCAACAGCGAATGGCTTAAGCTTTTTAGTGGTCGGCGCAGAAGTCCTCACCCTATCATCAGACTCAGGAGAGGATTGGACATCTCTCGTACGCTTTTTTGCCTTAGACTTTTTACCAACTCCCCTGGCGGCAAGGCATGACTGACTACTCGCTGCTGAAGGGCTAGCTGACGCTGAAGGGTCAGCCAACGCTGAAACGCCAGCCGTCGCTGAAGGGCCAGCCGACGCTGCGACAAGATTGGGCATACTGCCTGCTACTGAAGAGCCAGCTGCAGCTGGCGCTAAACTGGACTGACTGCCCGCAACTGAACCTTTCGAAGACGCCCCGTTCGTTTCGGACGCCGAAAACATTTCGTGCTCACTTATCTCGCCTGAGCTAAGCTTCACCCGCTCTCTTCCGCCCGAGCTAGGCCCACCGCCGAACTTTAAAATTAATTTTTGAGTTTTGGATTCCATTTTGATTCCCACGATTATGGTAGCAAATAATCGGTCCACCCGGGCAGAGGCTCCATGCCCGGGTAAGCGTATGGTTCCCGAAGCAGGGGGTCCGCCAGTCCCCTGCTCCGTTGGCCACGTTGGGACTGGTCTCCCACCAGCCATCCATCCCCTAGCCCGTGGCAGGCGTAGGATTAAGGTTTTTTAGTGAGGTTGTCTCCTCGCGGGGACACCCAACTAAGGGCAGCCCCACCGTCCCCCAAAACGTGACTGAAAGGGACGGCTTCGCCGACGGTTGGCCATGAAGACTCGTCCGCCGATTACGACAACCGCAATCGGACAGACCCGCCGCCTACGCTCGCACCACCGCTACTGGACTGTCCAGGACGCCGGCCGAGCCCGAACCGCGCTACCGCTGCCCAGAATATGTCTGGGACGCCAGCGCGGAGCCACCGAAACCGCAAATGCGGATAGAACCGCGAGGCTCCCCTCCCGTCAGACTATTAGCCGCCGCCGCGGGAAATGCGACGACGTTGCCCAGGGTGCACGACGGGGACGTTGTCTGACTTCGCACCCCAACCTAACCTAACCTAACCTAACCTAACCTAACCGATTCTGGCTCCGACCGCCGTCGAGTAAGCATCAAAAACACGTGGCTCCCGTACTTAAAAATTCAAAGTTGTGGGTTTTTCTAATCGTACAAAGGTGCGCTATACATCAAAAGTTGCGCGCTGACGAGGCGCATTCGTGTGTGCAAGAAAATCGAAGATCGGATTACAGTGCACAAAGTTATTAAGTGAAATGTGAAAGTTTGGTGAAAAAAGTGCAAAATTTCGTCAGTTTTTCGCCCACTGCGTCCAGAGCTCTTGAGACGCGTGGGATTTGGAGTTGTCGGCGTGTGCGCCTCAGCGCCCTCTACATTTTGGTGCTGTTTGCTGAATTTTTCCGGCAATAGCATCGGAGTTATTAGCAAATTTATACTTAACCTCCAAACACGTGGTCGGTCTTCCCGGTACGGCCGGGTGTGGAAAAGGACACCATCAGGAGGGGCGCAGCGAGACGAGCCACCCGACACCTCAAGCATCTTCGTGAGCCACATAGAAGTTAAGATTTTTATATTTGAACATTTGGGAAATTATATCTCCTAAATATTATATGACATAAAATTTGCTGATATTTTATAAAAGTAGATCCTATTAGACCCTATCTAACAAAATTTAAATTTTTGAAATCGGATAATAAAAACCGGAGATATAAATTTTCAAAGTTAGGGGATGAAACTTCCCCTTGAGTTTGTACTTTCATTTTAAGAGATATTTTTAAACTGTTTTTTGTGTTTTATAGTGTTTTGCGTGCTTTATTTTTAGGTACCTTGTTTATATTTTTAGCGTTTATAGTTCCGGAGATATTTGTGTTTTTAGGTTTTAAATTGGTATTGCTTTTTAGGGGTAAAAGACAGAGGGCTAGAGGGTCCATAATTGCTTGGGACACCTCAGGGCACATCTAGAAAGCCCAAACACTGGTGGGCTAGGCCTGTTTTTAAGAATTTACCCAAACGGCGGCCATTTTTGTTCCCAATCCTCAGTTTGGGTAAATTTTTGGATCGCCGATAACTCGTGTGCTATTGGGGGTAGAGAGCTGGGATTTCCAGAGTAGGGGGTGTTATTTTACCATCTTTGAGGATCCGGGGCGTTTTCCTCAAAATACCAACTTTGTGGAATTTCGCACTTTCACGCAGTGTCAAAGGTAGCCCTTGACCCCCTAACCCCCCTAGGAAAAACCCCGACTCTCTAGTCCTAATGGTTCGGGACTTATAGACACCGGAAGTTTTCCGGAAGTAGCCGGAATTTTTGGGAAATAGCCCGTATCTCCGTCAATATTGATCGTAGCAAGTTGGGACTTTAGGATAGGGTGTAGTAAATTTCATCCCCCATCCCCCCCCACGGTCAAAAATCCAAATTTCCTACCTTGCTTTTTGCATCCCTTTTCTTGATCCCGCGAGGTAGAGCCCACCGGGGCACCCCCGATAGACCCAAACTCGGGGCAGCTAGCACGAGTAGCGGCTGAGATACGGGCCTTCAAAGTTGGCGCCGCCATCTTGGATCCGCCATTTTGAAAACTTTGAAGGGCCGTAGCTCCTGAGATATTCGAGCTACAGGGCTGGGGATTTTTGCATAGGGGCTCTCCGAGAGACTTCTTTCACCTCGGTAGGGTAAATTTACCCTATCGTTACCTGAAAATTAATTTTCAGTTGACCCTACCAAAAGATAGGTCTTCGACCCCTCTATGCGACAGTCCAAAACCCTAGTTCTAGGAGCCCAATAGTTTCCGAGTTATAGCCGAATTACCCAAAACTGAGGATAAATGACCCAAAAATTACCCTTGGGGTAACTCGGAGGCTATTAATCCTAGAGAAACGAGTTTGATGTCCAGCTGTAGGGCTTTTTAAGGGCTACCATCGCCCCATAGCACGCGACCAGGTCGGAGCCGCCCTTGCGGCCGCCATTTTGTTTTTAGGTAGAAACTTCATAACTTTTAGGGAAAAATTCCTAAAAATATTCAGTTTTCACTGGAGGGTGTATTTTGCCACCTCCTCAGACTTACCAACTTAGTAGAGACATAGAGCCACCCTTTGCGACTCTACATACAAAAACTATACCTTTTTATTTTCTGCATACAACGTAGGTAAATTACCTAAAAACTTTTTATTTTTGTTTAGTTAAGATAACCGGGTGTCCGCGCAGGCGTTGACATAAAATTTAATTAATTGACACATATATACACGTGGTATTATACTTATATATAAAACTTATACTAACTTCTATTTTTACTTTAACCTTATTTAGTATTGACGCATACCTCTGACGACATGTTTAACACTCCTCCCCCCCGCTCGAACCCACCACTAACACTGACGCGAAAGTCACCAAGTGAGGATACAATGCCTTCCCCAACACCCTTGCCCTGCACGTCTCTCTCATCTCAACCTCCATCATCTCCCCCCGCGACAACGTCCACACCAGTGCCGTCGCCACCAGCAAATGAGGGACAAGTCAGGGCAATGAGCAGGACCTACGACAAAGACATAGTGGCAGCCTCACAGACCGAGGCAAAAGATGCTAAAGGAGGTCAACCCAAACTGAAGACCGCTCTATCACCTCGAACCCAGGCTTTTCGAGGTGACAAAAATCAGAAGCAGAAAGCCAGCATCAAGGGGAAGGACAAAGGCGAACTGTTACGCATGTTAACAACCTTCTGTAAGGAGATCCCGGGCAAGAACAAGTCTTACCCGGGTATGAGAAGAGACGTTAAAACATGGCTCGAGGAAAATGCTGAGCAAAGCCTTCACATAGTTTCGGAGCTTGCTGCGGGGATCCACAGATTGGAGACGGAATTGGACGCCTACAAGACCGGTCGGCCGCTCCCTGTGGACCGCAAGCACACAAACTCAAGCACACAAACTGAAACAATACCTAGCCAGCCGCGAGAACCCATCCATCGGGAGGACGCTCAAACAAATGCAAACCTGCGAAAGCGCCTCGATGAGATGCAGGAGAGCCTCGAAGGTCAAATCTTCGCCATGGGGACGATGATGAAGCAGCAAATCTGCAACCCCCTAATTCAAAAAATGGAGGTGGTGGCTGTCAAGGTGGACTCGGCAGTCAAAGAGGTCAAACAGGCGAGTGCTGCAATGACTGAAAAGTCTTATGCCAGCGTAGCAGCCTCAACCAATGTGGTCAAGCCATGGAGAGGTGCCGGGAACACCCTCCACTCGGTGGTCATCACCTCCATGGAGGAACAGGAGACAGGAGAAGAAGTCCTCGAAAAGGTCAGGGACACCCTGAATGTAGAAGAAGGATGGGTGACGGTGGAGAAAGTGAGGAAAGCCAAAGATAGGAAAGTGATTTTGAGTTGTAGGACTGAGGAGGAGCGTAGGAAGGTAAAGGACAGGATAGAGAGAGAAGGGAAAAACCTAGTCTGTGAGGAAATGAGAAATAAAGACCCTCTCCTCATTTTCAGGGATGTGCTGGCAGTGCGCAAGGACGAAGAGCTCCTTGCTGCCATAAGAAACCAGAATAAGCACATTTTCCAGGACATAGGAGATGAAGAAAATAGACTGGTGACCAAATACAGAAGGAGAGCGAGAAATCCTCATACGACCCACCTGGTCGTCGCCACCTCTCCCGCTATCTGGAAAAGGGCAACAGAGTCAGGCGCGATGTACATTGGACTACAGAGGATAAGGGTAGAGGACCACTCCCCCTTGGTCCAATGTACAAAGTGCCTGGGATACGGGCACGGTAAACGTTTTTGCCCGGACAAGGAAGTTGACCTGTGCATACACTGCGGTGGTCCCCACCTGAAATCTGAATGCGAAGTGTGGAAAGCCGGTGCTCCTCCCACCTGCAAAAACTGCACAAGGGATAAAGTTGACCAACTGGAGAGGCCTCACCACGCCTTTAGCAACGACTGCCCGGTACGGAAGAGGTGGGACAGAATTGCTAGGAAAACTGTAGCGTACTGCTAAGGGCACCCCGGAGAAAACTCCCTACCTGCTGCTACAAGCAAACTTGCAGAGGAAGAAGTTAGCAACAAACGAGCTCTTGCTGGAAGCCATGAAAAGGAAAGCAACGATCGCGCTCGTCCAAGAGCCCTACGTTGGAGCGGCTGGAAGTATGAAGACACAGAGCGGAGTAAGAGTCTTCCAGAACAATGGTGACGGGACCGTCAAAGCGGCAATCGCCGTCTTAGATCCGGACATGAACATAGACCAATACCCAGATCTTACTACTAACAACATCGTAGTAGTGACGGCCCACACCAGGGCCTGGAGGACTACGCTCGTGTCTTATTACTTCGAGCCGGACCAACCTATCCGCGCCGCGCCGCGGGCGAGTGCCGCGCCCCCATCGTGCCGGGTTATCGCCTCCGACACATCCCGCGTCCCACTTCGATTTGTCATGGGCGAGGCGGTGGAGTTGGGTTTTACATCAAGAAGGGAATATTTGTGCGTACCTGTTCTGTTCCAGACTCCTCTACTGTAGAGCAGATGTGGCTAAGCTTAAAGTTAAACTCTCTTCAAATTGCAATCGGTACTGCATACAGACCACCACGGATGGACTTGAACATCTTTATTGATGCCCTTTCCCAGTCTGTCTGTGCGCTTGGACAATACAGCTATATAATCCTGTTGGGAGATTTTAATGTTAATATGACAGATGTAAACCTAAATAAAACCATACTTATGAATAACTTTTTAAATTCTGTTAATTTAGAGCAAAAGATAAATTCTCCTACTCATTTCACTGACCATAGTGCCACTTTAATCGATCTAATATGTACAGATGCTCAAGTAAAAAATGTGAATGTCTTACATATTCCAGAATTGGGAAAGCATGCAGTGGTTTCAGTTGAGGTATGCGTAAAAAAAAATAAGCCATCGCCTCATCGCATTACATACAGGCCTTATAAAAATATAATCCCTGAGCTCTTTGAGAATGATCTGAGTCTTATTGATTGGGGTAGTATGAAGATCTTACCTGATCTTAACTCAATGGTGGCTACTTTTAATTCACTAGTACTACAGCTATTTGAACTCCATGCACCTCTCAAATCAATTATTATTCGGGAACAATCTTATCCGTGGATCACTGACACTGTTAAGCAAATGATGCTTGTTAGGGATGCTGCTCATGCTAGATGGAAAAAAACCAAATGTGAGACACATAAAACTCATTATAAAGAGATGAAATCTATTGTTACCACAGCCATATTCCAGGAGAAAAAGTGTTATTTTAAAGAAAATATAAACATAAACATTAACAAACCAAAAACACTTTGGAAAAATCTCAACAAAACTTTTGTAATAAAAAATAATAAAGATTTACCTCTTCCATGCCTTGATCCTGATTTAATAAATGATAGCTTCCTCAAATTGCCTATAACAACTCCCACTAGTATTTCCCAATTGACTTATTATGAACATCATAGGCATGGTACATGCACTTTTAAACTGTCTCCTATATCTGAGACCGCAGTTGCCAACATCATTCGCAATTTGAGTTCTGATGCTGTAGGGACTGACGGCATCTCATTACAAATGATAGTCATGACTCTTCCGCAGTCCCTTAGTGCAATCACTGCCATTGTAAATAAATCTCTGACTGACTCTCAATTCTCAGATTTGTGGAAGACAGCTCTTATCAAGCCCATCCCTAAGAAGTCAAACCCTGTCAGTGTCAGTGATCTCCGCCCAATAAGCATATACTTCCTTGTCTGTCTAAGATAGTAGAAAGGGCAGTCTGTGATCAGTTGGTCAGATACTTGGAGTCTAACTCGCTATTTCCCACAACCCAGTCCGGGTTCCGGAAAAAAAGAAGCACATCAACTGCTCTTTTAAATGTTGTTGATGATATTTTAACGGCCCAGGATAAAGGTATGGGTACGCTCCTCGTTCTCCTCGACTACTCGCGCGCATTCGACTGTTTAGATGTCCCACTGCTCCTCTCAAAACTTGCATATTATGGGTTTGATGTTTCAGCCATCCGATGGTTTCACAGCTATTTACTAAACCGTTCGCAAATTGTAGAGGTGAAAGGTGATGACGGCTCGGTTGCTCACTCCCGTTGTAGGCCCATAGCCAGAGGAGTTCCACAAGGATCAATACTCGGGCCCATCCTTTTCATCTTGTTCACTGCAGACATAAAAGAAAACATTAAAAACTGTCAATATCATTTGTATGCTGATGACGTTCAGATATATCACAGTTTTCACCCAAATGATACCTCTAATGCAGTTGAGAAGATAAACGATGATCTGCAGCGCTTGTCTGAGTGGTCTGACCGAAACGGTTTGGTCCTGAATCCGAGCAAGACTAAGTACATGGTATTGGGATCTGAGAAACAGGTTCACTCCATTCTAGAACAGAGGCCTATGGTCACTATCTCACACCAGCCTGTTGATTTGGTCTCTGAAGCAAGAAACCTGGGGGTGATATTCGAATCCAACATGCGTTTTGAAAAAAATACACTTGAAATTGTTCGTAACTGCTTCTATCGCCTCAAGGTTCTTTATAGGTACCGCCCTTTTCTATCAGAGGATTTAAGGATCAGACTATGTGAATCTTTAGTTCTATCTAAACTCAATTATGCTGATACAGTGTTCGGTCATTGCCTACTTTCAAGAACAGAACGGCAGCTGCAGCGTGTTCAAAACGCTTGTGCACGCTTCTGCTTTAACATACCACCGAGAGCACATGTCACACCATTTTTGAATAACTCCAGCCTTCTCAAAATGAATTCACGCAGAGCACTTCATTTCGCCACTTTGCTTTTTGACATTGTGCATTCCAAAACACCTGAATATCTCTACTGCAAAATTAACTGGGCAAAGGATAGAAATCCCTATAACACCAGGGCAGCCTCATACATGATACTCACTCCCAAACACCGTACTGCTGCATTCCGTGGGTCTTTTAAATACTCAGCTTCCAAATGCTGGAATAATTTACCTCCTCCGTACCGCGCGCTGAAAACCCGTAACACATTTAGCAAATCACTTAAGTTATATTTGTTAAACTTACAAAAAACATAATTGTAGTTTTCTTACTTGTTTGGTGATACGCGCTGGCAATGGGGTGATTTGTTCATCGTAAAGTATTAGTTTCTATGATTGTGTACCTCCTGATGACGACCTGCAGTAGGTATACTTTGTTGTTTTTTGTTTCTCATTTGGCTCACTTTTTTATTTATCAATTTGAAAGTACTTGTGCATGAATTTTATAGTTTAGAAACATGTTTGCTTGCAGTGTTTTGCGAATTCCGATTGTAATTGTAAGTGTTTATTAACATGTTAGTTTACAATCATGGTGTATTTATTCCACATTTAATCACTACCGATAAAGGAGACGGACTTTAAATACTACTTTGAGAACTTTCACAAGTTTTCCACAAGTTGTCACAACTTTTTATATTGCAAAAAGTTTGGCTTGCTTGGCTTGGCCATAGAGTATAGAGTCACAAGCAGTGTTCTAAAAAAAGTTCGTCCTTTTGAACAGGCGAAGACATTAAGCCATACTGCCAATTTTTGTTTGTAGTTTAGTTTGTAGTTTGTATTGTAGTTTTCTTATGTTATCATTAATTTATTATAATATTGTATTGTTCTAATGTAAACTAATTAATTAGGTAATTATTGTAGATATTATCCATAAATTGTATGTCCAGATGTCACTACTGTGTTCAGCAGAATACCAGTGCAGCCAAGCCTCGTCGCTTGCTGCTTATACTGAGCTGAGCACAGTTTTGGCATCACACAACAACACATAGAAGTATTTTCTTGTTTATTGTTGCTTTTGTTTGTTCTTATTTGGTTTTCTGTGTGTATATTTTGTTGTGTGTTGCTGAAATAAATAATTTTCTTTCTTTCTTTCTTTCTTTCTATCGGCCCATACATTGACCAAATAAAGCGGATCGTTGCCAAGACGAGAACCACAAGGCTAATTATAGGCGGAGACGCAAATGCGAAAAGCATCTGGTGGGGCAGTTCTGAAATAGATCACCGGGGTCACGACCTAGCAGAAATGATTCACGAACTCGACCTGCACATCCTTAACCAAGGAGACACCCCCACATTCTTCACAGTCCGGGGGGGCAAGACGTTCTCAAGTCGCGTAGACGTCACCTTCTGCACGACCGACCTGCTGGATAGAGTAGCCGACTGGAAAGTAGAAGAGGAGCTGACGAGCTCCGACCATAACGGGATCTCACTTAACCTACTGCTGGAAAAATCCAAGGGAATAAGGGTCGAGAGAACCACGAGAAAGTACAACACTAAAAAGGCTAATTGGAGCGAGTTTCATGAGAAACTCGCCCAATTAAAAGAGGAAAACGCCCTAAATCCAGCAGAGGTTAAGAAACTAACCAAGGTGGAGGAGATAGAACTTGCGATCAACATATACAACAGAATTATTGCAGAAGCCTGCGAAGCAAGCATGCCTAAAAAGAAGACTAATGACAAACTCACCATCCCGTGGTGGTCCAAGGAGCTCGAGGCGCTAAAGGCAGAGGTGTCAACAAGAAAACGCCGTATTAAAAACGCGGCCCCCCTACGGAAGCGAAGGGTTGTGGAGGAATATCTCGAGAAAAAACAACATTACGAAGAGGAGGTAAAGAAGGCGCAGACCACAAGCTGGAAAGGGTTCTGTGAAAAACAAGACAGGGAAGGACTCTGGGAGGGAATCTACAGGGTAATAGGAAGAACGGCAAAGCGTGAGGTGGATGTCCCGCTAGTAAGGGACGGAAAGACTCTAGACATGAAGGAATCCGTTAAGTTATTGACGGAGACTTTTTACCCCGGGGACACAGCGGAAACAGAGAATGAAGAACACCGTTCTATAAGAAGGGAGGCAGAAATGGTAAACGCGGGCGAACAAGGTGAACCTTGCGACCCGCCTTTCACCATGACCGAGCTAGAACGTGCGGCAGATTCGTTCAATCCCAAAAAAGCCCCTGGAGTGGAAGGGTTCACGGCGGACATCTGCCTTCATGCCATTAGGGAGGACCCAGCATTATTTCTGGCCTTAATTAACAAATGCCTGGAGCTCAGCTATTTCCCCCTGGAATGGAAGAGGGCCACGGTCGTAGTACTTAGAAAGCCAGGGAAGGAAAATTACAGCATCCCCAAGGCCTACCGACCGATCGGACTTCTACCAATACTAGGCAAGATCTACGAAAAGCTGCTGGTAGCGAGACTCAAATACTACATCCTGCCAAAGATGAGCCCCAACCAATATGGCTTCATGCCGCAAAAGAGCACGGAAGACTCCCTCTATACCCTAGTGCAGCACATCCGTGCAAAGCTGACAGAAAAGAAAATTGTCTTGCTCGTATCACTAGATATAGAGGGAGCCTTCGACAGCGCTTGGTGGCCAGCGATAAAGATGAGACTGGCAGAAGCGAAGTGCCCCCTTAACCTTAGAAGAGTTATAGATAACTATCTCTCCGACCGAGCCGTCTCGGTCAGATACGGGGGCGAAGAGCACACCACGCTGACTAGCAAGGGATGTGTCCAGGGCTCAATAGCTGGCCCCATCTTATGGAATTTGCTGTTGGATCCACTCCTGAAGAGTTTGAGTGAGAGAGGCGACTATAGCCAAGCCTTTGCGGATGACGTGGTGCTTGTCTTTGAAGGTGAAACGGCTCAGGAAATTCAAGCGCGGGCAAATGCCACCCTCGAACATGTCCGGAGGTGGGGCGTAACAAATAAACTGAAATTCGCTCCGAATAAAACCAACGCTATGGTCATGACACGCAAGTTGAAATATGACGCTCCACACCTTAGCATGGGCGGGGTGGACATTATGCTGTCCCGTGAAATAAAACTTTTGGGCTTAACCATCGATGACAAACTAACTTTCAACCCGCATGTCGCCAACGTATGCAGAAAAGCAATTGGTATAGGGAAACAACTTTCGAGAGCCGCGAAGGTCAGTTGGGGGTTACACCCGGAAGTAGTTCGCACAATTTACGTCGCAACGGTGGAACCTATAATCTTGTACGCCGCGAGCGCATGGGCCCCTGCTGCGCAAAAGCTAGGCGTGCAGAAGCACTTAAATGCCGTACAAAGAGGAGTCGTGCAGAAGATCTGCAAGGCATATCGCACGGTGTCCCTGCACGCAGCACTGATTCTCTCTGGGATCCTCCCACTAGACCTCCGAATCCGAGAGGCGGCCTCGTTATACGAGGCCAAGAAGGGAGTGCCCCTATCAGAGCTGGGTGACAGGGAGGTCGAGCGACCAGCCTCCGCGCTTGAGACCCCGCACCCCGCCGAACATATATGCTTGGAGTTCCAAACCCTGGCAGACCAGACACAAACCGATGCCAACAGCAACTTCGACATCCGTATATTCACTGATGGCAGCAAGATTGACGGCCGAGTCGGCGCAGCTTTATCCATGTGGAATAAAGAAGCCGAAATTAAGGCCGTCAAACTTGCTTTACCATCATACAGCACGGTCTACCAGGCGGAACTCTTGGCAATATGCGAAGCGGTCAAACAAATTGGTCAGCGCAAAGAAACTACCTTCGCGATCTATAGTGACTCCACTGCAGCATTGCAATCTATAACGAGTTTGGACTGCCTGCACGCCCTGGCTGTTGAAACCAGGGCAAACATTAAAATAGCCCGTGAAAAACACAAACAAATTAAATTGTTCTGGATTAAAGCCCACATTGGGCTAGTAGGAAATGAACGCGCGGACCAACTGGCCAAGGAGGCGGCAACTACCCTAAAGACAAAGCCGAAATACGACCCTTGCCCGGTTTCATTCGTCAAGCGAAGCATTCGGATGCGTACGCTTGACGATTGGAACCAAAGGTACGAAACTGGCGAAACGGCTGCCACAACGAAAATATTCTTCCCAAATGCAATTAGGGCGTACAGAGAAATTTGAGCCAGATCCAATACTCACCCAAGTTATGACGGGGCACGGTGGGTTCTCCGAGTACTTACATAGATTCAAGTGCAAGGACAACCCATCGTGCATCTGCGATCCCGAAGTTCCCGAGTCCATTCCCCACCTCATCATAGATTGTCCCCAACATAGCATCGAAAGATTCGATACTGAACAGAAACTCGGGTGTAAAATTGCCCCAAACAACATAGAGGATATTATGATAGGAAAACACAGGGAAACTTTTCTATCTTTTTGTAAGAATATAGCTGTAAAAGTAAATAAAAGAAATAAAGTAGATTAGTAAATTATGCTAAGATAATATAATTGTATATTATACTTTAACATAAGGATATTGTATGTAAACAATAAAAATGTAGAAATAAGAAATCAAAAATGTTATAGAATAAGTATAAAAAGTGTAACTAGCAATAAGGAATTAAAAATGTTAAAAGAACCCGTATATTATATTGAAACAAAATAGTAATAAGATAACAAATGTATTAGAAGTAAGATTGTAAAGTATTTGTAAGAAAATGAATTGGAAATAAAGAAAATGTGTAGTTGTTCAACCTGAACCCCCTAAATAATAAACTTAAATAGAGTTAGACTAACAAAAATAGACTAGGCGGTCTCTCCCGGCCGTTATTGTACAAATGAGGAAGAATGATAGAGTCGTATGAGGAATGAAAGTGCGAGAGGCATGAAAGCGAGAACTAGTATGCAAGAGTAGCTCACAAAAACTTGTAAAAACAGGCTTTGACTCAGTGTCAGAGGTAGAAGTAGAAATTTAAAAAAAAAAAAAAAAAAAAAAAAAAAAAAAAAAAAAAAAAAAAAAAAAAAAAAAAAAAAAAAAAAACCTAACCTAACCTAACCTAACCTAACCTAACCTAACCTAACCTAACCTAACCTAACCTAACCTTTTTTTTTTTTTTTTTCTTTCGAGGGAAAAATGCTCCTTATGCACACCCCGCCGTTGAGGTACACGGCAGGGGAAGTGGGGCTCTCCCGCTGTTGACCAGCGGGCATACCACAACTAAAAAACCCCCGTTGTGACATCTCGTCCGGTTTACGGCAGTGTGGGTTCCCTTTGGGATTCGACCACACTACCCCGGTTGGCCTTGGCAAAACCTGGCCCAAGCTTGAAGCGTACGGGAGGCACCTCAGTCACAAATGGACGCCTCCCCAGATGGACGGACCGTAGAACGGACCTCGCGACAGTCCGCCATCCGCGCGTTATCGGGTGTCATTTCATCCCGGAGCTCATCTCGACTGAGAGAGCGGGGAGCAACGACAGTCGACAGGAGAAGTGGAGATGCCGATCACTCAGACATCCCACTGTTGCTACGCTCGCCCTCTATAGGGCGTGCTCCGACTTGGGCAAGCCCACTGCGCTCGGGCAGTATCCCCTTACTCGCTGGTGGGTTGCATTTGCGGGACCCCATGACGTGGTCGGCCGGCTGCTTACTCGCAGCGCAGACCGAGCACCGGGGTTTGACGACACTACAAGCCGCGGCCATGTGGCCCGGTTCACCGCAACGGAAGCAAAGTTTGCTCCTGTCCTCTTTCGATGGGCACCTGGGCTTTGTGTGGCCCAGCCCCAGACACTTAAAGCACCTTAAAGGAAGAGGGGACAGCACCCTCACCCGAACGATGTTCCACCCGACTTTAAACTTCTCGGTCATCGCAACCGCCTTGGCAGCCGCCACAGGGCATCTAATGCGGATGCACCAGGACCCGTCTCTCTCGGCCATAATGGACGTCGTCTTGACTTTCTGTCGCGCGCAACTAGACACGGCCGCTACGGCGTCCAGAACATCGTCTCTCGATATAGAGTCATCGAAACCCGTGATGTGCAGGTCGGCCGTCTTTTCTGGTCTACTGACTTCAACCAAATCGCCGACTGTTTGGCGGAGTTTGTCGGCCAGAGCGTTGGCCATAGTACCGCTAGGGTCCGGCAGCTCCAGGATTTTAGCTCCTGCCTGGCTCTCCTTAATAACGAACCCCTGTGCTCCATAGTCAGCAGGGGAGATGACAGCTTTGGCTCGTTTGATGACCTCGGCAAATGTTACCCCGTTTCCGCGCGCCTCCGGGAGGAGAGACAGTACCACTGCTGCAGATTTCGGGATGATCAGCTTTGGCTTTGTTTTAGCCTTGACAGGCGCTTTCACCGCAGCCTGCGGTCTCTTCTGGGTGCTAGGAGGAGCTGCAGTGGTTAGGCTCGCCTTCTTACCCTTCTTCTTCTTTCGCCCAGTCTTCTGCTGCCAGTCATCGTTCTGGCGGGCGGCAGGGGGAATCTCGGGAGTAACACCATCTTCGTGCTCCGTGAAGGTAGCAGAGGCAGCTCTAGGGGTAGCTCTAGGCGCGACTTTGGGCGTTTGCAACGCGTCAGGCGAGGGGAGACGGCACTCCACTGCCATCAATCTCGGCTCAATGTGCTCCATCATGATCCTAGTGACAGAGTGAATCACCCTTTCAATAACGTCCTCGTCCAGGGACGTGGCCTTCTGTACTGGCCGCTGCTCCTCTTTAAGAGCGGCTACTTCCTTTCGCAGCTCCTCGAGATCTTTCCGGAGATTTGCGTTTTCAGCTTTAAGGCGGTCCAACTCCGCCGCTTCGGGGCTTACGTTCTGTGGCTGCGGCTGTAGAGACGGTCTACTGCGCGTTGGCTGTCGCGTAGTTTCGTCAAACTTTTCGAGGTTTACTCTCATTTTATCAGCTCTTGCCGCTGCTGCTGTCGCCTCGTACTCCGACAGCTCAGACTGCATGGCAAGGTCAAGTGACGAGCTGGAACTCGCGGCCAGTTTGGGTCGCTTGAAATAAGACTCAACGTCTTTAACTTTCGGCTTAGGGGTTGAAGGAGGGGGCGTTTTACCCAAAGACTTCTTTTTTTTCGAACCTGCCCGCATGTAGTCTTCATAAGAAATAGGATGCCACTCTGTTGGATGCCAGTCTCCAGATTTGGAGGAAAGGTATTCCCCTGCTTCCGAATCACTACTAGAGCAATCGTAGGCTAACTTGTTAAAGTCGCTCGTCGTCTTTTGTGCACGGTTTTTGGATGGACCCAGTGCTTTGTCCGTACTACCGGAAGCAACAGTCGAAACCGTTGCATTCTTCGCCTTCTTAACTGCTTTTATTATAGGTTTTCTAAAGTCTGCCATACTTAATCCCACGAGTATGGGGGAAATATCCGGTCCACCCAGGCAGAGACCCCTGTACCTGGGTAACCCTAATACCACTGGGAGGGCGGGCGGTATCCCAGGGTTGGCGCTAGCTGGCTGGAACCTCTTCCAGCCACCTTAAGGCGGTCCGACGCCTGCGTTCCCAACGCCATGACCTTTGAGGATTTTTATAGTGGTTTACTCCACGCGGCCCCCGTAGCGGCCCCCGTTCCTGCACCACGTACAGGGTTACGGTTTGTTCTTACATTTTTTAAAGGGGTTTTACATCCCCGCAGCCCCCGTGACAGAACACGGCAGCCCCCGTTCCTGTTCTAAGTACAGGGTTACGGTATAATCCTGGTTTTGGTTCGCGCCGGCCGAAGTCCGGTAACCCCCTTCCACCGGGGGCAACCTAACCTAACCTAACCTAACCTAACCTAACCTAACCTTTTTTTTTTTTTATTTTTTTTTCGAGGGGAAAATGTACTTTTACGCACCGCCCGCCACCAGATAACTGGGGCAGGGGAAGTGGGACTCTCCCGCTGGTGAACAGCGGGCATACCTTACACTAAAAACCCCCCGTTGTGACGTCTCTGCCGGTTGTCGGTGGCATGGGTTCCAATCGGGAATCGACCACACCGCCCCGGCCGGCCATGGCTCATCCTGGCCTCGATCTTGTGTTTAGGAGACGCGCGTCACGAGTGGCGTCTCCATCCTTCATCATGGGGGGAAAAGATGCGCGGCGTAGCGCCTTCTACGTCCCCCAGTTCGTCGGCGTCTGAGCGGGTGCGCCTGGGCATCACCCTCGCGAAGCCGCTCAGTGGCCTCCTTTTGCGTTATAACCTCCTCGCAGAAGGTGGCCATGGCGTCCCAGGCCCTGCTGTCTTCCAGCATGGCCCTAACTACACTGGGTAGGGAGAGATCAGTCCCCACCACCGCCGTGAGTGTGCGGCGCTGTCGGCCCCAAGTTGCACACACCTCCAGGGTGTGCTGCGCCGAGTCACGAGCAGCACCGCATTCGTGGCACATAGGGCTCACCTCGCGCCGAATCATGTGCAGGTAATCCCCGAAACAACCGTGTCCGGAGAGTACCTGCACAAGGCGGTAAGTCAAAGACCCGTGCTTCCGCGCCACCCACTGTCTCAGCACCGGCTGGATTGCTTCAACTGTGCGCCGACCAAACTCCGCGGACTCGAGTTTCTCCTCCCATCGCTGCATAACTGCGTCATGCGCGTCGCGTCTTATCGCTTGGACCTCCTCATGGGTCAGACGATCTCCCCGTGCCCTACACTCAATTTTGTGCCGGTATACTTCGTCAAGCACCTCCGCTTCCATCTCCCATGGCGGAGTGCCTGCCAGCGCTAGGGCCGCCGACGCAGAAACTGTACGGTAAGCTCTTATAGCCCGTGTAGCCATCGCGCGTTGTGGGGAACGCAGGAGCGCACAGATATGCCTATTCATGGCATCTGCCCAGACCGGCGCACCGTATAAGGCCATACTTTTAACCACGGTCGCATAGAGGCGACGGCAGCTAATGCTCGGCCCACCAACATTTGGGAGTAGCCGACCGAGCGCTAGCGCCGTCTTAACAAGTCGCGGGGCCAGCTTCTTAAAGTGCGGTATGAAGCCCCACCGGCTGTCTAGGGTCAAGCCCAGGTACCGCATAGTATTGCCTACAGGGACATTTACACCATCCACTGACACAAAAGCATCGGCTGGTGGGCCATCGCGGGGCCCATGAAAGCAAATAACCTCCGTTTTATTCAGAGCTACCTCCAAACCCAACATTCTTATCCTTTGGACAACCAGGGTCGCGCCAACGGTAGCCAGACGCGCCGCTTCTGAGTAGCTGTTGCCCCGGGCGGTGATTAGGGTGTCATCCGCATAACTGATGATGTTCATGCGGGGCAACAGAAGACCTCGCAGGACCCAATTGAAACCAATGTTCCACAGGAGCGGCCCGAGGACTGACCCCTGTGGAACGCCACAACTTACTTCACGACTGTACATGGCTCCTCCTGGCCCAATGTACTTGACCTTACGTCCTGACAAATAACTTGCAACTACTTTTCGGAGATAGTATGGAACCTCGTGAAACCGTAGGCCCTCCAAGATGGTTTCGAAGGGGATGGTGTTAAACGCGTTGGCGATGTCAAGAGACACCGCCAGCACCTGTTCCCCTCTCGAAGTTGCCCTGTTACAAATACGCCTCAATTCCAGCAGGGCGTCAACAGTGGACTTTCCAGCACGGAAGCCATATTGCCGCTCGGACAAGTCAGGTCCCGCAGTTGAGAGGTGCTGCTCAATACGCGCGGCGAGTAGGCGCTCGAAAAGCTTACCCGCCTCGTCTAGGAGAACGATGGGCCTGAACGATGAGGGCGACCCAGGAGCACGTCCTTCCTTTTTTAAAAGACAGAGTTTGCCGTTCCTCCACGTGTAAGGGAACTCTCCCGACTCCAGGCACAGGGAAAACAGGTCCCTGAGCTGTTGTCCTAGGTGTTTTGAGGCCGCCACCAACACAAAACCAGGTACTCCATCTGGGCCCGGAGCCTTTCTCCCCTTCGCTCGGAGTCTGTCTAGCGCGGCATCGAGCTCCTCTTCGGTGACTGGAGCAGCCCTGACCGTCATCTCGTCTTCCCTTGTCGGAGAGGTCATTACCGGCGGGACGAACGCAGCCCTTCTCGGGAAGAGGCCAGACACAGCGTCACTCAACTGTCGTGGCTCAAACTCCTCTAGCGAAGGCGCACCACCGCGCATTTTACTGCGTACCACGACAAAAGGCCTTCCCCAGGGGTCGCGGTCTAAGTCCTGGAGCCATTCCTCTCGCGCTCTGGACTTTGCCTGTGAAATGGCCTTCTGAAAGTCCAGTTTCGCTTGTTTGTAGGCCTCGTAGAGAAATTGTTCCTCAATCTCGGTATGCCTTCTTCGGCGACAACGTTTGTGGTCTCGACGCTTTCTATTGCAAGTTTCCCGGAGAGACGCCAGCTCAGCGGACCACCAGTAGACTGCCTTCTTGCCTGGAGGCGGGCCCAGGGAGCGGGGCATTGCTGTATCGCATATGTAAGTGAGGTCCTCTCGAAGTCTAAGAGCCCGCTGATTAGCGCTATCTTGGCGGCTATCGCGGGCGTCATGGTTCCAACCTACAACTATTGCGGCTTCTTCAGCTAAATTTGGGTCGAAACGTGTGTGAGCCCACTTTGGAAACCGAGCACCACTACCTACACTTCTCCGGGGCAGTCTGTTAGTTGATGCCACGTTGGTGGCGACCTCAAACGTTATGTATTTATGGTCAGAAAGGGACTCCACCTCTCCATGCACACGCCACCCTGAGATCCGAGCGGCTAGAACAGGGGTTGCAAACGTCACGTCAACTATTGAGCCACCATTCCGCCTCACGCACGTGAATTCGTGGCCCCTATTGCAAACTGCGAGTCCAGACGACGCTGCAAAGTCTGCGACTATGTCACCTTTGTCGTCCGTGACATGGGAGCCCCAAACGGCCGACTTAGCGTTGAGATCCCCCATGACCAAAACCTGTTGTCGCTGACCAACCAACCGACCCACAACAAGACCTAGGAGATCAATGTAGACTTCTAGTTCGGCTACACTTTTGTTCGGAGAGAAATAGACCCCCACTATAGTGACATCCCCGAATTCAGCCACCACGTATCCCCGTCCCCTCTCCTTAGCCACTAACGGAGTGCGAGAATCGGGATCAACTAGAATTGCGACCGAGCCGCTTAAATCGCCTACCCAATGAGACAAGGTTGGAACGAAATACGGCTCCGAGATCACAGTTATATCAACCTTCCACTCCACCATAGTCTGCGAAAGCAGATCTTGAGACCGGGTGGAGTGATTGACATTAGCCTGAAGAAAGCTGAGATGCGGTGCACTAGTCATCGCTTTGTTCTGACATTATCTCAGCTTCCTCCGGCAGAAGCGGGTCGGCTACGGTGGGAGGGGCACGAGTACCTGGGCCCTCCTTTGACCTAACCTAACCTAACCTAACCTAACCTAACCTTTTTTTTTTTTTTTTTTTTTTCGAGGGGAAAATGTACTTTTACGCACCGCCCGCCACCAGATAACTGGGGCAGGGGAAGTGGGACTCTCCCGCTGGTGAACAGCGGGCATACCTTACACTAAAAACCCCCCGTTGTGACGTCTCTGCCGGTTGTCGGTGGCATGGGTTCCAATCGGGAATCGACCACACCGCCCCGGCCGGCCATGGCTTATCCTGGCCTCGATCTTGTGTTTAGGAGACGCGCGTCACGAGTGGCGTCTCCATCCTTCATCATGGGGGGAAAAGATGCGCGGCGTAGCGCCTTCTACGTCCCCCAGTTCGTCGGCGTCTGAGCGGGTGCACCTGGGCATCACCCTCGCGAAGCCGCTCAGTGGCCTCCTTTTGCGTTATAACCTCCTCGCAGAAGGTGGCCATGGCGTCCCAGGCCCTGCTGTCTTCCAGCATGGCCCTAACTACACTGGGTAGGGAGAGATCAATCCCTACCACCGCCGTGAGTGTGCGGCGCTGTCGGCCCCAAGTTGCACACACCTCCAGGGTGTGCTGCGCCGAGTCACGAGCAGCACCGCATTCGTGGCACATAGGGCTCACCTCGCGCTGAATCATGTGCAGGTAATCCCCGAAACAACCGTGTCCGGAGAGTACCTGCACAAGGCGGTAAGTCAAAGACCCGTGCTTCCGCGCCACCCACTGTCTCAGCACCGGCTGGATTGCTTCAACTGTGCGCCGACCAAACTCCGCGGACTCGAGTTCCTCCTCCCATCGCTGCATAACTGCGTCGTGCGCGTCGCGTCTTATCGCCTGGACCTCCTCATGGGTCAGACGATCTCCCCGTGCCCTATACTCAATTTTGTGCCGGTATACTTCGTCAAGCACCTCCGCTTCCATCTCCCATGGCGGAGTGCCTGCCAGCGCTAGGGCCGCCGACGCAGAAACTGTACGGTAAGCTCTTATAGCCCGTGTAGCCATCGCGCGTTGTGGGGAACGCAGGAGCGCACAGATATGCCTATTCATGGCATCTGCCCAGACCGGCGCACCGTATAAGGCCATACTTTTAACCACGGTCGCATAGAGGCGACGGCAGCTAATGCTTGGCCCACCAACATTTGGGAGTAGCCGACCGAGAGCTAGCGCCGTCTTAACAAGTCGCGGGGCCAGCTTCTTAAAGTGCGGTATGAAGCCCCACCGGCTGTCTAGGGTCAAGCCCAGGTACCGCATAGTATTGCCTACAGGGACATTTACACCATCCACTGACACAAAAGCGTCGGCTGGTGGGCCATCGCGGGGCCCATGAAAGCAAATAACCTCCGTTTTATTCAGAGCTACCTCCAAACCCAACATTCTTATCCTTTGGACAACCAGGGTCGCGCCAACGGTAGCCAGACGCGCCGCTTCTGAGTAGCTGTTGCCCCGGGCGGTGATTAGGGTGTCATCCGCATAACTGATGATGTTCATGCGGGGCAACAGAAGACCTCGCAGGACCCAATTGAAACCAATGTTCCACAGGAGCGGCCCGAGGACTGACCCCTGTGGAACGCCACAACTTACTTCACGAACCTAACCTAACCTAACCTAACCTAACCTAACCTTTTTTTTTTTTTTTTTGGCAAGTCAGAAATGCTTTACGCATACCCCCACGCTCGGACACGCGGCGGGGGTTATGTGGGGCTCTCCCAATGACCTCCCCCGGTCCCACACCCAACCTAATCCAACTTACTAAGCTACAATAGACCCGATGAGGGGCCGGAGGGGGGGCATACCCACTAAAACTGACTTGGTGTGCCCTCTCCTGCTGGTTACCGACGACGAGGGCTCCTGGTGGTATTCGACCACGTCGTCCCAGCCAGCCCGGTTTTCCAGGCCCCTTCCTAGCAAAAGAGGAGATGCCCGAGCACACTTGGGCACCCCCTCTGACACGCAGACAGTGCCCCGTACAGGGCCATGCTCTTAACGACGGTGCAATAAAGACGGCGACACGTCGTGCTTGGGCCGCCGACGTTTGGAAGCAGGCGCCCCAGCGATAGTGCAGTACCTACAAGACGCGGGGCCAACTTCTTAAAATGCGGCAAAAAACTCCAACGACTGTCAAGCGTCAACCCGAGATATTTTATAGTGCTCTCCACTTTTATTCTAGCACCAACGACAGATATAGAAGCATCGTTTGGTGGTCCTTTCCGAGGCTCGTGAAAGTATATGGCCTCTGTTTTACCGAGATTCACCTCTAGTCCCAGTAAGCGAATTCTCTCAACAACCTGTGTTGTGCCCACCTCTGCTAAACGCGCGGCTTCCGCGTATGTACCGCCCCGTGCTGTGACTAGTGTGTCGTCGGCATAACAAATGACACTCATTTGGGGAGGCAGAGTGCCTCGAAGAACCCAATCGTACCCTATATTCCACAGGAGTGGGCCTAGAACCGACCCCTGCGGAACACCACAGCTAACCTCGCGGCTAAACATAACGCCACCAGGCCCAATAAACTTAACCCGCCGATCGTTTAGGTAGCTTGCCACAAGCTCGAGCAGATATTGCGGAACCCGATGAAACTTCAGTCCTTCCAGTATAGTTTCGAAGGGGATAGTGTTAAAAGCGTTGGCAATATCTAGAGATATTGCCAATACACTCTCACCCTTCAACCTTGCTTCCTCGCAGAAACCTTTTAGGTCTTTCACGGCATCTACGGTGGATCTTCCAGCCCGAAAACCATATTGGCGGTCCGACAAGTCAGGGCCTGTAGACGTCAGGTGTTCGACGATACGAGCCGCAACAATTCGCTCAAAGAGCTTGCCCTCCTCGTCAAGCAACACGATGGGTCTAAAAGACGACGGGGAGTCCGGTGAACGGCCGTCCTTTTTAAGTAGACACAAGCGGCCCGTCTTCCAAGCAGAAGGAAATTCTCCGGCCTCCATAATGGATGTGAACAGCTCCCTAATCTTGTCGCCTACGTGCTTCGATGCTGCCACCAAAACAAAACCCGGGACGCCGTTCGGCCCAGGGGCCTTCTTTTTAGCTCGAAGTTTGTCGATCGCCACATCAAACTCAGCCTCAGTGACAGGAGGCGCTCTGACCGCAGATTCCTGAGTGATCACCGGAGCTGACATCGCGGGCGGAATAAACGTATCTCTTCGTGGAAAGAGCGCAGATACAGCATCCTGCAACAACTGCGGCTCAAACTCCTCCAATCGAGGGGCCCCCTGTCGCATCTTGCTACGTACCACGAGGTAGGGCCTCCCCCACGGGTCCCGATCTAAGTCCTGCAACCACTCTTCCCTGGCTCTAGATTTCGCAGATGATATTGCGTTTTGCAGAGCTTTCTTCGACTCTTTGTAGGCGTCGTAGAGGAGTCGTTCCTGTTCTTCGAAGTGCCTGCGCCGTCGACATCTTTTGTGGGCCCTGCGAGCATCATTGCAAGCTTCACGAAGGGAGGCAATTTCTGCAGACCACCAATACACGGCCTCTTTGCCTGGAGGCAGACCCCTAGATCGTGGCATCGCGGCGTCGCAAATCGCCGTGAGATCATTGCGGAGCCTGACAGCTCGTTCTTCAACACTGTCTCTGCGAGAATCACGTGCGTCGTTGTTCCAGCTCGCAACTATCGCTGCCTCTTCCGCAAGATGCGGGTTATATTGCGTCAGGGCCCATTTCGGGAATCTAGCTCGACTAGTTCTTTCCACCCTAATAGGCGCACGCGTGGAAGCTGGGGCTGATACCTCGAAGGTGATGTAAAGGTGGTCGGAGAGGGATTCGACCTCTTTTTGAACGACCCAGCCAGAAATTCGTAACGCCAGAGCAGGCGATGCAAAGGTGACGTCCACGATAGACCCTCCGTTTCTCCTGACACAAGTTAACTCATTGCCTTGGTTAGCCACGCAGAGGTTCATTGACGCTACGAAATCTGCGACTAGATCTCCCCTATCATCAGTAACGGGGGAGCCCCACAACGCTGATTTTGAATTCAGATCCCCCATTACGATCACCTGCATTCGACTGAGCCTACCAACCGCTACGCTTAACTGAGCCAAGTACAACTCAAGATCAGACACGCTATCGTTTGGAGAGAAGTATACCCCAACAATTGCAATTTTCCCCCACTTAGCCACAACGTAGCCAGAACCCCTCTCTTTTACTTCCAAAGGAAAACAGGAGGAAGGATCTGTAGCAATAGCGACAGAGTCGTTAAGATCCGCAGCCCAATGAGGCAGGGTTGGTACATAATATGGCTCTGACACAACCGTAACATCGATCTTCCACTCCACCATAGTCTGAGATAAAAGGTCCTGTGACCTGGTGGAGTGGTTGATATTCGCCTGAAGAAATTTTAAATGGCGTGTATTATCCATTAATTTGGATTTCTGGTAGCTCCGCTGTCTCCATTGGCAAAGACACTCCTACAGTGGGGGGCGCCCTTGTACCCACACCCTCCTTTGGCTTAACTTGTGGAGGATTGCACTTCCTTCCCCCCATCCTGTGGCAGGCTGGTCGTTCGGCATCTGCACAAACGTCGCAACGATACTCCTTGGCGCCGCAACTGGCGGCGACATGGCCCGCTTTACCACAGCGATAGCATAAATAGCTTCGGTTGGTTTGACTTGGGCACCGCTGACTTGTGTGCCCGAGGCTCAGACATCTGTAGCAGCGCATCGGTACAGGATCTAACGCCCGAACATGAGCAGAACTCCAGCCTACAAGGAGCCTGCCAGCCTCCACAATTTTCTTAGCAACGGCCACGGGACATTTCGCTAGAGCTGTCCCCAAACTGTTACCACCGAATCGGACTTCCCCGACCTTCACCTGGTCAGAATGACATCCGCCTTTTTCTGCAATTGCAGCGATGACATCCTCCTTCACGACCGAATCGTCAAGGCCCGAAATGCGTAAGTCGACACACTTCGTGGGTCTCGTGACCTTAGCGACGCCGGACAAAACCTCACGGAGCTTAGTGGCAAGATCATCCGCCTTTTTCCCATTCTCAGGCCCTGGGATCGAGAGGATCCTGGCGCCAGTAGCTGCCGTCTTGCAGCGTACCCCTTCCAAGCCGAAATCTTTCAGTTGCAGTTCCGCCCTTGCCTTCCCGATGATTTGAGCGTAAGTGACACCTTGTTCTATTGCTTCTGCGTCCAAGGTAAGTACGACCGCCGCCGTTTTCGGAGGTGTAAGGCTAGTCTTCTTCTTGGTCTTCTTTTTCTTTTGTGCAGAAGCTTCTGCTGGTGTAGGCCCTGCCTGATTGGCCGCGGCAAGGGCTGCTTTACGCTGTTTATTAGCCTTCTTTCTGCCTATTACCTCGCTCCAGGTTCCTTCTGTGGATGTGGAGGCTGTTGGCGCTTGAGAGCGTTCTGGCTGAGACTGCGCAGAAGAAGGGTCTGTTGTTAAAGCCTGATGGCGCGGAGGCGCCGGCTGTCGAGCTGGGGGCACCGGTTTTCGAGCTGGGGGCGCTGACTGTCGAGCTGGGGGTGCTGATGCAGGCGGAGGCATCTCGCGTCTTCTGTCAGCCGCTAGCGGCGGTCTAAGTATAGGCACTGGAGGTAGCCTTTCCTCGATGCTGCTGAGCCTGGTGTTAACCATTTCACCTATGGATATTGTCAAGGAGCGCGCAAACTCCTGGAGAGCCTTCATATTTGCCAAAGGTGGCAACGCAGATGGTAGTGGCGTCGGAGGCTGAGGCGTCGGTGGCAGTGGCGCCGGCCGTATCGACACCGGTGGCAAAGGCGAGCGCGAGCGCGAGCGCGAGCGCGATCTCGCACGCACGGAGTCAGAAGGCGATGGCGCGCGCAAGGAGTTAGAAGTCGACGCCGGACGCAAGGAGTTAGAAGGCGACTCCGCTGATCCACTTTGGCACTGCTGGTTGCGCTCTGAGAACGCTTTCCTCAGACTTTTCACCTCTTCTTGTAATAGTGCGAGCTGCCTATTAAGACGGATATTGTTCGCGTGAACCCTCCGTAATTCATCATCTGGAGAGCGGGTAGTCAGGGTCTCAAAGATGTCATAGAGATCCTTTGCCGCATCGTTCAAGCGCTTTTGGTGTGTGCCCTTTAGCTTCCCAGATGAGCGCGAAACATCTGTGATAGAGCTCAGCTTAGCGGACACCTCCTTTCTAATCTCCGCCGTGCTGTCCCATTCAATACCGGGCAAAGGTGACCTAGACCGTAGTTCCTCAAAGGACCATTCCTCCAAACGACCGACATTCGTCATGATTTCAGTGCCATCCATAGCATCGGCGCCACCTGTCGCCTCGGCACCGCCCATCGCCTCTTCGGCATCCCGCTCATAGTCCGACAATGGACGACGCAGATTGAGCTGCGATTCAGACACCGTACGTTCTGGGCGTGGGCCAGTTGCTGCTACACGACTACGGCCACGCCTACCTCTACCTTTCCCGAATTTACCTACTTTAGGACTATCGGCAACAGTCGTTTCACCCGGCCCGACGGAGTCCGGGGTTAAAAATTCCTCAAGAGGGCGTTTTCTTCTAGCACCTGCATTAAGGCTGGTTGCGCTTCCTGTGTTAGAAGGAGCACACTCCTCATCCGCTGAATAAACGTCCGAAACGGAGTTTTTAGACGACGCCGAAAACATTTCTGACGCAGAATGCGCCCGCTCGTTTAAAGCCCCTGAGCTAGGCTTCTCCCGCTCTCTTTCGCCCGAGCTAGGCCCACCGCCAAATTTTAAAATTAGTTTTGTTTTGTTTGAAGATTCCATTTTAGTCCCACGATTATGGTAGCAAATAATCAGTCCACCCGGGCAGAGGCTCCATACCCGGGTAAGCGTATGGTTCACGAAACAGGGGGTCCGCCAGTCCCCTACTCCGTTGGCCACGTTGGGACTGGTCTCCCACCAGCCATCCATCCCCTAGCCCGTGGCAGGCGTAGGATTAGGGTTTTTTATTGAGGTTTTCTCCTCGCGGGGACACCCAACTAAGGGCAGCCCCACCGTCCCCCAAAACATGACTGAAGGGACGGCTTCGCCGACGGTTGGCCATGAAGACCCATCCGCCGATTGCGACAACCGCAATCGGACGGACCCGACGCCTACGCTCGCACCGCCGCTACTGGAATGTCCAGGACGCCGGCCGAGCCCGAACCGCGCTACCGCTGGCCAGAATATGTCTGGGACGCCAGCGCGGAGCCACCGAAACCGCAGATGCGGATAGAACCGCGAGGCTCCCCTCCCGTCAGACTATTAGCCGCCGCCGCGGGAAATGCGACGACGTTGCCCAGGGTGCACGACGGGGACGTTGTCTGACTTCGCACCCCAACCTAACCTAACCTAACCTAACCTAACCGTTGCACTTGCTAACCTTATTAAGAAACACGCTCAATCTATCTCTAATCCTGTAGACCTCACCCTAACGGAAACTGAACCAAACCTTAACTCAAACCTGACGAACAAAATCGTCTCATGTGTTAAACAAGAAGTGTCAAACTGCGTTAAAGCAGAATTTGCACTACTCAAAAAAGAACTCTCCGCACCTGATACCAACCCTAAAAAGAAAACGTATGCCGCTGTAACTAAAACTTACACAAATAATAACACCGCCCCTGTACAAGACTCAAATAATAAAACCAGCAACCCTGCTTTAATTATTACAGTGCCTTCTGCAACAACAAAACAAGAAGCCATCACCAAGTGGCACAAAAGTTTCTCATTTAGACATGTTTCATATGCACCCGCTAAATTCCAAGCGATATCCAATAACAAAATTAAAGTCGAATTTGAAAACAACGACCAATGCCAAGAAACACTCAAACGACTAGAAACTAATCCCGATGTCGACGCTGAAGTCGCTAAAAAACTAATGCCGATGTTTGTTCTAAAGGGCATCCCCCGAAACATCCCTGTAGAAGAAGTCCCTGACATAATCATCCACCAAAATGAAACCCTTAAGAACTCCTTGACCACTACTAACGCAATTCTCACACCGTGCATAACCCTAAATAACAAAAACCCCAACTTATACAACTACGTTTTTAAAGCATCCCCCCAAGTCTGGCATGCAGCTATAAACTCGGAAAGACTCAATGTCGATCATCACAAAATACATGTTGCGGAACACTCACCCCTTTTGCAGTGCTTCGACTGCCTTAAATTCGGACACACACGCTCCAAATGCCCCAATACAATTAAATTCTGTAGTCATTGCTCCCTCGAAGGACATGTCTACCAAAATTGTCCCAAAAAAGATAACAAATCATCTGCCAAGTGTCTAAACTGTCTCGTGCAAAATCAAAAAACCAAAGAAACTAATAACACCTCCCATACAGCCACCTCGAACAACTGTCCAGTCAGGATCGCTTATAAGATCCGATTGACCGAAAGAATCGACTATGGCTCAAAATAATCCTAATAAAAACGTTAACCAAACCATACGCACATTTTCTTGCACGCAAATAAATATCGGACGCAGCAGAAATGCTCTACACGAAGTTAAAAAATTGCTGTCAGATAATAAAACCGATATCGCTTTTATCTCCGAACCATATACTAGCAATATTAAAGTCCTAAATAGTATACCAGGTTACACGATATACCAGTTCCCCGGACCGCAGTCTTCTGAACCCGTAAAGTCCGCCATCGCCATAAAAGATAATTGCTGCTCCGTACTAGGTATGACTGAATACTCTACACCAAATCTATGTATTATACGATTAAACAATAAAACTAACAATAAGAATATATATTTAACATCAATTTACGTAGAACCTAAAACTGACGATCACTCAACATTAAACAAATTAGGACTCTTCCTCTCAAAACACCCTAACTCCTCCCACGTGGTGTGCGGAGATTTTAACGGATGGCATACCCTATGGGGATCTAAAAAGAACAACCCTCGAGGAAATTCCGTATACAATATGACCATATTACATAACATGGAAGTACATAACATCCCTGGAGTACCTACCTTCTACACAATCACTCACGGCGTTCCACGCCACTCGACTATTGACCTCACTTTAACCACTAACGACGCTCAGACACAAATCACCGACTGGACAGTCGACCCGGACATCTGCAAATCCTCTGAACACGCCCTCATCCATTTCTCCCTGCACACCTCACCACCATTAGTTGATAAAAATCTTGGCTTATCTACATTCAAATATAACACCGCCAATATCAACAACAAAGAATTAACTGAAGCATTTGTAGCATCCATCACCTCTCAGCTTTCAGAAACAAACATTAGTCAACTCAACGAAACAGAACTAGAAGCATACATCAACAAACTCACACAAATTATACAAAACACCTGCAACGAAATATTCCGCACCAGATCAAAAAGACAAATTAAACCACCCTGGTGGACTAATGAAATAGATGAAATTAAGAAAAAAGTCATTAAGAATCACCACGAACTCTGCAAACTTAGTAAACGCGGACTACCTATGGAAGAAGCTATACAGACAAAAAACCAACTCAGAAAAGAATACGCCGATGCCATTTGTAAAGAATCCACAGCCCAATTCAAAGAATTCTGCAATAAACAAACCAAAGAAGACGTATGGTCAGTCACCAACCGTATAATAAAAACCCGCCCCATGACCCAACCACCTAGCACCCTTAAACTACAAAACGGAACATACACTAAAGACCCTAAACAAACGGCTGACTCACTACTTACTCAATTCTTCCCTAAAGACAATGCTGACTCCACCCCTGAACAAAAACAGACTAGAGCTGACATGATCAACCCTAACCATCTATCTGAAGATGAACCGCCCTTCAATTTTACTGAAATCATTGAAGCTCTAAGACACATGAATCCCAAGAAAGCTCCCGGAACCGACCATCTGACTTCAGATATCTGCACTAAATTTGCTGAAAATTTTCCGAATATAATCACCCCCCTCATGAACCGTTGCCTTCAACTAAATTATTTCCCTAAAATTTGGAAACATGCATATGCCAAAATAATACCAAAACCCTCCAAACCTGACTATACCAACCTTACTTCCTTCCGACCAATTGGCCTCATTAATGTACTGGGCAAACTACTAGAAAGATTAATCACTAACCGACTCAGCCACTTTATGTCCAAAAACAAACTTGACTCCAAAAAACAATACGGATTTAAGTCACAAACATCCACCATCAATGCAATCCACGACGCACTCAACATTATAAAAAATGCCAAAAGCAAAAGACAGCAGGTCATCGCCGTATCGCTGGACATCAAATCCGCTTTTGATCGAGCATGGTGGCCAGCCATATTTAAACGTCTTAACCATATAAACTGTCCTAAAAATCTATACAACATTTTATTAAACTATATAAAAGACCGCACCGTTGAAATTCGCTTCACTAACTGTAAAGCCTCCAAAGAACTATCTGGAGGCTGCATACAAGGCTCTGTATGTGGCCCTATACTCTGGAATCTACTCCTTGACGAACTTTTGGAACTGGAATTACCATCTGACTGCCACATACAAGCCTATGCCGATGATATTCTTCTCATCTGCCATGCAAGAAACACACTCATCTTACAGAATAAAATAAACACATGCTTGAAAACCATCAGCAATTGGGGCAATTCTGTAAAACTCGAATTTGGTCCTGAAAAGACACAAGCTATTTACTTTTCACCGTATGCTGCCGACTGCAGATTAGTCATGAACAATATACGACTAACCTTCTCTGACCAAATAAAATATTTAGGAATAATAATTGATAAAAATCTTAAATTCATTAAACACGTCAATTACACACTCGACAAAGCAAAAATACTCCTCAACAAACTCATTATCTTCACTCGACCAACATGGGGAATACATCCCGAAAACATAAGAACCATTTACTTACAAGTCATAGAGCCCATCATCTCTTATGCCGCCGGAGTTTGGTCCAAAGCAATGAGCTACAAATTGGTTCGTAAACGTTTGCTCTCGTTCCAAAGACTAGTCGCCATTAAGATTATACAAGGGTTCCGAACCACAAGCACACCAGCCGCTATATCCATTGCTCAACTCACCCCACTACCAAACAAATTAGAAGCAATCGCTGATATAGAATCCACCAAACTCACCCAAACATCCCGTTTCCTACCAACCCAAGTCCCCATCGAAACATACACTCCCACATCTTGTCTACCTCACCCATCACTTAGAACTGGAATAACATTTACTGAATTATCAAGTCCCGACGAACTCAACCAAACATCAGACGAGAATACCTATCATATTTATACCGATGGTAGCAAACATGATGATAAGGTCGGAGCTGCATTTGTTGCCCATAAACCAAACGGCACCATCACTACTAAAAAATTCAAACTCTACAAATGCTGTTCGGTCTACCAGGCCGAACTGCTTGCCATCGAACGAGCCTGCAAATGGTTAACCACTGAAACCCCACTTAAAGCTATAATTTTTTCAGACAGTAAATCATCCCTCACAGAATTACAAAACCCCAATACTACTCATCCATTAGCTGCTCAAATACACCAACACCTTATAAATCTAAAAGAAACAAACACGCACGTAGAATTTGTCTGGGTCAAAGGTCACGTTGGCTTCGCTGGCAACGAGGCTGCTGACCAATCTGCTAAACATGCCGCTAACTTGCATAAAGCTCTTGACTACTCTCACGTACCAATCTCACACATAAAGTATCAGAACACGCTCCTTTCTGCTAAGGCAGCTAAAGAACTTTATCAAACCTGCTCATACACAAAAACTATATTCTGTTCATACGACGAGCTCCAAGATTTTCTTAGAGTGATACCACCTAAATTTGCTATAACTCAATTTTTAACCAACCACGGCTATCATAAAGAATACCTTCACCGTTTCCATATAACTGATAACCCATTCTGCCCCTGCGATTCTACTTCCATACAATCACTCAACCACCTCCTCAAACATTGCCCTCGCTTCTCTTCGCATAGAAACACATACCTCATAGCAACCAATAACATCAAAGATCCATACAACTTCAAACAAATTATCACAAAAAATACCTCCACAGAAGCATTCGTAAAATATATAACATACATAATAAACTCTTTAAAAAACTTTAACAAAACATAATTACCCAACTCATAAATGCTTAACAACAAAACTTACGTTAACCCCATAAACACAATAAATTGTATTACATATGAAGTGTAAACCGAAAGCACTGACTATGTAATAAAGAAAAGATAATTTCTAAAACTTAATAAAAAAAACCTAACCTAACCTAACCTAACCTAATTTTTTTTTTTTTTTTTTTTTTTTTTTTAACGAAGTAGAAATGCTTTACGCATACCCTATGCTGAGCTAACAATGGGTTATGTGAGACTCTCCCTAACAAAAAGATAAGGCCTACTCACTAAAACTACCTCGATGTGCCGTCTACCTAACCGAAACCGCGTGGGAACTGTGAGATTTGTCTCCATACTGGTCCGGCAGCTGGTTCAGTTTCCTAAACCCCTTCACGAAACTTCTAACCCTACACAAAAGTGAGAGATGCCTGAGCACATGTAGGCATCTCCCCCAAACGGACAAGACCGTGCAATGCGAACGAGGGTTTGCTCTACCCCCCGCCCGCTGGCCCTGTTAAGGAGGAGCACGAGAGTTGTAATGCCGTCGTCTTCCTCCTACCCGCTTGCGTCGCATCGAAACCGCTTGGACATCTTCCTCGCGGGCCCGTTCCGCCGCCTCTTTCTCACTCATAACCTCTTCACAGAAGTTGGCTATTGCTGCCCATGACCTGTCGCTGTCCAGCATGGCCTTGACCACGCTGGGCAGAGAGAGGTCACCTCCCACCTCAGCTACGAGAGTGCGACGTTGGTGGCTCCAGGCTGCGCATTCCTCCAAAGTATGCTGCGCCGAATCCTCTGCCGCTCCACATTCATGACAGCCTGGGGTTGGCTCTCTTCTTGCCACCTTGTGCAGGTAGTCACCAAAACAACCGTGTCCGGTAAGTACCTGCACCAGGCGGTAGGTTAATGCCCCATGTTTCCTATTAACCCACTCATCTAACACTGGGCGGATCGCACTGATAGTCCTATGACCCGCAACGGGAGACTCAAGACTCTCCGACCAATGCCGCATCATCCTCTCTGTTGCCCTAAGGCGCGCACCCTGGATCTCCTCGAGGGCCAAACGATCACCTCGGTTCCTCGCCTCGATCTTAAATCGGTAGGTGTCTGCCAACACTTGAGCCTCCAACTCCCAAGGTGGCGTTCCAGCCAATAAACACGCCGCCGCGCAAGACACAGTGCGATAGGCCTAATTGCTCTTTGCGCCATTATTCTTTGAGGTTGCCGTAGAAGGGCCTTATTTTCGCGTGTCAAAGCGTCAACCCACACTGGCGAACCATACATAGCCATACTCCTGACAACCATGTTATGCAGTTGTCTGCATTTCGCATTCGGACTACCTACATTCGGCAAAATTCTCCCTAATGCCATTCCCGTATTGACAAGTCTAGGAGCAAGCTTTTTAAAATGTTCGCTGAACTTCCATTTCCCATCTAAAATAAGACCTAGGTATTTAATACACGTCTTAACCTCGATTCTCTGACCATTGACTACAATGTGAGGTCCAACTGGAGAACGAACTCTTGGGCCGTAGAAGTAAACAGCCTCTGTCTTCGAGAGGGCTACTTTAAGTCCTAGGACTTGGATTCTCCTGACCACTAATGTAGTTCCTGTGGCTGCCAATCTAGCTGCATCTTCGTAACTCTTACCCCTTGCAGTGACTAAAGTGTCATCGGCGTAGCACAATACACGCATTCGGGGCAAGAGAGAGGCGCGGAGGATTACGTCATAACCTATAATCCAGAGCAGAGGCCCAAGGACAGAACCTTGTGGTACTCCGCAGCTCACACTTCGTCTTTGGAGCTCACCCTGATGATTAGAGTACAGAATTGCTCTATCTTCCAAATAGTTTGTTAAAAGCCTTCTCAAGTAAAATGGCACCCCGTGATAAATGAGCGCATCTTTTATACACTGATAAGGGAGCGTGTTAAATGCGTTGGCAATGTCAAGCGACACTGCCACCACGCTTTCCCCCTTTATTGTAGCCTCCTCCGTTATACGACGCAGCTCAAGGATAGCGTCTATAGTAGAACGCTCACGCCGGAAACCAAATTGCTGATCCGAAACGTTTGGACCATCCGTTTCAAGATGTTTTGCAAGACGATCAGCCAGCAGCCGCTCCAACAATTTAGCAATTTCATCAAGCAGTACAATTGGTCTAAATGCGGAGGGGGAGTCAGGTGGTCGCCCCTCCTTCCGCAATAGACAAAGGCGTCCCTCTTTCCATATCTTGGGAAACCGACCCGACCTAAGACAACTATCAAAGAGTTTTCGGATGCGATCACCCAGATGCTTACAAGCCAGAATCAAAACACGACCGGGCACACCGTCTGGTCCGGGCGCCTTTTGGTTTTTGCAACGCAGCCTCTCGAGAACATGTTCCATCTCATCCTCGGTGATGAGGGGTATTTCACCTGTATCCCTTTCCAGCTCTACTGGCATAGAAATTGGCTGTTGCTGAGAGTCAACTTGAGTTGGAAAAAGGCCATCCATTACTTCTGCCAGGAGTTCAGGCTGAAATGACTCCGTTGGGGGCGCTGGCTGTTTCAGCTTGTTCCGTACCGACCGGTAAGGTCGTCCCCATGGGTCCCGGTCTAGCTCCTCTATAAACTGTTGCCAAGCGACTTCTTTGGCTTTGGATATGGCCAGTTGAAATGTCGATCTAGCTTCAGAGTAAGCAGCGTACAATTGGTCCTCTACTGTACTTTCGCGTCTTCTGCGCCTGCGATATCTTTGAAAAGAACGCCGGTGTGCCATGCAAGCTGTTCTGAGAGGCTCAAGCTCCGAAGTCCACCAGAAGATTTGGTTCTTAAGAAAACCTTTTTTCGCTCGGGGCATAGACGTCTCACAAATGACTGAGAGAGAGCCCCGTATAAGGGTGGCTTGGTCATCTACGCATATGTCTTCGCTCGGTGAGGCGTGCCAGCTTTCCACTATGGCAGCTTCTTCTGCTAGCTCTTTGTTTAGCTTCGCGAGGGACCATCGGGGGAAGTGTCGTGTTTCACCTCTCGGTGTGGGTCTCAACGTAGCCAAACCCCTTGAAGGAGCGATTTCAAACCGAATGTATTGATGGTCAGACAAAGTTTCCTCCCCTTCCAATACACGCCAACCTTCTATTCGTGATGCTATGGCAGGAGTTGCAAACGTGAGGTCCACTTTAGACCCTCCATACCTTCGCACACAAGTGTGGCCCCTCGCGATCTTACTACGATAAACGAACGCACCGCCCGCGCTACTAGGTAAAATGGAAAAAATTGCCGTGTTTTACGAAAAACCTGATAACTTCGGAATTAGGCTATATTTTTTCATTATGTCAAGTGTGTTTGGCTTATGAATGTTTTATCTATTTTCAGGTACTAAATTATACTATATTACTATAGTAATATATTAGTTCTACATGGTATAAGTGCAGCAATAAGCTATTTGACTGAATTCTTTGAAGAATTTTTTGGAAATTTTTTGACATTTATTATTTCGATTTGATTCCTATAACTTCCTCTGTAAAACACTAAAATAACACTTTTTATAACAGTAAAACACAATTTACCTTGCTTTTTGCTTCGAAATAATAAGATTACACATATCATAAAATATTATAAACATTTGCAGAGGCAGAGCGAAAAAAATGAGACTTTCTTTTTTCTATATCAATTCGAACGAAACATGCAGAGGGATATGAATTTTACAGCCTATAGACAATGTATGCAGCTTCCATATAAAATCAAGTGTCCCATACACGCATAGAGTCCTTTATGGAGTAAAAAAATGTAATCTGTGCCGGCCGGCGCCTGGTCAATATTGGCCGCCCCGGGTTTGACGCGATTCGTAGCCCTGGTGGAATTCCCCCGGTTGGGATTTGACAGGTTAAGAAGGACTAGTCCTAAAGATGTTGCCCATTCTTCCATCAATTGACCCCGAACGTCAGTCGCAGGTTCACCCCACGCTGTGGACTTGGCGTTAAAATCACCCATTATTATCATTTGCGCCGGTGCCAATCGTCCCACCACTGTTGCTAGATTTTCGACAAACGACTCAAACTCCGCAAATCTACGATTAGGTGAGAAGTATGTTCCTATTAGAATAATTTCACCACAAGAAACAACCACATATCCCGATCCCTTTTCAATACACGATATAGGAAGAGAGGAAACAGAACATGTATTAACCACTATTGCAGCAGTGCCAGTTGTGTCCCCGACCCAGTGAGAGCGAGTGGGCACTGAATATGGCTCTGCGATAACCGCTACGGCTATAGACCACTCTGCCATGTGTTGCAGGATTAAATCCTGAGAAGCGGCACAGTGGTTTATGTTACCCTGAAGAATATTGTATTTTCGGGACCTATCCATCGAGTTGAGACATTTCAACCTCTTGCACTGCTGGCCGGCCCTCTTCTGTTGGTGTTCTGTTGTTTTGAGACACTTTATTCTTTCCTTTGCTGGGGGGTGGATTGCAACTCTTCCCACCCATGATGTGTTCAGCTGGTTTTCCTCCTTCTGCGCAGATTGCACACCGCATTTCAGCTTTACAAGTCGCTATTTTATGCCCATCTTTTCCGCAACGGTAGCACAGTTCGCTACGATCTACTTGCGCTGTGCACAATTGTCGGGTATGACCCACTCCCATGCATCTGAAACACCGCATAGGCAGGGGCTCGAGAGCACGAATTTGCGCAGAACTCCACCCAACCAATAGGCGACCCGCCTCGACTAGAGTCTTGGCCGCAGTGACAGGGCACCGAACAACAGAAGTTCCATTGCCTCTAGGTCCACGTCTTATTACTCCCGCTTTAACTTGCTCTGCTGAGCAATTACCTTTTGCAACAATCGCTGCAGCAAGTTCCTCTTGTGTAATTGAATCGTCCAGCCCTGTCACCCTGAGATCAACTGATTTGCAAGGTCTCGAAATTTGTGCGACGTCTCCAATAACCTCTTTTAACTTTGTGGCCAAAGCATCAGCCTGTGACCCGCTGGACTCACCTGGAATTTCGAGCATGCGAGCCCCGGTGGCCGTGGTTCTAACCCGTACTCCCTCCAGACCAAGCTGCTCAAGCCCAAAAGCTGACTTAGCCCTACCTAAAATTTCGGCGTATGAAGCCCCATTCTCTACCGCTTCTGGGCTCAGTGTTAAAACTACCGCAGCTGTTTTTGGCACTGTAAGCTTTCGGTTTTTCTTCTTCTGTTTCTTCTTCTTTTTCGTCTGTGCCCCAGCGTTACCTTGTTGGGGCAATTTAGCCGCTGTTTGAGCATCTATGCGCTGCTGCTTCTTCAGCTTTTTCTTTTGGCCTTTAGATACAACATCTTCCCACCTATTTTCCTCTTGCTCCTTTGCCTCAGGCCGTTGAGGTTGGCTAGCTTCAGCCTGTGTGGCCAAAGGAGTAGCAGTCGGGGTAGCAGCTGGTTTTACTGCCGGTTTCTTCTTTTTGCTAGGAGCGGGTGGAACCGACTCTTTACTTTTATCAGTCGCTAGTGCTGGCCGCAATATTGGTGCGGGTGGCAATCTTTTCTCAAAACTGGTCAGTCGCACATTCACCATTTCACGGACAGCCGTTAAAGACTGTTTTAACTCTTCTATATCGTTAGACCCTATAGCGGGTTGTACCTCCCGGAGCGCTGACCTGTTCTCCGCATAGGCCTCTTTAAAGGCTTTTAGATCTGCTCTCATAAGCTCCAATTCGTGCCGGAGGCGCGCATTGTCAGCACGCAATTTCCGCATTTCTTCGTCTTCAGTTCGGGAGGACAAAGCCTCAACAATCTCCTTGAGACTATTGGACGCATCAACGAGAGCTTTATGCTCGGTACCCTTAATATGTTTGGCCTTCCTAGTAACATTAACAATGAAATCAGACATCTTGACACCCCGTTTCCGGAGCGTTTCTCTGTCCAGTAACAAAGGTTCTGTCACCGGAAAGGCTTCATCCGTTTCCATCGACCCTGTGCCTCTCGTTTTAGAGGCGACACTAACAGGTGTCTCTGTAATTGACTCCTGCGATCCCGCTAGTTTTTGAAGCCGGTACTCCTCCCTGGCTTTACCGACCCCAATGTAATTGCCGTGAGTAGGCGGTCGGCCACGTCCCTTACGCGCCTTATGGAATTTTGACTCGACACGACTATCATCCGACTCTGAGTGATAGACTAAGGTGATCGGTCTCTTTCTGTTCGAACTGTCGATGCTACGATCCCTGCTTTCGACACTTCGATCCCTCTCTTCGGTGGTTGACGGCACGTCATCCTCATCAGCTGAGTCGTACTCTTCTACAGAAAGCCGATCTTCGTCAACAACAGTTTGCTCGCTTACGCCTGAGCTAGGACTGTCTCCATCTAAAGGGGCTTTGTCGTCTGACATCTGCGAACAGCGAGAAGAGCGAGAAGAGCTCCTACTCCTATCCCTACCAGCTTTAACTGACGACGACGGCGATGACCCCACAGACAACGGCGTGCGCGACAGTTTTACGACCAGACGTTTTTCAACAGGCTGTTTAAAAACAGCCTCACCCTCTTTTGACTTAGTGGCTGATACTGATGCCACATTACACTGCTTGGAAGCAGAATCCTTCTCCTCCTCATCTCCACCGGACTTCTCGTCCCGTCCACTAATTTTAAGTTTTGAATTTTTTAAAGAAGCCATTTTGTTCCCACGAATATGGTGACATATAAAGGTCCGCCCGGGCAGAGGTCCCATACCCGGGTAAGCCTAGGGTTCTCGAAGCAGGGGGGCGGCTAGTCCCTTGCTCCGTTGTCGTGTAGGAACTGAACTCCCTCCAGCCATTCACCCCCTCGCCGTTGACTCGACAAAAAGCTTGGGGTTGGGGATTTTTTATAGAGGTTGTCTCCTCGCGAGGACACCCAATTAAGGGCAGCCTCACCGGCCTTAAGACATGACTAAGGTTACGGTTTTACCGACAGTTAGCCATGAAGGCCTGTCCACCGGTCACGAGTACTGCAACCGGATGAACCCGTCGCCGATGGTTTTTTAAAGTGGTAGCCTTCCACGCGGCCCCCGCGGCAGCCCCCGGTCCCGCACCACGTACGGGGTTCCGGTCAACCAACGTCTGGAAAACGAGGTCTTATGTCGTCACATCCTATGGCTCATCTCCATCGAGAGAGCGGGGAGCGACTGCTGGGCTCAACCCAAAATGGAGCACCAAAGTGGACAGAACCGCATGGTTCCCCTTCCCATTCCCGGCCGCAAGACACCGGCCGGGTCCCCCCTGTCAGACTATCTGCCGTCGCCGCGGGAAATGCGGACGACGTTGCCCAGGGTGCACGACGGGGACGTTGTCTGACTTCGCACCCCAACCTAACCTAACCTAACCTAACCTAACCTAACCTAACCTAACCTAACCTAACCTAACCTAACCTAACCTAACCTTTTTTTTTTTTTTTTTTTTTTTCGAGGGGAAAATGTACTTTTACGCACCGCCCGCCACCAGATAACTGGGGCAGGGGAAGTGGGACTCTCCCGCTGGTGAACAGCGGGCATACCTTACACTAAAAACCCCCCGTTGTGACGTCTCTGCCGGTTGTCGGTGGCATGGGATCCAATCGGGAATCGACCACACCGCCCCGGCCGGCCATGGCTTATCCTGGCCTCGATCTTGTGTTTAGGAGACGCGCGTCACGAGTGGCGTCTCCATCCTTCATCATGGGGGGAAAAGATGCGCGGCGTAGCGCCTTCTACGTCCCCCAGTTCGTCGGCGTCTGAGCGGGTGCGCCTGGGCATCACCCTCGCGAAGCCGCTCAGTGGCCTCCTTTTGCGTTATAACCTCCTCGCAGAAGGTGGCCATGGCGTCCCAGGCTCTGCTGTCTTCCAGCATGGCCCTAACTACACTGGGTAGGGAGAGATCAGTCCCCACCACCGCCGTGAGTGTGCGGCGCTGTCGGCCCCAAGTTGCACACACCTCCAGGGTGTGCTGCGCCGAGTCACGAGCAGCACCGCATTCGTGGCACATAGGGCTCACCTCGCGCCGAATCATGTGCAGGTAATCCCCGAAACAACCGTGTCCGGAGAGTACCTGCACAAGGCGGTAAGTCAAAGACCCGTGCTTCCGCGCCACCCACTGTCTCAGCACCGGCTGGATTGCTTCAACTGTGCGCCGACCAAACTCCGCGGACTCGAGTTCCTCCTCCCATCGCTGCATAACTGCGTCGTGCGCGTCGCGTCTTATCGCTTGGACCTCCTCATGGGTCAGACGATCTCCCCGTGCCCTACACTCAATTTTGTGCCGGTATACTTCGTCAAGCACCTCCGCTTCCATCTCCCATGGCGGAGTGCCTGCCAGCGCTAGGGCCGCCGACGCAGAAACTGTACGGTAAGCTCTTATAGCCCGTGTAGCCATCGCGCGTTGTGGGGAACGCAGGAGCGCACAGATATGCCTATTCATGGCATCTGCCCAGACCGGCGCACCGTATAAGGCCATACTTTTAACCACGGTCGCATAGAGGCGACGGCAGCTAATGCTTGGCCCACCAACATTTGGGAGTAGCCGACCGAGAGCTAGCGCCGTCTTAACAAGTCGCGGGGCCAGCTTCTTAAAGTGCGGTATGAAGCCCCACCGGCTGTCTAGGGTCAAGCCCAGGTACCGCATAGTATTGCCTACAGGGACATTTACACCATCCACTGACACAAAAGCATCGGCTGGTGGGCCATCGCGGGGCCCATGAAAGCAAATAACCTCCGTTTTATTCAGAGCTACCTCCAAACCCAACATTCTTATTCTTATCCTTTGGACAACCAGGGTCGCGCCAACGGTAGCCAGACGCGCCGCTTCTGAGTAGCTGTTGCCCCGGGCGGTGATTAGGGTGTCATCCGCATAACTGATGATGTTCATGCGGGGCAACAGAAGACCTCGCAGGACCCAATTGAAACCAATGTTCCACAGGAGCGGCCCGAGGACTGACCCCTGTGGAACGCCACAACTTACTTCACGACTGTACATGGCTCCTCCTGGCCCAATGTACTTGACCTTACGTCCTGACAAATAACTTGCAACTACTTTTCGGAGATAGTATGGAACCTCGTGAAACCGTAGGCCCTCCAAGATGGTTTCGAAGGGGATGGTGTTAAACGCGTTGGCGATGTCAAGAGACACCGCCAGCACCTGTTCCCCTCTCGAAGTTGCCCTGTTACAAATACGCCTCAATTCCAGCAGGGCGTCAACAGTGGACTTTCCAGCACGGAAGCCATATTGCCGCTCGGACAAGTCAGGTCCCGCAGTTGAGAGGTGCTGCTCAATACGCGCGGCGAGTAGGCGCTCGAAAAGCTTACCCGCCTCGTCTAGGAGAACGATGGGCCTGAACGATGAGGGCGACCCAGGAGCACGTCCTTCCTTTTTTAAAAGACAGAGTCTGCCGTTCCTCTACGTGTAAGGGAACTCTCCCGACTCCAGGCACAGGGAAAACAGGTCCCTGAGCTGTTGTCCTAGGTGTTTTGAGGCCGCCACCAACACAAAACCAGGTACTCCATCTGGGCCCGGAGCCTTTCTCCCCTTCGCTCGGAGTCTGTCTAGCGCGGCATCGAGCTCCTCTTCGGTGACTGGAGCAGCCCTGACCGTCATCTCGTCTTCCCTTGTCGGAGAGGTCATTACCGGCGGGACGAACGCAGCCCTTCTCGGGAAGAGGCCAGACACAGCGTCACTCAACTGTCGTGGCTCAAAGTCCTCTAGCGAAGGCGCACCACCGCGCATTTTACTGCGTACCACGACAAAAGGCCTTCCCCAGGGGTCGCGGTCTAAGTCCTGGAGCCATTCCTCTCGCGCTCTGGACTTTGCCTGTGAAATGGCCTTCTGAAAGTCCAGTTTCGCTTGTTTGTAGGCCTCGTAGAGAAATTGTTCCTCAATCTCGGTATGCCTTCTTCGGCGACAACGTTTGTGGTCTCGACGCTTTCTATTGCAAGTTTCCCGGAGAGACGCCAGCTCAGCGGACCACCAGTAGACTGCCTTCTTGCCTGGAGGCGGGCCCAGGGAGCGGGGCATTGCTGTATCGCATATGTAAGTGAGGTCCTCTCGAAGTCTAAGAGCCCGCTGATTAGCGCTATCTTGGCGGCTATCGCGGGCGTCATGGTTCCAACCTACAACTATTGCGGCTTCTTCAGCTAAATTTGGGTCGAAACGTGTGTGAGCCCACTTTGGAAACCGAGCACCACTACCTACACTTCTCCGGGGCAGTCTGTTAGTTGATGCCACGTTGGTGGCGACCTCAAACGTTATGTATTTATGGTCAGAAAGGGACTCCACCTCTCCATGCACACGCCACCCTGAGATCCGAGCGGCTAGAACAGGGGTTGCAAACGTCACGTCAACTATTGAGCCACCATTCCGCCTCACGCACGTGAATTCGTGGCCCCTATTGCAAACTGCGAGTCCAGACGACGCTGCAAAGTCTGCGACTATGTCACCTTTGTCGTCCGTGACATGGGAGCCCCAAACGGCCGACTTAGCGTTGAGATCCCCCATGACCAAAACATGTTGTCGCTGACCAACCAACCGACCCACAACAAGACCTAGGAGATCAATGTAGACTTCTAGTTCGGCTACACTTTTGTTCGGAGAGAAATAGACCCCCACTATAGTGACATCCCCGAATTCAGCCACCACGTATCCCCGTCCCCTCTCCTTAGCCACTAACGGAGTGCGAGAATCGGGATCAACTAGAATTGCGACCGAGCCGCTTAAATCGCCTACCCAATGAGACAAGGTTGGAACGAAATACGGCTCCGAGATCACAGTTATATCAACCTTCCACTCCACCATAGTCTGCGAAAGCAGATCTTGAGACCGGGTGGAGTGATTGACATTAGCCTGAAGAAAGCTGAGATGCGGTGCACTAGTCATCGCTTTGTTCTGACATTATCTCAGCTTCCTCCGGCAGAAGCGGGTCGGCTACGGTGGGAGGGGCACGAGTACCTGGGCCCTCCTTTGGTTTGACGTGAGGAGGGTCACACTTCTTGCCCCCCATTCGGTGACCAGAGGGTCGCCCAGCATCTTCACAGACGGCACATCTATAAGCTGGTTGACTGCAGCTAGCAGCGATGTGTCCGTCTCTCCCACAGCGGTAGCACAGCCCACTACGGTCAACCTGACTCGGACACCGCTGGCTCGTATGCCCAAGGCTCAGGCATCTGAAACAGCGCATAGGCAGCGGTTCTAAAACACGCACCATGGCCGAGCTCCAGCCCACCAAAAGTCTCCCCGTTTCTACAATCTTTTTGGCAATAGGCACTGGGCATTTTGCCAAAGCCGAGCCTGATCCCCCCGGACCAAATCGGACTTCTCCTACCTTAATCTGGTCGGAGGAATAAGCTTCTCCGCCCTTCTCCAAAATAGCAGCCATAATGTCCTCTTTCCCGATCGAGTCATCGAGCCCTGAGATACGGAGGTCAACACACTTTGTGGGTCTCGTGACTTTAGCCACTCCCGACAGCACCTCGCGCAGCTTAGAAGCCAGCTGATCCGCCTTCTGTTCATTTCCAGGGCCTGGGATGGAGATAATCCTGGCCCCCGTTGCCGCCTGCTTACAGCGGATGCCCTCGAGTCCGAAGTCCTTAAGCTGCATTTGTGCCCTAGCCTTGCACAGGATGGTGGCATATGTAGCACCCTGCGCGATAGCATCTGGATGCAGTGTCAAGACGACTGCTGCCGATCGCGGTGCTGAAAGACCAGCTTTCTTTTTGTTTCGCCTCTTGCGTTTCTTGTTTTGAGCGGCTGCATCGGCCGTATCAGCTGGTGGGTTGGATGCCCCCTGCGACGCAGATTGAGCCGCCTTCAACCTCTTGTTTCTGGCTTTTCGGTTTTCAGCCGTCTCCCACTCCCCTTGTGCTGGGGTTGGCGCTGACGGCGTCGCCGGGCTATCTGGCTGACTACGAGCGGAAGAAGGGCCTGCTGTTGGTGCCTGCCGACGAGAAGGCGCTGGCGCTGGAGGTGGAGCAGCTGGTGCTGGTGAAGGAGGCTCTCTCCTTTTATCGCCCGCCAGCTGCGGTCTGATGATGGGCGCTGGGGGAAGTCTCGACTCAAAGCTGCTGAGTTGGGTTTTCACCATTTCCCCAATAGAAACAAACAAGTCTCGTTTAAAATGCTCCATCATTTCCGCCTGTAGAGCGTACGAATCTTTGGCAGGCCTGGGCACGGAAGACTGTGCTTGACATTCGGATAATGTTTTGCGCATGGCCTTCATTTCCGTCTGTACTTTCTCCAGCGTAGATGAGAGGCGAATATTTTCAGCGTGAAGCCTACGAACTTCTACATCATCCGACCGCACAGTTAAGGCGTTGAAGATTTGAGAGATACCTCGTACCGCGTCTTTTAGAACCTTCTGACAGGAGCCCTTGAGTTTCCCTGATCTCTCGGCCACACCCCTTATAGCTTCCAATTTTTGCGACATTTTAGCCCTGAGACGCTCAGCACTCTCGTCATCCTGACCAGGTTGTACTGATAAGTTCGAACTTGAATCGCTGCTTGGGTCCATCATCGACCAGCTGTCATACTGTCCGCCAGCGAACTCTCCACCAGTGAACTCAAACGCATCATCCGCGTCCCTTTCATAGTCGTCCAATGGGCGGAGTTTTAACGACTTGACAAACTCAGTCCTTGCCATATTCCGCAGCATATCCTTCGCACGACCTATACCAGTACCAATGCTCTTGGTTGGAGGACGACCGCGTTTCCCACTACCACGCCCAACAGCGAATGGCTTAAGCTTTTTAGTGGTCGGCGCAGAAGTCCTCACCCTATCATCAGACTCAGGAGAGGATTGGACATCTCTCGTACGCTTTTTTGCCTTAGACTTTTTACCAACTCCCCTGGCGGCAAGGCAAGACTGACTACTCGCTGCTGAAGGGCTAGCTGACGCTGAAGGGTCAGCCAACGCTGAAACGCCAGCCGTCGCTGAAGGGCCAGCCGACGCTGAGACAAGATTGGGCATACTGCCTGCTACTGAAGAGCCAGCTGCAGCTGGCGCTAAACTGGACTGACTGCCCGCAACTGAACCTTTCGAAGACGCCCCGTTCGTTTCGGACGCCGAAAACATTTCGTGCTCACTTATCTCGCCTGAGCTAAGCTTCACCCGCTCTCTTCCGCCCGAGCTAGGCCCACCGCCGAACTTTAAAATTAATTTTTGAGTTTTGGATTCCATTTTGATTCCCACGATTATGGTAGCAAATAATCGGTCCACCCGGGCAGAGGCTCCATGCCCGGGTAAGCGTATGGTTCACGAAGCAGGGGGTCCGCCAGTCCCCTGCTCCGTTGGCCACGTTGGGACTGGTCTCCCACCAGCCATCCATCCCCTAGCCCGTGGCAGGCGTAGGATTAAGGTTTTTTAGTGAGGTTGTCTCCTCGCGGGGACACCCAACTAAGGGCAGCCCCACCGTCCCCCAAAACGTGACTGAAAGGGACGGCTTCGCCGACGGTTGGCCATGAAGACCCGTCCGCCGATTACGACAGCCGCAATCGGACGGACCCGCCGCCTACGCTCGCACCACCGCTACTGGACTGTCCAGGACGCCGGCCGAGCCCGAACCGCGCTACCGCTGCCCAGAATATGTCTGGGACGCCAGCGCGGAGCCACCGAAACCGCAAATGCGGATAGAACCGCGAGGCTCCCCTCCCGTCAGACTATTAGCCGCCGCCGCGGGAAATGCGACGACGTTGCCCAGGGTGCACGACGGGGACGTTGTCTGACTTCGCACCCCAACCTAACCTAACCTAACCTAACCTAACCAAGCTCAATTTGAAACACTTAGAGTGCTCCTATTGTCTTGCCAAAATTCACCAAAACCTCTGATTTTTTGCTTACCCCCCTACTTCTTTCCCGACGGACTTCCGTCTAATACTTTTTCCGGAAAAAAACATTTCTAATTCTTCATTTTTCCAATTCCCAACTTAGTCCAGGTCCCATAGAAAAATCAGCTCGCGTTGATGTCTTTTGTATGGGACCTAAGAAAAAATTCACCGCTTAGGTAAACTTTTTGACCTAAAATTCACACCTAAAATTTTTGATAAATTCATAACTAAATCAACGTTTAACTTTTTTAAATTCTGTCTTCATTTATAGTTTCGGGGACCCCTAAGGCATCTTTTAGTACTACTTTCATTTCTATAACCCTTATTTTCTATTTTCTGTAACTAATTCTTTGAATTTTTTTAAAAAAATCCATTAAATTTCGACAGTTATTCAGCTTCAACTTTTTTCAGTTTTAACCGATCCTTGGTTTTCTTTCTTTGTATAATCGATCTCATTGTTTCACAGTTTTTCATTGTAAACTTTATCATCCTATACCTCATAGTTTAGCCACAACTTCAATTTGAATTTTCAACTTTTTCGTATTTTTTCCCATAGTAAAATAGAAATATAAAACAATTAATAACTTTGATTCTATTGCACCTAGAATCGTTCTGCTTATTGTGAATCATCTAACTAACTAGTTTTAACGTTTCTGAGCTCTTATTTTTACCTTTGCTGTAGTATTGGATTTTTTCTTAGCGTATAACCCATTTTTATTTTTGCTCCAATTCCGAAAAGTGGAAAAATCTAATATTTCCTTTATCTTCTAATCTTTTTTTACCTTTTATTTTTTATTACTTAAGAACTCTGCGCGGCGCATTTTTGAAGCCTACGTGCGCGACTGTAGCAAGTGTCTTCAAATTTTTATTCAACATTTAATTTTTCATTTTTTCTAAATTTAATTTCTTAATAACTAACTCAGTTTTATGGCTACCTACCTACCTAAATACCTAGCTCTTTGTGCAAAACCCGCATCTCATTGAGCTTTATCCACAGCAATTTAATTGGAGTCAATATCTTTATTGGCCTTTAAGATATTTGCTTTTTTCGGATTTTTATTAAACCTAAACTAACCCTATCCTAACTTTTAGACGATTTTTTTATTCTAGACTCAAAGTTTTATCTCCACAAATATATGGTATATTGCCTTGATTCTTTTGGTTTTCTGTAATATATATTTGCGCCTACGTGTTCAATTCCTAAATTTGAACCACACCACCTAGGATTTATTGCTAGGCGGTGTTACATAACTCTTGAATATTGAACAATTAAATTTTAGTTTTTCTTTAATAATTTCTCTGTTTATATAGTTTTTATCAGTTTGTTTTTAAAGTCTATTTAGGCTCAGCACGGCGCCTAATTTGGCGTATTAAACGTGCTTGTAGCGGGCCAACTAAACACTTTTTGTATATAATTTGTTTTATAATTAATGTGGCACACTCGGTTTCCAAGATTTGGGTGATCGGGTTTCTATGAACCTAACCTAACCCTAACTAAAAATGAATCCAATAAAAACTACCTGCTCTGCGAAACGTAACGGCACACCTGCGGTTGTTCTCACACGTCTGGCTACAACAAACGCTCAGAATTGGAGGAAAATGTCCACCAAAAACCTAACAACACAACACAATATAACTCAAGCACCTGCCACTCAATCAGATACTAGCATCTCACCTCCTTATGCGTCTCCCACCGGCTCTATAACAAACCTGGCAGAGCCCGAAACAACTAACCTGACGGCACCGACGAAGCCTGAAACAGTTATAGAGCCCATCAACGTTGACGAAAGCACTTCACTCGAAATAGTCCTCCAAGCATCTGAAAACATTATTCAGTACATAAATCTAGGCAAAAGTGTCACCAAGAAAAACAAGGACGCTATAGTTGCACTTGCTAACCTTATTAAGAAACACGCTCAATCTATCTCTAATCCTGTAGACCTCACCCTAACGGAAACTGAACCAAACCTTAACTCAAACCTGACGAACAAAATCGTCTCATGTGTTAAACAAGAAGTGTCAAACTGCGTTAAAGCAGAATTTGCACTACTCAAAAAAGAACTCTCCGCACCTGATACCAACCCTAAAAAGAAAACGTATGCCGCTGTAACCAAAACTTACACAAATAATAACACCGCCCCTGTACAAGACTCAAATAATAAAACCAGCAACCCTGCTTTAATTATTACAGTGCCTTCTGCAACAACAAAACAAGAAGCCATCACCAAGTGGCACAAAAGTTTCTCATTTAGACATGTTTCATATGCACCCGCTAAATTCCAAGCGATATCCAATAACAAAATTAAAGTCGAATTTGAAAACAACGACCAATGCCAAGAAACACTCAAACGACTAGAAACTAATCCCGATGTCGACGCTGAAGTCGCTAAAAAACTAATGCCGATGTTTGTTCTAAAGGGCATCCCCCGAAACATCCCTGTAGAAGAAGTCCCTGACATAATCATCCACCAAAATGAAACCCTTAAGAACTCCTTGACCACTACTAACGCAATTCTCACACCGTGCATAACCCTAAATAACAAAAACCCCAACTTATACAACTACGTTTTTAAAGCATCCCCCCAAGTCTGGCATGCAGCTATAAACTCGGAAAGACTCAATGTCGACCATCACAAAATACATGTTGCGGAACACTCACCCCTTTTGCAGTGCTTCGACTGCCTTAAATTCGGACACACACGCTCCAAATGCCCCAATACAATTAAATTCTGTAGTCATTGCTCCCTCGAAGGACATGTCTACCAAAATTGTCCCAAAAAAGATAACAAATCATCTGCCAAGTGTCTAAACTGTCTCGTGCAAAATAAAAAAACCAAAGAAACTAATAACACCTCCCATACAGCCACCTCGAACAACTGTCCAGTCAGGATCGCTAATAAGATCCGATTGACCGAAAGAATCGACTATGGCTCAAAATAATTCTAATAAAAACGTTAACCAAACCATACGCACATTTTCTTGCACGCAAATAAATATCGGACGCAGCAGAAATGCTCTACACGAAGTTAAAAAATTTCTGTCAGATAATAAAACCGATATCGCTTTTATCTCCGAACCATATACTAGCAATATTAAAGTCCTAAATAGTATACCAGGTTACACGATATACCAGTTCCCCGGACCGCAGTCTTCTGAACCCGTAAAGTCCGCCATCGCCATAAAAGATAATTGCTGCTCCGTACTAGGTATGACTGAATACTCTACACCAAATCTATGTATTATACGATTAAACAATAAAACTAACAATAAGAATATATATTTAACATCAATTTACGTAGAACCTAAAACTGACGATCACTCAACATTAAACAAATTAGGACTCTTCCTCTCAAAACACCCTAACTCCTCCCACGTGGTGTGCGGAGATTTTAACGGATGGCATACCCTATGGGGATCTAAAAAGAACAACCCTCGAGGAAATTCCGTATACAATATGACCATATTACATAACATGGAAGTACATAACATCCCTGGAGTACCTACCTTCTACACAATCACTCACGGCGTTCCACGCCACTCGACTATTGACCTCACTTTAACCACTAACGACGCTCAGACACAAATCACCGACTGGACAGTCGACCCGGACATCTGCAAATCCTCTGAACACGCCCTCATCCATTTCTCCCTGCACACCTCACCACCATTAGTTGATAAAAATCTTGGCTTATCTACATTCAAATATAACACCGCCAATATCAACAACAAAGAATTAACTGAAGCATTTGTAGCATCCATCACCTCTCAGCTTTCAGAAACAAATATTAGTCAACTCAACGAAACAGAACTAGAAGCATACATCAACAAACTCACACAAATTATACAAAACACCTGCAACGAAATATTCCGCACCAGATCAAAAAGACAAATTAAACCACCCTGGTGGACTAATGAAATAGATGAAATTAAGAAAAAAGTCATTAAGAATCACCACGAACTCTGCAAACTTAGTAAACGCGGACTACCTATGGAAGAAGCTATACAGACAAAAAACCAACTCAGAAAAGAATACGCCGATGCCATTTGTAAAGAATCCACAGCCCAATTCAAAGAATTCTGCAATAAACAAACCAAAGAAGACGTATGGTCAGTCACCAACCGTATAATAAAAACCCGCCCCATGACCCAACCACCTAGCACCCTTAAACTACAAAACGGAACATACACTAAAGACCCTAAACAAACGGCTGACTCACTACTTACTCAATTCTTCCCTAAAGACAATGCTGACTCCACCCCTGAACAAAAACAGACTAGAGCTGACATGATCAACCCTAACCATCTATCTGAAGATGAACCGCCCTTCAATTTTACTGAAATCATTGAAGCTCTAAGACACATGAATCCCAAGAAAGCTCCCGGAACCGACCATCTGACTTCAGATATCTGCACTAAATTTGCTGAAAATTTTCCGAATATAATCACCCCCCTCATGAACCGTTGCCTTCAACTAAATTATTTCCCTAAAATTTGGAAACATGCATATGCCAAAATAATACCAAAACCCTCCAAACCTGACTATACCAACCTTACTTCCTTCCGACCAATTGGCCTCATTAATGTACTGGGCAAACTACTAGAAAGATTAATCACTAACCGACACAGCCACTTTATGTCCAAAAACAAACTTGACTCCAAAAAACAATACGGATTCAAGTCACAAACATCCACCATCAATGCAATCCACGATGCACTCAACATTATAAAAAATGCCAAAAGCAAAAGACAGCAGGTCATCGCCGTATCGCTGGACATCAAATCCGCTTTTGATCGAGCATGGTGGCCAGCCATATTCAAACGTCTTAACCATATAAACTGTCCTAAAAATCTATACAACATTTTATTAAACTATATAAAAGACCGCACCGTTGAAATTCGCTTCACTAACTGTAAAGCCTCCAAAGAACTATCTAGAGGCTGCATACAAGGCTCTGTATGTGGCCCTATACTCTGGAATCTACTCCTTGACGAACTTTTGGAACTGGAATTACCATCTGACTGCCACATACAAGCCTATGCCGATGATATTCTTCTCATCTGCCATGCAAGAAACACACTCATCTTACAGACTAAAATTAACACATGCTTGAAAACCATCAGCAATTGGGGCAATTCTGTAAAACTGGAATTTGGTCCTGAAAAGACACAAGCTATTTACTTTTCACCGTATGCTGCCGACTGCAGATTAGTCGTGAACAATATACGACTAACCTTCTCTGACCAAATAAAATACCTAGGAATAATAATTGATAAAAATCTTAAATTCATTAAACACGTCAATTACACACTCGACAAAGCAAAAATACTCCTCAATAAACTCATTATCTTCACTCGACCAACATGGGGAATACATCCCGAAAACATAAGAACTATTTACTTACAAGTCCTAGAGCCCATCATTTCTTATGCCGCCGGAGTTTGGTCCAAAGCAATGAGCTACAAATTGGTTCGTAAACGTTTGCTCTCGTTCCAAAGACTAGTCGCCATAAAGATTATACAGGGGTTCCGAACCACAAGCACACCAGCCGCTATATCCATTGCTCAACTCACCCCACTACCAAATAAATTAGAAGCAATCGCTGATATAGAATCCACCAAACTCACCCAAACATCCCGTTTCCTACCAACCCAAGTCCCCATCGAAACATACACTCCCACTTCATGTCTACCTCACCCATCACTTAGAACTGGAATAACATTTACTGAATTATCAAATCCCGACGAACTCAACCAAACAACAGACGAGAATACCTATCATATTTATACCGATGGAAGCAAACATGATAATAAGGTCGGAGCTGCATTTGTTGCCCATAAACCAAACGGCACCATCACTACTAAAAAATTCAAACTCTACAAATGCTGTTCGGTCTACCAGGCTGAACTGCTTGCCATCGAACGAGCCTGCAAATGGTTAACCACTGAAACCCCACTTAAAGCTATAATTTTTTCAGACAGTAAATCATCCCTCACAGAATTACAAAACCCCAATACTACTCATCCATTAGCTGCTCAAATACATCAACACCTTATAAATCTAAGAGAAATAAACACGCACGTAGAATTTGTCTGGGTCAAAGGTCACGTTGGCTTCGCTGGCAACGAGGCTGCTGACCAATCTGCTAAACATGCCGCTAACTTGCATAAAGCCCTTGACTACTCTCACGTACCAATCTCACACATAAAGTATCAGAACACACTCCTTTCTGCTAAGGCAGCTAAAGAACTGTATCAAAGCTGCTCATACACAAAAACCATATTCTCTTCATACGACGAGCTCCAAGATTTTCTTAGAGTAATACCACCTAAATTTGCTATAACTCAATTTATAACCAACCACGGCTATCATAAAGAATACCTGCACCGTTTCCATATAACTGATAACCCATTCTGCCCTTGCGATTCTATTTCCATACAATCACTCAACCACCTCCTCAAATATTGCCCTCGCTTCTCTTCGCATAGAAACACATACCTCATAGCAACCAATAACATCAAAGATCCATACAACTTCAAACAAATTATCACAAAAAATACCTCCACAGAAGCATTCGTAAAATATATAACATACATAATAAACTCTTTAAAAAACTTTAACAAAACATAATTACCCAACTCATAAATGCTTAAAAACTAAACTCATGTTAACCCCATAAACACAATAAATTGTATTACATATGAAGTGTACACCGTAAGCACTGACTATGTAATAAAGAAAAGATGATTTCTAAAACTTAATAAAAAAAAAAAAAAAAAAAAAAAAAAAAAAAAAAAAAAAAAAACCTAACCTAACCTAACCTTACCTTACCTAACTTCATTAGACCTTACTTTTGTTGACCTAACGTAGTTGGTTTTAAAAAATTAAGAACCTAACCTAACCTGATCCTAAGACCTAACTATGGCAGACTCAACTTTTGCAGACCTAATTACGATAGACGTTACTTTTGTAGACCTAGCTGTTGAAAACGATGTGTCTTATTTGTTACGTGTCAGATTTGTCAAGTGTGAGAAGTTGTCTGCAAAATTTGTGTTTGCAAAAGTTAGGTCTGAAAAAGTAAGGTCTGCAAAAGTAAGGTCTGCAAACGTTAGGTCTGGAAAAGTTTGGTCGGCAATGGTTAGGTTTCTAAAGAATAGTATCGTAAAATTTCGCTATAAAATACCTACTTAGATATTTTTTAGTTCTTTTTATACAAAATCGTTGCTGTAAAAGCGGCGTCTCTCATGTCGCGGGTAATCTTCATTTACCTTTTCGTTCATCCCCGAAAAGAAACAAGGCTTAAAAGACGCTCTAGATACGCTGGAAACGCAAAAAAATGCCCGCCCGCCCTTTCCTTTCTTTCTAGGCAGGTACGCTCGGCTCGTTATTATTTTCTTTAAAATCCTTAAAAAAATAAAATCCTAACCTAACCTTACCTAACTTCATTAGACATTACTTTTGTTGACCTAACGTAGTTTGTTTTTAAAAATTAAGAACATAACCTAACCTAACCTTTTTTTTTTTTTTGGCAAGTCAGAAATGCTTTACGCATACCTCCACGCTCGGACACGCGGCGGGGGTTATGTGGGGCTCTCCCAATGACCTCCCCCGGTCCCACACCCAACCCATTCCAACCTAAGCTACAATAGACCCGATGAGGGGCCGGAGGGGGGGCATACCCACTAAAACTGACTTGGTGTGCCCTCTCCTGCTGGTGACCGACGACGAGGGCTCCTGGTGGTATTCGACCACGTCGTCCCAGCCAGCCCGGTTTTACAGGCCCCTTCCTAGCAAAAGAGGAGATGCCCGAGCACACTTGGGCACCTCCTCTGACACGCACACAGAACTGCACGTAGCGGGCGTAGGCTGCCCGGCCTCGACCCGCTAGCCCTGTTATGGGGGTAAAAGATCGGCGAAACGCTTACGCCGTCCCCCGGGCCGCCTGCGCCTGAGCGGGTCCGCCTGGGCATCACCCTCGCGGAATCGCTCGGCGGTCTCCTTCTGCGTCATCACCTCCTCGCAGAACGAAACCATAGCTTCCCATGACCTGTCACTGTCCAGCATAGATTTGACTACGCTGGGCAGAGAGAGGTCATTTCCCACCACTGCTGTGAGTGTCTGGCGCTGTCTGCTCCAGGCGTCGCACACCTCCAGCGTGTGCTGCGCCGAGTCCCGACTAGCACCACACTCATGGCACCTAGGGCTCCCTTCCCTGCGAATTCGATGCAGGTAATCACCAAAGCACCCCTGGCCGGTCAAAATTTGTACCAGCCGGTAAGTAAGAGTACCGTGGCGACGTTCCAACCATTGGCGTAAAACAGGCTGTATCGCCTCAATGGTGCGTCGTCCATACACCTCGTCGACTAGATCGTCCGTCCAGCGCTCAATCACGGCGTCATGTGCGTCTCGCCGTATTGCTTCACAATCCTCAATAGTTGGGCGCTCGCCTCGCGCTCTTCGTTCAGCCCTGTGCGCATAGACCTCGCTAAGCACCTCCGCCTCTAACTCCCAGGGCGGAGTGCCAGCCAAAACCAGCGCAGCTGCCCCTGCAACAGTGCGGTAGCCTCTTATAGCCCTTAGCGCCATCGCACACTGCGGTTTCCTCAAGAGTGAGCGGATTTTGTTGTTTAGGGCCTCGGCCCAGACTGGCGCCCCATACAAAGCCATACTCCTAACCACTGTAGCATACAGACGACGACATGTCGCGCTTGGACCCCCAACATTTGGGAGCAGTCGCCCCAACGACAGCGCGGTTCCAACAAGCCGCGGAGCCAGCTTCTTAAAATGCTGTACGAAACTCCAGCGGCTATCGAGAGTCAGCCCAAGATATTTTATTGTTCTCTCCACCGGGATCCTGGACCCAACGACAGTAATTTGAGCTCCTTGTGGTGGTCCCTTCCATGGCACGTGGAAGTAAATTGCCTCAGTCTTACTGAGGTTCACTTGTAGCCCTAGCATACGGATCCTTTCAATGACTAGTGTTGTCCCCACCTCCGCCAACCGTGCAGCTTCTGCGTAAGTGTTACCCCGGGCTGTAACAAGCGTGTCGTCCGCATAACATATGACACGAATTTTGGATGGCAGAGTTTCACGAAGCACCCAATTGTAGCCTATATTCCACAGGAGTGGGCCTAGAACCGACCCCTGCGGAACGCCACAGCTAACATTACGGCTATGCATTACACCTCCAGGCCCTATGAACTTAACTTGCCGATCATTCAAATAACTCGCCACTAGCTCTAGCAGATACCGCGGCACCTGATGGAACCTCAAACCCTCAAGGATGGTTTCAAAAGGGATGGTGTTAAACGCGTTGGCGATGTCTAGTGACACCGCCAAAACACCTTCGCCGCTTGACTTCGCCTCATCGCAGATACCTCTAACGTCTTTGACGGCATCCACGGTGGACCTACCAACGCGAAAACCATATTGTTGATCTGACAAGTCAGGCCCCGTTGTCGCCAGATGTTGGGCGATACGTGCCGCGACAATTCGCTCAAAGAGCTTTCCCTCTTCGTCAAGCAGTACAATAGGCCTGAATGATGACGGGGAGTCCGGTGAAAGGCCCTCCTTTTTGATCAGACACTTAAACGACCCGTCTTCCATGCGGAAGGAAATTCTCCCGACTCTAGGCAGGATGTGAAAAGCTCCTGAATCTAGTCCGCAAGATGTTTTGACGCCGCCACCAAAACAGGTCCTGGAACGCCGTTGGGACCGGGGGCTTTCTTTTTAGCCCGTAGTTTATCGAGTGCTATATCCAATTCAGCGTCAGTAACAGGAGGTGCTCTGGCCGCTGGTTCCTCATTTATTGCCGGAGTTGACATTACGGGTGGAACGAATGTGTCTCTACGCGGAAAAAGTGCGTTTACGGCATCTTGCAGCAGTTGCGGCTCAAATTCCTCCGTTCGTGGTGCCCCGTGTCGCATTTTACTGCGCACTACAAGATAGGGCCTCCCCCAGGGGTCACGATCCAGGTCCTGCAGCCACTCTTCCCTGGCTCTAGATTTTGCAGCTGATATGGCGTTTTGGAGAGCTTTCTTCGTTTCTCTGTAGGCGTCATAAAGGAGCTGCTCTTGTGCTTCCGAGTGCCTACGCCGTCGACACCTTTTGTGGGCCCTTCGAGCGCTATTACAGGCTTCCCGGAGAGATGCCAGTTCAGCAGACCACCAATAGACAGCCTCTTTTCCTGGAGGCAGGCCTTTAGAACGTGGCATAGCCGCATCACAGATCGTAGTAAGGTCTTCTTTAAACCTAATCGCCCGTTCGTTGACACTTTGTCTGCGGTTGTTTCGAGCTTCGTGATTCCAGGCCGCAACCATCGCTGTCTCTTCCGCGAGATTAGGATCATAACGAGTAAAAGCCCACCTTGGGAACCGCGTTCTGTTTCTCGTTTCCACCCTGGGCGGAGCGGGTGCTATTTGAGTAGCTACCTCAAAGGTGATATAGAGGTGGTCTGAGAGCGATTCGACCTCTTTTTGAACGACCCAGCCAGAAATGTGTAAAGCCAGAGCAGGCGACGCGAAAGTGACGTCTACGATAGATCTTCCGTTTCTCCTGACGCAGGTAAATTCATTGCCTCGATTAGCCACGCAGAGATTCATTGAAGCTATAAAATCCGCGACTAGATCTCCCTTATCATCGGTGACGGGTGACCCCCACAACGCCGACTTCGAATTTAGATCCCCCATTACAAGCACCTGCATTCGACTGAGCCTACCGACCACTAAACTCAGTTGAGCAAGGTACACCTCAAGTTGGGAGACGCTTGCATTGGGAGAGAAGTATACCCCGACGATGACGATATTTCCCCATTTAACCACCACATAGCCTGCCCCCCTCTCTCTAACAACCAGCGGAAAACGAGAAGTGGGATCAGTAGCGACCGCTACGGAATCGTTAAGATCCCCAGCCCAATGGGGCACGACTGGCACGTAATACGGCTCCGTAATAACCGTGACATCAGCTTTCCACTCCACCATAGACTGCGATAAAAGGTCCTGAACCTAACCTAACCTAACCTAACCTAACCTGAACCTAACAGTTAGAGACCTAACTCTGGCAGACCAAACTTTTGCAGACCTAATTACGATAGACGTTACTTTTGTAGACCTAGCTGTTGAAAACGATGTGTCTTATTTGTCACGTGTCAGATTTGTCAAGTGTGAGAAGTTGTCTGCAAAATTTGTGTTTGCAAAAGTCAGGTCTGCAAAAGTAAGGTCTGCAAAAGTAAGGTCTGCAAAAGTTAGGTCTGTAAACGTTAGGTCTGGAAAAGTTTGGTCGGCAATGGTAAGGTTTCTAAAGAATAGTATCGTAAAATTTCGCTATAAAATACCTACTTAGATATTTTTTAGTTCTTTTTATACAAAATCGTTGCTGTAAAAGCGGCGTCTCTCATGTCGCGGGTAATCTTCATTCACCTTTCCGTTCGTCCCCGAAAAGAAACAGGGCTTAAAAGACGCTCTAGATACGGTGGAAACGCAAAAAATTGCCCGCCCGCCCTTTCCTTTCTTTCTAGGCAGGTACGCTCGGCTCGTTATTATTTTCTTTAAAATCCTTAAACAAATAAAAACCTAACCTAACCTTACCTAACTTCATGAGACCTTACTTTTGTTGACCTAACGTAGTTTGTTTTTAAAAATTAAGAACCTAACCTAACCTGAACCTAACTATTAGAGACCTAACTCTGGCAGACCCAACTTTTGCAGACCTAATTACGATAGACGTTACTTTTGTAGACCTCGCTGTTGAAAACGATGTGTCTTATTTGGCACGTGTCAGATTTGTCAAGTGTGAGAAGTTGTCTGCAAAATTTGTGTTTGCAAAAGTTAGGTCTGAAAAAGTCAGGTCTGCAAAAGTAAGGTCTGCAAAAGTTAGGTCTGTAAAAGTTTGGTCTGCCATGGTTAGGTTTTAAAAGGTTAGGTCCGTAAAATTTCGCTATAAAATACCTACTTAGATATTTTTTAGTTCTTTTTATACAAAATCGTTGCTGTAAAAGCGGCGTCTCTCATGTCGCGGGTAATCTTCATTTACATTTCCGTTCATCCCCGAAAAGAAACAGGGCTTAAAAGACGCTCTAGATACGCTGGAAACGCAAAAAATTGCCCGCCCACCCTTTCCTTTCTTTCTAGGCAGGTACGCTCGGCTCGTTATTATTTTCTTTAAAATCCTTAAAAAAATAAAATCCTAACCTAACCTTACCTAACTTCATTAGACATTACTTTTGTTGACCTAACGTAGTTTGTTTAAAAAATTAAGCTCCTAACCTAACCTGAACCTAACTATTAGAGACCTAACTCTGGCAGACCCAACTTTTGCAGACCTAATTACGTTAGACGTTACTTTTGTAGACCTAGCTGTTGAAAACGATGTGTCTTATTTGTCACGTGTCAGATTTGTCAAGTGTGAGAAGTTGTCTGCAAAATTTGTGTTTGCAAAAGTTAGGTCTGAAAAAGTCAGGTCTGCAAAAGTAAGGTCTGCAAAAGTTAGGTCTGGAAAAGTTTCAAGATTCAAGATTAAAATTTGTTAATTCAATTAAGATTGTTATTTACAATACTTGTGAACATCATAGAAGCTACGCCATCGGTTCGCAAACCCTACAGCGGGATGCCTTGGAGAAGAACCGGCAAGATACTCCAAGGGTTGTTTTTTTTCTGGTCGGCAATGGTTAGGTTTCTAAAGAAAAGTATCGTAAAATTTCGCTATAAAATACCTACTTAGATATTTTTAGTTTTTTTTATACAAAATCGTTGCTGTAAAAGCGGCGTCTCTCATGTCGCGGGTAATCTTCATTTACCTTTCCGTTTGTCCCCGAAAAGAAACAGGGCTTAAAAGATGCTCTAGATACGCTGGAAACGCAAAAAATTGCCCGCCCGCCCTTTCCTTTCTTTCTAGGCAGGTACGCTCGGCTCGTTATTATTTTCTTTAAAATCTTTAAAAAATTTAATCCTAACCTTACCTTACCTAACTTCATTAGACATTACTTTTGTTGACCTAACGTAGTTTGTTTTTAAAAATTAAGAACCTAACCTAACCTGAACCTAACTATTAGAGACCTAACTCTGGCAGACCCAACTTTTGCAGACCTTATTACGATAGACGTTACTTTTGTAGACCTAGGTGTTGAAAATGATGTCATATTTGGCACGTGTCAGATTTGTCAAGTGTGAGAAGTTGTCTGCAAAATTTGTGTTTGCAAAAGTTAGGTCTGAAAAAGTCAGGTCTGCAAAAGTAAGGTCTGCAAAAGTTAGGTCTGGAAAAGTTTCAAGATTCAAGATTAAAATTTGTTAATTTTTTTTTTTTTTTTTTTTTTTATCCACAACGGGGTAGCACTTAGCCTTCATCACACCTGATGTTAAGTGGTGATAAGGCTGAAGATGGAAGCGCACTACTCCCGGAATCCTCAATAACTGAGGAACTGGCTATCTTATCTCTAACTGCCGGAACACAATAATGCTGAAAACATCATTGTTATGGCGTCAGACTTAGATAAGATGGTGGTAGCTAGCCAGGCGGACTAAGAACAAGTCCTACCACCAACCAAACCGAATACAATATGTACCCCCACTGGGAATCGAACCCGGGACCTCTTGGTCTGAAATCGGTGGTGTGAACCACTAGACCACAGAGGCGGTTAAAAATTCAATTAAGATTGTTATTTACAATACTTGTGAACGTCATAGAAGCTACGCCATCGGTTCGCAAACCCTACAGCGGGAGGCCTTGGAGAAGAACCGGCAAGATACTCCAAGGGTTGTTTTTTTTCTGGTCGGCAATGGTTAGGTTTCTAAAGAAAAGTATCGTAAAATTTCGCTATAAAATACCTACTTAGATATTTTTAGTTTTTTTTTATACAAAATCGTTGCTGTAAAAGCGGCGTCTCTCATGTCGCGGGTAATCTTCATTTACCTTTCCGTTTGTCCCCGAAAAGAAACAGGGCTTAAAAGACGCTCTAGATACGCTGGAAACGCAAAAAATTGCCCGCCCGCCCTTTCCTTTCTTTCTAGGCAGGTACGCTCGGCTCGTTATTATTTTCTTTAAAATCTTTAAAAATTTTAATCCTAACCTTACCTTACCTAACTTCATTAGACATTACTTTTGTTGACCTAACGTAGTTTGTTTTTAAAAATTAAGAACCTAACCTAACCTGAACCTAACTATTAGAGACCTAACTCTGGCAGACCCAACTTTTGCAGACCTAATTACGTTAGACGTTACTTTTGTAGACCTAGCTGTTGAAAACGATGTGTCTTATTTGTCACGTGTCAGATTTGTCAAGTGTGAGAAGTTGTCTGCAAAATTTGTGTTTGCAAAAGTTAGGTCCGAATAAGTCAGGTCTGCATAAGTAAGGTCTGCAAAAGTTAGGTCTGTAAAAGTTTGGTCTGCAATGGTTAGGTTTCAAAAGGTTAGGTTCGTAAAATTTCGCTATAAAATACCTACTTACATATTTTTTAATTCTTTTTATACAAAATCGTTTCTGTGAAAGCGGCGTCTCTCATGGCGCGGGTATTCTTCATTTACCTTTCCGTTCGTCCCTAAAAAGAAACCGGGCTCAGAAGACGCTCTAGATAAGCTGGAAACGCAAAAAATTGCCCACCCGCCCTCTCTTTTCTCTCTAGGCACGTAAGCTTGGCTTTGAAATTTTTATTTTCAAAATTATTTAAAAAAATCATTATATTTTTTGCATGCATGTTTTTCTTCGTTTTGTCTTTTGTTTTGTTGAAGATGTTTCTTAGGCATCAATTAATATTATTTTTGTTAAGATAACATCATTTCTTAAGTTATTTAAATTTTTACTTTTTTGCATTCACAATGCATTTTTTATGGTTGAAAAATGGAAAATGAAGTATTTAGAAAAAATCGACCCATCTCACAACCAACTCCGATGGGAGAGCAGTCACCCGGATAGCGAAAGGTCGTGGGTTCGTGTCCCGATTTCGATTTCTAAATACTTCATTTTCCATTTTTCAATCATTTCTTTATTAATTTTGGTCAGATTCCCTTTATTTTTACATATTTTTCTTAAATTTCCCTACCTACGTGACCATAAATTCTTTCAGTTTCTATCGAATTTAACTTTAAGAATCTTATTTTGTAGATTTGATCGATAGCTAGCCTTTTATCTCTATTTTTTTACACCTTCAACCCTTAGCGTTGACTTAAAAAGGTTTTAAGTTTTCAATTATTTATTTAGAATGCTTTAAATTTGCATTTATGCCAGATTTTTTTTTGTGTTAGATTCGTTTGTTATAATTTTTTACTTATCTCAGATTCAGGGATGCTGCTAAGTCTTGCTTAGATTTAACAAACGATTAGAAAAAAATAGTTGTGATTTTCATCGAGCTACTCATTTGATCGACCAACCTTATTGGGCTTGGAGCGTTATAAACTATTAAAGTAGCAAGGTCGAGACCTACCAACTTATCTGGCCCGGTAACAGAAGTGGTGGAGGAGTTAGTAGCAATATCAAATAATCCGACAAAATGGGCTGTCTACCTGTTAGCGGTATACAATTTTGTTTAGTTCCAAAATTGACCACCGGGTCAAGTAGCTTCCTAGCACTCCACTCTACAGTGCAACTCACTATACCTCTTACTTTACTCGTGTGCATCTGGATTCGGCGTTGCAAAACCACAGTATAGTTCAGCATTACTCATAGGTGCAATAAATTTTATAATAGGAAATAAAACAAATGTTATAATTTTATTAATAATTTTATTCTGTGGAAGTCATGAGGGGCAGAAATCGACATTATTTAGTGCGGACACGCGCTGCGGTACGGTTCGGTCATTCATACGCACAGTTTTTACGAAACTTGAATGTTGTCTCTTTACTACAATAGAAAGTGTAAAATTACATTTATCAATTTCATGACGGCAGGAGAGCCGGCGAACCGCAGTTCGTAACTCCATACACGATTGTATATTTATTTCAAATTTCAAAAAGTTTTTACAGTTTTAAACCATTTATTTTTATAATTACCTCAATATGTTTATCATTAATTAATCCATAATATTTACACAAACATCAATGTCCTGAGACCCGGTCTCGTTACATTACGTACGTATATACAGTTCACCTCCATTCAATGGACAGATGGAAATACTTAAAATTTAGCAATAACAATAAATAAAAGTTTTTTTTTATCAATCGAATAATACTGCCATTGGTTAATGTGTATCAGATTACCGGAACATATTTGCCATCGGTTTCTATAACATAACCGGCTTGGGACAATGCCACATTTTTACTTGACATCGAACTGTACACAGTAATCAATCGCCAACAACCTTGATTCACGTGAGCACGACTTCGGCGTGCGTTTCGTACGCGGTGTGAAGAGAACCGGTACGGTCTGTTAATAGTATCACTGCACTATTTCTGTTCGTTCAGTCACTTCTCTACACAACGCATTGTTTCATGTTTCACTTTCACAGCGGCAACGCGGTGCGTAGTCGCGCGGCGAGCGCCAAAGCCGCGAGCAGCGCTTTTAGAGTGGCGGATGCCGCGTTGAGCTCTCCGCTCGAGTTACGGCTCAATGTTGCCGCCATTTTGTCACCTGCCAAACAAGAGAACACTTTTAGGTACTTTACTTCTATTACTTACTTTGATTCAAATGTTAAAGAAACATTTATTTCGTAGAGTAAGGCATATATTAGACGGTCATGCAATCTCTCAAACTCAAAAACTAGTTTAATTAAATTAGATTTACAAAATGAAAATACTTTTAAATGGTACAACGTTTTTTTCCTAACACTCGTTAATGACATATTTTAGCTGACAAGAAAAACGAGCGATAAAAACTCACGCAACCGTCATTCAAATCCATTATGCAAGACTATTTAGCTAGTCAAAACGAACCATTCATAACGCTGCCCGATGCCCGATGTTCCTCTATAACGATTAGTTATCCAACTAATCAATAAGTTTTGAATGACAGGTGCGTGACCGTCTAATGTACGCCTAAGAAAAGAGAGTAAAGATAGATAGAGACTGAGGCAGGCGTCCGTCACTCGCTCAAGAACCCGAAATAAGTACCTACCGCTTCGGGTATATCTCGGGATACAATTCAATACAATTTACAGCGGGCCGCCCGCCCGAGCGCGATAGAATATATGCGATAGAAAGAGATGCAACGTCTAGCCGTTCGTAATTAGAGCCGTACAAGCTAAATTCTACTTTATCGTGTTGAAGTTAGAGTTATTTAAATTTTGACTTTTTTACATTCACTATGCAGTTTTAATATTGAAAAATGGAAAATAAAGTAAGTATTTAGAAAAAATCGACCCGTCTCACAACCAGCTCCGATAGGACTCGAACCCACGACCTTTCGCTATCCGTGCGAGTGCTCTAACCACTGAGCTATGGAGTCGTTACGAGAAGCGTCGAATTTATCCAATACTTCTTACGCGCTGTATAGCCAGCGTTGATTTCATCAATGTGAAGATATTACTACCCTCACACATGAAAGAAATACCTTTCCAGATATTAAAAATAATTACTAATCGAATCTAACTACCAAATTGTATTGTACCATATTAAAAAATGGAAAATAAAGTATTTAGAAAAAATCGTCCCGCCTCACACCCAGCTCCGATGGGACTCGAACCCACGACATTTCGCTATCCGAGCGAAGACTGCTCTAACCACTGAGGGTGTGAGGGTAGTAATATCTTCACATTGATGAAATTAACGCTGGCTATACAGCGCGTAAGAAAGAAGTATTTGATTACTTACTTAGACTTAGACTCCGTAGCTCAGTGGTTAGAGCAGTCGCCCTGATAGCGAAAGGTCGGTGGTTCGAGTCCCATCGGAGCTGGTTGTGAGACGGGTCGATTTTTTCTAAATACTAACTTTATTTTCCATTTTTCAATAATAGAAGTTAGAGTTGCTATTTGTTTAAATGGTCTCGCAGAGTGCAGCTACTGTTACTAGTAACTATTATTTATTCTATGACTGAGGCTTAGAATAATAACGCCTAGAAACCGAGTAGGCCTAAGAAAATGAAGCAATTCAAACTGAGCCAATTTGGCTCAGTCGGCCCCGACTTTTCACGAACGTCCCGTTTTGTTAACATCAAAGTTTTGTTTGTGTGCGTGTCGGGGCTGGTCGGCGCACGTAGGCACGTAATGCTCGCACACACATAAATCTGATTTTTTGCTTCACTTTTGACAAAGCTTTAGTATGAAGACTATCGATCTAGCGTAAGCGAAGCGAAGAGTTATTAATCTATGAACTGAGGTACTGACTGCCTTCGGAGACGTAGACGTATATGTGCGCGGGCTCCGTGTTGGCGGCGGCGCAGGTGTAGTTCCCGGAGTGCTGCGGCGCGGCGGCGCGGATGGCCAGCGTGGACTGCGTCTTGGGCCCCGGCTCGGTGACGACGGTGACGCCGCGCGCCGCGTCGTAGTTGATCATGCGCGCGTTGTGATACCAGAACACGTACTGCGGCGGCAATGGGCTCTGGAATCGATTACACGTACGTAGGTTATTATTAAGTAAATAAATAAATAAATAATTTCTTAAAATCACACCAGTTATCTAAGCCCATGTAAATTTCGTTTCAAAACTGTGTCATGGAAAGCTTGATAACAGATAAATATAATACATAAACTTTTTGTTTGTAAATACATACTTAATATACATAGAAAACACCCAGACCAAGACAAATAGACATGTTCATGCACACAAAATATTTGTCTTGTTCGGGAATCGTACCCCAGACCTCTGGCGCAGAAGGCGGGTATCCTACCCCTGCGCCAAATCGGTCGTCAAAGTAAATTGCGGCCGCCCACGGTTTCACCCGCATGGTTCTTGTTGGGTTAAAAAGTATTATATGTTTTAATTCATGCTATTAACTATCTGCGTACCAAATTTCAACTAAATCTGTTTAGTAGTTTTTGCGTAAAAGAGTAACAAACATCCATACATACAAACTTTCGCATGTACAATATTAAGTAGGATATACCTAGCGTATCTCGCTATCCAATATTTAGTTAGGGGATTGCTCCAAATCAAAAAATATGCTGTTATCTACATAGGCTGATACTAAATCATGATAAAACTTTGCTGTGTTGAGGTTTAGGTTACTTTTTTTTACCCACAACGGGTTAGCACTTAGCCTTCATCACACCTGATGATAAGTGGTGATAAGGCTGAAGGTGAAAGCGCACTACACCCGGAATCCTCAATCACTGAGGAACTGGCTATCTTATCTCTAACTGCCGGAACACAATAATGCCGAAACATCATTGTTAAGGCGTCAGACTAAGATAAGATAATAGGTGATATGAACCACTAGACTAGTTAAACTGATTCTGCGGATATAAGGTATGATATAGGAGAATAGATGTAAAGCATTATACACTCCCGGACAATCATATCGGAGCAATGGACTTTCTTGATACAAACATGCTCATTTTAGCGTCTCAAAGATAGGAAACTATTTGCATCAGTGCTATGATTTTTACGTCAATGAAGAGACCAAACGTCCAATTATCGAATCACACTTTCAAATATCTTCAAACTGTCTTCAATTTTGCGAAAAAGAAAATAAACCGAACTTATCGCTCCATATAACGTTATATGGGAGATTAAGTTTGACTCATTGTTTTTCTTTTTTGTGAAGATTCAGCGCTTTTTGTAAATTTTTAAGACTGTGATTCGTTATTTGGGCGTTTTGCCTCTTTATTGACGTAAAAATCATCCCACAGATGCAAATAGTTCCCTATCTACTAGACGCTAAAGAAATATTATTCTATGGCTAAAGTGAGCATGTTTGTATGAAAAAAGTCCAATGGGCCGATTTGATTGTCCGGGAGTGTAGTATAGTAAATGGAGGCCGACCTTCTCGATGATGCAGACCAGGTTGATGGTGGAGCCTGCGTCGACGTGGTGCTCGTCGGCGCCCAGGATGAACGCCTCGGGCACCGCGATGTGCAGGTGCACCAGCCGCGACAGCGTGCCCCTAGCCGTCGACACCTGCAACAACACACTCGCTGCTTACCTCGTCATCATCATCATTATCATTTCATATAATATTACTACTGCTGGAATACATGGCTTTCCTTATGGATGGATAAGAGATTGCTATGACCCACCTCGCGAGCCCAATTCAGATTGGTGGCTTGACATACCTTCCGAAGAGTTCGAGATAATAAGGTTTTAATCACACTATCCTGTGATCGATCGAGTTGCTTAACAACCACGAACGCAGGTTGTGTGTACTTCGTATCAGTACCACTACTCCAAGAACTTAAAAATCTTACAGGGAAATGATTAAACGTGGCTTTACTTGCAGATGAATGTTATTCATCTACTAATTTGTGTTCTGTTAACATAATACTATTTCAATTAGTATAGGCTGAATGGTATTATCCGTTCTCTAAATCCAGCTGTAATGGTTCTCAAAGAGTGGGTCTGAAGATGAACATGGATAAGACGAAATTGCCCATGTTGCACCCGCTTCAGTTAATGTTGGGAACATTACACTCGAAGTCGTTGACCACTATCTTTACCTATGACAGACGGTTAAGTTAGGGAAAGAAAGAAAGAAAAGAGAAAGAGATCTCTCGTCGAATCCAGCTCGGATGGGCAGCGTTTGGGACGTTTCGGCATATATTCGCGTCCGAAATACCTGAATGTTTCAAGTCGAAAGTCTTTGACCAGTGTGTGTTGCCAGTAATGACCAATGGAAGTGAGACGTGGTATTATACTATGAGTCTCATAAGAAGGCTCAAAGTCACCCAGCGAGCAATGGACAGAGCGATGCTTGGTTCCCTACTCGATCGAATCAGAAATGATGAGATCCACAGGACTATGTTCCGTGGGCAGGCCCCTTACAAGGTGGACTGACGATCTAGTCTATGCCCAGCAGTGGGCGTCTCGTTCGGCTGACATGAGATGATGATGAAATCCAGCTACAAAGTCAGTGGCATTACCTGACACTCGTACGTGCCGTTGTCTCGTTTCTGCACATATTTGATCTGCAATATCCAGTCGTCAGAGCCCTCGCTGTGCAAAACCTGTGGAAGAGATGAATTGTCATTCATTTCACTGCGTTTGGTCAGGCATCCGTCACTCGCTCAAAAACCCGAGATAAGTGCCTACCGCTTCGGGTATCTCTCGGGATACCAATTCAATACAATTCACAGCGGGCCGCCCACCCGAGTGCGATAGGATATGCGATAGAAAGAGATGCAACGACTAGCCGTTCGTACTTAGAGCCGTACAAGCTGAATTCTACTTTATCATGTTGAAGTTAGAGTTGCTATTTGTTTAAATGGTCTCGCCGAGTGCAGGGTGCCTACCATCAACTTTAAGACAGCGATTCAAAAATAGCGCGATGCAGAATAGGTTCCTAAAATTAATTGCTTTCTTTCGTACTATGACCTTCTAAAAACTGGATCACAAATGAATTGCTAAATATGAATGACCGAACAATTTGTGTCCTTATTTCTTCTACCCGTCTCTTTCACTCGATTCTGTCACGCCCGGAGAGTGAGAGGGACGGGTATAACCTGCAGGTGTCATGTTAGCTTGGCCGAGTTATAAGTCAAATAAGAGTTCGTGACAGCTTAGCGGCTGTGAAATGTCATTGAATGATCACTGAATCGCTGTCATTGATTGTGGTACGAATAAGCGAAGCAAAGCTGTTTAGGTTCTAAACAAAACCGCAATAAGAGTTGATGGTAGGCACCCAGGTCCTGTTACTAGTAACTATTATTTATTCTGTGGTTTGGTCGCATTGCATCGGTTTGTAAAAACGAACATTGCCGCTATTTACCTGAAACCGCTCGTCGTTGGTGTACAGTAACACGCCTGAACTGATGATATGCCAGTCTCGGCGACGCACCCACGACACCTGCAACAGATGATACATTTATGTCGCGGAAAACCCAGGCGTAATTTAAACAACACTAAGGGCGTTTGTGCATTACACTGAATTTTACCGACCCGGAAAAAAACGTATGCTTGTATTTTAATAATTAATCATTTATAATAGTAAGAATTAATTTATTTCGTGTAGTTTAGGGTTTGAAAGGCCTATGCCCAGCAGTGGGCGTCGTTCGGCTGACATGATGATGAGGGTTTGAAACATTGAAACTACACGAAATAAATAAATTCTTATAAATTATTAATTATTAAAATACAGGCATCCGTTTTTTTCCGGATCGGTGAAATTCAGTGTAGTGCACAAACGCCCTAAAATTCTGTTGTACAAGTCCAGAGCTTGTTATCAAGTATTTCGTAGGAAACAATTAATTATCTAACCGACTGTCAGCATGAGAATTACAATTCAATTCAATTAAATTTTTAGTTATTTGCATAAAGGTACAATACAAGATGGTAGGTATAATAATTTTCCCGCATAGTCTGTCGAATATTTCGACGTGCAAATATTTAAATATCACAATTTTTTTTTTAAATTATACGATTTGGAAAGAACGATTTTACTTTTATTATAATGTATTACAATGTGATGTTTTGCACGTCATGAGATTTTTAACGATAACTTTACTTCATAGAAATTACTGCCTTGAAGATACCAGCGCATAAAACAACTTGCTAGAAGAATTTGTGAACAGGGCCTATATGGGAAATTGGCCACTGAGGTCTAAAGTAACGGGAGTAACGGTCACTGCACCCCCGCGAGCATCCGGCGACCAGAGAGCAAGTAGTAGGTGTATTTCAAACTTTCAATATACGCTGGCATGGCTGTGACGCTGGCTCCAGACTTAGTGCACGGAAGCCACGAATGTCCGCGAACGCTAATCTTCGGAAGTCATCTCGCAAATTTTACGCCGCGACGCGACGTCGCGCCGTGAATCGCGCACTAAGTCTGGAGCCGGCTTGAGACTCCTTTGTTCGCTGGATACCAGATTCGCAAAATACCAGATTCGGAAAACACCAGATTCGCAAAACACCAGATTCTCAGAATACCAGATCCGCAAAAAACCAGATTCTCAGAATATCAGATTCGCAAAACACCAGATTCTCAGAACCAGATCAAAAAAAGATTAGTATCACAAAACACAACCACAACAAGAAAATGTTAATATAGACTGACCCCACGCTCGCCGAGGTTGCGTACGGGGCAGTGCAGGAAGGCGACGGCGCCGAGCTGGGCCAGCACGTCCTCCTGCGTGTTGTTGATGGTGGGCTCGCGCAGCACGTGCAGCCCCTCCAGCGAGCCGTACCACAGCTCGCGCCACGCCGGGACCTGGACACAGTCGCCACAAACATCACATTGCTGTTCAGTTGCAATCCTTAAGTGTACAAGGTTTTACAATTTGGTATATAGAACATTATGGGTCCTGTCCTGATGATGTAGATGTGATGAAGTTCTTAGTAACAAACGTTATTGTAGTTAAAATAAATATAGATAAATAGTTGGGAGTTTGAAGATGACCTATACTTGTAGCCTCCTCGCGTACAGCGAGATATTGCACTACTATTAGTCAAAATGCCGTTACCGATAGGATCACGGCTCAATTTTGAGTAGAATTTTGAGTTTTAAAAAGAACGGGATGGGTGACCAAAAACTATTCATCTCAGCTCCTCCGTGCTTCGGATGGCACGTTAAGCGGTTGGTCTCGACTGCATTTCCAGACGTTAATACTCACCGATCCGTATTGGGCCCGCGTGGCTGGTCATGGCCCATTCTCCTTATCCATTCATAAGAAAGGCCAAAACCTCAGCATTAGGGACATCGAATGGCCGATGATGATGATGATGAAATAGAAAATATAAACACATGTTTATATTTTCTACACACATGCTTATATAGGTTACCTCAACGAGAGAACAAGTTACCATTTCATGGCAGAGTGCCCGATGTACGCATCACTGCGCTGGGAGCTCTTTGGAATGGACAAGCTTAAGGAAGAGGATCTAAAGCAATTAACGATAAGTCAACTCAGAAGGTATTGTAAGCGCACAGGTAGGTTCGAGGGTCCGACGCCGGTGGGGTAAATGATAACCCGCCTCTCCCCTGCTTTCAGCTTTCAGGGGACTTGGGGAACTGGGTCAAATGGTCCCGACCTAGGTGACTGATCACCCGTCCGGCTTCGCTGGCGTCTCCCCTATAAATAATAATATTAATACCTCAGCAACCACCCATTCCTGCGAGCTGGTTTGCTGGTAAGATCCGTGAACACACTGCCCTTACGCACCAACATGAATGGAGCTCACTGGAAACATGCAGGCAAGCGAAAATGGCACTACCGCGCCTGGACGCTCGTTTGTCCAGAGCTCTCATTAAGCTAAGTAGATCACAGTTACGCCTGGTGATGGGTGCTATAAAAGGACATAGAAAATTCAACAGACACGACCTTTTCAACTTACTTATCACCGACGCCCCTTATGCAGGGGTTGCATGAGGGCCGAAGAAACAGCTGCTCACGTTCTGGTTGAATGTGACGGAGTGGCCTCCTACCGGGCGAGATACCCCGGCTCGCCGGGAAGCGTCCACGAAGCGGTCTCCGACGTGAGGGCGCTGGGTGGTTTCCTGGCAGAGCTGGACTGGCAGGAGTAATCCGGCTGCACACCCTCCACACGCAAACTAGGCGCAAAAAGACGTCGTGTTGCGGAAAACGCCCGTACCGAAAGAAGAAAAAGTACCTCAGCGACCTCCGGCACCTCAGCGGCGACGTCGAGTATCTGCAGCGGCGAGTGCGGCGCCTGGTCGTGGTGGACGGGGGGTACGAAGGGCGCGGGGTCGAGCGGCCCCATGGGCTCGGGGTCGAGCGGCCCCACGGGCTCGGGGGGCGGAGGGTCGGGCGCGTGCACCAGCGCGCCGGCCGCCAGCGCCGCAAGCAGCGCCGCCGCCAGCGCGCCCGCCGCCCGCTTCATGCCGCGCGCCGCTACTGCCCGCCGCCGGCGCCGCCCATCCTCGCACTGCGCTCCTCTGCCTGTGTAATGGCGGAAAGACACGGTTCACTTTTGCCTTTCAATTTGGATGAAGCAATGAACCAAATTGAACAATGTAATTACGTAAAAGTGAATGATACAATATCAATGTGCGCCTGTATTTCAGCGCCTTTTAACAAAAGTGAATCAATTTGGTTGAGCCGTGTAATATTAGCATAACGAAGAGGTAAAGCCGGTTAGGTTCGTTCTCTAAAAATTGGAGTGGATAGAAACGGTTTTATACTTCATTTCATAATCTGCTAATGTAACTTATCACTGATTGTACTCTAGTACTGTCATGCAGATGCATACACAAAACAATCAGAAATCAAATAAACTTTATTCAAGTTATCTTTCACAAGAACTTTTGAATCGTTGGTTTTGCCCTATCACCCATTTACGACTCTTTTAACTAAGCAGCTTTAACAGACGCGACGACGTTTTCGAAGGTACATGTTGTTGTAGAGCACAGATTATTACAATATACTTTATTAGTTATTCGAAAAAGAAAACAAAATTGTAAGCAAACAGGAAGTCGTTATTAACACAAAATTTTCAAAGGTTTTTAATAAATTAAATCCTGTTCCATTATTGCTCAAGTTATCATCTTCTGTGGCCAGGTCTACCTGTGTGCCTTGATCACTTTGGTATTTCATTCGTAATCAATCGAATGTTGCAGTAAAGGGTTATGTTTCATTATATTATCTGGCAAAATTGGACATTCCACCCCACAGGCGTCAATTCTAGGTTCACAGCTTTATAATTTGTATTTATTGATTTAAAACTAGCTACTTGCCCGCAGCTTTGCCTGCGTAAACTAACGTTGTTTTCCCATAGGAATGAGACATTTTCCCGAGATAAAAAGTAGCCTTAGTGCTATTCTAGACCTAACTAACATCAAAACTTTCGCATTTACAGGATATTTTTTTATTAGTGCACAAGTTTTTAGGATCGTATTTTATTTTTAGGTCTCAGAATCGGTAAGTGAACAACTTTCTCCTAGAAACAGGTCGAAATATGACAATTTTTTTTTGACCTTTCATACAAATCGGACTGATCACGTGATCGAATTAGTATGAGGAGTCCAAAAATTTTTGTCGTATTTCGACCCATGTTTCTAAGGAAAAAGTTGTTCACTTATCGATTCTGAGTCGATCCTAAAAATTTGTGCACTGATAAAAAAAATATCCTGTATAATAGAAGAGTAAGATACCTAGTAAGATACTGCTTTTTCATTCTAAAAGATTTTCCCTGAAATATGATGCATGAGTGTATTGTATAAATTGACGACCGATTTGGCGCAGGGGTAGGCTACCCAACTTCTGCGCCAGTGGTCTCGGGTTCGATTCCCGAACAAGACAAATATTTGTGTGCATGAACATGTCTATTTGTCTTGGTCTGGGTGTTTACTATGTATATTAAGTATGTATTTACAAACAAAAAATATATAAGTATATATTTATCCGTTATCAAGTTTTCCATGATACAGTTTCATAATAAAATTCAAATGGGCTTAGATAATTAGTGTGAATGTAAGAAGTTATTATTTATTTATTTTATAAAGTAGACTCTTTTTGCTATGTTTTAGTTTAGTTTTAGTTTAGTAACTTTTTTATTACCTAACTTAAGTTTATATAAGGACAACGTGTTTGTATAAGCTGGAGGAGATTAATGATACACACACATAATGGCATATTTATACAGGACGCAACAAAAATGAACACCCTGAAAAATGCTTTAAGTATTTATGATTCATGAAAAATCAGAAATTCTTTTCGGAGTCTCCAACTCTTTATATTCGGACCGAGCGGGAGCGATGATAAGAGGATTTTTTTGAAGTTTAGAGTGTCTTGTGTTTACGCGCGCTTTATACTTGATCGAGCAATGCTTAAATGAATTGAAGTGTTTTGGAGGGGGCGACATGAAAGGGTTGTCCCGGGGGAGGGTGTTAATGCGGGTGATTGATCACCGCCGCCCGCGCTGAGATTGATGTGTTTTTTACGAGCGTATCGCAGTAGTACCTGTCTGCCTCTTTGTGAGCTAACGTAACACGCGGGCGGGCGGCACACGGCGCGGCGTAGGTGATATTATGTCGCCGCTGCTCGACGCACGGCAATACTTTAGTCAAAACGTTATTTCTTTTAGTCACTTTTTCCAGGCTATTGACTCTGAATGAAACGAAGTTTGTAAAGTTCGTTTCGGTCTGTACCCGCACATTAACTTGATTTAGTCTTGATAATTGAAACGACTCACGTAAATAAACACTTGATTTTGTTGATATTACGAATTTGTAAAGAGTGTGCACACTAAGAAAGACAGCTTAGAACTTATTATAAAATAAATTACCTACATTATTTATTGCGAGGAATTTTACTCATAAATAGTTTGCTGAGCGCGTTACAAACATCAACAACAGCTGTCAATCAGTGTTAGGTAAACACTATTTTATCTTTCCATTTGCAATTGAGGGCATTACTTATAAGGTTCATGAATAAATGATTTTAGGTAGATAGCTGTTGAAGAGAGTAAATGGGAATTTAAATTTATAGGTTCATAAAACGATTATGGACGGTTTATTGATCGTAATCTGCATAATTTAAAAGGAAACCTCTATCAACATACAAATTAAACTTATGAACGGATAGCTACAATTTGTCCATGAAATTTTTATTTTATTTTATTATTTTTTATTTAATTTTATAATTTTAGGAAAATTTACAGCCAAATCTATATATCGTCGGTGATAAGGCAATACGTTCCATGTCAAGAAAAATCGATTTATTTATTATTGATGAAAATGATTAAGAGCGTGTGTCCGAACGCACTTGCAAATCGTTCTAAGTCGTCAGCCAATCACAAGGCAGTTTTCAGTGTTGCAATATGTGACTTGTCAAGTCTTTTCAGTTGTACAGGTCAGTTGTCTGGGTACTGCAATAAGTTCTATGTCGACGCAACGGTTTTTCGCAAGCTAAAAATTGAAAAATAATTGTACCCATTTTTTGCGTTAATTACAGTTATAGTTATTTTACTATTTCATTTATTTACAACCATTATTATTAACATTATCACCTTTTTTTAAACATCAATATGTTTCATGTCAAAAGAAAACGTTACAATAATTCGTTGCAAAATGTGCTTAGTCGAATTATTTCCTCATTAGAGCTACACTAAAAATTCATTCACATATTATTTAATAGCTCTTACTAACGTTATAACACCACGTACTTATCAAAAACTTAGGGGCATAAACAAAGAAAAAAAACAGTTTTTTGTCTCTACTGTAAAATCAGCTTTAGCTGACATAGCACGATTTGCAGTATCACCGACGTTATATAAAATTGAGGGGACACAACTCACTCATCACAAAATCTCGAAAACTACTGGACCAACGAAGATGTAATTTGGCAGGAAGGTAGATTATGCCTAGGAGACGTCCGCTAAGAACGGATTTTAGGAAACTTACCCCCTAAAGGGGTAAAATGGGGGGGTTAAGGTTATATGAAACTTCTTCATTAATGGATTTAGAAGCATGAAAATTGGTACGTTGGATACTGCGGTTATGACTGAAAATGATCTGAGTAAGCAAAGTAAAAAAACCTCCCCCTTGATAGGGTAAAATGGGGAGATAAAGTTTATATGGAACTTCTTCATTTCTGAACTTAGAAGATAAGATAAGATAAGATAAGATAAAAATATTCTTTATTCACTTAGACATAATAAATATGTACTTATGAATCGTCAATATTTTCCTACCACCCATTCAAGACTTTTTTAACTGACAAGAAGAATGGGCGCAAGAAACTTGCCAGCGTTTCTTAGTTAGGTAACGACATTTACAAAAAAAAACATATCGTTACTAATACAACAATTGCTTAGTATAAAAATACATCATATTAAACAGTGATTATGTTATGTGTTACATCATGACCATGCATTGCGGTCATTCAAATAATCGTCTACTTTATAGTATCCTTTGCTCATCAGCGACTCTTTAATGTAACATTTAAATTTATGCAATGGTAGTTCAATTATATGCTGTGGAACTTTATTAAAAAAGGCTATGCTTTTCCCCAGAAATGAGGCTCTGGATTTTTCTAGCCTAAACTTGGGAACGACAAGTTTATCTTTATTTCTTGTGTTAAAGCGATGAATATCGCTCTGCTTTACAAATGTATTATAATACTTTTTCACATAAATTATATTTTCATAGATGTAATGTCCTGCAACAGTTAAAATGTTTATTTCTTTAAATAGATCTCTTAAAGAATCTCTCGATCGGAGGTTGTAAATGGCGCGAATAGCCCTTTTTTGGAGCACGAATATACTTTGGATGTTAGCGGCTGAGCCCCACAACAAAAGGCCGTAGGACATAACACTATGAAAATAACTAAAATAGACTATTCTAGCCGTTTCAATATCGGTTAAGAGCCTTATTTTCTTAACTGCGAATGCAGCCGAACTGAGTCTACTCGCCAAGGCTTCGATATGAGGATCCCATTGTAGTCGCGAGTCTAATATAATACCTAGAAATTTTGTATTGTTAATGAATTCGACCGTATCGCCGTCTAGTCTAATATGAAAATCAACTTGTTTTACATTAGGTAACGAAAATTTTAAACACTTAGTTTTCTTTGAGTTTAATGATAAATTATTACTATTAAACCAATGTGACACTTTTGAAAGAGCACTATTTACTTCGTCAGAACAGTCATCACCTCTATCTACTTTAAAGACTGACGAAGTATGAAAATTGGTATGTTGAATACTGATCACGATTGAAAATTATCTGCGTAAGCGACGTTAAAAAACTCCCCGATAATGGGTTAAACGGGCGGATTAAGCTTATATGGAACTTCCTCATTTCTAAACTTAGAAGAATGAAAGTTGGTATGTTGGATACTGGTCACGATTGAAAATGATCTGCGTATGCGAATTATAAAAAAAACCCATAATAGGGTAGAAAGGGGGGATTAAGGCTTATATGAAAACTTCCTCATTTCTGGAGTTAGGAAATTGGTATAAAGAATACTAGGTCATCATTAAAAATGATCTGCGCAGGCAAAATAAAAAAAACACCTAATAGGGTAGAAAGGGGATAATTGAACTCTGGCCGGGAAAATTTCATACGGTTTTTTTAACTCGAAAAAAGTACAGTTCCCTTGGGATACAGTTTTATTTGTTCACTTTATTCAATGAAGCATGGGTCCCATGACAGCTCATTTTCATGCAAAGCAAACAATTCTTTATGCATTACTTACATAATAAAACTTAAGAAAATCAGTATTACACATTTTTTAGCAAAGTATTGACTTGATTTTTTGCATTTTGGTAGTTCAAGAGAAGGAGAATGTCCGAATATTATTCATACGATAGTAGCTCCTGTTTGTCTAGGTATCGTTACCTTCTTATGCCTAAACCACGGGTAGCGTGCTCGGCCTGCGATCGATGAGGTTATGTTACTTTTGCAATGGTCTATCACGGGATTGCTGTTAAAAAATATATCGTGCTTTGGAAGACACGATAAGCCGATGTTTCTGGCTGCATTTAGATTGGTTAGTAGACCACAACTTCAATGGGCCCGTGTGGAAGGTCATGGCCCATTCTCCTTATTCATCTATATGAAGGCCTGTGTCCCAGCAGCGGGGACATTAAAATAAATTGATGATGGTACTGATGAGACCTTAGAGAATGCATATCTACCTACTTTTTGACACAAAATTTTGCGATGTAGTACCTACTCGCGGACGTAGTCGCGGCCGCCGGCCATTCATATTCCTATTTCTACTATCCCTACTATTATTATAAATGCGAAATTGTATATGCTCACGTCGAAACGGCTGAACCAATTTTGATGAAATTTGGAATGGAGATAGTTTGAGACAGTGCTTTCGGGTGCTCCTACTAATTACTCCTACTGATAGGAGCACCGGGACACCCATGTCTAGCTAGGAAGGACATAGGCAAATTGTAACCGCGGGAATAAGGCTCATTCCCATGGTAAAATAAGTTTTAGCTCGGGCAGAGCTGTAGATTGGAATTGGTATTTAAGGCGATAGTTTGAGCTCATGTGAAGGATGATGTTTAGAATAGAGACAGTTTAAGACCCTGGAAAGGACATATTTTACTTTTTACCGCGGGAAATCTCATTGTAAGGAAAAATCACATTAAGCGCGGGCTAATTTGGGGGCAGAAATATGTATTTAAGTAAATAATTTGAGACCCTGGCAAGGATTATTATATCATATTCCCACGGGAAAATCAATAAGTAGGTATTATTTGTTATCCCGGAAAATATAACATTCCATCAGGATAATGTTGTGTAGTACACGCGGGCGAAGCCGCGGGCGGAAAGCTAGTAACTTATATAAATATAGTACTATGCACAATCATAATATGCTGACAAAAAATTTCCACACATTCCAATAATTTCCACAAATTGCAAATAGTTATTGAGACGTACGAAAGGATTTTCAAAAATACTCTCTAAGATGTTGAAACGTTAATCCAAAGTTTGTGTTAAAAAATAAAATAAAGAAGTTTTCAGTAAACTATGTTACACAGCACAAGAAAACCCGCAAGCAGAAGCTAGAACTTCATAATTTATATTAAGTATATAGAATACAATATAAATTATGAATTAAATATAGAATAAGATACATAGTGAAATTGAAATCGGATAAGTTTATTGCGCCTGTTCTTCTTATCAGTTAAAAAAGTCTTGAATAAATAGATAAATAATAATAAATAACTTTTTACAATCACAGCAATTATCAAAGCCCATGTAAATTTCATTGAGAAACTGTGTCATGGAAAACTTGGTAACGGATAAATATATACTTAAATATTTTTTGTTTGTAATAAATACATACCTAATATACATAGAAAAAATACAAGGAAAACATTGACGATTCAAAAGAGCTTATTATAAGCCAATTTGAATAAAAATATTTATCTCGCCTTGAGTAATAATTTTCTGTCACTATTCGAATTAACTTTTTCAACAAAACTATTTAATGAGATGACTATCGGCCCGATGTGTCCACATGATGTATTGTATTGAGTCAAGCACCACATTAATAATGCCCCGTAATGACAACATCGTTGGGACTCGCCGCGACATATTTCTGAACATTACTCGCCTCAGAAATATCGCACATAATAATATTATAATAATTCTGCTCTCGTCTCGTATCAGGAATATTCATAAATTGTCTAACATAGTTATTGCATATTATTATCATAAAAAAATACTTTCAAGTCACTTCATTCTTAAATGTCGCATTCAACGGGTCGATATTTACTTATTTATCACTAGTTTCCTATCGCGGGTCTGCGCGCGTGAAATGGACGAGGTTAAAAGTATCCTACAACTATTTTAGACTGTAATCTATCTCTACGGCAAATTCCCTTCAGATCCGGTCAGGGACCCGATGCTCACGCAATCGTGAAAAGTTCACATTTATAAGCTCGTAATTCAAATATACCTAACACAGTTTGTGGATTGTCAGAATTTCACAATCGAAAAGTTCGATCGAAAACCAGTCGAACGCTACGAGTGGTACGGACCAATCGATGTTCTTATACCTACGAACTTAGCTGTCAAAATGAATTTGTTGACATGTGGGACAGTTTAGTTTGTTTGAAACGTTCTAACTTTTCAATAGAAACCACAAACAAAATGTTCGTATACGAATTACCACACTGAAAAAATCGAATGTATTCGGTACACGAACAGGTTAAAGTCAAAACAAGCAACATTAAAATAAAATAATCGTAGGAACCTAGACTCTAATGCCCGAATACTCGTACGCTACTTATCTTTGGGAGCGTCTCAAACATCTCCTTGTCACTTTAAATGTCAAACGTATGAAAGAGATGCCATGATGTTTGAGACGCTCCCAAAGATGATTTGCGTTTGAGAATTCGGATGTAAGCCTTTCAGAGTACCTATCAAGCAAATAGGCAGACAAATTTTTTTCGCCGTGATTGAATAGCAAAAATCCAAACATCTATACTTTTGAATTTAGAATAGTAAGAAGGAACATCAACCGGCGCACACATACAAGTACATTATTGAGTTTCTAGTGTATTTAGTATAAATTATGTCTATAGAATGTTTATAAGCATCTGCTTTGGCACGTTTAAAATCAGACGAAGTTCATAAAAAGCTTTTTATTACAAGCTTTTTATTAACTTGCCATGTTAGTTAGTTAGGTCCGGTTGCTCGAAGCTTGGTTACGTTAACTTTAGGGTTAAATTATGGTTAAAGTAAAATTAACCGGCGCTCAAAAAGCGTTGTTGAAGAAGCGGTTACTTTAACGAGCAGTCAAATTACACATTTAACAGCGGTCAAAATAACTGACAGGGTGGGGGTGGTTTAAATTTTGACATTTGTAATTAAGGGAATGTTAATGAAATAGTATAGACAACACTTTTAACCCAACGTATTTTTCTTTAACCGAGGTCAAAATTGACAACCAGTTAAATTTTAACTTTTACTTTACTGTAATGTACGAGCAACCGGACCTTAGTTAGCGTGTTAGTTAGTGGGGGACAAATCTTGCAAGCTTAATTTGACCCACTTCCCAGTGTCCGATGGAGCTGAAATTTTGTATACAGGCAAAGAATATATACACTAAATACAGGTTTGGTTCAGATGACAATACATTATTAAAGTACAGTCAACAAAAAAGGTTGTCTTAAAAATGAAATTTTTAACTAAAAACTTATTAACTTGCCATGTTAGTTAGTTAGTTTGTTAGTTAGTGGGGGATAAATCTTGCAAGCTTAATTTGACCCACTTCCCAGTGTCCGATGGAGCTGAAATTTTGTATACAGTATTGGTATAGATGACAAAACAATATTAAAGTACAGTCACAAAATTGTGGACAGCAGATTTTTTGTGATTGTTGTTTTTCTGTATTCAAGCATTTATTGCTTTAAGAGTTTCAACTGAAATATAAATCCAGAAAAAGTAACTGTAAATGAAGTATTACAAAAAATCTACTTGTCCCACAACTAGCTCCGATGGGACGCAAACCTACGACCTTTCACTGCCCGGGCGAATGCTCTAAGCACTAACAACGACTCCGTAGCTCAGAAAAAAAAGTTACTAAATTTTTATTAAGATTGAAGAGAAGATCACGCGTATCACACGCACTTCTAAAAATTACATTGTGAATGCAAAAAAGTAAAAATAATCAGAAAATGTTGTAATGTGGTGATAAAAAAAACAATGGGTTGCACTCCGGGAGTGCCGGCAGAAGTGAAAAGGGCTCCCTAGACTTTTTCACAAAAAAAAAGAATTGGACAAAAAAAAATATGGACTGGATTGGAACCGAGGTCTTCTGGCTTCAATGCCGCCCGTTTTCTAAGTTTTCGAACGTTTTCGAGCTATTACAACTTTGGAAACGGTGGCAAATTTGCCTTCGTATTCTAATGACATTGTAACAGTTTTTCGATCAGAGCCCCTAGTGTAAGTTTTTATGTAAAGCAAACGCAAACTATCGCGAGTCCGTATTTATGTCAATTTGTATGAAAACGAATAACGAAATCGAAATACCTAGTTTGCGTTTGCTTGACATAAACACATACACTAGGGGTACAGGTCACGTGTCCGTCTTACGAATTTTCGGTCTTACGGTCACGTGTCCAGACGCGAGTTTAACATTTTTACCTATCACAAAAAGTGCACAACGCCACGCCGCTAAAGAATTTTTCACTTCAAAAAACTACAAAGAAAATAAATCACTTTAGTATCTAGAACAATTTAATGTACTACATCAGTCAGCAAATAACCTCGTTACGTCACTGAGGAGGCTTCTCCGAGCGTTTTAGTTGAAAAGTATCTATTTCATTGGGTTGGGTGTTAGCTTCGTTCGTTCGAATTACTTTTGCACAATTTAGATGAAAAGGTTATTACTTATCCTGAAAGGAGAGAGTTTGCTGTAATTACAGGAGTTTGCCGAAATTATTCGAATGATACTAAGATGATAACAGTCTCCATTCGTTAGTTAAAAGTTAACAATAATTGTAGTCTTTCGCTTTTGGGTTTTGGAATCGGGCTCCTACTTTGAAGTAATAGCAGAAAATTTTATAAAATGCTGAAAATATTTATATTATTTATTGATAATTATGTAGACTCTGAGAACATTGTGTCGTTGGTTAGGTGATTTACTACATCTTAAGGCTGTGCAGTGTGCACACTAGCGCCGCCATTGAAAAAAAATCATAGTGCTTAATTAAAGACGAAATTGTAAATTATCTCTCTGTAGTGCACTCCAAAGAAGCTTTGTGGTACTATTGATCGCTTAAAGGATATTTGTTAGCCTATCGTTTAGTTTAACTCAGTTTTTTTTTGTGAAAAGTGACCACTTTTAGCAATAAAACTCCATCAAATTAAACGACAAACTAGAAAATATACATAAAGCAATAGAAAGTACTACAAAGCGGAGTGCACTACAGAGAGATAAATCGCAATACGATCTTTATTTAAGCACTCTGATTTTTTTCCAATGGCGGTGCTAGTGTGCAGACTGCACGCTCCTAAGTTGTCTCCTGTGCTTTTAATTGTAATAACAGCTTTTCAGAAACCGAGACGTACGTCGAGAAAAACCTTAAAAACATCCGAAATGTATACATACATTATATTCCGAGTGTTAAATAGACACGACTAATTTTAAATTAGTACAAATATTTCAGATTTTAAAAGTGTTCATCAGTACAAACAACGTTCAATATGGGGCCAGCCACGAAATCGCAAAAAGTAACAGCTTTTCCATTCAAAAGTAGAATACCGACTTGACCTAAATGTATTGATGGACTCATTCATGCATGTGCATCATGCGCGTTATATCTAGTATGTTTTAATGCTCTAAGAGCTCTACAGTTTCAAATAAACACTTTAAAGAGTTTAGAAGAGTGAAAATACTAAACAAATACTATAACAAAATGGGTAACGACCTCGCCAAGAACTTAAGAACGACTATTATGCAGGTAGTTACCCATGTGATGACGATACTTGAATCATTATAGGACAAGCTTTCGGAATAGTGTTTGTAAATGTCGGCACCAAAATAATGGACAATGGAATTGGTCCGCTCTAGTTTTTTCCGCGACCAAAAGGTCTCTCAAATTGGATTGGAGGTGATTCAAAGGAGCCATTCGCTTGCCATTCATTGAAAAATCAACCAAAGAGATGTATGTATTTATAACACATATTTTGTTTTGCTAGATCTTTGTGCGCATAGAGCCAAGTATTATTAAATACTAGTGGATCCTGGTACCCGTTCCCTTGGGAATATCGGGACATAATCTAGCCTATGTTAATCAAGAATAATGTAGCATTCTAAGAGTGAAAGAATTTGTGAAGTCGGTCCAGTAGTTTTTGAGTTTATTCATTAAATCAAGATTTAGAAGTAATACATTCGGCTGTAATACGAAACGGTTCTTATGAAATCAAGTTAATCTTTAACTTAATCAGATTTCTAGATTACTTTACGTATAAATGGAATAATTCGAAACGAATGTGGAATGAATAAGGTTACTTAATAGAAGGCTAACCTGAAACCCTGACGTATTAATACTTTCGTTCGCCGGCGATGCTATCACGGCTTCAAAACCAACCTGAGTAAAAACGGAATGAAATTCAATTTGGTCTTTCTTTAATAATACGGCTGGTTCTGTGACTTTATCAAGATGTGTCACTCAATGTTGGAACCTGCCTTTAATATTAGGTATTGCAATTTCTTTCATTGTATTAAAATGGGGTCTTTCATAAATTACCTTCATTTTATACATTGTCAATATTTTCACTATGAAATCATCACACGTAAACAGATTTAAGCCTAACTTTTTTAACTTTCATGGTCATTAACACTGTAAATATTACGAAAAGCGGGATATTTACCATGTTTTGATTTGTTGTGGAGTCCCCGATATTTCGGCGCAGTGGCACACGCCATGATCACGGAGTAACTCCTCGATACTCCGTTACTCCTTTATTTACAGATTACTCGTTATATTTACAGATTTGAGCCTATTTTACCTTCTTCCTACCCCATGAATTTCTTTGAAAACGTTACATAATGCTAAAATGTCAAGCAATGAAGATTCGAACAAGTCAGTGGTCGCCTTGAGTCTCATTAAAGAGCAGACTGTCTTTTTTTAGAACTGGTTGCCTACCATTAACTCTTATTGCGGTTTTGTTTAGGACCTAAACTGGGGGGTAATTGTCTAACTCAACATCAATCGCAATCGCATTCAGTTTGAAAGATATTGCACGGCCATTGCTGCTTTTGCCAACAAAAATTTTATCAACTTTCTTCAACAACAAGTGATGGATGCATGATGTATGTCAAACTGAAAGCGATTGCGATTGATGTTGAGTTAGACAATTACCCCCCGAACTGCTTCGCTTATTCGTACCACGACAGCTTAATTACGATTCAGCGACATGTCACAGCCGCTTAGCTGTCATGAACTCTTATTTGACTTATAACTCGGTCGAGCTAACATGACACCTACAGATTATACCCGTCCCTCTCACTCTCCGGGCATGACAGAATCGAGTGAAAAAGATGGGTAGAAGAAATAAGGACACAAATCGTTCGTTCATTGACATTCAGCAATTCATTTACGATTCAGTTTTTAGAAGGTCATGGTACGAAATAAAGCAATTCATTTTTGCAACCTATTCTGAATCGCACCAGTTTTTAATCGCTTTCTTAAAGTTGATGGTAGGCACTCTGTTAAGCTGTACAAATACACAATAGTAGATTGTATTACAAGGGAGCAAAATAGCATATTTACGGCGAAGGCGCTATTTTGAATCCTGAACTCAGCGAGGGTTTCAATATACGTGAAAATAATTTTGCGGATGAGTAATACACTCTACTTTTCATTTCGAATATAAGGAAAGTAAATACACTTTGCTTTTCATCCCCCTATATAAGAAAAGCAATAAAAACAACTAAAACTAACTAGAAAAATAAAAGAATGGTGGTGGGGGGCTTCGCTTTCTCTGTTTTTTCTATTAGTTACTTATATAAAAAAAATTTGAAGTTCAGATTAAACAACAGTTAAAATTTTTTGATCAAAAAAATAAAAAAATAAAGTTTTATATGTCTATCGGATGGCTCCTATGTATCTCCGGGGAACCATAGGGGGTTGAAAATTTTGCTAGATTTTAGCTACGACGCACCGTTTTTGAGATATTCTCATTTTTATAAAATTAATTTTTGAAAAAGTTCCGGCCCCACCCCATACAAAATCAGTAGAAAACTTTTTCATTGCCGATGAGGTAACTCTATGGTTGACTGTAACCAAATTCAGTTCTATTTTTAAATATACTTTTACACCCTAGGGTGCAACGCAGAGTTTTGAACTCGCTGCTCAGTTTAAATATACATCACTTTCCGAATCTGAGAGATGAAAAGACCTTAAACATTTAAACGTACTAGGTGTGTGTTCCCGCAGTCGGGCCGCGACCTTGCCGGGTGCGGTGGTCGAGTGCACTCGCTCCAGTTAGATCATAATTTGGTTTGTCCAGCGAGCTAGAAAGATTAAACTTAGCAACCGGAGGAGCGGAGTGCAGCCGCGGGCGGAGGTCGCTAATCTGCCGCGATCAATCACCCCCCCCCCCCCCCTTTACCCCCACTTATAGTCTCCAGCTGTTCGACCCTCATTGTGAAGACTTTGCACACTTTCCTCCTTACGATAATCCTACTTTTAACACCCTTTGCAATAAATAACACTTTGGTTTTATAAGGACGTTATCCCTGTATCAATGCATTCTTCAAACGTTTCTCTTGTTAATCCTCTTTCTCATTCACTAAGAATAGTGATATTCATAATTTTAACACAAGAAATAAAAATAAGCTTGCCGTTCCAAGATTTAGACTTGAAAAAAGTAGAGGCTCTTTTTTGGGAAAAGGCATAGCATTCTTTAATAAAGTTCCACAAGAAGTAATCGAGCTGCCTTTGAATAAATTTAAAAAACATGTTAAAAAGACGCTCTTAAGCAAAGGCTATTACAAAGTAGAAGATTATTTAAATGATCATAACGCATGGTTGTCATAATTATAGTAAGTACACTAACAATGTATAAAAGGAATATATGTATATATTATATGTATGTGAAGCCAAGAGCAAGCCCATTATAAATAAAAAAAAAATAAAAAAGGAAAATATTCCTATACTTAAGTATGCGAAAACTTTCCTTCAGCATTAGCTTTTTGTATAAATTTTATTATTGTACCATTTTGTCTAGCAACGACATAATTATTTTGTAAATGCGTTGCTTCTGTTAAAGCTGATGAGTTTTTTCGCCTGTTTTTCTTGTCAGTTAAAAGATGTCCATAACAGGTGGTAGGTAAAAAAATGTTGGACGATTCATAAGCATTAATTTTATTTAATCTATATGAATAAAAATTTATTGACTTTGACTTTGACTTTGACTTTGTTATACAAACATGGATCATAGTACACAATGTATTTATCTTTCTTTTTACAAGCTTTTTATTAACTTGCCATGTTAGTTAGTTAGTTATTTAGTATGTTAGTTAGTGGGGGACAAATCTTGCAAGCTTAATTTTGTATACAGATTTGGTTCAGATGATAATACAATATTAAAGTACGGTCAGCAAAAAAGCTAGTCATAAAAATGAAATTTTTACTAAAAACGTATTGAATTCAAAGCAATTTAGTTCAACAGAAGGGAGCCACCACTATCTAATTGTAATACCTTCCTAAATTCAACAAACGCCTAGATAACGAGTTTTACAGAAAATCCTTAAATTGCTATACCAGGTTAGCTTAGATTTTCCAAAGGTTAAAATTACGTTGATGACAATAGTCTAATGCAGACGCCTCTAAAACGCTATTGCTTGTTCCTCATCTTCTATTAGTGCCTCCCCATTACTGGAGGTCGGCCGTCAGCTTCGCAAATCTATTTTTGTTTTTATTGCTTCTTAGTTGCTGTATAATGGATCAATAGCCGAGTACTTTACGAAAACACTGACTCATCAGGGTCCTTAAGTTTTGAATTACCGATGCATGTTTAATTTTGAACTTTGCAAATTAGCAACCTTATTTCATGTAGCAGCAAAACCATTGTGTTAAATGGTAGCACTCTTTACACAGATAATTTTCTGCTTACTATTAATGTGCACATGAGATCAGAGCTAATTTTGGCTTTCGAAGGTACTCAGTGGTTGCAATGAGTGTTTCCTTTCACGTGTATCATATGCTGCAGCTGGCTGACGCAGCAGGGTATTTATGATTACTTGGGAAGTGGTAAACAGTAGTTGGAGACGCGGTCTGTTTATCTTATTACAGCACTGTGTATGCTAAAATCAAAATTATCACGTATATTTTGTGGACAGACACGAGAATGTCAAAAGCCTATTAATAGAAACAGTCTCATCATCATCATCATCATCAGACATTTAATGTCCCCACTGCTGGGGTACTGGCCTTATGGCCAGTACCATAATTATTTATGGATGGATAAGAGACGGGCGCGGGCGGTGGGGATTGGTGGGTAAAACGGTCTGATTTGAATTTCAGGAGTTAAGGGCACACTGAACAGTGAAAACCATCTGAGTGGGAAGCTCGGCACTAAACAAAAGCCTCATTAAGTGTTTCGAGGAGGGCGGCGGCGGCGCGGGCGCGGTAGGCGCCGCTAATACGCGGGATAATCCCGCCGATGTCGACGCGATAGTTTGCTAATTCATTTAGTCCTAGCTTGTAGTTCTTTAGTTACTCATTGTGGCACACTATCTCTGACGAACTTTAACTACAAATGTGTAGAGATAATGCGTATTATTCAGTAATAAAATACGTCATATTGTAATAATGAAAGCATTTTGCTACATTAGAAGTTACCCTAATTTTAGAAGTACTTGCGACCGCTTTGACCGTGATTCAGAAAGCAATAGATTTTTAAATAAAACGCTAAATCAATTACCCACGCTTGGCAAGTACAAACGCATAATAAATAAATAAATAACTTCTTACATTCACACCAATTATCTAAGCCCATTTTAATTTAATTAAGAAACTGTATCATGGAAAACTTGATAACGGATAAATATATACTTAAATACTTTTTGTTTGTAAATACATACTTAATATACATAGTAAACACCCAGACCAAGACAAATAGACATGTTCATGCACACAAATATTTGTCTTGTTCAGGAATCGAGCCCGAGACCACTGGCGCAGAAGGTGGGTACCCTACTCCTGCGCCAAATCGGTCGTCAACGCATGATTATGAATTTTCATAATGTACCTAACTTGGATAGTAGTTTCCCCATAAAAACTTCGCTTCCTATGTCATTCCCTTATAAATTTATTTCACGACAAAAGGCAGCGTGTCCTTCTTCATCTATATCATAAGTTATCAAAATTGGATCAGCAGTTCAGGCGTGAAAAGGTAGCAATCAGACACCGCACTTCACGCAAACGTAATTTTCGAAATAACTTATGAAAAAGTGTCGAGTGTCTTCTTCTTAGCGTGTCGATGGCGACACTTATGAAAAATTATGAACCTTAACGAGCTATGAAATCTAAACATTAAGTTAATCAAGATATTTTTGAAAATACTGAAAATGAAGTATTAGAAATAATCGACCCGTATCACCACTAGCTTCGATGGGACTCAAACCCATGACCTTTCTCAGTCCGGGTGTATGCTCTAACTACAAAGCTATGGATGGAGTCGTTAGTAGACTCGTCCAATTTAACCAATACTTGTTATGCGCTGCTATCCAGCGTTTATTATTATTTTTATATGAACCGTTTTTATGTAAATTTATGATATTTTTGTTTTAAACTGTCTTTCGCCAGGTGACGCCATATTCTGCTGATATTATTGAACTGAACAGAATATAAGGCATTGCTACATTGATGTCTCATACGATGGGGACACAAAGACTATTGATTCCTTCCTTTGTGATTTGAATTCCGTCTATTCAGAGCGGCGCGCCACCGCCGCTGCCACTCTTGGGTCGCGCTGACACAAAGATGTTTTACTACCAAAATTGGTAAAGAACTCGTTACAGGCTCCGAGGCTGCTCCGCGGAAATACTTAAGGTGGAATAAGTAGGTATATAAATAAAAGATAGAGTGCTTGTGAACAGAAACAAAGCTACACTTTCATCTATTTAACATAATTCATTATTTTCTCAGAAATTATATAACATGAACCGAAACCATAGACAAAAATTGTATTAGGCAATTAATTACAGTAATTATTACATGTAAATTAATTATGCTTTAACTTCTATAATGCTACACCCGCTTCATATTTTGTTCAATCTATATCGAATCGACTTATAATTTGAAAATGACAGACTTCTGTTCAAAATTGAATTTGTGTTTAAAATTTATAATGTTTCCGGATGCTGTAATGGAAAACGTTTCACCTCTCAGCAAGTTAATTGGTTTCTTATTGTTTAAGAGTTCAATTAAAACATTATATAAATAAGATTGTAATGTGGGCGGTTCGGGACGAGTAAATAAAAGATCTGACTGCGATTATATGCGATTTAATTAAGGTTTGCAATGGCTTATATACTGGTGAGAGATGTGTGTGTGCATATAGGAACTACACACACTACACCTCCCCCCTTAGAAAAAAAAATATGGAAGTTACATATTTTTTAAATACTTATATCTAAAGTAATATATTGTTATCGACAAAATCAAATTAAAATAAACATTTTTTGTATTTTACCATAGGTCAAAAAAAGCATTAAATATTTAAAATTATTTGTTAATAGGAGAAATAATTACCTAGTACATTTTTGTCAATTTTAATTTCATTTAAAAAAATGTAAAATCAAAAGTCTCAAAATTGTATACAATATTGTGTGCAAAACAAATTTTAAACAATTTCAACAAAATTTAAATATACAAAGGTCAACAATAAAATAATTTTGAAGAAATAAAAGAATTATAGTTTGATGGTTAACAACCAATTGTAAATATACCTTTAGTTACATAATAAAATCAAGAAAATATTATGAAATTACAGTCCATCCTGGTTTCACTTTGTATAATAATAAAATTATAAATATTGTTTTTTTTTTACTTTTCATAGGTATCTTATTCAATCAAATTTAATTTTGATAATTTCCTATCGATACATAATTATCAACATCAAACTAAGTACTTATGTATTTACTTACTTACTTCTAAAATAATTGTATACTACACATACTTAATATTTACGAATAGAACAATATTCTTTTTTTCTGATTTATACTAGTAGAGATTGCACAGCAGGTTTACATAACAAATTTTTTTTCCAAATTTATTACAGTTTTACTAATACAACCCATATTAAACAATTGCCCAAATAATATGCAAAAAAATATATTATGACTTTGAGAAAAAAAAATCTTTCCGTGTTCTGTGGACTTAACCTATGTTACTTTTTATAAACATTGCAATTTTATAGATTATTTACTTTGTTACAAAATTTCGAATTTGCTCAGCTTTCAAAGGTACTTACTTTATTTTGTTTGTAACTAACTTTGTTACCAATCTTTTACCTACTTTATTTTTCTAAATTCTTTCTTATTATTCCATTTATCAACAGTACCTACGTATATTTTATTAAACTTTTTTAAAATTTCCAAATAAATTATACACTTTAACTACCTGCTCGTTTTCACATGATAAAACCCAACTTTAAAAAATCTCCACCATGTTCAATTTCTAACAACATTTATTACGATTCATTTCGTCATATTATCTCTTAATACTCCTATTTGACTACACTGTATATCCTACTCTGCTCGTTATTATTAATCACTTTATTTCTTATAACAGTATCGGTACACTTACATATCACACATCTTTAGGTACTTTTTATATTCATCATAATATATTCATTCGCCCGGCGCCGGGGTACTTTCATTTTTATTTAATTATTTATGGTACATACTTCTCATTTATTTATAGTCGACTTCATAATACTTCATAATTATAAATGGACAACTTAGTGCCATTTGGGTTGTGGCCACAACCTATATTTGGGGGTCGTAGTTTTAAGTCTCTTTGGACTCCAACTTATCTCACAGAGGAAAGCTCGTTCGCACCATGATCGATAGAAGGATTTGACCTCCCATGTACCATTTCATTATATAGGGTCATGATTTAAGACATCTTATTTGGTCTCCAACAGTATCCAAAGGGGAATCTCGTTCGCACCTTGGTATAACTGAAGGACCTGATCCCTATAGTACCTCTCATTTAATGTGTACCGTACTATCGAGCATATTTACTAAAACATTTCAATCCAAAACTTTCTAAAAGTGACTATCATTCCTAAATGAATATAGGGTAAATAATGATTTCATCGCTCTTGGGTGATCAGTCCAATCGCATGTGAAACATTATAAACCATATAATTCCCTATCTTCAATAAATAAATAACACATTTCAACATTCTAAAACCTACAAAAAAAAATACAAACCTATACCTTTTAACCTATGCTGTACCTAATCATAATCTAAAAGTTACGAAAAGATTTTTCATACAGCTACGTATATCCTTACCAATACCTACTTTCTATCAATTCCTAATGATTTTTCAAACTATCAAATCCAACCATTTTCCAACATAGCTTTTACTCTATTTTCTTTCCTTATCAAACTCAAATCGTCGAAACCATTTAAAAATATTTACTATAATCTTTTTAATAAAAAATTCTAACCCTGCAAATTATCAAAAGTTCCCATGAAATATTTCATTCCAACTTAAATGATAGGTAATATTCTTATTATGTTATAATGTTACGCTTAACCAGCAAACTCGTGTGGAATTGTTTTTACGCGACTTATGTTACTGCTGCACCAAACTAACAGCTTGCATAAATGGATGTCCAATATTCCACGTAATGCCGATCGAAATACAATACTTGTCTATCTAAATCAAGCATGTTTGTTTAATTTAACACATCGGATTGCATCACTAATAAATGATATGTAAAACTTTGTTTCTATCAGTATGAATAAACGCCGATTTAATTTCCGTTTAGTTGCACACAACACATCATGGAACATCTCGCGGCTGCATCCTCATCCGACACCATCATCACCCGGCGCCCAGCCTTGTCATCGCCTCTCGATATCAGCACGCCGGTCCATTTTTTACATAACACGTAGGTATTATTATTTTGCCATAGTTTAGCTTTTAGTTTTTCACGGAACTTAGACGACACGATAGATACAATTTCTTTTAATTTTTATTAAAACTATTTATAGAAATATTTTTGCACAAAAATATTATTGTTTTATTTTATATTTTAAGTCACATTCACGTACATAGTCATTTTTAAAGTTTTTTTTTTCACACATGTAACACAGTTAAATCTGTCCATTTTTCTTTTGGATTTTATAAAAACAAACTCTACAAGAAACCATCTGCCCAGCACTGCCGACAGGCAGCACTGGCAGGGTCGCCATGTAATGTGGGCGGTTCGGGACGAGTAAATAAAAGATCTGACTGCGATTATATGCGATTTAATTAAGGTTTGCAATGGCTTATATACTGGTGAGAGATGTGTGTGTGCATATAGGAACTACACACACTACAAGATCTTCTATAACCAAATTGAGTTCTTAATGAGTGCGAGCGTCCGTAACTTTCGCTTTCGGCCTTCCCCGCTAATTATATTTCTTTCAATCAACCGATGCCCCAAATCTGTTCACGTCTAGTTTGTTATCGCTGGCAGTGGAACAAGCAACTCGTCGGTGAGACTTAACAACTACAAAGTGAAAGAAACTTGGAGGAGTGGGTCGGCCATCAAGTCTGCGCGAGTAACCCCGATACTCGGGAAACGAAAACATTTGCCGGGCGCGAGCGGCCCCCGGGGTTTCGGTTCTCCCCTCATTTCAATTTCATGAGCAGCTGATGGGAGATCAGGCGCAGGTAGTCTATGGGAAGTAGGGAAACGCGGATTCTCCCGAGTGTCTGCGAGGAGAACTGGTTATTGAGACGTAATTTAAACTAGAGGAAATAAAGCTAACTCAGAGATTGAGATTTTATATTATTTTTATGCATTGCACAATGCAATTCTGTAAGTATAGGAAAAATGTGATAGTAAAAAACCACGAGCCCTATAAGTAGCTTTCAGGCGGGATTCGAATCCGGCCCGATGCTCTGACCAACTAAGCTACCGAAAGGCTTACACGACTCGTCGAATTTTGCCATCACTTGTTACGCTGTAGGCCAGCGTTGCTTCATCAATGTGAGGAAACCCTCGCATCCGAAAAAAACATTTTTACAAATGTTTAACAATCGATTAAGATGAAACAGCCATGAAATTGAGATTTTTAATTATTTCTATGCATTCACAATGCAAGTCTGTAAGTATAGATTTTCCTATACTTGTTTGTAAAAATGTTTCTTTCGGATGCGAGGGTTTCCTCACATTGATGAAGCAACGCTGGCCTACAGCGTAACAAGTGATGGCAAAATTCAACGTGCAGACTTGGCCCCCTGAATCTACGTATATGAATCTTAAGTTTTATCATTGCTTTATGAATTAAAATTTTTCTTTAGTGATATAGATTCTGTGTTCATTACGGATGTTAACTTTTACTTGATTTCATAATACACAGAAACGATCGTCTGTTCAACATTGACATTTCCAAATGTACGCCCCCGATCACGATAGTCCGACCGACACGACGCGGTCAACGCGACTATTCTCATCTATCTCTCGGCAGCCGTCTTGCAAAAGTCATCTCACCACTTAGTTTTAATATTATAAGATTTCCATTTTAGAAAGGGAACCCCAAATTGCAGTGCGAGTTGATGGCGAAGTTTATAAAATGTAGCATCTTGGATGTCAACCCATCGCATGGGTTCGTTTGATCCCTATCGAGCAGAGCAAATTCTGTGTATTTTATGAACACACACGGCGCTATTCCCACCGGCCCCCAGTATAGTTGCGAAACTTGAAACTTTTTCCCGGTAGTTCTGTGCTCGGCGCTTCTGGGAATAGCCCTCTATCGCACCGTAGGTACATTGTGCGTGAATGATAGTTCATTGTTTTTATTCGATGTTCTTTTTGTTCACGTTCCGATTTTTTTACGATACCACTTTTTAATGTTGATGGAGTTTTCCTATAGGTATCAATTTTATTTATCAGTAGGTATATCTAGATCGCATCACTGACCCTTGTGAGTGAATCACCGTGTGTTTTGATTTCAAAGCTTTTATTAATTACTTTTGATTAGGTTTTACGTGTTTCGATAAGGACTACGCTATGCGGCATTTTTAATTATTTATAAACGTTTAGGTTCTAGACTCATAATTATTGACTGCACTATCACCGCTATTTTTAACGATGATGAATTTTAACCATAACTTACTAAAATCCAAACTGATTACTAGACTAGTTCGTGACCCGAGAATAACTTTGTTTTTCAGTTTCACACTATCCCTACTTAATATTATAAATGCGAAAATGTGTATGTTTGTTTGCCTGTCTGTAAGTTCCGTTTTCACGTCAAAACGGAACTTACACAAACAGACGGGAGTAGTGCGCTTCCACCTTCAGCCTTATCACCACTTAACATCAGGTGTGATGAAGGCTAAGTGCTACACCGTAGTGAATAAAAAAAACAGCTGAACCGATTATGATGAAATTTTGAATGCAGATAGTTATAGGAAGGACATAGGCTACTTTTTATCCAGGAAAGCGTGAACTCTGTAGCTCACGCGGGTGAAGCCGCGGGCGAAAGGCTAAATCATCAATCCATACTAATATTATAAATGTGAAAATGTGTTTGTTTGTTTGTTTGCCGTCTTTCACGTCAAAACGGAGCAATGGGTCGCGGTCGACGTGATTATTGATTGGTATGGGGATAGTTTGAGAGCTGCAGAGTCACATACCTAGGTTACTTTTTATTACGAAAAAATATCACAATTCCGCGGAATTATATGAAAAATCGTATAATCGTGCTAACAAAACGTCATTAATTCTATGGCCGTTTCTAAAGAGTTATCCACTTTTAATATTCGACATTTGTGTCAGGCACTGTTTTAAACTTCTTTGATGTATGAAAATCTCTATTAGATGTTAGTGAAACGAAGTTTACAGGGTCCACTAGTAATACCATTTAAACGAAGGCAGTTAAAAAAAAATATCTCCTGCGGGAATATAAAACACGGTACCAATGCACCCCTGTCACTGATTAATACCAACTGACTTTCTTAGATCGAATTTGGTATGATAGCAGACATTAAGCTTCACGGGAAACTAAGTACCTAAGTAACTTTATGTTTTTAAAATATTCCGTAGTAATATTGACTTATAAGTTGTGCAACTCAATCAAAGAATTTAAAGTACCTATCAATAATCCAATAACGTTGATTTAGTTACAGTAAGTTACTATTATCAGCGTATTCCAGTGTATATTTAGTTGGTAGACCTTTCCCCATTAATAAATTTATTACTGTATTAAATTTACTGGCATGACCTTACTGTAGTGAAATTAATCGTTAACTTTAATCCTGTTTTAAATGTATCGAATATTCAAAAACTTGCAATAACTTTTAAAATATTACCTTCACGTCGATTTCTCAACCAATTGGCGCACTAAAAACTTTTTGCCATGTTTTTGTGGCAATAGTTTCTCACATGTCTCACTCAGCACACACTTGAAAGCAACAAATTCCAGTCTAACTGCATGCCACAGAATTTAATTGTAGTATCACATGTTCCGTAGTTTCGGCGTGTGTTGGTTGTGGGGGGTCATGTCGCGTCGCGTGAGTGTGGCGCGGTGTGACGTGCGGAGGCGCGGCGTGGCGCGTCGGCGGCTAGCACGGAGCGACTGGCGCCCGGCGCCGAGCCGCGCCGGAGCCGCGCCGGGAGCTCGCTGCGAAACATTGCTCAATACACACCACTCATTCGAATAAAGTGAAATATTATCTTTTGGCAAAAAAAATCATACAAATATCGTTAAGTAATACGAATAAAAGATTTCAAAATGCTCTTTAGACTTGGTTGCTAATTTAGCTTAGGATCTGTAAGTAAGACATAAAACTTTCCAAAATCAAAATCATTTATTCATTTTAGGCTGATACAGCACTTGTGAACGTCAATGAAGCTACGCTATCGGTTCGCAAATCCTACGGTGGGAGGCCTTGTAACGAGAAGAACCGGCAAGAAACTCGCCAAGGGCTTTTTTTTCTCCCTGTCATATTTCATACAGATTCGTCAATCAAATTGAAAAGTGACTTTAACATAATAACATTTTGGCATACCTACCTAGCTCCGTTTCTGTATGAAACTCAATTATATTTGAATGTGTTTAATTTTTTTATAACGTTCAACTTATTTATCAATGATACTTTAATACAAAATTTATAAGAAAGCTTAGAATTTAAAGTAAAAATGTAATGTAGTGAAATATAGATTGGTGTTTAAGTGAAATCGGTACGAAATTGTGTTCATCTTAGAATTCAAATTACAAATTCAGTCAATATTTTCAGTCGCGTAGCTCCCGGTCCATCAGCGGTGCCCTTATCGACTGTAAAGGCTGAAAACGCAGGGTGGGGGGTGACTATGTGACGTCACTGAGCAACGCGCGGCACTCGCCGGCGGAACGCCGTTCGTAGCGCTACGAGGCCACTCCTATGCTACGACTGTCGTCTACGAGTGTGCAAGCATTTCTCGTAGACTCCGATATTAATTTTAACATCTTTCATGCATTACACACGTCGTAGTTTTGTTGAATACATAACTATATTACATTATTTTGCTTTAACTTGATATGTAGGTCAACTTATGCGACGCCGCAATCTTCGAGACCGTAATATGTTATCACGTAGAAGATGAAACGCGAAGCTGTTAGCGCATTGCGTCTTCATGTGACGGGCACCCAGGGGCGTCTAGACTCGTGACAGAATATGAATGTGTTTTTTATCATTAAATAAACACATATTTGCAAACAAAAATATATTTTAAAGTTGTTTATTCGTAATGTGATATTCAATCTAATTTCAAATGAAAGCTATATTTAGTCCTGTTGATTTTAACGAAGTATTTTCCTTGATTTTATGTCACTAAATTTTGTAACTTATAAATTTGTAAGTGAAGATCGTGGAATCGTTAAAAGTAATAATTAATAAGTCAATTCATTCCCCCCGAAATCAATTAATTACTCTGTGAAGTTGTAACGAGGATGGTAACACCAGTTTTGCATAAAATGGTAACGGTTTACCATGAAGGGTTGGGGCGTCTTGGCGCCTCTCTTTAAAATGCAAACCGAAAAGTAACCAAGTGAAAAAGTTAAATTAACCAGACTCTTTGGCCTAACTTTATATGAGAGGCGGAACATTTTCCGATTAATTATTCGTTCGACGTTTAAATATTCTGAGCGTTAGATATTGAATGTTGTTTTATTACTTAGGCAAGCACATCGTAGATTTCTGTGCGAAATGTCAGTTGAGATAAAACTATTTTTTGCAGATTTAATCACGCGTATATTGCACACAGAATTAGTAATTTTTTGTTGTGTTTTAGATTATAGTTTTATCCGGCGTTTCAGCACCTTTCCAGGGGCCGTGGCCACGGATACTGAAAAACTAAAAACCTTTTAAAAACACAACTAATAATTACCAATTATGTGTACAATATACCCGTGTTTTGTCACGGTTTAGATCTAACAATAGCGAAATGTGTCAGAGAGCAGGATCTAATAAGGAACACTGTTACATTAATCATTTTAACCCTATATTTTTACTGTAGTTTGAGTCATTCAAATAAAATGTATCGGTACGTGTGTTATGAAGGCTCAGGGTCGTTCGGGCTCGTTAATAGCACAGCATTAGCTCAGTGCTACATAAAACGCCGCCGTTCGTTAGCTCATACTTAACGACTTCCTAAGGCGTTTAATGTTGGTATTTGGTATGAACACAGGTTGGATATATTAATGTAAGCAATCTGAGCAAGGAAATACATTTTTTGTGCCCAGTTAATACACTCTGGAGCAATGAGAAGGTAAGGCGATAGGCAATTTACACCTCTAGCTAAACTATCGTAGCATGATAAGCACATTCACTTAAGTTTGTTGTTGATTGTTATTAAACTTACTATATTTTTTTCATGTCATTTTGAGGTTATGTTAAATAGGTATGCAGAAAGTTTAAGGAAGAGTGAGATTTCCTGATACAAGAAAAATATGATGCTTAAAAGGAGATAACCTGAGGTGATAGTTCTCAGTATAATGAAATTGTAAACCAAATGAGTTACAAAATAAAAACAAATTATCTTCAATTATAATACTACATTAAGTAGTGCGCTTCCACTTTCAGCCTTATCACCACTTAACATCAAGTGTGAGAAGGCTAAGTTCTATTCCGTTGTGTTAAATACAAAAAATAATATCAAACAGTGGTTGTAAAAATATAACTGTTAAAAGATATTTCTATAGAAAAACTTACGTCAAAGTATACTAGTAGGTATAGTAAGTAATACTTTTAACATTTGAGTAAATGATGCATATTTAATTATTTATTTTTCAACTTTAGTGAAAAGGTGAAAAGTCAAAATTGATTTGGAATTGTCATTCAAGGCTGTAATCCACATCTACAATATATTTTAAGCAGAAAGCGTCTGTTAAACGCAATAAAAACCTCATCTTGTATCTCGTTTCACACAGAGCGTTATTTCGCACGTCCACTCTTCTCCTGTATCTGAGAGGCAGTACACCTACGCCCGAACTGTATTGGCTAGTATCTCGTATCGGCTATATTTGGAAACCTAATACCTTTGAGAGAGCTTGATTTAAGCCGAACCAATAAAGAAATCTTGAGATAGTGCAGACTAGTATTATAGTTATATTACACAATAATTTCTACTATTTTGTAGAAATGATTGTGTAATGTACCCATACCAATAATATATGAAATGAAATCTGTTTTGTTTGACTATTTAAAATTTTGACATTGTATTTAATTGTATGCCATAACGGCGGAAACCAGCTGAACATCTTATATTCTTTTATAATAACCTTATTTACCTGTGTTTCACAATAGTTTAAATTTGATTGATTGATTTGATTGATTGAGTAGTCTTTATTTTCGGATTCTTCGTTTCCTTATAATTTCTAGATATTTTAGCGTTCAGCCAAAATACGTTACTTTGAAGGAATGTTGCAAGAAACCAGCGTAATAAAACCGAATGGCCTGGCTGCTCGGCGCTCACAAACTTAGCGAATAAACTTTTAATTTTAACGAGCGCCGTTTCTCTGCGTGCAGTCTCCTTTCCCTGTAAATGGGAAAATCTCAAGTCGCAACTAGACCGGACTTTCTAGGTGTTTAAATAACTTGAGCATTAACTTAACTTAACTCGGCCTTACGCATACCCGACATTACTTATATTACAAGATGTACCTAGAATATTTTAGAGTCAAGTCCGTTTGAAATCTTTTAGGTGAGTAATAAGTAAGTAGGCAAGTTCTCTCTGTGTTTAAGATTTCAGTTTTGTGGTCGTAGGTTACGTTGATTGGAAAATTTAGATGATGTTGTGATGAAGTTAAAATGTCTATATTATCAATAGGGTATTTTAATGTTGTTGAAATGTAGATATTTCAGAAATATAACATTGTTGAATAACAAATGTGAATGTTGTGACTCTAGCTATCGCTTTCTAAAACGAAATTTTCGATGACGAGAGAATGGCGCTACCAGCATGTGACGTCACCTGCTGGTAGCCCTCTCCTTGTCTAATTAGAAAGTTTAACGCTCTATAGATATCGCTGAAAATATGCAATATATTTGAAAATAAATGCCTATGTTGTGATGCTGACATTTCAATAAACATTTTAAGCCAATAAAAAAAATCAGTCATATACCCTGTACGCGCCAATCATGGCGCGACGGACGGATTCACTCATTCACTCTCGAAGATTCACCACCGCGAGCGCCGCTCGCCGGCTCAGTGCAAAAACCCCCGCCGCGAACGCTAACCGTGTGTCGCGTCGAAGGCGCGTACGAACCACGCGGTCGACACCATTTTGGGTTATCGCATACCTACCCGAACGCTCATAAACTTATCTCAGCTCATAAACAGACCCCGGCCGGTGGATTTGTGTCAGTGTTAGTGCGCATACCCCGTCCCGTCGGTCATCATCGCATCACCGCCTGGTCCGCCGCAGCCCGTCACCTCAAGAACTCATTACCCACCTCATCACATGTAAGTACGATTCTCGACTTTTCATCCTAACCATCCCATTCCTTCCATCCCATATCCTCATTCTCCCTCACTCATATCCTCAGCCCACAGCCGCATGTGTCTGCACCCCGCAGATACATTTTCTGGTTCCTTCGAGCCTCCTGGACCTTCCCATTTTCTGGTCCAATCGAGCCGGTAACGGCCTCACATTCCATTCTCAACCTATTGAAATACAGTCCACTTAGTTATCTACCCTATTGGGTAGATAGGTAAAAAAAAATATTTGTTACCTATTTTCTCATCGAATCTCATAAAATATCGTTACCTATATCTATTAAAATACAGTCCACTAAATCGTCACTTAATTCTAAGCTAATTTTCTAGTTGTATCCATTGAAATTCAGTTTTCATTCCCGCAAGGTAACTAAATACTCACCTACCTACATTAAAGCAAAAAAAAAAGTTCTCGTAAATTCTCTGCTCATTCCATTTAGTACCTAGAATAATGGTACCACTTCAGCACAATTAAAATTAATACTTTTTACTTACCTATTTAAATACCCATTTAAAATATCATACCTAGTTTGGGTTTGTTTACATTCAATTGCATAGGTAAAAATTCTATTTTTAGCTACAAGACGGTTCAACGGATTCATTCAGGTGAAGTGAATGTTCCCAACCATAATTTGTTTACATCTTTAATTGTGTATGTGAAATTGATTATTCGTTTCGTGTATGTTGAAAAAGGTGTTGATTGTATCATCATTGATTGCAGTATCATTATTTGTCGAAAAAGTGTAGGTATACGAATATACCGAAATACAGAAAGTACCTACCAGTGTTACCTACCTATAAGTATCCTCACTCACTCAACGGCTAGCTAGCGTGAGATTACTTACGTACCTACCCGTTCGGCTCAGTTAATAGTAATTATCTGCACATTTTTTTGTTGTTTGTTTGTGGATGGCAAAATCATTATTTCGTCATCGTAGCCCAATACACAAGTTCCGACCCGACGACCGAACGATCGGAGTTGCGATCGGGCGTATATTTCACATTATTTTATTAAGTTTTATTTACAATATTTGTCTTTGGTGTCACAGTGCAAGTAGACACAGTGCAGATATAGTGCAGTAGGGAATCTTTTCGTAACTTTGTTTAACAAATTTTTTTTCTCTCTTTCTTCTCTTAGTAATTTCGGCTCACTCCCTTTATATACAGGGTGTTCAATTAAAACTTTACAAAAAAAAAAATATTTTTCTCTTTTGTTCTTTCGGGTCAGATACACATAGTATTGCATCTAGTATCTGTAAAGGCGTTTCAGCACATTTTTCGATATACAGGGTGGTGAATTTAATTTTTTCTCACTCGATTTTTTTTGTTAATTAGGGTTAATTTTCTTACGTATAGTAAGGTATTATACTACCGTGTCGGCACATTAGTGATTATACAGGGTGTAAAAAAAAAAAATTTTTTTTTTCTCGTTTTTGCTAATAAATAGCTACTCAATCAAGTTGAGTTTGCTAATCAAGTTTCAGCTCAATCAGTTAATATATTTAAGTTTTTTTGGTATGTACGGTTAAGCTGCCGACCGCTCAATTACATCCGCTCACTTCATTCATATTTATTTATTATTACTTTTTGAAAAATAAAAACATGCCGACCAAATCTCAAGCTGCCATTTTCCGGGAGGCAGCTAAAGCAATCGCATTGCTGAAGGAAATTGCCTCAGCGGTGATTGCCAAGGACACCCGGAAGTACAGTAATACCGACTTTACAGCTCGCTACCCGAAGCTGGAGGAGCACAAGTCCAAATTGGAAAATGTTTATCACGAGATTTTGGACGATGACGACCTCTCGGATGAGTCGGAGACGATGTATAACAAGAATTACGACATTGCTCTCGCGGACTATGATCAGGTCTTGGTGGCGTTTAAGCAGTTGAGTTTGACTCAAGCTGCCTCAGAGGCTTCGTCGGCTTCTCCCACATCCCCAAATGTTCTGCCCAAAATAGCTTTGCCCAAATTCAGCTCAAAGGTTGAAGATTGGCCATCCTTTATAGCCATCTTCAGGAGCCTGACGGACGAAATGTCCAATATTTCCGATGCTGTGAAGCTCCACTACCTGCTCTCGTGCCTATCAGGTGAGGCGCGTAGTATGATTGCTCACCTTCAGCTCACCGGTGATAACTACCCCGTAGCTATGGAGATTTTAACCAGGCGCTACGAGAATCGCCGCGTCCTCATCGACCGCTTTGTGGACATCATTATGGGGTTGCCACAAATTAATTCCCGCTCAGATATCCGCACACTCTTCCTCACTCCGCTCATCTCAGCTCAATCGGCACTTAACAATCTGGATCTGCCCATGAAAGATTGTGACTATGTTTTCGTATCCATAGTGGTGCGAAAACTTCAGGGTGAGCTCCGGACGCTTTTCGAACGAAAGTACGGATCGCGCCAGACTCTGCCCACACTCAAAAATTTAATCGCGTTCCTCGAGGAGCACGCGCGTTGTGTAGAGACCGAGTGGTCCAACCCAGGTCCTCCACAAGCCCATCAGCCCTCGCCAAAGACTAGCCCATACCGTAGGCAGTCTCCCATGGCCTTTCCGCGAGGCCCGCCTCGACAGCCCGTGCCTCAACAATTTAGGCCCATAGCACCCGTTGGCAGTCAGCCAATGTACCGTAGCCCGGTCCTGGCTCACAGGCCCGTTTATTCAGCCCAGCCTTCCGCTCAATCCGCTCATACCCCTGTTTACTCTGCTCAGCCTTCAGCTCGATCTGCTCACTCTCCAGCTCACTCTCCACCTCGATCCGCTCCCACCCCCAATAATATGCGCTGCCCATACTGTGGTGACAGAGGGCACAAGCTGATCGCCTGCCCACAGTACAACGATCAACCCATCCAAGGTCGTTGGGATTTCATTCAGGCTCGCAACCGTTGCCAACGCTGCTTAGGTCCTCACTATGAGAACGAATGCAGGTCCACGCGGGCTTGCAAGGAGTGTGGAGACGATAGACACCACACATCCCTGCATCGTCACGGTGCTTCTTCTCCACCACATTCATCCGCTCATCTTCTACCTCCACATCTGAGAGAGCAGCCCAGACAACGTCAAGCTCATGAGTACCAACATCAATCCGCACACGCCTCACAGGTGGCACCACCACCTCCCAACAACCCACCCAATCACTCACGCTCACCCAGTAGGTCACGTGTAGGTGGTCAACAATGACTACCTACAATCACAGAGCACAACGGGGACGACATTCAGCCCACACACTCATACAAACCACATACACACTCAAACTCACATAAAGTACATACTCACTCAGCCCATACACAGACACCACAAGCCCACTCTGCGATATCAGATCCAAAAGAGGATCATAGTTATTGTAATTCTGCACAACGTGATGAACACGTCATTAATCAGCCCATTTTATTGCCTACCGTCTCGCTAAAAATAGCAGACGTACATGGCCATTTTCACATAGCGCGAGCCTTGTTAGATACTGGTAGCATGTTAACGCTTATAACACAGCGCATGGCTCGGATTTTAAAATTACCGCTCAACTCAACATCATTAAAAATCGCAGGAGTGGGAGGCCACAGCTCACAGGAGTCAAAGGCATCAATCTCAATAGTATGTCGTCCTACACATCATGACACACCTACCATTACAGCTACAGCTCATATTTTAGAAAATGTTACCGGTTATTTACCGCTGCATAAAGTCCCACATATCGCACGGGTAAAAAGGGAAACACCGATTCCTTTGGCAGATCAGGAGTACGATACACCAGCTCCAATTGATCTTTTGTTGGGTTGTGATGTTCTCGGCCAAGTTCTGGACGGGACTAAGGTCTCGTTAGGCCGGGGGAAGCCCATAGCCTTCGGCACGATTTTTGACTTCACATTGATAGGCCCCATTCAGGACCTATGTGCAACACCGGCAAACCAGTCGAACTCAGCTCACATTATAAGCTCACATCCAGAACCCGACGTTTCTACTCATGAAATATGTAAGAACCTTGAGAGGTTCTGGGAGTCAGAGGAACCCCAACCTCAAACACAAATCAGCCCATTACAAGAACAGTGCGAAGAGATTTTCCGCACCACAACCACTCGTGATCCTTCAGGTCGTTATATGGTAACTTTGCCCTTTCTCCCAGATGCGCCGACCTTAGGCAGCACTCATGCTATTGCGTTACGTAGGTTCCTCAACCTTGAAAGGAAGCTACAGGCAAATCCGCCCCTCCGCTCAAAATATGTAGATTTCATGACTGAGTACGTGAACATGGGACACATGGCACCATGTCACCCAAGTACTTTCGCGAATAAGCCTCATTACTACATCCCCCATCATGGCATTTTCAAGACGGGATCAGATAAGCTACGTACTGTATTTGACGGTAGTAGTAAAAGCTCAAATGGCGTCAGCCTAAATGATTGCCTTCATACAGGTCCAGCTCTCCAACAAGATATTGTTGACATTATTATGTCGTTTAGGACACATCCCGTAGTCTTCAGTACTGACATCAGAATGATGTTCAGAAACATACTCATCCACCCAGACCAAAGACATTATCAGCTCATTCTCTGGCGGTCGTCACCTGACCGGCCCCTGCTCACATACTCGCTCAATACCGTCACATACGGGTTACGGTCTAGCCCGTACCACGCCATCCGCACCCTGCTGCAGTTGGCTGATGATGAAGGTCATCGCTACCCCTATGCTGCTCACATCATACGACGATCAATTTTCGTTGACGATATCCTCACTGGTCATGACTCTGTGGAGTCAGCTCAGGCACTTCAAACAGAGCTGATTAATTTACTGGCTCTGGGTGGCTTTCAGCTCAGTAAATGGACCTCAAACTCTCCTCAGCTCCTTGAACGGTTCCCAGATGACCAATGCGACATGCCTAAAGATTTCGACCTCAGCCCAGAGTCGAATACCATCAAGGTCCTAGGCATACAATGGATTCCTCAATCGGATGAGTTCACGTATCGCATCTCTCTCCCCTCACTCACTCAGGTTACCAAACGCTCCATTCTCAGCACAGTCGCATCCCTTTATGACCCTAATGGCTGGGTTACCCCAGTCATCTTCCGCGCAAAGCTTCTCTTACAGAAGTTATGGCTCATGAAACTGGGATGGGACGAGCCCACCCCAGATGAAGTCCACACAGAGTGGCAACACATTTCAGAGGATCTTCCTCAGCTCTCAGCTCTTCGATTACCTCGGCACATTTGTAAATACAAGTCCACGTCCACTTACTCGCTTCACGGGTTCGCGGACGCGTCAGAAGCCGGCTTTGGCGCTGTCGTTTATCTCCATGAGCTCGATGCCAATGGACTGGTTAATGTACACCTGGTCATTGCCAAGTCAAAGGTGGCTCCAATTAAGAATAAGCTCACGATTCCCAAGCTGGAGCTATCAGCTGCAGCTCTTTTGTCACAGCTCATGACACGAGTGTCAGCTGAATTGTCGGCTCACCTCACTATAAGCCAACATACTTGTTGGTCAGACAGCACGATAGTGCTGGCGTGGCTTAACACGCCCCCTCATCGGCTCCAGACTTTCGAAGCCAATCGAGTGGCTAAGATAAAGTCCTGCCCGACCAGCTCCACGTGGAGACACGTTCCCACGGGCCTGAACCCTGCAGATTGTGCAAGCAGGGGAATGTCTGCTCACGCTCTTTCTGCTCATGACCTCTGGTGGTCCCCCAGCTGGCTCAAAGAGCCTCCTCACACTTGGCCCAAGATGCCAGTGGCTCTGGGACATCATGCTTTGCCCGGTCTCAAGCCACAAAAGGTGCCTGCTCATATAGCAGTTCCCGATATAGATCACGAGCTGCTTGCGCGCTTCAGCTCTCTTGACAAGCTAGTCGGAGTGACGGCTTGCATCCAGCGCTTTATATTTAACTCTAAACACAAACCAGGCGAACGTCGCTCTGGTCCATTGACAGCTGGTGAGCGTAAGGCCGCTCTGTTATTTTGGGTGCGCTCCGTTCAGCAGAACGAGTTTGCGGATGATATTCATCGTCTGCAAACTAACAGACTTTGTACCAACCGACTACAGCGTCTCTCACCATTTTTGAAAGACGGTCTCTTGAGGGTCGGTGGTCGTCTCTCTCATGCGTCAATTAGATATGAGGCTCAACACCCACTCATTCTGCCCAGCTCAAGCCCACTCGTAGACCTTATCATAGACCACTATCACAAAATACATTGCCATCCTGGCGCTGATACTTTGCATGCCATTCTACGCCAGCAATTCTGGATACTATCCGCTCGCCGTGTGGTCCGACACCGGGTGTATAAATGTATTAGATGTTTCCGATCCCGCGCTCAACCTACAGCCCCGTTCATGGCTGACCTGCCGGCGGACAGGGTTAACCCTCAACCGGTATTTAGTCAAGTCACGACTGACTTTGCCGGCCCGTTTCACATAAAGTCTAGCACGTTACGGAACGCTAAACTTCTAAAGGCGTACTTTTGCATATTTGTTTGTCTCTCGACAAAGGCCGTTCATTTGGAGGCCGTTTCAGCTCTTACAACGGAAGCCTTTTTAGCGGCGTTACAACGATTTGTCTCGCAACGCGGTGCTCCAGTCCTGATTAGATCAGACTGCGGCACAAATTATGTAGGTGCTAGGAACCATCTCATTGAAGTTCAGAACTTCCTAACTGCAAATAATGATGCAATCACACACAGACTTGCCACTCAGCACATAACTTGGTTACTGAACCCCCCTAAGGGGCCCTGGTTCGGTGCTTTACACGAGATTAATGTCAAGTCTACGAAACAATTACTTTATCGCGTGGTTGGTGAACAGCACTTCACTTTTGAAGAATTCAGCACACTTCTGGCACGAATCGAAGCCGTACTCAACTCTAGGCCCCTCTGCCCACTTTCGTCCGACCCCTCGGACTTCGAACCCTTAACTGCCGGTCATTTTATTATTGGCCGTCCACTCACTGCCCTGCCCGAGCCGTCCTTTGATGACAGGCCATTATCCGCTCATAGACGTTTTCAGCTCATACAAGCTCTTTCTCAGCGCTTTTGGACACTGTGGACCCAGTCCTACCTCCATACCCTTCAAACCCGCTCCAAATGGCTCTCCCCTTCCTCACCTCCTCAAGTCGGCGAACTCGTACTCATCAAGGAGGATGACCTGCCACCGCTACAGTGGAGACTGGGTCGAATTACCCGCACAATACCAGGCAAAGATGGAATGATCCGGGTTGTGGATCTGGACACAGCCCAAGGACATCTGCGCAGACCTGTCCTCAAGATAGCCAGGTTGCCGTTGGATTCAGCTCAAGAAGAGGGTCTTCCCCGGGCCCCCCAGGATGTACGCGCCAATCATGGCGCGACGGACGGATTCACTCATTCACTCTCGAAGATTCACCACCGCGAGCGCCGCTCGCCGGCTCAGTGCAAAAACCCCCGCCGCGAACGCTAACCGTGTGTCGCGTCGAAGGCGCGTACGAACCACGCGGTCGACACCATTTTGGGTTATCGCATACCTACCCGAACGCTCATAAACTTATCTCAGCTCATAAACAGACCCCGGCCGGTGGATTTGTGTCAGTGTTAGTGCGCATACCCCGTCCCGTCGGTCATCATCGCATCACCGCCTGGTCCGCCGCAGCCCGTCACCTCAAGAACTCATTACCCACCTCATCACATGTAAGTACGATTCTCGACTTTTCATCCTAACCATCCCATTCCTTCCATCCCATATCCTCATTCTCCCTCACTCATATCCTCAGCCCACAGCCGCATGTGTCTGCACCCCGCAGATACATACCCTATTCTAAGGCTTTTCACCCTCTCTCAAAGATTTTTCAAGTATCCTGCTTGTCTTTATCATCTACGGTAATAAAAAAAATATATATATATTGTCATTATAACTATATCCTTAACAATAATGAAAAGTTGGTATTCGAGATATACTATGGTATTAACTGTGCTTCCTTAGCTTTGCTTTGGCCCCAACGAGACGAGAGTACGTAACGTAGTGTTCTATCCTAAGCACTGACTCGATATGTAGCATTAATAGTCCTTGCTCCGTGAGCTATACCCGTCCACTCAGCGTCGCATCCGCCGGTCGCGGCGACGACGGAAAGAGCCAGTTAGCAGTTTCCGGCGGCGTCCCCCTGTCCGGCAACAGCCTGATTCATGCGCCAGCCACTAACGGTGCATCATACATAAGGTACACTACGGCATCCTAGTGTCATGGAAAATGGAGTTGCTACAATATTTACTTAACTGTTTCACTTTACATAAGGTGACAAGTATGTTGTATGGGCCAATAATTGCATAAAATAAGTATAGGAAAAATGTGATAGTAAAAAACCACGAGCCCTATAAGTAGCTTTCAGGCGGGATTCGAACCCGCGCCTCCGGGGGCGAAAGCTACCGAAAGGCTTACACGACTCGTCGAATTTTGCTATCACTTGTTATGCTGTAGGCCAGCGTTGCTTCATCAATGTGAGGAAACCCTCGCATCCGAAAGAAACATTTTATTGATTAAGATGAAACAGCCATTAAATTGAGATTTTAAATAAAATTATTTGTATTTTTTAAGTATTGGAAGAATCATTTAAATTTTTACTTTTATTCATTGACAATGCATTTTTTATTAATGAAATATTGAAAATGAAGTATTTTAGAAAAATATGAGTTTGTTGTGAGACGGGTCGATTTTTTTTTAAAAAGCTACTTCATTTTAAATTTTTCATATAGGAAAAATGTTTTTACTATCACAATTTTCCTATACTTAAAAAAATGCATTGTGAATGCATAAAAATAATTTAAAATCTCAATGCATCAAATAAGTAGCAAGATTGTCTGATCTCGTCGTATTGTCGGCTGTGGAATTTACGGCTACATGAATGTAGTAATGTAGTAATATGCTTTGAATTGAAAGTAGTTGAAGTACCTTTTGCGCGGGTTTCCGCGATACATTCCGTCCCGCCGCATCGCCGCCCATCGCATTATGCAAACTGCAGGCGCGTCGCGCAGCTGCCGCGCTGCAGTGATGCGCTTACACTCAATGTGCAGGGACTCTTGCTTTTTCGAACTTTTTCGCTACACATACTTTAGATTCAAGTCTCGGATTATGCCTTAAACCCAACGGCGTGGACGATCGAGTGATTACGGCTGCATGACTATGAGTTTTGGGCAAAGTCGGGTTCAGAGGTAAGCTAATATTACACGGTTCAACCAAATTGATTCACTTTGGCTGAAAGGCGAAGAAATACAGGCGCACATTGACATTGAATGATTCACTTTTACGTTTACATTGTTCAATTTGGTTGCTTCATCCAAATTGAAAGGCAAAAGTGAGCCGTATATTTCCGCCATTCATTAATAAATAATAAGTAAATAAGCGATGGCCAATGTATTGAAATAAATTTTAATCTTACTACAATGTTGTTTTTAACAATAATAAATAATGCATTTTATCAAAACAATCGATGTTAAAACACAGTATAATTTCTAAGCCCCAGATCGATATATTTTCATTAAATTTTTACAATTTCGATTAACTTCACAAGAGTTTCGCTGTTTATTTCTAGCTATAACTTAGATTAGTAAATTGTATTCTAAGACGTAAGCAAATATATATTCACTACACTATCGCATTGGTATATACTGTAATGATAGTTGTAAGTTTGTTGAAATAAATAAATAAAACTAAAAATATAATAAAATAAAACTTCTTATCTATGTGAAACCAGATAAACACAGGTCTCTGGGCGTGCGATCACGGCTCGCTGCCGGATAGCTCGCGCCGCGCTCACGTCTCACGTGCCGCGCTAACTTGCTCCCGTCTGATAGACACTCCTTTGTATTCACACAATGTGCTCGCTTTTCATCAGATACCCTCTATAGCCAATGGGTGCGAGCACTGAGCAATTCATACTTACTCTAAACTTATAGCGGTTTGAAGGGACTTTATTCAAATATAACATACCTACTAGTAAGTACGTGTTTTATAATTTACTAGGAATGTTTCATATGGAAACATTATTCTCATCCATCCAACAGGTCATCCAACCTTAATTCGTTTTCTTTCAATGTATTAAGATCACATTTTCTTTTTACTTTTTGTTTAATATTTTACAATATAAACTGATACTACAAGTAGAATTATTAAATACCTTTTTTACCACTTATTAAGCAAAATAAATCTTATTCTGTTCTATTCTGTTCTGTTCTATTCCATTCTATTCTATTCTGTAACTACAAAATACTATTTGATTTTTTGTTTGTATTTTTTTCCTCTTTATAATTTTAGTACTTATATAAATATATCAAAACATGAAACTCCATGAGCCAAACATTTACCATTTTGTCCCAGTACATAGCAACATCTCATCCGCTTGTAACAAAAATGATTTTTCACTTCTCATGCTCGTAAAGTTCGTGTTTATGTTGGGTATAGGCTGCATAAAATCGGTTTTTATGCTCTAGTGCATGAAGTAAAATCTTCGTCTAAGTCAGACTTTGAGACAAAGGTCGTCAGCTAAACAGTCACACACGCAATTAAACTTCGTTAAATAAACTTGTTATTTCATTCTGTTTCTTCAATTTTGTACATATACCTAATCCATATTACATTACTAAATTAGTAAAACTAGGCAAAATTAATGAGTTTTCTAAGAAATAAGTATTTCAAAAGCATTATGGACTACGATTTATGCTAAAATCACTGTACTGCACTGTCACGTATAAAAAAAAGAAAAAGAAAGTCTTCCCGCCAATATGGCGAAGTTTTTATTTTTTATTTTTTGCATAATTGCTATTTATTTTCTTCACATTCGAAGTGAAAAGCAGAGTGTATAACTCGTACATCACGTTTTATGCACTTGTTGAACAATCTACTATTAATTGATTTTGGTTTAAAAATATTTCCTTGGTTCTACAACAGCTGTTGTTTGTATGCAAAATTGCAGTCATGTAACTATTCGATAGAAGTTATTTAAATTTTTACTTTTTTGCATTCACAATGCAATTTTTATGGTTGAAAAATGGAAAATGAAGTATTTAGAAAAAATCGACCCGTCTCACAACCAGCTCCGATGGGACTCGAACCCACGACCTTTCGCTATCCGGGCGACTGCTCTAACCACTGACTCCGTAACGACGTAACGACTCCGTAGCTCATTGGTTAGAGCAGTCGCCCGGATAGCGAAAGGTCGTGGGTTCGAGTCCCATCGGAGCTGGTTGTGAGACGGGTCGATTTTTTCTAAATACTTCATTTTCCATTATTCGATAGAATTTTGAAAGTATTCATCAATTTGGCGAGTGGTGTATCGCAATGAAAATACGATATATCGACTGTAACACTTCGCTCGTTCGTAGCGAGTTCACTCTAGGCACTGAAACTTACATTACTCACGCTTAAAGTTACCGCAGGAAATAGCAAAGCAAGAGGACTTACTGTACCTTTTACCCAAAGTAAAAATGCACATAATATACAATATACAGTATGAGGAATAGTTTCAGTCCAGAAACTTTTTAATTTGGAAAAAACTTTATTAAATATAGCTGCGCACGACCATTGCATTTGCGGTAATAGAAAAGATAGAAATATTAAAAATGGTATTTTTATATATTTTAATTTTATGTTATGAATTTCCGAACCAATGGTTGTAAACAAAGTTAATTGACAAAAATATACATTGTAGGTAGGTGTACTAAAACCTTTTTCGATCATCAATCTCAACATAATTATTCAAATCATAATTTAAATTCTGTCGAAATGTTCAGCGCGTTTAAAATATCACTCTTATTTTAATGGCAGCAATTAATTTCAAAAGTACGATTTAATAAATGATAGATCAGAATGGATATCGAAGCTGGATTTTTGTAGAAAACAAGATGTTGAAAGTTTTAATTAATAGCTTTCGCTGTTAACATTCAGTTTAAGTACTATTATTATAAAGAGGAAAGTTTTGATTGTTTATTTTATTTGTTTGTTTCTTTGAATTGAATAGGCTCAGAAACTAATTCACCGATTTAGAAAATTCTTAGACCATTACAAAGCTACATTCTTCCCGAATGACATAGGCTATATTTTATCCTGATATTTCCAAGAAAACGAGTACCACGCGGGTAAAACCGCGAGGATCCGCTAGTCCTACCAATATTATAAATATGAAAGTTTAGATGTTTGGATGTTTAGATGATTGGATGTTTAGATGTTTGGATGTTTGAATGTTTGTTACTCAATCACGCCAAAACGGCTGAACGGATTTGGCTGAAATTTGGAACACAGATACTTTGTATCCTGGAGAGGAACATAGGCTACTTTTTATCCCGGAAAAATATTATACGACGTTATCCCGTGCGAATGTATCGCGCGGGATAACGTCGTGTAGTCCACGCGGGCGGAGCCGCGGGCGGAAAGCTAGTTGTTAATGAATTGGAATTGGGAGTGGAGTAGAAGCTGTGAGCGGTTTTGAGGCCCCCATATACGGTACGATGCATCGTTAGCGATGTGTCGTTCACGATGGTCGTTACGATATAATTATCGTCTTAGATTAAGTAAGGTCCCAATATACGGTACGATGCATCGTTAACGATATCGCTTACGATGGCCGTTACGATCGATCGATATCGTCTTTGATTAAGTATATCGTTATCGTCTTGATTAAGTATATCGTTCATGATCATGACACACACCTGTCGATTCGTCGATTCGATCGGCCTAAAGCGACGGATCGTACAGATCAATCGTACCGTATATGGGGCCCTTTAACAGATATCTGTTCGGCACCAATCCGACTGACGATTAATTAAAACTAATAGTTGCACCCCGCCCCGCCCGCCACCCCGCACCCGTCGACCAGACACGTAATAATAAATGGGAACCCTTCAATATTGATTGTAGATTAAAGAATAAGTTTTAGGGGTGATTTATAACTATCACATTGCAATTTCGGACACTTACATTTGGCACAACCTATCGCCACTGTCATGTTGCTTGTATTCTACTTTACTAACGTACATATCTACACATACTTACCTTATTTATAGGTGTTTTATCGATATAACAATCCTACTTAATATTATAAATGTGAAAGTTTAGATGTTTGGATGTTTAGATATTTGTTGCTCAATCACGCCAAAACGGCTGAATGGATTTGGCTGAAATTTGGGACACAGATACCTTGTAGTCTGGAGAGAAACATCGTCTACTTTTTATCCCGGAAACATATCACATTCCTGCGATTTTATCGATATAACAATATGATATAACTTATAGGATGGTAATCCAGTCATGTTATTCACGTGAGCTAAGTGGGCAACTTGTTGGTTCCATTCTGAGGCTGCTGTTTCGAAACGAATTGTCTATTGAAGCATGAAAAATATTTATATTGGTAAAATACGGAATGATTTTATAGGTAAGCATAAAAGTCACCGAACTTCAGAAGGAAGTGATTTTACTATTCAATACGAAATTTGTCTCAAGTGAGATCAATAAGAATAACTTTTTGACAACCGATCATCGTAGCACTGTTCAAAGCCCTAGATGAAAGCCCGAATCAAAGAACCTCATTATCTCGCACTATTTCGCTGCGAAACTATTAAAGCGTCGATACTCACAAAAATCATGACTCGCTCGTGATTGGAAACTACAAAGAGGTAGCGGGGAGTGAAGGGAAGGGGGGGACGTAATTTGTAATGTTGAATGTTCCGTCAAAGGCGGTGGCGGAGTTGCGTGTGTACGCGCCATAGATTGCGGCGTTTCTGCGGGCGAACCAATATTTGCGTTCGCTTTTTCAGCTTTCGGCTGCGAATGATGTTTGTCTTCAAACGGCTCGGTTTAGAGAGCTCTCCAAACAGGGCGACGCGAGTGCGAGAGATGCAGGAAACAAATCTGTACTGTACTATAACGCGTGTTCATTGTGGTGGAGTTTCAGCGTCTGTTCAACTCCGAAAACTCGGTTTATAGTTATCTAGCGCTTAGCCTGCATATTCATTCCACCCTCAAAACCTTAACATACAGCAATGAATTTTCGGTATGTTGTTGAAATGCATAAGAACTAGGGCGGTACGTTTTGTTTTTTTTAATATTCATTGTAGATTTGAAAATATTGTTACTTTTTTGTTTTGTATGTGTGGAGTCGCTAACCCTACATATGATGTAATGACGTTGATGTTAAGATGATGTTCTGTGATGACGTAATCACGTAGCTAAATGTTCGCAGGATTGTTAGGAAAAATGTATAACACGTGTGTCACCGATAATAGTTTTATTGCCACTAAATATAAATTACATGAATTTACAAATATGCTACGTTAGCGGGAATTACATAGGTAATTACGCGTAAATGATACGTATTGTAGGTGCTCGCTCCTACAGTATGAAATCACTAAAGTGCAAATATTTCAAAATCTATGAAAAAATATCGATTAAAACCAAACCGTCCGCCCTAGTTCTTATGCATCTCAACAACATAACGAAAATTCATTGCTGTGTATTAAGGTTTAGAGGGTGGAAAACGTTATCGCCGTTTGTATGAAGACCGCTTGGTACACAGTCCTCTTAATAACGTTCCATTCCAAGAAAGAGTGTTATATTTGTATGTGCAACGCTGTTCATATTAATATGTTGACAGGTGTCACAAGGTGGGACAAAGCTCCCCCCAACTCCCCACCGCCGCTGACGAGGGTTATCAGCGTCGGCGCCGGCGGCCGTCACGAGTCGCGACGTCATATCGCGGCCGACAGGCGCCACGTGGACCCACGTTATGTCACTGCTCATTCACAGCCCGCAGATACGAGCACTTGCGACTTTCGTAAATGTACTCATTAATGTCACAGGAAACAGAGCGTAAAATACCAATTAAGTGCCAACGGAGATAACAACTTGTACACATTGTCAAAGTCAAAGTCAAATTTGTTTATTCAATTTAGATTATTATTTTTACAATGCTTGTGAACGTCATAGAAGCTACGCCATCGGTTCGCAAACCCTACAGCGGGAGACCTTGAAGAAGAACCGGCAAGAAACTCCCATGGTTAACTAAGGTCAGTTTCCATCACAATTACACAATGGGTTATAATAAATACAGTTAAGTATTGGCAAACTAATGATCATAGCGGTGAACAATTTTCAATTACTTGGAACTCTACATAAAGTAATTAGTCAAAAACAAAAGACAATTCTACTTATATACTCTGCAAGCGCCGCCATACATGTTTCAAATGTAATTCTTAATAAAATGAATAAAACAAAAAGAAAACACATTTTAAGGCAAGCAGATAAGAGCAGACCCATTCCCACGGGCAGCACCCGTTCACGAGCATGACGCATGAACCAGCCATCGCTTCGCTCAACCATATTTTAGGGAATGTAACTCAAATTTGAAAAACGCTCGCCAGGATACAATGTATTGATTTCCATCATAAATACAAGATTACTAATTTTACAGTTAAAGTTACAGTCAATACATATCAAAGACAACATTATCCGAAACCATTTGCAAAAGTTCCCTGGCAATGCACTTTAAAATACCTACAAAGAGTAAAAATTGAGAACCTTGAAGAGTATCACGTTCACGGTGAACGTTCGTAGTAAACATTGTACGTATTTGCTACGAGGCTACAATTTTAGCGACGAAACAACTACGGCGCTTCCGAGCGCTACGAGTTTTGTTTGCTTCACTTGACGATTGTGACGGTAAATATGAGCGTAAAATGTTTACAACTCCGCATAAAGTTCATGAAGTATTTACGATCGGAATTTCCTTACGGCGCGCGAGTGGCGAGGTGCCTTCGGCGAAAATTAAACATTGTATTTGCTGCTGTCAAGTTGGTGAAGTGACGTATTTATCTAGGACGTTAATGCAAGGTGCAAACGTTTTAATGGATGAGATGTTTACACGATTTAAAAGTTGCGTGTTTAGTTTGTGTTTGTGACGCTCCAGCTTTTATTGCGACTGTAGATTTACAGGGTGGGCCGTAAGTAATAAACCAACTATTTACATTAGTAGGCATAGTAAATAAGCCGTAAGGGTAGGGGCTGACGCGGCGGTTGCGGTGGCCGCCCGGTGCGGACGGGCCGATTAACGACTGGTTTCATAGTAGAGGGACGATCGCAATGAATACGGCAAGTGGACGGGTAATCACGATGGACTGATTTGCGGTTTACTACATTCATCATTGATTTCTATTTTGTAGATGCAGGCAAGAACTGTTCTCATTAAGATGTGAAATAGACATATTAACTCTATTTTTTTTTATCTACTATGAGGTAGCACTTAGCCTTCATCACACCTGATGTTAACTGGTGATAAGGCTGAAGGTGGAAGCACACTACTCCCGGAATCCTCACCGAGGAACTGGCTATCTTATCTTTAACTGCCGGAACTCAATAATGCTGAAAACATCATTGTTATGGCGTCAGACTTAGATAAGATGGTGGCAGCTAGCCAGGCGGACTAAGAACAAGTCCTACCACCAACCAAACCAAATACAATATGTACCCCCGCTGGGAATCGAACCCGGGACCTCTGGGTCTGAAGTCGGTGGTGTGAACCACTAGACCACAGAGGCGGTTAAATCGGCTATCTCTGTATATCACCGGAGATGTGATAAGGATTAAGCTAAAAGTAAGTTTTGTCAGTGTTTAAGGATTCCGAGGATATCACACTGTTCGCGCGCGCTTGCGAGCGGGCAGTTGTCATTGTCAAGGTCACGGAACAATGCGCTCGGGCCGCGTGTAGGATCGCCCAGTCCGCCGTACGCCGTCGTGAGGCGAGGTTGTGTGTTCCTGTAGCGACGTGCCGCGCCAGGAAACCTACAGACTTGTGACCCGTGTGTGTTCGCTTTGAAAAGCGCCGGGAAGTTTTAGCTGTCTATTAGGGCATTGTGTAGTTATAAGAGTGTTAGCTATAAGAGTTTCCCATCGGGGGTCAGGTGAAGATCTTTGCCAGGCGCGCGCGCGCCGGCGAGACAGCGATCAGTCCCCCTGGATTACGGACACTATCTTCTAGTAAGGTAGGCCTAGCTTAAGTAACTTAATTTTGCATGAGAAACCTTCGTTTCAATAAACTGTGGAACACAGTCGATGGTCACCACAATTGTGCGTGATCATACTTTTGGTAGCAGAGCGTACCTAGTTAGCGTACCTAGAAATACCTAAAAAGCGTACCTAAAAATATTTTTTTTTTTTTGTTGAAATCTCGAGGGTATTCCGAGATTTGAAGTACTAAGAAATTGTTCTAGTAAATTCTCGAAGCGAATGTTTCTCACTTGGTGGATCCGATAATAGATAGACACTTATATAATTGTTGTCACATACTAGTGATTTGATACGAGTTTACTCGCCTAGATGTGTATATTTTTTTTGTGTGTCCGGATTTATTTGACGAATAGTTTCGTTCGAAAGTGTTGTTTATTAGTACCACATACTAGTGTTTGTTCCGAGTCCGCTTGCCTAGTTAAAAAGTGGAACTAGTTTAAGTTATTAGTAGTATTAAATTACGAGTATTATTATTAAAAATAGTTTTGTTTTTGTTTGTTGATAACGGTTTAGTAGTTGATTTGCGAGGTTGACTTGGCCGTGCCGTGTATGCCATACCGTTAATCCTATACGTTTTGTTTATACCGTTATATTGTTAGCCCTTGAAATTGGTAAGTTGTTAATAATTTATGAAAATAGTAGGGTCCGTGTATGTCGTCCGAATTTTAATTGTGTTTTATATTATCGTGACGCGACCTATTTCTATTGTTTTTTTTGTTGATGTTTACCACTTTTATAATTCTTTGTTTGCTTTGTTTATTAAACGGAGTATAAATGGCTCCTACGAATCCGCTCGCCGTATCCAGGGCTGGCATCCAAGGAGTTTTGCGTTGGCTTGCTTGTGCGGTCACATTAATAGACCGAGCCGACCGGGTAGGCGCGTTGCTAGCTCGGTATGGCGGGCTGGCAGCTCGGCTGCAAGACCTGGAGCGCCACGCCATGGAGTGTCGCGCGTATTATATGGAGAACCCCCCAGCTGATGATGCCGTGTCGGAACAGCTGGAGCAGGATGTAGCCCAGGCCTATGAGCTGGCTGACCAGTTCACGGAGGCGGCTGAGAGGGCCCTGGCTGTTCGGAAGGGGGAGCCGGTTTTGAGCGGGGAGGTCAAACCTACCCCGACGGCGTTGCTAGGCCGATTGCCTACTTTGGAGATTCCCACTTTTAATGGGGATCTGTCAGCCTGGATGGGCTTCATTAACCTGTTTGACAGCTTAGTGGATTCACGACTGGACTTATTCCCTAGTGAGAAGTTGGCCTATTTGCGCTCCTCCCTGCGAGGAGAGGCCAGCGCGGTAATCCAGCACCTGCTCATCAGCGACGACAACTACCAGGTGGCTCGCCAGCTTCTGGTTAGCAGGTACCAGAATGTCCGGTTACTGGCGGACACCCACGTGGCCACGATTTTGGCCCTCCCGCGAATCACGCGGGTACACCTGTTACGGAGGGAGTTGCTGAACCCGCTACTGTCAGCGGACAACTAACTAAGGCGATTGGACCTGCCGGTGGATCAGTGGTCCTTTGTACTGCTGCACATAGTCCTCGCCAAATTGCCCGCTGAAATGAAGGGGCGTTTCGAGCAGAGGTACGGAGGCGACAGCGCCTCGTATCTCCCGCCCTTCGCGGACCTCCTTCGTTTTTTGGAGGACGAATGTAGGGTGACGGACCACCTGGAGCCTGCCCCGGTTCCAGGTGTTGGTCGTATGGTGGCGGCGAGGGAACAGCCCCGTCGCCCGACCAATCGCTATGCTGCCTTCCAGCAGTCCCCTCCCCCCGCACCGAGTGAGCGGTGCAGGTATTGCAGGGGAGATAGGCACGTGGTGCACGAATGTGCCAAATTTAGAGGCCTCCGCCCAGAGGGACGGAGGGCCGTTGCAAGACAGCGCCAATGGTGCTATAGGTGTTTGGGGGGACACATGCAGTCGGCGTGTCCCCAGACAGAGGATTGTCGTCTTTGCGGAGGGAGGCATCACCCCCTCCTTTGTTTGGACCGCAAGGACGCCGGGAGCGACCGGGGTTCGAACTCCTCGCGCACGGGCGGGGGCCCGGCAGCCCGGAACCGGTCCCCTAGAGATTCGGCGGGGCTTAGCCCCCCCGTTCAGTCCCCCCCGGAGAGGGGGAACTATAGGAGAGACGCCCCCGCCACGGGCGGGGGTAGGGGGGTACCACAAGAGTACGCCACGGTGGCGATGGGCACGGGCCCTATTTGCTACTCCCCCCCCTTAATGGAGAGGCCTCGATTGGGGTACTATGTACCGAGGCACGCCCCACACGGGTATTGCCCTGCACCTAGGAGTGCTGTTGGTCGGGGCCAGTATGTACCCGATTGGGACCCGCTCGCCCGGTACGAGCGTCCCACATTTGGCGCGCCGACTCAGGCGCGAGGGGGACAAGTACCCCCCCCAAAATTTTTAATGGCGCCCCTGTCGGACCCAACCACCCCTCCGGAGCTTGTGCTGTTGCCAACAGCCTCCGTGAATGTTTGGGGACCTAAGGGCAATGTTGTCACGGTGCGTGCCCTTTTGGACTCAGGTGCCCAGGGGTGCATAATGTCCAGGTGGCTTGTCCGACAGCTGGGTCTTTTGCTTGTGCCGCATCACGAAGCGGTACGGGGGGTGGGAGACTCGCGGATCCCTGATCCGATTGGTCGAGTTGAGTTCTCCTTCTCCCCCCACTTCACGCCAAGGCCGAAGATTGGTGCTTCGGCGATAGTTTTTGATAAGGTGGTTGGACCACTCCCGCAAGTGCGAGTGCCGCCATCCACGATTGAGCTGACGTCTGGACTGGCTTTGGCTGATCCTTCCTTCCACCGACCGGGCCCAATACACTTGTTGATTGGTGCGGATGTCCTCGGTCGTGTACTGTGTGGAAGCAAGCGAATTTTGCAGACAGCCGATCTTGTCGCCTTGTCCTCGTCGCTGGGTCATGTAGTGATGGGAAAGGTACCACAGACACCAGAGACCCCGTCGGTAGACCGCCAGACCATTGTCGGTTCTACTTTGTCCGACGTTCTCCAAAAGTTTTGGGAGGTGGAGGAACCCCCCACTGCCAAGCGGTTGGATCCGTTAGCCGAGGAGTGCGAATTGTTCTACCAGAACAACACTGGGCGCCTCCTCTCGGGTCGCTTGATTACCCGCTTGCCCTTCTTGGCGGTTCGCCCTCCTTTAGGGAGCTCCCGACCGATGGCCGAGAAGAGATTGTTGTCCATGGAGCGTAGGATGGCCAGGGATCCCGCATTCAAGGAGAAGTATATAGACTTCATGCGGGAGTATTTGGACCTTGGGCACATGTCCATCTCGCAGTTGGACTGGCGTAATGTGGAACATTACTTCCTGCCACACCACGCTGTTTTGAAGACTTCCAATGGGAAGATCCGCGTGGTCTTTGATGGTTCAGCGCCCACGTCAACCGGAGTGTCGTTGAATCAGTGTCTGCATGCGGGGCCGAAGTTGCATCACGATGTCTGTGATGTTTTGACCAACTTCCGCCGGCACGCTGTCGTCTTTGTGGCCGATATCCGCATGATGTTCAGACAGACCGTGATTCACCCGGAGGATAGACGATACCAGCTCATCCTTTGGCGTGAGGATCCCCAGGATCCGATGTTGGCTTACGAGCTGAACACCAACACTTATGGTTTGCGGTCGAGCCCCTTTGTGGCGATCCGTTCGCTTTTGGAGCTCGCAGAGCGCGAACGGCTACGCTATCCCCGGGCATCTGCTCTTATTGAGGGGGGGGCCTTATTTGTCGACGATATCTGCACGGGGGCCTCGAGCTTAGATGAGGCTCTCGTCTTACGTGATGAGCTGATTGCGCTCTTGAGGGCTGGTGGCTATGAGTTGCGGAAGTGGCTGTCTAACTCACCGGACCTATTGGCAGATTTGCCTAAGGACCACCAGCAAGAGCCGCTCCTCTTTGAAAATCCGGAGACTCCAGACATGCTGTCTGTTTTGGGAGTCCAGTATCGACCAGTCCCGGATTTGTTCACATATAGATTGGAACTGCCAGACCCAAAGGTCTGGACTAAACGCACGGTGCTGTCTACTGTAGCCCGTACCTTTGATCCGAACGGTTGGCTCAGCCCTGTAGTGTTTTCGATGAAGTGCTTCCTACAGGAGCTCTGGGCTGCGGAATTGTCATGGGATGAGCCCCTCTCTGGTAGCCTCCTACGAGAGTGGGTGAGGTTCGTGTCATCCCTACCCGACGTCAATCGGGTTTGTATACCGAGGCAAATGCTGCCTTCGGGAAAATTTAAAGCATCCCTGCACGGCTTTTGTGACGCGTCCGAAAGCGGATACGCGGCAGCCGTTTACATCCGAACGGTGGATGCAGCAGGCGTTGTCGCCGTACACTTAGTTACGGCCAAGAGTAAGGTCGCCCCCCTTCGGACTAGGCTAACCATTCCGAAGTTGGAGTTGTCCGGCGCCACTCTCTTAGTACGGCTACTCAATCATGTTGCCGACACCTTGGGAAACGGTGTCGACTTGGAGTCGATATTTGCGTGGTCTGACAGCCAGGTCGTCCTTTGTTGGCTGAAGAGTTCAGTCCACACCCTTGAGGTTTTTGTGGCCAACCGGGTCTCACAAATTCAGACTTCAAAGGCCCCGTTGATTTGGCGCCACGTACCGGGCGAATTGAACCCCGCAGATTGTGCCTCCCGCGGCTGCGAGGCGCCTGAGTTAGTGGACCACCACCTATGGTGGAGTCCATCATGGTTGTTACGGCCTGAGCGCTCATGGCCTGCCACCCCGGCTGTGGCCAGAGTCCCAGACCTAGGCATGCGTGTTCACGCCGTGGAGACGGTGGCGGCTCCGCAGATGGAGTTTTTGTTAGACCGCTACAGTTCTCTTGATAAGTTGCTCGGCGTGACTGCTTGGATGAGGCGCTTTGTGCGAAATTGTCGCCAGCCTCAGGAGAAATCGTTGTCTCCGGTCCTCGCCCCACAAGAGCGGCAAGACGCTCTGTTGCATTGGTTGCGAGTGACGCAACAGCGAGAGTTTGAACCGGAGCTGAAAGCCCTGCGCTCAAGTAAGCCCAAGTTGAAGGGACCCTTGGTGCGGTTGAATCCCTTCTTGGACAGTACCGGATTGCTGCGTGTCGGAGGTAGGCTCAGACATGCCAACCTGCCGTACGGATCACGCCACCCTTTGTTGCTCCCCAAGGATGGACCGTTAGTTAGACTGTTGATTACAGACCGACATGTAAAGAATGCTCATGCCGGTTGTAATGCTTTGACCGCGCTCCTCCAACGAGAGTTCTGGATTTTGTCAGCGCGGAGAATAATCCGATCCGTTATTTTTCGTTGTCTCCCGTGTTATCGTTTGCGCGCCTATACGATGCAGCCCCAGATGGGTGATTTGCCTGCCGATCGAGTGAACGAATCGATGCCCTTCTCAGGAGTTGGAACGGATTTTGCGGGGCCATTTACCGTTAAGACATCGCGGCTTCGTAATGCTAGAACGGAAAAGGCTTACTTGTGTGTATTTGTTTGTTTGGCCACTAAAGCGGTCCACCTGGAGGTGGTTAGTGCCCTCACCACAGAAGCCTTTGTAGCCACGTTGAATCGTTTTGTGTCTCGCCGCGGAATGCCGTCGTTAATCAGGTCCGATTGTGGAACCAATTTCAAGGGCACCGATAGGTATTTAAAGGAAGTTTGTGAATTTTTGGATAGGAATAATTTTGAGATCGGATCCACACTCTCTCGCAGAGGGGTACGATGGCAGTACTCCCCGCCATCCTGCCCCCACTGGGGAGGGATTTTTGAAGCAACTGTAAAGGCCGCTAAAACTCACCTTCGTCGCGTTATTGGGGAGACGGTCCTCACGTTTGAGGAACTCGCGACCGTATTTTGTAAGGTTGAGGCGGTCCTCAACTCGCGTCCGTTGTGTCCGTTGTCTTCGGACGCGAATGATTTAGAGGCCCTTACGCCGGGCCATTTTTTGATTGGTAGACCGCTTAACGCCTTGCCGGAATATCCTTATTCCGAAGTGCCCTCCGGACGGCTCTCGCGATTTGAATTGCTCCAGCAGCTTACGCAGAGTTTTTGGCGCCGTTGGCATCTGGAGTATTTGCACATTTTGCAGCAACGCGTTAAGTGGTCGGATAGGACGACCCCACCCAAGACCGGGGACCTCGTGTTGGTAAAGGATCCAAACCTGCCGCCCCTCCGCTGGCGTTTAGGACGCATTGTTCAGCTTCATCCGGGGTCGGATGGTGTGCCCAGGTTTGCCGAGGTCCTGGTGGGGGACTATGTTTTGAAGCGAGCGATCGCTACCCTCTCTCGCCTGCCCTTAGATTAAGTTGGCGGACAGTTTGCTACTGTCCGGGACGGGGGGATGTTCGCGCGCGCTTGCGAGCGGGCAGTTGTCATTGTCAAGGTCACGGAACAATGCGCTCGGGCCGCGTGTAGGATCGCCCAGTCCGCCGTACGCCGTCGTGAGGCGAGGTTGTGTGTTCCTGTAGCGACGTGCCGCGCCAGGAAACCTACAGACTTGTGAGTTGTGACCCGTGTGTGTTCGCTTTGAAAAGCGCCGGGAAGTTTTAGCTGTCTATTAGGGCATTGTGTAGTTATAAGAGTGTTAGCTATAAGAGTTTCCCATCGGGGGTCAGGTGAAGATCTTTGCCAGGCGCGCGCGCGCCGGCGAGACAGCGATCAGTCCCCCTGGATTACGGACACTATCTTCTAGTAAGGTAGGCCTAGCTTAAGTAACTTAATTTTGCATGAGAAACCTTCGTTTCAATAAACTGTGGAACACAGTCGATGGTCACCACAATTGTGCGTGATCACACACTTTATAGTCACTAAAAAACACAGTTTTCCAGGACAAAAGATTTTAGTCGTAAATAAAAGCTGACTACGCAATTGATTCCTGATAGTTGTCAAGTTTTCGTAACACTGTATACGAGTGAGCTCTCCCGCACAGTCGAATGGGGCGGAAAGGAGAGGGTTCGAGTTGATATAAATAGACGCGATTACGGCGCTGATGGGAGCCGTCGGAGAAGCGTCGCCTGATTGATGCTCGCGCTCTCACAACACAGCGCATGTGATGTATGTTGGACGCAGTAACTCGACTACATACACACGCACGCAGGGTGTCTAGACACGTATCGCTAAGTGACATTTGAGTGAACCCTATGGTTTAAATAATAGATTTACAGTTTGAAGAAACCTTCTAAACGTTTTTGGGTACAACAGACACAAAAGTTTTAAAACGCCACAGGATTTAATGAAGATTTTCTTATTCAAAGTAAGGACACGCACCAAAAACTTCATTAGCGAAGATGTTGTCTTACTTTCAGATGAGTTTGTCAACACTATCCTAGCTATTACCATGTTATCTAAGTCTGACGCTTCAACAATGATGTTTTCAGCATTATTTTGTTCCGACAGTTAAAGATAATAATATTATACTGGGACTGGCAATATTAAAGCCAGTTCCACAGTGCAGTGATTGAGGATTCCGGGAGTAGTGCGTCCACCTTCAGCCTTATCACCACTTAACATCAGGTGTGATGAAGGCTAAGTGCTTAACCTGTTATGGATATAAAAAAATTAAGTGTTATTCAACTCTAACACTTTAATGGAAAAAGGAGTTAGATGAGATGCTACTAGAACTCATATACTATTGACTGTGTACAAACTGTTCTCATATAACGAGCTAAGGTATTTGGGGCCACGTCGCTCGTTGTACCTGCGACTCGCGATCATTAGTTTACAGTGACCTAGACCTTATTTGTTTTCTTATGTGGTATGCCAAGTGCGCAATACAAATATTGATTTGATTAATTGCTATAAGACTTGACTTCAACATGTTATAATTAATTATGTGTACCTAAAGTAATATAATAACATCCATTGTCTCTAATTGGCCTTGTTTTTATACTATTTATTTAGACATAATATAATAATTGAAATATGCAAAAGCAAGAATAGTTACTTATCACAAAATTTAATATAATTTTGAATAAGTAGGTAAGTATATAAAATTTTCTGTTACAAAGCTCGGAGCTCGACGTCGAGGCAAGAAATTTCCTTGAAAGCAACACATTTAGGAGGAACACGAATCTTATACGTAATAAAGCAATTTGCCTCTAGGACTCAGTATAAAAGCTGCGCTAACTCATGTTTATGTAGTGGCTTTGCGAGCGTTTTCCAGCTGCAAAGGAAATAGACACTGTGTCTTGTGGTTACAAGGACGGAGGTGATGTGTGCCGGCACAGTGTCTGTTGCTTTTGCAGTTGGAATAAATGCATCGAGGCTGATGCAGGCGGTAGTAACGGGCGCCATCTGCCGACAATGCGACTTAATAATCTACCTTCGTGAGGAATGGAGACGCCTCAAGTTCATATTTTGCTTTCGTTTTGTGTAAAAAATCGTAGTATTCTAAAATCTCAGGTGAAACGACTTGAAAGCTCATTGACTTTTGATGGCTTTCCAAACATACTTAAAACTGACAGAGTTTGTTAATAATTGAGATAGTTTTGGATTTCGCACAAAGCAGATACGACTTAAAGTACATAATATCTGAAATACTTACTTAAAGTTAAAACTTGTTATTTCAACATACCAACTAACTGGAATAGTTTCGTTGCTGAAATCAATAGTATTATTAAAACTATTGTCGGCACAGTATCAGAAAGACTTGTGTTTCAACACAGGCAGCAGACATTTGACGACCGATTTGGCGCAGGGGCTAGGATTAGGCTACCTACCTGCCTTCTGCGCCAGAGGTCTCGGGTTCGATTCCCGAACAAGACAAATATTTGTGTGCATAAACATGTCTATTGGTCTTGGTCTGGGTGTTTTCTATGTATATTAAGTATGTATTTACAAACAAAAAAGTATTTAAGTATATATTTATCCGTTATCAAGTTCACATAGACACAGTTTCTTAAGAAATTTACTATAGGCGTGGATAATTAAAAAATAAAAAAAAATAAAAAAATAATTTATTGATAGTACCAAGTGCTCATAATACATTTGCATTTACATTTATTATATTACATTATTTACGAGGTTTAAATGGTATGCATCAAAAGAGATGAGTCCCTGACATTGAAACTAGTAGGAACTGTATTTTCAGTGCCAGTGATTCCTCGACATTTTTAACTTAATTACACATAGTAATGTAAGTGCAACTACTGTTTTTTTAATATTCAGTTAAACAAGGTATAAAAAGGAAATAAAAATAAAATATGAGTAGTAAAAATTTTCTGGATGACAAAAAAGAGAAAAAAATATATAATATTTTAGTGTGTGGTGTGTGTGTGTGTGTGTGTGTGTGTGTGTGTATGCGTGTGTTTTTGTGAGTTTTTGTGTGTATTGAATGTTTTATAGACCTGTTATTTATTTATGCTATTTAAGGAGATTTTCAGTATCTAGATATGACATTTTTAGTAGGCAAGATGTGGTTTTCTTTTTAACCTCGAATCTATTAAGTGTATAGATATGTGATAGCCTATGTATCTCATTATATAGTTTTGAAGAGAGGGCTACATACTGGCGTTTTGCCCACTCTGTGGCAATTGGTGTGATTGTAAGAAAATATTTATTATTTATTAGAGCGGTTGCGCACTACGTCCGATTCTTATTCGATTCTTATCATTGAAATGACGGATCTTAAAAACTCCGGATAGAATACGTATAACTAGAATCGGATCTATTGTGTAAACTACCATAGAAATAGTTATAATATGACCACGCCGGACCGTCATTTGACTCATAAGAATCGAATAAGAATCGGACGTATTGCGCAACCGCTCTTATTGTTAGTTCGCGTACGTGGAAACTAAATAGAATTAGCGTCGAAGCTGTGGCGACGGGGCGGTATTGCCGACGTATCGTGAACTTAACCCATTAACTACGGGGAAGCGTTATTTATCTTCCAAAGCAATATCGTCTTTAATAGCCTTAATTTACGGCACACGAGCCCGGGCTGTTTAGGCCATGTCGCCGTTTTTGGAGCTAGGAATTAGGAATAGAAAATAATGATCCAGTGATTCAATATGGACGTCTTTTCTTTCGAACTGAAAAAAGTTCCTAACGTATGAGAAAAGTTGATGTTTTAGGTCGAACAATGAATAATTGATTTAGCCTACGAGCCAGATTTACATTGATCTAGCTCGATCCAGTGTCACTGGATTGCGGCGCTGGATTCGCACCGGATCAATGTAAACATGTTTTACTGGACGCTGTACTGGATTGAAACATGTTTACATTGATCCAGTGCCAATCCAGTGCCGGCACTGGATCGAGCTACTGGTTCAATGTAAATCTGGCTTTACCCGGGAGGACGATGGAGACGGAACAAAATACCTAAATCATTCATTCGCGATCCGTGATGCTCGTGTATACGTACTTGTGTACGTTTCTACTCTTTGCTGTCACACCACTCGTGTGTTGACGACACGTAAAGAGATAGGAATCTTTTGATTAAACAGATAGTATCTAATCCGGCGGGTGACGAGAGAGGAGACTGCTGATATTTCAATATTTTCAGAGTACAAGGCACGCTCTAAAAGAAGTTTTCTGTTTCAATTCAGTTTCGTTGTATCAGCAAACATGATATAACCGCACATTTTATTCTAAAATTAACTATTTTCGCTCTTTACTAGGTATAGTATTTTATTACTAGTAATAATCTTTACTTTTGTTTTTTTTTTACTTTTTTGCATTCACAGTGCAACTTTTAATATTGAAAATGAAGTACTTATTAGAAAAAGTCGACCCGTCTCACATAACAACTAGCTCCGATGGGACTCGAACCCACGACCTGTAACTGTTCGGGCGACTCCGTAGTTCAGTGATTAGATCATTCGCCCAGACCGTGAAAGGTCGTGGGTTCGAGTCCCAGCTATAGTTGTTAGACGGGTCGACTTTTTCTAATACTTAATTTTTTTAAATTCTTACTTTTTTGCATTCACAATGCAATTTTTATTATTGCAAAATTGAAAATGAAGTATTTTAGAGTCCCATCGGAGAATTGTGAGACAGGTCGATTTTTCTAAATACTTGATTTTCAATTTTTGAATAAGTAATAAGTACTTAATTTGCAATATTTTCAATTCTTAATTAAATAAAAAATCATAGTGCAAATATTATGCCCTTTTTTCTTCCCTCTTCCAGGAAGTTACCAAGTTTAGCGGGCTAGCCGACCACATCCAAAGCGACCGACATCCGGCCAGGCGACCCTTTGTGGCGCTCAAAGGAAACACATAACTGCTCATAACTGTGGGCCGCATTCCGGCGGTCGCCAAACTTTCAGAAGTTGCCGCTGGATGCCTATACAGCTGGGAGCCTTCACCGCTTTCAACAGCCCCTTTACTCGATTGAGATTGGTGGTAGAGCGTGGATAGCTAAGCAAACTGCGGGCCGATCGCCCTAATTATATGCAGCGCGTCTTGATCACGTTTGCGTCTTGTCGTTTGACTTCGTATTGCCGTAATGACATAACGACGCACACGTCACGCAAACCTATAGTCCCACAATCTTGTCTGATCCGGTGACATCCGTGACAGAGGAACCACTTGCAATACGAAATTAGCTGTCAAAATAGATTGTCGTATGAAAACTGTTTTAGTTCCAAAGATTATCACCAGGGTGCTTACCATCAACTCTTATTACGGTTTTGTTTAGGAACCTAAACTGATCTGCTTCGCTTATTCGTACCACGACAGCTTAATATCAATGACAGCGATTCAGTGATCGATCAATGACATTTCACAGCCGCTAAGCTGTCAGAAACTCTTATTTGACTTATAACCCGGTCGATTTAACATGTCACCTGCAGGTTATATCCGTCCCTCTCACTCTCCGGGCATGACAGAATCGAGTGAAAGAGACGGGTAGAAGAAAAAGGACACAAATCAACTTTATGACAGCGATTCAAAAATAGCGCGATTCAGAATAGGTTCCTAAAATGAATCGCTTTCTTTCGTACTCTGACCTTCTAAAAACTGGATCGCAAATGAATTGCTAAATATGAATGACCGAACGATTTGTGTCCTTATTTCTTCTACCCGTCTCTTTCACTCGATTCTGTCATGCCCGGAGAGTGAGAGGGACGGGTATTACCTGCAGGTGTAATGTTACCTTGGCCGAGTTATAAGTCAAATAAGAGTTCTTGACAGCTTAGCGGCTGTGAAATGTCATTGAATGATCACTGAATCGCTGTCATTGATATTAAGCTGTCGTGGTACGAATAAGCGAAGCGTATCAGTTTAGGTCCTAAACAAAACCGCAATAAGAGTCGATGGTAGGCACCCAGAAAACGTTGTCGCACTATCAAAGCCGCGCGTTATAAAAAAACGGTTTTGCACGTCAAATGCACGTCAACTGCACGGACACTTGACTAATGCGTCATAGAATTACCGCGTGATTGTGATTGTGTGAAATGAGCCGAGCTCTCAATCCCCTTCAAACAAGAAAAACGTTTGTTATAACAACAATATTTTTTAACTCGGCATTCAAACTATTTTAAAAGTTTAGGCTGCTGCAAGCATTTATTAAGATCGATTTTACGAAATGACAAGATTTAAAAAAATTCTAAGTTTCAGATTAACCGCCTCTGTGGTACAGTACTTAGTTCATACCACCGATTTCAGATCCAGAGGTCCCGGGTTCGATTCCCAGTGGGAGTTCATATTGTATTCGGTTTGGTTGGTGGTAGGACTTGTTCTTAGTCCGCCTGGCTAGCTACCACCACTTATCTAAGTCTGACGCCATAACAATAATGTTTTCAGCATTATTGTGTTCCGGCAGTTCGAGATAAGATAGCCAGTTCCTCAGTGATTGAGGATTCCGGGAGTAGTTTGCTTTCACCTTCAGCCTTATCACCACTTATCATCATGTGTGATGAAGGCTAAGTGCTACCCCGTTATGGAATAAAAAAAAAGATATAGCGTCAAAACAAACAAATTCTTCAGCAATTAGTAATCTTAATGTTACTACAGATAAGCTATCTTTGTTTCTACACAATCAAACCCAGTGTAAGTGGTTAAATTTAGCATTCCCTATCCATTATACCATGATAAAATCTAATGGCGCTTTAAATAATATTCTCGAATTAAATATCGCATTATTTTCTTCTCCGAAGCAGCCAGTCGAGGCGATGAATCGATAAGCCGCCCGACACCGGGACACCTGCCCGAGAGCCGCCCGCCGCCAACTGATGACGGTGGATTTTAAATCATAGGGAATTATCATAAGGACCAGGGTGCTTACCATCAACTCTTATTACGGTTTTGTTTAGGAACCTAAACTGATCTGCTTCGCTTATTCGTACCACGACAGCTTAATATCAATGACAGCGATTCAGTGATCGATCAATGACATTTCACAGCCGCTAAGCTGTCAGAAACTCTTATTTGACTTATAACCCGGTCGATTTAACATGTCACCTGCAGGTTATACCCGTCCCTCTCACTCTCCGGGCATGACAGAATCGAGTGAAAGAGACGGGTAGAAGAAAAAGGACACAAATCGTTCGGTCATTAACATTTAGCAATTCATTTGCGATCCAGTTTTTAGAAGGTCAGAGTACGAAAGAAAGCGATTCATTTTAGGAACCTATTCTGAATCGCGCTAGTTTTGAATCGCTGTCATAAAGTTGATGGTAGGCACCCAGGTGTGTTTATTACTTCTGTAGATTTTGCCAAATTCATTTGAAATTTATATGCGAATTGGTGATCGGTTTCATATAATCGTTTTTCGGGTTTCACAGTTTGACCTTCACATTTTGTTTGTGATTATAGAATTTGATCAGAGACTTAAACAGATTAAATGTATATAAGGTGCCCTGTAATTAGTGTCAAATATTTCCAGGAACATTTATGTTAATAGATAACATATAAAAATATTTAAAAAATCCACACGTTAGTTCAAAACTTAATATTTCAAACAAAAAATAATGCCATCGTATTTATAAAATAAGCTCAACCTGTACATGTGCATTTACACAAATAATACTCATAAGAATTACTAAGAATACGCATAGCATTCGCTTGTATTGAAAGCGCCGCCCGCTCATGTGTGCAAGAGTACCTACGCTAGTGTGTGTAATTCGTTGCAAAAGTAGTGGTTGCTCAGCTGTTTAGGATGATGTTTTTTGTGATTAGGTAACCAAGTTGTTTGTCATATTATCTCGGAAACTAACCTGCAAAGAATTCCCCATTTTTTGCTGACCTCTTTAGTATGACATGTATGATAAGCCCTGAAAATATTTGGCGCTAATTACAGGGCACTTTATATATGACATAAGTAACTATAGATTAAAGGCGGGCAGTTACTATGAGGCTATGATGCAACTGGGTAAAGGAAGATTGATGGTGTGTCTTCCTTCCGGGCTAGGGTGTTGTTAGCCCGGGGACAACAGTCCGATGGTTGTAAGTTGAAATTCGTATATATGTTAAGTTGCGCGATGAACTTTATGAGCGCGATGTAGGTCCTTCACTAAATCCGTCATTGACTGCCAGCGCCATCTATCACTATGTGGCTGAAGCTCCGTATCGTGTCGCTTATGTGCGCGTCGTCTAGATGTCGCCACAACTATGCCAAAGCAATTTCTAAATACTCATAAAGCTTACAAACCTGACCCCATCAAGGCGCCCCTCAGTACACCAGTGCTCTGATATTTTCCGCCGTAATACAATGTCGAGAAGTGTAATTTGTCTCCAGTGTAGTTCTAAGTGGGACATTTTCCAGTCCAGGAACCCTAAAGTAACTGTGCCTGTATTACTCGGTGTTGAAAAGGAATTATTTTGTAAAATAAACCAGAATGAATAAAACAAAATAAAACATACATACAGACGAATAGAGAACCTCCTCCTTTTTGATTTAGAAGTAGGTTAAAAAGTTAGTCCTGATTCGTGAAGAAAATTAGAGGATGATCGCTGGTTCAGATATAAATATCTACACATATACTTATAGTGGTTTAGGTGTTGGATTTCTATGTCATCTCAGGCAAACAGAACTGCGATGTAGCAATAAGGGTGCATACCTATTGTTTGTTTTTCTTTTAAGTTTGTTATATTATATACGTCTTTTTCCTGTCGTGTGCAATAAATAGTTCTTCTTTGACCCACTTCCCAGTGTCCGATGGAGCTGAAATTTTGTATACAGGATTGGTTTAAAGATGACAATACAAAATTAAAGTACAGTCAGCAAAAAAGCTTGTCATGAAAATGTTTATTTATTAAAAACTTATTTTATTTATTAACTAGCGGCCGCCCGCGGATTCACCCGCGTGGTTCCCGTTCCCGTGGGAATATCGGGATAAAAAGTACATATAAACCTTCCTCTTGAATCACTCTATCTATTAAAAAAAACGCATCAAAATCCGTTGCGTAGTTTCAAAGATTTGAGCATACAAAGGGACATAGGGATAGAGAAAGCGACTTTGTTTTATACTATGTAGTGATTTATTTAAATTTCGCTCGAAATATTACTTGAACCTTATCAGCGTGATTGGCGTCGTCCACAAGCGGTCTAACCGAGGAAGTGGACAGTCCCTCTCTTAGCAAGTATAGTCGCTTTCAACATTTGTTCTTTCTTTTAATTAACTCAAAGTAAGTTCGGAAACAAACCGGTTGGAATTCACTGGCGGCCCTTGAGGGGGAGGGGGTCTTACTACGTTGGTGATTAAAAAAAAAAGAACTTTCATCCCCTGGTTACTGTGTTATAGCTCAAGTTCTGCCGTCTGTAATTTGAATAATGAAGTTATGTCTCGTTTCGTTTGTTTTAACAGTCACCTACATACTTCGATATGGAATGATATAAGATTGAAAGAAAGAAAGAAAGAAATAAATAAAAAAGCAATGATTAACTACACACAACGTACATGACAAAAGTGGTAGAATTATACACAAAACAAAGTACAAAGTGTGAAACTAAAGGGTCCGGTCTCAGCATAAAGTCTTTTGATGGTAAGAAGATGGTAAGAATGACCCAGAAGCGCTGTTATTCTGACAGAACCTTTAGTTTCTATTAATACCAAATAAGGTATGGAAATGTATGTACTTACCTATTCTGGAGAATACCATGAAAACATCAACTTTTGTCCCGCACGTAGACGTATAATAGCAGCACTAAGAAGGATATTTTGAAAACAGTGGAAAAAGATACTGGTGCAATGTAATCCGAAATTTAGATATTCTGATATCAATAGCAGTGAAGTATATTAAAGCATCGCCTGTCGTGTGGAAAATGATAGTGGAATGCTTATGAACTAGCTGCAATTATATTGCTCCTTCTAAGCAGTTTCTGGTTTCGCATTTTTTGTTATTTTCGGCGCTCGGAAAAACAGTTGAATGATCAGTATTTGAAGTTACCTATATCTCATCAAAAACATAAAATATGTGAAGTGAGAGCCAACTTCAATATTAGGAAATATGCCTTGGTTGCTGACTTCAACGACAAAAGATGTGAGATCTAAATGGGTGCCAAGTTTAATTGTCAGTCCTGAAAATTTAGTACATAAAATGTTTTATAACAACTTAAAATATAATTTCTTCTTATAACTTTGGATAATATATTGAAGCCTAAGGTCAGACTTGGCTAGTTCTCGTATACGAATTATTATTAGGTACTTACTGAAACAGTCATGGAAGAGCCCTATGTTCATCTCTAGTTTCTAGTCTACCAGCAAGCCAAATTTTCGGAAGAATACAATAAGAACTTCGGCTTTAGAGCTTGCGAAGGCTATAATATATATATAATTCGTATATGAAAACTAGCCAAGTCAGACCTTAGGCTTCAATATATTATCCAAAGTTATAAGAAGAAATTATATTTTAAGTTGTTATAAAACATTTTATGTACTAAATTTTCAGGACTGACCATTAAACTTGGCACCCATTTAGATCTCACATCTTTTGTCGTTGAAGTTAGCAACCAAGGCATATTTCCTAATATTGAAGTTGGCTCTCACTTCACATATTTTATGTTTTTGATGAGATATCATTACTTTTTGTAGAGAAATTATTAGTAGGTACTTATTCATAATAAAATTAATACCAAATGTTTCAGTATATTTTATTTGGTCAGTTATATTACTTTGCCCTTGCGTATCAGCTACTGACAATGAAACTAATTTTATGCTCGTGTTTGGTGTGGACGTAGAAATAGAATTTTTAACAGATTTTCCTATTTCCAACAGTTTCTTTTTCCTAGTCGTAATAGTGTATGGTGTTTTTCTTGACGAAGTTGCAGTAGGTATTTAATGTTCCTGAGCAGATATTGCATTTCCATTTGCGTTTTGATTCTGGTTTCATTAAGCGATAAAGCTTTCCGGACAAACTCGTGTCTTTTGCCGCACAATGCACTAATATAGAATCCTTGGCAGTAGCAAAGAATACTATATAATTATTACTACGTAGCCTTTGACCTCTATTATTTATACACTGGACAGGCTGTCTCCATACAAATTACAGCTAATTTTGTGTGGCAATTTAAAGCGCTGCCACTACGAGTGGCCCGAGAACTAATTTTGACACAATAATTACCGCAGTCGACAATATTTTATGTCAGCCAGTCTAGTGTGTAAATAATAGTGATCAGTGTATATAGCAGTAGTTTGTCTTTTACATTTATCATCTAACACTATCTCTTGACAATTTATGGATGTATCCGTTTTTGTTGACATCTAATCTTGCTTATTGATTCTTTATTTGCTAACTAGCTTAAGCTGACCCGGCAAACGTTGTTTTGTTTGTCATATAAATTATAGTGGACTAAAGTAGAATAAATAATACTCGTAAGAAGACTATGTCTTATGTGTGTGTTTATACACCAAAAGTTGCCTACACCAGACGATAGATAGCGCTAGTTAGGTATACACTACCAATAAAAGGGCCAAGATTGGTCTCTACTTCCTACAAATATAAATTACTCTGTAGAGTGCGCGTCAAGCCCCCAGTACGTTGGCCGACCATGGTGACCATGACCAATACATCGTACATTGACACTTTTGAAAGAACCTTTTTAAACTTGTTCGTTCAAAAGTGTCAATGTACGATGTATTGGTCATGGTCGCCGACCATGGTCGGCCAACCTGTACTGGGGGCTTAAGATAACTCTGCGCGCATGCGCGACTGGTGCATTTTTGGCGCTAGTTACAGTACATTATTTATGCTAAGCTTATGGAAAAGATTAGTATTCGATTTTGACCGCGCGCAGACGTCAGTGATTACATACTCTTTGGAAGCGGCCATGGAAGAGATGACAGTTTTGTATCGAAGTTATAGTCTCACCTCTCACACTCCATTTGGTGTATAAACACACACATATGCAAATTACAAAGGCATATAAACACAGACACACACATAGGCATAGTATACATATTATTTATTTATAAGGAAACTTAGTGTAAATAGAAAGAAAGAGAGAAAGAAAGAAAGAAAGAAATATAGTTTATTAACAATAAAACAACAAATATCAATCACTAAAGGCATTAACAATGTTCAAAGAAGTCTTTTTTCAAACACAGCACATCACCAAAGAATTCTATATACACACTCAACACCAACGAGTCTTTTTCTCAAAAAGCGGTACTCCGAGCAACGAAACTATGTAATTGCTAACGGAATTACGGATCTTTACGAAACAGAACATAGCAAATAACAAATTTAACAAACAAAAGTATAATTTAGATTATTTGACATTATTTTCCATAAGTACACTTTACTCTCATTAAATTTTATACTCTTCCATCAACTTTCAACAATATAGTATAGAAATAAAGGATTTTTCTCTTCTTTTCTAAACTGTGGGTGGGTGTATTAACTTGGAGCCATCTATCGTTTTTTGAACTTTACTTTAGTGAACTATTTATGTGCAAAGTGTGCACCTACAGGGAGAACATAGCAACTTTCGCATTTTTTGGCTTCAAGTTCCCATTTGAATGTATGAAGATTGCGCCCCCTGGTGGTCGGGTTATAAGTACTATGCTCCGTTTTGACGTGAAAGAAGGACAAACAAACAAACAAACACACTTTCACATTTATCATTACGACTCCGTAGCTCAGTGGTTAGAGCAGTCGCCCGGAAAGCGAAAGGTCGTGGGTTCGAGTCCCATCGGAGATGGTTGTGAGATGATGGTCGATTTTTTCTAAATACTTCATTTTCCGTTTTTCAATAATAAAAATTGGATTGTAAATGCAAAAAAGTAAAAATTTAAATAACTTTTTAATTTATATTAATATTAATAATTAATTTAAGCGAAAGGTCGTGGGTTCGAGTCCCATCGGAGCTGGTTGTGAGATGATGGTCGATTTTGTCTAAATACTTCATTTTCCATTTTTCAATAATAAAAATTTAATCGTGAATGCAAAAAGTAAAAATTTCAATAACTTTATAATTTATATTAATAATGAATAAATAATAATATGGATATCGTGCTAGAAATGGTGCAAGTTTGTAATTAATTTAGCGCGAGGACAAAAAAGTGTTTGGGTAATCTGGGGTTCGAACTTGGTTCCCTTGAGTCCTCAATATTGAATGGCCACTACGCCGTCAGCGCTAGCCGAACTTCAAGAGGTATGACGAATTATTGGTATATAACAGAATAAAAACTATTACAAACTTATATTTGTACTTCATCTTATACAAGATCTTATACAGGATAAGTGCACAGGGAACGCAAATATAAGTTTGTCAACGTTTTATTTTAAAAAAATACTAGTTTCGGATTTTTTCCTTTGTATTCACCAGATTACCTGTCTGCATGCCAAATTTCAGCTTTCTAGGTCATCTGGAAGTGGGTTATAGTTTTGATTATAGGTAAGTCAGTGATAAAAATAACGATTTTTGGACGTAAATATCTAAATAACCGTTTGAGGTGTGTATATAAAATTTGGAGCACATATTTATCTCGCTAGTCTCAATACAAAAGCCAAATTTGACATGTTTCTGTGTAATAGTTTTTGAGTTATGAGGGGGTCAAAAGTGGCTCCAAATGGTTCGTGTTAAGATACACACGGTGCTGCTCGCCAGTTCTGTTTGCTTTTGAACTTGGCTTTGATACGCTTCCGCGTATCTAGATCGATTATTTTCACTCTCCTCTATTCCTCCTACGCTTCGAAGAAACTCACATATTCTAGCCAATAAAAACAACGCGATAATCGATTTCTGTCTTATTTTTCAGTTTTGTAATCATTTTTTCTATACAAACAAAAATTATTTTTATAAAAAAATTAAACCGCCTTCTAAAAAACCACATCAAAAAAGTAAGAAATAATTCCTCACCAAATAAATAACGTAAGTACTTTGAAGTCGGGCGTGAAACATGTACAATTTTTTGTTGATTTTGTTAAAACCTGCCCGACTTCAAAGTACTTACGTTATTTATTTGGTGAGGAATTATTTCTTACTTTTTTGATGTGGTTTTTTAGAAGGCGGTTTTATTTTTTTATAAAAATAATTTTTATTTCACTCTTTTTAGTGCATCGTGCAGGCAATTTACGTGTTTTCTGGTAAATACGTATGTGATCAAACTCAAAACCTCCTTTTTCGAAGTCGGTTAAAATACCTTGAGGTATCCCCTTTTATACAAAACAAGAATCATCTAAATCGGTTTATAAACAAAGGAGTTATGTCTAAAGATACGTATTAAATTCACATAAAGTGGTAACGAAAACGACAGTATTTTCAAGATTTCCTGAAAACTACTGAACCGATTTCAAAAAATGGGACCAACTTGGAAACCAACCTGATGTAATAACGTTTGAACCATTTCAATCGGTTCAGCCGTCTTCGAGTAATCGGTGGACAAACACAAAAAAAAAAAAAAAAAAACATACATACAGACGAATAGAGAACCTCCTCCTTTTTGATTTAGAAGTCGGTTAAAAACAAGGGGTTTGTCTCTGTTATTGTTTCTGTTGAACAAAGTATTGGGATCGCGGTCTGACTAAAATTATATACCTACTTTATAGATCTAAGGATTGATTGAAGAAATCAAAATATTTCAACTACTTATAGGATTTTTCATTTTTATTTTTTATTTTCATGTCGTTTTCTAACAATAACATAGCTATAAATTAAAACAAAAACTGTGGCGAGTCAATCCAAACTTTTTAGTTTATAGTGTTACCCGTGTCTTTTAAGTATGGCGCATAAATTATAATAAATCCTAAAGGTATTATTTTCTCCCTCAAAAAATTGTGCCGAAGTCTTCGCTTTTATAAAATATCCAAGCGGAAACTAGGGGAGGGATGAAAAAATAAAGTGGTGAATAAATCACGGCGGTTCCCGTCGCCGCAGCCGCCTTTCAGCGATCATTTTATTTCAAAGTTCGCATTGCAACGCGTTGTGTCGCGTCACATCGGGGCACCGTTTTAAGCTTTTATTTTTCTCTGATTGTTCATTTTGCTTTAAACTGTTAAAAAAGTAAGTAATTTTTACTTTTTGCATTCACAATGCAATTTTTACTATTGCAAATCAAGTAAGTATTATTAAAAAGTCGACCCGTGTCACAAGTCACAACTAGCTTCGATGGGACTCGAACTCACGACCTTTTACTGTCATTAGGAGACGCGTCGTCTCCAACACTTCTTACGCGCTGTTAGCCATCGTTTATTTCATAATTTTCAATTAAAAAAAAAGAAGTTCATTCAAAAATGGAAAATGAAGTATTTAGAAAAAATCGACCCGTCTCATAACCAGCTCCGATGGGACTCGAACCCACGACCTTTCGCTTTCCGGGCGACTGCTCTAACCACTGAGCTACGGAGTCGTTACGAGAAGCGTCGAATTTATCCAATACTTCTTACTCGCTGTAGTCAGCGTTGATTTCATCAATGTGGATATATTACTACTCTCACATTCCATTTTTCAATAATAAAATTGCATTGTGAATGCAAGAAACTAAAAATTAAAATAACTAAAGTTTATTCAAATTATCCGTCTTTGTGGTCGCCTCCATTTCTTCATGCGTTGTTTCTATATCGCTTTTGCTGTAATAACCTTTATTGTTTTGTTTTGAAAATTCTTTATTTCATTAATTACGCCTACTTACAATAACCTTTATTAGTATCGTCCGTATTAAATACATTTCAGTTATTACTTCACCCGTTAATGGATAATTTGTTCTTTCCATATTTTCGTAAAAGTCTTCCCAGTAATGTACAGGCAGAGCCCGCGGCGGCGGCTCCTCGTTACAAGTTCGGAATGACTTCGTTATGACTTCGTTATTGGTATTCTAGCCCGCGGTCACCCGCCGGCATCAAGTGCACGAGTTGTTGTTGCTAAATAACTTGCAAAAAAGAAGAGTCACTCAACCAAACACGGCCATTTAAAACCAATAGAAATAAGGACCTTTAGAAATGAGAAAACCTTCCCGTTTCTACTTAGACAGGGTCTTCGACTTCAAAGACAAAATTATTGTCGAAATCCGTAACCTATTAACTTATGGCTTTAGAAGATTCGTAGAATTAACCTACTTTATTCGTTTTAGATGTGAGTAAGCGTCATACTTATCGCTAATACTATGAAGAATATTCTCGGAAAACCACAGAACTTTTTCTTTTCAAGGTTGCTAGTTTAAAGATTAGCTTAAATAATACAGCGATATTTATAGTATCAGGGATTAAATTTCAAGAAATTAAAGGTGTCTTTCTAATCACTTTAAACATGAGAAACTTTAACGTTAAAATTACGTTTTCGCTACAACTTTCTATTGCTTATCGAGGTCAGAAAAGATAATTATTATTAAACTGTTTTCTTGCGGTTGATTGATCGAGGGCGAGTAATGACGCGGAACACACGCCTTAATACAAGTGAACCAATCACCGATATAAAGGAAGCACTTTTAAAAGCCATCCGCTTTCAAGTTGCGAAAAATTAAGCGCTGGAAAATATTGCTTTTGAACGCGGTAATTGAGTATTTGTATTAGATACACCGAGTAGATTGATAAAGTTCATTGGCAAAGAAATATAAAATCAAGTTAATCAAAATTCTGATAATCACGCTCTTTTAAAGCTTTGGCTAGGCGTTTGTTTTCAATGGCTAATGTATTGAATATTGAATGGCTAAAAGAGGCTTTGTCAATTTCGGCAATCAAAATAGTATTGAGTGTTCTCGGTATTTCTGAGTTCTAAGTAAATTTTACAAAGTAAATAGAAAATTCAGTTTAAAAAAATTGTGAGTTAAGCTTGATAAATCTATATATATAAAATTGAGGGGACATAACTCACTCATCACGAAATCTCGAAAACTACTGGACCAACGAAGATGTAATTTGGCAGGAAGGTAGATTATAAAAAAAAAAAAAATAAAATCATTTATTTTCAGACAACAATACAGTCCATGTTGTTAGTAACATTCGTTCTTATGACTATGTTAGTAAAATTATGTAATCAAACTGAATTAAATTATTAAATTATTACTGATGTTACACCGAGATTATTAAATTTAAAAATACAACATTTCATATTATAAAATTGAAAATGTCAACAATGATTAATTTATTAAAGTAATGCTAAAACTTAAATTTTCATTTTAGAAATTAGATTTAAATGTCAAAGAGATACAAATGTCAGAATTAAATTGAGAAATAAGTAGGTACTAAAATTAAATTGAAACATGTCAACATTGAATTGAAAATTGAAAGATGTTATATTGAATTAGATTAAAATATTCCATCAAATTTTATTGTTTTTATGATGTAACTCAGTAAACCTATGAAATAAAGGCGAGTCTAGTCGCCCAGCAATCAAACTTAAGATTCCGTTGCTACTCCCCCTAACTCTCTGCATTATTGAGGTGGTTTTCTTGCGGATGATTGCATAAAAATCATCTATGTGTGCAACCATAAACATGCCCGAAGCACTGCAGTATCGTGGTAGGCGCAACAGAGTCCTAAGGATATTATTATACTGTATCCTAAGGGCATTGTACGTCTTTTTTGTAAAAGTGGTCCAGAGACTGCAAGTATAAAAGCTTTGGCAATATGCTTTAAATAGTGTCAGTTTAACGTCAACAGTGCAACGATTGAATTTGTGTGCTAACATATTGCCACGGACCGACAATGCCCTTTTTTCCCTTTCAATGTCAAGATCATCTTTCAAATTTTCAGTCAAGATATGACCAAGATATTTAAAATGAGAGACACGATCCAAGGTTACTTTATTCAGAGTTACTGGCGGTATAGAACTAGGTTTCTTGTTCTTTCCTGTGAAGATCATAAATTGGCTCTTTTTGTCATTATACCTTAGACCGTGTTGCTCAGCATATTCTTCACAAATTGATAAAAGTTTTCTTAAGCCGTTGACCGAGGGGCTCAGCAAAACCATGTCGTCAGCGTAGCTTATATTACTGACACAAATATTATCAATTCTGCATCCGACATGTGTACTGCTGAGCCGCTCAATCAGCTGGTTTATATATAAATTAAATAATCTCGGTGAGGTCAGACCCCCCTGCCGCACACCGCAGCCCAACGCATATTCATCAGACAAAACATTACCCCATTTCACTATATTCCTTTGATTACCGTACCAATAGCGGAAAATGTCTATTACCTCTTCCGACACTCCTATCTCGCAAAGTTTGGACCAGAGTAAGTCGTACGACACTAGGTCGAAGGCCTTCGACAGGTCCAGAAAACATGCATAAACAGGTGTTTTTCTTTTGACATAATAATCTATTGTATGCTTAACAGTAAGAATTGCAGTTTCTGTGGACAAACCCTCTCTAAATCCGAACTGGGCATCATGTAATTTTATATGTTTACTTAAGTAGGTATCTAACGCTCTGTCGAAGACCTTCGCAAGTGTAGTAGCTAGAGAGATGGGTCTATAATTGGTTTTGTCACTTATATCCCCTGTGGGGTTTTTGACTAGAGGTATTACTACAGTTTTCATAAGATCAGGCGGTAAATATGAATGACGAACACAAAAAGTATATAGCATGGACAATAACCTATGAATATGAGGACCGGCGTATTTCAGGTGCTCTATACTTAGTCCATCATGGCCTGGCGACTTTCCCCTACTCATATTGTGTATAATGAGAGCCACTTCCTTACTTGTTACTCTGAATGGTTGATGAACATGACGTTGGGCTACGTCATAGGCATAGGTACATGTTGGCTGCTGCGGTGACTCGACCCCAAAAAATTGCATAAAACTGTTGGCAATTATCCTCGGATCACTAGCACCATCTACAGCAGCAGGTAAACTCGCCTTACTGTTCGTATGACTTTTAGTACTACGCCAGAACTTACTAAATTGCTTGCTCGAATGTTGTGTAGCAAGCGCGTCCATTCTAATTTGTTCTTGCTGCTGTTGACAGAATCTGAGTCTGGATTTGAAAACTTTACGACTAAAACACATGCGGTCATAAATTGGGCCACAACGAGGTCTGCCATACAAAACGTACATCTCAAAATCAAGTTTAGCCTTTCTATGAGCCTCAGCGACGTGCTTGTTCCAGCCCGACAAACATTTATTTCTTGATTTTCCTCTTTCACTACTTTCCATCGATGCCTGACTAAGTACGTTTATAATATTACTGTAAAATGTATCTATAATGCGTCTATGAGATACATTGTCGCACATTCTATCAGCACAGCTATGTAACTCCGAAGGAAAATCTATTAATTTTAATTTATTGTTACAGCATTCATAATATTTATTAATTTCATCCTTATTTCTCATTCCCCACATTATATTTTTATTCATTAAACTATTATTTAAATATATTTTATTCCTAATTAAATTAAGATTGCATTCTATTTGCAAAGGGAAATGATCTGACCAGTAGGTATTATAATGCACTTGAACATTAACAATAGTATTCCATGCACAATCACTTACCAAACAATGATCGAGCCACCGCTTGCAGCCATACACTTCACTGACATACGTGTAGGTATCACTTGTTATACCGAGCTTTTCAAAATCAGCACATAGTAACTGATTATCCGAGCAGAAGCTTAACATTTCATTACAAAACGGGGCCTCAGGATGAGCATTAAAGTCACCTAATATATAAACCGTTTCAATATTATTGTCCTCTATAATAGCATGTAGTTCCCCCATGCACTGCGTAAACAAAGGCAAGTTATCACTCCGGTCAGTCGGTATATAAACGCACACAATTAACAACTGCTGATGGTCACAAGTCTCAGCTCTTATTGCCACAATACGCTCACTGTTACACTTAATCACCTTTACATTAATAAACGCATTACCCCGCCACAATAATGCTATACCTCCGTGAGGTCGACCACGCAGTACACCGACTGAGGTATCAACAGATGACTTCCCCGTAAAGCTAAACTCAGGGTCGATGCTTCCCAGGAACGACAAGTCGTGTGGCAACAGCCACGTCTCTTGGAGTGCGAGGACATCAGCTTCTTTACATAACGATCTCACACACTCAACGCTTCTTTTAACATTTTTACAGTTGAAAGTAATGAATTTACTGCTTTTACTTTTATGTGCCATTATCTTTATCACAGTTATTATTCTCGTTTTTGTTCTCATTTGATAAGTGTGTACTTATCGGAACCATAAAGCGCTTCTTAAAGTGAATAAATTGCCTAAATCGTATACCGTCTGGCCATAATTCGTCGTTTAAGTACATATCTAATTTATGTTTAGTTACAAACATTTTAAAAGCATTGTATGGTCTCTCTGTTTTCATATTTATTTTTTCTAACGTAACAACTTCATTCGTTTTCGACATTACGTAGGCACAGATTATGACTAGGAGACGTCCGCTAAAAACGGATTTTAGGAAACTCCCCCCCTAAAGGGGTAAAATGGGGGGGTTAAGGTTATATGGAACTTCCTCATTTATGGATTTAGAAGCATGAAAATTGGTACGTTGGATATTGGTTACGACCGAAAATGATCTGAGTAAGCAAAGTAAAAAAACTCCCCCTTAATAGGGTAAAATGGGGAGATAAAGTTTATATGGAACTTCTTCATTTCTGAATTTAGAAGTATGAAAATTGGTATGTTGAATACTGATCACGATTATAAATTATCTGCGTAAGCAAAGTTATAAAAAACCCTTAATAGGGAAGAAAGGGGGGATTAAGGCTTATATGAAAACTTCCTCATTTCTGGACTTAGGAGTATGGATTGGTATGAAGGATACTAGGTCATGATTAAAAATAATCTGCGTAGGCAAAATAAAAAAAACCCTTAATAGGGTAGAAAGGGGGGGCAAATGTTTATATAGGGTGGGGGGGGGGGGTATTAAAGATACGGAGTTAGGATGTTTATGGGTCAATCACAACTAAACGGCTAAATCGATCGGGATAATTGAACTCTGGCCGGGAAAATTTCATACGGTTTTTTTAACTCGGAAACCTTCCTGATCAGAAGGTCTAAGTAGCTAAATGTCCAACAGCGCGAAACGTCTGATGAGCAGTAAGTCTAATTACGTGCAAAGCAAAAAATTCTTTATGCATTGGAATAATACTCAAGAAAATCAGTACTTATTACACATTTTTTAGCAAAGTATTGAATTGATTTTTTGCATTTTGGTAGTTCAAGAGTAGGAGAATCTCCGAATATTATTCATACGAAAGTAACTCCTGTTTGTCTAGGTATCGTTACCTTCTTATGCCTCAACCACCGATCTGGCCTTCATGAATTTTTGGTATTCGAGCTATCAAGTGGGTAGCGTGCTCGGCCTGCGATCGCTGAGGTTATGTGACATTACTGACTTACGGATAATAGTATACGAAACCTTTGCATTCTTATTGAAACATCTAGTTTTTTTTATCCACAACGGGGTAGCACTTAGCCTTCATCACACCTGATGTTAAGTCGTGATAAAGCTGAAGGTGGAAGCGCACTACTCCCGGAATCCTCAATCACTGAGGAACTGCCTATCTTATCTCTAACTGCCGGAACACAATAATGCTGAAAACATCATTTTTATGGCGTCAGACTTAGATAAGATGGTGGTAGCTAGTCAGGCGGACTAAGAACAAGTCCTAACACCAACCAAACCGAATACATTATGTACCCCCACTGTGAATCGAACCTGGGATCTCTTGGTCTAAAATCGGTGGTGTGTACCACTAGACCACAGAGGTGGTTAAAATGAATTAACGGTTTAATGTTACGGTTTTAATTAATAGTTGAATGCATGGTGCATTAATGAATATAGTCCAGATTAAAAGCATTCAATATGGCCATGTTTGGCAGTGAATAGACATAGCCGTGCATATTTCATTGCACATGCAGGTCGATACAATGGCAACAGTTAATTCCGCTCGTTCGCGGCCGCTCAATTAAATTATTTTACTGCGCTCTCCGACGCGAATGTGCAAGAAATGCACATCCACTATCACAATATAGATTGTATCAGTTGCTAAACCATTCATTAGAAAATCTTATTTTTTATTCTCACAAGCCTTTTATAATAACACCAATTCAACTTTTAGTATACACGGCTAAATTTTAATTAGCATAAATATTTTAGGGGATGTTAGTGCCCATCAATATGAACAACTTTCACTATGGGACCAACCATGGAATCGCGAAAAAAAAAAACAGCTGTTCCATACATTTCAGTCGACTCGATGTTGTACTTTTGTATGGAACAGCTGATTTTTTTTCGCGATTCCATGGTTGGCCCCATAGTAAAAGTTGTTCATATTGATGGGCACTAACATCCTCTAAAATATTTATGCTAATTAAAATTTAGCCGTGTATTTTAAGCAGGTCTTCGTTAAATTTATATTATAAGTGAAACACTTTTTACAAATAGTCGTTATATTTTTACCCGACTACGGCAAAGCAAAAAAAGGAGGGTTATTGTTACTTTGTAAATTAATTGTAAATTCGGGGAAAGACAAAAAGTTGTTTCGTTTTTAACGCGTCTGCGTTATACAGATAGTTAAAAAAACAGTACAGAAATTTTAAGGGATGATAGTGTCCATCAATACAAACAATTTTTACTAAAGGGCCGACCACGGAATTGCGAAAAAAAAATTGCTGTTCCATAAAAAAGTACAACATCGACTCGACTGAAATGTATGGAACAGCTGATTTTTTTTTCGCAATTGGGTATTTGACTGAAAATTTTTTTATTGACTTAAAATGTTCATTGTATTAGTAGCAACTCAACATAGGTATTTATTTTCAAATATCTTGCATATTTTCAGAGATATAGAGCATCAAACTTTCTAATTAGACAAGGAGAGCGCTATAGAAACGTGACGTAACATTTCTATAGCGCCATATTCTCGCCATACAAAATTTCGTTTTAGAAAGAGATAGCTAGAGACACACAATTAAGTAGCTCATAATTCGCTTGATATAATACAGATTGAATTTCTTTTTTCACATTTGTTATTCAATAATGTTATATTTCTGAATGTCTTAATTAAATATCTACATTTCAACAACAGTCAAATACCCAATTCCGTCGTCGGCCCCATAGTAAAAATTGTTCGTATTGATGGACACTATCATCCCCTAAAATCTCTGTACTGTTTTTTTTAACTACCTGTATAGAGGACTGCCATCAGAATAGTAGTAGTAGAATGTGAAAAAATATATGTAGACAAGGGCCTTAGCATCTGACTATCAATATGAAATAATATGAAAGAAAAGCTTTTTGTATAAGAAGAAAGAAATAAAAAATAAATAACTTCTTACATTCACACCAATTATCTAAGCCCATTTTAATTTCATTAAGAAACTGTATCATGGAAAACTTGATAACGGATAAATATCATACTTAAATACTTTTTGTTTGTAAATACATACTTAATATACATAGTAAACACCCAGACCAAGACAAATAGACATGTTCATGCACACAAATATTTATCTTGTTCGGGAATCGAACCCGAGACCACTGGCGCAGAAGGTGGGTAGCCTACCCCTGCGCCAAATCGGTCGTCAAAAGACATTCAAGAAAGAAGAAAGAAAGACATTTATTGGCACATCACATCACAAGTTCACACTACAATAAAATACAAAAAATACAATCTACATAACAAGTACAAATATAAAAATTAAAAATAAAAACAATTATTCACTTCGTGATGGGCCAATCAGGACCCTGCCTCAGCATATGTTGTTGTCGGGTGACATATGATCACCCTACAACAACGCTGGTATTCTGGCAGGGCCTGTGCGAGTAACCCAAGACACCACCAAAAGACAAAAACAAACATAATTATAAAAAAAATTAACTAACACTAACACTCAACAAAAAATAAATCGGAAACTGTGTGGCAGTACAGTTCCGTGCTGTCAATACATGTATGTATTGTCAAAATTAAAGCTCCCATTCCACGTATCCCACCGTACTAGCTACAATCTGCGTTTTTAGCGAAACTTTTTATCGTATGTAAGAACAGTAATTCCGTAATGCACCGACGGCGACGTATCCCCGCGATCTGGGCGGAGGCGGCCATATACCGTCCCTTTTTAGGAGTCACTTCCATTCCACCGCTCCGATAGCGATCTGATGGAAACTAAACGCGCGTTTTTAAGGAAACGCTCGAGAATACTGCTACGATCGCTATCAGAGTTGTATCATATGGGGGAAGCTTCATCGGGACATGTGAAATATGACTATTACATGATTAGATAGGGTGATTGCGTGCTGCCTATTGCGACAAGTAAGGTTCCCATCACTGAAAAAGATACACTATAAAGGACACAGCACATTACATCAACTCGGAAAGGGATCGACACCGTATCGCCTTTCGCCTCGCCGTCAACCAGGCGTCAACCTAACGCATGCACGTAACCAAACCGGATCAGCGTCGGTACGTCTGCTCGGCTACGGCTTGGCGACGCCGCGCTTACGGCTAGGCGACGCCGCCGCGCTTACGGCTCGCCGCACAGTAGTTCCATATAAAAAAAAAAGAGTGAGAGAAAAAAATGTTTAAAAAAAAATTACTTACGAAAAAATGAAAAAAAATATTGATGTTCATTTTCATTTTTAGACCACTGTGCGTAGAGCCGTAAGCTCGGGTACGGAGAGACGTGAGCGCGTGGACGACTAGCGGTAAGCGCGGGGATAGCAAGTTCAGCGACCCGCAAAGCGGTTCGTGAGCTGGTCCCACCCGAGGCGAGGCGATTACGTTACGATTCCGATTAGTGTGCTTTGCAGTATGGGGTTTCATACAAAGAATACTGAACCGCTCGAGTTGATACGTTTACGATCCCTTTCCGAGTTGATGTATGTGCTGTGACCTTAACTAGACGTTCACGCATGTAAGGTCATAAAACCTGCGCTACCGCATGGCAACTTTAAGAGTCGTATTGAAATTAACATGATGAACCACCATGCATTTATGAACAGAGTGCTAGCTACTCCATTCTCATTGAATAAGTAAAATAATGAAGAACTTTATAAATGAATATTTATAAAAACAACGGGTTGCACTCAGGGAGTGCCGGCAGAAGTGAAAAGGGCTCTCTTGACTTTCTCAGAAAAAAAAGGAATTTGACAAAAAAAAAAGAAAAAATGACGGACTAGATTGGAACCGAGGTCTTCTGGCTTCAATGCCAAGTTTTCTAACCTGAGCTTTGGAAACTATGGCGAAATTTGCCTTCGTATTCTAAGACATTGTAACTGTTTTTAACCGACTTCTAAATCAAAAAGGGGGAGGTTCTCTATTCGTCTGTATGTATGTTTTTTTTTTGTGTATTTCCACCGATTACTCGAATACGGGTGGACCGATTGAAATGATTAAAACGTTATTACATTAGGTTGGTTTCCAAATTGGTCCCATTTTTTTTAAATTTTGAAATCGGTTCAGTAGTTTTCAGGAAATCTTGAAAATACTGTCGTTTTCGTTACCACTTTATGTGAATTTAATACGTATCTTTAGGCATAACTGCTTTGTTTATAAACCGATTTAGATGATTCTTGTTTTGTTAAAAAGGGGATATCTCAAGGTATTTTAACCGACTTCAAAAAAGGAGGTTTACAGTTTGATCACATACCTAATTACCAGAATACACGTAAATTGCCTGCACGATGCACTAAAAAGAGTGAAATAAAAATTATTTTTACCAAAAAATAAATCCGCCTTCAAAAAAATCACATTAAAAGTAAGAAATAATCCCTTACCAAATAAATAACGTAAGTACTTTGAAGTCGGGCTTTAGCAAAAACAACAAAAAAATTGTACATGTTTCACGCCCAACTTTAAAGTAGGTATCTACTTACGTTATTTATTTGGTGAGGGATTATTTCTTACTTTTTTATGTGATTTTTTAGAAGGCGGTTTTATTTTTTTGATGGTCACGTGTACGTCTTATGAATTTTCGATCTGACGGTCACGTGATCCTGACGCGTGCTTAACATTTTTTACCCATCACAAAGAAGAGTTTAAAGAAGTTTTCACTTCAAAAATCTGCATGGGCTTCACACCGCAAGTAATAGGGTTATGTAGACTATTTTATCATGTTCACCAGTTTACATGTGTACAAGAAGAGAGAGTCAATTTCCCATTAATAGAACCAGCATTGGCAACGTTAATAAAAACCACGCAACATCAGACACGAGCGCTCATAGTGGTATTTGTATAAGCTATTCAGCCTGTATTCCTCGTCAATACCGAAGTCTCGCCGATGCCCCTTTAATGGCTCGAATGCTCGACCCAGTCTCGTCGCTGATTTACCGGGATATCAACTACTCCTATATTCGCAAATAGCTTTCTATTTTTGTTTACACACAGACGAGGCTCATATTTTTTCTTAGCGAAAATAAAACCATTTTATCCTGCTGAGATCATCAATCGGAAAACTAACTTCAAATTGTATCTAACGGTAGTTGAATAGCTTATAATGTTGAAAGTTTGGAATTCAACGTCGCATGAATGTTTGAATAGATTTAAATGAAATTTGCTTTCACGGACTACCTACCTGAAGTTTCATATGAAACTATTGTGTGGAGTTGGAGCGAGATTGTTAATAGTTTATAATGTGGGTAGGTCTTGTTTCAGCCACCTAGAAATACAGCATTGTAGAAAACAAAACACTGTTGTGTTTTGGAGTTGCATCTGATTTGACTGAAGAAGTTTTGTCGTGAAGCTCGGCGTGACAATGTTCAGAAAGTGCCGTTAATGATGGAGAGCGGCGGCGGCAAACGATGCGACGCGCCGAGGGTTCTTCATTAACTGAAATGCTTACATAAAGCACTCAGAATGTTTACTTTTTATCATTTGAGAGGAGTCACGAGCCGAAGGTTAAACGGAGCGAATCTCAAAGAATAATATCTGTGTAAGTGGGCACTTTGTGCAAATCTAAGAGCGCCGGGAAATTGTTGTCTCAAGAGAATCGTGCGCCCCGAGGCCCCCGCCCCGCGCCCGCCGCGCCCCCGCGCCCCGCCCGGCGCGTGTTGACAATGTATCGTGTGAATATTTAAGGACAAGCAAATTTGGCGCAAATTTAGCTTTTTAGCGCAAAGGGTTAGCAGTCGGCCTGCAATTGTATGAATAAGCGACTGTCGCTACGTTGTCAGGTGAAACTAATATTATACACAAAAACAACATACATACATAATAATATACGAATCAAACTGAGAACCTCCTTTTTTGAAGTCGGCTATACCCTTACCAACAAAACAAAAATCATCTAAATCGGCTTATAAACAAAGGAGTTATGCCTAAAGATACGTAAAAACTCGTGCAATGGTTACCTAGCAAATTACAGTTTTTTCAGGATTACTTAAAAACTACTAAACCGATTTCAAAATTTCAAAAAAAGAGACCAGCTTGGAAACTTGCCTGATGTAATAACGTTTAAATCATTTCAATCAGTCCATCCGTCTTCGAGTAATCGGCGGACATACCTACACAAAGAAGACATACATACAGACGAACAGAGAACCTCCTCCTTTTTGAAGTCGGTTAAAAAAATGCCTCCACCCATGTCGTTTTTGGTTGTCATGTCATGTCGTGTCGGCCAATGAAGAAGCGCCCATACTCTGCGCGCCCGTCTCGAATTTGCCGTGCCGTTTAATTTATTTGCACACGCTCATCAGGAACCATTTCAAATAATCATATGAAATTGTGCCACGCCGAACCGGAAGATAATGCGTGTTTAAATTGAGATTAGTCGCGTTGCAACTTGTGACGAGCTTAGATATAATGGCTGGAAAACAATATGAATGACTGTTGACGTTTGTTCGTGTGACCTATGACTAAATACGCCTGGCTATTGACGGAAAAGCTGAAGTTTTTTTTTTAAATTTAATAGATAACCTTTTCAATATTGCGCCTCGGTCAACAGACGATGCAGCAATTTTAGTTATAAATAAGTTTTGAGTAAAAATTTCATTTTTATGACAAGCTTTTTTGCTGACAGTACTTTGTATTATTATATTATATATATTATACATTGTATTGTCATCTGAACCAAACCTGTAAAGGTACAAAATTTAAGCTCCATCGGATACTGGGAAGTGGGTCAAATTAAGCTTGCAAGATTTATCCCCCACTAACTAACTAACTAACTAACATGACAAGTTAATAAAAAGCTTGTAAATAACAAGCGCTTGTTTAGTAAATGTAAAGTCAAGCTAACAGATAGGTACATCACGCGCGCTATTTGCTATGCAAAGCTTAGATCGTATATATACAAAGTATGATTAGCTTTATAAAAGCTTATAATTATGCAACACACTACTGGTTCAAATCATACTCGTTAATAGTTATTATTGGACCAAGTGCTTTTCCAATCAATGTTGTTCAACTAACTGTGATATGGAGATTATCAACGTACTACATAAATACTTCAAAATTTCATTTTAAAAAATAATCATCACTTTTGATAAATTGTTTTAAAAAAGCTTCATATTTATTGTAAAAAATTTCGATTGTCTTAATTAATGTAAGCAGGAAAATACCTATGGTAGTAATATCATAATTAGGTATATGGTATTTTCTAATGTGTAATGGCTTCATAGGCAATGTATAATTAAAAATGTAATAGCGCGATGTAGTTATACTTACAGTAAATGCTGATTTATACCTAGTTGGTATTCTGAAATTAAATAGATAAATAAGACCCGTCTCACGGCGATATGTGCCGTATACTCCACATTAGGTTGTAAATGCGTGCAAGGAAACGCGCTTTACGAGTCATTTGGAACGCAATTCGGTGACACTCTCGGCGTTAGCGACAGCGTCTAAGAACCAGCGCACACTGGCTACTTTAATGTCGACCGATAATTTGATCTGTCTGGTAATAAGTACACAGTAAATAGCAGCAGCGGCTTTGATGATTGAAAAGTGAGCTATTCGCCTACCGGTACCGACGAATCTGCCTGGCGACTAAAAATCGAAAGTGAGACCTGGCTTTTATTATTATTAAATGTTTATTGCAGATATAAAAAACCATACAAGTTTGTTAGTAAAATAACTTATCCTTTGTGAGTAAGTAGAAAACAATTAACTTAAACTTTGTCGTGAGATTAATTATTAGTTAAGAAACCTGAGAGTCCCACCCACATGCATTCGCGTCCAATGCCTCTGAATGGGACAGTCAGGCCTGTCTTTTAACTACCCCCAGGACACCATTCGGACTACTCCTTAGTCTGCATAACATTGAAGCAGTTCGCTTCCTTAAGATCCCGTCAAAATCATCAACACCTGAATCATACTTGAAGATCATCAAACATACTTAAAGAAAAAAAAATTGCCCTTGGCGAGTTTCTTGCCGGTTCTTTTCGTTACAAGGTCTCCTGCCGTAGGATTTGCGAAGTCGAACCGATGGCGTAGCTTCATTGACGTTCATAAGTGTTGTTAAACAAACCTAAATTGAGATTTTATATTATTTTTATGCATTCACAATGCAACTTTGTAAGTAAGTATAGGAAAAATTTGTGATAGTAAAAATCCACGAGCCCTATAAATAGCCTGCCCTGCCTGAAAGCTACTTATAGGGCTCGTGGTTTTTTACTATCACAAATTTTTCCTATACTTACAAAATTGCATTGTGAATGCATAAAAATAATATAAAATCTCAATGTGGCTGTTTCATCTTAATCGATTGTTAAAACATTTGTAAAAATGTTTCTTTCGGATGCGAGGGTTTCCTCACATTGATGAAGCAACGCTGGCCTACAGCGTAACAAGTGATAGCAAAATTCGACGACTCGTGTAAGCCTTTCGGTAGCTTAGTTGGTCAGAGCATCGGGCCGGATTCCCGGAGGCGCGGGTTCGAATCCCGCCTGAAAGCTACTTATAGGGCTCGTGGTTTTTTACTATCACAAAATTTTTCCTAAATCTAAATTGAATAAACGAAATTGATTTTTTTTTAATTTATTGAAGCATTACTGTATCTGGGGAGACCCATTAGCATCCTGAAGGCATTATTATATTGAATGTGGTGTAAAGTCGCACCGCCCGACCGAGTTTTATGAACTGCCGCTAACTCCTAACTCACTCCCTCTTTGTGATGTCTATTATGACATTCTAAATATTCAGAAATTGTGGACGAAGCGACCTCGCGATACCGCCTCGGCGAGATACGAGAATTCCTCAAGTTATTAGCCGTAGCAAAAAGTTTGCGAAGGGCTTCACATTGTTTTCATTTTGTTTAACAATATTAAATGAGCGTCTAATAGGGAGCGAAATTAAATTCTTCATGTGTGTCGGTCGCTGTGGAGTGGGGTGCTTTGGTTTTCAATTATAGGGAACACATACTGAATTTTTCTTATAACAGTTAACTCACAGAGATTGGTTGTTTACTGGCTTAATTAAAAGAGTTAACGACTATTTTTGTCTTTCCATCCACTCGCATTCAGGGCTCCGATCGTGGTAATTCTATGACGCATTAGTCAAGTGTACGTGCAGTTGACGTGCAAAACCGTTTTTGATAACGCGCGGCTTTGACAGTGCGACAACGTTTTCTGTTTCGGTGCTAGTCTTTGGAACTAAAACAGTTTCCATACGACAGTCTATTTTGACAGCTAATTTCGTATTGCAAGTGGTTCCTCTGTCACGGATGTCACCGGATCAGACATGTAGGACCATGAAGCTCGACTTAATACTGAGGTAACTGAAGAGTGCAGTACGAACAATTTTTTGTGACCACAAACTACACAGTGGCTGTCTTCCGTCTAACCTACACTTTAAAAAAAATACGTATGGTCATATGAGACAACTGACAGCCACTACATACTAAATGTCAAATTTGCTGGTGTTCACTTTTTTATTCAGGGTGAGAACTCCAGTTACCTCAGTATTAAGTCGAGCTTCATGTGTAGGACTATAGGTTTGCGTGACGTGTGCGTCGTTATGTCATTACGGCAATACGAAGTCAAACGTCAAGAATACGCGCATAGAATTACGGCGATTGGCGCGCTGTTTGGTCTTACTATTTTGAATTCTAAAATTGCGTTTTGACCCGCCTTTTAATATTAGTTACGCTGTTGGTAGTTAACATAATATGATTATAAGGGTTTACTCGCTAGTTATTTTCGGGTCGAGGTCGTGCGAGTGCGTGCCCTCTCGCAGCAACCGAACACGACCACACCAGCCAGGGACCGTACTCTGAAACGCTAATCTGAAACTTCGGCTAGCCCCACCCCTTTCACTCGATTCTGTCCCGACTAGAGCGTGAGAGGGACGGGTAAGTATACCGAAGTTTCGGGTTTAGCGTTTCAGAGTAGGCTCAGTCGCGATGATCGCGTGGAGGCTAATAAAGTAATTCCGTCCGATCGGCCGATTAGCGGCCGCGGGGTGAAACAAGCCCGATTGCGTACTAATTGCGTACGCGTCACGTGACGGGCTGACGGCCGCCCCTTCACACCCCATTACTATAAAGAGAGTTCTTACTTTTTTCAAACTATTCGTTGCATTTTATTTTAGTTTTTAGTTTTTTGCATTCACAATGCAATTTTTACTTCTGAAAAATGGAAAATGAAGTATTTAGAAAAAATCGACCCGTCTCACAACTTGCTCCGATGGGACTCGAACCTTACTATTCGTTGCATGTCAACAATGGTCATATTCATTGTTGATATTCTACATAGTAACAAAACTTTTCAGAGCTTAAAATCTATTTCTCAGCGAATACCTGTGCCAAATGTTTAAGCTTTGTGTTGATAAATAGTTCCATCATCTTTTTAATTAATAGTATTAGTCAGTCAATTTATATACATTATATTTCGTCGTTTCATTCTTTGATATAATATTTACAGAGTAGTCCCTTTAACCTACAGGCAACTTCGCACGTCTTTAGAGATTAAAAAAAAAAAAAAAAAAAAAGTTCACTAATCTGTCATTTACTGATCTGTGGTCAGTTTGACGCCATTTTTCTCATTCCTTTTTCGTGCGAGGCAACGAGCGCACGCGTCTATTTTAAATGCCGAAACGCAGCGCACAGGAAAATGTTGAACGAGTCCAACGTTTATATTCTTCCGAGAATGAAGATAATGCCACAGGTACGTTTATAGTGCTTTATCAATTCCTATTCGAATATTTGTGCATACAAGTTATTAACAAGCTACACATTAGTTAACTAAATTTATCAGATATTAAGATACAATTAATACTTATTTGTTTCTTGTTGTTCACTGGTGAACATGAACAAGTGATTTCACTAGATGAGATTAGCTAGGTACATAAAATCAAACTAAATCGAGATTGACTGCGAGTCAATCGCGATGTCGTAATTAGCTGCGAGCTAATTATGGGTCATATTTATGACATGAAGTAGAATCTACCCGCGTTCAAGGATAGACGCATGTTATCTACACTTTATTTAGTTACATAAAATCAAACTAAATCGAGATTGACTGCGAGTCAATCGCGATATCGTAAATAGCTGCGAGCTAATTATGGGTCATATATTATGACATGAAGTAGAATCTACCCGCGTTCTAGGATAGACGCATGTTATCTACACTTTATTTAGTTACATAAAATCAAACTTAATCGAGATTGACTGCGAGTCAATTGCGATATCGTAATTAGCAGCGAGCTAATTTATGGGTCATATATCATGACATGAAGTAGAATCTACCCGCGTTCTAAGATAGACGCATGTTATCTACAGTTTATTTAGTTACATAAAATCAAACTACATCGAGATTGACTGCGAGTCAATCGCGATATATCGTAATTAGCTGCGAGCTAATTATAGGCCATATATTATGACATGAAGTAGAATCTACCTGCGTCCTAGTATAGACGCACGTTATCTTCAGTTTATTTAGGTAGTTAGTCAAAATCAAACTAAATCGATATTGACTGCGGGTCAATCGCGATATCGTAATTAGCTGCGGGCTAATTATGGGACATATATTATGACATGAAGTAGAATCTACCTGCGTTCTAGGATAGGCGCACGTTATCTACAGTTCATTAAGTTACATAAAATCAAACTAAGTCGCAATTGACTGGGGGTCAACCGCGATATCGTAATTAGCTGCGGGCTAATTATGGGTCACATATTATGACATAAAGTAGAATCTACCTGCATTCTAGGATAGATGCAAGTTATCCATAGTTTATTGTCTGCTGGACAACATAAATTATTAGGCCATAATAACTTATTCGTTGAATTTTATTTTTTACATTCTACCCTCTCTACCCTCATGTTGTTTTTTTTTGGCAAAAAAGAGTATGTTTGTTTTGGACTTTATCGAACAATCTTTGGAAAAATCCATCCAACAAACCTTGGATGCCGCAGTATCGCAAACGGCTCACTCAAGAAATTACATCGATAACTTTCGATCCACAATAATATTGTCAGCGTTGAGGGCGTCTACGTCCGATACGCCTGATTTTGGAGATGCCATTCAGCTTAGCTAATTTATGAATGGATGATTTATGAAAAATAGGTCTACCAAAAGATCAGAAAGAGAACTTGACAAAGGTACTTGATACCAAATAATTGTTGAATGTTGCACGCACCTAAATTAAACGCAGCGATTGCTGCCGCAGTTTCTGACGTCGTCGTCGTGAGGGGACGCTACAAAATGTTTCTTGGTTTTCAACAACAACAACTTGATATGGGTACCTCGGCAATAGGTAAATAGAGCAGTGGACACACTGCTCTCCTCAGACGATAAGATACAATCTCTTTAGTATCTAAGCGACGACTGTCGCACTTTGGTATTGATTTACACCATTTCCTAACGAAAGATAGGATTAAACTTATTACATCTAGTTTAGAAAATAATTTCCTGCACGTCCTACAAGACTCCGATAGATATGACTCTTTATTGGGTAATACATCATCCGAAAATATAAATGCCAGTAAGGCAATCGAACGACAAGGTTCACAGATTTGGAAAACATTCACAATTCAGAAACCTTCTGCAGTTCAGTCCACAGTCAATCGTCCTGCCCATCTGGGAAACCGGTCAGGACCTCCTCAGTACCCGTGAAACAGGGGGGCGGCGGGGAGGTCAAACCACAGGACAGGACAGAGGCTAGCGCCGCCACCGCGACGAACCTACCCTCAGCGTGCTTCGTCTCATGCGAAGAACTACAATCAACCCAGGCCCCGTGCACTGCCACAATAACAAAGGTACACGCTGGCAGAATTCAATACTTTTATGATTGTTGGTTTCATATAACATACAACAAAACTGTACTATCATGGATCCAAAACGGATATTATATACCCTTTTGTACGGAAGTGACAGTCTGTCGTGCTTTAATCTAAATTTACCCCCGAAGAAAGTCACGAGATGGCCCAAGCTATAAATAAATTAATTGAATTGGAGCTATTTCACATTGTTCCCCGGTAATTGACCAGTTCATATCAAGAACTTTCCTTGCACCCAAGTCTAATGGTGGTAAACGCTTTGTCTTAAATCTTAAATCATTAAATAAATTTATTGAGAAGAAAAACTATTTTAGAATGGAAGACTATAGAACATCTCCTTAACTTATACCACAAGGTAGTTTTGTAGCACCGATTGACCTCAAAGAGGCGTATTTATGACTTCCAATATGTAAGGAAGACCGAATAATATTTAAGATTTCATTTTCAAGCTCCAAATTCAAACTTAGCTATCGACGAATTTACTGACTTGCCTTACGGCCTATCCGTAGCATCAGCATCCAGGGTTTTTACCAAAATTATGAGAGAGGTTATATGTCCTATCTTAGAAGCCAAGGTCATAAATCAGTAAATTTATTTCGACGATGCTTAATAAATAAATTCTTTATTTATCAGACAATACTGTGGCCCATAGAAGGTTAGTAAAAAGAATCTTAACATAAGGCATCGGGGACACTTCCGTACGACTACGTACGGTACGACTCCTAAATTGTTACAATGTTTAGGTTTTGTTGTAAACCGCGAAAAGTGTCTTAACGCCTTCTCAAGTCTGTACTTTCCAAGGCTTTTTATAATTATGATACGCAACATTTCTCGCTGTAAAACGCAGAAACATTGCACAAATGATCAGAAATTATTTAAAATTACCGAAACGTACAATAAGAATCTTTGCTAACTTTATTGGTGTTCTAATTTCGGTCTGTCTAGCAGCTAAATACGGATTTAACTTTAAGAACGCTAGAAGTTTTTGGCATTGCAGCGCCATAACGGTAAATGCAAAGCAAAAATTTAATTTTAAGATGACCAAAACTGGTCGCGCAATAACTTTTTTACAAAATTCTGTCCTATGAAAGCTTTTACAAAGGAAGACGATATTGTGCAATATTACTGCGCATGGATAATACTACAGTAGTATGCTACATTAACCGTCAAGGTAAATGGAATAAAATTTCGACGCTCAAAGAAGTTGACACGATGTAGGTAGATTCATCGCCATTTGGCTACACGCGTCATAAGTAAACACAAAAAAGAACGGCTCAGATATTGAGCCAAGTAAAAGCAACCCCGATACTGAATGGGAGCTATCTGACGAAGCTTACGTTTATATTAAATCACCGTCCCACGCCGTACCGTTTCACTGTTCGTAAACCATTAAACAGTAACATCGGCTCACATGAGTGTATTTAACGAGTTCTAAAAGGCGCTTTCAAACTTAAACCAAGTCGCCCTAAATATACCTCTACTTGGGACCCACAACTTGTTCTCAACCACATACCTAATTGATACCCAAATTTAGTACTGAGCCTAGACAAGAACACTTTGTACAATGCACAGGGTACAAACTTTCACGCTTATAAAACTAGAAAATGTATTCATTTCTCAAGACGGTGTTAAGATAGCCATAACCGACATTATTAAAACTTCGGTCCCGGGCCGCGAACAACCCATGCTGTACTTGCCATTCTTTCACGAGAAAATAAATATATGCCCTGCTTCAGTCCTCGTCGATCATATATATTTTTCAAAAAATATGAGGACTTCGAACGCAGACAAACTGTTGTTAAAATACAAAAACTCCACAAGCGCACCAGCTCGCAGTCTTTAAGCCGCTGGGTTAAATAAGCTGTTGGGAGCTTGGGAGAGGGTGGCAATAGCACACGATACGCCTCCATCTCGACCGTGCTTGCTCACGACTCAGTGTTTGTAGACGAGATAAGAAAAACAGCTGGTTGGACAAGTACCTACATCTACACAGCCTTTGCTCGGTTCTATAACCGGCCTATTGAAAGTGAAGATGTCTTCGCGAGAACCGTAACGTTCCCTACTAATGATTAGTTACTTTTTTTTTTTTTGTTGCTGATTTATGATTAGGTATTTAATTTGTACGGAGAAAACTTAATATTATTTAAGGGTTGATTGTTTACATTCTGCTTATGAACAAATACATAATATGTTTAATTGAGATGGTTATTTATTCTTATAAAAACAACCCATCAACACCTCTTCTAGAACAAAACTTAAATCTCTAAACATCTACTCTGTAAATATTATATCAAAGAATGAAACGACGAAATATAATAGATGATCAAACGAACTACTGTGAAGTTCGATCGCTATTATATGAGTCGTTTCATTCGAAGATATAGCAACCCGCCCAGCCCAGTAAACCTCAGCTGCAGGCAGGTTTACAAACCCACTAGTTAAGCTTTGTTCTAGAACACCGCTATTACTCTGAACTTGCTCTAAACGAAATGAGAAAAATGGCGTCAAACTGACCACAGATCAGTAAATGACAGATTAGTGAACTTTTTTTTTTTTTTTTTTTTTTAATCTCTAAAGACGTGCGAAGTTGCCTGTAGGTTAAAGGGACTACTCTGTAAATATTATATCTTCGAATGAAACGACTCATATAATAGCGATCGAACTTCACAGTAGTTCGTTTGATCATCTATTTTTGTTAATATTACAACAATTATTTTCGGCTTCTACTACACAAAAGTAAATATTAGCACATTAGGTCAGTCGTAGTAACAAACATAAAAGTACAATAAAAAATAATTAACATCTCCGCAACGTCGCATTCTTTCAGAAGCTGCAAGCGCGTAAACGCGTTGCCAAATGAGTTGTATACACGAGGCATTTTCAGCCCCATTTGTCGTGAGTTGGCCCGCCGTCGCGCCGGGCCACTGGCACTGGCACTGGCACTGGCTGGCCCAGTTGGCAACGGCCAAGGCCGTCCGGCATGGGCCCAGGATAATTAGTAGCGACGATACTGGCTCGTTGCGATGACGCAGCCCGTCTAGGCTTTGCAGAGGGGTAAGTAAACCCATGTGGCTATGATCAGATATTTTCAGAATAAGCACCCTTGTTATCAGTTTTCATCGTAATATTGAACTATGCAGATTAATATGTACACTGCGGAAAGTAACATTGCTATCGATTTATATCGTTCATTAAAGAAAATGCTGTCTTAATTTTATGCGCGTATTATAGATGTGTGTTTTCATTGTAACCATCTACCATAACGCTAGATGGTTTCTAAACCACGAGATGTTTGCAAACCATAAATTGTCAATGAATATTATGGTATCATCGCCATAAACTGGATTTACAAAGAAAGAGATTCAATTTTACATCACAATACCGAATATAGGTACATAATTTATTATAGTGTTACGTACTACATACACACTGTTTTTATGAAAGTACTTAGTACTCTTCAATAGGTATAATAGCATACAAAACGAAAAGCGCTAGCGACGTGATATAATCAAAGCAGGGACTTTCGTATGTAACAGTTGAATGGCTTGGCAAGTTCGTAGTCGTAATTAGCGAACGAACACTTCCCCAATCGCCCATGAACGCGACTGAACACGTGGGAACATCCGAGCGCGCGCGGATGTTACACCACCCCATGCCCGCGCCGTGCCTGCCGTGACAGACAGGTGAAGGTCGAACTTAACTGCTGGAGTTTACGATTTCTTTTAGTGCTATTGTAATTATTGCGTCTATTTATTTCTAGCATGGAATTCGTACGAATGTTTTTACGAATAACAACCCTAATTGAGCTCAAAGCTGAAAAACAATTAAGTACGTTTAATTATGTTCTGTTAAAAATGTTTTACCATTTTTCTCACTTTTTTACGCCACTTATTATTGTGTACCTACATCTATCCTACTAGTTAGTAAGGTAAGACATCCAAAACTTTTGCGTTACTGACTGACTGACAGACAACGCACCGCCGAAACTATTGTATATACTAAACTACTGTATATATATAAGGATATTTTGACCCATTTGAATATGTACCAAAATACTTAAAATTCTAACTGTTTACAAAATATTGAACTCAGGACCGTGATTTGCAGGTAAGTATTCAGGCAGTAAATCTTCATTCAGAAATTATTTAGGACTTCTTTTGTTAAAGTATGTTTTATGAGGAATTTTGATGTCAAGGATTGGTAAAATCTTCATTCAGAAATTATTTAGAACTTCTTTTGTATGAGTATATAAAATTTTATGAGTAGGTAATTTTGATGTCAAGGATTGCGCGTGTAGACTAAAACTTAAAGAGGTTGTTAAAGTGAAATATCTATAAACAACTTAATTGGCACTACTTCAGTACTATTATCTCTGTTGGCTATAGACAGTGCTAGTAATTGGCCGAAGTTTTCTAATTAAATACTTGAAAATTGGCTGTGACTGATTGAGGTTTCAAGTTCAGTTCATCATTATTTTTTTATATTTATTTAGATTACAAACTTAAACTTTTTGAAGGGTAGAAGGTTATCAAAAGGACGAATATTCAACTTCAATGACTGTTGTTTACTTGTTAACGTTATAAAAGTCAAAATAAGCAGCCTGTGTGTTAGAGAGTAGCTCTCTACTGCTCATTAAATACTGAGGCAGCTTATTTGGGGGCTGCCACGCACCGCTTTTCAGTACCTAAGTTAAACAGAGAAAACATAATTGACATTTTGTTCCAACAACCGCCATCGCTCGCAGCGCGGCTGTGCCCGGATGCCTCCGCACGCGTGCAAACTCAAAAAGCGCACACGTACGCGGTGCGTGATAGCGCGTGGCGATGCGTGATAGAGCGTGACGGCACGTGATAGCGCGTGACGGCGCTATATCGGCACTGGCTGTCCTTTTAGGCCCCGCAACGGTAAACTGCTATACATTATGCTTCGGCGTGATTCAATGCCAGTTTGAACACATGATAACTTTATTAAAATCTTGAAATAGCAAGTTCCCATCCAATAAAAATAACGAAATATGCATGACCACAGACTGATCATTTGTGTTTGAAAAAAGCATGTTTATACAACTTCGATCAACAATAACACCATAGTTGGAGTGACAAACACGCCTGAGAAAATATGCGCCCACTGAGCCATTGGAGCGTATATTTATAAGTAGTTCCTGTCAATTATGACATAAGATTGTACATTATTAACCTTTTTTCTCAGCCATAGAAAGTTTTGATTTAGATCGTGACCCTTCATCTAGTAATATTGTTGATCGAAGTTACCCAACCCTCGGTTATTGATTTTCTTAACGAATAACGAACAAAATACAACTTTTAAAGGACACAGCAAAAGCAATTAGCTAACAAATACAAATGGCTTAACAATTAAGGTAGAAACAAACGGACCTGCAGAGCCTACGAACAAGCGCTCATATTTACATAACACTCAGGCGAATTGGGCCTTCCAGCCGAATAGTTTATTGTTCTTTTTCGCTTATCATTGCTTCATAGATTAGTTTTTGGGGCAATGAAAACGTATTATGCTTTCCATAGTGTGTTTCCGACTACAACAAAGTGTAGATTTGACGCGAACGGACGGAAGTAGGTCACAGTGGCACACACGGCACGGCGGTGTTTGTGTTGAAGATTTTGGTGAAAATTGTTTGTAATATGCTAAATAGAGCGATGTTTTTTTTACCCGCGGTTTAACCCGCTTGGTACCTGTTTCCGTGGGAATATCAGGTTAATTTGTAACCTATGTCACTCAGGAAGAATGTAGCCTACTAATGGTGAAATAATGTTTAAAATCAGTGTAGTAGTTTTAGACTTTAACCATTATAAACAAACAAACCAAAAATCTAATCTTTCCTCTTTATAACATTAGTATAGATTTCCATCTGATGGGCATTATAATGCCAGATTAAAGAGGTCATAGTTAGAATTGCAGTTATCATTCGATAACCGACGAATAAATTCGGAGGCTCGATGGCGCTAAAACTATAGGATCGCTACTATTTCTTTTAGCTGTAAAGTAAAAAGTTGACATTTCAAAACACAGTTCAGGGTGCCTACCATCAACCTTAAGACAGCTATTCAAAACTAGCGCGATCCAGAATAGGTTACTAAAATGAATTGCTTTATTTCGTACCATGACCTTCTGAAAACTGAATCGTAAATGAATTGCTGAATGTAAATGAACGAACGATTTGTGTCCTTATTTCTTCTACCCGTCTCTTTCACTCGATTCTGTCATGCCCGGAGATTGAGAGGGACGGGTATAACCTGCAGGTGTCATGTTAGCTCGACCGAGTTATAAGTCAAATAAGAGTTCATGACAGCTAAGCGGCTGTGAAATGTCACTGAATCGCTTTGTCATTGACGCAATAGCAATAGAATCTCGATCGCAATTATGCTGTCGTGGTATGAATAAGCGAAGTAGATCAGTTTAGGTCCTAAGCAAAACCGCAATAAGAGTTGATGGTAGGCACCCATTGCAATGACATCCGTATTGCGGTTGGTCATTCTGTTGATGTTGGCGGTACGCATCACTGCGCTTGTGTGTGCGTGTCGCGGAAACGTCGCGTCGGTCGCGTCGTCACGCGCTGAATTATTACAATTCACAGCCACCCTCCCTTCGCGGGGATTAGGGCTGCTTAGTTTGCTTTGCGTATTTAGTGTAATACACCAGCTAGTGGGAAAGAAATCTGGGACGCTACCACCAGCTGTCATCGCAACAATGTTTAACAGCTCGTAAGGCCTCAGATTTTGGCAGCGTTTGCTCTTCAGCTTTTGAACTACGGCACAGTTTTAATCAAACATTTCATAATTATTTGTCTAGAAGAAGAAGAATGAGTGTGGGCGACCGCCCATGCATGACATTGAGCATCTAATTATGCAGTTGTTGTATACAGAAATACGAGAATATCTCTCGTTTTTGATGCCGTCATGTCATGTCTAAAAGTTAAAGAACATAATAGACTTATAGTGCCACAAGCTTTTCTGTTCCGGTGATTATCTTTGAAACTAAAACAGTTTTCATACGAAAGTCCATTTTGACGGCTAATTTCGTATTGCAAGTGGCTCCTCTGTTACGGCTGTCACCGGAACAGAAAAGCTTGTGTCACTGTATATTATGAATATGTACCTAGTAACTATAGCACGATTTATGGTAGGTAGTAAAGAGGTATTCAATTTATTTGCTGCCATCCCTACTCGTTGGAGTTATGTAATTTGTTCGCGGCGACTATGATGATGCGTCGCGAATTTACATGCAGCTGCCGTCATTACTGCCTCTCTCCGCAACCTCCACCGCGACACTGAGCGGGTGGCGTACTGTCGCCAATATTGTATACAGGAGCGTTTTACTAAGTAGCATGAAAGCAAAAGCCCTCAATGTCGCAGCAATGTATGTCGAACATAACTTTGCAAATGCAAGGAAATGGTTCGTGGTAGCGGGTGTCGCACCTGGGCCGGTAATGTATGCGTGTTTTTATCCTGCGGAGTGACGTGACGCGGCCGCCGTTACCTTTTTGCACGCAATTTATTATTGAGATTGTTTGACACTTCGCGGTACAAAGTACGCAGATATTTTTTGTACTTAATAGCTTTTGGGCGTCTCACTTGTGGAATATGTTATGGGTTACCGAATTATTACGTTTGGGTTTGGCGGTCATTTATCATTTCTTTGTTTTTTTTGTGGCCATATTTTAACATTCAACATGTCTTCGAATGTTGTATTTAGAGTGAATTAGTCCATTTATGTTTCAGTTTTTATGGTAAAGTTCTATAGACAGCAAATTATATTCAGAGTTAACTGTATACAATGCAATATCCTAGCAATGCACTAGATTGCCGCCTCTGTGGTCTAGTGGTACACAACACCCAGAGGTCCCGGGTTTGATTCCCAGTGGGGGTACAATGTATTCGGTTTGGTTGGTGGTAGGGCTTGTTCAAAGTCCGCCTGGCTAGCTACCACCATCTTACCTAAGCTTGACGCCCTAACAACGTTGTTTTCAGCATTGTTGTGTTCCGGCAGTTAAAGATAAAATAGCCAGTTCCTCAGTAATTGATCGTTTGATTTTTTGTGTTGATTGGCCTTATCATCAATTAACATCAGGTGTGATGAAGGCTAAGTGCTACCCCGTTGTGGAAAAAAATGTATACAATAAACAGGAAAAGGATGGGTATAGTGAGAATTATCGAGTCGGTTGTAATGACTTTATATTATTCGATTGTAATAAAAAGAAACAATCAACTATCGTACTTTATCGGTCAGGGCTCCTGAACGGGCGCCAAAATATTGACGGATCTATAATCGCTGAATATCGTGACGATCAGACAATATCATGATATGGTGAATTAACCATGGTTAATACACATGGTGAAAAGCAAGACCCATTTTAACAGTTGAAAAGATAAAAAGATAAAAGATAAAAATATTCTTTATTCACTTAGACATAATAAATATGTACTTATGTGTTGGGGCCAGTGCCCCTTTCTGTATAGATGTTGGGAGAAAGGGGAATCCTGTCCTTGATGGAATGAAACTGGAGTGGACTGTAAAACTCGTATAATACTGGTGCAGATCAGATAATAGAAAATAGTACAAGCTCGCGCCCGACAGTGGTTTTGTACGTGTTGCGTGCGCGCGGAAGCAAGAGAATGGGCGTTTGTGCACTACACTGAATTTTACCGATCCGGAAAAAAACGGATGCTTGTATTTTAATAATTAATTATTATAAATAATAGAATTTATTTATTTCGTGTAGTTTAGGGTTCGAAACATTGAAACTACACGAAATAAATAAATTCTTTCTATTATAAATGATTAAATTATTAAAAAACAAGCATCCGTTTTTTTCCGGATCGGTAAAATTCAGTGTAGTGCACAAACGGCCAATGTGTCGGCGGCGCCCGCCGTCCGTCGTACGCCGTCGGTAGGCCGTCGCTCGGCCGTCGTCGTTCGGCTACGCCGTGTGTGTCCGCCCGTCCTCGATGGGCACGGAACCGGTTGCTGCGGTGCTGTGGCTGGCAGCGGCCTCGTCTTGACCATATGAATCGTCAATATTTTCCTACCACCCATTCAAGACTTTTTTAACTGACAAGAAGAATGGGCGCAAGAAACTTGCCAGCGTTTCTTAGTTAGGTAATGACATTTACAAAAAAAATACATATCGTTACTAATACAACAATTGCTTAGTATAAAAATACATCATATTAAACAGTGATTATGTTATGTGTTACATCATGACCATGCATTGCGGTCATTCAAATAATCGTCTACTTTATAGTATCCTTTGCTCATCAGCGACTCTTTAATGTAACATTTAAATTTATGCAATGGTAGTTCAATTATATGCTGTGGAACTTTATTAAAAAAGGCTATGCTTTTCCCCAGAAATGAGGCTCTGGATTTTTCTAGCCTAAACTTGGGAACGACAAGTTTATCTTTATTTCTTGTGTTAAAGCGATGAATATCGCTTAACCTTGTGTCATACAAGGTACCTTGTATCACAAATGAAGAGAAATCACAGCATGTATTAATACTCACCATTCACATTCTTGTAGAGCTAGTTACTACAGCGGGCGACGATTCTCATGAAATTTCGTATGATACAAATTAAGAGAAAACAAAGCATGAATTAAAACCTTCGGTCAACAATAGTAAAAAAAATAAGAGATAAGAAATAGATTTATTTGACACACACACACACACATTAAAAAAAATATATATAAAGACAGGACAATAGATACGCAGACAAAGACAGGAGTAGAATAGAAAAAAAATGGTGTAAGGAGGTGTGTGTGGCCAAAGAACCCTGTCTCAGCGAGATGCTTCTTAGTCACACTCAGGTGGGCGGAGTGACGAAGAAGCGCTGTTCAATCTGACAGGGTCGATTAGTACCTACTAGATGAAGGCTCACGAACTAAATGAAAACTTTATATGGACACAGTGACTTTTTTTTAAACGGAGAAAAAAATTTAAGTACTTACGAATGTTACGATCTTATATTATAAATGTCAGGAACCGTTCCAAGTTTGAAATAAGTACCTAAGTATTCTTGACACTGTCAAAATAATCTATGTATAATTATACGCTCGGCCATATCTGTCACTCCAACTATGTATCTAGAGCTAGGTGTTATTGTTGATCGAAGATCACATTTTCCTGTAGAGCTACGAGTACTAAAGCGGGTGACGATTCTCACCGGGGGAAGACCGCGGGACTCCACCTGTATTCAAATCGGCACAAGTTGTGATTTATCGCGACCAACCGCCGCTCGAACAACTCCTCAACTTTGCCTCCGCTCCTGGGTAGTGTTGGGACCGAATCGATAACAGCCTTATCGATATTTCATTTTATAGTTCAGGTCCGGATTCTTGAATGGTTCCAACTTGAAGTGTAGGTGTAATGCTTTTCCTTAAATTCATATCATTAGCCTTTTGCCTTAAACTAATTAAGGCGGAAAACCGATGGCCGTTGGGGCGGAAAGGCCTTAAACTAATTAAGGCGGAGAACCGATGGCCGTTGGGGCGGAAAGGCCTTAAACTAATTAAGGCGGAGAACCGATGGCCGTTGGGGCGGAAAGGTTCTCAAATGGCGACCGCATACCGGACGACGTTCCATGGGCAGGCCCTCTACAAGGTGGACTGACGATCTGGTGGCGGTCGCGGGAAGCCGCTGGATGCGGGTAGCGCAGGACCGATCGTTGTGGTGATCCTTGGGGGAGGCCTATGCCCAGGAGCGGGCGTCGTTCGGCTTACATGATGAATTAAGGCAAAACAACTTATTTTAATTTTTTGTTTTTTGCATTCACAATGCAATTTTTATTACTGAAAAATGGAAAAGTGAGGGTAGTAATATCTCCACATTGATGAAATTAACGCTGAATTTTTAACCGTTTTAAATTTGCTAACAACAAACTTAAGGCATAATTAAATGTCTTTGCAATCACAATGTTTTTTTATAAGATAAACAAATGGTAGTAGAAATAACAAACTGCCTACAACTTTTTCATCAGATTAAATACCTTTGCTATGGCAATCTTAAGCCACAAGTGTCTTTACGTTTGCGTATTCATGTATTGTTAGGTTTAGAGTCGATCACAGATTTTCAATTAAGAGAAGTTAGGTACTCAGGTGCCATGTTCAAGTATGTACTGTGCCATGTTCAAGTATGTTTTAACAACCTTGATGAAGGATAATTATTATTAGGGTAAATGCAAACTCTGCCCTGTTATCGATATTTAGTAATAATTATTCCTGAACATCACTTCGCTACTGTTACAAATTATCTGTTTGTCTTTACGCGAGAGCCGTAATATAAACAAATTACACATTTAGTGATGATAAATTTCAGGAGTTCCTCTTGGAAGCAATATTAAGATCACAGAACATGGAAAGTGAGAAAAAAATCTTTCTGTGTTCTGTGATTAAGATATTTATGATTTGATTGTTTGTTCCGATGATCGACCTCAGATAGAAACCGAGATTTGTCATCGATTCGTAGAAATATTTTTAACTCTGCTCAAATATATCAAATGTATATTAAGTAGGTATGTATTTACAAACAAAAAGTATTTAAGTACATACTTATCAGTTATCAAATTCACGTAGACACAGTTTCTTAAGAAATTAACTACGGGCTTAGATAATTGGTGTGATTGTAAGAAAATATTTATGTATTTATTTAATTTATTTATATCAAGGGTTAAGAGACCGTAGGAAAACTAAAGCAATAATACTCGGTGAAGGATTGCTTAGCTGAAGTGCTGAAGCAGTGGGCGAGATGATGTACAAAAAATGGATGTTTGAGCGAAAAGGATAAAAGCCTCGAGTCAATAATGACGTAATAGTCGTAATCATTAATATTATAAGATTTTAAACTTTCGCGTTCCATTATAATTATAAACAAGAGTAACGGGACTCAATGCGACATTTATTATGTAGTACATTATGTAAGTACTTACAGCTTGACGTTTCGGCTATGTTGCTATAACCGTAAGTACATAATAAATAGAATAGAATAGAAATATTCTTTATTCAAATAAACCCCTACCACCCATTCAGGACTCTTTTAACTGATGAGAAGCGTCGCGAAAATGTCGCGATGAGTCCCGTTACTCTTGTTTATAATCATTATTATGTTTCACGGCTTCATTCTCTGCGATTTTGTTTACAAATGTAGTTGCGCCCCCAAGCGACAGCCTTGCACGGTAGTTTAAAGTTTTTTTTTTTTTTTTTTTTGTATTGGCAACACTGATTTCCCGCCAATTTATACATTCCTCTACTCTGTGGTCCCTAACTTACCTGTTTGGTTACCTGTCACATTCGAATCATTCAGCGTTTCCGTGCTCATGCCTTCGCACGTCTACTCTACTCGCTGCGAGATACTTTGAACATTGGGGAAGAAAAGGAAACACCATGAAGACAGTGAAGAAGAAAACGTCGTTGTGCTGTACCAGTGCATTACTGAAGTGATCCCAGGTCAGATACTATTATGTTATTGGGCTACTAAGCCACTGAAATTTGCTTGAGGAGCAAGAAAGATACTCGTTCTAAAAAGAACTACTTATGTATTTCCGGATGGTTGCAATTATTGGTCACTAAGTGATGCGTTACTGTTATACCCAGGACAGATAGGTACTGTCACGTCATTGAGCTACTTAGCCACTTAATTTGCTCACCGAGCAAGAAAATTACTAAAGAACTATGTGTTCCCGGGTTGCTGCAATTGCTAAGTGATGCGTTACTGTCATACCCAGGACAGATACCGTCACGTTATTGGGCTACTTAGCCACTGTATTTGCTTAACGAGCAAGCAAAGTACTCGTTCTTAAAAGAACTATGTTGTCCCGGATGGCTGCAATTACTAAGTGATGCGTTACTGTCATACCCAGGACAGATACCGTCACGTTATTGGGCTACTTAGTCACTGTTTGCAACCCAGTTCAGTTGCTATATATTCGTATTCGAGAAGTCGAATCGGCGTCGCAGCTCTCGGGATTGTCACCGGTATCGCCGTACCCACTTCCGGCCGCAGCATCGCCACATCAGGACGAGGCAGCACCAACGGCCACAAAACAAGGGTAAGCATCAGTTGTCTCGACTGTTCACTGCTCTTCAGCCGAGGGAAAAAACCGTATGTAACAATATAAAGCTGAAGGTCAAGGATAGACTTTTTAAAGATTAAATAGTTCCAAACTATTGTGACCTTTTAGCAGCTCCTACCCTCAATCCCAAAGCAAAAGCCGCTGTTTCAAAGCCGCTTGTCAAAGAGAAACTACAATATTGCTAAAGAAAAGCAGATTGGGATAGCTTTAAAAAAAAAAAAAAAAAAAAACCTGGCCATAGCCATGGAATCTATATTTATCTTTATTCTATTTGCCTTCGTGGTCAAGTGGGGTATGCATCAGTTTTCAGGGTGCCACTATGCGTGAAGTACCGGGTTCGATTCCCGGTCGGATAAAGGTCGAAAACTTAATTTCGATAGTGTTAGTTTCCCAATATTTATACTAAATGACGAAGCATCCAAAAATAAAAGCCTATTAGGCTATACATATATTGTAAATTGATGTATGTAGCATTTTCTGTGATAGTAATTTCATAAAAACTAAAACGCTATGAAATTTGAGATTAATTTAAAGAATAAATTTAGACCTAAAATACACCTAAATAGATATGATTAGAATCAATCAGGTTTTTGGTAAAAATGTCTCCAAAAACCGAATCCAGTTTTGAGAAATAGGTAGGTACTCCAAAACTGAAATCCTTCATGGAAAGGACACTGTCAACAAGAATCCTTAACAGTTTAAGCCACAGCATTGGAAACCAGCCTATAGGGCGAATACCATCTCCGATGCTGCAAGAGGTCACCCAGCGCCTGACGCACCCGCCAGTCACATCAAGACGTCGACATCACGCGCCGCTATCCAGCATCCAGAACTTACCGGTAGTAGACCACGAGGTAATACGTAAGTCGCCTGCATTATTTTACTAATGCATGGTTGGACATTAGTACATTACCGATGACCCTATAATATCATTGTAGATAAAAAAGGCAGAAAAATACTATGCAAATTTATTGCTCATTGCAATTATGGTTCCAGTGTTTAACCTATGAACTAACTTAACCTTGTATACGAAAATAATGTTCAATCAAGATAAATAAATATAAGTAAAAAAGGAAAACAATATCATTTTAAAATGTCACTTTGGGATACTTAGTACAGAAACCAAATAGTGATAATCGCTTTATACTTAATCTCGGGCAACTAGGACTACCGCGTGACATACTTTAAGTATTTACTAAAAACTGTAACATGACGTCTAGATATAGACCTCAAAAACACTTACATGTTTATTTCAATACATAACTCGCATTGAATAAGTACCTTTAACTTCGTTAAAAATACAATTCTTTATGAATTTCAAATTCTTCATGAATTCAATCACCTAGTTCCTTTAGTCACTATACAGTTCCGTTTGTCTATACTTAAATAATAAAATAAATTATATAATTTTTGAGATTTCGTGAACTACCACCAGTAATATATTAAAACGACATAAGTATACCTAATTAATCCTTTTGACACTGGTTGCCTTCATGACACGTTTAGTTCACCAAGGATATACTAACTTCTCACTAACTTTTCTACTAAACAAATAGACAAAAGTGGTTTAGTATAACATACAAAAAAAAAAAAAAAAAAAAAGTAAATTTCTTGCGATTTATTTTAAAAAGTATTAGGTTTTTTGGGATTATTTTACGTTTATTTTTGGGAAGTTCAATAAATGTAAATTGCAAGACTTCACAAAGTTCCTCGGGCTTATAGCGTTTACTCTTGGCCTGCCTGCCACCTATTATTCCTGGCTTGAATATTTTAAATGTTTGTGTATTATTAATTATCCTAATTATGAACAAAACATACTTATCCCTAAGATCGTAGCCGATAAACGTTCCCGTCTTAGACTCTACCGCTCCTCAGTAGAAGCAACCCCAGCCAGTTAGTCTGGCTAGGATTCATTTTGCAATAACCAGAGTCTTGTCAGAGCCATTTGAAAGAAAATAAAGCTTCATTGCACATTAATTCACTCACGTTAGTAACCAAAGTTACGATTGCTATAAGTATTATATTACGCATACCTATGTGTAAAACAAAACAGCTATAAATATTTTATAATAATATTTTTTGGAAATATAATTGTTCGCATCTTACAAACACAAAAGATGAAAGTGAAGCTGTCTTACTTATGAGCGAAAAGTTCGGCAATAGAGAATAACTACTAAATGACAACTTGGACATTTCTGAATAATAAGATTGCAAGCCATTTTAACCAAAATTTTCTACTTAAATAACTTGAAAACCGGTCCAGAAGCACAGGCAGTCGACGCTTACATAATATATTGTAAAATACTAGTTCCATTCTCATGCTCGCGTCATGAATTATAACAATTGTATTTTATTGTTTGCATTACAAATGTGGGCATGTTTCAGAGTTTAAATGTATATTATATAAACATATTGATATTATATACTTAAATGTAATAAATAAAAATAAAAATAATCCTATTTTAAGCATTAGTGCCATTTTCATGAAATTATTATATTATTAGACATTTTCAAATCTTGGAAGACATTATGTGATTGTCTCATGTTGGACGATACTGCCGTGGTGCCATTGGTTAGAATTATACATTTCTGATAATATACGTATTTTGAACTAAATATTTACTTATTAGAATCTCTTTTCACATGAACACACATCTTACAAGTTATCAGTTATCATTATTTAAGCCACTTTGTCACAAAACATGTATAAACAATACGATAGACGTATCAAAGCCTGGTTAGCCTATGACATCAAATATAGTAAATATATGGTCAGAACTAACAAAATATTTATTTTGAACACACAATTTTGTCAATCAATTCAAATATGGTACAATAATTTTAAATCTAATCTAATATTATTATACTCAATTTTAATGTTATATAATACTTATGATGATCAGATCACTGAATCGAGCTATTTATGAAAGGAATATTCAGATAGACCCACAAGGCCTAAGAACCTACAACTTAACTGAGATACTAAATACATTACTTAACTATTTGGCACAAAAGGTTCCAAATTAAGATCTAGATCTTGGAAGTCAAAAATATAATATTAAATTTTCTGTCAATAAAGGTCGTTAACTCTGATGGCTTTGTTTACTGCTCATTACAAGCAATCATTTCTTTGCGAAAGAATAAATAATCTATACCATAACACAAACAGAAATTGTAATACAAATCCAGACCTAATTCATTCCAACCATGATAAAAAGACCTTTTTATAACACACTCTGATTTCTGTCAAGCAAAGTGCATTGAGGAATATTTAAATAAAACACCAGTTACACTATTTTTATTCGTTACAAACAATGTTGGAAACGTCCTCATTTATAGGAAAATTCACAAGCAAACAATAGTACCTACCTGACTAAAAAATATTCTTCGTTGTAATAGTCTTCCTATATTTACTGCACATCTGCACTGCACATAGCAAACGCCATGCGGCGACTTCCACTACCAGCAGGGCTGGTGTTAATATTAATTTAAGTGATAGGAATGCCGCTCCATGCTGGATGGAGCGAACCTTCATCCGCTTTTTCGCCTATGTTTACAATAGAGTAATTATCTAAAGCACTGATCAATTTGGTAGATCAGTATTGTTTTTATTTGATTTGTGAATTATTCTGTAAGAAAAATACAATAATTTAAGATAATAATGTAGTACCCACGTTGATGATTAAAAACCAAAGATCATAAGAAACTTGATGTTATGACAATATTTTCTTAAAACAATGTCATTACATACTTATCTTTTTACAAATTTTTATCACTTTCTCTAAACATCCTACATTTGTAAACAAAATCGCAGAGAATGAAGCCGTGAAACATAATTGAATATCAAACGAACTTACCAAGTGAAGTTCGATCACAATTATGTGAACGGCTTCATTCGACGCGATTTATATACACCCTCCCTATTCTATAATTAATAATATCAAGTATTTATTACTTACCCTTCCCTCTATTTGATAAAAATCTATAAAAAGTGCTTTAAACATAATGATTCGAATGTGACAGGTAACCAAACAGGTAAGTTAGGGACCACAGAGTAGAGGAATGTATAAATTGGCGGGAAATCAGTGTTGCCAATACAAAAAAAAAAAAAAAACTTTAAACTACCGTGCAAGGCTGTCGCTTGGGGGCGCAACTACATTTGTAAACAAAATCGCGTCGAATGAAGCCGTTCACATAATTGTGATCGAACTTCACTTGGTAAGTTCGTTTGATATTCAAATATTGTATGTAAAATACAGCTCCACTTATTAAATGTGTTAAGACTCAGCAGACAGTGAGGATCCTAGAAACTCGCAGGATGCTACATGCTCAATGCATATCAATGATAGAAAAATAATATACATGAATAATTCTAGTAAATAGTGGGTGCTATCAGACTGTTTCTGTCAGAGAGAAATAGATGCATGGCGAGTATTGATTTTTTCACTCATTTTCATATTGTTTTGGGACAAAAAGACAATCCCATTATATAAGTACAACTACTCGTATTTTTATTAAGTTGATTAATTGGAAAGGTTATTTCTCTTCGATTCCCCGGTTAATGTCCTCCATAAAATAGATTGTAAACTTCTATGGCGCTTATCGGCGTTATTCAGCAAAGTACGAGGAAGTAACCTGTAAACATATTTTCAGTGTCCCAGATCGGGGCGTTGATAATTTGGTATGATTAATAAGCTTCGGCCGCGGCGCGCTGCGGTGCGGTGCGGGTTTGTGCGGACTCACGCGGGCCGATTGCGCCGCGCTGACTCAGCGGGGCGCGAACACCGGGCCGACCTAAATTCTATTGCTTGACAATGTAACGGGTAAATATCTTTGTCTTTGTGTAATTAGGGGTGGGTTCTACAAACAATTTAATAGGAAAACATTGTTTTTTGAGAATTTATTTGAGGAAAGACTGGTTTACCTACTTTTTTAATGATCTAATTCTATTCCAACCTTCTTGACTAATTGAGTCATTTTTAGCAGCCTTCCAAAAAAACACAAAAGGATTTTCACTAGTTCCTTTATCTCTTAAAATATGCGCTATGAAAAATGCGCTTCATTAAGGTAAGTTTTCACATTGATTGTCTTTTCTTACTTTTTAACCGACTTCAAAAATTATCTGTTCGTCGCGTATATTTTTTATTTTTATATATGTACACCGATTACTCGAAGACGGCTGAACCGATTGAAATGATTTAAACGTTATAACATCAGGTTTGTTCCCAAGTTGGTCCCATTTTTTGAAAATTTGAAATCAGTTCAGTAGTTTTCAGGGAATCTTGAAAATACTGTCGTTTTCGTTACCACTTTATGTTTTTTTTTTCTTTTTTTTTTATTTTATTTATTTTCCGAATACATATTACATTTAAGTTAACACAAACTTACATCGCCAAACTGCTAAAGCAGTTTGTAGGCGCACGCTTATTTCAAAACTAATTTACTATAAGTTAAAACTTAAATGCTAATAAATAACACACAAATATAATACTATTCTAAATAAGGCACCAAACTTACATCATGCATTTTTTTAATTTTTTTTTTAAACCTATTTTGCAAGTTAATTTTGGCTCTTCTAGCAACAACGAATATTTATTAAATAATTTTGGAATGACCCAATTTCTGCATCTTTCCCCGTAGTAATTTTTAGCCTTGATTTGTACAAGTTTTTTGTTGGCTATGGATCTCGTTACTATTTTGTTACATTTCCTTATCTTATGTTCATCCTTAAAGTATGTTTCCAGAGCCATAAGGTAGTTTATTCTCTTATCTATTGGTAATATTTTACATATCTTAAATAATTTATAATAATCATCTTTACACTGCCTTTTACATTTTACGTCTACTAAGTATTTTAAAAACCTAACTTGTAACTTTTTAATTTGCTCAATATATGTTTTAAACGTCAGCCCATAACACGTTAAACCATAACTCATAATAGAATCTACTAAAGCGTAATACACTACATACAAAGTTTTCTTACTTAAATTTCTTTTTAAATGATGGAATTTACCCAGGACCGATCGAAGCCTATTACACACCATCTTAACATGTTGTTTCCAATTAAATCTACTGTCTATAACTAAGCCTAAATATTTAGTACTATCTACATACTGTAGGGGTTTACAAGAACAGTTAACCTTATTCTGATGCAAACAATCATAAGAATGACCTACAACTTGTAATTCACTAAGGGTTGCCCTCTTTGCTTTCACGTTATGGGGCGAACATATATGCATACAATTAGTTTTACATGTATAAGGTTATATCTTGTACCATGAAGGCAAATGAAATCAACATGTGTTGCTCTGAAAAACAAAGATTTTTATTGTTAACACAACAATTTTATCCTATTAATAATTAACTGATTACCAAACACATACCTGAAAAACAAAGAAACGACATTTAAAGTTTATCATTCCGTCCTTCACAAATCCTTATTTCTTATAATTGTTTCACTTTCCAAAACAATGGTATTTTTCGTAAACATGAAAAATAACCTCAATCAATTTTAATTAACTACAGACTACAGATTTAAGTGTCATAGATAATAAAGGAAAATCTCTGCTTTACCGACATAGGTACTCAAGATCGAACCTGCCCCCTGATTCACGAACCGTCGGAAACGGAATCGGATTCGAATTCTGTGTTTTGTCTTTGTCAATTCTATAGTGAGTAACAGAGACAGTGCATACATTCCGCTGTCGGGAGCGTTTCCGACGGTTTGTGAATCGGGGGGCTGCTTTCTCGACAACGCTACGCGCGGCAAAATTCAAATTTAAAGAAATACAGAAATGTACTTTCTTTACATTTCCCCCCTTAGGGAAGAAAATTACTCGAGCAAAATCTCGTGTAAGTTTTCTTTTAAAAACAGCTCTCCCCTCTCTTCTGTTTCTTCATCTCTTGCTTTTTCTTCTTGTATTATGGGTATTGGAATAAGTTTTGTGATATGAAAAAAATTCGACTCCGTTTTCTTGTGTCCTGTGTTGATTTTATATATTGATTTCGAAACTTTTTCAACTATCTGAAATGGTCCGATTTTCAATTCTTCTAGTTTTTTCCTATTAAGCTTGTTGCCGTTTTCCACATAGACCATATCTCCAACATTAAATTCATGGCATTTCCTATTTTTGTCGAATAATGTTTTGTTGTATTTATGTGATTTTATTGTATTCTGAAGTGCTGTTGATCTATCTCTGACCCAGTCATTATGTGTTTTTACTCGCTTTAATTCCGTGGGTAAAACAGTGACATCCGTACCATATAAAAGATAACTCGGTGGGAAACCGGTTACTGAGTGTATTGTTTGATTATATTTACTCACACATTCATGAGCTATGGTTGTCCAGGCCTTCTTGTTTCCATCTTCATTAATTTTACATCTGATTTTGTTTACCAGTGTTTGATTTAGCCTCTCATTTAGACCATTTGAGAATGGTGCGTTTACTGCGGTAAATACCATAGTTATCTTTTTGTCTTTTAAGAAAGTCTTGAATTCGTTCGAATTTATCCCTGGATATTGGTCGGTGAGTAGTATACCAATGTCTTCTGTTTCTGATATGTTCGTGACTAGTCTAATAAAATCATTTGCACTTTGAGTTTTTGAAGTTGAGATAAATGCGTATCTAGTCATGTGATCTACTAATAAATGCAAATATCTTTTTGTAGATCTAGAACCTCCAAAACCTCCTATTGTGTCTATAGAAACTATTTCAAACGGCCTTGTGGCTGGACCCAGATGAGACATAAATCCAAATTTGTGCTGTCCTCTTGACTTATTTTTTATACAAATCTCACACTCTCTACATACTTTATTAATGTTTTTCATTAAATTTCTTGCTATGTACAGCGGACTAATTGTCTTCTGCATTTGTTTTATTCCAATATGACACAGATTCTCGTGGATATTTCTTAAAAGTTTGATGCTAAATTCTTCAGACAAAATTATTTTTTCTTTGCTTCTAATTTTTTTATAGCATATGTTTTGTTTATTTATTATATTATTTTTATTCTTTTGTATTTCTTCATTATTTTTCTGATCTATTAAAATATCTTCCAGGTTAACCAAGTTTACAATCTTTAATTGTTCATCTGTATTTTCATTTGATTCCAATACAGGATTTCTACTAAGGCAATCGGCTTCCAAATTTTTTTTTCCTGGAGAATATTTTATATTAAAATCATATTGTGATAAGTAGAACGTCAAGTCTCCCAGTTCTTCATCGGTTCTTGATTTCAAATTCATGTTTTCTAGTGGTTTATGGTCTGAATAAACTGTAAATGACTTGCCTATCAGCCAGTATTGCCAGTATCGCACTGCTTCTTTGATGGCTAAGCACTCCAAGTATATCACTTTTTTTTTCTTTTGGGCTCCATTTAGTTTCCTAGAGAAGTAAGCAACTGGTTTTTCTTTTCCATCTAACTGCGTCTGTTTCAAAATGGCTCCCACACCCTCTATAGAAGCATCTGTGTAAATATTGATTGGTAAATTTTTATCAAAAATTTCTAGAACCGGTTGAGAGCATAATAGATTCTTTATTTTCTCAAATGCTTCTTGGCATTGATCAGACCAAATAAATGGCTGATTTTTCCTGAGTAAGTTATGTAATGGGTCTAATATTATCGCACTCCTTGGTATGTATTCATTATAAAAATTGATTTTTCCTAGAAACTGTCTCACGTTTTTCTGCGTTTTTGGAGTAGGGAAGTTCTTTATTGAAATTAGATTATCTTTAACTGGTTTAATGGAGTTATTTTGGATGATGTGGCCCAGGTATTTTACAGAGTCTGATGCAAATGTGCACTTTTTAAATTTTAATCTGAATCCTTCTATTTTAATTGCTTCTAACAACTGTGTTAGATGATGAATATGTTGCTCGAAAGATGTTGAGAATATTAGTAGGTCGTCGATAAAGTTAACAGCAAAGCCTGTAAGTTTGTACTTTCTTAGAATGTTACTCAAAATCCTCTGGAAAATAGCTGGAGCTGTTTTGAGTCCAAATGGGAGACAAGTCCATTGGAAATGTCCTTCCTGTGTTACAAATCCTGTCTTATACCTGTCTTCTACTCGTAAAGGAATAGACCAAAATGCTGAATTTATATCCAGAGTTGAATAAAAATTACAATTCCTTGTTTTAGTCATTAAATCTTCTATTATAGGAAATGGTTGAGCCTCCGGTACTACTATTTTATTTAAGTCTCTGAAGTCTATACATAATCTGGATTTTTTATTTTCTTCTTTTTTAAATGCTAGTGTGATAGGTGCAGCAAATGGACTGTAGGATTCTTCTATAAGTTTATTATCCAATAACTTTCCTATTTGTTCTTCTATTTCTTCTTTATCTTCCATAGTGCATCTGTATGGCCTTTTGCTGCAATATTTATCTACTAATAAGTCAATTCTGGCTTCATATCCGTTAACAGTTCCAACATCATATTTATTCTTTGCAAATACTGAGTTATATTTGTCAATCAGTTTATTTATTTCTGATTTCTGATATTCATTTAAATGATTAATCTTTATATCGAAATCTTTTTCTTTAACATGTTCGTTAAAATTAATGATGTATTCTTTCATATTTTTGTTTTCTATTATTTCTTCTTTAGCATTCGCTTTAGTATTTGTAGAATTTATTTCAACTTTCTCATTATTTAAGTTTTTTTTCTGGGTGATTTTTAAGTCTTCATTTTGTATTAACTTGAACTTCGTTATCATGTCTAATCCGATCAAAAAATCATATTTAAAATTTTGTTCATCTATAATGAATACTTCAACATTTTCTTCAATATCAAAGATTTTAATTTTTAAGTTTGTCAAACCACTTGTCTTTTTGACACCATTAATTGTCACTAAACTTGCTTCATTCAAACTGTTTCCTTTGCCTTTTAGTTTTAATAACTTCGAATTAATCAGAGAAACATTTGAACCGGAGTCATAGACTCCATAAATTTCTAGTGTATCATTTAATAGTAGTTTGATATTTATTAATGGTGTCACGATTAGTTTTTTTGTTCGGTTTCATGTAACTCGGCTTCTATTACTGAATTGTTTACATGTTTAATGTTTTTCTCTCTTGTTTTAACATCTTCTCTTGTTTTAAACCAACATGCAGATTCGGGGTGGTAGCGACTTCCTTTATTTAACTTTTCACAAGTTTGACATGGGCTTTTGTCCTCGTTTCTATTGTTTCCTCTTGGGTTTCCATATTTTCTGTAATTCAAATTATTCCTTTTATTTACCAGATGTTCAAACTTTCTTACTTCATTAAAAAGGTCAACTGTATCTTTCAATGTTCCTCTATCAATTCTGTTGAGTACGTGTTCTGGCAAACCAGCTGAAATCAGATCGATCAGAGTACCTGTATCAATTGAGTTTCTCATATCCAGTAACAGTTTTTCTTTCTTTATAGCATAATCTACCAATAATCCGTCTTTATATTTGAATAATAAAGCGTAGGTAACTTGGTTCCATCCTTTGTTCGCAAACGATTCACAAAATTTGTTTTTCCATATTTTCCATTCCGAGTCCATGGTCAATTTTATAATCATGGAACTGTACCAATCTATACAACTTTTATCCATGAATAATCTGAGTATTTCAATTTTTTTTTGGTCTTCTGTCACATCAAAGCGAAGGCATTCTTTTTCAAAAGTGTCAATCCATTGGTTTGCATTCGAGTTTCTGCTGGTAAATTTTTCAATCACAAACTTCTCTGCAATGTGTTTTAAGTTTTGCTGTTTAGGCTCTTGTGTATTTTGAACTAGTTTTTCAAATAATTTTTCTAACACACCTGTTTCTATATTTTTTGCAGCCGCAGTCTGTTTTTGATCTATTTCCTCTAAGTACTGGTCTCCAAATTGTAAATTATCATCCCCATCTAAGTAGGTTTCCCTAAGTTCTTCTGTCATTGTTATCCAAACTCTTCGCGTCTGATATCTTTTCTTTAAACTGTTTTTCACCTTGGTAAAAGCCGCTGTTTTTATTAGTTCTGTGTGTAAAACCATAGATTGTAGCTCTTCTGGTATAGCATACACTTTATCTTCACTCGTAGCTATTGAGGTTATGCAATAGATATTTGATCTTGCATCACTCCCGGGAAGTATGGTGAATTCGAAACGAAGTTTCTCCATCATCAATGCTTTGTTACGGTCTTTAAAAACAAAAATGTCGTTTTATAAGGTGTAGTGTGTAGTGTGCATCTTGTACCATGAAGGCAAATGAAATCAACATGTGTTGCTCTGAAAAACAAAGATTTTTATTGTTAACACAACAATTTTATCCTATTAATAATTAACTGATTACCAAACACATACCTGAAAAACAAAGAAACGACATTTAAAGTTTATCATTCCGTCCTTCACAAATCCTTATTTCTTATAATTGTTTCACTTTCCAAAACAATGGTATTTTTCGTAAACATGAAAAATAACCTCAATCAATTTTAATTAACTACAGACTACAGATTTAAGTGTCATAGATAATAAACGAAAATCTCTGCTTTACCGACATAGGTACTCAAGATCGAACCTGCTTTCTCGACAACGCTACGCGCGGCAAAATTCAAATTTAAAGAAATACAGAAATGTACTTTCTTTACACATGTATTTAAAATAATGCCATTGTCATGGGCCCACTTAGTGATCATTTCAAAATCAGACTGCAATTTCTGTCTTAACAGATTTATATCCCTACCAGCCACCAACAAACATGTGTCGTCTGCGTACATACATACCATCGAATGCTTAATCACATTAACCATACTATTAACGTGAATAATATAGCCTAAAGGGCCAAATACTGAACCAGTGGGCACACCGAGTGTTACCTGTGCATCCTCTCCCGTTGTACCTGATACAACAGTGCGGAGCGTCCTGCCTTCAAGGTAGTTACTAAAAAACTTATTTGTTGGCCCCCTGATTCCACACTCCTCCTAAGGCCGTTTGTGCACTACCACTGAATTTTACCGATCCGGAAAAAAACGGATGCTTGTATTTAATTAATTACTAATATAAATGATAAATTTTTAAAAAACAAGCATTCGTTTTTTTCCGGATCGGTAAAATTCAGTGGTAGTGCACAAACGCCCATAGCCTTCAAAAGTTGCGTGTGATCCAATGTATCAAACGCCTTTTTGAAGTCTATGAAGAGCGCCAGAACCTGGTTACCGTTATTAAGTTCCCCATTGATGAACTCAGTGAATGCTGATAGTGCCGTAGTAGTGCTTCTACCCCGACGAAACCCATGTTGACAAGTACTTAAAATATTGTGTTTCTCCAAAAAGTCACTAAGCTGCCCCACAATTACCTTCTCCACAATCTTGTTAATGATCGATAAAATAGCCACTGGTCTATAATTCGTATAATCCAAGTGGGAACCATGTTTAAATATAGGCCTGATCAAAGCTTTCTTTAATAAATCCGGGTAAATACCTTTCTCAGCGCACATGTTAATTAACTTAGCTAAGAGCTGACTAATGTTATGCTTTGCATATTTCAAATCCTGAACCCTGATTTCATCAAAACCTGGTGATTTACTGCATTTTAATTTATCTATAATTTTTTCTATGCTTTTACTATCAACTTTCACAAACCGAAAGGACGTTTCACTTTCCTTTACATATGTACTTCTATTAATAAACTTTTGATTACAGTTATGTTTAATTTTATTAATTTCATTCGTAAATGTATTTGCAAATTTTGAACATATATTAATCAAATTATCCGTTTTACATAAATATTTATTTATTGTATCATCTATACTTAACTTATTCCTACCTATCCATGCATTTATATTCGCCCATATTTTCATTAAATCCCCATTACATTTATCGATCTGATTTCTCATGTATTTATTTTTCGCTTCATTTATTACTTTATTAACTTTATTTCTAAATTGCGTGTATTCCAATCTTTTATTCATATTACTAGGATCATTTTTCCATATTCTAAATAATTCATTTTTTTTATTTATCATAAAAAACAACCTGTTACTCACCCACGGCTGTTTTTCCCTTTTTTCACTTATCGGCTTGTTTTGCTTACACTCAGAATAGATAGCTAAAAATATAGAACGTAACGAATCATATAACAACAAGGGACACTCAATGCTTATTAACTGTTGCCAATTAACACAATCAAGTTTATATTTAACTAAGTTATCATTGACCACAGTCCGCACAGTCTGCAACTTATTAGTATTTTTACCCTCGAGCAAAGTACATTCTAATCTTACACCAATCATTCGATGGTCCGATAAATTGCATACAAACGTGTGTGCGGCTACGCACCGTAGCTCACTGCCGCCGTCCTGTCGCACCCAAGCATGGTCGATGCATGATACCTGTAGCCTCCCCTCCACGATAGCTTCGCGCGTTATCTCTTTCTCCGGTATGACGCACTCGAGCCCCCGATCACACAAGGTGTTTTTATAACTAAATGTAATGTTTCATAACATATCTTTAGGCATAACTCCTTTGTTTATAAACCGATTTAGATGATTCTTGTTTTGTTGAAAAGGGGATACCGTAAAAAGAGTGAAATAAAAATTATTTTTACAAAAAAATAAAACCGCCTTCAAAAAAATTACATCAAAAAGTAAAAAATAATCCCTCACCAAATAACGTAAGTACTTTGAAGTCGGGCGGGTTTTAACAAAAACAACAAAAAATTGTAGGTAAGTACATGTTTCACGCCCGACTTCAAAGTACTTACGTTATTTGTGTGAGGGATTATTTTTTACTTTTTGAAGTCATTTTTTTGAAGGCGGTTTTAATTTTTTGTAAAAATAATTTTTCTATTTAAAGTTGATTTTTTCTACAAGTAATGTAAATTTTAATTCACTGAGAGAAAATTGTAGGTAAGTACCTACCTTAATTATTAAATTTTGTTATATACCTAGTCCATGGTATTAGTTGTAGAGAAGCGAAACGACGCGACGTTACTTCCGCCCCGCACACAAAAGTTTGTGGTATTAAGTACCTCAAGTACGAGAAGACGCGTAACGAATCCCATTTCGAATAGCTTCGCTGTCGGTGCTTTAGATGATCAATATCATTAGACGTTCAATCTGGCGTCAGTTTCGTTCATGACCTTGGATAAGATTGATGTCAGATTGATCGTCTAATGTGTTGATTGATGCAAGATTGAAATCCAGAAAAAAAATATTTTCTTCTCAATCCAAGGTGACAGATTGAACTGAATGACTCCAGACTTATAGTCTAAAGTCACCTTCAGTATTTCTTTTCCTGTCCTTGCTGTAAGCCCACACCCTGTGTCATCAATCATCTCGAGAGAGAGAGTGAGAGGGATGGGTATAACGAAGTTTCGTTTTTCGCTGGATTAGAGTAGGCCTGCTGAACTAGTAACAAGTTCGCTAATCGAGTTGTAGTCGCCGGTTGACTGTAACTCGTGTGTCATCGCGCGGCTATACCGCTTCTCGGTCAAATGTGAGCTCAGTCGCAATACTTGTTTAGTTGATTAAGTAAAAAATCCTGTTATGCCGGAGGAAGTCTAGAATCCTGATTGAAGCAAGTAGGTATAATTATACCGAAAAGTACAAAAGATTAGAGCTGTTATTAAAGTACTTAACTATTTTTTGTAGATGCTAATACAGGAAAAAGGAGTATTAAAATTTGTTTACTTTCGTCTGAACCTTTCATTTATCATCAAGTGATGCTCTGAACAGATAGACGAGACCACGCGTCTGCGAAACGGTAGTGACGAGGTAACGTTTGGTTGCATTCTCAGATCATATTATATTTCTAAGGGGCCACACTGGCGCGTCCGGCGGTTGCCGCGACCGGGGCGCGGGCGGAGGGAATAGTACGTGCTCGCGCGGGGCGCGGTGTCAAACCTTATCCCTAATTTATTTGATACGTAGGTTACAACTCACATCACTCACATTATTATTGTATATAGGTATTGTTTCACAAAGTATTTTTTCTAGTTACTTTCGGCTTGACACCGACTTCAAACAGATCAGTAAGTTCCAAGATTAGTTAGAAAAAGTCGCGCATTTTCGTCATATGAATTGAATGATTCAATATATTTTTCATTTTTACGTGTTTTGGGAAGTGTGTTTTTGGTTGCAGGCGGTTTAATTTAAAAAAAAATGTTTATTTTTTTATTTTTCGTGTAAAAAATGCAGTTTAACCTTCCACTGGCTTCCACCATCAGTTTACCTAAATTACTTGAAAGAATACAACTAAAGGTCTATTCGTGCATGTGGTACTTAAAAACATGCTTTTACTCCTAAGCGTTAAGGAGTTTTACCTTCCATCATCAGCTCACCTAAATAACCTGAAATATTACAACTACAAATCTTTACGTATTAACGATATAAAAAAAATATCCTCACACTCCTAACCATTGAGGAGTTGTACCTTCCATCATCAGCTCATCAGCATGAGATCATGATTAGCAGATGCAAATACTTGAAAAATATATAAAACGTAAAATACCTATAAAATTTGCGAGTTTTCCTCAATTTCCCCTGGATTCCACAATCAGCTCCTAACTTGGTTACAATGAAACCACTTCAGGAGTATACTCTTTCGAATAAAAAAAGAATTATCGAAATTGGTTAATAGTTCCCGAAGATATTGAAGCGTAAAACAAGAACTACTAGACGAAAACAATGTGATTTTTCAGGATTCCAAAGAAACTTCTGAACCGACTACTGTAAATTGAAACTTTGGTCTATCAGATAAAAAAAGAACTATCAGAATCGGTTAACAATTGGCGGAGATATCGTGGAACATACTTAAAAAAAACATTCACACGACTTGAGAACCTCCTCCTTTTTTTGAAGTCGGTTAAAAAACATTATGTACGAACCTTTTCAAAGTCATAAATTAATTCCAACAAAAATATCGCTACTGTCTCCAAATTTTCACTTTCCACGTAAACTTAATTACACGTGAGTCAATGAAGCTTTGAAGTGTACCTATGGAGCTCCACACGGCGGGAGAATGGGTCCATTCTCCGGCCTCCGGCGGATCAATGGCCCACGCCATACCGCCGATTTACGGAATCAATCCGGGGGCCGTGCTGCGTCAGGATTCTGTTTGCGCTTTTCCGGGAAGGGTTTTCCTTGAAGGATTAGGGAGGAAAGAAATACATTTTGAATTTAATCTCACTTGCGTTGCTATTGTTCAATTTCCTGCTTGTGAATTGTGAATGAACTTGGTGCTGCGTGTAATTTTGTTGTTACATGTTTAATTCAAATGAAGTATTATTAATTTCTGATTTGGATTCAACGTATTAAAATGAAAATACTCTGACAGATTACAAAAAAAACATCAGATGTCTAAACTTTTACCACAGAATATAAATAAATTAGTATTACGTTAATATTTAAAGCCTCAAGTGGTTAGCTCACGCACAATTAGTTTAGTTCGATTCATTATTAAAATGCACGGTCTTTACACAATGTGCTTTCATTGAAGCAAAGCGTATAAAATATTAAGAAGTTAGATATTAAATAAAGTTCAAAATACGATAAAAGTTAAGTCGAAAACTAGCGTCGCCGGTAGCTTTGATGTCCCATCATCGGCGGCGCTCTCGGCCCGCTGCGTTTCAACTTAATCCATTTTTCAATAAAACCCCTCCGCTGGAACCTTTTAGGGCTAAAGCTGTTGCCGAAAAAAGTAAATGCTACTGACAGAATCAATTTGCCCTCTTCACAGGAGCACTTGTTGGCGAACGGTCAATGGTTTAGGACACACTTCGATCCTCGATCGAAAAGAATACGCGATAGTTTTAATTTTACATTACTTAAGAAGTAACTAAATAGACCACGAAACCGTGGACACGAAAGAAGTACAAGACTAAGTAATAGATAAATTGTTGTTAATATCAGCTAGTGAGAGTTGCCTGAACTGAATTACATGACATGATAGAACGTTAAAATTGCAGTATTTATGTAGAGACTAGCTATCCGCCCGCGGCTTCGCCCGCGTGTACTACACGACGTTATCCCGCTGGAATGTGATTTTTTTCCGCTATAAAAAGTGGCCTATGTACCTCTCCAGGCTACAAAGTATCTCTGTCCCAAATTTCAGCCAAATCCGTTCAGCCGTTTTGGCGTGATTGAGTAACAAACATACAAACACCCAAACATCTAAACATCCAAACATCTAAACTTTCACATTAATTATAATATTAAATAGGATAGTAGGATATAAGTATTGCCCTCAGATGCAGGTAAAGCCTGATTTAGTCCTAATAACCCTGGGATGCATTTAAAGCTGACAACAGCACAAGAAGTTTAAGAATCGATAATGATGCTAGCTAGTTACTTTGAGAATGATTATTTGAGCAATTGAAGTAATATGAATGGCCTTGGTGCTTACCATCAACTCTTATTGCGGTTTTGTTTAGGACCTAAACTGATCTGCTTCGCTTAAGCGATTCAGTGATCGATCAATGACATTTCGAAGCCGCTAAGCTGTCAGGAATTCTTATTTGACTTATAACCCGGTCGATTTAAGATGACACCTGCAGGTTATACCCGTCCCTCTCACTCTCCGGGCATGACAGAATCGAGTGAAAGAGACGGGTAGAAGAAAAAGGACACAAATCGTTCGGTCATTAACATTTAGCAATTCATTTGCGATCCAGTTTTTAGAAGGTTTTTATAACCTATTCTGCATCGCGCTATTTTTGAATCGCTGTCTTAAAGTTTGATGGTAGGCACTCTTATCGCCGAGCCAGGTTTGTCGAACTCATAACAGAAATGCATTTCAAATAGATTGTAATTACAGAGGCAATGGACGGTGGCCGGTGGGTTGCCAGTGAGCGCAGGACATTAAGCGAAGCCTTTGATGCCTTTGATAGCGGTTATCCGCGCCGTCAATAGGCGACCAGCGGCCATTGAAGCGGCTTCATTTCGGATGACCGTAATTACACGCTCGGGGATTGCTCTCAACATTTAGCGTACCTACATTATTCAACGGTTACCAATTTCAGATATTGCAAGTGACGGTTTATATTACTAAAACGCAATGATTACAGACTGATAATGCAACACTTCATGTAAAATTCTGACTGAAAGTGTTAAGCTATGAAACGTGATGAAAAAGTTAATGAGCAGGACCCACTAGGTTGTCTTGGTGTCTTTACATTTTAATGTAATAGTGAAAAGACCTGCAGAAATCTATACTAATATTATAAAGAGAAAAGATTTGATTGTTTTATTTGTTTGCATCGAATAGGCTCCGAAACTACTGAACTGATTTCGAAAATTCTTTGACCATTAGAAAGCTAAATTTTGCCCGAGTGACATAGGCTATATTTTATCCCGATATTCCCACGGGAACGAGGATGCGCGAAGCGGAACGCGGGTGAAACCGCGAGGATCCGCTAGTTACAAGTCGACTACTGGCAATTGATGTCACCAATAGCTTATTTATGTCTCGCTGTTGCTGACAGTTTTCTACGCACGGGAAAAATAAGGTTGTTCAATGATACCACAAGAGACTCCGTGAAACTAATAACCAGTGTAAATTATCGTGATGGCTAATGTTGCACAATATGATGATATTAAGTTATAAGTACGATGAAATTACTAACTTCATTAAGTATAGTTAGTATACATTAGTTATTCTCTAACAAGAAAGATGCATGTTGGGCAAAACTACAGCTCGTGAGGCCAAGGAACTCGCAAGTGATGTAACTAAGTACTTATCACTAGTTAGTTTCAGAATTATGTGAAGTTGAACCGAGCTCCCGGCGGCTGCTTCTTATTACCTCGACACATTTGTTGCGAACTCGCTCCTCTACGAGCACATTCGCTCGCCAATTATTCAGCGCAGCGTCCCATCTCGCCACAGACGGATTCATAAATTTGCACTGTGTCTACGGGAGTTTTATTAACTTTCCTACTGGCTATCTGCACGCGAGAATAGATGATGAAGCTTTTTAAAATTACATTGTTGTCGGCCACTATTAGTCCCCACTGCTGGGGCTCAGGCCTTCATTGTGGATGGAAAAGGAGAATAGGCCATGACCCACGTTGCGGGCCCAATACCGATTGGTGGGTATTAACGACTGAAAACGCAGCCGGGACCACAAATTACTAAATAGTTACTATGTAACAGATAGTTCACTCCGCTAAATCATTTAAATAAATAGCAACTCTAACTGTAACGCAATAAAGTAGAATTCAGCTTGTACGGCGCAAGCAAATAACGAACGGCCACTCGTTGTCGTTGCATCTCTTTCTATCGCATATATTCTAGCTCTTTTGCGGACCTAATTTCTATGGATTTACAACGCCGGCGTTGCCGCCGCGTTTTCGAGCCGACACGGGGAGTGAAATAGGCCTGCCGGGACCAACGTGCCTTCCGAAGCACGGAGGAGCTCGAGATAAATTTTGGTCACCCATCCAGTTACCGACCATTGGGACTTTTGACCGCCAAGGTCTATAGAAGACAAAATAAAACAACAAAATAATTTATAAGATATTATTGTCTTCTAATAAAGTCGTGGCTTGGAGGACACAGCAACGTTTGTCTTCTATAGAAGATCTTGCGGTCAAAAGGTTAACTTCAACGATCGAAGGCCGGGCGTACTAGCCACTACGCCACTGGTTTCAAATTTGTTACCTAGGTACAAGCTTTTCGCCCGCGGCTTCGCCCGGGTGGAGTAAACGACGTTATCCCGCGGGAATATAATGTTTTTCCGGGATAAAAAGTAGCCTTCTAAAGTGTACTTGTCTCCCCCGGTCGGTGGAGACAAGTGGATGAAAACATAATATTTTTCTGAAGTGTACTTGTCTACCCCGGTCGGTGGAGACAAGTCGACAAAATAGTGGACGTGTCTCTACTGGGGTAGACACCGGGGGAGACAAGTGCACGGACTGAAATAAGATAAAGATAGATAAAAATATTCTTTATTCACTTAGACATAATAAATATGTACTTATGAATCGTCAATATTTTCCTACCACCCATTCAAGACTTTTTTAACTGACAAGAAGAATGGGCGCAAGAAACTTGCCAGCGTTTCTTAGTTAGGTAACGACATTTACAAAAAAAAAAACATATCGTTACTAATACAACAATTGCTTAGTATAAAAATACATCATATTAAACAGTGATTATGTTATGTGTTACATCATGACCATGCATTGCGGTCATTCAAATAATCGTCTACTTTATAGTATCCTTTGCTCATCAGCGACTCTTTAATGTAACATTTAAATTTATGCAATGGTAGTTCAATTATATGCTGTGGAACTTTATTAAAAAAGGCTATGCTTTTCCCCAGAAATGAGGCTCTGGATTTTTCTAGCCTAAACTTGGGAACACCAAGTTTATCTTTATTTCTTGTGTTAAAGCGATGAATATCGCTCTGCTTTACAAATGTATTATAATACTTTTTCACATAAATTATATTTTCATAGATGTAATGTCCTGCAACAGTTAAAATGTTTATTTCTTTAAATAGATCTCTTAAAGAATCTCTCGATCGGAGGTTGTAAATGGCGCGAATAGCCCTTTTTTGGAGCACGAATATACTTTGGATGTTAGCGGCTGAGCCCCACAACAAAAGGCCGTAGGACATAACACTATGAAAATAACTAAAATAGACTATTCTAGCCGTTTCAATATCGGTTAAGAGCCTTATTTTCTTAACTGCGAATGCAGCCGAACTGAGTCTACTCGCCAAGGCTTCGATATGAGGATCCCATTGTAGTCGCGAGTCTAATATAATACCTAGAAATTTTGTATTGTTAATGAATTCGACCGTATCGCCGTCTAGTCTAATATGAAAATCAACTTGTCTTACATTAGGTAACGAAAATTTTAAACACTTAGTTTTCTTTGAGTTTAATGATAAATTATTACTATTAAACCAATGTGACACTTTTGAAAGAGCACTATTTACTTCGTCAGAACAGTCATCACCTCTATCTACTTTAAAGACTAGAGATGTATCATCGGCAAATAGCACCGTCTCACATAAATTCTTCGCGTAGTAAGGAAGGTCATTTATGTATATTAAAAACAACAGCGGGCCCAATATTGATCCTTGGGGTACGCCCATAGTAATGGGAGCTCCGGTAGACTCAGTTTTATTAATAACTACCTTCTGAGTTTTTTCATACAGATATGAATGCATAAGGCTTACTGACATTTCAGAAACACCATAATGTTTTAACTTCCTTAATAGTGTTTGGTGATCAACACAATCGAATTCCTTGGAAAGGTCACAAAAAATAGCGATTACATCCTGCTTGTCCTCCCAGGCATCAAGTACATGTTTTAGAAATGCAACCCCAGCATCAGTTGTACTTTTACCTTTTGAAAAACCAAACTGTTTCTCATGCAGTATACTATTTAATTTAAAATATTCTAAAAGTTGAGCATAAATTAATTTCTCAAATATTTTACTTATTGCTGGTAGTATGGATATAGGTCTAAAATTTGCTGGGTCACTTTTGTCACCAGCTTTAAACAGAGGAATAATTTTACTATTCTTCATTAAATTAGGAAAGACCCCTTCACTTATACATTGGTTAAAAATTATTGCTAATGATGGAGCTATCACATCAATTATTGATTTGATGATACTTGTAGATATGCCCCAGAGATCTTCTGTTTTCTTAATATTTATTGCTTTGAATGCTTTAATAATATCTTCGGTAGTGACATAGCTAAAACTAAATGTTTCCTGGCACTTGTTCACACTAGATTCCATAAGAGAGACAGCGGTGTTGGGGCAAGAATTAAGTCTGCTAGTAGTTTCTAACGGTATTCGAGCAAAGAAACCTTCAAAAGCACCAGCCACCTCAATATCTGATTCAAAAGTCTGATCACTAATTTTTAAGTTAAATGAATTAATTTTGCATTTTGTTTTGCCAGTTTCTTGGTTTATAATACTCCAGGTAGCTTTTATTTTATTTTCAGATGATTTAATTTTATTTGAAATATACCTTGATTTTGCCAAAGCACATACTTTCCTAAATGTTATTGAATATTTCTTGACATATTCAATGAAGCTAGGATCACAGGAAGTCGTTTTTTGTGCATAGAGTTCAAATAACTTTCTTCTGCTATTATAAATACCAGGTGTGGCCCAGTCACTAAACTTCTTACGATCATTACACTTTATAACTTTTTGTTTAAAATTGTTACTAAATTCTTTTTCAACAATATCAAATAATGATTGATAAGAGTTATTAGCGTCAGCAGAAGCTGGCTAACATTGAATTTTATCTTGTACATTATTTCTAAATTTATTAATACCACGTTTCGGTATTGGCCTGCAAATTACTTCGCGTTTAGGAATAACATTATAGTGCTCAAAAGAAGCTAGTTGTCCACTGTGGTCGGATTTAATAATATTAATTACCGATTTCTCAATTAAGTTACAGTTGGAAAAGATGTTATCTAAGCAAGTAGCCGATGTTGGCGTAATTCGCGTCGGTTCATTAAAAGTGTGAAGCAAATTAAATGATTTAAAAAGATTAAGGAATTTACTGGAGAGTTGTGCTAATTTAATATCTAAGATGTCTATATTAAAATCTCCACAAACTACAATTTTTTTATTCTTACGACAGCATATTTTCAAAACATCCTCCATAGTGGACTCAAAGACTGTGTAATTTGCTCCAGGGGGGCTATATACACAGATTATAATTATTTGTTCAAGTTCCACGCATGATATCTCACAAATTCGTTCAACAGAGAGGGATACTATATCCTTTCGCTCTTTATATTGTGTGTTATTAGGTAAAATTATTAAAGAACCCCCCCTTATTGTAGTTTTTCTATTAAATGAACTTACAACACTATAATTATCCAAATTTAACAATAATTCATATTCTTTTAACCAATGTTCAGTAACACATAACACATCAATATTTTCACAATTTAAAAATAAACTTATTTCTAGGTCTTTGCCAGCAGAAAAGCCTTGGATATTCTGGTGTACTATTTTTAAACATTTAGGCCTTCCTCTTGTCAATACTGGGCTAGAGTATGCCTCCGTTGTCTCTAATGGTAATTTAAATTAACCATGTCAGTATTTGGATTCAAAAGAATCGAATTATTTGGAACAGATTCCAAAGTTACATTAGAAGTATCAAAGTTAAACTGCTCAATAGAAGCAGAGGTTATACTAGCCAAGTTGTTGGCTAATTGTTTAAAATAAAATGATAGCGATACCGCTATTTGTCGCTTAAGATAATTAGGCAGATAATATTTATCTTTAGTCAAGTATACATTATTCAACAACATATTGATATCAATAATATGCAACTCTTTATTATGACAGGCTAATGTGTTCATAGTTAAGTTTAGATTATACCTTATTTTATTTTCTAACGGTGAAAAACTTTTACTGTAGGGAAATGTAAACATAACAACTTTCCTTACATTTAATGAACATAATGTGTTGCAATAGGCTATTAACTGGTTTTTATTTAAATTATCCCTGTTCCCAATTAAAATTATCAAGTTTGTGTTTTCACTTAAGGATTTTTTAACAACTATTTTCATGATCTCGTTTATACTGGAACCAGGCATGCAATAATTAATAACAGTTTCCTTTGAATCTTTCTGTAAAAATTGGCCTAAATTCTTCCCAATCTCATCACTGAACATAATTGTTTTGGTGTCAGTAGTTTTAGTGGGGGATTTACTTTTATTATTTAATAATAAACTATCACAAATGTTAGAGACTTCAGGTGTGGTTGGTAAATAGACCTCCTGAGCCGCTTGGCCTAATGACTCCTTTTGACAGAAGTCATTGCATACTGTGTTACAACTGCATCTGCATTTTTTCCCTAATGATTCGAACCGGTCTGAATTAAAATTACAAAAGTCAACCATATTATATGCAGCCATTTTTTGATTATTCAATTGTTTTTTAGAAAACTCACACAAGTTGGAGTACATTTCCCTAAGTGAAAGTTCTAAATTGTCAATCTTATAACATAATTGACTACCTAATAATTAAAATTTTCCCTTTTGTTTCCTATACAAAAAATACTGTTGTCAGCTATTTACGCTACTAATTACCAAACTTCCCCCGACTAAAGGCACCTGCTAACGATTTTCTACCGCAACATTAACGATCCGAAAATTCAGTATCGCCGCCTCATTCGCGGAAGCGAAACGAGTTCGCGAAGTTTCAGAAGTTCGTCCCAAATGATAACCGCGATACAAGAGGGACCAAATTGGTATAATATTAGGGAGGCACGCGCTCGGCGCTACTAACGCAGAATATTCGGGCCGGGGGAGTTTTTAAACGCCGGAAATATGCCTTAAAGGTCAACGTCTATTTCTGCTCGCGTATCGCGAACATGTGTGCGATTAATAACTTTATGTTTCCTTACCTTACTTCGTGGACTTCTTCCAGGTTTTATGTAACTTTTATATATATATATATATATATATATATATATATTTTAATGTTAAAGGAAATGGTATGACTTGCCGCTGTTTGGTACAGATAACTGGACGTAGCGTAGCGAGTAATTAACAACAGCTAAATTAAGCGTTTTGATTTTAACTAATTGACACTTTGATCTGAGTGTAAAGTTAGCGTTGTTGATACTACTATCAGATGATTTTTCATCTCATACTATAAAAATCAAATCTCATTGTGAGTAACTGCAACTTTCCGACTCACCGAGTAGACATACGCCCGAATTCTCGTACGCAAATCATCTTTGGGAGCGTCTCAAACATCATGGCATCTCTTTCATACGTTTGACATTTAAAGTGACAGGGCGATGTGTGAGACGCTCCCATTCGGGCAATACCTATCAGCTGAGTTACGTCTAATGAATGTCATCGAAATCTAGGTACTTTTGTTTTCTTTTAGTCAGACATAGGTTATAATTAAGTACCTATAAATGAATGATTAGCTTGTCGTTTAATATATATGAGACTAAAGCATAGAGACATTAAATAAATTTTATACACGACGAAGGAAATTTCATAATCTTCTGAAAATCACACCAGACAGTCATCTTGCCGCGACCTAGTCTCAAAACATTGTTGATGGGTGTTCAAGTGAGGACGCGTGACACTTTTGCCAGTTTTCACAGCTCGGTCATTGTCCCGAGAAAAACTACGGCACATAATTTGCGAGGCTTGCCCAGAAACTGGGGCGCAACTCGTATATAATTCTGCTGACGATGACTGAATACTAAAAAGCTGAAAGAAAAACAAACTGTTGTTTATTTCACCCAAAAAGTTAACGTACGTTGTATGTTGGAAATGTTTTTGCAAATCGCGTGATCGTAATTATGAAAACAAATGAATATCTGGGTGAGATCAAGATCGTTATTATTTATAGTATTTTTTCATCAAGAATTTTGTTATTTTGTCATATGTTTCGGAGACTATTGTGTTTTTAACCTAATATTGTGTTTTTTTAACCGCCATTGTGGTCTAGTGGTTCACACCACCGATTGCAGACCAAGAGGTCCTGGGTTCGATTCCCAGCGGGGGTACATATTTTATTCGGTTTGGTTGGTGGTAGGACTTGTTCTTAGTCCGCCTGGCTAGCTACCACCATCTTATCTAAGTCTGACGCCAAAACAATGATGTTTTTCAGCATTATTGTGCATTATATAGCCAGTTCCTCTATGATTGAGGATTCCGAAAGTAGTGCGCTTCCACCTTCAGCCTTATCACCACTTAACATCAGGAGTGATGGAGGCTAAGTGCTACCCAGACGTGGATAAAAAAAAGACTTAAGTAGGAATGAAAATACTATTACTTGACTTGTTGATATACATATTTTTGTTTTCCTCAATCACTCGAGGGCCTGCTGCAGACTATCAACTAGGTAAAGACGGACATAGACTAGTTAGACATAGAAGAGTCATTCCACGTTCCTTTCGTATCACATGTCCAAAAGTCCAAAATAAACAATTCCAATTTCTTTTTTAAGGCCTGAATATTTTAAAATGCACAAACTCAGGATAAAGCAAGCGTCATCAATAAATGAACATTTTACTTTCGCGATCAAAACGCATCACGTGTCCACTGTCGATGTTGACTTAATGACTGATTTATGCACAGAACACGGAAAGATTTTCTTCATTTATGCTTGTGCTTGGTCACTACAAGAGGTGAGGAGGGGGGAGGGGGTGCATGGGGCGTGATGACGTCCCTAGGGATTCTGCGTTGCAGTAATCAGAAGCGGTAAGGCTTTGCACGTGAAAGCTTGTGTTATCTTAATTGATCTAGTAATTTAGTATGAAAATTATATGGCGCTTTTATCGTGTTCTCCTAAAAATATTGTTTGTAAAGCTGCTGAAAACCGCGAGTCTGTCTGTCTTGATTTTCAAGAATAACATAGTGACTTCGGTTCATTTATTAAATACTCCTTTGTTTATGTTAGATACGCGGGCAGAGCGAAATTAAACACTTCAGCTACCTACCTAACTAACTTTATTAGACTCAATTCTCAAACATTAAAAGATGGCGGGAACGCTGGTCACAGCCGCGCATGCGTATAAATCTCTATATACAGATTCTATTACTATAGAATAAAATCTTTAAGTAATTATAAAGTTTGGATACAATACAGATACTGACCCTAAATAAAACTTACCTAGATTACCTTAAACAAATCATAACATGAAACGAATGCAGCCGCTGGCAAACTCTAGTTAAAAACAAGCCCAACCGAACTCCAAAAATATTAACGTTTTCGAGCGTCGGAACTTCGTTTATTATTCTGGTCGCCATAATTCACACAACAGTTCACTTTCCCCATTAAATTTACGCTAGCCGCAGCAAAAGCAAATGTAATATTTAAACCGAGCCGGTATACTGTGTTAATGATATTTAATCTTATTTCACGGCATTGATGAGTGCCCAGGGTGCCTACCATCAACTTTAAGAAAGCGATTCAAAACTGGTGCGATTCAGAATAGGTTCCTAAAATGAATTGCTTTATTTCGTACCATGACCTTCTAAAAACTGAATCGTAAATGAATTGCTGAATGTCAATGAACGAACGATTTGTGTCCTTATTTCCTCTACCCATCTCTTTCACTCGATTCTGTCTTGCCCGGAGAGTGAGAGGGACGGGTATAATCTGTAGGTGTCATGTTAGCTCGACCGAGTTATAAGTCAAATAAGAGTTCATGACAGCTAAGTGGCTGTGACATGTCGCTAAATCGCAATTAAGCTGTCGTGGTACGAATAAGCGAAGCAGTTCAGTTTAGGTCCTAAACAAAACCGCAATAAGAGTTGATGGTAGGCAACCGGTCGATCGAATATTCATTAATGCTATTTAAATAGCAATGGACGTTAAATAATAACAATAATCGGCAGAGGCGTCGGCGGCGCGTATTCATTTGCGCCCATTAAGCGAATCTAATTCATACGGCTGATTTATACGCTAGCCGCTCAGGCTATTGAGAACGACTCCCCGTGAAAGCCTTTTTAGTCGAACATTCAGTCGTATTATAATAAATTTTGCGACTGGGAGCTGGAAAAAATTTAGTAGCTCCGACTTGGTGGCGGGAAAATGAACTTGCGGAGTTAAATCGAAAACAAATGAGTTATTGGCGCATTCGAAAGTGGCGGAGAGCGGCTCGTAGTATGAAATGCTCGAAATGCGATGTTTGTATGCGATAATCAGATGGTTTTTGACAGGGAACCCTGTCTTCCAGGATGTGTTCTAGATCCGAATACGGACGGCAATCCGCATGACAGGAAAAGGGCCCTCAACCATCCATTTTTCTTTACCCTACTACACCAGACGAGATATTTCGGATAATTAGATCGCTAAACAACACACCATCGGTGGGTTTTGATGAATTCCCCACTAATATACTTAAATACTGCGCTATTATCCTATCTGAAGTTTTGAGTTATTTAATAAATTTTTCTTTCACTGATGGAACTTTTCCAGAAATCCTTAAATTATCGATTTTTAAACCTGTGTTCAAAAAAGATGAAAAAGATAAAATAGAAAATTATAGACCTATAGCATTAATACCCCTTATTGCAAAAATATTTGAAAAAGCTATGCAAAAAAGACTTTCTGAATTTCTGGAGAAATTTAACATACTGAGAGACGAACAAAATGCTTTTCGTAAAGGCAAATCTACAGCTCTCACAGTTTTCAAATTAATGAGCAAAATAACTGAAAACATTGATCAAAACAAGGAATCTATGGCAGTGTTTTTCGATATGACCAAAGCGTTCGACTTTGTTTCACACGAAATATTGCTATTAAAATGCGAAAAATATGGTTTGAGAGGTATAGCACTACAGTGGATTAAATCGTATCTTCAAAATAGACGTCAATATGTAGAACTAAAAAATATAAATAAGTTCAAAGAAGAAACTGCATTTAAATCATCTACTGTTGAAAACAACGTAGGAATCCCGCAAGGTACTATTCTAGGTCCGCTATTATTTATTTTTTACATCAACGACCTACCTTATGTTACAAATCATCAGATACATTTATTTGCGGATGATATTTCGGTTATCATAGAAAAAGGACACAATAAAAATTATAATGAGGACGTAAATAATACTCTAATCAATATCACCAACTGGTTAGAAACAAATAATTTACAAATTAATCTTAAAAAAACGAAATACATGAGATTTTACAATAAAAAACAAAAAGAAAATAATCTGAATCTGACAAATAACAATGAAGCAATAATGGAAACAGATGAAATTACATTTTTAGGTATTTTAATTGATAACTAATGCAGATGGAAAAAACACATCACTAAGGTATGCAAAAAAATAAATCGTTTTGCATATGCTCTTTGGCGGTTGACAAAACCAGTTAATCAAAAAGCCGCGTTAATGGCATATCATGGCTATGTCGCATCGACTCTTAAATATGGTCTACTACTCTGGGGCAATTCTGTAGATGTACCCAGAGCGTTTGTATCACAGAAACAATGTGTCCGTGCCATATGTGATGTCCCTCCTTTGACGTTGTGCAGAGAATTGTTTCCGAAACTCAATGTACTCACGTTACCCAGCATGTATATTCTGGAATGTTGTTTGTTCGTTAAGGCGCACCCATATTTATAAAAAAAAAAAGATAATTTTAAATCGGCAAGACACCGTGGCAAGCTATTGTTACCTAAAATGCAAACTAGCTTGTATAAAGAAAATTGTTATTCTAGCTGTGTAAGAATTTATAATAAGTTACCGCATTCCTTAACAGAGCACAGAGCTTCCCTTTAAATCGTTCAAAAGCGAATTATTTAAATTTCTTATTAAAAATGCTTTTACTCTGTTAAAGAATTTCTAGACTACAAGTTGACTTAAATATCGGATTAAGTAGTTGACATGATTTTATAATAATAATAATATGATAAATGATTTTAATAATATGACATAATATCCTATAAAGCTCTAGAATATAAATTGATATAAATATCGAACTAATTAATTGACATAATTTTATAATAATATGATAAATGGTTTCAATAATGTGACATACTTAACTAATATTTACTTATAAAATTGTTTAGTATAAACATTAATATCAATATTCACAACTCTGTACCTAATTTTCACATGCCCAATGTTGGCAAGACAGACGGACTTTATAAATTTAAACAAATCTTATGTATTACTCTGTTTTCCGTAAATAAATAATCATTTCATTTCATTTCATTTCCAAAGCACTAATGCAGAGAACTGAAAATTATGACAGTAGAAGAATCTGTTTATTAACAAGCCATAGTTTAGTAATGTGCTGCTGAATTGTCACCAACCGTGACTCTATCTCTTTCTAAAACAAAATTGTAGATGGCGAGAGTATGGCCATAGTAAAACCAAATAAGTACGTTCACTTTATACATAGGCACCGCAAACAGCTTGTATGTGAGCGCGCCCGTACGTATGCGTCGTCGCACGCACACACTTACAAAATTTATGGATGCTAAAAAAGCGACAGCCGCCGTGTGTCTAAAACTTATTAAAAACTTTGCATTATAGATCCCTGATGCTTACCCTACAGGGGAAAGTTGTTTTGTATAGAGATTGACTATGCATTTTTGACGATAGAATAAACTATAAGCAACAGCCCTACGTGTTTAGGCTATTATCGCTCGGTCGGGGCTCGAGTCGGCCTACTTATTTGCTTTTACTATGGCATGGCGCTACCCACGCGTAGTTAGCGCTGTCCTTGTCTAATAAGGAAGTTTGATGCTCTATATCTTCGAAAATATGTAAAATATTTGAAAATAAATACATGGTGTTGTGTTTCTGACATTTCTAATAACATTTTATAAATAAAAAATATTTTTATAAAAAAATAAAACCGCCTTCTAAAAAACCACATCAAAAAAGTAAGAAATAATTCCTCACCAAATAAATAACGTAAGTACTTTGAAGTCGGGCGTGAAACATGTACAATTTTTTGTTGATTTTGTTAATAACCGCCCGACTTCAAAGTACTTACGTTATTTATTTGGTGAGGAATTATTTCTTACTTTTTTGATGTGGTTTTTTAGAAGGCGGTTTTATTTTTTTATAAAAATAATTTTTATTTCACTCTTTTTAGTGCATCGTGCAGGCAATTTGCGTGTTTTCTGGTAAATAGGTATGTGATCAAACTCAAAACCTCCTTTTTCGAAGTCGGTTAAAATACCTTGAGGTATTCCCTTTTTAACAAAACAATAATCATCTAATCGGTTTATAAACAAAGGAGTTATGCCTAAAGATACGTATTAAATTCACATAAAGTGGTAACGAAAACGACAGTGATTTCAAGGTTTCCTGAAAACTACTGAACCGATTTCAAAATTTCAAAAAATGGGACCAACTTGGAAACCAACCTGATGTAATAACGTTTGAACCATTTCAATCGGTTCAGCCGTCTTCGAGTAATCGGTGGACATACATAAAAAAAAAAAAAAAAAAAACATACATACAGACGAATAGAGAACCTCCTCCTTTTTGATTTAGAAGTCGGTTAAAAACAATGTCCGGTCCCGTATTGTTTTGCGGTCGTGGAAGGTTTTGCACATCCCGCATACGAAAACATTTTTGTAATAAATGATTTACATACACGAACTCCAGATCGCGTATGCAAGGTTCGTAATTCCTAGCACACTTTATACCGACGAAATTTTCGCCAACGTCATGCGGCATGCGAATAAAACACTCGAATTAAACTAGCTGCTATTCCTCGTATAAGAAACATCAGCATGCGGGATAACGACCCATCTAAAAGCACCGTTATTAAAGCACACGAGACGTGCCCGCTTTCAACTGTTTTAAGCTAAAAAGCTAAATCTTGGAAGAACATTTTAAACGTATAAAACGTGCAACCGTCAGCTCCAGACACGTTAAATCTGCAGATCCATCTGAAACGAGACAGGGACGTCATATGTCGTCGCAATCTAATCGTGATACGACGTCGGGTGGACGGCCGGGTGTACGACGGACAGCTGCGGTTCACAAGTCCGTCGGTTCCCGTCGCTTAGACGACACAGCGGTGTCAGCACAAGCGGTGGGCCTATGCATTTTGTTTAATCAGCTGAAATCACTGCTATATGGTTGAAATAAACATGAAAAAACACTCTTTCACATTTAAAATATTAGTGTGGATTGCCATTAATTTTTTGTATTTATTATACTAACGAATCCTCGCGGCTTTACCCGCGTGGTACACGTTCCGTGGGAATATCGCGATTAATGTAGATGTTACTCGAGAAGAATGTAGCTTTCTGATGGTCAAAGAATTTTCTGAATCGATCCAGAAAGTCCTGAGATTAGTGCGTTCAACCAAACAACTAACAAACAAACTCTTCAGCTTTATAATTTTTATATATGTAGATTACCTTCTAAAAAGAATGAAACAACTCTCAACCGCCTCTGTGGTCTAGTGGTTTATACCACCGATTTCAGACCCAGAGGTCCCGGGTTCGATTCCCAGTGGGGGTACATATTGTATTCGGTTTGGTTGGTGGTAGGATTTGTTCTTAGTCCGCCTGGCTAGCTACCACCATCTTATCTAAGTCTGACGCCATAACAATGATGTTTTCAGCATTATTGTGTTCCGGCAGTTAGAGATAAGATAGCCAGTTCCTCAGTTATTGAGGATTCCGGGAGTAGTGCGCTTCCACCTTCAGCCTTATCACCACTTATCATCAGGTGTGATGAAGGCTAAGTGCTACCCCGTTGTGAATAAATAAATAAATAAAATAAACATATAAAGTGGTCCTCATTCAAGCTTCAAAGTTCCCAAGGTTAAACTTACCAGGTGCAGTAAAAGCGTGGTGCCCCTTTGCAGTGAGCGGACTCCCGCAGGCCGCCGTTGACTTGCGTTTAATCTGCAGTTGAGTCGAGACTCGACCGCCTTTGTCCTTTATCTCCGCCTCCGCCTCTACTTGTACCCCGGCGCTGTCCAGATAGAAACGTCTGCTAAGTAAATTGTGCACAACTTTATGTCCGTCTGTTAGTTGGTACCTCGTTATTGTAAGACAGCCGGGGATTGTGCAAAGGTTTGTTCAGTTTTGCTTTATGAAGGGTACAACGTTTAACTGTAAACTACATAATTATATATAAAACAAAGACTCTTTGCTTTGCACGTTCAGATCTTTCAATTTAAGAAACGGATTTTAACGCGACTTTCATCAATAGAAAAGAGTTATCAAAGAAAAGGTTTATATCACTATTCCAACGGCAGCACTACCACTACGGTTCCGACGGAAGACCAGCGCTTGGTACTTGCCTAGCATTATGCTGAGGCTGGACCGTTTTGGGACAGTATTTGAAAATGTTATAGCTTAAAGAACACTTTTTTGTAAATGTCCCAAATAAATGTTTTTTTCTTTCTTTCTTATTTTATTTTTTATTTATTTATTTAATTAGGCTCTCACAACAATGAGTACACTATTACTAATAACATATAGTAAACAGATGGTTCTTATCTAAGTGTCCCATTACTTATAGGAGGGCACCGCATGCTCTATGTAAAAACTAAAATAGATATAAAATATAAACAAAAATCATGACAAACAAATTGGTTAATTTACAGTAAATAAAAAAGACTTCTATACTTTTTTAACTTAAATCTTACTTAATATAACTCTCCTAATGCTACGTATGGTATCATGACTGAGATCAACTTTGCTTTGATATTCTCTATAGAATGACATGGCCCGCGATAGGAAGCTATGTAATTTTAGATTAGTGCGACTTCTAGGTATATGGAAAAGCTTATTGTTACCAGGACGTAGTACATGCCGCGGTAAATAAAAGTCCATTTTAGACAAAAGATCAGGGCAGTCGATGGAGCCAGACACAATCCTCTTTAAAAATATAAGATCCATCACTTTTCTGCGGATTTCTAATGTAAACATGTTAAAATGATTTAACCTGTCCTCATACGAACTGAGTTTTTTGCCTAAGTTACAAGAGTAAGATAAGTGCCATAGAAATCTCTTTTGCAGCTTTTCAATTCGCTGAACATGTACTTTGTATATGGGTGACCAAACAACGCTACAATATTTAAGATTGCTTCTGACTAGAGAATTATACATAACCATCTTAGTTAGCGGTTTTTTGAAATTTTTACATTCTCTTAATACAAATCCAAGCATTTTCGATGCCTTGGCAATGCAAGTTTCAATATGTTGGTCGAACTTAAGCTTGGAGTCAATTCGGATTCCTAAATCTCGGATGTCCTGAACTTCCTCAAGTATTTCACCACACAACCTATACTCTGATTTAACAATATTTCTGTTTCGGGTAAATTTTATATGCTTGCACTTTTTAATGTTAAGATCCATTTTATTGCGATTACACCAATCCGCAAATCGATTCAGGTCATCCTGAAGTAACGAGGAATCAATTTCGCTATTAATTGCCCTGGTAGCCTTTAAGTCATCAGCAAACATATACACTTGAGAGTACAAGAAGCACTTATCCACGTCGTTGATAAATACATCGAAAAGGATGGGCCCGAGATGGGATCCCTGTGGGACGCCGGATGAAGCCGTGTAAGGGATGGAACGAGCACCATTCATCACTACTACCAATTCGCGTTGAGAGAGATAAGACCGAAACCAACCGAGCAATGGCTCTGAGACTCCATACTTAGACAACTTCTGCAATAAGATACCATGGTTTACCGTGTCAAAGGCCTTACAGAAATCGGTATAGATCGCATCCACCTGCACACGTGAGTCAACGACATCCACAACATTTCCGACAAATAAGGCCAAATTAGTAGCAGTAGATTTGCCCCTTACAAACCCGTGCTGATTAGGAGACATCAGTTGTTTGAGATGCCACCACAATAGTGGACACAGAAGACTTTCAAATATTTTAGCCATTATAGAGAGTATGGCAATAGGTCTGTAGTTTGCAACATCCGATTTATCACCGTCCTTGAAAATAGGTACAATTTTGGTGTTTTTCCAAACTGTAGGAAAAATGCCTTCACTAATAGATCTATTATAAATTAACATCAGCGGTAATGCAAGTTTATCAGCAGTCCTAGATATAAATACAGGTGGTATGTCATCTGGACCAGCACCCTTATATATATCAAGACTTTTTAAAGCATTTTTAACCTGACCTTCAGTTATAGTAATATAATTTAAAGCGCTGTTGTTAACGTCAACAGAGTCATCAACATCCTCAACTCGGTCGTCGTTATATGTATAAAACATGCATAATAAATTTAAGGATCTTCATTGCATTGCAAAGCAAGGGCAAGCCACTAGTTAACTTTAATAAGAATAAATAATAATAAATTTCTTGCAATCACACCAATTATCTAGCTTATTAATAGTTTTCTTTAAAAAACTGTGTTATGGAAACTAGATAACGGATAAATACGAGTATATACTTATATACTTTTAATATACATAGATAACAGCCAGACCAAGTCAAATAGACATGTTTATGCACAAAAATATTTGTCTAGTTCAAGAATCGAACCCGAGACCTCTGGCGCAGAAGGTAGGTATCCTACCCCCGCGCCAAATCGGTCGTCAAACTTACTAATTACTGACAATATTGGATAAAATACTTAGTTCAAACGGCTATCGTGTTACAAAAAATAAAGTAAGCAAAAACTCGCGAATGGTTGCATTTATTCTGCGGCACTGGGGACTGGGGAATAATTGAGTCACTCAACATCAATTTGCTTTCAATATGACTGTCTGTGTATTCATCACGGGCTAAAAGGACACCCGTCGATTTTTATTAGCGTACCAATGTACGGGGAAGGCCATAAAACTGGAATATGGTGCGTGGGATGTGCATTTGCTTAATTTGTACAAGTTAGGTCCAGTGTCGGTGGCGGTAACTACTGGATATACTGTTCATTGACTGAAACCTGTGAATTATAGTGGTAGCATTATAGAGACAGGCAAAGTTAGAGATGATCCTTCAAATTGATGTAAACATTTTTATAAGACTTGCTTTTGCCCGCAGCTTACTCTGCGTTAGGTCAAAGTAAGAATAACAGAGAAGTTACAGTCGGTGAGAACTTTTTTACTGTATCGTAATCATAATATTTTTAGGCTCGTCACACGTCGCTTCACAGAACGGAATGGCGTCGCACTGTTCACAAGAAGGTAGACCGATTTGAGGAAGTGCGTTTAGAACACGTTGACGCAAAACGCCAAACACGGAAGACACATGAGAAGCCTTCCTATACCTTGAAACGCTCCTGGCTGGAGGAGCGGGAGAGCAAGAGTTCAGAAATAAAAGATGTATATAAAATTAAATGTATAATTCGGTTAGACCGTTTTAAAATGAAATTACAGGGGGGGTAACTGGCTCGGTGATCGGCGTTGGAAGTCTAAGGTCAACTTAGCTTTATAACTTCCTAAGGAGAGGTGAAGCCGCTAGGGTTTAGGGGCAGCGGGTTCTGTTCCGGGGTAGACCGGAGCAGAGCAGGTTCCTGGCGGTTAGGCGCGCAGGAGCAGGTGGAGAGCGGCACGAAGTAGGCAGGTACTCGGCGTGTAGGTAGCCCAGAGAAGGTAGGTACCGGTGAGACTCGGGGAGATGTTGCCCGGAGATACGACCCCAATTATGTTGGGGCGAAAACCAGAAAAAAGAGAAATCTTTAGCGGGTTCTCTCCTATATATACTAAAAATCTTCCAGAACATTCCGGCTGTAAGTAGGTTTATAATTTTTTTGCATAGATAGATTCAACTTGTCATTGGATTTTAATCATACAGCCAAGGCACAAACTAATTACGTCGCGAAGACTTCAGAATTATCTGGAAGATTAATTTAGTAAAAATCTATGGCGCGCGTAAGACAAAATTGCTTCCAATAGACTATTTATGTTGTTACGTTAAGAAATGCAATATAAATATGCACGAAACTACAATCAAAGTATTCCGCATACAGATCACAGGCTGCCACGGACCGCACGGCTGTTTATAGCTGTTACTTCGGAACATCGCAAACAAACCGACAGCTGAGTGGCATCTGACATTGACAGCTCCTATCACATAAATACAATAGAACTGAATAGACCGTATTTGTTTATAATTGTAATGATTTTTTCATAAAATTAATAGTTGGTGCGATTATTATGGATAAAACAATGCAAGAAGTAAGTAAAAATGGCAGCCGTTACATATCCCCCTTTTTAGAGAAGGATTTTGCCTGGGAAAAATCCACTAAGAAACACAACCACCGCAACCAAAACTAAGGTTTAGAGTAGCAGTATACAATAAGATAAGCTGACTGTACGTTATCGACAGTAAAAGTAACACCATAAAATTGACGAGAGGTATCGACAACCAGTTCAAGACTAATCGAATAGAACGGTACAAGAACCAACAATCGCAAGACAGGAGAAGAATTCCAGTTATTTAGTGTAACTGAATCAACATTCCAGTTGAGAATGCAAATGTTAAAACAATGCGAAATTAAAAATAAAATAGTCGAGAGATAAACTTCATGCAGACACAATTCAAACGAACAGGTTCCCTAGCTATAAATGTATTTAATTAAAATTATATTTATGTATAATTTTATGCAATAAAAGCCCTAGCTAAAAATAATCAGATTAAAAAGTAAAAAAACGATGACCCACAATTTATTCAATACATCTAAAACAAAATTTTGCTATTAAAAGGTAAAAATAACGACGAAGACTAATAATTTGTAGAATTTATATTTAAAAAATTTATTTAATTTAGGAATAGTTATTTATTTTAAAATCTTTAATATGCCAGGAACCTAGATTTTTCCCATTCATATCTTCAAGTTCATAAACTAGAGGAGATAGTTTAGATTTAATGAGACATTTCATATATTTAGGAGCAAGTTTTTTTGAAAACTGCTTATCTTTATCACTTTGATAATAAGTTTTTCTCCAAACCGTATCACCAACGTTAAAGTTATAGTTTTTGCGACGAAGATTGTAATGTCCAGAGTTTCGGGAATGAGACTTGATAAGAGAACTTTGCACTTGGTCCATTATTTTTCTAAGTTTACCCGTGTTTTCAGCATACACATCCCTAGGCGCAAAAACAATTTCATCGGACAGATCAACATCAAGATAGTGAGAACCGCACGACACTAACTCTCTCCCGTAAACCAGAAATGACGGAGTATAACCTGTGACTTCACTGACGGCTGTATTAAGTGCGAATTGTATTTTGGGAATGTTGTTATCCCAGGACCTGTGGTCCTCTTCAATAAAAGTGGAAACAGCAGTCATGATGGTTTTATTATAACGCTCAACCGTGTTTACCTGTGGAGTATATTTAGGAGTAAAGCGTACGTTTGGTATTTTATATTGAGAAAACATGTGATTAAGCTTTTGACTGACAAACTGCTTACCGTTGTCCATCAAAACAGTACTAGGAATGCCATGAACAAGAAAGACTTTCTCTTCAATTAAACTAGTTATAATGTCGGCAGTAGCACGACGGATAGGAAACAAAAGCGAGTATTTCGAAAAACAACAAGTGACTACAAGTAGCATAGTATTCTGTTTTCTAGATATAGGTAAGGGACCAACCAAGTCCACACTAATCATTTGGAATGGTCTAGAACATTCCTTAGGTCGTCCCATAAATCCTAAGGTAGGATGATTTGCATGCTTGTGAGAGTTACAAGCATCGCACTCATTAACAAATTTTACGACATCTTTATGCATGCCAGGCCAGAAGTAATTTAAAGAAATTCTTTTAAAAGTTTTAAATATCCCTAAATGTCCAGAAGTAGGATTATCATGATAGTCTTTAAGTATATCAATTCTAGATTCTTTAGGAACAACTTCCTTCCATTCAAATTCTCTAGTTAAGGGATTTATAGTTTTTATGAAGCGATATAACTTATTATTATTTATTTTATAATTGGTAAAAGAGGTAGGGGAATTTTGACAACCGGCAAATAGCTCCAAATACCAGGGATCAAGTACAGGAGGTGAAGAAGATCGGTTGACGCTATCTATAGCCGCTACAGGCACCGCACGGGACAACGAATCTGGAACGACATTATCCTTGCCACGTCTGTGTTTGATGTCGAAGTTGAACGCAGAAAGACGTACTCCCCATCTGGCAAGTCGACCTGTAGGGTTATTAATATTTAGAAACCATTTTAAAGACGAATGATCAGTAAAAACGGTAAATTTCCGGCACAACAAATAATTTAATATGAATAGTTTTATTTTTAAAATTTAAAGGTAGAATAACATATTTAGAGGCAGTAAAAGTTTGACCGCCAGCTGCAGAAAGCTGTAACGGGTCACAAGAATAAAGTTTATTATTAGGATTTAATATATATTCCTGATAATTATTCCCAAGTAAGGATATGCCGGAACCGGTATCTAAAAGACCAACGACATGATTATCACCAATAACAACAGAAATATACGGTCGAGAAAAATTAATTTCAGATTCCGGGATTGGAGACTCAGAATGACTATGAGATAGATTAGATATAATAGATAACCATTCTTTCCATTCAGCTTCATCGCAACGACTAGAGAATCTCGAGCGAAGCTGCCTAGTTTCACAATCCCGATCAATTAGTTTTTTTGATTGGTGGGCTTATTGCAATCCGGACATTCGGGGGTGCGAACACCATCTTTGCCACACTTAAAACAAACTATTGTTCGTGGTTGAGTACAGTTTTTCAAATTATGCGTGTTAGAACGACATCTAGGACAATATATATTATCATTGTTCACAGCTGAAACAAATGACTTATTAGTTTTAGTAAAAGGTTTATTAACAACCGGAGTGCTAGTAGCACCGCGGTAAACGAACTCCGTAGCTAAGTTCGACATATTAGAAGCAGAAGGCTCAACAAAATTTGCCACTTGACACTGTATTTTTTCAACGTGTTGACAAATAGCTTTAAGATCGTCGATGGAGTTTATCACCAAAGACGGAGTAAGAGCATTAGCGTAGCAAGGCCTAATATTAGTAAGTAAAATTTCTAATTTATCTTCCTCTGATATTGGTTTCGTGAGGCGAGAAAACATAACCTCCATTACCGAAAGATATATAGCAATTGGTTCGTTAACACCCTGGGTACGAGCTCTAATATCCGATTTAAATTGAGAGTCATAGTTTTTCGGAAGAAAATCAGCCTTCAGCAAGGCTACTAACTCTCCCCAGGTATTTACTTTTGGCCTGGCACAACGAAACCAATACAAGGCGTCGTCGGTAAAAATTTCGTAACCAAACGACAAAACCCTACTATAATCTATGCCCCTAGCTGTGACAAACTCGTCAACCTTTTGAATAAAGGAAACAACACAAGTTTTCCCGTTGAATTTAAGTTTAGTGAAATCGGAAAGTGCCCGATCGACAGTGTCATGATTTTAGAAGGTTTTTCTTATTTTTTAGTAGCAACACTGGTAATGCCGTCTCTTGCCGCCATTTTGTTAAATTTAATAGGCTAATCTGTGGTAAAATCGGTGGGGGTAGCTAGGCTTGAGCCCGATTAACGAGCAAAGAGAGGTCATTCTTCAAACTAGCCTCGAGGGGATAAGTTCACTAAGACGTCGACTGTATCTATATTGTTATACCTGTACTATGCCTGTACCTGTAAGTTGGATCAATAATTATATGAGTGTTATCTGGAGTCTGCGTTTTCTTCATATTTCAGAAGCGGTAAAGTACCCACGTAAGTTTATTTCTAAACCTGATAATAAGAATAATTTGCTTATTCTGTGCTATAGTAATGCCAAACGAGTTATTTTATTCTCTTCACGCAGAGAAAGGATAAATATTCCAGATTCCATGTTAATGCTTTTTTTTATCTAAATGACATTTCAAATACCTTTGCGGTGGATTGTGTTTCGTACATGGTCGGGGCTACTCTCCGACGGAACGGACATAAACTAAATCGCATTTGTGTTTTAATTGATTGTGTTCGTATACGGTCGGGGCTACCCTCCGACTATACCAACATAATTTAAAAAAGTCTATATGCGTAGCTTAGTACTAAGATTTTACTAATTCGTGTTCGGGGCTACTCTCCGATCGTGTTAGTTAAATCTAAAGCGTTAAAATTGGAATATTTGTGTGGCGGATTGTGTTCCGTACATGGTCGGGGCTACTCTCCGACGGAACGGACATAAACTAGATCACACTTTTATTTGAATTGATTAATTGTGTTCGTGTACGGTCGGGGCTACCCTCCGATTATACTTACATAATTTTAAACGCGGGTATGTAGTAGATATTTTCGTATGGCACGATCATAGCGTACCATGAATCTGGCATAATATCTTGATTGTTGTTGTTTAATTTACATGATGTATTAAATGTGGATTGTACAGAATTAATGGAGATGATTGGCATTATTATATTATTAGAGTACTTGCTGTTTATGTTGTTTATAATCTTACACATGGAGCTAGGACTGGCAGTTTTGGCTGTGTACCTACATGTAATGTTTTAAGTAATTAGTGCTAAGTTTTGATAGCCTTTACTGTTGCACAGAGTAAAATCACTTATGGCTACTAAATTTTGCATACAATCCATGTTTTAACGTGGTATCTAATACTAACAGTGAATAAAAGAAAACTATAAGTTATGAAGCTAGTAAGAAGTAGTAAAGAGTAAGAATAATTTATGATTGGTTGCTTACATTTCATTTATCTTAATATTATTAAAATTAATTATTACAAATTTTCCTTTGTTTTTTAATGTATTGAGCGAACGTGTTGTTCTCTGGGTTAAGTGAGTCATGTATGCTTACTGGTTACCTACGTTACCTGGTAAGATTGGTTTAATAGGTACGTATTACTTGCTTACAATTGAATTCTGGCTTTCTATTTATTGATATATTAATTAATAGGTACAAATTTTGTGGATTAAATTAATATGAACACCGTGAATAGCAATATAAATTGCTTGAACTATGAATATGAGTTTAAATACGAATATTTTAATATGGTATCTTTAAATATTTAAATATGAAAGTCTTTATGTGAATTTGGATATCTCTAACGTGAATATTTTTAATTTTTAATGATGAGCGAACAAATATAAGGTGTTCACTGGGTTGAGTGAGCAAGCTATGCATGCTCACTGGTTACAAGAGATACATTGAATTAGTTTGTTGAAATGCATTAAATTGAATTTGATATTAGGGGGCGATGTATGTATGTTGCATACACTCGTCGGATATTAGAGGGCGATGTATGTATGTTGCATACACTCGTCGGATATTAGGGGACGATGTATGTTTGTGGCATGCACTCGTCGGAATTAAGGGGGCGGTATATGTTTGTGGCATACACTCGCCGGATTTTAGAGTACGAACGATGTATGTTGGTGGCATACATTCGTCTGAATATGTTCAAATGTTAAGTGAGTACGTTTCTCACAGGCTGGTTAAATGAGTACCTACCTATATTTCATACTGGTTTACTACCCGTATGGCCACTTTTAAGATTATTAGATTTAAATGAAACTACAACAGAACAAAGATAATTTCAAACGTTTTATTCTTGTTTTTACAATACTCATTTTACATTTTTGCACTAGATAAGTAGCTCTGAATAAAAGAAATGGTTTTTGTAAATAATAAAGGATGTAGGTAGCTACTGTAGCTAGTGAACAGTATAAATCATGAATTTTCCTGAAGGGCATATTGTGTTGATAACCTAATGATTTTATTATAGAATGACACGGAACGATCTTTTGCCGATAAATAATGTATACATTCCAAGGTAAATAGCATCTGAGGACGAATACGGCCCGCGCCACCTCGTGCGCCGCTTGGTAGGCCTCCAGGGTGACGTGGCCGACCCAGGGGAGTCTTGAGCGAAGGAGGAATACCCTTCTGCAGAGCATTTTGTTTATGGGAAAGTATTGAAGTTGTTTTGATTAAAATGTTTCATGTTTATTTATTTCCATATCGAATAAAGCTATTTTAGATTTAGTTTTCATCTCGCATAACCGACTAAATTGATTGTAACACCCCCTGAAATAAAGTTTGTAAAGGTCTAAAACTAACTAAAACAAAACAAAAACTTATCTTTTCATAGAATCATTTAGGTGTTATCAAAATACCCTTAGGGAAGAATGAAAAGCCTTTTAAATCTACAGTTGCCCACGTGCTTGACATTGAGTATCTAGTAGGTGCCACAGCTGTAGCAGTAGATACCTTTAAAGTATTTTTGTCAATATGCGCTCTAATTATCGCAACATAGTACCTACTTACTTACAAGGATATTTATATACTAAATTATGTTTGCATCATTTCTTTTTCCTTGCATAATAAGTATCCACATGCTCCACAATTTGAGTAGGGGTTATTGTCTTACCTAGTTAAGATTTTTATAATTACCTTAGTTTCCATTTATACGAAATCCATACCATATCTTGATTCTCACGAGTGGTCAATATCCATGAGCTAGGTTTGTTTTTCTATGCCTAGGTCTATGCCCAGGTGACCTTTACGCAGGACTGGATGTATTTCTGATCTTGATAAGATTAGACATGATGACGATTCACTTTTGAATAAGAGCACACTATTAAAGTCGCGAATTTAGTATTCCAAGATTGCGATTGGGTAATACTTTTATAAACTGTGATCTGTGTCACTTAGATTGTTATAGACCTTTTAACTATGGAAACAATATTAGTTTCTGGTATAAGCTTAACAACCTCCATAGCAGTGTTGTAGATACGGTGTACGTACGCATAGGTTTTCGGGGTGCCGCTGTCTCTGAGGTACCTACCGGGTTCGATTCCCTGTCGGGTGTATGTTTAAAGCGGACTTTTCAACATTCTGCCCGATTGTATGTGGTAATCCCCGTCGTTGTTCCCAAATGCCATAACACAAGTGCTTGAGTTACTTAGTTCGGGATGGAAGCAATGTAGGTATGCAAAGATATCCAAAATTTACTATTTCCTATTACTTATTTTATTTTTTGTAGCTTTGTTCAAGTGGACATTTCGTCTATTATTTTTGTTACATGTAGCTTAATTTAAAAGAATTCACTATGCTTGACTTTTTAAATTTGAGTTTGGTGGCAAACTTAAATCTCAAATTTAATTTAAATTCAAACTAAATTGTGGATGAGTGCTAGAGAAAGTTTATCAGGAACATACTTTTCTGAGTCTTCTACATAATTAGACAATAAAGCCATAAGACTGAGTAGAAATCATCATTCTTTACATTTTTCCGGGAACGTCGAAGATTCTTTATCTAAGTACCTAGTTTGATAGATACATAGATTAATTCTTTATTTGTACACAATATTACGAACGGAACAATCACACACGAAATAATAATAATAATACAAAGATAACAAATTGTAAACCAAATGGTTGCCTTATCGTCTTACTGCGGTTTCTTCCGGGCAACTCAGTTTTGGTTTAGACAGATGGAAAATCTTACAGCCAAAATCACTAGAAGCTATTTTGCTATTTGTGCGTACTGCGTAGTGTTCTAGATCTCTCTTAATGATTTAGATGCAAGTCAAAAGCAGAGATACTTAGTTGCTTAGACAGCACTGCAAGAAGCATTCACTGATATCTATTCTAGTTGTTTTCATTAACATAGTGATGAAATGATGTTTCTAATGCAAAAACATGTAAACAGTCCATAGTGCATTTAAGTAGATCGTGTTTATTACACTGTCAAGTTGTAACTGATGTTTTCCTAATTAAGCAAAATAAAGTAAAACGATTATTGCTCAATCACACCTCTCAATTTATTAAAATGTTCTATACATCTTCATGCAAACATTTTAATTCATGTTTTAAACTTGTTCTAACAAATAAAGCCACAAGTAACCACTGCTGTAGCATACCAAGTTAGTTTTGCCGTGTTTTTGTTGTTATTGGCGGTATGATTTAAAATTAGTTTTTGAGGATTTTAATACTACCGTCCTAGTGTACGTATTGACAAAATATGATTTCAAATTATGTGAATCTAATTTATTGTTATCTTAATGAGCATTAATATCTCAAAATATGATTTCAAATTATGTGAATCTAATTTATTGTTATCTTAATGAGCATTAATATCTTTATTAAACCAAAAATCAAGTAGATCTGTCAAATTTACCGTCTCATTTGGTAGGCTCGTGATACTAAAATTCTTAGCAGTTTACCATCCTCACGGACCTTTGAAGTTCCTTCACATATTCTGTAGTAATCATTTCCATATTTTTTTAGATCTGGTCAGTTGAACATTTGTTTCTACTATGGTTGAAGGTACTAAGTACCTTACCTACTAATATTTATAAAAGAACTAGCTTTCCGCCCGCGCGGCTTCGCCCGCGTGATCTACACGACGTTATCCCGCGGGAATGTCCATCGACGTAAAGTGGCTTGCTTGTCGGTATTTTACAGGCTGTACTTCGGTGAGTGTGCTTCTGAGCTGCATGAGCTCATTCCACCATCCCCGTTCTACCACCGAGAATCTAGACGCACAGCGGGCTATCATCCTTACTTGGCCAACATCCCGCGAATGCGTACCAAGCGCTTTTCTTCATCCTTTGTGATGCGCACCGCCAAGGAATGGAATACCCTGCCTGCGTCTATATTCCCGAATGACTACAACCCTAAAATTTTTAAAGCTAGAGTGAATAGGCTGCTTCTAGGTAAGCTCGCTCCATCTTAGGCTTCTTCTCAACCCTAAGGTTCAGTGTGAAGCCAAGAGCAAGCCCATATACATAAAAAAGTGATATTTTTCCGGGATAAAAAGTAGCCTATGTTCCTCTCCAGACTACAAAGTATCTGTGTCCCAAATTTCAGCCAAATCCGTTCAGCCGTTTTGGCGTGATTGAGTAACAAACATTCAAACATCTAAACATCCAAACATCTAAACTTTCACATTTATAATATTACTAGCTTTCCGCCCGCGGCTTCGCCCGCGTGGACTTCACGACGTTATCCCGCGGGAATATGATATTTTTCCGGGATAAAAAGTAGCCTATGTTCCTCTCCAGGCTACAAAGTATCTGTGTCCCAAATTTCAGCCAAATCCGTTCAGCCGTTTTGGCGTGATTGAGTAACAAACATCCAAACATCTAAACATCCAAACATCCAAACATCTAAACTTTCACATTTATAATATTAGTAGGATATGAGAATTCATATAGTTACATTTATTTCTATTGATTCATTATCAGATACATCTATTTCTTTTGAATGATTAATAAAATTGATTTGGTTACTATGTGTGTTGTGAGTTTACTGCTTTCAGATGACAATTGTAGCATCCAGTAGGTACTTATCATGAGCTAGCATCGAGTTAATATAATTATGAGGATCCCGCTACCCTTGAACGTACGAACCAACACAGCATACAAACTGGAGGCAGCAGAGTGTACGTGCTGTGGTAATGAGAGGAGATAATATGATACTGAAGGTGCAGATCACAGGGTGATTGTTGTTGTGATGATGGTGATCATCGTGGGCTGTGGTTGTAAGTCGGATATTGAGACGAGTGGATCGCTGATACTGAAGTTGAATTATATTGAAGTATATATTATCATGTCATGTATCTTATCTCATTTTACTAATATTATGATTGCAAAAGCTTGTATGTTTGTTCCCCAATCACGGCTATCGGCGGGACGGATCTTTGAAATCTTTTGTCTGTGGAATAACATATCGGCTTCTTTTGACCCCGGGAGGATATTTTATTCCCACGGGAAATCATCGTGTTGTTAATTCATTTGGGCGAAAAGCTGTTCATGATTTTACTTGTCCTATTTCTATCCATGGTAATATACTTCTTCATATCCCAATTATAATTATTAAATCTAATGCTCGTATGAGGATACCTTGTAGACATTTTTAAGTTTTGATATTAAATTGCGAACTTGTTTAAAATCATTAACTTATTCATTAGAAATGATAATAATATGATCTTTTGATTTTCATGTACGGAGTGGAACCATGTATTGTACTATTCTAACAGAGGCAGAGAATAGATGCATTTAAGATTTGGTGCTGGAGAAGAATGCTCTGGAAACCTTGGACAACTGGTTGACAAGTTGGAAAAGCAAATTGTTGCTGTGACGGTTCAAATTGTATCTGCGCCATCTTCATTATTAGTGTAACTTCCTTGTAAGAATATTTAAATTAATCGGTAATAATGCCTATTACGAACATGCCTTTAAATAATTCCTTTAGTTGTCCTAATTCATATCTTGATTTAATACAAATTCTGCACTATGGTAAATACGTATCTATAACTTGGTTTGTTAATCATATCTGGGTAAAAATTGGTAACTGTGCAGAGGCCTACAGTTGTTTTTGTAAGGACTAAACTAGGTCAAACTTAGCGATAGTTAAATTCATCTAATATTAGGTCTTTAATCCTTTCATGACTCGTAGTTGCTTTTTCCACTATTTGAGTGAAGTGATAAGGGTGTCTAGTTATCAGGTTAAAGTTAAATTCTGTTCCTACCTATTCCTAATGTAACATTCTTAGGGATTTTGCTTCTGACACCATCTAATATTCTTGAATGTAGCTCCTGACAATGCATTGATGTAAACTAGTACCAAGCTAATCCATTTTTCTTTTATGACCCATAACTAATGCTTATAGATTATAACCAGACTTTACTTTAATCATTCCATATACTTACTTACACATGATTATTATAACAAGTATAGTTTCAAAATAAGTTTTCTAAGTAATAATAGTCGCTTGTTAACGAATGTCATGATTATGTTAATTTATACATTGATTCAAATAGTTTTAGATTAGTTTGTTATTGATAATTTATTTTATTTGATTATGTATTACTTAACGATTTACTAAAACAATATTTTCACGATAATATCTATATTCTAAACAAGTCATCGGCTTCCTTAAAAGTTTATTGTTGAGCATTGTGTAATATAATGTATTTGTTTCAATTATGTTTTAAGTTTTAACTTAAGGTTTTTATCACTATAAGATTAACCTAAATAGGTACATAGTTGTAAGACTTAACTATTGAGAATAGTTGTGTATCAGTATATTAGCTGTATACTTACCTAATTAATTGATTCTAAATATTTTTTATATGTGCGTCGGGAGACAGCACGTTATCAGATGGCCGAATGTCATGATTTTAGAAGGTTTTTCTTATTTTTTAGTAGCAACACTGGTAATGCCGTCTCTTGCCGCCATTTTGTTAAATTTAATAGGCTAATCTGTGGTAAAATCGGTGGGGGTAGCTAGGCTTGAGCCCGATTAACGAGCAAAGAGAGGTCATTCTTCAAACTAGCCTCGAGGGGATAAGTTCACTAAGACGTCGACTGTATCTATATTGTTATACCTGTACTATGCCTGTACCTGTAAGTTGGATCAATAATTATATGAGTGTTATCTGGAGTCTGCGTTTTCTTCATAACAGTAACATTAATAATAGACTCCGACGCGTTGACTTGCTCTCGGCTGGAAGTAGAAGGACCGGGGAGCAAAGGGTCACCCGCATTCGCGCCTGAGACAGGTGTCTCCCTAGGTTTTAAAGTGGACAGTTCCTTGTCTTGGGCTTTCAAGCCGCGCTTGCATTCGGCAAGGGCACCCAATAATAACGCGTCCTCGGCCGCATCAACTCTACCGAGCCGATGAAAAACGTGGTTAAGAATAACCTCCGTTCTCAAATAAACACCTCTATCAAATTTAGATTTTAATAATTCTAGGTTTTTATTGGATTTGTTTAATGCGGCTGAGATGCCGTCTAAGTCGTCAGCAGAAGACAAATGCGAGGCTAAAATCTCCTCAGAAGGAAGTTCTTTAGAGATCTTTGTAATTTGCTTCCTTAAATCGGCCACGTTATCAGCCGGTGTTTCTCCGCGAAGTCCGACTTCGTATTCAAGTTCCGACTTTTGTAAGGAAAGAAAATTTATCCTACGCACAGCCATATTTAAGTACGTTAGGTGAGTCTTTTGCGCGACGAGCCTACTCAAGTGCAACCACTACTTAAGTAACAAAAGGGGTATGTGGGTAACTATAACAGTTGTAAGTTCAATTTAAAAAAAATACAATTTAAATGAAGAAAGTAAATAACCTCCTTGTTTGAAGTAGGTTAAATGAATATCAAGGGCTTTAAGTTAAAAAGTTAAAAAAACAAAATTATAAGGAAAGGTAAGTAACCTCCTTTTTTTTTAAGTCGGTTAAAATAAAAATCACAGGCTTCCAGGTTTAGAACCAAGGAAAGGCTGATATTTAAAGAAAATATTACAGTTAAATCACCACGGTTAGCCGTTCGTTACACAAACTCAGATAAAAAAATAGGTACCCACATACGAAGCACAAAAAATAAATTAATTAATAAAGCACTGATCACCAAGCGAGCCTGAAATGAGCTGGGCGCCACTGAAACGCTCCTGGCTGGAGGAGCCGGAGAGCAAGAGTTCAGAAATAAAAGATGTATATAAAATTAAATGTATAATTCGGTTAGACCGTTTTAAAATGAAATTACAGGGGGGGTAACTGGCTCGGTGATCGGCGTTGGAAGTCTAAGGTCAACTTAGCTTTATAACTTCCTAAGGAGAGGTGAAGCCGCTAGGGTTTAGGGGCAGCGGGTTCTGTTCCGGGGTAGACCGGAGCAGAGCAGGTTCCTGGCGGTTAGGCGCGCAGGAGCAGGTGGAGAGCGGCACGAAGTAGGCAGGTACTCGGCGTGTAGGTAGCCCGGAGAAGGTAGGTACCGGTGAGACTCGGGGAGATGTTGCCCGGAGATACGACCCCAATTATGTTGGGGCGAAAACCAGAAAAAAGAGAAATCTTTAGCGGGTTCTCTCCTATATATATTAAAAATCTTCCAGAACATTCCGGCTGTAAGTAGGTTTATAATTTTTTTGCATAGATAGATTCAACTTGTCATTGGATTTTAATCATACAGCCAAGGCACAAACTAATTACGTCGCGAAGACTTCAGAATTATCTGGAAGATTAATTTAGTAAAAATCTATGGCGCGCGTAAGACAAAATTGCTTCCAATAGACTATTTATGTTGTTACGTTAAGAAATGCAATATAAATATGCACGAAACTACAATCAAAGTATTCCGCATACAGATCACAGGCTGCCACGGACCGCACGGCTGTTTATAGCTGTTACTTCGGAACATCGCAAACAAACCGACAGCTGAGTGGCATCTGACATTGACAGCTCCTATCACATAAATACAATAGAACTGAATAGACCATATTTGTTTATAATTGTAATGATTTTTTCATAAAATTAATAGTTGGTGCGATTATTATGGATAAAACAATGCAAGAAGTAAGTAAAAATGGCAGCCGTTACAACCTATAGTTTTAACTCAGCCGGCCAACTCTTCTGTGCTCCATGTAACCGAATCTTCAAGAAGAAGTTTGGTTTTGCTAGCCACCTCAAAGCTTTCCATTTTAATAACACCACCTAATGAAGTCGCGCCATCTCGCCGGATACGGCGTGGATGTAAGTGATATATTTTTAGACTAAGGCAATGCAACCCAGGTTGGTTAAGCAGGATCGCACTTACACAAATAATAGGACAACCCACTGTAGTCTGTTCTAATTGAACGCATAAGTTACTATTCTGTTTCGCATAGAGTCCGAAGGAAACACATGTCCCGTGTTCCCAAGCTTAATATGTCAAGATTCTCTTCATACGGCGCAGTTGGGCGACGTGTCTCCACAATTGCTGAAGTTAATTATCTCTGTTTGTTTCTGAGGGGCGAAAGGGGGTTAGGGGGAGGGGGAGATGACAAGCGTGACGCATAACTCACCTGCAGGCACGTCTAACGTAGGGGCTATTTCTTTGAGGAACTAAACTGACGACAAAAGCCGTTTACTAGCTTTAGGCAAAATGTTAAATGGGATGCAAGGAAGGTTTCGGTGTGAAGTTTTAACAATTTTAAGTACTTAATTCATTAAACAAATCTTATTTATTTTTATTGAATTAGGCGTCACTTGGTGGAAGTCCCTAACCATTTAACTAATATTAAAGCTTTAGTAGAGTTCCTAAGTAATTGAAAATTGTTCACCGATAGGATCATTAGTTCGCCTATTCTTAACTGTATTTATCATAACCCATTGTGTAATTGTGATGAAAACTGACCTTAGTCATACCATGTTAAGGTCATTTTTCAATTTGACGACTCTGTATGAAATAAAACAGGGAGAAAAAAACAACCCTTGGAGTTTCTTGCCGGTTCTTCTCCAAGGCCTCCCGCTGTAGGGTTTGCGAACCGATGGCGTAGCTTCTATGACGTTCACAAGTATTGTAAATAACAATCTAAATTGAATAAACAAATTTGAATCTTGAATCTTGAATCATTGTGAATAAAGAAATATATGTAGCTTAGGTAATTTTTGCAAAAAACACAAGATGCACCGCCCGCCAGCCGGCAAAACATTCGAAATCCGAAATCCAGCACAAAATGATGTGCTGGATGTAACTCCGGAGGATGCAAAATACGTGTAACGTATTCAATCGTTGGAGGTTCAAGGTGTTTTGCTGTACTTCTAGCTGCAGGTATTGTGCACTAATAGTTTCGTAGTGTGCATGTGCAATTTTTGCGGGCGGGTGGGCGGTGCATCTTAAATGTTGTATTTTTTGCGGAAGTAAGCTACAATTGAAAAATGGAAAATGAAGTATTTAGAAAAAATCGACCCGTCTCACAACCAATTCCAAAATGGAAAAGCTACAATTTCTTTTTTTCACAACAAATCTTATTCACCCTGGGGGCTAATGGTTTTACTCAACATCTATCGTTATCGCTTTTAGGTTGCCATCCATTTCTTGATGTTGAAGGCAGCTGAAAAAAATATTTGTGTTATTGCAGCAATGGTTGTACAACATCTTTCAAACTGAAGGCGATCGCAAAAGTTATTAAAGCAATCAAGAGGGTAATTAAACCCTTCAAAGTTTGTTATCATGACATGCAAGTCTTTATTATTCTTCTCCTTCCGAAACATATTTATAAAATCCAAAATTTTACAAAACTCATTCGGTGGATTAAGTCTAAAGACGGAAAGGAAAATAAGAGTTAGCGACGGTCCCTACGTACAGTCAGCGTCATAGATACGGTGCCATCCAAAGTGGTCAAATAGTTGTGTACACCATACTAACTGTATGGTGTACCGTTCAAATAGTTCGGTACATCATATTTTACTAACTGTATGGTGTACCGAACTATGACCGACGCTGACTGTACAAGAAGACATCAAGTCAAAAAATTTATACATGTCGCTTATACGTAGGTACCGTCGATAAGTAACTATATATTTACCGCCATCTTCTTTGAAAGCTGTTGATCCTTCTTATCATTTGGTTTCAAATTTGTCAACTGCTAGCGACAGGATTAGATCGTTCACCTCCGTTGATATTATTCAAGTTGTCACAACAAGAAGTTACGAGTGAATAATTAAAGGGCTCAAGTTGTTAATCCGCCCGTCCGCACCCGGCCCGCTCTCGCCCCCGCCTCCGCCGATGACTAAGTGTTCGGTCTTTATTGATAAGCAAAACATTGGAGAGGTTTCGCTCGCATACATTAAAGCCTTCTTGTTTACATATGCTTATTTACTTTACTAATAAATGTAAAGGCGACGACTATCACTTTGTCTCATCATTGGAATACGTTCGTAGGCGATTGGAAAGAGAATGTTTATCGGTTTTACAGTGTCGCTATTTCTGAGGTCTCTAGTTTCAACCTCAGTCGATTTGTGTATTTCTTAGTTAGATTATCTGGAAATACAAATACAGATACAGACACAGACAGACACAGGCACAGGCACAGGCACAGGCACAGGCACAGGCACAGGCACAGGCACAGGCACAGGCACAGGCACAGGCACAGGCACAGGCACAGGCACAGGCACAGGCACAGGCACAGGCACAGGCACAGGCACAGGCACAGGCACAGGCACAGGCACAGGCACAGGCACAGGCACAGGCACAGACACAGATACAGAGTATTTTGCGCGTCGAAAAACTTGACAGGTCATGTTGTGCGATAATTTAATATTATAAAACCATTGTCTTTGCAAATAAATAAATTATTTGATTTGATTTAGACACAGGCACAGTTACAGACACAGTTACAGTTACAGACACAGACACAGACACTGGCACAGACACAGGCACAGGCACAGGCACAGGCACAGGCACAGGCACAGGCACAGGCACAGGCACAGGCACAGGCACAGGCACAGGCGCAGGCACAGGCACAGGCACAGGCACTGATACAGGCACAGGCACAGGCACAGGCACAGGCACAGGCACATGCACAGGCACAGGCACAGGCACATGCACATGCACAGGCACAGGCACAGGCACAGGCACAGGCACAGGCACAGGCACAGGCACAGGCACATACACATACACATACACATACACATACACATACACATACACATACACATACACATACACATACACATACACATACACATACACATACACATACACATACACATACACATACACATACACATACACATACACATACACATACACATACACATACACATACACATACACATACACATACACATACACATACACATACACATACACATACACATACACATACACATACACATACACATACACATACACATACACATACACATACACATACACATACACATACACATACACATACACATACACATACACTTACACATACACATACACATACACATACATATACACATACACATACACATACACAGACACAGCCAATATGCTCTCGTAGCCTCACTTCGATTTTTTAAGAAACTGTTTCAGTACCTGTCGAAAGAAAAGTATGTGCATATATTTGTGTATGATATTTGATATCCCTGCATTTTCACGTGGTCGTTTACGAGTTTGCGCGTGTTAAAATCAACGAGTGAAAGAGCGCGGCGGCTAATGTTTAATTAGTGCAAGTTGCTTTGCAGGCGATGTAATTACGCGGCCGCGCCGAGCAACTCATTAAATTAATTACGAAAAACATATCCAGCAGTCCCACCAGAGGGAGACTGTGTTCTTTTGAGTACTAATTGAGTTATGGTGACGCGCTGGTGAGCGCTTTTGATTTGTGATATGGAATAAAGATGTGTGCTGGAAAAGTGACGTAGATACTTCTAACAAAATCATGATACAAAGGAGCGTGAGGGTATGGGATAATGAGTGTCTAACTTCTAAAAGTTGATCCTACTTTAGACATTTAATCAAACAAAAGTTATGTTATGGATATCAGCGTAGCTATTTTCTTAAATACATTATGTAAATCCATACAATTATTATTAATATGAAAAGTGTTTGTTTGTTTGTTTGTTGGTCCGTCTTTCAAAATGAAGCAACGTATCCACGTGATATGGGGATAGTTTGGGAGCTGGAGAGAGATATAAATGTTCAAACAACATTCGAGTAACATATAACACGAAACACTCACTTTTATTTGTTCTCATGTCAATTCCGGCCGGCACCCGAGGCGGCTCCTATTATATCCTTCATTAAATACTTATAGTTCGTATTTATTTCTACTTTTCAACATAATGTGGCATACTGGTAAATGACCGTACCAGCCAATGAAATCTGTTTTTTTTTCTTTTTTTATATCTTTATGTTATTATTGTTTTTTATTTTGTGTTTGTCTGGTAATAATTTTTGTAAATTTTGTAATTTAAAAATCCGAGTTTTATTGTATAACTGTTTTAGTTAATATATAATTCGCGCACCAACAGGCCCTGCCAGAATACCAGCGTTGTCGTGACACATTATTGTGTCAGGGCAACTCATGCTGAGGCAGGGACCTTATTGACCTAAAGTCCATACTTATTTTTTTTAGTTTTAAGTTGTCTTTTTATTATCCTTATTGTGTGGTCTTTTGTGTAAATAAAAAAATATCTCTCTCTCTCTCTCTCTCTCTCTCTCTCAAATGTAACTTTTTATCCCGGAAAATTGTCACATTCCCGTAGAATAACGCCGTGAACAATTCGGGGGAAAGCTAGCACCTAGAATAAAGTAACTTGTATAAAACTTATTCCGTCGAAACTCTAACACGCCATTTTTACAATTTGAGCAAATGAGCTAGAAGAAAGTCACGTTGAGCTTTCTTGTACAACAAAATTTTAACCCTTAAACTGACAGATACTCGTACCTATATCAAATTCGAATTTATATAGGAGCATTTGTTTCTTTTAAAACTTTTGTGAATACTAATAATATTATTTCTATTCTTGAAACTTAGCCAAAGTTGGACAAGAAAAGTTAATTCTTAAACATGGCGAAATACCAATACAAAGTCCCAAAAAGTTATAGAATTCTCAAGTACCTAGTGTTATCACAGCTGGAGTCATGATCAGGCGGGTTTGCAAACTTAAAAGCTAGTCCTGGGTGCCTACCATCAACTTTAAAACAGCGACTCAAAAATAGCGCGATGCAGAATAGGTTCCAAAACAGAATTGCTTTCTTTCGTACTATGACCTACTAAAAACAGGGTGCCTACCATCAACTCTTATTGCGGTTTTGTTTAGGACCTAAACTGATCTGCTGCGCTTATTCGTACCACGACAGCTTAATATCAATGACAGCGATTCAGTGATCATTCAATCACATTTCACAGCCGCTGCGCGACAGCTCAGCTTGATGACAATCAACTCTTATTTGACTTATAACTCGGCCAAGCTAACATGACTCCTGCAGGTTATAACCGTCCCTCTCACTCTCCGGGCATGACAGAATCGAGTGAAAGAGACGGGTACAAGAAATAAGGACATAAATCATTGGGTCATTCACATTTAGCAATTCATTTGTGATCCAGTTTTTAGAAGGTCAGAGTGCGAAAGAAAGCAATTCATTTTAGGAACCCATTCTGCATCGCGCTATTTTTGAATCGCTGTCTTAAAATTGATGGTAGGCACCCTGGATCGCAAATGAATTGCTAAATGTGAATGACCGAACGATTTGAGTCCTTATTTCTTTTACCCGTCTCTTTCACTCGATTCTGTCATGCCCGGAGAGTGAAAGGGACGGGTATAACCTGCAAGTGTCATGTTAGCTTGGCCGAGTTATAAGTCAATTAAGAGTTGATGACAGCTCAGCGGCTGCGAAATGTCATTGAAAGATCACTGAATCGCTGTCATTGATATTAAGCTGTCGTGGTATGAATAAGCGAAGCAGATCAGTTTAGGTCCTAAACAAAACCGCAATAAGAGTTGATGGTAGGCACCCTGCCCCCCGTCTCTCCCCACCTAGGCTTGTCACTGCAAGGTACGCGGCACCGTCTGAATATATTTAAAGTTCTACAGAATTCCCACTTCATTTCTTACGTGTAACTTCGTCCTAGGAAAATCTGACTCTTTATGAAACTTAATCAACTTTACTCCAAGTCTGTATTCAAAGAAGTCTTTCAATTTGATTTAAATCTACATGAATAAGTATATTACGGATCTAACGTAAGGTTCTTAGAAAAACTAAAAATAGAACCGGAGTAATATACTCCGCTTCTAAATATTTTATACGTTTTAATTTGTTTTTCTTGAAGCTTTTCACCGTATAACATTGCCATTCCTCAAGGTATTGTCCGCTATTGTTAGTATTCTTTCAGATATAAACATAGATCGATATACGAATCTATGTCTGAGTTAGGTATAGGAAAAATGTGATAGTAAATAACCAAGAGCCTTCGATCAACAATAACACCTAGTTCTAGATACATAGTTGGAGTGACAGATATGGCCGAGCGTATACTCCCACTTGAGAGTATAATTATTATAAGTATAGATTATTTTGCCAGTGTCAATAATACTAAGGTAGACTTTTTTTTTTCGCCAGAGGGCGCTCTTAGAGTAAACATCGTCTCCTTAGAAAATATTTAAATTTAAATGATCGGATGTTTTTTGAGTTGTGCAGAGTTATCTGACTCACACTCTATTTCAAACTTGGAACGCTTCCTGTCATTTATAATGTAGGATCGTAACATTCGTAACCTTTTTCTCCGTTTATAAAAAAGTCACTCTGGCCATATAAAGTTTTCATTTAGTTCGTGAGCCTTCATCTAGTACTATTGTTGATCGAAACCACGAGCCCTTTAAGTAGCTTTCAGGCTGGATTCGTACCCGCGCCTCCGGGGATCCGGCCCGATGCTCTGACCAACTATGCTACCGAAAGGCTTACACGACTCGTCAAATTTTGCTATCACTTGTTACGCTGTAGGCCAGCGTTGCTTCATCAATGTAAGGAAACCCTCGCATCCGAAAGAAACATTTTTACAAATGTTTAACAATCGATTAATATGAAACAGGAAACAACCATTAAATTCTGATTTTAAATTAAATTGCGAATGCATAAACATAATTTAATTGTGAATGTCTTAAAATCCGTTAAGCCGTTTTGGCGTGATTGAGCAACAAGCATCCGAACATCTAAACTTTCACATTTATAATATTTGTCTACAGATAATTTAACATATTTAATGAATGTCACAGAAAAAATTGTAACAACGTAACATAAACAATTAATGTATACTCGCATAAATAAATGCACTGGCGGGATGGTGTCGTGCCCCATAAATATTCAATGCGAATACATTAGCGGTGTGTACCGCCGGTAATTCGGTGCAATCCGCAATTAATCGGCGATACCTCTAATTGCATTTGCGATGACGTAGCATTTGCATGCATTTTGCTGTGGATATTAGTAGAACGCGTCGGAAAGCTGCCTAATTGATAGCTGCAGTGAATTTAACCAGGTATTTATATTTTGTTTGCTTTCGTTGTTTACCGCGATAATACACAATTTTGGACAAATAGTTTTAGTTAAATTTTGGCGACCGATTTGACGCAGGGGTAGGATAACTGCGTTCTGCGCCAGAGGTCTCGGGTTCGATTCCCGAACAAGACAAATAGTTGTTTCTAAATATTTCATTTTTACTTTTACAGTAGGTACCTAATAGGAATTGCATTGCGAATGCAAAAAAATTTTAATAACTTGTTACTTATAGAATTTCTATAAAATATTTATTTTCTTTGGGCTTTCTTTGATGAATTTCCGCATATTTTATAAGTTGACATTACGGGTGATTCAAAAAAATTTAGGGAGGCAATTTCTCTAAAATTTTCTTCAACGTGTGTCCACTCTACACAAGCGCGCGTTCAAATAAACCTCCCAATTAGTCCATGGAAATCGTACATTTTACCTTGCGTTAAATGAGGTAGTTCTGATTTTTTTGTATGTTAGTAGTGATGAGATAGTAATGACAAATCCAAGTTTTCCACTTCGAAAGCCCTCCGGATCATTGTTAAATATTTAAAAATCCAATAAATTTTCAGATTTTTTTCAGTTTTTGTAAATTTTTACCATCAAGGACCTGTGTTACGGCAAAAGTTAACATGCACGCTTTAAAGTAGTCTAAATTTGCAAAATGAAGTACGCCCTAAAGGAAGGAGGATCTGGGAGGTGATGGGATCAATTATGTACATTGTATGTATAATTTTGATGGACCAGGCTCGTCCTCTGAATCCACAGCACACTTTTTGGGGGCAGCTTGCTGAGGTATAATTTCTTCATCGAACTGCTCAGGACGGTCAAAATCGTCATTTGATGGTGGGTTATCAATCAATGGTTCATCAATGTCATCACACATCAGGTCTGGTATGTTCTCGCATGATTGGCCAATGCAGTAGCTGCAAACACCGGAACATTTGAGTTCTGCTTTCCTGCAACCACATCTGCTGGTACAACCTTACATCTTTAGTATGCTTTCAAGGTGATTAAAGTTTGCGTGTCATTAACAAGGTAGAACGGTAACGTCTCCCAGATCCTTCTTCCTTTAGGGCTTACTACCTTTTGCAAACCCTTCTATTACATAATTGTTTACTTACCTACCTCAATAACTTTGAACAGCTGTCTCAGGAACTATCAAGTGTAAGTTGATATTACTGATTGGTCTCATTTTGTTGGAAATTTAATGTACTTTAATAACTAATAATTTATCTTTTGCCATAAACCCACTACTATGGGTCAAAATGTCGAAAACTAAAAAAACTGTAATACTTCCTTTTTTTGAATTTTTGCCCACTTTTAAATAGCCCCATCTTAAAAACTATTTGACTTACAAGAACCAAATCATTCTCTTTTATTGCAAATTTAGTCTTCTTTAAAGCGAGCATAGTAACTTTTGCCGTAACACAGGTCCTTGGTGGTAAAAATTGACAAAAACTGAAAAAAATCTGAAAATTTATTGGATTTTTAAATATCCCTGTTGCCTGTAACACAGGTTGTCCTACTACGGGCAACAGCAGTTCACAAAATTCAATATTTTAGTGGCTTTTGCTTATTTTTATGTTTATGGATATTGAAACTGTTTTTGTAATTTTATGTCAATAAACATTTTGATTTGATTTGATTTGATTTAACAATGATCCGGAGGGCTTTCGAGGTGGAAAACTTGGATTTGTCATTACTATCTCATCACTACTAACATATAAAAAAATCAGAACTACCTCATTTAATGCAAGGCAACACCACTTATTTGGTACGATTTCCATGTACTAAATGGCGGCCCATGTATCTGAGGGCGCGCGGCTAATGTCAAAACTAACAACGCGCGTCTGACGCACGCGTTACCAAAGCGCGCGCTTCAAAGCACCCAATGTCTACGGGCTCTTACCGTGCTTGTGTCTTCGAAAAACTGAAATATTGTATGATTCTTCTTAGTTATCAGTTAACAGAAGTGCACTGTGACCCGAGTTTAGAGTAGCTCAGGTCACAGTCCTCACAGCCAGTTAACGTTGGTCCACGAGATCCCGATCTGTGTCCTCTTTAAGTGCTCAGTGTTTAATTACGCCATCTAGTGGCGGGCGCAAACAAGCGCATTGCAAACGCGCTAAGTGCGGATAATTACTTCACAAGTACTACTACATAATATATTTCGACTGCCATGGGTCACATGGGTCATACATAGCTACCTCACCGAGACGGCGTCGTGTGGCGGGATAGGTTACCGATGATTTGTGAACTAAAAGAAATGCGATGTCGCGATATAATATTATAAATGTGAAAGTTCAGATGTTTGGATGTTTGAATGTTTAGATGTTTGTTGCTCAATCACTCCAAAACTGCTGAACGGATTTGTCTGAAATTTGGGATACACTGCATACTTTGTAGCCTGGAAAGGAACATAGGCTACTTTTTATTCCGGAAAAATATCACATTCCCGCGGGATAACGCCGTCTTATTCCAAGTCAGTAACTTCAGTCAAACAACAAAATTCAGTATTGTCATAATATTAATAATCGCTACTTTTTTGAATAGTGATTAAAAGCGAGATGGGATTTGATAATGTGCAAAAACTTACATTATCATTACCAAAAATTATTTAATTTGATTTATAAATCCAGAATCTTGGAAAATATTCTTGCTCTAAACCTCATATTAGCAAAAGTAAACAGCAATTTATGTAATTGTAGCCGTAAGTTTGGCGCCGAAATGTACAAATTGAGAGTTATACGGCGTACGATGTGTCAACCCACATGCCACAGACTGGAGTTGGAAACTATTTCTAGAACCCAATGTGTACTCACGTTCTGTAACTCAATATTGCGACTTTACCCATTCAGAGAATACATACGCAAAGGGCTAACAGAAGTTAGGCAAGATCAATACTTACATAACCAACTTGAACTTTGATGAATTAATAAAATGCCTTTTTGGTTGGAAAAGTTCTGGAGTTGACAAATTAAAAATACTTGAAGTTTCAGCCGGCCTGCGTGCCTGTGACGCACTTGGGTAGATGAGTCTTCCGTTGCTATGCCAAACTGGAGCTCATGGAGAGCTGCAAAACAATGTTAAAGTAATATTGTTAAAGAGTCAAGAAGACCTGCCGATAAGAGTCGTCGATTTTTATGTCGGTGACTTTAACTCTCGTTTAACTTTGTCGGAGGCACGAAATCAACAAAAGTTTTGGTAGTTAGTGACTGGTCGAGTGTTAGCGGACTAATGAGCGTGGGAACAAGACATTGACATGATTCGTTTGAAATAAAGCAGCCGACACCATCACTTCGGATTGTATCGGCGGGTCTGCGGTCTTTACGCGTAGACATAGATGATGCGTCCGGTTGATATAGTCCTTCAATCAATATTATTACTTCAATGTTGCGATGAAAATTGGCGGAAACAAAATTTTCGTGCGTTAATTAAATTGATTGAGTCGCGTCGACTTATAAAACAAAGTAAAGTAATGTTTTAATTCAATCTATTTCATATTGAAATGAACAATGGTTCTTTTCAATCAAGTCAAGTAAATGATATATTCGTAGCGAAGTTTTATAGATTCAACAGTTGCAGTTGTTATTCTCAATCCGTCGGCCACGTCCCGTTAAGTCTGAGCGCCTACTCTGAAAACCGGAAACTTCGGTTGTCACGCTCACTCTCGAGTCAAGGCAGAATCGAGTAAAAGGGACGGAGCTATCTAAGTTTCGGATTTTGAGTTTCAGAGTACGGTCCCTGGTTTGAAGTATCGTGACGGAGGGCGGAGGTCACGTCTCGTCGCCGACTCGTCGACGTGATTTATTGGTCAATAGGTAGGTGACACGTCACGATCAGGTATTGGTGTAGAATATAGATCCTGGCATGTTATTCTTACTACCTACTTGTCAACATAATCTAGAGTTTGGCGTTATATTTTTCATGCAAGGCTTTGCGATGATTATTGTTTTGGCTGTAAGAAGAGTGAGTGTGAAGTGAATGAGTTTTATTAAAATTTAAACTTGAAAAAGTTTATCTCTGAATTTAAACTAATTTAAAGTACTCATTACTTCTTCGTGATAGACAACTATCATCCGTTATCTCCACTTTCATATGTCAGCTATAAACTGTTAAGATTAGATAGTTTTGAATTGAATCATTTAAATTCCACCAATAGAGCGTAGTAATAAAATACGTTAACGTTACAAATTCAATACGCTCGTATCGTCGTGGCGCACTCGCCGCGCGCCCGCCCTCGGCTCGTCCGCGACTGCGCCGTGATTGAGCTGCAGCTGCTCGTCGCTGGGGAGCTCGTGAGCTCGTTCAATCAGTCAGATGGAGCCATTTGTCTAGCACTGAGCTCGTGAGCTTGAGCATCGCTATACGAATAGTAGACTGGCAGGTTTTATTCGCGATTACTTTGTGCCGTAAGCTTTGACGGCCTGGCCCCGAATCATTGCGCACTCGCAACAGACGACTAATCAAATAAGTCAATGAGACGCACCAACTGATGCGCAATTCGCTCTTCGCCGTCACCGCCGCGCATGTTCGGGGCCAGGCCGTAAAGCATGATTAAGGCGATACTCGGAAAAATTATGCTAAAGCGAGATAGCAATGAGAAAACGACGCGCGCGGGAGCGAGACCGATTTTGCCGATTACGCAAAAAAAACACAAAATCACTTCGTATACAAAAACTATAGCGATTTTTAAAAACTGCTTCTATACGATCCTAAATATTATTAGTGTCCACTAATTAAACCAATTTATAATAGTATATGTATCCCTATTTAAGAGTAATCTTAATATTTCTTATTTTTTAGAGGTATTTTCGAAAATAAAAATTGTCGTGCCAAAATCATAAAATCGTGTTTTTGAAACTATACGATTCTAGATAAAGGTATGAAGAAATATATATCTTATTACCAGATTTATAACAACTCTAACCGTCCTATAGTTTTATATCAAAGAGTCCATACTTTTTCCGAGTAGCGCCTTAACGCACGTGTCTCTGCCGGGGCTGAATGAGGCTTCAAGCATGAATTACATCACACAAAAAGTCTACTATGTTTGATCGTGTGCTTCCCTCGCCAGTAAGCCTATTCTATTTCAACGGAAAACGAAACTTAGTTATACCCAAAAATGGAAAATGAAGTATTTAGAAAAAATCGACCCGTCTCACAAAATCCCGTCTCTAAATACTTCATTTTCCATTTTTCAGTAACAAAAATTGCATTGTGAATGCAAAAAACTAAAAATTAAAATAAGTTAGTTATACCCGTTCCTCTCACTCTGCAGACATGACAGAATCTAGTGAAAGTGGCGAGGCTAACGAAATTTCGTTTTTCGTCGAATTAAAGTATAGCCCAAGAGCCAAACTAATTCGCTCTATGGAGACTCAACAATAATTCTATATCAGTAATTTCTTAACATTGAAAATTAGATTATCTAGTTTAATAAATAATTCATTAGTAATCCACCAATATTTATGACAGCGACATTAAAAAAAAACAAATACAAAGCTTTAAAAAATCTATAAAAAATAGGCAAAAATGGTATAAGTGTTATTCACTTTACATTTGAATACATTTATTATTATCTTTCGTAAAAGTATATAATCCCCCTATATTTGTAAATGAAAAACAAATAAACTTAAAAAAAACTCTCTACGTAAACTCAAATTGGCATTACACCTATGTTAAAAATGCTATCAGAAACAACCGACTTCTTCCTAAAGTATTAGCTTCCCGTTTTATATCTTTATGGATTTCGACTTTGGTGCTTAGATATGGTTAACATAAACACATGTTAACGATAAAATTGGTGATAGCATATTTGCTGAAAGAATTGCACCATTTTCGGGGTATAACTTTTTTTTTATACCTTCCAATGCGATATTATGTTGGATTCCAAAATATAGTCTCTTAAAATTATATTTAAGGGCCGTTTACAAAAATTTGGCCTGTTATTGAATTTTTTACAAAAATATCAGATAGCTCTTGGGGTAGTAGGGATTCAGGCCTCGTGACTTTATACCATACTACTACACGAGACGTTATCTCGCAGGAATGTAGTATTTTACCGGGATAAAAAGTAGCCTATGTTCCTCTCTAGGCTACAAAGTATCTGTGTCCTAAATTTGAGTCAAATCCAGCCGTTTTGGCGTGATAACAAACATCCAAACATCTAAACTTTCGCTTTCGCAATTTATAATATTAGTAAGTAGGATACACAGACATACATGTCTGTGGTAAGATAGGTTACCTACATATTCATGTCAAGGTTGAGGGAAGTCAATGGCTGCAAATATCAACCGTGCTTTGCGGTGATCTAAAACAGAAAAATCTTGTAGTGGACTGTCAATGGCTTCATGATGATGGCAATTTATACATAGACTCATACCGTACCATTAGTGTAGTAGTAGTAGTGCCATTTACGCTTTCAGTGATACACTTAAGTATAACTTCATTTAAGTTAAACAAATAAATAGATAAGAGTCTTCGGAACTAAGCTATTAGATAATATTGTCCTCTTGAAGGTTTCATATGTAGTTGTAGCGGATAAAAAATTATCCTTCCCTTTGTCGGGGAAAAACGCGGGTTGCTCAATTGCTCTATTCCAGCAATTCCAGCATTTGGAGCCCGGCGCAACGCAGCCATTTGTCTCGCCCTGAGCTCTACGACACTGACAGTCTTGGCTCATTCCAACATTTGCCCGCTTCGTTTGGTATAGCAATTGAAAATAAATAGAATTTATGACTTGCAAAAAGAAACTTGTGATTTTCTCTCAAAATAGAAGTTATTCAGAATCTTAAATAAGTCAGACCTAGCACTTGTTAAAAAACAATGAATAATAGAAGAAAGCAATCAGAGATAGTATTGTAAACGAGCTTTTTTGTGCCATGCTGAGTTTCTGTTCTTAGATAAAGCTTGCAGCATTGTAGAGCTCACATTTATGTAGCTGACATTTTCCAAGATTAATGATCATGAATCAAATCAAATTACAAAAAATACAATAAAATTAAATTACTTTAACTCAATAACGCCATTAGACATTGATTGTACTTCAAGATCAAGATTGTTCAAGCGTTTGAAAACTTTGTAGTAGGCAGGACGTTACATTTTTCTTTAATGAGTAAACTTTTGTTACATTTCAAAGATTATGATAAAAGGACTAAGAAAACAAAAAAACGTTAAGTTAACCGTTGAATAAACTGTGCGTCTAGAGAACTTTTCTCGTTTGGCATTTAGCAATTTCAATTAAGAATGTTCCCAGTATAATTAACATAATTTATGAACCCGCCGCCATCCGCTAATTAATGATCCCGTCAATCCCGCGGGAGCCACGTGAGACGGAGAGACGGGAAACGTTCACCTCTCATAACTATAAATTAATAAGCACAGACAAGTACGTCCCAAAAGCCTCGAGACACATAATTAGGACCATGTTTGTTTCGGACTAACGATCCCCAAAACTTCGGGTTACTATGAAAGTAATGTTGTACATTGACTACACGTAACTGCAAACGTTCCGGCCGTAACGACGCGGCTCAGGTAACGGATACTTCGCAGATAGAGTATGGGAACAACGTAGAAATAGATACTCCTATCTTAGGGGTAAGGAAATAGGGTTGCAAGTGGCATCGCTTTCGTAATGCTTTTCGATTGTTGATTGAGAGATATAAAAGTATCCTAAAATTGTGTTTTGATAACGTCTCTGAGTGTATACGGGTGATACTTTTTGCGCGCCAATATTGACCCCTCTAATGCACAATCGCGGGAACCTTTTAGAGGGATTTGCTGAAGGTCCTCCGGCCTCACTTCACGTTGTGGGCATTTTTTGCTCTGACAAAGCTGTTTTAACATTAGAGAGATTTATTTGCGGAATGTACGAGATATGATTTCACGTTTCTCTTTACTTAAGACTTCCATTTTTATAATAGCCATGATTCATTGCGTTTTTTTTCCAGATTTGAAACAAGTGTCTATTTACCAATCACAGTCAAACGCAATTTTTGTAAAGCTTCCCGAGTAGAGAATACTGAAAGATATACATGTTTTCATTTATATTACTAGCTTTCCGCCCGCGGCTTCGCCCGCGTGGACAACACGACGTTTTTCCGTAGGAATGTGACATTTTCCGGGATAAAAGTAGTACCTATATTATGTTTCTCACCAGGCTACAATTTGTGTCCCAAATTTCAGCCAAATCCGTTCAGCCGTTTTGGCGTAATTGAGTAACAAACATCCAAACATCTAAACTTTCACATTATTATATTAGTAGGATACAGTAAGTACCAGCAATCAAGGATAATTATTAATTAGGATAATTAAACGTTTCAAATGAGTTGCCGATGGCCCAGCAATATAAACCCCGTCCTATAATGTGAGGTTCTATCTTACTACACGAACTCGAACCACACTGAGATTTTATATTATTTTTATGCATTCACAATGCAATTTTGTAAGTATAGGAAAAATGTGATAGTAAAATATAGTAAATATAGTAATAAAGTATAGCCGGATTCCCGGAGGCGCGGGTTCGAATCCCGCCTGAAAGCTACTTATAGGGCTCGTGGTTTTTTACTATCACATTTTTCCTATACTTACAAAATTGCATTATGAATGCATAAAAATAATATAAAATCCCAATATGGCTGTTTCATCTTAATCGATTCTTAAACATTTGTAAAAATGTTTCTTTCGGATGCGAGGGTTTCCTCACATTGATGAAGCAACGCTGGCCTACAGCGTAACAAGTGATAGCAAAATTCGACGAGTCGTGTAGGCCTTTCGGTAGCTTAGTTGGTCAGAGCATCGGGCCGGATTCCCGGAGGCGCGGGTTTGAATCCCGCCTGAAAGCTACTTATAGGGCTCGTGGTTTTTTACTATCACATTCGAACCACACTACTAAACTGTTTTGTTTGTCCAGTAGTTCGTTACCTTTCAACATAAATGTGGCGAAAACAACAACATAAAATGCTACGGTACCTATCTAACAAACTTTTTTTTTTTTTACCCACAACGGGGTAGCACTAAGCCTTCATCACACCTGATGTTAAGTGGTGATAAGGCTGAAGGTGGAAGCGCACTACTCCCGGAATCCTCAACACTGAGGAACTGGCTATCTTATTTCTAACTGCCGGAACACAATAATGCTGAAAACATCATTGTTATGGCGTCAGACTTAGATAAGATGGTGGTAGCTAGCCAGGCGGACTAAGAACAAGTCCTACCACCAACCAAACCGAAAACAATATGTACCCCCACTGGGAACCGAACCCGGGACCTCTTGGTCTGAAATCGGTGGTGTGAACCACTAGACCACAGAGGCGGTTTTCTCCACTCAGTTTCGCTCTCAGTGATAGCGAATGACTATTCTGACTTATGTGGAAAAAAATACCTCTCCAAAGTTTACTGCTAGCAGGATCGCTGCTGGCCTTCGAAATTAACAACGATAATCCAATTACGTATCATTCACAGAATACAGAAAGATTTTGTGGTATCATTACTCAGTCACCTCTCGCCCTGACTCGTCTCACCATTTACGACCAGAATTAATAACCTATCCACAGATAGGGATAGGTGCAATCCAGATTAGTTGCTAGTCAACACCTAGCAACACCCTGGCAACTGTCGTCAATTCTATGTTAATATCAAGCGTTGCCTAGCAACTAATCTGGATCGCACCTATCCCTATCTGTGGATAGGTTATTAATTCTGGCCGTTAAACAACAGGTTCTCAAACTAGTAATCTATAGGTCCCCCTTGGCGCGAGACCCAGGGCCCGCGACCCGCTGATGCGGTGTGAAACTGTCCCCAGCCCCCCACGGTCGGCTTCATTTCAATTAACTAAACAGCTACAACTTGCGAGCTCGTACTCGCACTATAACTCACCTGAGACGGCTTTTCATTTGGATTAAAGCCCATTTGTATTTACAACTGAATTTGTCATTAACAGTGTTATACTAAAGTATAAAGCTTTTTTAGCTAGCAGCACTTATTTTAGCGGAGAAATAAATTTTCACCGCTAGGTATAGTTAAACAACCATGAGTTAAACAATTATTGTTTACCGCTATGATCATTAGTTCGCCTATATAGTTAAGATGGAAACTTGAATAAACTGATTATGACTTTGTCTTTGATTATTGGCAAGCGCAAATGTACCAAAAAATATATGATTTCTGCAAGAAAGGATTTATGTGTATTTATGCAAATTACAAAGATCTGCGAACCATTTTGTGACAAAAGGCGAATAATAGTTCAAATACTGAATCGTGAAGCACTGTCTACTATATACTGAAACTATTAAACAGCAAAGCCCAGCCGAAGATCTGTGGCGAGTACCTGTGGCCCAGCCCCGTCAGTAGTCCGACATTATAAATGGGCCCGGAGAGCGCGGTCAACGATATGGTAGTCTAGTCACGCGCGGGCTACCGGCCGCAGGAAAGATACACATCTATTTATAACTTTTTTACCCATTACTGAAACAGTTACTTCCTTTAGGTTCTGCTTGCCGTGTGCAGTATTACTTAAACATCTCTAAGAAAAGGCCTATCTAATGGAATAAATATGTCTTAAACAAATGTCGTATGGTTGCGAACCTTAATTTACAGTAGGTGAAAAGTTATTGGAGTTAGATACAAATTAGTTTATCTCTTATCGTTAGTTATCTACTACTATGTATTAACGAAAAATCCAACTTCTGTCACTGTCTGTCTAGGTACAAACAGAGTGAGAAGTGATACAGGTGACAAACATGACACTTTACGGCGTTTGATGTTCATAATTTTTCAAGAATCGGCTTTTTTACGGCGGTGATGCTTTTTAAATAACCGTGTTCACATGATCGCGAATCTTGAAAAATAAGGGATACGTTGTCGTATACTTTAGTGTTCGCTAACGCGTACGGATCCCGTGTGAACAAGCCGTTAGTTGACATCAAGTTGTGACATGTCATGCAGGTAGTTACATGACCTTTAATTAACCAATCAAGTTTTTGACCCCTTGTCCTATGTCGGGCCAACCGAGTGATGCCGGCGGCGGCGGTGTGGTTCATATACTATAACCACGGTACGACAGCAGCGTTCGCTCGTCGCTCATTATGCGGCGCGTGTCCGGGAATAATCGCCGCATGTCACGGGACGCGGGAATGTGCCGGATATTGTTCATGGGAATTATCGCCATGCTTGCTTTATTCGTCCATATATTTTACTTAATACCGTAGCTCATATTGCAGAAACTACAGATAAGTCCAATCTAATTTTAGATACGATTCAAATTTTTTCCGGTGCTGGTTTTCGCACGATCTAACTGATTAACTACTGATAATGCTCCGGGTTGGGGCGAACCACGTTTAGAGTACTATTGCACTTCTGCCCTATACTGCTATATCTTGGACGTAAAATAGACTAGAAATTGGCTGAAGTTGACTATTTATTTAAAACTAGCGGATCCTCTCGGTTTTACCCGCGTGGTACCCGTCCCCATGGGAATATCGGGATAAAATATAGTCATCCTATGTCACTCGGAAAGACTGTGGCTTTCTAACGGTGAAAGAATTTTCTAAATCGGTCCAGTACTTTTTGAGTTTATTCGTTACATACAAAAATACAAATCTTTCCTCTTTATAATATTAAGTACAGAAGTATAGATAACTGTTTCGTACACATCGGCTAGCATAGCCAGCCTATCATCTAGGAATTACTAGTCGCTCATCACCCTAAAGAGCATGTAATCACTACGTTCATCACCAAAACCAGTCATATCAATGTTTTCTTTTTAAATTCGTTCTACTCTTTGGTTTGAATTAAGACAATCACCAAAAAGGATTACCTACAAAATATAGCGTTACAGGCTACATTAATATCCATCGGCTGTACACAGACTGTAAACATGCCTTACAGTGCTCTAATCGGTGAAGGCACTGAGAAAAATGGATTGGAGTCGACGTAGTAAAATATTATGCAAACATTTTAAAATACCCTGCTTACCACTAACAAAACAGTGCGCAACACTTTAAATAGTGACACGAATGTATATCTATTTTGCTGGGCATCAAACTTCATTGTGCAAGAAACCTCACCAAAACTTAAAGTACAAAATGTCTTAACTTTTATCGTGCAAGAACTAATGCATAGTAAATTTGTGGATTATACATCATAATCTACAGTGATCAAAGCACAATAAATTAGCAACGTCATAAATGCACTTTTAAATATCGTTTTTTTGCGTAGAAAGTTATGGTTCAAAGAGTTGAATCATTACATTTGATGCAATGCATGTTAATATATGAAACTATGCCGCAAGTTTGTTATTGGCATTCTCCATTATTTGCACAATAAGTATATCAACAACGAGGAACATTAAAATTCAGTGCTTATAGATATTATTGCACGTTAAAAAACCGTGCCAGGTTGATAAAATATTGATCGACACAAAAAAGTTTCAAAATAAATTAAAAAATATGGCGTATGCACATAAAGATTAAGTGCATGCATCGAACGCGGGGGTTTCCAGGGCAGGGGTCCGGGGACGGGGGGAGGTAGGCGAGTCGCCCGGCCCGGCCCGACGCAAATAATCTCTCTCTCTCGTTCATTTCATCATCGTGACCGAACGTGCGGTTGCGTTTCATATTTCTGGTTGCGTGTTGTTGCTGTGCTTTTTAAGTTACTGTGTTATTATTAATCTTACATAAATGGATCCCATGGGAGAACTGCTCAAAAGTGGGGCTTCGATGAAGAAATCCAACACTTTGCCAGTAAGTACCTATCAGTTACCTATTTTTCGTTTCGTCAGACGCGTTCGTGTTCGTGGTCAGTATTGAAAAAAAAATAGAATAAGTAACGTTACTTAAGTTATATGGGGAAAAAAACATGAATTTTCAATGTACCATGGGCAATTTGTTTCAGGTGAAGTTGAATTAGTACAAAGTGCCGTAGACCAGCTCAAGGGAGATATCGTGAGCGTTCCCTGGCCGAGAATCGAAGAACTGTGGTCAGAAACTGTTATAGCCCGACTGTATACTTGTTATCATGAAGCGAGCAAGGTCCAGGAATATTTGAACCTGTATCCTGTCCTGAAGGGTTCAGAAGGCTGGAGGCTCCTGATTAAAGACTCTCTACCCAGCCGCAGCTGACGGGCTTGCCACATGCAGAGAGTTAATAGGTACCTAAAATTCCAGATGTGGAAACCTTTAATTGGCTTTTAGTATTTACGACTGATTCTATTTGTATATGTTTAACTGTAAGTTTGCCAACTATATTTAAATTCATTTATTATAATGACCAATGTGAAATCTTTGTGCACCTTTTTATAGATGGTTTTCTAATTATACTATCTTTTGGATGTTCTAATTTTTATGAAAAATAAATGTATGTATAATTTTAATGATTTTTTAAATTACATACCTACCCGAAGACTTCAGCACATGTTTTCTGTACTTATTTTATTTTATGTATTGTGATGTAGGTACGTGGATATTTTTCAGGATTAGCACTAGATCTATACAGGGTGCTTCCCGTCGATGAAATAATATAATCAAATTAGTGTTCGTAGAGGTACCCTGAGTCAGGCAGGGTTGATAGGTCAAATAAAAAAGTTCGGATTTTTTTTTCGACTCCCCATAGAAATCGTTTACTAGTTCCAACGGGGCGCTAGTTTGTACTTATGTGGTAACCGAATTTTTCGTTTGACCTATCAGCCTGACTCAAGATACCACTCCGATCACTAATTTGATTATACTATTTTATCGTCCGGAAACACAAATAGATTTAGTGCTAATCCTGAAAAATATCCATGCCATCACGATATTAAATAGTGCGAAAAAAATGTGCTCGAGCACATAAAAAGATCATGCCGATAAAAAGGCACTATAACAGTTAGTGCACTGGCATGTAAAGATATGCTTCCAGCAATCATATAATATCATGGTCAGGCACGAAATATTATAGGTAGGCACCAATAAGCTAAGTGCAAACGCACATAAGATATGCTTCCAGCAATCATATAATATCATGGGCAGGCACGAAATATTATAGGTAGGCACCAATAAGTTAAGTGCAAACGCACATAATAGTATAATGATACGGAACTATGAGTAATCGCAAAACAGTATAATATAAAATGCCGTCATTAGGTATTTTGATGCAGTGCACTACATCTTTTCTTTATTTAGGGCTAAACGCTATGATTTCTTGACCTCTTTTTTATAGTGCGGGCTGCAAATAAGGATGTGACGTCACTAAATTACGGTGGAACCATAATTTTGTGTGCACCGTCGGCAGTGTAACTTAACGTGGTTGCACAATTGGTCAAAAAGATGTGCATTCACAATAGTTTATAGTGCCCCATTTTTCTCAGTGGGTGCAAGGTGCGTTGCTGTCTTGCTAAATGCAGGTATTGTGCACTGATATTTTCTTGATGTGCCTGTGAATTTTTTGTCGGCGGACGGGCGGTGCATCTTGCATGTTGTGTTTTGGCGGAAGTGAGCTACATATTTTTCTTTTGAAACACAATGGTTAGTGACTTCCGCCAAGTGACGCCAGATTCAATCAAATAAATCCGATCTAATTATCACTCATAACGAAACGCAATGTCAGGTCAACCGAGTTTATTATCAAGATTTTCAAAACAACTAATTACAGAAATACTTGTACATGTATAGTATTAAAGTACTACAAGTAACTACGTTCGTGTAAGTTATAGTTACATCTGTAAGTGAGATGGCAATGAGCTCGCATTCCGGAGACGACGCTATGCGAGCGGGGGTCGAGGTCAAACCCTTCTTGATAGATACATTAGAAGCTTTATTTCTGCATTAGTTAGACGAACTATACTACTATAATGTATCATCCATCAAGCATTTTGAACGATCTCATTGCAGACATTTAAAATAAGTGGATATAAGGTAAGTTTATATAAGGGTAAAGTTATATTGTGTATTTAAATTAGCTTACTGGTGCAGATGTGAACAAATTACAAACATACACAATTATTTTAATACCCAAAGAATGTAAAGTAGATAGTAGGTAAGTAAAGTATTACGACATCAATGACATATTTATAGCAGCCCGAAATGACTATGTAATCTTTTAATAAAACAGCTGAATCTACACATTCACCGGTACTCCTAGGAGCAGGCTGATTTGAGGGGCATCGCATCACTTGTTTTGAGAGTTGCTTTATTAGAAGGCTCGGAGGTCACGCGCGGGCCTTCCGGACTCACTGTTGTCTGTTTACGCACCAGGGCTCTCACACATTATTGCGATACGACGCCGCATCGCAGGATTATGTGCGGCAAACGATTGGTTCAGGTGACCATACTGTTCTTTTAAATGTTTTATAGGATTGCTTTTGGCTTAACACTGAACCTTCGAGGTAAAGTAGTGACATGGATCGCAAGAAGAGTGTTGCACTGCTGTTACTGTTAAATATACCTATACAGAAATAAAAAAAGATTTTAGGTTCATCCACTTAAGTATTACGACTATAAACGCTGATAGGAACTATTTTACTCGTAAACACTATGGTTATTAAAATTATATTCTTTATTTCATGAGAACTAAATTTGCCCACACGCTGTCTCAGAACGGACTAAAAATAGCGTCACCAAGTGTGACGTAAAATCGCATGAATGCGAGATACGAATCTAATCGCAAGTATGCGATGTCCTCCGGACATCCTGCGAGCTCTCAAATGTTTGCAATGCGATGGGTATTCGCAGTTTTGTGTGTGAGCCCAACTTCGGACTTACGCTACTTGTAATTTAGGTCTGGAGCGCTATCGTTCGAAATTGACAAATAGAGATAATAAATAGAGCTGTTAAAGTTTTGTTTTTGATTGCACAAGTGTTTTGGTTTTCTTTGGAAATCTGTAGGAAAGCTTCAGTTCAGCTTCAGTTCAGTTATACCAGCATAATATCCGTTGGAATATAGGGATAAAATATAACCTACGTCGCTCAGGAAGAGTGTAGCTTTCTAATGGTTAAAAAGATTTTTTAAAATACGTCCAGTACTTTTGTGTTTATCCATTACAAACATACACACTAACAATCAAATCTTTCCTCTTTATAAAATTAGTATAGATACCTATGTATTTTTTTTTCTTTGTGTTTTGGGCACAATATGATTAACCTTCTCAGTTTTGAATAGCTGCAGTTTTTAACAGATGAACTACACGTCAACTTGTTAGGGGATGGTTTTGTGCGGAGTCAAATTGCATACGATACGTATGACACGGTCCGTTAAGGGCCCCATATGCGGTACGATTGATCTGTACGATCCGTCGCTTCAGACCGATCGAAACGACGAATCGACAGTGTATGTCAAAATCGATCGATCGTAACGACCATCGTAAACGATATCGTTAACGATGCATCGTACCGTATATGGGGGCCTTTATTCATGTGGTCCGGGTATGGCGACCGCATTTATTTACCGCTATAGCCGCGGTCTGCGGTCCTTTACAGCGGACCAACCTGCGCGCGGTCACATAGTCCACGTTTAACTACCTGCAACAACATTCATTGAAATAAAATACTTTGACGGATTATAAGCGCGGTTTTTATCATCTCTGGTATTGTTTTCTATAATTTCTGGTTTTCTATCGTGTAATTCCATGCTGCTAGTTTTTACGTGCGGATATAAAAAAAGAGAATACTAGTTATTTTAATTTTTAGTTTTTTGCATTCACAATGCAATTTTTATAATAGAAAAATGGAAAATGAAGTATTTAGAAAAAATCGACCCGTCTCACAACTAGCTCCGATGGGACTCGAACCCACGACCTTTCGCTTTCCGGGCGACTGCTCTAACCACTGAGCTACGGAGTCGTTACGAGAAGCGTCGAATTTATCTAATACTTCTTACACGCTGTATAGTCAGCCCGGAAAGCGAAAGGTCGTGGGTTCGAGTCCCATCGGAGCTAGTTGTGAGACGGGTCGATTTTTTCTAAATACTTCATTTTCCATTTTTCTAAAAGAGAATACGTTTAACAATAAAACCAGGCACCATTGCCTGTTCAACATAATAAGCGTGGTAAGTAAGAATTGCTATTATAATTATTTACTGAAATATATTAATATGCATATAATTATAGAAATTATGAGAAAATGATAAGTAAATGAGTACACGCGATGATTGCTAAAAGTGAACTGAATAATAATGCTTACACATCGAAACAATTAAATTGCTATTAAAATCAAAATATAACTCAATTTACGTGAAATGCAGATATGGCGCTGGTCCTGTATACGGTTATTGCACCGTACACATAAAAATTCAAAGATCCGTAAATATCTTAACAAACAAAACCTTATTCTTGCCTTCCACTGTCATACTTTTAGACCAGCCTGTATCTCTGTAACAACCACGAGAAACAATACGAACACAGCGAGAAACCTTCCCAAAACTACATTCATTCGCTTCAATAACCGGCCAGTGCTATGTGCAACTGACGGCATTCGGCACTCGTACACTGCGGCGCGAACAATGCAAAAGCTCCCGCAAACAGTTGCATATGAATCAAGAGAATCCTCGTGCCGCCGACATCGCCAGAATACGCTGGAAAACGCCGGAATATGCCCAAAAACATGAAACCCGCCGCGCTGCTATTTCGCTGACAAATTGAAAGTTTTGTATGCAACCTATTGGCCGAGCGTCCATCTTTGTCTCCTGCTGTCAAATAATTTTGAGACCATCCGATTTTTGCCATTTCAGCTACGTCACCTGCGCGGCTTATGAATGGCGATGGCGCTGGCGGTGGGAAAATATTGAAGTTCTCGCGTTCAAAAGAGCAGCGAAAAATGGATTTTTACTATTTGAATAGCTAAAGATTATTTCAATGTTTTGAATATTTCTGGAACACGAAATAATTAAGCAAGGCAATTGCAATAACGTTGACATTTTTAATTGAAGCTTAAATTGTTTTAAAGGAGCGATATTGCAATAGTTTTTTTTTCTTTTGTTAATAGTATTTTTTTTTCTTTTGTACCTTCAAGTTGTCGAATTAGTAATTAGTTTGTAAAAGTGTTGTGCACAGTATTGTTATTGGGCGCAGACACGCTCGATGTTATCAGTAATTGTTCTCTGTATTTTATGTTCTGTCTGTTGTCTGTTATTGTGCCTGTTGTGAACAATAAAATAAAATAAATATAATTAAGAGACAACAACTTATTTACATCAATACTATATATTTTTATTATAAACAATATATGCCCGTATATGATTAATTTGGAAATCACGAATAGAAGTGAGTATGAAACATATTCATCTAACCTGAGAACCTAATTGAGATCACCACACGTTAAAGCGTGCAATCAAACCAGGCCATGAAGGTTGAGCAAATAGAGTCCCGGAAAGACATCCGGAAAATATATTATTATGTTGTTGTTGCCCTCGTTAGAAAGACCGAAAGAGCTGCGATAAAATTTTGTGATTATTTTAGTATTGTAATTGGGCTTGTAAGGTATTAGAGAAGTTATACTGAGCTTACTAAATTGATAAAAGTATAGTCTAGGGTAGTGTTGCTTTCCAATGTTTTTGTAGAATCTAATAATTACAAACATAAAGATGCAGTGGTTCTTAATTAAGGACACTAATATACTGTAACCAACGTTTTCCGATGCATACTGTCGTTACTTACGATACTTTACCGCATCACTGACTGGATAGAGTGTATCAAGCCTGGACTGCGTTCCGTCGTTTTGTGCGTGGTTGTTTGGTTAAAATTTCACCCGTTTGAGTTGCATTCAACTGAGCGACGGAACGATCGAGTTGTTTTCATAACCTCAAAATTTTTGACGACGCTGGTGTTGGAAATTATTTACTTTTGCTAGAGTTTAAATAGCTATTTCTGCAACATTTTGACTTTAATCCTCCTGGAAGATGAGATAGACGAAGTAATTACGGCGATTAAGTAAAAATTTTTCAAGACGTCATTCAAACTTTGACACTTTTCATTGTTCAAACGTCAAATAACTGTCAGAGTGAAAAACAACCGGTTGTTTGGTTGCTGCACTCTAAGCCACAGAACGGGTGAAACTACACTCTGACAGCTGTCAGAGTAAAATTTCACCGAGCCACGGAACGGCTATAGCGCGCCCCGGAGTGCGCTCGAGTGCACTCGATCGAAGCGACGGAACGCACGCCTGTAGGTGTGTGTGTACAAGTAAATAGGCATTGTAGAGATAGGTTTTAAACCTAGTTAACTTATCACCCATTTTATTCTTTTTATCTCGGGTTATATTCCCGAACAAGACAAATATTTGTGTGCATGAACATGTCTATTTGTCTTGGTCTGGGTGTTTTCTATGTATATTAAGTATGTAGGTTACAAACAAAAAGTATCCATACTAATATTATAAATGTGAAAGTGTGTTTGTTTGTTTGTTTATTTGTTTGTTTGTTTGTTTGTTTGTCCTTCTTTCACGTCAAAACGGAGCAACGGATCGACGTGATATTTGGTATGGGGATAGTTTGGGAGCTGGAGAGTAACATAGGCTACTTTTTATTCCGGAAAATTATAAAATAAAAATTACTATTTTGTATAGAAAATCGATAAACTGTCGTACTATACAAAACTGTCATTTCTTCCATAGCCGCTTCCAAAGAGGAATGTCAAAGAGTATTGTAATCACTGACGTTTTAGGCCATGAAGCTCGACTTAATACTGAGGTAACTCAGAGTATTAAGTCAAACTTCATGTTTTAGGCGCTTTGGATTACCTACTTTTTAATAAGTGACATTTGTGGCCGGCAGTGTATAAAACTTCTTTGCGATTATTTATTTTCATCTGTCTGTCTATAATAGATGTTGGTGATACGAAGTTTACCGGGTCCGGTGTCCGGTCGGGTATAATTAATATGGCAAAACAACGTTTGCCGGGTCAGCTAGTTTAAGTATAATTATTTATCCGTTATCAAGTTTTCCATGCCAAAGTTTCTCAATGAAATTTACTTGGGCTTATAGATAATTGGTGTGATTGTAAAAAGTCATTTATTTTTATATTATTTATTTTATTATTTTATCCAGTGTGTGGTTGACTAGGTGAAAACTAAAAAAAAAAAAAATTTTGTTCATTTAGTTCATTATAGCTCATTAATACTAGTTTATGTACGAATAACAAACAAATTACTGGTAAACTAAAACTCATACAAAAATATAGTAAGTGGTGAAAATTTCATCTAATTATTAGGCAGAACAGCAGTTAAGGAAAAAACAATAAAAAATAATAATCTAAATAAATTGAAGAACGGGGGGGAATTGTAGAACGGGGTGGCGCCGCCTAGCGGAGGACACATGCGCAGTTTTTTTAAATTTCCTCACACTGATAGGGCATTTGTGCACTACACTGAATTTTACCGATCCGGAAAAAAACGGATGCTTGTATTTTAATAATAAAATTAATCATTTATAATAGCTATTAATTAAATACAAGCATCCGTTTTTTTCCGGATCGGTAAAATTCAGTGGTAGTGCACAAACGCCCATAGAACTGTTCCCTCTTGCCGAGTAACACTCGGCGAACATTCCAACCAACCAGCGGTCCTACTACGCTTAGATCTTTCAAATTTTGATGTTCGCTGAGTGTCACTCGGCTCACTGTCCATAGAAGAACAAAACCTAGAGAAGACCTGCGTTTCAGCAGATCATAAAAAGAATTTCAACGAACGATGTTATTTACAGGGATTTATAAATTGACCGTGTTTTGTCTTCTTTGTTTATCCCCAATTATATAATAAATATTGGTCACCAACACATTCATTGTTCCAATACCAAGGTATAGTAGCTGCACTGAAATGTTTTCAATATTTACCCGACCGGGGATCGAACCCGGGACCTCTAGAGATAGTGACACCTTGAAACCGGTGCGTACACCATTCGGCCACGGCGGTCGTCGTCACAATATGAGCTCCCGGCCTCCCACACAAAACTGCAAATTCGCAACACATCGCAAGAATCTGCGATGCGCCATGCTAGAAACCTTATTGCCTGTTAAATACTTTACGCGCATCGCAGATTCTTGCGATGCGATGCGAATTTACAGTTTTGTGTGGGAGGCTTGTTTTCCCAATTTATAATTCTAAAGAAATAGACAAACCACTAAAACTTAAATAGTGAGGTTTTTTATTTTTATGAGAAACGTTAATGGGAATAACAGCACATTGTAAAGGGGCAGTTAGCTACGCTATGATTGAGAATCTTCTAACTAAATTGAATCTCAGAAATGAACTTAGTATTCTAACCGAATTCTGGAACAAAAACGTTAAATATTCATTGTACACAAATCCCTTAAATGAGCCGATAAAATTACGGGCCTGCTACAAAAATTTAAGCCATTTTTTCTAAGTAAAAGAATCGTCGTACCTGCATTTCGTTTCCTTGAAAAGGACATCGTCTCAGATTATATTTTTCTTTGGCGACCGTAAGAAGTTCTGTAAAGGTGCTATTGAAGGCTCTCGCGTCTTCAGTGCCGCCTGCCGCCATCGCACTTCATCAAAGTAATTTAATTTCACTTCACCGAGCAGAGACAAATTTGTTTCAACTTGTTCTACGCCGGTATCCAATGTTTTTTATAAATACTATGAAAATGAATCACAGTTAATAACGTTAAAAAGTGTCACAATAGCGTCAGTATTTTGTTATCTAGTTTTGAAAATTTTGCAAATAATAAATAAATTCAGCGAGTCGGACAACTAAGTAATAAAAAAATTTGTTGGAACAATTATCGAGTTATAACTTCTGTTATTACAAAATACAAAAAAAAATACAAAAATATTTATTTATTCACAATAATTTAGATTTTTAGTTTTTTGCATTCACAATGCAAGTTTTATTACTGAAAAATGGAAAATGAAGTATTTAGAAAAATGGAAAATGAAGTAGTTGTGAGACGGGTCGATTTTTTCTAAATACTTCGTTTTCCATTTTTCAGTAATAAAAATTGCATTGTGAATGCAAAAAACTAAAAATTAAAATAAGTTGCAATAGTAATTTCTTCATTAGCGATTGCCAAATACCTGGAAAGGTATTTCTTTCGCGTGTGAGGGTAGTAATATCTCCACATTGATGAAATTAACACTGACTATACAGTGCGTAAGAAGTATTTGATAAATTTGACGCTTCTCGTAACGACTCCGTAGCTCAGTGGTTAGAGCAGTCGCCCGGAAAGCGAAAGGTCGTGGGTTCGAGTCCCATCGGAGCTAGTTGTGAGACGGGCCGATTTTTTCTAAATACTTCATTTTCTATCCACAATAAGTTTACAAAACAGTTAAATTGCATTGAGATCTCCCTTAAGATGTAAACCCCATCCTAGGAGACCCCGCTCTTTCTTAATTACTATACAAATACCTTCGATCATGATAAACAAGGTGTTATTGTTGATCGAAGACAAATACTACTAAATTTTAACAAAATGTAAATAATTTTAACACCACATACTTTCATTTTACTCTGAAGTTAGTAAGAAATAAAATAAGGATTAGTAGGACCTCTATTTGTAGGAAATAGAACAGTCAGTGTATCAGGTATATTGTTACTATAGGTTGTGTTGTGGTATCTACGGTCACCTAGATGGGTGGTCGAGTGTACAGGAGCTGAATAGGGGTGTGCGCGCTCTACCACAGATTACTGAATAGTTACTACGTAACAGATACTGCACTCCGCTAAGCCATTTAAACGCAATAAAGTGGAATTCAGCTTGTACGGCGCAAATTACGAACGGCCACTCGTTGCATCTCTTTGTATCGTATATATTCTAGCTCTTTTGCGGACCTAATTTCTATGGATTTAAATCGCGCCGGCGCCGGCGGGCGGTGCGGGCGAGAGTTGCGCGCAAGAACATCGAGTGACAGACGCCTGGCTTTACCCTGTGTGTACCGGCAGTGAGATAGTAGGCATGTAAACAGACAAAGCTACGTACCTGCTAAGAAATTGAAAACGGAGTCTGCTTTAAATATTTCCGCTTTTACATATTTTCTCCCTAAATCTAGGGGAAAACCTCCAAAATTGTCAACACTGCCAAGTTGGTCCGGTCGGAAGCCTACACACGTTCCGATTTGGTAGGAAGTGAAGTTCGTGCGAACCAAATCCGGCCGACCGCGTCAAATACGAATATGGTCGGACGACTACGCTACACACGTCCAGATTTGGTCTGGAGCAGACCAAATCGGCGGTCGGATCGGAACGTGTGTAGCGGCTATTATCTACAACTCGCGGTATAGTCGGTATGGTATTGCAGCGCAAAACAAGAGGAATATAATTATTTGACATTTCTTTTCTTCCGTCAACGTCAACTTTTTTTGGCATTGTACCTTCTTGCACAACTTTGAAATACAAGTGTAGGTCAGATCAGATGAGATACATGTCTGGTCAGCGCCATCTATCGAGCTAATAAATAAACTTATTTTTTTTATTTGCTCGCAGAAAATCTCTCATTTAATTAAAAACAAATACGTTTTCAGAATATCTCCTATTTCCCGTGCGCCATTCCTCAGTTGACAGGTAACGTCACCCATCCGATGCAATGCCACAGACTATTATACTGTAGTACTGGGTGCCTACCATCAACTTTAAGACAGCGATTCAAAAATAGCGCGATGCAGAATAGGTTCCTAAAATGAATTGCTTTCTTTCGTACTCTGACCTTCTAAAAACTGGATCGCAAATGAATTGCTAAATGTGAATGACCGAACGATTTGTGTCCTTATTTCTTCTACCCGTCTCTTTCACTCGATTCTGTCATGCCCGGAGAGTGAGAGGGACGGGTATAACCTGCAGGTGTCATGACAGCTGGGCCGAGTTATAAGTCAAATAAGAGATCATGACAGCTTAGCGGCTGTGAAATGTCATTGAATGATCACTGAATCGCTATCATTGATATTAAGCTGTCGTGGTACGAATAAGCGAAGCAGATCAGTTTAGGTCCTAAACAAAACCGCAATAAGAGTTGATGGTAGGCACCCTGTACACTACACAATCCAGTCGAAAAAATAAATTCGTGATAATAAACTAACAGACAAATAAAATCAATACCTAATCAAATGAAATTATAGTCTAAGCACATCTCCGAACAAGGCACATAATATATAGTAGCTTTAAATAGGAAAATCTCGCCACACCATCAATAAAGTCTTATTTGAAGATAAAAACCCGTCGGCCGCATCCCGCGCGGACTCTGAATCTCAATTTAAAACTTTAAAACCCGCTCTTTTGTGCAATTATTCAAACGATTATGCACACAATCATGATTTATACTTTAAAAGCTTTTCACCGCAATTTTTGGTCCAAAACTATAGCTCTTAGACCGATTACTATTTTTTTTTTCTATTTTTCAGTTGTTTTTTGTTTTACAGTTATTTGCTTGCAAAAGCCTTTAGCGTGAATTGGTGTTATGAGGGAAATTTTAATATTGATTGTTTTAATCTAAATCTATACTTCTATACTAATATTATAAAGAGGAAAGATTTGTTTGTTTCTTTGTTTGTGTGTTTGTTTGTTTGCATCGAATAGGCAGCGAAACTACTGGACCGATTTAGGAAATTCTTTCACCATTAGAAAGCTACATTCTTCGGGCGTTTGTGCACTACACTGAATTTTAACGTCCGGCGGTCCGTTTTTTTACGGACCGATATGGCAGCAATGAAAAACATATGGGCGCTTGTGCACAACACTGAATTTTACCGTCCGAAATTTTACTTTTCCCCATTCCGGTCCGTTTTTTCCGTTTCGAGATAACAGCAATGAAAAACGTATGGGCGCTTGTGCACTACAATGAATTTTACCGTCCGGAAAAAATCGGATGTTTGTATTTTAATCAAAAATTATTTATAATACATAGTAAGAATTTATTTATTTCGTGTTTAGGCTTTGAAACATTGAAACTGTGATATTGAACTGGAAACGTGATATTCATGAGCGGGCGGGGCGGGGGAGGGGGTAATCACTGCGCTGCCCCGGCGAGTAAAAAAAAGGACAAGTGCACAAGCCAATCATCCGTGTTTTTCATACCACGCCGGTCCGTAAAAAAACGAACCGCCCCGGACGGTAAAATTCAGTGTAGTGCACAAACGCCCTTCCCGAGAGACATAGGCTATATTTTATCCCGATATTCCCACGGGAACGGGCACCACGCGGGTGAAACCGCGGGGATCCGCTAGTTAAAAATAAAATTATTTTATAGAATGTGTTTCAATGGTTCTGATTGCGATCTATTTAATTGCTAAGCGATACTGCATTCCGATTAAATAAATTCATTGTATTGTGTTTATTATTTCGTGTTATCTTGCATATTATATTTTTTGTTTTGTACTCAATTTACTTGTATTGTGATAGATAATTGAAAAAGCCTGTGCACGATTAGGTATAACTTTGTACTTATTTTAAGTGTTGTTACTTCGTGTCTATTCTTTATTTATTTTGACTGTAGATTGTGCCTTTTATAAAAAATGAGATTTAGGAGTCTGGTATCCTAATTACAGCCTAACTTGTACAGAAACAATTCATTGTGTAGCCAGTGCAAGCTGCGAATCGGAAATTGCGATTGCATTTAAAAGCCAACAATGAAGGTACACATCTTGGACATGAGAATTAGTCGTGATCAATGTTAAGTCACTAATAACTGTTACAGCTATTTTCATGTCACACAGTAATCACAGGCAGGCCTGTTTCACTCCCCGTGTCGGCTCGAAAACATACCTACGCGCGGCGGCAACGCCAGCGGCAATGCAAATCCAATAGAAATTAGGTCCGCAAAAGAGCTAGAATATATGCGATAGAAAGAGATGCAACGAGTGGCCGTTCGTAATTTGCGCCGTACGAGCTGAATTCTACTTTATTGCGATATATTTAGAGTTGCTATTTATTTAAATGACTTAGCGGAGTGCACTATCTGTTACATAGTAACTATTTAATAATCTGTGTCAAATGTCTCTCGCCCCAAGAAGACAATCACGTGTTGTAATTTAAAAAAATAGAGGTTGTGTAATGTTTTATTCTTTCAAATGTTGATTTGTTTAAAGTTACATAATTTTTATATTGTTTTTTGAATTAAAAGTTGTTTTTGACTACTCGATAAAGCCACAATTCATGCCGGTTGTAAACAACCAATCAGAATCGAGCGCTGTCGGGCGAGCTGGTTGAGTGGGGTTTTTGACTCAGACTTGACTCTCGGACGAACGGTCGATTCAGTCTTGGATTGCAACTCGTAGCGAACAGTGGTCTCTAGCCGTAGCCGTAGAATTTAATGGATAAAGTTGTACCTATGCAATGTCGTATTAATGTCGTATTGTGCTATCAATAAATTATGCTGAAAGTGTACTGAGTATTTTATTCTATAAAATCTCAGAAGTGCGACCCGCCCGCAAGACGCAGAATATAAATAAGATTGGTAAAGATTTTTCTTTTTATTTTACGATGACGGTATGCAAACACAAAAAAATTATATGATTAATTGAGCAGATACAAGTAATGTCGGTAATCACACTTATTTTGCGACTGTGGCCCGATGCGTTTTCGTCTGCACTGTGTTTTGAGCGAGCTTACCGTCCAAAGTATTATCCTGCTGATAAAACACTAGTGCAGTTCTTGAACATATTAATTACCTAGTCAATCTTGTAGCGTACTTGGTCGGGGCTACTCCCCGGTAGTGCGCTGCTTGATTTGATAGTCGCAGAATCTTGTAACGTACTTGATCGGGGCTACTCCCCGGTAGTGCGTTGCTTGATTTGATGATTTACCCTTGTAAAGTATGGAATCTTGTAGCGTATTTGGTCGGGGCTACTCCCCGGTAATACACTGCTTGATTTCATAGTCTGACAATCTTGTAGCGTACTTGATTTGATGATTTACCCTTGTAAAGTAGGTATAGAATCTTGTAGCGTACTTGACCGGGGCTACTCCCCGGTAGTGCGCTGCTTGATTTGATAGTCGCAGAATCTTGTAACGTACTTGATCGGGGCTACTCCCCGGTAGTGCGTTGCTCGATTTGATGATTTACCCTTATAAAGTATAGAATCTTGTAGCGTACTTGGTCGAGGCTACTCCCCGGCAGTGCACTGCTTGATTTGAAAGTCGCATAATCTTGTAGCGTACTTGATCGGGGCTACTCTCCGGTAGTGCGCTGCTTGATTTGATAGTCACAGAATCTTGTAGCGTATTTGGTCGGGGCTACTCTCCGGTAGTGCGCTGTTTGATTTGGTGTAGCTCGTCCGCGAAAACTGCAAGCTTGTGACACAGTTGTGGAAAGTGTGGTTGTTGTAAAATGAAAAGAAAGAAAAGAAAATCATTTATTCGAAAAACACTGTTTAGCATAACATTTTAGATCTGTTCTCGTATTAGGTCGCCCAGTGTTATGAGGGATATGCTCTTTTATTTTAAAATTTCTCTTTTTTTTTCTAAACAAGTTCTTGTATTTTAATTATTAATATGTGCATTTAGTGGGTAGGTACATCTAATGGGTGTGGTTGATGTTGCCTTCTTAATTCAATTAATATGATGTTTAGTTTATGTATACCTATTTATTTTAAGCATCAACAAGATATTACATCAGTTAATAGAATGATATTACTACAATGCAAGGTTACAGAGCTAAATACTAACTCGGCTACAAGTACTACACAAATGTATCTATAACGAGAGTAGCAACTGTTATAAATTTAATACCTATGATAAAAGTGCAGGTTTATCTATGAATTTAGTGACTGTAATATTGTGATTTACTTTCCATAAATATAAAACAAAAAAACAAGGCTAGAGGCGCCTACAGTTTACAAGGCTAGAGGCGCCTACAGTTTACAAGGCTAGAGGCGCCTACAGTTTATAAGGCTAGAGGCGCCTACAAATAACAAGGCTAGAGGCGCTTACAGGCTAGAGGCGCCTACAGGCTAGAGGCGCCTACAGTTTACAAGGCTAGAGGCGCCTATAGTTTACATGGCTAGATGCGCCAACGGCCTACTAAGGCTAGATGCGCCTGGTTAGAAAGTTAGATTAACCTTTAGCTTGTCTAATATGTACTATTTTAAGTAGTGTTTATGTAGTATTTAGTGTTACACACAAGGATGGTTGTGAATGTACCTACCTATTTGTGGTTATCGTGTCCGATTTAGTACACTTATTAAAAAGGTTTCTTCACGAATTCCATACGTTCTCCGAAATGCTTAGCTTTAGATACACGTATGTACTTGTTTAATTCAAGTTCAAACATAGCTTAATCACTTATTATTTTGGTATTTCGAGGTCATCATGAACAAGGACGATGCCGTAAGAAGTGGACACCGCCAACGCAAAAGAAAATTGCCAGCGGCATTGAAGTCGACGGCCAAAGTACGGAAGACAAGTTCACCTTCAACGTGGGTAGTGGAAGACGTCGACCACGCACAGATCACAGATGTCAGGTCAGGATGTTCATCTACTGAGTTTCCTACTGTAGAAGATCAAAGTACTATACCATCGAGTTTTAGTGTTGATGACGTGGCAAAACTTAATAAAAAAAATAAAAAAAATAAAAAGTGTTGAGGGGTGGTTAAGAAAAGTCAATGAGTGTGCCAGTATCTACGATTGGGATGAGAGGCAGACCGTACATTTTGCTTTGCAAAAGTTTATTGGTTGGGCAAAAAAATGGTATGAGGCTTTACCGTCTGTTAATTTTACTTGGAGCGAATGGCAAACAAAACTTGAACGTGCATTTCCAAACGCGCAGAATTACGGTCGGCTTCTCGAGGAAATGCTGGCACGCACTACCCGGAATAATGAATGTTTAAGAGAGTACTTTTATGATAAGCTGACACTTTTGAATAGATGTGGAATTAGTGGTAAAAAGGCCGTGGACTGTGTTATTCATGGCATAAATGATAAATCAATAAGAAATGGCGCTCAAGCTTTAAACTGTGAAGAACCGGAAGGTCTTTTGAACTTTCTCAACTCGCAACGTACTTCTGAAATCTTTATTGCTAAAAAGCGTAGTGATGCTCTTGGTGCCAGTCGATCTAATGTTGGTAATGATGGAAATAATAGTGGTCCCACGTGCTTTAATTGTAAAACTAAAGGTCATACTTTTGTGAAATGTCCGAGTCCTTTGATCAAGTGCCAAAAGTGTCAACGGGTAGGACATACCGAAGTCGCCTGTAGATTCCCTTCATTAAATCGAAATTTTGAAAATAAGAATTTGGTAGATTCACGAAAGACGTTGTCTATTTCCACTCTAAGCAACACTAACGACAAATTCTATAAGAATGTAGAGGCTAATGGTAGGAAATTTGTCGCTTATGTTGATTTTGGTAGCGAATGTACTTTGATGCGACAGTCTGACGCAGAAACCTTATGCTTGGAAAAGTCTTTGAAAGACTTACCAGCCATTCGGGGTTTTGGCAATTCCACAGTTGGTCCCCTCTATAAAAGTATGATTTCCCTAAAATTTGACGAAGTAGAAGCCATGGTAGAGGTCCTCATCGTTAATGATGAATTTATGCAAACTCCGATCCTGGTTGGACAGGACTTTACCGAGCTTCCATTCGTCGCTGTCATGAAAGATAATACAAAATTATTGTTTTATAAAAGTCCAGGAGATGATGCTTCTGTTCCTAACCAAGGCTTCAAATTGACTACCACGACGTCAACAAACGTCAAAAATATAGGTTTAGTAGAATTTTCGATAGGTAACCCTTCTTTCACCGGGGATTTGTACGTTGAAGGCTATAGCTGCGGCGAGCCTGGTAGGGAATATCGTCTGCATCCAGGAGTGTATCATGTCGAGAAAGGTAAAGGTCACCTAGTGCTGACTAATCTAACACTCGGGATACTATCTCTAGAACCCAATGATATTTTAGCTAGGGCTAAACATTTTGTTGAAAAAGAAGTTCTTCATGTTAATAAGATCTTCAGGGATGTGACAACACTAGAGCCTTTACAAAAATCCGATGTCAAGGTTGGCAATAATGTTAGTGAGGAGGTAGTTCAGAGACTGTTTGATCTTTTACAATCCTATCGGGACTGTTTCGCTCTGAACTTGAGTGAGATAGGGTGCGCTAACGGTGTGTCCATGACAATTGATTTGGTTGATTATAGACCTGTCATATACAGGCCGTATAGATTGTCATATTCCGAAAGAGAACAAGTACGCGCAATTATAGAAGAACTTTTGGAAAACGACATTATCCAAGAGTCAACTTCTGATTATTCAAGTCCTATTCTTATGGTAAAGAAGAAAACGGGTGAACAGCGACTATGCGTTGACTTTAGAGCGCTCAATAATAAAACTCGAAAGGACTGTTTCCCACTTCCTCTCATAGAGGACCAACTAACTAATTTGAGCGGTAACACCTTCTTCACGACCTTGGACTTAGCGTCAGGCTACTATCAGGTCGCCATGTCTGAAGAAAGCCGCCGTCTTACTGCTTTTGTCACGCCGGATGGGCATTTTGAATTCAAGAGAATGCCCTTCGGGCTGGCCAACGCGCCAGCAGTTTTTCAAAGACTCATTAACAAAGTGCTCGGTGCTAAGAGGTTCGAGTCTGCCCTCGCATATCTTGATGATATTTTGGTACCATCAAAGGACTTAGATCAGGGTTTCAGTAGATTGGAGGAAGTTTTAAAACTTTTGCGTCATAATGGCCTCACACTAAAACTTTCCAAGTGTAGGTTTTTTGACAATACTATAAACTATCTTGGATATGAAATATCTTCAAATGGTGTGAGACCAGATGAGACAAAAATTGCGGCTGTTAAGGAATTTCCGGTTCCAAAATCTGTACATGAAATTAGACAGTTTCTAGGCTTGGCAAGCTACTTTCGCAAGTTTGTTCAAAATTTTGGGGAAATTGCTAGACCTCTTACAAATTTATTGAGGAAAGATGTGCCTTTTCAATGGGGTGAAGTAGAAGGTAACGCGTTTAAATTGTTAAAAGAAAAATTAATTGAACGCCCTATTTTATCATTATATAATCCCAAACTTGAAACTGAGCTCCATACGGATGCCAGCTCTCTAGGTATTGGTGGAATTTTATTGCAGTGACAAGAAAGTCCCCGCGTCCTAAAGCCTGTAGCCTATTTTAGTAGGCAAACCACACCGGAAGAACGTCATCTCCATTCCTTCGAATTGGAAACTTTGGCAATTGTGTGTTCATTGCGCAAGTTTCGAATTTATTTGTTAGGTATTCGTTTTAAGATGGTTACCGATTGCCACGCGCTCAGAACGACGACGAGTAAAAAAGGGAATGTCTACATTCTGACCATAGTGGATGGGTTTACAAAGTACATGTTTGCAAGGGCTGTGAAGAGCACAAAAACGAAACATACCATAAAAATTTTAGAAGATTTATTTTTTGATTTTGGCTTACCTTCGAGGATTGTGTCTGATGGAGGCACTTCGTTTACTTCAACAGCATTCCAGAAGTTCTGTGATCTCCACGGTATAAAGCATGTACTTAATGCTAATGCGTGTCCCCGTGCCAATGGTCAGGCAGAACGGTTTAACCAAACGATTCTGCAAGCTATGAGTAAACTTAACGTCAATACTGATGAACGCAACTGGGACACGCAACTAGGGCAAGTGCAATGGGGTATTAATAATACTGTTAATTCCACTACTAAAAAGACTGCATCGGAGGCCTTGTTTGGCATTAAATTGAGAGATAGCCTTCTAAATAAACTCGATATCGGTGAAGAGACCCTTCCAGCAGATTTACAAAGTGTTCGGAAGGAAATAAGTCATAACATCCAAACGAGTCAAGAGAAACAAAAACGGGAATATGATGCAGACAGGGCCGCCGCTGTAGTCTATAAGAAAGGAGATTTAGTAAAAATAACACGGAATAATTTTTTCAATCACGGCAATAGTAAAAAATTGTTGTCTAAGTTTATTGGTCCATTCAGAATTGTAGAATCTCTTGGAAATTATAGATATAAGATTGCTCATATTCCAGGATTTGGTAAAAAGAAAAAAATGTTTGATAGTGTCATTGCAGCAGATAGAATCCGTCCCTAGATAAATTTAGGATCCTCATACCCTCTGGAAGAGTCTGATGAAAGTGCGGGCTCAAGTAGTAGCGATAGCGAAACTGAAAATATGCCTTTATCAATGCTGCAGCGACAAAATCAAACAAAATAATACACAAATTATACTTAATTAAAAATGTAATAATATTAAAACAGTAGGTACTTACATCAATGTGAAAGATACAATAGGTTTATATGATTTGAATCGTGGCCATGAATGTTGTAATTTAAAATGTGCACCAGGAGGTTGCACGTATTCGGATGGCCGAATGTTGTAATTTAAAAAAATAGAGGTTGTGTAATGTTTTATTCTTTCAAATGTTGATTTGTTTAAAGTTACATAATTTTTATATTGCTTTTTGAATTAAAAGTTGTTTTTGACTACTCGATAAAGCCACAATTCATGCCGGTTGTAAACAACCAATCAGAATCGAGCGCTGTCGGGCGAGCTGGTTGAGTGGGGTTTTTGACTCAGACTTGACTCTCGGACGAACGGTCGATTCAGTCTTGGATTGCAACTCGTAGCGAACAGTGGTCTCTAGCCGTAGCCGTAGAATTTAATGGATAAAGTTGTACCTATGCAATGTCGTATTAATGTCGTATTGTGCTATCAATAAATTATGCTAAAAGTGTACTGAGTATTTTATTCTATAAAACACGTAGATAATTGGAATGGAAATTGATTCAGAACACAATATCTATGCTAATGCAGTTTGTGTAGAAATTATGTCAAGATTGTCATTCGTCTTATAAATTACTAGTAAGTAGGTATCTTAAAAAAACCTGTAACCTGTTAAACCTTTTAATGCAATGTGGAGACGACAATGAGACAAAAATTTTAGGGGATGAAATTGTTCATCTATACGAACAACTTTTACAAAGAGGCCAGCCACGAAATCGCGAAAAAAAAAAACAGCAGACCCATAGAAAAGTACAACATCGACTCAACCAAAATGTATGGAACAGTTGATTTTTTTTTCGCGATTTCGTGGCTGGCTCATTGTAAAAGTTGTTCGTATAGATAGTGCACTTTCATCCCCTAAAATTTTTGTCGAATTGTTTTCTCGACATTGCAGAGCATCCATACTAATATTATAAATGTGAAAGTGTGTTTGTTTGTTTGTTTATTTGTTTGTTTGTTTGTTTGTCCGTCTTTCACGTCAAAACGGAGCAGCGGATCGACGAGATTTTCGGTATGGGGATAATTTGAGAGCTGGAGAGTAACATAGGCTACTTTTTATTCAGGAAAATTTTAAAATAAATATGGTGTTTTTGTAAATAAAATCGTTAAACTGTCGTACTTTACACAACTGTCACTTCCTACATAGTCGCTTCGAAAGAGTAGGTATGTCAAAGAGTATGTAATCAGTGACGTTTTTGTCTCTTTGGATTACCTATTTTTAATAAGTGACATTTATGGCAGGCAGATTTTGGTGATACGAAGTTCACGTCCAATAAAATTTATATGGCAAAACAACGTTTGCCGGGTCCGCTAGTAGGTATATAAATTAAGGCTAGGAGAAAAACCTAATGCGCCTTATCTTCAAATCTCGCTATTGACTCGAACCCTAGTTCGTTGCCCCCGTCAATCACTGCGCCGATCCGTCAAGTGCCTGATTGGTGCCCAATCGCGGAGCTCCATCACGTTGATGTCGCTCTGTTACTTTTCTACAGACTGCCATAAACGCTAAACATGTCTTTATATATTTTTTATTTTTTTACGCTAAATTTCAAACTAAAGTACCGCCGTGTGTACATTAGTTTGAAATTTAGCTCATCAGACTATACATGTTGACCTTGAGACCGCCCTAATGCTCTACGTAATAAAAGCTGTTAGCGCAGTTTAACTGTTTAACTTGATGTGCTGTCGAGTGTACATTTCTGAAATCACTCACCAAACTGTGTTTAATAGCGAGATGCGCTCATTTGTTAATACTTGTTAAATAAATCCCTGTGCCGATCCGTCAAGTGCCGCTGGTTGATTGGCGCCCCAATCGTGCAGCTCTATCACGCTGATGTCACCTTGGTACTTTATTACAAACTGCTATAAACGCTAAAAAAGAATTTTTACTTATTTGTATTCACAATGCGTTTTTTACTATTTGGAAATGAAGTATTAGAAAAAACGACCCCTCTCACAACTAGCTCCGATGGGACTTAAACCCACGACCTTTCACTGACGTCCGATTTGGCGCATGGGTAAACTACCTGCCTTCTGCGCCAGAGGTCTCGGGTTCGATTCCCGAACAAGACAAATATTTGTGTGCATGAACATGTCTATTTGTCTTGGTCTGGGTGTTAACTATGTATATTAAGTATGTGTTTACAAACAAAAAGTATTTAAGTATATATTTATCCGTTATCAAGTTCACGTAGACACAGTTTCTTAAGAAATTAACTACGGGCTTAGATAATTGGTGTGATTGTAAGAGAATATTTATTTATTTATTATTTCACTGTCCGGGCAAATGCTGTAACGAGAAGCGTCGAATTTACCCAATAACACTTAAGCGCTTTGTAGCTAGCGTTTATTTCATCTTAATCAATAAATGCTGGTTAAATATACTTATTTTCAACCTAAAGCCTAATGGCGATATTACATGGTTCACTTCTGTCTTTCAATTTGAATGAAGCAATCAAATTTAACAATGTAAAAGTAAATCATTCAGTGTCAATGTTTAATCACATTCAATCGCGTTGAAAGAATTGAGCTTGCTCAATAGTTTCACTTTTGCCGTTCAACAATGCGATTGAACGAAAGTTGAACGTGCAAACATAAGAATTGAAAAATTCACTAGACGCGTACTACCTAATTGGTAAACATTTTCATGGGCAATGTGATTTGAATGGTTCACTTTATAATTTAGATGGTTCACTTCTAAGACACGTGTAAACAGCAGTATCGCTCGCTTCTGAGCCTTTCTACCAAAGTGAATCAATTTGGTCGAACCGTGTTTTATCGCCATAACGCGTAATCTTAAAATCTCGCTATTGACTCAAACTCTGTTACCGTCAATCACCGCGCCGATCCGTCAAGTGCCTTCACCTTCACGCGGATGTTGCCCTGGTACTTTACTTCAAAATAAACGCTTAACAAGTCTCTACATTTTCATAGATGTAGGTAGGTATGTGTCGTATCTGTAACCTATCATGAATTCGAATTCTTTTAGAACGAATTTCACTTTCCCGAAGTCGAATTTTTGTTTTCCATCATTTTAATTTCAACGAAAACACAATTAACAAAGTTTTGGAATTCCGAATTTCAATAGTCCATTTCTAGTTTTCCGTACCAAAATGGTAAAAAAGGAACCCTTATGGTGCGACTCAGTCTTTCTGTCTGTCACAGCTGGATATCTCGAAAAATACTATCAACTTGGGAATAGTTCTAGATGACGTTTGCCGAACGATTTTGCAAATAAGAGAGAAATACAAAAAAAAAAACTTTTTTTGCAGCAATGACTGAAAGGGGTTCTTAAAAATTCGAAGTGGTGCTACTAGGGCTTATGGGTTATCATAATAATATGAAAGAGCGCTGCTGAAAATTTTGTTTTTTTAAGGCCGCGTTTTCGTCTTTTGATAAAAATTTAAAAAAACATCACATTACCATGGGATAACGTCATGTATTCTTAATCTAAATAAATCTTCTACTTTTCAGATAAGTATACCTATAAGGAAATTGTGCAATAAAATCTAAACATAAAACTTATTTTTTATTATTTAACAGAAATTTTCAGCACTAAATTTTGAAATGTTTTCGTTGACCGATCCCGAGTGGAAAATGGAGCAATGCAGATTATGAAGAGAGCATAAAGTTTATGTTCTGTTTTACTATTATAGCGAGACAGAACTGACTTCGTTGTGAAGATGAGAATTCTTTGGTAGTTCAATGTCTTGTACTAAAAGTAAAAAAGTATGTATAACTGACTATCTAGAATTTTCCAGTACAAACAAATGTGATGATTACGGTTATTGCGTACATGATTTTACCGTAAAGTCATAATACTGTATAAAAAGGTATCGGTTCGAACTGGGCGTCGAACCGCAACTGCAAACGTCGACTCTCGATTCCATAAAAATACCATAGAAAGAAACTAGTAAGGCGTGACGTCAAGTTCATGTCGCTTGCAGTTGTCGTCCGACGCCCGGTTCGAACCGACTACTTTTAGCCTTACATTAAATTATTAACCAGCCAAACTAAATGAATTAATATTATGACTCGAACTCATACTCGTACTAATTTACTCATATAGCGTTAAACCGGTAAAATAAATATTAAATGATGAAAGATAGATAAATAAACATTTATTTGCAGCAGCATGCACACACACATAACAATAAAAATTTAAATTAAAATTAAAACGAACCAAAAAAACTATTACATACCAAAGAATAAAAAAAAGAAGTGATTGAAAGACTGATTGTGTTCCGAAGCGATGCAAACAGGTGAAAACTCAGCGATACCTAGGAGTAAGTCGTGGGCCACACTGGAGCGATCGCGTGGCGCGGAGGCGACCTGCGGATTCGCACGACGCGCGAACACGTACTATTCCCTCCGCAGGTCGCGCCAACCGCCGGACGCGCTAGTATGGCCCGTCCCGTCCGTCTCAATATATTTGTTTTTCCCGCTCAACGCGGACGCAAGACGCGCCGCTCCAGTGTGGCCCACGACTAAAGCGCTGATTTTCAGTTTCTACCCCAGAGACACGAGAGCGCAAAATTATAGTGTAAAATGTGTGTAAATGCTCTTTTCGTATGAAATCAGAACCTAAAAAAATTCAACACCGTTGCAATCAGGCTCCAAATAAGTGAATAAAGTAAATACTGTAGGCTCGGACCACAAACCCTTATTAAATGCAGTGCTGTTCAGGCGGCACTTTATCATCAGACGCGTAAGGGTATGAGAAGCCCTAAGTATGGATTTCTATTAATTAAAAGAAGGAATTGCGAGACAATCTTTACTGCGGCGCTACGGCCGATATAATCTATCTACTACAACACGCGACCGCGGAATCTTCTGGACTAAAACAAACTACTCGCGTAATGACAATGCATTCGATATTTTGAATACTATAAAAAACATAAATCGACCATAGACAACGCAAGGAGGTATTATATCTTAATAATATAATACCACATGCCGCCGCCCCGCAACAAAAAAAAACCTTCCTTACTAAAGAAATGTTTTTTTTCTACATGGATTACCCTAAAGCGAAGGCCCTGCCTACGTCTATTCACACAGAGCGGCTTGGAGAGCAAAGCAAATGGTGATCGATAAGAACTAGATTTATACATTGTGTGTCGCGGTAATTTGAAACTGAAAATTTTCAATCATATCAAAACTTAATTAATACAATTTCAATGAAAATGTTCTTTCTTAACTTTTTTAATTAATATTATAGCTTCGATTTTAAACCGTCTATAACCAACCACCACCACAACCACCTATCGTCTGGTCTATGTGAATGTGAAACCGTTTAAGGTCACAGCATATTATACAGGGCGTCCCAAAATTAACTCACATGGAGGGAAAGTACCTTAAATACTGAAGATATAAAATTTTACTGAAAGGAGACTTCATTTTTATTTTAAAAATAAAACGAACTGCATTCAAAGAATTTTAAGTAATCAACTGTCTGAACTGGGAATCGAACCCGCCGAATGTAAAACAAAATATTTCTCTAATTTAATTGTACCGATCGAAAGGCTCGATCATACCTTATCATTTTTTCTTAATAACATAGCATCTTAAATAAAAGGAAGACTACGAAATTTTACATTTAATGTTGAATAACAAGTTTGTGCAGCGTTATGGATAGCCTTTCCTGCGACTGTACGCATCAACTCGAGCGGTTCAGTATTCTTTGTATGAAACCCCCTACTGCAAAGCACACTAATCGGAATCGTAACGTAATCGCCTCGCCTCGGGACCAGCTCACGAACCGCTTTGCGGGTCGCTCAACTTGCTATCCCCGCGCTTACCGCTAGTCGTCCACGCGCTCACGTCTCTCCGTACCCGAGCTTACGGCTCTACGCACAGTGGTCTGAAAATGAAAATGAACATCAATTTTTTTTTATAATTTTTTTTTCTCATTTTTTTGTCTTTTTTTTATGGAACCACTGTGCGGCGAGCCGTAAGCGCGGCGTCGCCTAGCCGTAAGCGCGGCGTCGCCTAGCCGTAGCCGAGCCGAGACGTACCGACGCTGATCCGGTTTGGTTACGTGCTTGCGTTAGGTTGACGCCTGGTTGACGGCGAGGCGAAGGCGATACGGTGTCGATCCCTTTCCGAGTTGATATAATGTGCTGTGTCCTTTAAGCACTGCACCATCGAGCTTCCTATTACGAGTGGAGTCATCAAGCCATAACTTCCGCGCCGTTTGAGCGCCGCTCCGGCCCGCATCAATTGCTGAGTCGGCATCGATTGCTGAGTCAGCATCGCAAACGCGAGCGTAACAGTTCCATTAGCGGCACGCGGTGCCCCAACAAATATTATATTCCATTCGCCGCCTCTCACCAGATCAAATTTCAGAGGTGCTTACCTTAAGTATGATGCACACAGGGGAAACAGATAAAGTTCCGCTGTGTTTCTGGGCAGTTAGAAGTTATTATTGTAATATCTATATAAGTCATGGTTATTTGATTTCTCCATCTCGCTCTCAGCAAAAACCACCGTGTGTTCCTTTTAACCACACAATTTCTGTGGTTTTTTTATCAGATACTTGATAATTTACTGAATTATGATAAAAAAGGTACACTATCCGTATAAATCAAATTATTGTTTTAATGTTTTCAAGCGTGATAAAAATACCTTGAACAAAAAGAACATGACTATTTTATGTACTGTAAATAAAACGATACATTTTTCACACATTTTTCACAATAAAATTAATGCCACTAGTTAGGTGGTTGTATGAATAAAACACTTTCACGGATTTTTTCACGCAATTTATTTAAATTGCGTGAAAAAATCCGTGAAAGTGTTTTATTCATATGGACAGTTCGCGCAGAAATCTAAGATGTGTTTAGGTGGTTGTACCTAAAAAAATGTGACTCAGGCATTTGCGGTCAAAACTGTAGTAAAAAATGTTAGTATGGAAAACGCAATTTCTTTAAAATTCTTTACACAAAACGGCAATTTCATAGACAAAAACCTAATATTCCTTATTCTCGTTTATTCTGTACTAGCTTTCCGCCCGCGGCTTCTCTCGCGTGGACTACACGACGTTATCCGGGATAAACAGTAGCCTCTCTAGGCTACAAAGTATCTGTGACCCAAATTTCAGCTAAATCCGTTCAGCCGTTTTGGCGTGTTTTTTTTTTTTTTATCTTTATTTGGGTAAACAAACAGTAAACAAAGTTTGGTCTTAGTTCACTAATATAAGATAATATAACATAAATTACTTTGCCACCAGCAACATTTACCACATAGTAATTAAAAGTAATATTAATTTTGACAAATGCAATAAGAGTGGCATAACCCACTATGTAAGCAGGTTAAAGTTCCAGTATTACATAGAACTCCTTAATAAAATAATATATTTTGTTCTAAGTTAAAGCTAGTTAATTTATTCTTATAAATCCATTACTTACTACATTTTATTTAATCTATTCAATACAATCTTCTTAAAGGTACTTGGTTGGATTGCAGCCATGTCGACAGTGTGAAACAAGTCATTGTATGTGTGCACGAGCCTATATGTATGGGAGATCGTTTACCAGCGTTAGTCCGGCATCGAGGCGTTGCAAACAGTCGACATGGGACGCGAGAATGAGTTCTAGTTGGTATTCTATAACTTAACTTATTAACAATAGGGACGCAGTCATATCTATTATGGCACAAATCATACAGAATAGTGGTTCCAAGCTGAACACGTCTATTTTTAAACTAACTAATTGATACTTCTGGAGTAGGTTTTTATAGGCTATGTAACTATGTTTTTTATAGGATATGTAATGATGGAGTAACAAACATCCAAACAGCCAAACATAGTAGGAAATAGGATGTAGGAATTAGGATAAGCAAGAATAAGTCTCGTGTGGTTGTTCACACAACTGCCAGGGTGCCTACCATCAACTCTTATTGCGATTTTGTTTAGGACCTAAATTGTTCGCTTGCTTTTTGCTTCGCTTATTCGTACCACGACAGCTTAATATCAATGACAGCGATTCAGTGGTTATTCAATGACATTTCACAGCCGCTAAGCTGTCAGGAACTCTTATTTGACTTATAACCCGGTCGATTTAACATGTCACCTGCAGGTTATACCCGTCCCTATCTCTCTCCGGGCATGACAGAATCGAGTGAAAGAGACGGGTAGAAGAAATAAGGACACAAATCGTTCGGTCATTCACATTTAGCAATTCATTTGCGATCTAGTTTTTAGAAGGTCATAGTACGAAAGAAAGCAATTCATTTTAGGAACCTATTCTGCATCGCGCTATATTTGAATCGCTGTCTTAAAGTTGATGGTAGGCCATGAAGCTCGACTTAATACTGAGGTATTAAGTCAAACTTCATGTGGTAGGCACCCAGATCAGTATCGGTTATAACCTCACCATGGCAACTCCCAAGTGCGTCATCAAGAGCTGCTGAATCATCGACGCGACGTGAATACGCAATGCATTCGCTCGCTATAACTGTATACTGTTGATATACCAACTCCTCGTCAACTACCCTTCGTCGTTCAAAAGAGGAAAATATCGCTCGCTTTGACTGTATCAACTTCATAGTTCTCAGCTGTAGGAGAACATGTTTATTTGCAGTCCGACACAGTTTAGGCACTTAAGTTTGCTTACCAAACGGAGAATATATTTATATTTATATTTTTATATTTATTTATTTAGGACTACCAGAGAAAATTACATTACCTTAACATAAAAGCTTAAAAATATTGCATGCAAAATGTAAAATTCCATTAAAGGTGGCCACATCATGCTTATAAATAAAGTATGGATAAAGTCGTAAAGTGATCCGTTATTACAAGCTAATTAAGCACATCAATTCAATGATTACATTTAGAATTTTATATATTATCTTTTTAACAATAACCAAATTATTATACATTATTATTAATAAGTAAACAGAAAAAGTTAGACACAATCAAACAAAATTTACAAAATATAACGTTCCAGTCTAGACTATGCATCCCTCAACAACTCCGTTACCTTCGTCCTAAACTGACTAAAGGAATCATGATAGATATCAACACTCTCACCTAGTCTGTTGTAAGCGTCAGGCAGGCGGTAAGCTGCAGCGTGTGACTGAACGTTAGTGCGGGCTAGTGGTTTGCTAAATAATGGAGCTGGGTATCGTGGTGGCCTGCGAGGGACTTTGATATTGATGTTACTGAGAAGCTGGGGACAATCGACTTTATTCCTAACAACCTTAAAAAGAAATGCCAAATCCAAAAGATTTCGCCTAGTAAGTAGACTGTCCATTTTAAAGTAACGAAGTCTATCAATGTAGCTACTTGTTTTTTTACCCAAACCACTACTGAACGAGAGATGCCGCGTGAAGCGCTTTTGTATGCGCTCAATACGAAGCTGGTGCACACTGTACTGAGGAGACCAAACCACCGAGCAGTACTCCAGCACACTTCTGACGAAACAGTTGTAAACAATTATTTTCGTCGCAGGTTTTTTGAACACTTTGGCGTTTCTTATGATGAATCCAAGTGTCTTAGATGCTTTAGCAATGATATTGTCAATATGTGGAATGTATGTTAATTTAGAATCGATTGTAACACCTAAGTCGCGAATAGAATTTACCTCCTGCAAAATACTATCTTTTATTTTGTACCGGGTTTCAAAAGTCTGGGATTTTCTAGATAGTTTTATATGGTAACATTTTTTAATATTAAGCGACATCTTATTGTCTTCGCACCATTCCACCAAACGATCCATGTCCATTTGTAGCAGTTTGGCATCCTCGTCACAACGTATAACCTTAATTAGTTTAAGATCGTCCGCGTATAAAAAGACATCACTATGCTTGATCACATCGACTAAATCGTTTATAAAAACATCGAAGAGCAATGGTCCCAGGTGGGAGCCCTGAGGTATGCCTGAAGTGGAAAAATATGGGTCGGAACGATAGCCTTTTAAAACAACATACTGAGACCGATTAGTTACGTATGACTGTAACCACATCAACAGAGAACCACCGAATCCAAATTTCGACAACTTGTTTACTAATATCTTGTGGCAAATTCTGTCAAATGCCTTGGATAAGTCAGTATAGATTGCGTCAGTATGTAGCTGCGAGTCCATGTTGTTGGCAATGACATTGGTGAAGGTGATGAGGTTTGTGCCGGTTGATCTGGCTCTCAAAAATCTATGCTGTCGGTCAGAAACTAAGTGCTTTATTTGAGTGTGAAAATATGGACAGATAAGCGCCTCGAAAGCTTTTGGGATCGCTGACAAAATGGAAATTGGCCTATAATTCACGATGTTGTTTTTATCTCCGTTTTTGTATATTGGCACAACTTTAGCTTCTTTCCAAAGAATCGGGAATTGTCCAGTACTGAGGGACTTGTTAAAAATTATATGCAGAGGAAAAGCAAGAGAGTCGGCACATTGCGAAACGAAGTATGGTGGAATGTTATCAGGACCAGCGCTCTTCGAGTGATCAAGTCTTTTTAGCTGAGCGTGGATGGACTCTGTTGTTAGGTGCAGGTTGCACATATTGCAAATTAAATGGTTGTTATCGGACTGAGTGTCTATTAGGATTAACATTACTTTTTTAATGTCTAATATTATAAGAACTGCATATATTTATATTATAAAAAGAATAAGATTTTAGTATTATAAAGAAAGATTTGATTGATTGTTTGTTTGCATCGAATAGGCTCCGAAACTACTGGACCGATTTAGTTAAAAAATTCTTTCACCAATATAAGAAAGCTAAATTTTTTCAGTGTGACATAGGTTATATTTTATCGCGATATTCCCACGGGAATGGGTACCACGCGGGTGAAACCGCGAGGATCCGCTAGTTAAATTATAATATACTAGCTTTCCGCCCGCGGCTTCGCCCGCGTGAACTACATGACGTTATCCCGCGGGAATGTGATTTTTTTCCGGGATAAAAAGCAGCCAATGTTCTTCTCCAGGCTACAAAGTATCTGTGTTCCAAATTTCAGCCAAATCCGTTCAGCCGTTATGGCGTGATTGAGTAACAAACATCCAAACATCTAAACATCCAAACATCTAAACTTTCGCATTTATAATATTAGTAAGAAAACACAAGTAGATCCTTACAAGGAGGTCCCGTCTGAAATATACTTGTTATAGTACTTTGTATTTTTTTCATTATTTATCCTTGATGTAAACTAGCCTTCCGCTCGCGGCTTCGCCCGCGTGGACTACACAAAGTTATTCCGCGTAAATGTGAAATTTTTCCGAAATTAAAAGTAGCCTTTGTTTTCCTCCAGGCTACAAAGTATCTGCGTGTCCCAAATTTCAGCCATTTTGGCGTGATTGAGTAACAAACATCCAAACATCTAAACTTCCACATTTATAATAAATATTAGTAATATTGTCTACAGTTTGTTATTGCGTAAAAAACTAGTGTACGATCTACTTTATCCACACTACTTGATGTATTCTATGTTCGCGCGGGTCAGCGGGATGCGTGCCCCCGCCATAAAACATGATCCCGATTTTTATTCGCGGGATTACAATCCGGAGCATCAAGACGCCGATTAGGCTGCCATCGCCATAAATCAACTTCGCACTCATTTATTCCTTTTCCAAGTTTCGCCGCTTTATGAAGATTGAACTGGGAATGGGAGATTAGAAATGCGATTTCACGATCGCGCCAGTTGCGTAACTCCGATGAGATACGTTCGCGATTCCTTTGTGTTGCTGCTGATGGGAATAGGTCGTTACTTGTTGTAATTTTATTCTTACACTTTTTTTTATCTACTACGTGATAGCACGTAGTAGATAAAAAAAGGCCTATGCCCAGCAGTGGGCGTCGTACGGTTGAAGTGATAACGTGATAGCATTTAGCCTTCATCACATATAGATTCAAGATTCAAAGATTTAAATTTGTTTATTCAATTTAGATTGTTATTTACAATACTTGTGAACGTCATAGAAGCTACGCCATCGGCTCGCAAACCCTACAGCGGGAGGCCTTGGAGAAGAACCGGCAAGAAACTCCAAGGGTTGTTTTTTTCTCCCTGTTTTATTTCATACAGAGTCGTCAAATTGAAAAATGACAAAAGACAATTCTACTATATACTGCAAGTTGCGCCATACATGTTTCAAATGTAATTCTTAATAAAATGAATAAAAACAAAAGAAAACACACAAGCAGATAAGAGCAGATATAATCTTGAAGGTGGAAGCGCATCACTCCCGGAATCCTCAATCAATGAGGAACTGGCTATCTTATCTATAAATGCCGGAACACAATTATGCTGAAAACATCATTGTTATAGCGTCAGACTTAGATATAAGATGGTGGTAGCTAGCCAAGCGGACTAAGAACAAGTCCTACCACCAACCAAACCGAGTACCTACAATATGAATACTTTTGCCCGCTGTTTCATCCGTGTGCGATTTGGGCAAGGCACCATCGTTTCATCTCCTTAGTGGTTGAATTTCACAAGATCCTTTCATAGCGGACGCCAATGTCATCATACCTATCTGCGTGCCTAGTTTCAACTCGGTCCTTCAGTAGTTTAAGATGTGCGTTGGTAGATCAGTCAGCCACCTTTCGTTTTTATATTCATACAGATTGCTCTATAATATTTTGAAATATATTAATAAGATTTTATATTATTTTTATGCATTTACAATGCAATTTTGTAAGTATAGGAAAAATGTGACAGTAAAAAACCACGAGCCCTATAAGTAGCTTTCAGGCGGGATTCGAACCCGCGCCTCCGGGAATCCGGCCCGATGCTCTGACCAACTAAGCTACCGAAAGGCTTACACGACTCGTCGATTTTGCTATCACTTGTTACGCTGCAGGCCAGCGTTGCTTCATCAATGTGAGGAAACCCTCGCATCCGAAAGAAACATTTTTACAAATGTTTAACAATCGATTAAGATGAAACAGCCATATTGAGATTTTATATTATTTTTATGCATTTACAATGCAATTTTGTAAGTATAGGAAAAATGTGGCAGTTAAAAACCACGAGCCCTATAAGTAGCTTTCACCAAACTAAAACTAAATATGTTAATAATACAATGATTTGCTTGCATACGGTAGCAGGCAAGAAGAGGTAAACTACCTATTCTTGCTTGCTACCGTATGCCAATTTGGGGACACCTAATTTTCTACAGCATTTAAGAAAACATTAAAAGCCATCAAAGGTTTTTTTTAAATTCCCAATAAAACTAGGTGTTCCCAAATTGGCACGGCGGGCAAGAATGGGTTTAAGCGACCGTGCCCCTTGTCTACAAACCGTTGGAAACTTTCCCGATAGCGGAATATATGCTCGGTCACCTGTCACTCAGTTCAGAATAGACAATGAGAAAGCATAGAGTTCGAATACGCTTCCGTGTCCGAACGGTTTTGAATCAGCAAGTTTAACTTACCATTAGACATTTTTCACAAAAAGTAAAGTTTTTATCATTTAACAAAAACAAATTCACTCAGATCCGAGGCTTAATATGTTATAGGATTCACCTCATCTTGTAATGTAAACGCATTTAAATTAACTCCTTTTCGAGATCTTTCTTAAATTAATGATATTGAGTGTTATTTCTTCTTTAAGTATTAAGTAGTTGCTTACTATATGTAAAGAATTTAAAGCTTCTTTAGTTTTTCGTATAAAAGCGGTGTACAATAGTTACTAGGATGTAGATTTATAATTGTGTTATGTAGATATTGAATGCAATGTAATAATTTATATTTTGTTATTGTACCATAAACCAATAAAATAAAAAAATCTAGTAATCAAATAGACATTTTTAAAGTAGCATTCGAAGAAACATCCGCAGATATAACACAAAATCAATAACCATCGCATGCTAGTTGCATCTTTGATTCAAGAAATATGAGACGCATAGCTTTCTGCTGTAAATTCTGCTTTCAGCGTTTAAGAGCGGCTCCTTTGTCATAAAAGAACAATACTTGTGGCGCTATTTGAATGTAAATAAATCTCAATAAATTCCAGACCCGACTAATGACTTCTTCAAGCCGTAACCGAGAAGGGCTTGCTATGAATAGTAATTGGTGTAAAACAAATTGGTTTACTGTGTTCGCTTTGTATTGTGTTGCGTTTGATGTGCTTGGAGTGTTTGCAACTTAGTTTGTAAGCTCAGAGAGATTTTCTTGTAGAGAATAATGCTTTAGTGCTTTTCCGTACAAGGGATCCGGTGATCGGAAGTTACTGTGAAAACACTGAAACTAGAAGAAGGAGGTACATTTTAAATTTGTTTACATTTTATTTTTAAATACAACCGGAAACTACTCTGCTTCTTTTAGTTGATAGTAAAAAGAACAACAATGCACGAAGTAAAATAACTAAAACTAATATAAATATGAAAAAAGAAACAAAAAATATTTAGAACTTTCGCTGCAGCACGGATTCGGGTTACCTATTAAAAATCCGAAAACTTGTTTATTTACTATAAGTTTCATTTGGGCGAAATGTATTTATTCATAATCACAATACATCCATACTAGTGATGATGGTGATGATGATGATCCATACTAGTACTAGTATTATAAGGGTGTGTAATATATGATATAACAACATTTTGTATAATACTCACAAAATATAACAACACATTACATAAAATCATTTCATATAACGTTCATTTTGTATAATCAACGAATGATATAAATTCAAAATATATAATTTTAAACCGTATAATGAACATTTGATATAAAAACGTTTCATATAATAAATATTTACTATAACACTTACATTGTATAATATTTAAAACACATAATGGTTATATAACATAACAACATTTCATATAACGTTCATTTAGTATAATCAACGAATAACTATTTCTGGCGCTTCGCCGGCCGCTGCCGCGGCATGCTTGCTTCGCTCGCTCCCTTCGCGCTGTTTTGTTCTAACCTAACCTAACCTATTATCAATTGTTTTGTCACCGTTATGACTTTTTATGGCGGGGGGCTTCGCCCCCCGAGCCCTCCTTTCGAGCGCACTGTACCTCCCGTGCCCCCTGTTCCTTTGCCTACCCTATACATTTAATTGACTAATTGATGATTATATAAAACATAATTATATCAAATGAAATTATTACATATGACGATTATATGAAACAAAATTATATCAAACGACCGTTATAGCAAATGTGTTTTATATAAAATATTATTATATAAAATGAGCGTTATGTCAAATGATATTATATAAAATGATGATTATATTATGAAATAAACATTATGCAAAATGAAATTAGTTGAAGTGTTGTTATGACAAACTTTAACGTTTATTATGTCATATGAACGTTATTGAAATGAAATTATACCAAATGAAATTATATCATTCAATACGCACCCGTATTATAAATGTGAAAGTGTGTTTGTTTGTCTGTTTGTCAGTATTTCCCGTCAAAACGGAGCAACGGATCGACATGATTTTTGGTATGACAATAGTTTGGGAGCTGGAGAGTGACAAATGCTATTTTTGTCCCGGAAAATAATTTTACTTGGTATAACGTGGTGTGGTACAAGCGGGCCAAGCCATGTGCGTGATTTTTTGTCTACGTGATTTTTGGTCTGGGGATACGAGTAGGTTTCCCCATACTAAAAATAAAAAATAAAAAATTATGTAGTTTAAAAAACTAAAAATTCACACTTTTATAGGAACAAACTAAAAAGTACAAGATAACCGTCTATTTAGTACCTAACTGAAATTAAAAAGCGTGGTGCGCGTTGCCAATATTAAGTAGGTACTAAAAATGCATGCTTTGCAAAGGGCGCACCACGCTTTTTAATTCCAGTTACTGACTAGACGTCTTGTACTTTTTAGTCTGTTCCTATAAAAGTGTGTTTTTTTAGTTTTTTAAACTACATATTTATTTTTTAGTTTTTAGTTTAATAAATGGCGAGCCATGGATAGATGGTAATGGATTTCACAGTCCATTCATGTGTATGCCCACCCCGTAAACATTATGCACATTTATACGGTACAGTCACGTATCACGTAAGTATACGTATTCAGCGGAATACGTGACCGTATTTCAATTTCACTAACGCCATACCAAATTTTAGTGAGGCGATAAAATGCACTAAGAACACAGTAAGCCATAGTTCAATCTAACAATGCAACTCGTGCATCGTCGTTCGTTCGGCGGGAGCAGCTGCCCAATAAGGCCGCTTGCAGCTCCATTACCGAACTGAATAAAAACCTCCTATCCATCCTTTACTATATTAGAAACGGAAACTTCGCGTCTGTCTGAAGAGCTTTAAGGTTTTGTACGAGAAACTTTGAACTACGATAACGGTTCAAGCGGCAAGAAGAGTTTGATAAATCCTGTTGTTTTTGATGCGTTTTGATTCATAACTTTCTAGATATACCTAGCCCATGGAAGTTATGCGCAAAAAATTAAATTTTTTTTACTTGGTTAATCCAATCTTTCTTTGATATCAAAACGAGAGTATTCACCGCATAATATAGAGATTTGTGAAATAAAACTATACCTAGTTCAACTTTAGAAGAGTCAAGTTCAGTTACTGAAAGGTCCTCTAAAACAAGTAATTAGTTCGATTGCCTACTCATTTGCCAAGTGAGACTATTATGGAGATCACTTCTTTTAATACTATACTTTGCCCAACAGTGAGCGTAATTAAGATAACCAAGGTGCATGCATATACCACAATCTACCTCGCAACTTAGTAAATCCCGCGTTTCTTTGGTTTTCCTTATTGAGCTCGCTTGGTCCACGTCCCGTAGCAACGCAGGCTGACGCTAAGTTATAGTTTTCCTGTTTTTTGTCGCAGCAGCGGGAAGTATCGATACACGTTGTGTGCCGACAGGATTTGCGAAAGAAAGGTCCGGTCAATATTTGCGCGGTGACTAATGCTCAGAGCGGCCGGCGATGCCGACGCGCGATTTGTTACGAACTTGAACAGATATTCAAGGAGTAGGTAATATACTTTATTACAGCTTCAATGTTTTCCCTCATTTAATGTTGTTAATGGTTACAATTGAAACAGTTGTGGTTTATGTAATAAATATGTTTGCATTAATAATTAAAAATAAATATTTAAATCGCCATACCAATATTTCCAGTAACTTTTAAATTATTGGGTTCCGATTACAGGAATTAAATTAATACTGAGTTACTCCTTTAGGTGTATCACGCTAGGATTCAAAATATGGTGTAGGTATGTTATGCGCATATAACACTAATTTTGAAAGTAAATCAATCAAAGCCATCAAAATTTAACACTCAAAGAAGATGACCGAAATAGAATACATAACAAAATTACTGATAATGACTTTGCCTTCTGTAGCACTCGAGATAGCTATTTTTTTATTACATAAGTATCACATAATCAACTGAAACGCTCCTGGCTGGAGGAGCCGGAGAGCAAGAGTTCAGAAATAAAAGATGTATATAAAATTAAATGTATAATTCGGTTAGACCGTTTTAAAATGAAATTACAGGGGGGGTAACTGGCTCGGTGATCGGCGTTGGAAGTCTAAGGTCAACTTAGCTTTATAACTTCCTAAGGAGAGGTGAAGCCGCTAGGGTTTAGGGGCAGCGGGTTCTGTTCCGGGGTAGACCGGAGCAGAGCAGGTTCCTGGCGGTTAGGCGCGCAGGAGCAGGTGGAGAGCGGCACGAAGTAGGCAGGTACTCGGCGTGAAGGTAGCCCGGAGAAGGTAGGTACCGGTGAGACTCGGGGAGATGTTGCCCGGAGATACGACCCCAATTATGTTGGGGCGAAAAACCAGAAAAAAAGAGAAATCTTTAGCGGGTTCTCTCCTATATATACTAAAAATCTTCCAGAACATTCCGGCTGTAAGTAGGTTTATAATTTTTTTGCATAGATAGATTCAACTTGTCATTGGATTTTAATCATACAGCCAAGGCACAAACTAATTACGTCGCGAAGACTTCAGAATTATCTGGAAGATTAATTTAGTAAAAATCTATGGCGCGCGTAAGACAAAATTGCTTCCAATAGACTATTTATGTTGTTACGTTAAGAAATGCAATATAAATATGCACGAAACTACGATCAAAGTATTCCGCATACAGATCACAGGCTGCCACGGACCGCGCGGCTGTTTATAGCTGTTACTTCGGAACCTCGCAAACAAACCGACAGCTGAGTGGCATCTGACATTGACAGCTCCTATCACATAAATACAATAGAACTGAATAGACCATATTTGTTTATAATTGTAATGATTTTTTCATAACATTAATAGTTTGTGCGATTATTATGGATAAAACAATGCAAGAAGTAAGTAAAAATGGCAGCCGTTACACAACCACTGCGAAAGCTGCTTCACAGTCACAAGTCAAGCGCGTTAACCACTGCGCCACGGGTCCTCACAAGTAATTTATCGAGGAATCAAAACCAAAGGCTAGCTCCCTAAAGCAGAAAGATGAAAGGCGGAAGAGTCGCGCGTTATTTGAAGTTCCGCGCGGGCGGCCGCAAAGGAGCGCCAGGCGCCCCGCGACCCACTTGTGCACGCATTACGTTAGGTTGTGATGTTTGTTTAATGCTCAGGAAGATATACATATTACATTCCATATATTTGGTATATTACCAAAGATTTTAAAACAAGTGTCTTTTTTAATTTAAAACAAATTTGTTTTTTTTTAGACAAGACCTATTACTCTGTCAGTGAATTTTTGAATGATAATTTGGACACTTACTATGCTCTATATAAATAGTTAGTCGATTATTTCATATAAATTTTAACTTAATTTAAATTTTGACATAATTACATAGTAAAAACGAAACACTTGCACGTTGACAACGTCGACAGGTAAGTATTATGGATCTACAATGAATTTAATGTACCATATTATGAATATGAATATACCATGTTCTGGCAAATAAATGATGATTGATTACAGATATTATACAGAACTTTATCCGAAGTAGAAGAAGTAGTCAAAGGATATGAAAAGCTTTTTATATGATTCAAAAATGTCCTTATTTGTATTACTGATATGACCGTATTTTAGAGCAAATCTTTTGAAGGCGGTGAATGAATCCTCATATGTAATTTCTATTTTCTCAGAACCAATGTTTAAGTTCGTCAAGGTCGAATTTTCTTCAAATAATCAAGACAGCTACTGAATTCACAAAAACTAAAATCTTATAGTTGACTTTTATAACTCTATTACATGGTTTAATTCAAGTGCGGGCTACAGTTTAAGCTATTTATGTTCTTATTTCCATTGAAATACAAAAAACTTAATGTTTTATTGTGAAAAAAGAAAAATATGTAGCTTTGCAAAAAATAGCACATGCACACCACGAAAATACCAATGCACAATTCCTGCATTAAGCAAGTCAGTAACACACCTTGCAGCGTCAGCAATTAGACTACTCTACACGTGTTTCGCCCCAACCCGACGCATCATCAGGTTGCCTAGACAAGAAGCTTTCTATTATCGACATCGCCAGTAGAAAAGGAAGAAAATGTATGGGATAAACATTGGCGATTGAAATGTCACGTGACCGCTTTTCTTTTCTTTCTATTCTACTGGTGATATCGATAATAGAAAACCTCTTGTCCAGGCCCTCAGGAGTTGAAATCGTGCGAAAACTAGCACCGAAAGTTTAACAGATTTTTTGTGTTTTATTTCTAAGCAGTAGCTCATTCAATGCTTAAAAGCAGGGTGCCTACCATCAACTCTTATATTTCGTCGTTTCATTCTTTGATATAGTATTTACAGAGTAGTCCCTTTAACCTACTGGTTTTGTTTAGGACCTAACCTGATCTAAATCTAATATCAATGACAGCGATTCAGTGATCATTCAATGACATTTCACAGCCGCTAAGCTGTCATGAACTCTTATTTGACTTATAACTTGGCCAAGCTAACATGACACCTGCAGGTTATACCCGTCCCTCTCACTCTCCGGACATGACAGAATCGAGTGAAAGAGAGGGGTAGAAGAAATAAGGACAGAAATCGTTCGGTCATTCACATTTAGCAATTCATTTGCGATCCAGTTTTTAGAAGGTCATAGTAAGAAAGAAAGCAATTCATTTTAGGAACCTATTCTGCATCGCGCTATTTTTGAATCGCTGTCTTAAAGTTGATGGTAGGCACCCAGGATTATGTTTCATGTTAATACGAATACCTAATATAATATTTACAAAGACTAATACCGTTTCGCCTCGAACATTGTAAGGAGGCGCGTTGCTATATTCAGGAGGCATTGTTCCTAAATAGGCTACACTTGGATTACTCGCAATCTTATTTGCGAGATTACTGTCGGCATTAAGTCCCCGCGTAATATGTAATATGGCGTCGAGCTAGTCCCCGTGGTCCTTCGAGCCGGATAAGCAGATAAAGTCATGTTTGTTGTGGCAAACTTAAAGTTAAATTGATAATACCGTAGAAATATTGACAGCATCATAATAATCATAATAATAATAAATTTTTGACGAACTCCGTGGCCGAGTTGTGTACGCACCGTTTTTCAAGGCGCCGCTATCTCCAGAGGTTCCGGGTTTGATTCCCGGCTACTTGTCCGGGTCTGGGTGTGTGGTAATACCCGTCGTTGCTTCCGATTTCCATAACACTAGTACTCAAGCTGCTATAATTTGGTATTGGAACAATGTATGTGATGGTGTCATTAAGTCTCATACTGAGATAAGAAACTTCATTAAGTTGTGTATCAGACAGAAAAAAATGTCGAACCTAAAGAATACTTACTCTTAGATATTATATGTCCATACATAGATCACAGACAAATCAATAGTCAACAAACAATGAGTGAATCAAGGCATGATACCTTCGCGCCATTCGCCCGGTCACAGCCATCTCTATCGTAGGTAGAAGACGATAGAGAAGGCTGTGGCCCGGTCAATATCACTATTATTTAAAGCTCAAAATAAATTAATAAAAAAATATTGCTGAAGTTAATAGAGGAGCACTAACGTTAAGCAATTAACGAGCATCGATTGAAAAGAGCACTTACCGATATGGGTCCGGCAATCGCCGGGCGGCGGCGCTCTAAAGCGCTGCAGCTAAAATACGAGTATTTTAGATTTGTTCTTTTATTTAGTTTTCATCCATTGAATTAACTGCGTCAATAAAACAGAACATGTTGACTTTTTGACACGAATTTGTTGGAATTTATGTCTACAATTGAGACTTTTTTTTACAGATTGTATTTTTATTTTCAGATGTAAAAGGCTTTTTTACATCTTAAAATAAAAATTGAAATTGGCTTGTGGATTTCGGATCTTGTGGTTCACGGTAATTTGTGTATTTTTGCATTTTTCTATTAAAAAAGGTATACCTATCAAGAAAATCAATTTATTAACCGTTGCAACATGCATTTTAATTACCGAACCATTAAAAAATTATCCGATTTTAGTTTTTTTTTACTTATTCGCTGTATGACAGCATGCAATTCCTTTCTATATCATTTAAAAAATAGTTTTTCTTAAGTAGATTGTTGATTTTTTATAATGTCGTGTACAAACAATTCTTGCTTTTTTCTCCTCATTATAATAAGAAATAATTTTATTTAACTTGACTTATTAAATAAGCTCTTTTGAATCGTCAACATGCTCAATAAACTTATCAGATTTCACTATCTTAAGGACTGCCTCCACATATCAGGGACGTGGCCGGGTCGTGGCCGGGCCGTGATACGTCTGCCAATCACTAGCGGCGGCTGAACACGGCACTGAAGCTCCGCCGCTAGTCACTAGATCACGGCCCGGCCACGACCCTGATATGTGTAGGCAGTCCTTTCTGATTTCACTTCTCACGCGGAACCAAGAAAAGCTTACAGTATTGTTAGTGCTAGTTCATAGCAGAAAGAATCCGTTCTTTCCGTTATTTATTCGATCTGGCGCGAACAATGGGATTGGTTGAATGGCTGTGGCACTGGCACCCGTAGTGATCGCGGCTCACGGCTGCAATCTCGTATGCACTTAGCGCTTGTCCCACTGCTCAGTGAACAGGCTGCGCCTGCGCCCCGATCGCGGTAATCCTATGACGCATTAGTCAGGTGTACGTGTAGTTGACGTGCAAAACCGTTTTTGATAACGCGCGGCGTTAACAGTGCGACAACGTTTTCTGTTCCGGTGATAATATTTGGAACAGTTTTCATACGACAGTCTATTTTGACAGCTAATTTCGTATCGCAAGTGGTTCCTCTGTCACGGATGTTACCGGATCAGACAAGATTGTGGGACTATAGGTTTGCGTGACATGCGCGTCGTTATGTCATTACGGCAATACGAAGTCAAACGTCAAGGCACAAACGTGATCAAGACGCGCTGCATAGAATGACGGCGATCGGCCCGCGTATGTTTGAGTAAATTATCCTAACTAAACCTTGAATAGGCCTTACCTGAGTTAAACCTAAAGTTTTTGGTAAAAAATAATATCTTTATTATGAACAACGTTTTACACAGTACGTAGAGTCTCGCGCAAGTTGAGCTTATATTGTTTATTGCACAATACGCTTATAGTGCTAAAATTGCGAGACCAATAAAACGTATGCCATAAACATATTCCTTGGAAACACTCGGATCTTACATAAGGAGCATACACAAACGATACTAAATATTAATAATAAAAAAAATATTTTATTTGTTCATGTTAACATATTAGACTACTTAGATATAATTATTATAATATGTTTTAAATAATAATTAGATGTTTGCCACAACAGATTGTAGTAATTTATCGATTAATTTTAATGGGTCCAGTTGAAAATCAGCGTTGTAGCTATAAGCCACAGCATGAGCTGAGCTGGTCAGCCCTTTCGGCTGTTTCATAGGTTTAGTCTAGCTTAAGAAAATGTGTATTGTAATGTATCTAATATGATGGAACACCGAATAAATGATTACTTTACTTTTTTACTATTTAAAAAAACATATTACCTATTCTGAGTTTCAATTTGCGATTAATTTTGGGTTAAGTTTCTGGGTGCATACCATCAACATTAAGACAGCGATTCAAAAATAGCGCGATGCAGAATAGGTTCCTAAAATGAATTGCTTTCTTTCGTACTATGACTTTCTAAAAATTGGATCGCAAATGAATTGCTAAATGTGAATGACCGAACGATTTGTGTCCTTATTTCTTCTACCCGTCTCTTTCACTCGATTTTGTCATGCCCGGAGAGTGAGAGGGACGGGTATAACCTGCAGGTGTCATGTTAGCTTGGCCGAGTTATAAGTCAAATAAGAGTTCTTGACAGCTTAACGGCTGTGAAATGTCATTGAATGATCACTGAATCTGTTCACGCCGCGCCCGCGAGCGGACAGTTGTCATTGTCAATGTCTCGATGCGCTCGGGCCGGGTGTTTTTTCTTCGTTAGTGCGCCGCCAACCACCGTCCGCGCAACTCGCGCTCAGTTCGCCACCTGTGACCCGTGTGTGTTCGCTTTGAAAAGCGCCGGGAAAGTTTTAGCTGCCTATTAGGGCATTGTGTAGTTATAAGAGTGTTAGCTATAACAGTTTCCCATCGGGGTTGACTGAAGATCTTTGCCAGGCGCGCGCGCCGGCGAGACAGCCATCAGCCCCCCTGGATTACGGACAGTATCTGCTAGTAAGGTAGGACTAGCTTAATTTACTTAATTTTGCATGAGAAACCTTCGTTTCAATAAACTGTGGAACACAGTAGATGGTCATCACAATTGTGCGTGATCATATTTTTGGTAGCAGAGCGTACCTAGTTGATATAATTAGTTAATTTTCATATTAAAATTAACTAGGTACATAAAATTTCATAGTAAAAATAAAAAGCGTACCTAAAAAGCGTACCTAAAAATTTTTTTTTTTGTTGAAATCTCGAGGGTATTCCGAGACGATTGAAGTACTAAGAAATTGTTCTAGTAAATTCTCGAAGCGAATGTTTCTCACTTGGTGGATCCGATAATAGATAGACACTTATATAATTGTTGTCACATACTAGTGTTTTGATACGAGTTTACTCGCCTAGATGTGTATATTTTTTTTTGTGTGTCCGGATTTATTTGACGAATAGTTCGTTCGAAAGTGTGTTTATTAGTACCACATACTAGTGATTTGATACGAGTTTACTCGCCTAGATGTGTATATTTTTTTTGTGTGTCCGGATTTATTTGACGAATAGTTTCGTTCGAAAGTGTTTGTTCGGAAAAGATCGACGTTTCTGAACGCGTCTCTAATGTCACGTCAAATTGACATTTGGCTGTCACTTGAAGTTGACAGTGACACTTGATTGAAATTCTTGTAACCAAGATGTCGGATTAATTTTGCTGAATTTGTTAAAAAATCGCTCGCGTTGAATGTGCCTGGCATATCGAGTTTGAATAAAATCTTAAATTATCTATGTGATCCCGTTTTGTACGACCAAGGTTTTGACGCCATCCATCGGGCTGGTCGCGGAGTTTTGAAAGAAAGATAATTGTCCACCACGCGTTGTTGCAGGGGCAATATATATCTTGACAAAAAGCTCCTCCGTGTGTTATTGTGTATCTTGTTGAAGCGCCCAGTGTCTTGGGAACGCTGTGTTGTATGTGTTGTGAGTGAGGTGACGAGATGGTAAGGTCTGCAGAAGACGAAGAAAGGACCCCAGGGGCGCGCGCGCTCCCTTACACCACTTCTGCCTTGGAGACGTTCGACACACGGACCCGTATGTAGCCTCACCTTACTTAACATTCTCTCCGCTGTGTATCGCAGTCCAATTGTTCAGTTACATCCCGGCTGAAACCTAGTTTTTGTCCGGAGTCTATATTAGTAATACCAGCTTCCACTGCGCTAAGCCGATTCCGCGGATTTAGCAGGGGTGTACTGAACATTACTTGGTAGCCAAGAGCGTAGTTTGAAGGCCTGAGAGGCCCACGCCAAAACGTTGTATTAATCAGTGCCGTTTTGATGACCCAGTCTGGTCCGGACTAGATTAATTTGTACTTGTAAATGGTAATTAACTTGCATTTGAAAAGTAAAGGGCATTCCTTTGTTATTGGTTCCATGTCTTGTAATTAATTGTCATGTATTGAAGTTCCAAAGTGTAAACAGATGCCTTTCTTTGCTCATAATAATTATTATTCAGTTTTATTAGCAAATTTGAGTTGTGAATATTGACAAGTTTGTTGCTAAAATAATAGCTAATAAAAGGTTAGCTAATAAGTTTGCACTCAATACTTAGTGAAACTTAAATGATTTGGGACATTGTTTACACATTGAAACTCATTGAAACTTGTGCTTTGAAATAATTAAAATTAACTTGTTGTTGTGTTGATATCCAAGTGAATTTCAATAGTCAGTGATTTTGAGTGAATTTTAATAGTCAGTGAGTTTTGTTGTTTTCTGATAACCTCCAGATATTTAAGAGTTTGTGTCATTATAAATACTTTGTTGTTGTAATATTGGAATTTTGTGGTTAGTAATAACCTCCAAATATTGGAGATTTTGTGTTATAGTGAATATTTTGAATTTGTTGTTTTTGTTGATAAATTTGTGACGTTACAATGACGGCCTCCTCTGCTAAAGCCAAAATACGTTCTGAGTTACGGTGGTTAGCTTCTGCGGTTGCGTTGTTGGATCGACCGGATAGAACGGAGGCCTTGTTGAACAGATACGTAGATCTGCCCGTACGTTTGGCTGTTGTTGATGAACAGTATGCCTTATTTTTGGAAAGGACTGTTGAGGCCGATGTGGAAATGCGACAAGAAGTCGATTTGGATGTGGACCAGTGTTATGATTTTGCGGACAGAATTACCCAGGTGGCTCGACCTTTGCAAGTGGCAAGAGAGAATGAACCGAGCCCGTCCCCGGTCACATCTAAGAGTATGCCCCCTCTCTTTGCTAGATTGGCCCCCTTAGACTTAAGGCGCTTTGCTGGTCGTCTAGAGGACTGGGAGGGCTTTATTAATATTTTTGATAGTCTTGTACATGCCCGGGACGATTTGACCCAGGGCCAGAAGTTAGCTTATTTGTTATCCGTGTTGGAAGGGGAGGCCCTTGAATCAGTTCAACATTTGGCCCCCTCGGATGAAAACTACCCTATTGCTAGGGATTTGATTGCCCGTCGGTACCAGAACGTACGACGTCTGGCGGACAACCATGTTGCCGCCATTTTGAATTTACCCCGCGTTGCCAGCGTGATGCACTTGAGAGTGGCTTTGTTGAATCCGCTGTTGGTGGCATACAACGCATTAAAAAACTTAAAACTCCCAGTAGAGCAGTGGTCGTTTTTGTTACTGCACATTGTCCTGGGAAAGTTGCCGGACTCTGTTAAGGTCCGTTTTGAGCAGCAGTATGGTGGGGATAGTGCGACTTATCTGCCACCCTTCTCGGACCTCTTGACGTTCCTGGAAGGAGAAAGTAGACTGGCAGATAATTCCTCTCTGGCCGGTCCTATGGGACCCGAACGACCTGTGCCACAGAGTAGATCCCCCACCGGACCCCCCCGTAGGGGGCGTATGGCCCCTCGCGCGCCCGGCCGCTATGCCGCCGCCCAGGAGACCGCCCGCTGCTTGTACTGTCGGGAACCGGGTCACAGCACGACCCGTTGTGATAAGTTCCTCGACCAGCGCGTCCAAGGCCGTCGAGCGATCGCGCGACAACGGACATGGTGCTACTCGTGCTTGGGCCTGCACATGCAGCGCGAATGTACCCAAGCGCACCCATGCCGCTTTTGTAAGGGCAACCACCATCCCCTCCTCTGCATGAACAGCCCAGAGGGCGGCGGAGCGCCGCAGCGCGTCGCTGCAGGATCACCTCGTATGGGTGGGGGGCTCCGACCCCCCGCGGTGTTTGCATCCCGCAGTAGTTCTAGTGGCCACCAGAGTGGCCCCAGACGCTCTCCGCCACGTTTGGACCCTCAAACGGGCGGGGGTCCCAGGGACTCCCCCATGGGAAACCGATCCCCAAGGATGGGGATGAGTTATGCGGGCGTTGCCGGAGGTCGTAGAGGCCCCCCGCGACGTTTTGAGCCTCGCACGGGCGGGGGTCCCACGGACCCCCCCATGGGAAATCGGTCCCCAACTAGGGGGTTCGATTTTGCGAGCGATGCGGGAGGTCGTAGAAGCCCCCCGCGACGTTTTGAGCCTCGCACGGGCGGGGGTCCCCGGGACCCCCCTTCTGAAAATCGGTCACCGTGCCCCCGCGACTATGGGGCGACGTACACGGTGGATCCTAGGCACCGATTCTCGCCGCCGCTCGCCGAATACCCGCGTTTGGAGCGGCGCCCGCCCCGTCTTCAAGGGGCCGGGAGATATAACCCGCCTGATACCGGGCGATTTGGACGTAGGCAGTATGTGGGAGACTGGGACCCACTGGATCGCTATGAGCGACCCCCTTACCATGGGGGGACGTCTGGGGACCCCACATACTAGCAATCAACGTGTTTACGGTCGATTGTAGCCACCCCTCCAGAGACCGTGTTGTTGCCCACGGCCTCTGTGCTTGTCAGGGGATTGAATGGCGACCTTGTGGAAGTTCGCGCCTTGTTGGATTCCGGTGCTCAGGGGTGTGTTGTGTCATCTTGGTTAGTTAGGCGGTTGGGCCTCAAGGTGCACCCCCACACGGAAGGCGTGAGAGGTGTTGGCGATGTGAGGGTCCCCGGGTTGTTAGGGCATGTTGACTTCACATTTACATCACGTAATAAGTCCACGCCAGGCATTAAGACCTCGGCGATTGTGTTGGACACAGTTGTTGGCCGTCAACCTTCAGTTGACTTGGGACCGAGTATGTTGTCTTTGGTGTCTGATTCCCCACTCGCCGATCCAAATTTCTTCCGCCCAGGCCCGATTGATGCTCTCCTTGGAGCCGATGTCCTGGGGCGAGTTTTGTTGACGGGGAAGCGAGTTTTGCAGCCAGATGGCTTGGTAGCTCTGCAGACGACACTCGGTACAGTTGTGATGGGCCCTGCTCGCCGCGTTTTGGATTCCCTTGATGAGGATCGCGGTCTTGTTTTTAATGTGTCTCTCTCCGAAGTGGTGCAGAAGTTTTGCGAGGTTGAGGAACCTCCACCAGCCCCGCGGGTAGACCCAGTAGCGGATGAATGCGAGTTGTATTACCAGAATAACACTGGTCGCCTCCGCTCTGGTCGTTTGATCACCCGTCTCCCCTTTCGTGCCGGCCGACCTCCTCTGGGCGAATCCCGACCGCTAGCGGAACGTAGGCTAGTGACGATGGAGCGTCGCATGAGCAAGGATCCGGTCTTCCGCCAGAAGTATGTTGAATTCATGCGGGAGTATGAGGAGTTAGGGCACATGTCCGTGAGCGATTTGGATTGGCGCTCCGTTGAGCACTTCTTTTTGCCGCACCACGCCGTTTGGAAATCCGGAAAGATTCGGGTGGTCTTTGACGGTTCGGCTCCCACCTCTACTGGAGCGTCCTTGAACCAGTGTCTGCATGTAGGTCCCAAGCTGCACACGGAGATCTCAGACATTTTGACCAACTTCCGGCGGCACCAAATTGTATTTATGACTGACATCCGGATGATGTTCAGACAAACGGTCATCCATCCAGAGGATAGGAGGTACCAATTGATCTTGTGGAGAGAGAGTCCTAGGGACCCCTTGTTGATTTATGAATTGAATACGAATACGTACGGTTTGGCTTCGAGCCCGTTTGTTGCGATTCGTTCTTTGTTGGAGTTGGCCGAGAAGGAGCGCTTGAGATACCCTCGCGCCTCCGCCATTTTGGCCAGTGACGTCTATGTGGATGACATTTGCACGGGCGCCTCATCTGTCTCAGAGGCGATTGTCCTGAGAGACGAACTCACCGCCCTTTTGAAGTCGGGAGGTTACGAGTTGAGGAAATGGATATCCAACTCGCCTGATGTACTGGTAGGTTTGCCCGAAGAGCACCAGCAGGACCCCCACCTATTCGAAAATGTTGATAATCCCCATGTGGTGACCGTCCTTGGCGTACAGTACAAACCGGTCTCTGACACTTTCACGTATTGTGTGGATTTACGACCACCGAAAGTCTGGACCAAGCGTTTAGTATTGTCTACTGTCGCACGTACCTTTGACCCCAATGGGTGGATTTGCCCCGTGCTGTTTATGGCCAAGTGTTTCTTGCAACGGTTATGGGCTTCGGGTGTGTCGTGGGATGAACCCCTCTCGGACGAGTTACTCCGAGATTGGTCGAGCTTCGTTACATCCCTCCCCGAGATTAATGAAGTGCATTTGCCGAGGCTATTCCTCCCTTCTGAAAATTGTAAAGTTACTCTTCACGGCTTTTCCGATGCCTCCGAACGTGGATTTGCTGCGGCCGTGTACCTCCGCACCGTTACTGTTGACGGAGTTGTTGCTGTGCATCTGGTGATAGCGAAAAGCAAAGTCGCTCCCCTTCGGACTCGTCATACGATCCCGAGGTTGGAATTGTGTGGAGCTGCCCTCCTAATGCGTTTGTTGAACCACGTATGGCTCACATTAGGTCGATCTATTAAGATACAAGAGGTTTATGCTTGGACGGACAGTCAGGTCGTCCTTTGTTGGTTGAAGGCTCCGGCGCACACCTTGGACGTGTTTGTGGCCAATCGAGTGTCGCAGATTTGTAATTCCGACATCGAGTTGATTTGGAGACACGTGCCGGGAACCATGAATCCCGCGGATTGTGCGTCTCGGGGTTGTGTAGCCCCAACCCTAATTAACCACCCCCTCTGGTGGGGCCCACAGTGGTTGATGCGGCCTGAGTCGGAGTGGCCGCCCTCTCCAGCGTTGTCGAACGTCGCCGTTCCTGATATGCGGGCATGCGTCCTGGAGACTAACCCCGCCGGGGAAAAGGATTTGTTGTTGGATCGGTACAGCTCCTTACAGAAGCTGCTTGGTGTTACCGCTTGGATCAGACGTTTTGTGTACAATTGCAGAAACCCACGCGCGAGGCGTGATTCGTCGGTTCTCACTCCGGACGAGCGTAGGGACGCGCTCTTGTTTTGGGTCCGGAGAGTACAAGCTGATAGTTTTGAGTCCGAGATTGAAATTTTGCGTTTAGGCCGTCGCAAGTTGAAGGGCGCGGTATCGCGATTAAATCCCTTCCTGGACGAGAGTGGGCTTTTGCGAGTCGGCGGAAGACTTCGAAATGCGAACATGCCGTATGGAGCTCGTCACCCCGTTTTGTTACCTAAAGCCGGACATTTGACTCAACTGATAATAACAGATCGCCATGTGAATGCACAACATGCTGGCTGTAATGCTTTGTTGGCCATTTTGCAGCGCGAATTTTGGATTTTGTCTGCTCGCCGAGCCATTCGCACTGTGGTTTTCCGTTGCCTGCCTTGTTATCGATTGAAGGCCGCGACCATGCAGCCCCAGATGGGTGATTTGCCTGCTGATCGCGTCACGGAATGTAGAGCTTTTGCCGGAGTCGCCACCGACTTCGCCGGTCCCTTTACTGTAAAGGCTTCGAGACTGCGTAATGCTAAAACCTATAAGGCGTACTTGTGCGTGTTTGTGTGTTTGTCCACCAAGGCTGTCCATTTGGAAATTGTCTCGGAATTGTCTACCGAAGCCTTTGTCGCCGCCTTGAGCAGATTTGTTTCCCGTAGAGGACTGCCGTCATTGATACGTTCCGATTGTGGTACTAATTATAAGGGAACGTGTAATTATCTTAAGGAAGTAGTTAAGTTTTTTGTTGATAATAAAATAGACATTGGAACCACCCTCTCCCGGCGTGGGATAATCTGGAAGTTTAGCCCACCAGCTTGTCCGACCTGGGGAGGAATTTTTGAAGCTTGTGTAAAGGCTGCCAAGACACACTTGCGTCGCGTGATTGGAGAAACTATTCTCACGTTTGAGGAACTTGATACGGTATTTTGTAAAATTGAGGCCGTCCTCAACTCGCGACCCTTGTGCCCGTTGTCTTCGGACCCGAATGACCTGGAAGCGTTGACCCCAGGTCATTTCTTGATCGGACAGCCCCTTTTGGCTTTGCCTGAATATCCGATTCAGGATGTAGGATCCCATCGTTTGTCGCGATACCAACTTTTGAAACAGATGTCCCAAAACTTCTGGGCACGTTGGTCGATGGAGTATTTGCATATCCTGCAACAGCGCGTGAAGTGGACAGATAAAACCACCCCACCCCAGACTGGCGACCTCGTGTTGATTAAGGATGCTAACCTGCCGCCCCTATGTTGGCGAAGGGGGTGCATTGTTAAACTCTACCCCGGAACTGACGGAGTTCCTCGTTTTGCTGAGGTTTTGGTTCGAGATTCGGTTTTGAAGAGAGCAGTTAGTGGGCTCTCCCGATTACCCGTAGATTGACGTACCGTTCTTAACGGTCCGGGGCGGGGGGATGTTCGGAAAAGATCGACGTTTCTGAACGCGTCTCTAATGTCACGTCAAATTGACATTTGGCTGTCACTTGAAGTTGACAGTGACACTTGATTGAAATTCTTGTAACCAAGATGTCGGATTAATTTTGCTGAATTTGTTAAAAAATCGCTCGCGTTGAATGTGCCTGGCATATCGAGTTTGAATAAAATCTTAAATTATCTATGTGATCCCGTTTTGTACGACCAAGGTTTTGACGCCATCCATCGGGCTGGTCGCGGAGTTTTGAAAGAAAGATAATTGTCCACCACGCGTTGTTGCAGGGGCAATATATATCTTGACAAAAAGCTCCTCCGTGTGTTATTGTGTATCTTGTTGAAGCGCCCAGTGTCTTGGGAACGCTGTGTTGTATGTGTTGTGAGTGAGGTGACGAGTTGGTAAGGTCTGCAGAAGACGAAGAAAGGACCCCAGGGGCGCGCGCGCTCCCTTACACCACTTCTGCCTTGGAGACGTTCGACACACGGACCCGTATGTAGCCTCACCTTACTTAACATTCTCTCCGCTGTGTATCGCAGTCCAATTGTTCAGTTACATCCCGGCTGAAACCTAGTTTTTGTCCGGAGTCTATATTAGTAATACCAGCTTCCACTGCGCTAAGCCGATTCCGCGGATTTAGCAGGGGTGTACTGACCAGTGTTGTTTATTAGTACCACATACTAGTGTTTGTTCCGAGTCCGCTTGCCTAGTTAAAAAAGTGGAACTAGTTTTAATTATTAGTAGTATTAAATTACGAGTATTATTATTAAAAAAGTTTTGTTTTCGTTTGTTGATAACGGTTTAGTAGTTGATTTGCGAGGTTGACTTGGCCGTGCCCTGTATGCCATACCGTTAATCCTATACGTTTTGTTTATACCGTTATATTGTTAGCCCTTGAAATTGGTAAGTTGTTAATAATTTATGAAAATAGTAGGGTCCGTGTATGTCGTCCGAATTTTAATTGTGTTTTATATTCTCGTGACGCGACCTATTTCTATTGTTTTTTTTGTTGATGTTTACCACTTCTATATTTCTTTGTTTGCTTTGTGTATAAAACGGATTATAAATGGCTCCTACGAATCCGCTCGCCGTATCCAGGGCCGGCATCCAAGGAGTTTTGCGTTGGCTTGCTTGTGCGGTCACATTAATAGACCGAGCCGACCGGGTAGGCGCGTTGCTAGCTCGGTATGGCGGGCTGGCAGCTCGGCTGCAAGACCTGGAGCGCCACGCCATGGAGTGTCGCGCGTATTATATGGAGAACCCCCCAGCTGATGATGCCGTGTCGGAACAGCTGGAGCAGGATGTAGCCCAGGCCTATGAGCTGGCTGACCAGTTCACGGAGGCGGCTGAGAGGGCCCTGGCTGTTCGGAAGGGGGAGCCGGTTTTGAGCGGGGAGGTCAAACCTACCCCGACGGCGTTGCTAGGCCGATTGCCTACCTTGGAGATTCCCACTTTTAATGGGGATCTGTCAGCCTGGATGGGCTTCATTAATTTGTTTGACAGTTTGGTGGATTCACGACGGGACTTATCCCCTAGCGAGAAGTTGGCCTATTTGCGCTCCTCCCTGCGAGGAGAGGCCAGCGCGGTAATCCAGCACCTGCTCATCAGTGACGACAACTACCAGGTGGCTCGCCAGCTTCTGGTTAGCAGGTACCAGAATGTCCGGTTACTGGCGGACACCCACGTGGCCACGATTTTGGCCCTCCCGCGAATCACGCGGGTACACCTGTTACGGAGGGAGTTGCTGAACCCGCTACTGTCAGCGGTCAACTCCCTAAGGCGATTGGACCTGCCGGTGGATCAGTGGTCCTTTGTACTGCTGCACATAGTCCTCGCCAAATTGCCCGCTGAAATGAAGGGGCGTTTCGAGCAGAGGTACGGAGGCGACAGCGCCTCGTATCTCCCGCCCTTCGCGGACCTCCTTCGTTTTTTGGAGGACGAATGTAGGGTGACGGACCACCTGGAGCCCGCCCCGGTTCCAGGTGTTGGTCGTATGGTGGCGGCGAGGGAACAGCCCCGTCGCCCGACCAACCGGTATGCTGCTTTCCAGCAGTCCCCTCCCCCCGCACCGAGTGAGCGGTGCAGGTATTGCAGGGGAGATAGGCACGTGGTGCACGAATGTGCCAAATTTAGAGGCCTCCGCCCAGAGGGACGGAGGGCCGTTGCGAAACAGTCGGCGTGTCCCCAGACAGAGGATTGTCGTCTTTGCGGAGGGAGGCATCACCCCCTCCTTTGTTTGGACCGCAAGGACGCCGGGAGCGACCGGGGTTCGAATTCCTCGCGCACGGGCGGGGGCCCGGCAGCCCGGAACCGGTCCCCTAGAGATTCGGCGGGGCTTAGCCCCCCCGTTCAGTCCCCCCCGGAGAGGGGGAACTATAGGAGAGACGCCCCCGCCACGGGCGGGGGTAGGGGGGTACCACAAGAGTACGCCACGGTGGCGATGGGCACGGGCCCTATTTGCTACCCCCCCCCCCCCCCCTAATGGAGAGGCCTCGATTGGGGTACTATGCACCGAGGCACGCCCCACACGGGTATTACCCTGCACCTAGGAGTGCTGTTGGTCGGGGCCAGTATGTACCCGATTGGGACCCGCTCGCCCGGTACGAGCGTCCCACATTTGGCGCGCCGACTCAGGCGCGAGGGGGACAAGTACCCCCCCAAAATTTTTAATGGCGCCCCTGTCGGACCCAACCACCCCTCCGGAGCTTGTGCTGTTGCCAACAGCCTCCGTGAATGTTTGGGGACCTAAGGGCAATGTTGTCACGGTGCGTGCCCTGTTGGACTCAGGTGCCCAGGGGTGCATAATGTCCAGGTGGCTTGTCCGACAGCTGGGTCTTTTGCTTGTGCCGCATCACGAAGCGGTACGGGGGGTGGGAGACTCGCGGATCCCTGATCCGATTGGTCGAGTTGAGTTCTCCTTCTCCCCCCACTTCGCGCCAAGGCCGAAGATCGGTGCTTCGGCGATAGTATTTGATAAGGTGGTTGGACCACTCCCGCAAGTGCGAGTGCCGCCATCCACGATTGAGCTGACGTCTGGACTGGCTTTGGCTGATCCTTCCTTCCACCGACCGGGCCCAATACACTTGTTGATTGGTGCGGATGTCCTCGGTCGTGTACTGTGTGGAAGCAAGCGAGTTTTGCAGACAGCCGATCTTGTCGCCTTTGAAGTATGATTGCAACATGTTACACAAACAAGATGTTTGCATTATCGCGCATTTACAGAAAATTGGAACACACGCGTAGCATTCTCAGCAATCTAGAATAAGATCGCTTACTAAGATAATGTATCTTTAATTGTACTCAATATTATTATCTCAATATACATCTTGACACCGAACAAGTCACATCTCTTTTATTACCTTAGCCTCGGTAAAGCGTCATACCTCTTCATGGCGACCCTTTGCCAACCGAACTTATAAATTTTTGCGGGAAAATCATTACTACATGGAGCAGCAAAGCAAAATTTTCAACACCATACTAGCAGCAGTCTTCGTTGCGGTGCTATTTGGCTCTACACTTCTGTTCATCGCATTACTTGGGAAGACAAAACAATAATATGGGAGCACCACAAAGTAAAGAAGAAGTTATCATCGCACAAACCGCCAGCGGCGACGCCCAAGCAACGCAGAAAACTTCAAGCCAGCTCACTACAACAGAAATTTTACTATCCGTCATACTGCTTCTCATCGTTATACTCATCATTTACGCCTGCATCCGGAAAATTTGGGACCGAATTGTCAACCGACTCCGTAGAGAATTCAACAGCGCAGTTCTAAGAAACACAATATCTTCCGTGGAACTGGCAACGACGTCGACTCAACCATCAACGTAGACCAGGAGGTGTCCAGGGTAGAAACCCGGCCCATTGTACGAGGGGCAAGGGAAATCCCAGCCCGATCTTCAGTTAGCTGTTTCAAGCGGTCCAGGAACCCATCTTAGAAGTCTGAAGATCCTACACACTCAAGGAGCATGAGAAAACCCCCAGCCCGCAGCCCCAGCCCCCACACGCCACGCCGGTCACCACATACCTACTCATCGTGCAGAGACGTAATTATTTTATTCGCGCGCTATAATGCCACCGTAAGTCGTAAGTTATTTTATACCTAAACGTTTTAAATAATATGTAGGATTACATTTTTTTTTCTTATTAGATAATGTCATTTATTATTTCCGATTTAAATGAATTGCATAAGAAACTATTGTATATTAAAGATAATTTAGTAAAACTAGGACCAGATAGACGTCAAAAAGAGTTAGGTTTTACGAAATTTAATGAAGCGAAACTTGAATACGCGAAATTAGAGTATATTTTAGCTCAAGTACATAATTTAGTTGAAAAATCGGAGGTATCAACTAAAGATATAACTTTAATTAATAAAATAGCAAATGACATTCAGATCATTTATGACAAAATTATTTCTTTAGAGACTTTAAGTGTTAGTAGTATTTCAAAAATGGCAGAAAAAGATAAATTTGACTTGAAGACAGCCATTGCACTTTTACCAACGATGACAGGTCAAGAACACGTCACTAAATCTCTAATTGATGGTATACAATTATATAGTTCAATGATCAGCGATGCTACTCATGGGTTACTTATTGATTTTGTGATTAAAACTAGGCTCTCTCCTAGCGCAAAATTACGTTTAAAAAGTAGTTATCCAACTATTAAAGATTTAATTAGAGATATGAATACGCATTTGATTCAGAAAAAATCTGCTGTTGCTATCCAACACAAATTACAAAACTGTCGTCAAGGTCATAGGTCGATCGAGTCATTCGGCTCGGAACTAGAACAACTTTTTGTGAATTTAACCATAGCACAAGCGGATGACGACGCTACTAAGTTTGAAGTATTGCGTCCCATTAATGAAAAGGTTGCAATCAAGCGCTTTTCAGATGGATTAGTGAATCAAAAGCTTAGTACTATCATAGCATCACGTCACTTTGATTCTTTACCAGAGGCTATAAGAACTGCCCTAGACGAGCAGTCAATGTCTACCAGACACGAGGAAGTTATGAACATTAAAAAGTTTCATACTCGTAATTTCTCACGCACACCTACTAATTATCCGCGTCAGCCAAGTAATTATTCTAATAAATATAGTTACTATAATAGATTTAGCGCAAACAATAGGTACGCTGCCGGAAACACGAGACCACAACAAGGTAAGTACATGTCGCGAGACTCCCGCGCCGCGCAAGGAACACAATCACGTTCACGTGACCGCGGTCGGCCGAGCCCGCGCCCGCCGCGCTCAGCTGTGCCTTTTCAACGTGTGCAGTACGCTAGCCACGAGCAATCGACCAATAGTGAGTCACAAGCGCGTTCTGAGCCCCAGAACGATAATAATTTAGATTTTTTTCGTTCCTACTGAAAATTATGTTTTAAACTACAATAATAGTAGTACCGTAACTTTTAACGTAAGTAATAGCAATATCGATCTTTTAGTCGATAGCGGAGCAAGCCTTTGTGTTTTAAAATACGAATGGTTATGCGATTATCCGAAGTTATTGAATTTAATTACATTTGAGAAGTTAGTTATAAAAGGTGTTAGCGGTAAACTAGTATCTGAAGGATATATTTACTTAGATTTGTCTTATAATGGGTTAGTTTTTAGAGAAAAAATGTATGTGTTTAAAAATATGTCTTGTTCTGCAAATGGTATTTTAGGTGATAATTTTTTGAAACGCTATCAAGCTATAATTAACTATAAAGAAAATACTTTGCTTTTAACTAAAGATAGTAATTATGTGTCTATACCTATATTGAGTCACTATAGACATTTGATACCGCCACGATGTGAGGTAATAAAATATATACCTACATCGTTAGGCGACGATTGTGTTTGTTTATCTAAAGAGATACAGAAAGGAGTTTTTATAGGAAGTATAATAGCGAAACCTTGTAATGGTCGCATGCCAGTAAGGATATTAAACACCACTGAGAAAGAAGTTGATCTAGATCTTACCGATTTAGAGACTTTTTCATTGAATGATTTTGAAGTCTGTAATTTTGAAAAAGAGGAGGTTTCTGTCGATCGTGTAAAAACATTATTAGGATTATTAAATTTACCTGAACTGAATTTAGAAGAAAAACGAAGTATTGAAAGTATTTGCGCTAAGTACGCAGATGTTTTTCATCTGCCAGGCGACAAACTCTCTTGTACAAACCTAATGACCCATAATATAACTTTAAAACCTAATGTCTCGCCAGTTTATGTCAAGCCACATAGATTACCGTTCGCACTAAGGAAGGAAGTTCAGAAACAGATAGATATTATGCTCGAAAATGATATTATAGAAGAGGCTACGTCAGAGTGGTCTAGTCCCGTCTTGCTTGTACCGAAAAAAACAGATAGGTCAAACGAGAAACAATGGCGATTAGTTATAGATTACAGGCAGTTAAATAATCGTATTGAGGACGACAAATTCCCTTTGCCTAATATAACTGATATCTTAGATTCGCTTGCAAATAACATTTATTTTTCAAAATTAGACCTTTCGCAAAGCTATTATCAGTTATCTTTAAGCGAAGATTCACGAAAGTACACAGCTTTCACTGCTGGTGATAAAATTTTTCAGATGAAACGCTGTCCCATGGGTCTCCGGACATCTGCGAGTGTATTTTCACGTCTTATGACTATTGCAATGTCAGGCTTAAATTATAAAAAGGCTTTTATTTATTTAGATGATTGCGTAATTTTCGGGAAATCTATAGAAAACCACAATAAAAACTTAATTAGTATACTAGAGAGATTTAGAAAAGTTAACTTAAAATTAAATCCTATGAAGTGTGAATTTTTGCGAAACGAAATAATATATCTAGGACACAAAATAACTTCTGATGGAATTTTACCAGATGAAAGTAAAATTGCAACCATGCAAAACTATCCAGTGCCGATGAACTGCGACGATGTCAATCGTTTTGTCGCGTTTGCAAATTACTACAGACGATTCATACCGAACTTTGCAAACATTGTTTATCCTTTAAATCAATTAAGAAAAAAGAATGTACAGTTTCTATGGTCATCAGAGTGTCAAACGGCATTTGAAAAATTAAAATCAGCATTAATTCAACCCCCTATTTTATCTTATCCAGATTTTTCAGAAAGTAACATCTTTCGGCTACAAACAGATGCTTGTAAGACAGGTTTAGGATCTGTTTTATCTAACATGAACGGTCAAGTAGTCGCGTATGCGAGTAGAAACCTGAAACCCGCCGAGACGAGATATCCCATCATAGAATTAGAACTTTTAGCAATTGTTTGGTCTGTGAGACATTTTCGCCCTTATTTATATGGACGTAAATTTAAAATTATAACAGACCACAAACCGTTAATTTATTTATTTAACTTGAAAGACCCAACAAGCAGACTTACTAAATTCCGATTATTCCTAGAGGAGTATGATTTTGAAATAGAGTATGTTCCAGGACGAAACAATGCAGCTGCAGACGCATTGAGTCGCATACCTATTACATCTTCTACTTTAAAATCATTACATCAAAACACAGTATCAGTTTTAACTAGAGCACAAAGTAAAAAATTAAAAACCCCCACTGATTCTTCTTCAGAGAGCTCCACCAGCACTAGGCCTGATCAACCTATTGCGGTAGAACTTCTCAAGAAACCCGATGACGTAACTGAATTAAGTTTTAATCAATTAAAGTTTGACAATTATTCAAAGTCTAAAGATAGCATTATTTCTAATGCAAGTTGTTACGTTTACGTACCTTCGCAATCAGCGATATATCTGAGTACCCGATCGTCATCTACCCCAGAGGTGTTAGCGAGGGACTTAGAGTCATTATGTCAAAAAATAGGCATACATGAGGTACTTATTATTAAAGAAAAATGTAACGAGAGTAAAATCAAAAGTCTTGTACAAGCAACAAAAAGAATTAACTCTGTTACCCCGCGCTTTCTCATAACAAAAAATATATTAAGAATATATGATAGTGAACAAAAAAGAGTAATACTAAATGATTTCCATCTATTACCTACCAGCGGACACGCAGGAGTTAATAGAATGATGAACAACATTAAGCAATATTATTTTTGGCCAGGTTTGAGTAATGATGTAAAACTTTTTGTTAAAAATTGCCATCAATGTCAATATCATAAGCATAGTAATAAACATATTAAGCAGCCCTTAACCATAACATCAACAGCCCACTCATCATTCGAAAGAATTAGTTTGGATATAATGGGTCCACTCGATGTTGATGACTATAATAATAAATATGTATTGACATTACAATGCGATTTAACCAAATTCGTTGAAGCGTATCCATTACCTAGTAAAGACTCGGTCACAGTTGCTCAATCTTTTACCAATAATTTCATTTTACGTTATGGTATTCCTAGAGAAATATTGACTGACCAGGGAACCGAATTCATGTCATCAGTGATGTCCGAAACATGTTCTCTATTACATATTAAAAAATTAAATTCTACGGCGTACCATCACGAAACTGTAGGCGCTTTAGAAAATACTCATAAAACCCTAGGAGCTTTTCTGAGAATCCAGTGTAATAATTATAAACATAACTGGAGCACCTGGATTCCATATTGGTGTTTTTCTTTTAATACCACAGTGCATAGTGAAACTAAATATACGCCTTTCGAATTAGTTTTTGGAAAAATTTGTAACCTTCCAAATAATTTACAATCAGAAATCGACCCCTTATATAACTATGACAGTTATCCCCGAGAACTTAAGTATCGTTTACAACAAGCGCAATCCGACGCACGACGTAACTTGATACAATCTAAAGAGAAAAGAAAATTATTGTATGATAAAACTAGCAATAATGTTACCTATCAGTTAGGCGATTTGTTATTATTAAAGAACCAAGTAGGAAATAAATTAGATAGTATTTACAATGGCCCTTATAAAGTTTTAAGAGATATGACGTCTAATGTAGAAATTTTAAAAGAAAATAAAGCTATAATTGTGCATAAGAATAATACCAAACCATTCAATAAATAACTATTTTATTTGATACGTAATTATAAGTATAGGTACTTAATTACATACCATGTTACTTAACACTTTGTTATTGTTATGATTAAGTGTAAAATGTGAAGCTTCCGTTTTAATTCAATACCATTTCAATTCGATACCATTTTAATTAGATACAATTTTAATTAGGTATATTGTTTATATTGTAAAACGTTTTTGTATTAGTACGATTTAATAAATGAAATAGTTTTAACTTTGCTATGTTGATAATGTTTAAATTTTGTTTACTTATTTTACTTAAGTAATTAAATTTTGGTTAAGTTCGTTAAAGTCAATGTTACGAGTCTGTTCCTTTTTGCAGGGAGGGGATGATCCTTCCACTTTTTCAGGGGAGATGAAGTATGATTGCAACATGTTACACAAACAAGATGTTTGCATTATCGCGCATTTACAGAAAATTGGAACACACGCGTAGCATTCTCAGCAATCTAGAATAAGATCGCTTACTAAGATAATGTATCTTTAATTGTACTCAATATTATTATCTCAATATACATCTTGACACCGAACAAGTCACATCTCTTTTATTACCTTAGCCTCGGTAAAGCGTCATACCTCTTCACCTTGTCCTCGTCGCTGGGTCATGTGGTGATGGGAAAGGTACCACAGACACCAGAGACCCCGTCGGTAGACCGCCAGACCATTGTCGGTTCTACTTTGTCCGACGTTCTCCAAAAGTTTTGGGAGGTGGAGGAACCCCCCACTGCCAAGCGGTTGGATCCGTTAGCCGAGGAGTGCGAATTGTTCTACCAGAACAACACTGGGCGCCTCCTCTCGGGTCGCTTGATTACCCGCTTGCCCTTCTTGGCGGTACGCCCTCCTTTAGGGAGCTCCCGACCGATGGCCGAGAAGAGATTGTTGTCCATGGAGCGTAGGATGGCCAGGGATCCCGCATTCAAGGAGAAGTATATAGACTTCATGCGGGAGTATTTGGACCTTGGGCACATGTCCATCTCGCAGTTGGACTGGCGTAATGTGGAACATTACTTCCTGCCACACCACGCTGTTTTGAAGACTTCCAATGGGAAGATCCGCGTGGTCTTTGATGGTTCAGCGCCCACGTCAACCGGAGTGTCGTTGAATCAGTGTCTGCATGCGGGGCCGAAGTTGCATCACGATGTCTGTGATGTTTTGACCAACTTCCGCCGGCACGCTGTCGTCTTTGTGGCCGACATCCGCATGATGTTCAGACAGACCGTGATTCACCCGGAGGATAGACGATACCAGCTCATCCTTTGGCGTGAGGATCCCCAGGATCCGATGTTGGCTTACGAGCTGAACACCAACACTTATGGTTTGCGGTCGAGCCCCTTTGTGGCGATCCGTTCGCTTTTGGAGCTCGCAGAGCGCGAACGGCTACGCTATCCCCGGGCATCTGCTCTTATTGAGGGGGGGGCCTTATTTGTCGACGATATCTGCACGGGGGCCTCGAGCTTAGATGAGGCTCTCGTCTTACGTGATGAGCTGATTGCGCTCTTGAGGGCTGGTGGCTATGAGTTGCGGAAGTGGCTGTCTAACTCACCGGACCTATTGGCAGATTTGCCTAAGGACCACCAGCAAGAGCCGCTCCTCTTTGAAAATCCGGAGACTCCAGACATGCTGTCTGTTTTGGGAGTCCAGTATCGACCAGTCCCGGATTTGTTCACATATAGATTGGAACTGCCAGACCCAAAGGTCTGGACTAAACGCACGGTGCTGTCTACTGTAGCCCGTACCTTTGATCCGAACGGTTGGCTCAGCCCTGTAGTGTTTTCGATGAAGTGCTTCCTACAGGAGCTCTGGGCTGCGGAATTGTCATGGGATGAGCCCCTCTCTGGTAGCCTCCTACGAGAGTGGGTGAGGTTCGTGTCATCCCTACCCGACGTCAATCGGGTTTGTATACCGAGGCAAATGCTGCCTTCGGGAAAGTTTAAAGCCTCCCTGCACGGCTTTTGTGACGCGTCCGAAAGCGGATACGCGGCAGCCGTTTACATCCGAACGGTGGATGCAGCAGGCGTTGTCGCCGTACACTTAGTTACGGCCAAGAGTAAGGTCGCCCCCCTTCGGACTAGGCTAACCATTCCGAAGTTGGAGTTGTCCGGCGCCACTCTCTTAGTACGGCTACTCAATCATGTTGCCGACACCTTGGGAAACGGTGTCGACCTGGAGTCGATATTTGCGTGGTCTGACAGCCAGGTCGTCCTTTGTTGGCTGAAGAGTTCAGTCCACACCCTTGAGGTTTTTGTGGCCAACCGGGTCTCACAAATTCAGACTTCAAAGGCCCCGTTGATTTGGCGCCACGTACCGGGCGAATTGAACCCCGCAGATTGTGCCTCCCGCGGCTGCGAGGCGCCTGAGTTAGTGGACCACCACCTATGGTGGAGTCCATCATGGTTGTTACGGCCTGAGCGCTCATGGCCTGCCACCCCGGCTGTGGCCAGAGTCCCAGATCTAGGCATGCGTGTTCACGCCGTGGAGACGGTGGCGGCTCCGCAGATGGAGTTTTTATTAGACCGCTACAGTTCTCTTGATAAGTTGCTCGGCGTGACTGCTTGGATGAGGCGCTTTGTGCGAAATTGTCGCCAGCCTCAGGAGAAATCGTTGTCTCCGGTCCTCGCCCCACAAGAGCGGCAAGACGCTCTGTTGCATTGGTTGCGAGTGACGCAACAGCGAGAGTTTGAACCGGAGCTGAAAGCCCTGCGCTCAAGTAAGCCCAAGCTGAAGGGACCCTTGGTGCGGTTGAATCCCTTCTTGGACAGTACCGGATTGCTGCGTGTCGGAGGTAGGCTCAGACATGCCAACCTGCCGTACGGATCACGCCACCCTTTGTTGCTCCCCAAGGATGGACCGTTAGTTAGACTGTTGATTACAGACCGACATGTAAAGAATGCTCATGCCGGTTGTAATGCTTTGACCGCGCTCCTCCAACGAGAGTTCTGGATTTTGTCAGCGCGGAGAATAATCCGATCCGTTATTTTTCGTTGTCTCCCGTGTTATCGTTTGCGCGCCGATACGATGCAGCCCCAGATGGGTGATTTGCCTGCCGATCGAGTGAACGAATCGATGCCCTTCTCAGGAGTTGGAACGGATTTTGCGGGGCCATTTACCGTTAAGACATCGCGGCTTCGTAATGCTAGAACGGAAAAGGCTTACTTGTGTGTATTTGTTTGTTTGGCCACTAAAGCGGTCCACCTGGAGGTGGTTAGTGCCCTCAGCACAGAAGCCTTTGTAGCCACGTTGAATCATTTTGTGTCTCGCCGCGGAATGCCGTCGTTAATAAGGTCCGATTGTGGAACCAATTTCAAGGGCACCGATAGGTATTTAAAGGAAGTTTGTGAATTTTTGGATAGGAATAATTTTGAGATCGGATCCACACTCTCTCGCAGAGGGGTACGATGGCAGTACTCCCCGCCATCCTGCCCCCACTGGGGAGGGATTTTTGAAGCAACTGTAAAGGCCGCTAAGACTCACCTTCGTCGCGTTATTGGGGAGACGGTCCTCACGTTTGAGGAACTCGCGACCGTATTTTGTAAGGTTGAGGCGGTCCTCAACTCGCGTCCGTTGTGTCCGTTGTCTTCGGACGCGAATGATTTAGAGGCCCTTACGCCGGGCCATTTTTTGATTGGCAGACCGCTTAACGCCTTGCCGGAATATCCTTATTCCGAAGTGCCCTCCGGACGGCTCTCGCGATTTGAATTGCTCCAGCAGCTTACGCAGAGTTTTTGGCGCCGTTGGCATCTGGAGTATTTGCACATTTTGCAGCAACGCGTTAAGTGGTCGGATAGGACGACCCCACCCAAGACCGGAGACCTCGTGTTGGTAAAGGATCCAAACCTGCCGCCCCTCCGCTGGCGCTTAGGACGCATTGTTCAGCTTCATCCGGGGTCGGATGGTGTGCCCAGGTTTGCCGAGGTCCTGGTGGGGGACTCTGTTTTGAAGCGAGCGATCGCTACCCTCTCTCGCCTGCCCTTAGATTGAGTTGGCGGACAGTTTGCTACTGTCCGGGACGGGGGGATGTTCACGCCGCGCCCGCGAGCGGACAGTTGTCATTGTCAATGTCTCGATGCGCTCGGGCCGGGTGTTTTTTCTTCGTTAGTGCGCCGCCAACCACCGTCCGCGCAACTCGCGCTCAGTTCGCCACCTGTGACCCGTGTGTGTTCGCTTTGAAAAGCGCCGGGAAAGTTTTAGCTGCCTATTAGGGCATTGTGTAGTTATAAGAGTGTTAGCTATAACAGTTTCCCATCGGGGTTGACTGAAGATCTTTGCCAGGCGCGCGCGCCGGCGAGACAGCCATCAGCCCCCCTGGATTACGGACAGTATCTGCTAGTAAGGTAGGACTAGCTTAATTTACTTAATTTTGCATGAGAAACCTTCGTTTCAATAAACTGTGGAACACAGTAGATGGTCATCACAATTGTGCGTGATCAGAATCGCTGTCATTGATATTAACCCATTTACAGCGACCGATCGTTATAAAGATCAAAAAAATCTATTAAAAGTACCCTCAATTCAAATATAGTTACAAGTGGAATTTTACTGCTTGTTGTATATTAATCGACGCGGTGATCGCTCGACATTGTTTGAGCGCTTACGTAAATATCATATTTTAATATTTTTTAAGTACATTTGTGTTTTAAGTTGTAATGGCGAATTTAACTTCCACAATGTAATCAAAACGGTAAGTTTTTATAAAATTGTTTGGGATAGCAATTAATTTTATTGATGTTTTTTTTTAAATTTACAACCTGTTTTATATATACATTAAATAAAATTTGTGTTTTGTACATTATTTTAGTAGAAAAAATGATAATACATTTTATGATCGTTATAACGATCGGTAGTAATATGGGGGTGTTGTTTTTAACTTTCAGGCCAAGACATACTAAGATCAATCACTCAATGAAATCATCGACAAACTTGAGCAATTAGATGACGATACCCCATTTCCAAGAAATATGACTGTTTTACCTCCAGAAAACGCAAATGTCGATGTCACAGACGAATATTCGGGTGATGAAGAGTATTTTACTTTGAACGATCTCACAGATAGGTATGTTATTGATCGTTTTATTATGATTGCTAACGTTTTTCTCGTGCGTTGAGTTGTTGTTACTTGTCAACTTATATTTTTCTAGGTTCTCAACTAAGAGCACCTGCAGAAATTGATTACGAGTCTGCTAACAGTGATGAAGATTGTGTCTTCTATCATATGGCCAAAAGGCCTCGAACCACAGAAGAACCTCTAATTGAAGAACCTAAACCTGAGCCATCGACATTTAGTGTGGATCAAGTAATAAGCCGCAAAATATAAGAGGAGTGGATAGGTACGACCAAACATCGGTCTATATCGAACATCTGTCGGTGGCAAGAAATAATATTCTTCTTTATGATCTCACTCTGGACTGGACATAATGCCTGGAAGTTGTACAAAAGTAATGGTGGAGAGTATAATCACCTTACATTTCGAAAACACATAGCAAGGAATATGATAGCTAGAACTAGCAACATATAAAAAACAAGATAAACGCAGCCCTTGTCCATCTCCACGAAGCACTGAAAATTATAGGGCTTAGCTTCAATCGTCAAATCTTTGTCGTGAAACTAATTTGCACCCAAAACTATTTTTCATAGCCTACCATACACTCCTATACTAATAAAAGCCTTTTTTCATGAAAACAAATTGTTTTATTTCATTCAAATAGGATATAATCGGTAAAAGGTAAACTGGTTCTTGTATGAGCGTTGACCTACCCGCCTACTACTACTGATCGTTATAACGATCCACATTTTCCGAGCTTTCCAGAAAACTCCGATTTTTTTTATTATTTTTTCGTTGTTACTAGACACATCAAGGTTACAATATCCAAAAATTACGGAAATACGAGACAAAAAATAGTTTCAGTAACAAGTGGGTTAAGCTGTTGTGGTACGAATAAGCGAAGCAGATCAGTTAGGTCCTAAACTAAACCGCAATAAGAGTTGATGGTAGGCACCCTGATCATGACAACTCAAAACAGCCAAGTGAATTGATCCTTTAGTTAGTCGATGTGGCTATATAAGCGCCGAACAATGGACACGCGGTGATGATAATCCTGGCAGCGGTACACAACGGGCGGATTGTCCAGTGATTGTGTTGGCCACGCCGCCGCCCGCCGAGACGCCGGCACAGTATTAATACTGTGTCGCCGGCTTACACCGGTTGTGGCGTAACCCGCTTACACAACACAAACCGAGCGAAATAACATTGTTACACTAGTACATCGGTTTCACCAAGGTGGTAAGTAACCGAGTGTTTGATTTCAGCTTTGAGAAACAGCCAAAAACATATCTAGAAAACTACATCGTGTTAAATGTATTGACCAAATCTTAAAACCAAATGTCGCTACTTCTATTCTAATCAATAAACATAGGTTTTCTTTTATTCAATAAGTAGTATTAAGTGTACCCTATTCCATCATGAAATGTTTTTATTTTACTAACAAGCTGATCGGTATTATTAAACTTCTATTGTATTCAATCAACAAGTGTTCTTTCATTTTAAGAAACCACTATTCATAAATAAAGACCAAAGCTGAATTCAGGGCTACAGATTAACACAAAAAGGGAATAAGGTTATTATGAAAATGCGAGAAATATTTTCCAGAAGACTTTTTCTGTTGCTAAGAATCCTGTGAATTATATTTTCAGTCGTCAGCGGCGGGCGGAGCGGCAACGCGGCGGCAACGTAGCGGCAACATTGCGGAAACAATCTGCTTGCCCTAATGCGGAGGTCACAGCGCCTCAGGACGCTCAGATAAACACGCAGCGATAAGTAAACGAGAGGCGAATCGTCGCGGCCACAAAAAACGTTAAGTTAAAGGTAAAGGTGCGGGCTTGGTGGTGAAAATCAAACGTACTAATCAGCCTATCAACGTCCACGGCTGGACATAGTGCTCTGCAATTCACGCCGTCGAGCACGTTCTGCGGCTACTTACTCCTCACAATCCGCGGCTACTCAAAGGAAGGTGGGATGCTATTTCTGGATTAAATAAATAAATAAATAAAATAAAAAAAAAAAAAAAAAAAAAAAAAAACATTTATTTCAGGCTCGTACCCATAAACAGTTTAAAATAACAAGAATGATAATAATAATTACATAATATCACCGAGATTTGATTAGAAAATATATAAAATTAATTCAATCATAATGCAATAAAATTTAATTAAGTAGGTAAGTAATTAGTTGATTAAAGCTAGATATTCAATTTAAAAATCAAATTAAAATTCATTGTTAAAATTAAAATTGGACTAAAATAGACATATTTGAAATAACAATTCATTACTAAAACTAAATTAGATAAAAATATAACAACATTACGAAAAACATGATAATAATTATAATAATAAAAAAAAAAAAAACATTAAATGGATATTACGAAAAAAGAAAAAGAAAACACGATGATCACGCACAATTGTGATGACCACATCTACTGTGTTCCACAGTTTATTGAAACGAAGGTTCCTCATGCAAAATTAAGTAAATTAAGCTAATCCTACCTTGCTAGAAAATAGTGTCCGTAATCCAGGGGGGCTGAACGTTGTCTCGCCGGCGCGCGCGCGCCTGACAAAACGATCTCCACACAACCCCCGATGGGATACTCTTACAGCTAACACTCTTATACTACACAATGCCCTAATAGGCCGCTAAAACTTTCCCGGCGCTTTTCAAAGCGAACACACACGGGTTACAAGTCCGTACCCCGACCGGAGCCCTAGTAGGTGCAAAACGAAATCTCGGTCCCAATATGGGTAGGTAACTTGCGCGGCACGTCGCTACAGAAACACACGAACTTGTCTCACGGCTGCTTACGGCCAACTGGCGATCCTACACCGGCCGGCCGAGCGCATTGTCTCGTGACCTTGACAATGACAACGGCCCGCTCGCAGCGCGGCGCGAACATCCCCCCGTCCCGGACAGTAACAAACTGTCCGCCAACTCAATCTAAGGGCAGGCGAGAGAGGGTAGCGATCGCTCGCTTCAAAACAGAGTCCCCCACCAGGACCTCGGCAAACCTGGGCACACCATCCGACCCCGGATGAAGCTGAACAATGCGTCCTAAACGCCAGCGGAGGGGCGGCAGGTTTGGATCCTTTACCAACACGAGATCTCCGGTCTTGGGTGGGGTCGTCCTATCCGACCACTTAACGCGTTGCTGCAAAATGTGCAAATACTCCAGATGCCAACGGCGCCAAAAACTCTGCGTAAGCTGCTGGAGCAATTCAAATCGCGAGAGCCGTCCGGAGGGCACTTCGGAATAAGGATATTCCGGCAAGGCGTTAAGCGGTCTGCCAATCAAAAAATGGCCCGGCGTAAGGGCCTCTAAATCATTCGCGTCCGAAGACAACGGACACAACGGACGCGAGTTGAGGACCGCCTCAACCTTACAAAATACGGTCGCGAGTTCCTCAAACGTGAGGACCGTCTCCCCAATAACGCGACGAAGGTGAGTTTTAGCGGCCTTTACAGTTGCTTCAAAAATCCCTCCCCAGTGGGGGCAGGATGGCGGGGAGTACTGCCATCGTACCCCTCTGCGAGAGAGTGTGGATCCGATCTCAAAATTACTCCTATCCAAAAATTCACAAACTTCCTTTAAATACCTATCGGTGCCCTTGAAATTGGTTCCACAATCGGACCTGATTAACGACGGCATTCCGCGGCGAGACACAAAACGATTCAACGTGGCTACAAAGGCTTCTGTGGTGAGGGCACTAACCACCTCCAGGTGGACCGCTTTAGTGGCCAAACAAACAAATACACACAAGTAAGCCTTTTCCGTTCTAGCATTACGAAGCCGCGATGTCTTAACGGTAAATGGCCCCGCAAAATCCGTTCCAACTCCTGAGAAGGGCATCGATTCGTTCACTCGATCGGCAGGCAAATCACCCATCTGGGGCTGCATCGTATCGGCGCGCAAACGATAACACGGGAGACAACGAAAAATAACGGATCGGATTATTCTCCGCGCTGACAAAATCCAGAACTCTCGTTGGAGGAGCGCGGTCAAAGCATTACAACCGGCATGAGCATTCTTTACATGTCGGTCTGTAATCAACAGTCTAACTAACGGTCCATCCTTGGGGAGCAACAAAGGGTGGCGTGATCCGTACGGCAGGTTGGCATGTCTGAGCCTACCTCCGACACGCAGCAATCCGGTACTGTCCAAGAAGGGATTCAACCGCACCAAGGGTCCCTTCAACTTGGACTTACTTGAGCGCAGGGCTTTCAGCTCCGGTTCAAACTCTCGCTGTTGCGTCACTCGCAACCAATGCAACAGGGCGTCTTGCCGCTCTTGTGGGGCGAGGACCGGAGACAACGATTTCTCCTGAGGCTGGCGACAATTTCGCACAAAGCGCCTCATCCAAGCAGTCACGCCGAGCAACTTATCAAGAGAACTGTAGCGGTCTAACAAAAACTCCATCTGCGGAGCCGCCACCGTCTGCACGGCGTGAACACGCATGCCTAGGTCTGGGACTCTGGCCACAGCCGGGGTGGCGGGCCATGAGCGCTCAGGCCGTAACAACCATGATGGACTCCACCATAGGTGGTGGTCCACTAACTCAGGCGCCTCGCAGCCGCGGGAGGCACAATCTGCGGGGTTCAGTTCGCCCGGTACGTGGCGCCAAATCAACGGGGCCTTTGAAGCCTGGATTTGTGAGACCCGGTTGGCCACAAAAACCTCAAGGGTGTGGACTGAACTCTTCAGCCAACAAAGGACGACCTGGCTGTCAGACCACGCAAATATCGACCCCAAGTCGACACCGTTTCCCAAGGTGTCGGCAACATGATTGAGTAGCCGTACTAAGAGAGTGGCGCCGGACAACTCCAACTTCGGAATGGTTAGCCTAGTCCGAAGGGGGGCGACCTTACTCTTGGCCGTAACTAAGTGTACGGCGACAACGCCTGCTGCATCCACCGTTCGGATGTAAACGGCTGCCGCGTATCCGCTTTCGGACGCGTCACAAAAGCCGTGCAGGGAGGCTTTAAACTTTCCCGAAGGCAGCATTTGCCTCGGTATACAAACCCGATTGACGTCGGGTAGGGATGACACGAACCTCACCCACTCTCGTAGGAGGCTACCAGAGAGGGGCTCATCCCATGACAATTCCGCAGCCCAGAGCTCCTGTAGGAAGCACTTCATCGAAAACACTACAGGGCTGAGCCAACCGTTCGGATCAAAGGTATGGGCTACAGTAGACAGCACCGTGCGTTTAGTCCAGACCTTTGGGTCTGGCAGTTCCAATCTATATGTGAACAAATCCGGGACTGGTCGATACTGGACTCCCAAAACAGACAGCATGTCTGGAGTCTCCGGATTTTCAAAGAGGAGCGGCTCTTGCTGGTGGTCCTTAGGCAAATCTGCCAATAGGTCCGGTGAGTTAGACAGCCACTTCCGCAACTCATAGCCACCAGCCCTCAAGAGCGCAATCAGCTCATCACGTAAGACGAGAGCCTCATCTAAGCTCGAGGCCCCCGTGCAGATATCGTCGACAAATAAGGCCCCCCCCTCAATAAGAGCAGATGCCCGGGGATAGCGTAGCCGTTCGCGCTCTGCGAGCTCCAAAAGCGAACGGATCGCCACAAAGGGGCTCGACCGCAAGCCATAGGTGTTGGTGTTCAGCTCGTAAGCCAACATCGGATCCTGGGGATCCTCACGCCAAAGGATGAGCTGGTATCGTCTATCCTCCGGGTGAATCACGGTCTGTCTGAACATCATGCGGATATCGGCCACAAAGACGACAGCGTGCCGGCGGAAGTTGGTCAAAACATCACAGACATCGTGATGCAACTTCGGCCCCGCATGCAGACACTGATTCAACGACACTCCGGTTGACGTGGGCGCTGAACCATCAAAGACCACGCGGATCTTCCCATTGGAAGTCTTCAAAACAGCGTGGTGTGGCAGGAAGTAATGTTCCACATTACGCCAGTCCAACTGCGAGATGGACATGTGCCCAAGGTCCAAATACTCCCGCATGAAGTCTATATACTTCTCCTTGAATGCGGGATCCCTGGCCATTCTACGCTCCATGGACAACAATCTCTTCTCGGCCATCGGTCGGGAGCTCCCTAAAGGAGGGCGAACCGCCAAAAAGGGCAAGCGGGTAATCAAGCGACCCGAGAGGAGGCGCCCAGTGTTGTTCTGGTAGAACAATTCGCACTCCTCGGCTAACGGATCCAACCGCTTGGCAGTGGGAGGTTCCTCCACCTCCCAAAACTTTTGGAGAACGTCGGACAAAGTAGAACCGACAATGGTCTGGCGGTCTACCGACGGGGTCTCTGGTGTCTGTGGTACCTTTCCCATCACCACATGACCCAGCGACGAGGACAAGGCGACAAGATCGGCTGTCTGCAAAACTCGCTTGCTTCCACACAGTACACGACCGAGGACATCCGCACCAATCAACAAGTGTATTGGGCCCGGTCGGTGGAAGGAAGGATCAGCCAAAGCCAGTCCAGACGTCAGCTCAATCGTGGATGGCGGCACTCGCACTTGCGGGAGTGGTCCAACCACCTTATCAAAGACTATCGCCGAAGCACCGATCTTCGGCCTTGGCGTGAAGTGGGGGGAGAAGGAGAACTCAACTCGACCAATCGGATCAGGGATCCGCGAGTCTCCCACCCCCCGTACCGCTTCGTGATGCGGCACAAGCAAAAGACCCAGCTGTCGGACAAGCCACCTGGACATTATGCACCCCTGGGCACCTGAGTCCAAAAGGGCACGCACCGTGACAACATTGCCCTTAGGTCCCCAAACATTCACGGAGGCTGTTGGCAACAGCACAAGCTCCGGAGGGGTGGTTGGGTCCGACAGGGGCGCCATTAAAAATTTTGGGGGGGTACTTGTCCCCCTCGCGCCTGAGTCGGCGCGCCAAATGTGGGACGCTCGTACCGGGCGAGCGGGTCCCAATCGGGTACATACTGGCCCCGACCAACAGCACTCCTAGGTGCAGGGTAATACCCGTGTGGGGCGTGCCTCGGTACATAGTACCCCAATCGAGGCCTCTCCATTAGGGGGGGGGAGTAGCAAATAGGGCCCGTGCCCATCGCCACCGTGGCGTACTCTTGTGGTACCCCCCTACCCCCGCCCGTGGCGGGGGCGTCTCTCCTATAGTTCCCCCTCCCCGGGGGGGACTGAACGGGGGGGCTAAGCCCCGCCGAATCTCTAGGGGACCGGTTCCGGGCTGCCGGGCCCCCGCCCGTGCGCGAGGAATTCGAACCCCGGTCGCTCCCGGCGTCCTTGCGGTCCAAACAAAGGAGGGGGTGATGCCTCCCTCCGCAAAGACGACAATCCTCGGTCTGGGGACACGCCGACTGCATGTGTCCCCCCAAACACCTATAGCACCATTGGCGCTGTCTTGCAACGGCCCTCCGTCCCTCTGGGCGGAGGCCTCTAAATTTGGCACATTCGTGCACCCCGTGCCTATCTCCCCTGCAATACCTGCACCGCTCACTCGGTGCGGGGGGAGGGGACTGCTGGAAGGCAGCATAGCGATTGGTCGGGCGACGGGGCTGTTCCCTCGCCGCCACCATACGACCAACACCTGGAACCGGGGCGGGCTCCAGGTGGTCCGTCACCCTACATTCGTCCTCCAAAAAACGAAGGAGGTCCGCGAAGGGCGGGAGATACGAGGCGCTGTCGCCTCCGTACCTCTGCTCGAAACGCCCCTTCATTTCAGCGGGCAATTTGGCGAGGACTATGTGCAGCAGTATAAAGGACCACTGATCCACCGGCAGGTCCAATCGCCTTAGGGAGTTGACCGCTGACAGTAGCGGGTTCAGCAACTCCCTCCGTAACAGGTGTACCCGCGTGATTCGCGGGAGGGCCAAAATCGTGGCCACGTGGGTGTCCGCCAGTAACCGGACATTCTGGTACCTGCTAACCAGAAGCTGGCGAGCCACCTGGTAGTTGTCGTCACTGATGAGCAGGTGCTGGATCACCGCGCTGGCCTCTCCTCGCAGGGAGGAGCGCAAATAGGCCAACTTCTCACTAGGGGATAAGTCCCGTCGTGAATCCACTAGGCTGTCAAACAGGTTAATGAAGCCCATCCAGGCTGACAGATCCCCATTAAAAGTGGGAATCTCCAATGTAGGCAATCGGCCTAGCAACGCCGTCGGGGTAGGTTTGACCTCCCCGCTCAAAACCGGCTCCCCCTTCCGAACAGCCAGGGCCCTCTCAGCCGCCTCCGTGAGCTGGTCAGCCAGCTCATAGGCCTGGGCTACATCCTGCTCCAGCTGTTCCGACACGGCATCATCAGCTGGGGGGTTCTCCATATAATACGCGCGACACTCCATGGCGTGGCGCTCCAGGTCTTGCAGCCGAGCTGCCAGCCCGCCATACCGAGCTAGCAACGCGCCTACCCGGTCGGCTCGGTCTATTAATGTGACCGCACAAGCAAGCCAACGCAAAGCTCCTTGGATGCCAGCCCTGGATACGGAGGTCGGATTCGTAGGAGCCATTTATAATCCGTTGAATAAACAAAGCAAACAAAGAAATATAAAAGTGGTAAACATCAACAAAAAAAACAATAGAAATAGGTCGCGTCACGATAATATAAAACACAATTAAAATTCGGACGACATACACGGACCCTACTATTTTCATAAATTATTAGCAACTTACCAATTTCAAGGGCTAACAATATAACGGTATAAACAAAACGTATAGGATTAACGGTATGGCATAACGGCACGGCCAAGTCAACCTCGCAAATCAACTACTAAACCGTTATCAACAAACGAAAACAAAACTATTTTTAATAATAATACTCGTAATTTAATACTACTAATAATTAAAACTAGTTCCACTTTTTTAACTAGGCAAGCGGACTCGGAACAAACACTAGTATGTGGTACTAATAAACAACACTTTCGAACGAAACTATTCGTCAAATAAATCCGGACAAACAAAAAAAAATATACACATCTAGGCGAGTAAACTCGTATCAAATCACTAGTATGTGGTACTAATAAACACACTTTCGAACGAACTATTCGTCAAATAAATCCGGACACACAAAAAAAAATATACACATCTAGGCGAGTAAACTCGTATCAAAACACTAGTATGTGACAACAATTATATAAGTGTCTATCTATTATCGGATCCACCAAGTGAGAAACATTCGCTTCGAGAATTTACTAGAACAATTTCTTAGTACTTCTCGTCTCGGATCGGATCGGATCGGGAATCGGATCGGATCGGGAATCGGATCGGAAATACCCTTTTTAACAAAAAAAAATAATTTTATTTTTACTATGAAATTTTATGTACCTAGTTAATTTTAATATGAAAATTAACTAATTATATCAACTAGGTACGCTCTGCTACCAAAAATATGATCACGCACAATTGTGATGACCACATCTACTGTGTTCCACAGTTTATTGAAACGAAGGTTCCTCATGCAAAATTAAGTAAATTAAGCTAATCCTACCTTGCTAGAAAATAGTGTCCGTAATCCAGGGGGGCTGAACGTTGTCTCGCCGGCGCGCGCGCGCCTGACAAAACGATCTCCACACAACCCCCGATGGGATACTCTTACAGCTAACACTCTTATACTACACAATGCCCTAATAGGCCGCTAAAACTTTCCCGGCGCTTTTCAAAGCGAACACACACGGGTTACAAGTCCGTACCCCGACCGGAGCCCTAGTAGGTGCAAAACGAAATCTCGGTCCCAATATGGGTAGGTAACTTGCGCGGCACGTCGCTACAGAAACACACGAACTTGTCTCACGGCTGCTTACGGCCAACTGGCGATCCTACACCGGCCGGCCGAGCGCATTGTCTCGTGACCTTGACAATGACAACGGCCCGCTCGCAGCGCGGCGCGAACACACGATAATATTAAGTATTTTTAGGACACCACAACTATTTATCTACGTCGATTACCGCCATATACGTCACCATAAAAGGCATGTTTGTTACAGCAGTGACGAATATAAGGGCAATCGAGCCTCTCAGCTATCATGGCCAGGACGGCATTGGGACTGGCCCGCACTCTGCGCACCAATGAAGTGCATCTTTTGCGCATAGTCGCATAAAAACAGTCAGTGCGTGCCGCCGCAAACATACCAGAGGCGCTGCAAAAACGGGGCAACCCCAATATCGCCCTAAAAGCATTATTAAATTGTACTCGGAGAGCGTTGTACGTTCTTTGCAAACAGTTAGCCCACAGGGCGCAGGTGTACAGTGAAGTGCAGTACGCACGAAACAGCGTGACCTTTACTTCAACCGAACACCGCGCAAACCTGCGAGCCAACATATTTGCTCTCCTCGACAGCGCCCTCCGCTCGCGTTCAATGTCAACATCGTCTCTGAGGCCCGCGGTAACTATGTGTCCTAGATATTTGAATTGGTACACTCTATCTAGAGGGACACCGTTAAGATGTACGGGTGGTACTTCATTTGGACATTTAGCACCGCCGGCCTCAAAGACCATGAATTGACTTTTGATGGCGTTGTACTTTAAGCCATGTTCATGAGCATATCGCTCACAGATCCGTAACAGCTGCCTAAGACCACAAACGGACGCACTCAGCAGAGCCATGTCGTCGGCATAACTAATGTTATTGACACATACGTCATCAACGTGACAGCCTACATGGCGACTGCTGAGCTCGGCGATCAACGAGTTGATATATATGTTGAACAAGGTGGGCGAGGTCAGACCACCCTGTCTCACACCACATTGCATTCTATACGACTCTGACACCGCTCCAGCCCATCGTACGTTATTTGTCTGGTGCGCATACCAGTACTTAAAGATGTTAATAAGTTCCCGTGGTAACCCAGTGTTGCTCAGTTTTTGCCACAGCAGATCATACGTCACCAAGTCGAAGGCCTTGGACAAGTCGAGGAAACATGCGTAAACCGGCGTTCTGCGATCCGTGTAATACCTAACGGTATGCTTAAGACAGAGTATTGCACTTTCAGTGGACAGTTTGGGTCTAAAACCAAATTGATTGTCGTGCAGGTTTATGTGTTTTTCTAACTGTGTATTAAGCACACCGTCAAATACTTTGGCAACGATCGTTGCCAGGGAAATGGGCCTATAATTACACTTATCGGCAAGATCGCCCGTTTTATTTTTCACTATAGGCACCACTATCGTTCTCATGAGATCCAAAGGCAAGTAAGAGTGGCTCACACACAACGAATAAAACATAGAGAGAACCCTAGATACATGTGGGCCAGCGTGCTCCAGGTGCTCAATGCTGAGGCCGTCGTGACCCGGAGACTTGCCCTTTGTCATGCCCTTAATAACTTTAGTTACTTCTCTAGCCGAGATCGTAGACCCTATTGAGCCGCATAGCCTATCAGCATCGAGCACCTGAGCCGCCTCACTCAATGGAGACTGTACAGTGAAATGGCTCCTGAATATGTCCGCAATTTGCTTGTGATCACACACACCGTCGACACTCACAGGGCGGCTAGGTTTTAAATTATCTTTCTTTAGAGTTTTCCAGAAACTTCGAAAATCACCTTTAGCATGCTTTTCAGCAAGGATATCCATCTTTATCTGGTCTTGATGGTTCTGGCACCATTTTAATCGCGATTTAAATATCTTTCTGCTTTCACACATTTCATTATATACGGATCCGGAACGCGGTCTACCACACAATATCCATTCAGTAAACCCTACTCGAGCCGCCCTATGAGCACCGGCGACATGCTTGTTCCAGCCAGTCACACGTAAACCACCCCTCACAGTTTTGATGTCCCCTCGACTCGCAGAAGACGCATCACTAAGGGCAGTCACGATGTCAGAGTAAAGTTTATCAAGAACACATCTATGAATCTGGTCATTACAGTAACATTTTGCGCAATTCATAAATTCATTTGGAAAATCTATTAATCTTAGTCTTTTATGACACTCTTCAGAATATTTGGCCACCTGCTCTTTATTCCTCACTCCCCATAAGACTTGTTTACTATCAATATTAGTGTTTGAGGGTATTGTTTGTGATAATAGATTTAGGTCGCACTTAATTATCAGCGGAAAGTGGTCAGACCAAAGAGTGTCATAACTAACATAAATATCTGTAACAGCTTGTTTCGCAGCTTCAGTCACTAAACAGTGGTCTAACCAGCTACAGGAACCGTGCACCTCACTAATAAATGTGTATGTGCCGGAATCGATTCCTAATAACTCAACATCATAACAAGTCCAGTTCTGTTCATTACAGAAATTACAAAGTTCGTTAAAAAACAACTCATTAACATCAGCATTGTAATCACCCAACATGAACACAGACTCAATACCGTATTCATCAATAATAGTGCTTACCGTACTCAAACAGTCAGTAAAGTCTGGCAGATTTTCCACAGAGTTTGTAGGCATATATACACTCATCACTATCACTGGACGATCATTTGTGATAATTTTAATAGCACAAATCCGAGCACTTTCACATCGCAAAACTGACACTTCTTGAAATACACTGCACCTCCAAAGCAGAGCGACGCCGCCATACGGTCTCCCACGAAGAACACCTAAGGATGTGTCCACAGCAGATGTCCCCGTGTACCCGAAGCCACTGTCAATAGTACTTAGATACGGTATTTCATCAGGCAACAACCAGGTTTCTTGCAAAGCTATCAAGTCACAGGAATGACACAGCTCCCGAACACTATCTATTGAGCGTTTAATACTTTTGCAGTTGAAGCTCGCAAAACTATAATAGTTTTTATCCATTACTGTGTGCAGTCGGGCCGTCAACAGATAAAGGTCTGTCCGACATTCTACGTTTGTAGTTCATAAAACGCCTAAATACTATACCACGGGGCCACAGATTTTCATCTAGGTACAATGAAAGCTTAGTTTCCAACACAAAGAATTTAAAGGCTTTGTGATTTTTCTCTTGTTTCATATTAATTTTCTCCAAGTACACTGTTTCATTAGTTTTATTCGAGATATAACTCGTTATGTCGTCAACGGTGGTGTCCTTATGAATATTCGTAATAAAAACAGGCACTTTTTTCTCCGCCGCTTTAAAGTTGCAAGTCATGTCCTTCGCCACACCTAACTTGCCCGAAAAACGACCTATGAGACGTTTATTACGGTATGTCACTTTCTGCCACTCTCCATCCCGGCTATCGTGATTTTTACTAGGTACTAGTTTATCTTCTCTCGATACATTTTGCCGCTCCATTACGGCGGCGACGTTGTTATTTATAATTTCGGAGACGATCTCATTACTTGATGTTTGTTCGGGCGAGCGCCTATGCGCTGAGGCTGGTAACGAACCGGCTTTGCCGTTACGTGACGCATGATGCGACTCGTCTCCACAACTGCCCGTCGACGGCGGCGGCGCCACCGCTGCCAACCGTTGCGATTGTGATTCATTAGTATTCAAATCCACCCGCTCCACACTTTTGTTAGGCGGTGTTTTTATGTTTTTCTCAACTTCAGTAGCATAATCGTAGTTATTATTCGATTCATTTACCGACGAAAATTGCATTGGAGAAAGTCCCATAGGGCCACTGTCCAATAAGCAGGCACCTCGCTTTTTGTTTACCTTAAAAGCAGACGATGAAGGCGATGACAAATTATTTTTAAGGAGTTCCGCCTTTAGTTCTTCCAAATGATTTAATGTAGCGTAACTCGACTTCATGTCGTCAATAGTAACTTGCATTCGCAAAAGATCCTTTAGAAGTTTTGTGCAATCCAAATGATCAAAAGTTATGGGAGGCAACTTCTCTAGTTGTCGAGCCACAAACACTGGTATTGCATCGGGTTCAGCGGATTTAAAAAAGTTAATAATATCCGCCAAATCGCGTTCCTCCTTTCCTTTGTTTTTTCGCACAATTTTTCGCAGATCCGTTGGTATTGAGTCGAAGAGCAGCAACTTCGATTTTTTGATTTCATCACCTCGAAACGATGATTTGCAAATTCGCACCAGAGTCTCTTCATCCACCACTGACACTTTATTTTGAATAAAGGCTAACATCTCATCGATAACGATATTGCACGTATTACATTTTATAACGTCCGTCATTTTTTAATAAATAACCGCACGCATCGACAATACGCATCTGACGCGGGGGAACGCGCGCGCGTGACTGATTAGATACGCGCGGATTAGATATGTCCAAAATACCGAATCCAGTACCAAATCTTAGTGTTAATGCCCATGAAAGTTATTTGGGCATCTTGTACATTTATGTCACATTGAGCTTGATGTTAGTATAGGCTATTCTTAAGGAAGGAGGTGGAGGGGTTGGATTGAAGAGTGATAAAATTACTGCAGCATTTAAATCACCAACTGCCTATTGTCAGGAATGCCTTGGTTCGATATCCTGATTAAATATACTTAGTGCAATTCATTCAGCAGTCAGTCTGGTAAAATAAGATGGTATAAGATCTAGGTACATAAATGAACTTAAACCAATTTTAAGGAGTACATTGATGTGATTTATTCCCTTCACGTAATGAGCTTAGCTTTCCGCTACCCATGTAACATCTCCTTTACGTTGCAGCGTCTCCGTTGTACTATACCTAACCTGCAGCCGCGACCACGTCCATTGTACCACCACCGCCGCCGCTGAGATAATCCGCGCGTAAACACCGCCCCGGGCGAACTGCTTCTGAGGCTTAAAACCGATTCAACAGCTGAATAAAAGCTTATTTTGTTCCTCCACTACAGAAAACCATTTCTTTTTGGTCCACTAATACGGGTCTTACTCAACCATAAACTACTTTTAAATGTGCCTTAGTTACGAAATATGAGCTCCTCTTTAAAATCTACGAAAAATATTTTGTTTAAGTAAAGGACTCGTAAGTTATATTTTTAAAACTCGAAAATCCATTCATTTCTATACACTTAAGTGATTAAATATTTTGAGATTGAATATAGGTAGTATTTACGTTTTAATGTAAATTTTAATTTAAGTAATGTAAATGTAATTATATCCATACTATAAAATATTACAATGAAAAAAGATTTGTGTTTTTGTAACTCAAAAACTAGGTACTGAACTGATTTTGAAATATCTTCCTCCGGTAGTAAGCTACATTCTTCCCAAGGCAGACATAGGCTATATTTTATCCCAGTATTCCTACGGGAACGAGTTACCACGCGTGCAAAACAGCGAGGAGCCACTAGTATGGATATAAACTAGAATGGAAATGGTGAGACAGGACTTCAAGTTATTGGAATTATTTACGATCAGCTAAATGTAAGTAATGTAATAAAACAATTAAGTATAGTATGTAATAAGATGATGTTGCAGTCGATTTCCAGTCTTACACGTGTCAAAAGTCAAGACTAAGCACATGAATTCAATAAGCATTTCTATCCCAAAAGCTAAAGGCCCTTAATGAAGGCTCCAACCTCAGATCATTTGACTTAATGTGCGTGTGACCACGTGGGCGGGAGGACAGATGGAGCCCGGCCACCGCTAATGATAAATAAGTTTTTTGTAAAAAATTCATTTTTATGACAAGCTTTTTTGCTGACTGTACTTAATTATTGTATTGTCATCTGAACCAAAGCTGTATACAAAATTTCTGCTCCATCGGACACTGGGAAGTGGGTCAAATTAAGCTTGCAAGATTTGTCCCCCACTAACAAACTAACTAACTAACATGGCAAGTTAATAAAAAGCTTGTAAAAAAGAGCTTTACCTCACCCATGACAGAGTAAAAACGAGTATTTTATTTGTCTACTAAAGATCTGGGTGCCTACCATCAACTCTTATTGTGGATTTGTTTAGGATCTAAACTGATCTGCTTCGCTTATTCGTACCACGACAACTTAATTGGGATCGAGATCTTATTGCGTCAATGACAAGCGATTCAGCGAAATTCCACAGCCGCTTAGCTGTATTTGACTTATAACTCGGTCGAGCTAACATGACACCTGGGCCCCAAGTCTGCTAATTTTAATTAAATAAGATTCTATTGATATTCAATTGAGACTCAATTACGATTCCATTACGATTAAAACAAATTGGGTATTCTGTAAAAACTTGTACGTCAGCTCAATAGAATCGCAATTGAATCGTAATTGAATCGTAATGGAGTCTCAGTTGGATAGTTAATGGTGTTGCCTTCTAAAATCTACTAAGAGACTAAATTAATTAATGACCGATAGTTTTGATAAAAATAAACGTTTTTGTATCATTTAAGATAATCAAATAGAATTAAAATTGTCCGCGATGAAGGGGATTGTTAGTAAAACTTTTTTTTTTTTAGGGGGGCCCTGCAGGCTATAACTATTCCTCTCACTCTACGGGCATGACAGAATTGATTGAAAGAGACGGGTACAAGAAATAAGAACACAAATCTTTCGTTCATTTTCATCCGTGCCAACTTCCGTGTTAACTGTAGTCTCTAAAATCTTAGAGAAAATTCTAAACAGTAGACTTGTTAAATTTCTAGAACAAAATAACATAATTTCAGAGAACCAATACGGCTTTATGAAGGGTAGGTCTACTGAAGACGCAACCTTGTTGCTTTCCGAAACAATAACTAGACACCTTGATGAGAAATCTAAAGCTGTAGGAGTGTTTCTTGATTTGTCAAAGGCATTCGACACTGTTCCTGTTTCCCTTTTGCTCAATAAAATGGAGTTGCTAGGTAAACGTGGTGTTGCGCTGGATATTTTTCGGGATTACCTTTCAAACAGAACCCAGTATGTAAAAATAGGAAACTTTATCAGTGAAAAGGCTGATCTTTCCTTCGGAGTTCCACAGGGAAGTGTGCTCGGTCCAACTCTTTTCCTTGTGTATATAAATAGCCTGTGTAAGAAATGTCTACCGTATTGTAAAATTTTCACATATGCTGACGACACAGCGCTTGTTGTGAACGGAAGGGATTGGGAAGAAACTCGACGCCGCACTGAAGAGGCGCTTCGTGAAATAATGCTGTGGCTAAACTGTCATTTACTAACACTGAATGTTGAAAAAACAAAATACATCACATTCTCACCGAGCCTTATTACACAACCACCAAAAGAGTTCAAGCTAAAAGCTCACACCTGTGATCGAAAAGACGACTGCGATTGCTCTGTACTTTTAAGAACGTCTACTATAAAATATCTAGGGCTAACTATTGACAACTTACTTAAATGGGACATTCACATTAGTAATTTGACAGGTCGCATCAGAAAACTGATACCCATTTTTAGGACGGTACGGCAGATCGTGGTACTTTACTATGCGTCTACTACGCCTTGACTCAGAGTCTTATTCAGTATTGCATTGTAACGTGGGGAGGCGTGGGATCAACCTCCATGTTGCCTCTGGAAAGAGCCCAAAGAGCCATATTGAAAGTAATGCTCGGGAAGAAGCGAAGATGTGGCACTACTCTCCTGTATAGAGAATGCTCAGTACTTACAGTTAGACAACTGTTCATTATGTATGCTATACTCCGCAAACATAAAAGTATTAATTTAAATATATGTCATCGCAAAAATAAGAGAGTCTGCTCCACTCAACCGCATAAGACTTCTCTTGCCAACCACCACTACAATGTGATCGGTTCGCACCTATATAATGTTGGAAATAGAGCCAATGACCTAATTTCACTATCTCAATTTAGATGCAAAAAGAGGATTCGAGAGTGGTTGTTAAGTCTTAACTACAAAGAAACAGAGGAAATCCTATCAAAAAATTAACTTAAATTAACTGTATCACACACAACACACCCCAATAAAGTGGTAAAACTCAACTTTTATTTTGTTATTAGCGTGGTTTATTTTTATTTTTATTTTATTTAAAATATCTTTATTTTTATAGAATGTATTGCACGAAAATTTGTAAATTTGTAACTGTAATAAAAAAAATTAAATTTGTAATTTGTAACCTGTAATTTAATTTATCAATTTTGTAATTTAATTTATCAATCAGGTCGGAAGGCGCTGGCGGCTGTGACACGGTTTATACCAGTACAGCTGCCAACGTTAACCTCTTTGTAAGTGCTTATGTTGCTAAAATTTAATTTATAATTAGGTTAAGAGGATAATTGATGTAATCGGAATGAAATAAAGAATTTATTTATTTATTTATTATTCACATTCAGCCATTCATTTGCGATTTAGATTTTAGAAGGTCATGGGGTACGACATAAAGCAATTCATTTTAGGAACCTATTTTAGAAGGCACCAGTTTTGAATCGCTTCCATGGTAGGCACCCTGAAAGCGAGTTATGACGTAATGTACCATCGGTACACGCGTCTGTAAGTAAACGCGACTGGCGGGTACCGAGGGTTATTCCGTGCCCTGTACCGATGACCAGACCCTACGTCGTCAATTCGTCATAGCTCGCTTTCACAAAATTCAAAATTCAATATCGTTTATTCAATTTAGGTTTGTTTAACAACACTTATGAACGTCAATGAAGCTACGCCATCGGTTCGATAATCCTACGGCAGGAGACCTTGTAGCGAGAAGAACCGGCAAGAAACTCGCTAAGGGCTATTTTTTTCTCCCTGTTTTAACTTATACAGAGTCGTCAAATTTGAAAAATGACCTTCACATAATAGTAAGGTTACTTTCCATCACAATACAGAATATCGCTTAAATTAAGTACAATTTTGCTTATTACCTAAAACAGTAAACAATTTTCAACTAAAAAAGGAATCAAATAGTTTAATGGACACACTAATCTTAATCTTATTCACATTATGTTATAGGATTCATGAAAAGGAAACTGCAAGCTGCGCTGTATATTCAAATTCATAAGTATTAACAAATAAAAGGAATTTTTGAACAAATAAAACAATTAAGTATTAGAAAAATTGCTGTTACTGTAAGACACGGATACCAAAATTACTATGAGACACACCAGCTCGCTCATAAATCTATATAATACTATTATAAACCATATACCGAACACCTTTAACACAAGTAGACATGAGCAGACCCACCCCACTGGCAGCACCCGTTCACGAGCATGACGCATGAGCCAGCCATCGCTTCGCTCAACCATATTTTAGGGAACGACACAACCACATCTTTTGTAGGCTGATAAAATACTCGTCTTTACTCTGCCCATGTCATTGTATGAAGTCAAGAACAAGAACTTTATAGGTGGTTCACAGAATGTTGTCCTGTGTTAGTTAATTCACACAGGGTAATTGGGAGAAGATGCTTGGGCCTCGATTTAAATAATTTTGGCCTGATAATCGTGTTTGATTGGTGTATCAATAACATTGTGTTGCTATCTCATATATTCTGAATACGTCTTATATATTACTGTACGCGTGGGCTACACAACGTTATCCCGCAGGAATGTGATATTTTTCCGGGATAAAAAGTGGCCTATGTTCCTCTCCAGGCTACAAAGTATCTGTGTCCCAAATTTCGGCCAAATCCGTTCAGCCGTGATTGAGTAACAAACATACAAACATCCAAACATCTAAACTTTCACATTTATTTAAGTAGGATAGTAGGATTAAAGAAAAACAAGAAAGAAATCCATTTATATTACGTAGGTACATTAATATGTATATGTATATGAAAAACACCAGTGGGCGTCATGAGGATGAAGAAAAGAAGGCTAAATGTTTTCCTACTGACAGAAATGTCTGTGAGTATACATACTTTTAAACATTTTACATTGCAGCAACGTGGCTGAAACATACGCGGCGCAACGTAACCAACCGGCCGCAACCTTAGGTTATGCCGCACTACAAAGAGCCTCACTTAAGGCTGCTATACATGGGTAGAGTAATAGCGGAATAATAGCGGAGCGGTAGAGTAGATTGCCCGCGGTACTAGCTACTCTACTCTACCAATTTTCAGTACCTACTCTACTCTAGCAATGGTGTCTACATTAGTATAGTTAGTAGGATAGTTAGTACTCTACCACTCTACTGTACCGTTTACTCTACCCGTGTCCAGCAGCCTTAAGAGCCATGCGACTCGCTTAGTGACTAATCCTAGCGAACAGACGTATTACATGCTATCGAGCCGGCCACACTGCGAGCGGCGCGCCAAGCTAGGTGACTATAACCCAGCATAAGCTTTGCTCACTCAACATAGACAATGTTCTAGAAACGTCATTCACTATTGAGTCAACCGCTGTATGAAGGCACCTTTACTACGAAATATAAGGGTATATAATTTTAGAAGAGACCTTGAGACAATTATGTAGGTATTATAAGTTATGACTCACAACTATCAATGCATTAAGTCATTTTTGATGCACTTACTAAAATATTTATTATTACAATGTAACCACATACTGAAGATGTAATTTAATAAAACGTTAAAAAAAAATGTAACCGCCTTCAAAAAGAATCTTCAAACAAAATTAACTAACTCTATGAAAAAGGACTCAAAGGACGAAAATTCAAGAATTTTTCTAACTCATCTTGGTACTTACTGAACTGTTTGAAGTCGGTGCCAAGTCTAATAGGTATTTGAGGTAAATACGTAAATAAATACGTAAATACCTCACGCTTAGGACCGGGTTTTTTTTATGTTTGTTATTTCACTCAGTATAATTCGTTCTTATTCTTTTTGGCTTGGCACCGACTTCAAACAGTTCAGTACATACCAAGATAAGTTAGAAAAAGGCACGAATTTTCGTCCTTTGAATTAAAAATTCTAATTAATTTTTTAGATTTTTAGTGTTTGTTAGTTTTGTTTGAAGAATCTTTTTAAGGCGATTATCCAAATCGGTTCATTAACTAAAAAGTTCTGAGGTAACACAAATAAAAAAAAATACAGTCGAATTGATAACCTACGCCTTTTTTTGAAGTCGGTTAAAAAAATATATACAGTCGAATTGATAACCTCCTCCTTTTTTTGAAGTCAGTTAAAAAATTACTTATTGATTTTTATAGTGGTATAAACAAGATTACTATAAATTAATTCAGGCTAAAAACCACAAGAGCGTTTTTTTCCCACAGCCAACTGATTTGTAACAGCCGCAGGGCTGTTGGGGCAGAGAAACGGCGATTTCTCCCCGACGCCCCATAAAGTATAGCGAGTGAAGTACGGGGCAAGCGGCGGGGCGGCTGACGGCAGCCCTGGGGCCAGTTACAGATAAACCCCTTTTAGGTTAAGGAGTTGCTATTCTCATAGAGGCCAGTAAATTATGTACAACCTTAGCATTACTTGTAAGGTTGTCTGTTCTGTACAAACTTACAAGTTTTGTTTATCGCAAGTTTAGATGTATGATTTAATTAAATGTCTTTTTACTCAAGTTTCGGCACCTTTGCAAGGAGAGGTAATGGGATGATAGACTATTTACTACTACTCTACTTAAGTAAATATTCGGAATATGACAACCAAATCATATTTTTAAAAGCTTTTATTTTACTTACAGTGTAAGTACGTAAGTATGTCAGTTCGTGTCAAATCTTGCAGGCTTTATTTAATCCACTTCACAGAGTTCAATTGGACTTTTAAGTGAAAATTTCTTAAGCGGCGTTGTCTAATTTTTATGATGGGTTTAAACTGTAAAACTCGCATCAGGATCACGTGACCGTCAGATCGTCAGACGGACACGTGACCTGGGTGCTTACCATCAACTCTTATTGCGGTTTTGTTTAGGACCTAAATTGATCTGCTTCGCTTATTCGTACCACGACAGCTTAATATCAATGACATTTCACAGCCGCTAAGCTGTCAGAAACTCTTATTTGACTTATAACCCGGTCGATTTCACATGTCACCTGCAGGTTATACCCGTCCCTCTCACTCTCCGGGCATGACAGAATCGAGTGAAAGAGACGGGTAGAAGAAAAAGGACACAAATCGTTCGGTCATTAACATTTAGCAATTCATTTGCGATCCAGTTTTTAGAAGGTCAGAGTACGAAAGAAAGCAATTCATTTTAGGAACCTATTCTGCATCGCGCTATTTTTGAATCGTTGTCTTAAAGTTGATGGTAGGCACCCTGATCGAAAAACTGTTTGAAACGCTCCTGGCTGGAGGAGCCGGAGAGCACGAGTCAGAAATAAAAGAGGGTATATGAAATTAAGTGTATTTTATTTTCCACAATTAGACCGTGGGTTCTGTCGCTCGGGGATCAGTGCAAAGAACAAGTTGGGAGGACTTAACTTAGGGACTTCCTAAAGAGGGGAGAAGTCGCTGTAGCCTAGAGGCAGCGGGGTCTGGTCCGGGGTAGGCCGGAGCAGAGCAGGGTCCTGGCGGTTAGGCGCGCAGGAGCAGGTGGAGAGCGGCACGAAGTAGGCAGGTACTGGTGCAGGTACAGCAGGTAGGTACCGGTGAGACTCGGGGAGATGTTGCCCGGAGATACGACCCTGAAATGTTACGATAACAGGTATGAACATGTGTTCACTAAATCCGACCGCTGTGTATGAGTGGGTATGACACTGGGCTACAATTGAGATAGGAATATTGTCATTTAAATTAGGTTACTATTAGGAAAGAGGAGCACATTAACTTTCATGTCAGCGGCTATTGTTATACTAATTAAAAGTTACAGAACAAGAGGGACAATTTAAAGGTGTAAGTTAAAATGTATTTGAATAAAGACAACCCACTCTTCTAGGTACCGGTCACGACAAGGTTACAAGGAAATATTAGGCTGTAAATTGCTTTTGGATCCCGGAATATTTAGTATTCCGTTCACCGTGTGGCAATTGCAGTTTATATTAGTATAAATTCGATGACGAAATAAACATCTCATCGAAAACAATATGTAAAAGAATAGAATTGATGAACGGCTGTTTGAGGTTATAGCACCGAGAATATAATTTATTTATCACGAAAATAAAACGCGCACAAAACACTCACCCAATTATGTTGGGGCGAGAAACCAGAAAAAGGAGAAATCTTTAGCGAATTCTCCTTTATATATTAAAAATCTTCCAGAACATTCTGGCTGTAAGTAGGGTTATAATTTTTTGCATAGATAGATTCAACTTGTCATTGGATTTTAATCATACAGCCAAGGCACCGACTAATTACGTCGCGAAGATTTCAGAATTATCTGGAAGATTAATTTAGTAAAATCTATGGCGCGCGTAAGACAAAATTGCTTCCAATTGACTATTTATGTTGTTACGTTAAGAAATGCAATATAAATATGCACGAAACTACAATCAAAGTATTTCGCATACAGATCACAGTCTGCCACGGAACGCGCGGCGGTTTATAGCTATGTTACTTCGGAACATCGCAAACAAACAGACAGCTGAGTGGCATCTGACATTGACAGCTCCTATCACATAAATACAATAGAACTGAATAGACCATATTTGTTTATAATTGTAATGATTTTTTCATAAAATTAATAGTTGGTGCGATTATTATGGATAAAACAATGAAAGAAGTAAGTAAAAATGGCAGCCGTTACATATCCCCCTTTTTAGAGAAGGATTTTGCCTGGGAAAAATCCACTAAGAAACACAAAACCACCGAATACAAAACTAAGGTTTAGAGTAGCAGTATACAATAAGATAAGCTAACTGTACGTTATCGACAGTAAAAGTAACACCATAAAATTGACGAGAGGTATCGACAACCAGTTCAAGACTAATCGAATAGAACGGTACAAGGACCAAGAATCGCAAGACAGGAGAAGAATTCCAGTTATTTAGTGTAACTGAATCAACATTCCCGTTGAGAATGCTAATGTTAAAACAATGCGAAATTAAAAATAAAATAGTCGAGAGATAAACTTCATGCAGACACAATTCAAACGAACAGGTTCCCTAGCTATAAATGTATTTAATTAAAATTATATTTATGTATAATTTTATGCAATAAAAGCCCTAGCTAAAAATAATCAGATTAAAAAGTAAAAAACGATGACCAACAATTTATTCAATACATCTAAAACAAAATTTTGCTATAAAAAGGTAAAAATAACGACGAACTTCCTTCCTGTTAGTAGGAGTAGGATAATTCACAATGACCTCAATTTTCTCCGGATCGGCGTGTAGCCCATTCGAATCGACCATATAACCCAAATATTTTAATTTTTCTCTGAAAAATTGACATTTTTCGAAATTTATAGTTAAATTTGCGAACTTTAGTTTCTCCAAAACTCGTAAAAGTAAAGAAATGTGCTCCTGAAAGGAATTAGACACAATTACTACGTCATCAACAAATACATAGACCTTATTTCCGAATTCAGGACCATAAAACAGCAAATCTACCAATCTTTGCTGCGTGGCAGGTGCATTGGTCAACCCAAAAGGCATAGACTTAAATTGGAAGGTTCCTCTAGAGGGAATATAGAATGCAGTCTTACATCGGTCTTCAGGCTTAATTAATACCTGCCAGAACGATTTAGATAGGTCTATACTAGATAGATACTTAGCATCCCTAAGGTTATCTAGGATTTCAGTTATATAAGGTAAGCTGTAAGCATCTTTGCGAGTGACAGAGTTTAGTTTCCTACTGTCGAGACAGAATCTATACTCGCCATTCTTTTTGGGAGTAAGAAGCACGGGATTAGACCAAGGGCTCTCACATGGTTCGACAACATCTTCTTTCAACATCTCGTCCAGTTGATCGGAGAGAATTTGTTGCTTCTGAGGGGACATTCTATAGTAACGTTGTCGAATGGGAACAGAGTCACCTGTATCTATAGCGTGAGTGATCAACGAAGTACGACCTAAACCACATTTTTCATAGGAAATACTACGAAATTGAGAAATAATATTATCAGCGTTTTCCTTTTGTTCGTTGTTAAGTTGAGCGTACGAACAAATTTGTTTAGGATCGTCAAGAGCAATATTAGATATATTAAATTCGTTAGACTCATCCAGCAAAAGGCTATCGAGTTCACTCGGAAACAACTCGAACTTCCTCCAGAAATCCATACCAAGAATTAAATTGTTTTTAATTTCCGGCACAACAAATAATTTAATATGAATAGTTTTATTTTTAAAATTTAAAGGTAGAATAACATATTTAGAGGCAGTAAAAGTTTGACCGCCAGCTGCAGAAAGCTGTAACGGGTCACAAGAATAAAGTTTATTATTAGGATTTAATATATATTCCTGATAATTATTCCCAAGTAAGGATATGCCGGAACCGGTATCTAAAAGACCAACGACATGATTATCACCAATAATAACAGAAATATACGGTCGAGAAAAATTAATTTCAGTTTCCGGGATTGGAGACTCAGAATGACTATGAGATAGATTAGATATAATAGATAACCATTCTTTCCATTCAGCTTCATCGCAACGACTAGAGAATCTCGAGCGAAGCTGCCTAGTTTCACAATCCCGATCAATTAGTTTTTTTGATTGGTGGGCTTATTGCAATCCGGACATTCGGGGGTGCGAACACCATCTTTGCCACACTTAAAACAAACTATTGTTCGTGGTTGAGTACAGTTTTTCAAATTATGCGTGTTAGAACGACATCTAGGACAATATATATTATCATTGTTCACAGCTGAAACAAATGACTTATTAGTTTTAGTAAAAGGTTTATTAACAACCGGAGTGCTAGTAGCACCGCGGTAAACGAACTCCGTAGCTAAGTTCGACATATTAGAAGCAGAAGGCTCAACAAAATTTGCCACTTGACACTGTATTTTTTCAACGTGTTGACAAATAGCTTTAAGATCGTCGATGGAGTTTATCACCGAAGACGGAGTAAGAGCATTAGCGTAGCAAGGCCTAATATTAGTAAGTAAAATTTCTAATTTATCTTCCTCTGATATTGGTTTCGTGAGGCGAGAAAACATAACCTCCATTACGGAAAGATATATAGCAATTGGTTCGTTAACACCCTGGGTACGAGCTCTAATATCCGATTTAAATTGAGAGTCATAGTTTTTCGGAAGAAAATCAGCCTTCAGCAAGGCCACTAACTCTCCCCAGGTATTTACTTTTGGCCTGGCACAACGAAACCAATACAAGGCGTCGTCGGTAAAAATTTCGTAACCAAACGACAAAACCCTACTATAATCTATGCCCCTAGCTGTGACAAACTCGTCAACCTTTTGAATAAAGGAAACAACACAAGTTTTCCCGTTGAATTTAAGTTTAGTGAAATCGGAAAGTGCCCGATCGACAGTAACATTAATAATAGACTCCGACGCGTTGACTTGCTCTCGGCTGGAAGTAGAAGGACCGGGGAGCAAAGGGTCACCCGCATTCGCGCCTGAGACAGGCGTCTCCCTAGGCTTTAAAGTGGACAGTTCCCTGTCCTGGGCCCTCAAGCCGCGCTTGCATTCAGCAAGGGCACCCAATAATAACGCGTCCTCGGCTGCATCAACTCTACCGAGCCGATGAAAAACGTGGTTAAGAATAACCTCCGTTCTCAAATAAACACCTCTATCAAATTTAGATTTTAATAATTCAAGGTTTTTATTAGATTTGTTTAATGCGGCTGAGATGCCGTCTAAGTCGTCAGCAGAAGACAAATGCGAGGCTAAAATCTCCTCAGAAGGAAGTTCTTTAGAGATCTTTGTAATTTGCTTCCTTAAATCGGCCACGTTATCAGCCGGTGTTTCTCCGCGAAGTCCGACTTCGTATTCAAGTTCCGACTTTTGTAAGGAAAGAAAATTTATCTTACGCACAGCCATATTTAAGTACGTTAGGTGAGTCTTTTGCGCGACGAGCCTACTCAAGTGCAACCACTACTTAAGTAACAAAAGGGGTATGTGGGTAACTATAACAGTTGTAAGTTCAATTTAAATGAAGAAAGTAAATAACCTCCTTGTTTGAAGTAGGTTAAATGAATATCAATGGCTTTAAGTTAAAAAGTAAAAAAAAAAAAAATATTTATTAAGGAAAGGTAAGTAACCTTTTTTTTTAAGTCGGTTAAAATAAAAATCACAGGCTTCCTGGTTTAGAACCAAGGAAAGGCTGATATTTAAAGAAAATATTACAGTTAAATCACCACGGTTAGCCGTTCGTTACACAACTCGGATAAAAAAAATAGGTACCCACATACGAAGCACAAAAATAAATAAATTAATAAAGCACTGATCACCAAGCGAGCCTGAATGAGCTGGGCGCCACTGAAACGCTCCTGGCTGGAGGAGCCGGAGAGCACGAGTCAGAAATAAAAGAGGGTATATGAAATTAAGTGTATTTTATTTTCCACAATTAGACCGTGGGTTCTGTCGCTCGGGGATCAGTGCAAAGAACAAGTTGGGAGGACTTAACTTAGGGACTTCCTAAAGAGGGGAGAAGTCGCTGTAGCCTAGAGGCAGCGGGGTCTGGTCCGGGGTAGGCCGGAGCAGAGCAGGGTCCTGGCGGTTAGGCGCGCAGGAGCAGGTGGAGAGCGGCACGAAGTAGGCAGGTACTGGTGCAGGTACAGCAGGTAGGTACCGGTGAGACTCGGGTACAAGGAAATATTAGGCTGTAAATTGCTTTTGGATCCCGGAATATTTAGTATTCCGTTCACCGTGTGGCAATTGCAGTTTATATTAGTATAAATTCGATGACGAAATAAACATCTCATCGAAAACAATATGTAAAAGAATAGAATTGATGAACGGCTGTTTGAGGTTATAGCACCGAGAATATAATTTATTTATCACGAAAATAAAACGCGCACAAAACACTCACCCAATTATGTTGGGGCGAGAAACCAGAAAAAGGAGAAATCTTTAGCGAATTCTCCTTTATATATTAAAAATCTTCCAGAACATTCTGGCTGTAAGTAGGGTTATAATTTTTTGCATAGATAGATTCAACTTGTCATTGGATTTTAATCATACAGCCAAGGCACCGACTAATTACGTCGCGAAGATTTCAGAATTATCTGGAAGATTAATTTAGTAAAATCTATGGCGCGCGTAAGACAAAATTGCTTCCAATTGACTATTTATGTTGTTACGTTAAGAAATGCAATATAAATATGCACGAAACTACAATCAAAGTATTTCGCATACAGATCACAGTCTGCCACGGAACGCGCGGCGGTTTATAGCTATGTTACTTCGGAACATCGCAAACAAACAGACAGCTGAGTGGCATCTGACATTGACAGCTTCTATCACATAAATACAATAGAACTGAATAGACCATATTTGTTTATAATTGTAATGATTTTTTCATAAAATTAATAGTTGGTGCGATTATTATGGATAAAACAATGAAAGAAGTAAGTAAAAATGGCAGCCGTTACATGTTACAATGTCATTAGAACACGAAGGCAAATTTCGACATCGTTTCCAAAGTTGTGATAGCTCAGGTTAGAAAACAAGCCGCATTGAAGCCAGAAGACCTCGGTTCGAATACAGTCCGTATTTTTTAATTTGTTTGTCTAATTCCTTTTTTTTTTGTGAATAAGTCTAGGGAGCCCTTTTCACTTCTGCCGGCACTCCTGGAGTGCAACCCGTTGTTTTTTTATTAGTTTATTTGTTTTTAATTAGAGTACAGCCAGCCAAAGAAAACTTTCGTCATAAAAATGAAATTACAAAAAGCTTTTTTGTCTATCGACTACGCCGCCCGCGCCGTAGCCGCCGTAGATACGTCCGTAGCTAAAGAGCTACGTCGTAGTAAGTTAGCGTATATTTCACTTTCTTGTATATTGAAACCGCATAACTATATCTTTGTTTCGGTTGATTGAATGAAGTGTTTCCCATTGGCTGGCGGGCCACCTCCAGTTATTCGCGCGTCAGTTTTCTGGTCACGCGTGGGGCTTTAATTGAATTCGTTCGGCGCCGCGACGTGACGTGGCCGTGCCGTGGACGGGCGCCCGCCGACACGAGGCCGGACGCGGGTATAGACATGATTGATTTCAGCTCTTATAGATTAATTGAACAACCTTCTTCAACATGCTACTTATGTTTCTTAAGATCACAATATATAAAGATTTATATAACTTGAACATTGAAATTAAATATTTCCATTGTTTTACAACCATTTTGTATTACTGACTGTTTGTAATCACATGTCATGTGATGTAATTGTTGCTAGCAGGCAAGATGTCTGCCCCTTTTTTTTTTCTTATCCCTCTCTTCGCTTTAGACCATGGGGGACCAGAGTGGTACGCTCCCCTCAGACCAGCGGTTCGCCCGGCTATCCGGGCCTCTGCGCTTCCATCGATGACAAAACGTTGCCATTTCTTAGACTCGTGGGGGGGACCGTGCGATCCGGGAGACAGCCAACAAGCCATCTCCCGCCCCCCACCGCCCCGCTAGGGTGGAATGAGGTGCGCGAATCGCCGCCTCCTCCGCCCCACTCGCCTTCGTCGGAGCCGATCTGCATGAGCCTCCTCTTCGCGGATCCGCTCCGATGCCTCTTTTTGCGAGATCACGTCCTCGCAAAAGGAGACCGCCACCTCCCAGGATCTCTCGCCACCGAGCATGGCCCTGGCCATGCCAGACAGCGAGAGATCCAAGCCTACCACAGCAACAAGATTACACCGCTGCGGGGACCAGGCAGGGCACACCTGTAGAGTGTGCTCCGCGCTGTCCTCCTCAGCGCCGCAATCGTGGCACCGAGGGGTCGCTTCACTTCCAATCCGGAACAGGTATTTCCCAAAGCATCCGTGCCCGGAAAACACCTGTGCCAGCCTGAGGGTCAGCGACCCAAAGCTCCTATTGCACCACTCTCTCAATACTGGGCGGATGGCCTCAACCGTTCGCCTGCCCGCCGGATCCGCATCCAGCAGTGCTTCCCACTGGACCATCAGGTCTTCCTCCGCACGGCGTCGGGCAGCCATCCTCTCCGCCGGGGCTATGCTGTTCCCGCTCGCTAACATATCTCTCCTCTGCTGGTACACCTCCATCAACACCCGGGCATCTAACTCCCAGGGAGGTGTACCTGCCAGCGCACACGCTGCATTGAAGGACATGGTCCTGTACCCCTTGGCAATTCTTATTGCAATCGCCCTCTGGGGATTGGATCTGCCCCATTATCTGGCATTTGAGTCAGGCGACGACGTCGAATGGATCTCTGTAATCTGAATAAATAATTAAATTATTATTCCCTTTATTACATTTTAAATACCACAGTTAGAAGGAACAACCGAGATTTATATAAATTAAATAGCCCATTCACTACACTAAGTTTGTATAAAACAGGTCCTCATTTAATGGCAATAAAAATATACAATAGTATCCCAAATAATATTAAATGCCTGGAAAATATTAATGCTTTTGAATGTGAGCTCAAAAACTTTTTAGTAAATAAAGCCTACTATAGTTTAGATGAATATATTAGTGATAAGCTCTAAATTGTTAATTGTAATTCTGCTGTGCCCTCACGGGGTGTCACACTGATCCTACACTCTATGAAACATCTTATGTACTGTGACTAGCAATGAATAAATGAATATGAATATGAATATGAAATACTTACAAAATTATATTTCTAAACATTAAATTTTTACAATGTATAACACTAAAAAATATAACATTTAAAAATACAAAAATGCAGTTTCCCAACGGCAGCAAGATCAGGGTAATAATATAATAAAGTTTAAATTATTATTATTATTATAATGATGACCGCCTAACCAACACCAGTCAATTATGATTGGAATCGGTTGTTTACAACAAAAAAGTAATAGAAATTATGTACGAATATTAAATTGATTAACTTTCATTTATTTCGTTTTAAAAACACTATTATTACACGACAACTATATATCTTAAGGACTATATTGAGACAATTACAATTGTTACATTTATTTAAATCTATCTCTAGTTCTCAAGAGCTTCTCGATTGACACCAAATACGCTTGTTTGTGGAACTGTCTGGAGGCTTTTGTAACAGATATTTGCTGATTAATTAAGGCCTATATCAGCGGAGAAACAACGAGCTCCGCAATATTAGTTTAGCGCCGCGGAGTGTGTGCGCCATTTAATTACAATACGTTTAAGGAGTTTCTGTCAAAACTGACGGCTTCTAATAACTAGAGGGGAGGTAATTGGCCTTCTATGATTATATAGACGACCTAGAATTTAATTGGATAACTCTGCGGGTACAACGCGCCTTAATCACATAGGTAACAATGTTAACTTGTATTTTGTAAAGTAGGAGTACAGGCCTTGTTAATAGTCAATAACTGGGTTACATTAATTTAATTCCTTTTATAGGTATTATCCGACCTCACAAATAGGGTGAAAAGGATCTGTTAAACCCACCACGTGAGGCGAGTCCAATTCACATAATATTGGTGTTAACGACTTTGAAATGCTGTTGAGACCAGCAGTTAAACGTTCCTTTCGAATTCCAACAACTCGACATGACTTGTTCACATCACAGCGCCAACGATCTCCTCCGCAAATGTTTAAAAACTTATTCTGAAATGTTGAGTACCAAAGACTGCATTTGATACGAGTTATGTCATCATCAGCCCATATCCGTCCACTGCTGGACATAGGCCTCTCCTAGTTCACGCCACTGAGCACGGTTTTCAGCTCCTCGCTTCCAGCCCCCACCTGCCATCTTTCGTAGGTCGTCACTCCAACTGGCACCAGGGCGCCCTACGCTACGCTTGCCTAAGCGCGGTGTCCACTCCAGAACTCGTTTGCCCCAACGGCCGTCGGTTCTTCGCGCGATGTGACGCGATGTTCAGCTTGCTTATTCTTTGGGCTATGTCGGTGACCTTGGTTCTCTGTCGAATAACTTCATTTCTTATCTTATCCTTAAGAGAAACGCCGAGCATAGCCCTCTCCATAGCTCGCTGGGCGACTTTGAACTTGTGGACTAGTCCCACCGTGAGTGTCCATATTTCGGCTCCGTAAGTCATTACGGGTAGGACGCACTGGTTAAAAAAACTTTTGTCTTCAGGCTTTGTGGTATCGACGACGTAAAGATTTCGCGAAATTTGCCGAATGCTGCCCATCCCAACTGAATTCTTCGATTGGTCTCCCTCTCAAAGTTGTTTTTACCCATTTGCAAAATTTGCCCGAGGTAGGTGTATGTGTACTTCGGAGAGTGCGCTTCTGAGCTGCATGAGCTCATTCCGCCATCCCCGTTCTACCACCGAGAATCTAGGCGCACAGCAGGCTATCATCCTTACTTGGTCAACATCCCGCGGATGCGTACCAAGCGCTTTTCATCTTCCTTTGTGATGCGCACCGCCAAGGAATGGAATACCCTGCCTGCGTCTGTTTTCCCGAATGACTACAACCCTGTTATTTTTAAAGCTAGAGTGAATAGGCTGCTTCTGGGTAAGCTCGCCCCATCTTAGGCTTCTTCTCAACCCTAAGGTTCAGTATGAAGCCAAGAGCAAGCCCATACTATATAAAAAAAAAAAAAAAAAAAAAAAACTTCGATGGGTAGTCCATTAACAGTAATCGGTTGCGGGTCTACAAGTGTGTTGTTAACGCCATAAAGAAAAACAAACAATTTTTTCATAGAAAACTTAAAGGAGGTTGATATCACAAGCAGTCTTCAACCAAACGCAAGACGTGCGCATTGCGCATGCGTGAAGACCGCGTCGGGCACCGTCGCTCGTCACCGGGAGCACTCGCTTTTGAACATCACTTGAGAAAATTACACATGCATTTTGCCGCGCAATATTGTAAAATGAAAAATATATTTGTTGACTTAGAAAACTACATTTTTTATTGATTGCCGAAGAAGATTCCCGCCCATTTTGGACCTTCTAACCGGATTATCATGCAAGCGATCTTTGGATTATTGGGAAAGTTAATCGACGGCTATCTTTCAATACAAGTTTAAGGCGCAGACATCATGAAACAAATGAGTAACAGTGCAATTCCGATTTTTCATTAGCATATTTTTCATTTTCATTATTTCATTAAGTACGTTGTTTCGTTATTTTGCGCGGTGTTTGTAGCATTTTCTTTGTGTAATTATAACTATTCATACGTTAGGTATTCATTTCCTTAGCTTGCTTTATTTTATTGAAGTATCTGTTCACACGGACATTTATTACGTGTGTTACACTTTATTTCTTGAAATAATCAAGTTTAATCTTATAATGATTCAATTCCAGTCTTTAAGAAAGACATTTTACGATTAATTTTCATGTAAGTAAGTATTGAACTTTTTACACGGACTTTATTTACGTGTAAAACTGACTTTATTTAACATTATTTTGTTATAGACTTTCAGTAACCGTTTGCGGCACGTGCAGCTAGTTCGACATTAAATGCTACCTATGCCTGCCTGCATTCGCACTGCACATTCTGGTTTATGTATTCGTTCTTAAGTCATACATAACTTAATCTTACATTCACAATATCTTATTAATTTGTCGATCTTTACTAAAACTTAATATTAGTTACTTACATAATATTTAATTTGCCTTTTTTTTACCAACAGTAAACTTTCAAACATGGCCAAATTACCTGAATTAAAAAGAAAACGCGCTTCATATAAGTCTAAGCTTACGCAGTTTAAGTCATATTTTACATTACTTTCCTCTTCAGAAAAGCCAAGCCCACAGCAACTGAGTGATTTGACTTTAAGATTAATTAAAATTGAAGAGTGGTATAGCGAATTTGACAGTATACAGTCTGAAATAGAGATTTGTTCGGAACTTTCAGAGGCTGACTGCGAAAAAGAGTACCAATATCGCGAACAATTTGAAAGCGAATACTTCGCAGTTGTTGGCAGCGCTCGTGAGTTGGTAAGCAGGTTTACTTCTGCGCAGCACGACCAGGACGGCGCCACTTCGCCCTCACACATGGCAGGTACTGTCCGTACAGCTAATGCACCAACTTTGGCGTTACCTACAATCCAGTTACCTACCTTTTCTGGTCATTTTGAGGATTGGCTACGATTTCATGATACTTTCACGTCACTTATACATTCTAATGAAAACATTCCCAAAATTAACAAGTTTCATTATTTACAATCGGCATTAAAGGATAGAGCTGCAGACGTTATAAGCTCATTGGATTTCTCTGCTAATAATTATGATATTGCTTGGCAATTATTATGCGAACGTTATCATAACAATAAAGTTTTAATTAATAACCATATTCAGTCATTATTTGAATTGGAAATCATTTCAAGAGAGTCGTCTGTCGCTTTAAGAAAACTAGTCGACTCTTTAAATAAAAACCTTAGGGCACTCGAAAGTCTTAATATTAGCACTCTTAATTGGGACATGTTAATCATACACATGGCTTCTAGCAAACTCGACAACATTACTAATAGAAAATGGCTAGAACACAGTAACAATTTTGAAAGGTATCCTGATTTAGGAACGTTCCTTAAATTCATCAAAGACCGTGCAGGTTTGCTTGAATCGATCAATTTGACTCAGGTTAAACGTAAGCACAGCGAATCACCCCCTACAAAGTCACGCTCATTTGTTTCACATAAGACAAACACACAAGAAACTGCGAATAAAAACTACACTTGTCCATTATGCAAGCAAAATCACCCTTTGTATCAATGCTTACAATTTAAATCTTTAACTGTTCACGACAAAATTAACAAAGCAAAAGAATTAAAACTTTGCTTGAACTGTTTGCGTCATGGGCATGAGGTAAACAAATGTAGATTCGGTACATGTAGAACCTGTGGCAAGTGGCATAACACGTTGCTGCATAGTGAGGATCAATTACAGATCGATTCTAAGGGATCTGACAATTGCTCCAACAACGATGAATGTGTTATGTCAACCACCCAGGAAGTCATTGACTCAGATAACCTTGATGCACACAAAAACGACCATGCACCTGACTATAATGAACTGGTTTTATCTTCTACGCATAACAGTTGTGTGCTTCTTTCCACAGTTCTTATAGATGTAGTTGACAGAGATGGTATGTGTCACACTGCCCGTGCCTTGCTTGATAACGGCAGCACGTCAAACTTTATTACAGAACGTTTTATAAACAAGTTAAAATTACCCCTTCATTCAACTTCCACAGAGGTTGAAGCCTTAAGTCGCGAGTCAATTCACATTAAATCAAGTTCTACTGTTACATTATATTCACGAACTGAAAAATACAAAACAAGCATTAATTGTTTTGTCGTTCCACAGATAACTCAAATGTTACCATTTAGACATTTTGATGTGCACTCATTGAATATACCTTCAAATTTAAAATTAGCTGACCCAACCTTTAATTCACCTTCGGACATAGACATGTTGCTTAGTGCAGGCGTATTTTGGAATGTATTGGGTACCGAACGCCTGTCTTTAGGTAAAAATAAGCCTATTCTGAATAATACTAAATTCGGATGGTTAGTATCGGGTGCAATACAGTCAGACAAGGTTAATAATTCATTTAATCACCAAACTACACACATCAATACAGTCCACCGCCATATTGTAAATGAAAATCAACTACAACACAAGTTTGATCGTTGCAGTCATTATCGGTACACTCACCCGCAAAACTACAAACACAAAAATAATTGCAAACTGAATTTCTCTGAAATTGTCAAGTGAACCTTATTATCAACCATTTAAACGGGTTCAATCTTTGAAACATAAGTTTTCACGTTCACTCTTTAATTTAAATGAATTATTTGTGTATTCAATCTAGTTCACATGTTTCTGTAAATATTAATAGCATCAAATGTAAATGTACATTCATTGTATTTTATTTGTGTTGTGTATCCATGGCATTACTAAGAATCCAGGGTACCTAACTAATTTAATCCTTTCTACATTTTTGTTTTATAAATATTAACATAAAAATAAATTACTGAATACGTACATAATACAAAGATTCGTTAATAAGTTGTCGCAAACAAAATACTTATATGAAGTGGTTATTTGATGTCAATATATCGAATTCTGCTATACACACATTGTGCAAAATTGGACATTTATTTTTAACATGAACACGACACCTTCTTTGCGCAACGATACACTACTATCAATTAAATGTAAAATATATAATTTTTGTCATTAATTTGAATTTGTTGTTGATTGTCTAATTCCAACTATAATGTGGAACATTCAATTCTTTATATTAATATATATTAATTCTTAATACTTATTCAATCTTTATTTATTTCTTAGCATTAACATAGCTACTATACGTTGACATGCTGAACATTCATCATCATCATCATGTCAGCCGAACGACGCCCACTGCTGGGCATAGGCCTCCCCCAAGGATCTCCACAACGATCGGTCCTGCGCTGCCCGCATCCAGCGGCTTCCCGCGACCTTGACCAGATCGTCGGTCCACCTTGTAGGGGGCCTGCCCACGGAACGTCGTCCGGCACGCGGTCGCCATTCAAGAACCTTTCCGCCCCAACGGCCATCGGTTCTCCGCGCTATGTGTCCCGCCCACTGCCACTTCAATGATGCAATCCTTCGAGCGATGTCGGTTGTTTTAGTTCTCCTGCGGATTTCATCATTTCTGATTCGATCGAGCAGGGAAATACCAAGCATCGCTCTCTCCATTGCTCGCTGGGTGACTTTGAGCCTTCTTATGAGACCCATAGTAAAAGACCACGTCTCACTTCCATAGGTCATTACTGGCAACACACACTGGTCAAAGACTTTCGTCTTGAGACATTGAGGTATTTCGGACGCGAATATATGTCGGAGCTTCCCAAACGCTGCCCATCCGAGCTGGATTCGACGAGAGATCTCTTTCTCAAAGTTGGACTTACCTAACTGGACCGTCTGTCCTAGGTAAACATAGTGGTCAACAACTTCGAGTGTAATGTTCCCAACATTAACTGGAGCGGGTGCAACATGGGCATTGGACATGATTTTCGTCTTGTCCATGTTCATCTTAAGACCCACTCTTTGCGAAGCATTACCGAGATCTTCGAGCATTGTGTTCAGGTCTTCCAAGGTCTCAGCCATAAGAACTACATCATCGGCAAACCGTAGATGTGTTAGGTACTCGCCATTGATGTTGATGCCGCATCCTTTCCAGTCCAGCAGCTTAAAAATATCCTCCAACGCAGCTGTGAACAGTTTGGGAGAGATGACATCTCCCTGTCTCACACCTCGCTGTAGTTGGATAGGATTAGAGCTCTGGTTCTGTAATCGGACCGACATGGTGGCGTTTTGGTATAGGTACCTCAGCACCTCGATATACCTGTAGTCTATTTGGCACCTCTGGAGAGACTGCACCACGGCCCAGGTCTCGATCGAATCAAAGGCTTTCTCATAGTCCACGAACGCCAAGCAAAGTGGCAGGTTATACTCTTCGGTCTTCTGTATAACTTGCCGCAGCGTATGAATGTGGTCTATGGTACTGTAGCCTTTCCGGAACCCGGCTTGTTCGGGAGGTTGGAAGTCGTCAAACCTGCGAGCGAGACGATTCGTAATGACTCTCGAAAACAACTTATAGATATGGCTCAGAAGCGAGATGGGTCTATAATTCTTCAAGAGAGTTTTATCACCCTTCTTGAAAAACAGCATCACATCGCTTCTGCCCCATGCCTTTGGCGTTTTGCCCTCGAGGATGACAGAGTTGAAGAGCTTCTGGAGGACCTTAAGTATCGGCTTACCGCCCGCTCTTAGAAGTTCTGTTGTGATTCCGTCATCACCCGCCGCCTTGTTGTTTTTGAGCTGCTTGAGAGCCATTCTAATCTCGTACAGGCTGACGTCCGGGATATCTTCGGTATAGTGTCGGGTAAGCTTGGCTCTAGGGTCTTTAGCCTTGCTTTCAACAGGTGTTTGCGTGGAATATAGCTGTCCATAGAAACTCTCAATCTCCCTCAGGATTTCAGGTGTTGACGAAACGATGCTACCTTCCCCAGTTTTCAGCCTCGTCAATTGACTTTGCCCGATAGACAGATCTCTCGCGAACACTTTGGAGCCTTTGTTCCGCTCAATGGCTTCTTTAATACGCTCGGTATTAAATTGGCGAAGGTCGCGCGTCAAGGACTTAGATATCTGTCTATTGAGCTGCCGATAACGATGGGCATCCGCTGAGTTCTGCAGCTTCATTTCGTGTCTCTGATCCATGAGTAGGAGAGTCTGACTGGAGAGTTTCTTCAATTTGGGACGGTGGGTTTTATAGTACTTAGACCCTACCGTGCGGACAGTGTCCACCACCATGTTGTATAGATCGTCCACGTCTATGCTGTTCTCAAGGGCTTCGAAGCGGTTTTGAAGCTCGAGCTGAAAGCACTCGGGGTTTTGAATTTGAGCTGGTATTGGTCGGAGCGTGGATTTTATCAGTCGCGATCTTTCGAGCTTGACATCGATATTCAATGTGCCTCTTACCATACGGTGATCGCTTCCTGTCTTAACAGCGTTGATCACACTGACATCATTGAATATGTGCTTCTTCGTCGACATGATAAAATCGATCTCGTTTTTGACTTTACCGTCCGGACTGATCCAGGTCCATTTGCGGCTTACGGGCTTCCTAAAGAAGGAGTTCATCATATAGAGGTTCTCCCTCTCCATAAAGTCTGCCAGCATCTGGCCTCTATCGTTCCGTTGCCCAAATCCAAATTGCCCCACTCTCAGCTCACCACCGCAACGTTGCCCCAACTTTGCATTGAAATCCCCCATCACAACCGTGTAGTGGGTTTTATAGCTATGCATGGCTTTAGAGATCTCCTCATACATAGCCTCCACTTCGTCATCGTCGTGTGTCGAGGTCGGAGCGTAGACCTGGATGACATTCAGCGAATATCGTTTCGATAATCTGAGTATCAGGTACGCTACCCTGCTCGACACACTTCCGATGGTGAACATTATGTTATTGTAATCCATTTTGAGACATAAGTTTTAGATAATTGGTGATCGCAAATAAGTAAAAAAAAATAACACACAAGTGTCATGCCTGTTTCAGATTTACAGGGAAATCCTTGCAGCCTTTAATAGATTATTTTCCGAAACAAAAAATCATAGCCGATTCCCATTTTCTAATAGTTACTACAATCCATTTTGTTAACGAATAGAAAAGGTAAAGGATGCAAAATATTAAAGTCTTATACTTGAATACTGTGTTTTGTATGCTTAGCTGTAAGGGCAGTTCATTTACATTTTGGGCCATTTTGAATAGTCAGTTTGTTCGCAGAGGTAAGCTTGACTTTATTTACTCGTGCACCTTTGCGATAATAGCATTACTTTTAACGTCAAAGTCGCAGCTTTTGAAATTTCAAAACATAAAAAAATATACAATGCTGAACGTTAGTTTTTTATATATTCTGTGATGCTGATGACATCAGTTTGATATCAGCGGAGCAATCGATTATTTATTATATTTAAATATTTTGCTGTATACAGGCTTTATTTAAGGGCTCAGCCGAGGGCTCTGTAAAGTCCACTAAATACCATTTGTATTAACGTAATGATTGTTTTCTTACTTAACTTATTATTTATTTTAAGTTTTCTTTAGCAACTTTAACAATACGAGAAAATGAATACCGTATTAGTAACGTCTCCTCATATCATAACGATTTCATCCCATCAATCCCATTAAACTTTATAATCGGACGCACGCTCACTATACCTACTGTCTACATGTCACTACTTTACATGTCAAAACAGAAGAAGATCAGGCACAAATTTGCACACACCTCGATATTGAAAGGCACAATTTCTGAACTTCTGGAAGCGAAACATTACGGACACATATCCGTTTTTCCGAAGACATAGTTGAAGCGTTCCAGTGAAGGAGATTTGCGCATTGACTAGGTACTTATTTGTTGTTAAGAAGATTGGCTGCCCCCAACCAATAGCAGCTTGGACGTAGGTATCTATCACCCGCCAACGACAACATTAGGTACGCGCGGTCAACACCGCTGCTGGAGCACCTACCTAAATAAGAAGGGCCTTTAATTTGCCAACTGAAGACTTCTTGGAACTTGACGTTCCAACCCGGGGAGCTTGTTAACGCCATAAAGAAAAACAAACAATTTTTTCATAGAAAACTTAAAGGAGGTTGATATCACAAGCAGTCTTCAACCAAACGCAAGACGTGCGCATTGCGCATGCGTGAAGACCGCGTCGGGCACCGTCGCTCGTCACCGGGAGCACTCGCTTTTGAACATCACTTGAGAAAATTACACATGCATTTTGCCGCGCAATATTGTAACATGAAAAATATATTTGTTGACTTAGAAAACTACATTTTTTATTGATTGCCGAAGAAGATTCCCGCCCATGTGTTGTACATAACTTTTGTTTTCTCAATGTTCATGCCGAGACCGATTAGCTTAGAAGCATCAGATAAGCTGGACAGCATCCGTGTCAGATCTTGCAGCGACTCCGCCATTAGGACTATGTCATCAGCAAATCGCAGGTGTGATATACACTCGCCGTTGATATTTATGCCCATACCTTTCCAGTTTCCAGATACGAGTTATACAACTACTAAAATAGTTAGTTATTTTATGAGTAGTTACATCATAATTATTAAAACTCATATTAAAAAAATACCATTGTGATATGCAGTTGTAACATTAATAAGTGTTACAATATTAAGTAACAATGCAGCAACTTAATATTAATTGACTGTTCAAAATTCAAATACCACTATACACAAAACACCTTGAATTTTAGTTTTGTATCGAGTATTGTGTTATTGTGTGTTTTGATATTCCTAAGTCCGAGAGGCGTCAAGTGTAAATAATCGGCCGACAGCGACCCTCCGAGAGGGCAGAAGCGTCTGAGTAAGCCGCCCTCAATGGAGGCTCAAAGGTTACAGTTTGATTGTTTCACAATAACAGTCACACGTGGGAGGGCATTGTCTTACGAATATCAATTTAATTGGGAGACGTCGCGGTACTTGATACAATATCAAATTTATAACTAAAATACTTTGTCTATAGTTTGAATAAGCAGATTTCTATATAGGTATCTTGAAAGGTTAATAACTCATGTTTGTAAATGTCATTAAACTAACTTCAGTTCAGTTCATTCACAGTAAATATAAATGCTACTTTAGCTTATATATAAACTGTGGTTCAGTTCAGTTACAGCTGGTAATTGTATTGCGCTAAGTATGAAAGGTTAGAAAATATTGACGATTCAAAAGGGTTTCATTACTTTAGAACCTAAATATAAACTAAATATATAATCTAATATTGTGGTTGATAGAAAAAACAATAATAAATATTTTTTTAAATAAACCTTCATATCGTTTGAAATGATACATAGTAAAAAAAACTGTAGTGTAACTGAACCCCTAGCATGAAAAACTATTTTATTTTCTTTATTTGGGATTACAAATAGATGACACAATAGTACATTACAGCCGAGGACAGGTAATTTGCTTACCGTACAAGGCTTGTATAGTGCTTTTCTCAAGAAATGCGAGGAAATAAAAAAAACTGATTAACTAAATAATATTTATTAAAATTTATATCAAACATGTTCGGGCAATTATTAAATGTAAATGTTATTGTTTTCCCGGGCACAATTATGTATAAATCGCCCATAATAATATTATTTTAATGATGTATCGCTAAAATACGCCAACAACACAGATTCCGAAAATGTATGCGCCTTTTTTTCACTTTTCCAAATCAGATCGTAGGTTTTCTTAAATCTTTCTTTTGATTTTGCTGGCAGTAAGTTTTCTGTTATTAATTTTGCTTCTGCTCTCAAATTTGGTGGAGTAGGTACATACAATGTCTGTAAGTATATGTTTCATTGGCAGAACTCATTTTGATAATTATTACACAATATAAACTGTATTGATATTTAATCAACCGCTGAAAATCATTCCCGCCGTTTTTTTAATATTGGTTTGTGAGGCCATGTCGAACGGTCATACAGCCTAGTGATACTTACTACTTGCTACTAAAATGCGCAACTTCAATACCCGCTTCTGGGCGGTAGATGGCGCTGTATATATTTCCCATACAAAATTACTCGTAAAGGATATATTGTCTATGATCAATCTCCTTTTGTTTTTTCGATTGATGTTCGTGCTAAGCATGAAGCTCGACTTAATACTGAGGTAACTGGAGTTCTCACCCTGAATAAAAAAGTGAACACCATCAAATTTGACATTTAGTATGTAGTGGCTGTCAGTTGTCTCATTGACCATACGTATTTTTTTAAAGTGTAGGTGAGACGGAAGACAGCCACTGTGTAATTTGTGGTCACAAAAAATTTTTCGTACTGCCCTCTCCAGTTACCTCAGTATTAACATAAGTCGAGTCGAAGTAATATACTCTGTGCGCACCGTATTTAAAAAAAAGTCAACCTAATTAAGATATAATAATAATGTGGCTGTATGGTGCAAATGTCCCTTTGCTTTTTCTGTTTTTATACACAGGAATAACTAAAGAAAAAATAAAGAAAAAAAGTTGGTAGTACCATAGAAAATCACTGCAGTAATGAATTTCAGTACTTACTTACTGCACTAAAATCAGTGCAGTAAGTAAGTACTGAAATTCATTACTGCAGTGATTTTCAAATTTAGAATGTTTACCTCGGAAAAGTGCCACGTACTGCATTCTTTTCTCAAATATAATATTAACATTTCAGAGCATAAGTGTAAAAAAAATATTACAAAACACAAATTATCTACCTATATCTAATGTTTTATAATTGTGCAACCCACACTGCTTTCCACAGATTGGTAACTATCGTTATGGTAATAGAATAGTAAACTATATCGTCCTTCAAAACTGTAAAAGTGCGGCGATCAAACATTTATTGAATTTCAGCTCCATAATCGACCGAAAGAGGTTGCTTTTCATATAATAAATAAATATAAATAAATAAATAAATAAATAACTTCTTACATTCACACCAATTATCTAAGCCCATTTTAATTTCATTAAGAAACTGTATCATGGAAAACTTGATAACGGATAAATATCATACTTAAATACTTTTTGTTTGTAAATACATACTTAATATACATAGTAAACACCCAGACCAAGACAAATAGACATGTTCATGCACACAAATATTTATCTTGTTCGGGAATCGAACCCGAGACCACTGGCGCAGAAGGTGGGTAGCCTACCCCTGCGCCAAATCGGTCGTCAAATATATAAAATAATACGAACACGATAACGGATATTCACCACAACTGTAACCATTGAAAAATGGAAAATGGAGGTAGTCACATTGATGAAATTAACGCTGGCTATACAGCGCGTAAGAAGTAATGGATAAATTCGACGCTTCTCGTAACGATTCCGTAGCTCAGACGTAAGAGCAGTCGCCTGGATAGCGAAAGCCTGGGTTCGAGTCCCATCGGAGCTAGTTGTGAGACGAGTCGATTTTTTCTAAAATACTTCATTTTCCATTTTTCAATAATAAAAATTGCATTGTGAATGCAAAAAAGTAATAATTTAAATATTTGTTACCATTTTCTTTTCGAGTTTGATTTTCAAGTTAATAGTGAAGCGTGTTTTATTTAAAGTGTTCCCGTCTGAGTGGTTGTCGGCAATGAGCCTGATTTGAATAATGCAAGTGCTCCCGCCACTCGCCCTCAGACGCGAGACGTTTTCTTATTAATACCGTCCCTTTTACAGCAAGCGTACTAATAGACCATATTATGCAAAATACAGACAGATTTAAACGTTGGGGCTAAATCAAGTTGAAGGCCTGATTCATATCGACATGGAAGTGAAAGACGCACGAAGCACGTTCAGTGTTAAATAAATTTCAACTTTTTATAAGTGTATTAATATACAAAGAGACACCGATAAAAACTTAGAATAATCTTAAGTTGCAGCTGGACACTAGTTATGTTATAAATACCGCTAGAGTTTTAGCCGCGAGCAGACACAACACATGCCTACATAGGTCCTTTTCATTTCAATGATCCTAATACTAAAATTCATTGCATTCCAAATAATGCTTCTAGAGATTACCGTTCGTAATTTTAGTATAAAACCTTTAGCATTATATTATTAAGTCACGTTACAAATGGTTTAATATGTCCTCCTAAGTACTTTGAATTGTCGTAACTAACGACGTTAACGTACAACGCAACGTTTTATATTCAGTCGCTGCACATAAGCGCAGGGTGCCTACCATCAACTTTAAGACAGCGATTCAAAAATAGCGCGATGCAGAATAGGTTCCTAAAATGAATTGCTTTCTTTCGTACTCTGACCTTCTAAAAACTGGATCGCAAATGAATTGCTAAATGTGAATGACCGAACGATTTGTGTCCTTATTTCTTCTACCCGTCTCTTTCACTCGATTCTGTCATGCCCGGAGAGTGAGAGGGACGGGTACAACCTGCAGGTGTCATGTTAGCTTAGCCGAGTTATAAGTCAAATAAGAGTTGATGACAGCTCAGCGGCTGTGAAATGTCATTGAATGATCACTGAATCGCTGTCATTGATATTAAGCTGTCGTGGTACGAATAAGCGAAGCAGATCAGTTTAGGTCCTAAACAAAACCGCAATAAGAGTTGATGGTAGGCACCCAGTTCACTCGCCGACGGTGCATTTATCAGGCGGCGCCGTCATTTGTTTCTGTTTATGCACTCGCGCCACATTGCACTGCATCCACTAAACACGTCACTTGATTAACTCACCCACAAAGGAGAACGATTGAAAACAGAAAATAGGTACGATAAAGCTCAAGTTGATTGGTGCTAGGACTTGTTCGTAGTCCGCCTGGCTAGCTACCGCCGTCGTCTGATGCCATAACAATGATATTTTCAGCATTATCATGTTCCGGAAGTTAGAGATAAGATAGCCAGTTCCTCGGTGAATGAGGATTCCGGGAGTAGTGCGCTTTCACCTTCAGCCTTATCACTACTTAACAACAGGTGTGATGAAGGTTAAGTGCTACCCCGTATAAAAAACAAAGTTAGTGTTAATAGATCTCACTACTGTATGAGTTATTAAGGTCACGATAGTTTACTCTAGGTAGGTTATGATATATATCGTCACAATACTAAATATCTGAATAATTACCGACATCGATTGTATTTTTTTACTTCTAGTAAATGGTATTTGGTCATGAAAACGAAGGCGTGAGCAGCAACAACTACCTAAAACAATGTCATAACTTTAAACGTTAACCTATAAACTTTAGGCTATGGTTTTTTATATTTACTTGTTTTTCTAAAAAAATTTAATCTTGGTAGCTGAATACTTGATTACCATCTTCTACTAAAAGAACCAGAAAAGAAACCTTCTTTTGCGTCTGAAGCTTAGTGTTTAGAGCTTTACCCGGATTGCGATGAGAGCAGCATCATTTCCACCAGGAGTTAGCCAGTTAGCCTAGAACAATGCTTAGAACTAAAATCTAAACATTTAAATGTTGAAGAATTCAGTTTGGAAGTTGTCAAGTTTAATGCTCTGTCTGGATTGAAGTCTAGCATATACGTGGTCTCCGGCATGAGTATAACGGCAGCCATTTGTCTCCCCGTCTCCTGGCCTGCGTCTGCCAACTAGCTCTCGGTAAATTACGCAACTATTATATGATTTTACTACGTACAGCGTGAAATATTAGAACGAGTTCTTTTTGCATAGTTTAGTTAGGCACAAAAAAGTGGATGATTTTTTTATTTTTTTATTTATTGACACAGATGAAAGATGCAAACATAGACAGACAAGAAATCGAATCAACCACTCATCAACAGTTTATTTATAGCAATTTATTTTCCTTTCCATTCAACCCTGTACCGGTACTCAATTAGGTGTAAATCTTTAGTGTACGCGCGGGTAAGCAAGCGTAAATACCGTAGCGTGCGGTGCAGGGCGGTCGCGGGGCGGTTGCGGGGCGGGCGCGGCGCTACGACGCTCCTTAATTAGGCTAAACGCGTGACGACAAACAGGCGCACTCACACGCGCGTCGCGCCGCAAACGATCGCACACACGACCCTTGGAACGCTAATCAGCTTATGACGCAATCAACTGGTAGTGCAGTACATTAATTAGGGCACTTAAAGGCAGCCACGATTAACCTGCAGTCAAGCCTATTGTCAAGCCTGCTTGAAGCAAAAATTCTATATGCATCAAGGAAGTTCAGAAGTGAAAAGGGCTCCCTAGACATTTTCACAAAAAAAAGGAATTTGACATAAGAGAAAAATATACGGACTGGATTTGAACCGCGGTCTTTTGGCTTCAATGCCGCCCATTTCCTAATCTGAGCTATCACAACTTCGGAAACGGTGGCGAAATTTGCCTTCGTGTTCTAATGACATTGTAACAGTTTTTCAACAGGTCACGTGTCCGTCTTACGAATTTTCGATCTGACGGTCACGTGATCCTGACGCGAGTTTAACATTTTTTACCCATCACAAAAGTGCATAATGCCTCTAAAGAAGTTTTCACTTCAAAATCTTTATAACATTTCACCCACCGACCACCATTTCACTGTGGGCCTCCCCATGGGAACAAGCACGTGCCTGGAGCGCGGTAATGCGACGCGACATACGGCGGCTCAAAGGCTAGATTTGTTTATACAAATACCTCCGCGATGTACTCGCACTGTTTACTTTGGCAAATGTTCAGGCCTATGGTGACATACTGTATCGTAAAAGCTTGTAATTGAAGTGTCTTGGTAAAACTGACATTCACGAATAAATTCTAGATTTCATTTCAAATTCAGATTTCAAAAATCAACTAATAAATACACCCTTCAGATTAAATTGTAGGATCAAATAATCTAGATGAGTTACTTAACTCAGATTTTAACCGCAGACTTATAAATGAGTCACTGATTTTGTATGTTGATGGTTTTGTTATCTATCCAATAAATAAACGATCAATTAAATATTGCCAATTAATGCACCGTCACTCACAATTTATCCCCATTGAACTCTAAAGCCTATTAATAATTTAGTATTATATTTCTGTTTCAAGCTTAATCAAATAATGGAGATTCTCAGAAGCCCCATATCGGACCCACGTAGAATATTCAGTAGTGTATTGAGAGCATTACGCCCGAGACAGCGTTAATCATTAATCTCGTACCTTCCAATTACTCGATTGAAGTGTGCAAATAAACTGTTGATTAATACTCCAGTATCTGTTTAATTAGATCAGCTGCAAACTAACGAAGCCACGCCGCCTCTGCTGTCTGGGACGCTCGAAAGTCAACTACGTATTTACAAATTTATTTACAATAGAAGACGCTGTAAATGTTTAGCTGGCATCAGTTATGCAAGGGTTTTGTGTTATACAAAACAGACAAATGCTATAATTTGTTTAAAAAAGAACTACAGAAGCAGAAGTGAAAAGGGCTCCCTAGACTTTTTCACAAAAAAAAGGAATTTGACAAAAAAGAAAAATGTATGGACTAGATTTGAACCGAGGTCTTCTGGCTTCAATGCCGCCCGTTTTCTAATCTGAGCTATCACAGCTTTGGAAATGGTGTCGAAATTTGCATTCGTATTCTAATGACATTGTAACAGTTTTTTGATCTTACGAATTTTCGATCTGACGGTCACGTGATCTTGACGCGAGTTTAACATTTTTGACCCATCACAAAAAGTGCAAAACACCGCTTAAGAAGTTTTCACTTCAAAAATTGTACTACACAATCGCATTCATTGCTCCAATCCCAAGTTAAGTAGTTTAAGTACTTTGATAGATGGTAATCAGAAAAGCGACGGTTATTACCACATTAAATGCATGTCCGCGGCGCACGAGGAGTACTCGCCTGCTGCATGTACCGTACCGCCACACTAATTACGGACAGAACTCCGTGTTTACTAGACTTCCTAATTTATATAATTTAAAATTTAACGACATTGATATTTTTATTGGCTCTAAGAAACTTTTTCAAAATAATATCAGACGACATTTTTTTGACCCTGATAGTAATAGTGATAGTTAGCTAATACAACACGGTAAACAACGTATACACTAGGTAATTTTATGATATATTTATATATATAGACAATCATTATAAGTTAAAGTATGTATGTACCTATATATTTATTATTATTTTATCAATACCACTTCTTTTTATAGGGTAATATATAAATAAGTAATAATATAAAAAAAAAACTAGTATTGACATAATCCTTAATCCTTCTCTTGGGCACTATTTCTCTAAAATATGTAATAATTAGTTAATAAGTTACAATATTTTTTTTCTCTTTCTTTACATTTACATGAATTGATAGTAAGTACTATGTTTGCTCTTCGACACACTTTTAGTGTTCGCTCTCGTACATAAAAATGTAATATGTTGGATAGTCGTAATTGGCCTACAGAATCTTTTATTCAATATGTAATTCAATATTATTTTGACCTGTGTACTACCCCTATTATAAATAAAATAAAAATAAAAATAAAATAAAAATTAATGTGGTAATACCCGTCCCTAGATAGGATCTCCCAGAGTCCTTCATGTCTGAGGATCGTGGTCAGCATCAGGGTTGCATCTGAAGCAGCTGATCTGCCTCCACCGGTTCCTATCCAGCGCAGCGCATCTCTTACGACTGTGTGAAGTTTGGAGGACGGCGAACCTAATACTCGATCGGTCTATCTTGATAGTGAGTGATCGTGCGATCTTTTGATCTTTTTCTATATTAACCTTACTGGAAATCGAACCCGGGACCTCAGAAATCACCTTGGAAACCGTTGCGTACACCACTCGACCACGGATCTCGTCTAGTAACTAATATAGTGGTGGCGTGTGAGGCGGGTCGTTACGTTCCCTAAAATATGGTTGAGCGAAGCGATGGCTGGTTCATGCGTCATGCTCGTGAACGGGTGCTGCCAGTGGGAATGGGTCTGCTCTTATCTGCTTGCCTTAAAATGTGTTTTCTTTTGTTTTTATTCATTTTATTAAGAATTACATTTGAAACATGTATGGCGCAGCTTGCAGTATATAGTAGAATTGTCTTTTGTTTTTAACTAATATTAAAGCTTTTAGTAGAATTCCTAAGTAACTGAAAATTGTTCACCGCTATGATCATTAGTTCGCCTATACTTAACTGTATTTATCATAACCCATTGTGTAATTGTGATGGAAACTGACCTTAGTCATACCATGTTAAGGTCATTTTTCAATTTGACGACTCTGTATGAAATAAAACAGGGAGAAAAAAACAACCCTTGGAGTTTCTTGCCGGTTCTTCTCCAAGGCCTCCCGCTGTAGGGTTTGCGAACCGATGGCGTAGCTTCTATGACGTTCACAAGTATTGTAAATAACAATCTAAATTGAATAAACAAATTTGAATCTTGAATCTTGAATCTTGAATCTATAACTTTTTTGTAGCTTACTTATTAAGTTAAAACCTTTGCGTCTACTGGCATTCTACTCTTCTATTATCCTAAATCAAAAAGGACAGTTTATTTTTGTTGAAATCACGAAGAAAAACTTAGCCCTTTAAGAATATCAAACAAAACTGGAAAGTTGTTAGAAATCCTGGAAAAGTATCTTGAAGCGAATGGATTCTAAGTTAGTTTTACTTTGTGAACCTACACAGTTTTGGGACCTGAATATAGAATGTATTCTTGAAATCTTGGTGCCAAGTTTTACTTGTTTTTAGATATTACCTTTGTATAATATATTTATTGAAAATAATAATAGGTATCTGAAAAATATTCGTAGAAATTCAGCTTTTTCAATCAAATTTTAATTGCTATATATGGGTTGCTAGAGGTTAAAAGTTCAATCCCCACCCATGAAAAAATATTGACACGATGATCGTTTTTATTACAAGTATTTTATATTTAACTTGCAGTGTATGTATGTATGTATGCATGTATGTCCGTTCGGGTCAAATCTAGCAAGCTTAATTTGACCAACTTCTCAGAGTCTGATTGAGCTGATATTTTACACACAGGTTTGGTTTGGCTGACAATACAATTTAATAAAGTAGGTACATACAGTTAGCAATAAAGCTTGGCATAAAAATTATATTATGTTTGTAGACATACATACATATTCACACTAAGTAGTATTCTATATCGCGTACGTGTTATTAAGTTATTGATAATCAAGTGTGCAGATAATAGTTATTAAGTAGATAGAATATTGTACATAGATCGATCAGTTATGTATAAGAAGTATATAAGTTAGTAGCGGATCTTCGCGGTTTCACCCGCGTGGTACCCGTTCCCGTGGGAATATCTGGATAAAATATACCCTATGTCACTCGGGAAGAATTTAGCTTTCTAGTGGTGAAAGAATTTTCTAAATCGGTTCAGTAGTTTCGGAGCCTATTCGATGCAAACAAACAATCAAATCTTTCCTCGTTATAATATTAATATAGATTAAGACAATATCAGTAACAGTTGTAATCTAGTCGTAAGCAGGGTGCCTACCATCAACTTTAAGACAGCGATTCAAAAATAGCGCGATGCAGAATAGGTTCCTAAAATGAATTGCTTTCTTTCGTACTATGACCTTCTAAAAACTGGATCGCAAATGAATTGCTAAATGTTAATGACCGAACGATTTGTGTCCTTTTTCTTCTACCCGTCTCTTTCACTCGATTCTGTCATGCCCGGAGAGTGAGAGGGACGGGTATAACCTGCAGGTGTCGTGTTAAATCGACCGGGTTATAAGTCAAATTAGAGTTCCTGACAGCTTAGCGGCTGTGTGAAATGTCATTGATCGATCACTGAATCGCTGTCATTGATATTAAGCTGTCGTGGTACGAATAAGCGAAGCAGATCAGTTTAGGTTCTAAACCAAACCGCAATAAGAGTTGATGGTAAGCACCCAGTTACAATAAACTATCATTAATACCGTTATTTTAATTGTTAGTTTTTTGCATTCACAATGCAATTTTTATGACTGAAAAATGGAAAATGAAGTATTTAGAAAAAATCGTCCCATCGGAGCTGATTGTGAGACGGGTCGATTTTATCTAAATAGGGCAGAGGTACCCTTTGTGGCCACTTTAAGGATTTTTTGACTTTTAAGCACTAAGTACTAAATGGTCTTAGGTATTTAAGACACAAATTATATCTTAAATTATAGATAATTTATCTACCTTTAAAGGTACTTACTTAACAGGTGGTAGGTAAAAAAATGTTGGACGATTCATAAGCATTAATTTTATTTAATCTATATGAATAAAAATTTATTGACTTTGACTTTGACTTTGACTTACATTTTTCAAATTTATAAAAGTAAAATAGTTTTTTTTATATTACACAGATTGTATTGTGTCAGAGGTGCCAAATGAACCGGTTTTGGCCATTTACTGATAGTTAAACTTTTGTAAGTATTGCGAAAAATCAAAACCAAACCCAGGTAAAATCAATATATTCTAATGCGCTAGAAACCAGTCAATTGCAAAACAACATTTTAATTGTAAAAAACAAAGGTTTATAAAGTATTTCATCCAAAACAAATTTCTTAAAATTTTCATACAAAACATTTTTTCAAACAGAAAATGGAATTTATTGAAAAAAAATCTTATGACATAAGGAATTCTAACGGTCGTTATTATTACCTTAAAATACCTTATTTTAATTGCCTTTATCAAAAATGGCTAAAAGTTGTTTAGAAAACTTTTAGAGCAAAAAGTGGCCAAAACCGGTACACTGGCCAAAACCGGTACGTACCATTTTTCATCATTAATACCGACTCCACAATCATATATTTTCCCATCGGTATAGGTAAGTATTATGATTTCTTTATCTTTACTTATTAATCCTGCTAATATTATAAATGTAAATGTTACGATGTTTGGGTGTTTGTTACTCAATCACGCCAGAACGGCTGAACGGATTTGGCTGAAATTTGGGACACAGATACCTTGTAGCCTGAAATAACACATTCCCGCGGGATAACGTCATGTAGTTCACGGGGGCGAAGCCGCGGGCGGAAAGCTAGTTTGTTCTAAAGAAGGAAGATGTGATTTTTTATTTGTTTGTAATGAATAAACTCAAAAACTGCTAGTTAATTTCAACAAACGCTTTCACTTTTATGAAGCTACATTCTTTTCGAGAGACATAAGTAATATTTTATCTAGATATTCATACGGGAACCGATACCACGCGGGTAAAACGTGGGAAGCCACTAGTATGTCATTAAAAAATTGTAGGTAATATCTGAGAATTCCAAGAACAGAATTCCAAAGTAAATGCCATAGAAATTTAGACATAACCGAACGATTTATTTTATATCGTTCAAAAGCGCTCGGTCCCAGCCCGAAATAAGCTGTGTCGATCGTAAACGTAGCCTTTATTGCAAACTTCCGTCCAAAGGCGAGCCTTACAACTAGCCTCGGCTGCTGTTTTTATTAAACGGGAACAAAACTACAGCGTCTAACTGCTTCTCTCAAAATAAAAAAGTAACAGTATATAATTATTAGTGCACACGAATTGGGACCGACACAATATCTTTGAGTAATTCTTGTTTATGTATCGTCTGAAAAAAGAACGTTTTTTTATCAAAAAAGTAGTTATTAATCGTATTATGTTCAAATGGAAGTTGCAGGAACTCTTAAATATTTTCGCGCCAGTTAGCAATAAACTGCTGTATCTTAAAATCCATACTAATTTTATAAATGTGAAAGCGTGTTTGTTTGTTTGTACGCCTTTCATGTCAAAACGGAGTAACGGATCGACGTGATTTTGGTATGGGGATAGTTTGGGGGTGGACAGTTACATAGGCTACATTTTATCCCGAAAAAGTATCACATTCCCGCGGGATAACATCGTGTAGTACACGCCTGCGTGGCGGGCGGAAAGTTAGTCCTACTAATATTATAAATGCGAAAGTTTGTGAGTATGGATGTAAGGATGTTAACTCTGGACGGATCTGTATGAAGTTTGCAACAATGATAGATTATAGGCTGAAATAACACATAGAATACTTTTCATCCCAATATTCCAACGGGAACGAAAACCACACGGGTGAAACCGCGGGCCGCTAGTAGAATATAAAGCGCAGATAGGTATCACATTGTCGAGTATGTAGGTACCAGTATCCGTTGTCCGGTCGTAAAATATTGTGACCGGTCGTCAAACTACTGCAGCTGCAAAAATGCAGCGCACCATAATTATATTTCTTCGCTGCCGATTGGTATGAGAGCAGAGAACACTCGTAAAAAATAGTTTTGATGTGCCTCTATTTTTCATAGTCATAAAAGCAAGTCGTTGTAATAAATATTAAATATTTGTTAAACTTGTTTACTACTTAGCTAAAACGAATTTTGTCTTCAACTTTTAAACAAAGTTTTATAATCATATTTTTAACTCAACTCACACACGTCATGCTACGGCGTAGTCCTGTAGCTCGTAGCAATAATTGATGCTTATGTGGTTTTACTGAAAGTTTTGTTTTACTGAATAAATTGGTCATTGTAAACCCTGAAGTTATAATGAAGTTTTACTTACCTTTGAAATTGTTATCTTGTTAAAGTCGAACCTCATTGTTAATGTAAATTTTGACACACATTTCTATTTTTGATTTTGGTTCAACACTATCTCAGCATATAGGTATTTGACACTAGCCGCTCCCTGCTGTTTTACCCGCGTGGTTCCCGTTCCCGTAGGAATATCGAGATATAATAAAAACCATTGTCACTTGGGAATAATGTTGCTTTCTACTGGTGAAAGAGTTTTTAAAATTGGTTCAGTCGTTTTTGAGTTTATTCGTTCCAAAAAACCAATCAAAGCTTTCTTTTAAATATAACTATAATTAGGAGAATTATAGGGACAATAAATTATTAACATTAAGATTCATTACTTACGATAGACCTTTTTTCTTATTTTCTCTTTTTCTTATAGTTCCTGAAGGAATATAATAAACCGACCGACTAAAAATTACTAATATAGACCAAAATACTAACTTTGGTTGCGGAAAAAATAGGATTAGGTTAGGTTAGATTAGCGACTAAGTCGCTCACCTAGTGTTTTTGGCGGTAAAAAAGTATTTTAGTCAATCGGTTAATTACTACCCGATTCTAAATATGTTTTAACATTTGCCGCATTGCTTCCCAAGATCTTTTTCAAATTCCTTTTTAATTCATCGGCGCTCCCTCGGTTGGCCAGGTATGAAGCTTTCAGTGAGAGTACGCCGTTACAGGAATATTAACATTTCAGAGTTTGGTCCAGACTCCGCTCAGTTGGGCTACGAAGCAACTTCTAATGCATTTTCGGTCCTATCAAAAGTAAGGTAGGCGTATTATAATAATACTCTCATGTGTATCTATCAGATATGACAATGTATTGTATATAAAACAAAATATAATAATACTTAAGTAGGTATGTAGTTAAGAATTTTATTTTTTTTACAAACCGAACATGTAAATTGAAATAGTACAAGAATGTCATCGCTTTATCAATATAGTTACGATATTTACAAAATGCGAGAACCACATTAATTACCACAAAATCTTAAAACGCGTTTTAATAACCTATAAAGTGTTGAAATTCGTAGGAATTATGGTTCTAACACCTCTGGCCCAATGCACGATTTAATTTAATATCGCTGTGCCGATAATTCTCAAGTTCTCAGTAATTTTATATCGCGAAAAATTACCGCGCAACTTTCGACAGGTTTCGTGGAAAAGCTGCGAAAATAATAAAGTAACAAAAGAATCCCCAATATCTCAAAAAGTTGTCATGAATTCTTCGGCCATTGAAAGGGCTTTATTTGATTTTCTTTTGAAACTCTCCTATTGACGCCATCTTTACTTTCGAAGTTCGAATGGCGCTTTAATTTCAACACTGTTACACCAATCACCGCCAGACGACGAACTGATTTTTTTAGCAATTAAACTCTGATTATGAAAAATTCCATTTGTTTTAAGCACTGTATTATTATCAGACCTGGGTGCCTACCATCAACTTTAAGACAGCGATTCAAAAATAGCGCGATGCAGAATAGGTTCCTAAAATTAATTGCTTTCTTTCGTACTCTGACCTTCTAAAAACTGGGACCGTACTCTGAAACGCACATCCGAAACTTCGGTTAGCCTCGTCCCTTTCACACGACTCTGTCATGACTCGAGCGTGCGAGGGACGGGTATAACGAAGTTTCGGGTTTTGCGTTTCAGAGTAGGCCCTCTGGATCGCAAATGAATTGCTAAATGTTAATGACCGAACGATTTGTGTCCTTATTTCTTCTACCCCTCTCTATCACTCGATTCTGTCATGCCCGGAGAGTGAGAGGGACGGGTATAACATGCACGTGTCATGTTAGCTTGGCCGAGTTATAAGTCAAATAAGCCTACATGACAGCTTAGCGGATGTGAAATGTCATTGAATGATCACTGAATCGCTGTCATTGATATTAAGCTGTCGTGGTACGAATAAGCGAAGCAGATGACTTTAGGTCCTAAACAAAACCGCAATAAGAGTTGATGGTAGGCACCCTGCTTCCAGATTTAAAACCTAAGTAAACGAAGCCATTTTGATGAATTCTGTTATTTATATCAATAGATTGAATCATCTGGAATTCAAAAAATTCAAAATTCAATCTTTTTTATTCAATTTAGGTTGAGGTAACAACACTTATGAAGAAACTTAGAAGTTATTATCCTCATTTGAACTTTATAATAAATCCTTATAGACGGACATAGTGCTAAAACCCATTTGCGCACACTTTTATTTCTAAGGACAAAAAATTAAGGCACAAAAAGCAGCTCTCATTTCAAAACAAGTATTTTTGCTTTTAAAATTGTGCTATTATGTCTGCACCGCCACTTGGGGTGTTTCCAGAGGCCACTGTTGCTTCGGGCAACATTTAGATGATAGTGCCTTCCTCGGAGAATAGCAGATTAAATTAAATTCTAATAGCGTTGTTGGGAGGGCGGGCGTTGAAACAACGCGGGTGTTTTGGTAGAGTTTTTATCGAGTTTACTGTGTTCAGAACTTTCTGTCTTACAGAGATAGAGGTCTGTATGTTAGGTATATGTGAATCGTTATGTAATAACAAAGATTTGGAGATTTCTACAACTAAAGCATGTGTATTTTAGTCAAAATGGTTGCGATCTTTTTTTAATTCCTTATTGTTTTCCCACACGAAAGTATTGTAGTGTGGAAAATCTACTCGGTAAATGTAAACAGTGTTTTTATTCACAACCATTGCTTCCTAGGTATATTGTGTAGTATGTGTGCATATAAGTAGTACACACACTGTACAATTGCAGTACCTACATATGAGAAAAATAATTATAAGGGTTTATTTGGAGTCAAAACACAAAGTACCAATTAATTTATGCCATTTTTGTAAATTTTAAGCATAGTTTGCGTTGAATAACGATAACTAAGTAAACAGTCAACTACAATACCATTGACGCATGATTATTTTGTGAACATTAGCAGTGAGGCTGAAACGGTGTTCAACGCGAGATCCAGCGAGCGAGCAGAATGATAAGCGTCACAATGCGCTGCGAGCGAGAGGGCCGTGGGCATTCTAATTTTCTTTTACGTTTATGTTACGACCGATAAACGTGCACACACCGTGAGATGTGGCTTGTTAAATAGCGGAGAATGTTCCCTATGTAAGGTGATCTCTACTGATCCTGTTTACTCCTTTTATTTCTTTATGTGCAGCGGGCCAATCGCTATAATTCTATGCAGCGCGTCTTCATCGCTTTTGGGTCTTGACGTTTGACTTCGTATTGCCGTAATGACATAACGACGCACACGTCACGCAAACCTAATAGTCCTTTAGTCCTACAATCCTGTCTGATCCGGTGACATCCGTGACAGAGGAACCACTTGCAATACGAAATTAGCTGTCAAATGGACTGTCATATGAAAACTGTTTTAGTTCCAAATATAATCACCGGAACAGAAAACGTTGTCGCACTGTCAAAGCCGCGCGTTATCAAAAACGGTTTTGCACGTCAACTGCACGTACACTTGACTAATGCGTCATAGAATTACCGCGATCGGGGCCCAGGCTGCAGTGTTTAAGTTGCTCACCGTGAGAAAGAGAGTTCTGCCCCCTGATTCACGAACTGTCGGAAATAGCTGCTTCAGTCAGCCCAGCTACGCTTTATGACTGAAGATTCAAAAGTACCCACGGCACAACCAGTTGAGCATAGTAGTAGTGCCTTGGGTCCGGAAGATGTTTGTGCCATATAACTGCATATTATAGTCATTATGAAAAATCTCTAACGACAGGAGAAATAACGCTAGAACTGAAGAGCATGATAAGTTAGCGTAATCACTTCTTTGCGTCCATAGATTTATGATTAGTCGTCGCTTTGTCGTAGCGAAAGCGAAGACTTATCATAAGTCTATGCTTGCGTCCTCTTTTTAAGTAAACCAGCCTGACTTACAATCGTTCAGAACGAGAATCGGATTCATGTTTTGTCTTTGTATATTCTGGAGTGAATGACGGTGACAATGCGTAATTTCTGCTGTCAATGTCGAGAACTTTTCTAGCGGTTTGTGATTAAGGGAGTATACATATTATTTCATACTAGCGGATCCTTGCGGTGTCACCCGCGTGGTACCCGTTCCCGTGGGAATATCGGGAAAAAATATAGCCTATGTCACTCGGGAAGAATGTAGCTTTCTAATGGTGAAAGAATTTTCTAAATCGGTCCAGTAGTTTCCGAGCCTATTCGATGCAAACAAACATACAATCAAATCTTTCCTCTTTATAATATTAGTATAAATAACACAGTGTTTTGTTTTCTTCATCCGCCGCTCAGAAGGCCACAGCCTCCGTATGCAGGGCGCATTTCAAACGGGAGCTACTCGTAAGTAGGGCGCGCCACTGACTCACGCGGAAATGAACCGGTACATCTGCACACGCGCACGCATTCTAATTTACACATCGTTTGCATTTTAAGAAAAAAAAATCCTTTTTTAATGCCCCATGCTGCTGGGGCTCATCATTGCTTCCTCATGGATGGCTCACGGAGGCAATACTAAATTAACTTTAATACAAGCATAATTCAAGATTTAACTTAATTCGTACGGTCAAGCTTAAGATTATACGGTCAACTTGTGAAAATTACTTTAATCGTTGTGAATAGGGGACGGAAGCGGTAATTTCATGTTAAAATATACAGTAGAAAGAAAGAAAGAAAAAACATTTATTAGACACAGAGTATAACATAGTGACAGAAAGAAACAGAAACATTTAACAGTACAAAGTGTGTAGCTAAAGGGCCCTGCCTCAGCACAAAGTCTCCCGGGTCATTCGTAGATGGTTAGAATGACCCCAGATATTTAGAGCAATTTTTATGATGCTAATGGTAAGTTTCTTGCATCAAAACATCTTGCCTGACAAAAGAATTCATAAATGAGTGCTAGAAAAATAACTGATCGAGACTTAAGTTTACGTCACATTGCAAAAGGTTTGTAAATGTATTTGGAAGTACCAACCTAATTCTATCTACATATATAGCAGTGGGATTAAGTCCCTAGGTGATTGATAATCTGATCCTCAAGCTTCTCGACTTACAATCAAATCAAACTATCGCAACACATAACAGCGTTATGGTTCGATAATGCGATCTAATCGGTTCGACAGGCCGCCACCTCTGATTCCAGATTATCACGCCCTGCTTCTCGCTTTTAACGCAGATTACATAACAGTAATTTCATCGATTAGTTCGTAAGCTGATTACATTACCGGTATTGCTGTCGGAATACATTCTACTATTCAATTAGATGTCGCTTTATACAGAGTGATCCATCGAGACGGGTCAGTATGGGAAAGTTTGAAACTATAAGAGATAGAGATATTTGTTCCAAGGAACCATGTTGTCGATTTTAGAGTTAAGCAAAACTCCATTCAAAATTGCAATCAATACGTAAGGAACGTCTTCTCGGTATCGCGGTCCGGCGGGAAGGGGACATAATTATGTTGACATATCTACCAATGTTTCAGTAGACATTGTATGTCTCCGTGTATGTTCCCGTTTTCACACTCCTACGGAACGAGAAAATGTTATGTTACTCTACACGGCTATTTATGTTGTTATTTTTATTTTTATATTCATAATTTCCATTTCATCTGCACAAAGATCAAAGAGAAGTTTTCTTTACACATATTGCAGAATCAGAGCTAACATCATAGCAAACAAACTGTATGAATGAAGCACAAACCTGAACGTGCAATAAAGTGCATACAAGTGCCGGCTAGTGATGTGAAACGTGAGAGATATCGACATTTCCTTTAAATGTGCATCGCCCGGATATTCGCAAGCTAATCAGTGTTTTATTATACACAACGGGGTAGTACTTAGCCTTCATCACACCTGATGTTAAGTGGTGATAAGGCTGAAGGTGGAAACGCACTACTACCGGAATCCTCTATCACCGAGGAACTGGCTTTTTTTTGTCTCTAACTGCCGGAACACAATAATGCTGAAAACATTATTGTTATGTCGTCAGACTTAGATAAGATGGTGGTAGCTAACCAGGCGGAATAAGAAAAAGTCCTACCACCAACCAAACCGAAGACAATATTATCTACTCACACTGGGAATGACACAGTCAGACACAAGGCCTGTCTCTCGCCGCGCCAAGCCCTCCCGCCAAGCCTAAATAGGCTTCACGTCAATCCTGGGCGGTTCTAACCCCCCTGCCCCACCCCCTAACGAGCTTGAGAGCTCGAGAGGGGCCGGACAGAAGTAGAAAGCCTTTTCTTAATCTCCCCTTAATATTACCCTCTCGAAGTGGGCTGACCAGATGGGGCGGTTGAGAATAGGTATCGCAACAAACTAACCACTCACTACTTGCTCTTACGCAGCTATAACCCTGCGTCCAAAACTCCAAGCTATACTATAGTATACTTTCGCATGCTTTCCCCAAGCTATACTATAGTATTTAGTAAATAAAAATAAATATATTTGAAAAAGGCTTTATGCTATTTCAATAAGAACATTACTAATGGTTTTGTTTGGCACATTTACCAAGTAAGTGAGATGGTTCATTACCAAGAATTGCACAAACTTACATATATAAAGCACATTCACTCGACCAGATGTCAGCACTAGAGTGAACATGATCCTCTTTGCTGAGAGGCTCAGTGGGTCAGCCGCCCCCGTGCCGCCACCGCCCGCCTGCACTCAGCTGAACGTAATTTCCACAAGAAATCTCACTTTAAAATGCGCTAACTATGTCTAAGCATGGCAAATATGGCTGCCTTTAATGTAACGAGTTAATGCATACTCCTTGTTGCGTTCCTATTTTCTTTTCTACTACCGAGCTGATATCCTATTAACATTTTCGTTTAAGAACTTAATAGGTTCTCTTGATGGCAACTCTGTAAATACGGTTATACAGAACCAACAGCACAAAAGGCTTTTTTTCTGGCAACAAACTTCAATGGATTTGAAATCTTAACACGGTGAGCGTAAATCCAAATCTTATTTCACCGTAAAAATAGTAAATCTCTAACAGCCTTATTACAAAAAAATGCTTTAAAACTGGTTTAAACTGAGACTAATAAATCTACGATTGTTACCGTACTAAAGTTAGTGCGGGTTTAAAATGTGTCCTTATTACAAATCGTAGACTAACGGAGGACAAGATAAAACCATTTTAAACCGTGGTTTATTTAATAAACAAATATTAAAAACAAAAATTATCATTCATTCATTCTTTTACACAGACTTCGTTCAATATAACTCGATCTAGCTAACATCAGACCGGCAGGTTATACCCGTCTCTTTCGTTCGATTCTGCCATGCCCGGAGAGTGAGAGAGACGGGTATAACCTGCAGGCATTATGTTAGCTCGACAGAGTTATACGACATTTCGTTTCTCTAAGCGTTGATATGAACTTCACACTTTGGATGCATACATAACTTTAAAACAATAACGAAACAAATGGTAACAAACCATATTACTGTTCTTTCTCTAAGTTTTAATCCCTTGAACGAGCACAAGTAATACTCTTAGCAAGTTTTATAATGATTAATCGGAATACTTTTTAACTAACCTGCATGAAACGGAACGGCTACGTGGCGCGACTCGACTTGACACGACACGATGAGTACGATGACGGCCAAATCAAATGAAATGATACGTTTTGTAATTTGTTTATGTTACGTTAGTCGTTAGTTCACATTTTACGTTACAAAAACTTTGTTGTTGAGCATACGATGCAAATAATAAAGAAACAACTTGTTTAAACATCCATTAATTTAATGAAAACAAAAGAGTGGAAGAACATGTCAGTCAAGTAAGTGCACTTAAACCTTATACTTATTGGACACTCCGACCATTGCTTTTACCAGTGTCTAAGAAAGCACAAATAAAATTGTTTCTGAAATAGTATTTTTAAAAATGATGCTTACTTTTTTAGATTTAATGAGATAACTGGCCTGTCTGCTCACAGAAGGGAGCTAGCAACGACGAGAGGTGGTGGAAAACCACCATGACCTTCTGCACAAGACATGCAAATAATGGCGATTGCTCCTCATGACATTGTCAATGAAGTAAACAACTATGAAAGTGATGCAATGGTAAATAAAATTGCTTGTTTATGCCAATGCACTGTGCAATCATTCTATCATTCACAACAGTGTGAAAACATTTGATTTTTTACTCATTTTAGATTCCAATGACTACAAATACAAAAGATGTGTTTGTTGACCCTAAACCTGGCTAGTTACGAAGTGCCTAACTGAAGAAACAACATTCATTACTGATAAAAATTCAGAACAAATTTTTATGGGGTGCAAGGTAAACAGTGTATGATAAAATTACAATCCAATACACTTCCATTTAGTAAATTTTTAATTTTGTTTAATTTTAATTCAGGAATAAACTACTACTAACTAGATATCATTTAATAATATTTGGGTCAAGTGCTTTAAAGTACCTAATTCATCTCTTACAAGTATAAAAAACAAAGACTAAACATCTAATTTTGTGCTTACTTTTATTTAAAATTAATTAATTAATTAAAAGGTATAAATGACATCCTTCTACAATAGTTCAAATGTCCTTGTGTACTACAATATCCTAATCCTAACTAATATTATATATGGGAACCATGCAGGTGAAACCGTGGGTGGAAGCTAGTTTTATAATAAAACTAGCGGATCCTCGATCCTCTACCCGCGTGGTATCCGTTCCCATGGGCATATCGTCTTCTAAATCGATCCAGTCGGTAGTTAGTTCCTGGGATTAGCCTGTTCAACCAAACAAACAAACTCCGGCTTTTTAATATTAGTATAGACTAGCTTTCTGCCCGCGGCTTCGCCCGCGTGTTCTACACGACGTTATCCCACGGGAATGTGATATATTTTGGGGATAAAAAGTAAACTAAGTTACTCCTTATTACATCAGCTACCTGCCAGCGATAGTCCCTTCAAAATCAGTCTAGCCGTTTCAGAGATTAGCCGGAACAAACAGACAGACAGACACACAAAAATTTAAAAAAATATTATTTTGGTAGGTATGTTTATCGTATATTATTATATAATCATAATATGCATGTAATAAAAAGCGGTTATTTTAATATTACAAACAGACACTCCAATTTTATTTATTTGTATAGATGTATAAGTAGATTACAACAAACATGACCGTTGTGATACTGATATAAAATTATCTTTTCAGATACCTACTTGTTAACAAGAATGAAAATTGACAAATGAAAATTGTTATAATGTTTATTATTAATTTGAAGGACTGATATTCATAGGAAAATTTTGTATTAGTTACATACATATTAAAATTGAATATTTAAAAATGAGTTTCAATAAATTGCCTTCTAATATTTCTTCTAATATGGTTTTGTACTAAAACCATCCAAGATGCAGATCAGTCTTCAATATTCTTCTCACCAGGACACAAGACTTCCCTCATATCTATGGCAATATTGTGGAGGACTGCAGTATCAATGTCTCCAAACATGCCTCTCAATAGGCACCGAAATTTTTGCTTCCACAAGCAAAAACACCTTTCGACAGTATTCTGAGTATGGATATGACACCTGTTGTATCTTTCCTGTTGTGGTGTAGAAGGGTTCAGCACTGGAGTAAATAAGTATGGGGTCCAGGGATAGCCACTGTCTCCTTGTAATATTCCAGAGAATGCACTAACTTCAAACCTCTGTTTTAATCTACATTCTCAGAATATTCTAAGAGTCATGTACACTGCCACACCACCTGGTAACTAAGTCCATTATTTTCAGGTCTGCATCACATCACAAACCACCTGAAAAGTAAAAGCATATTAGAACTTAACATTCTACTCTTATAACAGGTTTCCAAAATCTGTTTTAACAAGCAATAAAATGATGCAGCAACACAGCCTCTTAGAGCTGTTTTTAATAGAAATTAGTTATGTTAATCTACCTAATTAGGAGAACTTCTACCATGAGTTTTCTGTGACTTACTCGCTAGCGATGGCGTAAGACAAATGTATGAGTTCTTTGAATAACCACTAAAAGCACTGTTCAGTTTAGGCATACATTTAGTCACTAGCGCATGCATCACAGTAAACTCATGGTAGGCCCGAGCAATCTCAGCTAAGAAATATTATCTATATAAAGATTTATGCCTCACTTGGAAGTTATAAGATAATTAAAATATAGAAATATTTTCGTAATTTACCTGCACATTATTTGAAAAATATCTGGCCCCCATCGGCATTTATTTTCTTTATTCAGAGCACCAGAGTACCTACAGTCAATTGCACCTATGACTGTAGAATAATTCCTACTGCGCAATTCTTCCATAGTTTTCTCCTGTTCATTTAAAGTAGCAGGCATTTTTATAAATCTTCGGGACATCTGTGATAAAATTTCTGGTACTTTTTTACAAGTTTTGCTGATGACTGGTTAGATAGACGTCGCTAACACATCAAGAACTTCCAAATGTATGTTAAAAATCAATTTTTAATGATTTGTTAAAGAAAAACCACTGAAATAAATTGAAATCAATTGAAATACGCACGGAACAAAATCAAAGATAACCTCAAACGTCAAACTTAGTCCATAGATAAACTAGGGGTCTCGGCGGTTTAACTTTAGTACCATAGATAGTCCACGGACTAATGATAAACTTCGTTTTGTAATAACGTTTTACTTAATCCGTGGTTTAAACTCTGTTTAATCCCTGTACTAATTTTAGTCTGCGTTTTGTAATAAGGGGGTAAGAGTTTTGTGGGTTTTTAATAAATTGTCACACAAAATTGACAAATTGACAATCAACACGACTCATTATAGGTAAACTTTAGACGGAAGTGACCTCTGAATTAAAACTATCTCTACTTTATAAATAGGAAAGATTTGATTGTTTGTTTGTTTGCATCGAATAGGCTTCGAAACTACTGGACCGATTTGGAGAATTCTTTGACCGTAAGAAAGATACATTCTTCCTGAGTGATATAGGCTATATTTTAATCCCGATATTCCCACGGGAACGGGTACCACGCGGGTAAAACCGCGAGGATCCGCTAGTAATTATTATAAAGACTATATTTTATAACCTACTAGCATTCCGCCCAAGGCTTCGCCCGCGTGGACTACACAACGTTATCCCACGGGAATGTGATATTTTTCCGGGATAAAAAGTAGCCTATGTTCCTCTCCAGGCTACTAAACATCTGTGTCCCAAATTTCAGCCAAATCCGTTCCTCCGTTTTGGCGTGATTGAGTAACAAACATCCAAACATCTAAACTTTCACATTTATAATATTACTAGCTTTCCGCCCGCGGCTTCGCCCGCGTGGACTACACGACGTTATCCCGCGGGAATGTGATGGTTTTTCGGGATAAAAAGTAGCCTATGTTCCTCTCCAGGCTACAAAGTATCTGTGTCCCAAATTTCAGCCAAATACGTTCAGCCGTTTTGGCGTGATTGAGTAACAAACATCCAAACATCCAAACATCTAAACTTTCACATTTATATTATTAGTAGGATATAATAGGATTAATAAAGTAGGATGATAAAATATGATAAAAAAAATATCGAATTCATCTTGATTTTTGTTAATGTTGCTAATGAACGTCGGGTGTTTTCCCATTTTCTGCCAATTACCCAGTAAACTGTTTAGAAGATAAAATACATTAATTTTAATTCAATTACTGAGCGTTATCAATTATTTAGGCCCTCGAGACTAATATAATTACTTAGTCTTTACAAAATTACGTATTTTCTCCTTTTTAACTTGGCAGTCGGTTCGTAATACTTTGGAGCCTAACCACTTCAAAAACTTTTTAGGGATTACATCACTAAATTAATTATTCTTAAAAAAGTACAATAGATTAATATTCATGTAAAGACAATTAAAATGTTGTTGTTCTTTTGTTTTATGCTAAAAGTCACTTCATACGTTTATGACACTGATATTTTGAGATATGAAGCATAAGCACTTGTATTATAAATATCAAACCCAACAAAAGTATTCTAGATATTCAAGTAGATTTATAACACCCAGATATTAAACCACAACAATCGGCTCCCCGGTCGAGCGAACCAGTTTCCGCTATCAGGTTCATCATTTTGAATAGCATTGCTCTATTTGTCCTATCTATGGCATCTATGCTATTGCTATCAATATGCACATAGCACTAAAGCCGGCTGGCTGGACTAGACAACTCTTCATAGCAATCTATCGAGCAGCAGCACTATTCAGTAATGGACTGAATGAAAAGAAATCACTGCCTGAAAACAAATCGAGAAACATTCCATAAATATTGGAGTCCAATATACGCGAGCGAGATTGCTCTAAACTAAAAAGTTTCATGGCTCTCGATAATATTTGGAGTAGTTTCTCGTACGATTTAACTTAACTGCCCTTCGGTAGCTGTCGGTGGTCGTCGGCCATTATCGGCGCGCTGTCATTTTCCGATTGGAGGCTTCTTCCCTCAAGGGTCGTTGCAGCCACTCGGAAACCATTAAAATGGCCACCGACAATTTCAGTACGGAACGACCAATTAAAATTGGAAAAGCGCAGGATTTTACTTTTTACACACCACGGAATATGGGGGTAATTCGAAATCAAATACTTTCGAAGGCAGCCTTTATATTTTTATTATTGGCTTCAAATTTCAAAGTAGTTTTTTGACTCTCTTTATGTGCAATAACTTTTAACGCGACCAATTAAGGACAAATCAAGTTAGAAAGTGTTCATTATTGTCAAATAGGTTAATATAATTTTGGTGCAGTTTAAGAACCAAACTTCCCAAGGAGTCCTATGAGAAGACGTTAGGAGTAGTAACATTGAACGGGACGTATTTAGCTTGTGCCAATTCAAAAACAAAATGTAATGTTGTTAAATAAATAAATAAATAACTACTTACATTCACACCAATTATCTAAGCCCATGTTAATTTCTTTAAGAAACCGTATCATGGAAAACTTGATAACGGATAAATATTTATACTTAAATACTTTTTGTTTGTAAATACATACTTAATATACATAGTTAACACCCAATGTTTAATGTTGTTAAATACGACTTATACTGTTAAATATTATACTGTACAGCAGCTAACAAGACATAGGACGTGCGCGCGCGCTGCCCCGCCCCGGCTCCATCCGTTGGTTATTTCCCCCAAGACACGACCGGCGCAATCTGTCCATGTTAACTATTCATCACCACAGCGCATGTAGAGCAAGACAGTACTGCAACTACATAACAAAATATGAGCTACTAGCTTTCCACCCGCGGCTTCGCCCGCGTGGACTACACGACGTTATCCCGCGGGAATTCGATACTTTTCCGGGATAAAAAGTAGCCTATGTTCCTCTCCAGGCTAGAAAGTATCTATGTCCCAAATTTCAGCCAAATCCATCCAGCCGTTTTGACGTGATTGAGTAACAAACATACAAACATCCAATCATCCAAACATCTAAACTTTCACGTTTATAACGGGTGTTTTTTTTAGAGGTATAGAACTTTAAATTGCAATAAAACAACGATGCATTATTCGATTGACAGGATTTTTTTTTTATTCGAAAGATAATCTTGTGGCATTACATTTTAATATAATTTCTGGCATATGACTGCCACGGCTGGCTCGGATGTAGTCCATTCTGGACGTCCAATTTTCGATGACTTTTTCCAACATTTGAGGCCGTATATCGGCAATAACACGGCGAATGTTGTCTTCCAAATGGTCAAGCGTTTGTGGCTTATCCGCATAGACCAATGACTTTACATAGCCCCACAGAAAATAGTCTAGCGGTGTCAAATCACAAGATCTTGGAGGCCAATTCACAGGTCTAAAACGTGAAGTTAGGCAGTCACCAAACGTGTCTTTCAATAAATCGATTGTGGCACGATCCGTGTGACATGTTGCGCCGTTTTGTTGGAACCACAGCTCCTGGACATCATGACTGTTCAATTCAGGAATGAAAAAGTTAGTAATCATGGCTCTATACCGATCACCATTGACTGTAACGTTCTGGCCATCATCGTTTTTGAAAAAGTACGGACCAGTGATTCCACCAGCCCATAAAGCGCACCACACAGTCAGTTTTTCCGGATGTAACGGTGTTTCGACATACACTTGAGGATTAGCTACACTCCAAATGCGGCAGTTTTGTTTGTTGACGTAGCCATTCAACCAGAAGTGCGCTTCATCGCTAAACAAAATTCGCTTATGAAAATCGGGAACAACGGCAATCTCCTTTTCGTTTTTCGAAATAAAACTGCACAATTTGCAGGCGTTGTTCAGGCGTGAGACTATTCATGATGAATTGCCAAACCAAACTGAAAATAAATCACTTGACAGCTGTCAAATCGGTCGCCATCTTGAAAAGTAATGCCAACTTAAAGTTCTATACCTCTAAAAAACACCCTTTAATATTACTAGCTTTCCGCCCGCGGCTTCGCCCGCGTGGCCTTCACGACGTTATCCCGCGGGAATATGAAATTTTTCCGGGATAAAAAGTAGCCTTTGTTCCTCTCCAGGCTACAAAGTATCTGTGTCCCAAATTTCAGCCAAACCCGTTCAGCCGTTTTGGCGTGATTGAGTAACAAACATCCAAACATCTAAACATCCAAACATCTAAATATTAATATTAATATTATATAGTAGGATAAATATAGGATAGGATATAGGATAGTAGGAAGAAGGATGTAACTTAATTCAACCTTGTATTTAAATTATATTGTCCAGAAAAATATCAATAAGACACAGCAGAGCATTGCGTGTCAGCTTCGTTGTCATCGTCTGATTGGCTGTTTCCCTCAAGACTTGATGGCGCAACATGCCCGTGTAAACTAATCATTACCACAACACATACCTACTTAGAAAAAACTAATGCGAATAGTATTCGCATTTTTTGTTATGATTTTCGACCATGGTTGAATTTTTTTTTGTTAACATGTCTCAAAAACCGTTTAATTTACTTATAACAACACAAATATCTTATATAGTCCCAGCCAAAGGTTTTGATTCTGTGCATCTATAACCCGAAGTATTTAATGGTCGACAACGGCTCATAACTTTAGCCTATTAAAATTATATTCAGTGACGTATTAATTCACGTGAAAATATTGCATTCAGTACATAACTGAGCGCGAATACTCGCGCAGAAACAAGTCGCTATGATAATACCGAATAATATTCCCAATGCATATTATTATCTAAGCTCATCTGACTTCTCTAAAATGCCCTCGAGCGTTATGTAGCAGTCAGACCAGTCAGACATGCTTGCACAAAACGAACCAAAACGCTATCACACGTAATTGCCAAAACTTCCCCACGCTTTAGTATTATTATTTTTACTTGAGTTACTGTTTTTGATATTATTGAGTGTGTGCAAGCCGCGCCGTATGGCTTGCACTCGTATACATCACGTGTCCAACACTTATTCTTTGAAATAAAATATTTTTACTGTTATAAAGTGGGATTTGGGAGAGGCCTGTGCCCAACAGTGGGCGTCGTTCGGCTGACATGATGATGATGATGAAAGTGGGATTTTATTATTGTAAATAAATTATCTTTTGCTTTTATTTATTACTTTATTTCCCTATATTCAGGCACATCTTTGGGCTGTAGACACAGTGCTATTTGGCAAATTAGCAAGTAATTTTTTTTCGATCGCTAGTAACACGAGACTACGTCAATTCTAGACATATTATTGTCGGAAACATTTTTTATTTTGCGGTATTACCTACTATGAAGGTTTTTCTGTATATGATTTTTAGTTAACATGAGATCCACGCTCAATCAGCTGTTTATCTAAGCTGTCAGAGCACCTAATAAATCAGTTCCAGCCACTTTGCACTAATTACCTTATCCTATATAATGCAGAGCTTATACCTACTCAGCTTAAGAGATTTAATATCCATTAGATGAATGACACCTAGCTAGAATAATTTTGAAATATAGGGCAGGCGTACCGGTTTTGGCCACTGTACCGGTTTTGGTCACTTTTTGCTCTAAAAGTTTTCTAAACAACTTTTAGCCATTTTTGATAAAGGCAATTAAAATAAGGTATTTTAAGATAATAATAACAACCGTTAGAATTCCTTATGTCATAAGATTTTTTTTCAATAAATTCCATTTTCTGTTTGAAGAAATGTTTTGTATGAAAATTTTAAGAAATTTGTTTTGGATGAAATACTTTATAAACCTTTGTTTTTTACAATTAAATTGTTGTTTTGCAATCGACTAGTTTCTAGCGCATTAGAATATATAGATTTTACCTGAGTTTGGTTTTGATTTTTCGCAATACTTACAAAAGTTTAACTATCAGTAAGTGGCCAAAACCGGTACATTTGGCACCTCTCACATGTTGTGTGTAATATAAAAAAACTATTTCACTTTTATAAATTTGAAAAATGTACCTTTTAAAGGTAGGTAAATTATCTTTAATTTAAGATATCATTTGTGTCTTAAATACATTTAGTATTTAGTGCTTAAAAGTCAAAAAATCCTTAAAGTGGCCACAAAGGGTACCTACAGCCACCTAAATATTAAAATGAAACTTTTTTCATAAAATAAGCATACAATTTATAAGCATACAAAAAGCACCGTAAAATAGTTCCATCTATAACGTTTCCATGCTTTATACAAAACGAAACATTTTTACGATACATTTAAAAAGCTTTTCATATCCAGCACATTTTTCAAAGTAACCCCTGGCCCATAAAGCAGACTCCACTTACTCCAGAAAATTATTAATAGTTTTAGTACGTGATTGCAGTCCAGAGGCGCTCAACATTTTTGGCGGAGGATTTCCCCGGGGCCCGCTGCAGTCCCTCACTCGCAGCTTAAGTTTATTTTATCAAACCAATCCACTCGATACGAACAAGTTGCTATTTTCAACGAATTTAACCTGATACCTCCTCTTTCTCTCTCTGATATTTCTTTATAAGATAGTTTGAGAAGGTAACGATTAGTAAGAAAATATTAAGCCAACAGACTCGTAGATCCTATATTATTCATTTAGTCGAAAATTACTCGTGAGTGTAAAAGGTCACCACGTTTCAGGCACAACTGAGCCTGTAATTTGGCATAAATATAAATTAGACCTTAGAGAAGGACATAATAATATTATGTATACTTACTTACCCACTATCGCGCAACTTTTCGCGTTCACAAGTTCGCGATAGTAATACAATAGGTAGGTAGATAGATTAGCAAGGAACCAACTTGCGGGCGGAAAGCTAGTATCTATATATATAAAATTCAAAGTCCTGACTGACTGACTGACTGACTGACTGACTGACTGACTGACTGACTGACTGAGATATCAACGCACAGCCCAAACCGCTGAACCTAGAGACTTCAAATTTTGCACATAGATACGTTATACAGTGTAGGCATCCACTAAGAAAAGATTTTTGGAAATTCCACCCCTAAGAGGGTGAAATAGGGGATAAATGTTTGTATGAAAGTCCGTCAGTTTTGAAGTTAGGATCTTCAAATTTTGTATTTAGGCTGGCAATTGAAAATTAATATTTACCTGTGTCAGCGTTTTTGACAATTCCACCCCCGAAGGGGTGAAAAGGGGGATAAATGTTGTATCTGGAAAGTCCTTTATTTAATTTATTATTTAGGCTTATAGTTGGAAAGTAAAACAAATAAGCAACCACATATTTCGTATTTTTTCGAAAATCAACCCCTTAGAGGTTAAATGGGATAAATAAACCTAAAAATCGATATGGATGTCGTTATTGAGGTTTTGTGGGATGACGATTGCAAAAATGGCATTTATTTTGATGTTTAACACCCTGAACATGATTCAACCTCTAAAAGGTTGAAATAGGGGTGAAATTTTGAATGAAAAATCAGGGGTAAAATAGACATATCAACTTGAAACTTTGTAGGCTTACTCTTTAAACAAATAGGCAACCCATTTCGTAATTTTCCCATAATCAAACCCAGGGGGTAAAATAGGGGATGAATATGTGTATGAAAGTCCGTCAGTTTTGAAGTTAGGATCTTCTAATTTTGTATTTAGGCTGGCAATTGAAAATTAATATTTTCCTGTGTCAGCGTTTTTGACAATTCCACCCCCGAAGGGGTGAAAAAGGGGATGAAATGTTGTATCGGGAAAGTCCTCCATTAAATTTATTATTTAGGCTTATGGTCGGAAAGTAAAACAAATAAGCAAACACATATTTCGTATTTTTTCGAAAATCAACCCCTTAGAGGTTAAATGGGATAAATAAACCTAAAAATCGATATGGATGTCGTTATTGAGGTTTTGTGGGATGACGATTGCAAAAATTGCATTTATTTTGATGTTTAACACCCTGAACATGATTTAACCTCTAAAAGGTTGAAATAGGGGTGAAATTTTGAATGAAAAATCAGGGGGTAAAATAGACATTTTAACTTGAAACTTTGTAGGCTTACTTCTTAAAACAAATAGGCAACCCATTTCGTAGTTTTTGGAAAATCAAACCCAGGGGGTAAATATAGGGTAGGTATAGAAACCTAAATCATCTTAAGTACCTACCCTAAAAGTTCTTGGTACCTAACAAGTTCTTGGTACCTAAGCTACTCAGTACTAACTTTTTGATTGTGAAACAGACTTTTACTATTTACTAGCTTCCGCCCGCGACTTCGTCCGCGTGGACATTCGAGAAAATACTTAGGGGACCAATAACCAGGATAAAAAGTATTGTATGTTTTAATTTCATAAAAATCCGATCAGCCGTTTTTACGTGATTAGGCGGGTCCTCCCTCACCGTCACCAAGCGAGCAGCCTCGTGCGAGGCCCGCCGCACGTGGCAAGCGTTCTGCCTCGCGCGAGGCTGCTCGCTTGGTGAGGGAGGACCCGCCTAATCACGTAAAAACGGCTGATCGGATTTTTATGAAATTAAAACATACAATACTTTTTATTCTGGTTATTGGTCCCCTAAGTATTTTCTCGAATGTCCACGCGGACGAAGTCGCGGGCGGAAGCTAGTAATAAATAAAATAATAATGAATTTCTTACAATCACACCAATTATCTAGCGCACTTGGAGATGCATGGGGTTAGCAGTTGCGTTTCTATATCGCGCGCTTGAGCACTTGAGCAGCGCTGTTCGCTAAACGCGCGCTTGAGCAGCGCCGTTTGCTAAACGCGCGCTTAAGCAGCGCTGTTCGCTAAACGCGTGCTGTTCGCCCGGTGCTGCCGAAGCGCGCGCCGCTCATACTAATCGCGCGTGTTAGATTTTAAGGAGAAAGTATGGAAATATGACTATTCTGATAAAAGCTGTAAACTGTTCAATTAACTAGGAATAAAACCATAAAGCTTATATTTCAATAAGGCCAGAATCAAGTAAAACACAAATAAAAATTTATAAGCATTTTATTATTTTGATTCGTCCTCAATTTATTACCTACCACCTTGTTCAGGACTTTCCCGTTAAGGACATCTTTTAGCTGATAAGAAAAACGGGCGAAAAAAACTCACCAGCGTTATCAGAAACAACGACATTTACAAAATAATTATGTCGTTTTTGGAAAACAACACATTTTATCGTAATTAACATTTACAACCACATTACTTTTCATGATAAAAGATTAAACAACATTTAGGAATAACATCAAGCATTTGCTATAAACTGTTACTTCATATTATTTCCGTACTCACATCTTTTATACAAAACCACTAGGAACAACATTAATTTAATATTATCAAGTAATAAACAAGTATATCCCTTTAACAAAAGAATAACTTCCGCAACATCTACCAGACAATACATTAGCATTGGATAGCAAAGAAAAACAGTAACAGAGAAATATAAAATTACAGGGGGGTATACTTAACTCAACAGTGCCGACGACTCGAACCACAAGACTTCGTTTTACCGCCAAGCTAGCTTTTATATCTTTATTGACAATTCTTTAAAACATTAACAAGAATGATACTTTTATTAAACCAGTGTTCAAAATCTTTTGAAACTTATGAGAATGATTCATCACTATCTATTATCAAGAAACACATCGTAAATTGTAAGAAATATCAGTTTTAAATTCTCATCTTGTTTGGAAACAAGTAATGTTACAGTCCGACATCAATATTCTTAACATTTATCAACCTTTAAATATTTATCATAGCCAAATGATTTCAAAACCACTCGAAAATAGCTAACATATTATTTTATTAATAACAAACAATATTGATAAGATAAATTTTTCAAAAATAACAATATTAGTAACAGTCTATCAGTTTTAATTCCACTTCCTGTTCTTAAGAAGGAACGTTTAGTTAAGCGGATATACATTTACCCACTTATTGATTTTATCACAGCCAAATGCTGTAAAAATCTGTCCAAAATACTAAAATTTGTATTTGATAACTAATAAAATATTATCATATGGCAATTCACTCAAAAATGTCAATATTATAACTTGACTTATTCCCTAAAGTAACACGGCCATACTGACCGAACTTCGTCCCCGAAGTTCCCACTCAATACCATTAATTTTAACGTACTTTTTACACCAGACATTTTATAAGTGATCTGTTTCATATATATTGCATTTGGTTGTAATCTATACATATAGGTACCTAATAAAACAGTAACCAAACTAAATCTGTACCTATATGTTATATTTTCAAGAAATAATTACTGCTACCTATTATAAGTATACAAGATATAGACCTCAAAACGATAAAAAAGTCAGAGTGCCCTGTTTCCGTGTCATTTGGTGATTAAATACAAAGTTATACATGTAGTATACTATACTATACTTACCTTTCATTTAAGTATATAATTTTATATTGTGTAGGTATCATTTATGTAATATGTAAGTATATGTATTTGTTTATTTTTTTCTTAGTAATCCAATGATATCATTTTATATTGTGTATGTATTATTTATGTATTTTGGGTAAGAAAAAATGTTGTAAGTATGTATTGTGAAAGTAAAAATTTAAATAAATAAGTATGTATTATAAGTATATGTCCTGAATGTTTTGTATGACTTATGTTTATTATCATTCCTCTTTACACCCCGCTTTTTTTTCCTGTCAATTTCTTCATACAGTAGGTTGTCTGGAAGAGATCGCTCTGAGCGATAAGACCGCCTTTGTAACACTAGTTTTGAAGTTTATTTTTTAAGTAAGTATGTGATGTTTTATGTTATTGTGGTGTAATAATAAAGCGTTAGGTAATAAATAAATAAAATATACACACATATAATAGTTGATGTATTTTTTGTGATAACTGCGATATTTGGTTGTAATAAATACATAAATAAGATTTTCACTACACTGGTCAAGAGCTTCGTTGGCGTCAAACCCCATCACCCGCTGCACGTGAAGCCAGGTAAGCGACCGCTCATGGCCAACAGCGTATTATCTCATCATCATTTCATCTAAATTTTTTTTCTCATGTCATTTCATTTCAACATCACTCAAAAACAACAACTCAAATACAATCTTAGTCAACATACCTACTGCCACCCCTGGGCAATTGTCTCAATAATCACATATACTTAGTCAACAAGTCAACTGCCACACCTGGGTAGTCAACTTAATAATCACTTGTTCAATAAAATCGTCGTGACAATGGTCATGGTCAAGTGTCTCAAATTAGACAAATGGCCCACCAGCATCATTTTTAAAATTACGATCAAATTTAATGTTAAATACCAAATATTAAATACATAGTTGTTTCCTCTTCTTACATGTGACTCAAATATGTTTGGCGGCATTGCTTTAAAAAACTCCCCTAAGGGAAAAAAGGGTCGTTTGGAAAAAAAAAACGTAGTTTCATACAAGATTTTAGTTTTAATTTTCCATAACAATAAAACAAACGATCTTGGCTAGCAACACCATAAAACATTTACTGTCAAACTACACTGCGCTTACGATTAATTACTCAAGTGGTTCCAATATCGAGATAAAAACCCTATATTCTATAACTCTTTGGTATTCTGTATGCAAAATTTCGTCCAAATCTTTCAGCCGTAAGCAACAATTTTTTTAATATTTATTTTTTATTTTACCTGAATTCTATTTACTTCTAACTTTATCGAAACTTTCTCAATAATACAATTGTACAACTTGAAATATTCGTAGTTCCCGCCTGCCTGTAAATCAACGTTTAGAATTAAATCTAACAATTCTGAGAAATTATTCGAATTCTAGTATGAGAGAAAAAAAGAAGTGAACTTTTGTATGGTTATGTTTACCAATTTCAATATTTTCACAATCCGCTTGGCCATACTGATATTGCTGTATATCTTACATTTGACACTGGAACTACATATCACTATTCGACTATAAGATTCCTACATATTTTGATACGTATTTGAGGTAATCATATATATGACCAATATTTCTGTAAATATAAAAAACCGATTTTATTTGAAATGAAAAATGTGAATTTTCCTCTAATGACAATAAGCAAGGAAGTACCAAACGAAAAAATATCTTAATCATCAACTGAAATTACTTTCTGTGTCGTTAAAACGGTAAGAGATTTCAATATATAAAAGGTAGTAAATCCGATTCGAAATAACTCTTATTTTAATGTCCATTTAAATAAAATGATTTTTAGCATCTTAAAGAAATGTGCAATATCATCTGCGGTTCAAACTTATAAAACTGAACTAATTTGTCATTACTTAGATAAATAAAAAGTTTAGGAAAAATTAAATTTTCCGGATTTGTGAACCTAATATAATATACCTATTACTTTCCCATTTGGCTGTTTTTATCATAAAAAGACCTTAGTATTTATGATTATGACTAACATTAGACTGTTCTCAAATTGCAGTGGTAAAAAAAATGTATCTCGCCTCACTCGATTTGTCAATCAAGGGTCAAGACAAGACTGAAAATAGTTTTGGTGACTACTAGGTACCTAACTTGAAAGAACCATTACAACATAATGTAATTGAACTGTTTTTTTTTTAACCTTAATATGGATAACATTCGGACGAGGAGTCTTTTGATTATTAATCAAAATGGTATTTACTCCTAGTAACACATATTGACTATCATTTTCTCAAAAGAAACTTGGAAAATCGAAATGCTAAAAGTAGGTGAGTTATATAGAAGTATACCAACACACTTATTCGAAGAGATAAATCTGTACAATTTTTCCAAAATCTTCTTGATTATAGCCAAAATGTTAGGAATGTAGGTAGCCAGTACCTAGCCAGTTTTTTTTTAATTGCAATATATTCCATAGCTTGTGCTACCGGTTTGGAATTCAGCTCCACTTGTATAAAATACTGGAAGAAATCGCTTTTAGCGATAAGGCCGCTAATTGTATGTCTCCTTTGTATATTTTTTTTGTCTATCTGTATTATCTGCGTGTACAATAAAGTGTAAATAAATAAATATAAATAAAAATATAATCCATACATTTATCCAATAAATATCATGAAAAATAAATTCTTGATACTCAATTTTAGCAAAATCTAATCAATACACATGGTTTTGTAGGTACTAATAATTTTCGTTAATACGTGGTTTGAAATACTAAGAAGTCTTTAATTTGTAGCTTAAGGTATTGATACATTATGTATTTAAAGAATATCAATTCTGAAAAACGGCTTAATGAAGAAAGAATTATGATTATGACATTTATGACACAAATAGAATGAGAAAACAAAATCTCAGTTAGCTTTTTAACGATTTTAAGTTACAGATTGATGATTATAAAACTGAATACAACCTAGGCACTGCAAAGATAATTTTATTTCTTAAACGAACTTAAGCCTTTCTGAATCTAAAGCGGGTAAAACTATCTCGTACAAGCTTTCCGCTCGCAGCTCTACCCGTGTGAGCTAGACGATGTTTTCCCGTGGCAAAGGTATATTTTCTAGAGGTAAAAAGTCTTATGCTAGTCTAGAGCATAATTTATATCTCTGTCCAATTTCATCCATATTTGTTCAGCCGTTTCACCGTGATTGAGTATCAAAACAATCACACACAACAACATACTTAAACTTTACTATGGCTGAGGTGAGGTGTCATTACATACATGTACGTACCTACATAATATGTATCATTCACATTACAATTAGACCAGGCATTATTTCATAGGATAATTCAAACAAAAACACATAGTTAATAGATATCGCAGTTCCAAATATAGGTACACAATATCACAAAAACTATCGCATAAAAAAGTCCACAAATACACTGACCCAGAGACAGGAGAATATCCATAGTTTAAATTACTCTGACGAATTACTAAACTGTCAACAACGGGCGTACCAAAACATTCAGTCAATATTAAACTACCTCCTCCATGGTCTCGCCACAATTGTAAGAATGTTTATGGATGCCCCCGAAGAAACAAAAATTTTTTCACCCACTAACGAATTAAGTAATTCCATAAAACTTTGATTATTTAAAAAACCTTTAACGCACAGTCCCACAAAAGCGGAACATACTATGTATTTTATAAGTGAGAAACGCAAAAATAATAGTAATATTCAATTTTGAATTGGTACACCACATACTATTCTATCGGCCAAGTTTGTCAGAATAAAATCTTACTGTCACTTAATAACACAAAAAAAAAAAGTCTTGAATGGGTGGTAGGAAAATATTGACGATTCATAAGTACATATTTATTATGTCTAAGTGAATAAAGAATATTTTTATCTTATCTTTTATCTTTTAACAGTTAAATCTTTTCTAGACTTTCATAGTGGAAATCTTCCATAGTATTTATAGGTCTAAAGTACTAAGGCTAGTAGTTAATCAAAGAATGACACTTTTTTCTAATGATACCCTCAATTCGTACCGAAGTTTTAAATAAATGCAGATCCCCAAAGGGCTTTACTGGCTTACTGACCGACGAAATGCGGCTCCAACTTCCTTGGCCAAGTTTCGATAATTTTGCACCAGGAACCAGTCTAGTCACCGGGTTGGACAGAAGAACGACATCGTCACCTTGACACGATGGATGACCCGTAATTCGAAGCGTAGTAGATTAGCCAGATCAGCAGCATCCATCCATAGAACATAAAAAATATATTATGAATTGGTCGTGGGCTTAGTTAGCACTTCTGATGTTAGATTTTAAGGAGAAAGTATGGAAATATGACTATTCTGATAAAAGCTGTAAACTGTTCAATTAACTAGGAATAAAACCATAAAGCTTATATTTCAATAAGGCCAGAATCAAGTAAAACACAAATAAAAATTTATAAGCATTTTATTATTTTGATTCGTCCTCAATTTATTACCTACCACCCGTTAAGGACATCTTTTAGCTGATAAGAAAAACGGGCGAAAAAAACTCACCAGCGTTATCAGAAACAACGACATTTACAAAATAATTATGTCGTTTTTGGAAAACAACACATTTTATCGTAATTAACATTTACAACCACATTACTTTTCATGATAAAAGATTAAACAACATTTAGGAATAACATCAAGCATTTGCTATAAACTGTTACTTCATATTATTTCCGTACTCACATCTTTTATACAAAACCACTAGGAACAACATTAATTTAATATTATCAAGTAATAAACAAGTATATCCCTTTAACAAAAGAATAACTTCCGCAACATCTACCAGACAATACATTAGCATTGGATAGCAAAGAAAAACAGTAACAGAGAAATATAAAATTACAGGGGGGTATACTTAACTCAACAGTGCCGACGACTCGAACCACAAGACTGTTCGTTTTACCGCCAAGCTAGCTTTTATATCTTTACTAGCTGTGCCCGCGACTTCGTTCGCGTGGAATAGTGACTTTCGGCAGCATTTTTCATTTTTTTAGCTAATAAGGTTTTCGTTTTTTTGTGTATTTACATACATATTTTTATACATATTAACACATTAAAATATTATTTCACATAGCCTTCCGCCCGCGGTTTCGCCCGCCTGTACTACACGACCTTATCTCGAGGGAAAGTTATATTTTCTCGGGATATCAATTAGCCTTTGTCACTCTCTAGCTCCTAAAATATCCACATACTAAAAAACACGCCGATCCGTTGCTCCGTTTTGACGTGAAAGACGGATATACAAACAATACAAACAGTATGTCAAACGAAAGAACTTATCACGCTGAACAACTTCTCTTAAGATGCTATCTCATATAGTTTAACCTGGCTGCTAGGGTTCCACATCAGCTGGCCTAGCATGAACGGCTTTTATCACGCGATATGATATAGCACGTCATGCTGTCTTGCTTACCTACCCCACTAAGGTGAAAGCAAGACAGCAAGACGTGCTATATCATATCGCGTGATATAATGATAGTAATGCTAGCCAGGCAGGTGTACCAAGACCTTCAAACTTTGTACGTCAATAGAAAATGCTCATCAAATTTAAAAAAAATCCATAATACGGTATTTTTATATCTCTCATAGTTTGGCTGGACTGCTATGGTTCCACATCGGCCATTTCGATCTTCTAAATAAATTATAGCCTACCTATAAGTTGGCGACAACTAATAGCTGTATAACAAAAAAGGTTTATTTAAATCCGTTCAGTAGTTTTTGCCTGAAACGTGGACAACAGACAGACAGACAAAAAATTCAAAAACTATATTTTTGGTATCTGTTCCGTTTAAGAAGACCCTTGGTGGTATTATTTTTTATTTCTTTTCAATGTATACAGCCCCTGTACCGGCAAAAAAATATGAATATGGACATGGGCTTCATTTGACATTTGATGCCCATATTTTGTGCTTTTAAAGGCATAATATGGGCTACAAATGACAAATGAAGGCTTCAATGAAGCCCATGTCCATACCCATAATTTTTAGCCGGTAGCCCCTTGAATAGAATCGCATACAGTTTTATAATAAGTATGAATTATTTTATTTAATTACTTAATATACCTACACGGTAATATTTTTATCACCCCGGATAAAATTAAAAGGATTATTCTGCTCATGAAAACAAACAATTTTTATTATGGGACAAACACTAAAATCGCAAAAAAAAAAACAGCTACTCCATACAAAAGTGCAAAAATATTTAATAAAAATGACTGTATGGAACAGCTGATATTTTTTCGCGATTTCAGTGTTGGTCCTATAATAAAAGTTGTTTGTTTTCATGAGTAAAATAATCCCTAAAAATATCCGGGGTGATAAAAAAATACCGTGTATATTACATAAACAGTACCTACGTATTAACACATTATAAATTTATATCACATAGCCCTGGTTTTGCCGCGTGTACTACACGACGTTTTTCCGAGGGAACGTGATATTTTTCCGGGATAAAATTAGCCTATGGGATTCTCTAACTCCTAAACTATCCACATACTAAAAAAAACAGGTCGATCCGTTGCTTCGTTTTGACGTGAAAGACGGACATACAAACAAACACTCTTTCACATTTATAATATTAGTATATATTGTATGACAAAAGAAAATACTTATCACGCTGAACAATCTCTTAAGATGCTGTATTTGTATCTCTTATAGTTAAGCTGGGATGCAAGGGTTCCAAATCAGGAGTACCAGACCTTCGATATTTTTCCGTCAATAGAAAATGTTCATGACGTTAAACAACTTTTCTTAAGACGCTATGTTTGTATCTCATATGGTTTAATCTGGCTGCTAGGGTTCCACATCAGGTGTACCAGACCTTCAAACTTTGTACTTCAATAGAAAGTGCTCATCACGTTTAACAATTTTCCTTAAAACGGTATTTTTATATCTCTCATAGTTTGGCTGGACTGCTATGGTTCCACATCAGAAATTGCGATCTTCAAAATAAATTATAGCTTTATGTTGGCAAGGACCAATAGCTGTATAACAAAAAAACTTTCATCAAAATCCGTTCCGTAAACTTTTTTGCCGACGTCATCACACGAAAAAATTCACCCCTGTTTTCACCCTCTTTAGGGTAGTTTTTTTTACAAACTTTGAATGTCGTATTTATTTATCTAATCAAAAGCCAATAAAATAATTTTGAAGCTATTAGCTTTAAAAAAGACGTAATTTCCATACAAACTTTCATCCCCTATTTCAACACCTTACAGCCCTTTGTTTACATAAAAAAGTAGCCTATGTCCTTTCTCAGGCTCTAGACTATCTCTGTACCAATTTTTATTCAAATCGGTTCCGTAGTTTAGGCGTGATTGTGTAACACACAGACAGACAGATTCGCATTTTCGCATTTATAATTAAGAATTAAACGAACTTACCTTGTGAAGTTCGATTCTTATTATACGAGCATCACGTAGAAGATGATTACCAGTTTACATGCAGCAGTACGTAGTATGGTGCCGTCCTTGTCACACTGTTTAAAGCTAACAAATAACGAAACAGTCTGTCTCGCTCTCACACGCCCGATACGGCCGCTCACACGGTCGCCCGACGCCATTAATTTTAGAGCTACCTAATTGAGATCAAATTTTTAGAAGGGTTAGGAAGGAGAATTTATCCTACCTGGGTTGGGCGGGAGTATGGTAATCATCTTCTACGTGATGCTCGTATAATAAGAATCGAACTTCACAAGGTAAGTTCGTTTAATTCTTAATTATACTTTGCATCCCTCCGAAGATGATTACCAGTTTACATGCAGATGTTTAGAGTTTAAAAAAAATTTGATTCTATCAATAAGGGGTTGTAAGTAATGAATTCCAAAGACATTATACGAATCAAAGCACTTATTATATTATCTCTTTTTCTCAAAGAAAATGTTTACAGATAACAAAAAGTACTGCGACAAAAAAAAAAAACAACTATGCATAATAATCATGATAGAAGCAAGAATAAGTGTAGTTAATTTCTTATGAATTAAACAAGGAGTAGGCAAACTCATTATTGTCTACAGGAGTAGTGACATCCCGGTTATAATATTTTAGAAAAACATTGGATGTGTCACTCCAGCCCGCAGCCCTACGAACCACTTGCAAATTAACTCCAGATCGGCGTGCAGCCGATGTGGCCGCGTGACGTGTGCTGTGTGCACCGAACAGACTTGTGTCCACACCACTTTCTTGGAGAGTAGCTTTTACCCAGTGAGCAAGAGTTTGCGATCCGACCTTATTATGTGGCTTTCTAAAGCTGATAAACAAACCTGATGCATTATTTTTTCTAATATTTAAAGTTTTATTTAAATACGCTTGTAAAGCGATTGCCGGACATATCTTGGGGTTTTCTTTAATAAAAGGTAGTTTGATAAGTGGTTGGTAGGTCCTAGGTCTGGATGTTTTAATCAGGTCAACAATTTTTATCAATATACAATCATTTTTGATTATTATATTTTCTATTTTGATTAGACTTAATGTTTGCATTCGCTGAGCAGATGCTATTGCGAGTAATGTAATTGTTTTAAATGATAAATCACGTAAGCTTACATTATCATATGGGTAAAAATCACTCAAATAATTAAGCACAATGATTGGGTCCCACGTGACATCATATTTTGGTGTGGGAGGTTTTAACTTAAAAACGCCCTTTATAAGTCTGGAAACCATAACATTTGAGGATATTGATGTATCTAATAGTAGGGATATGGCAGACCTTGCCGTATTTAACGTACTATAGCTAGCTCCTGATTCAAACAATTGTGTCAGAAACTGAATCAGCTGAGACACATTAGCTTCACAATAATCATAATTATTAATTTCACAAAACTCCCACCAAGTCCTCAAGGACGAGTTATATTGATTTAACGTATTAGTAGAAAATGAAGCCATAAGTAAATTTAAGGATACTGTTGGGGCACCTCGTTTCATCAGGGCTTGCCGGATAATCTCGCTGCCACCAGGGAAAGGGTTGCATGAAGCGGGTGAGCTTTCCTGAAAGGAGAGTATAATAACGATTTATTTGGTTCGAATATAATCTCTTGAGAAACCAGCATTTTTTGATACATTGGGTACCAAGGTTGTGATGGCCAAAGCGGCACAACAACAATACCTTCTGCTTTGTCCAATTTTATCTTTTGAAGAACTTTAGTAATTAGACAAAAGGGGGGGAAAGCGTAGAAAGATATACTATGCCAATTAAAAGTAAATGCATCAATTAACTCAGATTGTGGATCTAGCTTCCATGAAGCATATCTCTGGCATTTATGATTTTGTATACTAGCAAAAAGATCGAAGTCGGGTTTTCCCAATGTTTGTACAATTTGTGAGAACGCATATCCGGCAAGTTCCCATTCAGTATCAATATTCAACTGTCGAGATGCACGATCAGCTTCAATGTTGTCAGCTGATTTAATATATGATGCAAATACATGTAAATTGCGCAATTCGCACCATTGCCAGATTTTTTTAGCTAACTCATTAAGGTGTGTAAATCTTACACCACCCATTCGGTTAATATAAGCTAATGCTGTACTATTGTCAACACGCAGAAGGATATTGGAGCCATGAAGGTGAGAAGCAAATGTTTTTAATGCGTAAAAAGCTGCTTTTAATTCAAGATAGTTAATGTGGTTGATTATTTGAGATTTACTCCAATTTCCCCCAGCTGATTCGCCATCGCAGGCAGCACCCCATCCAGTGCTGGATGCATCACTGTAAATAACTATATCATACTCATCTTTATGAATAGGTGAGAAACTATTTTCTATGTTATTTTCCCACCACTTTAAGTCGCAATGCAAATTGCTTTTAATAGACATACGTTTATTATAATTTTCGGAATGATTTAAAGCTAAGTATTTTTCCCGCTCAAATAATTTTGTGTAAACCCAGCCATAGCGAACAGCTGGGCATGCTGAAGTCAAGAGACCAAGAAATTCAGCAAACTGTCTAATAGTACAATTGTTTATATTAAGAAATTTAATAGCCTTTTCTTTTATTCGAGTTTTCTTTTCATCTGGTAATGATAACTTCATGGTGGCTGTATTAAATACAAAACCTAAAAATTTACATGATGTACTGGGTATTATTTGACTTTTGTCCCAGTTGATTAAGAATCCTAATGATTCAAGAAGGTTTGTTGTGGCGGTGATATTAACGACACACAACTCGTATGATGAAGCGATACAACAAAAATCATCCAAATAATTAACAGATAGGTGACCATTGGAGCGTAGTTGAGAAAGTACAGGTTTTAAAAGTTTTGTAAACACAAATGGTGCAGTACACAGACCAAAGGGTAGAACGTTAAATTCGAATAGATTTGAACGCCACTGAAATCTTAACTTCTTCCGATCTTCAATATGGACTGACACTAAAAAATAAGCGTCCTGGAGGTCTATTGTTGCCATGTAGTCATTGTGTTCAATAAGTTTCAAAACCGTGCGGTAATCTTCCATTTTGAAGTGTTGCACATCAATGTATTCATTTAAACTTTTCAAGTTTAAAATAAATCTGTGTTTACCGTTCGGTTTTGGAACTGTAAAAATTGGCGAAACATACTGGTCTTTGCATGGACTGCAAAGCGAAATAAAGCCAGAACCAGCAAGATCGGAAATGCAATCATCAATAATTTCAGCTTCTCTTTGCGTGCAGCACTTATTTTGTGGCAGGTTGTGTTGTATAGGGTTCTCTACAAAAGGTATTTTGTAGCCACTGACCCATGATAAAATTGTAGGATCATCAGTTATAGTAGCCCACTGTTGATAAAAATATTGTAATCTACCCGCAACGCAAGTAGGTACCTCTGTAATTGGAGTCAATTCCTCCTCCCTCGCTGACGGTGCGTGTACTTGGAGTTGTAGTTGTGCCGGTAGCGCGTCGAAGCCGGAGCTGGAGCCGCATGATTCCTCCTCGGTGCGGGGTTCGCTCGCGCCTCTGCGGCTGGTGCTTGCGGAGCCCCCCTCGCGTTTAAAGTCCCACGACGAGCAGCTGTCGATGCTTGACCAGTAGTAACTGCCTTTAGTTTTGGTCGATTATCGGTAGTCGTCGGTCTGAGCTCCATGCCAGACTTAGAGATCGCCTTAGATGATTTTAGATGTTCTGCAAGGCCGGAACCAAATAAATATTCATCTATTTTGGTGTTCTTTACAGTGTCTCGTGTTTGCTTATTAAGAGTATTAATAATAGCATATCTGCGGGATTGAGATTCTTTATAGTGAAAATCACACAATAGACGGCTGGCGTCACTAATAAATTTTATAATTTCTTGTGAATTATCATCTTTACTTTTAGTGATTGACAGATTAAGAGCTTTCCCCAAGGCCGATAAACAGCTGGCTAACTGACTTTGTTTAGACTGAGAATATAAATCTTTCTTATTATTAATTTCAGTGAGGGCGGCCTTAATTTCTAGATTAAGTTTAGGAGCCCTCATGTTGGGGCAGTTCTCTGGGGGTAAATATTTTTTCAATAACTCTGATCTATTATCTTTAGATAAGCCATTTAATAAAATGTGTTGCCATCTTGTGGAAACATCTTTGTGCACGTTTTCGCTGAATAGATTCTCTACACAAGAGTCATCGCCTAATATATTTAAGATATCTTGATTCAATTCAGGACATTCCTCACCACCTTCAACAAGTTCATGTTCTGGTTGAAGTGGGTTGTCAATTAAAATTTCATCTGAAAATAAAATCACTGTGCTTAGATAAAAATGCTTAAAGCAAGTCCAAATATTCGAAGTAAAATATTCATAAATTACGCTCAGACATGATATACATGGAGCTTAAGTTAAAACTAGTAAAATGTATTCATATAGAATTCTATTGACGCTCGAACACGATATACGTGGAGCTTAGTTAAAACTAGTAAAATGTAGGTATTCATATAGAATACGATGACGCTCGAACACGATATACGTGGAGCTTAGTTGTGTAAAATAATCACTAACCACGATATACGTGTAGTCAGGAAAACAAAAATAATAATCTCGACATGATTTACATGGAGAATACACAGAATTTTATTTGATAGGTACTTAATACTCACACGATTTACGTGCGTATTTTCGTCTAAGCATTTAGATGCATAAAGCCAGCGCAGCGCAGTGATAATTGTAGGCATTTAGCGAAAAAAGAGCATAAAAACAAAGGCCGTTTGTAAGTTGCGAATCGACGCCGACTGCGCTGTGTTATGGCTGGCGCCGCGCTGGCGCCGCCTCGCCGCCGCCGCTCCGCGGCCGGCCGGCGCGTGCGACAGAAATTGTAGCTGATAAAGCAATCCTACTTACTGTTATTTTCTAAATCGTTATCCGGAATCACTTGGTTTGGAGTCTCGTCAAACAATGGTTCGCTATGACTTTCGGAGGACGACGTAGACACTCGTCTATGACGCCGCGATTTTTTCCTCACTCTGTCCTCTAATTTTCTTATTTTCTTCATCAAACTATCGTAATCGTCGTCTCGACTTGATCGGCGCTTCTTCCCACCCATAATACCTGCACAGGATCTAAATACACGGAGAGAATATGTGACTTGGACCGCACAAAAATACGTAATGGCGTCGGGCGACCGTGTGAGCGGCCGTATCGGGCGTGTGAGAGCGAGACAGACTGTTTCGTTATTTGTTAGCTTTAAACAGTGTGACAAGGACGGCACCATACTACGTACTGCTGCATGTAAACTGGTAATCATCTTCGGAGGGATGCAAAGTATAATATAAGTAAGGATTGACAATTCTTTAAAACATTAACAAGAATGATACTTTTATTAAACCAGTGTTCAAAACCTTTTGAAACTTATGAGAATGATTCATCACTATCTATTATCAAGAAACACATCGTAAATTGTAAGAAATATCAGTTTTAAATTCTCATCTTGTTTGGAAACAAGTAATGTTACAGTCCGACATCAATATTCTTAACATTTATCAACCTTTAAATATTTATCATAGCCAAATGATTTCAAAACCACTCGAAAATAGCTAACATATTATTTTATTAATAACAAACAATATTGATAAGAAATTTTTTTCAAAAATAACAATATTAGTAACAGTCTATCAGTTTTAATTCCACTTCCTGTTCTTAAGAAGGAACGTTTAGTTAAGCGGATATACATTTACCAACTTATTGATTTTATCACAGCCAAATGCTGTAAAAATCTGTCCAAAATACTAAAATTTGTATTTGATAACTAATAAAATATTATCATATGGCAATTCACTCAAAAATGTCAATATTATAACTTGACTTATTCCCTAAAGTAACACGCGCGTTTCACAATGCACCGCTATTCAAGCGCACACAGTTGAACAGCGCGCTGCCCAACTGCGCGTCCAGCGGGGCGTGCCAATAAAACCAGCATAAATAATGGTAACAGGCCGCATTCGTTGTCCGCAGCGGACATATCACATTCATAAAATATTATAAATGTGAAAGTTTGGATGTTTGGATGTTTAGATGTTTGGATGTTTGTTACTCAATCACGCCATAACAGCTGACAGTATTTGGCTGAAATTTGGGACATAGATACTTTGTAGTCTGGAGAGGAACATAGGCTACTTTTTATCCCGGAAAAATATCACACTCCTGCTGGATAACGTCGTGTAGTAAACGCGGGCAAAGCCGCAAGCAGAAAGCTAGTATAAAATAATAATGAATTTCTTACAATCACACCAATTATCTAGCGCACTTGGAGATGCATGGGGTTAGCAGTTGCGTTTCTATATCGCACGCTTGAGCACTTGAGCAGCGCCGTTCGCTAAACGCGCGCGTTGCACCGCTGTTCAAGCGCACACTGTTGAACAGCGCGCTGCCCAACGGCGCGTCCAGCGGGGCGTGACAATAAAACCAGCATAAATAATGGTAACAAGCCGCATTCGTTGTCCGCAGCGGGCGCTCGACTACACGATTTATTATTCAAATCCTGGCCATCAGACGAGCAATGCCCGAGAGGTCAATGAAAGCACGGCTTAACAAGGATTTATTTTACCATATTTTATACAAATTGTTAAACTATTTCAAAACAAAATAGTTTTGTTTTTGTCAGGCTCAAAGGTGCAGTGGGTGAAAGTGGATGAAAATGGTGATCCTGGCCATTGCTCCAGGAAATTTGTATTCGTTACACCATTGATAGGCATGTAACTCGTAATTAACCTCAGTTGAAATGGTTCTTTTTAAACTATTAAAGATATTATAGCGGTCTAATAGTAGATTGTTTAGCAAGGGATGTATGGCACTCATAACAGTCGAGTGTTTTGGCGCACGAACGAAGTGAGGGCGCCGATAGTTCGAGACTGTTATGGGTCCATACGCCCGAAGTAAACACTCTAATTTTCATTTTGAATATGAGGAAAGTAAAAATAAACAGAAATAATCTAAAACATATTTTTCCTATGGCCGCGGAATTTTCGACAGACCATAACTTTTTTGTTCATTTTCTCTGTTTTAGGGAAGGCAAGGGAAACTAAGTCCATACAGTCTTGTTTGGAGTTTGACCCGTACTCTTTAATAGCCTGATTTTTTATGTTACAAATAACTTATTTGGTTTAATCTGTTTCTAAAAACGCATTCTTTCAAAAAAACAATGTTTCAGATATTAAAATAATAATTAATATTAATTATACGATATTAATTATTTTATATAATCGCAAAACATGGTTAAATAGGCTTCTGTGCCTTTGGTAAATAAATATCCAAAGAGATACTTAAAGACTCTACACACGTTCCTATCCGATCCGACCTCCGATTAGGTCTGCTCCTAGACCAAATCGGAACGTGTGTAGCGCAGATTTGGTCTGGGAGCAGAACAAATCGGCTGTCGGATCGGAACGTGTGTAGATACTATTACAGATTTTAATATGACCCCTCCTATTCCTTTTTTAAACTTCATAACGGCCCTAGGGCCGCCACATACCACTTTCAACCCCCATTTTAGGCAAGTTAGGAGTTACTTTCAGAATATGAGACATGAAAAAATATTTGTTACCTACAATAATGATACTTACATGTCGTGGTTGTTTAAGTTTTTTTGATTTTTTGATGATAAGTATTTCAAAAGTTCTGAATCAAGCTCTAAGTTTTCACTTGAAATGGTCTCACTCGGTAAATATTCTTTTAATTAAGTTAATTTCCTGTGTTTTTAATTTATCGTTGTTTGTATAGTTGCTTCTGATATCCGTAATACAAGACATATGATTAAATCACTATTCTCGGAATCTACAATATTATTCAGTGCAATTTATCTCTGTACCTAATGTAACCCAAAGACAGACAGTTAATTTAAAATTAAGATACCTACTTACATGGGTTTTTGTTAAATATAATATTTATAGTGGCTCAAGTAATTGTGTTTCATATTACATGCGCCGGAGTTCATTAAGTAGAAAATGCATCTAAAGCCTCCGCTCGCGTGGCTTCCGATCGACAACAGACTGGATAAAAATGCAGACAATGTGCAGAACTCCGTAGCGCTGCATAAATATGACGTGCGTCACACAAGATAAACATAGTAAAAGTCAAGTACAGTTTTGCTTTTGCACGAAAAAACTGTCGTTATGGTAATCGTTAGGTATCGTGATCGTATTATATTACTTTGTATGAAAACCAGAGCAGCGCCCCTTGCGGACGTATAAGGAACTGAAATTCAATACATATTTGACAACAACACTTTGACAACTTTTGAAGGACAGTAAAGTTTACTGTTCGATTACAATAACGATAGTTTTTCATGCTTGGGGTGTAGAGCTCCGGGATGTGCGCGCTCGATCGAGCAACGCACCCATGGTCGATTTACTTGCTTGGTCAAGTACCTACAGTGGTGAGTGGATTCATGTCGTTGCCAGTCAAAACATCTCAAATTGTACCACAACTTTCCCAACCCCAAGCTTTGCGTCGCAACCAGGTCACCGCCATCACGCCGCTAAGTGAGATAGGGTTCATCATCATGTCAGCCGAACGACGCCCACTGCTGGGCATAGGCCTCCCCCAAGGATCTCCACAACGATCGGTCCTGCGTTGCCCGAATCCAGCGGCATCCCGCGATCTTGACCAGATCGTCGGTCCACCTTGTAAGTAGGGGGCCTGCCTACGAAACGTCGTCGTCTGGTACGCGGTCACCATTCGAAAACCTTTTCGCCCCAATGACCATCGGAATGTGGCCCGTCCCGCCCACTGCCATTTCGACGATGCAATCCTTCGAGCGGTTGTTTTAGCTCTCCTGCGGATGTCATCATTTCTGATTCGATCGAGCATAGGGAAATACCAAGCATCGCTCTCTCCATTGCTCGCTGGCTGACTTTGAGCCTTCTTATGAGGCCCATAGTTATAGAGATATGGCTAAAAGTGCTGTAATACAATATTTTGCTCTGACTGGTGACGGCCGCTGGGGTCGCTGCCATGGTGTCCCGATGAGATAGAGCCCCTTGTTAAGTGTCCCAAGAATATCGAGCTGAAAAACTTGTTGGTGACTATTTACAAATAAAACAAATGTTTCTAGCTTCTGAAGAGTGTATTCAAATTTCAAATAGCCAGATACGATGTAATCGGCAAGCAAAACCATAGCGAGATTCAGATCTGGATAACGCTATCTATGAAATCGAATATGAACTAACGTTTACATACAAAACATATAATGACTTTGAACATACCGCCCACCATGGACAGGTATGTCCATCAAAACTTACTAAACGTGCGAAAACATGAGAACTCTATTGACAATATTGAAATCTAAACCTTAACATTACAAAAGTTTAACAACACACTTATGTTCAACAAAAGAGATCATAATCTTAACTAGACAACATAACAAAAGTTAGTTAATGAAACTAAATTCATAATCAACATTAACTGTAACATGCATAAACTTATGTCTAACTAAACAACCAATAACAAATCCAATGCAACAAAACTTATGCAACTAGTCTTATTCTAATTTCAAATTATGTTAAGAGAACAATAACCCAAGGAAATAGATATTGCTTTTATAAGTCTTTAACAACTGTAAACAGACTTTATTGGAATGACTAAAAATTATTAACAAAACTAACACAATGCATTAACTCATTGGTCAGTCGGTAAAACACATATTTTAGACAGGGGTCTTTTAATTGTAGAACCCTTGCAACGAAGACTAACCACACGTGTGATTTGATCCGAACCAAGGTGTTTCTCTGTCACAATGCCGTAAAGCCACCTAGCCGGAGGGAGATCGTCGTCCTTAACTAAAACAATGTCGCCGATCAGCAGCTCCGGAACCTGATTAGATTATTTATGCCTATGTAAAAATTGTGTCAAATACTGTTTTGACCATTTTCACCAAAAGTCTTGCACAATATTTTGTGTGTATTGCCATCTCCTAAGACATTGATATTGGTGCCTACCGAGTACAAACAACATGTTTGTGTAACTAAAACCTAACCGTTCTCCTTGCATTATGACTACCTAGTATTTGGAACAAAGAGCATTAACTGAGGACCACCATGAAGAGTTCGTTCTTGGACGTCAGCAAGTAACAGATAATATGTCAAGTGTAACTGGTACGGAATCAAAATTGGATGCTTTGCATCTGAAGAAAGCTGTGCCTTTTGCAGTCTACCGTCCACCCTGAAGATACCATCCTCATCTAAACAAGGATTAAGACTGCGTATTTTGCTTTTTTTATTGGTTGGCAATCTGCAAAAAGGTGAAATTTAGAACAAAGTTCAGTGTCTACAACATATTTTGTCACTGTGCATACGGTCACCTTCTTTTTCGTTTCTTCAACGTAGTATCTTGGTTGCTGCTCAGTGGACTGTATTTGATAGCTTTTTCTACCAACCAAGATGGACCATTTTTCCACAACTGTATTTCAGGGTCTACGGAAGGCTGAATACCACGCGATGCGCAGTCGGGATTTTCAGAGGAGCGAACGTGTGACCATTGTTTCCTATCAAACAAGGTGAGTATCTCAGAAACCTTATTGGCAATGAAGGTGTGCTATCGACTAGGGTGGCTACTAATCTATGCTAGAACCACCTGAGAGTCAGTCCAAGAATGAACATGACTACGCGAAACCTCTAGTACTTCAGACACCTACAACTTTGCCAATAAGACCGCTGACCGCTGAATAGGACCACATGATTCTAAACGCGGTATCGATACTTGTTTTTTCGGTGAAACCCTCGTTTTTTATGATTAACGTGAGCCATGCCACTGCTGTCTACAATCTTAATTCCCGTTAAAGATGGGGGCTCCGCCTTCAATTCCCAAAACCTTTTCAATACTTCATCGTTATCAACAGTGGTATGCATGTTGATAACCCTATTTTCATTTGAAGACTGGAAACTGCACATAGGTTTCGAAGAAACCTGGCCAGATAGAATCCATCCAAGCCTAGTATTCAGCGCTACTGGAGTACCTGGAGGACCCTTGATTAAACCTTCACCTATAATCTGACCGAAAATATCAGCTCCCAGCAACAAATCAATTTTATTTGGATTATGGAAATTGGGGTCTGCTAATTGTATACCTATTAACTGAGGATACATTTCCAACTTTACCTTTTCAGATGGTACCACTGATGTCAACTTATTTAACACATGAGCCCTGACGTCTACAACAAAATTGAGATCATGTATTGACCGCAGTTTGATACAAACTGATGACTTAGATAATACTGAGTCATTGTGATCACCAACACCTGAAATAAAGGTTTTGTTTGGCATCTTTTGAAGACCGAGTGCTTGAACAGCAGCTTCGGTAATAAAAGAAGCCTGAGATCCTTGGTCTATCAAGGCTCTGAGAGTACAGTGATTTCCCGACTTTGACTGTGTTCGGACTAACGCAGTAGCCAAGAGAATTTGACTATGAGCACTTGAATGACACGCTACGACATTATTAACATCCTCAGTGACGTTAAAGCCACCAGACGAGGAAGTAGCTACAACAATGGCACTCTTCTCAACGGATGGATCAGCGACATTGTTTTCCGTTGACTTTGGGACACTCTGAGAATGTAACAGAGAGTGATGTTTCTTTTTACATATACGGCACCTAGAGGCTTGACGGCATGCGAACACAGAATGGTTTGGACCCATACAATTAAAGCAAAGGTTATTTGTTTGAACGAAACTACGACGTGCTTCAACAGTTTCCTTTGCAAAGCTTTTACAATTACTTAGTTTGTGGCTTTCTGAGCAAAAAATACAAGATAAACTCGTATCTGCAGTGGCGTGGTGGACATTAGTATTAAAATTAGAGTTGTTGTAGTTATTACGGGTAACATTTTGTTTCGGAGATCTAGGTAAAAATTCTAGAGACCTGAAGCGGTGCTCTAAAAACTCTTTAAATTGGTGCATGGACGGGAGCTCATCCGAAATACTTATCTGAGCCTCCCACAATTTGCGAGAGTCTGAGTCTAATTTAGAGCTGATCAAAAATACAACAATCGCATCCCATGAGTCTGTGCAAAGACCCAAATTCTTTAACCCGTTCAGACAGTCAACTGTTGTATCTAATAGCGACTTGATTGAACTGGAAGACTCTATTGTAATATTCTACTGACCAATGAGGCGCTTAAATAAACAGTTGGAAAGAAACTTCTTATTACTGTACCGTTTATTTAGAAGTGACCAAGACTCAACATAATTTGCTTCAGTAACTGGTACATGTCTTAGCAACTGTTCAGCTTCTCCCGACAAATGAGCTTTCAAGTAATGCAACTTGTGAACATTTCCTAAATTTATGTTATTGTGAACAAGCGAAACAAATAAATCTTTAAAAGTAGTCCATTCTGTATATTTCCCACTAAAGGTAGGAATGGTTATTTTAGGCAACTTGACGTTAAAACTAGACGAGGAATGAGAACTGCTTGATAAAAAATTATCTTCGACTACTTGCTTCTGGGACTTAATAAGTTTAAGTAATGCGTCTTTCAACTCCGACTTATAATCGCAATATTTTTCCTGAGTGTTTTCAAACATATCATTTTTATAATAATCCGAATTCTTGAACTCTACGTCATCTACATCAGTTATCATAGTACGGTGTGTGTCGACAAAAGATTTCCATTGTTCCTCTAAGTTCTCTAGACGAGTCTCTATGTAGCTTTGAGTAAGACGTTCTTTGGGTGACTTTTTAAAATTAACTTTTCCCTTAGTAATGGTACATTTAACGTCTTCCTGCAACTTAGTTAAGGCTTCCATATTGATATCGGAACTACTTGGAATAGAGTGAAACGATTTGTCTTCAAACATAGAACGAATGTTGTTTTATAAACTAACACATTAACAATAAACACACACTAACACCGTACAATCACAAAGTATTGAAACCACAACTCAGAATGAATCGAAAAATTCAGTCTAAGTCCACAGAAAAAACATTGAAAATTTTTCTAAGTGTTTGAGAATTTGACACTTAGAAAAAATCGGGCATGGATTCCCCGTCAATACAGAATTTCACCTAAAATTTTACAAGTCGTAACTACATACAAATTATTGCTAAAATATCCTAAGTCCTAAATCTAATACACCACTAAAGTCCATACAAATAAGGTTCAAATTGCCACTCACTGTTTGTACCACATGTACCTTCCTTCCGTACCGTATCCAACTGCTTCCGCGGCGCCACTAGTCACCTATGGTTCGTTTCGAGGTTGAAACTCGATCCTCACAACCTGGCACCAGAGGGCGCTTGCGATCCGTCAACTTGTTGGTGTGAAAACGGCCAGAAAATTCCTCTAGGTAGCCCTTATCCGGCTCGAAGGACCAATGTTAAGTGTCCCAAGAATATCGAGCTGAAAAACTTGTTGGTGACTATTTACAAATAAAACAAATGTTTCTAGCTTCTGAAGAGTGTATTCAAATTTCAAATAGCCAGATACGATGTAATCGGCAAGCAAAACCATAGCGAGATTCAGATCTGGATAACGCTATCTATGAAATCGAATATGAACTAACGTTTACATACAAAACATATAATGACTTTGAACACCCCTTGACCCAATTAATCAAGTACTTGCTCCTGCAAGTACTTGATTAAGATCTACAAGAGCTTGACTTCTATAATTTTCTACATTGTTTTGCAGCATCGCAGAATTGGCGGTACTGACGCGACGCGTGCCATTCACTGGGGAAATGTTCGACAGTCACTCAACTCAAAAAAAAAAAAAATGAAAAATTGATGTGCGCTTGGATTCTTGGTACCTACTTCATTTTAAATCGGTTTTTTAAATCAGCGGTAAGAGTCACCACGTGCAGGACAGTTCGTCTCTTGCGATATGTTTTAAAAAAATACTTTTATCTAGTAATAACGTGAAAATATCGCGCCGTTAGTGATTTCTACTTTTTGGTTTGAATTTACAATGTAAATTTTTTGAACATCATTGATTATTAGCATAAGCCATACGACGCCCACTGCTGGGCATAAACTTCCTGCAAGGATCTCCATAGCGATCGGTCCTGCGCTGAGCGCATCTATCCCGTCAATTATTTTTAGTAGGTACTTACTCAATATTGAAATACTAGAAAAATCGACCCATCTCCCACCCAACTAGCTCCGGTTCCGGGTTCGAATCCCACCGTTGCTAGTTGAGAGATGGGTCGATTTTCTGTAGTATTTTTTAAGTGCTACCGCGTTGTGGATAAAAAAATTATGATTATGAAATCTTATGAATAGTAAATAGCACAGTAAAGGATTATTATTTTGCACTTCTTTTAAGAGTAAATTAGACAAGTGACCTAAACTGAAGTTCATACAAGACATGACACAAAACATTTTACTCGACCCTTTACAAAACACCTTCGTTCCCACTTTCTCCGTAGCCTGCATAGACAAAGCTCTCCGCATGCAAATCAGTGTCACCTGCCTCGCGCTCGCGTGCGCTCACCGATTAAAAATTAAAACAACTCGCGGCTATTGTAGTGGAGATGGGACGGAGGGGGGAAGGGGGGGAGGTAGTGGGGGATCAAAGGCGTCTTCCATTTCAATTACACTTAGCTCGCTGAGATTCTATTGCCAATAGAATGCTACAGTACGTGGTTCAATCGATTGACTCAAATCTGATATCTAAGCCCTTTAAACTACGAGTGCAATTGGATTTAGTCGATCGAAATGTAATAATTGAATTTATCAGAAACAGATATTGCTATGTTTTGACATTGTTAGATATCGTAAATATTTACCATGTTTTGATTTATTGTAGAGTTCCCGATATTTCGGCGCAGTTGCACACGCCATGATCACGGAATAGGTACCTAACTGAATAAAGTTATGGGAGTGGATGATAAGAGAAAAAAACCGCTTTTCGTAATAGTGATAATGACCATGCAAGTTTAAAAAGTTGTTTTATCTTCACTCATGTTATAATTTTCGAATTATGAACTCATGCCTGAACGTATACTGATACACTTTATGCCATAGTCAACTTTAAAAAATAAAGCTGCTGTATCCGGGTGTTTCATAATGACCATTATGCAACACCGGGATACAGCTGTCACTCATTATAAAACACTTATATTTCTTAAATCTACAGTCTCCATGGCAACCGTAAGATTTACCGGCCCTGACTTCCAACTTTTTCAAGCTCTTCTTTAGCCGGCAACAATCAGAAACGTTTTTAAAATTAGAATTTTGAATTTAGAAGGAATAGACCGTATAGACTCCTATGAGTGGGGTTTGGCACCAATTCACATTTTATAATTAATATTGATTTGCTTTATTTTTGAAATATATAATAAATGTAATGAGTGTAGATAAAGTACCTAGTGTATGAGACTGCACATAACTCGGTATTAAAACCTCTCCTTATGCGACAGTCACATAAACTACTATTATTAGATACTAGCCTTCCGCCCGCGGCTTAGCCCGCGTGTACTACACGACGTTATCCCGTCCCGAAGGTGATATTTTTCAGGAATAAAAAGTAGCCTATGTCCTTTCTCAGGCTCTAGACTATCTCTGTACCAAAATTTATTTAAATCGGTTCAGTAGTTTAGGTGTGATTGTGTAACACACAGACAGACAGAGACGCATTTTTAATATATATATAATACTAGCTTGCCGGCCGCGGCTTCGCCCGCGTGGACTACACGACGTTATCCCGCAGGAATGTGATATTTTTCCGGGATAAAAAGTAGCCTATGTTCCTCTCTAGCCTACAAAGTATCTGTGTCCCAAATTTCAGCCAAATCCGTTCAGCCGTTTTGGCGTGATTGAGTAACAAACATCCAAACATCTAAACATCCAAACATCTAAACTTTCACATTTATAATACTAGCTTTCCGCCCGCGGCTTCGCCCGCGTGGACTTCACGACGTTATCCCGCGGGAATATGATATTTTTCCGGGATAAAAAGTAGCCTATGTTCCTCTCCAGGCTACAAAGTATCTGTGTCCCAAATTTCAGCCAAATCCGTTCAGCCGTTTTGGCGTGATTGAGTAACAAACATCCAAACATCTAAACATCCAAACATCCAAACATCTAAACTTTCACATTTATAATATTAGTAGGATTAGTAGGATATAATATATAATATATAAAGTAAGGATTATTCAAAGTAATAGCACAGATAATATAATACTAGGTAAAACTAAAGTTGGCGTGTAATTAGTAAAAAACTGTATTTACAATTAATCCACTGGGATTAACTTTGTATCATGGTATTAGACCGGGAGCATATATTTTGTCAGTCATTTCCTCTCGAGCGAAAACTCGTGCAATGCTTGAGAGAGTTGTATTTTGAAGTATGGTGAACGTCAGCTGCCGCTCCGTGGGTGGGTGCTGCAGCGGCAGCCCCTCAAACACGTATTTTTTTTTTTTATTTTCAGTCATTTCCTCCCGACTGAAAATTTGTTAAATGATAGTTAACGCAATTATTAGAAGATAAAAAAAGTCAGCTGGCCGTACCGTGGTGGATTATACGTCAGCTGGCCATAGGAAAATGCAAAAAAAAAATTTTCGTTCAGTGATTTCCTCTCACTTGAAAATGTGTCAGATGATAGTTTACATGCTATTTTGAATAAATAAAAGCGTCAGCTGGCTCTATGTTGGTGGATAGGTCGTCAGCTGATGCAGTGAAATAGGGAGCATGAGAGTCAGGGGCGAGCGCCGATCGCTTATTTAAATACGTCAGCTGGCCGGTTTTCCACCAACATAGAGCCAGCTGACGTTTTTAGGGTTCCGAAGTCAACAAGGAACCCTTATAGTTTCGCCATGTCCGTCTGTCCGTCCGTCTGACCCCAGTCTAGCTCATAGACTCTTAGACCCCAGTCTAGCTCATAGACTCTTAGACCTAGAAATCTGTAATTTGGCATGAATACCTATACATATTTATCACGCCAACAAAGTGGTAAAGCAAAATTTAAAAAAATATTTTTTTTAGGTTACCTCCCCTACACGTAAAGTGGGTATGTAATTTTTTTGTCTTGTCTACCCCATAGTGTGGGATGTGGTTGGATAGCAATTTCAAAAATGTTGTGGGTTCGTAAAGACAGTTTTTTGATTAGGCATCTGTTTGTGAATTATTAAGCTACCCACAAAATTACATACCCACTGTACCTGTAGGGGAGGTAACTTATAAAAAAATATTTTTCAAAATTTTGCTTTACCACTTTGTTGGCGTGATAATTATGTATATTCATGCCAAATTACAGCTTTCTAGGACTAAGAGTCTATGAGCTAGTCTGGCTGGGGTCTAAGAGCCTATGAGCTAATCTGGGGTCAGACGGACGGACAGACGGACATGGCGAAACTATAAGGGTTCTTTGTTGACTACGGAACCCTAAAAACGTCAGCTGGCTCTATGTTGGTGGAAAACCCGTCAGCTGACGTATTTAAATAAGCGATCGGCGCTCACGCCTGACTCTCATGCTCCCTATTTCACTGCATCAGCTGACGACCTTTCCACCAACATAGAGCCAGCTGACGCTTTTATTTATTCAAAATAGCATGTAAACTATCATCTGACACATTTTCAAGTGAGAGGAAATCACTGAACGAAATTTTTTTTTTGCATGTTCCAATGACCAGCTGACGTTATAATCTACCACGGTAAGGCCAGCTGACTTTTTTTTATCTTCTAATAATTGCGTTAACTATCATTTAACAAATTTTCAGTCGGGAGGAAATGACTGAAAATAAAAAAAAATTACGTGTTTGAAGGGCTGCCGCTGCAACACCCACCCACGGAGCGGCAGCTGACGTTCACCATAATTCATAATACAACTCTCTCAAGCATTTCGCGAGTTTTCGCTTGAGAGGAAATTGGTCAGTAAAATCTGTTGCTGGCTCACGGACTATATGTCATTGTAGCTGGGTGAAAATCATTTAAAATGACCATTGTGACAAAAATGAAACAAAAATGATACCGTAACAAAAATGAAACCCGTAACAAAAAATAACAAAGATGAAATATTAGGGTCTTTTCACAAGTCACATAAAACGGATTTATTTTTTCCAGGAACAATAAAAACATTATTTTATTTAAAAAAACCACTTATAATAACAAAAAAAATAAACTTTCATGAACGCAAAGGATTCATTCATTGGTAGCTGGTTGGTAAAATCAACGTCAATGACACTCTTAAACTCTGTCACAGAATAGATATAAGTACTACCAGTCACGATCAATAATATGTAAACAAAAAACATTTATGGGCATTCTGTTCTTTCAGCCTCTGTCTACAAGGACGCTGTCGTTCGGCTGCTGACATCGGCATTCTAAAAAGAAATATAGAGAAATATTGCATTGTGAATGCAAAAAAAGTAAAAATTTAAATAAGAAAAATATTGTTAGTAAAAACAAAATGGACAAATAACCAAACAGCACAATATCAGCATGGATACTACGTAATTAAAGTCTGGAAATACATAAAAACACAGATTAAACACATAACCCTCATTTTGGGTATCACCGTGGTTGGGTACAAAAAATCAGTGTTGTGAATGCGGCTTTTGTTCATTTTTGTTATATCATTTTTGTTACGTGGGAAAAAAACGTGCCGACCCATAACAAAAATGAACAAACTTACTACTTGGAATAGAATCGAAAATATTTTAAACCAAATAAAAACGTCATGAGTGAAAGCTGTTTGCATTTCAATAAAGATCGAAAACAAACCGTTTAAATGAATCGATTAAATATATAAGTATTTTCATACCTGCATATTTTGGTAGAGACTACAAAAATGATGAATCAAAATTGTAATTTTCGCTCGGAGACAGAAAACCACGCGTTCACTCACTTTTTCATGCGATGACAAAATGACCGACACATAATCACTTCTGGCATCTGATTGGCTCCTTAGAGAGCAAGTGTTGCCCTTTGGTAAACAACAAATAATACTAAATAAGATCGTTAGAAAAATGAATAACGAAAATGAACACATTCTTGGACATTTATTTGAGAACAAAAATTTATTTATAGAAATAAGCTTAGAATAATAACGCCTAGAAACCGAGTAGGCCTAAGAAAATGAAGCAATTCAAACTGAGCCAATTTGGCTCAGTCGGCCCGACTTTACACGAACGTCCCGTCAGTTGTCAAGGTTACACGTCAGAGTAAACATCTCTGATAATTTAAATAAACTATGATGGTTTGTGTGGTCAATGGCTGTCACAATGCTTCGGATAAGGAGAAAAAAGCCTCGAACATAACATTTCATACGTTAGTTTCACTATATTACTTGTATTCTGCTAAATATTCACTACGTTTGAAAATAAAATTTAAACCCGTCATACTTTTGAAAGTGTTACCAGTAATAAGACATTAAGTTCCCGATTTCTATTGATATTATATATTATACCTAAATACTGATTATAGAAATAATTCTTATCGAAAATGTTTTTGTGACCAATTATAATGAGAGTTGTCAGTTGTAGTAAGATAATACCTTTCCCTTTTTCGTGTAAAGTGTTTAAATAAATATTTATATTTTTTTTTTCATTACATAAGGTAACGGACCTAAATGCTAGCACTGCACCAAATATCAGCACTCCGAATAAATAGTAAAATTAAGTATAAGGTTTTCACGCACTAATTTGAGCTACCACTTTGGAAAATAAATAAATTGATGTTTTGGGAATCCTACTCCGGGCCATACCATACCTACTTTCCGACCCTATAAATGGCGAAAAAATTGTGATCAAACGTTTGTATCCTGCAGTTTGTCCTGTTTTTTGCCAATTCCTTGTGATCGAAGTTAAGTTCATGTGTTTACATTTTATACTTTATTATATCTTTTAGATATTTTTTACTGAAACTTTTGATTTCTCTGATTTATAAGATAGTTTATGAGGATAATCTGAAGAGAAGAATTTGTGGTTATGGTAGATGAGATGGTAGAGAAGCTGATAGATTGGTAAAAATGTGGTGCTGATATATGGATACACTATTTTGCAAATTTCTAACTATCAGCACTGGTGCAGATAAGTGGAAAATAGTACGTAAATACTTATTCCATATTTTTTTTGCATACCGTGTTTATTTTAGGTGTAGATTTTTTTTGATAAAAGTAGATTATACCTTCGGAATCTATATCTTAGCATGGTGCTGAAACTACATTTGCCGTTTGTCAGTATAGTGTTAATAATTGAATCAAAAGCATGCTGATCATTTGGTTATTTTAGCATTTCATCATCTTTCCTTTTTTCAGACCCCCTAGTTTATTTTTATCAAAAAATGTTTAATAAAAAATAATATTGAAAAATGGAAACTAAAAGTATTTAGAAAAAATTTACCCGTCTCACAACCAGCTCCGATGGGACTCGAACCCACGAACTTTCGCTATCCGGGCGACTGCTCTAACCACTGAGCTACGGAGTCATTAGCCGTTAGTCAGTGGATAGAGCAGTCGCCCGGATAGCGAAAGGTCGTGGGTTCGAGTCTTATCGGAGCTGGTTGTGAGACGGGTCGATTTTTTCTAAATACTTTATTTTCCATTTTTTTATAATAAAAATTGCATTGTGAATGCAAAAAAGTAAAATTTAAATAAAAAATATTTCATATAATTTCAATACCACTATCACAGTGCTGATAATTGGTGGTGATGGTGCTGATAAATGGTGAGATAGTCATTTTTTGCTCTTACCTGTCTAAAAAAAATTGGACAAAGATAAACTATTTTTTTCATATATAATCTTACTGATTAAATATTGAAACCAGAAAACTCGTCATAACGGGTGAAAACGTATTTTTCAATGTGATATAGGGTTTAAGTTAGGACTTTACTCTTAAAGTGCTGATAATTGGGTCCTTCACCCTATTTGTTATTTGTTTCACCTAGTGATTTGTACATATACATATAAATATTATGTAATAAAGAAAGCACCTCGTCATGCAATAGTATGACACTTATTACAAATTTTACTTTAAAAACTTAGGTATATAAACATTCACGTAATTCATTAAATTATTTACAAAAGAGTATGTATGTATGTGTTTCAAAGGCAATTTAGGCTGTTATTTGTTACTTATCTTTGAATTAACAATAAACAAACATTATCATGAACAAAAATTCCGATTTCAGGAAATTGTTACACTTCCCCACTTTCGGGGTAATTGTTCCTACTGGACACATCAAAGTTTTGTTTGTGTGCGTGTCGGGGCTGGTCGGCGCACGTAGGCACGTAATGCTCGCACACACATAAATCTGATTTTTTGCTTCACTTTTGACGAAGCTTTAGTATGAAGACTATCGATCTAGCGTAAGCGAAGCGAAGAGTTATTAATCTATGGAAATAAGAAAATAAAATAGTTTAACCCGATATCAGCGACAAATCATATGTCGTAAACAAAAAATAATCATTTGTTTGAATACTGTTTTTTATTGTATTTATTTAGGTGTACTTTGTAACGCTAGTCACGAAGAGGACAAATTATTTTGTATGGAGAAAATCCGGTCTCGGAGCGAATATAGGAGTATATTTATTAAATACTGATAAGGTACATTAAAATTTATATATACTTATTTAGGTAATGTTTCATTATACTAACGTGAGTACTCATTGTATAAATAATTCGATTAAAGTGGACACAATGACAAGACACAACGATTGGCTGACAACTAACTGTATTCTTTTAAAAAAGAGTAACATAAATCATAAACAATAATATTATTAAAGACTATATACATAGAAACATGGTATAATGCCGGCCCACCAGCCAGTCGCCAACATTCCGGCCCCTGGTGAGAAGCACTACCTATGGAGTGGCGACTGACTGGGGAGCTGGCAACAGGTGGACGAGCTTTCTCGTTGGGCGCTTCAGAATGCCCGCTTGCGTTGCCACCTCAGCCACTCTGACGAGTCCATCCTCTCCCGAATACGTTCTTGTGACTCTGCCGAGCGGCCACAGCCCTCTCGGTAGAGTCGGGTCGGCCACCACAACCACATCTCCCTCCTTGAAGACGGTGGTACTTCCACCCGCTGGTCTTTTAAGTAGCGTGGGCAGGTACTCTTTCATCCATCTTGCCCAGAAATGATCGGAGAGGCGGAGAACTCGGCGCCAATCTGCACGACGTAATAAGTCCGTGTCACACAGTTCGCCTGCTAGCCAATTCGAATTCGATGTCGAGCCGATCAAAAAATTAAACGGGGTTATTGCTTGTGGAGCGTCCGCTGCGGAGACTACGTATGTCAATGGTCGGGAGTTGACGAGGCCTTCCGCTTCCAATAAGAGTGTTTGAAAGACTTCTTCCTTGGGGGCCTTATGTGTCAGTGTGGCCTTCAAGGCCGTCTTCACGGTGCGAACCATTCTTTCCCAAGCGCCACCTATGAAGGGCGCTGCCGGGGGGATGAAAAGCCACTGGATCCTGTCGACCACCTCCCACGAGATAGAGTTGTTTGCTGCAAAGTCTTGAACCGGTTGGGCGAAGAGAACTTTGAGCTCTCGGCTGGCACCAACGAACGCTGTCCCGTTGTCTGTAATGATCTTGGCGGGCGTACCTCGTCTCGCGATGAACCTTCTGAAACTCATGAGTGCCGAATCTGTGCTTAAACTTGCGATTATTTCTAGATGGAGCGCTCGAGTGACAAGACATGTGTAAAGCGCCACGTACCGTTTTTCTCTTCGGCGGCCGACTGCCACTTCCACCGGCCCGAAGTAGTCTAGCCCAACGTTGAAAAATGGTCGGGTGCCGTGTTGTAGTCTTTCTGGTGGAAGATTCCCGGTGGCCGGTATGGTTGGACGTTTCCGACGGCGGGCACAGTCTCTGCAGCCAGTGACTATAGTTTTGATGGCTCTTCTGCCTCTGAGTATCCAATACCGAGCCCGTATCTCGTTGAGTACAAGTTCTGAGAAACCGTGGGTTGACTTCACGTGGTAGTGGCTGATCAGCAGACGAACTATATGGTGGCGATCGTCGAGGATTATCCGTGACTGTGTCGAATCCCTGGAGTCCAACATGAGGAAATCGTCTTGTATTTTCAGAGACATGGTTGTGAGGCGACTCGTTTTCGGGAGGGGCTTGGAGCGTTTTATTGCTATGATTTCTTCGTGAAAGCTTTCTTTTTGTGATTTCAAAAGTATCATGTTTTCGGCTTTCAACATGTCGGAAGCTGAAATAGCATTAGGAGCAATACTAAATATTTTAGAATTTTGTGGTATGGTTTGCCGAATTAATAACCAAAACTTACGCGCTGCCAATAAAACGCAGGCAGTAGCCCGTAACAGGCGTAACCAGACGCTAAACCGTGATGCGTCTGGAACAAGTTCTGTTAAGCCATGATTCGGTTCATTCATAAGAAATCCCACCATCTCCTTCATCTCTGGAGGTGGTGTGACCTCATGCAAGGTTGGCTCTTCTGGCCACTCCTTTGGATCAAACAGGAGAAAGGAGGGGCCAGAGAACCACCTGTGCGACATATTGGTTAAGGTGCAATTCGGTCTGGTCGCTTCGTCAGCGACGTTCAGCTCGCCCGGAAGCCATCTCCAATCTGAGGTATGAGAGTTTTCTAAGATTTCTCCTACGCGGTGAGCGACAAACGGCTTGTAGCGTCTAGCATCACCGCGCAGCCACTTCAGTACAGTAGAAGAATCGGTCCAGAAGGTGGTTGAAGATGGCTTCATTCGGTGGCTGTCTTTGATTGTAGACGCTAAACGAAGAGCGATGAGTGCTGCTTGTAGTTCCAACCGAGGAATGGTGGACGGTTTCAGGGGCGTAACGCGCGCCTTGCTGCCAATAAGTGCAAGCCTAAAATTACCATTTCCATAGCTGAAACGCCAATAGCCAACACATGCGTATGCTTGTTCGCTAGCGTCTGCAAACATGTGCAGCTGAACGTCATTAGGTGGAACTAATAAGGTCTTATCAAAACCATAGTATCTGGGAAGTCTAAGGGAGGGCGCTGCGTCTATGTCCTTTTCTAAGTCAACTAAGGTGCTTACATATTGGGGAGGTAGCTGAACGTCCCACCCGAACCCTTCACGCCACAAATTTTGAATCATGATGCGACCTTTAATCGTGATCGGCGTGAAAAATCCGAGTGGATCATATACCTTCATAACAGCGGAAAGGACAATCCGTTTTGTTACTTTCGTTTCAGCCGATAAGTTAAAGCTTCCTGAACGGATAGCCAAAGAATCTGTGCTTGGGTTCCACTTCATTCCCAGAGCGCCAGCGTCCGACGGTAGCGTTGAATCGGTGTCTGGGTGTGCCCATAGCTCACGAGGGATGGATCTCAATACTTGCTGATTGTTTGCCAGCCATGCCCTCATTTCGAAGCAGCATGCTTTGTGCACTGTGAAAACGTCCCCTATCACTTTGGAGGCAACACCTTCGTCCTCAAAGCTAGAAATAAAATCGTCCACGTAATGATTGGTAATAATCTCTTGGGTGGCTTCGGGGTACGTCGCCTGCATTTCTAAAGCGTTTTTATTTTTTATGTGCAAAGCTATGAAGGGACTACATGATGCACCAAAAATCATCGCAGACATGCGATATTCTTTTATCGGGGGTACATTTACACCCGCGCCTACTGAAGGGTTAACAGGGATGTTAGTTGAGGGGTTAATTGTGTCGCGCCATAAGAACCTTTGTGCGTCTCGATCTTGTTCACGTATCGATATCTGTGGGAACATTTCCCGAATGTCACCGGTTACGGCGATTTTCCCCTCCCTAAAGCGAAATAAAATGCCTAATAAAGGCTGGAGTAGATCGGGTCCAACTAATAGCATAGAGTTAAGACTCGCTCCCTTTGTAGTGGCGGCGGCGTCGTGTACAACTCGAATTTTCTTTTTCTGTGGGTGATACACGCCAAAGTGAGGTAAATACCAACGAGTATTGTTAGTTTGCGGATTAGTCGTATGCTCCTTATAATAGCTATCCCAAGAGCATTCCTCCGCGTAGCCCTTTTTAATTATACCACTAACAAAATCTTTGTAGGCTGTGGCAAAGGTTGTGTCTTTCGCAAATTGTCTTTCAAGGGATTTAAACCTCGAAAAAGCTTGCGGATAGCTGTCCGGAGTGACGACCGGCTGATTAAGTCGCCATGGCAAACCTACCTCAAAACGACCAGAAGGAAGACGTCGCGCTGTGGCGTCCACAATGTCTATTGCCCGCTGATCTTCATCGCTGTTTTTCGGTGGAAGCTTACAAATGCCTAGGCAGTCCAGTCTGTATTGTTCCCTTAACAAAGCCTCAATCGAATCGAAATCCGTGTCAGGGGTAGAGTCGCATGCGTAATTTACAAAAGTTATAGGTTTTGTTTTGCTAGACATGCACCCATGTAATGTCCAGCCTAAGAGTGTACGCGTAGCAGCGGGCTGAGCGGCCTTGCCACAACGTACTTCCCTGGGTAGCGAGAGATGCCAATCGCCCGCGCCTATAAGGATAGTGGGCTTGGCGTCTTCGTAAGCTAAATGTTCAATTAAATCTCTGCTCAGGTAGGCGTACTTTTCTAAGTCGGCCTTATCTACTGTTTGTGAGCAGATGCCCAAAGATTTGATACTCCGTGCGTTTGTTATTAAATATTCTTCCGTGAGGTCGCGACCTCTAATGTGAAAAGAAGTGAAACCTACTGTCACTTGTTTCGCCATACCTCCAATTCCTTCAATGACTGTGGGCTCGCTGTGAGTTTCGTCAGCCCCAATAGTCCTGGCGACGTCAGCGTCAATGAGCGTTGCGGTGCTACCGTCGTCGAGTAATGCGTAAGTCGCGAATTCGCCAACAGTACCTCTCACAACCACCGGTACCACCTTTAGAACGGCACGCGGACGCGGTTGTGACGGTGTGTTATCTGTAATGTTACACAATGTGTTATTTACTATATTAGCGCTGTCATAACTCGCTTTCGGTGCTGCTGGGACTGCGGCCTGTGGAATCGAAGAATTATTAAAACTATTCGTAGTTGGCGGCGGCGGGGAGGGAGATGGGGCGCTTAAGCAAACGTTCGCGCTCATAGTCGCGCTTGATAATACTTCAGCTTGTGTTTCCGTAGATGTCGGTGCATTGCCATGAAGTAAAGCGTGATGTCGCCTGGCACAGCCATTAATACCACAGCGTTTTGCTTTACAAGTGTTCCATCGGTGTGCATCGCCCTTTAAACATCTGAAACATACTCTGTTTTCACGCACCCAACGCCATCTGTCTTCGACAGTTATAACTACGAACTGTTTACAAAGCTTTATGTTATGGGCACCATCACAATAGGGGCAGTTAGTAAAAGTAGTCTGCTTGCTGGTAGTGGCGAGGTGAATCACTTCTCGTCTAGGTGCTGCGGCTACCGGCGCTCTCGGCGTATTGTGAATACTATAGGTAGTAGCGACAGTAAAATCAGGTACGTAAGTAAATTTAATCTGCCTATCCGATTCTCTAACTAAAAACATAGACAGTGTTTCTAGCTTCGAGCGCACATTGTCTACGTGCGTGTCGGCAGCGTAGTCAGCGAACCTTGACTTGGTCAGATCGTTAAGTTTCGTCAAAACGCAACGTAAAATCTCGGGGGAGTGTAAATATTTCTCCTGATTCAGGGCTTTTATAAGTGCAACACAGTTACGCACCTTAATGGAACAGTTGTTTAGCTGCTCCGGTGTTGTCACCTTCTGAAGCGCGCGTAAAGTTGCTACCTCTTGCGCCACCACGATCTCGGGGCGCGCGTAGCATTGCTCCAACACTTGCACAATTTCAGTGGGGTCCTCAGTGGTATTGAGCAGAGCTACCACAGACTCGCGTGCTTGGCCACGCAAGGCTTCAGACAGACGAGCTATGTTTTGACTCGGTGTAAACTTTTTTTCTGTTCTGAAAAAGGCAGATTTAAAAGTGAGCCAATCCTTATAGCTACCAGTGAAAGTTGGTAGCGGGTCGGGTTTTGCGCCTATAGAGCTGATAGCTTTCGCTAGTTGCATGAAATCGCTCTCGCGAGAGGGTTCGCCCCGAGCGGCCGTCGGAAATGGTTGTACTATTGGTTCAGAGCGCGTGGCCATGTTGCCACCCAGGGGCGCTGCTGGCTGCAGCGGGGGGATGTCCTGAGTAGCGGTTGGCGCAATGGATTGAACAGGGTTCTTGACTTCTGTCACCCACAGCCGTGTGCGCTCTAAAGTATTCGAGCTACAATCACTTCCCTGATTTGAGCCGGTACCGATTTCAGCAAGAGTTGCTTGGAGCTCCAGCTCCTCCACTTCACGGCGCTTCCGCTCGAGCTCAATGTCCCGCTGGAATTGCCGGCGACGAAGTTCGGCCACTGTGGACAGTTTTCTCGCAGCCGCGGTGGACGACGAGCGTTGTGAGCTGCAAGATGGTCTTTTAACAGTGGTTTTAGGTCCGATGACTTCGGCCGCAGATGCAGAGATTGTTGGTACCACATTGCCCTCGGGGGCAAGCACGAACGTGGGATCAATCTCGGCACCTGCGTGGTTGCCAGCCTGATCTAACTGCAATCTTTGTGCCATTGCTCGTGTTAAAACCATGTAAGAAGGACCAAAATATAAATAATTCGATTAAAGTGGACACAATGACAAGACACAACGATTGGCTGACAACTAACTGTATTCTTTTAAAAAAGAGTAACATAAATCATAAACAATAATATTATTAAAGACTATATACATAGAAACATGGTATAATGCCGGCCCACCAGCCAGTCGCCAACACATTGCTTTATTTAAAAGAATATTTTGTGAAATATCGCGCGTGGACAAATTTTGATGTCAAAATGGTCATCTATATATATAAAAATGAATCCCTATTTCCCTTAGTCACGACATCACGCGTGAACGGCTGGACCGATTTGGCTAATTTTGGTCTTGAAATGTTCGTGGAAGTCCAAGGAAGGATATAGGGGTAGGGTAGGGTAGGGGTAGGGGTAGAGTAGGGGTAGGGTAGGGGTAGAGTACGGGTAGGGTAGGGTGGAGTAGGGGGTAGGGCCACGGGAACGAAGTCGCGCTGGGTCAGCTAGTTTTAAATGATTTTCCAGCTACACAATCAAATACTATGTATGACAAATGCAAAATACTTGCAAAGTAAACTTGATTGACTCAAAGGTGCTTTATACAAATCTGTAATGACAATGCCTATTTTTTATCTTCGGAAGCTTGAAATAGTCATTTTGTTTCTTGGTTCACTGTTTATTTGCTAGCGAATAAACTCGTTGATTGCAAACACCTAAAATAAGCGGGGGAAGTGACCGAACGCCTCGATAGTAATGATGATGACGCGACCATTACGAGAATGTCTTGTGCGACTCGCTAAGTGGTCCGTCGTTAAGGCTCTGTCTGAAAAGCCACAGCCACTGGATAGACCCTGTAACTTAACTTTCAGATAAGTTGGGCACCTGAAAAACTTAAACTGTAAGGTGGGGGTACGTTGCGAAGAAAGAACAATAGGTAAAATGCACACACGTATCATTGTGTATTGTTAAGAATATTAGAACCAAAATCTGAGGCCTTACTTTGAGCTATTGTAATATTATGTTAAAGTAATTATGTTTGCAAGATGGCATTATCCGTAAAGGGGAATTCCTACGGAGACGACCGATTGACCTACTGGAGCGATAAAAGTACCTTTAAAATTGAATTAAGTACTTGGAAAAAATCACACATATTTATAGGACTCTTGACCTGATGGAGAGCATATCTAGAAGAGCGCCAGGTTTTACATAACGCCTAAAAAAAATCTGAAAGCTCAAAAACGGGCAGAATTTGCCCAAAAATGGAGTGTCCATTTTTCAATTAAAGATAAAAACATTAAAGATAGGCCCACTTCATCCTAAAATTAACCATCTAATAAACTATAATAGACCAGCAGTCAGTTAACAAAACTTTTATGGTATTTATTATTTTGATCATTCAAATACATTGTTTCTATATTAGGTACAACAATTCTTCGATGGGCGATTTTGAAATTCGGTGATTCATTTTCTCAATTCGGTGCATTCTCAATTAGGTGCTTAACTTTTCTCATAAACCACTTCACAATATTTGGTCCCATTGTTATTTTTAGATTCAGGATGAAATAAACTTCAATTTTTATTATGTAAACTACTTAAAGAACCAAATATTAAATCAACCACCGAATTGAGAAATAAAGAACCCTTTTGTAGAAATGCTCTAAAGTATAGCTCCGACATTTAATCGATATTACTTTAATATTGCGATAACAGCTGGTGGTAGGCTATTAATTGAACCCGGGCATAACCGTAGTTTTGATTATAATTTTGTGTTTTATTATTTATCCGGACTTGTCTATCAGGATTTTTCTTTATTTAATTTATTTCTGTCATAAATAAACTACATAAAAGTACGTTAACTAAAATGAGACCTAAGTAGTTAAATTTTAATACAAAACTCACCAATGATTCCCTTGGAAAGTATAACTTTACCGGCAATCGCAGCTCTACAGAACTACGAGAAATCACCAATCTTACCGCCCCGCCGCCCGCCGGCAAAGGAAGCCACTCACATATTTCGCGGTGGAATCGAACAGGGCTCTCCACAAAGCTGCAATTGAAATGGACCTCGACCTTCATCACGCCCTGCGCATACGAAGGACCTTTTGTCCGCCGGCATAACCTAAAAGTGGAAACATTTGCTGCGAATGTAAGGTAAACAAAGATTGTTCTGCCCATAAAGCTCCTCCTGCCACCTTGCTAGATCTTTACGAATAAAATAAACGTAGTAAGCATTGAGTTCGTGGCGAAAATTACCACTTTTTAAGTTATTACGGAGGACAAAAGTTCCTCGTCTGCTCAGGGCGTCAAACGGGCCCGGTGTAAGTGCGGCCACGGGCCGAGTGCGGCCATGGGACGAGTGAAGCCATAGGCGAGCGGAGCCACGGCCACGGGCCGAGTAACGGTAATAGCGGGCCAGGTGGGATTATCTGCGTCCTACCTATGAGCCACTGTTGCCGATATCGAGGGTGTTTATAGAAAACAACACGACCAAGACCGCAGCATAAAAACTATCGTTACTGGTCATGGTTATCGTGATCGCAATATTTTGTACGAAAACCAGAGCAGCGCATCTATTGGTCGTTTATAGGACTAAAATTCAATGTATTGACAGGAGCACTTTGATTTAAATAATTTTTAAAATTTTGAACATTTTAACTTGAACGTCCAATTTATTCAAATTAAAACAATTTTTTAACCACCGACGCAAAAAGAGGGGTGTTATAAGTATGACGTGTGTGTGTCTGTCTGTCTGTCTGAGGCAACGTAGTTCCTAAATGTCTGGGCCGATTTTGATGCGGTTTATTTTTTAGTTGAAAGCTATATTAATTGAAATGGTTCATATCTACAGCATTTCATCCAGCCATTTATGGAGATGGTCAACTGCCTGCCGAAACGGTAAAAGATACAGAGGTGGTGGTGCGTAGTAATGAAGACCCAGGGCAAATATTGGTCAATAAAAAAGTTTCTGTCTGTACTTATATTCGTAGTGCCTAAACTGATCAAGTGATTTCAATGCGGTTTTTTATCAATTTTGTGTGTAATTTAAAAAGATGAAATAAAAATAAAATTTTAAATACCCGCGACAAAAAACGTCAAATTAGTAATAACATTTCTCTCTGGGTCGGGGGACCCCCAACGTATAATATACCCTTTTGGTAGTTCTCTTTTTGTGGTCCCCCGACCGAAAGAGAAATTTTATTATTTGACTTTTTTTGTTGGGGGTTTAAAAAATTTAAAAGTTTTATTTTTTGTACATATATTGTTGCAGCACAATGCTCTTAGTGTTGTATAATCTGTAAAATATTGTGTTATTTCAATAAGTATTTCGCACAAAATGTAATGATTTTTATACGCAACTCAGCCGTGTATTACAATCTTACTCTGTATAATGAGCCTTTTCACTTCATTCGGCTGAAGTTAAAGTCACTTAGAATATTTAACTCCAGGCCATATTTTCGCTTTCATTTTAACTTATTATTCATCTCTTTTTAAAAAATATAATGAGAATTATTCAAGCAGCATTACGGTCAGTCGGCGGGTGTAAATTATTCATTACTTACTAGGATCTTCTAAAATATAGAATAATATGAGACACGGGCGACTGTAGCTGTATAAATTATACACATTAGCGGAATAACTAAGCCCAGGAGACGTATTTCCGTAGCGCTCGACCAAACGTATACGTCAACCAGACGTTTACGAAATCCAATTCTATTACACCCGTTTTCATTCGTTATCTGTGTTGCTCATAAATTTGAAAGTCACGGAGAAACTTTAAAAACATAGCAAAATGCAAACACAAACACTTGTCATATGATCATCAGTGACGACATCTAGCGGCCACAGACTAATCCTTACTTCCTTACTTCACTACATAGTATAAAACAAAGTCGCTTTCTCTGTCCCTATGTCCCTTTGTATGCTTAAATCTTTGAAACTACGCAACGGATTTTGATGCGTTTTTTTTAATAGATAGAGTGATTCAAGAGGAAGGTTTATATGTACTTTTTATCCCGATATTCCCACGGGAACGGGAACCACGCGGGTGCAACCGCGGGCGGCCGCTAGTATATTATAAATGCATCTCTGTCTGTCTGTGTGTTAGACAATCACACGTAAACTACTGAACCGATTTGAATGAATTTTGGTACAGAGATAGTCTAGAGCCTGATAAAGGACAAAGGCTACTTTTTATTCCTGAAAAATATCACCTTCCCGCGGGATAACGTCGTGTAGTACACGCGGGCGAATATAAATGCGTCTCTGTCTGTATGTGTGTTACACAATCACACGTAAACTACTGAACCGATTTGAATGAATTTTGGTACAGAGATAGTCTAGAGCCTGATAAAGGACATAGGCTACTTTTTATTCCTGAAAATATCACCTTCCCGCGGGATAACGTCGTGTAGTACACGCGGGCGAAGCCGCGGGCGGAAGGCTAGTAAAGAATAAAGAAAGATAAAGAATTCTACTAGTAGAAATAAGAAACAAGTGGGTCTGACCACTCGTTTAAATTCGTATGTGAATTTTACAATTTCGAATGCGAATTCAAACTCGAGCGCTACGGAAATACCTACCTACGTCTCCTGGACGGTAAGTGTCTAGCCTCCTCGCATAAGTCTTACTAGGCGATGAATTATAAGCCTTACTTATCACTCTTGTAGTAGATATCTAAATATTGTGCGCGAGATTTCAAAACCCGGTAAGTAACACTGAGAAGATTAGAAAGCTTTTAGCTCGTCCCGTGGAGCTTTACTTAAGGTAAACGCAAATAGACACGTTTAGATATGAAGGCAAAAATAATTATCTACTCGTTTAAATGTGTAGAAAAGTTCTAGGAAAAAATGTGATAGTAAAAAACCACGAGCCCTATAAGTAGCTTTCAGGCGGGATCCGAACCCGCGCCTCCGGGAATCCGGCCCGATGCTCTGACCAACTAAGTTACCGAAAGGCTTACACGACTCGTCGAATTTTGCTATCACTTGTTACGCTGTAGGCCAGCGTTGCTTCATCAATGTGAGGAAATCCTCGCATCCAAAAGAAACATTTTTACAAATAGCCATATTGAGATTTGATTGATTTGATCGCGCCTGAAAGCTACTTATAGGGCTCGTGGTTTTTTACTATCACATTTTTTCCTATACTTACAAAATTGCATTGTGAATGCATAAAAATAATATAAAATCTAGAAAAGTTTTCCTTTTTGCTAGTTAGTGAGATTAAAGTTAAGTAAGTACTTAATTATTATAGACTTCGTTTTCGCATCCGTTTATTTCTTTGACGTTGTAATGTAATGCTTGTATTTCTAGTTAGAGATAAGATGTCAATTTCTCAGTGACTGAGGTTCCGGGAGCAGTGCGCTTCCAGCTCAAGCCTTATCACCACTTACCATCAGGTGTGATGAAGGCTAAATGCTACACCGTTGTGTATAAAGAATAGATTTCGCAGCTACATATGAATTTTCAAAATAAACAATGAAAACCTTTCTACAAATTCAACTACACCAAATACTGTAGCTGAGCATTATAAATCAATAAATAATTATTTCGATACAAAACATCGTCAACTTTAAACAATCCCAAACTTCTCAGGGTAGCTTTATATGAGACTGCACACGATGCGAGCATCTTATAAATAATAGGATACACCCAGGCGAACCGGGTGAACCGGGCAGACCGGGTGAACCGGTTGCAATTAATCGGGAGATATAGGTGCGCGTCCGGTGCGCCCGCCGCCGCCGGCCGCCGGATGCAAGCACATCTAATTGAAATATAACTTTGCTCAACTAACTCGAGCCACTTTAATGCACAAAGATGGAATCCGAGTAAGATTGTGTTGTTGAGCTTTGCAGTAATGACTGGAGCAATAGTAAGGCAGTTAAACAGCGAAAACCTTATTCATATGGCTGTAATATTTAACGGTATTATGGTTAGCGAAGTTTATTTCAGTTTAAAGTCACCTAAGTGCTTAAGCCCCTTGAATTTACAAAGAGCTAAAAGCACTCATTTGCGTAAACGCGTAACCGAATTGCAAAGCATTTTTTTTTCATAATCTTGTTAGTGGTTTGCAATTATTTTTTTGTAAAATCAAAATGTAAAGCCACTTTAAAATCCATTATCTGCCAATATCAAATAAGTTATTATATTTCAGCAAAGACGCAATAAAGTTCAAACTGAGATGTCTGGAAGTTATAGCTTGTGATTTAAACGCTATCAGCGGCTGAACGAGCCAATTAAACGGGCACGTTACCGCTGCGTTCCAAGTAATAGAGCAATTAAAGTCAGTGCGTCGTTGAGCGGCGCCGCTGGCCGCTCGCTTCGCTCGCTCACTTATCGCTGCGAGCGCGCACCAAATGGGCCGATTTATCGCGAGTTTATCTGCAACCAATATCGCGGCCGATTGCGGCTCGCATGGGAAATGCGCCTGTGTCGGTGTTTATACAAAACAAACTAATGCAGCTGGAGCTATTAAGCGAACAGAGATCTTTAAATCCAAAATTTAACAAGCTGCTGGCATACATTGTAAACGAAATCAACAATATGATATACAAAAAAAATAGGGTTATTTTAACCCACTAGCCCAATTTTTCAGTCCGTGCACTTGTCTCCCCCGGTGTCTACCCCAGTAGAGACACGTCCACTTTTTTGTGGACTTGTCTCCACCGCCCGGGGGAGACAAGTATACTTCAGAAAAATATTAGTTTTTCATCCACTTGTCTCCACCGACCGGGGGAGACAAGTACACTTTAGATTTTTTTTATTGTTATATCCACTTGTCGCCACTATTAGATCGAAATAAATAAATAGAAAAAAAAAAATAAAATAAAATAACTCTGCGCATGGCTGGGGTGTTTTTGGCGCTAGTTTAGATAGATAGATAGATAGATAGATGATTTATTTGCACCAAACAAGCACACATAACAAAAATAAAAAAAACAGAAAATTAATAAAAAGAAAAATCAAATTAAATACTAGAAAAAAAACAAAGTATACTAATCTTATAAATATCATTTTGTGTGCCGTAGCGATGCAAAAAGGCGAAAACTCAGTGGTACATTACTCATAGAGTAAATCACTGATTTTCAGTTTCCACCCAAAACTAAAGTTTCAGTGCTTATCATCTTTATCGATGGTCAAAATGTTTAGTTTTATTTTTTTATTTCGTTTTGTCGTTTTGTCTCCACCGACCGGGGGGGTCGGTGGAGACAAGTCGACAAAAAAGTGGACGTGTCTCTACTGGGGTAGACACCGGGGGAGACAAGTGCACGGACTGCAATTTTTTAAGTTCGATTCAGAATCGGTAAGTGAACAACTTTCTCCTAGAAACATGGGTCGAAATATGACATTTTGTTTGACTTTTCATACAAATTATTTTGATCACGTGATCGATTAACTATGGGAAGTACAACATTTTTTTGTCGTATTGCTATTTTAGTATTTAATAATAGCAATGTGAAACCAAAATTTCCATCACAATGAAACTTCTGAAATATATTTTCTAAAAGTAAATCTCTGGTCAATCGCCCTAAATTTGGGCCCAGACTTAGTTACTCAATTTATTTTTGTCAGTCGCAAATAGCAACTCCACAAATAACTTGACGGTATTCTAAATAAACTCACCGGTATAATAAATATTTTAATTTTAAATGTAAACACTTTTTACAAGTAACTTAATTATTATTTGCCTATCCCACCCCACAGCCAATCCTTTCTCTCAGTATAGTCCCATACTCCTGTCTGTTCCGGTGACAGCAGTGACAGAGGAGCCACTTGCAAAACGAAATTAGCTGTCAAAATGGACTGTCGTATGAAAACTGTTTTAGTTCCAAAGATTGTCACCGAAACAGAAAAGCTTGTCGCACTGTAAGCAGTAAACACCTCCATACATACAAGTTTCGTATCTGTCCGTGCATGCACTGCTGTTCTAATGTTCATTCAAATATCAGAGTTGCACATTTTGTGGCTTTTGCTGACATTGTAGGGCGAAATGTATGCGTTGCAATTGTATTTACGGTCGCAATGACGGCGCTTATGTATAATTCCGCATTCGTATAAACAATTATTCATGTACGTGGTAGTATTCAAATGATGTGCGCGGTTGACTTTAATTAATACGAAATGAAGCCGCGCTTTTGTTCATTTAAGTTTACAATAGACAAGCAAAAGTAATAAGGTAATTTTGTCGGACGGTCTTATTGTTTTACTCTTTATGGTATGTGTGTGTAATACCTATAATAGTCCCATAATCCTGTCTGATCCGGTGACATCCGTGACAGAGGAACCACTTGCAATACGAAATTAGCTGTCAAAATTGGTCAAAATCATGGTCAAAATAGACCGTCGTCGTAAGAAAACTGTTTTAGTTCCAAAGATTATCACCGGAACAGAAAACGTTGTCGCACTGTAATGTTTTTTAGGGTAACGAAACCCTACCACATATTGATAAAGTTTATGTCTTTAAGATGTTACCTGAATTCAATGAACAGTCTGAATTCCATTCACATAATATAAGCAGATGTCATGCCATACCCAGTACTATATTTTCTGCCCTTACGTCTCTAAGTTATTACTCAATTCCAAGCGTACAAATTCAATGAAACCCTCGTCTATAAATACTTCAACGTTCAGCACAAATTATGAGCGGTTTCACGCGACGTGCGCCCACCGCGCCAGCTTAATAACGCACGCCTCGAAAAAATCGCGCGTATTTACGTTGAGAGGGCGCGTTTACTTGCGCGTACGACTCGCTTCGACTAATAAGGGGGTGTTCCGGCAGTAAATCATCATGTGTTAACGCGCGGAGTAAATCACGTAATAACGACCTTACCTGGAGACGCAGTCTTCGTCGTGGTGCGAACGTTCAGTAACACAACTGCTGCTATTAATTCGAAAGTTTGTTTTATGAGTTCGAATCGAAGTTCCCGAAGTGAAGTACCCGAAGCCAAACAAATGGTAATTTATTGATGTTGATATGTTATTATTAGCAGTGACTTATGAAGCCGCAGTTCAGCAATAAAAGGAATTGGCTGGTATGTTTGTTTATCTATACGTTGACACTATTACGAACTGAGGATTTGAAACATTACTTTAGAGCCAATATAAATTTCAATATTTGTACGCCATGATAAGGTAGAATGCATCATGGACTTGTAACTTACTAACCTTCTAACACAATTTCTTTTGTAACACTGCATTCTTACGAATAAATGATTTGTATTTGTATTTGTATGTTGCAAGTTCTCTGTTGTAAAGTAATTTATTTTCCGGCCAAATTTGTTAGTAGGGACTCCACGCGGCTTTACCCGGGTAGCCGTGGGAATATCGGAATAAAGTCCTGATGAAGCTATCTAATTCTCTTCTAGTTTTACTACAAACAAACAAACAAAAAATCTTATCTTTCTATAGATTAGTATAGTTTAAGACATTTATTCTCATTAAGAATTACTTACACAATTCACTTACATGAGAAAAACAATTTAACATATTTAAAAAAATGCGTAAGTAAGGACGGTACTACTAAAACACAGAAACTAAAATTTAACTGACACCGCCACTAACAACAAAGACAGAGTACAGAGTACAGAATAGTACAGATAAAGTATAAAAGTAGACAGTCATTTATCATATACCTACATAGTAAAGATAGATAGATAATGAAGTAGGTAAACCACTCGTTCTTTTAAAAGAAAAAGAAGAAGAAAGAAAGAAAAAAGCGCACCCACTCTCTTTATTACTAGCTTTCCGCACGCGGCGTCGCCCGCGTGGACTACACGACGTTATACCGCGGGAATGTGATACTTTTCCGGGATAAAAAGTAGCCTATGTTCCTCTCCAGGCTACAAAGTATATATGTCCCAAATTTCAGCCAAATCCAGTCAACCGTTTTGGCGTGATTGATTAACAAACATACAAACATCCAAACATCTAAACTTTCACATTTATAATACTAGCTTTCCGCCCGCGGCTTCGCCAGCGTGTACTACACGACGTTATCCCACGGGAAGGTGATATTTTTCAGGAATAAAAAGTAGCCTATGTCCTTTCTCAGGCTCTAGACTATCTCTGTACCAAAATTCATTCAAATCGGTTCAGTAGTTTAGGTGTGATTGTGTAACACACAGACAGACAGAGACGCATTTATAATATAAAACTAGCGGCCGCCCGCGGTTTCACCCGCGTGGTTCCCGTTCCCGGAGGAATATCGGGATAAAAAGTACATATAAACCTTCCTCTTGAATCACTATATCTATTAAAAAAAACGCATCAAAATCCGTTGCGTAGTTTCAAAGATTTAAGCATACAAAGGGACATAGGGACAGAGATAGCGACTTTGTTTTATACTATGTAGTGATAGTGATATAAAGTAAGGATTAGTAGGATATAGTAGGAAGTAAGATAGTAGGATTTCACCAAAGGTTGCCTGGAAGAGATTGCTGCTTGGCAATAACGATACACGGTAAATCTTACTATCACAAACTTGACTATGATGCAAAAAGTAACGCAAATAGCGTCTCTATTGCGTCAAGATAAAATCACTTTTAATGGGTTCATTATTTTCGAAAAATGAAATATACCGCCTTTCCGCCGCGGACAAGGAAATATGCGCTAAGAAATGACATTTTCAGAACTCACAGATGATGATGGGTTTAGATGCAGTACAGTTGAAGTACAAAATTACGAACATTGATGTGGACGCTTATGTTATGTCAAAAGTTTAACTTGTAGAATTCCTTTTCAACATTAATGTTTATAATTCCTTTTAACTATTACAAAAATTATTATCTTTTATTAATATATTATGTATATTAATAAGGCGATAATCCATCACATATTACTAAAAAGTAACTACGTATTCCATGTTTGTATTTTAAACATTATAACAAAACTAATTCATTACTGCTTCGAACTTGGTAACAACGAAAATATACAACACGAACTAATAAATTGTATTATTAAATTTCTGCTTATTACTTGGTCGAGTCTAGTCGAATGTCTAGATACTAAGCAGCAATATTTTGAAGGTTAGAAAATAAATAGGATAGAGCATGTACGCACAATATTTACTAATTTCCAATAACATTATCCTCAGAATAATAATTTTAATGTTAAGGCTATTGTTATTTCACCGAATTTCCATAATGTTGCTTGCTTTAAATTTCGAAATATTTCTTCGAAATATTTTATAATAGGCATTTTCGTCAGAAAAACAAACTTAACTCCACGCTGTCGTACAAAATTGCTCTTATTGCGATGACGTATACTAAGGGCGCTAGAGGGTAACTAGATCAAAATGTTATGTACTGACTGTCGTGCTCGTTCTCGTAATTAATGTTTGTGGTGATCGTAATATTCAGTAAAAACCAGAGCACCGCCTTCTTTAGTCGTTTGAAAAACTTTCAATAAATATTTGACAGTACCCCTAGCATGAAAAACTATCGTTAAGGTAATCGAATAATAAACTATACCATTCTTCAAAAGCTGTCACAGTACTGCTGTCAACTTTGTATTGAATTTCAGTTCCTTATGCTACCGAAAGAGGCGCTGCTCTGGTTTTCATACAAAACAGTACGATCACGATAACGGTTACCATGATGACAGTTTTTCTTTCTAGGGCTACAGCACTTCGACAGCTGTAGCCCTTTAGAGCTTTGGCAACATTTTGACGTATATATGTCGCAGGCGGATGGTTAAATCCGCCGGATAGTTAAGTATGGCAGCATGTACCCCTCGGAAGTCCTGTAGAACACGTGATAGGTAAGAAATCGAAGCGATCGCCTTAAATTTCGTGGTTATTTTTTTTGTGACTCCGTCAACTTATGGGAAGTTAAAATAGCTTACGGAAAAAAATATCGGCCTATGGGTTTAATTAAATGGCGGATTAAACAATTTGGCTGCGACATATACATTTTGACGGTAGATGGTAATAGTTTACTACACGATAGCGACAGAGTATTTCGTGTTTGGGGTACAGTCACACGAAAAAACTAACAAGTATTTTTCAAATTATTTTTACTTCGTTGCATTCACAATGCAATTTTTATTGTTGAAAATAAAGTATTAGAAAGAAACAACCAGTCTCAAAACTAGTTCCGATGGGACTCGAACCCTCGAGCATTCGCCCGGACTGTGAAAGGTCGTGGGTTCGAGTCCCAACGGAGCTAGTTGTGAGACGGATCGTTTTTTTTTCTAATACTTCAATAAGTATTTTTCACTTGTGAAGGTTGAAGGCTTCCAATAAATCTTACTCTTACTTTGGTATTTCTCCTTTATTCATTAGATTAGAACCTTACATGGAAGCACGTAGTACCTACCTTCACAGACAATATTGTAAACCCCTTTTCTCATCAGAGAACAAAGTTATAACTTGCGTTGTAATTTCGCAAACAGAACAACGTAATAAAGTTTAACAGGTTGCTGTGCTCCTATTCTGAGCGTAACTTTAGGCTGTTACGGACCCTTTTTGTGCTTGTCTTTGCTTTGGATGAGTATACCGGGTATTCCAGGTAGTGGCACAGAATAAATAATAGTGCTAAGACACAGAAAACTCACTCTGCAAGCTCACTCAAATAAAAATAAATATTTCTGCGTGGAAATAAAGTCCAATTCCGGTTGCTTTGTCATCGCTTGCCTATTGTTATAATAACCTAGAGTTCGCGCATGCAAGCAAAACTGTACCCAATATCTACGCGCGAGCGTTTCTACTTCTATAAATGTCTCAAACAGCTCGCTCGCTGGTTAGGGTTGCGAGCGACTTGCGAGTTCGGTTTTGTTGTTTCTTTTGTTATTTCTTTTATTTAGACACCCGTAAATACAACAGTATCTTATATACGGATTATTAGAACGTTTAGTAGTCATTGTTCGGTGCACAAAAATCACAGAAATGATCGATCGTTCTACGCGCGAACGTGAAGCGTACGAGCCAAGCGGCATCCTTCTGCCATACGCCTGCCCAGCAGGCGCGCCGGCCGAACGTACCTAAACTGCGGTGTGACACTCCCCTGGTATTAGTATTTGACACTTTTTTCCGCATTTGGACTCAAATTTGGTCCGTTATGCGTGAACATAGCATCGGTCGGTACGGCTAGTCGAGCCATCCTAGCTCCTTCCAGAAGCGCAGAAGCCTCCTGGGGCGTTCACATGCTTCTAGAAGCGAGCAACCGTAGCTATTTAGAGCCTTGGTAGCATTTTGAGGGTAGCTAAATTTTGAGGGTAGCTACATTTTGATGGTAGATGGTAATAGTTTACTACACGATAGCGACAGAGTATTTCGTGTTTGGGGTACAGTTACACGAAAAAACTAACAAGTATTTATAGGAAAAATGTGATGGTAAAAAACCACGAGCCCTATAAGTAGCTTTCAGGCGGGAAAGCTACTTTTAGGGCTTGTGGTTTTTTACTATCACATTTTTCCTATACTTACAAAATTGCATTGTGAATTTAAAAAAATAATTTAAAATCTTAACAAGTATTTTTCAAATTATTTAATAGTACTTTTTTGCATTCACAATTTTTATTATAGAAAATGAAGTATTAGAAAAAAACGACCCATCTCACAACTAGGACTCGAACTAGTCCCATCGTAGGACTCAAACCTCGAATGCTCGACATTCGCCCGGACAGTGAAAGGTCGTGGGTTCGAGTCCCATCGGAGCTAGTTGTAAGACGGGTCATTTTATTTCTAATACTTCAATAAGTATACTTCACTTGTGAAGGCTAAAGGCTTCCAATAAATCTTACTCTGACAATTTTTGGTATTTCTCCTTTATTCATTAGATTAGAACCTTACATGGAAGCACGTATTACCTTCACAGACAATATTGTAAATCCCTTTTCTCATCAGAGAACAAAGTTATAACTTGCGTTGTAATTTCGCAAACAGAACAACGTAATAAAGTTTAACAGGTTGCTGTGCTCCTATTCTGAGCGTAACTTTAGGCTGTTACGGACCCTTTTTGTGCTTGTCTTTGCTTTGGATGAGTATACCGGGTATTCCAGGTAGTGGTTCAGTGGACCACACAATAATTTACTTATTAGCGTTTGTTCTTATCGCATCCGTGATAATTTCAGTTTTCTTAGTTCAATACTGACTACTACTGCTTGATGTACTTAGGGCGTTTGTGCACTACACTGAATTTTACCGATCCGGAAAAAAACGAATGCTTGTATTTTAATAATTAATCATTTAAAATAGTAAGAATTAATTTATTTCGTGTAGTTTCAATGTATCGAACTCTAAACTACACGAAATAAATAAATTCTATTATTTATAATAATTAATTATTAAAATACAAGCATCCGTTTTTTTCCGGATCGGTAAAATTCAGTGTAGTGCACAAACTCCCTTACTTAGCAGTGGGTTACCACCGACTTACAAGTTCTTTTCCGACACTTTTTCAACGACATCCGTAGCCGAGTGGTGTATCTGTCGCAGGCGGATGGTTAAGTATGGCAGCATGTACCCCTCGGAAGTCCTGTAGAACTCGTGATAGGTTAGAAATTTAAGGCGAAGCGATCGTCTTAAATTTCGTGGTTATTATTTTTTTATGACTCCGTCAACCTAATGGGAAGATAAAATAGCTTACGGAAAAAATGATCGGCCTAGGCGTTTAACTGAATGGCGGATTTAACCAGTTGGCTGCGACCTATCCACTGTTTTCAAAGTACCGCTATCTCTATGGTCCCTCTAGGGTAATTATTTTTCAATACTTTCTCGTATCTGGGTGTATGTGGTGTTGTTTCTAATCGCCATAACACAGGGGCTTACTTAACTTGGTATTGGAGCCAATATATGTGATGGTTTCTTATATTTATTTATGAAAATGTGTTAAAATCAAAACTTTAATCTTGTCTCGTAACTTTTGATTAGGATGACTTATTAATGTTCAGTAAATAAATGTAGGTACTTACATCATCCGGTGTTCAATCTATTTCGGAATTGGTTTATTGTTTTACAATACGGTATTTTACTGATTTTTTTTATTTCTTTAAAATGTTTTTCGAAATATTAGCTACACAAAACAAGTTTTCATTTTGAATTATCTTGAATATTTTCAAAGATATAGGACTTCAAACTTTATAATTAGACAAGGACAGGACGCTATCTTAGTGACGTCAGTGGGTTAGTAGCGTCATAATCACGCCATAGAAGATTTCGTTTTAGAAAGAGACAGCTATAGTCAAAATCAAACAGACTATAATTTTTTTATTATAAAACAGATTCAAATTATTTTTTCACATTTGGTATTCTTAATTGCAATATTTTTTAACGTCATCATTAAATATCTACATTTCAACAACAGTAAAATACCCTATTGTAACAAAATAATATAATGTCGAGTGCCTCCATGCTTATTCCATTTCATATTTGTGTTTAAATATTGGGCACATATCACCGTGTCAATAAGAATTTATATCGAATTACTAGCCTTTCACTCAACACTATAACTTTTATATAAAATAAAAGTAAGCTAAAGTGAGTAGGTGTTAAATGTAATCTAATAACTCAGCAGCTACATTATATTTGTTTCATGTTTCATAGTCGTAGACCTGCGGCGCGCTCACTCTGTGATGCCAACTGCAGTTTAGCAGAGTCTTTATCAATTGGCACTGTCAAAATGTATACAGCGGATTATATTTAGTAACAGCCTGTGTAGGTACATGATTTTATAGTTTGCTTGGTACCCAAGACTATCCTAGAGAATGAAGTTAACAAATGCCAAGATAACTATTTAAATCTAAGTGGCGAATCGAGATACAGACACGTTCATTTAATTTTATTTAAATAACAGATTGGTTTTGGTACTTATAATAGATTTGAAACACAAGAGCTTTCCCCCCCTACTTCTTGTACGGGTGCGATTGTTGCTGCGATGCTGTGCAGAAAATGAGAAGAGAGAACTTTACGCCTCATGTTACATACATTTCCATACAAAAATCTATTTACTATGACTGACAGACAACGCACAGCCGAAACAACTGGGGCCCGTTTTTCAAAAGCTTGTAGCTTGTAATACAAGTGGAAGTCCCTTTCTAACAATATCTGTCAAAAAGTGACATACGCTTGTATTACAAGTTACAACCTTTTGAGAAATAGGCCCCTTGGGCGCAAGAAGCTGAAATTTGGCATGTATGTTCCTTGTGGAGTGTAGGGGAGCACTAAGAGGATTTTTGGGAATTCCCCTTCTAAGGGGGTAAAAATGGGGTCTACGCAGACGAAGTCGCGTGCGGAGCGCTAGTACTATTATACTATTCGGAATGGTTTGCTGGTCCGTCGTTTTCGTATCAACCCCGTCATAGTTGGCCCGAGTGTCCTGTAACATTACAGTCGATGGGTTTTCCGAACAACATTTTATTTTATTTAACCCAAATAATTATTAACACAATAAGAAAATCACACCGACACCTGTCGAACCGTTCTCAAATGCGATCTAAATAATAAAATACGAATAGATATAATGCTCAAAAAATTTTTTTTCATATATACATTACCCTCCATAAAATAAATACTATGTAACAATGAAAAGAGAAAGTTTCAACGAATTGCTAGCTCGTTTATTACGAAAATCTTTTACATATAAATACTTTTCATTCAAAATTCATTTTTTTTGTTAATGTTTATGTCAATTGGTAAATTTATTGTTCATGATTATACTTAGATTTCTTTACGGGGGTGACATAGTCAGTATGTGACTAAACCCTCTTTTCAAACAAGAATTTAAAAAAAATCATAATTTGACTTTACTCTCTTACTCGTGTCGCGTCAATAGATAATACATAATATTAATGATTCAGGACCTAGGACACATACATATATGTCTAGTCTAGACTACCTTTTAGCGGCGCTCCCGGCTGCATCCGGCGCTCGCTGGCTGGAAGTCAGCTAAGTGCCGGCACGAGACAGAGCTAATTGACTGACATCTACTCTCGTCTCTTACGGCTGAGTTACTAAGAATAGTCAACCGTAACCGTCGCCGCACACGAGTCACACATGACAGCCATAAAACCCCCAACTTGAAGCTAGAAGAAGAAACAAGTGGAGACTAAATCGTAGCCCACCTACACGACACCGCTCCAACACAGCTCCCGCTCAAAAGTTTGTCAAATAGAGGTAACCGCTCTCTGTCCACGCGCCTACATCTAGCAGACAACTCGCTGTCCTCGCGCTTACAGCTAGCAGGAAATTCGCTTCAACCTCGTCCGTAAGCACGCTTCAAGCGAGCACCGGCCGCTGCGCTGTCTGTCTTGAAACGTGTGGTACGCGAGACAACAAATTGGGTGGCGAGCTTGCGACAAGCTTGCTTACCGCGCGCTGCGTGCTATTTTATATTGTTACTGTAAAGTTTCTACGATATTTAGTCCATATTTGGCTGCTCATACTTTGGTTGGGTGGGAGCCGGTATCGTATAAGTGGGCTACGACCTTACCGGCGTCAACCGTCAATATGTATAAAACCCACCAAATACGGTGCCGACGGAAAATCAGCGCTGGCCACAAGCCAAGCATTATGCTGAGTCGAGACCGTTTTGGGACATAGGTACCGTAGGTTTTAATATGTGTTTTTGTGTAAATATTATTTCGTCGTGATGTTCCAAATAAATAAAAATAAAAAAAATATAGAAAAATCTTTTATTTGGAACAATCAGTTTTAACAATTTTATACGAAACGATAATGTCTGTGGTTAAAATGTTTGTTGTTATTTTAAATTTTTTTCCTTTACTTCTTTCTTTCTTTCTAAAAACTACAGGAAATAAGTTGGTGGCGGCATTTTGTGGTTGTGGTCGGTGGCCCGTGTGCAGCCAGACTTAGCAGTAGTAGAAACGACATAAAAATGTAAATATCTGAAGTAGAAGTAAGAGAAAAGTTAAAATATAACATAACTGTAGTCTGTCGCCATTAAAACAATGTTTGTAGTATTGTTGCACTCCTAGTTGAGATAAGATAGCAAGTACCTCAGTGCTTGAAGATTCCGGAAGAAGTGCGATCTCACCTTATCATCTCTTAACTTCACAACTTCATCGGGTATGATGAAGACTTAGCGTTTCCCCGTAAAAGATATAAAGAAAACTCCCAACTCATATTCTTTAATACACACTGTTCAGTTAGGTAGTATAGTGCTCTTTCAAAGTATCACATTGGTTTTATAGTAATAGTTTATCATTAAACCCAAAGAAAACTAAGTGATTAAAATTTTCGTTACCTAAGTTGATTTTCATATTAGACTAGACGGCGATGTGGTCGAATTCATGAATAATACAAATGTTCTCTACAAAACGCTACAACACGTCGCGACGACGTGACTTGTCGCCAGCTAAGCAGTAGATCCAGTGCCATAATGGACTACCGATAAGGCATTCATATCTCCGAGTGGCGCCAACAATAACAATATGACTCTATAATTTATATAATTTATGAAAGGCGCATCACGAAAGAGATATATTGTGCGAATGTGGAAGGACCGGTTGCGCAAGGGCGTCCCAGAAAAACGTACACGGACCAAATAGGAGGTTTAATAAAAATGACTGGTGTACGCAGTGACAAAAATCGCCGGGCATGTATGAAAAGATTGATGGATGTGAATGAAGCGAAAGAAGTGAGCAAGGATCGTAGCAGGTGGCGATCCATAGTCTCTGCCTACCCCCGTGGGAAATAGGCGTGAGTATATGTATGTACTAGCTGACGCGGCAAACGTTGTTTTGCCATATTAATTATAGTGGACCCGGTAAACTTCGTATCAGCAACATCTATTATAGATAGACAGATGAAAATAAATGATCGCGAAGAAGTTTTATACACTGCCTGCAACAAATGTCACTTATTAAAAAGTAGGTAATCCAAAGCGGCTAAAACGTCAGTGATAACAATACTCTTTGACATACCTCTTTGGAAGAGGCTATGAAAGAAATGACAGTTTTGTATAGTACGACCACAGACTGTGGTACGACAGTTTATCGATTTTCTATACAAAATAATCATTTTTAATTTATAATTTTCCGGTATAAAAAGTAGCATATGTTACTCTCCAGCTCCTAAACTATCCCCATACCAAAAATCGAGTTGATCCGTTGCTCCGTTTTGACGTGAAAGACGGACAAACAAACAAACACGCACTTTCACATTTATAATATTAGTATGGATGTATGTAATTATATATAATGTATATGTAATTTATATATAATGTATATTGTATGATTTTAACAATTTAATTTAATTTTACCTTTTTTATGATTTGATCTAATGTTGAAGCTTGTTATTTACACATATCTGTGGATTTGCAGTTTAACTTCTTTACCAGAATCATGTGAAATCTGAACAGCTATTGCTGTAAATCTGTTTTGTGTAACAAAATGACGAAGCCATGTCCACTCTAGTTAAGTGTCCATGGGTCCGTCAGCGTGTCTCTAGTGTTAAACGTATTGTAAAACTGTGATCGTGTTCCGCTTGGATAACTACTTAGGTACAAACCATATAATTTTGTAACACACTTCACTTAAACTGAAATGTCGTAAAAACGCTGCAGTATACATCGTCACGTGACTTGTCGCCAGCTGAGCGGCAGTCCCAATGCCATAATGAACTGCCGATAAGGCTTTCATATCTCCGAGTGGTGGTGTTGGTGGTGGTTTTTAACCGCCTCTGTGGTCCAGTGGTTCACACCACCGATTTCAGACCAAGAGGTCCCGGGTTCGATTTACAGTGGGGGTACATATTGTATTCGGTTTGGTTGGTGGCCTACCACCAAGTTCTAACTTGTTCTTAGTCCGCCTGGCTAGCTACCACCATCTTATCTAAGTTTGACGCCATAACAATGATGTTTTCAGCATTAATGTGTTCCGGCAGTTAGAGATAAGATCGCCAGTTCCTCAGTGATTGAGGATTCCGGGAGTATTGCGCTTCCACCTTCAGCCTTATCACCACTTAACATCAGGTGTGATGAAGGCTAAGTGCTACCCTGTTGTGAATAAAAAAAAATATAAAAATAGTAACACACTTCACTTAAACTGAATGTCGGAAAAACGCTACAGTACATCGTCACGTGACTTGTCGCCAGCTGAGCGGCAGTCCCAATGCCGTAATGGACTGCCGATAAGGCTTTCATATCTCCGAGTGGCGCCAACAATAACAATATTAAGATATGGAAATGCAGACACGCTGATGAAGCCATGGCCACTCTAGTTAAGTGTCCATGGGTCCGTCAGCGTGTCTCTAGCGTTAAACGTAGTGTACAACTATGATCGTATTCCGCTTTGATAACTACTTAGGTACAAACCATATAATTTTGTAACACACTTCACTTAAACTGAAATGTCGTAAAAACGCTACAGTACATCGTCACGTGACTTGTCGCCAGCTGAGCGGCAGTCCCAATGCCGTAATGGACTGCCGATAAGGCTTTCATATCTCCGAGTGGCGCCAACAATAACAATATTAAGATATGGAAATTCAATACTCCAACGAGGGCGCCGAGGCCTCACTCCCATTCGCCGCACTCGAGCGCTCTGTTTAGAATACTAAGTGTTACAGATTTCGAAGGCTTTTAAGGTGCACCGCCTTTGTGTAACTGTTATTGCTGAATACTCTTTAAGTATTCGTTGTCAGTATATTTTTATTGATTCCGTTGTAAAGAAATGTAGCCGCGAAATATATTAGGTGTTTGTATCCCAGGAGTATTCAAATGACTTTCATTGTATTAAAACGACTATCGTAAAATCAGAAATCTGGCAGAACCCATCATTTTACAGAATAAAATTAAGGGAGTATCCGAAAATAGACATTTTGTGGTCATCATTTTAAAAAACATGCTTAACAATATTATTCCGGTGGCTGCCCTGTCATAGCCGAATTAGTCATTTCTTATATTCAAAGTCAAAGTCAAAATCTTTATTTTAACTGAATTTAAGTACCTACTAAATGAAATAGGAATAGGTACTTTTGAATCATCCAGCATTTTTTTCTACCACCCGTTCCTCTTTTAGCTGACAAGAAATTAAGTATTCAAAGTATTACAACGATTATAAAAATCTTTATTCTATAGATAGTTATTTCTCGGGCTGAAGCCGGGGCAGACGCTTGTAAATCACACGCGACCATATAAGAAGAGAAACGACCCCATGTATAAGATTTAGAATTCCGTGAGCAGTATAACGTATAACATTCCATTTTCAGAACACATTTTCCATTTTATTCCTTTTGTTTTCGACAGCTGGTAATACTATAAAGAGGAAATTGTTTTGAAACTATTATAATCTGGACAGAAAATATCAAATACAAAAGGTTAGATAAGAACTTAAATCAAATACGCTTGTTAAAACTCACTGTCCAGTTATGACAGAATCTAGTAATAAGTGTTTTTGTAAAAAAAAAACGTTTTTATGACTAGCTTTTTTGTTGACTGTACTTATATATTGTATTGTCATCCAAACCAAACCTGTATGCAAAGTTTCAGCTCAATCGGATACTGGGAAGTGGGTCAAATTTAGCTTGCAAGATTTGTCCCCCACTAACTAACTAATAAACTAACTTACTACTTGTAATAAGTTTTTAGTAATAATTTCATTTTTATGACAAGCTTTTTTGCTGACTGTACCTTACTAATATTGTATTGTCATCTGAACCAAACCTGTATACAAAATTTCAGCTCCATCGGACACTGGGAAGTGGATCAAATTAAGCTTGCAAGATTTGTCCCCCACTAACTAACTAACATACTAACTAATGCCCGAATACTCGTACGCTACTTATCTTTGGGAGCGTCTCACACATGAAGTTTGACTTAATACTCTGAGGTAACTGGAGCTCTCACCCTGAATAAAAAAGTGTCGCCAGCAAATTTGACATTTATGTATGTAGTGGCTGTCAGTTGTCTCATATGACCATACGTATTTTTTTTAAGTGTGGGTGACACGGAAGACAGCCACTGTGTTATTTGTGGTATTCAAAAAATTGTTCGTACTGCACTCTCCAGTTACCTCAGTATTAAGTCGAGCTTCATGGTCTCACACATCGCCCTGTCACTTTAAATGTCAAACGTATGAAAGAGATGCCATGATGTTTGAGACGCTCCCAAAGATAAGTAGCGTACGAGTATTCGGGCATAACTAACATGGCAAGCTAATAAAAAGCTTGTAAAAAGGGGCGGCGCTAACAAAGTTTCTAATTTTGCTATTTAGACAGATTACGGTCCCTGTAGCCTTGTTCACGGTAACGGCCGATGTAGTTGAAAGCAGCGTTAATAAATTGAAACATGTTCCGTCCTGTCCCGCGCAGGTACGCCGCTGAAGTGATGTCACCACTCGCTCTGAGACTTGTCCGCTCTACGTCTAAGTTTCCTGTTCGGAGTGTGGTATCGGAATGATATCGGTGAGTATACCGGAATGGATGAAAATCAATAGCGGTTAAAATAAATAGGTGTTTTTTTCTTTGGCTGAATTTAAATTTTGTCATGGTCATACTTAATGATAGGCTACTTGATGCGACACGACAGTTTCCTGACAAACATAATTGAAGGCAAAATGGAGGGGAGAAGTCGAGAAAGGGAAAGACCTAGAAATAAGTTATTTCAAACAGATAAAGGAAAGGCTTGATGTTGTGTCGTATCAAGAAGTGAAGGCATTGACAAAGAGACGAGACGAATGGAAGATACTCCACCAACAAGAGCAAATCTAAATCAAAGAAGAAGAATACCATCTATCCATTTAAAAAAAACTTCAAAAATTGTTTGAAGTCGGTATATATACAGGAAAATTTTATGACCAGTGCACAAATTTTTAGAATCAACTCAGAGTCGGTAAGTGAACAACTTTTTCCTAGAAACGTGGGTCGAAATATGACAAAATTTTTTGGACTTCCCATACTAATAAGATCACGTGATCAGTCCGATTTGTATGAAGAGTCAAAATTTTTTTGACATATTTCGACCTATGTTTCTAGAAGAAAGTTGTTCACTTACCGATTCTGAGTCGATCTCAAAAATGTGTGCACTGATAAAAAAATTACCCTGTATATAAAAAATAAAAAAATTATAAACTGCCATCGCAGTTAGACCATGCGTAAACTTATGAACATTTCATCGCAAAAGTAATCTATTTATATTTGAAAGAAAGAAAGAAAGAAAGAAATACATTTATTGACTTGCACACACACATTTTATACAAACAATTTAGGCAGAACAAGAAAATAGGTTGACAGTGACAGAAGTGAGAGAAGAAAAGAATTAAGAGAGGTTAGGAAGTGTGTGCAGCCAACGACCCTGTCTCAGCCAAAAGCTTCTGAGTCGCACACAGGTGGGCGGAGCGCTGTTTATTCTTATATTTGGTTTGATAGTGTCTGTAGCTGCCTACTTAATATGATTCTGATAAAATATGTATAATTAGTAAATGCTGTAAGTAGAGGAAAAGTTGTGAATTAATAACTGTTTGTTGTAATAACTTTTTAAACTTTCATGGTCATTAACACTGTAAATCCCGTTAAAAAACCCGTTTTTCGTAATATTTTCAGTGTTTGTTGTAAATTTTTGAATTGTTATTATTCATTGTGAATGCATAAATAATAATTCAAAATCTCAATAGTAATTTCTATATCAAAATACCACATATTAATGAGGGAGGACGGTGTTCTGTAAGGTATTGCCTCTAACAAGGGCCCCAAAACTGGTAGTTGAACTGAACACGAGTTACTCAGAAATGAGTTTGCATTGCGGTTACACGCGTATGGAACATTTCGAATTCGATTTTATTAACTGATGCGAATATTTGCGATTGAATCGAGCCAGGCCGACCCATTACGACCGCTAATTTAATCGACAACAAAGAGAAGCCATTTCATTGAGCAGATTCAGCGTACATTTGTCAAAGTACAGTCAGCGTCAAATTGATATAAGCGTCTAGAGTAGTCAAAAAGATCTGAAAAACATAAAACCAATTTTATCTAGGCAGTTCAAATCATCATATTGTTGTAAGCGTGTATGATGTGGTGACCGGGGAGGCCAATAAGAAGACAAAGAAGAATAAATATGAAACAACTAGCTGTGCCCGCGACTTCGTTCGCGTGGAATAGTGACTTTCGGCAGCATTTTTAATTTTTTTAGCTAATAAGGTTTTTCGTTTTTTTGTGTATTTATTTTATATAAGTATATTAGTTTAGCGCTATGATACATATTAACACATTAAAAAATTATTTCACATTATTTTCGCCCGCGGTTTCGCCCGCCTGTACCTTATCTCGAGGGAAAGTTATATTTTCCCGGGATATCAATTAGTCTTTGTCACTCTCTAGCTCCTAAAATATCCACATACTAAAAAACAAGCCGATCCGTTGCTCCGTTTTGACGTGAAAGATGGATATACAAACAATACAAACAGTATGTCAAAAGAAAGAACTTATCACGCTGAACAACTTCTCTTAAGATGCTATCTCATATAGTTTAACCTGGCTGCTAGGGTTCCACATCAGCTGGCCTAGCATGAACGGCTATTATCATGCGATATGATATAGCACGTCATGCTGTCTTGCTTACCTACCCCACTAAGGTGGAAGCAAGACAGCAAGACGTGCTATATTATATCGCGTGATATAATGATGGTAATGCTAGCCAGGCAGGTGTACCAAGACCTTCAAACTTTGTACGTCAATAGAAAATGCTCATCACATTTAACAATTTTCCATAAGACGGAAATTTTATATCTCTCATAGTTTGGCTGGACTGCTATGTCTATGCTATGCTAGGGCATAATATGGGCTTCAAAATGTCAAATGAAGCCCATGTCCATACCCATAATTTTTTGCCGGTAGCCCCCTGAATAGAATCGCATACAGTTTTATAATAAGTATGAATTATTTTATTTATTTACTTAATATACACGGTAATTTTTTTATCACCCCGGATAAAATTAAAAGGATTATTCTGCTCATGAAAACAAACAATTTTTATTATGGGACCAACACTAAAATCGCATAAAAAAACAGCTATTCCATACAAAAGTGCAAAAATATTTAATCAAAATTAAATATTTTTGCACTTGGAACAGCTGAAATTTTTTTCGCGATTTCAGTGTTGGTCCTATAATAAAAGTTGTTTGTTTTCATGAGTAAAATAATCCCTAAAAATATCCGGGGTGATAAAAAAATACCCTGTTTATTACATAAACAGTACCTACGTATTAACACATTAAAAATTTATATCACATAGCCTTCCGCCCGCGGTTTTGCCGCGTGTACTACACGACGTTTTTCCGAGGGAATGTGATATTTTTCCGGGATAAAATTAGCCTATGGGACTCTCTAGCTCCTAAACTATCCACATACTAAAAAAACAGGTCGATCCGTTGCTCCGTTTTGACGTGAAAGACGGACATACAAACAAACACACTTTCACATTTATAATATTAGTATATATTGTATGTCAAAAGAAAATACTTATCACGCTGAACAACTTCTCTTAAGATGCTCTATTTGTATCTCTTATAGTTAAGCTGGGCTGAAAGGGTTCCAAATCAGGAGTACCAGACCTTCGATATTTTTTCGTCAATAGAAAATGTCCATGACGTTAAACAACTTTTCTTAAGATGCTATGTTTGTATCTCATATAGTTTAATCTGGCTGCTAGGGTTCCACATCAGATGTACCAGACCTTCAAACTTTGTACGTCAATAGAAAGTGCTCATCACGTTTAACAATTTTCCTTAAAACGGTATTTTTATATCTCTCATAGTTTGGCTGGACTGCTATGGTTCCACATCAGAAATTGCGATCTTCAAAATAAAATTATAGCTATATGTTGGCAAGGACCAATAGCTGTATAACAAAAAAAACTTTCATCAAAATCCGTTCCGTAAACTTTTTGGCCGACGTCATCACACGAAAAAATTCATCCCCTGTTTTCCTTTTTCAACCCTCTTTAGGGTAGTTTTTTTACAAACTTTGAATGTCGTATTTATTTATCTAATCAAAAGCCTATAAAATAATTTTGAAGCTTCTAGCTTTAAAAATGACGTAATTTCCATACAAACTTTCATCCCCTTTTTCAACCCCTTACAGCCCTTTGTTCACATAAAAAAGTAGCCTATGTCCTTTCTCAGGCTCTAGACTATGTCTGTACCAATTTTTATTCAAATCAGTTCCGTAGTTCAGGCGTGATTCTGTAACACACAGACAGACAGATTCGAAGTAAGGATGAGTGCCTAGATATTTTGAACACCTAGCGCGATGACAACAATATGATGATTCGAATTGCTTAGATCAAATTGCATTTATGTTTTTCAGATCTTTTTGACTACTCTAGACGCTTATATCAATTTGACGCTGACTGTACATTTGTCAAAGTACAACGGTAATGTTTCCTGATATACCCAAAAAGCGGGAAACGGGAATTAACAAGGAAATTAACAGCTATTATTTGGTGGTGCTAATTTCGAATTCAATTCATTAACTGAAATTAACTTTTTATTTGGATTATCCCGATGGAAAAGACGCCGACGTTTATTGAAATTAATTTTCGTCTCATTCGTGATTAAAAACAAAAAGTGGCGTGAAAATATTGAGTTATAATTGAGTTTTTCAAAAGCATTTAGAATTTTCGAACACGAGTAAGCTCGTTTTGCTAATTTTGATTGCTTTTGCAAAAACACATTCAAAATGTAATTTGAAACTTAAACTCGAGTAAATGTGTTTATGCCTTCAAGGTATACCACGCATAGTTATAAGTAATTTTGTAGTTTGTGACGGCTAGGCTCTTTGTTTCGCCGCAAGCCAGCAGTATTATTAGGGTTGCGGAATATTGATGCATTTACTTTATTTTCATAAATCATTTGGATATAATGAAGCAAATGTCATGATTCTAGTTAATGGCAACATTGTTACTCGGTGGCGCGGTTTTGCTTTGCTGTGGTTGGTCAACGTATTATTGCGTGGACCAATCACAGGGCGTGCTTTGCCCGCCAACAGGCGACATTGGCAAGGAGGCTTGTTTGGTTGAGGCGTCGGAAGAGAGCGCAGTCTTGTCTTGGCGGTTAAGTGTGATAGAACTGATACAATTAAATTTAGGCTCTTAAGCAAAAGTGTTTGTATTCTAATCTTTTATGAAAAATATACATACAATCCTTATCGAAGCATTATCTTTCATTCACCTGCAGCAGACCTACCATCCTGATGAGGAGTCGTCAAACTTCAGAAGCGGTATGTACCCACGCAATTTTTGATTCCGATAATAAGAATAGTTCTTTGCTATAATAATGCCAAATGAGTTATTTTATTCTCCTTACGCAGAGAAAAGATAAATGATCCAAAACCTATGTTACTACGCTGAAATTTTAAATACCTTTGCGGCGGATTGTGTTTCGTATATGGTCGGGGCTATTCTCCGGCGAAACGGACATAATCTAGATCGCATTTGTGTTTGAATTGATTGTGTTCGTATACGGTCGGGGCTACCCTCCGACTATACCAGCATAATCTAAAAAGTTTACATTAGCTTAATACTAAGATTTTGCTAATTCGTGGTCGGGGCTACTCTCCGACGGAACGGACATAGACTATATCGCACTTCTATTTGAATTGATTAATTGTGTTCGTGTACGGTCGGGGCTACCCTCCGATTATACTAACATAATTTAAACGCGAGTATGTGGTTGATATTTTCTTATGGCACGATAATAGCGTGTCTTGATTATGTTTAATTTACATGATGTATTTAATGTGGATTGTACAGAATTTATGATTGGCATTGTTATAATAAAGAACTTGTTAATAGTATGCTATTTATGCTGTTTATAATCGTACACATGGAGCTATGACTAGCAGTTTTGGCTGTGTATACATGTAATATTCTAAATAATTAATGCTAGATTGGAACTACTGTTTAATAGTCCTCATCGTTTTTATTAATCAGTGTTAATACACAGATTACATTATTATGAAAACATGTTTTTTTATATACTCAAGTCGATAAAAGAAAAAGTAACGTAAAATCTACCCACCTGATAAATGATTTAAAATTGGTTTCTTATACTAGCTTTCATTTAGTCGTATAATATTTTTTTTTTGATAGTGTTTACTGTTGCACAGAGTAAAATCACTTATGGTTACTAAACCTTGCATACAATCCATGTTTTAACGTGATAACTAATACCAACAGTGGATAAAAGAAAACGATAAATTATGGGGTTTAGCAACTTGATAATTTATTTAAGAATGATTTAAGATGATTGGTTGCTTACATTTAATATTGTTACAACTGATGACAACCCTAATAGATTTTCCTTTTGTTTGTTGTTGAGTAAGTGAGTCATGTATGCTTACTGGTTACCTACGTTACCTGGTAAGATTGGTTACGTAGGTATTATTTAAAATTGAATTCTGGCTTTCTATTTATTGATAAATTAATTTTTGGTATTAATTTTGTGGATTAAATGAATACAAAGATGACGGATATAAATAGGAATACGAATTCTTCTACTATTCGAATGTTTTTAATTATGAGTTTTGATTTGACTATTTTGACTGCTCCTTGGGTAGGTACAAGAGATACATTGAATTTTCTTGTTGAAATGCATTTAATTGAACTTCAACTAGGTCTTCTTGAACAATGTTTGCAAACTGGACGATGCAAAAATATCCTTTTATTTAGGGGGCGGTGTACGTTTGAAGCATACACTCGTCGGACATTAGGGGGTGATGTATGTTTGTTAAAATACATCGGATCGGATATGCGATTTAAAAGAATCCAATATAAATAAAAAGGGAATGAGGTCAAATGTTCAATATTCGATTCCTTTTTCTATTACCACGCAGTTTAATAAAATAGTGTGTCAAGTAAATCCCAATTTGCCAGTTGAAAAAAAAAATATTTTTATTCAATTATTAGATATTAATGAACATATAAATACCGTAAATAGTAGACAGAATCGCCACTGAATAGCTAAGTTGGAATTCATTATTCGCACCACAAAAGTAATGGGTCATGTGTGTCGCTTAAAATCGGGCCATATGGGTCACTTAACATCAGGCCATGTGTGTCGCTTAAAATCAGGCCATGTGTGTCGCTTAAAATCAGGCCATGTGTGTCGCTTAAAATCAGGCCATGTGTGTCGCTTAAAATCAGGCCATGTGTGTCGCTTAAAATCAGGCCATGTGTGTCGCTTAAAATCAGGCCATGTGTGTCGCTTAAAGTCAGGCCATGTGTGTCGCTTAAAATCAGGCCATGTGTGTCGCTTAAAATCAGGCCATGTGTGCCTATAGCTCAGTTGAGTAGCCATGTGAGCTACGAGTCGGCCATGTGTGTCGCTTATAATCAGGTGTGCAATTGCGTGGGGTAGTCGTGTTGGTTTGACGGTTCATATCGTGTTCAATCGGCTGCAATTTGTACGGAATGACATTTATTATGTAATCAAAAGCTGTCAAATGGATACGATTGGCTTTACGCAATTCCATAGCAGACCATGTGCGTCTTAGCTTGAGTAACCATGTAGGCTAAGAATATGTCGTCCATGTGAGTCGTTTACGATTAGGTCATACGTAACTATAAATAACTTGTCGTATAGGAGCTATAGATATTCGACAAATGTGAGTCGCTAATGATTAAGCCATGTGTGCCAACAGTAGGTAGTAACCGCTTGTTGAGTATCAATGTGTGTGGTTTCATTAGCTCAGTATAAGCAATAGGCTACCGATTGAGTTTGACGTTGTTACAATGCAATTATAAGTCAACACGTCAAGCATCCAGCTTGTCAACCAAATAGAATATGAAACATTATCGTTTGCCATGATATAATTCACTCTGGTATTCATATATTGTACCAAATACAAGACATATGTGACACAGACAGACGCTGACCATTAAATAGATTAAAAATTCGTAGTGATTAGTCGCTAATACACATCAATCTTTATTGAAAAAAAAAAGTAAGGATTGATTTGTAATATATCGATATGAAAGTGGATGTAGGTCGAAGGTTTATACTATGTATTACTAGACCATTTGGACACTTGTTATCATAAAAAAAAGTAATTTTATATGCAGTTATAGCAGACGACTGAATTAGTTTCGAAATGTACTAAGAGTCCCGACTTATTTTCCCTTATAGTAGTTGGATAAGCTAGCTGCTCTTATTTTAAAATATAATGTCTCAAGTAAAAGAGATCGAAAGCTGACCTCTCTTTTTCCGTGGTGACATCTGGTTTACAAGATTATATACCTTTGATCGTCTGAGAGACAAATGTATATTTTTTTATATTTTTTTTATTCTTCACAACAGGCACAATAACAGACAACAGACAGAACATTAACTACAAAGAACAATCATTTATGATAACTTCGAGCGTGTCTGCGCCCAATTACAATTGTGCACAACACTTTTAGTTTTACAAACTAATTAATTCGACAGCTTAAAGTCAGTAACAATAGAAAAGAAAAATACTTTAAAGTTATATAAAACAAACATAATTTTTACTGATGCAATATCGTTCTTTTGAAACAATTTAAGCTACAATTAAAAATGTCAACGTTATTGCAAATTTCATTATAAAAGGAACACATTCTCAGCAATGGACTATTCTGCGAAACATTGTTTCTGGCAGACGATTTACAAAATAGTTGTTGATTACGCACTGACCGACCGGGTACTTTAAACTTTAACAACTCTAGTAACCTACTGTCAGAGCGTCCATTGGCAATCGAGTGGAGCATACTCAGATCATTCATTTCTTTCATATGATTAATGTTCTTCTTAGAATTATGGTTGTGGATGGAGAGTTGATAATCCAGTGAATTTTCTATAAATTTCAAGTATTTTGACGACCTCTGTGGACGAGAGGTGTACGCACCGGTTTTCAAGGTGCCGCTATCTCTAGAGGTCCCGGGTTCGACCCCCGGTCGGATAAATGTTGAAAACGAACGAACCCGTCGTTGTTTCCAATTTCCATAATACTAGTGCTTAAGCTACTATACTTTGGTATTGGAATAATGTAGGTGATTGTGTCCAATATTCATTGTAGTTTGGCAAATTCACTACAGAAGGATAAATAAAACACAATGCACTAATATAATTTATTTGTTCTAATGTTTCCGAGGTCAGAAAGCGTACACGGGTCATTGAAGGGAAAAGGCGACAACTGAATAGAGGAGCACATCACCTACTCCCTCACCGATGCCTCGTTGTCAACGCCACTTTATCTAGAGGATTTCCGAGCCATCACTTATTCCTTGGATCTTCGTCCCGAGACGGGTGGATGGGCGGAGACTGTATATAAATATAGTATCGGCATTGGATATTAAAACTTGATGGCGTAATTTGGTTAATTTCAAATAATGTGACTGTTATGTTTCGAAATCCAGTTTTGGCATATTTGAAACTACCTACTACAATGACTAGGTATCGAACAGGGAATGGTTTTAGTTGGCGAGTTTAATATTTATATTCTATTTATTTATTTATTTACTGGAAGGCCAACTGCTTAACCTAATACATTAAAAAGCTTAAGTAAACATAAAGCCGTTTACAGGTCTTTACAAATAAGACACATTGGATACACATACATAACTTTGAAATATAACTAATATCTAAGTGTAATTTAGCAATGATCACCGTAAAATAAGCGGCTTACAATACGCTTTATCGACGCCTCGCTATAGTGTTATAGAGATGAAAATTTATCTGTTTCGAAAGTATATTAAAACTATTACCTACTCGCTCAGTACCTAATCATTTCCATAATTGTTTAGATCTGGTCAGACAAACCACTTAATAATGTATTGATTTGGTTAAATATGTGTGTTGTGAGTTTACTGCTTCCAGATCCCAATTTTAGCATCCAGTACTTACAGCAAAGTGTACGTGCTGTGGCAATGAGGGGAGATAACGATGCTGAAGCTGCATACTCTGGGGTGATCGTGCCGCGCCCGTGGGTTGTGGTTGTAAGTCCGATTGAGACGAGTGGATCGCTGATACTGGAGTTAAATTATGTTGAAGTATATATCATGACATGTATCTTTTTTTTACTAATATTATAATTGCGAAGGTTTGGATGTTTGTTCCCCAATCGCGGCAATCGGCTGAACGGTTCTTGATGAATTTTTGGAATCTCTTGTCTCTGGAATCTCGAGAATAGCATATTGGCTACTTTTGACCCCGGGAAAATATTTTATTTCTCACGGGGAAACAGCGTGAAGTTCATGTGGGTGGAAAGCTGTTCATTTTTTTTATCCTATTTCTATAAAAAAAATGCTTTTTATTTTATTTATCCTATTTCTATCCATCGTAACCTACTTCTTCATATCTATTCGAATTATAAGTAATTAATATACTTTCACTATATTCGTATGAATATGAATAATAAAATTGTTGATAAGAATGCTCATACGGGGATAACTTTTAGACACTTTTAAGTTTTGATATTAAATTGGGAACTTGTTTAAAATCATTTATTGATTCATTATTAGAAATGATAATAATATGATCTTTTGATTTTCATGTACCTACGGACTGGAACCATGTATTGTGCTATTCTAACAGAGGCAAAGAATAATGCATTTGGGATTTGGTGCTGGAAGCCCTGGACGACTGGTTGACAAGTTGAAAAAGCAGATAATTGTTATGACGGTTCAAATTGTGCCTACGGCGGTATCTTCATTAAAAGTGTAACTTCCTTGTAAGAATATTATTTTCATTTAAAAGGTAATAATCCCTATTACGAATATACCTTTAACTTATAATTCCTATCGTCCACATCCATATCTTGACATAATTCAAATTGTGTACTATGGCAAATATGTATTTATAACTTGGTTTGTTGCTCATATCTGGTTAAAAATTGGTAACTGTGGAGGGGTCTTCAGTTGTACTATTGTAAGATTTTTATATATTGTAAGGACTAAACAATGTCAAACTTGGCGATGATTAATTTCATGTAATTTTAGGACTGTGATCCTTTTATGACTCGTAGTTGCTTTTTCCACCAAAGTGTTTTATAAGAGTTCCTGTTAACAGACTACAGCAAAATTCTGTACCTATTCCTATTCTAGCATCCTTGGGGATTTTGCTTTTGACACCGTCTTATATTCTCGAATGTAACTTGACAATGCATTGATGTATACTACCAAGTACCAAGCTAATTCATTTTTCTTTTTTTACCCATGACTAATGCTTATATAGATTACAACCAGACTTTACTTTAATCATTCCATATACACATAATTAAGTAACAAGTATAGTTCCAAAATAAGTTTTCTATTAATAATAGTCGCTTGCTAACGAATGTCATGATTACATCAATTTGTACATTGATTCGAATACTTATTGAATAGTTCGTTGTTGATAATTTATTTGATTTGATTATGTATTAATTTACGATTTACATATAACAATGTTTACACGGTAAAATCTAATACCTATATTGTAAACAAATCATCGTCTAAATATTATGTAATTGTAAAAGATTATTGTTGAGCATTGTGAAATATAATGTATTTGTGTCAATTAAGTACTTATGTTTTAACTTAAGATTTACACGATCTTTTATTGTCACTCTAAGATTAATCTAAATATGTATATAGTTGTAAGATTTTACTATTTAGAATTAGTTGTGTAATTAATTAATTTGATTTTAAATACTTTAAAACACATCTTAGATTTCTGCGCGAACTGTCCATATAAATAAAACACTTTCACTTTCAATACGCAGATCCTCGCTAGAGAACCAAGATACTTTCCCAGATTGATGCGCGAGGCTATTAAAATTAGCGAATACCCAAATTTCAATAGAGAAGATGGTTGGAAGATACCACCAGCTTGGGACCTAATAATCCATCAAGTAAAGTCTCAACCCAAACCACACACTGCAAGAACTAAGGATACGGTTAGTTCTTTTTGCAAATAATTTTAATAAACGGAGATCGTCCCCCTTCGTGTAGTTTTCTTGCCAGTTCTTTCTCCGAAGGGCTCCAACTTTTGTGAACTGGTGGTCGAGTCAGTAACTTTTTGCTTTGCTATAAATAATTATTACTTATCCAAATTACTAAAACAAACCAAATATTAAATTAATAAATCATTTTTGTTATAATTAAATATAAAGTTAAAATAATCAATACCTAACCGTATCCTGTTTCCGAACGAAAAACAAAGACAATTAAAGTGGGTACCTATATTCTTTTATTAAAATCAAAAAAAATAGTGGGTAGTTTTCCGTGACCACGGCCCCTGGAAAGGTGCCGAAACGTCGGATAAACAAAAAAAATCTCAAAAAAACAACAACCAAGTTGTTAAATAAATTGCGTTTAAATACTTTTTATAATGTGCGTCGGGAGACAGCACATTGTCGGATGGCCGAATGTCATGATTCTAGTTAATGGCAACATTGTTACTCGGTGGCGCGGTTTTGCTTTGCTGTGGTTGGTCAACGTATTATTGCGTGGACCAATCACAGGGCGTGCTTTGCCCGCCAACAGGCGACATTGGCAAGGAGGCTTGTTTGGTTGAGGCGTCGGAAGAGAGCGCAGTCTTGTCTTGGCGGTTAAGTGTGATAGAACTGATACAATTAAATTTAGGCTCTTAAGCAAAAGTGTTTGTATTCTAATCTTTTATGAAAAATATACATACAATCCTTATCGAAGCATTATCTTTCATTCACCTGCAGCAGACCTACCATCCTGATGAGGAGTCGTCAAACAAATAATAATTCCGCAATAAAAAAGTTTGAGCGTGTCTTTTGTTTGAAAAGGTATTATTTTACCGTTATTTACCAATACTACTTAGCCCGAAGATCCTAATTTCCAGCTGTTTAGGTACAGGAAAATGTAAATTTTCTGTATTACAATACTAACTTCTTTAGTCTTTGTATTTCGCGTCAGTAACCTTTTGGAAATTAAGTTTTGGTATAAAACTAAGTTCAAAATTATTAACCAATTTGCTAAACTAAATTACGTACTTCGGCCACCCCTAGTGAAAATTTGAACAATAGAAGTGCGGGGTCACATGCCCTTCTATTTATATTAAAATTGAGTCTAAACTCGCGCGGTGAAAATGCAAAAGCGAGTCTTCCGTCATGAAGCGAAACGAATACGAAACATGAAGCTACCGAATGCAGAATTATATTTGTTATTCAACACGTTTGGAATCAAAACGAAGGCACAGCCGAAGCAAAGGTATTCATACGAGTCGATAGAAAGAAAGAAGAAGGAAAGAAAGAAGAAAGAAAAGACCTATTGGCCACAAACCCAAAATAATTACAATTAATAAAAATATAATAAGTAAACGAAACATTAACACAAAAAAAAATTACTTAAAAACAAAAAAGTAAATTGTGTGCAAGGCCAACAAAGGACCGTGTCTCAAGCACTTTTACTTTCAAAAAGTAAAAATTTAAATAAAATTGATATTGTGAGACGGGTCGATTTTTTCTAAATACTTTTTTTTTAATTTTTCAGTAACGTACTTTTGCTTTCCAATGTAACGTTACTCTTTTAGAACCCTTTTAACTCAATACCATGCGGTAAATTTAAAATATTTTTAACAAGTTTGCTGCACCATCAGTAATTAATAACTGGCCACGTTCAGAGTAATTAAAACCATTTTTAACCATCGAAATTATAAAAAATAAATGAAGAAAAAAAATTGCGCACATTATTCAGTTACAAATTCTTATTTTTACGCTGTAATTTTGAAAAGGTCGTACTCCCACTTTGTTTGTTCCATTAACCCTGAAATAAAGCAACAATATTATGTCTGCTTATTATCCCAGCGACTTCGTCTCGAGTAGGCGCTGACCGCTAGAGGGCGCGAGGGGGGGAGTGCCGCCCGACATGTGATAGATCGCACCAACTTATGATTTATAAGCCGACCCTTAGAGCCTGCGCGCACTTGTGATTTTTAGTCGACCGATAGTTTAGTCGGAATCGTAAGACGATCGTGATCTAACTATCGGCCGATAGTTTGGCATTGACAGCCTGCGCGCACTTGTGATTTTTAGTCGACCGATAGTTGGGCGATAGTTTAGTTGAATGCAGTGCGTGCGTGCACATTACCGACCGGCCGATAGTTGTGCAATAGTTTGATCGTACAACTATCGGAAATGCACGCACTCACGTACAGCGGGCCAATCGTCGTAATTCTATGCAGCGCGTCTTCATCGCGTTTGGGTCTTGACGTTTGACTGACGTAATGACATAATGACGCGCACGTCACGCAAACCTATAGTCCTACAATCCTGTCTGATCCGGTGACATCCGTGACAGAGGAACCACTTGCAATACGAAATTAGCTGTCAAAATAGACTGTCGTATGCATGAAGCTCGACTTAATACTGAGGTAACTGGAGAGTGCACTACGAACAATTTTTTGTGACCACAAATTTCACAGTGGCTGTCTTCCGTCTCACCTACACTTTAAAAAAATACGTATGGTCATATGAGACAACTGACAGCCACTACCTGCCACTACATACTAAATGTCAAATTTCCTGGTGTTCACTTTTTTATTCAGGGTGAGAGCTCCAGTTACCTCAGAGTATTAAGTCAAACCTCATGGTCGTATGAAAACTGTTTTAGTTCCACAGATTATCACCGGAACAAAAAATTGGCCAAGTGCGAGTTGGACTCGCCCATGAAGGGTTCCGTACACATTTAACGTACCGATTGCCTATACCTTGCCACAATTCCACCATAATTTTTAGTCAGCAAAATATAACTTTGTTTTTCATAGTGTTTGTATGAATGACAAAGTAACATTTGCGGTTTTTGAAAATGTGTTATATCTCAAAAAGTACTTACTAAATATCGTTCAAACTAATTTTTGTTGAAAGTTTTTATTAAGATCTACAGCATATATTTTTTCTAGATTTTTCACTCTTTTATTTCAAAAGTTAGAGGGGGGTGGGACACACATTTTACCACTTTGGAAGGCTCAATCTTTTAAAATATTGAGTTGGAAAAAAAATGACTTGAGAAACCTTTTTGTTCTTTTTAATGACCTATCTATAGACACCCCACACGAATATGTTCGATTATAAAAATATTGTTCAGTTTCCGTTCCATGTATGGGGAGCCCCCCTTAATTTGGTTTTATTTTTTATTTTTGTATTAAAGTCGTTAAGCGGTTCACGGAATACATCTACCTACCAAGTATCAACTGTGTAGTCTTAATAGTTTTGGAATAAAGTGGCTGTGACATACGGATGGACGGACAGACAGACAGACAGACAGACAGACAGACAGACAGACATGACGTATCTATAAGGGTTCCGTTTTTGCCATTCGGCTACGGAACCCTAAAAACGTTGTCGCACTGTCAAAGCCGCGCGTTATCAAAAACGGTTTTGCACGTCAACTGCACTTCAACTGCAAGTACTCTTGACTAATGCGTCATAGAATTACCGCGATCGTGGCCCAGTGCCAATCTGAATGCGCAGTCGACCGATAGTTGGGCGACAGTTTAGTTGAATGCAGTGCGCGCGCTCACATAGTCCTTCATGCACATTACCGACGGGCCTATAGTTGTGCGATAGTTTGATCGTACAACTATCGGCCAGTCATTTTCGATAGTTTAATCGCCATATAACTCTATACTGAATCCGACAACGATCAAACTATCGCCCGATTAAAAATCACAAGTGCGCGCTGGCTTTTACGCACACACAGGCTTTTTCATTCTTAGCACAGGCTAGGAATGAATGCTTTCTGTTCAGAGGACGCGGTTCGATAACAATATCACACCTGTATATTATCTTACTATGTATATTAAGTATGTATTTACAAACAAAAAGTATTTAAGTACCTATGTATTTATCCGTTATCAAGTTTTCCATTATACAGTTTCTTAATGAAATTAAAATGGGCTAGATAATTGGTGTGAATGTAAGAAGAAGAAGAAGTTATTTATCTTAGCCAGGTCTTGAGCAGGGCGACACTGACCGTTGTAGGGCGCTGTGTTCAGCCCGACAGACAAATGATAGATCGTACTAAGATATGATTTATAAGTCAACCTGTTTGCAGATGTAGGGAATGCCCTATTGCTCAGTTCAAAGGACGTAGGTTTAAGTACAAGACAGTCTTGAGTAGATTGGCACTGCCCACCCAGGCCGACATGATACTGGTATAAAAAAGAGCCCTTGACAAGCTTCTTGCCGGTTCATCTCGTTATACAAGGTCTCCCGTAGAAGGCTTTGTAAACCGATAGCATAGCTTATTTGTCATTCACAAGTGCTTGTTACAGACTACATTGGAAGGTAAAACATGGGTGGCGCAAGGGTCATTGCCCAAATGCCCACGCAAGGCGTAGATATCACAATATATGACTGTATGTTTATTTTTATCTCTCAAGTAAGTGGCATGGTAAATCTTTAAGAGACTAACGCCCGAATTCTCGAACGCAAAACATCTTTGGGAGCGTCTCAAACATCATGGCATCTCTTTCATACCTTTTCATACCAAAAGTAGCGTACGAGTATTCTCAAACATCGCCCTGTCACTTTAAATGTCAAACGTATTAAAGCACAGCCATCTCTATCGTCTTCTACAAGCCATGCGCATAAAGTTGGCAACGTAGTTTTAAGCATAGATGTATTATTCCTGTAGATGGAGCATAAGAAAATGAACAATTCCTTCTATAATCGACTCTCGTCTCTCAAATGGCGACATGTCGTGTGTTAAAAAGAGATAACAATAGCCCAACTTGTGCGTCTTAATGAGCTGCGCGCCACTTGAAAGTAAACGTCATATTTGTTTGTTAACCAGCTGGTTAACAAATGCTTCAGAAAGAAAAGCTTTTTTTGTACAAAAATATAGAAAGATTTGATGGTGTGGTGCGGTAAATCTGTTGTTTGTTAAGAATGGCCTGTACTGTTCCCGGTTATTCAAGCAGAGTGAGTGTTTTGAAAGAGAATAATGAACACATATCATTTCAGAGGTAAGTCACACTCATTGTTTTGTGTTTTTGCGAACACATTTTTATAGCTTACTGGTCCGTATTTGCAAAAACTAAATCGCTGTCCGTGTATATATAGCTTAACATTGACTTGGTTAAAGAAAATCTGGTGTTTTTTGGCTAAAAATATATAATTTAAAGCCAATTGGGATTTTTTGACATTTGACCAACCTGATAGTGTTGTAGTCCGATTTTATTATGTAATATCGATAAAAAATTGTAGTGTTAACAATTTTGTATATAAACTTAATTTTTCTCAATTCTAAACAGATTTCCCACCGCCGCGCCGCCGCCGTCGATGTAAAGGAAACGTGAATAAAAAACGTAAGAAAAACGATTGGAGACCTTCGCAACAAACAAGAATATGCTCGATGTACTTATTAAAGCAAATTGTGGATTTATACTTAAAAAATTTAATACATTATAAGTATAAAAAATGCGTGAAATCTGTATTTTTTTACTTGATATCATTCAACAGATTATTTAATTTAATAAATTGATTAGAAATCTCGTTCAGTTTTACGACTATACCTCCTAGTAAAAATAGTATATTTATCATCATTATCATACCTACTTGATATTTGGCAAAATAATTCAAAATTAAAGGGCTTGCTTAGACCATGAAACTGAACAACTTTCTCTTTGGACCATAGCATACGTCGAAATATAAAAATAGTATATTATGATACAAGTGAGCTTAGGTTGCTCATTATACACGAGGCTGTGGGTTGCAGCCCGAGCCGCAGGCGAGGGCGTAAATCAGCCGAGTGTCTAGTGAGTAAGTTGCTCACGAGTTTCATACGCACTTTTTCAACACACTTGCGAGGAAAAACAAACATTTATTGCATACATATTGTATTAGCCTAATATTAACTAAGGGAAAAAGCGCGCAAGTTTTTTTTTGCACGCGCCAAATGTGAGGTGATTGATTACATACAGCCATACAGCCTACTTCAAAATAATTAAGTATAATAATAGTGATAAAATGCAAATGTTTTATAACAAATTATTGTGAATTATAAATAATTTGATAATAATATACTTAATTATGTTTTTTGTCTTAATTAGGGACACATTTATTTATTCTAAAAACGTAAATGGATTTTCAGCCATATAAAACCTCTTTGTTGTTACAAAAAACAAACTGTATCTATTACCTGCTGAAATTGAAAATGCTCTGTTGACTTGCATATAACTTGCAGTTAGGTACTAACTTAACTTTGTAGGGATACTGTATTACCCGGTTAAATTGAAAAGTCTCTGTTTACTCGCATATAATTTGCAGTTAGGTACTTACTTAACTTTGTAGGGATAATTCTATTACGCAACTAGTACTGTAATATTATTATGCACGCGTGGGTTATAGTTCGGTTTATGGCCTTAAGATCGATGTAATAAGGCTCACTTTATGAGCAAGTGTGTTGAAAAAAATATTCTGCCACACTAGATCGATCAGCTGAGCGTGCGCTTTTGTCTGGTGGGAAGAAATTTTTGCCATATTCGACCTATGCTGAAGTTTCATAGCATAAACAAAATTCTAAGGCCGTGAGCACTTTGGACACGATTAGTACTAAAAACTGACAGAAAAGCGGATTATGAACCGCCCAATTACATTAAGTCTAGCCGCATTGAAAATTGCGAAGCGCTCTATTCAATGCGGCGTACTTTCGATCAGCCGTATTGAATACGGCGTATCTTGAATCCGCAGCATTACAATGCGGTGCTGTTTTCCAATACAGCTAGATGCTATGTAATACGGTGAAATACAATACGCCTGCGATATATACATATACATTGTAATTTTATGTATCGCATTGCATTCAAATTATTTTTACATCTTTTATCGATAACTTGTTATAAAAAAAACCACAGCACTATCATGCATCATCATCATCTAGCATTGCATAGTCAAAATGGAGACATTCACTAATGCCGACGCAACAGATTAACATGTATGTCTCTTTCTATCTTATGACAATTTGATAGTGTTAGAAGGGGTAAAGGATGGGTGAGTTATAGCTTATTTTTGTGATCCATCTACAGGAATAATACATCTATGGTTTTAAGTGAACCGATTTGACATCGTTTGCACCGTTTGACAGGTAAACAGCGAGTAAACCTCGAGTACTGAATCCTATGGAGATGGCATATCTTCTATACATCTATACAAATAAATAAAATTGGAGTGTCTGTTTGTAACATTAAATAACCACTTTTTACTACGTGCATATGATTAAATATACGGTACATATACCAAAATTACATGTTTTACAATTTTTGTCTGTCTGTCTGTTTGTTCCGGCTAAACTCTGAAACGGCTGGACCGATTAATACGACAATTAGAAGAAGTTTAAAATTGAATTCCAAGATTTTCTTACATTGTGACTTAGTTACACCTCACTTTTTTGTAGGTATGACACCTCCATAGGATTTAGTACTCAGAGGAGTAAACCGGTTCACAGCAATGTTGCTGTTCCGTATCATAGCATGGCTTGTAGAAGACGATAGAGACGGCTGTGATTAAAGAGATGCCATGATGTTTGAGACGCTCCCAAAGATGATTTGCGTTCGAGAATTCGGACTCTAAACGACTAAAGACTAAATACCTAGATTGATTCTCACTGGTGGGTCTACGGTAAATTTTTTTTCCCCGTAGACCCACTGCAATAGAGTTTTATATTATGCATTTCAATGTGTCAGTTTCCGTGGGTACACGGGTAATTGCCTCAGGTAATTTCTTTCCCCGTACACCCACTGCACTAGGCATATGCCAAATATGCATTTTTTATGCTATTATGACTGTACTTCCACCGTAGTGTAGGAGCATTGGCCCCACTTAACATAAAATTAAATAAAAACAAAAATATAAAAACTTATTATATTAAACAAAATATAGGTTCTCCTTTATAGCCCAAAGAAAAGAAAAATCAAATTAATTAATTAGTGTAAGTTCGTAAGTAAAATATTATAATACTTAAATACAAATTTAAATAAACCTACTTATATAAAAATTATAATTATTATTCATACTTTTCCAAACATGAAACATGACAACAGTGGGACCACGGTTAAAGTCAGTCATTTCTCAATTCCCCGTAGACCCACTGTGAATAAAAATTACCTATGGACCCACCAGTGGGTCATAGTGGTGGGGCCACGGGTAAAACCCGATTGTAATAGGTACTTTTAACTTACGAGCTTATGTCAATGTATTAATTGTAGCCTTTTATGTTGTATAGTTGCTCAATAGTATTTAATTCTAGCACTAAGGTAAGAGCGAGTCGCCCCAACACAAGTATATAATATTACTATCTGGGGCTGCCTCACGCAAATTGTTGTTAACAAAATTATTGAGTAATAAACTTTTTTTTTTTTTTTTTTATTCTCGCACAAGGTTCTGTCGCCATATATTCAAACCGTTACAAATGCAAAAGCAACTCATCTCTGAATGAGATCAACGTACCTTAGTAATGTTGTCTGTATGTCTGTAGTATCTATTTGTAATGTCGCATACACACAAAGGTGCGTGTCGCCCACGGTATCTCATGTCGCCTACGATTGACATTTCTTTATCTTGGAACCCATGTAGATTCAAAAGAATAATATTATATTGAAGGACAAATAAGCAAATATTTCTTTTTTATTACTAGCAATATATTAATTCTTTTATTTAACTTCAAAAATATACAGCCATCGTAAATAAAAAATATACTATTACGGCTTGTACCTTTATATTTTTTTATTATTACTATTAGGTACCTACTATGAGTTTATGATCGGATTTGCTTTCACTATAATTTTATAGCCCTTCGTTAGTAGCGGTATAAGAATTAACATTTATGAAATGCCACTAGCGGGTATCGTGTAACTGTTTAACTACAAATACCCATTTAGTTAACGGCATCGTAAATGGGTATCGAATAGGTAAGCTCGTACTGGGCCCTGATCGCGGTAATTCTATGACGCATTAGTCAAGTGTACGTGCAGTTGACGTGTAAAACCGTTTTTGATAACGCGCGGCTTTGACAGTGCGACGTTTTCTGTTCCGGTGATAACCCTTGGAACTAAAACAGTTTTCATACGACAGTCTATTTTGACAGCTATTTTCTTATTGCAAGTGGTTCCTCTGTCACGAATGTCACCGGATCAGACAGGATTGTAGGACTATAGGTTTGCGTGACGTGTGCGTCGTTATGTCATTACGGCAATACGAAGTCAAACGTCAAGACCCAAACGCGATGAAGACGCGCTGCATAGAATTACGGCAATTGGCCCGCTGGAAATAATCACTGCGACCTTTACGTCGTCGGCGAGTACTAAAATATCACATAGTTTGAAAGCATGCGTTAAGGCAAATTTTGTTATTCTTATCAGTGACCTTTCGGATGAAATTACCATCCTTTTCCGCACTTTCTTCCCTTTCTTCATCCTTTGTGATGTGCACCGCCAAGGAATGGAATACCTGCCTGCGTCTATTTTCCCGAGTGACTACAACCCTATAATTTTTAAAGCTAGAGTGAATAGGTTGCTTATGGGTAAGCTCGCTCCATCTTAGGCTTCTTCTTGACCCTTAGGTTCAGTGTGAAGCCAAGAGCAAGCCCATTATACATTAAAAAGCCCTTTGTGCAAAGTTCAAAGCATACGTTCAACTGTGTAGGTACCTATTAAGTATAGTTTCCTCTTTATAACATCATTGTGCGAGATGTTAACTGGTGTTTATAAATATAAAGACTTTCCATTGAAACTTTATCATATGACACCCTTAACAGAGTATCCAAAAAGCTAACGACACATTTCTAATTTAGTTATCATTTAAATAAATGACAACACTTTTGTATAATTCACTGAATACCTATTACATTAGAAAAATAAACAATAAGTAAGAGAATAAGCCATTAAAGGCTGGTATAGATATTCCAATGTGGAATAAGCTGTGCCCTTGTACAATTCTTCTCTGTATATGTTTTTCTATTGAAACCGTTGTGTGTACAGAATTATTAAATACATAAATAAAGGCTTGTGAAACAAATAAGAACGCCACTTGATCTGAACTCAGCTTGATTTGTTGAACTTTGAGCTACGTAAACATGTTGCTCATTATCTAACCGCCTCTGTGGTCTAGTGGTTCACACCACCGATTTCAGACCCAGAGGTCCCGGGTTCGATTCCCAGTGGGGGTACTTATTGTATTCGGTTTGGTTGGTGGTAGGACTTGTTCTTAGTCCGCCTGGCTAGCTACCATCGTCTTATCTAAGTCTGACGCCATAACAATGATGTTTTCAGCATTATTGTGTTCCGGCAGTTAGAGATAAGATAGCCAGTTCCTCAGTGATTGAGGATTCCGGGAGTAGTGCGCTTCCACCTTCAGCCTTATCACCACTTAACATCAGGTGTGATGAAGGCTAAGTGCTACCCCGTTGTGAATAAAAAAAAAACCCACACACATTAAGCCGATGATTCCCGACCGAAATAGGCACGCTATCGCTTCCAAATGTTTAGTACTTGTGATTTGCGAGTAATCCATAATTTAAAATAACCTATTTTGGGGAATGCCCGCCTTAAGGGTTAATTAGTAAACGAGGAATATATTGGAAAGTTTAATTTGATTGGGGTTAGTTTGGGCTTATACTGATTGATTTTTTTTTCATCATTGCCAAATATTTATTATCCATTTTAACTGCTCCGAAAGTCCCACCATTCTCACACAGGGTTGTCAAATCATATTATGCGACAATGGAATTTACTTTTTCAAATATTTTTTACATTTTCTAACCATAAACCATGACTAAAACAAGTTCTAGTTTAATTAAAAAAAATATTTGGCGGTAAAAATTTAAGTATTAGCAGTATATATTATGAATAAACTAGCTTTGGACTACACGATGTCATTATTATCCCGCAGGAATGTGATATTTTACCGGGATAAAAAGTAACCGATGTTCTTCTCCAGGCTACAAAGTATCTGTGTCCCTAATTTCAGCCAAATCCGTCCAGCCGTTTTGGCGTGATTAAGTAAAAAGCATTCAAACATCTAAACTTTCACATTTATAATATTAGTAAAGATAAAAGATAAAGATAAAAATATTCTTTATTCACTTAGACATAATAAATATGTACTTATGAATCGTCAATATTTTCCTACCACCCATTCAAGACTTTTTTAACTGACAAGAAGAATGGGCGCAAGAAACTTGCCAGCGTTTCTTAGTTAGGTAACGACATTTACAAAAAAAAAACATATCGTTACTAATACAACAATTGCTTAGTATAAAAATACATCATATTAAACAGTGATTATGTTATGTGTTACATCATGACCATGCATTGCGGTCATTCAAATAATCGTCTACTTTATAGTATCCTTTGCTCATCAGCGACTCTTTAATGTAACATTTAAATTTATGCAATGGTAGTTCAATTATATGCTGTGTAACTTTATTAAAAAAGGCTATGCTTTTCCCCAGAAATGAGGCTCTGGATTTTTCTAGCCTAAACTTGGGAACGACAAGTTTATCTTTATTTCTTGTGTTAAAGCGATGAATATCGCTCTGCTTTACAAATGTATTATAATACTTTTTCACATAAATTATATTTTCATAGATGTAATGTCCTGCAACAGTTAAAATGTTTATTTCTTTAAATAGATCTCTTAAAGAATCTCTCGATCGGAGGTTGTAAATGGCGCGAATAGCCCTTTTTTGGAGCACGAATATACTGTGGATGTTAGCGGCTGAGCCCCACAACAAAAGGCCGTAGGACATAACACTATGAAAATAACTAAAATAGACTATTCTAGCCGTTTCAATATCGGTTAAGAGCCTTATTTTATTAACTGCGAATGCAGCCGAACTGAGTCTACTCGCCAAGGCTTCGATATGAGGATCCCATTGTAGTCGCGAGTCTAATATAATACCTAGAAATTTTGTATTGTTAATGAATTCGACTGTATCGCCGTCTAGTCTAATATGAAAATCAACTTGTCTTACATTAGGTAACGAAAATTTTAAACACTTAGTTTTCTTTGAGTTTAATGATAAATTATTACTATTAAACCAATGTGACACTTTTGAAAGAGCACTATTTACTTCGTCAGAACAGTCATCACCTCTATCTACTTTAAAGACTAGAGATGTATCATCGGCAAATAGCACCGTCTCACATAAATTCTTCGCGTAGTAAGGAAGGTCATTTATGTATATTAAAAACAACAGCGGGCCCAATATTGATCCTTGGGGTACGCCCATAGTAATGGGAGCTCCGGTAGACTCAGTTTTATTAATAACTACCTTCTGAGTTCTTTCATACAGATATGAATGCATAAGGCTTACTGACATTTCAGAAACACCATAATGTTTTAACTTCCATAGTGTTTGGTGATCAACACAATCGAATGCCTTGGAAAGGTCACAAAAAATAGCTATTACATCCTGCTTGTCCTCCCAGGCATCAAGTACATGTTTTAGAAATGCAACCCCAGCATCAGTTGTACTTTAACCTTTTGAAAAACCAAACTGTTTCTCATGCAATATACTATTTAATTTAAAATATTCTAAAAGTTGAGCATAAATTAATTTCTCAAATATTTTACTTATTGCTGGTAGTATGGATATAGGTCTAAAATTTGCTGGGTCACTTTTGTCACCAGCTTTAAACAGAGGAATAATTTTACTATTCTTCATTAAATTAGGAAAGACCCCTTCACTTATACATTGGTTAAAAATTATTGCTAATGATGGAGCTATCACATCAATTATTGATTTGATGATACTTGTAGATATGCCCCAGAGATCTTCTGTTTTCTTAATATTTATTGCTTTGAATGCTTTAATAATATCTTCGGTAGTGACATAGCTAAAACTAAATGTTTCCTGGCACTTGTTCACACTAGATTCCATAAGAGAGACAGCGGTGTTGGGGCAAGAATTAAGTCTGCTAGTAGTTTCTAACGGTATTCGAGCAAAGAAACCTTCAAAAGCACTAGCCACCTCAATATCTGATTCAAAAGTCTGATCACTAATTTTTAAGTTAAATGAATTAATTTTGCTTTTTGTTTTGCCAGTTTCTTGGTTTATAATACTCCAGGTAGCTTTTATTTTATTTTCAGATGATTTAATTTTATTTGAAATATACCTTGATTTTGCCAAAGCACATACTTTCCTAAATGTTATTGAATATTTCTTGACATATTCAATGAAGCTAGGATCACAGGAAGTCGTTTTTTGTGCATAGAGTTCAAATAACTTTCTTCTGCTATTATAAATACCAGGTGTGGCCCAGTCACTAAACTTCTTACGATCATTACACTTTATAACTTTTTGTTTAAAATTGTTACTAAATTCTTTTTCAACAATATCAAATAATGATTGATAAGAGTTATTAGCGTCAGCAGAAGCTGGCAAACATTGAATTTTATCTTGTACATTATTTCTAAATTTATTAATACCACGTTTCGGTATTGGCCTGCAAATTACTTCGCGTTTAGGAATAACATTATAGTGCTCAAAAGAAGCTAGTTGTCCACTGTGGTCGGATTTAATAATATTAATTACCGATTTCTCAATTAAGTTACAGTTGGAAAAGATGTTATCTAAGCAAGTAGCCGATGTTGGCGTAATTCGCGTCGGTTCATTAAAAGTGTGAAGCAAATTAAATGATTTAAAAAGATTAAGGAATTTACTGGAGAGTTGTGCTAATTTAATATCTAAGATGTCTATATTAAAATCTCCACAAACTACAATTTTTTTATTCTTACGACAGCATATTTTCAAAACATCCTCCATAGTGGACTCAAAGACTGTGTAATTTGCTCCAGGGGGGCTATATACACAGATTATAATTATTTGTTCAAGTTCCACGCATAATATCTCACAAATTCGTTCAACAGAGAGGGATACTATATCCTTTCGCTCTTTATATTGTGTGTTATTAGGTAAAATTATTAAAGAACCCCCCCTTATTGTAGTTTTTCTATTAAATGAACTTACAACACTATAATTATCCAAATTTAACAATAATTCATATTCTTTTAACCAATGTTCAGTAACACATAACACATCAATATTTTCACAATTTAAAAATAAACTTATTTCTAGGTCTTTGCCAGCAGAAAAGCCTTGGATATTCTGGTGTACTATTTTTAAACATTTAGGCCTTCCTCTTGTCAATACTGGGCTAGAGTATGCCTCCGTTGTCTCTAATGGTAATTTAAATTAACCATGTCAGTATTTGGATTCAAAAGAATCGAATTATTTGGAACAGATTCCAAAGTTACATTAGAAGTATCAAAGTTAAACTGCTCAATAGAAGCAGAGGTTATACTAGCCAAGTTGTTGGCTAATTGTTTAAAATAAAATGATAGCGATACCGCTATTTGTCGCTTAAGATAATTAGGCAGATAATATTTATCTTTAGTCAAGTATACATTATTCAACAACATATTGATATCAATAATATGCAACTCTTTATTATGACAGGCTAATGTGTTCATAGTTAAGTTTAGATTATACCTTATTTTATTTTCTAACGGTGAAAAACTTTTACTGTAGGGAAATGTAAACATAACAACCTTCCTTACATTTAATGAACATAATGTGTTGCAATAGGCTATTAACTGGTTTTTATTTAAATTATCCCTGTTCCCAATTAAAATTATCAAGTTTGTGTTTTCACTTAAGGATTTTTTAACAACTATTTTCATGATCTCGTTTATACTGGAACCAGGCATGCAATAATTAATAACATTTTCCTTTGAATCTTTCTGTAAAAATTGGCCTAAATTCTTCCCAATCTCATCACTGAACATAATTGTTTTGGTGTCAGTAGTTTTAGTGGGGGATTTACTTTTATTATTTAATAATAAACTATCACAAATGTTAGAGACTTCAGGTGTGGTTGGTAAATAGACCTCCTGAGCCGCTTGGCCTAATGACTCCTTTTGACAGAAGTCATTGCATACTGTGTTACAACTGCATCTGCATTTTTTCCCTAATGATTCGAACCGGTCTGAATTAAAATTACAAAAGTCAACCATATTATATGCAGCCATTTTTTGATTATTCATAGGAAGTAGGACTAGTAGGATGAATATGAATATGTACACCTATTTCTGATGTAGGTAATTACATTGTTATAAAATCAAGATAAACATTTAACATCAAAAATATTATTCAGTACCTTACTTTTAATTTCATTAATTATTCGATGCCGCCTCCCCATCGTTGAACCCTTTAAAATATTTGGTACATAAAATTTTGTCCTGAAAACTTTTAATCACATTTTAATGGAAGCACCGAGATTCAGTCGTCAGGTGTTCCGGCACCGGTCCGGCCGCCGGCGCCGGTACCGGCCACAATCGGAACAAACTCGCAACTTATTTACATAAAGGTACCTACAATTCCAACTGTTAAGGGACTCTCTTTATGTTTAATGTTTGCCCAATTTAAACGAACCAAATATAGTTTTAATTGACTTGCTGTATATATTTAAATGTTTTTGCCTGTATTTTCAATTAAGGTGAAGTATTCGTTACTTTTGCGTAAAATTTAAAAGCTTTTTAATGCAATATAATGCATAAGAATAGGAAATCTATTTCATCATAACATTACCTAATGTTCATCATATTCAGCAAGTATCAACGTTTTGCTGTTTTGGCCAAGTGAACTAATGGTGCTTCTTCTTTAAAAGCTTTCTCTTAGAATCGCACTGATAACAGGTCTAAGTAATGTGTACTTGTGATGTTATTTGGATTAAGACAGTATTTATGTAGGCTTCTATTAATAAATAAATTCAAAATATCTACCGGATAAAAAAATAATGCCAAACTAATATTCACATTTATTTTTAATTGGGTAAGTACCCATTTAGGATTATTTTTAATGGAAACCTAGATAAATACTGTCTTAGCCCGCATACCAGAATAAGTACAGAAAACAATGCTCTAATTTCAAATCATTTTGGTATTACGTTAGTATGGAGCTGACCGGTCGCCGGCCTCTTAAAAAGTAAATCTTGCTCTACATTTTGAGTTTTTGTAAAATTTATTTGATATTTATTTGCCAATAACATCTTTTATTCTCTGTAAGCGAATTATTACCTACGCTAAGGCGTATACTCGTAGTAATTTGGCTACCAGCGCCGATCTGCCAGTGCTTATGGGAGCCGGTCCGCGCAGCGGGCCGATCGCCGTAAATCTATGCAACGCGTCTTGATCACGTTTGCCTCTTGACGTTTGACTTCGTATTGCCGTAATGATATAACGACGCACACGTCATCCAAACCTATAGTCCTAGTAACTATAACCTATAGTACGAGAGGAACCACTTGCAATACGAAATTAGCTGTCATAATAGACTGTCGTATGAAAACTGTTTTAGTTCCAAAGACAGTCGCACTGTCAAAGCTGCGCGTTATCAAAAACGGTTTTGCATGTCAACTGCACGTACACTGGACTAATGCGTCATAGACTTACCGCGATCGGGACCCTGTTTGTTCCGATAACATCCGTGACAGAGGAGCCACTTGCAATACGAAATTAGCTGTCGAAAAAATTGACTGTCGTATGAAAACTGTTTAAGTTCCAAAGATTATCACCGGAACTGAAAACGTTGTCGCACTGTCAACGCCGCGCGTTATCAAAAACGGTTTTGCACGTCAACTACTATACGTCATAGAATTACCGCGATCGGGGCGCTGGTTGTCGGTGCAGGTAGTATCTAATACTTTGTGTCGAACCAGCGCTATTAAGCGCCGAACGTCACCAACAAGTTCCGACCCGCGGGCCAATCGCCGTAATTCTATGCAGCGCGTCTTCATCGCGTTTGGGTCTTGACGTTTGACTTCGTATTGCCGTAATGACATAACGACGCACACGCCACGCAAACCTACAGTCCTACAATCCTGTCTGACCCGGTGACATCCGTGACAGAGGAACCACTTGCAATACGAAATTAGCTGTCAAAATAGACTGTCGTATGAAAACTGTTTTAGTTCCAAAGATTATCACCGGAACAGAAAACGTTGTGGCACTGTCAAAGCCGCGCGTTATCAAAAACGGTTTTGCACGTCAACTGCACTTCAACTGCACGTACATTTGACTAATGCGTCATAGAAATACCGCGATCGGGGCCCAGCTTCTCTGCGCTGGTTCGGCACTAAGTATAGAGACTACATGCGCGGACCGGTTCCGATAACTGCCGGCGCCGGCAGATCGGCACCGGAAGCCAGCTTTCTACGTATACATATTAATATTTTTTTTATCCACAACGGGGTAACACATAGCCTTTATCACACCTGATGTTAAGTGGTGATAAGGCCGATAAGGTGGAAGCGCATTTCTGCCGATATCCTCAATCACTGAGGAACTGGCTATCTTATCTCTAACTGCCGGAACACAATAATGCTGAAAACGTCATTGTTATGGCGTCAGACTTAGGTAAGATGGTAGTAGCTAGCCAGGCGGACTAAGAACAAGTCCTACCACCAACCAAACCGAATACAATATGTACTCCCACTGGGAATCGAATCCGGGACCTCTGGGTCTAAAATCGGTGGTATGAACCACTAGACCACAGAGGCGGTTAAAATACGCCCTTAATCTGTGGCCAGCCCTGGTGACCTTGTTCCTACCAGGCGGCATGCCCCAGCGCCGGCGGCAGTAAAATCTCTATAAAATATTGCAATAAAACCGAACCGAAGATTTACGACTGCGAGCTGTAAACACCCCACACTAGGAAAAAACACCACTTCCTCGCAAATCATAACTGGAACTTAAGAGCGTTAAACCCAAATGCGTCGCGTCGAGTTTAGGTAAATGAATAACTTTCACTCGCATCAGACGTGCGCTCAAGGTCAAACGTGCGGTGTCCTGCTATAGTCAAACTAATCACATTGATCCTTTTAACTCAAGTTTAAATATTATTTAGTGTTAGTTTTTATATTATATCCTTACTTACCCTTACATAATCATAATAAGTGTATGCTGTAATCTAATGGGTTTACTACATAGACAATATTTTATTGTTTACATGAAGTAGATTTTTTAAAAGTTTACCAACTAATACTAATAAAGTAATCCTTCCCAAATGTGTATGTAAGTACTTGCTTACTCATCTTATGTTATTCATGTATGACCGACCATTCGATACGTAATCCTATCCTACTTCCTACTAATATTATAAATGTGAAAGTTTAGATGTTTGGATGTTTAGATGTTTGTATGTTTGTATGTTTGTTACTCAATCACGCCAAAACGGCTGAACGGATTTGGCTGAAATTTAGGACACAGATACTTTGTAGCCTGGAGAGGAACATAAGCTACTTTTATCCCGGAAAAATATCACATTCCCGCGGGATAACGTTGTGTAGTCCACGCGGGCGAAGCCGCGGGTGGAAAGCTAGTTTAGAAATAAAATACCGATTTCAGAATACCATTTTTATCACAATCTGATGTAGACCTATACGACAGGAAAAAAAATACTACTACGTATTACAGAGAAACGACTTCATAGAACGGTGGGAAATGATTACACTACTACAAGCATGCTGGGCATGTGTGCGTGTCCACTGGCTGCTTGTCACTGGCGTGTCCGTACACGGCGTGTCTGGAAAAACTGGTTTACGACAGCTCAGCCAGTGGACAAGCTCAGGCTCAACGCGAAGCACGTATGAGCAGTTTTCAGGCTACGCCTTTTCAATAACTCTCGAAAGAGAAATATATTTTGAATTTAACCAATCTTTATTCAAAATCCAAGATGGCGGCCAACTTTTTTGATTGTAGGCCGATTTTGATGAAATGTTGAAACTCGGTTTGTGGTAATATTTTGGCAAGAAAATAGCAACGCAATGTCAAAAACTTAAAAAAATCCAAGATGTCGCCCAAAATTTTGGTTTGTTGGCCGATTTCGATGAAACTCGATTTCTAGTACTATTTTGACAAGAAAATAGCAACGCCATGTCAAAAATGTAAAAAAATCCAAGATGGCGCCCAAATTTTTGGTTTGTTGGCCGATTTCGATGAAACTCGATTTCTAGTACTATTTTGACATGAGAATAGAACTGCAATGTAAAAAATATTAAAAACCAAGATGGCGCCGAAAAATTTTTTTTGTTGGCCGATTTTGATGAAACTCGATTTCTAATACTATTTTGACTAGAAAATAGCAACGCAATGTCAAAAATGTAAAAAAATCTAAGATGGCGCGCAATTTTTTGTTTGTTGGTCGATTTCGATGAAACTCGATTTCTAGTACTATTTTGACAAGAAAACAGCAACGCAATGTTAAAAATATTCAAAAATCCTAAATGGCGGCTTACTTTTTTGTTTGTGGGGCGATTTCGATAAAACTTGGTTTTTAATCTTGGATTATTTAATGTTTTTAACATTGCGTTGCTATTTCCTTGTCAGAATAGTCAGTTCAGTCTCGTGCGCGCGCGCCTAGCGAACGGTCACCGTGCGACAATGTCCGTAAACAATACGATTAAGTGTGCAAATTGCAATGTTGTGATATCGGAAGTGCTCTCGTTTATTCGTAGCAGACATGACGTTATGGATAATGAAAGTTTAATCAGAATATGTGTATCAGCATTTTCTGAGGAAGAGATTAATGAAGCCAAGAAACTGTTGTTTACCTCGATCAAGACGAATCACAAAATGATATCCAGAAGGAAAGACAAAAAGCAGAAAGACTTGGAAGATGTGATATCGGTATTTAAAACAACTGATCCTGATCAGTTGCCTGTATTTGTTGCGTATCATTTACACAAATTACCGCCTGTAAGTTTTGATCATGTAGATGTCACAAAATTGCTGAAGGATATACTGGTTTTAAGGGAAGAAATAGTGGGTATAAAGAAGGATTATGTGACCAAAGAATACCTAAATACATCCATGCAAAATGTATCAAATCAATTGCCAAATCCGTTATTTAATCCTAATGTGAATAAAATAAGAGGAGGCGGGTACGCAAACATGGACAGCGGACCGTTCGGTTTGTCACCGTTATCAACGGAGCTAGAGGCACTGAGCGACACAGTGTCACACAGTGGCGTCGACAGCGCACCGAAATATCGCTCTCTCGTTCGCACCAGTACGCGTGACCTAGCCGTGGACACAGACGGTACGACTACACCTGTCAACTCAACTGTGTTGGAAAACAAAGTTAACTCAACTGTATTAAAAAACAAAGTTACCTCAGCTGATTGTTCACCAGTAAAGCAATTACCTAAAATATCAATGGCAGCTGTACTAAAACAAGGAGAATGGCCAAAAATAAAAAATAAGGCTGATGATGATTGGACACTGGTACAGAGAACAAGGTACAAGAATCGCTTTGACGGAAAAACGGGAACGGCAACCACTTCCACTACGGGAAATTTTAAAGCGGCCGATACTAAAATACCGCTCTTCATATCAAATGTAAATAAAGATACTACTAAGGAAGACATTTGCAGTTATATCTTTAAAATGACTAACGAAACGGTTCAACTAGAGAAAATTAATATGAAGTTAGAACGGCCCTACAATGCTTTTAAATTGTTTGTGACTAAACATAAAATTAGTGCGTTCTTAGATGACAAGCTATGGCCGGAAGGCATACGATTTCGTCGCTTCGTTTATTTCAAAACGAATAAAGACAGGGAAAATTCGTTAAGAAGTGAAGAAAATCCTAACACAAATGGATAATAGCTACACGAATGTAACTTTTTCAACCTTTAATTGCAAAAACGTTCGGTCATTGGACTGCGTTAGGAAGATATGTGGTGTTTCTGACGTTGTCGCTCTGCAGGAGACTTGGCTTCTACCCCACGACGTGCCGTACCTTGGAAGCATCGATAAGGACTTTGCATACACGGGAAAATCTGCCGTTGATATTTCTACAGGTGTTCTCAAAGGGAGACCGTACGGGGGTGTTGCGTTATTATGGAGAAAATCAGTGTTTCGCTCGGTTTCTATTATCTCCTGCCACAGTGATCGTATAACGTGTGTGAAGATAGAACAAGAGAATCGCTCTTTATTAATTTTTAACGTGTATATGCCTACTGACAGTGCAGATAACCTCATGGAATATACAGAGTGCCTAAGTGAAATTATCTCAATAATTGAGAGCAGTGGTGTAGAAAGCGTTTTTATATTAGGGGACTTCAATACTCATCCTGATACAAGATTTGCAAGTGAGTTACTTACAGTTTGTACTGAACAGTTATGGTCTTGGGTTGATAAAGAACTGTTACCGGAGGATACATATACGTTTACAAGTTCGGCTAATGGTTCTCGTAGATGGTTAGATCATTGTGTAGTGACTAGTGCGGCTAGACCCTTAGTTGTCAACGCCACTGTGCTTTATGACGTGTACTGGTCTGATCATATGCCTATGTTACTGGAGTGCAATATTAATTTAATAAAGCCTAGGGCTTTCTCGCCATCTGTTAGCTGTCGTAATGGGGTGTTGTGGGGTGATAGAAACTCGCAACAAATAAAACAATATTTTGACTATTGTAACTCAAACTTACGTAAAATTGATTTTCCTTCCGAATTTTGTAATTGTGCCGACAGTATGTGTAAGAAAACTGAACACTTTTTATTGTTAGACTGCATGTATAGAGATATAGTATGCGTTCTTAAAGAAGCCTCGGAAAAATCATCTGTTATTAAGGAAAACAATTGTAAACGTAGAAACTATATCCCAGGTTGGAACAAGTACGTTCGCGATGCTCACTGTGAGGCGCGATTACATTACAAAAACTGGGTCTTATACGGTAAACCGCGTTCTGGCTATATATATGACAAAATGTACATGTCTAAAAGTAACTTTAAAAATAAATTAAAACTTTTACAGGATAAGCAACAGCAAATAAAAATGGATAACATAGCTCAGTGCCACTCAGATAAAAAATTTAATAAATTCTGGAAATCAACCAAATCACTTAACTGTAAATCGGGTCTACCAGTGAGCGTGGCGGGTGTGCATGGGTCAGCGGACATTGCCAATGCATTCAGTAGCCATTTTAGGGTTGAGCCTTCCGTAATCGATGAATCACAGTTAATCAACGATCAGTCTAGGTGTGCCGTATCAGCACCAATTACATTTACCGCCAAGAAAGTAGCTAGTGTAATAAAAGGAATGACGAGGGGAAAGTCGCCCGGTTTTGATTGTCTGAGCATTGAACACCTAAAATATGCTGGAGCTCACTTGCCGCGTGTACTTGCAATGTTTTATACGTTATGTTTGAGTCACAGTTATTTACCGGCAGAACTCATAAGGACAGTTGTAGTACCTGTCATAAAAAACAAATCAGGGGATCCTTCGGATATTTCTAATTATAGACCAATATCCCTTGCTACGATTATCGCGAAAGTTCTGGACGGTCTATTGGACAATATATTGGCTGATAATATAGAGTTGCATGACAATCAATTTGGTTTTAGGCCCGGTTTGTCAACCGAAAGTGCTGTGCTATGTCTTAAACAGACTGTTAATTATTATACGACTAGAAAAACACCAATACTTGCTTGTTTTTTGGATCTGTCTAGGGCTTTCGACCTCGTAAATTACGATAAGTTGTGGCACAAGCTTTACCGTGAGACTAAGGTACCTGGGGAAGTTTTATGTTTGTTTAAATTCTGGTACAGTAACCAGATGAATACTGTAAAATGGGCAGGAACTTATTCTGATATGTATGGGCTACGATGTGGAGTGAGACAAGGGGGGTTGAGCTCTCCTCGTTTGTTCAATCTTTATGTGAACCAACTGATAGGTGAGCTCAACAGCGCAAACGTTGGCTGTTACGTAGACGGAGTTTGTATAAATAACATCAGTTACGCCGATGATATGGTGCTGTTGAGCCCATCTGTCAGTGGGATAAGACGCCTCCTTTCTATCTGTGAGTGTTATGGACTTGCCCATGGGCTCAGGTATAACACGAGTAAAAGTGAGTGGATTCTTTTTAAGTCAGGTTCAATAGGCTACAGTAATCTACCTGAAATAACACTCTTTAAGAATCCCCTGAAACGTGTTCAGAAATTTAAATACTTGGGCCACTGGGTCACGGAGAACTTGCACGATAATGATGATATCGAGAGAGAGCGTAGATCGTTGGCAGTTCGCTGCAATATGCTAGCTCGCAGGTTTTCGCGTTGTAGTAGGGCAGTCAAATTAACGCTATTTAAGGCCTACTGCCAGACATTCTACACATGCAGCTTGTGGGTGAGTTACACGCGGCGGGCTTACAGCGACCTTAGAGTACAATACAACAATGCCTTGAGAGTAATGTTGGGGCTGCCTTGGCGGTGCAGCGCTTCCAATATGTTCATGGAAGCTCGAATAGATGGTTTTGCCGCGGTGATGAGGAAAAGGTGTGCCTCGGCGCTGACCCGCTTGCGGAGCAGCTCCAACAGTATTCTCAGGGTGTTTGTTGATAGGTGGGATATGCCACTTTTACAAAGGTGGGTGAAGCTCCACACGGTATGTTAAATGTTCGGATGTTATTATTGTATTTTTATTTTTTTTCCATTGTACTTTTACTAACTCTAGTTGATAAGTTTATTGTTACTAACCTCTACTATGGGCTATGCCTGAAATAAATAGAATTGATTGATTGATTGATTGATAGTACCAAAAACCAAGCTTAATCAAAATCAGCCCACAGACAAAAAAGTTGGCCGCCATCTTGGAATTTTTTTAATTTTTTACATAGCGTTGCTGTTTTCTTGTCAAAATAGTACTAGAAATCGAGTTTCATCGAAATCGGCCAACAAACAAAAAAATTGGGCGCCATCTTGGATTTTTTTACATTTATGACATTGCGTTGCTATTTTCATGTCAAAATAGTACTAGAAATCGAGTTTCATCAAAATCGGCCAACAAACAAAAAATTTCGGCGCCATCTTGGTTTTTTGAATATTTTTTACATTGCAGTTCTGTTTTCTTGTCAAAATAGTACTAGAAATCGAGTTTCATCGAAATCGGCCAACAAACCAAAAATTTGGGCGCCATCTTGGGTTTTTTCAAGTTTTTGACATTGGGTTGCTATTTTCTTGTCAAAATAGTACTAGAAATCGAGTTTCATCGAAATCGGCCAACAAACCAAAAATTTGGGCGCCATCTTGGATTTTTTTAAGTTTTTGACATTGCGTTGCTATTTTCTTGCCAAAATAGTACCAAAAACCGAGTTTCATCGAAATCGGCCCACAATCAAAAAAGTTAGCCGCCATCTTGGATTTTTTAATATTTTTTACATTGCGTTGCTGTTTTCTTGTCAAAATAGTACTAGAAATAGAGTTTCATCGAAATTAGCCAACAAACAAAAAATTTGGGCGCCATCTTGAATTTTTTACATTTTTGATATTGCATTGCTATTTTCTTGTCAAAATAGTACCAAAAACTAAGTTACATCGAAATCGGCCAATAAACAAAAAAGTTGGCCGCCATCTTGAATTTGTTAGTATTTTTAACATTGCTTTGCTGTTTTCTTGTCAAAATAGTACTAGAAATCGAGTTTCATCGAAATCGGCCAACAAACAAAAAAATTGGGCGCCATCTTAGATTTTTTACAGTTTTGACATTGCGTTGCTATTTTCTTGTCAAAATAGTACCAAAAACCGAGTTTCATCGAAATCGGCCCACAATCAAAATAGTTGGCCGCCATCTTGGATTTTTTATATTTTTTACATTGCGTTACTGTTTTCTTGTACTATTTCACTAGAAATCGAGTTTCATCGAAATCGGCCAACAGACAAAAAAGTTAACCGCTATCTTGGATTTTTTTTTACATTTTTGATATTGCGACGCTGTTTTCTATTAAAATAGTACCAAAAAATATAATTATAAAAACAAAATGTATAAAGAGAAACATTAGAGTAAGTAATTTGTAAATAAATATTTCATAATAGGTAACTAATAGAAAGCTAACAATTTTAACTTCTTGTAACAACCCTACCAAAATTTTGCACGCTCTATGAAGTCAACACTCTGATACTACTCATGTGCCTATACACCGTTTTGAAGGTCAACATCCCATTTGGATAATTCAGTCATTTACGCCATGGGTTCGCAAAACCTAGAACAGGAGACCTTGAAGAAGTACCGGCAAGAAACTCGTCAAGGTTAATTTTTTTCCTCCTGATTTACTTCATACAGAATCGTCAAATTAAAAAATGACCTTACAAATTACTATTTGTTAGATCATTTTCAGGGTCAGTTTCTATTACAAATACGTATTCAATTATGATAAATACAATTAGGTGTGTGAGTGAACTAATGATCATAGAAGTAAACAATTTTCAATTACCTATCTAATGAGTGTACTAAGACGAAAGTACTAAGACGTGTCGGTTGCACTATAAACTATACCACACCACGCAGCACACTGCAAAGGTCAGCGAACGGCAGACGGCAGAGCACCGAGCGATACGTCCTCCCTCTGAAGAGCCTAGCGGCGGACTAATTTGAAATGTTTTGCGCAGAGTGTTTTATAGCACTTTAAAAAAAAATATATAAAATAAATTATGCATCATTATATAGGTTTTTTGTATTCAAACTTTAGATAATATGTTCTTATTTTACGTTAGACTATAACTTTTTGTAAAATAAAGTAATTTATTGATAAATGTTGCATGTTTACCACCAGTGATTTCTTTATAATTTCACTTTGTTTGGATTTTAATTTCGTATGAAAATAATCACAAATTAAACTAATTTCCTTACTAACTATTTGCGTAATGATATGTAGATGTACATAGAAATTTTTGTTTCCTATTTTTTTCAATTGTATTAAAAAATTAGAGCTTCAAAATTGACGTTAAAAGTGAAGTTTATAAAACACTGTTCGGGAAAATTGTCAGTATTCACAAATACTCTATAAAAAGAAAAATGTTTTTTACTAACTTTTTAGACAAAGATACTGTTTCCAATAATTTGAAATTAGCATGTTTCTAAGATTACGTTTTCATAGAAAATATCTCGTTCAAAACTGCCTATTTTGAGGCAAAACGGCGTTCGACCGCGTCAATGCTCTTAACAACTGTAACTTTTTCCCTTTGTTTACATAGGTGGGTACTGAATATCCTACTTATTATTTATATTATAAACTAGCTGACCAGCGCGACTTCGTTCCCGTGGCCCTACCCCCTTCTCCACCCTACCCTACACGTACTCTACCCCTACCCTACCCTACCCTACCCTACCTTTACCCTACCCTACTTCTACTCTACCCCTACTTACCCCTCCTTCCCCTATTTTCTCACCGTTAAAACCTTACTTGGACTTCACGAACATTAAAAAAAAAATTGGCCAAATTGGTCCAGGCGTTGTTGAGTTATGCGCTTGCCAACACATTTTGCGATTCATTTTTATATATAAAGATGTGAAAGTTTACATATTTGGATGTTTAGATGTTTGGATGTTTGTATGTTTGTTACTCAATCACGCCAAAACGGCTAAACGGATTTGGCTTAAATTTGGGACATAGATACTTTGTAGCTCGGAGAGGAACATAGGCTACTTTTTATCCCGGAAAAATATCGCATTCCCGCGGGATAACGTTGTAAAGTCCACGCGGGCGAAGCCGCGGGCGGAAAGCTAGTATTAAGATAAATATACCTTCAAAGCATAACTCCATTCAAACGTAAAACCAATAAGTGCCATTATAAGTAACTCAACGATTTCAAGCTTATTATGACATTCAAACGTTTGACATTTTCGGAGAGAAAAAATAAAAACAGATATTATTTACAAGAACACACGTCAAAGAAGCGAAGTTAATCAGGGGTACTTAAGCGTCACAAATATTCACAATACACAAAATGCCACGCTACATTCAGGGCCCTTATAATCTCTTGGAAAAATGCGCGTCGCGCGAAGCTGGGGCGGGCGCGGCAGCGACGCGCGAACGTATTATTCGCAAAATTACGCCTATACAACCTGTGAGGCCACGAAACGTGACCAATCAATCGCTTCACTTACTAACTGATTATTTTCGACGTTCATTCCTGTAGTGCTAGCACAACTTGCGCGCGACTGGAGTGAGAAAGAGTCGCGGGCATTTTCGACCAATCAGGTCGCTCGTAGATAGCGCGCGTGACTTAAGACGACGTGCTGATTGGTTGGAAGTAGCGCGACAAAGAGTCGCGCTAAGTTGTGCTAGCACTACTGATGCGATTAGAATCTTATCTCACACTAGCGCTCCGCTCGCGACTTCATCTGCGTGGCCTCCCTTTTTTACCCCCTAAGAGGGGGAATTTCCGGAAATCCTCTCTTAGTGCTCCCCTACACTCCCATAGGAACATACATGCCAAATGTCAGCTTCATGCGCCCAGTAATTTCGGCTGTGCGTTGTCTGTCAATCAGTCAGTACCTACCTAACGCAACAGATTTATCTAGATAGATAGATTGGCAACTAATCAAAATAAACGTACAAAATAACGCTAAATTAAGATTGAAAAAAGCTCAGATTCTTACGTGTAATATTCACGGTTACTACCGTGTATATTACACAAAAGAATTATAAAAATAATTTTATGAATGAACTCTGAAACTAGTACATAAGTTAAAGTTAAGTATTGTCTACCGAAAAGGTTCATGTATTCTGACGACCAAGAAACATGGAATTTTGAAATAATCCTCATATTCACCGCGTAAGCAACCTCCCGCTTCGTGGGTCGATCGCTAATTTCCATCATTAAACTGAAATATCGTTTAATTATTTATACTAATTAGGCACCCTGAGCGTCCGCGCGGCATAATCGCGCGTGAATTCTGCTCCGTGCGACCGGCGTTTGTCACTGCGGCTCACCGGTATCACCGGAGTTTCATTAAGTCTTACCGCCTCTGGTATCAGACCCAGAGGCCCCAGGTTCGATTTCCAGTGGGGCTACATATTGTATCCGGTATGGTTGGTGGTAGGGAGAAAACACATGCAAGCGGTGCCGCACCGCAACGCTGAAATCAGCGGCGAACGTACAACGCCGATTCCGCCTAACACAACGCTGATTTCAGCGTTCCGGCGCCGCCCGCACTGCAAAAATCACAACGCTGATATCTACGTTGCGTCAACGCGTTGCCCAAATCAGCGGCGGGCGGTGTCCCGAGAGGCGAGGTTAGGTTGACTTTTCTGCTATAATATTAAGTATGTATGTTGAAAACAAAGTTAGAAGTGGGCATCAGCATCATGTGCATGCTTTTTCGAATAAGCTAAAAGCAATAAAAATCAAAAGCAAAACCTCAAAGTTAAATAAACAAATCTATTCCAGCCCGAAAACTCAATGAACTAAAAACCAATGATGGCTCCGAAAAATAAATTAAAACGAAATTGTTTTGCTCATTTCAACGGGATATAAATAAAGGCAGAAAGCCGTGTTTTTTGCACCGAATCAGTGAAAAACAATAGTACAATAAATTAGTATAGATTTGTGTGGATGTTTCGTCGGAAGGGTCGTTAGTTGGCGCTGATTTATGTGGCCGACAGAATGGGCCGAAATAGGCCGAACGTGGAACACACCGTATACGAGTAAGTTTAATGCACGCGGTATTGTTATCTTGTTTTTCCCATATACGCTTAGGTTTATTTTCCCTTAAACTGTTTATATCGATAATGAAGTAAAGAATAAAGAAGACCCATTTAATCTCTATTATGGTACTTCTTGAAAATAGCGATAGTGAACCCACTACCTATTACAAAAGCTGTTATACAAGTTAAAATTAAGAAAACTTTACGCTAATGTGGTACTCCGTTGAGGCACTGAAATTTTGCACAAAGCTTTCATTATGGATTTTGAACAAAGCTTTTATTTGTTATTTTATGAGTATAAGTACTAACATATAATAAGATCCCAAAATCCATTCGTGAACAAAACTTTAACCTGTTTAGAATTAAATTGACGAAATGGCTAACGGATAAATGTTATTATACTATTCATGATTTCTTTAATAATAAAACTTGACAATTGCATAACTAAATTAAATTTATAATATAACATGTTTGACATTTTATACATTAATTATATTTACTATCATTATAACTCAGCTAAATTGAAAATAATTTTGTGAGAAATAACATAATGAACAGACATTTGCACGCCATTAAATTTGGCAAAATATGTGAACATATATTTAGAATTTCAAGATCTCAATGTACCATATTTTATGCGAATAAATTATCTTTATCTTTAAAATGCAGGTGCAAATTAAATCTTATTTGCATTAACTTACACTAACAGTACGGTAAAAAATAGATTGTGCCATTAGACGATAGCAAAAGCAACCATATGAATATTTTTATAAAAAGTAAAAGTTTTGATTTGACATAATGACAATAGCACTGTTTATTTGTACAGCGTCACTTCGCACTCACGTCGGAGACAACATTTCAATTGCTTCACTTCATTGGTACACGGGAGACACTGTGACTTTTTCCTGAGACATACTCGTTTTATTCCATTTGTTGCCCGTGGTCCGATTGCCAAGTTCTACTGGTCGATCCATCCGCCCCATTGACGAAGCAAAAACAACTGCTATTAAAACTGGTACCGATATAATTGGATTTTTCCAATTCTTCCCGGAACAAATAGGAAACTGAACCGCCTACAGATCGGAAAATACCTTTCATGCTTTTGATTTTCTTGGGCAAAGGTTAAATAAGATACAAAAATAGATGTTTGTGCTTTGCGTATGACAAAATTAAATGTTACCACAAAATTAAATATGGCAGATGTTTGTGGGCGTACGGCGTACCTGATCAATAACATGTGTATGTATACTTTAAATTGCTTCTTTCGGAATGTACAATACATTATGAAAAAGACGAAAAATAAGAGAAAAACATTGAATGTGTACGAGCTATCAATAATTTTGAAAAAAAACATTAAATATGGAAAGAAAAGGTCGTATGGAGGATTGGAAACAAAACTAGGCAGAAGAAATGCCTAGCAGCTCTACTATAATCTTTATTATTTAACAAAGGAGTACTGAGTTGTCTCTCGCTCATTTCTCATATTGACAGAGTGAGATGGGTCATTTGTCACCCTACAATATCCATCTCACTCTGTCAATATGGGGAATGTGGGCGAGACATATACTCAGACTCAACAGACCTAAGAATTGCAGATTACCTACTATTTATTCTGAGATACATATTATTATGACGTTTTCTTAAAGCTTGCGGTTTGATAGATCCATTTTATTGTCCATATCACTTTTATCTCAGGCTTAGCAAATTCACAGTAATGTTATGACGATATATTATTTATCTTCCTAAATTATTGTTAAGATTGAAGAGAAGATCACTCATATCATAATACATGCACATTATCTATGTACAGCTCTTTTCAACTGTACCCCTTTTTAGATTATGAGAACCCAGACTGAACTTATATATTATTATTGTCGATTCTTTCTTGTTCGCCGTAGGTATACCACCGGTTAGTCAGCAGTATACGAGGTATTTATGGCCAGAATTAATAATCAATCCTCAGCTATGGGGATAGGCGTGATCCAGATTAGTTGCTATGCAACGTTTTATATCAACATAGAATTAACGACAGTTGCCTGGGTGTTGCTAGGTGTTGCCTAGCAACTAATCTGGATCATGTCTATCCCTATCTGTGGATAGATTATTAATTCTGGCCGTTAGCGCTTCCCGCCCAAAAAGTTTAGACTACATACTGAGGTAACTGGAGAGTGCAGTACTAACACTTTTTTGTGGCCACAAATTACACTGTGGCTGTCTTCCGTCTCACCTACACTTTGAAAAAATACGTATGGTCATATGAGACAACTGACAACCACTACATACTAAATGTCAAATTTGCTGGGCACACTTTTTTATTCAGGGTGAAAACTCCAGTTACCTACCTCAGTATTAAGTCTAGCTCCATATTCCCGCCAATGCGCTATCACAGCTAAGGGATTCAGCTCAATCAGCCACCACTGTCATATTAAATGCGATTCTCGCACTGCAAATATTGCAGATATTATTTTATTGCTGGCATCGAATTGGCGGCTGTTTTTCAATACTCAATTAATTGATTGCAATTCACTAGTAAGCCGTTCTTTTAACCCATTAACGCCCATAGTCAAACTACAATATATTTTCATTTTTTATTATTATTATTATAATTAAATGGGTCACAGACGATGAACAAAAAAGAAAAATAATAAAAAATATATTTATATTTAAAAAAAAACCGTGTACACGTCCGTGTACAGCGGGCTAATCAGGAGTCAAATTTCTTAGAACAGGGTTGCTCCAAGCAAAGAGTTTTAAGACATATAGCACATCGCCAACGACCTCCTGCTATGGCAAATAACACATCGAAGGGGATTAACAATTCGCTCTGGGCTACGGCCGTTATTGCTTGAGGATATGTTTGATGATGCTGATGAAGAAGGCCGAATCTTTGTGTTGATGTTGGGCAAATATGATTTGGATGTATATCGCCTAAAAGCTAATTGGTCGAGGCACGTTGTATTATAATATTTTTCAGTAAGAATATGTAAACGCCATGCGTTTGATATTGCCATATCCACCAGATAGGTCAAAATAACCACCATTTTTCCTCAGACACTGACTCAATACAGGCTTATAGACGTACGAGTATACATTTGATCCACGCCACTTATTCCTTTGTTGTGATTATGAAAGAGATGTGGAATATTGTACATCTGGTTTCTGTTCCAAGGTAGAACACCAACGTTTCATTTTCCCTAATGGTTCCAATAGGCTGTTGAATAGACCGGCAATGTTTTTCTCCAAGTAAGGTTTTGTTCAGCATATTGGTTTGGACGAGCATGCTTTCGGGCTGGTCCATCAATAGAAAACGGGTTATCATCACTGCTACTCCACTCCGAATCGTCATGTTGACGACGTGAAAGCTCCACCGTACCTGGTATGTCCGTGGAAGTACTGATGGAACCCAATCGTCCTCTAGACTTTCTTCTTCATCACTCGCAATAGCATGAACTGGTGGTATGACTACTAAGTCGATTTCCGTGTCGTCATCTTCACCCTAATGGATTCTACTTCCTCTAGTATGAGGAAGTCGTTTTGAGAAGATAAACGATATCTATGCGACATTTTTCGGTGATCAGCCAGGGCCGGCAAATAAGTTTTTTTTAGTATACTTCCTCCCACTGTACACGAGCATGTACACTAACTTTCTCAAACACTTTTTGCCATGTCATATGATAATATTTGTTATTGTTTTAGCTTATTGTAACAGTTAACAATGTAAACTTACCTGAGAACGTAAAATTCAATCTAATTACGGCTCTTATTTATTAAATTAGAATAATTTTACAACCGGTACCGGCCACTTTAAAAATAAAAAAGAAAAGTTGACAATTCGGCACTTATTTTAGCACCCCCCGCAAACTTTTTTTAATTTTTTATAGATGCTAGTGACCTCTTGATTAATTATAACTAAACATTTCGAGTAGACATTTGTGATAACGCTCAGAAATTGAGTTTGAATAGGTGTACACACGTGGGTACAGAGGGCGGTAATGGGTTAAGCTTATTAAAATAAATATGGTAAGACCAAATACTTGTAAAACATGTTTTAAATATCGCAATTTATTTTTTTTTGTTGGGATTGCACTGCTGTAGACGGAAACACGAATACTTTTATTGAAATACCAAAACAAAATATCAACACTTAAAATAATTGAGTATTTAATAAAACATTTGTTCTTAAAATCAATCTCAGCTAAACCATTTTCATGAAGATTTCCTGGCAAACATTTTGATTAAGTTCAATCCGGCCGACTTCTGCGAAGGCTTTCTTCCTGAAATAATACGGCGAGCTGTTTTGTTTAAATTCGCAGCCAGTTTTGTTATTTTAGGATTTTTCAATCTCATCACATTTTTGACAGGCCCTTAATTGGGAGCCCAGAGGAAAAGTAAACTGTGCTATTTCTTGCTTGAATCAACGACTATTTAAATTGGAACCGGCGTTATTGAGTTATATTTTATTCAATTTAGTTGGTTCGAATTCTATCATTTAAAGTTTCCTTACTTAGGGTGACTTTCACCACTGATATTTAAGAGCGATTAACGCTAAACGTGTTTAAAACGTATTTCTGTCCCTGTCACATTCAAACAGATGACAGAGGCAGAACTAAGTATTAAACACGTTTAGCGTTAATCACGTTTAAATATCAGTGATGAAAGTCGCCCTTAGAATGTTTACAGTCACGAGAAATAATAACGTAAACAACATAGAACTTTGTCACATTGAAGCGTTTCAAAACAATATACAATACTCTATGTTCCACAGAAATCATTCAATCTATACTAATATTATAAAGCTGAAGAGTTTGTTTCTTTGTTTGATCGCGCTAATCTCAGGAACTACTGGACTGATTTCGAAAATTCTTTAACCATTAGAAAGCTACATTCTTCCCGAGTGACATAGGCTATATTTTATCTTGATATTTCCACGGGAACGGGTACCAGGCGGGTGAAACCGCGAGGATCCGTTAGTATTTTATATGATAGCCATACGTTGCTTACATATTTTTGGTAGTGACTCCTAGTTATCATCTAACTTCCTATGTGTTTCGCTATCCATGGTATATTTATTAGCATTTTAAAGTGTAAAGATTGTGAAACAATTAAATATATCCAACCCCAAAAAAACACAACATGCAAGACGCATATGCAAAGATATTCTGAATAAAGAGTTTTTGACTTTGACTTTGACCTTCTTCGTTAATAATAATCATTTCACTCACGAGTTGCATGTGACTTATGCTTTCCAGCCCGCGATCAGATCAGACTAGCACAAAATAATTTCCGAATGCACACCAAATTGCAACGCAGCGATTTGCATTGAGCCGCACATAATTCCGCCATAATTCGGCTTAATTAAGGTTACCGCAGACGCACAACAGTTGTGCAGTTTCGGCGTCATTATACGCGCCGAGAGATAACTTAATTACGATGACATTGTAAAATATAAAATATTGTTTAGTTTACAAATAAAGAAAGAAAGAAAGAAAAAAACATTTATTGGAACACACAAAGTAGTACTTACGAAACACATTACAAAAACAAACAAATAAAACAAATACAAAGTGTGTAGCTAAATTAATTAATATTCTATTTGCGGGCAGAAATTGGTATTTGAGAAAATAATTTGAACCCTACTGGAAAGGATTATAATAGACTACTTTTACTTTTTACCACAGGAAAGTATCATATTCCTATGGGAAAATCAGTAGGTATTAATTGTTAGGTAATCGTCTTTCACGTCAAAACTGAGCAACGGATCAATGTGATTTTTGGTAGGTACCGGGATTGGGAGATGGAGAGTGATATAGACTACTGTTTATCTCCGGAAAAATATCACATTCCCTCAGGATAATGTCGTGTAGTTCACGCGGGCGAAGCCGCGGGCGGAAAGCTAGTCTATACATATATAAAACTCTTGCGTTACTGAATGATTGACGGAAAACGCACAGCCGAAACTACTGGGCGCAAGGAGCTGAAATTTGGTATGTATGTACCTTGGGGAGTATAGGGGAGCACTTAAAGAGAATTTTTGGAAATTCCCCCTCTAAGCAGGTAAAAAAGTTGGTCAAAGTTTGTCTGAAACTTTCCACGGGAACGAAGTCGCGGGGGGAGAGTAAACACTGGGGATATGATTCGGACTACTTATAATAAAGTAGAAGCCAAAAGCTTATAGCTACTAATTTTGCATGCTGTTATGATACATTTAAGGTCACAGCACATACATCAACTCGGAAAGGGATCGTAAACGTATCAACTCGAGCGGTTCAGTATTCTTTGTATGAAACCCCCTACTGCAAAGCAGACTAATCGGAATCGTAACGTAATCGCCTCGCCTCGGGACCAGCTCACGAACCGCTTTGCGGGTCACTCAACTTGCTATCCCCGCGCTTACCGCTAGTCGTCCACGCGCTCACGTCTCTCCGTACCCAAGCTTACGGCTCTACGCACAGTGGTTTGAAAATGAAAATGAACATCAAAATTTTTTTTATAATTTTTTTCTCGTTTTTTTGTCTTTTTTTCATTTTTTGTATTTTTTTTTTTTTTTATCTTTTTTTTTCTCTCATTCTTTTTTTTATATGGAACCACTGTGCGGCGAGCCGTAAGTGCGGCGTCGTCGCCTAGCCGTAAGCGCGGCGTCGCCTAGCCGTAGAAGAGCCGACGTACCAACGCTGATCCGGTTTGGTTACGTGCTTGCGTTAGGTTGACGCCTGGTTGACGGCGAGGCGAAAGGCGATACGATGTCGATCCCTTTCCGAGTTGATGTAATGTGCTGTGTCCTTTATACGTAACACCGAGTTAAAATTGGACGACTTTTAAGTGCCGTTTGATATTTGGTAGCTGTATGGTACGGTAGGGACTCGATGGCCCAGTGGTTGCGATGATTGGTATACTGGCCCGTCCACCATCACTCCGTTCTCCATCTGTAAGGGCCAGTTTTCTAGAAGTAGGGATACTCAAATGGCTAACGAATTCAATGCCACAAAAGAAAAAATGTACAAATATTAATAATTTCTTGGTTTTACTCAAAATATCCTTTGGCGGATCTAAGGCCGCGGCGCTGTTGTGTCACAATCAGCTATATTTTTGTGAAAGAAAACAGACAGCAATTTACTTCATTTTGTGAAGCATTCATTTCGGTTGGGAAAAGTCGTTTTCTTTGGTGAAATTTAATTTAAATGTCAAAAACGGTTGTAAATAAGTTTGGTGGCGGCAACTCCCAATGGCTTTGTGGGACGAATAAAGAATCGAAAGAGTGTGGGTAATCGTACCGGAGTCATTAAACAAAAAAAGGATTTTTTAATCAATTTAGTGTTTAATAAAATCTTATCAACATTTTATCAGCACTTCCATTTCTTAGCATTACATAAAAGAAGAGAAATGTCGGACATAGCATTACTTCTTAATGCATTCCAAGGTAACATAAACTCTCCTGAACTTTCAAGCAAATTCTACATTAATACGCCCAGAAAGACGACGCGTCATACAAACTTATTAAACGTACCTTTTTCAAAAACGAATTATGCCCAGTCCGTGATTACGTATTGTATCCCAGTGTGGGGTGGTACATCGGAAACGAATTTTCTAGAATTAGAAAGAGCACAAAGATCCCTGTTAAAAGTGATGTACTTCAAGCGGCATAGGTTTCCTACCGAAGAATTATATGCACTGTGCAAAGTCCTTTCGGTGAGAAAGTTATTTATACTACATGCTATACTAAGGAAACACAAGGTAATGGAACTTGATGCAGGGTATCAGAGCAGGAGGAGTAACCGTCCAGTTATTAGGACTAAACAATATAAAACGACGTTTGCTAGTCGTCAATTTGAAATATTATCAACACATTTATATAATCAAGTTAATAAAATCCTACATATATATACTAAAAATGCACATTACACAAAAAATGCACTGACAGATTGGCTCAAAACATTAACATACAGCGAATCAGAGGAATTATTACAGCACAATATATAGTAAAGTTTGTAAAATTAATATAATTAAGTTATGTATTGTGTAATATAAATGCAAACACAAACCTATAACTGTACACGCGCACACACACGCACACACACACACACACACACACACACACACAACAAAAGAAACAAAGCTCACAAACATACGCTAATATTTTAATAGCTATAGAAGAGCGAGGTCTTCTGACACAGATATTTTTTATCAAAAAGAAGACTTCCGAATATCTTTGTAAAAATTGTATGTTTTGAAATAAAGATTTTTTGATTTTTTTTTTTGAATTATCTTTCGAATACGTTCACCAACAGAGCGCTTGAACTTTTTAGCTCGGTGCGCCAGATCATGGTCTTGTACTTATTTACCACCAAACCAAACAAATTCAAAAAAGTGTATAATGATAACTTCTTTCAACATTAAAAACAAAGCATAATAACACCACTTGTAACATCTATTGAGTATCGATCGATTAAATATATTTATAGGTGAAAACTTGCAATTGGCTCTACTGTACTTACACTTCTTCTTAATCGTTCCCTCATAACTGAGGATCGTATCACCGGCTGCTTTTATGATTTGCCTCCATCGGTCTCGGTCCATAGTTGCTCTCACTGCTTGATGGAATTTGCTTGAGGAGGTTGCTACTCTTATGCCCGAATACTCGTACGCTACTTATTTTTGGGAGCGTCTCAAACATCGCCCTGTCACTTTAAATGTCAAACGTATGAAAGAGATGCCATGATGTTTGAGACGCTCCCAAAGATGATTTGCGTTCGAGAATTCGGGCGTTACTTGGTCAGACCATCTGGTTGGCGAACGACCTCGGGCCCTCTTGCCCTCTATTCCACCAACCACGACCAGCTTTTCGAGACTGTCATCTCCTCTTCGTACTTACACTAACATTATTATATTCTTTTAATTAGCTGTAAGTTTTCCAAAGACTGTAAAATAAAATAAAATAAGGCTATATTGACCCCTAATAAAATTTGGCTTAGCCTGGCAACATTATTTTTATCGTGTATAAGAAAAATTATATCATATTTCAGTTAAACTTACGTCAAAAACAAACTGATACTAAAGTAGCCTGTACTATATTTTGGGCAACAAAACCCTATAATAAATAAATGAATCATACGCACATAAACGAATTATCCCATGCCAATAATCTTGTAACAAATCTTTACCTATTCCGCTCTGTATACAAATATGTTGTTACCATTTCCATCATTCGCATTCCGGTGTAATTTATTACATCGGCTCTTTTTTCCTCAGACGCGTCTTTATTTCATCCGGCCTATTGTTCCTAGGGTGTGTCCACAGCATGGACACTAGGGACTAAACAAACGCTAAAGTGCCATCACATGGAAAGCGTTTTTCTTGTTTTATCCACAACGGGGTAGCACTTAGCCTTCATCACACCTGATGTTAAGTGGTGATAAGGCTGAAGGTGGAAGCGCACTACTCCCGGAATCCTCAATCACTGCGGAGCTGGCTATCTTATCTCTAACCGCCGGAACACGCTGAAAACATCATTGTTATGGTCTTAGACTTATACCTTCAGGCGTTTCAGGGTTGGGCTTGATAAGCCAACCTCTAATAATCAGTGGGGAAGACTTGTCAAATTGAAGATGTTGTAGTATGTGTACACACACATGCATACGGCAATTAGGTCATGTCGCAACTCTATTAGTTAAAATTAGCAAGTAAGCACTTTGTTTGTATTAAGTATTTTATTTTATATTATTCACTCAATAAACGGACTTCACAGCTACACCATGTTTCCTTAAACCACCAAACCAAACATATTATCAGATGGCGACCCTGCCATTGGGACCACATTTTTTTCATCGGAAATTAACATCAGAAGATCACCAAAATAAGAAGATTGCAAGAAAAAGAAGAAAAACACTGTAGAAGATATCAAGAAAGAAGATTTTTTTTTCAAGAACACACACACGAGGTCACCTCTCACATCATGGGAAAATCATATTCGAAAGAGGAAACCATTATTGCTCAAAACGCCAATGGCGAAGCCGTAGCCACAGCCACCCAATACCACAATCAAAAACTCGCCATTATTGAAATTTTGATCGCCGTTTCCGTCGCCGTCCTGTTGATCGCCTTACTATATTACATAATAAAGAAATGCAAGAAGACTTTCGTACGGACCATCCAACGCGAGCTGAACCGCAGCAATCTGAACACAATTTCACGTGCTGACCTCACTACCACCGCTGTATAAGAAGAAAGAAGGCTACCAGGAGGTGTCCAGGGTATAGCTATTCATAGGGTATAGGTATTCACTCAATAAACGGACTTCACAGCTACACCATGTTTCCTTAAACCACCAAACCAAACATATTATCAGAATGTTTGTCTGACGTTCCTCGTCATGAAAAAATATTAACAGCCATTAGTGAAGCACATGCACAGCATAGCTTATGGATTGATAACGAGCTATAACCCACCACGCGAGCCCTATAAAATTAATGGGTGTTAGCGACTGCAACAGCTGAGCCCAACGACTTAGAGCGCCTTTCAAAGCACACTGGAGCTCGAGATAGTTAATTTATTGCTCACTCATCAAGCATTGCAAAAATTGCTTAGCCGTTGCAAATCGCGTCAACGCGCTTACCACTACGCCATACTCATGCATGTACCTCAAAAAATTCTAGAATAATATACAAAGTTTGGCGAGACCTCCGGACCAACGATTTAGAGCACTTTTCGAAGCTCAATATTTAATTTATTGTTCACCCATCTAATGATCACGTATTGCAAACATTGCTTAGCCGTTACAAGCCGCGTCAACGCGCTTACCACTACACCATAGACCTCACCAACACACGCATGCACCTCATCTATATATATAAAAATGAATCCCTATTTCCCTTGGTCACGACATCACGCGCAAACGGCTGGACGGATTTGGCTAATTTTGGTCTTGAAGTGTTCGTGGAAGTCCAAGGAAGGTTTTAACGGTGAGAAAATAGGGGAAGGAGGGGTAAGTAGGGGTAGAGTAGAAGTAGGGTAGAAGTAGGGTAGGGGTAGGGTAGGGTAGGGGTAGGGTAGAGTAGGGGTAGGGTAGGGATAGGGTAGGGTAGGGGTAGGGGTAGGGTAGGGTAGGGGTAGGGTAGAGGTAGGGTAGGGGTAGGGTAGGGGTAGGGTAGGGTAGGGGTAGAGTACGGGTAGGGTAGGGTGGAGTAGGGGGTAGGGCCACGGGAACGAAGTCGCGCTGGGTCAGCTAGTAAAATATAAGATTAGTTAACAAAGTTGGGCGATTCCTCCACCACACGTGACCACACTCTGCCACGCCACACTTTCAGTACGACGAATCCTTTTAAATTTTATTTAGCTGACGCGTAATCTGCTTCGCGATGAAAGCGCGCCGTTTTGATTTATTCCTTGTTTATCGGACCGATCGGAATCCATTTAAAAAATTGATTCGGGAACACGGACTCATATTGCATACATTGAGGGCTGGCGACAACATTTTAAGTTGGCATTTATATGCGAAATGTAATCATTTCGCAACACTTGTCTTGTCGAATTCCGTTTAGAGCAAGCTGCGTGAAAAAAATAGATAAACAGGAAATTTTTTGTCTCCATATCCTCTTTATAGATATTATAAATCAGTATTTTATCATCACTACATAGTATAAAACAAAGTCGCTTTCTCTTTCCCTATGTCCCTTTGTATGCTTAAATCTTTGAAACTACGCAACGGATTTTGATGCGTTTTTTTTAATAGATAGAGTGATTCAAGAGGAAGGTTTATATGTACTTTTTATCCCGATATTCCCACGGGAACGGGAACCACGCGGGTGAAACCGCGGGCGGCCGCTAGTTACTTATATTATAAACGTGAAAGTTTATGGATATGTATGGATGTTTGTTACTCTTACAAGCGGATTTGGTTGAAACTTGAAACACACAGATAGTTGATAGCCTGGATTGAAACATAAATTATACTTTTTATCCTGATATTCCACGAACAGGAACCACGTGGCGGCCGCGGGCAGACGCTAGTGTAAGAATATACGGAAAACTGATTGCAATATATTATCCGCGGCTTCGCCCGCGTGGACTAGACGACGCTATGTGATATTTTTCCTATGGGATAAAATGTAGCCTATGTTCCTCTCCAGGCTACAAAGTATCTGTATCCCAAATTTCAGCCAAATCCGTTCAGCCTTTTTGGCGTGATTGAGTAACAAACATGCAAACGTCTAAACTTTCTCATTTATAATATTATATAGTAGGATACTCAGAGCATAGTCAGAGCACCGTGTATCCGATCGTTATCGTTTCCAAAAAATAATGAGGCAGCGGCATAAAAAAACGTATGTTCTAAAATCGGTAGTCAGCCAATGTCTTTTCAGTGGCAAAGTGGAAACTAAATCGATAGTCAGTCAATTATAACTGCTATTATAATTCGTGAAACAAAACAAGTAAAATGATCATAAATACAACTTTGAACTGCAGTAATAAAGGATACTGCACTTTATTCTAGTTGTTTTGCTATTTGGAAGAACAAGTAATACTAATCTGAAGAGCAGTTTCATGTGCTTTTTAGTACAAACTAAATCGATAGCCAGTCAATGTCTTTTCCGTGGCAAAGTGGAAACTTTACCGTTCACTCGTGGATATATGGTCGGCGTCGCGGCCGCCGCGAGTTGGAGTTTAATGGAAACAGGAACGGCTCCGACGGAAGTTCATTAGTCAGCAAGAGCTCAAAAACAACAGGATCTTAGCTTGGAGGGTACTGTCGTCAGCATATTCGTCACCATCATAAGCGTCACCATACTAGGTACTACGAAAACCGGTCCTAATATAAGAAGAAGGATTAAGATGTAAATCTTGATCTAATTTTGATTGTACCTAAAGGATATTATTAAGTTATTGGTACTTGTGACAGCTAAATATTGTGGTATATACCTATCATGTTTTTTGCTCAGCATTAGAGTTAAATATATGACAAGAAAGACTAATAAGATGAATCTAAGACAATTTTTTTTTCATAAAACCATTTGATATTAGTAAGTGAAACATATTAAAAAAAAAAATATTCATTATTCATTCCATAGTTAAAGTTTCCCTGTTTTGTAAGCAGTGATTGACCAGAGAAAAACGTGTAGTTTTGACTGCGCTCTTTACACATTAAAGGTCACAGCAGATATATCAACTCGTAAACGGATCGTAAACGTATCAACTCGAGCGGTTCAGTATTCTTTGTATGAAACCCCCTACTGCAACGCACACTAATCGGAAGCGTAACGTAATCGCCTCGCCTCGGGACCAGCTCACGAACCGCTTTGCGGGTCGCTCAACTTGCTATCCCCGCGCTTACCGCTAGTCGGCCACGCGCTCACGTCTCTCCGTACCCGAGCTTACGGCTCTACGCACAGTGGTCTAAAAATGAAAATGAACTAACCACATTTCAAAAAATCAGACTGAAATTCCGTGATTAATTGATCCCATGTCCACCATTTTTCGATATGGATCCACTGTGCGGCGAGGCGTAAGCGCGGCGGCGTCTCGCCTAGCCGTAGCCGAGCCGACGTACCGACGCTGAACCGGTTTGGTTACGTGCTTGCGTTAGGTTGACGCCTGGTTGACGGCGAGGAGAAAGGCGATGCGGTGTCGATCCCTTTCCGAGTTTATGTAATGTGCTGTGTCCTTTATACGTAACACCGAGTTAAAATTGGACGACCTTTAATGTGTAAAGAGCGCAATCAAACCTACGCGTTTTAGGCGCGCGCGCTTTTCCACAGGCTATTGCAATTTGGGTTATATGCTTGTTGCAGCAAAATTAGTTTAAAATGTTGAATGTGTAGATTGCGCGCTGGCTGCGGTGTTTGTGGAACAATAAATCCTATATATGGAATAATCATAGAACCCAAACTACAACAACCCGTAGGAGAACGCGCGCGCACAAAACGCGTAGGTCCACGCGTCCTTATGAAGTGAAGTGCAGTTTGCACTGCAGTTGCACCAACCAGTGCACATAATTTTGGTATACTAATTACCGAGAAATAATTACATTAAGCACCGCGTCAGTCTCCCAACATGCATACAATATTATAATAAAAAATAAAAAAATCGTTTATTTTCTCATCACACAAAAGAAACAGTCTTAAAATATATGGTTGACATTAAAAGCAAGATTACATCCTGTCGTGTGAGAGACTGGTGCCTACAATGGGCCTCTAAAGAAAGCCGGTTATGAATAGAAAGTTTTATAAAAAATAAACGTAATTTTTCACAAGTTTTCAGACAAGCAAATGTGGATTCGCGAGTTACGAGTAGTTGTTAATTCAGCCGTCGTCGTTGGTAAGTGGCGAGGTACTTTTTAATGAGGCTACCGGATACGTTCCCGTGGGAGAGTTATCAAAAGTTTTTAGGAAAATCTTAAATTAACTTATAAATTCATAAACTTGTAACGTGGCCTGCCTGCTTGAACCAAAATTATCGATGTTATAATGTGGCATTTTAAAAAGAAAAATAATAAATAATAAAATAAAAAAATTATTATTACAAAAAAAAAACACATTACATTTTGGTATACCAAAAACAACAGAAAGACTGAATAAAATCTTATATGTAAGGTCTCTGACCTCTGTGCTAGATTTTACAAAATCTGTATGACAGAGATCAGTGTTTCCCACTATTGACCCAATGTTAGTCTAGCTGCTGTAGTATTTTTATATAGACTTATAACGTATTTTAAACAAAAAAAGAAAGAACATGCTATGGCTAATACCTACAAGTAAATTGAACAAACATTTAATGTAATTGTAAATTGATGTCACTTATGTTAAAACTGAGAGTAGATCTTCAGTGGAATTGTAATTTAAGCAGTGCAACCACGTTGAAACTGTTGACTTTAGATTAAATCGATTAAGTTTACTTAAATTAAGTTTACGATTAAGTTTGTTATATAGATACGGTCCTAAATAAAAAATAGGGAATAGGATATATTATAAAGGTAAAAAAAAATATTTTTAGGGCTGCTTTAGTTATTCTTTTAACAAAGAATAACTAAAGCTTTTGCGTACTGTGAGATTACTCTCACAGTACGCAAAAGTGCGCTCTCATTTCTTATACCTGTCGTTTATGACGTAAGATCGAAAAATTCGTAACCTTTTCTTCGTTTAAAAATCTATAAGTGTTCCGTTTTTTGCCATTTGGCTACGGAACCCTAAAAAGGCAGTCGGTGCAATAGTCGTCTGTTTTAGTTCGCGAGGCGTTATTGAGTGGTAATGTTGATCAACGCTTACATAAGTTAGATCCTTTCTATTTCATATCAACTTTTCTTACAATTGGCGTGTGTTATTCTGAATAATCGTCATAGATGTGGTTTTTATTCTATCTAAAGTCTTAAAAGACAATTCAAAAATATTGAAAACTGAATTCTTGCCTGTACGATGCTTATTTTGAAACCATACTTGAATAATTTGCATTTGAAAATGAAATTCAAACTCCAATTAATAAATTACTCGATTAGATAAGCTTAAGACATTTTAATAACACGTGGTTAAATATGATGAAGGAACCTTCGTCTTTGATTGCTCGTGTGTGAAATAATTTACCATTAACCTTTAATTCTGAGAAAGAGGCTGTTTCAGATTAGCGCATTTTGAGCGCATTTGGCATCATCATCATCATGTCAGCCGAACGACGCCCACAGCTGGGCATAGGCCTCCCCCAAGGATCTCCACAACGATCGGTCCTGCGCTGCCCGCATTCAGCGGCTTCCCGCGACCTTGACCAGATCGTCGGTCCACCTATGTTACAATATGTTACAATAGACAATGTCACTAGCCAAGATGCAAGCATTTGCTGCGGTGTCCCGCAGGGGAGTGTGCTAGGACCTACTTTATTCAATATCTACATTAAAGACCTTTGTCACAAAGTAACTACGCGGGCGGTCGCCCTAGCAGAGAGTCCGCTTAGAACAAAGTGCCATTTTCGTCACTCACACATAGACGTCACATATACAGGCAAAATGGGGCAGTTTGGGACAGTACTCAGTCGCGAGTATCGCAAAGAGGTCAGTGATCGCAAGTTCCAAAGAGCATTGATCACTTCACGTCCGGGCCGCTACGTGTCACTGTGACACTTATATACCTATTTTACCTATAATTAACAAAATTAATAACCAATATTATTACAGTTGCAGTGTATTTGGTTATCTAAATACGACTAAAAACTGTGCATACACGTTCTTTAAATTTCCAAACGATATTGAAACGTAAGTTATGTCAAACTGTTTTCTCTTGTTGGGAGGTGAGTATACCTAGGTACTTTTGGGACTAGCCGCTTTGATAACGACGGTGAACCATACACATTCATCTTATAGTTAGCTGGTTGTGGTAAAACGCCAGTATTTGGGTTCTATGGTTTAGTTAAGTAGGTACCTAGATTTCTTTGTTGGCTGGCGCTCGACCGCCGCCCGCCGCCCGCCGGCCGGTCACAATCACAACTCGTAGCGGGTCACGCATAGGTAATCTAATGAGACCGATAGTTGTGGAGATCCTTGGGGGAGGCCTATTCCCAGCAGTGGGCGTCGTTCGGCTGACATGATGATGACGCTGGTCCTTATTTACCCGACTACGGCAAAGCAAAAAAAGGAGGGTTATGATTAGATGTTATAGTATTCTCAAAACTTCTTGGCGGTTCAGCGAACACAGCCACAAGTCATGTTGACGAATTTTCAAGTAAAAGTTGTCGTTGCATTTTCTTTTATTTTAGCAGTGTTAAGAGATCCTACCTTACATTTTAGAGACTTCAGTCATTAAACCCCAAATAACATTTTACTTGCAGTACTTTTTTTTCATCTAAGCGCACGGCAGTGTGCCAGCCAAGTTCAGGAAAGGACGCCAATCATTAAATCCCAAATAACATTTCACTTGCAGTAAAGTTTTCTTTATCTAGGCGCACGGCTGGCAGTGTGCCAGCCAAGTTCAGGAGAGAACGCCAATCATTAAATCCCAAATAAGATTTCACTTGCAGTAAAGTTTTTTTTATCTAGGCGCACGGCAGTGTGCCTGCCAAGTTTGGGAGAGAACGCCAGTCATTATACTTACCCCAAATGACATTTTACTTGCAGTAAAGTGTTTTTTGACGCACGGCAGTTGTGCCAGCCAAGTTCAGGAGAAAACGAACCACGCACGATTATGCGTATACCTATTTATTTTAACGTCTTAATCGTAGGAGTGCTATAGGCTATTTTCGTTGCAAAAATAACTAGTTCATTTTAAAAATCAAATGATTTATTTTCAGATGAACCTTATGGTTAAGTTTAATTGATCGAGAAGATGTACGCAACAAATGGTTAACATATCTTCGAGTTTGTGAGGCTCATTTCGAAACCAATTCTATAATCAAGACATCGAACCGAACTGTCCTGAAAAAGGCACTAATCCCAAACTTTTGCTACCTGTCAAAAAAAATCAAATAAAGAATCGCAAGCAACTGTGGAGACTAATGAATCTTGTACACAATATGAAAAAGTTGAATGTGACTCAAATTCACAAATAGCAACTCACGTTTCTGCAAATTCTCCCAGAATAAGAAAGCTGAAAAACGATACTCTTGAGTGCAAGAAAAGACTATAAAAAACAGCTGCGCCAGAAACAAATATGAACCTGTTTTCATCTCGCTGTTCTCCTGCTGTAGGGTTTGCGAACCGATAGCGTAGCTTCTATGATGTTCACAAGTATTGTAAAAACCAATCTAAATTGAATAAACAAATTTGACTTTGGCTATTAAACTACTTATATTTTTTTATTTACCTATACACGATAAAAACACAACATAGGTATTTAAATACACTTTCTTGTTTTCAAAATAGTTACCACTATTGCTTGATACAGTTCTTGCGTTTTAAAGGTTTTTCAATTTTTGAAGATGACAAGTTATAAATTTATTCAACATTTAAGAAAATATTAATTATTTGAAGTTCTTGAACGAAAAAATTTATGGAACTTGTAACACATTTAGATTTAATTTTCAACTATTTTTCGCTGAACTTGGCACCTTTTTTACCTTTATGTTTTCGTCGAACTTACTTAGTGCCTTTTTCACGTTTATGTTTTTAGTGGGATAACTATCACATCATATTTATATCTTGTTCATAGAGTACATTATAACATAACTTAAAGGAATGGAATACATTACAACATAATAGGTACGGTTTAGGTACATACAATAGGATCTTGTCTTCGTCGTGTGTGGCGTCGGGACTTTAAATGGATATTAGATGCTCTGTTTACCATCTAAGCAGCATCTAAGGCATGTAAACATGTTTAAGATGTATGTATAAACGAATTTATTTATGTATGATTTTTAACTTATACTACCTACTCCTTTTTAAATTCAGAATCAATACAGAAGCAACCCTAGTGAGTCAGACAAGGATAGGAATAGATTTTCAAAAATGGTGGGAGCGGTCCTTCTGTAAACTCTTTATTTTGTGCCTTTGTAAACTGGCACTCCCAAACTGCAACGTTACAGTCTATGCAGATGACACAGCTATGCTCATCTATGGCAAAGATTGGGATACGGTCTTGGTAAGGGCTGAGCATGCACTAAAGGAGGTTACGAAATGGCTATCCTTGAACCTCCTCACCCTTAACTTAGACAAAACGAAATTTGTGACTTCTTCAGCATCTGCCTCTTCGTTACCACCATCGTCTTTTACCATCCGAGCTCATAAAGTTCAAGAGAGATGCTCCGATCGCAACTGTTTGCCAATTTCAATGGCACCCCATATTAAATATTTAGGCGTATGGGTTGATGTTCACATGTCCTGGAAGGAACATGTTAAAACCACTGTTGCCAGGGTCAGAAAACTTATATACATATTCAAAAACCTTAGGAACAGTATTGACATTGAAACACTGAAATCTATTTATTTCGCTTTAGGACAGTCACTTATATCGTACTGCATTTCAATTTGGGGCTGCTCGGGTAAAACTCAGCTTTTGCGTGTGGAAAGGGCTCAACGAGCTGTCTCAAAAACAATAACTTTTAAACCTAGCATCTTTCCTACGACCGAGTTGTACGCGTTAACTAATGTTCTGGCTGTTAAAAAGATTTATATACTTCAAGTATCCTTACGCAAGCACAGGCAGACGCCTTATGATAGCACTGCTGTCTCAAGTAATAGACGTAGAACTCCTCCAGTTTGTAAGACAACTCACTGTAGGTTATCCTTAACGAGACGTCACTTTTACATCATGGGTCCTTTGTTGTATAATAAAATCAACAATATATTAAACATTTATATCCCCTAACAATTCGTGAATGTAAGCTAAGGGTTACTGCGTGGCTACACACCTGACTTACTCTGATACAGAGGAATTTCTTAGTTTAATCAAAATCAAAATCAAAATTATTTATTCATTTTAGGCTGATACAGCACTTGTGAACGTCAATGAAGCTACGCTATCGGTTCGCAAATCCTACGGCGGGAGGCCTTGTAACGAGAAGAACCGGCAAGAAACTCGCCAAGGGCTATTTTTTTCTCCCTGTCATATTCTTTTCCTGTTTCATTTGATACAGTCTTCAAAATCGACGTTTCGACGTCGACGAGTCGTGTAAGCCTTTCGGTAGCTTAGTTCGTCAGAGCATCGAGCCGGATTCCCGGAGGCGCGGGTTCGAATCCCGCCTGAAAGCTACTTATAGGGCTCGTGGTTTTTTTTACTATCACATTTTTCCTATACTTACAAAATTGCATTGTGAATGCATAAAAATAATATAAAATGTTTGAATTTCGAATTTTAGTAACGCAAACTTTCAGTGTACCCCCACAGCGTATTGGGAAGGTGTAACGGTACAGAATTGCACTTGTTATTATATTTCAAATATTTATTGGCTTTTGTATAAAATAGAATGATAATGCTAACCTTGGGTCCTTGGGAAGTATTGGTTGATGTTTTGGAGGTGAAAGCTCGATACAAATTGGTTTAGAAAACAAAAATTAGCTTTATTTGCGAAATGCATTATATCTTCAGTGGGTATACATTCATTCTTGAAGTCTTGAGTCTTAAATAATTGTTCTCAAATGTGCACGGATTGATTTCTGAAAAAAAGAAGAGGTTTAAAAGTAAATAAAAACAATAGTGTTTATTTATATCTGACCTTGGAGGTAGCAATTTAGAGATTATAGTGGATCTCACCTTGAAACAATAGCTGTGCAGATTGTATAAACCTTGAGCATGTTATTTTAGACATATTTGTAAACTGACAGGTTTGTAGGCAACAGAGGTTGTAGGCATGTTTGTTTACAGGCGTGTTAGTGGCACAATATGTGTTCGGCATATTTATTGGTTACACATGTGAACTCTGGTTAATTACATCACATCAGTCTAATTATTATGTTTGGAGCTAAATATTTATTTTATACAATGTTAGCAAAATACTGATAGGTTATGACAGGTAAACATAGATGCTCCTAGCGGCAGAGTTGAGAACTAAGACAAGTCAAATGACATCACATAAACATAGCGAGAAGTTTTTACTCACAGAATGTTAAATTAACATTATGTAAAACTTAAATAAAAATATGGGTTAAATAATCAAAAGTACAGAATATTGGTTTCTATCTTAGATAAGATTCAAAGTTTCAAATATAAGGAATGTATATTGGCTAGGGGTGATACGTTCGGAAATTATGTTCGAAAAATTACTATTTTGATAATAGTTTTCATTCGTAAATAATAAAAAAAGGGATCATACAAAATAATGTGTTTATATTATGTGAGAAGGTAATATTTTGAATAGTTTAGTAAATTCTATAACTTAATATTAGATAGACTATCAAAGGTTTCTGAACGAAAGCCAAGCGGGACGTTCAGGATGTTTGAAATGGTTTGGCGTTAGACGCTAGATGGCCTATCAGTTTTGTGGGGGGTGAATAGGGATGCAGGAATAGTTGGGTTGCCATGTTGTGAGAAATAAATACCTTATTTATAAAACAGAGAGAGGGGGTAATTATTGATGTATGGTATTCACACAAGATTAAAAGTAAAATACTTTAATTGTTGTAAAGGGGAAAAAGAAATATTTATAGGAAATAAAATTTGGAAAAATGAATAATAATTATTCTAGAATGTACAATTAAGACATTAAAACTAATAAACCTTAGTCAAATTAGTATTTCAAAGTTAAATAATTAGACATGAGACATTTAAGAGACGGATTAGAAATATACTGAAAAGTTTCCATTAAACATAGGGGTAAAATTTCCCTGAGAGTGGGGAGAATTTCTAGGATGTAAAAGAAAAAAAAAGAAAAAAGGACGCTAACTTTTGGCGCGGTATGAGTAGGCCTATATAAGCAAAAACGACGCGACGCTCGCTCTTATTTCTCCGGGATCGACTTCGAGGCAACACGTATGGAAGACGAAACACTTTTTGAAGAAGTTTCCATTTTTAATCAAGCGAGAAGTAGTCTTCAAGCAAGTGTACAGTGAGTCCTTGCACCATAGGGCGTTTATTGGGTTCGCGATCTTTTAAACGTTTTAATTTTGGAATTCTGACTGGTAAATTGGATCCGAAATTAAAAGGTCTAGTTTGTTTACAGAAAGCATTTCAATTAAAGTAAATTATTCCCAAGTAAAATCCTAGAAAAATGGGCTTAATTTGAGTCAGAGAGGGTTGGAAGCATAGAGTTTGTTTCTTCAGGAGTACATTTTTATGTCTCCGGGCTCCAGGCAAGGCTCACGGGAGGTCGCTAGGTAAAGAAAGTCTGGCATTGTGGAGTGTCAGATGAGTGTTCATTGGATAACGCTTAGTAATTTCCACATGGTTTGATCAGGCGGGCTGTTTTCATTGACAGTTTTTCAGTTAACACGTCTGATGGCGCGGGGCGTATGCCCCAGATTTGGAGACAGTTGCGGCCTGATTGAACCATACCTACCTGTAGGGTGTCTATCTGTTCCCTTCCCAAGCAGATGGACCACGGCATGAGCGATAGGATTTTAGGGGGCCCACTCACCCAAACTTGACAGAATTGGGGCGTCAGAACTGGCGATACAGGCGCCAGGTTTGTGTTTGTTAGGAAAGTCGCATTTAGTCGGAAATTAGGCAGGTAAGTACCTACTTAGAATCACGAGCTAGGTAACTCGAAGACCTTTGTTCTGGCAGAAAGGGGGAGGTCTGCTGGGGCAAGGCTACGAGGGGAGTCTGGTATACAGAGTAGGTAGAAAGAGTAGGGTCGCTGTTAGGTCTATAAGTAGCATTATGTGTTATCACAAATTTATCTACGATCAAATCCGAATTTTGTTGACATCCCTAGCCATAGATTCTTGTGATAGACGAACAAACCCGGGCAATTTGACAGAATGATTATAGATAGTGGGGAAAAGTCCGATTGACAGTTTCCAGCAAAATGGCTGTCTTTATCTAACAAAAATAATGTTACATCTTAAGAAGAGAGATTAGGTCAATGATTAGTGCGTTGTAGCAATGTAGTCTACAAGTTATATGATATTCAGTGAGGTTCACGCATTGCAAAGATATGAAGGTTGAAATAATCTATCAAACATAAGTGGAGAATCTAAATTTACCTATATATTTGGCTTGACAACAGGTAATATATTCCTATGATGCAAAAGGCACCTATAATAATCTATAAATTGAGCTGGTTGCGGAAGAGTTCTCTGGATCAGACTACTGCTATATTAATGTATGAAAAGGATTTTGTTCGGTGGCGGGAGAAGATGTTTAAACTCGAAGGAACTCGGTGTAATGTTGACCAGTGTCTTATGGAAGCTGATGTGGATTCAAGGTTTTTCCAGATACTAACCTATTGAGTTGGAACATGATTCTATTTTAGCCATAAATTATGTAAAGCTATCGGGGTGAGGCGAAAGCTTCTGTCCAATTTGGTTGGATTCTTAAGTTATTTCCAAGACCAGTCCAATGGTGAGATTAAGGATATATTACCATGAGCGAGATTCTTTAGAGACAAATTTTAACCAACAAGTTGCAAAAGTTCAATAAGATCCGAGTCAGACACATAGACATAACTAGGGAATTTAGTTCTACGGGGAAACTTGGTCATAGAAAAGGTTAGGAGAGTCTATATTTATATGTACTTACTATGAATTAGAATTGAGACTTGTTAGTGCTCCTAATTTAAGCACTCAACCTGTTGGATTTATCCCAATAAGGATTATTCAACAAAAGGAAAAGGATATATCAATTAACGTTAACTTTAACTGCTGCTGCCATGAAGGAGAAAGATCTCTTCATGTAGACTAACAAGTCGCTTTGAAGCATTTAGCTTGGTCCTCTTATATATATATATATATAAAGAATTGACGAACATGACAGCTTGACTTTATATGTTGAAGTTTGTTTTTATATGAAAATGTAATAAAGCAGCGCCGGAGGAGGGATGTCCAAGTCTGGTGACGAGTTCCACTGTTATGGGCGGCGGAGGTGCCCTGACTTTACCGGTTAAATAATATTGCTGGAGCATTTGTATTAGGCCAAGATGGTGATTAAGATCAATAGACTCTCTTCACCCTAATGATTATACCAATTTCCATCTCTGACTTTGCAAGCAAAACCATATGCTGAAGCTAATAAGTACTATTATAGATGTAGTGTTTCCATCTTCTAATAGATATAACAAATTTTCATCTCTAACTTTGCAAGCAAGGCCATATGCCTAAGCTAGTAGGTACGGTTATAGATCTGATATAGTGACTCAGTCTTCCAATAGATATAACAAATTTTCATTTCTAATTTGCAAGCAAAACCATATGCTTAAGCTAATAGGTATTATTATAGTAATTGTGTCTCCATCTTCATATAGGAATATCAAATTACATTTCAAACCACACATGCCAATTTCACCTTAGACCTTGCAAGCAAATCCGGATGCTGTTACTAGTTTCAGTTCCATTGTAACCTAAATTATTAAATTCCACCAGTTTTAATAGACAGTTAACCTTGGGTCAGTAACCAGAAAATTAGCATGGTGGACTCAGCAAAATAACTCACCAGGTTTTCAAAGAATATTGGACCTAGGAATCGGTTAGGACCTAACTGTTAAATGTCCAAGCAATGTAGGGGTAAACTAATGTTAGATTTATACAAGAGTATTAACTTATTTTGAGTGTCTTGGTCGCTATAAATGAGGTTAGAAAATTAGAAGCAACGGCCATGTAATATGAACAGCTGTTAAGTTGATGTAGGCATATAGGCAGTTCAAAGTATGAGTTAGTTAGTAGTAAGGTTAGTCTCTGTCGCTTCATTTAAAAGATCATGGGTCTACGCTTTACAACCAGGGTTCTCCATTACGACATCACAGGCCACTTCAGAGTTGATTCAGAGCATCCATAGTAGTTATCTATATATTAATCGGACAACAGTTAGGTATTACAGCGTTCAAGCTAGCTAGGTATTTTAGTAACTAATAGAATTCTTGACAGAGGTTCAGTATTAGCTTAGAGTAAATACTAGAATGGTTTGTTAGTATATTTAGGTCATCTATTAGGTTAGGCTAAGCGATTAGAAAGAGTAGGTAGGTGTTACAATTTAGTAGTGCCGTTACCAGGATTAAAAATTAACACATATTATAGCAAATCTTGTATAGGAATAAGAAAATAAGACAATATTTACAAACCTTTTTAATGAGTTTAGCATATAAATTTAATTGGAGCTCTGAGTATTTCTGAAGGTAAGTGGCTAGTTTACATTGAGTTGGAATAGCCACAATTTGTTGTTTAGTGCAGAAGGAAAACTGAAGCGACGGGGTTAATATTAATTATTTAATTAAACTTCTGTTAAGCGTCCCCGGGCAGGATGTTTCTTAATAAGGGTCTTTTGAGAACTGTTCATAGGTCTTGATTAGGTTTAGTTAAGTATAGCAACTTGTTTTCTGAAATGGAAGAAATAATTCATTATTGTAATATGCTAGCAAATTCAAAAATAAGAAAATGTTTATCTTTTCAGAGATTTCATAGGTAGTAATGTTGAATTTTAGTTAGATGAAATGCTAAGTTGGATTGCATTCTGTTAGAGAATAAATAATTAGGTAATCACATAATTAAACAAGTACTTACTATTAATTGTCTTTTTATTAAAAAGAACAATAGTTATAATTCTTGAGTAACATCATATTGTGGTTTCATAGATTACCAATATTATATCTGTTGAAATTCGTCAATAATTAGGTAATTTAATTGTCGAAAGCCGGGCAGGTGAATTCACAAACTTGTATAGCACAATTGTATAGTTGAAAGACTTTTGAGTAGAGGTTATATGGAGCTAATCAAAGAGCATGTATGGGGAACACATGGAGAATGACATTTGTCATTGACAAGGTTGTTTCTCTCCTTAGTGTTAGCTCTGGGTAGGCGAACGGAAAAATTATGGGAAACTGTATGGACCTTGTTAAGTACAAACTTTGTATGGGCTTGCATATTTGTATACAAATAAATTATAGAGACACGTTATATGACAAGTAGTACGGTTTTGATGTTTAGTAAAGACTTTGGGAGCTACCGCGTAACTTTATGGGTATGAACTTCATACGTTTTTGGGAACTTTGAGTCAATTTTATAAAGAAAATAGTCGCTATCGGTTCCTTGTTTTGTGACGTCGGGTATAACGATAACTAGCTAGCAACGTTCAACAGAACAAAGCAGCAAAAATCTATCAGAATAGGGAATTCAAATGACAGTTGAAGCCCATACCCATATTCAGATTTCTTAGCCGGTAGCCCTCTATTCACAAAATTAGATTTTGAGGTTGTTTCTTGGAAGGGTCGATATTTAAGAACATGAGTGACAGGATAGATTTTCTAGCTTCCAAAAGCTTCGCTAGATGGCGTTGAACGAAGTGTGTAGCGGCTAGTATATTTTGGTATGAATCATATTTAAATTAAAAACCCAAAGGAAACTAATAATAAATTAAATAAGTACTACTGTAACAGAAACGAAATAGTTAAATTTTAAAGATTAAGGTAAATAAATAACTTCTGTCTGACGTTCCGTTTTACAAAAAAAAAGGGGTCAAAGTAAAATTTCATGTTTCGTACCTTCTAACTGCATAGATAGGTGGGACAGCGCCATCTAGTGATCGAGCTTTCAGGAAATCGCCCATTAGCACGGCATCACAAGAAAGTTAGGGCAGTAGTTACATTTTTACTCAACGGAGGTCGCCACGGGTATTTTCGAACGAGTGGAATTTGGTTAGTAACTTTAATGATAATAATAATTATGGCAGAATGTTATTGATAAATGAGTTCTAGCAAAAACTTGTTTTGTTTTAAAAGGGGCAAATTCTTTTAGCTAACAGGGTAATTACGCTACTGCGTGATAGATGTCGCTACCGGTAGGTTACGAAAAATTGTGGTTCTTATTAATTAATTAAAATGGGTTATGTTATGTATCAGAATCGTGCAAATTAATGACTATGTGATGTGCGGTCCGAGATTGTAGTTTAAAGGCGTGTTTGAAAATGTTATAAAAAAAAAAAATTTAGGATAGATAATGACATACATTAGGTGAAATATTACATACATATATTAGTTGGGGAGGGGGGCGATCACGTTGTTCTGTGGTGCGCTATTTTTATTGTTGTTAGGATATAAATCCAGACATGGCTTAAAGAACTCGCATCCAAGCCAAAAACATTGGAAAAAAAAAAAAAAAAAAAAAAAAAAAAAAATTGTTGTTAGGAATGTTTTTGTTTTCATCAAAAAAAAATTATGAATTATTAAAGGTTGAGTGTCATCTAAGTTTGTGAAATTGTTGAAAATGCTGAAACTGTCTGAAGGATAGATCTGTGGTTGTGTTTATCATTATTGTGAAAATATAACCTAAAAAAAAAGGACATTAAATAGTTATGCAAATAGGTTTTAGTGCAAATCATTGTAAGAGTTATGAATTTGAAGTAAGAAAATAGTATTTTAGTTAATTTATAGTTTGTACAAGGTATTTCAAAGGGGTAAATAATTAAAGAGTTTGGCTTGGTTGAAAAATGTGTCTTGATGAGAGTGATTTCTCATGGAAATAAGTGGATAATGAAAACTGAAGAAGTGTTATGAGGTCTGGCTTTTCATGGTGTACATAAGAGAGGGAAGACCCTTTCTGACTTATAGATTGATAACAACCATTTTGGTAAGTTAATCAGAGATTTAGTTTTAATTAAATTGTTGAAAATTTTTAGAATTAGACACAATTGGTACCTACTTGTATATGGACAGCTTAGACTCAAAGAGGGTAATTTTGTTTGAAGGGAACGGTATTTGCAATGCTAAATAAGTCAACGGATAACTTAGTAGGGACGGTTTGATTTTTCAAACGCTCGGTTAACTTAAAAGTTGAAAATAGTTCAGAATTAAAGAGAAATCTTGTCTCGATGAATGATAGAACTATTAGTCTGTATTTTGGGGTCGGTGATAAAGGTTTAAAGAAAAAAAATAGATATGTCAGTGGATAATAATTAGATTCCTAACTTAGTGGAAGAAAATTATATTGCTACAAACTAAAACAATGTTAGCTAGTTGTTAAATGTAGTTATGGATATATTTAAAAGGTAAGGTTTAGTGGTTTTTGTATTAAGTTAGGACAATGAGGTAACATTACTTCTTACTTCTTAAAACTTGAAAAATAGCTATTTGGGTAAAAGAATGGTTTCTTTTACTAATAGTTAGGTATTGGAATTCATGAAATATGAACCAAAAGGAATTTGTTAGTGAAGATTTTGGATTGGCTAGATTAGAAACATTAGATTCAATGGTTTCTAATTTGAACAGCAAGTAGAGAGAATTTCATCTAAAATGGTTCAGTGAGTTTGGAAAAACCATAATAGGATAATTTCATAATTACTAAACAATCTAATATATGAACAAGAAGGGAAAAATTACTTGGTTTAGGTTAGTAATCAAAATTTTCATCCGGGAACATAAAAGAAACTTAGATGTTGGTTATAAGACTTGCAGAAATTTTATTATAATTACAGTGGTTTTGATTTCAAGTAGGAGTTGTTGTTTGGATGGATAAGTAGTGTAGACTAGGGTGGGGTGGTGTGTTAGTCCGGAACATTATAGATAAATAGGTACTTAACAAGAATAAAATAGGGTTAAATAATTCTTTACCTTTCGTTGAAATTTGAGTTAGAAAATTCAACGACGGTTTAAGAAGGAATACAACAATGTTATAAAATAAATCAAGTTATTATTCTTATGTCAATGAGAATTATAGGAGATTGCTTGCCTAACTAATATTGCTTCTCTTAGGTATCCAGTTAAGTTTTATAGGTTGCAATGTCTAAAAGTAGGTAGTAAATATTACAAATTAGCTTAAATAGGTAAATAATGTAAGAACCAAGTGTGTCTGACAGTTTGGGGTCGCTGGCGTGATGTAGTGAACAACTGTTGACTATTTATAACTAGTTATGGGTAGCATTAGTGTTACAGGTATGCCGGGAATATTCATAGACTAATTGTATATTCTCTATATAGAAAAAAAACAGATGGATTTAATTGAAACATAGTATGCCAGCAGTGGTCCTCGTTCACTTGACATGGTGATGTTGAATAGGGGGTGGTGAATGGAGAAGGAAAAGAACTTTCATACAGGCGACGTGATTGGTTTGTTGTTCTTTTTATCAATCTTGGTTCTATATTAGTAACTAGATATACATTCTTAGTTGAACCATTGGTTAATCTTAACAAATTACTTTGTGATAGGACTATAGGTACGTTATGTTTGAAAAGAAATAACATATGGTCGAGGTTTGGGTGTTATTAGGGATTATTATTATTATTATTCTTATTTATTCGGACAAGCAGTGAGACAACTGATAGATGCTGGTAGAAAAAGTAAGGAAATTGTCGCTATGCTAAGAGTACCATTGTGTGGACACTGGGGAATATTTTATTAGAATGTTAGTCATACATAAAATTATTAAATTAAAAATTTACTAGTTGCATTGAGAGAACATCATTCTCGACTATCATCCATAGGGTAGAGATTGGTACTTGCAATTATAGGGAGAAAAAAATATATGATGGCTCCAGTTTAGGCAAACAATGAGACATTTGAATTGATGTAACGAATTAAATGTTATAATCTTTTTTGTAATTTATAAGTGTATGATTTTTAATACAAAATGATTATAGCTAGAGGATTGTTACGGGTTCCGTTAGTGTCGTGTTGGGGCTGTTCCAGTGGGGTTTGGGAGGTAATTTATGTCACTTAATGGTCAAGGAGAGTTTTGTTGGTTCGGTCTAGCTGGGGGGTTGCGGACATGGTTATTGTAGACGAACGAACTAGTGGGCAAACAACTTTGGTTTTTTATAATATCAGTATAGATAGTGCAGCTAAATTTTATAGTTTGTTGGATTGGGGGTCGTGGAAAAGTGTAACTACAGTTACAGGTTAAACAATTAGTAGGGTTTAGAATTAATGTAATTAAAATTACTAGGAATTCTATTTAGGTTAGTATTAAGACCTTAGAATTAAATTAGCTATAGAAAATTATATTAAGTGGGACGTCCATATGATAGGTCAACGACCACTGGGGTCGAATGGTTTGGAAGTCACTATATGTAGAGGTCTCGGGTTCGATTCCTGCCCAGGTGATTGTCGTAGACAAACTGTTCAGTGTTGCTTTGGGGCTTGGAAGTGTGACGATACCCGTCGATGTTTGGTATTTATGATATAGGTACCTACTTATTTTGTAACATAGAAGGATATGAGCGGGATAAGTGAAATAAACGTTATTAATTAATATCATTATTAGTAACCAAAGTTAGAGATGGATAATGGGGTTTATAATGGGGAAAATTATTTACTAATTTTGAAATATGGTGTATTTTCCAATTAGATAAATAAGTTAAGAATATGTTTTACAGGATAAAGGCAGGTTATAGTTATAGGAATCTTAAAGGAACCAATATAGGTTGTACTATAGTGTAAAGGTTGGTTGCGAATTTGAAGTAGAAGGGATTTAATTGTTAAACAAATACACTTTTTAGTGGAAGTCAATTCTCATCATATAATAATAATTATCATCAGTCATAAGGTCAGGTACTACTTAAAAGTGGGGGGTCGAAAGGTTAAAGTTGAATTCCATGAATAAACTTTGACCCTAAATTAAATTAGACGTTAACACCAAACGTGAATTGGAGTTAAAACCAAAATTAGGATAAGCCAAAACCAAATATGTCATTTGAGGGAATAAGTATTGTTATAGTTTTTTTATAGGCATAGTTAAGGAAGACACTTAGTAGAACTTTTGAAAAAAAAAAAAACTTAATATTACTTATCAGGATTAAAATGTCAAAGTTATGTTAATAATGTGAATTTTACAATTAATATTTAAAAGAGTTATATAGGGATGTTAGTTGGTTAATAATGTAATCTTTATGTACCTAACATGAATTGAGCTCTGACACGTAATGGACTTAATAGATGGTAGCAAGAAGGTGATAAGTGTTGATAGGTTAGCAAAATTCGCTGATAGTATTCGGATAGAGAGTAGTGGGAATAGACTTTTAATAGTTTGGCTAGGTTAGGGAAATTGTTAGATGGAAAAAAAAAAGGTAAGCGTTGATAGGTTGGTCGGTACTGCGGTATATACCTATATTAATATATATTGGGGGTATTTATATATTTACTTAGGTCGGTTTTATAGTTCGATGCAACAGTGATGGTAGTGATGTGTTTCAAGGTTGAAATTGTTATTACGAAAGGGGTTTTACGTTCTTAATTATGGTAAATGTTAGGATTGGGTTATTAAATTTTGTTACAGAGCTTTAATTCAATTGGTGTAATATTGTCATGTTTTAGATAGACAATTGACATTTGCTAACGGGTAGGAAATGTTGGTCGAACATGTACAGTTGGCTTTGGGTCATTATTAGCAAAGGAAAGGGATAGTATTCGGTCATGTTAGATAGTCCAATCATGTGTTGGAGTCAATTCATGCATTTTTTATGAACCGAATAACTATAGAAAAAAAAAATTATTAATTTCGGACAAATTTGAGCGTAAGGTTTTGTTAATAAATTAAACAAAAGAGGAGTTCTTATATTTATAGGGAGGGGAAAGGAAAATAGATGAAGTGACAGTACTATGAGGATCGGTAGTATTAATTTTACAAATTAATGTTAATAGCTTTTAGGGTAATATACTAAAAGTAATCAGGTGAAACGTTGGTTATGTTCATGGTGGCGCGGATGTGAGTTTGAGGAAGGACGGAATTGTTAAAAAGTGACGAAGAGTGGAATCTGTATATATATAAAGAAAAAAAAAAAATATGTAAGTGTATATATATATATATATCTATTTTATATATGAAAAAAAAAAAGATTCAAAATATGAGGCCATGAGTGTAAACAAATTGGGAAGCCTGATTACAACCATTATTATTAACCCAAAAGATAAGATCCGCACACAACAGCACGTGATAGGGATAGGCGTAGAGCACGTGTTAACAGACTTGAATTTTGTACAGTGGGACTTTGGTGTTAGGATAAATAAAAAAAAATATATATATATATACAAACGGTGTTTATGTTTGTATCTTGTCCCGGTGTAAACGCCTGTACAAAATTTACACTTCCCGTGGGTCAGGACGGGCCATGTTTAACTCGACAACTATACATTCTCCAAAGTGATATCGGAGGCTATTCCAGAGTTTTGAGTAAGCTTTTTGACAAAAAGGTCTTTGTATATGCTTCATTTAGAAGGGGGCGTACAGAGATATGCAGGGGCACTTTGGGGGTATAAATTGCTGCGCTAGAACGCCATGTAATCGTAAGGTTGGATTACTCTTTATACACCGAGGCGAGTTTATTCTAAACTGCGGATTCACAACCCGTACCTTTCACCATGCTTTGTACGTCTCTGGTGTCGGATATACATACGATGAATTTGGATAAAGCAATAAAAAACACTTAAAAACTCGCTTGATAACTTTTGATATTATTTTGGTCTAAATACACTCTACACTCTTAATTACATAATCACTAGGGCTCACTAAAAATTGATTCGATAGGGGTCGGAGGCCGCAATGTCCTTTGGTAGGACAAAGAGCATTGTAGTTTTCCTTGGTCCAAATTGATTCAATTCTTTGATTTTGGGAAAATAATAAGAGATAGGGATAGATATATATATATATATAAAAAAAATATATATATATTGATATAAAAATAATAATAATATATATATAGATAAAAAAAAAAAAAAAAAAAAAAAAAACATGTCTATATATATATAAATATATGTGTAAAAAGAAATATTAGAGATTTGGATAGAAAGAAAATTCTACTCCGGATCCAATACTTGGTACTGTCACCTTTGAAGAATTTTGGGGTCGGCTGTAACGGTACAGAATTGCACTTGTTATTATATTTCAAATATTTATTGGCTTTTGTATAAAATAGAATGATAATGCTAACCTTGGGTCCTTGGGAAGTATTGGTTGATGTTTTGGAGGTGAAAGCTCGATACAAATTGGTTTAGAAAACAAAAATTAGCTTTATTTGCGAAATGCATTATATCTTCAGTGGGTATACATTCATTCTTGAAGTCTTGAGTCTTAAATAATTGTTCTCAAATGTGCACGGATTGATTTCTGAAAAAAAGAAGAGGTTTAAAAGTAAATAAAAACAATAGTGTTTATTTATATCTGACCTTGGAGGTAGCAATTTAGAGATTATAGTGGATCTCACCTTGAAACAATAGCTGTGCAGATTGTATAAACCTTGAGCATGTTATTTTAGACATATTTGTAAACTGACAGGTTTGTAGGCAACAGAGGTTGTAGGCATGTTTGTTTACAGGCGTGTTAGTGGCACAATATGTGTTCGGCATATTTATTGGTTACACATGTGAACTCTGGTTAATTACATCACATCAGTCTAATTATTATGTTTGGAGCTAAATATTTATTTTATACAATGTTAGCAAAATACTGATAGGTTATGACAGGTAAACATAGATGCTCCTAGCGGCAGAGTTGAGAACTAAGACAAGTCAAATGACATCACATAAACATAGCGAGAAGTTTTTACTCACAGAATGTTAAATTAACATTATGTAAAACTTAAATAAAAATATGGGTTAAATAATCAAAAGTACAGAATATTGGTTTCTATCTTAGATAAGATTCAAAGTTTCAAATATAAGGAATGTATATTGGCTAGGGGTGATACGTTCGGAAATTATGTTCGAAAAATTACTATTTTGATAATAGTTTTCATTCGTAAATAATAAAAAAAGGGATCATACAAAATAATGTGTTTATATTATGTGAGAAGGTAATATTTTGAATAGTTTAGTAAATTCTATAACTTAATATTAGATAGACTATCAAAGGTTTCTGAACGAAAGCCAAGCGGGACGTTCAGGATGTTTGAAATGGTTTGGCGTTAGACGCTAGATGGCCTATCAGTTTTGTGGGGGGTGAATAGGGATGCAGGAATAGTTGGGTTGCCATGTTGTGAGAAATAAATACCTTATTTATAAAACAGAGAGAGGGGGTAATTATTGATGTATGGTATTCACACAAGATTAAAAGTAAAATACTTTAATTGTTGTAAAGGGGAAAAAGAAATATTTATAGGAAATAAAATTTGGAAAAATGAATAATAATTATTCTAGAATGTACAATTAAGACATTAAAACTAATAAACCTTAGTCAAATTAGTATTTCAAAGTTAAATAATTAGACATGAGACATTTAAGAGACGGATTAGAAATATACTGAAAAGTTTCCATTAAACATAGGGGTAAAATTTCCCTGAGAGTGGGGAGAATTTCTAGGATGTAAAAGAAAAAAAAAGAAAAAAGGACGCTAACTTTTGGCGCGGTATGAGTAGGCCTATATAAGCAAAAACGACGCGACGCTCGCTCTTATTTCTCCGGGATCGACTTCGAGGCAACACGTATGGAAGACGAAACACTTTTTGAAGAAGTTTCCATTTTTAATCAAGCGAGAAGTAGTCTTCAAGCAAGTGTACAGTGAGTCCTTGCACCATAGGGCGTTTATTGGGTTCGCGATCTTTTAAACGTTTTAATTTTGGAATTCTGACTGGTAAATTGGATCCGAAATTAAAAGGTCTAGTTTGTTTACAGAAAGCATTTCAATTAAAGTAAATTATTCCCAAGTAAAATCCTAGAAAAATGGGCTTAATTTGAGTCAGAGAGGGTTGGAAGCATAGAGTTTGTTTCTTCAGGAGTACATTTTTATGTCTCCGGGCTCCAGGCAAGGCTCACGGGAGGTCGCTAGGTAAAGAAAGTCTGGCATTGTGGAGTGTCAGATGAGTGTTCATTGGATAACGCTTAGTAATTTCCACATGGTTTGATCAGGCGGGCTGTTTTCATTGACAGTTTTTCAGTTAACACGTCTGATGGCGCGGGGCGTATGCCCCAGATTTGGAGACAGTTGCGGCCTGATTGAACCATACCTACCTGTAGGGTGTCTATCTGTTCCCTTCCCAAGCAGATGGACCACGGCATGAGCGATAGGATTTTAGGGGGCCCACTCACCCAAACTTGACAGAATTGGGGCGTCAGAACTGGCGATACAGGCGCCAGGTTTGTGTTTGTTAGGAAAGTCGCATTTAGTCGGAAATTAGGCAGGTAAGTACCTACTTAGAATCACGAGCTAGGTAACTCGAAGACCTTTGTTCTGGCAGAAAGGGGGAGGTCTGCTGGGGCAAGGCTACGAGGGGAGTCTGGTATACAGAGTAGGTAGAAAGAGTAGGGTCGCTGTTAGGTCTATAAGTAGCATTATGTGTTATCACAAATTTATCTACGATCAAATCCGAATTTTGTTGACATCCCTAGCCATAGATTCTTGTGATAGACGAACAAACCCGGGCAATTTGACAGAATGATTATAGATAGTGGGGAAAAGTCCGATTGACAGTTTCCAGCAAAATGGCTGTCTTTATCTAACAAAAATAATGTTACATCTTAAGAAGAGAGATTAGGTCAATGATTAGTGCGTTGTAGCAATGTAGTCTACAAGTTATATGATATTCAGTGAGGTTCACGCATTGCAAAGATATGAAGGTTGAAATAATCTATCAAACATAAGTGGAGAATCTAAATTTACCTATATATTTGGCTTGACAACAGGTAATATATTCCTATGATGCAAAAGGCACCTATAATAATCTATAAATTGAGCTGGTTGCGGAAGAGTTCTCTGGATCAGACTACTGCTATATTAATGTATGAAAAGGATTTTGTTCGGTGGCGGGAGAAGATGTTTAAACTCGAAGGAACTCGGTGTAATGTTGACCAGTGTCTTATGGAAGCTGATGTGGATTCAAGGTTTTTCCAGATACTAACCTATTGAGTTGGAACATGATTCTATTTTAGCCATAAATTATGTAAAGCTATCGGGGTGAGGCGAAAGCTTCTGTCCAATTTGGTTGGATTCTTAAGTTATTTCCAAGACCAGTCCAATGGTGAGATTAAGGATATATTACCATGAGCGAGATTCTTTAGAGACAAATTTTAACCAACAAGTTGCAAAAGTTCAATAAGATCCGAGTCAGACACATAGACATAACTAGGGAATTTAGTTCTACGGGGAAACTTGGTCATAGAAAAGGTTAGGAGAGTCTATATTTATATGTACTTACTATGAATTAGAATTGAGACTTGTTAGTGCTCCTAATTTAAGCACTCAACCTGTTGGATTTATCCCAATAAGGATTATTCAACAAAAGGAAAAGGATATATCAATTAACGTTAACTTTAACTGCTGCTGCCATGAAGGAGAAAGATCTCTTCATGTAGACTAACAAGTCGCTTTGAAGCATTTAGCTTGGTCCTCTTATATATATATATATATAAAGAATTGACGAACATGACAGCTTGACTTTATATGTTGAAGTTTGTTTTTATATGAAAATGTAATAAAGCAGCGCCGGAGGAGGGATGTCCAAGTCTGGTGACGAGTTCCACTGTTATGGGCGGCGGAGGTGCCCTGACTTTACCGGTTAAATAATATTGCTGGAGCATTTGTATTAGGCCAAGATGGTGATTAAGATCAATAGACTCTCTTCACCCTAATGATTATACCAATTTCCATCTCTGACTTTGCAAGCAAAACCATATGCTGAAGCTAATAAGTACTATTATAGATGTAGTGTTTCCATCTTCTAATAGATATAACAAATTTTCATCTCTAACTTTGCAAGCAAGGCCATATGCCTAAGCTAGTAGGTACGGTTATAGATCTGATATAGTGACTCAGTCTTCCAATAGATATAACAAATTTTCATTTCTAATTTGCAAGCAAAACCATATGCTTAAGCTAATAGGTATTATTATAGTAATTGTGTCTCCATCTTCATATAGGAATATCAAATTACATTTCAAACCACACATGCCAATTTCACCTTAGACCTTGCAAGCAAATCCGGATGCTGTTACTAGTTTCAGTTCCATTGTAACCTAAATTATTAAATTCCACCAGTTTTAATAGACAGTTAACCTTGGGTCAGTAACCAGAAAATTAGCATGGTGGACTCAGCAAAATAACTCACCAGGTTTTCAAAGAATATTGGACCTAGGAATCGGTTAGGACCTAACTGTTAAATGTCCAAGCAATGTAGGGGTAAACTAATGTTAGATTTATACAAGAGTATTAACTTATTTTGAGTGTCTTGGTCGCTATAAATGAGGTTAGAAAATTAGAAGCAACGGCCATGTAATATGAACAGCTGTTAAGTTGATGTAGGCATATAGGCAGTTCAAAGTATGAGTTAGTTAGTAGTAAGGTTAGTCTCTGTCGCTTCATTTAAAAGATCATGGGTCTACGCTTTACAACCAGGGTTCTCCATTACGACATCACAGGCCACTTCAGAGTTGATTCAGAGCATCCATAGTAGTTATCTATATATTAATCGGACAACAGTTAGGTATTACAGCGTTCAAGCTAGCTAGGTATTTTAGTAACTAATAGAATTCTTGACAGAGGTTCAGTATTAGCTTAGAGTAAATACTAGAATGGTTTGTTAGTATATTTAGGTCATCTATTAGGTTAGGCTAAGCGATTAGAAAGAGTAGGTAGGTGTTACAAAGGGAAATATATAGACTGTGGTACCCCTGTACTAATTTCCATGTCAAATATGTCAAATATCATTACTAAGCGAGTGCTCGACACGAGTTACGTAATTCAAAAATAGACCGCCTAATATGTCAACTTATCAAAAGCTTTCGCTAAAATTTTTATTATCCCCACCTCCTGAAAGCAAGCCTGAAATGAAAACACTCGAACTGATTACAGTTCGATGTAGGGATTACTCGACTAATTCCATCAGTTTGGGCCGCACCTTACGAGGAAATAAAATAAAAGTTAAGGTAACGAGCTCCACTAGTTGGTGTGTGTTTTCCTTTAAGAGGCTTTATTTATTTTGTTACATGCCCCGAATAGACAACTACCCAGGCACCAGATTTTGTGGAAACTTTGCGTGCTCTAGATATCTTTTTTCTTATCGTCAAATGTAGGACTTTCAGTACCATTATCTGTTGTCACACTCTAAATGAGTGAAGTAAAAATGAAAATAAAAAATTATATCATCATCATCATCATCATGTCAGCCGAACGACGCCCACTGCTGGGCATATATAATAAATTATATATTATTTTATTATTTCTTGAACTTTGTAAGAGCTTGTAATTTAATTAATTTTTTTTATGCAATTTTTAATATTGAAACTTAAGTATTAAGAAAAAATCGACCCGTCTCACAAAAAGCTCCGATGGAACTCGAACCCACGACCTTTCGCTATCCAAGAGCAGTCGCCCGGATAGCAAAAGGTCGTGGGTTCGAGTCCCATCGGAGCTGGTTGTGAGACGGATCGATTTTTTCTAAATACTTACTTCATTTTCAATTTTTGAATAAACCTTACCTACTAATGTTACATCAGTGAAAAAATTAATACTCACTGATGTAACAACTGAAAATAAATGATTACTATATACCCCGCCTGAAAGCTACCACGAGCCCTTTGCTCGTGGTTTTTACAAGCTTTTTATTAACTTGCCATGTTAGTTAGTTAGTTTGTTAGTTAGTGGGGGACAAATCTCGCAAGCTTAATTTGACCCACTTCCCAGTGTACAATGAAGCTGAAATTTTGCATACAGCTTGCAATTTAAAAGTACAGTCAGCAAAAAAGCTTGTCATAAAAATTAAATTTTTACTAAAAACTTTTTTACTATCACATTTTTCCTTTCCTTACAGAATTGCATTGGGAATGCATACAAATAATTTTAAATTTCAAAGATTGTAACTATGACATTCAAAAACTTTTCAGTCTCGCAATTTTTTGCTTACATTCGACTTAGCATGTACATAAACAGTAAAATTGAATGGATATTACCTGTAGGTTTAAATGCGAACCAATGCACGAACACAGCGGAAACCCAATATCGGAAAAGGAAACGCTTCTACACGGTACCGCATTTAATTATGTCCGGGAAAGAAGCGTTTCTGCTGCAGTTTCCGCACAGCAGAGCAAAAGGAACCGCTATTGAATTTTGTACAATAATAAAAGTTTTTTGATTATTGTTCGCGGCGTGGCAGCCAACTGGCTCGCGGCCGCGGACTTCAGATAGTTTCCTTTATTTAGTTGCGGGGATCGCCAGAGAACTTTTCTATGTCGGAGTCTCCACAAAGGACTGCTAACTGCCGCCCCTCCCACCGCCCGCAATCCTTATCTCCCTTTCGGGATTTTATTTGAATAGTTCGAGAGCCTGCCGGTCCTGCGCTACGCACTTAAAACTTTGATGAGCATAAGCGCTCTTTTTATTGCCAGTTTTATTAGAAGCAATTTGTAATGACAGTGCGCTGTAACCGGCTTACCCGCTAAGCCGTTTGATCGCTTCAGTCACTTCAGTGGACCGTAATTTGCCATAAAGAAAAAGTACGACCGGCCGTTAGTTCTTAGTGCCTAGTTTAGCTATAAGCTTAACAGTATAAGAGCTAAGTAACCGCGACTAATGGCATAAATGGAATTACTAATTGATTAAAATTAAATATGAGACCAAATAAATATCTTCCAATGGGTACTTAGTCACTTCAAACATAGCGTACTAAATCATTTCAAGCATAAGTTCTAGCAGCAAAATTATGCCAAGTAGACATTTGGCGACCACCCCGTGCCACGTGGTACCAATCAATATTGATAAAGTGCATCAATTGGTACTAGCTAGTCGCGACTAGCTAGATTTAGTGATAGCTATAAGTAAAAGAGATATACAGGGTAATTTTTTTATCAGTGCACAAATTTATAAGATCGACTCAGAATCGGTAAGTGAACAACTTTCTCCTAGAAACACGGTTCGAAATACGACAAAAATTTTTGGACTTCCCATACTAAATAGATCGCGTGATCAGTCCGATTTGTATGAAGAGTCCGAAAATTTTTGTATTATTTCGACCTATGTTTCTATCCTAAAAATTTGTGCACTGGTTAAAAATTTATCCTGTAGAAAGGACGTTTTAAGGGAGTTATTTCATCATTAACATTTTGCATATCAATTCATAATGATTATAAATCTCGCCACGCACAATACAATATTATTTTAATCTTTTGGAATCGCCCTGTTGCAAAAAGAAAGTAATCAGTGATTCATTTAACTATACATTGTGTTTAAGCAATCCAAATTAATCTAAAGTAGCGAGCAAAGGGCAGTACATTAATATAGAAGAGTTTCCTTAATAATTTTAATTTCTTTCGTCGAGCGACTAAGCGATGTTCTCGGAGCAATTACAGGCTTTAATGTTTTCTCGGAGGGATTCAATTAAGTCGTATCAAAGGGACCCCGTTCCTCGATCGATCGCGGCTGGAGTACGGTGTCCTAGGCTTAAGGCGACTGGTAATTAGGTTTTTGCTGAAATTAGGACTGTTACGACTTAATCCGAGTTAGGACAAGAAGTGCTACGTATAAAAGAGTTGGTAGGTAGATTGCTATGAGGATAATTGTAGCTTCATATTACCGCTTTTATAATAATTATTTCGTCTGACATAATCTGTCCCCAAGGGCATATACTTGCAAGAAATTGGAAAAGAATATGAATCTATACCTGTGTATACCTGTTATAGCATTAACAATGTATGTACATATAGGAAAAATGTGTTAGTAAAAAAACCACGAGCTCTATAATTAGCTTTCAGGCGGGATTCGAACCCGCGCCTCCGGGAATCCGGCCCGATGCTCTGACCAACTAAACTACCGAAAGGCTTACACGACTCGTCGAATTTTGCTATCACTTGTTACGCTGTAGGCCAACGTTGTTCTATCAATGTGAGGAAACCCTCGCATCCGAAAGAAACATTTTTATAAATGTTTAAAAGTCGATTAAAATGAAATAGCCATTAAATTGAGATTTTAAATTATTTTTATGCATTCACAATGCAATTTTTGCAAGTATCGTTATATACTTATAGGGCTCGTGGTTTTTTACTATCACATTTTTCCTATACCTACAAAAATTGCATTGGGAACGCATAAAAATAATTTAAAATCTCAATGTTACATTTTACTGAAATAATCTATGCATAACTTTCTTCAACAACGATTGAAATTAAATTATGTTTGTTAGTAAACGGAATTTTCACTACTTAAGTATACCGAAGACAACGTTAACTAACAATCGTCGGATTGAATTTTTTTTAAGTGTTATAATTGTAGTTTTTTTGGATAAGGTAAAAACTTTAATTGCTTTCTACAACAACGCAATCTTCGCGATTTCCTACTGGACCTCATAAAGCTGGCAACAAGCACTAAAACTAATAAGCTCAGTAATAAAACCGCAGCTTATAGCTAATCGAGAGCCCAACCGTTCCGCAGTGTCAGATTTAACGAGTCGAGTTCGACTGTTAGAGCGAGAGAGCAATAAAGCCGAGCGTTCACCTGCCGCGAGGCTGCTTTACGACCGCAGCGCACAGTGGTGAGCCAACGGCAGTTTAAAGGCCCAAAATAAATGTTGGCTAACCAACCAGCTGGCGCAGTGGGTAGTGCTTGCTCAGCAGGTGTGTACAGAGGCTGATGGTTCCATCATTATCCAGGATAAAAAAATATTGTATAAGTTCATACATTCAGTAACATTGTCTAATAATTATGATTATGTTACATACCATGGTTTAGATATCCTTGTCATACAATCAAACGAAATCACATCAGTTATGTAATTTTGTCTGATACTAAATTGTTAAAACTCAATGTTTTTACTTTTATTGACTTTTTAAATAGGTAATCATATATTTGTTTGTATGAGTGACCAATGTCGTTTTTGACGTAAATATCTATTTATTTATTTATTTTTTTCGGTAAATCATCAGCGTACTAAATTTCAGTAGGTAGTATAGAATTTAACCAACATAAAAGCTATTAACAGATTTACACATGTAGCTAAGCTTGCTAATTTACACAATGTATCTATACTAAACTTGTAGACCGATGCAAAAATTCGAAAGACCATCAGACAAGGCAACGTGCGTTATTTTTGCAAAGCAGTCTCAACTTCGAGTTCCCACATGAAAGCAAAATCTACAAGTATTAATTTTTATTTTTTATTTTATTTTATTTTATTTTATTGGGGACAACAAACAGTTTACACAATATAGTATTACTTAAGTATACATTTTCATACAATTTTGTTTGGTTCATTGCGAAACCCACACCGTTATCCACGTATTAATTAAACCATATTACTCAATAACTTTTTTTTTTTTTTTTTGTGAATGCAGTTAATAAACCTTACAAAAAAAAAGAGAAAAACAATACCTATGTTGATTAAAAAAATAACAGTTATTATTATTATGAGCGAGCTGAGAAACAATGTGTAAGTAAGTACCAAATCTATAAAATCTATAAAATGTTTAATGTTGCGATTTCTAATTTTACAAGTTTTTTAAGCATTCTATTAAAAGTCGTTTAAGTTTTTGAGGACTGTGTGCAAAAATGTCTATATCAGGAAAGGATGAGTTGTACGTGTGAGCCAAGCGGTGTAAGGGCGCGCGCTTACCGGCGCTTGTACGGCACCGCGGTGTGTAGAACACGCGATTCACGCGCACAGCGCGAAGATGTGATGTATTAGGTACAACGTAGCACAATTTGTTACTCAGCTCAGTACAATCAAACTTATTGTTACAAATGCCATATAGTGTCATAGCACTGAGAAGTGTGCGTCTGTGTTCTAGGCTAAGTACATTATATTTGCCCAGAAGTTGCGTGTATGACCGGCGAGCACGACAGATTTTAAAGTCAACATAACGCAAGAACTTGCGTTGTACTCTCTCTAACATATCCACGTATTTTCGATATATAGGGTTCCAAATGGCTATGGCATACTCCAGTTGGGGTCGAATTAATGATTTGTATAAATGAAGGAGTGTAGAGGGACGCCTAAAGTCACACGCTGATCGCCGCACAAAACCATACAGTCTAAAAGCCTTATCTTTGATTGCACTAATGTGTTGATCTAAATGCAATTTAGTATCCAGAAACACTCCAAGATCCTTAATGACACCCACAGACTTCAGGTCCGTTTGAGATAAGTGGTATTTGCAGTCAATTCTATGCATTTTTTTAGTAAATGTTATAGTTTGACATTTGTTAATACTAAGCTGTAGTTTGTTATCGAGACAATATTTAGCAAATCTATCTAGGTCTTCCTGGAGCAAGTGAGTATCAGTAACATCTTTGATTGTTGAATAAATTTTAAGGTCGTCGGCATACATAAGGAAATTAGAATTTTTAAAACAGTCTTTGATATCATTAACATATATGATAAATAACAGAGGTCCAAGAATGGAACCTTGGGGTACCCCTGAGGATATATTAACAGTTTCAGATTTAAAGCCATTTATTACGACAGTCTGAAGTCTCTCTGTGATGTATGAGGAAAACCATCGCAGCAAATTACCGCGGATACCGTTAAATGCTATTTTTATTAACAGTAACTCATGGTCCACTTTGTCAAAACACTTCCGAAAATCAGTATATACAGCATCCGTTTGCAGGCGCCGATCCATGTTCTCAAATAGATAGTTAGTAAAAATCATTAGGTTCGTAGTAGTAGATCGACGCCTAACAAACCCGTGCTGTTGGGGTATAATAATGTTGTGTATACTAGGGTAAATAATATCATGCAACAAAGTCTCAAATAGTTTCGATAAAGCAGACAATATGGAGATGGGACGGTAATTCTCAACATTATGCTTGTCCCCAGTTTTGTGTACAGGTGTGATATTAGCGTGTTTCCAAATAGATGGAAAGACACCTTCCCTCAGACATTTATTATACAAGATATAAAGGGGGTTTGCCAAGGAATCAGCTGTCGACCTGAGGAAGTGAACAGGTAGGCCATCAGGGCCCGGCCCTTTAGAAGGGTCTAAGGCTTTTAAGGCTTTTTTTATTGAATTTAGCTCAATGTGTACATCAGAAATGTTCACAGAATTATCCGCGCAGTGCTCACTAGGTTGCCAGTTTGCCAGTTTTAAAGTGGATGGCTCAAAAACAGAATGAAAAAAGGACGCAAATAAATTACAAATTTGTGATGGCTCACTACATTGTTGATCTTTGTAGTACACGGATGCAGGTATACCAGATGAGGTTTTCCGCTTATTTACGTATGTCCAAAAATATTTAGTATTTGTAGTTATACTATCTTCGACACGCCTTATATAATTAAAATAACATGTGTTGCATTCAGCTTTAAAACTGGCACGATACTTAGAAAATGATTCGTAGTCACAAATATTATCATAGGTTTTCCATTTTATCCACGCCCTTTCCTTATTTTTAAATATATGGATGAGCGCCGGAGAGAACCATTTCGGGTATTGAGAACTTTTATAATGAGCTGTAGGTATGTGGGTTCTTATTATGCTATAGAGAATATCATAGAATTTTTGTACGGCGCATTCGGCATCCAGGCTTTCTAGTGAAGACCACTCAACCTTTTCTAGTTCCGCATTTATTAGTTCGTAATTCGCTAGGTTATAATTAAATTTGACCTGACGGCAACGTTTCATCGGTTTGTAGTAATTATTTATAAAAACGTTAACTGTGAAGGAAGGATGACATTTGTCTAACACTACAAGGGGGTCGGTGCAAGGAAAAACGTTGCAAAAATCTTGGTTTGAAATAAACAAGTCAAGAGTGTTCATAGCATGATTTTTTAAATAGTTATATTGTGACGAATTTGTATAAGCCATGAGATCAAATAACTCTGCACCCACGATGCCACCTCCATTTCCCACTAAGTTATTTGAATTAGAATTATTGCTGGGGGTCCATTCAATTGAAGGCAAGTTGTAATCACCTAAAACGTAAAACGATTCAACACTTTCGCGTGAGATAATGTCACGGAGAGTATTAAAATGCATCTTATATAATTCCTCGGAAGTACGAGGTGGTATGTAAGCCGTACTGATTAAATGTTGTTTGTTATTGTGCCGACCGGCCGGCAGCGCGACAATAATGTGTTCGAGGCCAAAACTGCAAGCAGTGGGGATCACAACGCTGATCGGGCGTAATTCACGTCGAACCGCAATGAGCACTCCGCCACCATCGCGCTTGTTTGTCGTGACACGATCCCGATCGGAACGAAATACTAAATACCTATCATCAAATAATTCGTTATCTGTGATGTGTGGCGTGAGCCAGGTTTCTGTTAGTACAATCACGTCGTAAGACTGTGTTAAAACGTTCATATACAGCGTATGAGTTTTAGTACGTAACCCTCTACAGTTCTGGTAGTATATTGTGATATTAATGTTACTTTTAGCCGCCATTATGGAGTAAACTTACCATCAACAGTGTATTTAACAAAGTGTAATGTAAATAATGTTGTTCAAATGGATGTGTGCACCAGGTCATACACACAAATGCCAGACAGTTAGTAGTGTAATAATAATTTACAATAGCAAAACATTGCATGCTTATATTTACTTTAAAGATTTTTGGAGTATTAATTATGATAACATAAAATATTTCTATTGAAGTTGAATGTTCAAAGATAACACGGCAATATGCGGTACATTGACAAATTAATGGTATTTGCTGGAAACAAACATAGATTTTTAATCTTGGTAGCAGTATAACACATTTTAAAAAGTTAAAAGTGATCAGTGAAATGTAACAACTAAAACAGGGACGACGAGACAATAATAGTTTAATTATGAGTGCTATTTTTACAAAATTTTTCAATATCACTTTGAATCCTGATTGCGAATATTGGTGAAGTGTCAGACTTACGGGCAAGTATGGTAGCATTTTTGACCCATACATATTTAATACCATGTTTGCGGGCAGCCTCCCGACTATCACGAAATAATTGCTTGTTCCGTAGTGTAAGGTGTTCGTTCATGTAGACGTCACGGTGAGGAACGTCAGAGATACCAAGTTGTTCTACCTTAAGACCCTTGTTCAGACGAAATGCACTAAGTACATTGTCGCGTAGCATACGTGAGGACAACTTAACAATAATATTCTTGGGTCGATTGTTTTCGGAGCTACGAGCGTGCGGCACCCTGTGTATAGCAATAATATCCTTCCGGTCAACACCATGTTTTATTGCGGTGCAGATGGTGTCAAACAGAGTTAGTAGATTTTCACCTCGCTTCTCGGGGACGTTACACACCTCCAGGTTGCATTGGCGGGCTTGTTGATCCATCACATCTATTTTATATTGCAAATCCACCAAATTGTGTGAGATATTAGTGATCGTGGAGGGTTTTACAGCTTCAATGCTCTTTTTAATATCAGACTGTTCATTTGCATGATATTCAACGGTCTCCTTTAAACAGGATAAATCGCCACTGAGAGAGTCGTATTTAGTATTTAAATCGGAGTATTGGGTCCTTAGGCCCGAGCATTCAGTGCGTAGGTCATTTAATTCCTTCTTGATTTCTAAAGTAGTGACCGTAAGTTGTGAGAGCTCTTTTTTGACGGTGGATTCGATATGCTCGCTGACTTTAGATATTTCTCCACGTAGATCTGCCATCATTTCACATATTTTTGAAGTCAATGAGTTCTCCAATCGCTCCATATCACATGAACAATCTCTAAACGATCTTTTCCTTTTTCGTAAAGTAATAGTAGATTCGGCATGTTCACTCGCGGCCGCGGCCGTTAGGTCGGGGTTTGATTGATACGGTTTGTTAGGTGAGTGCATCATCTTGCTCCTTTGTGTACGCGCACACGTAAGTAGTTAGAGAAGGATGGGTAGAAAGCACAGTGGTATGACACAGCGTAAATTGATCGCGGAGACACTGGGTTATACACCTTATTAACCGGAGACACAAAATTATTGAGTAACACGTCCGTCGTACAATAGCGCGAGCGAGCGAAAATGAATTAATAATTTATTTACAAAACACAAAGAGTGTCCGTATAGTACTTTCATTTCTATTTACATTTAAAATTATGTAAAGATTATGTCCGAAATTTACCCGCGCTCGTACCACTGTGCGATTCAGCGGGTGCCAAAGATTTATGCTCACTTTACGAGCGGCAGCGGCGCGCTGGCTTCCAGATCTCGGACAATGCCGTGATGTATGGTACCCTTTCAGCGAATATGTGACGAGTACGCGGCCCACTGTGCGCTGCCCCCAGACAATACGGACATATTGTCCTTGGGCCCGATGGCGACCTTACAAATTGGTTTTAGGGTTTCTAAGCTAATATAATGAAGCTGAAAATATTTATTTTACTGTAGTTTTTTTTTTATCCACAACGGGTTAGCACTTAGCCTTCATCACACCTGATGTTAAGTGGTGATAAGGCTGAAGGTGGAAGCGCACTACTCCCGGTATCCTCTATCACTGAGGAACTGGCTATCTTATCTCTAACTGCCGAAACACAATAATGCTGAAAACATCATTGTTATGGCGTCAGACTTAGATAAGATGGTGGTAGCCAGCCAGGCGGACTAAGAACAAGTCCTGCCACCAACCAAACAGAATACAATATGTACCCCCACTGGGAAACGAACCCGAGATCTCTTGGTCTGAAATCGGTGGTGTGAACCACTAGACCACAGAGGCGGTTAAAATTATTAATAGCATTTAAAACTTCAACTCGGATATATTTATGAGAGTATAGTTTGATCGTCGACCATGGACAAAATCATTGACTATCTTTGTTTGAAAGTGGCAAAAATACATTGTGAAAAAAGAAATATAAATGTATCTTAATTCCGCAAAAACACAACATGCAAGATGCACCGCCCGCCAGCAAAAATTACACATGCACACCTGCATTTATCAAAACAGCAACATACCCTTCACCTTCACCAGTAGACTACTCCACACCTTGAAAAATGGAAAATGAAATATTTTTAGAAAAAATCGACCCGTCTCACAACTAGCTCCGATGGGATCTAGATCTAGTTGTGAGACGGGTTGATTTTTCATTTCCCATTTTTCAATAATAAAAACTGCATTGGGAATGCAAAAAAGTAAAAGTTTAAATACTCTACACCTGTTTCGCCCCAACCCAGAGCATCATCAGGAGTTAGATCGTGCTAAAATCAGCACCGAATACATCCAAAAGAATACATAAAACATAAAAAAATACATCCTATTGAATATGAAACATTGGGTGGAACTTTAACATTCAAGTTATACTATCGTAAATCGACTTTTAACTTGAAAGCTTAGAAAGTTATTTAATTAAACAATCATTAGTAACCGCTAATCTTATATCTTATGAAACTAGTCTTACTCCTCGACAGTTCGCGCTAAGTTTTATCAGTTAGCGACGTCAACTAACAAACTACTCTGCATATAAACTCAATCAAAATAATCTCAACTATTCCTGACTGGAGTTTATCTTAATATCGCTGTAATTATTACTCGTAGTTACATATTTTATAGCACATGAAAGTTTAAAAAGGCAATACTCTTATTATGAAAACTCGATCCAACTCGTCTTATAGTGATTATTTTACGGAGCATAATAAAAGTAGGATATACTATCCTACTATCGTACTTAATATTATAAATGTGAAAGTTTAGATGTTTGGATATTTGTATGTTTGTTATTTAATCACGCCAAAACGGCTGAACGGATTTGGCTGAAATTTGGGACATAGGTACTTTGTAGCCTGGAGAGGAACATAGGCTTCTTTTTATCCCGGCAAAATATCACATTCCCGCGGGATAACGTCGTGTAGTCCACGCGGGCGAAGCTGCGGGCAGAAAGCTAGTAATATGCGCGTGGTCTCCTCGACGTTATCCTGCGGGGAATATGATATTTTGCCGGGATAAAAAGTAGCCTAAGTACTATGTCACTCTCCAGCTCTCAAGCTATCCACATTCAAGACAGACAAACTAACAAATAAAAAACACACTTTCACATTTATAATGTTAGCTTTCCGCCCGCAGGTTCGCCCGCGTGGACTTCACGACATTTTCCCGCAGGAATGTGATATTTTTCAGGGATAAAAAGAAGCCTATTATCTTATTATTATCTTATCTTATCTTATCTTATCCTATGTTCCTCTCCAGGCTACAAAGTACCTATGTCCCAAATTTCAGCCAAATCCGTTCAGTCGTTTTGGCGTCATTGAGTAACAAACATACAAACATCCAAACATTCAAACATCCAAACTTTCACATTTATAATATTAGTAGGATGTGAAAGTGGGTTTTTTTATTTATTTGTTTGTCCGTCTTTCACGTCAAAATGGAGCAACGGATCGACAATGATTTGTGGTATGTGGATAGTTTGAGAGCTGGAGAGTGACATATTCAGGCTACTTTTTATCCCGGAAAAATATCACATTCCCACGGGAAAACGTCGTGTAGTCCACGCGGGCGAACCTGCGGGGGTGTTCCCGTGGAAGTATTGGGATAAAATATAGCTTATGTCACTCGGGAAGAATGTAGCTTTCTATAGGTCAAAGATTTTTTTAATCGATCCTTTAGTTTCAGAGCCTATTCGATTCAAATAAACATACACATAATCAAATCTTTCCTGTTTATAATATTAGTATTAGGCAAACAAACAAAAAGTCGAATTTTTCTATTTACAATAATAGTATTATTACTAGTAAATCTCAATGGGAATAGAACAATAAATATAAGTTTAAAATTCAAGTATAATCGCAAATCGTATTTAGATATCACAACACATTATTCAAATGCTTTAGTGCCCATTGAGAGCTTTGTTTCAGACCGTTTCAATGAGACAAGGTTCTTTTGTTACATATTGTTGGAAACCTAGACAAAAGCGCTCATGTTCGCAGGTTAGTTCTCGCTGTGATAATATTATCTTACGGTTTATATTAATGGCTGCAATATTTCGCGACCAACCGCCGTCTATTTGCTTAGCCGATAAACGACGACAGATAATGGACCTTGGAGACGCGCGATTAGTTAGTTATTTGATCGCCTGGTGTTATCTATAAATGTCTTGTTTTAGGATAATTCTCTATTGTAAGTTGGGGATTTAAGAAGATCTTTAACAGGGCGCGATGACTTTCAGGATCTAAACGACCATAGAAGCAAACACGTCCAAATTCAAGATTAAGATTTCAAAAACTCAAACTTCGGCAATCTTGATATTATGGCTTCAACGATTGCTTGATTTAAAGTTTATATCTTGCCGCTATAGATATTATTTGCTGGGTATGCGTACGGGTATGTTTTTCATATAATGAGACAAAAATGCTCAAAAATTAAAAGAAATGGCAGACAGACAGAGATGCCTTTCGGTAGCTTAATTGATTAGATTAGTAGAGTATTAGGCTCGATTTGTAGAAGTAGCCTCGAATCTGTCCGAAAATGGGGTGAAAGTACTGGTGGGGCTGTGTGGTTTTTTCTATTACATTTTTTTTACTATACTTACATGATTACATTGTAAATGAACAAAATTAATATTAAATCACAAGTGGCAGTTATTTAATTAAAGTTAACTTTAGCGGTGCTCTTGGGATGAGTATGAAGTCATCTAACATCTACCGAACTAGTGAGTTAGTATAATAACAAGCATCCCCTGCGGGGCTAATTACCCTGCATTCGCGGCAGGCCTGCTGAGTGCCGAGTCCTCGCTGCCCGCCTGAGGCACAAGGTACGATTATCGGGCTAACTGGTTATGTGATACACAGACCTGGGTGGGATAATGGTCTATGTTAAGTATTCTTAGTGTGGAAAATATTAATTTAGAGCCAGCGCGCACTTGTGATTTTTAATCGGGCGATAGTTTGAGCGTTCTCGGATTCAGTATAGAGTTAAATGGCAGTGCGCGCACTGACGGTTGAAAATCGACCGATCGAACTATCGGCCGATAGTTGTTCGATCTAACTATCGCACAGCACAACTATCGGCCGGTCGGTAATGTGCATGAAGGACTATGTGAGCGCGCGCACTGCATTCGAATAAACTATTGCCCAACTATCGGCTGACAGTTTAATCACGATCGTCTTACGATACCGACTAAATTATCGGTCGACAGAATATCACATGTGCGGGCAGGCTCTAAATTATAGGTATGTATAATTTATTCTATTGAGAGTCTATAGAGCTTGCATTTCAAAATCAATTTATTGTGTATCATGTTATTTATAATGTTTCTCTAATGAGTTTTGTGAAATTTATCACAGTAATAGGTCATAACGCCATCGTTTCGCAATTCATTCGGTGGGAGACCTTGTTACGAAAGGAACCGGCAAGAAACTCGTCAAAGGTAATTGTGTTCTCCCTACTTGATTTCATATCATCATCATGTCAGCCGAACGACGCCCACTGCTGGGCATAGGCCTCCCCCAAGGATCTCCACAACTATCGGTCCTGCGCTGCCCGCATCCAGCGGCTTCCCGCGATCTTGACCAGATCGTCGGTCCACCTTGTAGGGGGCCTGCCCACGGAACGTCGTCCGGTACGCGATCGCCATTCGAGAACCTTTCCGCCCCAACGGCCATCGGTTCTCCGCGCTATGTGTCCCGCCCACTGCCACTTCAATGATGCAATCCTTCGAGCGATGTCGGTTGTTTTAGTTCTCCTGCGAATCTCATCATTTCTGATTCGATCGAGCAGGGAAATACCAAGCATCGCTCTCTTCATTGCTCGCTGGGTGACTTTGAGCCATCTTATGAGACCCATACTAAAAGACCACGTCTCACTTCCATAGGTCATTACTGTCAACACACTCTGGTCAAAGACTTTCGTCTTGAGACATTGAGGTATTTCGGATGCGAATATATGTCGGAGCTTCCCAAACGCTGCCCATCCAGCTCGGATGATTTCATATACAGTCCTCAAACAAGGATCAAGTTACGGTTGTCGGCCATCTAGCCTACATCAGAACATGCACGCTGACGCTTGGCTTACAACATAAGACGCTTATTAATCTACATGATGCATGAGACGTTCTTTGAGGCGACAGACGCCGCCGCTGCCTGTGGTTTAAGACCGGAATGTTTCTGTGGCCAGTGGAATATTTATTAGTGCGGCTTTGACGGAGAATTACTGGGGTTTAGTGGCTTTCATTAATGTTTAATGATTATCTCTGATCTGTATTAGTACACATGTATACACAATAGATATATTCCGTACACGTACTATTGCTCCGATTATATCACATATATATAGATAGCTAGATAGCTCTATTTATTGTCCATTCAATAAGCGCATGGATTTCCTAGGAATTTATTATACAGTCTCAGGCCGAACACAAAATAAACGTTCATCTCATAAATATTTTTCAGGGACTATAAGGATAAGATTAAACACAAAACTAGTCTTATCGAATTAACCGAGTTTCTGCCGTAAATATTATCTAAGATTTTCAATGGCGTTAGCATCAAATTCGAAATAACAAAGTCTACTTGAGTCATAGAGGGTAGTGACAATACGGTATTTTACTGTTTTTTTTTTATTTATTCGAAATGTTTTAAAGATATTACGTTTTTTTATTCTATTGAATATTTTTATAGTAATAGGACATCAAACTTTCTTATTAGACAAGGAGAGAACGACTTTCTTGGTAACGACCATAAACTTATATAAACTAGAGTTGGTAACGACATCAAGTCAGTAGCATAAAGTCACAATATTTCGTTTTAGAAAGAGACAGCTATAGTCAAAATTTAACAGCTTACTTAACTTTATCATTAAATATCTACATTTCAACAACAGTGAAATACCCTATTATTCAATTTAAAGAAACGTTTATTTTCTCATCACACAAAGGAAACAGTCTTAAAATATATGTTTGACATTATAGGCAAGATTTCGTCCTGTCGTGTGAGAGACTGGTGCCTACAATGGGCCTCCAAAGAAAGCCGGTTACAAGTCACAGGCCTTCCCCGCAACATGATAAGCTCAACTGTTATGCCCGAGCTTCACCTGCGTCTAATGCCATTAATTAGCGCGCTATTTGATATAATACGCAGGTGTAGCCGGGTCTTAGCCTACTATTTTGATACTATTAGAGCGCTAGGACGCGCATGCCGTTATTAACGCCGTTAGACGTCACGCAGTTGAAGCCCCGGCATTAGAAAAACCAATATTCGTTAACCGAACGCTACTTATTAGAATACAAAACACATTACAATACAGATACTTATACTTATAGATACTTATTACAATACAGAACAACTATATTATTCAAACACAATTTTTTCATAACTTTTATAAAGTGCTTAAAACAAAAGGTGCCCGATTCGTTATCATTAGCATATTGCAGTAGAGAATGCATGAATATTGTAGCGCTTACTAAAACACACTTGCACCCAACATTTGCTTTAATTACTCAACACAGGTATGTATGTAGGTACAACGTCCAGGACCGTACATTAATTAGCCTTTAGTAAAGATAAAGATAAAAATATTCTTTATTCACTTAGACATAATAAATATGTACTTATGAATCGTCAATATTTTCCTACCACCCATTCAAGACGTTGTGATATTAAAATAACACCTGCAAGGCGCGGGATTCAGGAGGATTTAAAAATACAGTTGTGCTCTGGACATCAAATAATTTAAAATCTTAATTTAATGTCTCTTTAATCATAATCGGTTGTTAAACGTTTGTAAAAATGTTTCTTTTAAATACGAGAGTTTCCTTACATTGAGATGAAGCAGCGCTAGCCTACAGCGTTAGCAAAATTTGGCGAGTCTTGTTAGCTAGTTGGTTAAAGCATCGGGCCGGATTTCCAGGGGTGCGGGTTCGGTGCGATGGGTCGACGATACGACAGGTGCGATGAAGGTTAAGTGCTACCTCGTTGTGTATAAAAAACATCACATATTTTCCTTCACTTACCAAAATATACTATAAATTAAGGCAGGTAATTACGAAGAAGGTAAAATTTCTTATGCTCACCTTATCCGAAATTGAATATGAATGAAGCCTTTATAATTGCTGCGACTGGCGAGAAAAAAAGAAATTAGTAGGAGAAGGGAGCGGCAAATCAAAATATAATATTAAAGACGAGGAGCGGTGGGGGGGGGAGGTGAACCATCCACGGCACTTGTCTTTTTCCACATTAACGGAGCTTTTAATTAATAAAACAAGTAAAGCGACCGTAGTAGCTAGGGGTGGAGCTATGCCTGCAATTTATGATGTCGATAACTCTGTTCCATAATCCTACTAATATTATAAATGCGAAAGTTTGTGAGTATGGATGTCTGGATGTTTGTTACTCTTTCACGCAAAAACTACTGAACGGATCTTGATGAAATTTGCAACAAAGATAGACTATTAGGCTGGAATAACACATAGAATACTTTTTATCCCAATATTCTTACGGGAACGGGAATCACGCGGGTGAAACCGCGGGCAGCCGCTAGTAAGACATAATTTCAAAAGACTTCATTCGAATACTTTGAAATTTGATTAATAATATCTCGACGTTTTATAGCAACTTTACGGGGTTCGTATAAAATGTTACTTTTAGTTAGTCATAAATAAGCCAGCAAGTAAAAATGTCTTTCAAAATCATCATCATGTCATAAGAGTATAGGTAAAGTGAAAGAGATATCTAATAGATATATCTTATAATATATAAATAACTTTTTTTTTTACTATTACTTACACCAAATCTAAGCCCATGTAAATTTCATTAAGAAACTGTGTCATGGAAAACTTGATAACGGATAAATATATAAGTACTTAAATACTTTTTGTTTGTAAATACATACTTAATATACATAGAAAACAGCCAGACCAAGACAATAAGACATGTTCATGCACACAAATATTTGTCTTGTTCGGGAATCGAACCCGAGACCTCTGGCGCAGAAGCTAGGTAGCCTACCCCTGCGCCAAATCGGTAGTCAATATGGATCGTAGCAAGTGGAAAGAAATTATCTTTGCCAACTTTTGTGAAAGAAGGGCGTGCTATGTATATAGGCAATACCAGATGATGTAGATTCATAGTTTTGTTTTGTTTTATAAAACAGACACTGATAGTGAGCAACATACATTTTTCAAGGTCTCGAACTATCGACAATGTGGTCAAAGGGCCCTGCGCGCGGCATTACCGTTTGAGGGGCACGCGGGGCGGGGAGGGCCCGTTGCGCTCCATTTCACTAATTAGTCATTTCCCTTTTGTTTCCGTTCCGATACGGCCGTAAGCTCCGCACTTAATTTTTCCACTCTCTACTTCCAGAATACTCGGCGGGAGTTTTGTCATTTCGTCCGTTATTAGTTAATATAGAAATATCTGCGCAGGGATTTAATTTTCTGACCAGCTTAGAGGAAAAACGATGATTGTGAAGGAAATTCTTTAAACGGTTCGGTTATTGGAGGGAAATGCGGGACATGTTGACGCCAGCTGGGCTTTATTTCTTTAAGGCTGACGCGAAAATAGCCATGTATTCAAAACGACGAATTAAAATAAAACCGAAGCCAAAGAAATATTGGTTAACAGTAGGAATAAGAAAATCGTGTAAGAGTAAAAGATTATTAAAAATACTTACAACCAAAACAAATAACGAAATACTAAAACTTCATTATAAAAAATACGCTAAAACACTAAAAAAAGCTATAAACAGTGCTAAAAAAATTCAATACATTAATAAATTAAAACATTCAAATAATAAAGTAAAAACGATGTGGCAAATCATAAATGAGAGAACAAATAAAACAAACGTAAAAGAAAAAAGTAATATAAAGTTAAAAATAGGCAATGTGCTAAATTCAGATCCAAAACTGGTCGCAAACTCATTCAATAACTTCTTCGCGTCGATTGGTGAGCTAGAGGCGACACCGGCGGCGGACGGCGGCACTAGTGTGCGCGGCGCGCGCGGACGCCCTGTTCTCAAACCGACGCAAAATACCATGTATCTGAGCCCAGTCGACTGTCCTGAGGTGTATAAAATTATAAAAAGCTTAAAAAATAAAAAAAGTTACGGCATAGATGAACTTCCACCTAATTTATTAAGACAGTGCGCAGAAGAGCTAGCCTTACCGTTTACTAAATTAATAAATCAATCATTTAACGAAGGCGCCTTCCCATTACAATTAAAAAAGGCAATAATAAAACCTGTTTATAAAAAAGATAAAAAAACCGATCCAAGCAACTATCGCCCAATCGCCCTTTTGCCAACTGCATCAAAAATTTTCGAAAGAGCCATTTATAATCGCGTAGTGAAATTTTGTGAAAAATACCAAATATTTGATGATTGCCAAAATGGCTTCAGAAAAAACCGCTCCACAGCTTTAGCAGTGTACAAATATATAAACGAAGTAGTCAAAATATTAGATAAAAAACAATATGGTGTCGGCATACTATTAGATATGACGAAGGCGTATGATAGAGTGCAGCATAACATACTACTAAATAAACTGTACGGGATAGGTATTCGCGGCTCTGCCCATAAATGGTTTGCTTCGTACTTAAAGGATAGACAGCAATTCGTTGAGATTGAACACTTCGATACCACTACCAGGAACATCTCATACGTGCGCTCTGATTGCAAGGTAATAAATGCATCGATTCCTCAAGGAAGCGTGGTCGCAAGCCTTTTATTTTTGATTTACATCAATGACCTTCCCAAAGCAACAGAGGAAACGTGTGTTCTATTCGCCGACGACATATCCTTGTTAACTGCATGTCAAAACGATAGGGATATCTATGAAAAACTAAATTTACTTCTTACCAAAACTTCTGACTGGTTACTCGATCATAATTTAAAAATAAATTTTACTAAATCTAAAATATTACCTTTTCATCCACATCAAAAAAGTGAATTAAAATTAAAATTTGACTACAATGGTACAGTCGTAGAATCAGTGAAAGAATTTAGATTACTAGGTATAGATATAGACACCCACTTAAACTGGAAAGCACATGTCCATAGAATGATGTCCAAATTGTCGGGATTCTCATATGCATTGCGCGAAATCAAAAAGACTACGAACATAGAAACAGCAATAACAACCTACTATGCATACGCACACGCCTGGCTGAGCTACGGTATCATTCTGTGGGGCAACAGCACAGATGCAGCATCATTATTCATTCTCCAAAAAAAGCTAATCCGCATAATTGCAAATATAGAACAGACTGATAGCTGCAGGCCATACTTTTTAAAATATAAAATATTAACTCTACCTAGCTTATATATTTTGGAGATGTGTAAATTTGTCAGAAATCAAAAACAGTTTTATACAAAACGAGAAGATTTACCATGCAGGTACACGCTACGTCATAAAAATAAATTAGTATTGCCAAATTTCCGATTAAAACTAACATCTTCAAGTACCTATAGTTCTTCAATAAAAATATACAATAAATTACCTGACATAATAAAAAATGAAAACAATGATAACATATTTATCAAAAAATTAAAACAGCTACTAACTAGTAAATGTTACTATAGCATTAATGAATACTTTATGGACAACTCATATATAGGGGCTACGAAATATTAATAATAATGAATAATAGTTTTGGAAGTATTTTAAATGTAATGAACGGGAACATTAATAATAATGATAATTAATAATAATAACAATGAATGATAATAATTAATAATAAGTAATAATAATCAATGATAATAATTAATAATAATAATTAATAATAATTATTGTAATAATAATTAATCATAATAATTAATCATAGTAATGATAAAAATAATAAACCAGCATATAAGTACACACCGGCTTATGTGAGTTAAACGCCCCCTCTCTTCTAGCCCAAATTTGCGTGCCCTACAGGGTCCATAACAATGGTCTTTTATTATTATTATGTACGTAAATGGTTAAAATTAGTGACGCATTTTCCTAAAATTTAATAAACTTTTCTTTTGAAAAAAAGGTTGGTGTGAAACGCTGTGTCACACAGAAAACATGATAAAACACGAACAGCAAAAGCTATAATGAGATTAAAGATATGACCATTTTACCAAACCATTTTTAATGTAAGCGTTGAATGCCTAATTGGTCCCTGTAGGTATTTATTTAGTTATTTTGGAACACCAACAGGGTGCCTACCATCAACTTTATGACACCGATTCAAAAATAGCGCGATGCAGATTAGGTACCTAAAATGAATTGCTTTCTTTCGTACTATGAAATTTTAAAAACTGGATCGCAAATGAATTGCTAAATGTGAATGACCGAACGATTTGTGTCCTTATTTCTTCTACTCATCTCTTTCCCTCGATTCTGTCATGCCCGGAGATTAAGAGGGACGGGTATAGCCTGCAGGTGTCATGTTAGCTTGGCCGAGTTATAAGTCAAATAAGAGTACATGGCAGATTAGCGGCTGTGAAATGTCATTGAATGATCACTGAATCGCTGTCATTGATATTAAGCTGTCGTGGTACTAATAAGCGAAGTAGATCAGTTTAGGTCCTAAACAAAACCGCAATAAGAGTTGATGGTAGGCACCCAGGTGTATATTAATTGCAATTGTGATAGTTAAGTTTTCATTGAAAAGAGGAGCATTAAATTACTCTTGTGCATTCAAAATGAAAGCTTGTGCTCACCAGAGTGGGGATATTGATAACATTGAAGAAGAGTAAATTGACGCAAGCATACTTTCTCACAAAGTTGAACTTCAGCTGGTCATTATGTCAGTCTTTGGGCGTTCGTCACGGCGGCCTTGACTGGTCATCGCGACAAATGGGAAGCTAATATAAAACTATAACAGTAGCTAGTTTAAATAAGTGTAACTTTTCGCAAGCACACTTTCTACAAACTGTAATTTCAGCCGACCGTCCCATCTGTCCTTGAGCCGTCATCCCGTCGACTGTAAATGGCCGCCGAGACGAATGAGGGACGATTACAACACTACAACAACTGCTAGTTGAAGTAAACGGGGCTGGACCCGCGGGAACAAATTGTATGAAACGAACATATAGGTAATATGCGTAAGGTTACATAACAAAGCTGGAAAATAGGTACTCGTCTGTTGGGACACTGATGTATCTTTAGTTTTTATTTCTTCAAGAAAAAACATAAAATTTAAATCATGGTCCCACATAATGACATAAGTAGTTTGACTGTGGGTACATACAGAGTCTCACAATAATATAACTATCGGTCAAACTAAGTTGCAATCAATAATTTGTATAACTATCCTACTAATATTATAAATGTGAAAATTTAGATGTTTAGATGTTTGGATGTTTGTATGCTTGTTACTCAATCACGCAAAAACGGCTAAACGGATTTGGCTGAAATTTGGGACACTGTCGGTGCACCGATACTTTGTAGCATGGCATGGAGAGGAACATAGGCTACTTTTTATCCCTGAAAAATGTCACATTCCCGCGGGATAACGTCGTGTAGTCCACACGGGCAAAGCCGCGGGCGGAAAGCTAGTTTATTTATATATTATCAAGTAGACATTTCTTTAGTAGGGTGCCAAATTTAATTATTTTATCCTCAGATCTAATATAGTTAGGCAGACCATTTAATATGTAGGGCATTCTCTTACTGAGAGTCTGATCACTATACTAATTTGATACTTTAGGTACCACATATTTTATCTTTTTTGGTGGTGTACGTTGTCTATGCACCGTTTTTTCAGGTTATCTCTAGAGATCCCGGGTTCGATTCCCGATCGGGTAAATGTTGAAAAAGAACTTTTCAATATTTCCTCGGGTCTGAGTGAAGGTAGTAATACCAGTCGTTGTTTCCCATTTCCATAATACTATTACTCAAGCCACTATAGTTTGGTAATTTGATGGTGTTCAATATTTTTTATTATTTATTTGTTCGCATGTTTAAGGGCAGGATCTTCTAAAAACTCTGTCTTTGAATTTTTCCTTACGTGTGATGAAAGTAATGAAAATAACCTCACTTTTTCATATTTTCAATGTTTTTGTTGTTATTTTGAGCATAAATTCACTTTTTGAAAAACTTGCCTGAAAATAGTCTACAATATGTCATTACCTATTTTTCTATATATTATTCGTGAATTAGAGATTAATAATCTAAGTATAAAACCAAAAAAATATAAAAATAACGAAATTTTCTGTTTTTGAAAATTTTTATTGTCGAGTTACGTTACGATACGAATATCGTGTTTTTAGCCACAAATAATCAAGATCGTTTATGAAACTTCAACATTATATTTTTAGTTGCTCATAATAAAGAATATTTGATTGTTTACTTTTGAATCAAAAATAGGTTGATTTCGATAATTTGGAAGTACGTGCCCTTAAATGAAATCTCAGGAACTCTTAGTCCATTAAGTTTTATTTATAGTGTTGATACATATACATCATGTAGAAAGGGATTAAACCTTAAGATAAATGGCCGTTCAAATTGGAGGACGGCGTGGAAGGTACTCAAATCGTGTGCCTAAAAAGAGAAAAAACAACTTATTTTCTTTCTTCTTTTTAATAAAATAAATATAAATATCGTTTGCTGTACTGTTCTTGAGTTGTCACTCGAAAATAATGTTTTCCGCAACCTCCGGAGGGCGGTGGGCCCTCCTCCAAACAGAAACGAGTCTTGTTTTTTCAGGTTCAATGTTTTTATGCCAAACACATTACTATCGACGATTGATGGTAATTCCAATCGTTTGATTTTAAGTCTTATCACCGATGAATAAGAGCACAGTTTGCATGCAGGACTAAATAAACAACATAAAACATCGGAATGGGATAAATCCAAATCAAATGTTAGTAATAGATATAAAAACAAAACAGTTATTTTTTTAAATGCGATGCTTCAGTATCTTTGAAGTAGATTGTACCTATTTGTTTTGTGGTAAGAAAATTTATGAGCATCGGACGAAATAGTAGCATTATTATATCATAAATCATAACATTCTATTAAAATTAATAACTGTCTCGACGAAGTTAAAAACTAGTAATTATCTCCAACAGCTGATGTGCGTCAAGTTAGCATCCTCACAACAGAATTAGATGGTTTTGATTATGTCAAAAAATACTGTATAAATAGTGTTAAATAGTGATGTATATTAAATAAATAGTGTAACTTTGATTCAAAAGATATTTGAGTATCTTAGTGAGGCTGCTAACTTAACGTCAAGTTAGCAGTCACCTCAAGAAATACAGTTCGTATCAATGTGATTTATATGTCAAAAAATACTGTATAAATAGTGTATCGTAAACGCAAAATTTCAAAAGTAGTGCTTTAATACAAGCCGAGATATTAGGGTCTCTAAGTTGGCTGCTAACTTGACGTTTCTTGCGATGGAGATTCCAGGGAAACAGGTACAAGTTTTAAATAAATAAATACTTGAAAAAATACTGTGTGAAATAGTGAATCTTAGGATATAAATAAAAAAAGAATTCTTCTTTGCTATTTTCAAAAAATCTAATGTAAACTTCTACATAATAATCTGAATATATGCTGACGATCAATGTTGAACTTTGCTCCTTAGTAATAAGGTTCAAACTTTATTTCAATCGTGAAGTGCGTACTATCGAGCAAAAAAGTGAAATATATATTTTTGATTGTGTCAATACATACGTATAATCGGTTTAATGCTATTGATTAGGTATTTAAACAAATATATTTCTACCCACTTTTTAACCGACTTCAAAAAAAGAGGAGGTTCTCAAGTCGACAGTATTTTTTTATGTATGTTTTACCATAACTTCGCCAGTTGTTAACCGATTTTAATAATTCTAGGTAGGTAGTTTATGTGTGGTATCATGAAAAAGTTAAAGTAGTCAGTTCAGTAGTTTTTTCACAATCCTGAAAAAACACATAGTTTTTGACTGGTAGTTCCTGCTTTACACGTCAATATCTTCGCGAACTATTGACCAATTTCAATGATTATTTTTTTATTCGAAAGAGTAAACTCCTGAGGTAGTCACATTGTTACCAAGTTAGGATCTGATGGTGGAATCCAGGGGAAATCGAGGAAAACCCGTAAATTTTATGGTAATTTACGTATTTTAAAGATTTTCTAAAGTTTTTTAAGTATTTGCATCTGGTAGTTATCATCACATGCTGATGAGCTGGTGATGGAAGGTACAACTCCTCAAATGTCGTTGATATGTAAAGATTTTTAGTTGTATTCTTTCAGGTTATTTAGATTAGATCGTTCTTTCATAAATAACAAATAATAAATAAAAAATAATAAATAATAAATAATAAATAATAAATAATAAATAATAAATAATAAATAATAAATAATAAATAATAAATAATAAATAATAAATAATAAATAATAAATAATAAATAATAAATAATAAATAATAAATAATAAATAATAAATAATAAATAATAAATAATAAATAATAAATAATAAATAATAAATAATAAATAATAAATAATAAATAATAAATAATAAATAATAAATAATAAATAATAAATAATAAATAATAAATAATAAATAATAAATAATAAATAATAAATAATAAATAATAAATAATAAATAATAAATAATAAATAATAAATAATAAATAATAAATAATAAATAATAAATAATAATGAATAAATAATAAATAATAAATAATAAATAATAAATAATAAATAATAAATAATAAATAATAAATAATAAATAATAAATAATAAATAATAAATAATAAATAATAAATAATAAATAATAAATAATAAATAATAAATAATAAATAATAAATAATAAATAATAAATAATAAATAATAAATAATAAATAATAAATAATAAATGAGTGTTTGTACCAAAATTTTGAAGTCTCTCCGGCATTTCGGAAGCGTCCCATCTTGCAGCTCTCAATTTATTTCTCCGTTTACGCTGTTTGCGTCGATTATGTAGCTTGTATATTTTGTTTGTTTATAATATACTAGCGGATTCTCGCGGTTTCATCCGCGTGGTACCTGAACGAATGTAGCTTTCTAATGATCAAAGAATTTTCTAAATCGGTCCAGTAGTTTCGGAGCCTATTCGATGAAAACAATTTAACAAACAAACAATCAAATCTTACCTCTTTATAATATTAGTACTTACTTATAGATAATTATATAATTTGTACCGCTTTAATTGTTTTCTGTTTCCCAACGGTTGACTGGCAAAAAATACTTTTAGTATTAAGTCCGCCTTGTATATTACATTACCTATGTATTATGTACAAAAGTTTATTAAATAAAATAAAAAAGAAATAATAACAAATATGCTAGCCCCAAGCTTATTTTTCACATACAAAAGTTCCAGCTAATTGAACTTTTGTCCAACGACACTTGGATCGCTTATTTTGACGTTTAGTCGTTGAAATCCGATCGAAACAAAGGTCATCTAAATAGTAGAATACCTTCGAGTTATCGTTTTGAAACGATTGAAGGACGATTAATGTACCAGAATACACTTCGACGACACTTCGATAGAATCGCTGCCGCTCAAGTTCTATCGACAGTTGTGAATACGAATATGGTTTCAACGACTAAATCGCTACGATATCGTCACGGTTTATATTACGAGAATCGGGCTACTGGTCAAGGTCGCGGGAAGCCGCTGGATGTGGGCAGCGCAGGACCGATCGTTGTGGAGATCCTTGGGGGAGGCCTATGCCCAGCAGTGGGCGTCGTACGGCTGAAATGATGATGATACGATAGATTATGTATCATTTAAAATGACTGGAATAAAAAATTTGACAATATCAGTACGTCTAAAGAAAACTGTACACGACTGTACCTAAATTCGAATGTATGGTAGAAGTTAACATTAGATTTTTTGAAAATAGCAAAGAAGAATTCTTTTTTTATTTATATCATAAGATTCACTATTTCACACAGTAATTTTTCAAGTATTTATTTATTTAAAACTCGTACCTGTTTCCCTGGAATCTCCATCGCAAGAAACGTCAAGTTAGCAGCCCACTTAGAGACCCTAATATCTCGGCTTGTATTAAAGCACTACTTTTGAAATTTTGCGTTTACGATACACTATTTATACAGTATTTTTTGACATATAAATCACATTGATACGAACTGTATTTCTTGAGGTGACTGCTAACTTGACGTTAAGTTAGCAGCCTCACTAAGATACTCAAATATCTTTTGAATCAAAGTTACACTATTTATTTAATATACATCACTATTTAACACTATTTATACAGTATTTTTTGACATAATCAAAACCATCTAATTCTGTTGTGAGGCTGCTAACTTGACGCACATAACAGCTGCTGCAGAAAATGTATTTTATTTAATTTAGTAACAGCTGATGCGGAACATTCGTAGCCGTTTCTACGAGACTACGGTTCTCGTAGCACAGACGTTGCTACGAAACTATAAAACTGTAGCACCGCTGTAGCAGCATGCTAAATGCGTTTTTATTTCTCGTGTTTCGTTAGAGTAATTTTAATTTTCGTATATTACCACATAACATGAAACTACCAAGAATTCTACTACTTCGTAAGACTTTAATTGAGTGAAAATTCTTGCTCTAAAAATATGTTTGATATTTTTTTTAACTAAAAATTTTTAAAGGGTTTTTTATCCTAGAGGATATTATTATGTCAACCCCATTCTACCTTTTACAGTAAACATTACACCAAAAATAAAAAAAGATAAGATGGCATTATTACTGTAGTATCGCCACTAATCCACACAGTATTTTGGCTTTTCTTCAATTGGGTTCTGAGAGAATGGTTTGAAACAAACCGACAGCTAAAACGTTTAAATTAGACTCCTTCATCTGTCGATATATTACGTTATGTTCGACAATATATTACTGAACAATTTATGTACGAAAAGTACCTCTAGCGCGCAATCTAAAAAAAAAATTCAAAATTAGCCTGAAAAATGAGGAAGACAGATGCCATTTTTACTAGCTTTTATTTAACTTGCAGTATATGTATGCATGTATGTCCGTCCGGGTCAAATCTTGCAAGTTTAATTTGACCCACTTCCCAGTGTCCGATTGAGCTGAAATTTTGTATGCAAGTTTGGCTTAGATGACAATACAATATAAAAGTACAGTCAGCAAAAAAGCTTGTCATAAAAAATGATTTTTTACTAAAAACTTATTATTTCACAAATACTCGCAAATCGACCTATCTACCTCGCAAATTCCAATTAGCTTTGAAACCTTTTGATTTAACTTAGTATTGAATCATTTTCACTGTACTCCAAAGTAATATAGCAATTAATTATGTCATAAAACTAGCTTATTGAGTAAATCTGCGGCATTAATAATAGATGAGTTAATATTAACAAAGGCCGCCATCTGAATTGCTAAGCGCAGGTGGGCGGCGGGTATTGGCCGCAACAGCCTTCTTATTGAAAAAGAAAACATAATAGAATATAGCAGTGCCCTAAAATATTACTTTTATTGACTTTTAGAAGACATATTAATTTTTGTTCTTTTTGGGCTATTCGTTTTTTGATAATCAACTAGCTTTTGATCGCAGCTTTGCTCTCGTGTAAGTCAAGGTAGGTAACGTTGTATTTGTAAAGAATATTCTTTACTATTTCCCTATACAAACTTTTTGACCCCGGACTTATAACTTTTATTTTGGAAAATACTTTCTAAGCGGATGCCTAAATCATAAGAACTATCTGCCTGTTGAATTTCAGCGCATTCCGTTTAGTTGTTAAAGGCTGGATTTCACCAAACTTTTATTCCAAGAATAACGCTTTACTCTCCGATACAAACGTCAAACTAGTATGGGGTTTTGACATTACTATCCGAAAGTATGCGTTATTCTTGGAATAAAAGTTTGGTCGAATGCAGCCTTAGCCGTGTGGTAATACATCGGTTAACGGTTGCCTTTTAGCATAAACCAAACGGAGACCTTTACAGATCAAAGTAATAATACTTTTTGCTTTCTTTCAATAATTACTATTAGAATACAATAATTTATCGAATGTTTCCTTATACTTTATCTATACTAATATTATAAGCCGTGAGGAGCCCGTGGCGCAGTGGATAACGTGCTTGGCCTGCGATCGTTGAGGTTAAGCAACTTTCGCAATGGTTGGTCACGGGATGGGTGACCAAAAACTTTTCATCTCGAGCTCTTCCGTCCTTCGGAAGGCACGTTAAGCCGTTGGTCCCGGCTTCACTTGCAGTCGTTAATACCCACCAATCCGCACTGGGCCCGCGTGGTGGGTCAAGGCCCATTCTCCTTATCCATCCATAAGGAAGGTCAGTGCCCCAGCAGTGGGGACATTAAAATGGCTGATGATGATGATGATGTTGAATATTATAAAGCTGAAGAGTTTGTTTGTTTGGTTGGTTGAATGCGCTAACCTCGAGAACTACTGGACCGATTTAGAAAATTCTTTAACCATTAGAAAGCTACATTCTTCCCGAGTGACATAAGCTATACTTTATCCCGATATTCCCACGGGAACGGGTACCAAGCGTGTAAAATCGCGAGGATTTGCTAGTCTATTATACAAATTAAATTATTCATGTTGGATACAAACTCATTTACAATTATACACACACTGGTTCAGCCAAACGATAGAACAATAATGGATTTAATCTAATTTTAGGTTATAATTAGAGCGACTGTATATTAGAGATCAATTATATTTAAATTAAGCTTTAATTTGTAACTGCGCACGTTCGTTTTGTAGCGACAACAATTATCGTAATTATACTGTACAACCTTTCCTACAATGCGTAGGTTATAATTATAGTAGGTATGGTATAATTTACCGTTACAAATTTCGATAATTCTTCAGCTAAAACTTTGTCAAAAGTTCATTCAGGCGAAGGAAATTAGGTCACAATAACACACATGTTAATATGTGGTGTATATTTTACTCGAAGTACTTAGTTTTCAACTAATTTTATTTATTTTAATTTTTAGTTTTTTGCATTCACAATGCAATTTTTATTATAGAAAAATGGAAAATGAAGTATTTAGAAAAAATCGACCCGTCTCACAACCAGCTCCGATGGGACTCGAACCCACGACCTTTCGCTTTCCGGGCGACTGCTCTAACCACTGAGCTACGGAGGTTTCGTTTTCGTTTATCGACTCCGTTTTTTTATGCCGTTGTTTGTCATGAATTTTAAAAGTACTATTACATATAAAGTAAACCTGTAATTGGTCTTACTGGTACATTTAAAGGGTGTCCCAAAAGTAGGTATAGGATGATTTGTCTTAATAAAACGCGAATGGATTGGAATTTCTTCTTAGTTTTGTTTTATTTTAAAGAAGAGACAAGTCTCTTTTTCCCAATTTGTACAAGTACAATTTTATCTGAATAGAATATCTGCTAAATGGCCGCCACGGGCATTTTTGCTGTGTGCAGGTTTTTCATGACACTTTCACACATTTCGCTGCTAATTTCACACATTTCGCTACTTATTTCACCAATAACTCGGCGAATATTTTGTCTATATTATCTATGTTTTGTGGATCGTTGGCGTAGACTTTATCTTTGACGTAGCCCCAAAGAAAGAAATCCAGTGGCATCAGATGGCAAGATCTCGGTGGCCAAATGACATCACTTCTTCTTGAAATTATGAGATTTTTCGACCTTTCGACGAGTGTTTGTAATTGATCGTGAATTTTCGTTAAATATTTGTATAACTTCTATGCGCTGTTTTATTGTGAAACGCTCCACGATTAATTTTACATGTGTCAAGATGTCGTATGTCAAATTTCAACCCGCCATCTTGAATATTTCGGAAATAGCGCGAAATTCAAATCCTATACCTACTTTTGAGACACCCTTTACATTATTATTAAGTAAAATTTGTAACACTGTAGGTTTTATAAATAAATAAAATAAAAAAAACTATTTTAACAAAATTACTTGCGAATGAACGATTTGTAGAACGTCTGTAGAAAAAAATGTTGGAGTTCGGAAATAAAATCAGCAAACCAAATCTAATAACCGGGAGGGCCACTTGATGAGACTCGAGTCGGAATATTCGGCGCGATATCAAATCTATATCATTTGCCGACCTGGCAACGCTGCCATCGATCGATAGTCTGCTTTATCCACTTTTAAGTTTGGTTTTAAGATTCAATATCACTTAGCTGTACCTTAATACCTACAAAGGTTTCAATAAGCAGCCCCCTTACTCTTGACGGAATCGAGTTCACATTACGATCGAATCAACTTTAAAAATCTGTTATTTTGGTACTTTGAAAACGGTTGCTATGGTTTCCATAGTACTCTATTGACATTATTTAAGAGTAACCTCCTTTTCAACGGAATTGAAGGATCTAAATAATGTCAATATAGTACTATAGAAACCGTAGCAACCGTTTTCAAAGTACCAAAATAACAAATTTTTAAGTTGATTCGATCTTAATGTGACCTTGATTCCGTCAAGAGTAAGGGGGCTGACCGACATTCAGCTCGAATTCTCTTTTGTCTCATTTTAAATTCATGGTGGGCTACTTTATGCACAAAGCAAACACACCATATCTTACTGTTTATTATAAGGTCCAAAAACGTTATTTCTTAAAACATAGATTCAAGGTGCTGTCGATTAACTAATAAAATTTCCGAACCAAATAACTCAACCCGTTTCAATAATACTTTCATACCGCTTGTAGATTGTGCTATAATTTATGTATTATGTATTATTATTGTTATACACGCATGTGATTTACGCTTGCCGGTATTTCACGCCGGTGCAGTGTACGCCAGTAAATCCGATGCAGCAGCGATGCGTTTTGTTAATACAGCATTAAAGCCGATCACCCAACGCCAGCTAAACTAAGTTAGCTTTGTTTAGCTCGTATGGTTCAGCCAGTTCTTCGTTCATAATAACGTACGTGCTAGGGCACAGACGATCGGCTAAACTGCCCTTTGATTCACAAACCCGACAGCGGAATGTATGCACTATCTCTGTCATTCGCTATAGAATAGACAAAGACAAAGCACAGAATTCGAATCCGATTCCGTTTCCGACGGTTTGTGAATCGGGGACTGATGTCACAGCCAATTAGGTCAACTAGTAATGCTACTATAATATTATTGTTTTGCGAAAATCAAATAACTCAAGGATTGCAGCTCTATATTTATTGTATCAAACCGATTACTAGCAAACATGCAATTTTATTTCTAGCTACGTTTTTGTTACTGGGAGCAAAAGCACCCGAAAGGACTGCTAATACTAGGTCTTTACCTATGAAGAATGAACCGTTTTCTATGGGAAAATTGTAAGAAGTTGGAATTGTTATTCAAAGATATTTAGGGATTTCTTGGACATTTGACCTCCGAATTCAACGAAACATTAAAGATATGATCAGATAACATTAATCTAACTATTGATTGCTTATAATCTCATTTAAAAAACTGCTTTAGTTTAAAATGAGTCTGTCCGAAGCAGTCAAATTGACGACACACAAAGAGGGTTACATTTTCAAAGTACCCCTCTTTGTCTATCGTCAAGTACCTAAATGCTTCAGTGTTTATAAAAAAATTAGACGCCTGTTTAATTATATTTTTTTTAGATTTTTAACATTACGACATACTCTATTTTCGAAACTGACTATAAATGTTGATATATTGATAGTAATAAAAAATTAGAGATCAATGAACATGTGAGGAAAAAACGGCAATATCATTATAATAATAATGTTAATATTAGAAATGCGAAAGTTTGTTTGTTTGTTTATCAATCACGGCAAAACTGGTGAACAGAACTGCCTGAAATTTGGCACGGAATAGATTATGGTCTGGAATAACTGCATGCTACTCTTCACCACGAGAAAATTAGTCTTATTCCCACGGGAAAACATCATCTAGCTCACGCGGGCAAAACTGAGAGCGGAAAGCAAGTATAATACGTTAGAGGAACCACAAGGGTCGTGTTTCATACAGACTTAGTACCCTGTTTCTTTTCTGGATATTGCCAGCTGAATAATATATTTTACGTCCATCATACACACATCCATGGCCACTATTGGCATGTCCGTGTGTTTTACTTTTTTTCATAAATTTATTTTAAATAAACGCGATATGAACCTTCAAAATCCAAAAAAATGCCCAGTTTTCCGCTTTATCCTTTCTTTAAATTTTACTGAAAAAAATAATTAAATAGGTCAAGTTTTGGAAAAGAAATCAGGGGTACTAAGCGTTGATTTTGTGTACTTTTAATAGATATTTGCGGTACGAGCTGCAGTTGTCTCTATCGCGACTATGGGGGCAGCAATAGATAGAGTGAGAGAGCAATAGCTTTTACAAATACCTAGTTTTCAACTCTCTTGGTCGTGAGGTACACACTTAAATTATATGCGACACTTTGCAGCAATTTGTAAATAAATTATCAGGTTATTTTATGAACGTCATTTCCATTCAATATTATCGCTTATTATCTCATTGGTATCAAATGATTTAAATTATAACTATCGAATTATAAACAGCAATAAAATAAGATTTGCTATGAAAATATAGCAACATTTAATAAATATTCTAAACGAACTTGATTGCTTAGTAAAGCAAAATAATATTTAAGCAGAATTTCGATGAGTACCTTCAACTTTCATCCAATTAGAAGGAGCCATTCACCGTGTTCTTTGGAGAAATAAGATAATACAACATTATGAAGGATGTTTAGGAAGGTAACGTAAGCCGAAATTAATTAGTAGAAGCATCTTCAATTGAATACGGTTGGCGAGATTATGCCTTTTGTCGGCTTATAAGCAGCTTACGATTAATTATTTGCTGAATTCCAAATGCCTGATAATATGCCTTTCCATCAATAAACATCTCATCCATGCATGCACAAAACCTATTAAATCGACTTTCTAATGTCACTTCCTCTTTCCATTTTCTGAGAAAATGTCATTAAGGAATATTAAAAACCTAATTTTGTTTTCACAGTTTTAGAGGGTACACTATATACTTATTGTGAGAGTGAGCGAAGAAAATCTACAATTTTGCTTAGGTAGTTTGTTACAGCTGTCCAAAATTTTGTAAAAGCTTTGGAATACGTACCTATACCTTTTGCATGAAAATCTAACACACAAGTAGACAAAATTTTCACAAAATATTGTTTTGTTGACTATCCAAATATTATAAATGTGGAAGTGTGTTTGTTGATTTGTTTGCCCGTCTTTCACTTTAAAACGTGATTTTTGGTATGGGGATAGTTTGGGAGCAGGATAAATGTCACATTCCCGTGGCATAGCGTTGTGTAGTCCAGGCGGGTGAAGCCGCGGGCGAAAGACTAGTAACAAAAAAAAACAACCGAGATCGATTTCATTGCGAATACAGGTGTTATCTATAAATAGTAAGTAAAGCCTAGTTATTTAAATTTTTACTTTTTTGCATTCACAATGAAATATTTATTATTGAAAAATGGAAAATGAAGTATTAAGAAAAAATCTACCCGTCTCACAACTAGATCCGATGGGACTCGAACCTACGACCTTTTGCTCGTCCTAGTGAGCCTACTAAAGTAAAGCCTACTTTAAAATGGTTCAGCTATATTCTGGCCTTCTGATATGCAACATTAGGGTATCGGTTCGAACCGGGCGTTCGAGTCGGACGACAACTGCAAGCGTCGACGCTCGATTTCATACAAAACATCAACTAGAAACTAGTATGGCGTGGCGTCATGTCGCTTGCAGTTGCGGTTCGACGCCCAGTAATTTTCACCATAACACATATTTAAGGAAATGTTTCACGTAGCAGTGACTTAACCTAGTTACAATTTTACTCCGTAGGTAATTCCTCTGAAATCGCAAGATAAGAATAAAAGAAAACAGCACTCAGTTGTCGCGGACACGATCCGTTGCGACGAGGCCGCGGCGACATCGTTACGAGGCCCCGGGGACGTAGCGAGCCTGTCGCGCGGCTTCCGCGAGACAAGTGCCTCTTATTTGTTTATTCGAGAAACATGCTTCCTTGTTTTGAATCATCTTGAGATCTCACCGACTCATACAATATTCAAGGCACGTCTTAATCTTGCAACTGTTTATGGAGTCTCAATAGGATAACGAATCAGACCTTTGCCTGAGGAGAATGATTTCTTTTATTCTGTTGTTATGCAATCAAATATCTAAAAAAATCTTTACAATAACTCTACATAAACAAGTAAACAGAGTAGACAGGCACCTCAAGCCGTAGGCAAACACATTTCAATTAAAAAAAAGATGAATGTTGTTCCAATCACGCCTGGAGATAGGAGTGTTACATAAAAATTCACTCGAATCCCGAAATGGCGTAGAAAATTCAGAAACCCCCAACATTGCACACTTTTAACCCAAACTCGTTTTAAATCGAACGAAAAACAAAATTCGCAAACCTTTTTTAACGAGTTAGGTTTTTTTTAAATTGAGTCCCGGCGGCGGCGGCGGCGCGTGGCAGACTTTATTTTAAATTATCGCCGCGGCTGTCGGTTAATTTCTGTTTCGTTTTAATTCGACCGGTATTATTTGCCCTTTGACACCGGACACGTGTGAAATATTGACACGTTGAATTGCGCGGTCGACCAGACAGCCAAATGATCACAGCGGGTGTGGCAGGGTGTACAGGCGAGCGGGTGTAGCGAATAGCAATTAAAGCCTATGTAATAGCAATAATAATCTGTGTGACTTCATTGTGAATAGATACTAAGTTATCTGTGATGTAATTTATACTTCCGACTTCCTGGTTTTAATGCTAGCCAAATGTTGCTAACGCATAATCACGAATAGACTTAAATTATGATACCTAATATAAAGTTAGTGATAGGATAATATCAAATCAAATAAATCTTCATTAATGATTATAGAATGGTTCTTCTAATCTTATCATTACGGGCGGTTTCCGCAACTAGACGTCTATTGCGCCTATTTTGCGTTTAAATAGAATGGAATTTTATGGAATATCGACATTGAGACTATAATTTAATTCAAGCAAGTTGTGCGAGAAAGCGACAAATTTGCGACAAAGCGACACGTGGGACGATGCGACGGCCGCTTCGTCGTATATCTGTTGAGTTTCGCACGCAGTGATTTATGTGATGCGAGCTTGACGTTGGCCAGGCACAACCAATGGGCGTCGTTCGGCTGACATGATGATGATGATGACGTAGCTAGTTCATTGCAAGGGAGATGGGGCTAACTTTTCAAAAATATGTTTGCTATTTCTTTTTACAATGGTTAACCTTGCACATAACATAAAGCTCTTATAGTGTAAAGCGTAGCTGTCGTGCGACAAAGTAAAAAATTTGCAGCGACGCGCGACATTGACGACCACGTCATAATATCTGGTGAGTGTTTAGCGTAGTGATAGAGAAAAATCTTATTAAAATTTTTACTTTTTTGCATTCACAATGCTATTTTTATTATTGGAAAATTGAAAATGAAGTATTTAGAAAAAACAATCCATCACACAACCAGCTCCGATGGGACTCGAACCCACAACCTTTCACTATCTGGGCGACTGCTCTAACCACTGAGCTACGGAGTACGTCGAACGATTCCGTTCTGTTCGTTCCGTTCGAAATCTTTCTATGTTCTGTGCTAGTGATCTATGCGAAAGATCTTGTCGCTGACCGGCCAGAATATAATAGAGTTTTCAATGCCTACAAAGCTTAGCTATAATATTATTGTGCCTATTATCACTGTCGCTCATCCCAATGTACTCCCAATGTACACTAAATATAAAAATAAATGCAAACCTGTAGCTTCAGTATAGGCATTGTAGACGCAACTGTCGTGCGACAAAGCGACTAATTTGCAACAAAGCGACACGTGGGATATATCTAGTGAGTGTCGCACGCAGTGATCTATGTGATGCGAGCTTGACGTTGGTAGAATGCAGTGAGAAAACACTTTATGGTGTAGATGTCGCACTGAGTCGTTTAAGCAGCCAGTGTTTTGACCGAGTTTACATGTTCTGTGGTTTCTTTTGCAATATTGTCGCATAAAATTCTTTCTATGTTCTGTAGTCGCACTACAGAGCAGTGTTGTACCGAATTTTGGCGCTTGCTAGACACATTTTTTTTACCCAAAACCGGGTAGCACTTAGCCTTCATCACACCTGATGTTAAGTGGTGATAAGGCTGAAGGTGGAAGCGCACTACTCCCGGAATGCTCAATAGCTGAGTAATTGGCTATCTTATCTCTAACTACCGGACACAATAATGAAAACATCATTGTTATGGTGTCAGACTTAGATAAGAGGTGACAGCTAGCCAGACGGACTAAGAACAGGTCCTACCACCATCCAAACCTAATGGCAATATTTACCCCCACTGGGAATCGAACCCGGGACCTCTGGGTCTGATTCCTGTGGTGTGTACCACTAGACCACAGAGGTAGTTTAAATTGGGCGTTTCTTCATTGGCCGACTCGACACGACATGACACCCGGCACTGATATCAAGTTGTATGAAATTGTCGCCGCCGGCATGTGTTTGTGCCAATGAGACAGAGTACCATACGATTTCATAGAAAAGTGGATCCACCGATGTCGCTTTTGGGTACCAAAGATGAAGATGAAGATGAAGATGAATGAAGAAACGCTCATTCACGAACAGAATAATGCGTAACTCATGTCTATCGAGACTTCTTCTACAATATACGGTAGAAATTCGTTTAATACAGTACGTAGTTGAGAGATACCTAATAGATAAGATAAATATAACTTTTTCAATTTATATGGTCATTTACACTTTTTTTACCATGTTTTGATTCGTTGTAAAGTCCCCGATATTTCGGAGCAGTTGCAAACGCCACGATCACGAAGTAACATACGTAACACGCAGTAACAGTTACTCCGTGATCATGGCATGTGCAACTGCGCCGAAATATCGGGGACTCGACAGCAAATCAAAACATGGTAAAAATCCCGCTTTTCGTAATATTTAAGATAAATACAATGTTTAAAAAGATGTGAGTTAGGTATATTATCTTTAAACATAGCCTACCGCCTCCACCGCAACACGCCGCGTCGCGCGTTCGTAAATCAGCCAATCGCCGCCGCAGCCTGCCGCGACCGCTCACCGCAGCCAAATGGGGGCACATATTTTATCGGCTCCTTTTCAAACGCCACCGCGTAAAACCTTTATCTCGGTGAATTTGTATGTCCCGTATCATACGCCATTTCAGCTCTTATTGGATTACAAATTAAATATCATAGTCAACAATAAGAGGTCCTTTCTCTTTCGAGAACATTAAAATTAGTAATAAAATAAATTAGTTTTTAAGGTTCTGTAGGAAAGGGTATAAATTGCCCTACCCTATTACTAAGAATCCGCTGTAGGTCTGTCTGTCTGTCACCAGGCTGTATCTCATATAGCTAGACAGTTAAATTTTTTACAGATGATGTATTTCTGTTGCCGCTATAACAACAAATAAGTACTAAAAATATAATAAAATATATATTGTGGGGCTCCCATACAACAAACATGTTTTTTTGGCATTTTTTGCTCGATACTGGTACGGAACCTTTCTTTCGCGAGTCCGACTAGCACTTGGTCAGTTTATTTATGTTTGTAGCCATCGACATGTTTTTTTACTTTTTTTCGGAATTAATTTCTACTTACTTTCTTGAAACTTGTATGCTGTAGCGATTTTTGGATATGATTCGAAATTCGAAATAGTTTTCGATCGGGTTTATGTAATACTAGCTTCCCGCCCGCGACTTCGCTCGCGTGGACTACATGACGTTATCCCGCGGGAATGTGATGTTTTTCCGGGATAAAAAAAAGCCTATGTTCCTCTCCAGGCTACAATGTATCTGTGCCCCACAGCCAAATCCGTTCAGCCATTTTGGCGTGATTGAGTAACAAACATACAAACATCTAAACTTTCACATTTATAATACTAGCTTTCCGCCCGCGGCTTCGCTCGCGTGGTAACACGACGTTAACCCGCAGGAATGTGATATTTTCCGGGATAAAAAGTAGCCTATGTTCCTCTCCAGACTACAAAGTATCTACGTTCCAAATTTCAAACAAATCCGTTCAGCCGTTTTGGCGTGATTGAGTTACAAACATACAAACATCCAAACATCTAAACTTTCACATTTATAATATTATAGTAGGATAAGTAGGAACTTTCGAGACAACTGGAACATTTCTTTTTTATGTATAACCGGGCAGGCATTTGATCACCATCTTTCTTGGCAAAGAGGATGTGGTGTAAGATGTTACATGCTTGCCCAGGAAATAACCGGGCAGGCAAACTAATTTCAAAATTTATTAGAACAAACACTATCATTCACAGTCCTGGGTGCCTACCATCAACTCTTATTGCGGTTTTGTTTAGGACCTAAACTGATCTGATTCGCTTATTCCTACCACGACAGCTTAATATCAATGACAGCGATTCAGTGATCGATCAATGACATTTCACAGACGCTAAGCTGTCATGGACTCTTATTTGACTTATAACCCGGTCGATTTAACATGTCACCGGCAGGTTATACCCGTCCCTCTCACTCTCCGGGCATGACAGAATCGAGTGAAAGAGACGGGTAGAAGAAATAAGGACACAAATCGTTCGGTCATGCCATGGCCCGCTATTATTTCTCGGCTGCTTGCGCTCCTACAGGCCATGCTGCTCGGATTGGCAACGTCATAAATGTCAATGTCGTCTACTAATCCTAATTTCTTGTATGCATGAGATGAGATGAATTCCTGATTATAGCGCCTTAAAATCAAATAATACGCGTACATAACTAAGGGTTGTTTTATTTTAACTATATCACAGTCACGAAAATGTTTATTAAACACTCCTACTGATGTTGTAAGCTCCCAGTCGGCTCGAGGTATCGCACGAATCCATCGCTGACGCAGTGTTCCTCCTTCGGGAATCCAAATCTTTCGAGATCCAAGGTTTCATAAGTAATTTCCAACAATAATCACGTATTTATATGCACTAATTATACAGTAGATATTGTATTAAAACACCCAAACAGCAATCAAGAAAATCAAACAGCAACGTTTCTTGACATGACCAAAGAGTATTCCGACTTGCCACATCCAGATAAAAAAAATATCCAAAATGTGCAAAAATAATAGATTTTCTTTTTATTTTGTAACAAGCAAATTTAACCAAGTTGTTAAATAAATGCGTGCAAAATCCGAGAAAGTGTTTTATTTAAATGAACAGTTCGCGCAGAAATCTAAGATGTGAATTGAATTACGGCGAAAGTAATTTTTTTTATTATATTATATCAAGTTTAGCCTAGTCAACGAAGAGATATAGAGGGAAATGTTTGGAACACAATTTTTGACTTTGGAACTTTGTTTGGGCTAAAAGCTTTGTAAAATACTACATATATTTTACCGGCCAAACCCGATTTCAGAACAAACTAGTTTTTCCTAGGCCAAAATATTTCATCGCGTTGACATTTCAGAGAGCGAGTTTGCCTCGGAAGTCCTGTAGAACACGTGATTGGTTAAAATGGTGGTTATTTTTTTTGTGTCATGTTCTACATCATGAAGCTCGACTTAATACTGAGGTAACTGGAGGGTGCAGTACGAACAATTTTTTGAATACCACAAATAACACAGTGGCTGTCTTCCGTCTCACCTACACTTTAAAAAAATACGTATGGTCATATGAGACAGCTGACAGCCACTACATACATAAATGTCAAATTTGCTGGCGACACTTTTTTATTCAGGGTGAGAGCTCCAGTTACCTCAGAGTATTAAGTCAAACTTCATGTTCTACATCTACAGGTCTTGTCAGTTTGTCCTAAAATAGGGTTGAAAAAAAAAATGAGACCTTCAAACCGCCCCCTCCCCCCCGGATGAAAGGGCTACGGACGGGGACTTTTGCTATGTTTACCTCCTTATTAGCCCAAACAAAGTTACAAAGTCAAAAATTGTGTTCCAAGCATTTACCTCTATACTGTTTTTCGAGTGTTCGTTGATTTTTACTTCCACATAATTTGAGAGTTATCGCCTAACCTGGCAACACTACACGATTGTTTATTTATATAGAACAAAGAGTAAAGTGTATAGATCGACAATATTTTCTGTTCCGGTGACAGCAGCGCTGGTTGGACAGTGCAACTTGACAGTAAAATGACATTATGAACAAAACACGTTAGTTCCAGTTTTGGCCACCGGAACGCTTTTCCAAGGAGCATGGCTTGTTACAAGTGCAACGAGTGAGATAGAAGATGGCTTTGGTCATTCACATTTAGCAATTCATTTGCGATCCAGTTTTTAGAAGGTCAGAGTACGAAAGAAAGCAATTCATTTTAGGAACCTATTCTGCATCGCGTTATTTTTGAATCGCTGTCTTAAAGTTGATGGTAGGCACCCTGATGACCAAAGGGAATTACCTACTAACAAAATTAACCAAAGTTTATTCGTCTGGCCCAATCTGATAGTGTCTCTCAAACTTCACTAGGCTGTAAGCAGCGGTAGCCAAACTTCCCGCATCCAATTGCGGTTAGATATAACAACCTATTCCCGATGGAACAGACTAATTGAGACAATTAGATTGTTCTGGATCCCTCTGTGACGCGACTTAAACAGGTATGCACTCTGCACTTCCAATGCTCAAGTTTGTGCTAAGTTTGCTTTCAGACAAGTTTCTTGGATGCTGCATAAGCTCCATTGCTACATGCATTAATATGTAATTCCAATTAGTTGTTGCAAGAGAAGTTATAATTCAAAGATAAGACTTTACGTAGCTTTCTCGCTATACATACCGACTGACCGACAATGATTGCCGATTCCTCAGGGCCTCAGAGCAGGGCAGGGCATGTCATTTAAATCATCAAGAAAGGAAGAACACCTATTTTCTACGGGACTTGCTATTTTAGTTGTACATGATCAACAGCATTTTAAATGTTGATTATGAGCACACTTGCGTAATTAATGACTTTCAGCTGTCCTTAAAAATATTTTTCTATGAAAATGTCAATAAAAAGTGTGACATACAGGTGGCCGTACCATACATAACTATTCAAATTCAAATTCAAATTCAAAGATATTTATTCAGTTCCACAAATAAACAAAAACAGTATTTCAAATTAACATGAAACTAAAATAATGTGAAACCAAAAAGGACCCTGCTCAGCACAAGTTGCAGCATGTACATCACCTGCAACGCTGATAATTCTGCAGAGCCCTAATAATACGTGTATGTGTGCATGTGTGGCAAGAAATTATACTAATAATCTAAATCAAATATTATTTGAAGAGAAAATATATATACTTATATATTATATACTTAATAATGCATAAATAAAATACATCGGTACTTACTTCAGATTATTTACCTAAAAATAAATATATTAACATTATTACAAACATAGTTGTCCTTTAATATTGCATCTGTTTACTAAGCAAAAACTTTTTGAGATTACGTTTGAAAGAGTAAATGGTTTGAGCTGATCTTATTGGAGGTGGTATATTATTCCAACATTTCGTGGCAGCATAACGGAAACTACCACGAAAAGCAGACGAACTATGTCTTGGACAAGTGAGTCTAGATGCCAATCTTATTTCGCGTTGGGAGAAAATAAGCTTTTCATACAGATAGCGTGGTCGACGAGACTGTATAATACCGAAGAGCAAAGAAGAGAAATGTAACGAGCGCAGTGCTTCCATCTTAATTATGCTCTTGCAGTTCAGAAAAGGTGTAACATGTGCACGTCGTGGAATTGGGAAGCAAAAACGCGCGCATGCGTTCTGTACGCGCTGTATTAGTGCTTTTGTTCTGGCTAACAAGCAATTACCGATCACAGTATCTGCGTAACTCAACTTGGATAATATTAAACTATCGCAAAGTTTTATCCTAATGTCAATGCTAAGGTGCTCGCGAACCTGATACAGCACCTTTAATCTGTAAAAACAGTTTCTGACAGTTTCAAGTACATGTTCTTCGAACCGCAGCTGACTGTCCATTAAAAGCCCCAAGTTTCGCGCTACTTGTACATTATCTAACAAGACTTCCCCCAATTTAACTCGGGGGTCATAGCTCATAATGTTACTTATCTGATACTTGGAACCAAGGACTAGAAACTTAGATTTTTTAGGATTAAGTACTAAACTATTTTGTTCAGACCATTTCGTTAACTGTTCTAAATCGTTGTTGATTAGGTTTACAGCAGCAGCAGTATCTTTAGGCTTAAAAGTTAGATATATCTGCAGATCATCAGCATAAAGATGATACCTACAGTTGGAAATACATTTTGTTATGTCCGCAATGTACAAGATAAACAAAATGGGGCCCAAAATAGAACCTTGTGGAACACCGTGTTTTAAAGATAACTTCTCAGAGGTGACCGAGGATCCAAGCCCATTACAAAGTTCAACTCTTTGTGAACGCTCTTGAAGATAACTTGCGAACCATTTTATTGTACTAGAGTCAAACCCATAATAGGAAAGCTTGGATAAGAGGAGAGTGGTGTTAATCGTATCAAAGGCACGAGAGAAGTCCAATTACACAAGTATAGCCCCTTCACCTATGTCCTGACCCGACAAGACATCGTCAATTACATCGAGTAAGGCTGTTGCTGTACTGTGCGATTTCCTAAAACCTGATTGCTTAATGGGTAATATATTATTTGATTCTAGATAACCAGTTATTTGCTCACATACAACCCTTTCCAGAACTTTAGACATTGTAGGTAAAATGCTAATTGGCCTAAGATCATTTAGGTCAACTGGGTCGGTTTTTTTAGGAATCGGTTTGACTATAGCCTCCTTCCAAAGATCAGGGAACACACTTGATTCAATGGATTTATTGATGATCGCAGTCATGATGCTCAAAGTACTAGGTAAGGTCAGCAATAACATGTCTCTTGATATACTATCTAGGCCCTGAGCATTAGTAGAAAAAGATTTTAAAATTTTTAAAACGGTGGTTTCATTAACAGACTTCAATGCAAAAGATGTAGAACCAAAACGATGAAACTCGAAAAACGTAAGAGTGGAAATGTCTAAATCCTGTTTAGAACCATTTTCTAGGAAGTGATAATTCATTTTGTCAGGATCATTAAAATGCGAAGGCAAATCTTCGTGTTTACTTTTGTTAAAATCTGCAACATTCCGTTTTATATTTTTCCATAAATTGCGTGGGTCATTGACGTTTTTATTTATGTAAGAATTATAATATGCAGATTTTTCCCTATACATGGATGCAGACACAATGCCTTTAAGTTCCTTGTAGTACTTCTTATGAACATCCAATTTAGTTTTACGACTTCTAGTATGAGCCTCATCCCGGAGTTTCATGATTTCTTTGATAGTATACGTAATCCAGGGGTATCCGTTTTCTTTAAAACATTTTGTTTTGCGAGGTGCAAAACGGTCAAACAAAATCAACATATACGCGTTAAAAGCACTCAATGCATCGTTAACATTTTCACAATTGATCAAGTTATTCCAATCAATTGATTCCACGTCAGTATTGAATTTTTTTATATCTAAATCTCACAATGACCTATACGTTCGCCATTTTAGAGGTGGTTTGGTTTTTTTGATATTTAGCTCACATGATATGAAGGCATGACGACTTAAATCAGGTATGTAATTAACATTTACTTTGTTCATCCTGACATTAGAACATACTACGTCAATTAAAGACTCTGAATGGTCAGTAAAATGTGTAGACTCGGTAACAAATTGCTGTAAACTAAAACAACGTAAAAAATTTGCCATTTTTTTGGTATTAGACTCGTTTGTCTTCCAACAGTCAATGTTAAAATCGCCTAATAGCACAATATGGTCATACATTGAGAATGAACACAAAGATTCGGTGAGACTTTCAAAAAAGTTATCTACGTTAAACCAGGGTGGGCGGTAAGCCGTACCAACAGCTATCTTACGTCCGTTCACTTTGAGACCAAGCCACATTTGCTCAACAGAGTGGATGGGCGGATGGACTAACACTCGCGCAGTAATTCCACGGCGGATATAAAAGCCAACGCCGCCACCTCGCGAACGCAAGTTGGCGGGTCGTGGTACATGGCGTAGCCGATACCCGGGCAAAGTAGGCGCACGGCCGTCTTCGCCTGAGCGCAGCCACGTCTCATTTATGGCCATAATGTCTACCGGCTGTCGTTCCATGGCCGCAACGAATTCGTCGTGCCTTGTACCCAGGGATCCTGGATTAAGTAGACCTAATGATATATATTTTTTTGAAATAATATGAATAATAATAAAGGAGAAAAATATTTCAATGTATTTTGAATTATTAAGAAAAACTGTTAATAATGTGATATGGCGCCAGTCAACAAAAGTGGAATATGTATAACATATAGTTTGTGTATTATCATAATAAGTGCGAATAGTGTATGTTTTTATAATATTTAAGATACAATATGTGTGTATATGCCAAAAGTAACAACAACAAATATCATCGCATACTAAAAGGCTACACAATAAAAATATTTGCCAAAACACAACAGTACACGGGTCCAGAAATGGACGAAGTGTAAGTACTTCAAGGCCACCAAACCACGTACAAAACAATTCTAATACAAACAATAAAACACATATACATCCAATGCAGGAGCAATAAAAATCATCATATAATAGTAAGTCACATAAAAAGATTATTAGGCAAAATATAACACACGGGCACGGGATGCACATACACAAAAGCGCGTGTTCGATAAGTACTTTAAAGTTATTAAAGTACGCGCAAAACAACTCAAACAGTAACTTAGATAAAACAACTTTATAATAGCCACCAAAGCACGCACCAAACAATAGAAATTCAAACATTAAAGTACAATTCCACCCATTGCAGGAGCAATAACATGTATCACAATATAAGAATAAGAAATGTAATAAGATTATCAGGCATAACATAACAAACATGTTGCATATACACAAAAATAAGCAATCGAAAAGTTCTTTATTACAATTAAAGTACACAATAAAAAACTTGAACAGAAACATAATTAAAACAATTTTATAATAATATGTTGGTATTACACCGACAATAATAAATAGACACAGCCAAAGATTGTTCATAGCAAACCAACTATTCACCAAAAACCCTCTTTATGTCGCTCTCGTTACGTATTCTCCACGCAGGTTTCTCGCTGTTCTGGCGAACGAAGATACTGCCTTGGCGGGTCCATACGAAGCGCCACTGTAGCCGGCGCGCCTCCATGCGCACCTTGTGGAACAGCTCTCGGTTGTAACGTGTAAGCCGCTCGTTTACGTAAAGGCGGTGGGGGGCCCCAACGGCGGCGCCACCAGCGGCGCTGGGGAGGTCGAGACCAGAGGTGTCGATTGCGCGTCGCACGCGCGCGGCCTGCAGAAGCTCATCCCGAAGCACGCGCCTCACTTCGTTCGTTCCATATCGGTCTGGTTACACTGTGAAAATGTGTGTAGCCGTCTTTACACACATTTTTACAGTGGTTCTAAAAGCAAAAAACAGTTTCCATTTAAACGTATAAACTTAAACAAAGATTTTATAGCAATTTTCAAAACCGCTTCATCCCGCAGTCATTAGCAGTCCCGTAAACATGGTTAATACCACCAATATACATTTAAGCCGATAGTTCTTCTGTACAGCCGCACCGTAAAGTTATATCTACTGTGAAAGAATTTACAGTAATTTCAAAACAGCTTGAACCCGCAATCGAAAAGATAAATTTACCGACAAACATAAAGCCGATAGCCGATACACTTCAGTGTAGCTGCGGTATTTCTGCGACAACCTTTTGCGAACGTAACTATATGTGCACAAGATTATATTAGCAATTTTAAAGCTAGAGTTTAGATCCGCCATGAAGCAGCAAATGCGATAAATTCAGATAATGCAAGAAATAATCCGCAATCAATCAGCAAATACATTAATAAATTCACTACAAATAAAGCCGGTAGCCACAGCTCTGCCGTGTAGCCGCGGTGGTATTTTTATTCATGACAAACTCATGCCTACCGCGAAGATTTCAAAGTCACAGCTTTAAGCCTTACTCAAAATAAATTCCATCAACATCATAAAGCAGATATCCGAGAGGCTGCAGTATTTCAGAGACAAACGCGCGTAAACTTATTCATTTATTGTGTGAGAACATATTATATTTTACAAGTAGCACAACTACCCCTTTAACCCGCAATCAAACAGAAAATGCGATAAATTCAACCTATAAAACATAACGGCGATAGCTCACCCGTGTAGCGGCGGCGGCGGCGGCTGTATTTCAGCGACCAGCGCGTGTTGAGGAGGCGCCACCGATGATAAAAGGCACTCGCCTTCGAAAATGTGTCTCCAACAGAAAATGAGTGGCTGCTTGACTGCGGCAGGTAGCCTTGTGCCAGACAAAATAGAAGTTCTATTTTCTTGTAAAATAATAATCTTCACTGGTATGTATAGGTATTTCTGTATCATTCTGGGAGTCATTATCAAAAAGAAACAAGTAAAATCTTAAATCCATCGATTAAAAATCATAATGAACAATCGACTGGACCAGTAGCAGACTTGGAAGTGACCCTGTCCCTCGAGTCAGGATTCAATCCCCACCCGTGAAAGCAGCACTTTGAAAGCCGTTGCGTGCACCATTTTACCCCGGAGGTCGTCAAATTTATTTATCTTGATCATTTAGTAAATGTCTTCGATTTTAATCTCGTTAACAATCTAAGTTGCTACTGGCTGTTAATGTTTTTTGAGTATTAGAGCACTTAGAAAGACATGAAGAAATCATGTCTTTTACTTTTCGGATTTAAATATAATTAGTTCTCCTTTGCTCAATAAAATGTAATTCATTTTCGGTTTTAGTTACCATTTATTTAAGTGTAAGTCATGATCATGTGTTACAAAAGTTCAGACACGATAAATAACCATCATAAAACAAAACATTACATTATTAATCAAACATCAAATATAAACCAACTCAGAAGGGGATCATCCCGGAAAAAACATTTATAATATTGATTTGAGGAAAATTTGTATTTATTTCGTGTCAGGGAAACATTTATCTATAGACTTATAAATTTTTATACAATATTCATTGGCTCTGAAAAACAATACAAGTGTGTTAGCTTCTTATCGTTTATACAGATATTTTATAACTCCCCACGCAATGCAACGTTTAGTAGAAGTTAGTAAATAATAAAATTAAAAGTAATTGGAATTATTCCATTAATCCCCACCGTGAAATCCCCACCGTGAAATCCCCACCGTGAAATCCCCACCGTGAAATCCCCACCGTGAAATCCCCACCAGTGGGGATTGTTACTTTTTTTCCAGAAATCAGATTTTAATTACGCATTTTTTGTTTTTTAACTTTTTGTTGGCGTGATTTATATGTATATTCATACCAAATTACAGCTTTGTAGTACTAAGAGTTTATGAGCTAGGCTGGGGACAGACGGACAGACGGACGTAGCGAAACTATATGGTTGTGAGACGGGTCGATTTATTTTTTTTCTAAATACTTCATTTTCCATTTTTCAACCATAAAAATTGCATTGTAAATGCAAAAAAGTAATAATTTAAATAACTAATCATTTAGAATCAACAACATCTGGTGGGGATTGTTACTTATTTTTTCCAGAAATCCCCACTAAGCCGAGTTTATTTAGTTATCTGGTGGGGATTTCTGGAAAAGAAAGTAACAATCCCCACTGGTGGGGATTAATGGAATAATTCAGTAATTGCTATGCGCTTGCAGGGTCATGTTTGTGTCCTTTGTATGTATTGTAACATCTTTATAACAAACAACATGAAGCAATAAAGAACTTTGAACTCTGAAAGTAGATAAGACAGAATTTTTTTTCTATTGAATTTCAGGTAGCTGTATGTGCACATAAAAGATTTACAATGGCCGTCTTTGCCGGCTGGCGATATTTACAGAGTTTCACGCGGTATTCCGAGTGCTGCCGAAAGTAGCGAGTTTGTTTAGAGCGTCATGCGGGCTCGCAAACGGAGCAGGAATGCACTACGACTTTACTACATATGGGTACAGTAGCGACTGAATGTGGCTTCGTCTGACAAAACTAGTTTTTATTTTTAGCTGTTGAACAATTCAAAGTATCAGAAAGACTTACTTTCGACCCGTTCCAAAAATCCACTAAGAGGCTGAGTGAATTATTTTTTCTATTATTTTTTTGATGACTTAGTTCGCTTGGATTGTGTATATATGTTTCAAACGAAATCCTTTTTATAGGAACACTAAGGAAATTGAAGAAGTTTCTAATAAGCGATCGGTAGATGATAATAAAGCTTTATTATCTGTATCGTCTTACACGTGCGAGATCACCAACCATGTTATACTAAGTACAATGTAAGTTTTGTACTTTGTAGAGTTTTGAATAATTGCTCTTGGCAAATACTTCTATTAAATACTCACTTTGGTTAAAACAAAATAGATACATATTTCTCAAAAATACATTAAAAGTATCTAATAACTGAAACAAACTCTGACGTATTCACCGTTACGCAGTGAATAAATAAGCCTGTATTTACAGAGGACAAACAAATGCTAATCAGATTTCAGATAAAAGTATCAACTTCCATAAATTATTTAAACGCCCCTAAATAACGATAATGATCGCAACTTTTTTAATTCAAACACAACGCACCGCACCGCGCGGCGTACGAGCCGGGTCCATTCTGCTACGATTGTTTATTTTTATGCTAACTTTGTTAAACTCGGTCGGACTACGGTTGCCAACTTTCATGTTTTATCCCTTTATTTTTGGAGAAAATATGGTAAATGAAAATGTATGTTTGAAACTGAATCAAAATGTAAATAAATGGAGGAAAATTTATGCGTGCTTTTAATTGCGCCGCACTGATATCATTTAAATACGATGATTTGAGGCTGATTATTTATACTCTGTTTATTCAGAAACAAGGGCCAGTTAAAGTGAAAAAATATTTCAACACTCTTAATAAAATTTTGTAATATAACTTTCATCAGTTTGTGCCGTAGATATTTTCTTAAGGCGTAAGACTATCCAATCCATGCTTTTGAACTTAAACTAAGTAACTAACTCGATTAGATCATGGAAAAGGATATTGGTTACTTTTATTGAATTTATGAATAAAAACGAGAGCGTATTTATTTTGACAATCTGTATGCAACTACGAGTATCACTGCACTCTAATACCTATTCTATCATTGAAAAACGTTCAGTAGGCCTACTCTAATCCAACGAAAAACGAAACTTAGTAAGCCCCGCTGCTTTTACTCGATTCTGTCCGGAGAGTGGCGTTGAGGGTATACGAAGTTTCGTTTATCGTCGAATTTAAGTAGTAGGCCTGCAGCTTTACTTAATTTACTTCATAGACGTCAGTGAACAGTCAAAATTACAGTGCCGCAAACTTGTCTACCCCATTGATTAAATTTTGAAAAACCTTTCCTTACAGCTGATAACCAGTTCGGCTTAGGTACTAGTTGCGCTTCCAGCACTGGGTCACATAATATGGTAGTATTCAACCGTCTTAAATGAATGCTATTTAAATATAGACACCCCACATTCATGATGAAACAGATAATTATCATTTCGCAGCAACTAAAATCAAGATATTGAAATAAAATCTGTATTTATCGAGCTAGGAAGCTGGCTACCCTATAAAGAGACTATTTTTGCCAATTTAATGTTACGACGCCGCCCTACTTACAACTATCGTAAAAGTTTAGTTTTAATTCTCCGCTGTAACAACGAAGCTACCTTACATCCGAGGCAATGTTTGTCGAAAACAATGTTTTGGAATCAAAATTAAGAGCAACCGCTTGAATTGAAACAAACAAGAACTAAACCAGTTCGTGGGAGTTCATTGGACTTATACTTTGAAATGTGTAACACATATTTTGAAGTTAATAATTCCTGAAACGCCTTTGTGTTTGTCTTGATGAACTTTAGTTATTAGGTTTTGTTGGCATTAAATAGGATAGTTATTTGACGGTAAACGAAGCTGAAACAAATTTCACTACCGTCTTCCGTAATATTAGTGCTCATGCTCACTATAAACATTTCTGCGGTGATGTCGTATGAGGCGCGTCGTTACGTTCCCTAAAATATGGTTGAGCGAAGCGATGGCTGGTTCATGCGTCATGCTCGTGAACGGGTGCCGCCAGTGGGAATGGGTCTACTCTTGACTGCTTGTCTTAACGTGAAGTTAAATTATTCTTGAATATATTAGTTTTCTTATTAGTAATCATTAATCATAATATGAATGAGATAGTGTGTCGATTAAACTATTTGATTTCTTGTTTAGATGAAAATTGTTTATTATTGTATTTATAATTCATTATGGAAATGTAACTACTTAAATTAAGTATTCTCTACTGTGATGGAAAATGATCTTACTAATGTGTGAAGGTCATTTTTCAATTTGACGACTCTGTATGAAATAAAACAGGGAGAAAAAGATTGCCCTTGACGAGTTTCTTGCCGGTTCTTCTCGCAAGGTCTCCCGCCGTAGGATTTGCGAACCGATGGCGTAGCTTCTTTGACGTTCATAAGTGTTGTTACCTCAACCTAAATTAAATTAAAAAGTTTTTGAATTTAATGCGAAAGTATATTTGCCTGTTTGTTTCTCTGTTCACGCCTAAACCACTGCAATAATCAAGGTTGAAATAATTTTGCATTTAAAAAGATTAATCCACGAACGTGCAAAAATGAAATGTAAAAATAATAGTTTACGTAGCGTGATAAAACCAACGCGGATAAAGTCTCAGGTGAAACTAAACTTTTATTAAACACTGTAAATATTACGAATTAACTCACTGTGTTACTCCGCAGGCTTATTACCGATCTTATGCCCGAATACTCGTACGCTACTTATCTTTTGGAACGTCTCAAACATCGCCCTGTCACTTTAATGGCCGAATACTCGTACGCTACTTATCTTTGGGAGCGTCTCAAACATCGCCCTGTCACTTTAAATGTCAAACGTATGAAAGAGATGTCATGATTTTTGAGACGCTCCCAAAGATGATTTGCGTTTGAGAATTCGGGCGTAAATGTCAAACGTATGAAAAAGATGCCATGATGTTAGAGACGCTCCCAAAGATGATTTGCGTTCGAGAATTACGGGCGTTAAGTGACAGTTGCAATCGCGACAATTAACCATTAATCGCTCCCAAAACACATATTCGTATTACGGAACGTAGATCGCTACGATTAGCGCCACCAGTGAGCGATTTGTAAACTAAAATTGAAAGGTACCGTACCGACCTGTACCGATTGCACACCAACCGCAACTAGTAGCAGTTGCGTTGCAATTTTACAATTAGCAACTGGTTGCTTGTTTTGGTAATAAGACTGCCTTGATCATGGCGTGTGCAACTGCGCCGAAATATCGGGGACTCGACAAAAAATGAAAACATGGTAAAAATCCCGCTTTTCCTAATATTTACAGATACCTATTACCAACAGTTTAAATTTTGAATACATATGTAGGTACTTGCTAGTTTTTCCATCTAAAATATTATTTCCGCGGTGTGTGGATGGAAATCGCTAATAAATTCATAAATTACCGCATTTTTTTTCTGAAATATTCAAACATTAAACTTTAAACATATTTTATGAAAAAATTATATCCACTTTAAAGTTAACGACTTATGGGTTCAATTCGAAAGTAATGTCACACAATGTCGTAATCAGTCAACTTAAAGCTTCACAAGTTTTACATCATCGCAAATATATTTCTTATAGTGGATATAAATATTTAACCAAATCCACGTGGACAAAGTCGCGGGCGGCTGCTAGTAACTGTATAACATAATATAACTTTCTTTTTTCTATGAACGAAAACTTAACGTTAACAACATGACTATAACCTGGAGCTTTTCAAATACTAAGAATTGATATCTCAATTTCATTACTTATTTTTACCAGATCTTTTCCTATACGACATTTCCACGTAAGTTCGAGTATAATAGTTAGAATAACAATGTTCCGTGATTCCATTGTTCAATTTCATTCAGCGTGGCGTGTCACAAAAGGTTGGCTGTGATAAGAAAAAATGACAGGAACTCGTTTCGCAAAACAAATAGAACGAAATCTCCCGGCTTAGAGTGTATACGCTTCGCTCAATGGCTTTTTACACATTGACGAAAACAGGATTCAACGAAAGCTATCCTGTTATATTATGTGTATACGCTAAAGGTGCTAAGCGAAACACTTTCCAACCTCTTAAACTATATTTGCTGAAATTTTTGTTTTTTTGGAATGTTTGTTTCTTATGGCTTTTGGGTAGTAATAAGTAACGACGTTATATTTTAAAGGACAACCGACCCACCAACAGAGTTATAAAATATCTCAGTTTATGCATCTTGCCACGCTGATCACTTTTTGTATGAAATGGGGATTTCTCGCAAATCGTTTGAATCACTAGAATTCCGTTGGTGGGTGGGGACGGTAACTTTCATGGTCCTTTCTTATTGTAATGGGAAAATGCGGTCCTGAATCTGTAATAACTGATTCACAAGTAGCATTTAGTATAAAATATCTGACTTACTAACGCTCGAAGACGCTATTTAATTAACTTTGGGAGCGTCTCAAACACAGAACATAGAAAGATTTTATGGTCTCAATCATCGCCCTGTCGCAATAAATGTCAAATGAGACTCTCCTAAAGCTCCTTTTGGGCCCAAGCTGAGTATCGTTCGAGGATTCATCTAAACAAAAACCTATCACGACCGAAAACTATAATCCATACTAATATTATAAATGTGAAAGTGTGCTTGTTTGTTTGTTTGTCCGTCTTTCACGTCAAAACGGAGCAACGGATCGACAAGATTTTCGGTATGGGGATAATTTGAGAGCTGGAGAGTAACATAGGCTACTTTTTATCCAGGAAAATTATAAAATAAAAATGGTAATTTTGTATAGAAAATCGTTAAACTGTCATACTTCACACAACTGTCATACTTCACACAACTGTCATTTCTTAGCCGCTTCCAAAGAGTATGTATGTCAAAGAGTATGTATTCACTGACGTTTTTACCGCTTAGGATTACTTTTTTTATAAGTGACATTGTGTCAGGCAGGTGATACGGAGTTCGTGTCCAATAATATTTATATTGCAAAAGAACGTTTGCCGGGTCAGCTAGTAAAGAATAAAAGTTCAAATTCACATCCATTATAACCACGCAGTCTATGCTTCCACTGTTATACATAACAATGTAATAGGCTATGTCTTTTCTCATCAACGCCTATACATATATCTCGGATTATCAATCATTAACCTATATATCAGGCTGCCACTGCCGACCCGTCGCCGTCGCTCAGGGGGGAACTATCCTATAAATCGTTGGGTCGATGGCGACTGCCCTAATGAACCAATTAATGCTCGCGCCGGCCCCCGGCTTCGCCTGATTTACCGCCACAGGTAGATTTATTGCCATAGCCTATCACTGGCTTAAATTCCGACGCGATAAATGTGTTTTAATAGGCGAGCTTTAATAAGCGATGTGAGATATGATTATACTCGTAACCTTACAACTCCAAAAACCTTATCATAACTAACATTAGCGACTTAGCGTGCTCGTACACTACAAGAAATACAGACCTAATAGAATCGTTATACGTAATTCAAAAAGGAGGAAAATAAACAACAAAATCGTACTGTAGGTGCAGATATTGATATTTAGATGCAGCGGACAAAAAAAGATATGAAAAAGAAAGGGTTCTATAGTAATTCTAAAGTAAAAAACCTAGGCAGTTAGAAAGAGTGTCATGATGCATTTTGTAGGATAATTTAAATGAAGAACACAGTGTTCCCTTATATTTATTTTACTCTTTGACACAGTGTACAATGTGCAGATGAACAACGAAAGGAACAAACAAACATTATACATAATATTAATTACCTCTTTCAAACAGTACTTAATTTGATATTTTAAATTGCAAAATCAAATTATTTTCATTTAGTGAACAAAATGCACTGCTATGGAAGCTTTTTAAAAGCAAAAAGCTTTTATTTTTTCAGTGATATTCGTTTCATAGCTTTTTAGAGCCGAACTATATAAACAAATAGGTACATTAATTATACTAGCAACTTTGCCTTAACTTCGTAAACTGTATTACAGACGTCGGCATCGTCGTTCTACGATATAATTTTGTAGGAAAAGACATCTATAGTGAATTCGCCCTCAGTTTTTAATGACTGGACTGGCCTTCATGAATTGATTAATACAATTAAAGTCTAAGCTTTATAAGCCATTCAGGCTATATTTAAAAAGTCTAAAAGTGGTTAAAAGCCTCTGTATTCTGCCGCTGAAACCTTACCTTTACCTTTCTTTCAGAGCGAAGTTTTTCAGGAAGCTACCTGGCTGCGGCCGGCGCCCTCGGGGACCTGAAATATAGCGAACGACTTCCGTTTGTGAAGCGAAATGTGACTGGAATTCTTATTTAAAAACTACCAGTAACTATGTGAATAAAATATGTTCTGAGTCATTTGTATATCTTTTAAGTTTAAAAGGTTTGGAAGAAATATGCTTCTATATTGAAGAGCTGCTAAATGCTGCTATTTGCTGCTATAAGAATATTCGATTAACATTGTATACTTAGACAAGTGGTTAGCCAAAAGGACTTTTATAAAATCTGAGAAAAAAAGGATTCTGTATCTGCGTCAAATCTTTTAAATTCACACTTATTGAGTTGGAATAGAAATTATTCCTATTATTTACATAGTTTTAGTTTTAAAAGGTTTCATTCTTTACTCATAACATTTCTATCATTTGTAAATAAAGAATCAATTAAAAGGTCACTGAAATTAAATGCAAATAGCGGATCCTCGCGGCTTCCCCCGCGTGGTATCCGTTCCCGTGGGAATATCGGGATAAAATATAGCCTATGTTACTCGGGAAGAATATAGCTTTCTAATGGTGAAAGAATTTTCTAAATTGGTCCAGTAGTTTCGGAACCTATTCGATGCAAACAAACAAACAAACAATCAAATCTTTCCTCTTTATAATATTAGTATAGATAGTATAGAAGTATAGATAAATGAAATCAAATTAAATTCGACCAGCAAATGGAATATTGAAATATAACGGTGTCGCAAACGTGTAAACATTGAACCGCGCTTAAAACAACTAACGGTTTGTTCGCCGATCGCCGATGAATAACTAAATGGTCAGAAAACCGCTTTAATTTCTATCCGGCGCTCGTTAGTCCCATTGGTTTCCATTTAAAATCTCGGACTGTTATCAATTAACAGAGAGAGAACCAGGGGGCTACAGCTAATAAATATGGATATGGATCCATATTTATTAGCATGACATTTTAAGCGATACAAGGACAAAATATGGGCTTCAAATATCAAATGAAGCCCATGGCCATAACCAAATTTTTTAGCCGGTAGCCCCCCTGATGCCCCCGTGCTGTGGGGCACAGGCTTTCCTTAAGGGAACCAGTAAGCACGTACCCAAGAATTTGCATCGGGGGGGGGGGGGGGGGGGTCCATTTGGGTAAATGATTAAAGTACCTGTCTACTTAAATAAAACGTAAAAGCTTTTTTCATTTGTTTAAATTTTTACTTTTTTGCATGGAAAATGAAGTATTTAGAAAAAATCGACCCGTCTCAAAACCGGCTCCGATGGGACTCGAACCCACGACCTTTCGCTATCCGGGCGACTGCTCTAACCACTGAGCTACGGAGTCGTTGAGTCATGTTGAGTTGTGAGACGGGTCGATTTTTTCTAAATACTTCATTTTCCATTTTTTCATTTTTTCATACTCTTAGAAGTACTTATAGGCATGGTCTCATTCGATTCAGTGCAATATAATACGTAGAAAAGACACCCCACTCGCCTTGTCATGTGCTATTTTTCCTGTAGTATTTGTGAACAAACAGAATACGTCGGGCGAACTGAAATGGATGAGTGAGAGAGAAACTAAGCTGGAGACAATAATCTGTGCGTGCGATAGCCGTCAAGACGACCCTCCACCAGCCCATCCCGCATATCGGAATAATTGATGTATTCAGGTGTTAATTTTATTTTGTTGGTATAGCACTTTCGGGGGGTACGTCCTTGGGCACCACAGACGATCAGTCTGCTTGCCGCCCAAGATCGGATCGGCCGTCTGACGATCGAAATCTCCATCAGCCATACACTAGTACGATCATTGCCAGTCGGCAATAGTCGACAACCAGCTTTGAGGCCACGCACTAGCAGTTGATAGTCGTCAGTTTTAGTTTGAGTCGGTTGTTTCTGTCCGGCCGATAACTGTCGACATTGGTCCGCACCACCCAGCGGCCACACACTATACCTGCGCATTAGCTGTCAGTCTTAAATCATATAGGGTACCGTGATGTGAGTGTGTGGTCGATTGCGGCCAACTGACAGACTGTTGCCAACAGGTGGACTGATCGTCTGTGTGGTCCTATAGGCGTACATTAGACGGTAGGTTTTTGCTATGGAGCTAGACTTAATACTGAGGTAACTGGAGTTCTCACCCTGAATAAAAAAGTGTACCCAGCAAATTTGACATTTAGTATGTAGTGGCTGTCAGTTGTCTCATATGACCATACGTATTTTTTTAAAGTGTAGGTGAGACGGAAGACAGCCACTGTGTAACTCTCCAGTTACCTCAGTATTAAGTCTAGCTCCATGGTTTTTGCTGTGAGTTTGCTGTCAGTCATGACTATTTTAGCCAATCAAAATGAACCATTCACAACGCTGCCTAATGTTCCTCTATACCAATTGGTTAGCTAGTCATGAATGATGGTTGCCTGATAATATGATGGTTTGAATAAAAATGAAGAATGCGCAGAAACACAGTATCAAAGAATATTCATTCCTCTTCTTAAGTCGAAAAATTATTAGTCTTAATTGGTATAAAGACCTGTGAAACATAATTAAAATATTCATTTTATATGCAATTTCCCAACCACAAAACATTTCAAAATTGATCAACATGCCATCTCTTGTTTTTTTTTTTGTATTTCTCATTAACAAAGGTGGAGTTAGGCGGTTCCTACACTGTAGCGCACACCACTCCGATTTGTGGTAGTGCGCTTCTTAACTATGGCTGTAGAATCTTGATGTGCATACAAAACCCGCAGAATATGACAAATCACGCCGCATCTCCGTACGGTAGTGCGGAAACCGGAGGCAGTGTGATGGAAGCCTTAGCCTAGACTTTAATGTATCTGAATATCCTAGTTTTTATTAATTTGCAGTAAATAATATTGTCATGCAGATTATTAAAATTTTATCGAAGAAAAGAGCGGCGATTCAAAAATACCTAAGTCCATTGAACGTGCAAATTACTAAGTATAATAACAAAAACAATCACGACGAAATCGCGCCAAAAACTCTTGCGACATTCTAATCATGGTAATTTCTGTGCAGATTATTCGGAAAGCCGTAACTTTGATTACCGCACGTAGTGGCGACCCAATTAAAATGCTAATTTATTTGCTAACAAATTGGGCGGGTCCGGGTCGCAGCGCTAGTGCGCTAACCGGGGCGGCGCGACGCGACGGCGCGCGCTAATTATGTTCACAAATTTGCCGCTTTGTCATTGTTATGAACTAGACGACGAGTTGAAAAATGCCCGTTTCAGACTAGAACCTTCCAAGCCTTTATTTACTTTAATGCTATGCACATAACCTTAGGACAAAGCTTTATGTGTAAAAAGTCTGCAATAAAATCGCACGATAAAGGAACTAACAAAACGACACTAACGCATCATAATAAAGAAGTAAAGGCTGTGTTTCCTGTTCCATACTCGTTGTTAGAAAACGCAAATAACGTATTTAAGTTCCCACGTCAAATAAAATGACACGGTATTAAAGTATTATTGCGTCAATTTCCATACAAAAAGGCGGCGATCCCGTCCATTGTATTCTTCCGTGGAGGCGCGAAGGGCAGCAAACCGCTTTGTATTGAAAGCCGCCGAAATTGCGCGCCAAATCGACGCCATCTTGCAACGCCGCCATTTGCTGTAGGGGCGGCCATTTTCTCATAATTTCTACTTGGGTTTGAAGAACTTGTATCATGATAAGAAAAAGTCGCCATCACAAGTGGTTGTCCTAATAGAACGTTATCAAATTTAATTATAAAGATTTAGACATTCAAATCAAATCATAAGTAATGATATAATTTAATTTTACGTGTTTCTGTAAAACTCTGTGAGACTTCTAAAAGGATCACCTTTGTGTTTAATTATAAAAAAAATAAAACCGCCTTCAAAAAAACCACATCAAAAAAGTAAGAAATAATTCCTCACAAAATAAATAACGTAAGTACTTTGAAGTCGGGCGTGAAACATGTACAATTTTTTTGTTGTTTTTGTTAAAACCCGCCCGACTTCAAAGTACTTACGTTATTTATTTGGTGAGGAATTATTTCTTACTTTTTTGATGTGGTTTTTTTGAAGGCGGTTTTATTTTTTTATAAAAATAATTTTTGTTCAGTACACCCCTGCCTAGACCGCGGAGTCAGCATTGGCGCAGTGGAAGGCTATCATGAGTATAGACTCCGGACAAATCTTGGTTTCAGCCGGGATGTAACTGAACAATAGGTCTGCGATACACAGTGGAGAGAATGTTAAGTAAGGTGATTTCACATACGGTTCTGTGGTGTCGAAAATCTCCTCGGCTGCGGCGAGACGGGGCGCGCGCCCCAGGTATCTTCTTCTTCTGCAGACCTTACCAATTAGTGACCTCACTCACAACACAAATAACAGCGTTCACAAGACACTGGGCGTTTCAACAATAGATACACAAAGACACACACGGGGGAGCCTCTTTTATTATGATTTACAGTCCCTGCAACAAGCGCGTGTGGTAGAAAAGGTTATCTTTCAAAGCATCCGCGACCGGCCACTCCAGAGATGGCATCAAAACCTTGGTCGTACAAAACGGGATCACATAGATAATTTAAGATGTATTCAAACTCGATATGCCAGGCACATTCAACGCGAGCGATTTTTAACAAATTCAGCAAAATTAATCCGACATTTTCCCCACGAGAATTTCAATCAAGTGTCACTGTCAACTTCAAGTGACAGCTAATGTCAATTTGACGTGACATTAGGGATGCGTTCAGAAGTGTCGATCTTTTCCGAACATCCCCCCGCCCCGGACCGTTAAGAACGGTACGTCAATCTACGGGTAATCGGGAGAGCCCACTAACTGCTCTCTTCAAAACCGAATCTCGAACCAAAACCTCAGCAAAACGAGGAACTCCGTCAGTTCCGGGGTAGAGTTTAACAATGCGCCCCCTTCGCCAACATAGGGGCGGCAGGTTAGCATCCTTAATCAACACGAGGTCGCCAGTCTGGGGTGGGGTGGTTTTATCTGTCCACTTCACGCGCTGTTGTAGGATATGCAAATACTCCATCGACCAACGTGCCCAGAAGTTTTGGGACATCTGTTTCAAAAGTTGGTATCGCGACAAACGATGGGATCCTACATCCTGAATCGGATATTCAGGCAACGCCAAAAGGGGCTGTCCGATCAAGAAATGACCTGGCGTCAACGCTTCCAGGTCATTCGGGTCCGAAGACAACGGGCACAAGGGTCGCGAGTTGAGGACGGCCTCAATTTTACAAAATACCGTATCAAGTTCCTCAAACGTGAGAATAGTTTCTCCAATCACGCGACGCAAGTGTGTCTTGGCAGCCTTTACACAAGCTTCAAAAATTCCTCCCCAGGTCGGACAAGCTGGAGGGCTAAACTTCCAGATTATCCCACGCCGGGAGAGGGTGGTTCCAATGTCTATTTTATTATCAACAAAAAACTTAACTACTTCCTTAAGATAATTACACGTTCCCTTATAATTAGTACCACAATCGGAACGTATCAATGACGGCAGTCCTCTACGGGAAACAAATCTGCTCAAGGCGGCGACAAAGGCTTCGGTAGACAATTCCGAGACAATTTCCAAATGGACAGCCTTGGTGGACATACACACAAACACGCACAAGTACGCCTTATAGGTTTTAGCATTACGCAGTCTCGAAGCCTTTACAGTAAAGGGACCGGCGAAGTCGGTGGCGACTCCGGCAAAAGCTCTACATTCCGTGACGCGATCAGCAGGCAAATCACCCATCTGGGGCTGCATGGTCGCGGCCTTCAATCGATAACAAGGCAGGCAACGGAAAACCACAGTGCGAATGGCTCGACGAGCAGACAAAATCCAAAATTCACGCTGCAAAATGGCCAACAAAGCATTACAGCCAGCATGTTGTGCATTCACATGGCGATCTGTTATTATCAGTTGAGTCAAATGTCCGGCTTTAGGTAACAAAAGGGGGTGACGAGCTCCATACGGCAGGTTCGCATTTCGAAGTCTTCCGCCGACTCGCAAAAGCCCACTCTCGTCCAGGAAGGGATTCAATCGCGATACCGCGCCCTTCAACTTGCGACGGCCTAAACGCAAAATTTCAATCTCGGACTCAAAACTATCAGCTTGTACTCTCCGGACCCAAAACAAGAGCGCGTCCCTACGCTCGTCCGGAGTGAGAACCGACGAATCACGCCTCGCGCGTGGGTTTCTGCAATTGTACACAAAACGTCTGATCCAAGCGGTAACACCAAGCAGCTTCTGTAAGGAGCTGTACCGATCCAACAACAAATCCTTTTCCCCGGCGGGGTTAGTCTCCAGGACGCATGCCCGCATATCAGGAACGGCTACGTTCGACAACGCGGGAGAGGGCGGCCACTCCGACTCAGGCCGCATCAACCACTGTGGGCCCCACCAGAGGGGGTGGTTAATTAGGGTTGGGGCTACACAACCCCGAGACGCACAATCCGCGGGATTCATGGTTCCCGGCACGTGTCTCCAAATCAACTCGATGTCGGAATTACAAATCTGCGACACTCGATTGGCCACAAACACGTCCAAGGTGTGCGCCGGAGCCTTCAACCAACAAAGGACGACCTGACTGTCCGTCCAAGCATAAACCTCTTGTATCGCAATAGATCGACCTAATGTGAGCCATACGTGGTTCAACAAACGCATTAGGAGGGCAGCTCCACACAATTCCAACCTCGGGATCGTATGACGAGTCCGAAGGGGAGCGACTTTGCTTTTCGCTATCACCAGATGCACAGCAACAACTCCGTCAACAGTAACGGTGCGGAGGTACACGGCCGCAGCAAATCCACGTTCGGAGGCATCGGAAAAGCCGTGAAGAGTAACTTTACAATTTTCAGAAGGGAGGAATAGCCTCGGCAAATGCACTTCATTAATCTCGGGGAGGGATGAAACGAAGCTCGACCAATCTCGGAGTAACTCGTCCGAGAAGGGGTTCATCCCACGACACACCCGAAGCCCATAACCGTTGCAAGAAACACTTGGCCATAAACAGCACGGGGCAAATCCACCCATTGGGGTCAAAGGTACGTGCGACAGTAGACAATACTAAACGCTTGGTCCAGACTTTCGGTGGTCGTAAATCCACACAATAAGTGAACGTGTCAGAGACCGGTTTGTACTGTACGCCAAGGACGGTCACCACATGGGGATTATCAACATTTTCGAATAGGTGGGGGTCCTGCTGGTGCTCTTCGGGCAAACCTACCAGTACATCAGGCGAGTTGGATATCCATTTCCTCAACTCGTAACCTCCCGACTTCAAAAGGGCGGTGAGTTCGTCTCTCAGGACAATCGCCTCTGAGACAGATGAGGCGCCCGTGCAAATGTCATCCACATAGACGTCACTGGCCAAAATGGCGGAGGCGCGAGGGTATCTCAAGCGCTCCTTCTCGGCCAACTCCAACAAAGAACGAATCGCAACAAACGGGCTCGACGCCAAACCGTACGTATTCGTATTCAATTCATAGATCAACAAGGGGTCCCTAGGACTCTCTCTCCACAAAATCAATTGGTACCTCCTATCCTCGGGATGGATGACCGTTTGTCTGAACATCATCCGGATGTCAGTCATAAATACAATTTGGTGCCGCCGGAAGTTGGTCAAAATGTCTGAGATCTCCGTGTGCAGCTTGGGACCTACATGCAGACACTGGTTCAAGGACGCTCCAGTAGAGGTGGGAGCCGAACCGTCAAAGACCACCCGAATCTTTCCGGATTTCAAAACGGCGTGGTGCGGCAAAAAGAAGTGCTCAACGGAGCGCCAATCCAAATCGCTCACGGACATGTGCCCTAACTCCTCATACTCCCGCATGAATTCAACATACTTCTGGCGGAAGACCGGATCCTTGCTCATGCGACGCTCCATCGCCACTAGCCTACGTTCCGCTAGCGGTCGGGATTCGCCCAGAGGAGGTCGGCCGGCACGAAAGGGGAGACGGGTGATCAAACGACCAGAGCGGAGGCGACCAGTGTTATTCTGGTAATACAACTCGCATTCATCCGCTACTGGGTCGACCCGCGGGGCTGGTGGAGGTTCCTCAACCTCCCAAAACTTCTGCACCACTTCGGAGAGAGACACATTAAAAACAAGACCGCGATCCTCATCAAGGGAATCCAAAACGCGGCGAGCAGGGCCCATCACAACTGTACCGAGTGTCGTCTGCAGAGCTACCAAGCCATCTGGCTGCAAAACTCGCTTCCCCGTCAACAAAACTCGCCCCAGGACATCGGCTCCAAGGAGAGCATCAATCGGGCCTGGGCGGAAGAAATTTGGATCGGCGAGTGGGGAATCAGACACCAAAGACAACATACTCGGTCCCAAGTCAACTGAAGGTTGACGGCCAACAACTGTGTCCAACACAATCGCCGAGGTCTTAATGCCTGGCGTGGACTTATTACGTGAGGTAAATGTGAAGTCAACATGCCCTAACAACCCGGGGACTTTCACATCGCCAACACCTCTCACGCCTTCCGTGTGGGGGTGCACCTTGAGGCCCAACCGCCTAACTAACCAAGATGACACAACACACCCCTGAGCACCGGAATCCAACAAGGCGCGAACTTCCACAAGGTCGCCATTCAATCCCCTGACAAGCACAGAGGCCGTGGGCAACAAAACGGTCTCTGGAGGGGTGGCTACAATCGACCGTAAACACGTTGATTGCTAGTATGTGGGGTCCCCAGACGTCCCCCCATGGTAAGGGGGTCGCTCATAGCAATCCAGGGGGTCCGAATCTCCCACATACTGCCTACGTCCAATTCGCCCGGTATCAGGCGGGTTATATCTCCCGGCCCCTTGAAGACGGGGCGGGCGCCGCTCCAAACGCGGGTATTCGGCGAGCGGCGGCGAGAATCGGTGCCTATCATCCACCGTGTACGTCGCCCCATAGTCGCGGGGGCACGGTGACCGATTTTCAGAGGGGGGGTCCCGGGGACCCCCGGCTGTGCGAGGCTCAACACGTTGCGGGGGGCTTCTACGACCTCCCGCATCGCTCGCAAAATCGAACCCCCTAGTTGGGGACCGATTTCCCATGGGGGGGTCCGTGGGACCCCCGCCCGTGCGAGGCTCAAAACGTCGCGGGGGGCCTCTACGACCTCCGGCAACGCTCGCATTACTCATCCCCATCCTTGGGGATCGGTTTCCCATTGGGGGGTCCCTGGGACCCCCGCCCGTTTGAGGCTCAAAACGTGGCGGAGAGCGTCTGGGGCCACTCTGGTGGCTACTAGAACTGCTGCGGGATGCAAACACCGCGGGGGGTCCGAGCCCCCCACCCATACGAGGTGATCCTGCAGCGACGCGCTGCGGCGCTCCGCCGCCCTCTGGGCTGTTCATGCAGAGGAGGGGATGGTGGTTGCCCTTACAAAAGTCCCTGCAACAAGCGCGTGTGGTAGAAAAGGTTATCTTTCAAAGCATCCGCGACCGGCCACTCCAGAGATGGCATCAAAACCTTGGTCGTACAAAACGGGATCACATAGATAATTTAAGATGTATTCAAACTCGATATGCCAGGCACATTCAACGCGAGCGATTTTTAACAAATTCAGCAAAATTAATCCGACATTTTCCCCACGAGAATTTCAATCAAGTGTCACTGTCAACTTCAAGTGACAGCTAATGTCAATTTGACGTGACATTAGGGATGCGTTCAGAAGTGTCGATCTTTTCCGAACAATTTTTATTTCACTCTTTTTAGTGCATCGTGCAGGCAATTTACGTGTTTTCTGGTAAATAGGTATGTGATCAAACTGAAAACCTCCTTTTTCGAAGTCAGTTAAAATACCTTGAGGTATCCCCTTTTTAACAAAACAAGAATCATCTAAATCGGTTTATAAACAAAGGAGTTATGCCTAAAGATACGTATTAAATTCACATTAAGTGGTAACGAAAACGACAGTATTTTCAAGATTTCCTGAAAACTACTGAACGGATTTCAAAATTTCAAAAAATGGGACCAATTTGGAAACCAACCTGATGTAATAACGTTTGAACCATTTCAATCGGTTCAGCCGTCTTCGAGTAATCGGTGGACATACACAAAAAAAAAAAGAGAAAAAACATACATACAGACGAATAGAGAACCTCCTCCTTTTTGATTTAGAAGTCGGTTAAAAAGAAGGCGTCACAAGGGCATGTAAGGTAAGAAGAAATAATAAGTCAACCTATTATTTACGACCTACTTTATGTTTCAAGGGTCAGAATCACAAATCCCTAGCGTCTTTGGGGAAATCTGTAACAAAGAACTAACTAAAAAGTTGTTTGTGAAGTTTATAAGTAGAAAAGGTGCGAAAAGTAAGGTGCTTTTGTCGGAGTGGAAGCGAGCTTCGAGGCCAGTGAGATACTCGCGCAAACATTCAGGGCGTTTGTGCACTACCACTGAATTTTACCGATCCGGAAAAAAACGGATGCTTGTATTTAATTAATTACTAATTTAAATGATTAATTATTAAAATACAAGCATCCGATTTTTTCCGGATCGGTAAAATTCAGTGGTAGTGCACAAACGCCCTTATTCGTATCATTTCCAAATGTTGTCGCATTTGTCGCCGTAATACTTATGCACTGCGAGCGAGCAAGTTGCGACTAGTGTTGGGTGAATGTCAGTTTCGTTACACATTCAAAAGATTCAAAGATTCAAAACATTTATTGCACTTATGTTGTTATAATAGTTCTTATAAGTATATTAGCGCATAGTCCAACATAAACCCTGTGAGGGTACAGCAATATTTTTTAACTGTTATGTTTATTATATCTATGTTGATCATTACTTTCGAATGTTAATCGACTGTTTACTTTATGATGTTCATTATTTTTAGCGGTATAGGAGCGTCCTCACTGGGAGCATTCTTTCGTGAGCATTTGTAAACAAGCAATCGTAAGCGAGCAACAAATGATTCCCAGCGAGCCCAGCATTCACTTTCGAGCAAAACTATGAACGTTCGAGTCGAACATTCCCATGCGAGCTTTTGATGTTGTTGCAGTGCCCAACAGGGTCTATAATGCTCCTCTATATTAATATAAGACCAAAATGTGTACCTACATTATAGTTGCAATGAATAAATGAATATGAATATGAGTATTCAAATACGATCTCGATAATGTCATTATTTTCAAAATGTCGGATAGAGCGACCGTGGCGGTTCCTTGCTTTACAAGTGGCCAGTAATATTCCTACATACATACTCATTCATTTCATTATCTGAGTACTCGCTTTCTAGCGTTTTATTTGCGTGAACATTCAAATGCGAGCCGTTTCCGCGAAAATCGTTGCGACGCCAACAACACCGGCTGAAGTTCGCGCTTGCGTGTAAGCTTTGTAAGGCTCGGCTCAACGTGTGGACGTTGAGTCGAATATTTGGCGTCGAATGTTCATTACACGTGAATGCTCTCACTGAGGAAGCTCCTAAAACGACATCGTTCAATCATTCATCGAAGCTTTTACACAGAGTTTATCAGTCCTATTATACCCGAAACTTAGTTAAATCAACATCTTCGGGCGGTCGGCGGTGGTCATATTCTGACAGTTGTTGATTACATAAAGTGCTCAGAGAAGGTTTCGAAATCCTCACTTAGCAACACGAATGAAATGGAAAAGTTTATCTTTCAATCTGTTACCTTTTAAAGCCTAAACTAGTACGTCTTCAATATTGATTAGCGTTATAAGTTACTCGAAAAGTGTCATTGTCACTATTATAAATCTTGTTGGTGTGAAATTGAACCCCAAAATTGCTACAAGAACGTTTAGCAAATTTCGTGCGGCCTCCAACAATAAACCTACTAACCACTAGGCCAATGGGCTCGAGATTGCGCCATAAAACAGCCCACAATCATCGACATACATTCCAGCACTACTCCATAAAGTTCCGGAATAATTTGGAGCATTTCTCCGCGCACCTGCCAGCCTAATTTATACTCTACGCCGACCAAATACGAGCGCGCCCATTACTCAACTTATAATAGTCTCACGTAATATAGGACTCGGCGTTTTAGAAAACCTGGGACAAAGGAAAGTTAGGTAGTTAGAAAAATTTCTCGGGAGCTAAGTTTTAGTTCACGGTGACGCCAGCATGGTCCCTTTGATCGGTGTTAAAATAGTTTGTAACATAAAAAGTGTAATTAAAAACCACAACTCTCTTTTCGCATCAAAATATAAGTAACTACATACACCGGCGGTTTATTTATATTATATCTGGAACTAGGTATCTATCTATACCAACAAAAGCTTGAAAATTGTTATTTCTTTATTTCTTTAACATTTACATTCTAACTCACAGCTAGGTTAGTTATTTAAATTTTTACTTTTTTGCATTAACATTGCAATTTTTATGGTTGCAAAATGGAAAATGAAGTATATTGAAAAAATCGACCTGTCTCACAATTCGGAGCTACCTACGCTGAGCTACGGAGTCGTTAACGACTCCGTAGCTCAGTGGTTAGAGCAGTCGCCCGGATAGCGAAAGGTCGTGGGTTGGAGTCCCATCGGAGCTGGTTGTGAGACGGGTCAATCCTACTAATATTATAAATGTGAAAGTTTAGATGTTTGGATGTTTGGATGTTTGGATGTTTGTTACTCAATCACGCCAAAACGGCTGAACGGATTTGGCTGAAATTTAGCACAAGGATACTTTGTAGCCTGGAGAGGAACATAGGCTACTTTTTATCCCGGAAAAGTATCACATTCCCGCGGGATAACATCGTGTAGTCCACGCGGGCGAGGCCGCGGGCGGAAAGCTAGTTTTTTCTAAATACTTCATTTTCCATTTTTTTACAGCTAGGTTGCCAAAACATTACCAAAATATTACAAAACATTACAATTACAATTGCATTAAATGGCGTTTAAAATCTCAATTAGTAGCAGGCAGGCTTAGTTTTCAGAATAAATTTCGACAGAATTTCAGTTTTTAGTTCTTATTTAAATTAACTCAGCGTAACGGCGGGAAAGCGCTATCAGTCTTCTAATTTCTGAACGTTTTCTGATTTCTGTATTCAAATATTTTCCTGTGGCATGAAAAACTATCTATTGTGAAAAAATAAATATATTTTACTTACTTCGCAAAAAACACATGTGCACAAAACTATCAGTGCACTATACCTGCAGCTGCAGTTAGCAATACAGCGACACACGTTGCACCTTCACCGATGAGTCTACTCTACACGTGTTTCACCCCAACCTGGGGCATCCTCAGGAGTTGTTACACCTTGCAGCACCGAATGCGGGTGCATTGCGTATTATGCACTTATGTTTGTCGGTGCATCTTGCACGTTATGTTTTTTGCGGAAGTAAGCTAAATGTAATCCTTTTTTCACAATGGGTAGGGACATCCGCCAAGTGACGCCTGAGGAACAAACGACTTCGACTGCGTGGACCCCGTTTTTAACCCCTTAGAGGGGGATTTTCCAAAAATCCTCTCTAAGGGCTCCACTACACTCCCCAAGGAACATACATGCCTCTCGCGCCCTGTAGTTTCGGCTGTCCGTTTTCTGTTACGATTAAAATTCAATAGATTCTTGACCACAACACTTTGACAGCTTTTGAAGGAATGTATAGTTTACTATTTGATTATCATATAGACAGTTTTTCGTGCTTAGGCTACTGGATATTTATAGCATCGAGCGACAGGCTAGGTAGTGGCTGTCACAGCAAATAATTCGAAGAATGCATATAATTATATTATTTTGTATTACATAGGTATATGTTTACGCAGTGACTGGACAAACCTAATCGGGTTTTAGTCACTGTTGTTTTAAATTGTATGTTTTACATTGTACTTATATTAAATAAATAAAAAAAATAAATGTAGAGGTCCCTCTCGTCCCTCTGCCAATAAATAAATAAATAAATAAATAACTTCTTACATTCACACCAATTATCTAAGCCCATTTTATTTTCATTAAGAAACTGTATCATGGAAAACTTGATAACGGATAAATATATACTTAATAGTAGATTGTACAACAAGTGCATAAAACGTACCATTTTACCCGAGACGTATATATCCATCCGAGCCGTAGGCGAGGGTGGATAGTCAATTCGAGGGTAAAATGGGTTTTATCTACGAGTTATACACTCTGCTTTTCACTTCGAGTGTGAGGAAAATAAATAACAATATTGCAAAAAAGAAAAAATAAAGACTTCGCCATATTGGCGGGAAGACTTTCTTTTTTTTATACGTAGCGGTGGCAGCACAGTGACTTTAGCATAGATCGTAGTCCATAATGCTCTTGAAATACTTCTTTCTTACAAAACTCATTAATTTTGCCTAGTTTTATTAATTTAGTAAGTAATTTAACATGGATTGTGTACAAAATTAAAGAAACAATGAAATTACAAGTTTATTTAACGAAGTTTAATTTTGTGTGTGTCTGTTTACCTGACGATCTTTGTCTTAGAGTCTGAGACTTAGACGAAGATTTTACTGTTATTTTAAAGTAAAATCTTCGTCTAAGTCTCAGACTCTAAGACAAAGGTCGTCAGGTAAACAGTCACACACGCAATTAAACTTCGTTAAATAAACTTGTTATTTCATTCAGTTTCTTTAATTTTGTACACAATCCATGTTAAATTACTAAATTAATAAAACTAGGCAAAATTAATGAGTTTTGTAAGAAAGAAGTATTTCAAGAGCATTATGGACTACTTACGATCTATGCTAAGTCACTGTGCTGCCACTTCCACGTATATAAAAAAAGAAAATTTTCCCGCCAATATGGCGAAGTCTTTATTTTTTCTTTTTTGCAATATTGTTATTTATTTTCCTCACACTCGAAGTGAAAAGCAGAGTGTATAACTCGTACATAAAACCCATTTTACCCTCGAATTGACTATCCATCCTCGCCTACGGCTCGGGTGGATATATACGTCTCGGGTAAAATGGTATGTTTTATGCACTTGTTGTACAATCTACTATTTTCACTTCTCATGCTCGTAAAGTTCGTGTTTATGTTGGGTATAGGCTGCATAAAATCGCTTTTTATGCTCTAGTGCATAAAGTAAAATCTTCCTCTTAGTCTCAGACTCTAAGACAAAGGTCGTCAGGTAAACAGTCACACACGCAATCAAACTTCGTTAAATAAACGTCTTGTTATTTCATTCTGTTTCTTTAATTTTGTACACAATCCATTTTAAATTACTTACTAAATTAATAAAACTAGGCAAAATTCATGAGTTTTGTAAGAAATAAGTATTTCAAGAGCATTATGGACTACGATCAATGCTAAAGTCACTGTGCTGCCACTGCCACGTATAAAAAAAAAGAAAGTCTTCCCGCCAATATGGCGAAGTCTTTATTTTTTCTTTTTTGCAATATTGTTATTTATTTTCCTCACACTCGAAGTGAAAAGCAGAGTGTATAACTCGTAATAGATAAAACCCATTTTACCCTCGAATTGACTATCCACCCTCGCCTACGGCTCGGATGGATATATACGTCTCGGGTAAAATGGTACGTTTTATGCACTTGTTGTACAATCTACTATTGTTTGTAAATACATACTTAGTATACATAGTAAACACCCAGACCAAGACAAATAGACATGTTCATGCACACAAATATTTGTCGGCGCAGAAGGTGGGTAGCCTACCCCTGCGCCAAATCGGTCGTCAAATAACTCTACACTTCTTTTTTAATCAACAATCACAGTTAAAGCACAGAATAAATAATAGTACAAGTGGCATCATAAATTATTAAGCTTATACATTGTTATAAACCGATCCATATCCTAAATGATCTCCAAATAGCAAGTTCGGCTCGAGGGCAGGAAGCACGTCGCCCTCTGATTAGAACTGATAGCGGTCGTTAAGGCCCGGTGCTTAACGGGATCATAAAGAGGTAAAAACCACCCAATCTCTCCGAAGATCGCACTTACTAACTCCTAAACACCGAGGCGACACGAGTGTCGTGTCGACGAGCCCAGACGATTAATTTTGTAACGTCTTTTTTAAAAGGTTACGAATTTGGTCTATTGCCCATTGAGCACTTCGCTCTGGCTGATGTTAAATTAAGACGTGGCAGACAGGATTTTGGGCACAGTCTTTAAACCTGGGTGCCTACCATCAACTCTTATTGCGGTTTTGTTTAGGAACCTAAACTGATCTGCTTCGCTTATTCGTACCACGACAGCTTAATATCAATGACAGCGATTCAGTGATCGATCAATGACATTTCACAGCCGCTAAGCTGTCAGAAACTCTTATTTGACTTATAACCCGGTCGATTTAACATGTCACCTGCAGGTTATACCCGTCCCTCTCACTCTCCGGGCATGACAGAATCGAGTGAAAGAGACGGGTAGAAGAAAAAGGACACAAATCGTTCGGTCATTAACATTTAGCAATTCATTTGCGATCCAGTTTTTAGAAGGTCAGAGTACGAAAGAAAGCGATTCATTTTAGGAACCTATTCTGAATCGCGCTATTTTTAAATCGCTGTCATAAAGTTGATGGTAGGCACCCTGATAGCGGTCGTTAAGGCCGGGTGCTTAACGGGATCATAAAGAGGTAAAAACCACCCAATCTCTCCGAGGATCGCACTTACTAACTCCTAAACACCGAGGCGACACGAGTGTCGTGTCGACGAGCCCAGACGATTAATTTTGTAACGTCTTTTTTAAAAGGTTACGAATTTGGTCTATTGCCCTTTGAGCACTTCGCTCTGACTGATGTTAAATTAAGACGTGGCAGACAGGATTTTGGGTACAGTCATTAAACCTGTACGCTCGGAGATTTGATGTAACGTGAGGGGGTCAGTCACGACTTTGTAATGGCGGAAATTGAAATTTAACTGATAATATTTGGAAGACATGTGCCAAAAAAACAATAGAATTCAATTGTTGCAGATTAAGATGCGAGCATAAGGATACTGTACTTCGATCTATAATAACACCTACTATGGTACTTTAATATAATTATTATATACGTCCTACACATTTTATCGCCGAAACTCGAAAAATGCTGTTACAGTGTAATCACTGTAACAGCATTTTTCGAGTTTCGGCGATAAAATGTGTAGGACGTATATGTGCCTAATCCGAGCGCACAGGTTAACCTAATAAGGTAGAATACAATTTTTAGTTCTAAAATTTAGATGTGCACGATCTATTCAATGTATCATAAAGTATTAAAATTATGGCAAATAATCTTAACATGTTTAAATAAATGGTGATCTAAATCATCAACAAAAACACAGCACTAATTATTGTCTAGAAATGTTTGTGTATTAGATAATAATATCCTAAATTAAATTTTACTAAAAGTTTGTTTCCTTATCTCTGGAATTAAGAATATTTATAGACTATTAAAGAAGCCGTTACGACCCAGTCCACTAAAACGGAACGAGTTGTGGACGACCGCTATTATCTAAATAAAATGAACATTTTCCTCCTTTACTCCGTAAAAAATATCTTGCGACGATATTAACGTGTCACTTGACACCGTGTCGCCGGCGATCCCGGTGTCGAACAGATAACTTATGGGGGGTTAACATCGGCCTGCGTGATCTTGGCCGCGTCTCAATCACACCGCGACACGGGCGCGTGACGAGCGCATGACGAGTGTGACGCGTGACACCCACTCGCCCCTATCCGTACAAGACAAGATACAGTCGCGGAGGCACCCTCCCCTGTCTCATTTGGAAACATTGGAACTTATTTGATGCCGAAACAAGCACTTTTCCTTGTCGACCTTCGTTTCTGTCACTTGTGCTGGAGACGAGATATATACAATTCAGTGTAATCAATTGTACAACAATTGACCAGCACGCTATTATTATAGATATATACGAGTACCCGTATCCAGCGGCTTCCCGCGATCTTGACCAGATCGTCGGTCCACCTTGTAGGGGGCCTGCCCACGGAACGTCGTCCGGTACGCGGTCGCCATTCGAGAACCTTTCCGCCCCAACGGCCATCGGTTCTCCGCGCTATGTGTCCCGCCCACTGCCACTTCAATGATGCAATCCTTCGAGCTATGTCGGTTGTTCTAGTTCAGGAAGCCGCTGGATACGGGCAGCGCAGGACCGATCGTTGTGGATATCCTTGGGGGAGGCCTATGCCCAGCAGTGGGCGTCGTTCGGCTGACATGATGATGATGATGATACGAGTACTACTATTGATATTTCAGTTTCATTATTTTACATCTCCTTATTTGATTGCGGCAAAAAGAAAGTAATCTTTTCGAGTAAACTTAGTCTTTTTACAAGCTTTTTACTTGCCATGTTAGTTAATTAGTTAGTGGGGGACAAATCTTGCAAGCTTAATTTTACCCACTTCCCAGTGTCCGATGGAGCTGAAATTTTGTATACAGGTTTGGTTTAGATGACAATACAGTATTTAAGTACAGTCAGCAAAAAAGCTTGTCATGAAAATGAAATTTTTACAAAAATCTTATTTACCCTGATAATCTTAAAATGCCTAACAAATCAGTTATCAGTATTTGATTGAATCAGGCGTCACTTGGCAGAAGTCCCTAACCATTGTGAAAAATGGAATATATGTAGAGCTTACTTCCGCAAAAAACACAATATGTAAAATGCACCGCCCGCCCGCCCGCAAAAAATTGCACTTGCTCACCACTAAAATACCAGTGCACAATACCTGCATTTAGCAAGACAGCAATACACCCTTGCACAGTCACCGATTAGACAACTCTACACGTGTTTCGCCCCAACCCGGGGCATCCTCAGGAGATTGTTCGTGCGAAAAACCAACACCAAAAGTTTTGGTTTTGGCGGAAGTAAGCTACATAAATTTCGTTTTTCACAAAATCAGTTATCTTTACATGTGTATTATGTAAAGTTATGTAAGCGTAAAAAGTAAATGAGGCCTCCTTTCAGTTTCTATTGTATCCAGCATTTCGAATGTCTCAATTGCATTGTCAGTAGTGGAACCCGCGGAAAGTCTGCCGTCTGGTACAAATCGTTTCGTTCTCCGTCGCGCTGCCAATGTTTCGCTGCAACGTAAGCGGGTTACCTACGCCTGACAACCGATACCGATATGTTCCCGTTTGTTTCAGGAAAATCTCCTCTGATTCTGATATGTGGCCAAAGATATATTGACATTCCTTTATAAGCTTCTTTCTTACTTATTTTTATATCGCGTTTGAGATGCTTTGATATCAAGAATGTGAGATAGTGGTATGCTATGCCAAAAGTATAAACACATTTCGAACGGAATCGATTGAAAGTTTTTACCCATTTTTTCAGATAAGTGCAATACAAACTTTTGAAAATATATCTGTAATAGTTTGTGTAGATGACATGATCACTTTCAATTTCATACCAATAGCACCGAACATTGAGCAAATCACCTTATTAAAGCTTGTACATACATTCAATTTATTGAGTTTAGTTGTTTGACTGAAATATTTGCAGCTATATGTATGAGTACCTCCAAGTTAATAGAAACTTACATCAGAAAGCAAAAAACGTAACCTTTTTGTTTCCACATTAAGAAAACAGATAGATAAAGATAGTTTATTGAAGTGAAAACTTATTTAGCGTTGTGCACTTTTTGTGATGGGTAAAAAATGTTAAACTCGCGTCAGGATCACGTGACCGTGTTGACACGTTTTGTGTTTTCTTCTGCCGGCACTCCCGGAGACCGAACGAAAGAACCATTAAAATTTGTAATAAATTGAGCTTTCATTTATTATTAACCTCAGTATCACAATCAAGTCCAAAACTTAATCAACTGCAAATAGTCAAATAGTCAAATAGTTTATTGCATTCAATAAAGTAAGAAAGATGTTACATAATTTATAGTGTACAGATCTTTATTGGCCCTGTGGGGCATAACAATTTATGGAGAGATAGTGTTATTTCCTTATTTTAATTATATATTATATTTATTTACTGCATAAGTAGTTTACGCAAAAAATATTTAATTTAGTCGATAAAAGTTATCAACAAGCAGTTTTGAATATTGAAAGGCAATTCCATTATTTCACAAATAAGTTTACGAGTCAAAACAAAGTGTAACGCGGCTAAGTTATAATCAAAGCAGATGTTGCCTAGACCTAGATTCTGATTGTGTAATCATGACTTTACAATTTGACTGAGAATTGTTTTCTTCGCCTTTATGTAACTTGTGAGCTCAGTAATTTAAAACTTTGTAACTTCATCTAGTAGAATTATGGAAACAAACATCAAATATGCAGACATGTGAGCTTTGTGTTAGTAATAAATCAACTGGTCCTTAACTATATACAAAGAAGTTACATCTAAAGTAAAATAAATATCATACAAAAATCATTGTTATTGTATGAATAAGTGTTAACAATGTTTAACATAGCGGAGAAATCCGAAGGCACAGTAAACCAAACCATGTCGATGGCAGCGGTTTCAAACAATTTTCGCAATATTTAGTTATGATAAGATCATTTCAGCCGTACGACGCCCACTGCTGGTCATAGGCCTCCCCCAAGGATCTCCACAACGATCGGTCCTGCGCTGCCCGCATCCAGCGGCTTCCCGCGACCTTGACCAGATCGTCGGTCCACCTTGTAGGGGGCCTGCCCACGGAACGTCGTCCGGTTCGCGGTCGCCATTCGAGAACCTTTCCGCCCCAACGGCCATCGGTTCTCCGCGCTATGTGTCCCGCCCACTGCCACTTCAACTGAGCAATCCTTCGAGCGATGTCGGTCGTTTTAGTTCTCCTGCGGATCTCATCATTTCTGATTCGATCGAGCAGGGAAACACCAAGCATCGCTCTCTCCATTGCTCTCTGGGTAACCTTGAGCCTTCTTATGAGACCCATAGTAAAAGACCACGTCTCGCTTCCATAAGTCATAACTGGCAACACACACTGGTCAAAGACCTTAGTCTTGAGACATTGAGGAATTTTGGACGCAAATATATGCCGGAGCTTCCCAAACGCTGCCCATCCGAGCTGGATTCGACGAGAGATCTCTTTCTCGAAGTTGGACTTACCTAATTGGATTGTCTGTCCTAGGTAGACATAGTGGTCAACAACTTCGAGTGTAATGTTCCCAACATTAACTGGAGCGGATGCAACATGGGCATTGGACATGATTTTAGTCTTATCCATGTTCATCTTCAGACCCACTCTTTGGGAAGCATTGCTGAGATCTTCGAGCATTGTGTTCAGGTCTTCCAAAGTCTCAGCCATGAGAACTACATCATCGGCAAACCGCAGGTGTGTTAGGTACTCGCCATTGATGTTAATGCCGAATCCTTTCCAGTCCAGTAGCTTAAAAATATCCTCCAACGCAGCTGTGAACAGTTTTGGAGAAATGACGTCTCCCTGTCTCACACCTCGCTGTAGTTGGATAGGATTAGAGCTCTGGTTCTGTAATCGGACCGACATGGTGGCGTTTTGGTATAAGTACCTCAGCACCTCGATGTACCTGTAGTCTATTTGGCACCTCTGGAGAGACTGCAGCACTGCCCAGGACTCGATCGAATCAAAGGCTTTCTCATAGTCCACGAACGCCAAGCATAGTGGCAAGTTATACTCTTCGGTCTTCTGTATAACTTGCCGCAGCGTATGAATGTGGTCTATGGTACTATAACCTTTTCGGAACCCGGCTTGTTCGGGAGGTTGGAAGTCGTCGAACCTGCGAGCGAGACGATTCGTAATGACTCTCGAAAACAACTTGTAGATATGGCTCAGAAGCGAGATGGGTCGGTAATTCTTCAGGAGAGTCTTATCACCCTTCTTGAAGAACAGCATCACATCGCTTCTGCCCCATGCCTTTGGCGTTTTGCCCTCGAGGATGACAGAGTTGAAGAGCTTCTGGAGGACCTTAAGTATCGGCTTACCGCCCGCTCTCAGAAGTTCTGTTGTGATTCCGTCATCGCCCGCCGCCTTGTTGTTTTTGAGCTGCTTGAGAGCCATTCTAATCTCGTACAGGCTGACGTCCGGGATATCTTCGGTATAGTGTCGGGTAAGTTTGGCTCTAGGTTCTGTAGCCTTACTTTCAACAGGTGTTTGTGTGGAATATAGCTGTCCATAGAAACTCTCAATCTCCCTCAGGATTTCAGGTGTTGATGAAATGATACTACCGTCCTCAGCTTGCAGCCTCGTCAGTTGACTTTGCCCTATAGCCAGATCTCTAGCGAACACTTTGGAGCCTTTGTTCCGCTCAATGGCCTCTTTAATACGCTCGGTATTAAATTGGCGAAGGTCGCTTGTCAAGGACTTGGAGATCTGCCTATTTAGCTGTCGATAACGAAGGGCATCCGCTGAGTTCTGTAGTTTCATTTCGTTTCTCTGATCCATGAGTCGGATAGTATGGCTGGAGAGTTTCTTTAATTTAGGACGGTGGGTTTTGTAGTGCTTGGACCCTACCGTGCGGACAGTGTCCACCACCATGTTGTATAGATCGTCCATATCGATGCTGTTCTCAAGGGCTTCGAAGCGGTTTTGGAGCTCGAGCTGAAAGCATGATAAGATAAGATAAGATAAAAATATTCTTTTCAACACACTTGCTCATAAAGTGAGCCTTATTACATCGATCTTAGGGCCATAAACCGAACTATAACCCACGCGTGCATAATAATATTACAGTACTAGTTGCGTAATAGAATTATCCTTACAAAGTTAAGTAAGTACCTAACTGCAAATTATATGCGAGTAAACAGAGACTTTTCAATTTAACCGGGTAATACAATATCCCTACAAAGTTAAGTTAGTACCTAACTGCAAGTTATATGCGAGTCAACAGAGCATTTTCAATTTCAGCGGGTAATAGATACAGTTCTTTTTTTGTAACAACAAAGAGGTTTTATACGGCTGAAAATACATTCACGTTTTTTGAATAAATAAATGTGTCCCTAATTAAGACAAAAAACATAATTAAGTATATTATTATAAAATTATTTATAATTCACAATAATTTGTTATAAAACATTTGCATTTTATCACTATTATTATACTTAATTATTTTGAAGTAGGCTGTATGGCTGTATGTAATCAATCACCTCACATTTGGCGCGTGCAAAAAAAAACTTGCGCGCTTTTTCCCTTAGTTAATATTAGGTTAATACAAGTATGCAATAAATGTTTGTTTTTCCTCGCAAGTGTGTTGAAAAAGTGCGTATGAGACTCGTGAGCAACTTACTCACTAGACACTCGGCTGATTTACGCCCTCGCCTGCGGCTCGGGCTGCAACCCACAGCCTCGTGTATAATGAGCAACCTAAGCTCACTTGTATCATAATATACTATTATTCACTTAGACATAATAAATATGTACTTATGAATCGTCAATATTTTCCTACCACCCATTCAAGACTTTTTTAACTGACAAGAAGAATGGGCGCAAGAAACTTGCCAGCGTTTCTTAGTTTTGAGATGAGAAGTTTGAGTATGTCATGCTCTCTGTAAACATTTCTGCGGTGGTGTCGTGTGAGGCGGGTCGTTACGTTCCCTAAAATATGGTTGAGCCAAGCGATGGCTGGTTCATGCGTCATGCTCGTGAACGGGTGCCACCAGTGGGATGGGTCTGCTCCTGGCTTCTTGTAATATGCAGATTTTTTAATATTTTTAATGTTTTATTGTTATTAGTTTTATTTTATCGTAGCTTGTATGGCTCTGTTTATTATTGACTCTTATGTTCTTAAACTATTCAAAGTTTTGTTACCCTTGTTTGGCATTTATATTTATTATTTTATTTGCTACGTTTTTGGTTGGTGTGTATTTTAAAGAAACTACCTTTTGGATGTCTATTTCTTAGTTATTGAAAATTATTTACTGCTATGATTACCGGGTTTTTTATTTTGTTTTTAAACTTAAGATTAATTTGTGATGGAAAGTGACTTTACATATTATATTATGTTAAAGTCACTTTTCAATTTGACGACTCTGTATGAAATATGACAGGGAGAAAAAAATAGCCCTTGGCGAGTTTCTTGCCGGTTCTTCTCGTTACAAGGCCTCCCGCCGTAGGATTTGCGAACCGATAGCGTAGCTTCATTGACGTTCACAAGTGCTGTATCAGCCTAAAATGAATAAAGGATTTTTGATTTTGATTTTGATTTTGATTTAGTTAGGTAACGACATTTACCAAAAAAAATAACATATCGTTACTAATACAACAATTGCTTAGTAAAAAATACATCATATTAAACAGTGATTATGTTATGTGTTACATCATGACCATGCATTGCGGTCATTCAAGGGATGAGATAGGTGCCTATATATATTTAGTATCCCGAGTACGTTAAGCCAGAGGTGCAAGCAGTAGCAGCAGGTTCGCATCGTTCTTTTTAACCGACTTCTAAATCAAAAAAATATTTTTATAAGTGTTCAGTACACCCCCGCCTAGACCCGGGGAGTCGGCATGGCGCAGTGGAAGGTTATCATGAATATAGACTCCGGACAAAAACTAGGTTTCAGCTGGGATGTAACTGAACAATTGAACTGCGATACACAGCGGAGAGAATGTTAGGTAAGGTGAGGTTACATACGGGTCTGTGTGTCGAACGTCTCCAAGGCAGAAGTGGTGTAAGGGAGCGCGCGCGCCCCTGATGTCCTTTCTTCGTCTGCCAACCTTACCAGTTCGTCACCTCACTCACAACACAAATAACAGCGTTCCCAAGACACTGGGCGTTTCAACAATAGATACACAATAACACACGGAGGAGCTTTTTGTTAAGATATATATTGCCCCTGCAACAACGCGTGGTAGACAATTATCTTTCTTTCAAAACTCCGCGACCAGCCCGATGGATGGCGTCAAAACCTTGGTCGTACAAAACGGGATCACATAGATAATTTAAGATTTTATTCAAACTCGATATGCCAGGCACATTCAACGCGAGCGATTTTTAACAAATTCAGCAAAATTAATCCGACATCTTGGTTACAAGAATTTCAATCAAATGTCACTGTCAACTTCAAGTGACAGCTAAATGTCAATTTGACGTGACATTATAGATGCGTTCAGAAACGTCGATCTTTTCCGAACATCCCCCCGCCCCGGACCGTTAAGAACGGTACGTCAATCTACGGGTAATCGGGAGAGCCCACTAACTGCTCTCTTCAAAACCGAATCTCGAACCAACACCTCAGCAAAACGAGGAACTCCGTCAGTTCCGGGGTAGAGTTTAACAATGCGCCCCCTTCGCCAACATAGGGGCGGCAGGTTAGCATCCTTAATCAACACGAGGTCGCCAGTCTGGGGTGGGGTGGTTTTATCTGTCCACTTCACGCGCTGTTGCAGGATATGCAAATACTCCATCGACCAACGTGCCCAGAAGTTTTGGGACATCTGTCTCAAAAGTTGGTATCGCGACAAACGATGGGATCCTACATCCTGAATCGGATATTCAGGCAACGCCAAAAGGGGCTGTCCGATCAAGAAATGACCTGGGGTCAACGCTTCCAGGTCATTCGGGTCCGAAGACAACGGGCACAAGGGTCGCGAGTTGAGGACGGCCTCAATTTTACAAAATACCGTATCAAGTTCCTCAAACGTGAGAATAGTTTCTCCAATCACGCGACGCAAGTGTGTCTTGGCAGCCTTTACACAAGCTTCAAAAATTCCTCCCCAGGTCGGACAAGCTGGAGGGCTAAACTTCCAGATTATCCCACGCCGGGAGAGGGTGGTTCCAATGTCTATTTTATTATCAACAAAAAACTTAACTACTTCCTTAAGATAATTACACGTTCCCTTATAATTAGTACCACAATCGGAACGTATCAATGACGGCAGTCCTCTACGGGAAACAAATCTGCTCAAGGCGGCGACAAAGGCTTCGGTAGACAATTCCGAGACAATTTCCAAATGGACAGCCTTCGTGGACAAACACACAAACACGCACAAGTACGCCTTATAGGTTTTAGCATTACGCAGTCTCGACGCCTTTACAGTAAAGGGACCGGCGAAGTCGGTGGCGACTCCGGCAAAAGCTCTACATTCCGTGACGCGATCAGCAGGCAAATCACCCATCTGGGGCTGCATGGTCGCGGCCTTCAATCGATAGCAAGGCAGGCAACGGAAAACCACAGTGCGAATGGCTCGACGAGCAGACAAAATCCAAAATTCACGCTGCAAAATGGCCAACAAAGCATTACAGCCAGCATGTTGTGCATTCACATGGCGATCTGTTATTATCAGTTGAGTCAAATGTCCGGCTTTAGGTAACAAAAGGGGGTGACGAGCTCCATACGGCAGGTTCGCATTTCGAAGTCTTCCGCCGACTCGCAAAAGCCCACTCTCGTCCAGGAAGGGATTCAATCGCGATACCGCGCCCTTCAACTTGCGACGGCCTAAACGCAAAATTTCAATCTCGGACTCAAAACTATCAGCTTGTACTCTCCGGACCCAAAACAAGAGCGCGTCCCTACGCTCGTCCGGAGTGAGAACCGACGAATCACGCCTCGCGCGTGGGTTTCTGCAATTGTACGCAAAACGTCTGATCCAAGCGGTAACACCAAGCAGCTTCTGTAAGGAGCTGTACCGATCCAACAACAAATCCTTTTCCCCGGCGGGGTTAGTCTCCAGGACGCATGCCCGCATATCAGGAACGGCTACGTTCGACAACGCTGGAGAGGACGGCCACTCCGACTCAGGCCGCATCAACCACTGTGGGCCCCACCAGAGGGGGTGGTTAATTAGGGTTGGGGCTACACAACCCCGAGACGCACAATCCGCGGGATTCATGGTTCCCGGCACGTGTCTCCAAATCAACTCGATGTCGGAATTACAAATCTGCGACACTCGATTGGCCACAAACACGTCCAAGGTGTGCGCCGGAGCCTTCAACCAACAAAGGACGACCTGACTGTCCGTCCAAGCATAAACCTCTTGTATCTTAATAGATCGACCTAATGTGAGCCATACGTGGTTCAACAAACGCATTAGGAGGGCAGCTCCACACAATTCCAACCTCGGGATCGTATGACGAGTCCGAAGGGGAGCGACTTTGCTTTTCGCTATCACCAGATGCACAGCAACAACTCCGTCAACAGTAACGGTGCGGAGGTACACGGCCGCAGCAAATCCACGTTCGGAGGCATCGGAAAAGCCGTGAAGAGTAACTTTACAATTTTCAGAAGGGAGGAATAGCCTCGGCAAATGCACTTCATTAATCTCGGGGAGGGATGAAACGAAGCTCGACCAATCTCGGAGTAACTCGTCCGAGAGGGGTTCATCCCACGACACACCCGAAGCCCATAACCGTTGCAAGAAACACTTGGCCATAAACAGCACGGGGCAAATCCACCCATTGGGGTCAAAGGTACGTGCGACAGTAGACAATACTAAACGCTTGGTCCAGACTTTCGGTGGTCGTAAATCCACACAATAAGTGAACGTGTCAGAGACCGGTTTGTACTGTACGCCAAGGACGGTCACCACATGGGGATTATCAACATTTTCGAATAGGTGGGGGTCCTGCTGGTGCTCTTCGGGCAAACCTACCAGTACATCAGGCGAGTTGGATATCCATTTCCTCAACTCGTAACCTCCCGACTTCAAAAGGGCGGTGAGTTCGTCTCTCAGGACAATCGCCTCTGAGACAGATGAGGCGCCCGTGCAAATGTCATCCACATAGACGTCACTGGCCAAAATGGCGGAGGCGCGAGGGTATCTCAAGCGCTCCTTCTCGGCCAACTCCAACAAAGAACGAATCGCAACAAACGGGCTCGAAGCCAAACCGTACGTATTCGTATTCAATTCATAAATCAACAAGGGGTCCCTAGGACTCTCTCTCCACAAAATCAATTGGTACCTCCTATCCTCTGGATGGATGACCGTTTGTCTGAACATCATCCGGATGTCAGTCATAAATACAATTTGGTGCCGCCGGAAGTTGGTCAAAATGTCTGAGATCTCCGTGTGCAGCTTGGGACCTACATGCAGACACTGGTTCAAGGACGCTCCAGTAGAGGTGGGAGCCGAACCGTCAAAGACCACCCGAATCTTTCCGGATTTCAAAACGGCGTGGTGCGGCAAAAAGAAGTGCTCAACGGAGCGCCAATCCAAATCGCTCACGGACATGTGCCCTAACTCCTCATACTCCCGCATGAATTCAACATACTTCTGGCGGAAGACCGGATCCTTGCTCATGCGACGCTCCATCGCCACTAGCCTACGTTCCGCTAGCGGTCGGGATTCGCCCAGAGGAGGTCGGCCGGCACGAAAGGGGAGACGGGTGATCAAACGACCAGAGCGGAGGCGACCAGTGTTATTCTGGTAATACAACTCGCATTCATCCGCTACTGGGTCAACCCGCGGGGCTGGTGGAGGTTCCTCAACCTCCCAAAACTTCTGCACCACTTCGGAGAGAGACACATTAAAAACAAGACCGCGATCCTCATCAAGGGAATCCAAAACGCGGCGAGCAGGGCCCATCACAACTGTACCGAGTGTCGTCTGCAGAGCTACCAAGCCATCTGGCTGCAAAACTCGCTTCCCCGTCAACAAAACTCGCCCCAGGACATCGGCTCCAAGGAGAGCATCAATCGGGCCTGGGCGGAAGAAATTTGGATCGGCGAGTGGGGAATCAGACACCAAAGACAACATACTCGGTCCCAAGTCAACTGAAGGTTGACGGCCAACAACTGTGTCCAACACAATCGCCGAGGTCTTAATGCCTGGCGTGGACTTATTACGTGATGTAAATGTGAAGTCAACATGCCCTAACAACCCGGGGACTTTCACATCGCCAACACCTCTCACGCCTTCCGTGTGGGGGTGCACCTTGAGGCCCAACCGCCTAACTAACCAAGATGACACAACACACCCCTGAGCACCGGAATCCAACAAGGCGCGAACTTCCACAAGGTCGCCATTCAATCCCCTGACAAGCACAGAGGCCGTGGGCAACAAAACGGTCTCTGGAGGGGTGGCTACAATCGACCGTAAACACGTTGATTGCTAGTATGTGGGGTCCCCAGACGTCCCCCCATGGTAAGGGGGTCGCTCATAGCGATCCAGTGGGTCCCAATCTCCCACATACTGCCTACGTCCAATTCGCCCGGCATCAGGCGGGTTATATCTCCCGGCCCCTTGAAGACGGGGCGGGCGCCGCTCCAAACGCGGGTATTCGGCGAGCGGCGGCGAGAATCGGTGCCTATCATCCACCGTGTACGTCGCCCCATAGTCGCGGGGGCACGGTGACCGATTTTCAGAGGGGGGGTCCCGGGGACCCCCGGCTGTGCGAGGCTCAACACGTTGCGGGGGGCTTCTACGACCTCCCGCAACGCTCGCAAAATCGAACCCCCTAGTTGGGGACCGATTTCCCATGGGGGGGTCCGTGGGACCCCCGCCCGTGCGAGGCTCAAAACGTCGCGGGGGGCCTCTACGACCTCCGGCAACGCCCGCATAACTCATCCCCATCCTTGGGGATCGGTTTCCCATGGGGGGGTCCCTGGGACCCCCGCCCGTTTGAGGGTCCAAACGTGGCGGAGAGCGTCTGGGGCCACTCTGGTGGCCACTAGAACTGCTGCGGGATGCAAACACCGCGGGGGGTCCGAGACCCCCACCCATACGCGGTGATCCTGCAGCGACGCGCTGCGGCGCTCCGCCGCCCTCTGGGCTGTTCATGCAGAGGAGGGGATGGTGGTTGCCCTTACAAAAGCGGCATGGGTGCGCTTGGGTACATTCGCGCTGCATGTGCAGGCCCAAGCACGAGTAGCACCATGTCCGTTGTCGCGCGATCGCTCGACGGCCTTGGACGCGCTGGTCGAGGAACTTATCACAACGGGTCGTGCTGTGACCCGGTTCCCGACAATACAAGCAGCGGGCGGTCTCCTGGACGGCGGCATAGCGGCCGGGCGCGCGAGGGGCCATACGCCCCCTACGGGGGGGTCCGGTGGGGGATCTACTCTGTGGCACAGGTCGTTCGGGTCCCATAGGACCGGCCAGAGAGGAATTATCTGCCAGTCTACTTTCTCCTTCCAGGAACGTCAAGAGGTCCGAGAAGGGTGGCAGATAAGTCGCACTATCCCCACCATACTGCTGCTCAAAACGGACCTTAACAGAGTCCGGCAACTTTCCCAGGACAATGTGCAGTAACAAAAACGACCACTGCTCCACTGGGAGTTTTAAGTTTTTTAATGCGTTGTATGCCACCAACAGCGGATTCAACAAAGCCACTCTCAAGTGCATCACGCTGGCAACGCGGGGTAAATTCAAAATGGCGGCAACATGGTTGTCCGCCAGACGTCGTACGTTCTGGTACCGACGGGCAATCAAATCCCTAGCAATAGGGTAGTTTTCATCCGAGGGGTCAAATGTTGAACCGATTCAAGGGCCTCCCCTTCCAACACGGATAATAAATAAGCTAACTTCTGGCCCTGGGTCAAATCATCCCGGGCATGTACCAGACTATCAAAAATATTAATAAAGCCCTCCCAGTCCTCTAGACGACCAGCAAAACGCCTTAAGTCTAAGGGGGCCAATCTAGCAAAGAGAGGGGGCATACTCTTAGATGTGACCGGGGACGGGCTCGGTTCATTCTCTCTTGCCACTTGCAAAGGTCGAGCTACCTGGGTAATTCTGTCCGCAAAATCATAACACTGGTCCACATCCAAACCGACTTCTTGTCGCATTTCCACCTCGGCCTCAACAGTCCTTTCCAAAAATAAGGCATACTGCTCATCAACAACAGCCAAACGTATGGGCAGATCTACGTATCTGTTCAACAAGGCCTCCGTTCTATCCGGTCGATCCAACAACGCAACCGCAGAAGCTAACCACCGTAACTCAGAACGTATTTTGGCTTTAGCAGAGGAGGCCGTCATTGTAACGTCACAAATTTATCAACAAAAACAACAAATTCAAAATATTCACTATAACACAAAATCTCCAATATTTGGAGGTTATTACTAACCACAAAATTCCAATATTACAACAACAAAGTATTTATAATGACACAAACTCTTAAATATCTGGAGGTTATCAGAAAACAACAAAACTCACTGACTATTGAAATTCACTCAAAATCACTGACTATTGAAATTCACTTGGATATCAACACAACATACTGTTACACAACAACAAGTTAATTTTAATTATTTCAAAGCACAAGTTTCAATGAGTTTCAATGTGTAAACAATGTCCCAAATCATTTAAGTTTCACTAAGTATTGAGTGCAAACTTATTAGCTAACCTTTTATTAGCTATTATTTTAGCAACAAACTTGTCAATATTCACAACTCAAATTTGCTGACAAAACTAAATAATAATTATTATGAACAAAGAAAGGCATCTGTTTACATTTTGGAACCTCAATACATGACAATTAATTACAAGACATGGAACCAATAACAAAGGAATGCCCTTTACTTTTCAAATGCAAGTTAATTACCATTTACAAGTACAAATTAATCTAGTCCGGACCAGACTGGGTCATCAAAACGGCACTGATTAATACAAAGTTTTGGCGTGGGCCTCTCAGGCCTTCAAACTACGCTCTGCTACCAAGAAATGTTCAGTACACCCCCGCCTAGACCCGGGGAGTCGGCATGGCGCAGTGGAAGGTTATCATGAATATAGACTCCGGACAAAAACTAGGTTTCAGCCGGGATGTAACTGAACAATTGAACTGCGATACACAGCGGAGAGAATGTTAGGTAAGGTGAGGTTACATACGGGTCTGTGTGTCGAACGTCTCCAAGGCAGAAGTGGTGTAAGGGAGCGCGCGCGCCCCTGATGTCCTTTCTTCGTCTGCCAACCTTACCAATTCGTCACCTCACTCACAACACAAATAACAGCGTTCCCAAGACACTGGGCGCTTCAACAATAGATACACAATAACACACGGAGGAGCTTTTTGTCAAGATTTATTTATTTATTTATTTATTTATTTATTTATTTATTTTCATACACTTAAATCTATTTTAACAGGTAATAACCTAATGCAATAGATTAAGCTATACATACATAACATTATAAGATATTATACATTATAAGATAAGATATATATTGCCCCTGCAACAACGCGTGGTAGACAATTATCTTTCTTTCAAAACTCCGCGACCAGCCCGATGGATGGCGTCAAAACCTTGGTCGTACAAAACGGGATCACATAGATAATTTAAGATTTTATTCAAACTCGATATGCCAGGCACATTCAACGCGAGCGATTTTTAACAAATTCAGCAAAATTAATCCGACATCTTGGTTACAAGAATTTCAATCAAGTGTCACTGTCAACTTCAAGTGACAGCTAAATGTCAATTTGACGTGACATTATAGATGCGTTCAGAAACGTCGATCTTTTCCGAACAATAAGTAAAAAAATAAAACCGCCTTCAAAAAAACCACATCAAAAAAGTAAGAAATAATTCCTCACCAAATAAATAACGTAAGTACTTTGAAGTCGGGCGGGTTTTAACAAAAACAACAAAACATTGTATATGTTTCACGCCCGACTTCAAAGTACTTACGTTATTTATTTGGTGAGGAATTATTTCTTACTTTTTTGATGTGGTTTTTTAGAAGGCGGTTTTATTTTTTTATAAAAATAATTTTTATACGTATTAAAGGTTTGTGAGTGATAAAGGATTTAGAGGAGCCCGTGGCGCAGTGGATAGCGCGCTCGGCCTGCGATCGTTGAGGTTAAGCAACGTTCGCAATGGTCGGTCACGGGATGGGTGACCAAAAACTTTTCATCTCGAGCTCCTCCGTGCTTCGGAAGGCACTTTAAGCCGTTGGTCCCGGCTGCACTTGCAGTCGTTAATACCCACCAATCCGCACTGAGCCCGCGTGGTGGGTCATGGCTCACTCTCCTTATTCATCCATAAGAAAGGCCAGTGCCCCAGCAGTGGGGACATTAAATGGCTGATGATGATGATGATGATGAGTGATAAATAATAGTTGAGAATAAAATCAAAGCTACCAACTTAGTACCTACAAATTACCAACCTAACTGCCGCACTCAGAAACGCCAGTTAACTTTTTTGTTTTTTTTTATCCACAACGGGATAGCACTTAGCCTTCATCACACCTGATGATAAGTGGTGATAAGGCTGAAGGTGGAAGCGCACTACTCCCGGAATTCTCAATCACTGAGGAACTGGCTATCTTATCTTTAACTGCCGGAACACAATAATACTGAAAACATCATTGTTATGGCGTCAGACTTAGATAAGATGGTGGTAGCTAGCCAGGCAGACTAAGAACAAGTCCTACCACCAACCAAACCGAATACAATATGTACCCCCACTGGGAATCGAACCCGGGACCTCTAGGTCTGAAATCCGTGGTATGAACCACTAGACTACAGAGGCGGTTAAAAATTTCAATTGACAATTAAATCTCTTTCTGTCTCTTTTTTATTATGTCCAGTATCACAGCCATCTCTATCGTCTTCTACAAGCCATGCGCATAAAGTTGGCAACGTCTTTTTAAGTGAACCGATTTGACACCGTTTGCACCGTTTGACAGGTAAACAGCGAGTAAACCTCGAGTAATGAATCCTTTGGAGATGGCATATCTTCTATACATCTATACAAATAAATAAAATGTAACATATGTTTGTAACATTAAATAACCGCTTTTTACCACGTGCATATGACTAAATATACGATACATATACCAAAATGACATGTTTTTCAATTTTTGTCTGTCTGTCTGTTTGTTCCGGCTAATCTCTGAAACGGCTGGACCGATTTATACGACAATTAGAAGTAGTTTAAAATTGAATTCTAAGATTTTCTTACATTGTGACTTAGTTACAGGTGACGCCAATAAAAGTGTGGTAAAAAGCACTACAACTGAACTACAATTGAAACACTATTGAGACACGATTGTGACTTAACGTTAGCAGACTTGGCCCCCTGTTTTATTGTTCAGACGTCCGCGTCGAATTTATTTTTGATATTTTTATAACATAGCTTAGCGACAGACATCTAGTGACAGAAAAATATAGTGAAACTTGTATTCATAATGCTGCGGCTACATTAGCGGCCGATAATTCGTGCGAGTTGTCGCGCTAAAATTATCGTTGTAAGTTCACGGATTTAATATCTTTTTATCTAACACATAATATTTAAAAATGACCTTTATTTAGAAAAAAGGCAGTAAATATTATGATATTAGTGTGTCACTTAGTGTATTTGGGAATATATTCAACTAAAATATGAACCATAAAAATGGTAATTGTACTTACAATCCTATTTACCTGCGAAATTAGTTTATTTGGTTTATTGTCGTAAGTAACATTACAATTCAACACAGAACACTACCCCATTATTGATTTATATAGTTATAACAGCCAAATCGACCCGATCGCGATAAAAATCACAAAATAATCGAGTGGACGCTTTTCATCTACGTGATAAAAGACGCTAAATGAATCAAATCGGGTTCTGCTGTCATTTTCTTCCAACTCTTTCTCGCACATAGGTTATGATGTATGGATTTGTTTCTCACTCGCACCATTGTCCGTCTATTACCCCTAGTATAAATAAGTTTATGGTGTAGCATGCCTCACTTTTTCGTAAGTATGCCACCTCCATAGGATTTAGTACTCAGAGGAGTAAACCGGTTCACAGCTTGTTGCCGTTCCGTATCATAGCATGGCTTGTAGAAGACGATAGAGACGGCTGTGCCAGTATTGAATAAAGTAGGAAATATACATATTTCATTGCCAATTAAATTTAACTGACGTCTCTGTGTGGTGAGTGTCTTAAAAAATATAAAACTACTTTCTTACGGATTTAATCACTTGTATATTGTACACATAAATGAAAATAAATAAATAACTTCTAACATTCACACCAATTATCTAAGCCCATGTTAATTTCATTAAGAAACTGTATCATGGAAAACTTGATAACGGATAAATATATACTTAAATACTTTTTGTTTGTAAATACATACTGAATATACATACTTAACACCCAGACCAAGACAAATAGACATGTTCATGCACACAAATATTTGTCTTGTTCGGGAATCGAACCCGAGACCACTGGCGCAGAAGGTGGGTAGCCTACCCCTGCGCCAAATCGGTCGTCAAAACAACACATAATTGGTAATTTTAAGTTACTTGTGTTTTTAAGGCGCTACTCGGAAAAAGTATGGACTCTTTGATATAAAACTATAGGACGGTTAGAGTTGTTATAAATCTGGTAATAAGATATATATTTCTTCATACCTTTATCTAGAATCGTATAGTTTCAGAAACACGATTTTATGATTTTGGCTCGACACTTTTTATTTTCGAAAATACCTCAAAAAAATAAGAAATATCAAGATTATTCTTAAATGGGGATACATATACTATTGAAAATTGGTTTAATTAGTGGACACCAATAATATTTAGGATCGTATAGAAGCATTTTTTTAAAATCGCTATAGTTTTTGAATACGAAGTGATTTTGTGTTTTTTTTGCGTAATCGGCAAAATCGGTCTCACTTCCGCGCGCGTCGTTTTCTCATTGCTATCTCGCTTTAGCATAATTTGTCCGAGTATTGCCTTAAAGTCTAAATCGTAAAAAAGCGGTTTTAATTCAATGAACAGTTCGCAGAAATCTAAGATGTGCTTACTTCGTCTTACCTGCAAAGTCATAACATGACCTTGGCCCAACAAACGCCCCTGCTCGCCGTCACGAGGCGAGAGAGCAGTAACTGCAAATAAATTAACTCGCACAAGTAAGCGCTGACAATGCCCCGGCGCCGATGAGTTATCGGCAAGGCGCCTCTGACCCGCCTAGGGTTACCATCTGACAGGCATTTGCCGCATTTGACAAGCATTTTGAGATTAAAGGTCACAGCACATACATCAACTCGGAAAGGGATCGTAAACGTATCAACTCGAGCGGTTCAGTATTCTTTGTATGAAACCCCCTACTGCAAAGCACACTAATCGGAATCGTAACGTAATCGCCTCGCCTCGGGACCAGCTCACGAACCGCTTTGCGGGTCGCTCAACTTGCTATCCCCGCGCTTACCGCTAGTCGTCCACGCGCTCACGTCTCTCCGTACCCGAGCTTACGGCTCTACGCACAGTGGTCTGAAAATGAAAATGAACATCATTTTTTTTATAATTTTTTTTTTCTCATTTTCTGACATTTTTTTTTATTTTTTTTGTTTTTTTTATTTTATTTTTATTTTTTTTATCATTTTTTTCTCTCATTCTTTTTTTTTTTATATGGAACCACTGTGGGGCGAGCCGTAAGCGCGGCGTCGCCTAGCCGTAAGCGCGGCGTCACCTAGCCGTAGCCGAGCCGACGTACCGACGCTGATCCGGTTTGGTTACGTGCTTGCGTTAGGTTGACGCCTGGTTGACGGCGAGGCGAAGGCGATACGGTGTCGATCCCTTTCCGAGTTGATGTAATGTGCTGTGTCCTTTAGACAGGCGTGCGGCCGGCGCTGGTCAGAAACAGGCATTTTTAAAGTTCGATTTCGAACCTATGGTATTTGGTATTTGGTGTTGACAGTTTTCCGCATTTAGACCAAAAAACGAATTTCGAACCTAATAGGCACTCAATAAAAATTAAAGAAACTTAGTAGGTACCTAAGTAGTTCCTAGTTCTGTGTAAAGTAGGGACACGAATGGCAACATTACAGTATCGAGCAAGATCATTCAGATTTGGCACGTCATGAGAACGTGGCACGTATTTTTTCTTTTGGTGAATGCCTTGTGGAGTAAAGAAAACAATCGTCTGACAATTCGGTCAGATAAAATGATTATGGCTACCCAAAAAAAATTACCCATAACTTGTAAATATTTTGATGGTGTTTTTATTAGAAAAAAATATTTGTCAGAACAAATAATGTCTAGTGAAAATATATAAAAAAAAACAAATTTAAGTGTATTTCCTAGTGCAGCTACCTTGGCAGCAACTTTTTTGTGACAGGCATTTTTCTGAAAAATCAGACATTCCAGTCATCTTAGACAGGCATCCCTTCTCTTATGTGTGGTAACCCTAGACCCGCCGACTACGCCGACTTTGTTCACCCCGCTGACTATGTTCTCCCCGCCGCCAGCCGACTCTGTTCACCCCGCCGCCCGCCAACTGTTCACCCCGCCCCCGCCGCGCCGCCCGCCGCCCGCCGATGATTTACAACACCGCTCTATCGAGCTCGTAAATCCTTTCCCTTGTTACCCTCCACATGGACATCCTAATCATGGAACTTCCGCAAAAGAATTGTTTATTTTCCTTCTACAAATCGCTTGTGTGCGCACGAAAATTGTTTGCAACTGTGAATGGGACGAGACTTTCTGTTACAATAATCATAGCAATTGAATTATGATTTCTTGGAAGGACTTTGAAAATATACTGCTACGCTATAAATATCTGTAAGCTTGTAGATACATAGTTTCTTATATTCCGGCACTTTGACCTGTAAATCTGTTTATCATTCAAACAGTTTCGTGGAATTTTGGTTAATGTTGAACAGTAATCTGCTTCAAATTATTGTTACTTACTACCCAGTTTTGATTGTTCGTTATTCAGGAGTTTTGAACATAGTATAAAAGTTCAAACGGTCATTTCCATTCGATGATTGTTTATTTATACTATACTATACAAGAGGTACTTTGACACACCGAGTAGACTTCCCTGTAGAACTCTTTTATCGTCCTTTCTAAACGCGCTGTTGCCACTCCTAAGGGAATACCTGGATCGAAAGTTCGTATCACCAGCAAAGGGTACGTAAAAGGGAATTAAAATGTGAAAGTTTAGATGTTTGTATGTGTGTTACTCAATCACGCCAAAACGGCAGAACGGAACAGATACTTTGTAGCGGAGAGAAACATAGGCTACTTTTTATACCGGAAAAACATCACGTTACCGCGGGATAACGCCGTGTAGTTCACGCGGGCGAAAAGCTAGTTATTAATATATAATAGAATGTGTGCATCACAGACAACTAAGTTTGTCTGCGTCGTGCATGCTAGTTTCTAGATAGGCGCCATAATACCTACAGAGACGACTGCTGCAGCTTGATTAGGAGTTGTTTTGGAATCGTAAATTGCGTGTCGGTTAATGAAACGGTTTTAATTAATTAATATTGGATTAAATGTTTAATTTAACAATCGCAATACTGATTTTTAGCTATATTTGGATAACTGGGTGCCTACCATCAACTCTTATTGCGGTTTTGTTTAGGACCTAAACTGATCTGCTTCGCTTATTCGTACCACGACAGCTTAATATCAATGACAGCGATTCAGTGATCATTCAATGACATTTCACAGCCGCTGAGCTGTCATCAACTCTTATTTGACTTATAATATGACACCTGCAGGTTATACCCGTCCCTTTCACTCTCCGGGCATGACAGAATCGACTGAAAGAGACGGGTAGAAGAAATAAGCACACTAATCGTTCGGTCATTCACATTTAGCAATTCATTTGCGATCCAGTTTTAAGAAGGTCATACGAAAGAAAGCAATTCATTTTAGGAACCTATTCTGCATCGCGCTATTTATGGATTGCTGTCTTTAGGCACCCTGATCTCGTTTACCAAAAACAACGCAAGCCTAAGGTCTCTCCTATTAGTTATTTTCTCAATGAATACAAGGCGCTCCGATAATGTTGAACAAATAGCTATTGCGGTAAAGTTGCTGATCGCAATTCCCGGCTGGAAACTACCCCGGTTCCCTGGCTGAACACACTGTTAGCTTTGCCTCAATTAAAATACGCGCAGAGAAAGGAAACCTTTTATTAACAAAGTTTTAGTTGTAATTTATGTAACGGCGACGTGTAATGACTGCCCTATTCGTAGTTTGCTTTTTGCAAACGTGTTTTTTGTGAAAACTGTAAATTTTATTAGTCATGTTTAAGAGGGAGTATAAAGGCAAATTGCCAGTCTTAGATTTGTTTTTTACAATACAAATTAAATCACGAATTATTTGGAAAATAGTTTATAGATATTACAACATACTTGAAAGGGACTGGACTAAGTGAAAACCTAAAATAATAACATTTTGTCGATAAGAAAAATCACAAAGTTCTGGGTGCCTACCATCAACTTTAAGACAGCGATTCATAAATAGCGCGATGCAGAATAGGTTCCTAAAATGAATTGCTTTCTTTCGTACTGTACGATGCACGTACATGCGGTTTATTTTGTTAGTAGATAAAATTATAACTGACGCGGCGTAGCATTGACCGCATTTCGACTACCGGGCTGACGGTGCACTTTAAGACAAAATGTATTCTTATTGATTAGTGTTCGATTAGATTCCTTGACAACAACTCATGCGTTTCTTTTCTTAGCACTCATCTGCATTCTGCATATCAACCTGCATCTGATACCTTGCATCACTGCATTACATTTATTACATTTTGCATCAAACATTTTTTAGTCCTTCGCGACAGAACATTTTTTGGTCCTTCGATAAAGGACTTTAGATTCAATTTTTTCGCGTTAGTTTACTATTTCGGGAAAGAGTTGTTTCGAAGTCCTGGGTATCAACCAGTGACATCGCGAGTGAACCTGACCGCGTCCGCGCATCGGCGTTGCATCCTGCTGAACCTGCGTCGACGTGAGTCCAGCGATCCAGAGCCGCACATTCAGGAAGGAAGAGGTCCAGTAGTTCAAGTAAGATCTTTCCATATTTTTCTTGCATTGCAATGGAGGCCTTAATTGAGCGTCAGAAGCATATCTTTGAGGAGATCAAGAGAATCCATGCTAATTTTAAGAAGGATTCGGCCAGTCGTAAGTCTAGAGAATATATTGAAAAGAGATTGAAGGCTTTAGATAACTTATGGGCGGAGTGTCAGCAAAACGACGGAGAACTGATGAAGGCGGAGCAGAAAACTCATCAGTATTATGTTGAAGGCATCATCGGTGTAATCCAGAAATGGTATGAAGGTACACGCTTTGACTTATTATCGTGGAAAGCGGAGCAGAAGGAGGTTCCAGTTGTGGTGGAGGAACCGAAACCACCAACCAGTTCCGGGCTTCTTGAGCAGTTACAGCAAACCAGGTTTGACAGCACACAGTTTGTAAGTCATGACGGGAAAGCTGAAGCTTTGCAGCAAAAGAGCGATTTGCAGCGTGCCTATTTTAGAGCATTTAGCAGGTTAGTGGACTCGATTAGAGTGGATGAAATAACAGAAAAGTGGGAAATTGATGACAAATTGAAGTGCCTAGAGTCTCGCTGGAAGCCGATAGATAATTTACATTTGCACATCGATGGTATTTTGCTTGGAATGGATGCTGAATACTATAGAACTTTTAATGAACTTGAAACAAAATATGAGCATGTGAAACGGCAATTAAATATTAAATTAAATGCGTCAGTATGTCAACAACAATCGGTGCCAAAATATGAAATTCCTTTGTTTGGCGGCAATTATACCGTGTGGCCTACATTCATGGATTTGTATTCGGAAGCTATACATAATAATCCAGCTCTTACAAAAACACAAAAGATGCAACATTTAAAGGGAAGGTTGCGGGGCGAGGCGGAAAAGCTCGTCCAACATTTGCATGTTGCACCAGAGAATTATGATACGTGTTGGGATTTATTATGTCATAGGTATAATAATAAGCAACTTTTATTCACTAAGAACTTTCAAATATTTATGCGACAACCTAATGTGCAAAATCAAACATCTTACGAATTAAAACGGTTATATGACACATCTATGGAGACTATTCACGCTATACATAATTTGAACGTAGACACATCGACGTGGGATCCGATGTTGGTACATATATTATGTGAAAAGCTCGATTCCGAAACCTATTCAGATTATATGCAATCTAGATCCAATACACGTGAGTTGCCTAAGTTCGACCAGTTTATGCAATTCGTGGAAAGTAAATTTATTGCATTAGAGCCATTGCAACGAAAAAGGCCTGAAAACGGTGTTAGTTCATCTCAAAAACCAATGAAACTACAATTTAATGCATCTCGTTCTTATGGTAGAAATTACAACTCAAAAGCTCGACATGCTATCAGAGAACCAGGTCATGGGCGTCACCCTGCATGCAACTTTAGTTTAGGAAAAATTACGTGTCCATTATGCAAAAATGATCACGCACTGTTTAAGTGTGCCAAGTTTATTGAAATGACAAATAGAGAAAAATTGCACGTTTTAACTAAACACAACATATGCAAAAATTGTTTGTACGTGCATAACAAAGGTTTTTGTGGGTCAGACAAAAGGTGCAAAGAATGCAATTTGCCGCATAATACTTTGTTACATAGCGCTCTTAGCAACGTAGAACGGCCACCTATGACATCATCGGCAGCGCCGAAGTTGCCCTACGACAAACCAATGCAAAACAATTACGTCTCGAATACTGATGACGAAATACTATTACCGACTACATTAGTTCAGGTGGCAACGGTTAGAGGAGAATATGTGACGTTGCGTGCCCTAGTCGATCAAGGGTCACAAATTACTCTGATTACGGAGAATGCAGCCCAAAGATTAGGTTTACAGAGAGAAAAATTAGATGCAAGCGTATCAGGTGTTGGTACTTTGTCAAATAAAAGTAAAGGTAAAGTACACTTGAGTTGCAAATCAGTCTGCACCGACTATCAATTTGAAACCGATGCATTAATTATGACACGCGTCGTTAGTAATTTACCGAATGCGTCATTTGCAGTTAGCGACACGGAGTACTTTAAAAACATTACATTAGCCGATCCCGAGTATAACGTTTCGAGGCCCATAGATATTCTTTTTGATGCACACGTGTTTTCGGAAATATTGTTGTGTGGTCTGATTAAAGGACATCCAAACCAACCAATAGTGCAGCAGACACAATTAGGTTGGATCATGTCGGGCCACGTCAAAACATTTAACTGTCACGTGATCACGAATAATAGCGATGATTTTGCAAGATACTGGGAGGTAGAGGATATTCAGGATAAGCCTGGCTCCATGACGTCACAGGAACAATACTGCGAGGAATATTACACTGCAACAACGACACGGTTACCAGATGGACGATATGAGGTTCGATACCCCATGAAGTCAGGGTTCGAGAGCCAACTGGGTAAATCAAAACATCTTGCGTCAGCACAGTTTAAACATCTGGAAGGAAAATTAAATAAAAATACCCAGTTTTCAGACAGTTACAAAAAAATAATGACAGAATATTTGGAAATGGGTCACATGAAACCGAGCCCCATAGATCGTGAACCGATTTGTTATTTGCCCCATCATGGTGTTTTGAAACAGGATTCAGTGACTACGAAGTTAAGAGTAGTTTTTAATGCATCACAAAAAACTGGATCGGGTTTCAGTCTTAACGACCTCATGGAGTGTGGACCAAAACTACACCAGGATCTGTTGACATTGTTAATACGATGGAGATTACACAAATACGTTTTTACCGCTGATTGTGAGAAGATGTATAGAATGATCAAGGTCAGCGAGGAAGATCAACAATTGCAAAAAATTCTTTGGAGGGACAATAGAGAACAACAAATACAGCAATATCATTTATGTACCGTAACGTTTGGCGTAAAGGCAGCCCCGTTCCTGGCCTTACGAACACTGAAACAGTTAGCGCTAGACGATCAGGACAAGTACCCCCTAGCCAGTGACGTCATAAACCACGCTATGTACGTTGATGATGTACTATGTGGTAGTAATAGTTTAGAAATCGCCAAAGCAATGCAGCAACAGCTTATTGACATGCTCCGGGGTGCAGGGTTGACATTACGAAAGTGGACGAGTAATAATCCAGAGTTATTACATAACATCAGTGACAATGAGTTGAGCCAGACAACGTTACACTTTAAAAGCGAAGGCACAACAAAAGCGCTGGGGTTGCAATGGAATCCACAAACAGATTACTTTGCGTTTTCGAATAAAATCAACATAAACTGCACTAAATTGACAAAACGCGTGCTGCTCTCGGAAATTTCAAAAATTTTCGATCCGCTTGGGTGGCTCACTCCCGTAACACTTAGAGCGAAATTATTATTCCAACAATGCTGGCTGTCAGAGTGCGATTGGGATGACGCGGTGTCGGAAGATATACAGACCAAATGGCGACAATTTTGCAAAGACATTGATGACATTCGACAGGTGGAAGTACCGCGACACTTGGGAGATACTTCAAGACCTGTGCAATTACATGGGTTTTGTGATGCGTCTGAAAAGGCGTATGCTTGCATTATTTATTTACGCACTTTGACGCAAGATGGTGACAGTATGATTCGAGTCATCGCGGCGAAATCGAGATTAGCGCCAGTTAATACCAAACTATCTTTGCCACGTAAGGAACTTTGCGCGGCAGTACTGCTTTCAAGACTCATGAAAACAGTATTACGTGCTAATACATGGGAGAACCTAAGTTATGACATTTTCGCGTGGACCGACTCAATGATAGTCCTTGCATGGTTAAAACGAGATCCTAATACATGGAAAACCTTTGTCAGCAATCGAGTACGACAGATTCGTGACGACATCCCGAATATGCAGTGGGGTCATGTCAAATCTGAAGAAAACGCCGCTGATTGTGCCACTCGAGGGTTGACGTGCACACAACTTCTAAATCATTCTCTTTGGTGGCAAGGTCCGGGGTGGCTAAAAACTTTTGACAAGTCTTTGAACAAAAAGGAACACATTACTGACACAGATTATGAATTAAAACAAAAGCAAACATGCATAACACAATTACAATCGTCGTCAATTGTCATTGAATTAATATATAAACATAGTAGTATGAGTCACGTTATTAGAATCGTCGCATGGCTACTACGAATGACACATCGATTTACTCAGGGAGGCTATCTGACACCGCAAGAATTACATGTTGCAGAAAAATTTATCGTAAAACAAATACAACTACACGAGTTCAAGGACGAGATACTAAAAATAGAACATGACAACTGCATCAGTACCAGAAGTAACATCCGTAGTTTAAACCCCTTTCTTGATAACGACAACATTTTGCGAGTTGGGGGGAGGTTGAGAAATGCAAACTTAAAGGAAGACACCAAACAACCAATGCTTTTGCCCCATAATCACCGATTGACCGACATGCTTATCGAGCAGGCTCATCTACAACTTCTGCATGGGGGACCTAAACTTACATTAGCACATTTGCGACAAAAGTATTGGATTGTCGGAGGTTATCGTGCAGTAAAAAGGGTGATTCATAAATGTGTCACGTGCCGCCGTTTTAATGCAAAAACACAAAACCAAATCATGGCGGACCTCCCTACGCCTAGGGTAACAGTCTCTCGACCCTTCACACATACAGGGGTCGACTTTTCAGGCCACGTAGAAATCAAGGCCAACAAAGGTCGTGGGATAAAAACGCTACTAGCTTACATCGCTGTCTTTGTTTGTTTTGCAACCAAAGCTGTTCATCTAGAGCTTGTAACGGTGTTGAGTACAGCAGCGTTCTTAGCGGCATTTCAAAGATTTTGTGCAAGACGAGGAAAGCCACGTGACATGTATAGTGACAATGGCACAAATTTTGTAGGAGCCAACCGCGTGCTACGACAACAGTACAAGGCCATCTTAGACACAATTGACACCCCTTTCTTGGATAAAATCGGGGAGATGGGAATCACATGGCATTTCAACGCGCCTGCTTGGCCCAGTGCTGGCGGAATTTGGGAAAGGGCGGTCCGAAGTATGAAATTTCATGTGAAACGGGTAATAGGAGAACAGAAGCTAACCTATGAAGAGTTTTCTACGCTGCTATGCCAAGTTGAAGCATGCCTAAACTCGCGACCATTGTGCAATTTGACAGAAAGCATTGAGGACATTGAATGTTTGACGCCTGGTCACTTCCTCACCGGGACGGAACTTCTAACCATCCCCGAACCAGACGACTGCAGCATCGATTTTAGAAAGAGATGGCAACTGGTACAAAAATTGGGTAAGGATTTCTGGGATAAATGGTCTAGCGAATATTTACAACAACTACAAGCTAGATCAAAATGGCAGCAATCCAAACCAGACCCTCAATTAAATGACATTGTGTGCATCAAGGACGAACACTTACCAGCAGGAAAATGGGCACTCGGCAGAGTTATACAATTACATCCTGGAAGGGACGGCCATTCACGGGTGGTTACATTGAAAACTGCCAAGGGAGAACTTAAAAGGCCCATAACTAAATTAGTGCGTCTCCTTGAAATAGAAAAACCTGCAAATGACGAACAGACATACACGCGTAAAAGAAATCGAGGAAAAAATATGACGTGGAAAAGTTTATTTTGTTATACATTATTATTATTTATTGGAGTTTTGTCACCCTCGATGCAACAAAATCACTCTGGCTTTACTCTTACTTCAGTGAGTAACAACCAATCACTTTATTTTGATAAGGTCGGAGAACTGCAAGAGATCAAAGAAGAATGGAAATTAATATTTTACTATAATATGACAAATTATTGGCATAACATCGTAGTACTGGATCAATACGTAACGCATATCAAAGACTTTCAGAGAGAAAATTGGGTCATGCAATTCCAAGTGTTACTAAACCAATTAGATCAGAACATGAAAGAGTTACATTATTATAACAGCTTATTAACTTCTCAACATTTGATGCAGAGCAGAGTAAAAAGGGGGCTGGTAAATGGAGTCGGGTACTTAGCCAATACCTTATTTGGGGTACTCGACGAAAGATTCGCTGCAAAATATGAGAACGACATAACAACTGTTCAACAAAATGAAAACCACTTATTAACATTAATCAAGAACCAGACAAGCATTTTAGAAGCTGAACGTAACATTGTACAGAGAAACGAGCAAACCATGATAAAACACCTAGATATGATACGTAAACACCTTGCAACACTTGACAGAGAATATTTAGCTAAAAAATCAAAAGATGAAACCTCATTTTACGTTTTGACATCTATTATGGCCGCCGAAAGCATACTGACAAACCTTAAATTCATGCAACAAACCTTAATAAACACACTGACTAACCTGTATCAAGGTCACATCGATGTGCATCTAATATCGCCTGGTCAATTACAACAAGAACTAGATAAAATAGCTCGACATTTAGCTCACAACTTAGCGCTACCTGAGACTCATGACAACATAAAAGACGTTTATAAACTTCTTAGAGTTCATAGCCGCATCACACAAAATTATTTAATAATGGAAGTCAAGGTACCGTTGTTGAATGACGAGCCTTATGAACTAATTAAATTAATTAACATCCCACAACGCATTAGCCGGACTAAGGTTCTAAATATTATTCCTGCAACAAACCTTATCGCTATAAATATACACCGAGACACTTTTGTGCCACTAGATCAAACCGATATTTATGAATGTCAAACAATTAGTCAACAGAATATGATGTGCAAGTTCAATCACCCAGTATATGACATAACTCGACAGAAGTCTATTTGCGATACACAATTAATTAATTACCGTGATAAACACGGATCATTTTGCCGCGCAGAAAGTACGCTATGCAGCGATAACTGGGTCAAGTTACATCAATTAAACACCTGGTTTTATTATTGTTGCGGCGAGTGCATTGTACGCATCATATGTCCAACGGCCTTGACGTCACAGACGCTACGTCACATGGGACTGATAACGTTAGAGAAAGGGTGTGTACTGAAAGGAAACACCTTTATGTTATATGCAAATATGCAATATAGCGATAAAATTACAATTGAAACACCAAGCCTGATAATTCCAGAACTTTCACCTCTTAACAAGATTATCAATACTTCAGTTAATGTCCAGAATTTGTCAGTATTCCCGGAGACACATGAAACTCAATTTAGGAAACTACATAGCGATATCCAAAAGTTAAAAGATCAATCCACTATAGAGCCACTAACCTCGCACGATATGCATCATTATATTATGATTTATGTGATTATAGGCATAGGCGTTTTGCTTTTAATTGTCACTGTATACTGCTGGAAGGTCAAAACCGGAAAGAGTGGTAATTCGAGAGGGGGGAAGACTCATTGTGAGGACGCGAAGCCAAGCACAAGTGAGGATATCTATAGTGTAGTGCAATATGACAACAAAAAACATAAAATAGTGAATAAGTTACCAAGTGAATGTGATAGGGCTCGGCCCTCAGTGAACACCGTGACATTTGACACTAGTGAACCTAGATAGAACCTTTAGGAACATTAAGACTATGTGTTTAAGTGTGAACCTAGATAGAACCTTTAGGAACATTAAGACTATGTGTTTAAGTGTGTGACATTTTACAGCTCTTTTATAATTTTATATTTTCTATTTTTTAGTTTTACGTATCAAGTTTACTTTTACCTTTATACCTGATTATTTTTTACAATAAGTAATAAAAACAAAAAAAGGGTGTTACGTTAACTTATTGTTTATTGCACTAGTTCAGATTTAAATTTTATTGCATAGTTTTACTTTCATTTTGTTAAAGAAATTTTATTGCATAGTTTTACTTTCATTTTGTTTTTCTCGGTGGCAGTATGTACGATGCACGTACATGCGGTTTATTTTGTTAGTAGATAAAATTATAACTGACGCGGCGTAGCATTGACCGCATTTCGACTACCGGGCTGACGGTGCACTTTAAGACAAAATGTATTCTTATTGATTAGTGTTCGATTAGATTCCTTGACAACAACTCATGCGTTTCTTTTCTTAGCACTCATCTGCATTCTGCATATCAACCTGCATCTGATACCTTGCATCACTGCATTTCATTTATTACATTTTGCATCAAACATTTTTTAGTCCTTCGCGACAGAACACGTACTATGACCTTCTTAAAACTGGATCGCAAATGAATTGCTAAATGTGAATGACCGAACGATTTGTGCCCCTTTTTCTTCTACCCGTCTCTTTCACTCGATTCTGTCATGCCCGGAGAGTGAAAAGGACGGGTATAACCTGCAGATGTCATTTAGCTTGGCCGAATTGTAAGTCAAATAAGAGTTGATGACAGCTCAGCGGCTGTGAAATGTCATTGAATGATCACTGAATCGCTGTCATTGATATTAAGCTGTCGTGGTACGAATAAGCGAAGCAGTTCAGTTTAGGTCCTAAACAAAACCGCAATAAGAGTTGATGGTATTTCAGCTATAATCAATTAATTTTCATTGTGACGCATATTACTGAGCCAATAATTTAAAACCTAATATAAAACTATATTATCTAGCGACCCTATTAACGATTTGCAAAAATAATGTTTATTTTACGAGTAATTCAAATAAAACTAATTCGTTATGTAATAAAAACGTGGAGCTGGTTCGGACCATTAAAATAAGAAAAGTCGCATATCTTGGTCACATCTTGAGAAATCCGCAATATCGTCTTCTCCAGACCATCATGATGGGGAAGATTGCCGAAAAGCGCAGAGTGGGAGGACGCAAAATGTCATGGCTTCGTAACATCCGCCAGTGGACCGGCGTTAAGACGGTTGAACAGTTGTTCAGACTCGCCATGGACAAAGCCAAATTTAAGGAGCTGACGGCCAACCTTCAATAATGAAGCGGCACTTTAAGAAGAAGAAGAAGAATTCGTTATGTCAATTTTGTATGTGATTTTTTCTAGGTTTATACTTAAGGGGTTTAAGTAGCGACTCCCTATCAAAGAAATGTTTTCCCTCTATACAATAGATAGAAAAATCCGTCCTCAATATGTACGGACAGCGGCACATCAGATTATACATGTTGACCTTGAGACCGCCTTTATGCCCTACGTAATTAAAGCTGTTATCGTAGATCAACTGTTTGACTTGATGTGCTGTCGAGTGTACAATAATAATATTGCCGTAACAAATTGTAATGCTGATGTCAGTACCGCCTTACTCCATCTCATCATGTCGGTCAGGCAGCCGTTCATAAATGACGCGTTGTCAAAAGTACATCGTTTCCTTGATATTTTTCCTCCTTCCACGGCTATGGGGAAAATAGGAAAATACACTTCGTCGAATTCTGTCTACTATAATAATATGCGGACATCTGGGAGAAACGTAAAATTCCCAAAGAAATGTTTTCTTACCCTCGGTATGAATATGTAGATATTATTACAACGTATTTAAGGGTTCTCAGAAACCCTTTTATATTTCAGGATTTACTTTCCTGTTACATAAAATATTTAAATTATAGCGCGACGATAAAATCTCTCAATGTACTTATTGTTATCGTTTATTGTCGTTGTCGATATATCTTATATCGAAAAATAAGCACATTGAAAGTTATAAAAACCTCAATCCTAAAATTATAAATGTGTGAGGATAAGGATGTTACTCTTTAACATACAGTTTGTGAACGGATTTAGATGAAACTTTATAGAATAACACCTAGGTTACTTTTTATCCCAATATTCCCACGGGAACGGATACCTAACAAACACGCAAGTAAAACCGCGACGAACAGCTAGTTAACAATAAAATTCCATAATTTTTCATACAATCTAGAGTTCACCTAAAAGTAGTGATACATTCGCCTTTACATTCGAAAAGAACTCTCAGATAAAAGAGATTTTTATTACAGACTTACGGCCAGAATTAATAATAAATCCACAGATAGGGAGTCATGATCCTCTCATACTCGGCAGACGTACTCTAATTCAACGAAAAACGAAACTTCGTTATACCCATCCCTCTCACTCTCCGGGCATGACAGAATCGAGTGAAAGCGGCAGGGCTAACGAAGTTTCGTTTTTCGTGGAATGAGAGTAGGCCTACAGATTAGTTGCTACGCATCGTTTGATATTAACATAGCATTAACGACAGTTGCCTGGGTGTTGCTAGGTGTTACCTAGCAACTAAACTGGATCATGCCTATCCCTTTCTGTGGATTGATTATTAATTCTGGCCGTTAGTAACATTTTTCATGCACAAATTTTTAACAATCAATTTCAATCGAAATATATTTATTTTTCCCCATTAATTTCTGAACCAAAAACTCATTAAACGCCAACTGCAATTTCTGGGCGATATTAAACCGACTCGCGCCGAGTTGCGAATAATAAAATGGTAATGCGTCTGTTGTGAAGGCCCAATTTGCGAGGAGACGTGGGAACTTTGGCGCCAAAGTTCGCGGCGCGACCTTATTGGGCGCTGAACATACTTCTGGCTTTTAATGGGGAACGAGCATAATCTTAACGAGGTCACAACTACACACAAATACATACGGTGAGTATTTTTAAAGTGAAAGCTTCTATATCGGCATTGTGCACTTTTGTGATGGGTAAAAAATGTTAAGGTCGCGTCAGGTCACGTGACCGTCAGATCGAAAATTCGTAAGTCGGACACGTGACGCGGGCCAATCGCCGTAATTCTATGCAGCGCGTCTTCATCGCGTTTGGGTCTTGACGTTTGACTTCGTATTGCCGTAATGACATAACGACGCACACGTCACGCAAACCTATAATCCTACAATCCTGTCTAATCGGGTGACATCCGTGACAGAGGAACCACTTGCAATACGAAATTAGCTGTCAAAATAGACTGTCGTATGAAAACTGTTTTAGTTCCAAAGATTATCACCGGAACAGAAAACGTTGTGGCACTGTCAAAGCCGCGCGTTATCAAAAACGGTTTTGCACGTCAACTGCACGTACACTTGACTAATGCGTCATAGAATTATCGCGATCGGGGCCGATCGAAAAACTGTTACAATGTCATTAGAATACGAAGGCAAATTTCGCCACATTTGCCTACGAACCTAATTTTAGAAAACGGGCGGCATTAAAGCCTGAAGCCTTCGGTTCAAATCCAGTCCGTATTTTTTCTTTTTTTTGTCAAATTCCTTTTTTTTTTTGTGAAAAAGTCTAGGAAGCCTTTTCACTTCTGCCAGCACTCACGGAGAGCAACCCGTTTTTTTTTAATCTTTCGTAGACCTATGAGAAATAATTAAGATTAGAATCCCAACCTCAGTAGCTAAAGCACCTGTGCTATGGAAATCTGAAACAACGAAGGGTATTACCACATCCAAATATTAATATTGGTACACACAGACATGAAAACTTCGATTTCAACCGGGACTCGAACCCGAGGCCTCAGAGATAGCGGCACCTTGAAAAGCAGTGCGTAAACCACTCGATCACGGAGGTATATCTGCTATAAAATAAATCTTTGAAACCATAACATGTGCCATATTAAAATTATTAAATAACTCAAATGGTTCTTTGGAATTTTAAACTAGGCCATAAAATAAGTCGGGTGAAATTCTTATAGTCCACGCGGGACAGATTTAAGCATTTTGGAAAAAGTCCAGATTCCGCATATTTTCCTTCATAATATTCTCTATATATTATGCATAGAAATGGAACGTTGTAGGAAACTGCAGAATATTTCGGACAAAGATACCTATTGTGGTTCTCTCGATGTGGGTACGAGCAAACAACGTAGTAAAAAGCAGGTTTAGTTTCAGAAATTGGAACTCCGACCCGTAGCTCCTCGTTTGGAGCGAAGTGGAACAGAACAAGCAAAAGCAACAAATATTGGTGCAACTATTCGCAGCCCGCGCCCCGCCGCGCCGGAGGGCAAACAAGCGAAAATGTAAATACTTTGCGAAACTAATTTTGTTGTACATATTTCTAAATTGTTCGGGGAAACTTTCTGTTATTCCATAACTATTAGAACAACTATTTATCTCTACTTTAAGTATTCGAAATGTTATTTAAAATATATGTATCTGATTAAATTTCAATATATGTAGCTTTGTAAAATGATGAAATTTTCCAGTAGATTTAAAACCACATCCTTGCTTATGCATTTTTCCGCATGTCAGCAAGTTGTCTACCCGATGTCAGAGCATATTCATTAAGTTGGTGCGTGACTCGTCCTGTGATGCCTGACTTGCACTCCTGACGACGATACGTCGTAAAGTCACGCGGCCCATGTCACTCCATGACTTGCACTCCACGACGTCGCGACCCGCTCGCTCTGACCGTGTAGGTAATTCTTGTAAATCGTTTGTTCGTTTAATTAATGGCCTAGATTCAGCAGAAATGAGATTGATGTATTGTTTTGATTAGATAAATCAACAGACTGTTATCCATACAATAATGTGATAAAATTTATCTTACAAAATATAGTTGGAGACAATTTTAACAACTTCTAAGGTTTTGGGGACTGGTCGGGTTCAGAAGCAAGCTGGGTGCCTACCATCAACTTTAAGACAGCGATTCAAAAATAGCGTGATGCAGAATAGGTTCCTAAAATGAATTGCTTTCTTTCGTACTATGACCTTCTAAAAACTGGATCGCAAATGAATTGCTAAATGTGAATGACCGAACGATTTGTCTCCTTATTTCTTCTACCCGTCTCTTTCACTTGATTCTGTCATGCCCGGACAGAGATAGGGACGGGTATAACCCGCAGGTGACATGTTAAATCGACCGGGTTATAAGTCAAATAAGAGTTCTTGACAGCTTAGCGGCTGTGAAATGTCATTGAATAACCACTGAATCGCTGTCATTGATATTAAGCTGTCGTGGTACGAATAAGCGAAGCAGATCAGTTTAGGTCCTAAACAAAATCGCAATAAGAGTTGATGGTAGGCACCCTGGTCCCGGCTGCATTTGTAGTCGTTAAGATCCTTCAATCTGCATTAGACCCACGTAGAATATAGTCTGGAGAATGGTCGGTAATGACCAGTTTCTCAATAACAAATGGCTAATAGTCCAGGCAGTTGAAGCGTTAAAAACGAGTATGTCATTCGGTACTGGATTGCATACATCCAGTCAAACATCTCCTGAGGATACTCCGGGTTGGGGCGAAACACGTGTAGAGTAGTGTGATCGGTGAAGGTGCAAGTTTTGTGATTATTTGCGGAAGAAAGCTTCATATATTTATTTTTTCACAATGATGATTTTAGAGTGTGATTTTAGAATAAAATTAACATTGTCTATACAAAAATCAAAAACAAGGCATAAAATGAACCTAATTATTTACTTCTGCTATCATTTTGACGAAGATAAAGTCGTTTAAGGAATCGTGTTGATAGCTAGTTAGTTTGACTTCGAGTTCCTTTCATCAAAGTAAAATCAAGAGCGGAATCACTGGAAGTTATCCTAGGTTAATTTAAATAATGGACTTGAAGTGACGAATCTAATTAATCAATTCCAAGTTAGTCCCGCCGGTGACAACTCAACCCAGTGATTGTCCTGTTGCTTCGTAATTATTTTTCTTTGTAAATGGACTATTTGATTACCTACTGAGTCAGTCAATAATTTAGCTTTGGAAAGTGTACGACTCTGTAGGCTTCTTTAATTCAATGAAAAAGGAACTATTCGAATCATACGACTGATTCACGAACCATCGGAAATGCTCCCGACAGCGGAATGTATGCACTATCTCTGTCACTCACTATAGAATAGATAAAGAGAAAGCACAGAATTCGAATCCGATTCCGTTTCCGACGGGTTGCGAATCTGGGGGCAGGTAAGATTATTCAAATATTTTCTTACGACGAACGTAAGATTGTATCAAGATGTTTATTATGTAAGTTATTAGTACCTAGGTACTATTATGCAAAACGGTCGCTCACCTACAAGATGGACCGACCAAGCAAAAGACTCGTCATCTTCAAAACTATACACGGTCGTAAGAGACGCGCTGGACCGTGACCGGTGGAGGCAAATCATCCGCTCCAGATGCAACCCTGATGCTGACCACGATCCTCAGACATGCGGGACCGACCCCAGAGAGAGAGAGACTATTATGCAGGTGGTGGTACTGGTCGTAGAGCAACTGCTCAGCTTGAAGTTGGTTAGTGGTAGGACTTGTTCTTAGTCCGCCTGACCACCACCATCTTAACTAAGTCTGACGCCATAAAAATTATGTTTTCAGCATTATTGTGTTCCGGGCGTAAGAGATAAGATAGCCATTTGTCAGTGGATAAGGGTTCCGGGAGTAGTGCGCTTCCACCTTCAGCCTTATCACCACTTAACATCAGGAGTGATGGAGGCTAAGTGCTACCCCGTAGTGGATAAAAGAAGTGACTACAGCGAGAAGTAGCAGCTTTGGCTTGGAGTGTATAAAGCAGACGCTAGTCCTTGTATACAGCATAATGATTGTATCGATGTCGCTACGTATAGCAAACCGGCAACAACCGTAGTTAACCGGCCAGAGTGCATGGGAATTGATCCAGCCGCACTTGTTGGTACTAATTTAATTGAACCGAATACCAGTTCCAATGCCACTGTACTGACCTGCCCCCCTAGACAAGTGGCTTTTTATTAAGTATCGAATTCGCCAATAGAATAGAAAGAAAATGTATGAGATTGACATAAGCGATCGAAATGTCACGTGACCGCTAATGTCAATCCCATACATTTTCTTTCTATTCTACTGGCAAATTCGATAATAGAAAGCCACTTGTCTAGGGTGGCTGGAACACTTGGCTAATAGAAATGCTGTTAACGTATTATTTATAGAAGACTTAGGTGCTGGGGAAGGAGTGCGTTACCCCAGAAGGAATACGCCATGCATGAAAGCGTTTTTATTTATAAAAAGTTTATTTGTAGTCGAAAATGAGCTAAAATAAATTCTTCTTCTTCTTATTTTCAGTTTGCCCTTTTGAATTTCGCCATAGTTGAATTTTTAGCTCAGTTGTTGATAAGCATATTAAAAGCTTCACTCAGTTCAGAACTGTTTAATTATGCCACTGAGAACCGAGTAAAGTTGTCCCAACATTGTGATTGCGCAAACAGTCGCAACTCGAAACAATCGGTGTTACGACTAACCAGAGGGCATGGGAATGCCCCAGCCGCTCCTGTTGATCCTGATTTAATTGAACCGAATGTTTGCCGACTGCTAGTTCGATCACCACTGTACTGTCACGGCTGCCGGTAAATATGAACATTGTTTACTCTATTGACAACGAATTTACTCGGAAAAGCTAACAGTAGGTAGTGAAGATTTCTTTTGAAGTCACTGTGGTGAAAAATAAATTGAACAAATCATTTCAACTGAATGGACCCCAAAATAAAAACTCATGTCAGTAATTAAATAAAAATAATTGGAAATGTTTTTTGAAAGCAAAAAAGAAAAAACATTTATTTGGGACAAATACAAATATTATTATTGGATATCTAGTTAAACTTTACAAACAATTTAAACGTTAATAACTGCAATAGTCAGACTGTATTTCGGCTATTAGCGCCCACTCACAGCATAATACAAAAGCGTTACCACAATACTAAATAGATTCCAAATTAACTAACTAATCAAATGAAATTACAAAACAAGGACTAAGGTGTATGTGTATGTATGTAAGTACATACACTCACCACAATTCAACATATTTAAAAGACACAATACCACAGATTACTAAATAGTTACTAGTAACAGATACTGCACTCCGCTAAGCCATTTAATATAAATAGCAACTCTAACTATAACGCAATAAAGTGGAATTCAGCTTGTACGGCGCAAATTATGAACGGCCACTCGTTGCATCTCTTATATCGCATATATTCTAGCTCTTTTGCGGACCTAATTTCTATGTATTTGCACCGCCGGCGGTGAGGGCAGTGAGGGCGAGATTTGCGCGCTAGTACGTAGAGTGACAGACGCCTGACAATACCTCATTGCCTTACATTTTTATCGTATGTCCCAAAACAGTCCCGACTCAGCATAATGCTTGGCTTGTGACCAGCGCCACCCAGCGCTGATCTTTCGTAGTGATTTGAGGGCTGCATGACTTTTTAATAAATGATTAAAATTTTGGTATTTAAAACCGTGTTACTGTAGCGTCTGCTAGGTACCTACATTCTTGACGTTTTTCAAACTTTTAGTAGGTATTATAAATGACATTATACACTGATACTTCAGAATTCATTCTCCATTGTCAGTGTTAGCCATACCCAGCGTTGGATATTGCTTAACATTAAATTATCAAAAAGAAACGGAATGATATGAAAATTATTGAAAATTTCGACGGGTTTTTAAGCATTTGAACTTTTTTTTTCAATCCATAAGGAAGGCCATTGCCCCAGCTACACAATAAAATGGCTGATGATGATGAGAAAATATCGCACTGTATATCAGTCAACGGGTAGCTCAAATAGAAGAGCAGCTGCCCACATCGCTGCTTTAAAGAGCAATTTTATTTTTCTACTAATAAAATTAATGTGAAAGTTTAGATGTTTGGATGTTTGTTACTCAATCACGCCATAACGGCTGAACGGATTTGGCTGAAATTTGGAACACAGATACTTTGAAGCCTGGAGAAGAACATAGAATACCTACTTTTTATCCCGGAAAAATATCACATTCCCGCAGGATAAAGTCGTGATGTTCACGCGGGCGATGTTGCAGGCGGAAAAAGGCGAAATAATTAATAACACTGAATGCAATAAATGATATCACAACAGCATCATTAGTCAAGCCCCGTCATAATACCTTCGCAGCAAGGGTTCCATAAACGTCACAATGGCGTGCCCTCCACGCGCCGGCCATCCGGGCATCCGGGCAGCCGGGCAGCAGGGCACGGGGCGGTATCGACCGCGCAGCCTCCATCAATCTTGCGAACTGCGGACAGTGGGCCTTGGGCTAAATTCATTTAGTATACCTCCATTCATTAAGTAGTACTCTGGTTAGTACCTACCAGACGGGGGAAAAGATGCGGTCAGTGAAATTATTAAGTAAAATTACATTTAGCTTTATCTTACAGGTATTTCCTGGGTAAGCATTGTAAAGCACCTTAGACCGCATCCTGTTTGTTAAACAAGATGGCGGTCAAATGTCTTCATCATATTTCTATTTAAAAGAAAACATAGCTAATCATCAGCATTACCATTATTGTCAGTAGATGTGAACGACTGCAAATGCAGCGGAACTGACCGACCTAACATGCCATTTGAAGCACGAAGGAGCTTGAAAATATACCAATCCGTGACCGACCAAATTGCAAACTCTCTTATATCATGTCTTATATTTTACACTTTAATAACATTGAGGCCAGCAAATAGCTACATGATAGCGTCGAAAAGCAAACATTCGAATCAATTGATTCTGTTGAAATTTAAAAGCTCATTATACTAATTGTAGTACCTATGATATTGAAACATGTTTTACTTAATTAACCCCATGTCGATAACAGATTCATCAAACAATCTCCAACTTTTCTAACATAACAAATAAAGATATCTTTTCATAATAACAATCTTGACTAACTCGAACAACTTTAGTCCGTAGACAATTTCTGAAATAAACTTAACCAAGACAAGCATAAGTCGGGCGTATCTAAATGACCAGCCGCAAAAACGACTCGCCGAGTCCGAACTATTAAGATAATATGGTGGTCGCTGATACCCGTGTTTACGTGAATAATCACGGCTAGCTCGCTCATGAATATTTACCGCCGTGTACGTTAGTACATTATAACTCAATGGCCGTGGCAGTGGCAAAGCGCTCCGTGACCGTGGCGTGGGCGCCCCGAGAGCGAGCCGAGTCGCTCAACAATGGTGAGCAAAAACGGTCAGGAGCTCTATTTTTGAATCATTCGTATGACACCGAGTTGCCGCATGCGACATAAGTCGCACTCGTCTTCCAAGTCGCATGACGCAGATTTTCCATATTTTTGAATCGTTCGTTTCCAGTGCTGCCAACATAATACGATATGTCGGGTTTTATCCGTTTCACGCAGAATTTAGAAAAACCGGTAACTTCCGCAACGAAAACGGAACGTAATATTTATGTTTAAAAAACTTTTTTGACTGTCAATCAATGTCACAACATAAGAAAAAACTGTTGTGATTGTGAATTGTGAATTTGTGTTGCACTTGCACCGCATTTTTAAGTTGTTCCTTCTTTGTGCTTTTAGTTTTGTGACTATGTCGTCAAAACAATAAATTGTTTTTTACTAACAAAACGAAAAGATTTGCTTGTTTTCACAAACTTGACAAGAACAAGTAACGTGAGATGTGACACACGCATTGATTTTGACAGTTATTCTATCGCTCGCCTGTCTGCAACGAGTGGGTAGGGGCACTCGTTGCGGTCGAGCGATTCAAAAATACGGAATTTCAGATTCCGAACGAAAATCAGTAGAAATCGAGCGCTCGTCTCGACCCGAGTGATTCAAAAATAGAGCTCCAGGAGCATCGTTACCCGAGGGAACATAAGTCACTGGCGATTTGAGTTTGTAGTCATTGGAGGACTGGACAACTGGTATGAATAGTTTAATACTTGTGAATTCATTATGCAGACAAGGGGAAGCTATAACTTTGTTGAACTAAGATTTTAAATATGCAAATCATGGCAGAAATAAAACAATAAACATAAACTTTTAGTTACTGTTTTATTTTTGAAAGAAAAACACAGAAACGTTAGATCGAAATAGTGGAATTATGTAAGTGGTGGACGATCCAAATTCAACTGGTAATTCCATAGAAAAACGCGTTCTAGCGAACATAGAAACAAAGCTACTTATCAGCTTAAAAATATTAATATCAGTTAATCCAATTAATTACCTCGAACGCTTTCTAGTCGTCATTTTTTGAAAACTATTTGTTTTTGTACGCCATAGCTACACTGTAAACGTAAAGATCATCCATGAAAAGTCGAAAAGTTGTTGTTTGTTTTGCCTCGAAACTTTTATTTGTAAATATTTAACAGTGGTCCAAAAGTTGCATCTCTTTTCAATTTCCCGCAACGTCGGCCGGCGGCGTACTCATAAAATATTGACGTCGATAAGCGTCCGACATGAATAAATCATTTTCGACTTGGTGGAAATTTAACAAAAACCATTGTGGATCGGGATCTCGCAACAATTACTTATTCATTTGGCCGATATCCGCATGTAGGTCGGCCGAGTCCTGATCGTAATTCGTGCTCTTCGGATGGCTCATTAATTACGAGCCGGCAGACCTGTGAATAATATAATGGCCGACTATTAGCGCTAAGAACGGCCCCGATTCTAGCTCAGAATACGAGCACAATCTAACTACGTAGTGATACGGGTATTGTGTTGGACGTACTCGTAATTAGCGCTTTTCATTTATTTAATTTTATTTATTTACTAGCAGAAACTCGTGGTTTTACCCGCGTGATACCCATTCCCGTGGAAATATCGGGATAAATTATAGCCTATAGCCTTCCTCGATAAATGGACTATCCAACACAAAAATAATTTTTCAATTCCGTCTAGTAGTTTCTGAGATTAGCGCATTCAAACAATCAAACAAACAAACTCTTCAGCTTTAAATTATTAGTACCTATAGATTTGCTTATCACAATTATATAAAAGAAGTTATTTAAACTATAACATTAACAATGTATTTTTTGGTTATTTTAATATTTAGTTTTTTGCATTCACAATTCAATTTTTATAATAGAAAAATGGAAAATGATGTCCCATCGGAGCTAGTTGTGAGACGGGTCGATTTTTTTCTAAATACTTCATTTTCCATTTTTCTAATGTATTTTTTATTATTGAAAAATACTTCATTTTCCATTTTTTTATATATAAAAGAATTTATTAACAATGTGTGTTATGTGTGTCTGATTTTTCACGATTGAATCAGGTGAACCTATTTAACCTTAGGAAAATGGAAAATAAAGTATTTAGAAAAAATCGACCCGTCTCACAACCAGCTCCGATGGGACTCGAACCCACGACCTTTCGCTATCCGGGCGACTGCTCTAACCACTGAGCTACGGAGTCGTTACGAGAAGCGTCGAATTTATCAAATACTTCTTACACACTGTATAGCCCGCGTTAATTTCATCAATGTGAGGATATTACTACCCCCACACGCGAAAGAAATACCTTTCCAGATATTTGACAATCGCTAAAGAAGAAATTACTATGGCAAGTTATTTAAATTTTTACTTTTTTGCATTCACAATGCAATTTTTATCATAGGAAAATGGAAAATAAAGTATTTAGAAAAAATCGACCCGTCTCACAACCAGCTCCGATGGGACTCGAACCCACGACCTTTCGCTATCCGGGCGACTGCTCTAACCACTGAGCTACGGAGTCGTTACGAGAAGCGTCGAATTTATCAAATACTTCTTACACACTGTATAGCCAGCGTTAATTTCATCAATGTGAGGATATTACTACCCCCACACGCGAAAGAAATACCTTTCCAGATATTTGACAATCGCTAAAGAAGAAATTACTATGGCAAGTTATTTAAATTTTTACTTTTTTGCATTCACAATGCAATTTTTATCATAGGAAAATGGAAAATAAAGTATTTAGAAAAAATCGACCCGTCTCACAACCAGCTCCGATGGGACTCGAACCCACGACCTTTCGCTATCCGGGCGACTGCTCTAACCACTGAGCTACGGAGTCGTTACGAGAAGCGTCGAATTTATCAAATACTTCTTACACACTGTATAGCCAGCGTTAATTTCATCAATGTGAGGATATTACTACCCCCACACGCGAAAGAAATACCTTTCCAGATATTTGACAATCGCTAAAGAAGAAATTACTATGGCAAGTTATTTAAATTTTTACTTTTTTGCATTCACAATGCAATTTTATCATAGGAAAATGAAAAATAAAGTATTTAGAAAAAATCGACCCGTCTCACAACCAGCTCCGATGGGACTCGAACCCACGACCTTTCGCTATCCGGGCGACTGCTCTAACCACTGAGCTACGGAGTCGTTACGAGAAGCGTCGAATTTATCAAATACTTCTTACACACTGTATAGCCAGCGTTAATTTCATCAATGTGAGGATATTACTACCCCCACACGCGAAAGAAATACCTTTCCAGATATTTGACAATCGCTAAAGAAGAAATTACTATGGCAAGTTATTTAAATTTTTACTTTTTTGCATTCACAATGCAATTTTTATCATAGGAAAATGGAAAATAAAGTATTTAGAAAAAATCGACCCGTCTCACAACCAGCTCCGATGGGACTCGAACCCACAACCTTATTACTACCCCCACACATTGATCCTCACATATCCATATCCTCACATTGATGAAATTAACGCTGGCTATACAGTGTGTAAGAAGTATTTGATAAATTCGACGCTTCTCGTAACGACTCCGTAGCTCAGTGGTTAGAGCAGTCGCCCGGATAGCGAAAGGTCGTGGGTTCGAGTCCCATCGGAGCTGGTTGTGAGACGGGTCGATTTTTTCTAAATACTTTATTTTCCATTTTCCTATGATAAAAATTGCATTGTGAATGCAAAAAAGTAAAAATTTAAATAACTATTTAACCTTCTTAAAAACAAATCTAAGCGGAGGGGTCGAGAAATTCCACTCAGACAAAGTAAGTAACGTGCAAATCTAGTATTTAATAATGAAATATGGTGTATACTGGGTTTGTATTTTCCATCAACACCTACTTAAAATACTACGAATGTTCTTGAACTTACAAAACAGTAAAATTACTGCCACCTTATCAAGATACACAAAAACACAAACTTCGCTTCTTTACGACTTCTTTTATGTCATCCCTATACACAAGCATACGAGTATTATCGTCCCTAAAAACGGACGCATTATGGTGGCGGCCTTTACGAAGCCACTGTTTAACATATTATGATGGCCACACGTTTATCCGCCATCTCGGATGATGGCAGCGATGTGCTTAGCATGTATATATTATTATAACAAACTTATTCTAGCCATCATTCCTAGATCGATTAATTATTTACATTTTCTAATTCATAAGATATAGTTACTCAGCACTTAATCTGTGTAGTAAGATAGCCCCAACTTATTCTCTACTAGCGGATCCTCGCGGTTTCACCCGCGTGGTACCCGTTTCCGTGGGAATATCGGGATAAAATATAGCCTATGTCACGCGGGAAGAATGTGGCTTTCTAATGTCTCGTCGAATCCAGCTTGGATGGGCAGCGTTTGGGAAGCTCCGACATATATTCGCGACCGAAATACCTCAATGTCTCAAGACGAAAGTCTTTGACCAGTGTGTGTTGCCAGTAATGACCTATGGAAGTGAGACATGGTCTTTTACTATGGGTCCCATAAGAAAGCTCAAAGTCACCCAGCGAGCAATGGAGAGAGCGATGCTTGGTATTTCCCTGCTCGATCGAATCAGAAATGATGAGATCCGCAGGAGAACTAAAACAACCGACATCGCTCGAAGGATTGCATCATTGAAGTGGCAGTGGGCGGGACACATAGCGCGGAGAACCGATGGCCGTTGGGGCGGAAAGGTTCTCGAATGGCGACCGCGTACCGGACGACGTTCCGTGGGCAGGCCCCTACAACGACCGACGATCTGGTCAAGATCGCTGGAAGCCGCTGGATGCGGGCAGCGCAGGACCGATCGTTGTGGAGATCCTTGGGGGAGGCCTATGCCCAGCAGTAGGCGTCGTTCGGCTGACATGATAATGATGATGATTATGAATGGTGAAAGAATTTTCAAAATCGGTCCAGTAGTTTCGGATGCAAACAAACAAACAGACATACAAACAAACAATCAAATCTTTCCTCTTTATAATATTAGTATAGATTAGCGGATCCTCACGGTTTTACCTGCGTGGTACCCGTTCCCGAGGGAATATCGGGATAAAATAAAGCCTATGTCACTCGGGAAGAATGTAGCTTTCTAATGGTCAAAGAATTTTCTAAATCGGTCCAGTAGTTTCGGAGTCTATTCGATGCAAACAAACAAACAAACAATCAAATTTTTCCTTTTTATAATATTAGTATAGACTAGCCTTCCGTTCGTGGCTTCGCCCGATTCGACTACACGACGTTATCCCGCGGGAATGTAACATTTTTCCAGGATAAAAAGTACTCTATCTCACTCTCCAGCATCCAAACTATCCCCATACCAAAAATCACGACGATCCGTTGCTCCGTTTTGACGTGAAAGACGGACAAGCAAGTAAACAATAACACTTTCACATTTTTAATGTTAGTATATGGATTTAGTAAATTACTTTTTCACTTCTCATGCTCGTAAAGTTCGTGTTTATGTTGGGTATAGGCTGCATAAAATCGCTTTTTATGCTCTAGTGCATAAAGTAAAATCTTCGTCTAAGTCTCAGTCAGACTCTAAGACAAAGGTCGTCAGGTAAACAGTCACACACGCAATTAAACTTCGTTAAATAAACTTGTTGTTTCATTCTGTTTCTTAAATTTTTTACATTATCCATGTTAAATTACTAAATGAATAAAACTAGGCAAAATTAATGAGTTTTCTAAGAAATAAGTATTTCAAGAGCATAAGTTACCGTGCTGCCACTGCCACATATAAAAAAAATAAAAATAAAGTCTTCCCGCCAATATGGCGGAGTCTTTATTTTTTCTTTTTTGCAATAATTTTATTTATTTTCCTCACACTCGAAGTGAAAAGCAGAGTGTATAACTTGTGCATAAAACCCATTTTACCCTCGAATTGACTATCCATCCTCGCCTACGGCTCGGGTGGATACATACGTCTCGGGTAAAATGGTTTGTTTTATGCACTTGTTGTACAATCTACTATTTATTTTTAGCAAACTTTAAAATCATGTTTTTAGTATAAATTGGCCGTGGCCAAGTATGCTCGGCACTTACATCGGTGAGCAGCTTGCCGAATGCCAAATGCCAAATGCCCAACTTAGTTCTATTGCTGTTTTACTTACTTTTCGGTTTCACAAGTTGCTCCACGAGTGCCACAAACGGAGCGAAGTTTTCATCCGAAACATGAATACAATTCGTGACTTGAAAGCATTGAACTGAACACTTGATTTGAATAGTGCTATTTGTATGAAAAACACGCGCCAAAGGCTCAGTAGAAGTTATCAATTTTCATTGTTTCGCTTTTTGACTATAGGCAATAGTCCGTTTAGACCAGCTTCTCTGTCTGTCTGTGTGTTACACAATCACACCTAAACTACTAAACCGATTTGAATGAATTTTGATACAGAGATAGTCTAGAGCCTGAGAAAGGACATAGGCTACTTTTTATTCCTGAAAAATATCACCTTCCCGCGGGATAACGTCGTGTAGTACACGCGGTCGAAGCCGCGGGCGGAAGGCTAGTTTAAAATAAAATTTAAAAGAGTCTTGAATGGGTGGTATGGCCAAACGGACTACTTATTCAACATTTTATTTAAACAGAATAAAACATATCTAGCAATATCGCTGTCGGATCTTTCCTGCTGTAATGAAACCTTAATACTTACCGTATTTTATATTTGTTGTTTCTTCAAAGAAAACGCATTTATCTAATCAATAAACTTAGTACAATTGTACTTTCGTTTATTTTGTAATTCCTCTTTGTTATTTGTATAAGTTGTCTGCGTAAGTAGACGCAGCCGAGCGTAAGATCAAATCTGTAAACATTCATTCCGATCTCTCTTTAAGTAAGCACAGTACAAGCACAGTACAACCAAACAAGCTCTTAAGGTCAGCTTCTAAATCCAAGTAGGTACTTCGAGGTACCGCCACCTTTAGTTCCGTCTCGGTAGATCCGGGTCCATCCACAAACATCCTCACAGCCCCGAGACGAGCTGAGCGCATAAATAAAGCAATAACGTGCCCGAAAACAATTTGTGAAGCAAATACCGGCCGCGTAATGGCTGCGCAGGGCTGCCACTAGTCAAGTTGTTACGGGTGCGTGATGTGGTGACCGTCCACGAAAGAAGCAAGGAAGGAAGAAAATACTTTTACTGACACACACACACACACATACAGAGCAAAAGAGGACGGTTAAAAAATGAAAATAAGACACGATGATTAGACAAACAAATACTTCTTCCGCTTACATGCAATAAAGAAATAAGATAGAGATAAGATAGAGTACGACAACCGGTCCAGGTGGAGCTTCTCCAGTAAGTCGTGGGCCACACTGGAGCGACCGCGGGGCGCGGAGGCGACCTGCGGATCCGCAGGACGCGCGAACACGTACTATTCCCTCCGCGCCGGTCGCGGCGACCGCTGGACGCGCCAGTGCGGCCCCTCCCGTCCGTCTCAATATGTTAGTTTTTCCCGCTCAACGCGGACGCAAGACGCGCCGCTCCAGTGTGGCCCACGACTAACACAGAACTCGCGTGCAGGTGTGGTTTCACTCCACAGACCATGGCCCACCTGATTGATTGCTCTGCATACCCGGACACCTGCACGCGAGAAGACCTCATGTTGGCTACGGATAACGCCGTAAGTTTTGGGCCTACGTCATCTGATTTAAGATTGAAGAAGAAGATAGAGTTTCTTAATAATTAAGCACCCAGCCAAACTAATTAAGGAACCGGAAGATGACCATAAAGACTTAAGTATTTTGTCATTACGCAAAATATGTTTCAAATTAATTGCACCTGTGTAACATATCATTTTTTAATATGTTACATGCATAATAAACTATGATAGTACTAACCTTCATTCCTGTTTTTTATCCAATATTTTGTACCTTTACACAACACAGTTTTTATACATCCCTTATTGCAAAGTACATACATTCTCATTAACTCAATTCCAAACAATAATTGCTAATTTTTACATCTTAGGTACACTTATATTTGTCAACAAACATCTATCACGTCTGACGTTTGACATTTAATTTTATCAGAGTAAACATCATAATTTTTGAACCACTGGCTCAATCTTGTGAGGAACAGCAGAACTATTTCCACGAGCAATTATCCAGAGATATACGTCTTCTCATTCTTGCATGGATGTCCAGCTATTTCCATCTCTTTTTCTTATAAAGACACCTTGCGTTGAGAGTCCACACTTCATCAAACTTTAGCGCCATCTGGTGTCAAATAGTGGCAAAGTATGCCGCACATATATTGTCATCTCTCTCACACCTAAATGCATAGCCATCCTGTCATCCCGTTCATGCAACAGCACCGAAACTGACATCTGGCGTAGAGTAGCTCTCTTGCTTTAATAATTGAACTTCTACATATTGAGTCCAGATTATCTATGATACCTAAAAACTTTTATCAATAACATTATGAATATCTAATTTACAATGAAAGTAATTAGTTATTCATATTCTACAAATCTGCCTTTATTTGATTTTATATAATTCTTCATTTATCTTTAGCTAATTTTCTTAACCATAGACTATATTCGGATCATTCTAGAAATGTACAAGTGAGCATTGTCTATGCTACTTACCTTGGAAAATTCGAGATTGATGGTAAAGCAATATGAATTAAAAACAAGATTCTAGAAAAGTCGTGGCAGAACATATAAATAGGGCCCGTCTGGCCCCAGTTTTTTTCTCTCGATAACCGCTACTTAACTGACTGTGAGAAAGACTGTGAAGCAAAGTCACTGTGAACTGTTATTGCATAGACATTTTTTTACCTACGTAGTTTTTCCCTGATAAATCTAACTGTCCTAAGCTGCATCATTGTGTGAACACTGCAATTTTCTTGATTCGTCCTCGATCTTCAGCGTCCGGGTAAGTCGATCTGCTAAATGGCAAACAAATTACCAACATCTCTTTATGTCACTGCTTTGGCATAACGCTGTGTTTTCTTCTTCCTCGACAGTTCTTATTATTGACTGGACTACCTGTCCGGAGCGAGCACCTGCGAAGCTGACATCATACCGGCGAGCCCTCGTTCGCTGACCTTAGGCCTTGAGAGACCGGCGTTCGCAACCCCTCCTCGGAACATAAGTCTCAGGTGTAATCGTTCTTATATCTTTATCTCTTAACTACATCTCTCCATACTCTCTTCGTTTATGAGCTGTTCATAAACGTGGCGCCCATTAATTGTCTCTAATCTTCTCCTCTCTTATAAGTTTAACTTAACTACATACATATAAGTATTACCTACCTACCTTTCAATTTTGTAACACTCCCAACTTGATTTAAACTACACTTGTGAACTTATAAAACGTTTAATATTGAATAACAACCATATTTTAATTTGTGTTTGTATTTGTATATCCAGTCTGACACGTTGTAAACCTATTTTAAGGATAGCGATAGCCTAGGTCTCCTATTCACGTAAATTTCTTTTGTAACCTTATTTGTCTAGTGTAAACTTCATTACCTGTTTATGTAATTTCCAACTCAGTGAGAATATTGTAATTTAAGTCCCTCTGACAGTGCAACAAGTGAGCTGCAAAATAGAATAATTATCCCCACGCCCTGTATTTCTTGTAAGGACCTAATTTTACATGTCATAAAAATAAAACTTCACATTTCATTATATTTCAATTTCTTTTATTTCACATCAAAACCTATAGTTAAAAATAATTAGTTACATTTAGCGCCCAACGTAGTTTGCACTCAATTCTTTGTTGACAGTTTCTCACTGGGTTTCTACCTCTTTTATATTTATTTGTTGTATCTCTCTCTCAAATTGTACCTGTATCAATTTCAGTGATGGAGCATACTGCGTTCTACGGTCTCCTCAAGGACGAGGTCAGCTATGAGCTCAACCTGCGGGGAGTGGAACACGAGCGTGGTGCCACAGCGGAGACGTTGGCTGCCCTGCTAGAGAAAGCTGAACCGGCCGCTGTAGAGGTCGAGGACAAATTTATTGATTCCCTTGATACGGGAATAGAAATAGAGGTATGTGCACGGAAGTTGGCCGAACTAAGCGCTCTTGTCCCCAAGTATTCTACCACTACACATTTCCAAAAATGCTGGGCAAGGTTGACTCACGTTATAGACCGACTAGACAGACTGACCGGGCAGACCAGGGAGCAAAGGCGTATAAAATCTTCGTCACTGGAGGAGTTATACAGACTCCGCTTTTGGATGTCAAATAATCCACCGCGCAGTAGAGGTCCTTCTCCGTCAAGACAACACCTACATCCGACTGCTTCCCGTGATGAAGAAAACCGCATCACAGACGTTCGGAAGAACGGTGTCGATGGCGATGTACACTCTGAGGGAGCATCTATCCCTGTCCCTCCTCCTCATCCCTCTCACTCCTCTCCTTTTCTCAGAAATTCTCCTATATTAAAGTGGGGCGTAACTTTTGACGGACACACCTGTGTCTTAGAATTTATTACTAAAATTAAAGAATTAGCTGCCTCCTGCTCTGCCCAAGACCATGAACTGCTCTCAAACTTCTCACATCTGCTTACTGGTGATGCATTGGTGTGGTTCCGCGGTTACAGGGACAATATAACTTCTATGGCTCAACTTTTTGATTATCTAAAAGAGGAATTTATACCTGTTGATTATGACAGACGACTTCTACTGCAAATAAAAGGCAGATTGCAAGATAAATCTGAAGACATAAAAATTTATATCAATCTCATGCTTTATGAGATGTCTAAACTATCTAAACCACTCTCTGAAACTGAGAAGTTGGATATAATATTATCAAATATGAACACTTTTTATATTGCAAAATTAGCTCTCCATGATTTCTCTTCGACTGCGGAACTCAAATCAGTGTGCTCCAGGCTAGACATAGCAAAGCACAGATGTGAGAATAGAGGTGCCTTAAATCCTGGCAATACTGCTATTGTTCCCGGTTTCACAGTGAAATCTAATCTTACTAAATCGGTAAATCAACCGTTTATTAAACAAAAACCTTTATCGGGAAATGTTGCTACCATCTCCCATAATGCTTATAATTCCGCCATGCTACAAAAAGATAGTGTCACTTGTTTAAAGTGTAGTGGCAAACATCACTATTCAAAGTGTAATGTATACAATACACCTATATGTTTTAAATGTAAAAAACCTAATGTGCTTACTCGCGACTGTACTTGTTCAAAAAACTGAATAAGCGGTCAGTAGCATGTTCTCTCTCTCTTAAACCTGAACCTTCAAAACTAACTAAACATACTACTGACCGGGAATGGCAGGAATATCTAACTTTCTTAAAAAACTTTTTCTCCTCTCAGAAGATAGCTCCACTTTTTGAGTCAAACTTGCCTGACAACCGTGCGTTTATCAAAGTCAACATTTTGGGAACAGAGTGCTTGGCCTTGGCCGATTCTGGTGCATCAACTTCTATACTCAGCAATGATGCGCTAGGAACGCTTAGGGAATTAGGTTTACAGACTCATCTTCAGCCATCTTCTAAAACTCTTAAAGTTGGCAATAACGCTAAACTTAATATTTTGGGATCCATTACGATACCTATTACTTACAAGTCCAATCTAAGACTAATTACTCTCAATGTATGCACAGATATCAACAGTCCTCTTATTTTAGGTGTAAATTTTCTTAGGGCATTTAACCTATGTCAGGATATTCTGGAATATACGACCGACTCTCAGTGTACCTCTGCTTTCAACTCTTTAATTGACGCAAACACACACTTACATACTTATGAGGATCTGTCGGTTGTACAAAAATCTCAGATTGATAACATTATCACTGATTTTAAAAATATTTCTGCTGATTCTAACAACTTAGGTCTCACTGATCTTGAAGAACATGTCATTGACACTGGTGATCATCCCCCAGTGAAACAAAAATACTACCCTATACCAGTTCACTATAAACAGCGGGTCGAGGCTGAAATTAATGATATGTTAAGAATGGGTATTATTGAAAAAAGTAATTCACCCTGGAATTCCCCTCTCTTAGTAGTTCCCAAACCTAACGGAGACTTAAGGATCTGCCTAGACAGTAGAAAACTGAATAGTGTCACCAAAATAGATTCATATCCTATGCCGCGTATCCAAGACATACTTGATTCTCTTAATAATGCTAAATTTCTAAGCTCTATTGACCTGAAAAGCTCGTTTTTTCAAATTAATTTACACCCAGACTCGCGGGAGAAGACTAGTTTCTCCATTCCTGGGGTTGGGGCTTTCCAATTTTGCCGCATGCCTTTCGGACTTGTCAATGCATCTGCTAGAATGATGAGACTTATGGATAAAGTCTTTGGACCAGAGTTTGCTGGCCGTCTGTTTACCTACGTGGATGACGTAATACTGGTCAGTAATTCATATGACGAACACGTCGAGTTATTGAAGCGTGTCTATCAACGTTTAAAAGAAGTAGGTCTCACCATCAATTTTGACAAATCAGTTTTCTGCAGATCTTCCCTTAAGTTTCTAGGGTTCATCGTCGACCGACACGGACTACGCACTGACAGTGACAAGGTTAAGGCCATTTTGGAATACCCTGTCCCTACTAACCAAAAAGAAGTCAGACGTTTTCTAGGCATGGCGTCATGGTATAGGCGTTTTATCCAAAACTTTTCTTTAGTAACTGCTCCTATAAACAACCTAATTAAAAAACAGCCCAAGGGCAAAGCTTTTAGTTTTCCGCAGGAAGCTCTCCTTGCCTTTAACGAGATTAAGCAACGTTTGGTATCTGCACCCATTCTTTCTATACCTAAATTTGATAAGCCTTTTATCATCTCTACCGATGCCTCTGATTTAGGTCTCGGTTGTGTCCTCTCTCAAAAGGACGACGAGGGTAAAGAACATCCTGTCGCCTTCGCTAGCCGTTCTCTTACTAAACCAGAAAGAAACCATGCTACTACTGAAAAGGAACTAAATGCTTTAATCTTTGCTCTAGAAAAATTTAGGGGTTATATTGAAGGCTCTCCCTTCCCCACTACGGTTTATACAGATCATAGTAGTCTGAAATGGCTTGTCAGTCTTAAATCTCCTACAGGAAGATTGGCGAGATGGGCAGTCCGGCTTTCTCAATTTAATCTAAAAATTGAGTATCGTAGGGGCTCTGATAATGCCTTGGCCGACGCTCTTTCTCGTTCATTTCCCGTAAATGTCACTTCTGATGACGATCCATCTCAAAACTCCCCTTCTTCTTCTTCTACTACCAAAGACTCTTGGTACCTCAAGAAAGTACAAGACGTCAAATCTTCTCCCCACAAGTTCTCTGATTGGAAACTAATTTCTGATCGTCTCTATAAAAGGATGAAAAATTCCAACCCTCTCTCTGCTGACTGTGAGTGGAAACTCGTGGTTCCTTTCGAATCGCGGCATGACGTCATAGCTAAATGTCATGACCACCCGAGTGCAGCCCATTTAGGCATCTTTAAGACTTTGAAACGTCTTACTCAATCTTATTATTGGCCATCTCTACATAGAGATGTCAAGAAATACATCAAAAATTGTCAAGTTTGCTTGGCGTATAAGAGCACGAATGAAGGTCCCCCAGGCATCATGAAAAATCCCAAACAGGTCCAACGTCCCTTCCAAATGATATCTACAGACATAATGGGTCCTTTACCTCGATCTTATCAGGGCTACAAATTCATTCTAGTAGTTACTGACGTTTTCACTAAGTATACATGCATATTTCCTATGAGGAACTCACTTGCCAAGACAGTAGTTTCCATTATTGAAAACAATATATTTATGAAATATGGGATTCCTCAAACAATTGTCATGGACAACGGTCCCCAGTATATCTCTAATGCCATGAAGGATTTAGTTGCGAAGTATAAGGTTCCTAATTCTTTTTATAACTGTAGGTTCCTGCCACAAAACAACCCTTCTGAAAGGACTAATCGTGTCATTGTCACTGCCATATCTTCCTATGTAGGTATAGACCACAGAAAATGGGCTGATGAATTACCAAAAATTGAGTTTGCAATCAACACAGCCGTTAGTGAATCCACTGGTTTTAGCCCATACTTTCTAAATCATGGCCGCGAAGCTGTACTCTCTGGTGACTGGTACCCTAACTCTCCACTTAAAGAAGAAGATATTTTGTTTACCGACAGGACTTCATACTCATCTACTCTACCTCATCTTAAAGACATTTTTATTAAAGTAAACTTGAACATGTCCAAAGCCTACTCCAAATATAAAATTCATTACAACAAAAATAGGCGTGATATTGAATATCAGGAGGGCCAGACTGTATGGAAGAAAGAATATCCACTTTCTGATGCTAGTAAATTTTTCACTGCAAAACTTGCTCCTAAATTCACTAAATGTATTGTGAAAAAGAAGATCTCTCCTCTTACATACATTCTGAAGGACTTTCACACATCCAAGGATTTAGGCACTTGGCACATTAAGGACATTTTAAAATCTGTACCTATATAACTACACCTATATTTTGCTTATTTCATTTTATTTATGTATGTGATTATCTATATGTATTTTTCTCTTTTCTCTCTTGCTCTGCATCTAGGTACTATCTCCTACTTACCTTATCCGTATGGTTGCCGGAGAAAGAATAGTACCATCGCTCTCCCCTTGCGCGTCGTAAGAGCCGACCAAAAGTCCCATTTTCCCATCCTATATTTTCCTTCATCATGACACCCATTCCCTTACCTTATCCGTATGGTTGCCGGAGAAAGAATAGTACCATCGCTCTCCCCTTGCGCGTCGTAAGAGCCGACCAAAAGTCCCATTTTCCCATCCTATATTTTCCTTCATCATGACACCCATTCCCTTACCATATCCGTATGGTTGCCGGAGAAAGAATAGTACCATCGCTCTCCCCTTGCGCGTCGTAAGAGCCGACCAAAAGTCCCAGTTTCCCATCCCACATTTTCCTCATCTTCATACCCATTCCCAAACCCTATTATATATATTCTTTTATGTACTTTATTTTTTTTGTATGGTTTTTTATTATATATATATTAATTTATAGTATCTAGTTTATTCTATGGGACGGCTGGTAATCCCATAAATGAAAAATCAAAAGCCTTACTACTCAGAGCGGATTGTAACTCTGTATAAATATGCCTTAACGACAACAGATTATTCTTATCACACTAGTATATTATACTCATCTATATATCAGAGCGGCTGCGACTCTTAAAATAGGCCATCGGCACTCCATTTATTTATGTATATCCATATTTATCTAGTATACGCACACCTTAAATTTTCGGCAAGGGCGCATGGTACATAGGCCAGAAGTAAGACCCACCGTCGATATCAATTATCTGTATTGTTTATGTATTCCGTTTATTTATATAACTTATTTGTTTACAGCTGGCATGTAGTATACGTATATTGATTATTTTTTTGTTGTTTTTGCTTTTGTTTCCTTTTGCCCTTTCCTTTCCTTACTTGATACCCAACCTACAACTTTCTTTACTTTCCCACTCTACTATACCGTGCTATCCATTCCTTCTTTCTCTACACAACCTTTTCTTTCTCTACACAACTTTCCTTTCTCTACAATTTTTTCTCCTCTTGCTCTATTCTTGTTTTACCCATTCCCTTCATGCTTCCTCACGCTTTCGCTTTCTTTTCTTTACTGTGTGGGGATAGTGACCTGTCCTTCACTCACCTCATCCCAGTTCCTTTCTTTATTTTTTTCTTTTTTTTTCTCAACTAATGAGGTATTGTAACATATCATTTTTTAATATGTTACATGCATAATAAACTATGATAGTACTAACCTTCATTCCTGTTTTTTATCCAATATTTTGTACCTTTACACAACACAGTTTTTATACATCCCTTATTGCAAAGTACATACATTCTCATTAACTCAATTCCAAACAATAATTGCTAATTTTTACATCTTAGGTACACTTATATTTGTCAACAAACATCTATCACGTCTGACGTTTGACATTTAATTTTATCAGAGTAAACATCATAATTTTTGAACCACTGGCTCAATCTTGTGAGGAACAGCAGAACTATTTCCACGAGCAATTATCCAGAGATATACGTCTTCTCATTCTTGCATGGATGTCCAGCTATTTCCATCTCTTTTTCTTATAAAGACACCTTGCGTTGAGAGTCCACACTTCATCAAACTTTAGCGCCATCTGGTGTCAAATAGTGGCAAAGTATGCCGCACATATATTGTCATCTCTCTCACACCTAAATGCATAGCCATCCTGTCATCCCGTTCATGCAACAGCACCGAAACTGACATCTGGCGTAGAGTAGCTCTCTTGCTTTAATAATTGAACTTCTACATATTGAGTCCAGATTATCTATGGTACCTAAAAACTTTTATCAATAACATTATGAATATCTAATTTACAATGAAAGTAATTAGTTATTCATATTCTACAAATCTGCCTTTATTTGATTTTATATAATTCTTCATTTATCTTTAGCTAATTTTCTTAACCATAGACTATATTCGGATCATTCTAGAAATGTACAAGTGAGCATTGTCTATGCTACTTACCTTGGAAAATTCGAGATTGATGGTAAAGCAATATGAATTAAAAACAAGATTCTAGAAAAGTCGTGGCAGAACATATAAATAGGGCCCGTCTGGCCCCAGTTTTTTTCTCTCGATAACCGCTACTTAACTGACTGTGAGAAAGACTGTGAAGCAAAGTCACTGTGAACTGTTATTGCATAGACATTTTTTTACCTACGTAGTTTTTCCCTGATAAATCTAACTGTCCTAAGCTGCATCATTGTGTGAACACTGCAATTTTCTTGATTCGTCCTCGATCTTCAGCGTCCGGGTAAGTCGATCTGCTAAATGGCAAACAAATTACCAACATCTCTTTATGTCACTGCTTTGGCATAACGCTGTGTTTTCTTCTTCCTCGACAGTTCTTATTATTGACTGGACTACCTGTCCGGAGCGAGCACCTGCGAAGCTGACATCATACCGGCGAGCCCTCGTTCGCTGACCTTAGGCCTTGAGAGACCGGCGTTCGCAACCCCTCCTCGGAACATAAGTCTCAGGTGTAATCGTTCTTATATCTTTATCTCTTAACTACATCTCTCCATACTCTCTTCGTTTATGAGCTGTTCATAAACGTGGCGCCCATTAATTGTCTCTAATCTTCTCCTCTCTTATAAGTTTAACTTAACTACATACATATAAGTATTACCTACCTACCTTTCAATTTTGTAACACTCCCAACTTGATTTAAACTACACTTGTGAACTTATAAAACGTTTAATATTGAATAACAACCATATTTTAATTTGTGTTTGTATTTGTATATCCAGTCTGACACGTTGTAAACCTATTTTAAGGATAGCGATAGCCTAGGTCTCCTATTCACGTAAATTTCTTTTGTAACCTTATTTGTCTAGTGTAAACTTCATTACCTGTTTATGTAATTTCCAACTCAGTGAGAATATTGTAATTTAAGTCCCTCTGACAGTGCAACAAGTGAGCTGCAAAATAGAATAATTATCCCCACGCCCTGTATTTCTTGTAAGGACCTAATTTTACATGTCATAAAAATAAAACTTCACATTTCATTATATTTCAATTTCTTTTATTTCACATCAAAACCTATAGTTAAAAATAATTAGTTACATTTAGCGCCCAACGTAGTTTGCACTCAATTCTTTGTTGACAGTTTCTCACTGGGTTTCTACCTCTTTTATATTTATTTGTTGTATCTCTCTCTCAAATTGTACCTGTATCAATTTCAGTGATGGAGCATACTGCGTTCTACGGTCTCCTCAAGGACGAGGTCAGCTATGAGCTCAACCTGCGGGGAGTGGAACACGAGCGTGGTGCCACAGCGGAGACGTTGGCTGCCCTGCTAGAGAAAGCTGAACCGGCCGCTGTAGAGGTCGAGGACAAATTTATTGATTCCCTTGATACGGGAATAGAAATAGAGGTATGTGCACGGAAGTTGGCCGAACTAAGCGCTCTTGTCCCCAAGTATTCTACCACTACACATTTCCAAAAATGCTGGGCAAGGTTGACTCACGTTATAGACCGACTAGACAGACTGACCGGGCAGACCAGGGAGCAAAGGCGTATAAAATCTTCGTCACTGGAGGAGTTATACAGACTCCGCTTTTGGATGTCAAATAATCCACCGCGCAGTAGAGGTCCTTCTCCGTCAAGACAACACCTACATCCGACTGCTTCCCGTGATGAAGAAAACCGCATCACAGACGTTCGGAAGAACGGTGTCGATGGCGATGTACACTCTGAGGGAGCATCTATCCCTGTCCCTCCTCCTCATCCCTCTCACTCCTCTCCTTTTCTCAGAAATTCTCCTATATTAAAGTGGGGCGTAACTTTTGACGGACACACCTGTGTCTTAGAATTTATTACTAAAATTAAAGAATTAGCTGCCTCCTGCTCTGCCCAAGACCATGAACTGCTCTCAAACTTCTCACATCTGCTTACTGGTGATGCATTGGTGTGGTTCCGCGGTTACAGGGACAATATAACTTCTATGGCTCAACTTTTTGATTATCTAAAAGAGGAATTTATACCTGTTGATTATGACAGACGACTTCTACTGCAAATAAAAGGCAGATTGCAAGATAAATCTGAAGACATAAAAATTTATATCAATCTCATGCTTTATGAGATGTCTAAACTATCTAAACCACTCTCTGAAACTGAGAAGTTGGATATAATATTATCAAATATGAACACTTTTTATATTGCAAAATTAGCTCTCCATGATTTCTCTTCGACTGCGGAACTCAAATCAGTGTGCTCCAGGCTAGACATAGCAAAGCACAGATGTGAGAATAGAGGTGCCTTAAATCCTGGCAATACTGCTATTGTTCCCGGTTTCACAGTGAAATCTAATCTTACTAAATCGGTAAATCAACCGTTTATTAAACAAAAACCTTTATCGGGAAATGTTGCTACCATCTCCCATAATGCTTATAATTCCGCCATGCTACAAAAAGATAGTGTCACTTGTTTAAAGTGTAGTGGCAAACATCACTATTCAAAGTGTAATGTATACAATACACCTATATGTTTTAAATGTAAAAAACCTAATGTGCTTACTCGCGACTGTACTTGTTCAAAAAACTGAATAAGCGGTCAGTAGCATGTTCTCTCTCTCTTAAACCTGAACCTTCAAAACTAACTAAACATACTACTGACCGGGAATGGCAGGAATATCTAACTTTCTTAAAAAACTTTTTCTCCTCTCAGAAGATAGCTCCACTTTTTGAGTCAAACTTGCCTGACAACCGTGCGTTTATCAAAGTCAACATTTTGGGAACAGAGTGCTTGGCCTTGGCCGATTCTGGTGCATCAACTTCTATACTCAGCAATGATGCGCTAGGAACGCTTAGGGAATTAGGTTTACAGACTCATCTTCAGCCATCTTCTAAAACTCTTAAAGTTGGCAATAACGCTAAACTTAATATTTTGGGATCCATTACGATACCTATTACTTACAAGTCCAATCTAAGACTAATTACTCTCAATGTATGCACAGATATCAACAGTCCTCTTATTTTAGGTGTAAATTTTCTTAGGGCATTTAACCTATGTCAGGATATTCTGGAATATACGACCGACTCTCAGTGTACCTCTGCTTTCAACTCTTTAATTGACGCAAACACACACTTACATACTTATGAGGATCTGTCGGTTGTACAAAAATCTCAGATTGATAACATTATCACTGATTTTAAAAATATTTCTGCTGATTCTAACAACTTAGGTCTCACTGATCTTGAAGAACATGTCATTGACACTGGTGATCATCCCCCAGTGAAACAAAAATACTACCCTATACCAGTTCACTATAAACAGCGGGTCGAGGCTGAAATTAATGATATGTTAAGAATGGGTATTATTGAAAAAAGTAATTCACCCTGGAATTCCCCTCTCTTAGTAGTTCCCAAACCTAACGGAGACTTAAGGATCTGCCTAGACAGTAGAAAACTGAATAGTGTCACCAAAATAGATTCATATCCTATGCCGCGTATCCAAGACATACTTGATTCTCTTAATAATGCTAAATTTCTAAGCTCTATTGACCTGAAAAGCTCGTTTTTTCAAATTAATTTACACCCAGACTCGCGGGAGAAGACTAGTTTCTCCATTCCTGGGGTTGGGGCTTTCCAATTTTGCCGCATGCCTTTCGGACTTGTCAATGCATCTGCTAGAATGATGAGACTTATGGATAAAGTCTTTGGACCAGAGTTTGCTGGCCGTCTGTTTACCTACGTGGATGACGTAATACTGGTCAGTAATTCATATGACGAACACGTCGAGTTATTGAAGCGTGTCTATCAACGTTTAAAAGAAGTAGGTCTCACCATCAATTTTGACAAATCAGTTTTCTGCAGATCTTCCCTTAAGTTTCTAGGGTTCATCGTCGACCGACACGGACTACGCACTGACAGTGACAAGGTTAAGGCCATTTTGGAATACCCTGTCCCTACTAACCAAAAAGAAGTCAGACGTTTTCTAGGCATGGCGTCATGGTATAGGCGTTTTATCCAAAACTTTTCTTTAGTAACTGCTCCTATAAACAACCTAATTAAAAAACAGCCCAAGGGCAAAGCTTTTAGTTTTCCGCAGGAAGCTCTCCTTGCCTTTAACGAGATTAAGCAACGTTTGGTATCTGCACCCATTCTTTCTATACCTAAATTTGATAAGCCTTTTATCATCTCTACCGATGCCTCTGATTTAGGTCTCGGTTGTGTCCTCTCTCAAAAGGACGACGAGGGTAAAGAACATCCTGTCGCCTTCGCTAGCCGTTCTCTTACTAAACCAGAAAGAAACCATGCTACTACTGAAAAGGAACTAAATGCTTTAATCTTTGCTCTAGAAAAATTTAGGGGTTATATTGAAGGCTCTCCCTTCCCCACTACGGTTTATACAGATCATAGTAGTCTGAAATGGCTTGTCAGTCTTAAATCTCCTACAGGAAGATTGGCGAGATGGGCAGTCCGGCTTTCTCAATTTAATCTAAAAATTGAGTATCGTAGGGGCTCTGATAATGCCTTGGCCGACGCTCTTTCTCGTTCATTTCCCGTAAATGTCACTTCTGATGACGATCCATCTCAAAACTCCCCTTCTTCTTCTTCTACTACCAAAGACTCTTGGTACCTCAAGAAAGTACAAGACGTCAAATCTTCTCCCCACAAGTTCTCTGATTGGAAACTAATTTCTGATCGTCTCTATAAAAGGATGAAAAATTCCAACCCTCTCTCTGCTGACTGTGAGTGGAAACTCGTGGTTCCTTTCGAATCGCGGCATGACGTCATAGCTAAATGTCATGACCACCCGAGTGCAGCCCATTTAGGCATCTTTAAGACTTTGAAACGTCTTACTCAATCTTATTATTGGCCATCTCTACATAGAGATGTCAAGAAATACATCAAAAATTGTCAAGTTTGCTTGGCGTATAAGAGCACGAATGAAGGTCCCCCAGGCATCATGAAAAATCCCAAACAGGTCCAACGTCCCTTCCAAATGATATCTACAGACATAATGGGTCCTTTACCTCGATCTTATCAGGGCTACAAATTCATTCTAGTAGTTACTGACGTTTTCACTAAGTATACATGCATATTTCCTATGAGGAACTCACTTGCCAAGACAGTAGTTTCCATTATTGAAAACAATATATTTATGAAATATGGGATTCCTCAAACAATTGTCATGGACAACGGTCCCCAGTATATCTCTAATGCCATGAAGGATTTAGTTGCGAAGTATAAGGTTCCTAATTCTTTTTATAACTGTAGGTTCCTGCCACAAAACAACCCTTCTGAAAGGACTAATCGTGTCATTGTCACTGCCATATCTTCCTATGTAGGTATAGACCACAGAAAATGGGCTGATGAATTACCAAAAATTGAGTTTGCAATCAACACAGCCGTTAGTGAATCCACTGGTTTTAGCCCATACTTTCTAAATCATGGCCGCGAAGCTGTACTCTCTGGTGACTGGTACCCTAACTCTCCACTTAAAGAAGAAGATATTTTGTTTACCGACAGGACTTCATACTCATCTACTCTACCTCATCTTAAAGACATTTTTATTAAAGTAAACTTGAACATGTCCAAAGCCTACTCCAAATATAAAATTCATTACAACAAAAATAGGCGTGATATTGAATATCAGGAGGGCCAGACTGTATGGAAGAAAGAATATCCACTTTCTGATGCTAGTAAATTTTTCACTGCAAAACTTGCTCCTAAATTCACTAAATGTATTGTGAAAAAGAAGATCTCTCCTCTTACATACATTCTGAAGGACTTTCACACATCCAAGGATTTAGGCACTTGGCACATTAAGGACATTTTAAAATCTGTACCTATATAACTACACCTATATTTTGCTTATTTCATTTTATTTATGTATGTGATTATCTATATGTATTTTTCTCTTTTCTCTCTTGCTCTGCATCTAGGTACTATCTCCTACTTACCTTATCCGTATGGTTGCCGGAGAAAGAATAGTACCATCGCTCTCCCCTTGCGCGTCGTAAGAGCCGACCAAAAGTCCCATTTTCCCATCCTATATTTTCCTTCATCATGACACCCATTCCCTTACCTTATCCGTATGGTTGCCGGAGAAAGAATAGTACCATCGCTCTCCCCTTGCGCGTCGTAAGAGCCGACCAAAAGTCCCATTTTCCCATCCTATATTTTCCTTCATCATGACACCCATTCCCTTACCATATCCGTATGGTTGCCGGAGAAAGAATAGTACCATCGCTCTCCCCTTGCGCGTCGTAAGAGCCGACCAAAAGTCCCAGTTTCCCATCCCACATTTTCCTCATCTTCATACCCATTCCCAAACCCTATTATATAAAATAAGATTTTAAACTTACATGGTCATTATCACTATAACTATTATGAAAAACGGGATTTTTACCATGTTTATACCTATTATATATATTCTTTTATGTACTTTATTTTTTTTGTATGGTTTTTTATTATATATATATTAATTTATAGTATCTAGTTTATTCTATGGGACGGCTGGTAATCCCATAAATGAAAAATCAAAAGCCTTACTACTCAGAGCGGATTGTAACTCTGTATAAATATGCCTTAACGACAACAGATTATTCTTATCACACTAGTATATTATACTCATCTATATATCAGAGCGGCTGCGACTCTTAAAATAGGCCATCGGCACTCCATTTATTTATGTATATCCATATTTATCTAGTATACGCACACCTTAAATTTTCGGCAAGGGCGCATGGTACATAGGCCAGAAGTAAGACCCACCGTCGATATCAATTATCTGTATTGTTTATGTATTCCGTTTATTTATATAACTTATTTGTTTACAGCTGGCATGTAGTATACGTATATTGATTATTTTTTTGTTGTTTTTGCTTTTGTTTCCTTTTGCCCTTTCCTTTCCTTACTTGATACCCAACCTACAACTTTCTTTACTTTCCCACTCTACTATACCGTGCTATCCATTCCTTCTTTCTCTACACAACCTTTTCTTTCTCTACACAACTTTCCTTTCTCTACAATTTTTTCTCCTCTTGCTCTATTCTTGTTTTACCCATTCCCTTCATGCTTCCTCACGCTTTCGCTTTCTTTTCTTTACTGTGTGGGGATAGTGACCTGTCCTTCACTCACCTCATCCCAGTTCCTTTCTTTATTTTTTTCTTTTTTTTTCTCAACTAATGAGGTATTGTAACATATCATTTTTTAATATGTTACATGCATAATAAACTATGATAGTACTAACCTTCATTCCTGTTTTTTATCCAATATTTTGTACCTTTACACAACACAGTTTTTATACATCCCTTATTGCAAAGTACATACATTCTCATTAACTCAATTCCAAACAATAATTGCTAATTTTTACATCTTAGGTACACTTATATTTGTCAACAAACATCTATCACGTCTGACGTTTGACATTTAATTTTATCAGAGTAAACATCATAATTTTTGAACCACTGGCTCAATCTTGTGAGGAACAGCAGAACTATTTCCACGAGCAATTATCCAGAGATATACGTCTTCTCATTCTTGCATGGATGTCCAGCTATTTCCATCTCTTTTTCTTATAAAGACACCTTGCGTTGAGAGTCCACACTTCATCAAACTTTAGCGCCATCTGGTGTCAAATAGTGGCAAAGTATGCCGCACATATATTGTCATCTCTCTCACACCTAAATGCATAGCCATCCTGTCATCCCGTTCATGCAACAGCACCGAAACTGACATCTGGCGTAGAGTAGCTCTCTTGCTTTAATAATTGAACTTCTACATATTGAGTCCAGATTATCTATGGTACCTAAAAACTTTTATCAATAACATTATGAATATCTAATTTACAATGAAAGTAATTAGTTATTCATATTCTACAAATCTGCCTTTATTTGATTTTATATAATTCTTCATTTATCTTTAGCTAATTTTCTTAACCATAGACTATATTCGGATCATTCTAGAAATGTACAAGTGAGCATTGTCTATGCTACTTACCTTGGAAAATTCGAGATTGATGGTAAAGCAATATGAATTAAAAACAAGATTCTAGAAAAGTCGTGGCAGAACATATAAATAGGGCCCGTCTGGCCCCAGTTTTTTTCTCTCGATAACCGCTACTTAACTGACTGTGAGAAAGACTGTGAAGCAAAGTCACTGTGAACTGTTATTGCATAGACATTTTTTTACCTACGTAGTTTTTCCCTGATAAATCTAACTGTCCTAAGCTGCATCATTGTGTGAACACTGCAATTTTCTTGATTCGTCCTCGATCTTCAGCGTCCGGGTAAGTCGATCTGCTAAATGGCAAACAAATTACCAACATCTCTTTATGTCACTGCTTTGGCATAACGCTGTGTTTTCTTCTTCCTCGACAGTTCTTATTATTGACTGGACTACCTGTCCGGAGCGAGCACCTGCGAAGCTGACATCATACCGGCGAGCCCTCGTTCGCTGACCTTAGGCCTTGAGAGACCGGCGTTCGCAACCCCTCCTCGGAACATAAGTCTCAGGTGTAATCGTTCTTATATCTTTATCTCTTAACTACATCTCTCCATACTCTCTTCGTTTATGAGCTGTTCATAAACGTGGCGCCCATTAATTGTCTCTAATCTTCTCCTCTCTTATAAGTTTAACTTAACTACATACATATAAGTATTACCTACCTACCTTTCAATTTTGTAACACTCCCAACTTGATTTAAACTACACTTGTGAACTTATAAAACGTTTAATATTGAATAACAACCATATTTTAATTTGTGTTTGTATTTGTATATCCAGTCTGACACGTTGTAAACCTATTTTAAGGATAGCGATAGCCTAGGTCTCCTATTCACGTAAATTTCTTTTGTAACCTTATTTGTCTAGTGTAAACTTCATTACCTGTTTATGTAATTTCCAACTCAGTGAGAATATTGTAATTTAAGTCCCTCTGACAGTGCAACAAGTGAGCTGCAAAATAGAATAATTATCCCCACGCCCTGTATTTCTTGTAAGGACCTAATTTTACATGTCATAAAAATAAAACTTCACATTTCATTATATTTCAATTTCTTTTATTTCACATCAAAACCTATAGTTAAAAATAATTAGTTACACCTGAACCTGAACAGGATGTAATTTGGCACAGGGATAGATTATAGTCTAGACTAGCATGTAGGCTATTTTTTCACCCCGTGAATATATCTTATTACAAATTTTGAAAAACTGCTGTTTAAATACTTAAAAATACATAAATTTTTACAATATTTCTTAAAACTACTATATATTTTGCCCCTTTCTCTGGCAAATACTAGATTTATGCCCGAATACTCGTACGCTACTTATCTTTGGGAGCGTCTCAAACATCATGGCATCTTTTTCATACGCTTGACATTTAAAGTGACAGGGCGATGTGTGAGACGCTCCCAAAGATAAGTAGCGTACGAGTATTCGGGCATTAGAGCAAAAACTGTTGGCAACCCTACTGGCAGCCCTACCACTAGATAGCCTTAACTCTCTCTTGAGATCCCGCATAACGCATAACGGATCATAAACACAAATCGCATGTTTACAAAACCCCCTCTCCCCCGATGCAGGTGCTTCAAAACAATATATTGTTATCGTGAAACTATGTTAATATGATGCCTCTGATATATCACAACTTGTTTGCTATGCGAACTCGTCAAATCTTAACTACGAGGTAGTGGTAATCCATACTAATATTATAAATGTGAAAGTGTGTTTGTTTGTTTGTTTGTTTGTTTGTTTGTTTGTTTGTTTGTCCGTCTTTCACGTCAAAACGGAGCAACGGATCGACTCGATTTTTGGTATGGGGATAGTTTGGGAGCTGGAGAGTAATATAGGCTACTTTTTATTCCGGAAAATTATAAAATAAAAATGATTATTTTGTATAGAAAATCGATAAACTGTCGTACTATACAAAACTGTCATTTCTTCCATAGCCGCTTCCAAAGAGGTATGTCAAAGAGTATTGTAATCACTGACGTTTTAGCCGCTTTGGATTACCTACTTTTTAATAAGTGACATTTGTTGCAGGCAGTGTATAAAACTTCTTCGCGATCATTTATTTTTATCTGTCTATCTATAATAGATGTTGGTGATACGAAGTTTACCGGGTCCACTATAATTAATATGGCAAAACAACGTTTGCCGGGTCAGCTAGTTTAGATTATATATAAGACTAGCTGACCCGGCAAACGTTGTTTTGCCATATTAATTATAGTGGACCCGGTAAACTTCGTATCACCAACATCTATTATAGATAGACAGATGAAAATAAATGATCGCGAAGAAGTTTTATACACTGCCTGCAACAAATATCACTTATTAAAAAGTAGGTAATCCAAAGCGGCTAAAACGTCAGTGATTACAATACTCTTTGACATACCTCTTTGGAAGCGGCTATGGAAGAAATGCCAGTTTATCGATTTTCTATACAAAATAATCATTTTTATTTTATAATTTTCCGGAATAAAAAGTAGCCTATATTACTCTCCAGCTCCCAAACTATCCCCATACCAAAAATAGAGTCGATCCGTTGCTCCATTTTGAAGTGAAAGACGGACAAACAAACAAACAAACAAACAAATAAACAAACAAACAAACACACTTTCACATTTATAATATTAGTATGGATAATATACCTATTTCATATCTACGCGTGAAGCTTTTAGATAATATTTTAATTCATCCAAATAAAATGTACAATACTAACCGCCGCCGTATTCTGAAACGCCAATCAAAATTAAAATTAGCTAACAGACTGTCACAATCAATTCCCAATTAAAAGCACCTTGGGTTTCTGAAACGAAAATTATCTCACAATTAGGTAAACCCAAATCTAGAAATGGTTTGAGATTTGTATGGGCACTGACAGACTGTTAACAGACTGTTGACAGTCTGTCACATTATTTTTTTTCAGAAACCCAAACTACAATTTAATTGGAGATTAATTGGGAATTAGGTAATTTAATTTTAATTGGCGTTTCGGAAACCGGCCGTAAGTATAAGCGAAGGTTACCTTTTGTGTCATGACAGAAACGTATCTTTTGTAGCGCTGAAAAATATAGAATATAGGACAAGGGATGGAACTGGAACATTATGATTAGGCATGTAATAAAGCCACGGAGTGTCGTTAGTATTTATATTAAAAGACTTTCTATATTTCAGAACAACCTCTGCATTCTAAGTTGGTCGCAAGTTATAATAACTCTATAACTTAGGTAGTATGCAAAACATTTTTTTCGTAATTCTTTAAATAACCTCTTTTTCCTAAGTCGGTTAAACCCTCGACATCTCCATCACACAGCTTGTAAACACCGGGCGCGTTTGATTACACACTGCTGTATAAAATAAGGGCACAGTCGGCGCCGGATGAAACAATCGCCGGGTCCTTTTTGCCGGAAAAGATACAATATGAATCCGTTACTCGCTACCACTTGCTCCCGAATGGATTTGTGTGTGACTGCAAAACTACGTAGTAAGAACTTAAGAAGTATCGAATTAAATCTTCCTACGTCACATGTAAATATTCTGCGTTTCTTCAATAATGGTTACTGATATCTGTCGACTTTACTCACTGTGAACTGAACATGGAATTCATCATCATCTTTACACTTTACATATTTTATTTTTACATTTTCTCTTTTTTTTCTCTGGTGGTGGCCCAACTACTAATTAACCAACCTTCCCTTTGAAAACATCTATACTTGTACTTCTGTACCAACCAATATGTAAAAAATACATTAATGATTTGATTTTTTGTTGGTTTGTTGGCATCACACATATCGGCCGATGGACTGCGAGCTGCGCCAATACTCGCCGGGCTCGGCTGGCCTTATTCTACTAATACTATTGTGTGTAGTGTGCTTAAAGGATTTAAACTAATTACTTCTTTATTTCTGAGTGGCATAGGCTATATTTTGTCCCAATGGTCACACGGAAACCATACAACCAACACGGGTCCCAATGGTCACACATGGTCGTACCACGCAGGTAAAACCGCGCAGAGAGCAGCCAGTCTTAAATAATTTACTAATTTGTACAATTCATAACTGTTCTATGAACCTTTAGCAACACATATCTATAATAATCCCGCTGCTCCAATCTGCTGCACCTTGCTCTAATTGCTGCTCAATCTGGCGCCCCTGGCACTCCGCCCGCGACCACTCCGAGACGGCCGGCGGAATTTTAATGAAGCCAGCTCAATTAAACATTTGTGTGAAGGACGGTTTAATAAATACTTATGTTATTATTAATGTAACTACTGTGTAAATTCGATTAAGTATATAATGTATTATAAAGTTTGGTGAGCACGAAAATAAACAAAGAAAAACTGTGGTGAAGATCGCGTGAAGAAGCATAGGCGTAGAATGTTAGTAAAGAGAACTGGCGTAATGAATTCAAGAAATGGCGGTCATCGATAGGTATTTTCAGAATTTATAACATGAGATGCTGAATATGTATACCTACACAAGAACTTTTAACATAAATTGGCTACTTAAGCCGCATAAATACCAACTGCACAACCAAATTCAGTCTTCGTGGCCGCAATAAATTTGTAAACTGAAGTAAGTACTAGTTTACTTTCGTATTTCGTCTCGAAGCAATTCAAGAACACGATTAGATTTTAACTTGACTCCAACGTTACAATTCATCATCAATATCATCATCATCATCATGTCAGCCGAAAGACGCCCACTGCTGGGCATAGGCCTCCCCCAAAAGGCAACGTTACAATTACAACGCTGCAATTCTAGTAACCTAACATCACATTTTAATCGTTGCAATAGTAAAACCGCTCAAACTACGTAAGGAATAAGGTTACTGTCAATGTCACCAGTTCACCACGCCTGATAAGGCCTCGTACCTCAGCCTGCTAATCCCGGCGTCCACATAGAGATTTGTTGGCTGTCTGTCGCGGCATGATGGAGGTGAGTGATCGCCCGCATACTGACGCGGCAGGGTGGAGGGTAGCGGGCGCGGGGCAATCGACGGACATCACTCACGGCGATTGTGGCGCGCTCTTTATTGCCCACGGATGCCCACGGCTAACAGTGGTCGCAGGGCATTATCTAAGACGCTTTGTTTGAATCATACTCGTAAGTTAGCGTTTTAACACGTATTTCATCGAGAATAAATATTTTTCTTATCCGAAAAATCATTGGTGCCTTCGAGCCTTCGATCATCAATAACACTAGTTCTAGATAATGCAAGAATGCAAAAAAGTAAAAATTTAAATAATGTTGATAACTTCTAGTGTAATTCACTCTGAGCAGTGAGCTCGGGACGTGCACACATTTGTGGACGCAATCAATAAAATTCAGGTTCAACAGCTATTAAATAAGATTTTAAATGGTGCTGTTTCATCTTAATCGACTGTTAAACATTTGTAAAAATGTTTCTTTCGGATGCGAGGGTTTCCTCACATTGATGAAACAACGCTGGCCTACAGCGTAATAAGTGATAGCAAAATTCGACGAGTTGTGTAAGCCTTTCGGTAGCATAGTTGGTCAGAGCATCGGGCCGGATTCCCGGAGGCGCGGGTTCGAATCCCGCCTGAAAGCTACTTATAGGGCTCGTAGTTTTTTACTATCACATTTTTCCTATAAATTCAATTCTTTTGTCAAATTGGGAGGAGCCCATTGCACAGTGGTTACTGCGCTCGGCCAGCGACCCAAGCAACTTTCCAATGGCCGGTCACGGGGTGGGTGACCAAAAACTTTTCATCTCGAGCTCCTCCGTGCTTCGGAAGGCACGTTAAGCCGTTGTCCCGGCTGCATTTGCAGTTGTTAATACCCACCAACCCCATTGAGCTCGCGTGGTGGCTGGGCCCATTCTTCTTATCCATCCATAAGGAAGACTAGTGCTCCAGCAGCGTGGACATTAAATGGCTGATGATGATGATCAAATTACGCAAGCATAACCTTTCAACTATCGCTTATATTCGTAACGTCAATAAAAAAATACAGGGTGTTAAGGGCACCGTTGCAAAAACTTTAACCATGGCTTCAGGCCATCATGCATGCCGAACAACGCACAGCAAGAATATTTTGTCGGAAATGAAAAAAATATTTCGACTCTCCATACAAAATGTCCCGATTTGTTGCAAAATTTGTATGAAAAGTCGATTTTTTTTCATTTCCGACAAAAAATTCTTGCTGTACGTTTTTCAGCATGATGGTCTGAAGCCATGGTTAAAGTTTTTGCAAGGGTGCCCCTAACAAGCTGTATTATTCTATCTATACTAATATTTTAAAGAGGAAAGATTTGATTGTTTGTTTGATCGACTAGGCTCCGAAACTACTAGACCGATTTTGAAAATTCTTTGACCATAAGAAAGCTACATTCTTCCCGAGTAAACCTTGTAACATAGGCTATATTTTGTCCCGATTTCCCCCACGGGAACGAGTACCACGCGGGTAAAACCCCGAGGATTCGGTAGTGTGTTATAATCTAATGGAATAAATATTCTATATGTTATATCGTACAGTGATGACAACAAATAGAATTATTAACAATATTAACATACTAAATATAAGCATATTTCTTTTTATGGTGAGTCTCAATGTTCTGAAATAACTTCATTGTAATGCCTATTTCCATTATTTACAAGACATTTATTAACCGACAATGGCTTTATTACTCTTATATCTGGCCAAATAATCTCGAATGTCGTTGCTTTGTTATGGAAAAGCGGTTTTCCTCAAACAAAGAAACTCTTATTCGGCACGAAACGAACCACAAAGAAAAGCAGCACATTTATAAACGCGTGCGAATGTGTATTTTGTTAATTCTTCGTTATTTCTCAAATAGCGCGTTAATTTACTTGAAACCCGAGACGTGAAATAATAAGCCGTCGTGTTTAATGAAACGTGAAACGCCCAAAACGCGCCAAGCTTGTTCGGGTACATATTAGGTAGTAAAATGTAGGGACCGACAGTGCAATATGATGGAACAGAGGTTAAGATTTATAAAATATATAAAAACATTACATACAAAATTATTTTCTTGCGCTTACATATTGATACGTACATTATGCGCAGCGGAACAAGGCTATAAAACTTTTATACAGAATAGAATGCTTGTTATAGTCTTGCATGGAATTATAAAGTGCTCGTCAGCCGATTTGCTGGCCATTGAACTCATTCCAAATAAATTAAATTTACCCTGAAAAGGACAAGTACAAATACTTACTCGCTCTCTGCGCTCAGATTACACCAATTTCAGCAGTTCAATTTCTAACTACAACTAACTCTGACACTTATTCGTGCGTGTCAGTCCGTTCTGCTAACCATATCTGCATAATCTGCAGCGAATAAGTGTCGGAGCATCAGCATAACGTACACGGATATGTATGAGTATACGCCAAGAAGTCTAAGAATCTAGAAGTATCCGTCTGCTCCTTCTGCTCGCACACAGTCACATCTCCATAGTCTGCTTCGAATAATAACGCCCTTTTGTGTACTCTTCTGTTTTGTGATTGTTTTTCTGTATTTATTTTGTGTGTAAATCTATATATATAAAATTCAAAGTCCTGACTGACTGACTGACTGACTGACTGACTGACTGAGATATCATCGCAGAGCCCAAACCGCTGAACTTAGAGACTTTAAATTTTGCACATAGATACGTCATATAGTGTAGGCATCCACTAAGAAAGGATTTTTGGAAATTCCACCCCTAAGGGGGTGAAATAAGGGATAAATGTTTGTATGAAAGTCCGTCAGTTTTGAAGTTAGGATCTTTAAATTTTGTATTTAGGCTGGAAATTGAAAATTAATGTTTACCTGTGTCAGCGTTTTTGACAATTCCACCCCCGAAGGGGTGAAAATGGGATGAAATGTTGTATCTGGAAAGTCCTTCATTAAATTTATTATTTAGGCTTATGCTCGGAAAGTAAAACCAATTAGCAAACACATATTGCGCATTTTTTCGAAAATCAACCCCTTAGAAGTTAAATGGGATAAATAAACCTAAAAATCGATATGGATGTCGTTATTGAGGTTTTATGGGATGACGATTGCAAAAATGGCATTTATTTTGATGTTTAACACGCTCAACATGATTCAACCCCTAAAAGGTTGAAATAGGGGTGAAATTTGGATGAAAAATCAGGGGCTAAAATAGACATATCAAACTGGAAACTTTGAAGGCTTACTTCTTAAAACAAATAGGCGACCCATTTCGTAGTTTTCCGAAAATCAAACCCAGGGGGTAAATAGGGTATAGAAACCTAAATCATCTTAAGTACCCTAAAAGTTCTTGGTACCTAACAAGTTCTTGGTACCTAAGCTACTCAGAACTAAGTTTTTGATTGTGAAGCAGACACTTATTATTTACTAGCTTCCGCCCGCGACTTCGTCCGCGTGGACATTCGAGAAAATACTTAGGGGACCAATTAAATAACCAGGATAAATAGTATTCTATGTTTTAATTTCATAAAAATCCGAACAGCCGTTTTTACTTGATTAGGCGGGTCCTCCCTCACCAAGTGAGCAGCCTCGTGCGAGGCTCGCAGCACGTGGCAAACGTTCTGCCTCGCGTGAGGCTGCTCGCTTGGTGAGGGAGGACCCGTCTAAACAAGTAAAAACGGCTGATCGGATTTTTATGAAATTAAAACATAGAATACTATTTATCCTGGTTATTTAATTGGTCCCCTAAGTATTTTCTCGAATGTCCACGCGGACGAAGTCGCGGGCGGAAGCTAGTAAACCATATAATGATTGATTGAATAACGGAGCATCAGCAAAACGAACACAGAGATGTATTAGTATACGCTAACAAGTCTAAGAATATGCGAAAATCACATTCTATCACATTTTTCGTATACTTACAAAAACTGCATTGTGAATGCATATAAATAATTTGAAATCTCAAGTCTAAGAATCTAGAAGTATGTGTCCACTCACACACAGTCCCATCTCCATATAATCTGCAAGATTCAAGATTCAAGATTCAAATTTGTTTATTCAATTTAGATTGTTATTTACAATACTTGTGAACGTCATAGAAGCTACGCCATCGGTTCGCAAACCCTACAGCGGGAGGCCTTGGAGAAGAACCGGCAAGAAACTCCAAGGGTTGTTTTTTTCTCCCTGTCTTATTTCATACAGAGTCGTCAAATTGAAAAATGACCTTAACATGGTATGACTAAGGTCAGTTTCCATCACAATTACACAATGGGTTATGATAAATACAGTTAAGTATAGGCGAACTAATGATCATAGCGGTGAACAATTTTCAGTTACTTAGGAACTCTACTTAAAGCTTTAATATTAGTTTAAAACAAAAGACAATTCTACTATATACTGCAAGTTGCGCCATACATGTTTCAAATGTAATTCTTAATAAAATGAATAAAAACAAAAGAAAACACATTTTAAGGCAAGCAGATAAGAGCAGACCCATTCCCACTGGCAGCACCCGTTCACGAGCATGACGCATGAACCAGCCATCGCTTCGCTCAACCATATTTTAGGGAACGTAACTGCGGCGGATATTAAATGAAAGAGATGCCATGATGTTTGAGACGCTCCCAAAGATGATTTGCGTTCGAGAATTCGGGCGTTAGAGTGACAGGGCGATGTTTGAGACGCTCCCAAATATAAGTAGCGTACGAGTATTCGGGCATAAGTGTACGGCCAGAGTGCCCGCTCTGGTTGAGCGTCAGGCGGGGCGGGGCGGGCAGCGTTCGTGTTAAACAAATGCTAACGCATAGTGGTGTCAAAGAATACTATAATATTACTGGTGGTGTCCTGAGTAGCGGCTGGAGCTTGGGCAACCAAATGATGAACGCTGCCCGCCTCGCCCCGCCCGACGCTCAACCAGGCCTGTCTCACTTCCATACAAGCGGCGCAAAAACCCCGAGATATTTACCTACTATTCTGGAAAACAACCTAATTTCAACCTTTTGCATTGCGTATAGCGTTCATAGTACAATAACTGTCTACCGTCTCGCTTCAATCTGCAAGGGCTGTCAGAGGTACTACTTTATCCGTGAAAGTAATACACGCGAAGCGAGACAGATGGCGACACATGCGGATGCGTGCGCTGCGTGTGCGACAAGTCGAGCGAGTGCCAGCCTATTGAGACTAGTCCGGTGACCGGACGCTTGCGTTTATCATACCTAAACTCGGGAGTGAAACTTCTGTACCGTAAGGTAATAATATATATTCTGTGGCTCAACCAGAGCGGGCACCCTGGCCGTACACTAAGAATCTAGAAGTATCTGTCCGCTCACACTCAGTCACATCTCCATAATCTGCGGCGAATAATAACGGAGCTGCATCAGCAAAACGTACCAACGCGGAGACAGAACGAGCTGAATGGCGCTTATTAAGAGCACGTTCGTTGAAAATTTTCATTACAGCAAGAGCTGCGAAGATTCACTCATATGCTTTTAAATCAAATGTTATTATAAATAAATAAATAAATAACTTCTTACGAAACTGTATCATGGAAAACTTGATAACGGATAAATATATACTTAAATACTTTTTGTTTGTAAATACATACTTAATATACATAGTAAACACCCAGACCAAGACAAATAGACATGTTCATGCACACAAATATTTGTCTTGTTCGGGAATCGAACCCAAGACCACTGGCGCAGAAGGTGGGTAGCCTACACCCCTGCGCCAAATCGGTCGTCAAGATAGATATTATCCAATGGATAAACGGAAAATTGAGGTGAAATACGAGACTATAAATTGTTTTAAAGGGAATTTTATACACCCTGTTAGAAGATCAATCTTTTAATTTGTTAGTGTATAGAACTTGGAATGCGTGGATAGCACTTAAGCCTTCATCACTCCTGTGAGGTTAAGTGGTGATAAGGCTGGAGATGGAAGGGCACTACCCACTGAGTGAGTAGCTGGCTATTTTATCTCTAACTATTGGAACAATGATCAATCATGGTAGCTAGCCAGGCGGACTTAAAACAAGTTCTACTCCCCTGCCACCAACCAATCCGGGGAACCAACCTACCCCCACTGGGAATTGAACCCGGGACTTCTGGGTCTGATACCGGTGATGTGCACCACTAGACCACAAAGGCGGTTAAAATTTTCTTTGCTTTGAGATTCTTACAGCCATACGTTTTTCAATACTAAAATTCAATGAAATTATGCAATTCCCGAGATAGAGCCTAACAAACAAACTCTTTGTAAAATAATTATGTAAATATGTCCGTTTTTATTACCCCCAAAATTTGCAAATGAAATTAGCTCAAAACAAAGTATGTCCACCGTGGACCGCGGCTTTTAGCTTTACGCGGCCAGTAGTTCTAAACATTTTTATGACGTTTCAAAGCGGTAAAAAAGACAAGGAAAAAAGCTCATAATTCTCCCGGTTCCCGCTCAGCAAAGGAAGAGATAAGAATTAATGTCGGCAGATTACATTAATATTTCACTAAAATTTTTATGGCTGCCATAAAAATTAAAGCTGTTGTCTGTCTTCTTGGTGCTTTACGACTTTAACGAGTACATAAATAAAGGGAGGTCCGTAACGGAGCGATGTTTTGATGGAGGGGGGCCTGCTCCATGTCCTGTTTGATAAGATGTTTAATTTGTTTGTGGATACATTTTTGGAAACACTATGAGAATAATGCCCGAATACTCGTACGCAAATCATCTTTGGGAGCGTCTCAAACATCATGGCATCTCTTTCATACGTTTGACATTTAAAGTGACAGGGCGATGTATGAGAAGCTCCCAAAGATAAGTAGCGTACGAGTATTCGGGTATAAGACAAGTATTCAGCTACACGGAAACGCGGGCGCGGGTCGGGTTACAATATCACAGGATTTTTCCTGAGATCTCAGGATTTTTGGAAACTCGCCACCAAATGGATCCCCACTATTACGCGTCCACGCGACAGACCGAGACGGCGCGGTGTGGCGAGACGATCTTGACTCGTATATTAGTAACTGGCACTCAACAGCTCTGAATCGTGCGAAATGGAAGGAAGGTGGAGAAGCATTAGCCCTGCCTCAAAGTCAAAAATTATTTTTGAATCATCCAAATTTTTTTCCTAATACCATGCATCTTTTAGCTGAACAGAAAAACGGGCAAATAAACTCATCAGCTTCAACAGAAGCAACGACATTTACAAATAATAAACATGTCGTTGCTAAATGCATAATCGTACATTACAAAGAAATATTGAAAAAAGAAAAGAATATTGAAGAAAAATGTTCCAATACTCAAATATTGAAATATTTTCCTTTGATGAAGAAAAATGTTCCAATACTTAAGTCAATCAAGTCAAGATCAATACTTGATTATTGAGTTTTTTTCCTTTGATGATCGTTACATGTTACATTATCATATAATTATATGCATTGCGGTCTTTTAAATAATCATCTACTTTGTAGAAGCCTTTGCTCAAAAGCGTCTTTTAACATGTTTCTTAAATTTATGCAAAGGCAGTTCAATTACATCCTGTGGAACTTTATTAAAGAAGAAATATTCAAGGCAATCTTATCCTTATTTCTAGTATTAAAATTATGAACATCACATCACAATGAAAAATACAAAAATAATATAAGCAATCTCTTCTTAACTTTTCAAGTTGAACTTACAACTGGCGGCTGCCTGTGACTTTATCTGAGCGGAGTGCTCAGTTGTTAACCTTACTAAACTACTTTGTTACTAACTCCATGAAAGTTGATTTAGATATGCGAAGTCAGATTGTTAAATTTCTTCGTTCTATGGTATAATCTAAAGTTCAGTATCTTTATTTATTTGTTCATAATTTTCTAGTAACACCTAGTTTTCTTTCCAGTGGAATATTGGGATAAAAAGAAACACTCATCACTCAGGAATAGGTAGTCTAACCGTCTACTGATGAAAGAATTTTCAATCGGTTTAGTAGAGTCAGAGCTTATTACTAACTTTAACACGTCTTGATATTATTGGTGTAAGTTCATACTAATGTTAAAGTGTGTTTGTTTGCTTGTCCGCCTTTCTAGTCAAAACGGAGCAACGGATCGACATGATTTTTGATATGGGGATACTTTGGGGGTTGGAGAGTGATTTAGGATACTTTTTATTTTTGGAAAAATATCACATTCCCGCTGAATAGTGCGATATAGCGAAGCCGCGGTAGGAAAGCTAGTGTACACATAAAAGTATTAAGCGAAAAACACTTTGCTTATAAATAAAGAACTATGGGTCTCTATAATTCGCTATATGAGGATAAGTACCAAAAGTCGCGAAATAAACCCTTCTTCGCTTAATTTTGCTCCGTGATATAGGATCAAAATTTAAAGTTAAAAATTCGTTGGAAAAACCATGCAACCGTTTCGAAAGCCTTATGCCTGTATTAGTACCTCTAGCGCGGTATCTAGGCATAAATCGAGCTTTATTAATTAAAACAAGAACAACAGGAACAATAAATTTATCAAGTAAAAAAATTCGTCGGAAAAACTATGCAAACGTTTCGAAAGCCACCTTATTAATTTCTGTATCAGTACCTCTACCGCGGTATCTAGGCATAAATGGAGCTTTAACTATTAATTAAAACAAGAAAAACCAGTTCCATAAATTTATCAAGTAAAAATTTCGTCGGAAAACCATGCAACCGTTTCGAACGCCTTATTTCTGCATCAGTACCTATAGCGCGGTATCTTAGGCATAAATCGAGCAGCTTGCAGGCCAGGTGCAGCGCACGCTACTCGGTGGCGTCTCGCCATCTGCGCTGATTCCAAGCACTCTTACATTTTATCTGGGGAATTGACTCCCTTCCAAGCGACTACAAACGCTGCGTGGTGGAAAACTGAATGAAGAATGGTTGTAATAACAAGGAAATAACGCCCGAATTCTCGTACGCAAATCATCTTTGGGAGCGTCTCAAACATCATGGCATCTCTTTCATACGTTTGACATTAAAAGTGACAGGGCGATGTGTGTCTTCTGTTAAAGCTGATGAGTTTTTTTCGCCTGTTTTTCTTGTCAGTTAAAAGATGTCCATAACAGGTGGTAGGTAAAAAAATTTTGGACGATTCATAAGCATTAATTTTATTTAATCTATATGAATAAAAAAATTATGACTATGACTATGACTATGACTATGTGAGACGCTCCCAAAGATAAGTAGCGTACGAGTATTCGGGCATAAGTAATTTAAACAAATAAGTTACAGGCATTTTTCTTTTACTTTTAACTATACTTTTCTGGTTACAGGATATATTCGCCAGTAGCGTGTCGGTAAGGAAATTAATACTTACTTTTATGTGAGTAGAGATAAATAGAATAAATATCTATAAACCGTATAGTATCATCTGAATCTGCCCAGATATACGACAAGTGAACTATGCATGTAAGTTGAATCGTAATTTCGTCCCAAACACATTTATAGAAAGTAATTTCCGAGGACCGATTTGGCGCAGGGGTACGCCTCTGCCTTCTGCGCCAGAGGTCTCGGGTTCGATTCCCGAACATGACAAATATTTGTGTGCTGTACAAATATGTATATAATTATATGAAATATGTATTTACAAACAAGACGTATTTAAGTATATATTTATCCATTAATTATCAAGTTTTCCATGACATGGCTTCTTAATGAAATTTCCATGGGCTTGATAAATTGGAGTGACTGTAAGAAATTATTTAATTATTTATTTATTACAAAAGTTCTGGCCAATAGGAAGCTGCACCAGTCATGAATAATGAACGCTATCACTTCTCCCTGAATTTCCACGGAAACAGAAAATACAAAAACGAAGTTCACGGTACTCATCTTTATGACTGTATTCTGTAAGTCGGCTCCCGTGGGAGTTAAGAGCTCCACGTTTATCTCCAAATGGAAAACAAAAAGTTAAATCCATAAAGTGACAAATAAAGAAAGATTTTTAAAAGAAAATTGTTGTTACAGCTTCTTTTGAGTCGTCGAGACAAAGGCGAGGCGAGGCGCCATTCGTCACGCGTGATGAATCGACACTACAAAGTGTTTTTCTTCTATATTTATTGGTAACAAACTCAGTTTTTTGCTACGAGCAAATAATGGGATAGACACGTCAATATAATGTACTGCTTTTTCGTTTGAAGTGACAGCAAATTCTCAGACAAATGTTAAGAGATATTATATCTTAACGGAGCGGTAGTAATGGTGACAAAATGACTTATTCAGTTAAAGTGTTTCGTCTACACAAAATTCATTTTTATAGAGTTCGAAAACCTGTACCTACTGATTTTAATGACAATATGAGTGTTTTCATTTCGCTTTACCTCAGTGGAAGATCATCTCTGTTTGTGACAAAGGACCGCCACCGTGACATTTTCTAATAAGTTAAATAGTCCGATTTTACAAGCTTTTTATTAACTTGCCATGTTAGTTAGTTAGTATGTTAGTTAGCGGGGGACAAATCTTGCAAGCTTAATTTGACCCACTTCCCAGTATTTGGAGCTGAAATTTTGTAAATAGGTTTAACAATATTAAAGTACAGTCAGCAAAAAAGCTTGTCATAAAAATGAAATTTTTACTAATAACTTATTGTGTCGAATCTTTCATAAAGTTACTTTCATACAAACCAACCCTTTGATAATTAAAACCAATTCACGAAACGTTGAAGTGTCGCAGCCCTGCGGCGGCTCGCGGACAGTTAATTAAAAAGCTGCTATAAAGGTCGTGGAGTACTGAAATGTTAGCTGACGAGGCCAAAATAAACATCGATGCTCAAGTAGTTAAACAATATCATTTTATTTTCATTTATCTGTAGCAGATAAAATAATTTTTGTTCGTTTTGCTATTAACACTACGAATTAAAGTAAACAGTAAAAAAGTAAACATATTGAAAACAGAAAAATTAAGTATTTAGAAAAAAAAATCGATCCGTCTCAGAGCAGTCGCCCGGATAGCGAAAGGTCGTGGGTTCGAGTCCCATTGGAGCTGATTGTGAGACGGGTCGATTTTTTTCTAAATACTTACTTCATTTTCCATTTTTCAATCATAAAAATTGCATTGTGAATGCAAAAAAGTAAAAATTTAAATAAAGTAAACATATTATGTTTTTTGCAGTTGTAGCTGAAAAGCAAACAAAAGTAAATCATATTACATTTATTGTTACCTAATTTAATTTAATTTAATTTATTTGGATAACACACATTGAGAAACATACCAATAAAAAAAATACAACCTTAAAAGTATCTGATGTGAACACTAATAATAGGCGTGTACACCATTCACAAACAGCCAAAATAGTGCATGTAGGTACATCATTTGCAACTATAAGTTACAATACAACTAGCACATGACAAATGAAAAAGATTCTAAAAACTTTCAAAAGCGACAAAGAATTTTAAGCTTAAATAGGGGAAATAGCGATAACGTCATCAAATATGCATTTTATTTCATTACAACACCACTTTTGACCCTTCCGTCGCTGTGGCACCAGGTTACGGCAACAACGGTTGCGGTTGCGGTTGGTTGACGGTTACAGGCGACAACCAACCGCACTGGTTGGTTGTCGCGGCCTAACTAACGGCCCCGTGCCCGTGCAGATATTTAATTAGGAGCGCGGGACTAATTGGTGGCGGGGCTGGGAGGCGAACGCGCTCTCGGAATCGAAGCGAGCTTACACGTTGCAGCGGGAAATAACCCTTCGATATCAAATTTGGAAACCAGCACTGAAATTCTTTCGCAACTACTTCTAAGCCTGTAGCTGTGGCATTAGGTTTAAATGTGCCTACAAATCTGGCGAATGCGCCTCGAAAGTGCCGCGAATGCGCCGCTTACATGCCGCTTACGAGCTGCGCGCCCGATGCTCGTGGCATGGCGCATTCGCCATATCTGTACGCACGATAAACGCCGGTCACCTAGTTAACTTACGCCTTACGCCGGCACCGTGCAGATATTTAGGAGCGCGGGACTAATTGGTGGCGGGGCTGGGAGGCGAACGCGCTCTCGGAATCGAAGCGAGCTTACACGTTGCAGTGGGAAATAACCCTTCGATATCAAATTTGGAAAATAGCCCCCCTAGACAAGTGGCATTCTATTATGGGAAAATGTATGAGTAAAGTAAGTATTTATTCAGTGTTTCATACATAATAAAAAATTACAAATGGTTCCTTAAATCTAGATATATTAGAAACTACTGAATGGGCTGACCAGCTCAGCTAATGTTGCAGCTTGTAGCCACAACGCTGATTTTCAGCTGAAATGGGAGAGGTATGAGATTGACATTAGCAGTCACGTGGCATTTCGATCGCTAATGTCAATCCCATACATTTTCTTTCTATTCGACTGGCGTATTCGATAATAGAAAGCCACTTGTCAAGGGGGGCAGTACTGAAATTCTTTGGAAACTACTTCAAAGCCCGTAGCTGTGGCACTAGGTTTAAATGTGCGTACAAATCTGGCGAATGCGCCTCGAAAGTGCCGCGAAAGCGCCGCTTACAGGCCGCTTACGAGCTACGCGCCCGATGCTCGTGGCATGGCGCATTCGCCATATCTGTACGCACGATAAGCGCCGGTCACCTAGTTACTTACGCCGGCACCGTGCACATATTAAATTATGAGTGTGGAACTAATTTGCGGCGGGCTAGGCGCGCTCTATCAAAGGAGCGGAGCTAACGTTGTTGGATGTCGGTTATCTTTGATAATCACTTGTTAAACTTTTCTTTCAACAATACTTAACCAACAATAAAACAGCTTTTATAACCCCTTGCTGTGTCACAAGGTTTAACCAGTGCGGTTAGTTTCCGCGGTGTAACTAACCGGGCCGTGCAGATATTTAATTAGGAGCGCCGGACTAATTGCCGGCGGGTCTGTAAATAAACCGGAACTACACGTTGCCACCAGGAGGGTTGACCCTTCGATTGCATGGTTTTAAAATTTGGAAACAAATTGTTAAACTGGTGGTGACTTATTTATAGAGTATTGAAATATTTAGAACTTGAGCGTTATGCGCCCGGATGAAATCGCAATTAGCTGCCTTGTACATAAAACAATTTTACCCTTATCGATAGCGCAAAATCAACAAATTAGCTTCTCCTCTACACAGATATTTAAACCATATTTCTATTATGAAAAAGATTGCAAGTGTCTGCAATGAAGAGGCATGTGACTCACATAAGGGTTGAACACATGGTCGGGTTCGAACCCCGAAGCTGTGAGGTTCCATAAAAATAGTCCGGGTGCTGTGGATGCGAACAATTATGGCAATGGCTGACCAGGGTCCGAAGGAGCGGATAATTTAGAAATATGTATGTCCTTTCGTAATTTGAAATAATTATAATTTCAAAGATGTAACAGCTGGTTCAGCACTGATTTTGTTTGTGTGTATCCTTAAAAAAGTTAATAATAGGGAGAAAAACTTAGGTAAGTACATAATAATAGGTAATATGAAGTATGAAAAATTTTATTTTTTACACTTTCCTTTCCTTTTCCACCAAATTGCGTGCCCTACAGAGTCCATAGTGATCTTTAAGCTGGACATTGACGATCAGTTTTGTCCTAAAACTGTGGCGTAAAACTGTGGCGTCACTCCAAATGGTTTTAAGCCAACTAGATTTCCCCACTGACTGGCGTGACGCCGGCTCTTCAGTTTTCGACCGGCCGGGCTGTTGAAAGACGTGTACTCATCGTGTACTACTTATTTTTGTCAAGAAAAAAAAGGATTCTGATTCCGAATAAGAAATAGAACTAAATATTTTAAGCATCTACATGTTGCCGTTATTAATATCGAGCAGAAAACGACAAAAATCACGTTTGTTGTATGGGAGCCCCCCTTAAATATGAATTTTATTTTCATATAGGTAATTATCTATTTTGAAAGTGGGTTTACAACTAAATATTCTGTGAATATTTCAAGCGTCTACCTATTGCCGTTTTTAATATCGAGCAAAACACAGGAAAAAATCACGTTTGTTGTAGGGGAACCCTCCTTAAATATGAACTTCATTTTATTATAATTATTTATTTTTAAAGTGAGTACCTATAAGTACAACTAAATATTCTGAAAATACTTAAAACGTCTACCTATTGCCATTATTAATATCGAGCAAAAACGGCAAAAAATCACGTTTACTTTATTGTTTTTAGTACCTATTTGTTGTTATAGCAGCAATAGAAATACATCATCTGTTAAACAATAATTGTCTAGCTATCACGGTTCATGTTATACAGCCTGGTAACAGACAGACAGACGGACAACGGAGTCTTAGTAATAGAGTCCCGTTTTTACCCTTTATACTTCCTTTATACTTACCAAAAACTATACGCAGCACCACCGCAGCACGCTCGACCACCGCACCACCGCGGGCGGGTGCAGCGATCGAACTGACGCAATTGCGTGGCGCGTCGTCAGTTAAAACTCTGGAGTGACGATTCGACATTCACGATCAAATTTTGGATTGACGCCGGAGTTTTACGCCACAGTTTTAGGAAAATTTGACCGTCAATGGCTAGCTTTAGACCCTGTCCAAAACTACGAGCGTGATTAGACGCGTCTTGACATGACATCGTCAGTTATGTATTGGCGGTCGAAATCTCTGTTGAAATTGTGGCGGAATCGCCCTTGGACAAGCGCTTAGATATAAGCTATTACCACCTCATGTCTCTACAGTGTTCAGTAGGTACACTATGATTTGCAATCTGATGATTTGTTATCTGATAAAAGCTAGTGGTCTGCAATTTCTCAGTCGGGAACTGAACTCTTATCTCCCTGCTCTTTTGCATTTACTAGAAATATTGAAATAGCATGAGATGTATAAAATATCGCGCGTGGAATAGGTAGCTCGTACAGCTTAACTTGCACAATACCTCTTCGTGCATATTATTGCGACGCCTTCCAGGTGTTTCAAATTTCTATCCTCAAATAGCCGGTAGCTTTCCCGTTTATAAATATTAACGCTGGGCAGCTGCACAGGCGATGTATTCCGCCCGCTGCTCGATTGAGACTTCCAGGTGCTCAGACTCCAGGCCAAAGTTCCAGAACAGCTGGAAATATTTATGAGGGCGGCAATCGGTACGGATAGCCACCTTATATCGGATAATGGAAAAGCTTTGAATTCCTGGAGCAATGTAGCAGTGGGTTTCTTTATAGCGGCTTTGTTCATTCATTGCAATGGGATTTCTTAGACAGCTTTTTTTATTTATTTAACGTACATGTTAATATTTTTTAGAAACACATTGAATATCGTGTTAGTATGGTCCGTTTACGTTTACTCCAGAAAACAAACAAATGAAATAATAACCATTTTGTCACACAAAATTGCGGGTGGCCGCTAGCACCCGCTAGTCTACCAACTCGCTCACTAAAAACAAATGCCGCCACTATGAAATGCCGCCTTTTTACAAGCTTTTTATTAACTTGCCATGTTAGTTAGTTTGTTAGTTCATCATCAGCCATTTAATGTCCCCACTGCTGGGGCACTGGCCTTCCTTATGGATGAATAAGGAGAATGAGCCATGACCCACCACGCCGGGCTCAGTGCGGATTGGTGGGTATTAACGACTGCAAGTGCAGCCGGGACCAACGGCTTAACGTGCCTTCTGAAGCACGGAGGAGCTCGAGATGAAAAGTATTTGGTCACCCATCCCGTGACCGACCATTGCGAACGTTGCTTAACCTCAACAATCGCAGGCCAAGCGCGCTATCCACTGCGCCACGGGCTCCTCTTGTTTTTTAGTTTGTTAGTTAGTGGGGGACAAATCTTGCAAGCTTAATTTGACCCACTTCCCAGTGTTCAATGTAGCTGAAATTTTGTATACTGGTTTGGTTTAAATGACAATACAATATTAAAGTACAGTCAGCAAAAAAGGTTGCCATAAAAATGAAATTTTTACTAAAAACTTATTGTCACTCAAAATTGCGGGTGGCCGCTAGGCTAGCACCCGCAATAGTCTACCAACTCACTCACTATAAACAAATGCCGCCACAATGAAATGCCGCCTTTATACAATTAATAAAGCCAAGAGATAAGGAATGTCGGCACAATAGTTCATAGCCACAACACATGTGCGAGCACAACGCAATCTGATAAGTCTTAATTTAACGACCTGATTCTATTCCACCTGGGTCTTGGCTTCTTTCATATTTCCCCGTACATTCGCACGCGGCGCGGTCTCATTAATCGCCTGTGTTTTGACAGTAATACCCCCCACTCTCCCCCCTCCAACTGCCGATTTGTTTGCGCTCCAGCCACTTCACGGCAAACAACCTTAGTTTTCTTTTCATCGCGGAACAAATACGTGCTAACTCACCAGCCACTATCCCATTTGCATTAGGTATGAGGTAAGATAAATACACAGAAGAAGAGATTTTTGAAGTGAAAACTTCTGTAGCGACTTTGTGCACTTTTTGTGATGGGTAAAAAATGTCACACTCGCGCTACACGTGACCGTGAGATCGAAAATTCGTAAGACGGACACGCTGATAGAAAAACTGTTATGCAATGTCATTATTTAGTGGCAAATTTCGAAACCATTTCCAAAGTTGTAATAGCTCAAGTTAGAAAACGGGCGCCATTGAAGCCCGAAAACCTCGGTTCAAATCCAATCCGTATTTTTATTTTATTTCTGGCAAATTTCTTTTTTTGTGAAAATGTCTATGGAGCCCTTTTCACTTCTGCCGGCACTCCCAGAGTTGTTTTTTTTTTTTTAGAAACTGCTCTCTTGGTAGTACGAAATTTACTCCTTAAATATTCTCCTGTTAACTTGATCTAACAACCGATATAATTATAAACGTACCTATGTAATAGCTACCTACCTAAAGGGAGGCTTCTTGTTAAAAAAGAAATGCTAGGTAAGGTACCTACTCATTATCAAAACATGACTCGCTACAGTATACTCATTCCAGGAAGATGTTAACAACCCAATTTGTACAAAATCATACTTAATTTGCGCATAAAAATAGGTACCTAAGTAGGGCAGAAGCCCCGGTTTTGGCCACTGCCCCGGTTTTGGCCACATTTTGCTATAAAAGTTATCTTAATAACCTTTCGTTATTTTTGCCAATGGCAATTAAACGAAGGCATCTTAAGGTAAAAATAACAATCGTTAGAATTCCTTAGGTGATACGATTTTCTTTCAATAAACACCATTTTCTGTTTTATAATTTTTGTTTTCTAGGAAAATTTTAAGAAATATGTTACGGATGAAAGTTATTATAAAACTTTGTTTATTACAATTAAATTATTGCATTGCAATGGATTCGTGGCCAGCACATTAGAATATATTATAAATTTAACCTGGATTTAGTTTTGATTCGATTCTCCTTCAATATTATGACCACAAATAGCGAGGACTGGTGAAATAAGGAACATTTATCTTAGACAGTACTCTGCATAGAAACTTAAATGACAACTACAGTAAATAAATTAATATGAACATTTCCACGTAACTGCTAAGTGGTCATCAGTTTTCTAGTCATTTCAAGTACAATACCCGTCAGACAGTACCTACACATGTAACACGCAATATTGAACTATCGAAAAACTAATTTTACAGGGCACATCGTACGCGATTCAGAGCAAATAGATTGGATTTTCCACTGAATGGAACACAGAATCAGCACTATGGCAACTTGGTCTGTTTTCGGTGTTTTAATAAAATCACATTTTATCGCTGCAACTGTTAAGTAATTCGTTTTATATTGGTCTTATGAAAGAACAAATAATGAACGAACGCTGCTAGGGTTAGTTAGTGTTCTATTCACACATCATTAGTATGACCAAATCACAAGTGTTGTGATTGTGACTTGTGACCCTTGGGGAGTTTGTTTCGATTCCTCCCTAAAACTAACATTTGCGTTTATTATTTGAGTCTCTAACTGTCGAAGTGCCGATCATTTAAAAATATTATTCCAGTAAATAGGGCAGGCGTACCGGTTTTGGCCACTGTACCGGTTTTGGCCACTTTTTGCTCTAAAAGTTTTCTAAACAACTTTTAGCCATTTTTGATAAAGGCAATTAAAATAAGGTATTTTAAGAGGTGATTTTTTTTCAATAAATTCCATTTTCTGTTTGAAAAAATGTTTTGTATGAAAATTTTAAGAAATTTGTTTTGGATGAAATACTTTATAAACCTTTGTTTTTTACAATTAAATTGTTGTTTTGCAATTGACTGGTTTCTAGCGCATTAGAATATATTGAATTTACCTGGGTTTGGTTTTGATTTTTCGCAATACTTACAAAAGTTTAACTATCAGTAAGTGGCCAAACCCGGTACATTTGGCACCTCTCACACATTGTGTGTAATATAAAAAAAACTATTTTTTTTTATAATTTTGAAAAATGTACCTTTAAAGGTAGATAAATTATCTATAATTTAAGATATAATTTGTGTCTTAAATACCTAAGACCATTTAGTACTTACTGCTTAAAAGTCAAAAAATCCTTAAAGTGGCCACAAAGGGTACCTCTGTACCTTTGCTAATTGTTAGTTTGCTATCCATAACACAAGTGATTACTTATACTACTCATATCTGTGAGTCAAATCAATAAATGCATATTTGACGCAGTTATTTCCGATTATATTTATATGTTTTAATGTTTAACTCAATCGAATACCTACATACATTTGCGATAACAACTTGTCTCGCGAATCTTTACCTAAATAATTAACAACACAAACCTCACACTTCCCGCAAATCATCCCTCACATACCCTGACCCTTACAGCGCATTCCAGCGCGGGTCCCCCGTTGTCCCCCGCAGGCCCCTTGGGGCACAAAGGCACAAAAGCACGACCCAACTCCTAATTACCGAACTGGGTCGAACATCAGGACACATTCCGAAACACATGTATCTCCGTTTCCTTAACAGATAACTACGTCTTTAATAACGAATTCATCTTAATAATTAAACAAGGGACAACATTACAAATTCAAATGTCTTGTTTTGGCTGCATACTACTAATACTAACCACAGCTATTGCGTTATCTATACTCATATTATAAAGAGGAAAGATTTGATTGTTTGTTTGTTTGTATGTTTGTTTGCATCGAATAGACTCCGTAAATACTGGACCGATTTTGAAAATTCTTGGACCATTAGAAAGCTACATTCTTCCCGAGTGACATAGGCTATATTTTATCCCGATATTCCCACGGGAACGGGTAACACGCGGGTAAAACCGCGAGGATCCGCTAGTTCGATACAAAGCGATATCACTGATAACGTCCTTTTAACCATGTTTTAACCCCTGATATCTCCGAGAGCTTTTCGACAAAATGGCCGCAACTAGCAAATTTCCAAAATGGCGGCCAAAAATTTTAGATTGAGCGTAATGAATGACCCAACACGTATTAAGCCCAGAGATTTCGAGATTGATTCCTAGAGGGATTACATAGTTATTTTTGTTATTTAACAACCCCACAAGGGGTAGTAATATCCTCACATTGATGAAATTAACGCTGGCTTTACAGCGTGTAAGTAGTATTTGATAAATTCGACGCTTCTCGTAACGACTCCGTAGCTCAGTGGTTAGAGCAGTCGCCCGGATAGCGAAAGGTCGTGGGTTCGAGTCCCATCGGAGCTGGTTGTGAGACGGGTCGATTTTTTCTAAATACTTTATTTTCCATTTTTCTAGTTATTTTTGGTTTAGTTGGTGGTAGTCTGCCTGGCTAGTAGCTACACCATCTTATTTATTCTGTCGCCACTTCGCCAGTTTATCATAAAATTTCTTAACCTTGTTGTTTTATGATAGTTAAAGATAAGATAGCCTTTTTCTTAGTCGTTTAAAATACCAGGAAAAGTTAGATTTCACCTTCAGCCCTATCAATACTTAACAGCCAGGTGTAATGAAGGGTACTACCCCGTTTTGTGAATAAAAAAAGATGGAATTGTTATGCGCGACGTGGAAGTAAATCCAAAGGAATGCTGTTTATAATTCTCTTTGAAATATCTCTATAAAAGACTGTTAGACTCGCGTTGTTTGTGAGAAAGAGCATATTTTATTTAGGTACTAAAATTATTATTTGTGCTTAAAGAAAAATATTCTTCAGAACGAAAGGAAAGTTTACCCAACTATGAAATAAAATAATTCTAACACTTAACTTGTATAGAGAAGAACATAACCTTTGTCGATTAACACAACCACAGCTAGATCGTAGCGTTTGAAAAAATAAATTAAACTAAACTCGATGTCATCTAAACAGCTGGCTGTTAATGTGTACAAAGAAACTACCTAATACGCCATTATTTTGAAAAGTTATATCAATCAACGTCCACTTAAGGTCTTAATTATAAGCATTCATTTTCCACAAACCAACAAACTCCATCGATCAAAACGTGTGCGTTCACATTTCGCATCTTCATCAAAACACCAATGTCAGAGTAGTTAAATTGTTCACAGTACACCTCGCTGTATTAGCACAGAATAATATTTGTAGCAGAAGGCTCACTTCCGAAACAGTTACAATGAATTATCAATCTTTTCCACGCGACAATTAGGTCTAAAATAATTTGCACCCGCACGCCTGCCTTACTAATTTACCGTTCATTACAAGCGAAATTGAACCATAGCTGTACGTAATACGGTTCTATTACTCGGAAACGCTTAAGGATATAGCATAGGTAAAAAAAATATCGTCGATGGCCGTTGCTTACACAAGCGAGGGGGTGCTGGGATCGGTAAGACTCCGGCCGCGGCACTCTCGTAGACTGAGAAATACGTGTAGACGCGGCATGCAGCGCGCATTCTATTTACATCTAAAATATCACCTATGTGCGTTTTTACTAAGGAAATTATATTATGTAGAATACAAGAAGAATTATTATGAATATTTATTGTAAACGTCGGTTTGTAGGAAGAGTAGATCTTAGATATTATTCGTATGTAGTAAAAAAAGCTTTTTTTAACAAAGATAGTCACTTCAAACGATTCTTCAAAATGCAGAACACAGCAGCAGCTATTTATATTTATTTTCTATCTCTAGATCATTTCGATAATATATCCATTATCGAAATGATCTTTGCAGGCAAAAGTACAACATTTGCTACAAATTACACTGAAAAAAATTAATAATGTATACTGCTCTAACCAGTAGGTACATTTTCAGATTTATTCCAATCAAATTAATAAAACTTATAATTTAATATGAAAAAATATAAATAACTCATACTAGCCCATCATCTAATACTTTTTTACAAAATAAATCTACTTAGTTAATCAATATTTAAATAAGTATACCGTTTATATAAAATCACGCTATCAATCTATAATATAAATCAATATATAAAAAAACACTTAAATAAAAATATTGTTTAATTACAAAAAAATAAAATAAAATACATATTATTCCAATACCAAAAATGATAATATCAAATAATACAATAACTTGTGTCATTGAAAATTGGAAGCAACGATCACATACACCCAGATACAAGAAAATATCTAAAAGTTAGTTTTCGACATTTACCCGTCCGAGAATCGAACCCGGGACCTCAGAGATAGTGGCACCTAGAAAACCGGTGCGTACACCAATCGGCCACGGAGATCGTCGAATTTGTTTAAACAAAATGTAGCGCAACTGAAATAATTGATACTTTGTTTACTAATGTAAACTTGCCACGTACGGTTCTAAATCAGCCACTTTAAAAAAACCTTTTTTCATTACTCATTTTAAAATATCTTTATTTTTCGCCATGTACGCATCATATCCCTTGTGCTCTAAAAATGGGTAAAAACCGTAAAAACTTGCCTAACGTCAGGTTCTTTTTTCTGTTTAAATATTATGCGATATGCTTAAATATTTGTACTAATTAAAAATTAATACCGAAGCGACAGCAACACAACTATATGTTAAAATTTTGTCATATTCATTAACATGAATCTCAAGACAATTTTGTGGTATGTGTGACATGACAACCAAAGGCGACAGCAAAAGAGACAGTAATGGGTGCATCCATTGCATTGTAAAGTGATTGACTGATATTCGGAAAATTCTAAACAGTTAAACAATGTTTATTAAAATAGTCGCGTGAATTGAGTGAACTCACAAAGGTAGTTTTATAATGTAGTTGGTTATAGTACTTGAATAAAATTTTGTGTGAATAGATTCACCCAGAAGATGCCTATTCACTCGCGACTTTAAGAGGTTTGGGTTGTAGGTACTCGGGCAAACAGAAGCCGGCAGGGTATTCCAGGCATGATGAAGGAGTACTTAATTCTCTGAGCGTGAGTTTAAAGGAGAGGGCGCAATGAGGTTATGCAACTCAGATGCACACTCGTTAAAGCATATCTGACAAGTGACTCAGGGGATGAAACTCATAGCTGAAGTCTCCCATCGACAGTCTGGGAGTGCTTATTCGCCAGGCCAGATAAAAAGGTACGCACTGTGTATCAGACTAACACCAGTAACATAGAGATCCTTACTACCGAACTTAGTAACTGTACGGTCAATTCAGTCTACAAACCTCCCTATGCACCGTATTACTTCAGCTGTCCGCCGAACTTTAACGCCCATCCGGTTAGATTCGTCCTTGGTAATTTTAATAGCCATAGCGAGAACTGGGGATACAGAACCAGTGATGACAACGGAGTGAAGGTTGAAGAATGGGTTGATGGACACATACCTACTATCTTTGATCCATGATCCAAAACTTCCGTCATCATTCAACAGCGGTCGCTGGAAAAGGGGTTAAAACCCTGATCTAATCTTTGCCAGTGATCACATAGATCACCAGTGCGTGAATACAGTAAGTGGTGCAATACGGAGGACCCAATTACGACCTTACGACCTGAAGGATAAAATAATAAAATAATGTTTAATAATAATGTTTTAATTTCCTTAAAAGCGTTTGGTGATTAACACAATCGAAAGCTTTGGAGAGGTCACAATAAATACCAACTACATCTCGCTTGCTCTCCCAAGCATCAAATATATGTTTTTAAATATAATATGATAGGATGACATACCAAGACCAGTATGAATTAGATCCCATCTCACATGACACCATCGATTTTGGGAATGAATTGCTAGAAGCCATATCCGAAACAACGAGAGAAAAGTGGAACAAGCTAATCGAAGGCGTAGATATGACGCATAAAAGCAAGAAGGCATGGTGTTTTATAAGGAAACTAAATAATGATCCTAAAATCGCTGATCGTCATTCCAATGTGACCACAAACCAGATCGCTCACCACTTTCTCCAAAATGGGAAAGCTTCCACGAAAACTCTCCAGAAGAAATTTACACGAGACCCTGGTAAAGAGGTAAAACACTTGGACGATGCTGTTACAGAAACAGAGCTCAAGTTTGCCCTTGATAAGCTCAAAGAAGGTAAAGCCGCTTTGACAACATCAGGGTCGAGCAGCTGAAACGGTTTGGTTTCGTACTACTTATACAAAACTGTCATTTCTTCCATGGCCGCTTCCAAAGGGTATGTAATCTAATCACTGACGTTATAGCCACCTAATGACAATAAATGACATTTGTGGCAGAGAGTGTATATAAAACTTCTTCGAGATTATTTATTTTTATGAGTTTACTAGCTTTCCGCCCGCGGCTTCGCCCGCGTGGACTACACGACGTTATCCCGCTGGAATTTGATACTTTTCCGGGATAAAAAGTAGCCTATGTTCCTCTCCAGGCTACAAAGTATCTATGTCTCAAATTTCAGCCAAATCCGTTCAGCCGTTTTGGCGTGATTGAGTAACAAACATCCAAAAACATCTAAACTTTCACATTTATAATATTACTAGTCTTCCGCCCGCGGCTTCGCTCGCGTGTATTACACGACGTTATCCCGCGGGAAGGTGATATTTTTCAGGAATAAAAAGTAGCCTATGTCCTTTCTCAGGCTCTAGACTATCTCTGTACCAAAATTCAATCAAATCGGTTCAGTAGTTTAGGTGTGATTGTGTAACACACAGACAGACATAGACGCATTTATAATATAAGTAAGGATATAGTAGGATTATCTTTGATATAATATGTTAGTCAGTTTAAAGTTAGCCCGCCATTTGTTTATACTTTGTGCAATGAAATTTAAATAATGAAATAAATATTCCTCCTTCGGATGTACTTGTACCTTTGCAATATTTCATTAGAGTATCAAAAATTTTACTCCGACTATGCAAGTCTCCTTACAGAACTCCGCAAACTTATCTGACGCGGTGGTTAAATTTGAGAGTTTAAACTGTCAATACAGCTGACAGACCTTTCATTCTTTTTTATTGCTACTGGCGCCTCAACCATCGGTTTTAGATATTGTTGTGGGGATTTCGAATTTCGAATTTCAAAACCGCGAGAGCATTTCTTGCAAGAAATTGTATGCATGCTCTATTTTGTACTAATAATCGATAAGAGAATCAGTAATAAAAATGTTTTGAACCTGAAATTTACACAAAGTGGTGCGGTTTATGTTCCTCACTCAAAGGAAAGAAGCTGGACTTCTCACAGTCTCATAAAATTGGTGTAATGGTGATATTAGATCAACTAGGTATATAAAATTCTTACGACGGTTTTATTTCAAGAATTGCTTTTACATTATGTCTCTGTAAAAAACTTTTTCAACAAGCGAATTTGTTATTTCTTGATGCAATTTTTTACACCCACCTATCTTAACTTTCTCACATTTTTAATTTTGAGGAACCTAAAACGAACATAAATTTAATATACAGTAGTAGAAGTTAGAAACTTAGACTAATTATGTACCTACAACACAACAAAATATTGGTACTCAAATAGGTACAACTTTTATGGGCTCTTAAGTATCTTAGGCAATATTATCCGTCACTTTTATTTCAAACTATTGATGTTTGCTTTAGGTAATGAGTAAAATAACTTGTCCTAGGTTACATAGGTCTATGGTTATGCAATAAATGGCAAAGCACTCATCTATACCCAATCCTGAAGCGCTATTTCAATATTTCCTAGCAAAATAAGCATCATTGAAAAAAATTAGGATCCTAGTGTGAGTTTTTTTTTTCAATTTTGGCGCAAACGGAGCGATACAGTCTCCACGTCCAAACGCCGCCAATGCCAGGCGGAGACTGAATAATTATGCTGCGAAACGGTGCACGATGTATTTTGGGATACTAGTTATTGACTATGAATATAACAAAAAAAATTTTAGTAACTTCCCTAGATATGACTAAGAACTACTTACACAAAAAAAATTAGCTTGATTACTCAAATAGTTATTGAGATAATTGAGTTTAAGACAGAAAAAAGGGGTCTTGAAAATATTTTTTTTAGTACATTGTATTTATTTGATTCAAATAAATTTTAGTAACTTCCCTTCATAAAGAAAAGATCTATCACATATAATATTTTGGAAGGCCTAGCAATGATACTTTGTCAGGAAATTTAATTTAAAAACATTGAAAATTCTGAGTTTGATCGCTGCAATAGCCTTAAGCCAAATTGGTTTTGGGTGGTCTTGGTTGCCGCACTAGGGTCGACTCGACTGCAATGTAACGACGAAGTAAGTAAAAGGAATAACAAATAGCGCAAATGATTTTTAAATACAGAAAGCCTAGAATTTTTATTTTTACTTCTTTGCATTCACAGTTCATTTTTTGTTACTTACTTACTGAAAAAATTGAAAATGAAGTAGGTAGGTATTAGAAAAAGTCGACCATCCACAACTAGCTCCGATGGGACTCGAACCCACGACCTTTTACTGACCGGGCAAATGCTCTAACCACTGAGCTACGGAGTCGCTAAAAAGTCGACCCGTCTCACATAGTTGTGAGTCACAACTACCTCAATGGGACTCGACTCGAACCCACGACCTTTCACTGTCCGGGCGAATACTCTAACGGCCTGGCAACGAACATGCGCGGCGGCGACGGCCGGCGACAAGCGAATTGCGCATCCGTTGGTGCGTCTCATTGACTTATTTGATTAGGCGTCTGTTGCGAGCGCGCAATGATTGCGCAATTCGCTCGTCGCCGTGTCGCCGCCGCGCATTTTCGTGGCCCGGCCAGGCCGTAACGACTCCGTAGCTCAGTGGTTATTAGAGCATTCATAATTCACAATTATTATATTATTCTAAGACAGAAAGTAGCTACCTATATTTTGTAATTTGGTAGGTACCTATTTTAAAAGTGCTACAGCTACTCGAACGAAATACTTACGTATATTAAGTAGGTAGGTACCTATCTTAGTTTAGTGTACATATTGTTGATGTTAGCGTAGTTATTCGATAACGTCTATCGTGAAGTGAGAACAAGCTAAGGTAAGTAAGTAGGTAGTAACAGCGCGGGCGCAGCGCGCGTCCGCGTAGTTCCTATGTGCGCCACGGCACGGTTGCCATGGCGATAAGCGCTAGCGTCACGCTGCAAAGCGAGAATCACTTTGTCGATTTTTATTTTCGTCTTAATTACCTACGCTAAGGTGGGGCGGGGTCCTTAAATCAAATATTCGGATCATTAAGTTTTATAGATACTTATAGAGTAAGACAGTATAGTCACACAAAAAAACTTCTTTCAGGTTTTCTAAGAAGATTATAAAATTTTAAATCCGGTCTCTTTCTGTCGTTGTTAAGACAACCGAAGGCCGCACAATAATAATGTTTAATATTTACGCATTTTGCTATGGGTAAAACCATAGGTAACACACTTGTGTTTTGGCGCGAAAGTGTGGCGAAAGTAAACTACTTAGGTAACTTCTTTCTCGCGTGGCGTCGCATGCACAACTGAGCGCGCGTGACACCCGTGATTTCTCTACCTCGCGGTAGACAGCGCGTATTCGATTGAATTGCGGAGTGAGCCCCCCCTGGTATTAGCTGCATTCCAAACGCAGCAGTTTGTTTGCAACGCAGCAGTACATTTGCAACGCAGCAGTATATTCGCCTCGCTGCCGCTGCAGTGCATTGCCGCGGTGCAATTTGCAGCGACTGCCGCGCGCGCTAAATTTATCAGCCAAGTAGGGTCACCATTATGTCGAACTCTACCATATTTTAGTGGCCACTCGAATGTATGCTGTTTACAGAAATGTTACTTTGGAACGTAATCATCAACTGTTCAGCATCCAAGCTAGTTTGCTTGAAGAGTACAAGCACTGACAGACCATCTATACTCATATTATTTAGAGGAAAGATTTGATTATTTGTTTGTTTGCATCGAATAGGCTCCGTAACTACTGGACCGATTTAGAAAATTCTTTCACCATTAGAAAGCTACATACATTCTTCCTGAGTGACATAGGCTATATTTTATCCCGATATTCCTACGGGAACGGGTAAGTAACACGCGGGTGAAACCGCGAGGATCCGCTAGTGTAAAATAACAATGCAACAAAGAAAATTAGTGCACAGATTGTGATAATAATAGGTATAAGTAAGAAATAAAATTTACCTACATTAAAATAAATTCGATTACCTTTACTACAAACATTTTTTCAGAATCCAATCCCCGATAGCCCTAAGCTCGGTTGCTCGCGGCGAGGAGATCTCTCGTTTGGTAAATTCAGTGTTTACGGCTTACCAGTTTTTTCCTCCGTTCTATAAAGTTTACAGTAAACGGCCGCTACGCCCCTGTTACCTAAAGCTGAACATGCTCGTTCCCAGAATGTTCCACAGTTGGGAATCCAACGGAGCGCTATGGAAATTATACGGCACAAAACTTGTTATTACGAGTAATAACATACTTTTGCTCGGACGAAGTGTGTTCGGAAAAGATCGACGTTTCTGAACGCAGCTCTAATGTCACGTCAAATTGACATTTCGCTGTCACTTGAAGTTGACAGCCCACTTGATTGGAATTCTTGAAAAGAAAATGTCGGATTAATTTTGCTGAATTGTTAAAAACCGCTCGCGTTGAATATGCCTGGCATATCGAGTTTGAATTGAATCCTGAATTATCCTTGTGATCCCGTTTTGTACGACCAAGATTTTGACGCCATCCAACATCTTGACGAGTGGCCGGTCGCGAATAACTTTCCACGACACGCGTTGTTGTCGGGACAATAAAAAAAGCTCCCCCGTGTGTGTTGGTGTATATTGTTGAAGCGCCCAGTGTCTTGGGACCCTGTGTAGTGTTTGTTTTGTGAGTAAGGTGACGAATTGGTAAGGTCTGCAGAAGAAGAAGGTACCAGGGGCGCGCGCCCCCTCTCTCCGCAGCCCAGGAGAGTTTCGACACCCCAGACCCGTATGTTAAATCACCTTACTTAACATAAAGTCGCTGTGTAACGCAGTCATATTGTTCAGTTACATCCCGGCTGAAACCAAGCTTTGTCCGGAGTCTATATTAGTGATACCTATGATTCCACTGCGCTAGAACGGTTCCGCGGGTCTAGGCGGGGGTGTACTGAACATTTCTTGGCAGCAGTAGCGTAGTTTGAAGGCCTGACAGGCCCACGCCAAAACTTTGTCGATTAGTGCCGTTTTGATGACCATCTGGTCCGGACTAGATTAATTTGTACTTGTAAATGGTAATTAACTTGCATTTGAAAAGTAAAGGGCATTCCTTTGTTATTGGTTCCATGTCTTGTAATTAATTGTCATGTATTGAAGTTCCAAAATGTAAACAGATGCCTTTCTTTGCTCATAATAATTATTATTTAGTTTGTTAGCAAATTTGAGTTGTGAATATTGACAAGTTGTTGCTAAATAATAGCTAATAAAAGGTTAGCTAATAAGTTTGCACTCAATACTTAGTGAAACTTAAATGATTTGGGACATTGTTTACACATTGAAACTCATTGAAACTTGTGCTTTGAAATAATTAAAATTAACTTGTTGTTGTGTTGATATCCAAGTGAATTTCAATAGTCAGTGATTTTGAGTGAATTTCAATGAAGTGAATTTCAATAGTCAGTGAGTTTTGTTGTTTTCTGATAACCTCCAAATATTTAAGAGTTTGTGTCATTATAAATACTTTGTTGTTGTAATATTGGAATTTTGTGGTTATTAAGAACCTCCAAAATATTGGAGATTTTGTGTTATAGTGAATATTTTGAATTTGTTGTTTTTGTTGATAAATTTGTGACGTTACAATGACGGCCTCCTCTGCTAAAGCCAAAATACGTTCTGAGTTACGGTGGTTAGCTTCTGCGGTGGCATTGTTGGATCGACCGGATAGGACGGAGGCCTTGTTGAACAGATACGTAGATCTGCCCATACGTTTGGCTGTTGTTGATGAGCAGTATGCCTTATTTTTGGAAAGGACTGTTGAGGCCGAGGTGGAAATGCGACAAGAAGTCGGTTTGGATGTGGACCAGTGTTATGATTTTGCGGACAGAATTATCCAGGTGGCTCGACCTTTGCAAGTGGCAAGAGAGAATGAACCGAGCCCGTCCCCGGTCACATCTAAGAGTATGCCCCCTCTCTTTGCTAGATTGGCCCCCTTAGACTTAAGGCGTTTTGCTGGTCGTCTAGAGGACTGGGAGGGCTTTATTAATATTTTTGATAGTCTGGTACACGCCCGGGATGATTTGACCCAGGGCCAGAAGTTAGCGTACTTGTTATCCGTGTTGGAAGGGGAGGCCCTTGAATCGGTTCAACATTTGGCCCCCTCGGATGAAAACTACCCTATTGCTAGGGATTTGATTGCCCGTCGGTACCAGAACGTACGACGTCTGGCGGACAACCATGTGGCCGCCATTTTGAATTTACCCCGCGTTGCCAGCGTGATGCACTTGAGAGTGGCTTTGTTGAATCCGCTGTTGGTTGCCTACAACGCATTAAAAAACTTAAAACTCCCAGTGGAGCAGTGGTCGTTTTTGTTACTGCACATTGTCCTGGGAAAGTTGCCGGACTCTGTTAAGGTCCGTTTTGAGCAGCAGTATGGTGGGGATAGTGCGACTTATCTGCCACCCTTCTCGGACCTCTTGACGTTCCTGGAAGGAGAGAGTAGACTGGCAGATAATTCCTCTCTGGCCGGTCCTATGGGACCCGAACGACCTGTGCCACAGAGTAGGTCCCCCACCGGACCCCCCAGTAGGGGGCGTATGGCCCCTCGCGCGCCCGGCCGCTATGCCGCCGTTCAGGAGACCGCCCGCTGCTTGTACTGTCGGGAACCGGGTCACAGCACGACCCGTTGTGATAAGTTCCTCGACCAGCGCGTCCAAGGCCGTCGAGCGATCGCGCGACAACGGACATGGTGCTACTCGTGCTTGGGCCTGCACATGCAGCGCGAATGTACCCAAGCGCACCCATGCCGCTTTTGTAAGGGCAACCACCATCCCCTCCTCTGCATGAACAGCCCAGAGGGCGGCGGAGCGCCGCAGCGCGTCGCTGCAGGATCACCGCGTATGGGTGGGGGTCTCGGACCCCCCGCTGTGTTTGCATCCCGCAGCAGTTCTAGTGGCCACCAGAGTGGCCCCAGACGCTCTCCGCCACGTTTGGAGCCTCAAACGGGCGGGGGTCCCAGGGACCCCCCCATGGGAAACCGATCCCCAAGGATGCGGATGAGTTACGCGAGCGTTGCCGGAGGTCGTAGAGTCCCCCCGCGACGTTTTGAGCCTCGCACGGGCGGGGGTCCCACGGACCCCCCCATGGGAAATCGGTCCCCAACTAGGGGGTTCGATTCTGCGAGCGTTGCGGGAGGTCGTAGAAGCCCCCCGCAACGTGTTGAGCCTCGCACAGCCGGGGGTCCCCGGGACCCCCCCTCTGAAAATCGGTCACCGTGCCCCCGCGACTATGGGGCGACGTACACGGTGGATACTAGGCACCGATTCTCGCCGCCGCTCGCCGAATACCCGCGTTTGGAGCGGCGCCCGCCCCGTCTTCAAGGGGCCGGGAGATATAACCCGCCTGATACCGGGCGAATTGGACGTAGGCAGTATGTGGGAGAATGGGACCCACTGGATCGCTATGAGCGACCCCCTTACCATGGGGGGACGTCTGGGGACCCCACATACTAGCAATCAACGTGTTTACGGTCGATTGTAGCCACCCCTCCAGAGACCGTTTTGTTGCCCACGGCCTCTGTGCTTGTCAGGGGATTGAATGGCGACCTTGTGGAAGTTCGCGCCTTGTTGGATTCCGGTGCTCAGGGGTGTGTTGTGTCATCTTGGTTAGCTAGGCGGTTGGGCCTCAAGGTGCACCCCCACACGGAAGGCGTGAGAGGTGTTGGCGATGTGAAAGTCCCCGGGTTGTTAGGGCATGTTGACTTCACATTTACATCACGTAATAAGTCCACGCCAGGCATTAAGACCTCGGCGATTGTGTTGGACACAGTTGTTGGCCGTCAACCTTCAGTTGACTTGGGACCGAGTATGTTGTCTTTGGTGTCTGATTCCCCACTCGCCGATCCAAATTTCTTCCGCCCAGGCCCGATTGATGCTCTCCTTGGAGCCGATGTCCTGGGGCGAGTTTTGTTGACGGGGAAGCGAGTTTTGCAGCCAGATGGCTTGGTAGCTCTGCAGACGACACTCGGTACAGTTGTGATGGGCCCTGCTCGCCGCGTTTTGGATTCCCTTGATGAGGATCGCGGTCTTGTTTTTAATGTGTCTCTCTCCGAAGTGGTGCAGAAGTTTTGGGAGGTTGAGGAACCTCCACCAGCCCCGCGGGTCGACCCAGTAGCGGATGAATGCGAGTTGTATTACCAGAATAACACTGGTCGCCTCCGCTCTGGTCGTTTGATCACCCGTCTCCCCTTTCGTGCCGGCCGACCTCCTCTGGGCGAATCCCGACCGCTAGCGGAACGTAGGCTAGTGGCGATGGAGCGTCGCATGAGCAAGGATCCGGTCTTCCGCCAGAAGTATGTTGAATTCATGCGGGAGTATGAGGAGTTAGGGCACATGTCCGTGAGCGATTTGGATTGGCGCTCCGTTGAGCACTTCTTTTTGCCGCACCACGCCGTTTTGAAATCCGGAAAGATTCGGGTGGTCTTTGACGGTTCGGCTCCCACCTCTACTGGAGCGTCCTTGAACCAGTGTCTGCATGTAGGTCCCAAGCTGCACACGGAGATCTCAGACATTTTGACCAACTTCCGGCGGCACCAAATTGTATTTATGACTGACATCCGGATGATGTTCAGACAAACGGTCATCCATCCAGAGGATAGGAGGTACCAATTGATTTTGTGGAGAGAGAGTCCTAGGGACCCCTTGTTGATTTATGAATTGAATACGAATACGTACGGTTTGGCTTCGAGCCCGTTTGTTGCGATTCGTTCGTTGTTGGAGTTGGCCGAGAAGGAGCGCTTGAGATACCCTCGCGCCTCCGCCATTTTGGCCAGTGACGTCTATGTGGATGACATTTGCACGGGCGCCTCATCTGTCTCAGAGGCGATTGTCCTGAGAGACGAACTCACCGCCCTTTTGAAGTCGGGAGGTTACGAGTTGAGGAAATGGATATCCAACTCGCCTGATGTACTGGTAGGTTTGCCCGAAGAGCACCAGCAGGACCCCCACCTATTCGAAAATGTTGATAATCCCCATGTGGTGACCGTCCTTGGCGTACAGTACAAACCGGTCTCTGACACGTTCACTTATTGTGTGGATTTACGACCACCGAAAGTCTGGACCAAGCGTTTAGTATTGTCTACTGTCGCACGTACCTTTGACCCCAATGGGTGGATTTGCCCCGTGCTGTTTATGGCCAAGTGTTTCTTGCAACGGTTATGGGCTTCGGGTGTGTCGTGGGATGAACCCCTCTCGGACGAGTTACTCCGAGATTGGTCGAGCTTCGTTTCATCCCTCCCCGAGATTAATGAAGTGCATTTGCCGAGGCTATTCCTCCCTTCTGAAAATTGTAAAGTTACTCTTCACGGCTTTTCCGATGCCTCCGAACGTGGATTTGCTGCGGCCGTGTACCTCCGCACCGTTACTGTTGACGGAGTTGTTGCTGTGCATCTGGTGATAGCGAAAAGCAAAGTCGCTCCCCTTCGGACTCGTCATACGATCCCGAGGTTGGAATTGTGTGGAGCTGCCCTCCTAATGCGTTTGTTGAACCACGTATGGCTCACATTAGGTCGATCTATTAAGATACAAGAGGTTTATGCTTGGACGGACAGTCAGGTCGTCCTTTGTTGGTTGAAGGCTCCGGCGCACACCTTGGACGTGTTTGTGGCCAATCGAGTGTCGCAGATTTGTAATTCCGACATCGAGTTGATTTGGAGACACGTGCCGGGAACCATGAATCCCGCGGATTGTGCGTCTCGGGGTTGTGTAGCCCCAACCCTAATTAACCACCCCCTCTGGTGGGGCCCACAGTGGTTGATGCGGCCTGAGTCGGAGTGGCCGCCCTCTCCAGCGTTGTCGAACGTAGCCGTTCCTGATATGCGGGCATGCGTCCTGGAGACTAACCCCGCCGGGGAAAAGGATTTGTTGTTGGATCGGTACAGCTCCTTACAGAAGCTGCTGGGTGTTACCGCTTGGATCAGACGTTTTGTGTACAATTGCAGAAACCCACGCGCGAGGCGTGATTCGTCGGTTCTCACTCCGGACGAGCGTAGGGACGCGCTCTTGTTTTGGGTCCGGATAGTACAAGCTGATAGTTTTGAGGCCGAGATTGAAATTTTGCGTTTAGGCCGTCGCAAGTTGAAGGGCGCGGTATCGCGATTGAATCCCTTCCTGGACGAGAGTGGGCTTTTGCGAGTCGGCGGAAGACTTCGAAATGCGAACTTGCCGTATGGAGCTCGTCACCCCCTTTTGTTACCTAAAGCCGGACATTTGACTCAACTGATAATAACAGATCGCCATGTGAATGCACAACATGCTGGCTGTAATGCTTTGTTGGCCATTTTGCAGCGTGAATTTTGGATTTTGTCTGCTCGTCGAGCCATTCGCACTGTGGTTTTCCGTTGCCTGCCTTGTTATCGATTGAAGGCCGCGACCATGCAGCCCCAGATGGGTGATTTGCCTGCTGATCGCGTCACGGAATGTAGAGCTTTTGCCGGAGTCGCCACCGACTTCGCCGGTCCCTTTACTGTAAAGGCTTCGAGACTGCGTAATGCTAAAACCTATAAGGCGTACTTGTGCGTGTTTGTGTGTTTGTCCACCAAGGCTGTCCATTTGGAAATTGTCTCGGAATTGTCTACCGAAGCCTTTGTCGCCGCCTTGAGCAGATTTGTTTCCCGTAGAGGACTGCCGACATTGATACGTTCCGATTGTGGTACTAATTATAAGGGAACGTGTAATTATCTTAAGGAAGTAGTTAAGTTTTTTGTTGATAATAAAATAGACATTGGAACCACCCTCTCCCGGCGTGGGATAATCTGGAAGTTTAGCCCTCCAGCTTGTCCGACCTGGGGAGGAATTTTTGAAGCTTGTGTAAAGGCTGCCAAGACACACTTGCGTCGCGTGATTGGAGAAACTATTCTCACGTTTGAGGAACTTGATACGGTATTTTGTAAAATTGAGGCCGTCCTCAACTCGCGACCCTTGTGCCCGTTGTCTTCGGACCCGAATGACCTGGAAGCGTTGACCCCAGGTCATTTCTTGATCGGACAGCCCCTTTTGGCTTTGCCTGAATATCCGATTCAGGATGTAGGATCCCATCGTTTGTCGCGATACCAACTTTTGAAACAGATGTCCCAAAACTTCTGGGCACGTTGGTCGATGGAGTATTTGCATATCCTACAACAGCGCGTGAAGTGGACAGATAAAACCACCCCACCCCAGACTGGCGACCTCGTGTTGATTAAGGATGCTAACCTGCCGCCCCTATGTTGGCGAAGGGGGCGCATTGTTAAACTCTACCCCGGAACTGACGGAGTTCCTCGTTTTGCTGAGGTTTTGGTTCGAGATTCGGTTTTGAAGAGAGCAGTTAGTGGGCTCTCCCGATTACCCGTAGATTGACGTACCGTTCTTAACGGTCCGGGGCGGGGGGATGTTCGGAAAAGATCGACGTTTCTGAACGCAGCTCTAATGTCACGTCAAATTGACATTTCGCTGTCACTTGAAGTTGACAGCCCACTTGATTGGAATTCTTGAAAAGAAAATGTCGGATTAATTTTGCTGAATTGTTAAAAACCGCTCGCGTTGAATATGCCTGGCATATCGAGTTTGAATTGAATCCTGAATTATCCTTGTGATCCCGTTTTGTACGACCAAGATTTTGACGCCATCCAACATCTTGACGAGTGGCCGGTCGCGAATAACTTTCCACGACACGCGTTGTTGTCGGGACAATAAAAAAAGCTCCCCCGTGTGTGTTGGTGTATATTGTTGAAGCGCCCAGTGTCTTGGGACCCTGTGTAGTGTTTGTTTTGTGAGTAAGGTGACGAATTGGTAAGGTCTGCAGAAGAAGAAGGTACCAGGGGCGCGCGCCCCCTCTCTCCGCAGCCCAGGAGAGTTTCGACACCCCAGACCCGTATGTTAAATCACCTTACTTAACATAAAGTCGCTGTGTAACGCAGTCATATTGTTCAGTTACATCCCGGCTGAAACCAAGTTTTGTCCGGAGTCTATATTAGTGATACCTATGCTTCCACTGCGCTAGAACGGTTCCGCGGGTCTAGGCGGGGGTGTACTGAACAAAGTGTTTTGCCGAAAGTTTAGATATTGCCTTTTCCGATTGGTCATTTGGCAAGTCCACCGAAAGTTTGGAGCTTTTATGCTATTCTGGGTTTGAATTAAAATACGAATGTCTCCCGTTGACTGTATAAATGTTATGCTTTTAAATTAACTTTAAGGAAAGATGCATATTTTCACTTAAAATATTGTCAAAACCAGTAGCATCGCATCAAGAAATTTTATAAGACAGAGTAGAATCAAGAATTCGTAATTTTATTTTAATGATAAATGATTATGTTTCATATTCGCTCGTTTGCCTGTTGTCGTATGATGTCTACATGTACTGCGGCGTTTGTTGTTAGTCAGTTAATTAATCAGTTAGTTAATTTTGAAGATTTTATAGAACATTGTAAATGCCATAAGCAAATGAGTTTCAATTGTATTGCTTCCAGATTGCTTCAGGAAGACCCAGGCACCCCCAAACCAGTAAAGCATTGTTATCAGTATCACAGCCATAAATCGAGCCGCAAGCGCATGCGGTGGTGTTATGAAAACAGTTTAATAACTGTGGCCATCGCCGTTCGGCGGCGCGATATCGCATAATTACCTAGATACGACGGAATGTATTACTTAGCCGCCCACCGCCCGCCCGCCTGTAGCTCTATTCAAAGCCTTATTTATGGATTCCTATAGCGAAGAGCAACTTGACTATGGGTGGAACTGAAGCGTGTTAGTATTTGACGTGTCCAAGCTTGAACTGGTCTCTGTCTTCATCGTATTCAAGGATTCAGTTCCAGTAGCACAAACATGAAAAACTGCAGCCGTTGTACAAGGTAACCGTTTTACAATGATCGTATGGTTTTGTATGCAGCGCCTCTTTTGGTCGTTTAGGGAACTGAAATTCAACATACCACTTAGACAGTTTTTGAATCGATTCGATGGTCACAGAACACGGAAAAATTACTTTCCATGTTCTGTGCTTCGATCAACAATAACACCTAGTTCAATCGAAGGTTCTGTGGCGTTCTGTGGCATAGTTTTTCATGAGGTGTACATCGTTAAAATAAGTAGGGCAGGAGCCCCGGTTTTGGCCACTGTACCGGTTTTTGCCACTGATCACGCACAATTGTGGTGACCATCGACTGTGTTCCACAGTTTATTGAAACGGAGGTTTCTCATGCAAAATTAAGTAAATTAAGAACTAGTCCTACCTTATGGTAGAAGATACTGTCCGTAATCCAGGGGGGCTGATCGCTGTCTCGCCGGCGCGCGCCTGGCAAAACGATCTTCACCAACCCCCGATGGGAAACTCTTATAGCTAACACTCTTATAACTACACAATGCCATAATAGACAGCTAAAACCTTCCCGGCGCTTTTCAAAGCGAACACACACGGGTCACAAGTCCGTACCCCGACCGGGCACTAGTAGGTGCAAAAACTCGCAATCTCGGTCACAATACGGGTAGGTAACTGGGCGCGATGTTGCGCGGACGGCTGTTGGCGGCGAACTAAAAAAATCCTACACCGGCCCGAGCGCGTTGTCCCGTGACCTTGACAATGACAACTGCCCGCTCGCAAGCGCGCGTGAACATCCCCCCGTCCCGGACAGTAGCAAACTGTCCGCCAACTCAATCTAAGGGTAGGCGAGAGAGGGTAGCGATCGCTCGCTTCAAAACAGAGTCCCCCACCAGGACCTCGGCAAACCTGGGCACACCATCCGACCCCGGATGAAGCTGAACAATGCGTCCTAAACGCCAGCGGAGGGGCGGCAGGTTTGGATCCTTTACCAACACGAGGTCTCCGGTCTTGGGTGGGGTCGTCCTATCCGACCACTTAACGCGTTGCTGCAAAATGTGCAAATACTCCAGATGCCAACGGCGCCAAAAACTCTGCGTAAGCTGCTGGAGCAATTCAAATCGCGAGAGCCGTCCGGAGGGCACTTCGGAATAAGGATATTCCGGCAAGGCGTTAAGCGGTCTGCCAATCAAAAAATGGCCCGGCGTAAGGGCCTCTAAATCATTCGCGTCCGAAGACAACGGACACAACGGACGCGAGTTGAGGACCGCCTCAACCTTACAAAATACGGTCGCGAGTTCCTCAAACGTGAGGACCAGACCTTACACTTACCGTACACTTTCGGCACAAATATCACACAAAATCCATGAAAGTAATTTAAATAAATAAAATACCTTATACCGAAACCATCTTTTATTGAAGTAATTTGAATGACAACGTCACCCTTCACATTAGGTTTATTTTTTCTTTTTTTGAATATTGAACATTCCGCCCACCTAGGGCTTCGCCCGTAAATACAATCCGCCCACCATGGAAACACATGTTAGATTATTCAGTATACAAACACAAGAACACAAAACATAAATGATACAGCAAATACCTACTTAACTTATTACTTAAGGGTCTTACAAATGGCTAAACAATAACAACAAACAACGACACATATTTACAAACAACATAATGCATTGGTCAAACACTATTTACACTATTTACTGGCAAAGGCAGAGAACAATCTTGTTCTGTAGGCAAAATGCATAACTTTGAAGTTGGACGTCTTATGATGGAATTTTTGCACCGGACTGACACCACGCGGGTAACGCTGTCTTTACCAGGGTGCAGCATTTCGATTCGACCATAGAGCCACTTCGTTGGAGGCAAATGGTCTTCCTTGACCAAAACGATATCTCCAACCTTGCATTCTGGAGTATGAACTGACCATTTGCGTCTTTGAAAAAAGTTGTTCAGGTATTCTGAAGACCAACGTCGCCAGAAGCCTTGCACCATTCTTTGGGTCAATTGCCAGCGCCGTAAAGAGCCGAGATGTGTGTTTTGTTCGTAATTAAAATCAGGAGCTACCACCAGACCCCCAATAACGCGACGAAGGTGAGTTTTAGCGGCCTTTACAGTTGCTTCAAAAATCCCTCCCCAGTGGGGGCAGGATGGCGGGGAGTACTGCCATCGTACCCCTCTGCGAGAGAGTGTGGATCCGATCTCAAAATTATTCCTATCCAAAAATTCACAAACTTCCTTTAAATACCTATCGGTGCCCTTGAAATTGGTTCCACAATCGGACCTTATTAACGACGGCATTCCGCGGCGAGACACAAAACGATTCAACGTGGCTACAAAGGCTTCTGTGGTGAGGGCACTAACCACCTCCAGGTGGACCGCTTTAGTGGCCAAACAAACAAATACACACAAGTAAGCCTTTTCCGTTCTAGCATTACGAAGCCGCGATGTCTTAACGGTAAATGGCCCCGCAAAATCCGTTCCAACTCCTGAGAAGGGCATCGATTCGTTCACTCGATCGGCAGGCAAATCACCCATCTGGGGCTGCATCGTATCGGCGCGCAAACGATAACACGGGAGACAACGAAAAATAACGGATCGGATTATTCTCCGCGCTGACAAAATCCAGAACTCTCGTTGGAGGAGCGCGGTCAAAGCATTACAACCGGCATGAGCATTCTTAACATGTCGGTCTGTAATCAACAGTCTAACTAACGGTCCATCCTTGGGGAGCAACAAAGGGTGGCGTGATCCGTACGGCAGGTTGGCATGTCTGAGCCTACCTCCGACACGCAGCAATCCGGTACTGTCCAAGAAGGGATTCAACCGCACCAAGGGTCCCTTCAACTTGGGCTTACTTGAGCGCAGGGCTTTCAGCTCCGGTTCAAACTCTCGCTGTTGCGTCACTCGCAACCAATGCAACAGAGCGTCTTGCCGCTCTTGTGGGGCGAGGACCGGAGACAACGATTTCTCCTGAGGCTGGCGACAATTTCGCACAAAGCGCCTCATCCAAGCAGTCACGCCGAGCAACTTATCAAGAGAACTGTAGCGGTCTAACAAAAACTCCATCTGCGGAGCCGCCACCGTCTCCACGGCGTGAACACGCATGCCTAGGTCTGGGACTCTGGCCACAGCCGGGGTGGCAGGCCATGAGCGCTCAGGCCGTAACAACCATGATGGACTCCACCATAGGTGGTGGTCCACTAACTCAGGCGCCTCGCAGCCGCGGGAGGCACAATCTGCGGGGTTCAATTCGCCCGGTACGTGGCGCCAAATCAACGGGGCCTTTGAAGTCTGAATTTGTGAGACCCGGTTGGCCACAAAAACCTCAAGGGTGTGGACTGAACTCTTCAGCCAACAAAGGACGACCTGGCTGTCAGACCACGCAAATATCGACTCCAGGTCGACACCGTTTCCCAAGGTGTCGGCAACATGATTGAGTAGCCGTACTAAGAGAGTGGCGCCGGACAACTCCAACTTCGGAATGGTTAGCCTAGTCCGAAGGGGGGCGACCTTACTCTTGGCCGTAACTAAGTGTACGGCGACAACGCCTGCTGCATCCACCGTTCGGATGTAAACGGCTGCCGCGTATCCGCTTTCGGACGCGTCACAAAAGCCGTGCAGGGAGGCTTTAAACTTTCCCGAAGGCAGCATTTGCCTCGGTATACAAACCCGATTGACGTCGGGTAGGGATGACACGAACCTCACCCACTCTCGTAGGAGGCTACCAGAGAGGGGCTCATCCCAGGACAATTCCGCAGCCCAGAGCTCCTGTAGGAAGCACTTCATCGAAAACACTACAGGGCTGAGCCAACCGTTCGGATCAAAGGTACGGGCTACAGTGGACAGCACCGTGCGTTTAGTCCAGACCTTTGGGTCTGGCAGTTCCAATCTATATGTGAACAAATCCGGGACTGGTCGATACTGGACTCCCAAAACAGACAGCATGTCTGGAGTCTCCGGATTTTCAAAGAGGAGCGGCTCTTGCTGGTGGTCCTTAGGCAAATCTGCCAATAGGTCCGGTGAGTTAGACAGCCACTTCCGCAACTCATAGCCACCAGCCCTCAAGAGCGCAATCAGCTCATCACGTAAGACGAGAGCCTCATCTAAGCTCGAGGCCCCCGTGCAGATATCGTCGACAAATAAGGCCCCCCCCCTCAATAAGAGCAGATGCCCGGGGATAGCGTAGCCGTTCGCGCTCTGCGAGCTCCAAAAGCGAACGGATCGCCACAAAGGGGCTCGACCGCAAACCATAAGTGTTGGTGTTCAGCTCGTAAGCCAACATCGGATCCTGGGGATCCTCACGCCAAAGGATGAGCTGGTATCGTCTATCCTCCGGGTGAATCACGGTCTGTCTGAACATCATGCGGATATCGGCCACAAAGACGACAGCGTGCCGGCGGAAGTTGGTCAAAACATCACAGACATCGTGATGCAACTTCGGCCCCGCATGCAGACACTGATTCAACGACACTCCGGTTGACGTGGGCGCTGAACCATCAAAGACCACGCGGATCTTCCCATTGGAAGTCTTCAAAACAGCGTGGTGTGGCAGGAAGTAATGTTCCACATTACGCCAGTCCAACTGCGAGATGGACATGTGCCCAAGGTCCAAATACTCCCGCATGAAGTCTATATACTTCTCCTTGAATGCGGGATCCCTGGCCATCCTACGCTCCATGGACAACAATCTCTTCTCGGCCATCGGTCGGGAGCTCCCTAAAGGAGGGCGAGCCGCCAAGAAGGGCAAGCGGGTAATCAAGCGACCCGAGAGGAGGCGCCCAGTGTTGTTCTGGTAGAACAATTCGCACTCCTCGGCTAACGGATCCAACCGCTTGGCAGTGGGGGGTTCCTCCACCTCCCAAAACTTTTGGAGAACGTCGGACAAAGTAGAACCGACAATGGTCTGGCGGTCTACCGACGGGGTCTCTGGTGTCTGTGGTACCTTTCCCATCACCACATGACCCAGCGACGAGGGCAAGGCGACAAGATCGGCTGTCTGCAAAACTCGCTTGCTTCCACACAGTACACGACCGAGGACATCCGCACCAATCAACAAGTGTATTGGGCCCGGTCGGTGGAAGGAAGGATCAGCCAAAGCCAGTCCAGACGTCAGCTCAATCGTGGATGGCGGCACTCGCACTTGCGGGAGTGGTCCAACCACCTTATCAAAAACTATCGCCGAAGCACCGATCTTCGGCCTTGGCGTGAAGTGGGGGGAGAAGGAGAACTCAACTCGACCAATCGGATCAGGGATCCGCGAGTCTCCCACCCCCCGTACCGCTTCGTGATGCGGCACAAGCAAAAGACCCAGCTGTCGGACAAGCCACCTGGACATTATGCACCCCTGGGCACCTGAGTCCAAAAGGGCACGCACCGTGACAACATTGCCCTTAGGTCCCCAAACATTCACGGAGGCTGTTGGCAACAGCACAAGCTCCGGAGGGGTGGTTGGGTCCGACAGGGGCGCCATTAAAAATTTTGGGGGGGTACTTGTCCCCCTCGCGCCTGAGTCGGCGCGCCAAATGTGGGACGCTCGTACCGGGCGAGCGGGTCCCAATCGGGTACATACTGGCCCCGACCAACAGCACTCCTAGGTGCAGGGTAATACCCGTGTGGGGCGTGCCTCGGTACATAGTACCCCAATCGAGGCCTCTCCATTAGGGGGGGGTAGTAGCAAATAGGGCCCGTGCCCATCGCCACCGTGGCGTACTCTTGTGGTACCCCCCTACCCCCGCCCGTGGCGGGGGCGTCTCTCCTACAGTTCCCCCTCTCCGGGGGGGACTGAACGGGGGGGCTAAGCCCCGCCGAATCTCTAGGGGACCGGTTCCGGGCTGCCGGGCCCCCGCCCGTGCGCGAGGAATTCGAACCCCGGTCGCTCCCGGCGTCCTTGCGGTCCAAACAAAGGAGGGGGTGATGCCTCCCTCCGCAAAGACGACAATCCTCTGTCTGGGGACACGCCGACTGCATGTGTCCCCCCAAACACCTATAGCACCATTGGCGCTGTCTAGCAACGGCCCTCCGTCCCTCTGGGCGGAGGCCTCTAAATTTGGCACATTTGTGCACCACGTGCCTATCTCCCCTGCAATACCTGCACCGCTCACTCGGTGCGGGGGGAGGGGACTGCTGGAAGGCAGCATACCGGTTGGTCGGGCGACGGGGCTGTTCCCTCGCCGCCACCATACGACCAACACCTGGAACCGGGGCGGGCTCCAGGTGGTCCGTCACCCTACATTCGTCCTCCAAAAAACGAAGGAGGTCCGCGAAGGGCGGGAGATACGAGGCGCTGTCGCCTCCGTACCTCTGCTCGAAACGCCCCTTCATTTCAGCGGGCAATTTGGCGAGGACTATGTGCAGCAGTACAAAGGACCACTGATCCACCGGCAGGTCCAATCGCCTTAGGGAGTTGACCGCTGACAGTAGCGGGTTCAGCAACTCCCTCCGTAACAGGTGTACCCGCGTGATTCGCGGGAGGACCAAAATCGTGGCCACGTGGGTGTCCGCCAGTAACCGGACATTCTGGTACCTGCTAACCAGAAGCTGGCGAGCCACCTGGTAGTTGTCGTCGCTGATGAGCAGGTGCTGGATTACCGCGCTGGCCTCTCCTCGCAGGGAGGAGCGCAAATAGGCCAACTTCTCACTAGGGGATAAGTCCCGTCGTGAATCCACTAAGCTGTCAAACAGGTTAATGAAGCCCATCCAGGCTGACAGATCCCCATTAAAAGTGGGAATCTCCAAAGTAGGCAATCGGCCTAGCAACGCCGTCGGGGTAGGTTTGACCTCCCCGCTCAAAACCGGCTCCCCCTTCCGAACAGCCAGGGCCCTCTCAGCCGCCTCCGTGAACTGGTCAGCCAGCTCATAGGCCTGGGCTACATCCTGCTCCAGCTGTTCCGACACGGCATCATCAGCTGGGGGGTTTTCCAAATAATACGCGCGACACTCCATGGCGTGGCGCTCCAGGTCTTGCAGCCGAGCTGCCAGCCCGCCATACCGAGCTAGCAACGCGCCTACCCGGTCGGCTCGGTCTATTAATGTGACCGCACAAGCAAGCCAACGCAAAACTCCTTGGATGCCAGCCCTGGATACGGCGAGCGGATTCGTAGGAGCCAAGAATCAAGAATCAAGAATCAAGAATCAAGAATATTTATTTGCAAGCATTCACAGTACAAAAGTTGACAAGGAAAACAATGTGTGGCGTTTATGTGATGCACCAGATACTGGCATGCAAAAACGGTACAGATAGAATGACGCTAATACGCTATACAATATGAAAACAAATGGTTAGTTTATTAGTAGAAAACAATAATTAATCAATACATGTCAAGTAAAAAGCAATACAAAAACAGTGTCAGGTATAATGTCAAAGCGAAATGTCATGTCAGCGTGTTAGTAATTACAATTTAACTATAGTCTTTCATTAAAATAATAATAATCACACAATTACAATTTCATATTCAAGAATTCATTAATGGTATATATACATTTATCACACAACAAATTATAAAGTTCAATTTTAAATTTATTTAGCGGCAGTTCTGAGATATCTAACGGCAAAGCATTATATAATTTTATGGCCATATTAAAGCAATTTCTAGCAAAGCAGGTAGTTAAATGTGAAGGTACAACTAGACGGTTAGGATATCTCGTTCTGAAAGTGCATACCTCTTGTTTTTTTGTAAATAATTTCAAATTCTTCTTTACAAACATGCACATTTCGAAGACATACATAGCGGGAAGCGTCAGCAATTTCAGTTGTTTAAAAAGCGGTCTACACGATTCAAACGGGTGAGCCCTACAAATAGCTCTTATACATTTTTTTTGTATGAGAAAAACACGATTTAGTTCTACACAGTTCCCCCAGATGACAAGACCGTACCGCAAGATCGAGCATACATATGCATGATAGGCCATGAGCGTAGTCGTTTGATCACTTAGGTGCGTAAGTCGGTGCAGAGCAAATACAAATCTGTTCACCTTCGCACATACCAAATCAATATGTTCTTTCCACGATAGCTTAGAGTCCAGAACTATGCCTAGAAAATTGCTTGATGAGCATTCGACGATGTTACTACCTTGATAGCTTACTGACAGTTTCTGGGGCTTTCCATTGTGACAATAAAATTGAATAAGTTTAGTCTTTGTTATATTAATGTTTAAGTTATTTTGTTTAAGCCAGTCTATAATGTTATGTACAGTGTCATTAATTTCATATTCATAGTTAGTGTCAGGTGTTTTACGTATTATTATGGAAATATCGTCTGCGAAAAGAGTACACGGATATTTTGTTATTTCGGGAAGATCGTTCACATACAGTAGGAACAACAGCGGCCCTAAAATGCTGCCTTGAGGAACTCCATAGTGAGTGAAACTAAATTGCGATCTATACGTCTCTATTTCCATATTTTTATTTAACTTTTCTAATTCTACACATTGGGTTCTACCACTTAAATAACTCCTTATCCAGCTCAGTGCTTCCCCGCGTATACCATATCTCTCCAGTTTAGAAAGTAAAGTCCTGTGACAGACACAATCGAAAGCTCTACTCATATCGAATAGGATGGAGCAAACAGGCTTTTTTTTGTCAACCAAAGTTGCTATCTCCCTCACAACCCTAAAACACGCCTGTGTGGTAGACTTCCCCTTTTGAAAACCATATTGCTCCACCCTAATAATATTATATTTTAACAAGAAGGATGTTAATCGTTTATGCATAATTTTCTCAAATAATTTGGATAAAATAGGAGTGAGTGCAATCTGTCTATAGTTTGTTATATTATCTTTTGCCCCTTTTTTAAACAATGGCTTGATTATAGATTTCTTCAGGGATGAAGGGAATGTTCCCTCAGTGAATGAAAGATTCACTAGGTGGGCTATCATTGGTGATAGCTCATCAGCACATAATTTGAGAACTTTGGTACAAACATCATCATAACCAGTGGAATCTGTGTTGTTAAGTGTTTTTATGAAAGCTTTGATTTCGTATTCATCAGTCGGATACAAAAATAAACTAGAACTATGAATTTTAGGCAATTTATTTTCCGGATTATTATTAGGTTTTTTGTTTAAATTGAGTTCATTTATGAAGTGATGGCTAAATAAATTTGCTATTTCCAAAGGGTCGTCAATATTATTGTTATTTACAGTCAAATTTTCAATGAAATGTTTATTATTTAAATGTCTATCTTTGTTATTAATTATAGTCCACGCAGCTTTATTTTTATTTTTAGCATTATTAATAAACTTATTGTTACAATTACGTTGCGCTGTCAATATAACCTGTTTTAAAAGTTTTGTATATTTTTTGTATAGTTTTTTCCCGTTCTGTGTTTTGTTTTTGTAATGATTTGTACGTAGTTTTCTTTTTGTAGCACATGATGTTTTTATCCCTTTTGTCAACCATTTCAAGTGTTTATTAGCGTTCAGAACTTTGACTCTAATCTTTGGAAAACATAAGTTATAGAGTAGAATGAAGTTGTCATAGAAATATTTAAAAGAATATTCAAAGTCATTGTTATTATAAATTTCCGACCACGGATAATTAGCTATATAGTATTTAAACTTTTGTACATTTTCACTAGAGTAAACTCTTTTTGTTTCAAACCAGTATTTTACAATTTTCTGACGTTGCGTAATAGGAACAGTTAAAAACTGAGCCGTATCATGATCAGATAAATGAATAGGCATTGTATCTCCGATTGCACCTGCAATGTTACTTGCAAAATGATCTATGCAACTTTTTTTGCGAGTTGGTGTGTTTATATGGAGTTGTATTTTATAACGTTCTAACAAACTTTTAAGTTTGTTTGTTAATTTACTTTCTTCTAGCGTATTAATATTCCAATCACCAGTTAATATTATTTTTTTATTAGTTTTATTTCTTAGCCTGTGTAGTAAAACGTCTAATTTTTCAAAAAATATGTCGCTGTTTGAGTTTGGAACTCTGTATAAGCAAACAACCAATACTTTATGATGCACAATATCTATTCCACAGCATTCAAAACTAGATTCCAAGGCCAGATCTTGCAGAAACTCTATCGGTTTAACTTCAATATCTCTATCATGCAAAATGCATACACCACCTCGCTTAGTACTGCGCCTGCAAAAAGATGAACCCAAGGAATAGCCTTTCAATTGTATATTTGCTATATTGTCTCGTCTTACATTTTTATACTCCGTTTAATAAACAAAGCAAACAAAGAATTATAAAAGTGGTAAACATCAACAAAAAAAAAACAATAGAAATAGGTCGCGTCACGATAATATAAAACACAATTAAAATTCGGACGACATACACGGACCCTACTATTTTCATAAATTATTAACAACTTACCAATTTCAAGGGCTAACAATATAACGGTATAAACAAAACGTATAGGATTAACGGTATGGCATACACGGCACGGCCAAGTCAACCTCGCAAATCAACTACTAAACCGTTATCAACAAACAAAAACAAAACTATTTTTAATAATAATACTCGTAATTTAATACTACTAATAATTAAAACTAGTTCCACTTTTTTAACTAGGCAAGCGGACTCGGAACAAACACTAGTATGTGGTACTAATAAACAACACTTTCGAACGAAACTATTCGTCAAATAAATCCGGACACACAAAAAAAAATATACACATCTAGGCGAGTAAACTCGTATCAAATCACTAGTATGTGGCACTAATAAACACACTTTCAAACGAAACTATTCGTCAAATAAATCCGGACACACAAAAAAAAATATACACATCTAGGCGAGTAAACTCGTATCAAATCACTAGTATGTGACAACAATTATATAAGTGTCTATCTATTATCGGATCCACCAAGTGAGAAACATTCGCTTCGAGAATTTACTAGAACAATTTCTTAGTACTTCAAATCGTCTCGGAATACCCTCGAGATTTCAACAAAAAAAAAATTTTTATTTTTAGGTACGCTTTTTAGGTATTTCTAGGTACGCTAACTAACTACGCTCTGCTACCAAAAATATGATCACGCACAATTGTGGTGACCATCGACTGTGTTCCACAGTTTATTGAAACGGAGGTTTCTCATGCAAAATTAAGTAAATTAAGAACTAGTCCTACCTTATGGTAGAAGATACTGTCCGTAATCCAGGGGGGCTGATCGCTGTCTCGCCGGCGCGCGCCTGGCAAAACGATCTTCACCAACCCCCGATGGGAAACTCTTATAGCTAACACTCTTATAACTACACAATGCCCTAATAGACAGCTAAAACCTTCCCGGCGCTTTTCAAAGCGAACACACACGGGTCACAAGTCCGTACCCCGACCGGGCACTAGTAGGTGCAAAAACTCGCAATCTCGGTCACAATACGGGTAGGTAACTGGGCGCGATGTTGCGCGGACGGCTGTTGGCGGCGAACTAAAAAAATCCTACACCGACCCGAGCGCGTTGTCCCGTGACCTTGACAATGACAACTGCCCGCTCGCAAGCGCGCGTGAACAGCCACTTTTGCTCTAAAAGTTTTCTAAACAACTTTTCGCCATTTTTGCTAAAGGCAGTTAAAATAAGGTTTTTTAAGGTAATAATAACAACCGTTCGAATTCCATAAGTCATACGATTTTTTTTTCAATAAATCCCATTTTCTGTTTTAAAAAATGTTTTGTATGGAAATTTTCAGAAATTTGTTTTGGATGAAATACTTTATAAACCTTTGTTTTTTTACAATTAAATTGTTGTTTTGCAATTGATTGGTTCACTAGAATTTAGAATATATTGATTTAACCTGGATTTAGTTTTGATTTTTCGCTATACTTACAAAAGTTTAACTATCAAGAAGTGGCAAAAACCGGTACATTTGGCACCTCTCACACATTTATATACATTATATAACACAATACAAAAACTACTTAACTTTTTTAAATTTGAAAAATGTACCTTTAAAGATAGATAAATTATCTATAATTTAAGATATAATTTGTCTCTTAAATACTTAGACCATTTAGTACTTAGTGCTTAAAAGTCAAAAAATCCTTAAAGTGGCCACAAAGGGTACCTCTGCCCTACGTTTTATATTCCATAATCAGTTCTTTATTAATATTGCTGGAATCATGGCTCTAACTTTGCAATAAGTATTATTTTATGTTTACAAAATGATCTTATTCTTTTCTATAAATCAGGTACTTTTACACGACTGCCCAAGGAGTGTAATAAGTTTATTAGTAGATATTGTTAAATTTATTAATTTTCATATCAGGTTAATGTCACTCTACATATCTATCTATACTAATATAATATTATAAAGAGGAAAGATTTGTTTTTTTGTATGTAACGAATAAACTCAAAAAGTACTGGACCGATTTCGAAAATTCTTTCACCGTTAGAAAGCTACAGTCTTCCCGAGTGACATAGGCTATATTTTATCCCGATATTCCCACGGGAACGGGTACCACGCGGGTAAAACTGCGAGGATCCGCTAGTAATCAATATTATTAATTTATGTGACATTCAAAAACTTGGATGTATCAGAAACTTCTAAATTGAATACAAACTTCCTGACTTCATATAAGGAGTTCGTTCCTGCAAAAATTCGGCGAATTGTTGAGTTAGTAACGCGGAAGCTGGGAACTCTCGCACAAGGGCCGTCATATGACTCCACTACAAAAATTTGTTGAGGAAAACTAATACTTTATGTAGACAAAGGTTGCGTTCACACTGTCCGTTCACGGAATCTTACTTCTGACTAATTTTATAAATAGCGGCTCCCCGTGATTTTACCCGCGTACCGTTCCTGTTAGCTCCTGAAAAATATTAGATTCAGTTCTTATGCGAACCGAATCTGCGAAGCGTTTAGTGCGAGCAGGTGGAGTCTCAGCAACGTATACTAGTTATACAGGGCGTCCCAAAATTAACTCACATGGAGGGAAAGTACCTTAAATACTGAAGATATAAAATTTTACTGAAAGGAGACTTCATTTTTATTTTAAAAAGAAAACGAACTGCATTCTAAGAATTTTAAGTAATCAACTGTCTGAACTGGGAATCGAACCCACCGAATGTAAAAAAAATATTTCTCTAATTTAATTGTACCGATCGAAAGGCTCGATCATACCTTATCATTTTTCTTAATAACATAGCATCTTAAATAGAAGGATGACTACGAAATTTAATATTTAATGTTGAATAACAAGTTTCTGCAGCGTTATCAATAGCCTTTTCTGTGACTGTCGTGCTCAATACAGACTTTAACATTTCAATGTAGGTATTACTAATGAGTGAAGATTAGAGCAATTATACTTAAATTCCCTATCATAAGTGTTTGATAATGTGATGAGTAACACCAATTGGTTTTAAAAAGTCAAATACTTATAGTCAAATAGGGAAATTACGTATAATTAATTACTCCTATCTTCACTCATTAGTAATACATTGGAATGTTAAAGTTTTGAGCACGATATCGACAGTCACAGAAAAGGATATCCATAACGCTGCACAAACTTGTTATTCAACATTAAATGTTAAATTTCGTAGTCTTCCTTTTATTTAAGTTGCTATGTTATTAAGAAAAAATGATAAGGTATGATCGAGCCTTTCGATCGGTACAATTAAATTAGAGAAATATTTTTTTTTACATTCGGCGGGTTCGATTCCCAGTTCAGACAGTTGATTACTTAAAATTCTTTGAATGCAGTTCGTTTTCTTTTTAAAATAAAAATGAAGTCTCCTTTCAGTAAATTTTTTTATCTTCAGTATTTAAGGTACTTTCCCTACATTTGAGTTAATTTTGGGACGCCCTGTATATAATTTTTTATTCAGAAAACTTTAAATTTAAATGACTAACGCCCGAATTCTCGAACGCAAATCATCTTTGGGAACGTCTCAAACATCATGGTATCTCTTTCATACGTTTGACATTTAAAGTGACAGGGCGATGTTTGAGACGCTCCCAAAGATAAGTAGCGTACGAGTATTCGGGCATTAGCTAGCTTAGATATCACTTAAAACCGCTAAGTTTTATCAAAAGAACTTTATATTAAAAACATTAGTAAATGTTAAAGTCACTTTTCAATTTGACGACTCTGTATGAAATATGACAGGGAGAAAAAAATAGCCCTTGGCGAGTTTCTTGCCGGTTCTTCTCGTTACAAGGCCTCCCGCCGTAGGATTTGCGAACCGATAGCGTAGCTTCATTGACGTTCACAAGTGCTGTATCAGCCTAAAATGAATAAATGATTTTGAATTTTGAATTAAAATTAAATTAAACTTAAATTCGAGTTCAAAGATTTCATTTTGGATCTTTAACTGAAACGAATTTTCTGGCTCCAATTTTACAAAGGTATATTTTTCTTTTGTAGCGAAGGGTTTGTGAAATAGCTTCTGCGCGGTGACTGTCACAAGGGGTTATTTAGGCATGTAATTAAATGTAATTGAAGAGATAGAGGAGGACGGGCCGGGTCGTACGCGGGACGGGGCGGGAACGAGCCGGGCGCGGGCCGGCAGCGTGATAACTCGTGATAATCCCGGCGACGGGCATACGCCGCGATTACAGCCGAGTTATTGCGGCGGTAACAACAGACTCATTTGGGTAATGTTGGTGTTTCACATTTTTAATATGTAGGGCCGTGTCATTATGACAATGAAATTAGGTCTTTTCTTTATGTCTGAGCGAGGATACATATTTCAATAAATTTTCAAAACACGTTCATCATTGTTGTGAAGAACGAAATATATGTAGCTTACTTCCGCAAAAAAACACAATATGAAAGATGCACCGCCCGCCCGCCGGCAAAAAATTGCACATGCACACCACGAAAATACCAGTGCACATTACCTGCATTTAGCAAGACAGGTACCGGTAATTTTTCACAATAAACGGTCAACATTATTATATTAATTGATTACGCCCTTTACTAGTTAACAAAGTTAAATAATCAGTTATTTTACTTTTAAACAACTAGACATTTATTTCTGAAAGCCGTGTAATATTTTCTTAATCAACTGAACATTAAACTACCATTTAAAAGGAATGATTACAGTCACTTAGATGTTAATCAATAGTGACTGAAATGAGGAAGGCTTCGTGTAAGCTATTACCATAAACGTTGAATATGAAGATATGCGCGCGAGACCCTCTTCAAGATTATCCTGACGTGTTGTGAAACCTGCATAATATACCTACTACACAGATATGTAATTGAATTTTATGGCTGCACACAAACAATGCTTTTAATACAATAACAATAAGTACCTACACATTCATTTTGCTGATGGAATGTTTTTATTGAACACAAAAACAATGTTTTATACGTTCATTTAAAGTTGGCTGCGGCGAATCGCTCTTGTAACCATTAAATAAATAGAATTAATTAAATATTTTTCACAACATCAGATTTTTCCAGGAAGGATTTAAAGCACCGAAAAATATCAAATATTTGGTTTGTACCAAATTACCTGATGACATTTTGAGGAATATAATTTTATGGAAGGTATTTTTTTTTTGTATATCCATAGCAATGGCAAGACAGGAAATCAAATATTAAAACTTCTAACAGAAACTCCAGAACATAAATTCGACTTATTTAGCGATCGTTGTTTTTATTGTGTTTTAATACAAACAATCATACTCGTAACAATTATTCCTGAGAGTACTCAAACTCAAAGTACTTAATTTCGCACTTACTTCCTGTACGAGGGGTTACGAAGCGAATGGAACACCGTTCGAGTGCCGTCATTCGGCTTCCAAAATAGGTCATCAATAAAGTTACGTTCGTATTGTATACAGGTTTTATCTCTCCGAACGTTCATTAAAATCCAACCCGTATCTAAATGACGAGTGACTCGGCTCCGGCCGGCCAGTGATGCCAGGTGCCACTGTTGTTTTCCTCCAAATCTGGTTCGAAATTCCCCTAAAACGCTAGTTTTGAAGAAAAGAAATCCCCCAAAAAGTCTAGATACTTGAAATGGCGTTCTTTTTTTAGCTCACTGATTACTTCATAAGCTTTTTTTGCAGATGTGGCAGAGTAGATCATTGGCTGATTGATGCTTAACGAGTTCCAAGCGCTAAAACCTGCTAAAAATAACATATTTGCCATGAAAAAACCCCCAAATCCCCCCAACGTAAAAATTATTCACCCATAAATCCCCCCGAAAATATTTTCCACCCAAAATTTTCCCCCACAGCTCTAAAACCCCCCGAATTTGGAGGGAATCTCCCCAATCTGGCATCACTCCGGCCGGCGTCGTGCGTCTACCCTCGTTTGTCCGCCGCATCCCGCCATAATTCGCACATTCCACCACTCTCGACACTATCTACCTCGCCATCGCGGCTCCTGAATTTATGAGGCAACCACAATGCTCGCTGTTTTTCATCAGCTGCTTATTGTTGAACGTAAATTATTCCAAACAATATACTTATTGTTTTGAAACGAAGAAACAATGGTGCGGTGTTTTGTGGTGCATCAGCATTGTAAATAAAAGACGGTTGCTTGTTTATTTTAAAAAGCTACTCTTTAGAACTATGAATTTAAGCTCTGTTTGTTTTGGTCAAAGATTAAATTAGAATGGACTAGTAGGAATAATAGACAGACTAACCGTTGTCCTATGTGGGCGACGCGTCGCAATGCGACCAATAGATGCGTGCAGAGTTGCAGCCGTAGGGTACTCATCCTACTAATATTATAAATGTGAAAGTTTAGATGTTTGGATGTTTGGATGTTTGTTACTCAATCACGCCAAAACGGCTGAACGGATTTGGCTGAAATTTGGTACACAGATACTTGGTAGCCTGGAGAGGAACATAGGCTACTTTTTGTCCTGGAAAAATATCACATACCCGTGGGATAACGTCGTGTAGTCCACGCGGGCGAAGACGCGGGCGGAAAGCTAGTCATGCATAAATCAACTATCTACACAAACAAACTATCAAGTAATAGTTTGTTTCGCGTCGCATCGCGGCGTGTTGCTTTGTTGTTTGTTCAATGGACAATAGATGACATAACAATAATGAAAGAAAACTTATTTTTCTCTCAAACAAAGGTGCATTACATCAAGATAACATAATACGAGTAATAAAGGCAGTAACTTATTCTTAATATTAAAAGACGCAGATGACCCTTGGCGGAGAGACTGGCGCCTGAAATAGGTTTGAGAACCCTCTCCTATGTCGAGCAAATCATCATCAGCCATTTAGTATCCTCACTGGCACAGGCATTCGCTATGGATGGATAAGCCGATTAGGCCATGACCCACCACGCAAACCCAATACGGATTGGTCGGTATTAACGACTGCAAATGCAGCCCAGACCAACGGCTTAACGTATGAAGTATTTTAGAAAAAAATTACCCATCGGAGCTGGTTGTGAGTGAGTTTCATTTTATATTTTTCAGGAAAAAAAGTGTTTAAATATCCAAAAAATCATATGGTTGAAGTTAGGCATTCTTTAATTTGACACTAAGTAGGTACACTCACACGTTAACACAGACATTCCATATATAGTAATCGGCTATGCGATAGATTCGTGGCGTGACTGCGGAGAGATACCACTTTGTTTTTCCGCTTTTCCCTAACTTTTCCCCACAAAAACTTTATCGCTCTTTGACTTCTTGCGTTCCTCTAATTGAGTATTGAGTTACAGTTTAACTATTTTTAACTTAAAAGTTCATTTTTTAACTAAAATAAAAATAATAAATCTTAGGTTATTAAAATTTTTACTTTTTTGCATTCACAGTGCAATTATTATTACTGAAAAATTTAAAATGAAGTATTTAGAAAAAATCGTGGGTTCGAGTCCCGTGTATCTGGTTGTGAGACGGGTCGATTTTTTCTAAATACTTCATTTTCAATTTTTCTATGATAAATCTTATTTTTATAACTCATACAAGAATCAAAGTTACAATCCTGGGTATAATTAATTTGTATATCTTTCAACGTCACAAAAGCTTACGTGGCATAGATGTTATGAAAGCTTAATTTAGCAGCTTGGACTGTATGTTTTAGAGTAAAAATCAGGTTGTATTTTTAACCCTCAGCGTCAGTTATCGTCAAAACCAATTAAAAGTGTTGCGTAAAACAATTTCACAGGTTTAAACTCCAAAAATCAACTGTTCAAAAATGATTGAGCGGATTAGGAGGCTCCGTCAGAAGTTGTGAGGCACTTTAAATGGAATCCCCTGATCTTAATAGTTGCCATCAAATCTGTCCGTCTGCGCTAGGAGGCTTATCATTAAAACTTGCGGCATAGTTAAGGCGATACTCGGAAAAAATGTGCTGAAGCGAGATAGCAATGAGAAAACGACGCGCGCGAGAGCGAGACCGATTTTGCAGATTAGGCAAAAAAAACACAAAATCACTTCGTATTAAAAAACTACTGCGATTTAAAAAAAATGTTTTTATACGATCCTCAATATTATTGGTGTCCACTAATTAAACCAATTTCCAATAGTGTAAGTAATCCCATTTAAGAATAATCTTCACTTTTCGTATTTTTTAGAGGTCTTTTCGAAAATAAAAAGTGTCGAGGCAAAATCATAAAACGATTCTAGATAAAGGTATGAAGAAATTTATATCTTATTACTAGATTTTTAACAACTGTAACCGTCCTATAGTTTTAAATCAAAAAGTCCATATTTTTCCGAGTAGCGCCTTAATTAACCAAAGAGGGCTTCATAAATATTACAAGTAGAAAACCTAATCTCTTGAAGTTTGGTGGTACTCTTAATTAAGTATTAGGTAGTTAAAAGTACTTAAAAGTTTCATACCAATATTGTTAAAAGACTTTCTAAAAAACAAGAGTCTACGTTCTTCATAAAATATTAGGGGTTAAAGTCTCAACTTGCCGTTTTGTATGGAGATTTTTGTAAGAAAATGTACACACTATTTGTGTGTAATAAAAACAATTTTGCTGGTTCTAATTAATAAATTATATTTTCCAATTTTACAATGATATTTTTTAAAGCCGCGACAAAAGATAGTCAATTGTTTCATATTTTCTTTGATAGTTTTTAAATTCTGACTAACCTCCAATGAGGTTTCCAAACTTTGTCTCCTCCTCCTCCCTATTGAAAATTAAACTTGTTAACCATGTTTATGTTAAATATATCATTGTGACCACCATGTATGTTAGTTTGTTAAGTTTTCATTGTTTATTTATTTGTTTTTAAACGTTGTTTGCCATATTGTGTCATGGTGGGCAATGTCACACAATTATTTTGTAAGGACAAAGTCAGTTTGTCCTTGGTGGGCGATATGTTCAAGCCAATTTAACATAATAAAACTCTTTGCATCAATGTGAGAGAAAAAAGTGTAAAAACCTCATTGGAGGTTAGTCAGAATTTAAAAACTATCAAAGAAAATATGAAACAATTGACTATCTTTTGTCGCGGCTTTAAAAAATATCATTGTAAAATTGGAAAATATAATTTATTAATTAGAACCAGCAAACTAACGTTTTTGTAATTTATTCAACGACTAATATTAAGTAACTTTTAAAATTTTACACACGTATTTATGGACATTTTAACGACTAAATGACATATTTGTTAAGAGCAACAAAAATATTTTCACTAAGTTACAACTATTAAAATACGAAATTCTGGAAACAAAAATAGTCATAACTTTCGAGATAAGTTTTTCTATGTAAATAATCAAATATTGTGGTTATTACATTATCAAAAGCTGCTCGATACGGTCTTAATGTAACGCAATATTAAAGAAATTATGTATTTCTAATATCATAAAAGTTATATGTACAAAAGAAAAAAACGGCAATTTCATTCTTTAACCCCTATTATTTTGTCAAATTTGTAGATCAACTAACACAGCACACAAAACGGCATATGTTTAACTAGCGCTCCCCTCGCGACTTCATCTGCATGAGCCCTCTTTTTCCCCCGTTAGAGAGGGAATTTCCAAAAACCCTCTCTTAGTACTCTCCTACACTCCCCAAGGAACATACATGCCAAATTTCAGCTTCTTGCACCCAGTAGTTTCGGCGGTGCGTTGTCTGTCTCAGTAACGCAAGAGTTTTATATATATTATATAAAATAAAATAAAAATATCTTTATTCAACTTTAACTTAATAAATTAGCTCTTTTGAATCGTCAATATTTTCCTACCACTCATTCAAGACTTTTTTAATTGATAAGATAAGAATTGAGCTGGCCACTTGCTATGGATAATTATTCTTTATTCTTAAACAGTAACCGAATAGTTAACATTCCATTTACGACTACAGAAAAAATGCACTTAGACATAATATATTATCCTCTAAACATAAGATGGAGAGATACACGGGAATACATACAAGATAATATCATAAAAATTACAACACATACTGAAATATTTAACCTTTTCATTCTTTAACGACAAAGAGGAAAACATTTTGACTGTGATTTTAGACCTTTTAACATTACGTGCGATCCTTTCAGGATCGCATGCACTTTCCGTGATTCACGCTAACCTTTTCCCCCGTTGACGAGGTTAGTGCTATTAGTAACTATTTAGTAATCTGTGGTGCGGTCGTTACTTACCGAGGCGGGGCAGTGATCGGGCGTTTGTGCACTACACTGAATTTTACCGATCCGGAAAAAAACGGATGTTTGTATTTTAATAATTAATTACTATAAATAATAGAATTTATTTATTTCGTGTAGTTTAGGGTTCGAAACATTGAAACTACACAAAATAAATAAATTCTTACTATTTTAAATGATTAAATTATTAAAATACAAGCATCCGTTTTTTTTCCGGATCGGTAAAATTCAGTGTAGTGGACAAACGCCCATCGGGCGCATAATTGACGGCTGGAACCAGCGTGTGCGCACAGATTGATGGGGCCCTGGCGGAGGGGTAGAGATAAATAGCTTTTTTTCTTATCTGCCAGCACGACACATGACAGACACTGCACAGACAATAGTTTTGTTTGAGGGGCACGCTCCATTTCCATGGTATTAAAGAATATTATTTTTGTCTGCCACGGAACGTGTCTGGCACGCTAAATGTAGATATAAACGAACCTCTATATGTGCCATTGTAACCGTTGGTGTATACGTGTAGAAGGCACCAAGGACTTTGTCGGTGTATGTTTATGAAATAAAGCGTAAGTTATTGGCCGGTAAACGTCCGAGGCACGTTCTGACCCATCGAGGATATTGAAGTATACTGATTTTATTGTTTCACCGCAACATCGTTATTTTTAATATGACTACTACATAAGAAATGTTAACTTAGCATAAAATAGTATTAGAAGAAGTTAAATATTATTGTATTGAATTTGAAGCACTATACAACCAACCACGGAACTAACAACATTTCTTTTCTTAAACTTCAACCCAAATAACTAAGTGACCATGAACCATTATCATATCGGAATATTATGCCCCGCGCAGCCGGACAGTACGCGGTTAGTTATATTTGCGTACTTTCTGTTTAGTGGTTGTCTGCTGGCACTGAGCCTTCATCACACCTGATGTTAAGTGAAAAAAATGCTGACACTACAATGCACTACTCCCGAAATCCTCAACCACTGAGGAACTGGCTATTTTGTCTCTTTCTGCCGGAACAATACAATGCTGAAAAATGTTGTTAAGGCCTCTGACTTAGATACATAAGATTGTGGTAGCTAGCTAGGAATTAATAAGAACAAGTCCTACCACCAACAATAGGGATGCGCTAAGCTCAACTGTGATTGTCTTTTTTCTGAAGCCTGGGGGGCAATTGCGTTCAGGGAGTGTTCTTATTCGTTTAGCTATGGAATTGCGTAAAGTCAATCGTATTCATTTGACAGTTCATATCGTATTCAATCGGCTGCAATTTGTATGGAATGACATTTATTATGATACAATATGAACTGTCAAATGAATTTTACTTTTTACCACAGGATAGTATCATATTCCCACGGGAAAATCAATAAGTAGGTATTATTTGTTTGTCCGTCTTTCATGTCCAAACGGAGTAACGGATCAATGTGATTTTTGGTACGGGGTAGATTGGGAGAGAATGACATAGTTTATCCCGGAAAATATTACATTCCATCAGGATAATGTCGTGTAGAACACGCGGGCGAAGCCGCGGGCGGAAAGCTAGTATTTTATATATGTTTAATAATACCTTTTTACCAGCTATTCCTTCGTTTATTACAACAACTCGCTTGAATTTCCTTTGTCCAGATAACTCAACACTGAGATCTCAAAATATCTCCATTCCTCAACCAACTTAAACAAAGTTCAGACTAAGTTAGGTACTTACTACACTTGAACATTTGCAGTACCGAAGAAGTAGCTTTTGTAAAAGTTACGTATCCGTGAGACCGCAGCGAACTTCAAAGAGCTCTCGCCATGACCTACAATCCTGCAAGGTCGCACCTTCATGAATATGTAACCGGCGATGATAAGCCTCGTCACGAAATATGTTCATATTTATTCCATCGACTGTTTACATGATGGCGGCGTAACGAGACTCTTTGAAGCCCCAACGTGACAGTATATTAATGGTAAATTATCTAACAAAATATCAAACAAAGTATTCGATTGTATAACCAATCCTTGAGATGGGTCTTATAAGATTATAGTTACAAAATTTTTTAGAGATAATGATTGCTACGTTTTACCGACAGAGTGACAAGATATAGATAGGAAACAACTGCTGCAATATTTATATCTCTCTCTATTGAGGACGACTATTCAGGAGCAGTTTTTTAATCACTGCACAATTTTTTAAGATCGACTCAGAATCGGTAAGTGAACAACCTTCTCCTAGAAACATGGGTATACGACAATAATTTTTGGACTTCCCATACTAAATTGATCGCTCTTAAAAAGTGCAGTATTTAAAAAATTAATTCTGTATCCTACGTGTATGTACTAGCTGTTTTCCGCGTGCTATTCGAGGAACGCAAACCCTCGTTTCATCCCCTTATAGGTTGAGGTTTTTAAAACCTTTCTTAACGGACGCTCACATCTTATTGCGTGCCAAAAAGCTGGATCCGTCCAGTAGTTTAGGCTGTGCGGTGTTAGATCAGTCAGCCAGTCAGTCACTGTGCCTTTAAATATACAGATATATTCTCAACTAGCGGATCTTCGCGGTTTTACCCGCGTGGTACCCGTTCCCGTGGGAATATAGGGATAAAATATAGCCTATGTCACTCGGGAAGACCGTAGCTTCTAACGGTGAAAGAATTTTCGAAATCGGTCCAGTACTTTTTGAGTTTATTCGTTACATACAAAAATACAAATCTTTCCTCTTTATAATAATAATATTAGTATAGATAAAGAAACACACAAATATGTAGTATCGAAAAATGGAAAATGAAGTATTTAGAAAAAATCGACCCGTCTCACAACTAGCTCCGATGGGACTCGAACCCACGACCTTTCGCTTTCCGGGCGACTTTTCTATCATAAAAATTGCATTGTGAATGCAAAATACTAAAAATTAAAATAACTATGTAGTGTCGTCTCAGTATTCATATTTTATTAGCCAAAGCTTCAGTACTTCGCCGCTAACTGGTGTTGTTGGCTCAGATTATGCACCTCGGTCCACGGCTAACTTCGCATGGTAATTTAAAATGCCTATGTCCAATAAATGAATAAGCTTACTGCCATACACTCTAAAGTTACTAAACGCTGTGTGTGTTCTTAGTAGCATATCGTCTCAGTATCCCTTAATTCTGTTAGCGGTAAGCTTCAGTACTTCGCTGCTAACTAATGTTGTTGTCGCAGATTATGCGACTCGGTCCGCGGCTAACTTCACATGTTAATTTAAAATGCTTATGTCGATGTCGATTAAACGAAATAGCTACATAACTGCCTTACACTCTAAAGTTAGTAAACGCAATGTGTGTTCTTAGTAGCATATCATCTCAGTATCCCCGAATTCTGTTAGCGGTAAGCTTCAGTACTTGCTAACTAGTGTTGTTGTCGCAGATTATGCGACTCGGTCCACGGCTAACTTCGCATGGTAATTTAAAATGCCTATGTCAATTAAACGAAATAAGTAAGTTAAAGTTACTAAACGCATGGTGTTCTTAGTAGCATATCGTCTCGGTATCCCCTAATTCTGTTAGTCGTAAGCTTCAGTATTATACTTCACTACTAACTAGTGTTGTTGTCGCTGATTATGCGACTCGGTCCACGGCTAACTTCGCATGTTAATTTGAAATGCCTATGTCCAATAAACGAATAAGCTACATATTAACTGCCTTACACTCTAAAGTTCCTAAACGCTATGTGTGTTCTTAGGAGCATATCGTCTCAGTATCCCCTAATTCTGTTAGCCCTAAGCTTCAGTACTTCGCTGCTAACTAACTAGTGTTGTTGTCGCAGATTATGCGACTCGGTCCGCGCCTAACTTCGCGCGATAATTGGCTGGCTAACTCGCAGCTGTTGACTTGCTAAACTTTGTAGTTACCTTTTTGGGAGCTGTTTAAGCTTGCAGCCGAAATCTTGTCGACTGTTCAAACAAGTTGGACAAAGTTCAAGTTCAGTAAAAGGTTGTAGTATTTCAGCGTAGAGTCTTGTAATTACTATAATTTAAAATGATTTTTAATTTTTTTGTATTTACAATGAAATTTTTATTACTGAAAACATTGTTAATGAAGTAGGTATTAGAACAAATCGACCCGTCTCACAACTAGCTTCGATGACGTTTCTATAATTTAGTTTTATTATTCATCAAAAATATGTTTTTTGCCAAACTTGTCGCTACTGTGAAATTGCGTAATTTTTATGGCCTATCAAAATTCTAGGTGAAAATAAAATAAAATAAATTATTTAAAAAAATGCAAGCGATTTTTATTGTATTGTCATCCAAACAAAACCTGTGTATGCAAGATTTCTGCTCATCATCATCATCATGTCAGTCAAACGACGCCCACTGCTGGGCATAAGCCTCCCCTAAGGATCTCCACAACGATCGGTCCTGCGCTGCCCGCATCCAGCGGCTTCCCGCGATCTTGACCAGATCGTCGGTCCACCTTGAAGGGGGCCTGCCCACGGAACGTCGTCCGATTTCTGCTCAACCGATTTAAATTAACTGATACAAAATTCAGTTCCAAGATTTGTTCTACACTAACGGCAAAGTTAAATAAACCTAGTAAATAGTGTTTTCCTTTTGAAGTGCTCAGCTGTCGTAATGTTATTAACAATGTTCAAGAAATTATTTATCATCTAAAAATGTGTTTTCTTACCAGCCAGGTCAAAAGCAGTATAGGTCGTTTTACTAACAGAAATTATGCTTGGTTTCACCTAGAAAAGCAACGCAAAAATGCTAGATAAGTGCTATCCTCTACTTTCGGAGAGCAACAACAAGTGTTCCCCCTCCCCTCCCCCTCGGCCACCATTAATCTCCACATCGGACTCGCTCCAAATAGAAAATTTCCTCAAGACAAATTACGCCCTCCGTAATTTTATTACGCGGACCATTTTTACCCGACCCCTTCTCAGTTACGTTCATTATGAGATATTAACTAGTTCAAGGTTCACGTTGCTGCATGTAACAACTTTTTCACACTTATGCTCTGAAATGTTAATATTATATTTGAGAAAAGAATGCAGTACGTGGCACTTTTCCGAGGTAAACATTCTAAATTTAAAAATCACTGCAGTAATGAATTTCAGTACTTACTTACTGCACTGATTTTAGTGCAGTAAGTAAGTACTGAAATTCATTACTGTAGTGATTTTCAAATTTAGAATGTTTACCTCGGAAAAGGTACTACCCAAAGATATTATTACCAACTTTTTTTCTTTATTTTTTCTTTTGTTATTCCTGTGTATAAAAACAGAAAAAGCAAAGGGACATTTGCACCATACAGCCATTATTATTATTATTATTATATAGGTAATTATTATATCATAATTAGGTTAACTTTTTTTAAATACGGTGCGCAAAGAGTATATTACTTCGTATTGTACCACAAGCGCTATGTACCCTTAGCACGAACATCAATCGAAAAAACAAAATGAGATTTATCATAGACAAAATATCCTTTACGAGCATGGAAGTATTACCTAAATAATACCATGTTTACGAGTAATTTTGTATGGGAAATATGTACAGCGCCATCTACCGCCCAGAAGCGGGTATTGAAGTTGCGCATTTTAGTAGCAAGTAGTAAGTATCAATAGGCTGTATGACCGTTCCACATGGTCTCACAAGCCAATATAAAAAAAAACAGCGGGAATGATTTTCAGTCAGCGGTGGATTTGATATCAATACAGTTTTTATTGTGTAATAAATTATTAAAATGAGTTCTGCCAATGAAACATATACAGACATTGATTGAGACAAAATTAATAACAGAAAACTTACTGCCAGCAAAATCAAAAGAAAGATATATGAAAATCTACGATCTGATTTGGAAAAGTGAAAAAAAGGCGCATACGTTTTCGGAATCTGTGTTGTTGGCGTATTTTAATGATACATCATTAAAATAATATTATTATGGGCCGGAAATTATGGTGCCCGGGAAAACAATAAAATTTACATTTAATAATTGCCCGAACATGTGTGATATAAATTTTCATAAATATTATTTCGTTAAACAGTTTTTTTTTTTATTTCCTCGCATTTCTTGAGAAAAGCACTATACAAGCCTTGTACGGTAAGCAAATTACCTTGCCTCGATTGATTAAAGCCCTCGCCTGCGGCTCGTGCTTCAAACCATCCTCGACAATGTAATTTCTTACTTACCTGTCCTCGGCTGTAATGTACTATTGCTTCACAAAATTAATGACGTAATAACTTTGATCTTCAAAATCAAGTTCTTCTAACGATATAAGAATATTTGATGCTATTAGGCAGGTAGGTATCGTGTAATGCTATGAAACATATATTTAATATTTTGACGACCGATTTGGCGCAGCCTACCCGGCTACCCACCTTCTGCGCCAGTGGTCTCGGGTTCGATTCCCGAACAAGACAAATATTTGTGTGCCTGAACATGTCTATTTGTCGTGGTCTGGGTGTTTACTATGTATATTAAGTATGTATTAACAAACAAAAATTATTAAGGTATATATTTATCCGTTATCAAGTTTTCCATGATACAGTGTCTTAATGAAATTAACATGGGCTTAGATAATTGGTGTGATTGTAAGAAGCTATTTATTTATTTATTTATTATAATAGTAGGTATATGTTATTGAAAATTGGAAATGAAGTATTTTAGAAAAAATCGAGCCGTCTCACAACCAGCTCCGATGGGATTTGAACCCACGACCTTTTGCTCTCCGGGCGACTGCTCTAACCTAACTCTAACCAGTGTGAAGCCAAGAGCAAGCCCATAAAACATTAAAAAAAACCTCTGAGCTACGGAGTCGGAGGTATATGTTACATTACTTTCGGAATACATAATAATGTAATTAAAATTTTGCTTTTTTTATCTACAGCGGGGTAGCACCTAGCCTTCATCACACCTGATGTTAAGAGGTGATAAGGCTGAAGGTGGATGCGTACCTACTACTCCCGGAATCCTCAATCACTGATGAACTGGCAATATCTTATCTCTCCGGAACATAATAATGCCGAAAACATTATTGTTTTAGCGTCAGACTTAGATAAGATGGTGGTACCTAGCCAGGCGGAATACGAACAAGTCCTACCACCAACCAAACCGAATACAATATGTACGTATACCCCACCTGATGGGAATCGAACCCGGGACCTCTGGGTCTGAAATCGGTGGTGTAAACCACTAGACTACAGAGGCGGTTAAACTTCAATATAATACAATACAATACATGTTTTCAATATACATAATATGTAGCCGTCAAATAATTACGCAAACATCCTCCTTAATACGGTTATGTGACTAACTTCGCCGTAGCAAGTAGGTCCGCTACGAGTTTGCTACGCCGTCGTAGTAGCTGTATCGCTACGACGTAGTAAGTTGGTCCGTTTAATCCGAGCGTGGTGCCACAGAGGACTTAGTAGTTTTTTTACCCTGTGCGGTGTAGGAAAACAAACAATTTTGTAAGTATAGGAAAAATGTGATAGTAAAAAACCACGAGCCCTATAAGTAGCTTTCAGGCGGGATTCGAACCCGCGCCTCCGGGAATCCGGCCCGATGCTCTGACCAACTAAGCTACCGAAAGGCTTACAGGACTCGTCGAATTTTTGCTATCACTTGTTACGCTGTTAGGCCAGCGTTGTTTCATCAATGTGAGGAAACCCTCGCATCCGAAAGAAACATTTTTACAAATGTTTAACAGTCGATTAAGATGAAACAGCAATTAAATAAGATTTTAAATTATTTTTATGCATTCACAATGCAATTTTTGTAAGTATAGGAAAAATGTGATAGTAAAAAACCACGAGCCCTATAAGTAGCTTTCAGGCGGGATTCGAACCTGCGCCTCCGGGAATCCGGCTCGATGCTCTGACCAACTAAGCTACCGAAAGGCCTACACGACTCGTCGAATTGGTCAGAGCATCGGGCCGGATTCCCGGAGGCGCGGGTTCGAATCCCGCCTGAAAGCTACTTATAGGGCTCGTGGTTTTTTACTATCACATTTTTCCTATACTTTATTATTATTTGAATGTAAGGGGCTATGCATCTCCCTTAAGAGATGTAGTCACTGCGACGTAAAAGATCTATTGTGACTCGCCACTTGGTTATAGTAACTCTTTTAGCTTGGAGGCTTCCAAGAAGTCTAGAATACTCCTAGCTTTAAGAGTTTTAATCTCCTCTGGGCGCATAATGTGTCGACCCAGATAGATACTGCGTTTATGGATAAGGGGCCCGCAGTCACAGAAAAGGTGCCTGGGTGTTTCCCTCTCCTGTTTACAGTAGCGGCAAACATCAGTGTCACTTAATTTCATGTGAAATTGGTGCCTGTTTAATTTGCAGTGGCCGGTTAAGGCGCGGACTATCGCACAGCTGATGTTCGTCCTGCTAAGCTCCAGGAGTTCGGCAGTTCGGCTTTGCGAGTAGCCTTCTATAAGGGATTTGGCGTGTAGCTGTCCTGGTTGTATCAACCAGTGCTTTCTTGATTCGCCAAATAGGTTGCCCTTTAGAAGTTGCATGGCCTGGTTCTTTGAGATACCACAGAAAGGTTCTGGTCCTATCTGATGGCCTTGAGCTCCAGTCCTTGCAAGTTCATCGGCTTTTTCGTTGCCAATGATTCCCGAATGATCTGGTACCCATTTCAGAATAACTTTATTCCTTTGGCCCAGGTCATTTAGTTTATTTACGCAGTCTTTTACCAATTTCGAATTTATTATATTCGAGTTTAAGGCGTTAAGAGCTGCCTGGCTATCTGAGAAAATCAGAATTGATTGATTTATGTAGTTTCGTTGACGGTTGGCTTCCGCGCATTCTATAATGGCGTATACCTCCGCTTGGAATATAGTGGCATATTTTCCTAAATTCATGCTCTTGCTGAATTTTGGACTGACGCCAAATATTCCGCATCCTACATTGTCACCCATTTTGGAGCCGTCTGTAAACCAGATCAGGCTTCCAGCCTTACAGGTAATGAGGTTGTCTGGCCAATCCTCTCTGCTCGGCAGTTCCACAGAGTAATTCCTTGTGAAATTACATTGTGGAAGCATGACATCTGTACGTCGATTCTGTAAAATTCACCCAACAAATCGCATCTCCCTTCGATGGTCACTCACACTTCGCATTAGGCTATGAATGACCTTGATTTTGTATTCTCTAAACATCACCCAGGCACTTGCGAAGTGAAGTGAGCTCCGAGGCGTTCATCATTGTGCTAGTGATTGCCACACTCTAAAAATTATTAGTCGAGTTTTATCGATTCGTGTTTTTTGCCACAATTATTGAGTTTTTGGCTTGGTATATTAGTTATTTTGTGATTTTTTAAACAAAACATTCCTAGATTTAAGAATTTGAAAAATTGAATATGTAAAAAAACAGAAATCGCTAATTCGTGACATGAATGTAATCTATGGTTGTCTATAGAAAAAAAGTTGAACTTTGTTTTGAAGTTTTTTGTGGTCTGTTGTTGTGTTTTTGTTTATTTCGTTCGGTGCCGAAAACATTGAGAAATTATCGTGAAGTAAGTGTATGTTTTATCACTGTGAAGTTTAAAATCGATATTAATTAAGGCACTCAAGTATTTATTTTGTTTTCTAACCTCACCCATCGTCGGCTCAGGTAGAGACTCTGGTAGTTCTTGAAAGGAAACCCTGGCTTTGCAAGGGGTGCGAAGTCGCCGTCAATGTGAGGTATTAGCTGTGCGCCTAAAAAAACTACTAAAGAGTGGACTAAGGTTAGTATCGCGTTTTTTTCATTAGGTACATGTTTGTTAGAACAACTTAACATTCTTCAATGCAGAGACCACTTGAAAAGTGCGAGGCTGAGGAATGTTGGTGTAAAGTGTGCTCTATTACTGATGCATCTTTTTTTTATACATAATCTATAAGTATTACTACTTCTAATATACTATTTTAAAAAGTGGCATTACATACATAAACATTTTTATAATTTCTTTAATTTTATCTTGTAGTATTGGTCTGATAAAAAGAGCACAATGAAAAAGAAAGCAGCTGCGCACTCTGCTGCTAGACATAAGTAGTGGAGCTGTCAGCGCTGGAAGAGAGAATTCTTGCTTTGTGTGGTGGTGCAAAGCTTTTCTACAGGCGATGTTCATTTAGGCACAGAGCCATTTGCGGTAAGAAATTTATATAAATGCAGCTAGCTTTTTGCATTGATCCAAACTTCATTTTGTAATCTTTACTTCAAAACATAATCTTTGGCCACTAGGTATTTATTGTTTCCTATAACCAACCTGTAATTACTATCTGCCTGTACAAAAATACATCTTATTATTTAAAGTGAATTATTATTAAGATTATTTGGCAAAACTAATATTATTATTTACTGTTTCAGGATAATAATACTCCATCACCACCACATCAAAGGCCACAAAGACAAGCTGCTGGCACTGACAATGTATGATATTTTTAATTAATTCGAAATTATATTTGATTATTAAAAATGTACTCATATTTGACTATATATTTTGTAGGTTTATAGTACTAAAGAATTGGAACTTCCACATACCGAAGAACCACCAGCTAATGTGATTTTAGTAAGTTATATACCTATTTTACTACCTAAGTATTACGTGTTCATCGACTGTCCATGGCCCACATGTAGGTCATTTTGGGATGGAACGAGACATCCATGCCACACATGTGGGTCACTGCACTTTTCATACATAGTCGGTTCTTACATGTATATGTATATATATGTTGGTCACTGGGGAAAATACCTAAGGGTACCCTATTAATTTGTATGGCCTTTATGTACCTAAAGTGGTATAAAGGCTAGTACTCCAGTACATAGGAATGAAAAAGTAAATTAGACGTGAGCTAATTTCGATATTTTGGCTGGATAGTTAACGTGTGAAGTATCTTTGTTTGACTATTTTTGTAATTGTTTTATATACTTTAGTCAAACAATTTTGAGTAGGTACCTACTTATCTAAATGATTTAAGTATGTACTATTGGCATAAATAAGTACATAGACTGAATTTATTACTAATATAATTCAAATACTAATTTATCTTTATGGTACATATTATTTTAAAAAAATCCTGTTCTATTCCATGTGCAAGATATTATGAAGTTATACTTTTCAGGGCTCGGAGCAGATTGACAGCCAACTACTGCAACAACATTCAGTACATTTTGTACCTCTTGCCAGGCTGTTTAGCACCTCATCCAGCTCATCTGTTGGACCAAGCCAAAGCATTTTGCAAGTATGTGTCTCTGTAGTTTTGCGATGTAGCAACTAACTTAGTATAATTTTATATTTTAATTTTACAATAAAAATAACTAACTACTTACTAGGTACTTACTAAAACTTAATTTTTCTTGATCAACACACTTAGGGCGCAAGTTGACGAGCACGGTTTCTCGTCAACACGCACCTTATTTTTTATACTAACTAGGTACTTAATCCTTGTTGGTCCCGTCTGAGCGATATAGAGAAGAGTTGATTTTCTCTAGTATAAAAAAATTTATCCGCGTTTTTTTTTCATTTTCAGCGTCAAACATCTTCAGCTGATGCTCTCCACCGTCTCAACGGCGAACGGAATTTTCGTCGCTGACAGAGAGATTCTAGGGTGGAAGAACAGCAGTTGGAGATACAAAGATCCAACGCACGAATCCTGCAGTCCTCTCTGGAGAGTAGTGCGGAAAGGAAAAGGCTGATGGCTGAAGCTGTGTCTGCAGTCGGAAGGGGACTGGGAGCAATTGCAGAGGCTATGAAAACAGATAAAAGCAGCACGTGACGAGTTTCTTGTCGGTTCTTCTCGTTAAAAGGTCTCCCGCCATTAGGCTTTGCGAGCCGTCGGTGCCGTGGTGTAGCTTCTTTGTCATTTAAATGTGCATGTCTAGCTAGATGCACACAAAACCCACACCCCCTTTTATTAGAAAACATGGACTAAAGTTGGACCTGGTTTAAAAATGATGCTAATTCTGTCTTTTATTTGGAAAATGAAAGTGACAGCAACAGTTTAGTACCAGTTTTAAACCAAGACTATTTTAGTCCACGTTTTGTAATAAGGAGGACAGTGTTTAACACACTCGCGCCACGTCTCCGTCCACCGGAGCGGAGTGTGTTAACCGTCTTAGACTGAATTAAAGATTATAGGTACACTACCTACTTAGAATTAATATTGAAATAAAACGACCGATTTGGCGCAGGGGTAGGCTACCCACCTTCTGCGCCAGTGGTCTCGGGTTCGATTCCCGAACAAGACAAATATTTGTGTGCATGAACATGTCTATTTGTCTTGGTCTGGGTGTTATGTATGTATACTAAGTATGTATTTACAAAAAAAAAGTATATAAGTATATATTTATCCGTTATCAAGTTGTCCATGATACAGTTTCTTAATGAAATTAAAATGGGCTTAGATAATTGGTGTGAATGTTAGAAGTTATTTATTATTTATTTATTTAAAACACTTTTTACAAATACAAGCGTGGTTTTATTGAAAGTGGTTTGGATTTGGTATTTTTTTATGTAGCTATTTATTAGTGTGGTTTTGTTGAAAGTGCTTTTGTGATTAGTTTGGATTTGGTTCGATATTTGTATCCCAAAATTGTTTAAAAGAGAAAACTATGTAGGTACTGAATCTACCACCATTTCACAAATTAGGAGGACTCTCAAAGAAAAAAATGGCGAAAGAAAACTTGAAGAGGGTTGTTGACCTCCGTATTTTATATTTATCTCATAGTATAAAAAAAACCTGTACTGTGGCGTTTCAGGAATCGGTTTTAAGTTGTGAATTATGGGGTCCGAAATTGGTTGAATTTTCGTAGTTCACAATTATATTATTGATTGTAAAATGCTTCTGGGGAATTATCTTCGGCGTTACTAATTAGCATCATAAAGTAGGGGCGCTGAGCATATCCTGAATCACCTGAAAAATATAAATAAGCATTAAATAATAATGTTGTTTTATACCTTATTTACATTTTGAAGTAGAGCCCAGAGATAAAGTAACTTACCAAGCAAAACAACTTCTCCAGAATTAGTTAATGCCTCTGTGTGTTTTTATAACACTTTAATTAAAAATGAAGCTATCATGCGTAGCTCCACCATAAGTTGGATCCACGTTTAATATATTTAAATCTGCATCTGTTATCTGAAAAATAACAATAAAAATAAAAATTAAGAAAACTAATAATACCTATAGTAATAGAATACAAAGTTCCACTACTTCATTAATGCAACGAGATGCTGATAGTTGTGATAGGTAAGTAACATATGTTCTTACATTTTCTTTAATTATTTTTTGGTAACTGCCGTTAGCCAAAAATGATAAGGTGCATAATATGTGTGGAATAATTAGTCAACAATTTATTATTTATCTAATAGAAGGTATTGTAACTTAAAATCATTAATTTTAGTCACAAAGTTTTGGCTTCTAATTTAATTTAATTTAGCTTAATATTAGTTTTGTGTGTAATCTTTATTAATGTAATTTGATCATAGGTAAGCTGTAATGTGTACTGTTTTATGAGTTATATAAAATAAGGACCAAGTTATTCAGCAACTAACTACATAGGTTATTGTAACTATCTGTACCTATTAAGCTTCTTAGACTAGAGAGCATTACAGTATGAAGTGACAAAGTGTTTTTTTGAATTTTAAGCAATAAATTATTATATATGTTGGTGTGCTGGATTACAAATCTAACACCTATAAACTGTGTAAAAAACTTACAAACTAAGTGCTTTAGGTTTGCATAATAGAATAAAACAGTTACCTTAAAGCGAGTAGAAAGTCCTTTGCGGCGACTTTTTGTGGTCTTATAAGAGTCAGTAACTCGTACTCTAGTTGGTCAATTAGTTCCTTAGATAATCTATAAACGCTTACATAGTCGGTATCTCGGGTTAGTAGCGATAAACTCCGAATTTGGTAAGATTGGAGACGCATTTCTAGTTTATCCAAAACATGAGCTTTTTCTAATAAAGATTTCAATAAAACATTCTTGCCATCGTAAACAGACCTAGGTATTCACTTAACACAAACACTGTCACTTTTAAAAGCAATTTGAACAATATTTTCAATGGATTTCTTCTATTTTCACTCATAAAATATTAACTTTTTATTTGACACTTTGATTCGTGTTCGAGTGCGAAGGGAGCTTCGAAGTGATGGGGGAATTACCTTACAGAATGCCATTTCTTATGTCATCTCATACTTTATCAGTCAAAATCTCACGGTCAATTTAGTTCAACTCGCTACCGCGCTCACAAGTGTAGCGCTAGTGCGTCATGCGAGTTTTTAGAATGCCAATCAAAAAAGTCACGGCGGATTCAGATGTGAAGTGTAAAATGAAGTCTTAGAGAATCGCACTGCTGTAGTCATTGCGAGTTGGTCGTGTTCAAGCACTGATTCATGTAGAGATCTCAGTGCTTGAGAGTGCCAGCTTACTTTACCAGTGCTGTTTGTTCTATACATGCTAGCCTTCGCCTCCTTCACAATAAATAACTGTAGTGGCGGTAAGTTCAGCAGGGCATTAAGAGCAGCTCCTGGGGTAGTAGACATGGCCCCTGTTGCTATAAGGCATGCTAGTCTTTGTAAGCTATTAAGTTTGTTAATGATTGTTCATTTCTTATACTTACAAAAATTGCATTGTGAATGCATAAAAATAATTTAAAATCTTAAAACAAACATTGTTATCATGGACCGTCAGGGAGAGAGCTACCGCACCAAAAACATTTTCATTTATTATAAAATGTTGCCAAGACAAGACCATATTTAGCGGGCAAGAGCACTGTCAGTCAATAAGTCTTCAGATCTCAAGCAACTCAGAGCTAAGAGTACTGGAATACTCTTACTTTTGAAAGTTCTTATTTCGTTTAAATTCATGTTTATTGTTTAAAAACGTCAATTTTAACTATCGACTTTTAATCAAGACATTACTTGACTTGACTATAGATACGAGTGTAAAACCCCTAACTGAAAAAACTCTACACCTTAATCAAAATATGTGACGTGGTGGCGATTCGGAAATCTCATAAAAATTCCATTCCCTATTTAAAAGGGTTGGGGGTTAAATTTCCTACTTTTAAGATTTTTATTGTTTATATACTAATACCTAGCTTACATACAACATTTTAGCTTTTTGGAACTTCAGAAAGTACCCTAATAACTTTGATGATCATCAGCGAGTAACAAATTCGGGGTTTTTAGATATCAATAAAATCTGAAGTATAAGAGCAATTCAATTTAAACTTTTTATATTTTATAAGTTGACTATAGACATCCATTACATACTGAGAGTTTTGTTTATATGGTATAATCCAAACCCAAGTTATGACGGTTAAAAAAACGAAAAACACTTCGAGAAAAGGTAGATAGTTCATGTGCTTCGCTTACCTCATCTTGGCGGGCACCACTCCCATGCCCCCAGATATTTATGAGTCTCCTTTACTTTATTAACAAATATTGGCCAAATAAAAAAACTAAGTGAATCTCTCAGAAATCAGTCATAGTTCAATAAATCGAAATTTATGCCCGCCTTCCATTAAAAAAGTGTGCCATTCACTTGAAAAAAATTTCACACCAAAGTTTAACAGGTAAAAGAATACAAATGTATGAATTTTAATATAACGTCTACAATTTCTTTTAATAGCCTTTTCTGTATTGGCTTTACATTATTCGTGAATGAAAATATCACTCTAGTCTAGGTCAAATATTTTATACAACATCCATCATTGCTTTTGATCGGCTGTCTTCAAAAATAAGCCTTACAAATTACTAATCATGTTTTTTTTTTCGTCACTTAACTCTGTGTTCAAGGCAGTACGAAGCTCTCGTCCGATCCACGACGCAATTTGTAGTAAACAACTCAAATTCGCATTCAAGAGGCGCGGCCTTCCGCCGCCTTTTAAATAATAAATATTTACTGTTCTCGCAAAATTCGTAAATTTTAACAAGCTGTTTACCTGGCGCCGCTTCGTAAGAAAACTCAGATGGTAATCTCCGGCTAGCTAATCCCGCGGAACGCCACACGTTTTGACCCTGCCAGGCCTGTCCTATCCTGTCGCACCTAATTTGAATTTAAAAGTCAAAGCTTTTAAGTTTTTATTTCAGTGTTTCACTTTTTTTTATTACTAATTATAATCTTTACTAATATTATAGAGAGGAAAAATTTGATTGTTTGTTTGCATCGAATAGGCTCCGAAAATACTGGACCGATTTAGAAAATTCTTTCACCATTAGAAAGCTACATTTTTCCCGAGTGACATAGGCTATATTTTATCCCGATATTCCCACGGGAACGGGTACTACGCGGGTAAAACCGCGAGGATCTGCTAGTAAGTAATAAAATACAACAAATAATCATAAAATTGGACAGCATCCATCACATACATTGTTCCAATATCAAACTTTAGTACCTTGAGCACTAGCGTTATGGTAATTGGAAACTACCACATACATCCTAGAGAAAATATTGAAAAGTTGCAATATTTACCCGACCGGGAAGCAAAACCAGGACCTCTAGAGATAGTGGTACCTAGAATAATTTATCTATCTATCATAAGATTCTGAAAATGGAATCAAGTGATTTCGGCAGAAGGATAGGTTAGGTAAGGTTTATGAGATAAAATCATGTCTTACTTTATGTATTTCGGATAAGCATTTGAAAACTGAATCGGCAAGTGAAGCTAGTATTGTGCCAGATATTAACACTATGCCAACATTAGTTAGCTTGGGTATCAATCTCATAAACGGATCACAGCACGTTCATACAGACTACCTATGTTGCTTTAAACGTAAGCTAACATAATAACGTAGACGACGAAATGAACAAAACTTTTTGAAGTGAAAACGTCTTCAGCGGCGTTGTGCACTTTTTGTGATGGGTAAAAATGTTAAAAACGCGTCAGGACACGTGACCGTCAGATCAAAAATTTATTTCGTAAGACGGACACGTGACCAAAAACTGTTACAATGTCATTAGGTTAGAAAACTTAAAATTGATACCGGGTATCAATTTTAATACTTACCTTATTTTTTATTTTAACTAAACATTATATTACATCTATCAGTTGTCTCAACTGCCTGCCTGAATTATAGATAATAATAGTAGCCGGGACCCTGATCTTGCTACCGTTGGGGAACTGCATTTTTGTATTTTTAAATGTTATATTTTTTAGTGTTATACATATTGTTTAGAAATATAATTTTGTAAGTATTTAAAATGTTATAAAGGGAATAATAATAATAATCATTATTATTATTGTTGCCAACGAAATGTTTCTATAGTCAGTAACAGTAGTAACTACGTCACCGTGTTCCGCAAACCGCCAGCGGAGTTTATTTTTACCTCTGTCACTTATAACTTAGAGTAGTACGCGACATTTAACTTGGCGCGTGTCAATATCTGAAACTAAAAGTATGACATGGGAATAAGGCTTATTTTTCCGACCGACCACGACGATTAGCGCCCTCTGACAAATGCCAAGAGTGACTCTATTCAGACATTTGTTTAGAGAATTCTTTGCCTTTTGAATCTTGCCTTCAAAGACTCCCGTGCTGAGTAAGTCACATTGTAACTTTCTATACATAACAATATATACTTCAGAATAGCCTTCCGCCCGCGGCTTTGCCCGAGCGGACTACACGATGTTATCCAGCGGGAACCTAATATTTTTCCGGGATAAAAAGTAACTATTGTCACCTCCAGCTCCCAAACTATAACCATACCAAAATCACGTCGATCCGTTGCTCCGTTTTGACACAGTATATATATGCTATGTATAATTCGATCAACAATAGTACATATTGTGTATAAACTGTGATTTTGATGTGAAAGACGTTATTCAAGTTTGAAAAGGTCATATTTTTTCTTTTTTTTCAAACTTCTATTCAGCTTGGCCAAAGTGCAGCCAACTAAAATAAATTGCACATTACTTTTGTAAACAGTGTAACGATCGTTTTTTGTTATGACGTCAACAGTGTACGATTAGTGGCCAAGCAGTTATTCAAGTTTCAAAATGACATTTTTTCTTCATTTTCAAACTTGAATACAGCTTGGCCAAAGTGCGGCCAACAAAAATAAATTGCACATTACTATTGTAAATAGTGTAACGATCATTTTTGATTATGACATCTTTGTTGGCCGCACTTTGGCCAAGCTGTATTCAAGTTTGAAAATGAAGAGAAAAAAATGACCTTTTCAAGCTTGAATAACTGCTTGGCCACTAATCGTACACTGTTGACATCATAACAAAAAGTGATTGTTACACTATTTACAATAGTAATGTGCAATTTATTTTTGTTGGCCGCACTTTGACCCAGCTGTATTCAATTTTGAAAATGAAGAAAAAATGTCACTTTCAATCTTGAATAACTGCTTGGCCGCTAATCGTACACTATTGACGTCATAACAAAAAATGATCGTTACACTGTTTACAATAGTGATGTGCAATTTATTTTCGTTGGCCGCCACTTTTACTTTTTTGGTCCAATTTGACTGATATCTCCTTTTTGATAGCTGATTTGTATGAGAAAGGAAAAGTGTGTCTCTTACTAATTCCACGCAATTTTTATGTTTTTCTCTCCATAAAAACCTTTCGTGTGACTTAAGGAATAGTTATATGGAAAAAAAAATACGAATTGGTTACAGCCGTTCTTGAGTTTTGCGCTTAGCAACATCCATATATTATGTGTTCAAGTTGTTGAAACACTCTTTGCAAAATTTACATATCCGTAACTTTAGGAGTATTTTGGTTCAACGTACAAACTTTCTTGGTTTCCCATTTCAAGATTTATTATCGCAAGACAAGGGAGCTCCCGTCCTTTTCCAAGACTTAATCTAACTCATATCTCAATTTTTGTTTATATACAACAACATTTAGTACTTAGTTTAGACGTTAAAAGATAAAAGACAGATCAAACATACTAATGTTGCACTTATAAATAGTTGTTCGATTGTGTATTACATACTAGCGGCCGCCCGTGGTTTCACCCGCGTCGTTTCCGTTCCCGTGTAAATATGGGGATAAAAAGTATGCTATGCTTTAATCCAGGCTATCTACTATCTTTGTGCCAAATTTCAACCAAATCCGTTAAGTAGTTTTTGCGTGAAAGAGTTTCGCACAAACTTTCGCATTTATAATATTAGTAAGATATTAGATTTCTATTATATTATTTTTCTAAGTATTTGATTGAATCAGACGTCACCTGGCGGAAAATAAATATATGTAGCTTTCTTTCGCAAATAATCACAAAACTTGCACCTTCACCGATCACACTACTCTACCTACACGTGTTTCGCTCCAACCCGGGGCATCTTCAGGAGATGGTTGACCGTATGCAATCCAGCACCGAATGTCATTCGATGCTGGACTGCGATTGTGATCGGCGAAGGTGCAAGTTTTGTGATTATTTGCGGAAGAAAGCTACATATATTTATTTGTCTCAATGCTTATTTTTTCTTCATAAGTACGTAAGTTATTGTAACAAGATTCCTCGTATATTGTTATAAAACAAACAACAGGTCGAATAAACAGAACGGCCCGATATCATTCGGACACGGAATGAATGTCTGCCAATATTTGGCAAGGAAACATCAATATTTGCCCCCGATGCTCTTACTGTATCGAAAATCTCAGGATACAAATTGAATAACATTTTACATCTGCCCATTTTAATGCTTCTACAGGTCTAAAGGTTGTTGTTTCATTAATAAATGATTATGATGAAATGAACAACAATTTGCTTAATCAAAAATATTAAGACTGATCCGAGCTGTAAATAAAAGTAACCAGTTTTTACATTTGATATAGAAATAATTTATTTCCTTAACCGTTGACAAAGGAGATATCTAATCAGGTAGTCAAGTGTGGTTTTTCTCCACAACAGAAGACACAGCTGTAATATAAACACGTGAGAACCCTAGAAAATCGTCTTATATGTCTTGTGACCGGTAATCTAGTGTATAGCGAATGTGATCGCCGACTATAATACCCAAAGCCGTACCACCGATCTCCTCATTATATACTTCCACCACTCAACTCCCTTGGCAACGAAGACGACGCGCAGCGGGCCGACGATAATGAACCGTTTACAAATCCGATTATTGTATTCACCGGAGCAACGTTTCGCCGAATTTTTAATTAAACTCCCTTGAGACCGCCACAGGCTTCACTTTCAATTAGACATTTTAAAGGAATACATCTTTTATATTGACGACCTTCATGACTGAGTGGTGTACGCACCGGTTTTCAATGTGCCTCTTTCTCTAGAGGTTCCAGTTCCGATTCCCGGTCGGGTAAATATTGAAAACGAACTTTTCAATATTTCATCGGGTCTGGGTGTATTTGGGTATGTGGTACATATTAGTAATAGTTGTTACCCGTCGTTGTTCCCAATTTCCATAATATTAGTGCTCATGCTACTATAGTTTGATATTTGAATAATGTATGTGATGGTGTCCTTATACTTATTTAAATTAATATTTTATTATACTAACCGAATTTTGATATAATTGTACAAACACATTAATAAAACCTAATTGAAAGTCGCGTACTTGACGGAATAAAAACGTCTTTTTTACAAAAACACTGAATGAAAAGCCTGTTCAAATCATTAGGTGATAGAAAAAACAAAAGCTGTTTTAGAAACAGCTGGGTGCCTACCATCAACTTTAAGACAGCGATTCAAAAATAGCGCGATGGAAAATAGGTTCCTAAAATGAATTGCTTTCTTTCGTACTCTGACCTTCTAAAAACTGGATCGCAAATGAATTGCTAAATGTTAATGACCGAACGATTTGTGTCCTTTTTCTTCTACCCGTCTCTTTCACTCGATTCTGTCATGCCCGGAGAGTGAGAGAGACGGGTATAACCTGCAGGTGACATGTTAAATCGACCGGGTTATAAGTCAAATAAGAGTTCCTGACAGCTAAGCGGCTGTGAAATGTCATTGATCGATCACTGAATCGCTGTCATTGATATTAAGCTGTCGTGGTACGAATAAGCGAAGCAGATCAGTTAGGTCCTAAACAAGACCGAAATAAGAGTTGATGGTAAGCACCCAGGACTTCGTTGAATCCATTATTGAAAGCACGCCATTTATTAATTAAACCGCAACTTAAACAGCGTAGTAATGTCTTAATCGTTTCAGCGCTACATAAGTCTGTGGCCCAAAAATATTACTCGCCTTTTTAATACCCCTCGTCGCAATCAGCCCAACAGTTCCGCGGCGCGCCGCCAGAGGCTCTGGCCACGCGATCTGTAGATTTATTCGCACTTACGAATAAAACGAATCGGTTGTTGTTGTTTTTTTGTATTAAGCGGTACATTGCTTTCCCGTTCTCGAATTTAATTAATCCCGAGCAACGAAGCTAACCGACAGTTTTCCATAGCCATCCGTTTAGTGAGTTTGTGTCCGTGGTAGCTTTCGGCGATTTGAAGTTATTTATGCCCGTTTTCAGTACGCTTTTTTATGTTATTTATTGCTTTTTATTGCCTCTATTTGGTAATTATTTTCTGACTTGGCTGGTACTTAACAGTGCTGCAAATGCGACAATGATCATTTGGCACGAGGATGACATGTCGTTCTGTAAAAAAAAAAAATATTTTTTTATTTAGTCCCCCAATAATCGCCTCCCAGTTCAAACTTCAGTTGTTTACGTTATACCCTCGTCTTTGAGTCAAAGCACACGATTACCTCAACTAATTTGGTCCAGTAGTTTTGGAGCAAATTGGCTATAAATAACACCCGGACAGACAGACGCACGTGTGATCCTATAAGGTACTGGTTGTGTAAGTGATATAATTTTTACTTTCTTCATGTATTAGTACTTTAGTTTATACGTTCTATTCTAGATATTTAAATACATTGCGATACGTCAGAAGGTACTAACTACGAATTAATGATACTCGTGCCCGGTCGCCGAACACGAGAGCCGGACAGACGTTGTTCCTGCTATAAACTGAATGATTGTTAACGAAAATAACCTAATTCTATCCTATTCTATAGACTACCTACGCATTGTTTCGCGCTTCGGCGACCCGTGACGGAGTGTTCCTCCTATTCCCGATGCTATGTTGTACGTTGTTACTATTTAGAGAGACATTATTTTTTAACCGACTTCTAAGTCAAAAAGGAGGAGGTTCTCTATTCGTCTGTATGAATGTTTTTTTTTTTTTTTTTTTTATGTATGTCCACCGATTACTCGAAGACGGCTGAACCGATTTCAAAATTTCAAAAAATGGGACCAACTTGGAAACCAACCTGATGTAATAACGTTTGAACCATTTCAATCGGTTCAGCCGTCTTCGAGTAATCGGTGGACATACATAAAAAAAAAAAAAAAAAAAAAAACATACATACAGACGAATAGAGAACCTCCTCCTTTTTGATTTAGAAGTCGGTTAAAAAGAGGATACCTCAAGGTATTTTAACCGACTTCGAAAAAGGAGGTTTTCAGTTTGATCACATACCTATTTACCAGAAAACACGCAAATTGCCTGCACGATGCACTAAAAAGAGTGAAATAAAAATTATTTTTATAAAAAAATAAAACCGCCTTCTAAAAAACCACATCAAAAAAGTAAGAAATAATTCCTCACCAAATAAATAACGTAAGTACTTTGAAGTCGGGCGGGTTTTAACAAAAACAACAAAAAATTGTACATGTTTCACGCCCGACTTCAAAGTACTTACGTTATTTATTTGGTGAGGAATTATTTCTTACTTTTTTGATGTGGTTTTTTAGAAGGCGGTTTTATTTTTTTATTTATAGTAATAAATCTTGAAATTAAAAGTTTATCAGATAAATACGCTCAATACATTGTTTACTAATCAAAATCTTGAGCTACTCGCAGCAATTAAAAATATATTAAACGTATAAGTTCAAGACTTATACGTATAATATATATTAGACGATCAACTTAAGCTATAGGTACCTTCCTACATACATTTCGTAATCAGACTGACCCACATATAGTTCTCTGAGTAAAGTCACAGTGGTTTACATCCTTATCTCTACCCGTTGTAGAGATAAGGGTGAATTTGCTATGTGAAATTTCAGATTGACGCTTCGACTCTCGATTCTGCGCAATTGTGAGGTTTGTTGAGTTGTGTCAGAGGTTGCCAGCTGACTGGGCCTCGAACAGTGTCGATGTATCAGTCAGAAGCCGCAAGAATGAGCACGATTGATTGATATGTACACGGAGAAAGCTTAACAAACAATGTTTTATCCTTTTAGTTGCACTGTGAGAATGGAGTGCGAAGTTTGTAGCACTAAATTAATAGGGTAAATGGTAAATGACACAATTTAGGACATTAGGGGCTTTTATACGAGAGCTTACTGCCACCGAAGGTATGTAATAAAATCAACTACAATTTTCATGGTTACCAAGGTTTTATTGTAACACAACTTTGTAATTAATCAACACTGTCGTTCAAATGATCTCAACAATTGAATTGAATTAAAATGAAACCTTCAAGAGAGTTTTATCACCCTTCTTGAAAAACAGCATCACATCGCTTCTGCCCCATGCCTTTGGCGTTTTGCCCTCAAGGATGACTGAATTGAAAAGCTTCTGGAGGACTTTAAGTATCGGCTTACCGCCCGCTCTCAGAAGTTCTGTTGTGATTCCGTCATCGCCCGCCGCTTTGTTGTTTTTAAGCTGCTTGAGAGCCATTCTAATCTCGTACAGGCTGACGTCCGGGATATCTTCGGTATGGTGTCGGTTGAAGAACTATAGACCCATCTCGCTTCTGAGCCATATCTATAAGTTGTTTTCGAGAGTCATTACGAATCGTCTCGTTCGCAGGTTCGACGACTTCCAGCCTCCCGAACAAGCCGGGTTCCGGAAAGGCTACAGTACCATAGACCACATTCATACGCTGCGGCAAGTTATACAGAAGACCGAAGAGTATAACGTGCCACTATGCTTGGCGTTCGTGGACTATGAGAAAGCCTTTGATTCGATTGAGACTTGGGCGGTGCTGCAGTCTCTCCAGAGGTGCCAAATAGACTACAGGTACATCGAGGTGCTGAGGTACTTATACCAAAACGCCACCATGTCGGTCCGATTACAGAACCAGAGCTCTAATCCTATCCAACTATAGCGAGGTGTGAGACAGGGAGATGTCATCTCTCCCAAACTGTTCACAGCTGCGTTGGAGGATATTTTTAAGCTGCTGGACTGGAAAGGATACGGCATCAACATCAATGGCGAGTACCTAACACACCTACGGTTTGCCGATGATGTAGTTCTTATGGCTGAGACCTTGGAAGACCTGAACACAATGCTCGAAGATCTCGGTAATGCTTCACAAAGAGTGGGTCTTAAGATGAACATGGACAAGACGAAAATCATGTTCAATGCCCATGTTGCACCCGCTCCAGTTAATGTTGGGAACATTACACTCGAAGTTGTTGACCACTATGTTTATCTAGGACAGACGGTCCAGTTAGGTAAGTCCAACTTTGAGAAAGAGATCTCTCGTCGAATCCAGCTCGGATGGGCAGCGTTTGGGAAGCTCCGACATATATTCGCGTCCGAAATACCTCAATGTCTCAAGACGAAAGTCTTTGACCAGTGTGTGTTGCCAGTAATGACCTATGGAAGTGAGACGTGGTCTTTTACTATGGGTCTCATAAGAAGGCTCAAAGTCACCCAGCGAGCAATGGAGAGAGCGATGCTTGGTATTTCCCTGCTCGATCGAATCAGAAATGATGAGATCCGCAGGAGAACTAAAACAACCGACATAGCTCGAAGGATTGCATCATTGAAGTGGCAGTGGGCGGGACACATAGCGCGGAGAACCGATGGCCGTTGGGGCGGAAAGGTTCTCGAATGGCGACCGCGTACCGGACGACGTTCCGTGGGCAGGCCCCCTACAAGGTGGACCGACGATCTGGTCAAGATCGCGGGAAGCCGCTGGATGCGGGCAGCGCAGGACCGATCGTTGTGGAGATCCTTGGGGGAGGCCTATGCCCAGCAGTGGGCGTCGTTCGGCTGACATGATGATGATGATGATGATGAAAATGAAACCAGAACTTGAAACTTACTTTCATTGAGTCTCGAAAAGTGCAACCGTCAGTTATGTTATGCTAATATTACACAGTTCAACCAAATTGAATCACTTTGGTTGAAAGGCGCAGAAATACAGGCCCACATTGACATAGAATGATTCAATTTGAATGTTCAATTTGTTATGTTTATTTTGCTGACCTATCTTTAATTTTCACCGGCGCCTGCGCCTCCCCCGTTACGGGTTGGTCGGGGCAAGCGGTCGGTCTCGTATTGTCTGTAAATCCTAACTGTGTCTACAATATACATACTTTATTTCGTTCCTTCACTTCTTTTATTCACCGCCACCCGTGCCTCAAAAGTGGCTTCATCCAAATTGAAAGGCAAAAGTGAATCGTGTATTTCCGCTCTTACGTTATGACATTAATAACTAAACCTGACATAACTAATGGGCTCACGGCCCGTGTAGCCCGGCAGACAGCGCCGGGGTATCGAGTGGCTTAAGCAGCCATTAATTACTCCCTACAATTAATTACCCGCCATAATTAAGATCACCGCCAGTCAAACTGGAAATAATTCGCCCCCGCCCGCGGCCCCGGCGTAATTGCCCCGTAATTAAACACACAGCACTGAAATTTACTTACAGCTTATAAATAAATACTCCGGCTGGTGGCGCTTCGGTAGCTTTCGTCAATATAAACTTCGCAAACGGTCCGTTTGATCGTAATCGTTACTTTGGGTAGGTTTCTAAATATTAATTGATGAATAATCTGACCAAAATTTTGATGAGTTACTTAATGCAATAACCATTACCTTAATATGAAAGACTAATGTAATTTATTGTTTGTAGGAGCCTGGTGATAAGACCCAACCCAACACAAAGATGAATCATATAGCTTTTCCATTGTGCTGTGCACTTGCGGAAATACGCGCCAACAACTTCGATCAACAATAACACTAGGACCTAGGTGTTATTACCTAGGACCTAGGACATAGGTCAACAATGTCCCTGCAAGCCTCGGATGGACCTCGGATTTGTGACTGGGATGGCCCGATTGTAAGTCGGTGTCATTAATAATAAGCCAATTAATTAAATGTGACATAAATGTAGTTACATAAATCGGTTACATAAATTAAAGATACCTACCACAACTTGGTTTTGTAATGCTGAAAGGGCGTAGTGGCCAGTGTAGCACAGGGCCACAGTAAAGGTGCTGGAGCGTCGGTAATCGCCGCACAATATGTAGTGGTAATAGATATTAATAAAAGATGTTTATAGGGACTTGACTTGTTTTATTGTAAAAGGTAGAATAAGTATACTATATGGGTACTATTGTAAATAAGGAAAGTATAGGAAGAATAGGAACTGTAACAAAATGAAAATACGTCAATATAAAGGTCCTAGATCTAAAATTATAAAGTAATGGATAAAAACTAAGGATGATGCTTACCCCGAGAAACGGGTTCCTTTTACATTAGACTGTTAACAATTTAGATATTTGCTATATATAGCCACTTTTACGCAATATTAATAATATTACTGATATAACTGATAATGCTCCGCGAGCTCTGTACAGCTTGGTGGTTTTGGTAGAACCAGGCTCTTCAATCTTCACCTATCGCTACTGGCAATCGTAGGAAAGCTATACTATCAGTTCTAGAAGTCAGCAATACTATTAACGTCACGAAGAGCTTCCGTCGTTTAGATTTAGCAGTATTGTAATTCAGTACTTCCATAAAACTATTTCAGAGGGCGTTCAAAAGATGCTAAATTCAGTTTGCACTAACTATCTTAGATAATGATAGCGCTCAGGGGGCTTTTAATTGTAGTGGTGTTATTTTTGCGACGTTCCACATGAATTCTTACGATTTGGTAGATTTTGTAATTATCAGAGTCATATAAACAATTAAGTCAAAATCCCAAATTCAAGGTACTTAAAAGAATTTTCAACTATTTATAAAGAATAGGAAATTATTACGATGTGATAGGTGTTTTGTCTGTTATTTACTCAAAGTAAAGGCGTTTCTATAATATTTATTATTTCATTACGGTATGAAATTATTTTAGAAAAATGGCAACACTAAACTAAACCGTCATTGCGCGCGGTCCTTCAAAATTGTTTTGATTGATAGTTTTGGACTTTGGTGCAGTGAATTTCTATCTTAAATTTATATTAATTCCCTGTGTCTTCTGTCGAGTTGAGAGTTTTCTCCTCCTAATAGTGCGGCTAGACAGAGACTCGTGGTTTAGTTTTAACTTTGGATTGAGACAAGACTTCAGGCATTATGTCGATGTCTAGGAAAAAGTGTTGTGTTCCTGGGTGTTCAGATTCAGCAAGTAAGTAAAGACCAAACTTTTCTTCAATTAACGCTCAAAACAACCAACCAACAACAAACCAACCTCTCCCTCTTTATTTCTAACTTGATACTTTATGTATTGCAATAATTTCTGATGAATTATTTTTTATTTTTCAGGTTCGCATCGAACTATGCTATTATTCCCAAATCCAGCTAAAGATACGGAGCGTTTTAATGCCGATTTAATCGGCTAAGTAACATTGCAGGGCCTATTCTTAATTTGCCCAGGTTAGTTTTCATCGAACATTTGTTTTACAAATACTTACAAATATAAGTAAAAATTGCATTTTCTATCCTTATTATTAAATGAGATTAAATTTATTGATCGGTTGGTTTTATCTTATCATCATTTTTATAGATCCAGTCAGTAGTAACTCAACCAGTCAACCAACCAACCTTGCCGGCCAGAGAAAAGGCTGTGGAATTCAATAAAGGTATTCTTCATTTTTATTCCTCTCTGTTACTTATAGCTAATTAAATTATAAGTAAATAATAATTATCAAATGTTAGATTTTTATTTTATGTTCAGATTTATGTCTTAAAATTAACCCTTGTATTTATTTTATTTTAGAATTCCAGAGAAAGAAAGGTTCAGTTGCTTTCAAAGAGCATAATTAATAATAACAACTCCCGAAGACAATAAATTGCATAAGCTATTAACATTACTTCACTACATAGTATAAAACAAAGTCGCTTTCTCTGTCCCTATGTCCCTTTGTATGCTTAAATCTTTGAAACTACGCAACGGATTTTGATGCGTTTTTTTTTAATAGATAGAGTGATTCAAGAGGAAGGTTTATATGTACTTTTTATGCCGATATTCCCACGGGAACGGGAACCACGCGGGTGAAACCGCGGGCGGCCGCTAGTAAAAAAATATAATGAAGGTGAAATTTGCAAGCCAAATCTTTAGCAGGACTGTTGCAACAAATATGGGATACCTTGCAGGTAATCTTGTGTAACACACTTATGATTTTATGTTGGTTATTATAATAATATAATAGGTATTTATCATCATATCAGATTATCTCCGAACGGACAACGGTTTCAGTCAAGTGGCGATAGTTTGATCGTTCTCGGATTCAGTATAGAGTTAAATGGCAGTGCGCGCACTGACGATTAAAAATCGACCGATCGAACTATCGGCCGATAGTTGTTCGATCAAACTATCGCCAATCGCACAGCACAACTATCGGCCGGGTAGAAGGACCAATGAGCGTGCGCACTGCATTCAACTAAACTATCGCCCATCTATCGGCCGACAGTTTAATCATGGTTTAATCACGATCGTCTTACGATCCCGACTAAACTATCGGTCGACTAAAAATCACAAGTGCCCGCGTTGGCTCTAAACATTGTTCGTCTTTGTAATACCTATCCAACGACACCAACTCATTGCTATTGGTACTAGCACAGCCTTAATACTACCAACTACTGTGGTACTAGTCTATATAATTTGTGGCTATTGGGTCGGAACCCAAAACGCCCTCCTTCTAAGAAATTATATTTTCATGTTTAAAAAGAGGTGTTTTTTGTTTTTCAGATAAAGTAATTCTGCCTAAAGAGTGCAATGCAACAGCAAAATCGTAAAATGGAAGTTTCATTAAGAAAAAATTGCAACGCCTCTCCTCGGACCCGTCACGCCAAAATCACAGCACAGCACCATAAAGTGTGGCACGATCACGATGCTAAAATTAAGTAAAAAAAAATGAAATTTGACGATGTTACTACAGGTAAATCTGAGATTATACCTACATTTATGAAAGTTTTGTGTGTATGTAAGAAAGCATCGTAATTCGTTTATAAAGGAAAGTGATGTTCATAATTTAAATACAAGAATTAAGAATAAGCTTGCTGTTCCAAGATTAGGTCGGTATTATAGAACAACACTCAAGTGGAGATCTCTTCTCAAGTAGTTAGAAAGGGATGCAAATACATGCAACGAATACATTCATCACTTGCCAACTATACTTGAGAAGAAATCTCCACTTGAGTGTCGTTTATAATACGGACCTAATTGAAAAAACTAGAGGCTCGTTTTTGGGGAAAGGCAGACTTCTATAATAAAGGTCCACAAGATGTAATTGAATTTATTCATGTTTATTATGTTTGGGTATGAGAACATATTTCTCTTAAATGTTATTTAATAATATTGTATAACCTGTGCAAATGCTTTATGCAAATTGTTGTAATTTTAACGACATAAGTTTTTTTGTAAACTTCGTTACGAAACTGGCAAGTTTATTGCGCCTGTGTTTCAGTTAAAAAAGTCTTGAATGCGGTAGGAAAATGTTAACGATTCACAAGTACATGTGTATTATTTTTATGTGAATAAATATGTTTTTGATCTTTTCATCTTATCTTTATGTTTTCATTTTCAAACTAAGAATTAATAATTAGCTATCCTTGTTGTTGTTTAAAGTCATCCAACTGAACAAAGGAAATCTGCTAAAAATTAATAATTCTTAGTATAATGCCCCTTCTAAGTAAAAATAATAAAAATCATTAAAAACTAAATAGGCTATACGTGCGTATCCATAGGTAGTACGTAGTAGTCCCAAAAAACAAATAAAGGGGGCGCTAGGTCCAAACAAAATAGTTGCCATTTTTAGCCGCCGAGAGAGGTCTCTATTTCCGTATATACAAAGGTACTTTGTGGGTAGAACTGAATCAAAAATGCTGAACAAGGATCGTGAAACAAAACTTTTGAATTTGAATGGAAAGAACAGGATAGGATTCGATAAAATTTATGGCCAGTATGTATAACTTGATGGCCAGTATGTAGAACTATGGAGTTTCCATGGAGTTTTAACCATCCATAATGACTGGAACGAAACGACATCGTTACATTAGTAGTATGTATGTACAGACATGGGAGGTCTGTTCAGAGCCCTAAAAGCATTGGAAATAAGGCCTACGATCAGGGGAGCTACCGGCAAAAAAATATGGATATGAGTATGAGCTTGATTTCACATTTGAAGACCATTTTATGCCCTTTAACGGACATATATATATATTATGAGATTTGCTTATTTTAAATGAAATGTTCTGATAACTGCTGCTTTAGTATACCTATACTAGTAATCTCGCAAACCGCGTTGCTAGCGACGGCAGTGGCGCTATTGTGCGCGTGTCACGAACTCTTAATGGGGCCGGAAACGTTGCCGCGCGAATTAAAAATTTCCCCATTTATTTGTTAACTTTTCAGTCCGACTCCCGTTTCGGTTACGAGCTTTGTGATGTTAAAAAGTTGTAAATTGCGTAGCTCGCCGCCTTTTGCTACAATATAAATGCGCTCGTGTAATAGTAGATTGTTTAGCAAGGGATGTATGGCACCCATAACAGTCGAGTGTTTTGGCGCACGAACGAAGTGAGGGCGCCGATTGTTCGAGACTGTTATGGGTCCATACGCCCGAAGTAAACACTCTACTTTTCATTTTGAATATGAGGAAAGTAAAAATAACCAGAAATAATCTAAAAAATATTTTTCCTATGGCCGCGGAATTTTCGAAAGACTATAACTTTTTTGTTCATTTTCTCTGTTTTAAGGAAGGCAAGGGAAACTAAGTCCTTTCAGTCTTGTTTGGTGTTTGACCCGTACTCTATGCAATTCCATGAAATCAATAGCCTGATTTTTTATGTTACAAATAACTTATTTGGTTTAATCTGTTTCTAAAAACGCATTCTTTAAAAAAAACAATGTTTTAGATATTAAAATAATAATTCTACGATATTAATTCTTTTATATAATAGCAAAATATGGCTGTATAGTCTTCTGTACCTTTGCCTGTATAGCTTTGGTATATAAATGTCCAAAGAGATAAGACTCTACACACGTTCCTATCCGACCTCCGATCCGATTCGGTCTGCTCCCAGACCAAATCGGAACGTGTGTAGCGTAAATTTGGTCTGGGAGCAGACCAAATCGGCTGTCGGATCGGAACGTGTGTAGATGCTATTACAGATTTTGACATGACCCCTCCTATTCCTTTTTTAAATTTCATAACGGCCCTAGGGCCGCCACTACCACTTTCAACCCGCATTTTAGGCAAGTTAGGAGTTACTTTCAGAATATGAGACATGAAAAAATAATACCTACCCTGTATTTCGAGTTGCGTTATCCTCTTTACGAACACGAAAGATACATTTATTATTTTGCAATCAATCATCTGAGTATCTAGCAAGGAGACGCGGAGAGCAACGCTTATTAAATAAGCAACAAGAAGCTTTCGCATCACAAATCTCCGTCGAAGGAAGCCAACGTTTAAATAATTCATAACGAAAACGATGTAAAGTCAAATATATCTACATGGCCCGTTAATCCATCCGAGCAAAGCTGAAATCTTGATCAAAGGAAGCGTCCCGGCTGATAAAAAATGCAAAGTGGCAAATGCCCGGATATCAATAATGCACGCCCGACTCGGCGCTCGCCTTGCTGAACATTTCCAGCGCAGATCAAATATTAACCCTGTTACATCCGGCGTAGAGTCCATATTCCAGGCTGGTCCCGGCCTCGGCCGAGGCGAGGCCGAGGCTAAGAAAGCTGGGCTGTCTACAGCAATACGTCACTCAGATTACGAACAAATGCGATTTTATACGCTAATAAAATACGTCTGAGAGGCGCGTACAGGATACGTGTGGGAAATTATCAAACAAGACATAACAGATACGAGTACCTGTTACATAATGGGAACAACAGATGTTCAATCAGAAGCTTTTATAAACACGCAGAGAGTTTTGTAAGTGAATCAAACATTTATATTAAGGATTTTTTGAGGCGCAAATCTTCAGTCTCGTATTATACTGTTTTGTGAGCCGCATTGTAGTCTCTTTAGGCTATTGCCAACCAAGTTTTTTGTAAAAACTCCGTTTTTATTACAAGCTTTTTTGTTGACTGTACTTTAATATTGTCATCCAAACCAAACCTGTAGCCAAGTTTCAGCTCAATCGGACACCGGGAAGTTGGTCAAATTTAACTTGCAAGATTTTATTACAAACTTTTGATTACAAACATCGGGACAAGTGAAACTAAATAAAATCTTGTACCTAGGATACCTACCTAACTACCTAACTTTGCAAACTTTTATTTTTTACATACTAGCTTTCCGCCCGCGGCTTCGCCCGTGTGGACCACACGACGTTATCCTGCGGGAATGTGATATTTTTCCGGTATAAAAAGTAGCCTATGTTCCTCTCCAGGATACAAATGTATGTAGGATGTACATGTGTCCCAAATTTCAGTTAAATCCGTTCAGCCGTTTTGGCGTGATTGAGTAAGTAACAAACATCCAAACTTTCACATTTACCCTACTAATCCTACTTTATAATATCATAAATGTGAAAGTTTAGACGTTTGGTTATTTGAATGTTTAGATGTTTGGATGTTTGAATGTTTGTTACTCAATCACGCCAAAACGGCTGAACGGATTTGGATGAAATTTGGGACACAGATACTTTGTAGCCTGGAGAGGAATATAGGCTACCTTTTATCCCGGAAAAATATCACATTCCCGCGGGATAACGTCGTGTAGTCCACGTGGGCGAAGCCGCGGGCGGAAAGCGAGTAATATTATAAAGTAGGATAATATAGTAGGATTTAATAACCCTTAACAGTCGACTCATTCATTCATCGAATCACTTGTTCATTTATGTTAAAACTACTTCTAAAAAGCGCGTGTTTTTTCACACAGTAAAATATCACATTTAAAAACAGATATGTTATGGTTCTAACAAACAATTTGCCACCTCAATTCAATTCAATATTTATTTGTATACCATAAAGTGACCTCCATCCATATAAAAGATTTTCTGAAAGAATAACATAGTTGTAGCTTTCTAACCGACATAATAACTTATTATTGTACACCTATTTATAAGGTTAGTTGTGAGATTGTATGTTGTATATTTTGTAAGAGCTTATTGTACCACAATTAGAACAATAAAGACATTAAAGAAATTATCGTCCACTTAACAAAATAACTGGATAGGTACCCCAATTTCCTCCACAACGTTTCATAATCAATTGGCAATTTGTTTCCGGGAATGGATACAATTGGGATGATTCTGATCGCCCGCTAACGGCTGCTGATTATCGCTCGACTCCTGCTGTTGTTTCAGGCCTGAAACTTCGCCAAAGGACTCGATAACACTGCCTATTAAATAAGCTGAATTTGGGCCTCGTTTGATGGATAAAGCTCTTTATGCAATACAGTTAACCCTTTATCAAGAAAGTTGTGAAGACGGGGCAAATAATTAGACTATCCGACTTCTGTGCTTAACAACAAGAATTATTTTTAAAGTTTATAATATAAATGATAATTTAAAAGTATAATCCTCTTTATAAAGCGAAGAGGGCTACCCAGTTTTTAACCGACTTCTAAATCAAAAAGGAGGAGGTTCTCTATTCGTCTGTATGTATGTTTTTTTTTTTTTTTGTGTATGTCCACCGATTACTCGAAGACGGCTGAACCGATTGAAATGGTTCAAACGTTATTACATCAGGTTGGTTTCCAAGTTGGTCCCATTTTTTGAAATTTTGAAATCGGTTCAGTAGTTTTCAGGAAATCTTGAAAACACTGTCGTTTTCGTTACCACTTTATGTGATTTTAATACGTATCTTTAGGCATAACTCCTTTGTTTATAAACCGATTTAGATGATTCTTGTTTTGTTAAAAAGGGGATACCTCAAGGTATTTTAACCGACTTCGAAAAAGGAGGTTTTGAGTTTGATCACATACCTATTTACCAGAAAACACGTAAATTGCCTGCACGATGCACTAAAAAGAGTGAAATAAAAATTATTTTTATAAAAAAATAAAACCGCCTTCTAAAAAACCACATCAAAAAAGTAAGAAATAATTCCTCACCAAATAAATAACGTAAGTACTTTGAAGTCGGGCGGGTTTTAACAAAAACAACAAAAATTGTACATGTTTCACGCCCGACTTCAAAGTACTTACGTTATTTATTTGGTGAGGAATTATTTCTTACTTTTTTGATGTGGTTTTTTAGTTTGTCAAGTGATTCTTAAGTAGTAAAAATGTGTTTATGATTCGTCATATTTTTTACTATTGCGGCATCAAAACATAAATTAACAAAAAGTAAACTGCCGCTTCAAGCATTCAGATACCCTAAACCCTCCTCCAAATTGAATAAAGGATTTTCCGCCAAAAAGGCTTTTGTGTCACTCCGGAGGTTATACAAAAAATCCGTGGTGTCACGTTGACGCGCCACCTGACGGGGCGGAGCACTTGAACGGTGGGGCGGGGCACCTTTGGGCCACTTTTGGAGCACTTTTTGCCCCGGACGGATATTACACTCGTGAGCCCCATCCTTAATGTCGCGACCTCAAATAATTGTTTCTCTTTTAAGTTTTCGCACGAAAAACTAGCAAGCGTTCAGGCGTTTTATTTTAATTAAAAGATAAGGAAAGCATTGTTTATTTATACTTAAAAGTAACAAAAGCTTAATTGACGGAGTTTATTCATGAAACTATTCTCTGAAACTGCTAAAATAATATTAGATTTTTAGCCCAGTTCTTTGCATAAAAGTTACAATATTAGACTACTTACCTAGTAATATTAAATGACTACCGAATTTTTAAATGTACTTAGTCTGGTAGAACTTACTGTATGTTTCTTAATGTTTTTTTAAGCGCTGACCCAATTGAGAGAAAGCGAAACGAATCGGGGCGTATAGCGCAACTTTGCTTGGATTCTCGGCAATATAAAGTTTCGTAGCTCACCATACATGAAGAGTGATACAATGAAACTGTAACCTTAATCTCACAAGTGACGTAAACAAACAAAATAAAAAAAAATGTTGTGCTATATTGTCTGATCACGCACAATTGTGATGACCACATCTACTGTGTTCCACAGTTTATTGAAACGAAGGTTTCCCATGCAAAATTAAGTAAATTAAACTAATCCTACCTTACTAGAAAATAGTGTCCGTAATCCAGGGGGGCTGACGTTGTCTCGCCGGCGCGCGCGCGCCCTGGCAAAACGATCTCCACACAACCCCCGATGGGATACTCTTACAGCTAACACTCTTATACTACACAATGCCCTAATAGGCCACTAAAACTTTCCCGGCGCTTTTCAAAGCGAACAGACACGGGTTACAAGTCCGTACCCCGACCGGAGCCCTAGTAGGGGCAAAACGAAATCTCGGTCCCCAATATGGGTAGGTAATTTGCGCGGCACGTCGCTACAGAGACACACGAACTTGTCTCACGGCTGCTTACGGCCAACTGAGCGCGATGTCGCGCGGGCGGCGGTCGGCGCCGAACCCACGAACGCACGGGAATGAATGAATCACGCGCGGCGTGAACATCCCCCCGTCCCGGACAGTAGCAAACTGTCCGCCAACTCAATCTAAGGGCAGGCGAGAGAGGGTAGCGACCGCTCGCTTCAAAACAGAGTCCCCCACCAGGACCTCGGCAAACCTGGGCACACCATCCGACCCCGGATGAAGCTGAACAATGCGTCCTAAACGCCAGCGGAGGGGCGGCAGGTTTGGATCCTTAACCAACACGAGGTCTCCAGTCTTGGGTGGGGTCGTCCTATCCGACCACTTAACGCGTTGCTGCAAAATGTGCAAATACTCCAGATGCCAACGGCGCCAAAAACTCTGCGTAAGCTGCTGGAGCAATTCAAATCGCGAGAGCCGTCCGGAGGCCACTTCGGAATAAGGATATTCCGGCAAGGCGTTAAGCGGTCTGCCAATCAAAAAATGGCCCGGCGTAAGGGCCTCTAAATCATTCGCGTCCGAAGACAACGGACACAACGGACGCGAGTTGAGGACCGCCTCAACCTTACAAAATACGGTCGCGAGTTCCTCAAACGTGAGGACCGTCTCCCCAATAACGCGACGAAGGTGAGTTTTAGCGGCCTTTACAGTTGCTTCAAAAATCCCTCCCCAGTGGGGGCAGGATGGCGGGGAGTACTGCCATCGTACCCCTCTGCGAGAGAGTGTGGATCCGATCTCAAAATTATTCCTATCCAAAAATTCACAAACTTCCTTTAAATACCTATCGGTGCCCTTGAAATTGGTTCCACAATCGGACCTGATTAACGACGGCATTCCGCGGCGAGACACAAAACGATTCAACGTGGCTACAAAGGCTTCTGTGGTGAGGGCACTAACCACCTCCAGGTGGACCGCTTTAGTGGCCAAACAAACAAATACACACAAGTAAGCCTTTTCCGTTCTAGCATTACGAAGCCGCGATGTCTTAACGGTAAATGGCCCCGCAAAATCCGCTCCAACTCCTGAGAAGGGCATCGATTCGTTCACTCGATCGGCAGGCAAATCACCCATCTGGGGCTGCATCGTATCGGCGCGCAAACGATAACACGGGAGACAACGAAAAATAACGGATCGGATTATTCTCCGCGCTGACAAAATCCAGAACTCTCGTTGGAGGAGCGCGGTCAAAGCATTACAACCGGCATGAGCATTCTTTACATGTCGGTCTGTAATCAACAGTCTAACTAACGGTCCATCCTTGGGGAGCAACAAAGGGTGGCGTGATCCGTACGGCAGGTTGGCATGTCTGAGCCTACCTCCGACACGCAGCAATCCGGTACTGTCCAGGAAGGGATTCAACCGCACCAAGGGTCCCTTCAACTTGGGCTTACTTGAGCGCAGGGCTTTCAGCTCCGGTTCAAACTCTCGCTGTTGCGTCACTCGCAACCAATGCAACAGGGCGTCTTGCCGCTCTTGTGGGGCGAGGACCGGAGACAACGATTTCTCCTGAGGCTGGCGACAATTTCGCACAAAGCGCCTAATCCAAGCAGTCACGCCGAGCAACTTATCCAAAGAACTGTAGCGGTCTAACAAAAACTCCATCTGCGGAGCCGCCACCGTCTCCACGGCGTGAACACGCATGCCTAGGTCTGGGACTCTGGCCACAGCCGGGGTGGCAGGCCATGAGCGCTCAGGCCGTAACAACCATGATGGACTCCACCATAGGTGGTGGTCCACTAACTCAGGCGCCTCGCAGCCGCGGGAGGCACAATCTGCGGGGTTCAATTCGCCCGGTACGTGGCGCCAAATCAACGGGGCCTTTGAAGTCTGAATTTGTGAGACCCGGTTGGCCACAAAAACCTCAAGGGTGTGGACTGAACTCTTCAGCCAACAAAGGACGACCTGGCTGTCAGACCACGCAAATATCGACTCCAAGTCGACACCGTTTCCCAAGGTGTCGGCAACATGATTGAGTAGCCGTACTAAGAGAGTGGCGCCGGACAACTCCAACTTCGGAATGGTTAGCCTAGTCCGAAGGGGGGCGACCTTACTCTTGGCCGTAACTAAGTGTACGGCGACAACGCCTGCTGCATCCACCGTTCGGATGTAAACGGCTGCCGCGTATCCGCTTTCGGACGCGTCACAAAAGCCGTGCAGGGAGGCTTTAAACTTTCCCGAAGGCAGCATTTGCCTCGGTATACAAACCCGATTGACGTCGGGTAGGGATGACACGAACCTCACCCACTCTCGTAGGAGGCTACCAGAGAGGGGCTCATCCCATGACAATTCCGCAGCCCAGAGCTCCTGTAGGAAGCACTTCATCGAAAACACTACAGGGCTGAGCCAACCGTTCGGATCAAAGGTACGGGCTACAGTAGACAGCACCGTGCGTTTAGTCCAGACCTTTGGGTCTGGCAGTTCCAATCTATACGTGAACAAATCCGGGACTGGTCGATACTGGACTCCCAAAACAGACAGCATGTCTGGAGTCTCCGGATTTTCAAAGAGGAGCGGCTCTTGCTGGTGGTCCTTAGGCAAATCTGCCAATAGGTCCGGTGAGTTAGACAGCCACTTCCGCAACTCATAGCCACCAGCCCTCAAGAGCGCAATCAGCTCATCACGTAAGACGAGAGCCTCATCTAAGCTCGAGGCCCCCGTGCAGATATCGTCGACAAATAAGGCCCCCCCCTCAATAAGAGCAGATGCCCGGGGATAGCGTAGCCGTTCGCGCTCTGCGAGCTCCAAAAGCGAACGGATCGCCACAAAGGGGCTCGACCGCAAACCATAAGTGTTGGTGTTCAGCTCGTAAGCCAACATCGGATCCTGGGGATCCTCACGCCAAAGGATGAGCTGGTATCGTCTATCCTCCGGGTGAATCACGGTCTGTCTGAACATCATGCGGATATCGGCCACAAAGACGACAGCGTGCCGGCGGAAGTTGGTCAAAACATCACAGACATCGTGATGCAACTTCGGCCCCGCATGCAGACACTGATTCAACGACACTCCGGTTGACGTGGGCGCTGAACCATCAAAGACCACGCGGATCTTCCCATTGGAAGTCTTCAAAACAGCGTGGTGTGGCAGGAAGTAATGTTCCACATTACGCCAGTCCAACTGCGAGATGGACATGTGCCCAAGGTCCAAATATTCCCGCATGAAGTCTATATACTTCTCCTTGAATGCGGGATCCCTGGCCATCCTACGCTCCATGGACAACAATCTCTTCTCGGCCATCGGTCGGGAGCTCCCTAAAGGAGGGCGAACCGCCAAGAAGGGCAAGCGGGTAATCAAGCGACCCGAGAGGAGGCGCCCAGTGTTGTTCTGGTAGAACAATTCGCACTCCTCCGCTAACGGATCCAACCGCTTGGCAGTGGGAGGTTCCTCCACCTCCCAAAACTTTTGGAGAACGTCGGACAAAGTAGAACCGACAATGGTCTGGCGGTCTACCGACGGGGTCTCTGGTGTCTGTGGTACCTTTCCCATCACCACATGACCCAGCGACGAGGACAAGGCGACAAGATCGGCTGTCTGCAAAACTCGCTTGCTTCCACACAGTACACGACCGAGGACATCCGCACCAATCAACAAGTGTATTGGGCCCGGTCGGTGGAAGGAAGGATCAGCCAAAGCCAGTCCAGACGTCAGCTCAATCGTGGATGGCGGCACTCGCACTTGCGGGAGTGGTCCAACCACCTTATCAAAGACTATCGCCGAAGCACCGATCTTCGGCCTTGGCGCGAAGTGGGGGGAGAAGGAGAACTCAACTCGACCAATCGGATCAGGGATCCGCGAGTCTCCCACCCCCCGTACCGCTTCGTGATGCGGCACAAGCAAAAGACCCAGCTGTCGGACAAGCCACCTGGACATTATGCACCCCTGGGCACCTGAGTCCAAAAGGGCACGCACCGTGACAACATTGCCCTTAGGTCCCCAAACATTCACGGAGGCTGTTGGCAACAGCACAAGCTCCGGAGGGGTGGTTGGGTCCGACAGGGGCGCCATTAAAAATTTTGGGGGGGTACTTGTCCCCCTCGCGCCTGAGTCGGCGCGCCAAATGTGGGACGCTCGTACCGGGCGAGCGGGTCCCAATCGGGTACGTACTGGCCCCGACCAACAGCACTCCTAGGTGCAGGGTAATACCCGTGTGGGGCGTGCCTCGGTACATAGTACCCCAATCGAGGCCTCTCCATTAGGGGGGGGGAGTAGCAAATAGGGCCCGTGCCCATCGCCACCGTGGCGTACTCTTGTGGTACCCCCCTACCCCCGCCCGTGGCGGGGGCGTCTCTCCTATAGTTCCCCCTCTCCGGGGGGGACTGAACGGGGGGGCTAAGCCCCGCCGAATCTCTAGGGGACCGGTTCCGGGCTGCCGGGCCCCCGCCCGTGCGCGAGGAATTCGAACCCCGGTCGCTCCCGGCGTCCTTGCGGTCCAAACAAAGGAGGGGGTGATGCCTCCCTCCGCAAAGACGACAATCCTCGGTCTGGGGACACGCCGACTGCATGTGTCCCCCCAAACACCTATAGCACCATTGGCGCTGTCTAGCAACGGCCCTCCGTCCCTCTGGGCGGAGGCCTCTAAATTTGGCACATTCGTGCACCACGTGCCTATCTCCCCTGCAATACCTGCACCGCTCACTCGGTGCGGGGGGAGGGGACTGCTGGAAGGCAGCATACCGGTTGGTCGGGCGACGGGGCTGTTCCCTCGCCGCCACCATACGACCAACACCTGGAACCGGGGCGGGCTCCAGGTGGTCCGTCACCCTACATTCGTCCTCCAAAAAACGAAGGAGGTCCGCGAAGGGCGGGAGATACGAGGCGCTGTCGCCTCCGTACCTCTGCTCGAAACGCCCCTTCATTTCAGCGGGCAATTTGGCGAGGACTATGTGCAGCAGTACAAAGGACCACTGATCCACCGGCAGGTCCAATCGCCTTAGGGAGTTGACCGCTGACAGTAGCGGGTTCAGCAACTCCCTCCGTAACAGGTGTACCCGCGTGATTCGCGGGAGGGCCAAAATCGTGGCCACGTGGGTGTCCGCCAGTAACCGGACATTCTGGTACCTGCTAACCAGAAGCTGGCGAGCCACCTGGTAGTTGTCGTCACTGATGAGCAGGTGCTGGATCACCGCGCTGGCCTCTCCTCGCAGGGAGGAGCGCAAATAGGCCAACTTCTCACTAGGGGATAAGTCCCGTCGTGAATCCACTAGGCTGTCAAACAGGTTAATGAAGCCCATCCAGGCTGACAGATCCCCATTAAAAGTGGGAATCTCCAATGTAGGCAATCGGCCTAGCAACGCCGTCGGAGTAGGTTTGACCTCCCCGCTCAAAACCGGCTCCCCCTTCCGAACAGCCAGGGCCCTCTCAGCCGCCTCCGTGAACTGGTCAGCCAGCTCATAGGCCTGGGCTACATCCTGCTCCAGCTGTTCCGACACGGCATCATCAGCTGGGGGGTTTTCCAAATAATGCGCGCGACACTCCATGGCGTGGCGCTCCAGGTCTTGCAGCCGAGCTGCCAGCCCGCCATACCGAGCTAGCAACGCGCCTACCCGGTCGGCTCGGTCTATTAATGTGACCGCACAAGCAAGCCAACGCAAAACTCCTTGGATGCCGGCCCTGGATACGGCGAGCGGATTCGTAGGAGCCATTTATAATCCGTTTTATAAACAAAGCAAACAAAGAAATATAAAAGTGGTAAACATCAACAAAAAAAACAATAGAAATAGGTCGCGTCACGATAATATAAAACACAAGTAATCTGTGCCGGCCGGCGCCTGGTCAATATTGGCCGCCCCGGGTTTGAGTGAACGTTGACAGCTATATGCGTGGTCAGAATTGGCCCCAACGGGGTTCAAGGGTTAAAATTCGGACGACATACACGGACCCTACTAGTTTCATAAATTATTAGCAACTTACCAATTTCAAGGGCTAACAATATAACGGTATAAACAAAACGTATAGGATTAACGGTATGGCATACCTCGCAAATCAACTACTAAACCGTTATCAACAAACGAAAACAAAACTATTTTTAATAATAATACTCGTAATTTAATACTACTAATAATTAAAACTAGTTCCACTTTTTTAACTAGGCAAGCGGACTCGGAACAAACACTAGTATGTGGTACTAATAAACAACACTTCCGAACGAAACTATTCGTCAAATAAATCCGGACACACAAAAAAAAATATACACATCTAGGCGAGTAAACTCGTATCAAAACACTAGTATGTGACAACAATTATATAAGTGTCTATCTATTATCGGATCCACCAAGTAAGAAACATTCGCTTCGAGAATTTACTAGAACAATTTCTTAGTACTTCAAATCGTCTCGGGATCTTCAAATACCCTCGAGATTTCAACAAAAAAAAATAATTTTTAGGTACTCTTTTTAGGTACGCTTTTTATTTTTACTATGAAATTTTATGTAGTTAATTTTAATATGAAAATTAATTATATCAACTACGCTCTGCTACCAAAAATATGATCACGCACAATTGTGATGACCACATCTACTGTGTTCCACAGTTTATTGAAACGAAGGTTTCCCATGCAAAATTAAGTAAATTAAACTAATCCTACCTTACTAGAAAATAGTGTCCGTAATCCAGGGGGGCTGACGTTGTCTCGCCGGCGCGCGCGCGCCCTGGCAAAACGATCTCCACACAACCCCCGATGGGATACTCTTACAGCTAACACTCTTATACTACACAATGCCCTAATAGGCCACTAAAACTTTCCCGGCGCTTTTCAAAGCGAACAGACACGGGTTACAAGTCCGTACCCCGACCGGAGCCCTAGTAGGGGCAAAACGAAATCTCGGTCCCCAATATGGGTAGGTAATTTGCGCGGCACGTCGCTACAGAGACACACGAACTTGTCTCACGGCTGCTTACGGCCAACTGAGCGCGATGTCGCGCGGGCGGCGGTCGGCGCCGAACCCACGAACGCACGGGAATGAATGAATCACGCGCGGCGTGAACATTGTCACTGTGAGGAGCCCGTGGTGCAGTGATTAGCGCGCTCCGCCTACGAGCAACTTCCGCACTGTTCGGTCACGGGATGGGTGACCAAAAACTTTTCATCGAGCTCCTCCGTGCGTCGGAAGGCACGTTAAGACTTCTGGCTGCATTTGCAGTCGTTAATACCCACCAATCCGCACTGTGTCCGCGTGGTGGGTCACATTCTCCTTATCTATCCATAAGAAAAGCCAGTTACCTAGCAGTGGGTACATTAAATGGCTCTTGTGTCACTCTTCTGCTTGATCACATCCAATACAAGCACAGCAGCTTTCTGAGTAAATGAAGTGCGCAGCCCTATACGCCATCCATATTGACTTTGACAGTGAAACTCGTAAGTAATTAAATTGCGAGCGACGATGACGTATTAGCGAAGTTAGATGGAACAATATTGGATGTATTGTAGCTAGCCGGCGGATTCGATTAAACTTGTCTCGGCATCTGCAGCGGTAAGCACAAGGACATTGCGTTGCGATGTTGTCGATATAATATAGGTAATACAAAAGCATTAAAGCACGACCGATTTGGCGCAGGGGTAGGCTACCCACCTTCTGCGCCAGTGGTCTCGGGTTCGATTCCCGAACAAGACAAATATTTGTGTGCATGAACATGTCTATTTGTCTTGGTCTGGGTGTTAACTATGTATATTAAGTACAAATTAAGTACAAACAAAAAGTATTTAAGTATTCAAGTTTTCCATGATACAGTTTCTTAAGGAAATTAACATGGGCTTAGATAATTGGTGTGAATGTAAGAAGTTATTTATTAATATTGAACGACCTTTACTTAAAGCGTATGACCGGCGACCAGATATATTTTTGTTCCAGTTTTACATCAAAGACGACTCAACTTGACGCTTGCCACTCGTTACTGGGCAGTGGGCACTTGAGACTTGATACGTGATATGTGAAACTCATACTTGGCACTCAACACATAACACGTGACACTACAAACTCGTAATTCAACAGTACTTGCCATTGATACCATACTTGACATTTGACCTTCGATATTGTTCGATCAACAATAGTACAGTGCCACAACCTTTTCTGTTCCGGTGACAGCGCCGCTACGTACGGTTTTCTTTTTTTTGTAACAATTTAACCGGCCCAGACTTCTAAGAACTTCAGCCGCTAGCAGCGCTATGGTTGGACATCAACTTGACAGCAAAATGACATTAAAAAAAACACCCTAGTTTCACATTTTGACCACCGGCACAGCAAAGTTTGTGGCACTGTACAGTGGCACAAACTTTTCTGTTCCGATGACAGCGGCGCTATGTACATTTTTCTTTTTTTTGTAGCAATTTAACCGGCCCAGCCAGACTTCCAAGACCTTCAGCCGCCAGCAGCGCTATGGTTGGACATCAACTTGACAGCAAGTGACATTTGAAAAAAACACGTTAGTTTCACATTTTGGCCACCGGAGCAGAAAAGATTGTGGCACTGTACTATTGTTGATCGAAGCATTTGACTCATAAAACATGATGCGTAACATTATGATTATTGCATAATTATGACCCAAGACGCCAGACACCAAACGCCAGATGCCAGACGCAAGACGCAAGACGCAAGTCGCACTACGCAAGTTGCAAGATGCAATGCGACTGACATACAGTGTGTAAAAGTCTCTTAAAAAGTAAAAGTGTAAAAAAATTAAAATAAAGAAAAAAGTGTTCTAGTTTGAGTTCAAGTTCGAGATGAGGTCACGTGATCTTTGACACTCATCACACGTGACCCTTTACACTTGTTACGTGACTCCTGACACTCGTCACGTGACCCTTGATACCCGTCGCGAGACACACATCACGTCACCCATCACACTCATCACATAACCCTAATAACACTAACACAGTATACAATAATCACGAGAGTCATGACACTCCTCACGTGACCCTTGATACCCGTCACTTGACCCATGGCACACGACACGTCACGAGACTCATGACACTCGACACGTGACTCTTGACTGACGATGGGTCAAGACCGTTCAGGATCGGGTTCGTGAGTTTGATGTATGAATTTTCAAACAAACAGCACAAGAAAGAAACTGGGTCACATATGACTTACACTTTAAAACACAACTCCCAAGCAAAGGAGGCCATGCTTCAAACGAGCTCCGTACATTAAGGCACTTTAGTCGCTAATGACTTGCGCTTAAATACGTTCGTGTCGAGTATAAAGGATTCTTCTGGATATCTGCGCGTGTGAGGAGGGCTCCGAGGGCCGTAACGAGGAGAGGGCATAAAGCCGGATCGCTATCGTGTCGGTCCATCCGTCACGGCACAAAGGTGCGATCGGAGACGACACTTTTTCAATTCTCTTAATAGGGTTCGGCTCATAGACATAAGGCTGTTTGACGTATTGGATTTCGGGTGTGCTTTTGTCGTTTCTTCATTGTCTCTAGATAGAAATTTACGTTATATATTATAATAAAAATTTCTTAAAGTTTCAAAATTAAAACTTTTTCTTCAACCAAAGTTTAGGTTTGTATTTAGAGATAAAGGCACTCCTTTAGAACTCGCGCAGTTAAAGAAACAATCTGTAAATGGCGACGAACATTAAGTGTGAGCGCGATAGCATGACCCACCCACGTGGCATGCAATTACATTAAGGGCATTCCGGCGATCAAACTCAGAATTTTCAATGTTTTTAAATTAAATTTCCTGACAAAGTATCATTGCTAGGTCTTCCAAAATATTATATGTGATAGATCTTTTCTTTATGAAGGGAAGTTACTAAATTTTATTTGAATAAAATAAATACAATGTACTAAAAAAAATGATTTTCAAGACCCCTTTTTTCCGTCTTAAACTCAATTATCTCAATAACTATTTGAGTAATCAAGCTATTTTTTTTTGTGTAAGTAGTTCTTAGTCATATCTAGGGAAGTTACTGTCGCCGCTCCATACAAGTAGCGCCATCTACCGAGCGACGTGCGACAGTGTAGAATACGCTGAAAGAAGCCGTTGAAAGAATCCCGACCACACCGCTCTTAACCGCTACCACTCTCGCTATACTCCCATATATTTTATTGTAATTTCCGAATAAAACTCATATTTCACGTATAATAAATAATTCATTGGAAGCCCGAAGACCCCCGTTGCCCACCATAAGGACCTACGAGCCGAATATTGAGAAGAAACGAAAACTGAAATTCATATTCATCGCACCAGCGACGCCGACGTCTTCATTCTTCAGCAGCTCAACGGTCAGGTCTTTGATCCCGTCTTCCAACAATCCTAATACGAATTTGTGTCAAAACAGTGTGTCATTTTTGTATTCTAGCTAGTGTCGTGCGTAATTAACTTTGCGTGCCAGCCGTACCTACGCTACGTATCTTCATAAAATAGTGAGTACCTTACCTTTACTTGAACGTAGGCCTCTAAAATGGGTGGTGAAGATAATTTGTCAGTGCCTGTAGCTCGTTCAGTTTCTCCTACGAGAATAACTGATCTTTCTGACCTAAAAAAGCAACGCGGTAGCTTGAAGGGAAGATTAACGAATTTAAAAAAATATTTAGATAATTTCAGTTCTATTAGCCCATCTCTATTACAAATAAAAGAGATTAAATTTAGAATGCAATCGGCTAATGAGTTTTATAAAACGTTTAATGACGTTGAAAGCAAAATTGAGGTTTGTTCTCCTGATTCAGACATTGAATCGAACCAGGAGTACGTAGATTCTTTCGAGTCATTATATTTTAGTATTTTAGCAACCGCTGAAAGTATAACTGAAAGTGGAGAAACTGGTAATTCAAAATGTAACGGCCATATATCACGAGCTAACGTCAAACTGCCTGATATAAAGCTGCCTAGCTTTGATGGATCATTTGATCATTGGTTAGAGTATAAAAATTCGTATATAACCATGATCCACCAACGTTCAGATCTAGACGAAATCCAGAAGTTCCATTATTTGCGATCTTCACTCAGCGGCTGTGCAATGCAAGTAATAAGTGCGTTAGAATTCACTGCTAGTAATTATATACATGCGTGGCAATTATTGGAAAATAGATTTCATAATACTAGACTTCTGGTGCATAATCATTTAAAATCATTATTTTCTATTCCTACTTTAAAACATGAATCCCACGCTCAGATTAGGAAGTTAATAGACAATGTATTAAGAAACTTACGCGCACTTAAAACATTAAATGAACCCACCGAATCATGGGACACTATTGTTATTTATTTAATTGTTTCAAAGTTAGATTTTGCAACTGAACGCGATTGGGAAAATCATAAAGGTTCTATTCTAAATGATTCAGATAGAAAATTAAAGTTAGAGGATTTGCTTTCATTCCTTAAAAACAAGGCAGACATGTTAGATATGATAAACGCAAGTCATAATAAACCGTTGTCATTGAATAAGCCTACGAATATTATAAATGAGAACAAACAGTGTCAGAACAAACTTTCTGTGCCGGTACACAGTTATGTATCGACAAACCATTCTAATTCAAAACGCAAATCATCTAACTTTAACAACAAACTTCCTAATAATTGTATTTTGTGCAACGGAAATCACGGTCTTTATTCGTGTTTTAATTTTTTAAATATGTCGGGTAGGGAAAGAATTCAATTAGTTGACGAGAAACAGTTATGTCGTAACTGTTTACGTTCCGGACATTCGATAACAGAGTGTGCGTTCGGACCGTGTAAGCAATGTCAACGCAAACATAACACTTTACTTCATATAAACGATAAATCGGTGCATAGGGAGCCCGTAGTGACGACACACGCCGCCGGCCCCTCCACCGCACTTCATTCCTTATCATTAAGCGCTGACGATGACTCAATTCATTCGCAGGTATTGCAGCCTGTTTTATTGTGTACGGCGTTAGTAGATATTATTGATAATGATAAACGTATTCACACAGCCCGCGCGCTGTTAGACAACGGTAGTCAACACAGTTTCATATCAGAAAACTTATGTAAACGATTAAATGCGTCCTGTATACAGTCCACAATTCATATTTCAGGTGTTTCACAATCAGTGACCCAATCAAATCAACAATGCGAGATTATTATGCGTTCTAAATTGAGCGATTATAACAGAAAGGTTAAATGTTTTGTCTTGAAGCGTATAACATCCAGTTTACCCTCGACTAGCATAGATACCGATCTGATACGTATTCCTGACCATATCCAATTAACGGATCCCACTTATCATATTTCATCGGAAATAGATTTATTAATCGGGGCGGATCTGTTTTGGGACATTTTAACTGATGGCAAACTTCGATTAGTTAACGGGCCATACCTTCAGAACTCGAAGTTAGGTTGGTTATTGTCTGGGCCATTATGTACCAAAAATTCATATAATATCAATCAAACAAATTCATATAATATCAATAAAACAAATTCATATAAAAATAATAAAACAAATTCATATAATAACAATCATAGTATTTGCAATTTTAGTCACTCTATAGGTGAACAACTACAACGATTTTGGGAAATAGAAAATGTACCACAGTTCTCTAACGTTCTCACTCATGATGAACAGTTGTGTGAGGAGTTGTTCACTCACACAACCAAACGTGAATCAGATGGTAGGTTTTCTGTTCGAATTCCACTAAAAGAATCGCCTGAATTATTGGGTGATTCATACAACTTAGCGAAAAATAGATTTCTTTCATTGGAACGTAAACTTGAACGTAACCCAGAATATAAACGTATGTACTGTGATTTTATCAAAGAATATTTATCTTTAGGTCACATGACTCGTATAGAAAAAATAGATGAGCCTCATTTTTTCTTACCGCATCACGGTGTTTTAAGAGAAAGCAGCGCAACAACTAAATTGCGTGTCGTTTTTAACGGTAGTGCTGCAACTGCATCTGGCAAATCGCTAAATGATATCCAGTTGCCGGGTCCAGCTCTTCAAAATGACATATTTTCAATTCTTTTACGTTTTAGGCAAGGTAAATTCGTAGCTTGCGCGGACGTGGAGAAGATGTTTCGTCAAGTTTTGATTCAACCAGATCAAAGAGCGTTGCAGCTCATACTTTGGCGTGACACACCAACAGATCCTCTGGGTGTTTACCAACTGAAAACGGTGACGTATGGTACTGTTTCAGCACCTTATCTAAGTATGCGTTGTATACGTCAACTCGCATTAGAATGTGATGATGACGTCATATCAAAAATAATTTTAGAGGATTTTTTTGTGGATGATTTGATAATTAGTAATGATGATCAACATGAACTTTTGTCTATTTGTGAAAAAGTATCAAATATTTTGCAGTCTGGATGTTTTTCACTGCGTAAGTGGACATTCAATTCTGATGTAACTTGTAACGCACCTGATAATTTATTTGCGAGCGAACATACGCAAAACAAAACGCTTGGGATTGGTTGGCATAACGATACTGATGAATTGCATTACACTACAAATATAAAGGAGTATTCTCATGCATCAAAATTAACTAAACGAATGATGCTATCTACCATTTCACAAATATATGATCCTTTGGGATTACTTTCTCCTGCGGTAATTATATCTAAAATATTGTTGCAAAAGTTATGGCTTAGTAAGCTCGATTGGGATGACACAGTCCCATCAGATATTGCGTCATTATGGTGTAAATTTATAGAAACATTAAAATATTTAAACGTTTTAAAAATTCCACGTCATGTAAAAAGCGATAATGTACAACATTTAGAGCTTCATATATTTAGCGATGCATCGCAAAATGCTTATGGGGCCTGTGCTTTTATTCGTTCATATAGTGATAATTCAGATGTCACCGTGAGGCTTTTGTGTGCAAAAAGCAAAGTGTCTCCTTTAAAATCCATCAGTATACCGCGTCTGGAGCTTTGTGGTGCACTGGTGGGCGCGAGACTTTATAAAAAAATAATAGATTCATTAAGGTTGAAATTCACTAATGTTTATTTTTGGACCGACTCAACCATCGTTATTGGTTGGATGGGCATGTCACCTCATTTACTAAAGACATTTGTTCAAGGTCGCGTCACAGAAATAAACGAAATAACAGGAAATTCCACCTGGTTACATGTCGCGGGCAAGGATAATCCAGCTGACCTGCTATCTAGGGGGCAGACACTGGATTCACTAATAAGTTGTGACTTGTGGTGGAGTGGTCCGTCATATTTAAAAGTTAATAATAAGGATTTTTCAAGAAATATTCGTGATAATTTAATTGATATAAATAATTTGCCGGAATTAAAGTCTCAATCTCAATCATATAGGTAATTTTGCTACCGTTTCTCAATGTAATATAATTCAATTCGATAAATACTCGTCATTCAATAAGCTTAGACGCGTATGGGCGTTTGTATTACGATTTTTATCAAACATACGTAAGCGTCATCGGGACAGCGTAGATGCAGGTGTGTGCGTGCCGCTGATGCCGCAAACCGGTTTCTTATCTGCGAGTGAATTGAATGCGTCGCAGCGCTTATTAGTCAGATGCGCACAGCAGCAATCGTTTCCCGAGTTATATGAATGTTTGGTAAACAATTTGCCAGTAAAAACAAACAGTAAAGAAATGAATAGTATTTCCGGTTTGAATGTGTTTCTAGATGAACATAAGTTAATACGTGTAGGCGGTAGACTTGTTAATTCCACTAGTTTCGAATATAATAAAAAACACCCGATTTTATTGTCAAGTAAACATTTACTATCAGTTTTGTTGGTTAGGTATGAACATTTACGTTTGCTTCACGCCGGTCCACAGCTGTTATTGTCCAGTTTGCGTGAAAATTGGTGGTTACTTGGTGCTAGAAACTTAATTAGGAAAATAGTACACGAATGTGTCATGTGTAAACGAATCAGAGGTAAGACATTAAATCCAATAATGGGAAACTTACCATCTGAACGATTGGAACCTGGATTTCCGTTTATGCGAACTGGTGTGGATTATGCTGGTCCAATAATGATTTTAAATAAAAAGGGCAGGGGAGCTCGCTTGATAAAAGGTTATATCTGTCTTTTTGTGTGTTTTCTTACTCGAGCTATTCATTTAGAGCTTGTTACCAGTTTGTCCACTGAAGATTATATTTTAGCACTTAAACGTTTTATAAGCAGAAGGGGTAAACCTAACGCTATTTACTCAGATAACGGTAAAAATTTCGTAGGTGCCGTAAAGGAACTTTCTTCCTTTCTGCGTGATAATAAAGGTCAAATTAGCGACCAGGCAGCTAACGACGGCATTGAATTTCATTTTATACCGCCCTATTCACCCCATTTTGGAGGTTTGTGGGAAAGTGGGATACGGTCTTGTAAGCAACATCTTAGACGTATAGTAGGTAATTCACATTTGACGTACGAGGAACTGAGCACTGTCTTGACACAAATAGAAGCCGTCCTTAATTCCCGTCCGATGTCACCCTTATCCACCGATCCTACCGACCTCAATCCTCTCACTCCTGGTCACTTCCTTATAGGCCGGCCGTTGACTGCTCCGCCAGGCGAAGATTTGATGTCTGCGAGATCTTCGGGGCTCAGTCGCTTCAATCGCATCGAGCAGCTTCGACAGCAATTTTGGAAAAGGTGGTCACGAGAATACGTGTCGGAGCTTCAACAGAGGACCAAGTGGAAGTCTCACCAAGCTGACATTACTCCTGACACCTTGGTACTCATCAAAGAGGACAACTTGCCACCACTCAAATGGCGTCTGGGACGTGTGATCCAGGTGTTCCCAGGTTCTGACGGAGTCTCGCGCGTGGCTGACATCCGCACTATGAATGGAATCACGAGGAGGGCATTTTCCAAGATATGCCCACTACCGTTGCAGCCAGTGGATTTGCAGCAGCCAGTAGACGTTCAGCAGCCTGATGCATAAGTTGGAAGCTGGAGCTTCCAAGGCCGGGGGCATGTCGCCGCTCCATACAAGTAGCGCCATCTACCGAGCGACGTGCGACAGTGTAGAATACGCTGAAAGAAGCCGTTGAAAGAATCCCGACCACACCGCTCTTAACCGCTACCACTCTCGCTATACTCCCATATATTTTATTGTAATTTCCGAATAAAACTCATATTTCACGTATAATAAATAATTCATTGGAAGCCCGAAGACCCCCGTTGCCCACCAGTTACTAAAAATTTTTTTTGTAATGTTTATATTCAAGAACTAGTATCCCAAAATGCAGCGTACACCGTTTCGCAGCATAATTCTTCAGTCTCCGCCTGGCATTGGCGGCGTTTGGACGTGGAGACTGTATCGCACCGATTGCGCCAAAATTGAAAAAAAAAACTCAAACCAGGATCCTAATTTTTTTCAATGATGCTTATTTTGCTAGACAATATTGAACTAGCGCTTCAGGATTGGGTATAGATGAGTGCTTTGCCATTTATTGCATAACCATAGACCTATGTAACCTAGGACAAGTAATAATTTTACTCATTACCTAAAGCAAACATTAATAGTTTGAAATAAAAGTGACGGATAAGTAATATTGTCTAAGATACTTAAGAGCCCATAAAAGTTGTACTATTTGAGTACCTATATTTTGTTGTGTTGTAGGTAGGTACATAATTAGTCTAAGTTTCTAACTTCTACTACTGTATATTAAATTTATGTTCGTTTTAGGTTCCTCACAAAATTGGAAATGTGAGAAACTTAAGATAGGTAGGTGTAAAAAATTGCATCTAGAAATAAGAAATTCACTTGTTGGAAAAGTTTTTTACAGAGACATAATGCAATAAAAAGCAATTCTTGAAATAAAACCGACGTAAGTTTTTTTCATATACTTAATTGATCTAATATTACCATTACACCAATTTTATGAGACTGTGAAAAGTCCAGCTTCTTACCTTTGAGTGAGGAACATATACCGCACCATTTTGTGAAAATTTCAGGTTCAAAACATTCTTGAAGTGACAACTTCTTTAGCGGCGTTGTGCACTATTTGTTGTGATGGGTAAAAGCTGTTTAACTCGCGTCAGAGGGCCTACTCTGAAGCGCTAATCCGAAACTTCGGTTAGCCTTGTCCCTCTCACTCTCGAGTCATAACGGAATCGAGTGATAGGGGCGAGGCTAACCGAAGTTTCGGATTTGCGTTTCAGAGTACGGTCCCAGGATCACGTGACCGTAAGACGTACTTGGGGGCCTGATCGAAAAACTGTTACAATGTCATTAGAATACGAAGGCAAATTTCGCCATCTTTCCCGATGGTCTGATAGCTCTGGCACCTCGGTTAGACAAAACATGCGGCGCGCGGCGGCAGAACAGAAGACCTCGGTTCAAATCCAGTCCGTATTATATTCTTTTTTTTTGTCCAAACTCCTTTTTTTTGTGAAAAAGTCTACGGAGCCCTTTATCAACGCATCTAGTTCATTATTATAAGTATATTTTCTAAAAATCAACTGGTTAAAAATTTAAGAATATCAAAAATGCACAACGTTTATATTCAAGTTTTCACTTCTGCCGGCACTCCCGGAGTGCAACTCGCTGTTTTTTATTACTAATTCTCTTTTCCATTATAATTCAATACCTAGTACAAAATTAGAGGCTCTTGCAAGACATGCTCTTGCTCTCGCGGTTTTGAAATTCGAAATTCGAAATTCCCACAACAATATCTAAAACCGATGGTTGAGGCGCCAGTAGCAATAAAAAGAATGAAAGTTCTGTCAGCTGTATTGACAGTTTAAACTCTCAAATTTAACCACCGCGTCAGATAAGTTTGCGGAGTTCTGTAAGGAGACATGCATAGTCGGAGTAAAATTTTTGATACTCTAATGAAATATTGCATAGGTACAAGTACTTCCGAAGGAGGAATATTTATTTCATTATTTAAATTTCATTGCACAAAGTATAAAAAAATGGCTAGCCCGCCATTTAAACTGACTAACATATTATATCAAAGATAATAAACTCATAAAAATAAATAATCTCGAAGAAGTTTTATATACACTCTCTGCCACAAATGTCATTTATTAAAAGTAGGTGGCTAAAACGTCAGTGATTAGATTACATATCCTTTGGAAACTGCCATGCAAGAAATGACAGTTTTGTATAAGTAGTACGAAACCAAACCGTTTCAGCTGCTCGACCGTGATGTTGTCAAAGCCAGCGGCTTTACCTTCTTTGAGCTTATCAAGGGCAAACTTGAGCTCTGTTTCTGTAAAAGCCTCGTCCAAGTGGTTAACCTCTTTACCAGGGTCTCGTGTAAAGGAGACTGGGCACCTCTGGACCAAAGGTTAAAAAAATAAAAGTGTGCGGCCATTTAAGAATCTAATTCTAAATGAAAGTTATGAATATGTGCTTCATTTTTTCTTATGGGCATAACTCTCAGATGTGGATAGTAAAGAAGATAATGTTCATTTTTTTATTAAAAATATTTTTATTTTGTTCATGATAAAAAATCCTGAGGGAGATTGAGAGTTTCTATGGACAGTTGTACTCCACGCAAACACCTGTTGAAAGTAAGGCTACAGAACCTAGAGCCAAGCTTACCCGACACTATACCGAAGATAACCCGGACGTCAGCTTGTACGAGATTAGAATGGCTCTCAAGCAGCTCAAAACAACAAGGCGGCGGGTGATGACGGAATCACAACAGAACTTCTGAGAGCGGGCGGTAAGCCGATACTTAAGGTCCTCCAGAAGCTCTTCAAGTCTGTCATCCTCGAGGGCAATACGCCAAAGGCATGGGGCAGAAGCGATGTGATGCTGTTCTTCAAGAAGGGTGATAAGACTCTCTTGAAGAACTACCGACCCATCTCGTTTCTGAGCCATATCTACAAGCTGTTTTCGAGAGTCATTACGAATCGTCTCGCTCGCAGGTTTGACGACTTCCAACCTCCCGAACAAGCCGGGTTCCGAAAAAGCTATAGTACCATAGACCACATTCATACGCTGCTACAAGTTATACAGAAGACCGAAGAATATGACTTGCCACTTTGTTTGGCATTCGTGGACTATGAGAAAGCCTTTGATTCGAACGAGACCTGGGCCGTGCTGCAGTCTCTCCAGAGGTGCCAAATAGACTACAGGTACATCGAGGTGCTGAGGTACTTATACCAAAACCCCACCATGTCGGTCCTATTACAGAACCAGAGCTCTAATCCTATCCAACTACAGCGAGGTGTGAAACAGGGAGACGTCATTTCTCCGAAACTTTTCACAGCTGCGTTGGAGGATATTTTTAAACTACTGGACTGGAAAGGATTCGGCATCAACATCAATGGCGAGTACCTAACACACCTGCGGTTTTCCGATGAATTAGTTCTCATGGCTGAGACCTTGGAAGACCTGAACACAATGCTCGAAGATCTCAGCAATGCTTCCCAAAGAGTGGGTTTGAAGATGAACATGGATAAGACAAAAATCATGTCCAATGCCCATGTTGCATCCGCTCCAGGTAATTTTGATAACATTACACTCGAAGTTGTTGACCACTATGTCGACCTGGGACAGACAATCCAATTAGGTAAGTCCAACTTTGAGAAAGAGATCTCACGTCGAATCCAGCTCGGATAGGCTGAGTTTGGGAAGCTTTCGATTGTGTTAATCACCAAACGCTTTTAAGGAAATTAAAACATTATGGTGTCTATGATAAATCGGTTAGCCTTATGCAATCATATCTATGTGAAAGAACACAGAAAGTAGTTATCAACAAAACTGAGTCTACTGGAGCCCCTATCAACATGGGCGTACCCCAGGCGTCAATACTGGTCCCTTTTGCTGTTTTTAATTTATTTAAATGACCTTCCTTTTTAAGCAAAGAATTTATGCAAGACAGTGCTATTTGCTGATGACACTTCCTCTAGTCTTTAAAGTTGACAGAGGTAATAATTGCTCTGACGAAGTAAATAGTACTTTATCGAAAGTTGCGCATTGGTTTCATAGCAATAATCCATTCTTTTACCATGGTACCATTAGACAGTACCATTGATGGTACTGTGGCAATTTCTTTTTGCCGTGGTACCATCAATTAATCTATCATTAAACTCGAAAAAAAACAAAATGTGAAAAAAAAATCCCTGCCAAATGTAAGACAGGTTGATATTCACATAAAATTGGATGACAATGTAGTAGAATTAATTAACAGTACTCAATTTTTAGATATAACATTAGATTATCGACTTCAATGGGACCCTCATATTGAAGCCTTGGCCGGTAGACTCAGTTCTGCGGCATTTGCTGTTAAAGAAATAAGGCTCTTAACCGATATTGAAACGGCAAGGTTAATCTATTTTAGCTATTTTCAGAGTGTATTGTCCTATGGCCTATTACTTTGGGGTTCAGCAGCTAACATCGAAAGTATTTTTGTGCTTTAGAAAAGAGCTATTCGCGCCATATACAAACTTCGGCCAAGAGATTCTTTAAAAGAAATCAACATATTAACTGTTGCAGGACAATACATAATAATATATGAGAATATGGTATATGCGAAGAAGTATCTCAATACATTTGTAAAACGTAGCAATATACATCAATTCAAAACAAGAAATAAAAATAAGATTGCCGTTCCAAGGATTCGACTTGAAAAAACAAGAAGTTCGTTTTTGGGGAAAAGCGTAGCTAGTTTTAATAAAGTTCCACAGAATTAAGTAGAGCTCTCTTTGCACAAAATTTTAACATATAGTTGTGTTGCTGTCGCTTGGGTATTAATTTTTAATTAGTACAAATATTTCAGCATATCGCATAATATTTAAACAGAAAAAAGAACCTGACGTTAGGCAAGTTTTTACGTTTTTTACCCATTTTTGGAGCACAAGGGATATGATGCGTACATGGCGAAAAATAGTGACAATGAAAAATAAAGATATTTTAAAATGATTAATGAAAAAAGGTTTTTTAAAGTGGCTGATTTATAACCTTACGTGGCAAGTTTACATTAGTAAACAAAGTATCAATTATTTCAGTTGCGCTACATTTTGTTTATACAAATTCGACGATCTCCGTGGCCGATTGGTGTACGCACCGGTTTTCTAGGTGCCACTATCTCTGAGGTCCCGGGTTCGATTCTCGGACGGGTAAATGTCGAAAACTAACTTTTAGATATTTTCTTGTATCTGGGTGTATGTGATCGTTGCTTCCAATTTTCAATGACACAAGTTATTGTATTATTTGATATTATCATTTTTGGTATTGGAATAATATGTATTTTATTTTATTTTTTTGTACTTAAACAATATTTTTATTTAAGTGTTTTTTTATATATTGATTTATATAATAGATTGATAGCGTGATTTTATATAAACGGTATACTTATTTAAATATTGATTATTTTGATTGAGTAAAAAAGTATTAGATGATGGGCTAGTATGAGTTATTTATATTTTTTCATAATAAATTATAAGTTTTATTAATTTGATTGGAATAAATCTGAAAATGTACCTACTGGTTAGAGCAGTATACATTATTTATTTTTTTCAGTGTAATTTGTAGCAAATGTTGTAGTTTTGCCTGCGAAGATCATTTCGATAATGGATATATTATCGAAATGATTTAGAGATAGAAAATAAATATAAATAGCTGCTGCTGTGTTCTGCATTTTGAAGAATCGTTTGAAGTGACTATCTTTGTTAAAAAAAGCTTTTTTTACTACATACGAATAATATCTAAGATCTACTCTTCCTACAAACCGACGTTTACAATAAATATTCATTAATAATTCTTCTTGTATTCTACATAATATAATTTCCTTAGTGAAAGCGCACATAGGTGATATTTTAGATGTAAATAGAATGCGCGCTGCATGCCGCGTCTACACGTATTTCTCAGTCTACGAGAGTGCCGCGGCCGGAGTCTTACCGATCCCAGCACCCCCTCGCTTGTGTAAGCAACGGCCATCGACGATATTTTTTTTAACTATGCTATATCCTTAACACAGTACTTATAATACTTTGGACACCAAAGTGGAACTGTATTTTGCCACGAAGCTACGATGTAGCGTTCTACGTTCTGTAGCGTTCTGTCTGCTTTTTGTTATGTGTTTTCTTTTTGCAATAAAGTGTTTTATTATTATTATTCCCTTTATTACATTTTAAATACTTACAAAATTATATTTCTAAACATTAAATTTTTACAATGTATAACACTAAAAAATAAAACATTTAAAAATACAAAAATGCAGTTCCCCAACGGCAGCAAGATCAAGGTCCCGGCTACCGATGGTTAAGGATCCAGAGACAGGAACCTTCTCACTATACGGGCCGTGTCCAGAAGTACTGCCTTCTGCATCTGACTCCCGATCCATCCACCTAACGCAAGCCTCTTAAGGTGTTTATCGAGGCTCTTGGCTATCAGACCATGGGCAGATATGACTATCGGAACAATAATTGCTGAATCAATGTCCCACATGTCAACAATCTCGTGAGCTAAATCAAGATATTTGTTTTCTTTATCTTTTTCAGCTTTCACAAGGTTGTCGTCATGGGGAACAGTGACATCAACAATTATCGCGCGGCGTTCGTGTCGATCTATCAATACAATATCAGGCTTATTAGCTACAATAGTCCTGTCTGTAATGATAGATCGATCCCAATACAATGTGGCATGGCTATTTTCAAGGACCTGTTCTGGTGCATACCTGTAGTACGGCACCTCGGATGCCACAAGACTATGTTTCAGAGCAAGTTGTTGGTGTATTATCCTGGCCACTTGGTTATGTCTATGCAAATACTCGCCGTTTGCGAGACGAGAACAACCGGAGATTATATGCCTAAGGGATTCACCCGGACGATGACACGCTCGGCAAATATCCACTGTGCCATCCCTTAGGATATACTTTCGGTAGTTATTCGTCATCACAACCTCATCCATAATTGCACAGACAAAACCTTCGGTTTCACCAAAAAGATCACCGAAACGGAGCCAGGATACTGAGGCTAATAAATCTACGTCGGGCCCATGGAGAGCCCGGTAGAATCTGCCATGTAACTCCTTGCTTTGCCACACAGTGCTGCGGTCGGAAGTACTAAGTACTACAGGTTTGCGCCAGTTTTCTTTTGCTAAAAATAGAGGAGTCAGTCCATTGTCAACAGCAACTACATCTCTATGAGACCCCATATCGACTTGGAAAAAATACTCCCTAAGATTGCATATCTCGCGGTTATGCAATGTCTTAGCATTTAAGAAGCCACGACCACCGCACTTCCGCGGGATATACAATCTCATGGTCGATGAACGTGGGTGATGTATGCGGTGTGCTGTTAGCAATGTACGAACTTTTCTATCCAGGGCATCCAGTTCAGTTTGAGTCCATTTAAGTATGCCGAAGGAATACATTAGTACCGGCATGACCCATCCATTGTATGCGCGAACCTTGTTTCCGCCAGACAAAAGACTTTTAAGGACTTTTGAAAGGCGCCCCAAGAAACGCTCACGCAACGACTGTTTCATGTCAGCATCGTTGATGCCTAATGTCTGTGACATACCTAAATATTTATAGGTTTCGTTTACGGAGAGAGATCTAAGATGAATAGAATCCGAGAGTTGTATACCCGTAGATTCCATTATCTGACCACGCTTTACATGCATGACTGCACATTTGTCCACACCAAATTCCATTTTAATGGCATTACTGAAAGCTTCAGTAACCTTCAGTAACGCTGTCAAATGAGAACTGCTATGGGCAAATAGTTTCAGGTCATCCATGTACAGCAGGTGTGATATTACTTGACCATTTCTCCGTAAACGATAGCCTAACCCTGAACTCTCGAGAAGTGTACTCAGAGGGTTCAAGGCGAGACAGAACCACAATGGACTCAAACCGTCACCCTGGAAGATACCTCGCTCTATTTTTATAGGATCGCCCTGACCTAGAATCCGTCGAGATCCTGGATAGAAAAGGACCGTTCTCCATTTTCGCATGCACGATATCAAGAAAGTGCGTAGAGTTGTATTTATTTTATACAACTCCAGCACCCTCATGAGCCACGAATGCGGCACGGAATCATAGGCCTTCTTATAATCTATCCAGGAAGTCGACAGGTTCTTTCGGTTTCGACGAACCTGTTGGTTAATAGCCATGTCAATGAGGAGTAGCTCCTTAGTACCACGGGCCCCATTCCTACATCCATTCTGAGAGGCGACCATAATAGAATTTTGATTAATGTGTTCATTAATCTTCGACCTCAAAATGGACGTAAGAATTTTATAAATTGTTGGCAGACAGGTGATAGGTCTATAGTTTTTGGGGTCCGCAGTACTACCAGATTTATGGAGCAGATGGGTTATGCCTGTTGTCATGAATTCTGTCATTAATTATTATTACGATGAAATATGCTACGGCGTAGCAAAATCTGAGTGCAACAGCGTATGGTGATAAATACCATTAAATACGTAGAACTCAATAAGACAACCACCAAAATGAAATGCAAGTTATTTAGTAATTCGAATACTATTGAAAATGAAGTATTAGAAAAAAACGACCCGTCTCACCGAACTACTCGAACCTACGACCTTTCACTGTCCGGGCGACTGCTCTAACGAGCTACGGAGTCGTTACGAGAAGCGTCGAATTTATCCAATACTTCTTACGCGCTGTAGGGCCAGCGTTTTCTAATACTTAATTTTTCAATAATAAAAATTGCATTGTGAATGCAAAAAAGTTAAAGTAAATTGGAATTCGAATACTTACAGGCGCTACACACGATCACTTTTAACTGTCAGTTTTCACTGAACAGTTTTAACTGACAGTGAAAACTGAGTGTGTGTAGGTACGATGAAAATTGATAGTTTTTCATAGTACAATACAACACAATAGTAATAAACAATATACAGTATTTAATGAAACAAGTTCTTGAAAAATTTAAAATGAATTATTTAGAAAAAATCTACTCCAATCGGAGCTGTAAGATGGGTCGATTTTTTCTAAATACTTCATTTTCAATTTTTCAATAATAAATTAAGTAATAAATATTTTTTTAATAAATTGCATTGTGAATGCAAATAAAGTAAAAATTTAAATAACATGAAACAAGTTCTTTCAACGTACGTGGTAAGGCCAAAATCGAGAGCAACATGTAAAGTTTGTTGTGTTTGCTGAACCCTGTAGGTACACAACAGGAGGTCCTAAATAATGGGCGGCCCCCCTCACCACACCGCACCCCCACATTGTATTAAATTAATTTTACGGACAATTTGCATTTAACGCGTTTCCTCGTTATTAAATACGTTTTTCTGTTTCATTTGCCCCTACTGCCGCGTTCCAGTATCGCTGTTTCCAATTGCAAGGGTTTTAACGGTTGCTATTATGGTTTTATACATTTTTAATGCCATTTTAGACAAATAATAATACGTATTTATCACCATATATGCTGTTGCGAGATAGCCAAGAAATCGCTATAATTACTCAGATTATGCAACGGCGTAGCATACTAAATCGTAGAACGCTACTTCGTAGCTTCGTAGCAAAATACAGTTCCACTTTGGTGCCCAAAGTATTATCACGTATTATATTGTGATTTGTGATAATGTATTTTTTTATCTTTATCTTTTATCTTTAACCCCCGACGCAAAAAGAGGGGAGTTATAAGTTTGGCGTGTGTGTGTATCTGTTTGTCTGTCTGTCTGAGGCAACGTAGCTCCTGAACGACTGGGCCGATTTAGATGCGTTTTTTTTATTGGAAGCTAAATTAATCGAGATGGTTCTTTGACTAAAATAATGTACACCCTAGGCAAATTTAGGTGCAATAAAAAAGAACAAAATGGCGGCAAAAGATATGACGTTCTGTCTGTACTTATATTCGTAGCGCCTAAACGGATCAAGCGATTTCAATGCAGTTTTTTTTTTATTTTGAGTGTAATTTGAAAAGGATGAAATAAAAATAAAGTATAAAAATTTTAAAAACCCCCGAGCTTTGATCAACAATCCATACTAATACTAATATTATAAATGTGAAGGTGTGTTTGTTTGTTTGTTTGTTTGTCCGTCTTTCACGTCAAAACGGAGCAACGGATCGACTCGATTTTTAGTATGGGGATAGTTTGGGAGCTGGAGAGTAATATAGGCTACTTTTTATTCCGGAAAATTATAAAATAAAAATGATTATTTTGTATAGAAAATCGATAAACTGTCGTACTATACAAAACTGTCATTTCTTCCATAGCCGCTTCCAAAGAGGTATGTCAAAGAGTATTGTAATCACTGACGTTTTAGCCACTTTGGATTACCTACTTTTTAATAAGTGACATTTGTTGCAGGCAGTGTATAAAACTTCTTCGCGATCATTTATTTTCATCACTCTATCTTTAATAGATGTTGGTGATACGAAGTTTACCGGGTCCACTATAATTAATATGGCAAAACAACGTTTGCCGGGTCAGCTAGTAGTACTATAAAAACAACGTATAATACACCCTTTCAGTACTTCTCTTTTTGTGGTCCCCCGACCGAGAGAGAAATATTATTATTAGTTTTTTTTCTCAGGGGTTTTTAAATTATTTTTTTTTTTTTTTTTTACTATTTTGTAAAGGAGTGAATCAGTCCATGAACATACCCTGGTAGCTTTTCCCAAAAGCGGAACTTCGTTTTATAGCACAATAGCGGTGGTAGCGAGCGTTCGCCGTGCGCTCGCCGTGAAAACTCACGGCGAGCACGTCCCGGCAACTCAAGGGCCGGCGGTAAGTGAAAAGCGTAAAACAGCTTTCAGGGTTTTAAACTTTGAACATAGAATTAACGACAGATATTACTTTAAAAAATATGATAGTGAACAGGAATAGTTACTCTACAATAACACCGTGGAAAATTTTAAATATTTTACTCACGTTAATGGCAAAAAAAACGCAAACTTCACTAAAAACAGTGAAATCAACGTTTTTTGTTTTAAAGATATTGTTAAAGAAAAATAATCGTTTTAATAATATTTATTGTTAAATTAAATGACAATGAAACATAGAATTGATTCACCGCGCCATATTTTCCGTTTTTTATATAAATTGAGAACAATCTGGCGTCAAAGATTGACAATTTTGAAGCGCGCTTCGCTCATACATTTTCGTATAGAACGCGAAGATAAATAAAACATTGTTTATATACAAGCCGCCCTAACAGCAAAATTTAGTAAGCCCGCTGATTTCAAGGTGAGAGCACGTCGCTTTTTCTCAGCTTCTGACACTCGAAATCAGACTATCTGTACACAAACACTTTGAGCGGTGGTAAAGAAAAGGTAGGTAAAGTAAAATTTCCAAAAATCCGGAAAGCGATACAAATGTCAGGACATAATTAGTTTTCCACTCAACAATTTGTTTGATACGTCATCACATCAGATATATGATCAAATGCTGGAGCCAGGAAGTGGCTGATGGAACTACTCACCAATTCAACGTACGTAACCACTTTGAATCGTCTAGATGAAAACTCTTGTGCAAAGTAGTTTCGAAAGTCTGATGCTGGAGTCAGGAGGTGGTTGATGGAACTCTTCAACGATCCAACGTAAACACTTCGAGTTTGGGCTTATTTGAATCGTCTTGATGAGAACCCTTGTGCCAAGTAGTTTCCAAGGTCAAATTCTGGAGCCAGTAAGTGGCTGATGGAACTCTTCATCAATTCAACGTAAACACTTCGAGTTTGGGCTTGTTTGAATAGTCTTGATGAGAACTCTTGTGCCAAGTAGTTTCGAAAGTGTGATGCTGGAGTCAGGAGGTGGTTGATGGAACTCTTCAACGATCCAACGTAAACACTTCGAGTTTGGGCTCATTTGAATCGTCTTGATGAGAACTCTTGTGCCAAGTAGTTTCCAAGGCCAAATTCTGGAGCCAGTAAGTGGCTGATGGAACTCTTTATCAATTCAACGTAAACACTTCGAGTTTGGGCTCTTTTGAATCGTCTTGATGAGAACTCTTGTGCCTAGTAGTTTCGAAAGTCTGATGCTGGAGTCAGGAAGTGGTTGATGGAACTCTTCAACGATCCAACGTAAACATTTCGAGTTTGGGCTTATTTGAATCGTCTTGATGGAAACTCTAGTGCCAAGCAGTTTCGAAGGTAATGCTGGAGTCAGGAGGTGGTTGATGGAACTCTTCAACGACTCAACGTAACCACTTCGAGTTTGGGCTCGTTTGAATCGTCTTGATAAGAACTCTTGAGCCAAGTTGTTTCCAAGGTCTATTGCTGGAGCCAGGAAATGGTTGATGGAACTCTCAATGATTCAACGTAACCAGTTTGAATTGTCTTGATGAGAACTCTTGACAAGAAAACAGAAACGCAATGTTAAAATTTTTAAAAAATTCAAGATTGCGGCCCACTTTTTTGTGTGTGGGGCCAATTTTGGCAAAACTTGGGTTTTGGTACTATTTTGTCAAAAAAAACAGCAACGCAATGTTAAAAATATTAAAAAATCCAAGATGGCGGCCAACTTTTCTGTTTGTGGGCCGATTTTGATAAAACTCGGTGTTCAGTACACCCCTGCCTATACCGCGGAGCCGGCATGGCGCAGTGGAAGATTTATCATGAGTAGACTCCGGACAAGAACTAGGTTTCAGCGGGGATGTAAACTGAACAATTGGACTGCGATACACAGCGGAGAGACTTTTAAGTAAGGTAAGGTTACATACGGGTCTGTGGGTCGACCGTCTCCAAGGCAGAAGTGGTGTAAGGGGGCGCGCGCGCCCCTGGGGTCCTTTCTTCGTCTTCTTCTGCAGACCTTACCCATTAGTCACATTACTCACAACACAAATAACAGCGTTCACAAGACACTGGGCGTTTCAACAATAGATACACAATAACACACGGAGGAGCCTTTTGTCAAGATATATATTGCCCCTGCAACAACACGTGTGGTGGATGATTATCCTTCAAAGCATCGCGACCGGCCACTCATCAGGATGGCATCAAAATCGTGGTCGTACAACACGGGATCGGCAGGATAATTTAAGATTTTTCAAACTCGATATGCCAGGCACATTCAACGCGAGCGATTTTTAACAAATTCAGCAAAATTATTCCGACATTTTTCCAAGAAGAATTCCAATCAAGTGTCACTGTCAACTTCAAGTGACAGCTAATGTCAATTTGACGTGACATTAGAGATGCGTTCAGAAACGTCGATCTTTTCCGAACATCCCCCCGCCCCGGACCGTTAAGAACGGTACGTCAATCTACGGGTAATCGGGAGAGCCCACTAACTGCTCTCTTCAAAACCGAATCTCGAACCAAAACCTCAGCAAAACGAGGAACTCCGTCAGTTCCGGGGTAGAGTTTAACAATGCGCCCCCTTCGCCAACATAGGGGCGGCAGGTTAGCATCCTTAATCAACACGAGGTCGCCAGTCTGGGGTGGGGTGGTTTTATCTGTCCACTTCACGCGCTGTTGTAGGATATGCAAATACTCCATCGACCAACGTGCCCAGAAGTTTTGGGACATCTGTTTCAAAAGTTGGTATCGCGACAAACGATGGGATCCTACATCCTGAATCGGATATTCAGGCAAAGCCAAAGGGGGCTGTCCGATCAAGAAATGACCTGGGGTCAACGCTTCCAGGTCATTCGGGTCCGAAGACAACGGGCACAAGGGTCGCGAGTTGAGGACGGCCTCAATTTTACAAAATACCGTATCAAGTTCCTCAAACGTGAGAATAGTTTCTCCAATCACGCGACGCAAGTGTGTCTTGGCAGCCTTTACACAAGCTTCAAAAATTCCTCCCCAGGTCGGACAAGCTGCAGGGCTAAACTTCCAGATTATCCCACGCCGGGAGAGGGTGGTTCCAATGTCTATTTTATTATCAACAAAAAACTTAACTACTTCCTTAAGATAATTACACGTTCCCTTATAATTAGTACCACAATCGGAACGTATCAATGACGGCAGTCCTCTACGGGAAACAAATCTGCTCAAGGCGGCGACAAAGGCTTCGGTAGACAATTCCGAGACAATTTCCAAATGGACAGCCTTGGTGGACAAACACACAAACACGCACAAGTACGCCTTATAGGTTTTAGCATTACGCAGTCTCGAAGCCTTTACAGTAAAGGGACCGGCGAAGTCGGTGGCGACTCCGGCAAAAGCTCTACATTCCGTGACGCGATCAGCAGGCAAATCACCCATCTGGGGCTGCATGGTCGCGGCCTTCAATCGATAACAAGGCAGGCAACGGAAAACCACCGTGCGAATGGCTCGACGAGCAGACAAAATCCAAAATTCACGCTGCAAAATGGCCAACAAAGCATTACAGCCAGCATGTTGTGCATTCACATGGCGATCTGTTATTATCAGTTGAGTCAAATGTCCGGCTTTAGGTAACAAAAGGGGGTGACGAGCTCCATACGGCAGGTTCGCATTTCGAAGTCTTCCGCCGACTCGCAAAAGCCCACTCTCGTCCAGGAAGGGATTTAATCGCGATACCGCGCCCTTCAACTTGCGACGGCCTAAACGCAAAATTTCAATCTCGGACTCAAAACTATCAGCTTGTACTCTCCGGACCCAAAACAAGAGCGCGTCCCTACGCTCGTCCGGAGTGAGAACCGACGAATCACGCCTCGCGCGTGGGTTCCTGCAATTGTACGCAAAACGTCTGATCCAAGCGGTAACACCAAGCAGCTTCTGTAAGGAGCTGTACCGATCCAACAACAAATCCTTTTCCCCGGCGGGGTTAGTCTCCAGGACGCATGCCCGCATATCAGGAACGGCTACGTTCGACAACGCTGGAGAGGGCGGCCACTCCGACTCAGGCCGCATCAACCACTGTGGGCCCCACCAGAGGGGGTGGTTAATTAGGGTTGGGGCTACACAACCCCGAGACGCACAATCCGCGGGATTCATGGTTCCCGGCACGTGTCTCCAAATCAACTCGATGTCGGAATATGTGCGTCAAGTTAGCAGCCTCACAACAGAATTAGATGGTTTTGATTATGTCAAAAAATACTGTATAAATAGTGTTAAATAGTGATGTATATTAAATAAATAGTGTAACTTTGATTCAAAAGATATTTGAGTATCTTAGTGAGGCTGCTAACTTAACGTCAAGTTAGCAGTCACCTCAAGAAATACAGTTCGTATCAATGTGATTTATATGTCAAAAAATACTGTATAAATAGTGTATCGTAAACGCAAAATTTCAAAAGTAGTGCTTTAATACAAGCCGAGATATTAGGGTCTCTAAGTGGGCTGCTAACTTGACGTTTCTTGCGATGGAGATTCCAGGGAAACAGGTACAAGTTTTAAATAAATAAATACTTGAAAAAATACTGTGTGAAATAGTGAATCTTAGGATATAAATAAAAAAAGAATTCTTCTTTGCTATTTTCAAAAAATCTAATGTAAACTTCTACATAATAATCTGAATATATGCTGACGATCAATGTTGAACTTTGCTCCTTAGTAATAAGGTTCAAACTTTATTTCAATCGTGAAGTGCGTACTATCGAGCAAAAAAGTGAAATATATATTTTTGATTGTGTCAATACATACGTATAATCGGTTTAATGCTATTGATTAGGTATTTAAACAAATATATTTCTACCCACTTTTTAACCGACTTCAAAAAAAGAGGAGGTTCTCAAGTCGACAGTATTTTTTTATGTATGTTTTACCATAACTTCGCCAGTTGTTAACCGATTTTAATAATTCTTTTTTTATCTGAAAGAAAATAGGTAGGTAGTTTATGTGTGGTATCATGAAAAAGTTAAAGTAGTCAGTTCAGTAGTTTTTTCACAATCCTGAAAAAACACATAGTTTTTGACTGGTAGTTCCTGCTTTACACGTCAATATCTTCGCGAACTATTGACCAATTTCAATGATTATTTTTTTATTCGAAAGAGTAAACTCCTGAGGTAGTCACATTGTTACCAAGTTAGGATCTGATGGTGGAATCCAGGGGAAATCGAGGAAAACCCGTAAATTTTATGGTAATTTACGTATTTTAAAGATTTTCTAAAGTTTTTTAAGTATTTGCATCTGGTAGTCATCATCACATGCTGATGAGCTGGTGATGGAAGGTACAACTCCTCAAATGTCGTTGATATGTAAAGATTTTTAGTTGTATTCTTTCAGGTGATTTAGATTAGATCGTTCTTTCATAAATAATAAATAATAAATAATAAATAATAAATAATAAATAATAAATAATAAATAATAAATAATAAATAATAAATAATAAATAATAAATAATAAATAATAAATAATAAATAATAAATAATAAATAATAAATAATAAATAATAAATAATAAATAATAAATAATAAATAATAAATAATAAATAATAAATAATAAATAATAAATAATAAATACTAAATAATAAATAATAAATAATAAATAATAAATAATAAATAATAAATAATAAATAATAAATAATAAATAATAAATAATAAATAATAAATAATAAATAATAAATAATAAATAATAAATGAGTGTTTGTACCAAAATTTTGAAGTCTCTCCGGCATTTCGGAAGCGTCCCATCTTGCAGCTCTCAATTTATTTCTCCGTTTACGCTGTTTGCGTCGATTATGTAGCTTGTATATTTTGTTTGTTTATAATATACTAGCGGATTCTCGCGGTTTCATCCGCGTGGTACCTGAACGAATGTAGCTTTCTAATGATCAAAGAATTTTCTAAATCGGTCCAGTAGTTTCGGAGCCTATTCGATGAAAACAATTTAACAAACAAACAATCAAATCTTACCTCTTTATAATATTAGTACTTACTTATAGATAATTATATAATTTGTACCGCTTTAATTGTTTTCTGTTTCCCAACGGTTGACTGGCAAAAAATACTTTTAGTATTAAGTCCGCCTTGTATATTACATTACCTATGTATTATGTGCAAAAGTTTATTAAATAAAATAAAAAAGAAATAATAACAAATATGCTAGCCCCAAGCTTATTTTTCACATACAAAAGTTCCAGCTAATTGAACTTTTGTCCAATGACACTTGGATCGCTTATTTTGACGTTTAGTCGTTGAAATCCGATCGAAACAAAGGTCATCTAAATAGTAGAATACCTTCGAGTTATCGTTTTGAAACGATTGAAGGACGATTAATGTACCAGAATACACTTCGACGACACTTCGATAGAATCGCTGCCGCTCAAGTTCTATCGACAGTTGTGAATACGAATATGGTTTCAACGACTAAATCGCTACGATATCGTCACGGTTTATATTACGAGAATCGGGCTACTGGTCAAGGTCGCGGGAAGCCGCTGGATGCGGGCAGCGCAGGACCGATCGTTGTGGAGATCCTTGGGGGAGGCCTATGCCCAGCAGTGGGCGTCGTACGGCTGAAATGATGATGATACGATAGATTATGTATCATTTAAAATGACTGGAATAAAAAATTTGACAATATCAGTACGTCTAAAGAAAACTGTACACGACTGTACCTAAATTCGAATGTATGGTAGAAGTTAACACTAGATTTTTTGAAAATAGCAAAGAAGAATTCTTTTTTTATTTATATCATAAGATTCACTATTTCACACAGTAATTTTTCAAGTATTTATTTATTTAAAACTTGTACCTGTTTCCCTGGAATCTCCATCGCAAGAAACGTCAAGTTAGCAGCCCACTTAGAGACCCTAACATCTCGGCTTGTATTAAAGCACTACTTTTGAAATTTTGCGTTTACGATACACTATTTATACAGTATTTTTTGACATATAAATCACATTGATACGAACTGTATTTCTTGAGGTGACTGCTAACTTGACGTTAAGTTAGCAGCCTCACTAAGATACTCAAATATCTTTTGAATCAAAGTTACACTATTTATTTAATATACATCACTATTTAACACTATTTATACAGTATTTTTTGACATAATCAAAACCATCTAATTCTGTTGTGAGGCTGCTAACTTGACGCACATGTCGGAATTACAAATCTGCGACACTCGATTGGCCACAAACACGTCCAAGGTGTGCGCCGGAGCCTTCAACCAACAAAGGACGACCTGACTGTCCGTCCAAGCATAAACCTCTTGTATCTTAATAGATCGACCTAATGTGAGCCATACGTGGTTCAACAAACGCATTAGGAGGGCAGCTCCACACAATTCCAACCTCGGGATCGTATGACGAGTCCGAAGGGGAGCGACTTTGCTTTTCGCTATCACCAGATGCACAGCAACAACTCCGTCAACAGTAACGGTGCGGAGGTACACGGCCGCAGCAAATCCACGTTCGGAGGCATCGGAAAAGCCGTGAAGAGTAACTTTACAATTTTCAGAAGGGAGGAATAGCCTCGGCAAATGCACTTCATTAATCTCGGGGAGGGATGAAACGAAGCTCGACCAATCTCGGAGTAACTCGTCCGAGAGGGGTTCATCCCACGACACACCCGAAGCCCATAACCGTTGCAAGAAACACTTGGCCATAAACAGCACGGGGCAAATCCACCCATTGGGGTCAAAGGTACGTGCGACAGTAGACAATACTAAACGCTTGGTCCAGACTTTCGGTGGTCGTAAATCCACACAATAAGTGAACGTGTCAGAGACCGGTTTGTACTGTACGCCAAGGACGGTCACCACATGGGGATTATCAACATTTTCGAATAGGTGGGGGTCCTGCTGGTGCTCCTCGGGCAAACCTACCAGTACATCAGGCGAGTTGGATATCCATTTCCTCAACTCGTAACCTCCCGACTTCAAAAGGGCGGTGAGTTCGTCTCTCAGGACAATCGCCTCTGAGACAGATGAGGCGCCCGTGCAAATGTCATCCACATAGACGTCACTGGCCAAAATGGCGGAGGCGCGAGGGTATCTCAAGCGCTCCTTCTCGGCCAACTCCAACAAAGAACGAATCGCAACAAACGGGCTCGAAGCCAAACCGTACGTATTCGTATTCAATTCATAAATCAACAAGGGGTCCCTAGGACTCTCTCTCCACAAAATCAATTGGTACCTCCTATCCTCTGGATGGATGACCGTTTGTCTGAACATCATCCGGATGTCAGTCATAAATACAATTTGGTGCCGCCGGAAGTTGGTCAAAATGTCTGAGATCTCCGTGTGCAGCTTGGGACCTACATGCAGACACTGGTTCAAGGACGCTCCAGTAGAGGTGGGAGCCGAACCGTCAAAGACCACCCGAATCTTTCCGGATTTCAAAACGGCGTGGTGCGGCAGAAAGAAGTGCTCAACGGAGCGCCAATCCAAATCGCTCACGGACATGTGCCCTAACTCCTCATACTCCCGCATGAATTCAACATACTTCTGGCGGAAGACCGGATCCTTGCTCATGCGACGCTCCATCGCCACTAGCCTACGTTCCGCTAGCGGTCGGGATTCGCCCAGAGGAGGTCGGCCGGCACGAAAGGGGAGACGGGTGATCAAACGACCAGAGCGGAGGCGACCAGTGTTATTCTGGTAATACAACTCGCATTCATCCGCTACTGGGTCTACCCGCGGGGCTGGTGGAGGTTCCTCAACCTCCCAAAACTTCTGCACCACTTCGGAGAGAGACACATTAAAAACAAGACCGCGATCCTCATCAAGGGAATCCAAAACGCGGCGAGCAGGGCCCATCACAACTGTACCGAGTGTCGTCTGCAGAGCTACCAAGCCATCTGGCTGCAAAACTCGCTTCCCCGTCAACAAAACTCGCCCCAGGACATCGGCTCCAAGGAGAGCATCAATCGGGCCTGGGCGGAAGAAATTTGGATCGGCGAGTGGGGAATCAGACACCAAAGACAACATACTCGGTCCCAAGTCAACTGAAGGTTGACGGCCAACAACTGTGTCCAACACAATCGCCGAGGTCTTAATGCCTGGCGTGGACTTATTACGTGATGTAAATGTGAAGTCAACATGCCCTAACAACCCGGGGACTTTCACATCGCCAACACCTCTCACGCCTTCCGTGTGGGGGTGCACCTTGAGGCCCAACCGCCTAACTAACCAAGATGACACAACACACCCCTGAGCACCGGAATCCAACAAGGCGCGAACTTCCACAAGGTCGCCATTCAATCCCCTGACAAGCACAGAGGCCGTGGGCAACAAAACGGTCTCTGGAGGGGTGGCTACAATCGACCGTAAACACGTTGATTGCTAGTATGTGGGGTCCCCAGACGTCCCCCCATGGTAAGGGGGTCGCTCATAGCGATCCAGTGGGTCCCAATCTCCCACATACTGCCTACGTCCAATTCGCCCGGTATCAGGCGGGTTATATCTCCCGGCCCCTTGAAGACGGGGCGGGCGCCGCTCCAAACGCGGGTATTCGGCGAGCGGCGGCGAGAATCGGTGCCTATCATCCACCGTGTACGTCGCCCCATAGTCGCGGGGGCACGGTGACCGATTTTCAGAGGGGGGGTCCCGGGGACCCCCGGCTGTGCGAGGCTCAACACGTTGCGGGGGGCTTCTACGACCTCCCGCAACGCTCGCAAAATCGAACCCCCTAGTTGGGGACCGATTTCCCATGGGGGGGTCCGTGGGACCCCCGCCCGTGCGAGGCTCAAAACGTCGCGGGGGGCCTCTACGACCTCCGGCAACGCCCGCATAACTCATCCCCATCCTTGGGGATCGGTTTCCCATTGGGGGGTCCCTGGGACCCCCGCCCGTGCGAGGCTCAAAACGTCGCGGGGGGCCTCTACGACCTCCGGCAACGCTCGCATAACTCATCCCCATCCTTGGGGATCGGTTTCCCATTGGGGGGTCCCTGGGACCCCCGCCCGTTTGAGGGTCCAAACGTGGCGGAGAGCGTCTGGGGCCACTCTGGTGGCCACTAGAACTGCTGCGGGATGCAAACACCGCGGGGGGTCCGAGCCCCCCACCCATACGAGGTGATCCTGCAGCGACGCGCTGCGGCGCTCCGCCGCCCTCTGGGCTGTTCATGCAGAGGAGGGGATGGTGGTTGCCCTTACAAAAGCGGCATGGGTGCGCTTGGGTACATTCGCGCTGCATGTGCAGGCCCAAGCACGAGTAGCACCATGTCCGTTGTCGCGCGATCGCTCGACGGCCTTGGACGCGCTGGTCGAGGAACTTATCACAACGGGTCGTGCTGTGACCCGGTTCCCGACAGTACAAGCAGCGGGCGGTCTCCTGGACGGCGGCATAGCGGCCGGGCGCGCGAGGGGCCATACGCCCCCTACGGGGGGGTCCGGTGGGGGATCCACTCTGTGGCACAGGTCGTTCGGGTCCCATAGGACCGGCCAGAGAGGAATTATCTGCCAGTCTACTTTCTCCTTCCAGGAACGTCAAGAGGTCCGAGAAGGGTGGCAGATAAGTCGCACTATCCCCACCATACTGCTGCTCAAAACGGACCTTAACAGAGTCCGGCAACTTTCCCAGGACAATGTGCAGCAACAAAAACGACCACTGCTCCACTGGGAGTTTTAAGTTTTTTAATGCGTTGTATGCCACCAACAGCGGATTCAACAAAGCCACTCTCAAGTGCATCACGCTGGCAACGCGGGGTAAATTCAAAATGGCGGCAACATGGTTGTCCGCCAGACGTCGTACGTTCTGGTACCGACGGGCAATCAAATCCCTAGCAATAGGGTAGTTTTCATCCGAGGGGGCCAAATGTTGCACCGATTCAAGGGCCTCCCCCTCCAACACGGATAATAAATAAGCTAACTTCTGGCCCTGGGTCAAATCATCCCGGGCATGTACCAGACTATCAAAAATATTAATAAAGCCCTCCCAGTCCTCTAGACGACCAGCAAAACGCCTTAAGTCTAAGGGGGCCAATCTAGCAAAGAGAGGGGGCATACTTTTAGATGTGACCGGGGACGGGCTCGGTTCATTCTCTCTTGCCACTTGCAAAGGCCGAGCCACCTGGGTAATTCTGTCCGCAAAATCATAACACTGGTCCACATCCAAATCGACTTCTTGTCGCATTTCCACATCGGCCTCAACAGTCCTTTCCAAAAATAAGGCATACTGTTCATCAACAACAGCCAAACGTACGGGCAGATCTACGTATCTGTTCAACAAGGCCTCCGTCCTATCAGGTCGATCCAACAATGCGACTGCAGACGCTAACCACCGTAACTCAGAACGTATTTTGGCTTTAGCAGAGGAGGCCGTCATTGTAACGTCACAAATTTATCAACAAAAACAACAAATTCAAAATATTCACTATAACACAAAATCTCCAATATTTTGAGGTTATTGATAACCACAAAATTCCAATATTACAACAACAAAGTATTTATAATGACACAAACTCTTAAATATTTGGAGGTTATCAGAAAACAACAAAACTCAAGTATATAATTATAACTCTAACTCTCAAGAGGTTATAACTTAGACACAAACTAACTTTGACTTTGTAAGTCAAAAGTTATTCAGTTCAAACAAATCACTGACCATTGAAATTCACTTGGATATCGACATACAACAAGATGATTTTAATTATTTCAAAGCACAAGTTTCAATAAGTTTCAATGTGTAAACAATGTCTTAAATCATTTAAGTTTCACTAAGTATTGAGTGCAAACTTATTAGCTAACCTTTTATTAGCTATTATTTAGCAACAAACTTGTCAATATTCACAACTCAAATTTGCTGACAAAACTAAATAATAATTATTATGAACAAAGAAAGGCATCTGTTTACATTTTGGAACCTCAATACATGACAATTAATTACAAGACATGGAACCAATAACAAAGGAATGCCCTTTACTTTTCAAATGCAAGTTAATTACCATTTACAAGTACAAATTAATCTAGTCCGGACCAGATGGTCATCAAACGGCACTGATTAATAGACAAACTTTTGGCGTGGGCCTCTCAGGCCTTCAAGCTACGCTCTGCTACCAAGAAATGTTCAGTACACCCCTGCCTATACCGCGGAGCCGGCATGGCGCAGTGGAAGATTTATCATGAGTAGACTCCGGACAAGAACTAGGTTTCAGCGGGGATGTAAACTGAACAATTGGACTGCGATACACAGCGGAGAGACTTTTAAGTAAGGTAAGGTTACATACGGGTCTGTGGGTCGACCGTCTCCAAGGCAGAAGTGGTGTAAGGGGGCGCGCGCGCCCCTGGGGTCCTTTCTTCGTCTTCTTCTGCAGACCTTACCCATTAGTCACATTACTCACAACACAAATAACAGCGTTCACAAGACACTGGGCGTTTCAACAATAGATACACAATAACACACGGAGGAGCCTTTTGTCAAGATATATATTGCCCCTGCAACAACACGTGTGGTGGATGATTATCCTTCAAAGCATCGCGACCGGCCACTCATCAGGATGGCATCAAAATCGTGGTCGTACAACACGGGATCGGCAGGATAATTTAAGATTTTTCAAACTCGATATGCCAGGCACATTCAACGCGAGCGATTTTTAACAAATTCAGCAAAATTATTCCGACATTTTTCCAAGAAGAATTCCAATCAAGTGTCACTGTCAACTTCAAGTGACAGCTAATGTCAATTTGACGTGACATTAGAGATGCGTTCAGAAACGTCGATCTTTTCCGAACACTCGGTTTTGGGTATTATTTTGACAAGAAAACAGGAACGCAATGTTAAAATTATTGAAAAGTCTAAGATGGCGGCCAACTCTTTTGTTTGTGGGCCGATTTAAATGAAACTCGGTTTTTGGTACTATTTTGACAAGAAAACAGCAACGCAATGTTAAAATTATTATAAAATCCAAGATGGCGGCCAACTTTTTTGTTTATGGGCCGATTTTGATGAAACACGGTTTATGGTATCATTTTGATAGGAAAACAGGAACGCAATTTTAAAATATTAAAAAATCCAAGATGGCGGCCAACTTTTTTGTTTGTGGGCCGATTTTGATAAAACTCGGTTTTTGGTACTATTTTGACAAGAAAACAGCAACGCAATGTTAAAAATATTATAAAATCCAAGACGGCGGCCAACATTTTTGTTTATGGGCCGATTTTGATGAAACACGGTTTATGGTATCATTTTGATAAGAAAACAGGAACGCAATTATAAAATATAAAAAAATCCAAGATGGCGGCCAACGTTTTTGTTTGTTTATGGGCCGATTTTGATAAAAGTTGATTTTTGGAACTACTTAAACATGAAAACAGTAAAATTGACTCTAGACGAGAAAGCTCTTCAACAGTCAACAGCACTGACACGAAATTTTATATATGCAAGTTATTTAAATTTTTACTTTTTTGCATTCACAATGCAGTTTTTATCATAGAAAAATGGAAAATAAAGTATTTAGAAAAAATCGACCCGTCTCACAACCAGCTCCGATGGGACTCGAACCCATTTCCATTTTTCTTTATATATGCATTCAATTATGGTGGGTGATCCTGCACGGTGCACCTAAGGTTGGCCCCGGACGCGAGAACTCTGCAACGGTCAATAGCAATGCCATGAAATTTTCTATAAGCAATCCTTTATGATGGCCTGTTAAGTTTCTGTTGGTCTCGATTTAGTTCAACAGTAAAAATTAAATAATTATAACTAAAAAAATTAAATAAACAAAAAAAATATACAAGCTTTTATTAGTTAAAACTAAAAAGTTTAAAAAATATTTAATTCAGATTGGAAATATGCCGTTTTATATTTCTAAGCCACTAAAGCTCCTTCGTCAATATCAAAATAATCCCATATCGCAATTACATATTTTATAACCCTGAAACTTTATAAGTATCATTTACTTACTGTGCCCGCGACTTCGTCCGTGTGGTATGGTGACTTTCGGCAGCATTTTTTATTTTTTGGCATATTATTTTGCAAATACACTTAGGCATATTGCCCGTTCCCCCACATACGCTGCGCTACGCCGCCGCCGCTCATTGTGTATGGTGCGCGGCGTTTGGAAAGTTTCTTACTTCCGTTAATTTCAGTTTCACATTTTGTAATGACTCCGTAAATCTTTGTTTTTCTATTATCATTTTATTTTGTGGGCCGTAAGCTTTTTGTCGACGTCATTACACAAAAACTTTCATTCTCTATTTTTACCACCTGCTTAGTTTTCAATATTTACAGTAAGTTTGCTCCACCAATTTTAAATTAAAAGTTAGAATCGCACCGTCCTCTTTTTTAATGCTCTTCTCTGTGCCATTTCTAGAAGCTACCGTGTAAATGCAATCTGTGACATGGTCGAATAAAAATGGAGATTTTTTGGGGCAGTAAAAATTTAGTTTTATTTATTCGAACGCATCGAATTAGTGGACACCACCTTTAGAGTAAAATTAATACAAACTTTGAATGTCGTATTTATTTGTATCTAATCAAAAGCTAAATAATAAGTTTCAAGTTTCTAGCTTTAAAATTAACGTAATTTTCATACAAATTTTCGTCTCCTATTTCAACCCCTTACAGCCCTTTTTTCGCATTAAAAAGCAGCTTATGTTTTTTCTCAGGCTCTAGATTATCTCTGTACCAAATTTTATTGAAATCGGTTCAGAGTTACTTTCGCATTTAAAACATTTGTGTATGTAGTATGTAATATATTTCAATTTATATTAATTGTGTACTAGTCACGGTTTCAAGCTTTCAAATAAAAGCGTGTTACATTTTAATAACGGCAAAAGAGAGAGAAAAAACTAAAGTTAACAACCTTTTTGACCTTTTGTAATTTTTTACACTGCGTTCTTGTTTTATTGTCAAAATAGTACCAAAAACCGAGTTTCATCGAAATCGGCTTATAAAAAAAAGAGTTGGCCGCTATCCTGGATTTTTTTTTATTTTTAACATTGCGTTTTAGTTTTCGTGTCAAAATAGTACCAAAAACCAAGTTTCATCGAATTCGGCCCACAAACAAAGAAGTTGGCCGCCATCTTAGATTTTTTAATATTTTTAATATTGCGTTGCTGTTTTCTTGACAAAATAGTACCAAAACCCGAGTTTCATCCAAATTGACCCACAAACAGAAAAGATGGCCGCCATCTTGGATTTTTTATATTTTTAATATTGCGTTGCTGTTTTCTTGACAAAATAGTACCAAAACCAGAGTTTCATCGAAATTGACCCACAAACAAAAAAGTTGGCCGCCATCTTGGATTTTTTAATATTTTTAAAATTGCGTTGCTGTTTTCTTGACAAAATAGTACCAAAACCCGAGTTTCATCGAAATTGACCCACAAACAGAAAAGATGGCCGCCATCTTGGATTTTTTATATTTTTAATATTGCGTTGCTGTTTTCTTGACAAAATAGTACCAAAACCCGAGTTTCATCGAAATTGACCCACAAACAAAAAAGTTGGCCGCCATCTTGGATTTTTTATATTTTTAATATTGCGTTGCTGTTTTCTTGACAAAATAGTACCAAAACCCGAGTTTCATCGAAATTTACCCACAAACAAAAAAGTTGGCCGCCATCTTGGATTTTTTAATATTTTTAATATTGCGTTGCTGTTTTCTTGACAAAATAGTACCAAAACCCGAGTTTCATCGAAATTGACCCACAAACAAAAAAGTTGGCCGCCATCTTGGATTTTTTTATATTTTTAATATTGCGTTGCTGTTTTCTTGACAAAATAGTACCAAAACCCGAGTTTCATCGAAATTGACCCACAAACAAAAAAGTTGGCCGCCATCTTGGATTTTTTATATTTTTAATATTGCGTTGCTGTTTTCTTGACAAAATAGTACCAAAACCCGAGTTTCATCGAAATTTACCCACAAACAAAAAAGTTGGCCGCCATCTTGGATTTTTTTATATTTTTAATATTGCGTTGCTGTTTTCTTGACAAAATAGTACCAAAACCCGAGTTTCATCGAAATTGACCCACAAACAAAAAAGTTGGCCGCCATCTTGGATTTTTTATATTTTTAATATTGCGTTGCTGTTTTCTTGACAAAATAGTACCAAAACCCGAGTTTCATCGAAATTTACCCACAAACAAAAAAGTTGGCCGCCATCTTGGATTTTTTAATATTTTTAATATTGCGTTGCTGTTTTCTTGACAAAATAGTACCAAAACCCGAGTTTCATCGAAATTGACCCACAAACAAAAAAGTTGGCCGCCATCTTGGATTTTTTTAATATTGCGTTGCTGTTTTCTTGACAAAATAGTACCAAAACCCGAGTTTCATCGAAATTGACCCACAAACAAAAAAGTTGGCCGCCATCTTGGATTTTTTAATATTTTTAATATTGCGTTGCTGTTTTCTTGACAAAAGAGTACCAAAACCCGAGTTTCATCGAAATTGACCCACAAACAAGAAAGTTGGCCGCCATCTTGGATTTTTAATATTTTTGATATTGCGTTGCGTTGCTGTTTTTTTGGCAAAATAGTACCAAAAACTGAGTTTCATTAAAATCAGCTAACCAACAAAAAGTTGGCCGCCATCCTGGATTTTTTAATAATTTTGACATTTCGTATCTGTTTTCTTGTCAAAATAGTACCAAACACCGAGTTTCATCAAAATTGACCTTACAAAAGAGTTGGCCGCCATCTTGATTTTTTTAATATTTGTCAAAATAGTACCAAAAACCGAGTTTCATCTAAATCGGCCCACAAACAAAAAAGTTGGCCGCCATGAAGAGCTTTCATGAAGACAATTCAAACGAGCCCAAAAATGAACTTGTTACGTTAAACCGTTGAAGGGTTCCATCAGCCACTTCCTGGCTCCAGCAATAGAGCTTGGAAACTACTTGGCAAAAGAGTTCTCATCAAGACAATTCAAACGAGCCCAAACTCAAAGTGGTTACGTTTATTTGTTCAGGAGTGCCATTATCCACTTCCTGACTCCAGCATCAGACCTTCGAAACTACTTGGCACAAGAGTTCTCATCAAGACGATTCAAATAAGCCCAAACTCGAAATGTTTACGTTGGATCGTTGAAGAGTTCCATCAACCACCTCCTGACTCCAGCATCAGACTTTCGAAACTACTTGGCACAAGAGTTCTCATCAAGACGATTCAAACGAGCCCAAACTCGAAGTGTTTACGTTGAATTGATAAAGAGTTCCATCAGCCACTTACTGGCTCCAGAATTTGACCTTGGAAACTACTTGGCACAAGAGTTCTCATCAAGACGATTATAATAAGCCCAAACTCGAAGTGTTTACGTTGGATCGTTGAAGAGTTCCATCAACCACCTCCTGACTCCAGCATCAGACTTTCGAAACTACTTAGCAGAAGAGTTCTCATCAAGACTATTCAAACAAGCCCAAACTAGAAGTGTTTACGTTGAATTGATGAAGAGTTCTATCAGCCACTTACTGGCTCCAGAACTGGACCTTGGAAACTTCTTGGCACCAAAGTTTTGATCAAGACCATTCAAATGAGCCCAAGCTCGAAGTGGTTACGTTGAATTGTTGAAGAGTTCCATCAACCACCTCCTGACTCCAGCATCAGACGTAGGAAACTACTTGGCACAAGAGTTCTCAGCAAGACTATTCAAATGAGCCCAAACTCCCAACTGGTTACGTTGAAATGTTGAGGAGTTCCTTTGACTGTCTGTAAGATGCTGTATCAGCCCCCAGATGTCAAACATGGCAAATCAAACGCATCAAATACGTAAAGTTACTTTCTGACAAAAAAAACAGTTATTACTTTTTTAATTTTCTGAATTACATTTTTTCGTGCTAGGGCGGAGAAGTTTGTGTGAGTGAAGGCACACATATACAGATTAGCTTCGTCAATACCTACGCGCTGGCCGCCGGGAACCGACACGGGATAACTTTTAGCGACTTGCCGATGTACATACTGCCTATGTGTAGGTATCTCCGATGAATCTCAACTTTGGAGCATATACAGAGAAGATGTATAAGAACTCTTTGAAATATATACAGTGTGGAATTATTTCAAAACTAGCTGTTGCCCGCGACTTCGTACGCGCGGTGTAGTGACTTTTGTGTTAGTTTAGTTTATGTGTGTTTGTTGCCCAGATTTCATAACGCTCTTCTTGAAATCCTATTCTCTACTAAAAGGGTCTAAAGAATATCGAATATGCAGGCTAGGGTATAAACATGGTATGTTGTTATCAAATGCTGCATGAACATAGTTGAGCCCTCATTCATAGATCTGTCCGTCTACCTATCAAGAAACTTTTTCTCAAGTATGCGTGGGAGGTATCAAGCTAAAATTTATGTTTTTACTTAGTAATGCATAATATCAGGCCAATCATATTTTTACTATAAAATGAAAAAGAGATTGTGTGTATCCATACTAATATTATAAATGTGAAAGATGGTTTGTTTGTTTATCCGTCTTTCACGTCAAAATTGATGCAACGGATCGACGTGACTTTTGGAATGGGAATAGTTTGGCAGCTGAAAAGTGACATACTTAGGCAGCCATTACAGTCAATCTGGATCGCGATCCGCGATCAAAATCAATGATCGCGATCCAGATTGACTGCGTACGAAGGTGATTGACGGCTCGCGATCTTGATCGCAAAATATCTACATAGTAAATCTCGATCGCGATCAAGATCACGATCAGTGATCGCGATCTGGATGGACTGTGTAATGGCTGCCTTAGACTACTTTTTATCCCTGAAAAATATCACATTCCCGCGGGATAACGTCGTCGTTTAGTCCGAGCTTGCGAAGTCGCGGGCGGAAGGCTAGTATTTTGATATGGAGACATTTCCTATTTGTGAGAGCTTGTAATTAACTTTCTTTAAGTAACAGGTATAAAATGTAATGATATACCATTTAATTATTTAATTTAACATCATTTATGTAAGCTTTCCTAGTAAATAAATGAATAAATAAGTTAGATAGAAAACTATTTTTAATATTCCTTTATTTTATTGGATGGTACCTACGGCTGAAGGCCTAAGTAGCCAGAGCCGGTTAAATGACATAAAAAATTGATGGTAGGTGTGGGTATCTACGTACTGGCCACTTAGCGTTTATGAGCAAATTTTTCAAAATTACATTGGTGACATTTTGTCTACATTGCGACAAACTTATTTCACACAGTGGTTAGTTTTTGGTACTAAATATACTGTTGACTGCCGGCAGTCCATTTTGACAGTTAATTTTGTATTGCTAGTAGCTCCTCCACGACCACTGTCACCGGGTCAGATATATTTGTGGCACCACTATACTTACTGTAGCGACATCTAGCGTCGAGTGGAAATGCGAAATAGAAACATTACATCAATAGGGTGAAAACTTCAGTTTTGGCCACTGCCCCGAGTGCTTACTTAGCTTAAAACATTTCGTTAATAACTTTTGCTTGATAATATACTTTTTATCTATGACTATAATAATATCAATACACATACATACACATACATAATAACAATAGTAATAATTCAGTTTACATCGAATTAGATGTTTCTTTTATTTTATCTAAGTTAGTTATGTATTGATTTCTCGATGTATCTTTTAAAATTTGATTAACAAAAACACATCAATCGGCACTCTTCGCACATTTTAAGTGTAAAGAATAGGTTTTTAATTTACTAAAATAAAACTAAATTTCGTAGGTATATGAATACTTAGTTATATGTTTTTTACTATGTTTGTCCACGAATTTCTCGAAATCTTAAGGCATATCGAGATGATTCTATTTGATTTAAATTAGGTGTATTCTAACTTTGGGAACAGTCTGAGATTCATCAAAATCAGTTTAGTAGTTTCCGTGGGTATGTTATAGTACAATTCACTAAAACTTATTGTTATTGTACACTAAAACTTAAGAAATAAAAAGTAATTAAAAAAAATAAACTGACTGGCACCGACCTCAAAAAGGTACTTACCTAAATTATAGATATTATATTTTTCCTTTTCAGTTGACAAATACTTTTTGGAGTCTGTAAAAAATTTTTAAGTAGTTTTTTTGTATTGTAAGAATTGAAAAATGTAAAGAAAAGTATAAGATACATTCTTGACAATTTTAGATATAAATGTTGTATTTTATAGATACCTACTTAAGACCATAGGCGAAAGAAGTGAAAAACATCTTAATGTGGCAACAGCGGGGGCTTTCATCCTACTTAATATAATCATTCGAATGTACATTTGTGAAAGGTATATCGTAATCTTACTGACTTCCTGCGCCATCTATTGCTTAGTAGTTATGATGCGAAAGAAGTGAAAAACATCTTAAAGTGACAACAGAGGGGGCTTTCACCCTAATTAAAATAATCATTCGAATGTACTTTTGTGAGAGGTATATCTTACTGACTACCTGCGCCATCTATTGCTTAGTAGATATAATGACGTAAATAACATGAAATTATTTTTATGATTTTATATGGGCCTGGATGGGTTTCAATTTATATTATGTTTTGAAGCAGGTAAAAAAAATAACATGATTCATTATTAATTGAGACAGCGATTAAATATAACGTATTTTCATAATCATGTGGCGCCATCTATTTTAGTAAGAATCAGTCTTTGTATTTTCCCGTAGGAATAAGGGGTTCTTATTCAATAAAAGGTACCCTATATGTTGACCCGGGTTATAAGCTATTACTTCACAAAATTTGGTAAAAATCCGTCCAGTAGTTTTTGCGTGAAAAGCGAACATACAAACAGACAAACATACAAACAGACAAACAGACAAACAGACAAAAATTTTAATATCTATCGTTTTGGGGTCTATATCCTGTACACATCACATAGCAGTAATTATTTTTTTTAAATCTTTCATGTACAGACTTTTTTTCCGTTTCTGTTTTATTATATGTATAGATACCACGAGAGAAAGTAGTTACTCAAATAATGCTGCTCTCTAAAACTCTTATGTTCTTAAACTATTCAAAGTTTTATTACCCTTGTTTGGCATTAAATATTTATTATTTTATTCGCTACGTTTTTGGTTGCTGTGTATTTTAAAGAAACTACCTTTTGGATGTCTATTCCTTCATCATGTGGTGTTCACCTTTAAAAACTGTTACACTTAGCAATTAGCACCTAGATGTTATTTTAAGTTAGTGTAAGTAACAGTGTAAACAAATGCTGGTGCTCCATAATAAATAAATAGATTTATTAGCCTCAGTATCCTGGCTCCGTTTCGGTGATCTTTTTGGTGAAACCGAAGGTTTTGTCTGTGCAATTATGGATGAGGTTGTGATGACGAATAACTACCGAAAGTATATCCTAAGGGATGGCACAGTGGATATTTGCCGAGCGTGTCATCGTCCGGGTGAATCCCTTAGGCATATAATCTCCGGTTGTTCTCGTCTCGCAAACGGCGAGTATTTGCATAGACATAACCAAGTGGCCAGGATAATACACCAATAACTTGCTCTGAAACATAGTCTTGTGGCATCCGAGGTGCCTTACTACAGGTATGCACCAGAACAGGTCCTTGAAAATAGCCATGCCACATTGTATTGGGATCGATCTATCATTACAGACAGGACTATTGTAGCTAATAAGCCTGATATTGTATTGGTAGATCGACACGAACACCGCGCGATAATTGTTGATGTCACTGTTCCCCATGACGACAACCTTGTGAAAGCTGAAAAAGATAAAGAAAACAAATATCTTGATTTAGCTCACGAGATTGTTGACATGTGGGACATTGATTCAGCAATTATTGTTCCGATAGTCATGTCTGCCCATGGTCTGATAGCCAAGAGCCTCGATAAACACCTTAAGAGGCTTGCGTTAGGTGGATGGATCGGGAGTCAGATGCAGAAGGCAGTACTTCTGGACACGGCCCGTATAGTGAGAAGGTTCCTGTCTCTGGATCCTTAACCATCGGTAGCCGGGACCTTGATCTTGCTGCCGTTGTGTAAAATATGGACTCTTGCTGGGCTCTTCTAATGAATAAAATAAACTAAACTGTGTGATCTGTGCATGTGTGAGAGCTCAATTGTTAGGACACACCAGCATCAGTTTTAACCCCCCTCTCTTCTTAAAAAAGTATTAGAATAATACTGATTCTAATCTTAATGACCCCAATGTTTGGCTGTTTGTTGTGATCGACTAAATGGTTAGGACACTACGTTGTGTAATTTTTTGTTTCAGTATCCCATAGTTAGGTTCTTTTTTAATAAGGTATGTTCAAAGTACAATGATAACAGAGACGCTTAATCTTATAGCTAATTACCTAAAGCAAGCTGAAATGAATTATAAATATATAAATACAAATAAATAAATAAATAGTGTTAATTAAGCATGACAGTGGATAATAGTTATATTTTAAATAGGTAAAGAAAGAGTTAAGTGTAAATAAGTATAGTGTTAGTGGATAGGAATTTTAGGATAAAGGATAGGATAAAGTGAATCTAGGCCCAGGCTAATACCCTGATGGCTTGTGGCCCAGGGCATTGCCCTGGGGAGCTACGTCCAACCTCCCCTCTAGCTCTTTCCGGTCCCAGTCCAACGCAAACGAGGCGCTCAAGTATACTTAAGCACAACAGTGGTGCAGCAAAAGAGAGTATAAGGCAAAGGAATGTGAAAACCCAGTTTCAACAATCGGTTAAATGGAAAAACATCCAGTTTAACAAATGCCCACTCCAGTTACTGCCACCAAGTACTCATAAACAGATATTTCATATGCAATTCTTAGAGCGTCTATTCAGAACATATCTAAGAAATTACAGTGTTATGCATTGTCGGATTGCGTACAATCAGGACAAAGATGTAAAGCGTCACAATCTGAGCATGAAGAGGATGGCGTAGCCAGAACCTTTCAGAAATGTCTCTCCTTCCACCGGAGTGGAGATCTTGGAGGCAAGTCCTACTTGTCTGGGACGCAGATCCTATAGCCTTCAGCCAGAAGGGAACTGTATAGTGTGCGGGTCTCGGCAAATGCAGAGGTGAACTGTCTACATAGGGCTTACTTCACCAAGATATCCTCCTCTGAATAGTCTCAGGATCGTAGGACAGAGCTCGACTACTCAAGCAAAAGACAGGGTGTTTCACAACGCATAGCGGAGAGAAGAAGAATAAAGATTATAGTGACTCGACGAATCAAGCCACTTGTTGTATAGTTTATGTAGTGTGTATGCTTGTGTAGGCATATCTGTTATGAGACTCAGCGCTCAGCACATGAAATGGCATCCATCAAAGAGGATATTATGTTCAAATCCATGTTGAACAAATAAATAGTTATATTATATTTCAAATATAAACTGGGTCTTCTCAAATGAGAGGTAGGGTTTGGATAAGACAATATTAAATTGTCAGGAGTTAAATAAAACACTTTGCACAGTATTCATTTACTCAACCAACCGTGTACCAATGCTATGAGTTTCCCATGGTGTGAAAATTAAGTCAGAGACTTATGTGTGATCCAACATATGGCTTCAATATAAAGAAACACAGGAGGACTTTTGTCTTTAATTGGTTTTACCCAACAGTTATGAACTGAAAGGTATCACAAATCAAAAACGGTAATCCGGATATCGACAAAGCCAGGAAACCAACGGACATCTGGTAAGGTGAATGACCAACAATCGTGCGAATCAGGCTGTGGGTGGAGTCCTTAATAGTGCGTTGTCCCCAAGCCGCTCGGCTCGTAAGATTACACTACTAAGGGTCCAAGCAAACATCCAGACGACACCATAATTGGCCAAATTAGTGTAAAATGACACTAAGGCATTTGATCAATCAATATACCATGATCAGCCAACGGCCTGTAGTGTGATTTAGTAGATACACAGCCTCAAATCCTAACGCGGTCTTTAGACTTTGGAACCTGAGGAGTGTTTACCGTACTACCAAAACGATATCCTTGAGAGACCCTATAGTAAAACACATTTTGTTGAAGTCATATTCTGATCACCCATAGTCCATTAAAGACTATAAGTTACTTTAGAAATCACCATCAACTCACAGCAAATTCCACATTATCTCATCACTGTAGCCAGACGTCAACCAGAAAACTAGGTGAGTCAGACCACAACGGCAAGTTACCTCACTCTTCGAGCTTCAAGCCAGCGGTAAAGCTTCAATCTATCCACTCTAGAGCTACATAAAACAACCATTACCTGAGTTGTGTATGGATAGTGTGAACTGATGTAAGTATGTGTCTGTATAATATAAATATTAATACAGTAAAATAAATCATACATAAGTATGATGAAATAGCTTTTGTATGAAAGGCTACGGTCTCTCTATAGAATCTGTGATAGAATTATAGTCAAAATTAGACTATAATAGTTAATTATGAGAGTAGAACAGCAGCCTGTTCACACAACAGCTGTAATAAATAAATAAACATGGTTTGGATGAGGCGCTGCAGAATTCCATATATCAAGACTTTGATACTGATCAGGATGAGAGGTCATGTTCAAATAACATCAGATTTAACTAGTTAGAGTCTAGTAGAGACTTCTGACATAAAAGTTTCACTCTTATGAGGATAAAACCTCTTTTCCAATTTCAGTATCAAAACATATAAACAGAATTCTACTTGCACAGACATGCAAGCAAATGATAATATAAGATGAGGGCAGATCTTACAAGTACTAGAACTTGTCTATCAGACATTGTGCCAAGCTTCAGCTTTGAAACTTCTGAAAGTTTCAGGAATCAATTTACTGGGACAGAGAGTATCTGTTTCCAAGGAATTTAGTACTGAAACTATAGCTAAAGTCTGACATCCAAATTACCTTATTTCCTACACTCACCCTTGCTAGATTTCAGATCAAAATCTAGCAATAATCCTCACGAACTAAAGCACAACACTCCACTTCATATGGAACTCTGTATGGACCAAATTCCCTCTTTAAGTTGTACAAAGAGCTCAGATAAGCCTTTTTTAAATAACAACACACATCACAACGTGTGAAAAAGTTGTTTTAGATAAATTTTAAGAGGAGAATTTGTTTTCAAACAGATTTTCACGATTAACACACACTTTAACACTTTCGCGGCGTGTAAATCAAACAAATCTTATGTCGAGTAAGCGATTCGACGATTAGATCACGAAATCCGAATTTAATACTGACGGTATGGTAGCAATATTAATTCAAAAGAATTTAAAACAAATTCTGAAATATTCAATTCTTGCTTTCAAATATTACTGGTCGAAGTTTTGACACGTGACAGCCTTCAGACCCCCATCCAGAGCAAACATTCCCACAAGGAAAGTATTTACCCAAGAGAAGATCGGAAATGCCATCATGAAACCTTACTGAAGAAATACAGATCTGGCCAAGAACTGTAAATCATCATCAGCCTCTTTCAAAACTCAGTCCAGACTCAAAAATGAGGATTCCAAGAAAATAATGGAGATAAATTAATAAAGCTTACCACCCACAGATTTGAAACACAATAATTAAAGAAAATATTTAAATTGAAATAATTTTGGGCAGAGATTTCTCTTAAATTCACTATTAAATACTTTTCACTAGTAAAATACCGAATCGCGATCGGGCAGAGCTTCGGCCTGCATTCCCGATAAATTCTCCCGAACTGTTTTTAAAATCACTATTAAATACTTTTCACTAGTCAAATACCGAATCGCGATCGGGCAGAGCTTCGGCCTGCATTCCCGATAAATTCTCCCGAACTGTCCTTCTAGTCCACGAACCTCGCTCTTTTATATCTCGTCTCTAGAACATTCTAGAACTCCCCTGACATGTCGTCCAATACTTCTCCACGCGCTTCCTCTTTGGGATTCCCCCATAAGAATAATTCAGTTATTCTGATATGTTGCCATATCTCGATTTAGGTATAAATAATTATTTATTTGATAAAACTAGATTATCTAGTTCTATCTTGAGAAAATAAGATATTACTGTAGTAAATCTTATTCCTCAATCCAAAATCAAGTAAATTTCCAATTTTCGCGGCTTCAGATAAACTCATTCGAAAGTTATTAATGTGCAAATTTCAGAAAATTTAAATACTTGATTTAGATTAAATTTGATGCATAAATATATGTTCAGAGGTGTCGAAATCATGAGAACCGTATGCGAAAAGTGTTCATTCCCTTCCATTAACGAGATCTCAAACAATTTCATATCGACGTGTTCAAACTCTGTGGTTTGTGTACACTTCATCGCAAAACTGCTCCTCCAGACTTCAATCATCTCCAACATACAATATTCAATCAGTTTGCAGCAAAATTCTAGGTCTAAATAACGAAATATTTTAATCTAAATAAATCGAATTAGAGGTATAAATTCCCTAATTTTCCCTATAAAACGGGTAATCGTCAAAAAGTGGCCACCTTAGCAAGTCTTTACCATAGACAATCTAGACTGTAATAAAATCTGTATTCTAGTCTATGGTTCTATTGTTTTCTCTAAATAAGAGACCCTACAGACGCACAAAATCATAGTTTCATTATAGATGACAGCACTGTCGCTTAATAAATTCAATATTTAGCTGTAATAACGTAGTTAAAATCTAGCCAAATAGCAAAACAATGCCTGCGCTACAGAACTTCTATATGAAACTAAACTAAGAAGCTATAATTCGTGTCATTAGTGCACAATTATGTTTTGTGGCTCACGTCGGACAGAACTATCAGACTTCCATATAGTGTAACTAATCGAATGATCTAGGAATGTTTTTATCATCTTTCCGCTATGTATCAACTATGTATTACATAGCGCAAAGGTACATTGACTCAAACAGATTTTGTTCAATCGCTCCTTGCACATTGTGAATAAGGCACTAGTTGGCCTCATGCAATGGCGCGTAATTCAAAATTCTAAACTTTGATTTAAATATTGAATTTAGTGTATTTAGGCTAAGTTTTATTAATAGAAGATTAATTAGAAATCCCTAATATATATCTTGCTTAATTTTATTTAGGTTTAATCATGGTTTTAAACCCAAAATCGACTTTGGGTACTTAATACGTTCTTTAAGAGATTTTGTCTCATCTGTGACACAAACTGACGTTTGTAAGTTATAAATAAACAGTTAAGTATATTTATTAACAAAATAAAACCTTTTCTAATATCTTAGTGTACTTATACCTAGCCTAAACTAACTCTGAACGTGACTCTATTTTCCAGGATTGAATTACTTAAAACACTATTTATGAAGCTTTTTTAAACAGACAACTTCTACTAGAAATCTTTCAAAAGATGTTATCCTAAAAATACCAAGCTCTCAGGTAAATATATCATCATTATATGCACCTATAAAATACATTCATTAATGTAGTTTTTAGAAATAACCTTTTGTCATTTTGTATATTTTACAACTGGAAATTCACAATGTTTATTACTTCTTTAAGTAATAAATTCTATTATACTATAAGAAGGACACTTTGAAATTATCTAATTTATATCAGAATTATAAATCCAATACATACTATAAAAGTTATTGACCTTTTAGAATTTACCCAAAATTAATCAAATTTTGCAACGTTGAAATTCCAAATTTAATGATTTCTTACAATTGACAGAATGTTCTGAGCTAATTCTAGTTTTAAAATTATGCACAGATTTAGGATGAACAAACAAATAACTATTCATAACAATAGACACACATTCTATATTATTTTCAAATAATAGTCAGTTTTTCAACTGCGTTGAAAAACTCAAAACATTTAGTTTTGCTTATTTCAATTTATTTAAGCAAAGGATTTACTCTAAATCAATTTATCTTTCATCAGCATAATTAGTATACTAATTTATAACTAAATTAATTCAATTTCCAACTTGTATTTTTAGATAAATTGAGAATATTGAATTTAAGAAATATTCATTTTGGTGTTTTGAATTTTCAGGATTACTTCATAACTCAAGGTTGTAGACACCTATCTATCTATATTACCTTTTACTAAAGACTTCCTAGATGAGGAAATTCCTTCAGGATAAATTTTAATCAAGAATTTCAGGAGAAATTAATATATTTGCATGCTTGAAGAGACATAATGGTTTTCCTACATTTAACCCTAAACCAAGCTTTTGTAAGTAATATTAAAATTATTAGTTTATTACTCATCATGCTGCTAAGAAGAATTAAGAAGAAAAGGATTAAATAATGTTATTTTCATAAATGATTTTATTTAAAATTTTCCAAGTCCACTAGCGCCATCTCGTAACGAGTAGCAAAACTTCTCAGTACTATATCAAAGACATGCTATTAACTCCGCTACTTGCCGCTGCGCAGCACGGCGCTGGTTTTTCACATAGTACTAAAACTGATTAATAGATATCGCTTCTCTTGACTTCAATTCAAACTTAAAAGTTTTTAAATTATTTTTTTATCTATTATTGTTAATTGAAGATGTAGAATATACCTGTTCGACTTATAATTGATTTAAATATGTTCAATAACTATTCAAAAGAAAAGAAAGATGTTTTTAGTAGGAAAAGGAAATAAATAATACTATTTTATATAAATATATATTTTTTTTTTTTACTGAAACGTTTTCAGATTTCAGATGTGTCTGAAACATGAAAATGTAGTTTCAGGATGTAACAGTTATTGAAAATATGGAAAATCGGTTTTTCAGAAAAGTCGAATAAAATTAAAAACTCCTGTGGCTAATTGAAAAGCAATGGTGACGTAGGTTGGACTGTCACAACCGCCCCCTAATTTATAAAGAAGTTTACCGTAATTATAAATTACTTATAATAAACAGTACAACCTATGATCGCCGCAAATCAAAATGAGACAACCATAACAGAAGAGAATGGAAGGAGAGAGGTTCATCAGGAAAAATAAAATTAATTTTAATTTTCTTAACCCCTTTTCCTTCTTATGTATAAATATATATATATTTAAAGTAATTAATCTACCCCAAGTGAAACGACCGCCCATCTCCCCTCCAACCACATCTATTAAGACAGCGCTTAACAGATTATAGCGAAGGCAACAGCCAATTGGAGTTAGTAGGTAATATGGTCAAGGACCATATATGATTGAAGATATGAACATATATGTTAAACAGGCTTTATAAAACCTTTTAACTGCTCTAATAGATGTGATTGAGTCATTTCCCTGACCCATCATTTCCCCATAACTTTAATTTATAATATAAATTATGAACATTAGTATTAAATCAATACTAGTTACCAACAATGACTTAATATCAGTCCTGAATGAAATGTTTTCAGAACAACGTATCAATATTGATATCTAGTTTACATTGTATTTATTAAATATGATTCTTATTTAGATAACTAAATAGAAACATTACTCTTTATATGAATATCAAGAACCAACAAGTAAACTTCTCCAATAGCAAAGCTATGAGAGAAAGCCTTCTCATCCACTCAAAGAAGAGATAATTACTACTCTAAATAATTGAATGATGTATATTAACCTAGTAAAATTTAACACATATTAAGACACAAAATAAAGTCAAAATAATAAAACATGAATTTAAGTAATAAGAATTTAGCCTACATAACTGTTTGATTATTATTTTTTTTTTTTTTTTTTTTCATAAGTGAATATTTTTATATATAGTATTTATTTAAATGGATGGTATTGAAGTTACCTCTAATCTGTTTAGTTTTAGGGTCCATCAATGTATATACATTTGGAAATGGAACAGCACTAACTACATATGGTCCTTCATAAAGCAACTGAAACTTTTTAGTAAGATTCTTCAGTGCTTCTGATTTGTTTAACTTTCGAATCTTTACATAATCTCCTATCTGAAATTCAATCAAACGATGAGATTTGTTAAATCTGACCTGTTTTTTTACACTATTATTTTTCAAATTTTGTGTCACCTGTGCTCTAACATCCTCAATGTTATTTGTCTTATCTAAATGTGGCAGACAATTATCAAATGAGATACTGTTACTTGTACCATATAATATTTCATTAGGAGTGAATCCAGTGCTTTCATGGAAAGTATTGTTATACATGGTTTCTATTCTGTTAAGAATAGTCGCCCAATTTTTATGTTTCTTGTGGCAATACGTTCTGAATAAACGTCCCAATTCTTTATTTACCCTCTCTGTAGTATTAGGTCGAGGATTTCTAACTGTAGTGTATATAGGCTTTATATTAATATCTTTTAAAGCTTGCTTCCAGTAATCAGATGAGAATTGACTGCCATTATCAGTCATAACTACTTTAGGTCTGATTATTCTAGAGAACTGTTTTAATTTAGCGACTACTGCTCGAGAAGTGGCTTTAGTTAAATTATACAACTTAACAAACTTGCTAAATGAGTCTTGAATTACTAATATGTAAGTAGCCCCAAATCTACCCCTAGGCAAAGGTCCATATAAATCAGCCATTACAATGTCTCCTATTTGTTTTGTTACAATAGGCTTACATTCACCTACATATTTTATATTATCACTTTTAGAAACCTGGCAAATGTGACAAATTCTCAACAATGTTTTCACAGTTTTGTTCATACCAAGCCAGTAAAATCTATCTTTAAGATATTTGAGAACCTTATAAGCCCCTTGATGACCCATTTCTTTATGAATTTGGAGAATTACTTCTTCTCTCAAATTTGCTGGCAAATATATTACATGTTTGTCTAAATTAATTTTAAAATACAATACCCTATCCTTAATATAACAACGTTGAGCAATTTTCCCTAATTTACCATTTAAATTATTACTAGGATTATTTACAATATTCATAATTGACTGGATCTCTCTATCACTAGCTTGAAAATTAGATATATTTCTCAAGTCAGCTACTAATGTTTTATTTTTATTAATTTCCATATAATGGATTTCTGGACAATAAACCCTATCTTCCTGCATTAAAGATGAATCAGATGGAAACCTAGACAGAACATCGACAGCCACGTTGTCTTTACCTTTTACATGTTCAATAGTATAGTCAAATTGTTCAAGAAAAAGTATCCATCTAATAATCCGACTATTATAAAGTTTCCATGACCTAACAAAGGTTAGTGCTTTGTGATCGGTCCTAATTATCAATTTCGCGCCCCTTAGATAAGTTTCAAACTTTCTTAAGCAATAGATAATTGCCCAAAATTCCTGTTCAGTAACCGTCCATCTCAATTCTGCGCCCCTCAAAGCTCTACTACAATATCCCAGAATTTTCATTTCGTTGTTATCATCATACTGAAATAACACCCCCGCTAATCCTACTCCTGAACTATCAGTTTGCAAATAGAATGGCCTAGTCATATCAGGATGATGCAACATTATTGTTTTCAAAAATCTATTTTTTAACTCTTCAAAAGCTACTTGTGCTTCTGGAGTCCAAGACCAACCTTTATTTTTCTTTAATAACTTACACAAAGGTTGAATAATACTATTATAGTCAGGAATGAAACGTCTATAATAATTACAAAGTCCTAAAAATGCTCTTAAACGTTTTATTTTTGTCGGAACCGGAAAATTCTTAATAGATTCAATTTTTCCTGGATCCGTTCTAATTCCCTCTGTAGAAATAATATGACCCAACATTTTTACTTCTTTACAAATGAATTTACATTTTTCAAGGTTGCATGTAAGTCCTGCAGATTTTAATTTGTTTAAAATTATATCAATATGTTCTAAATGCTCTTCTAAAGTACCCTGAGTTAGAATGGCTAAATCGTCTAAATAATTTACACAAAAATGTCTAACCCCAGGCCCCAATATTTGATCCATCGCTCTACTGAAACTACCGACAGAAGTCTTAAGTCCTTGTGGTAAAACATTATACATATAAGATTTCCCATTAAAAGTGAACCCAGTATACTTTTTACTATCTTCTGAGATAGGAATCTGAAAATATGCATTATTAAGATCTATTATACTGATGTAATTAACCCCATGAAATGAATTTAAAACATCTATTTGCATAGGAGGAGCTTCCGCCTCAGCTACCATATGTTTGTTAATTTCCCTTGCATCTAATAGAACTCTAATTGAACCATCAGGTTTTAAAGTGAATGTTAATGGACTACAATAAGGTGTAGAACGTCTAGTTATTATACCCATATCAACCATCTCAGCTAACTTTTCCTCCATTTGTGGTCTATATGCATATGGAACAGGATAAGAACGTCTTATAACCGGGCTATGATCTGTCATTTTTATGACATGTTCATAACAATTTGCACGACCTAATCGTTTAGTAAAAGTGTCATCATGTTTAATCAAAACTTGTTTTAATTTAATTGTTTGTTTCTCATTAAGAGGTATACCTGTTTTAATTTCTTGCAAATACTTTTTGAAGTCAAAGTCACTAGTTACTTTGGCAACTTCTGAAACCCCTTGTCCCTCAAATACATACTCAATAAACGGTATTAATATTCTTTGACCCTTGTAATTAATAATTAACCCTACTGGAGGTGTTTGTAATCTTATATTTACTTTATTTGTTAAAAGCCAATCAAATCCTAAAATTACAGAATGGACTAATTTAGGTACAATCAAAAATCTAATTTCTATTTTAACTTCCCCAAATTTTACTGGTAGTAAAACCATTTGCTGTATTTTGGCACTCTTTTGACCAACAGCTCCACGAATTTGTATTGGTTTAACAGGTAACATGTTTAATTTATTCCCAACTTGTAATTTTAAAGATTCCCAAAATGACTCTGAAATACAAGTGATATCACTGCCTGTATCGACTAAACATTTAACTTGCTTGTCAAATATTTCTACCTCTACCTCAGATTTGATCATTTCTAATCTATCCGAAGTAATATTGTCTTCTTCATCGAATAAAGAAGAAACTTCCCTAGTTTGAATTGAAGAATTCCTATCTAATTCGGCTTGAATTTTTAGTGTTTCCACTACTTGCAATTTAAAATTAGTAGAATTGGTTACTTTACTACCTAATCCTAAACCTGCTTTACTATTCTGACCTTTGGCAACTATAGGCTTAAGTATTCCATCACCGTGTCTACCTAATGACTGTCCAGGTTCCCATCCGAGATCAAGCATAATTTTTAAAGCAATAGGAGTAAAATTTGCCCCTTATAATGTTGATGTATTGGGGCGATTTACATCAACATCTACTAGTTTAAATTAGTTGGTTCCGAGTTTACAATTTGAGAAGTATTACCACTAGTGGTATCTACACTATTTACAACATCTGTTTTCGCCAATTGGTTTACTTCACGCGCCGGCCTCTCGCTGAATGATTTCTTCTGTTTGAAGTTGCTCCTGTTGTCCCGTTGTTGGTGTTGACGATGCTGATGATGTTGACCAGATGCCGCAGACTGTTGCTCCACACCTGCTTGAGTAGCACTGCTGCGCTTGGGATCAGTTTGTCTGTTCACGTTGTCCAGCTTGCGAAGAAACTCAGTAGCTTGAAGTATGGAAGTATAGTTACTTGTCGACCAAGCATACTGAACCTCTCTAGGAAAATGATTCATAATATCACTTATTAGTTGTCTCTCCTGGATAGGATAAGTCAACATCTTTGCTTGTCCACACAATGTAATGAAGTGACTCAGCATAGACTGCGTTCCATCCCAGGAGTTCTGCACAATTTTCCTCCTTAATTCGTTTTGTTCTGCTTCACCCCAGTATGTGTCCAAAAAGTCCTTTTTGAAGTCCTCAAAATGTGACCATCTGTCTCTATATATGCGAGCCCAATTTCTAGAATCCCCTTCCAGGCATTCAATAATTGTATCAATTATATCATTCACCCCCGGTACACATTTTCTCAAATATGCTGTTAGGTCTTCTATGAAGGTCACCGGGTGTTTACTCTTTGTAGGAAATTTAGGCTTCTCAATAGACATCGGCGCCATCGGATAACACATAGTAGATGGTCCAGGCTGTACTAGAGTTTGTAAGTTTGAAGCGCCCCCTTGTATGGACATATCTGCTGATTCTACCGGAGTGGATGTAGCTGTGATCCTACTTTCCAGCTCAGAGATCTTGCTATTAAGAGTGTTGACCGCTCGTTGTACCATACGTGTCATAAACTGTAGCGAAGTAGCCCTTTTTTCTGCTGGCGGAGGGTCAACTAAGGCAGTCCTACGAGTTACCATGCCAGTTCTCCTCGTCTCCGCTGTCTTGGATTTACTCCTTTCCTTAGGCATTATGAAAATTTATATTTCACTCAAATCACTCACTATTTGTCACTAACACTAGTTTTAAAATCACTGATTGTAAGAAAAAATATCCACTTATCAAATAATTAAAAATTTAAAATCACTGAATCACTGAATTGAATACCATTTACTAATTATAGTTCACATAAACCTAATCATTAAAACTAACTAAAAGAATTGTCTCACTTTCACTATGAACTAATAAAATAAAGAGTGTCACTTTCACTATCACTTAAAAAAAATTAAATGAGCGTCATTTTTCACTATAACTTAGACTATAAAGAAATAAAGAGTGTCACTTTCACTAAAACTTACTAATTATTTGATACACTTATTAAGTAGTCACTGTCTAAATAATATCACTATGCACTGGCACTTTCTTAAATATTTCCTGAAACAAAACCCACTTATAAAAAAACTCACACTAACACTTGAGTAATGAACTGAAACCAACCTATAACACAACACTAGAATTCACTGACAATAAAACCTCTTAAAAGTTGATAGATCCTCAAAGGTTGACTGGCAGAAAATACCTCCAGGATCAAGTCCGCTTTGTATTTTACACTAGGTATTATTTTCAAAAGTTTAATAAATAAATAAATAAGTAAGCGCTATAAGATTAAATTCTATTTTAGTTAATTCAATAAAATCCTACATCTGTGATATAAATAAATAACCAGTTATCCTCTCAACACCCTATACTTGTAATAAACTAAGTTAAATTGTATAGTTTAGTTTGTAATAAAAAGTTAACTTGTTTAATGAAATAAATTTTCCAAATATAATTTACCCTGCATAATGGTGTTTATGAACACTAAGTTGTAAGCATGTACCTATTTGTATGCTATTCTAACCAGACAACCATATCAAATAAACCTTTTTCCTAAAGTTGATCGGAGAGAAAATTCCTCGGAAACGATTTATATCTGATAGTGGCGTTTCCAACTATACATAAAGAAATTAGTAATCATATCAAATGTTTAATTATTAGTGACACACATATTTTCCCTAATAGTACCCAAGATCTACTTTTAAGAAGAATTCAAAACAATGTCTATACGATAGCATTTTTTCCTTTTATTTTTATTTCAGAATGTAATAACAGATATGTACAACTACTATTATTATAAAACTACTTTCCCAAATAGCAATCATTAGTAATACCTAACTATCCCCAAGTCCGTCCCGAGAGAACAAATCTAGTTAAATCTATCTTCAACTAACCATGAATTTAACATGTTGCCGTCAACAGTTACTACTCAAACTTGACTATTTTGTTAATTTTATTCTAACTAGACTATACAATTTTTATCCACTATGTAATTTCATCCTATTATTGAACCTAATTACCTAAACTGAAATTTTTCTAGCAAATCTATTTTAAATAGTACTTGTGTATTAATTTCTTTAATTCAATGTAACAGTTTCTAATTCTACTCTGGTATAACTAACTTGCTTTTGTAAGTTAGTTACGTGGAATGCGTTTAAAATAGAACAAACTAGTAAAAAAGTATCTAATGAAGTAAACATTAGTTCAACGCAAACTTATACTTTAACGAATGTCAAATCAAGTTATTAGATCTATTAACCAGAATTATGTCCTCAACATGCTTATGTGTTATGTGAATCCGTCCTAAGTATTCATTTTAAGACTTTGGTTACTGAAATTCACCAACAAATATGTATAGGTAACTTTAGAGTTACCTACTAAGTTTCATCTCACCTACTTATGTACCTAAAACATACTAAAGACTTCTGGTATACGGTCACACATAGGAATATTCATTAAATCTATATAGTCTAGCTTTAAAACATACCCAGAACAATTCCAACACAACCATTTTGAAGTTAAGTTAAGTTAACACCTTTTGAAAGACTTCCAACATGAAAAACGACAAGATTGTTTCCGACAATTTACTTTTTCACAATAAACTTTAACACTTAACATTTCAACTCACTAAACGCACTTTTTAGTTATTATTTAACTAGCTATCTACTTATTTGAAAAACTTTGGAACGAAAAACAATTTTCAAAACAAACTCAATTTTATCTGTCAAAATTTTTCTCGTTTTTTTTTTTTTTTTGAAAATCGTGGACTTGGACTCTAGTTTGTCTAAATTTCAAAGAAACGAACCATATTAATTTAAAATGTCAAAATAACATGTAGTATGGCGCTGTCAGTCTATTATTTGTATTGCGTTCGAAAATCGCTAGTTTGTTTACTAATAGTAATGATAATAAATAAACTGTAAATGTAAAATTTGTTTATCGATAAAATCATCTAAGTGATAAAATAACATCACGGCGTGTTTGTTTAATTTACGCACCGTGTCGACATGGCAAAGTTCCTATCTTAATGATGAAAGGTAAATACAGACAAGCGCCTGTCTCGTTTCTTGTCTTTCTCTATTCGCGAATATCATTATTTATTTGCACATACTTCCGTATCATGTGCATACGTGTTTTAAAATGTCTTGTACATGTTTAACTAACCTGGCAAACACATTCGCCAATCTCCTCGCCCCCTATTCAACACTAACCATTAATAAATCTACTATCAAGTTTGGCAAACATGTTTGGCCAATATTTTGGTCGTCTCCTTTTCTATAAAATAATCCTAAATCTCGTTTAGCTAGTATTCTCGTACGCCCCCCCAACTACTTTTGTCGAGCACGTCATGTCACAAATGTAAATTTTAATGTGATATAGAGTTAAGTTACCTACTTATTCATATTAAGTCAAACTTCAAAGAATTACCTATGTAATCAAGAATTAAAACAATAAATAACCATACATAAAGTATGTACCTTAGTACAAAACGCCACAATCTATTTTATACCATGGCCATAATTAAACGAACATTAATTGAATTATCGATACTTTACTTATTCGATATTACGTCTAATCGAGTCGATTTTTAGATATAATTTTAATAGAAATTTCTTTTTATTTAAATTTATTATCCTATCTTATTCTAAACTTTAGAAAAACAATTAACTAACTAATTCAACGTACAATAACTATTATTAGAAATAGATTTATTATCAATGTAAGAACATCAAAATTGTCTATTTATAACTTGTTCCGGTTTTAAATGTAATTATTTGACCTATTAATGACGTATAGTTAATTTTACCAATAAGAGAATACTTTTTATCATTTCAAAACAATATTTCTTACCTTTCAAATAAAATTGAATAAAATCGTTAATCGAATCGATAAAGTTCAAAGTAATGTATGTTCATGCCCTTATCTGGTCATGTCTATATTGACCCTTATTTCCTGTCAAACTAACCTATGTAATTTCTTGTTTTACAAAAATTTTATCTTAAATTTATCTTGTTTTCAATGAAAATGTCCGTAAATCCACTGAAAAAGGAAATGAACACCTCGCAATTTTTTCCGCAGTAAGTTTTAACCTGTTTTATCAACATTTTGTTTGCAATTTTGTATGTAAAATTCTACTAACAATGTTTTGCTTGCAAAATTCTAAAACTGTTTTTGTTTTATTTCCAGCTTATCCAGCACGCTTATCTCTCTATCTTTCCGCAAGCTTACACTAACATAACAAGAGGACGCACATTGGGAAATTTAGTACAAAAATGAAAATTTGAAGAATGAAAGTAAACAACATAAGTGACTGTTTTTAGTGTAGTGAAAATGTTTTAGATGTAATTTACGAAGAACAACACCGATAAACGCTATATTAAAAAACCGTACACATAAGAAAACACACAAAAATCATAAAAAAATAAACAATAACCATAAAAAAATCTGAAAAAGAAACACACCAATAAATACACCTGGAGCTATTACACTCACAGCTGTTTTCATTTGTATAACCCATTGTCTACAGTATGTATACTAAAATTATAAAGTCTTAATCTAGGGTGCAGGTATCCCTAATACGGATAGCCGCATATCCTTCACCTTGGAAAGGCCAAGTGCAATGGTTTCGGATCTTCGGTTTTTTCTTGTTCAGGAGAACAAGAGAGCTAACCGGTCGGGCTCTAGCACAGCTTAGTTCCCACCGAGAGGTATCCACTGGCTCTAATCGCGGGCAAATATAAGTATTCTATATTTTATCCCCAATACTGAATACTTACAATCGCAACGGGTATGCAACGAACCATAGTTATGAGCTTTTTCTATATTTTATTTTTACTTAGTATTAAATCTGAACGCCCCCAAGAAGTAAAACCCCTTTGCTAGCTGTATAACTATAGCAGAAAGTTTGCACACAACTTAAAAATTAACATGCAATAAGCGACTCTGTATATCAATTCCTTTAAACATTTGAGACCCATTATTCTGGTCACTCGGCACCATTGTAACGTATGGACTCTTGCTGGGCTCTTCTAATGAATAAAATAAACTAAACTGTGTGATCTGTGCATGTGTGAGAGCTCAATTGTTAGGACACACCAGCATCAGTTTTAACCCCCCTCTCTTCTTAAAAAAGTATTAGAATAATACTGATTCTAATCTTAATGACCCCAATGTTTGGCTGTTTGTTGTGATCGACTAAATGGTTAGGACACTACGTTGTGTAATTTTTTGTTTCAGTATCCCATAGTTAGGTTCTTTTTTAATAAGGTATGTTCAAAGTACAATGATAACAGAGACGCTTAATCTTATAGCTAATTACCTAAAGCAAGCTGAAATGAATTATAAATATATAAATACAAATAAATAAATAAATAGTGTTAATTAAGCATGACAGTGGATAATAGTTATATTTTAAATAGGTAAAGAAAGAGTTAAGTGTAAATAAGTATAGTGTTAGTGGATAGGAATTTTAGGATAAAGGATAGGATAAAGTGAATCTAGGCCCAGGCTAATACCCTGATGGCTTGTGGCCCAGGGCATTGCCCTGGGGAGCTACGTCCAACCTCCCCTCTAGCTCTTTCCGGTCCCAGTCCAACGCAAACGAGGCGCTCAAGTATACTTAAGCACAACAGTGGTGCAGCAAAAGAGAGTATAAGGCAAAGGAATGTGAAAACCCAGTTTCAACAATCGGTTAAATGGAAAAACATCCAGTTTAACAAATGCCCACTCCAGTTACTGCCACCAAGTACTCATAAACAGATATTTCATATGCAATTCTTAGAGCGTCTATTCAGAACATATCTAAGAAATTACAGTGTTATGCATTGTCGGATTGCGTACAATCAGGACAAAGATGTAAAGCGTCACAATCTGAGCATGAAGAGGATGGCGTAGCCAGAACCTTTCAGAAATGTCTCTCCTTCCACCGGAGTGGAGATCTTGGAGGCAAGTCCTACTTGTCTGGGACGCAGATCCTATAGCCTTCAGCCAGAAGGGAACTGTATAGTGTGCGGGTCTCGGCAAATGCAGAGGTGAACTGTCTACATAGGGCTTACTTCACCAAGATATCCTCCTCTGAATAGTCTCAGGATCGTAGGACAGAGCTCGACTACTCAAGCAAAAGACAGGGTGTTTCACAACGCATAGCGGAGAGAAGAAGAATAAAGATTATAGTGACTCGACGAATCAAGCCACTTGTTGTATAGTTTATGTAGTGTGTATGCTTGTGTAGGCATATCTGTTATGAGACTCAGCGCTCAGCACATGAAATGGCATCCATCAAAGAGGATATTATGTTCAAATCCATGTTGAACAAATAAATAGTTATATTATATTTCAAATATAAACTGGGTCTTCTCAAATGAGAGGTAGGGTTTGGATAAGACAATATTAAATTGTCAGGAGTTAAATAAAACACTTTGCACAGTATTCATTTACTCAACCAACCGTGTACCAATGCTATGAGTTTCCCATGGTGTGAAAATTAAGTCAGAGACTTATGTGTGATCCAACATATGGCTTCAATATAAAGAAACACAGGAGGACTTTTGTCTTTAATTGGTTTTACCCAACAGTTATGAACTGAAAGGTATCACAAATCAAAAACGGTAATCCGGATATCGACAAAGCCAGGAAACCAACGGACATCTGGTAAGGTGAATGACCAACAATCGTGCGAATCAGGCTGTGGGTGGAGTCCTTAATAGTGCGTTGTCCCCAAGCCGCTCGGCTCGTAAGATTACACTACTAAGGGTCCAAGCAAACATCCAGACGACACCATAATTGGCCAAATTAGTGTAAAATGACACTAAGGCATTTGATCAATCAATATACCATGATCAGCCAACGGCCTGTAGTGTGATTTAGTAGATACACAGCCTCAAATCCTAACGCGGTCTTTAGACTTTGGAACCTGAGGAGTGTTTACCGTACTACCAAAACGATATCCTTGAGAGACCCTATAGTAAAACACATTTTGTTGAAGTCATATTCTGATCACCCATAGTCCATTAAAGACTATAAGTTACTTTAGAAATCACCATCAACTCACAGCAAATTCCACATTATCTCATCACTGTAGCCAGACGTCAACCAGAAAACTAGGTGAGTCAGACCACAACGGCAAGTTACCTCACTCTTCGAGCTTCAAGCCAGCGGTAAAGCTTCAATCTATCCACTCTAGAGCTACATAAAACAACCATTACCTGAGTTGTGTATGGATAGTGTGAACTGATGTAAGTATGTGTCTGTATAATATAAATATTAATACAGTAAAATAAATCATACATAAGTATGATGAAATAGCTTTTGTATGAAAGGCTACGGTCTCTCTATAGAATCTGTGATAGAATTATAGTCAAAATTAGACTATAATAGTTAATTATGAGAGTAGAACAGCAGCCTGTTCACACAACAGCTGTAATAAATAAATAAACATGGTTTGGATGAGGCGCTGCAGAATTCCATATATCAAGACTTTGATACTGATCAGGATGAGAGGTCATGTTCAAATAACATCAGATTTAACTAGTTAGAGTCTAGTAGAGACTTCTGACATAAAAGTTTCACTCTTATGAGGATAAAACCTCTTTTCCAATTTCAGTATCAAAACATATAAACAGAATTCTACTTGCACAGACATGCAAGCAAATGATAATATAAGATGAGGGCAGATCTTACAAGTACTAGAACTTGTCTATCAGACATTGTGCCAAGCTTCAGCTTTGAAACTTCTGAAAGTTTCAGGAATCAATTTACTGGGACAGAGAGTATCTGTTTCCAAGGAATTTAGTACTGAAACTATAGCTAAAGTCTGACATCCAAATTACCTTATTTCCTACACTCACCCTTGCTAGATTTCAGATCAAAATCTAGCAATAATCCTCACGAACTAAAGCACAACACTCCACTTCATATGGAACTCTGTATGGACCAAATTCCCTCTTTAAGTTGTACAAAGAGCTCAGATAAGCCTTTTTTAAATAACAACACACATCACAACGTGTGAAAAAGTTGTTTTAGATAAATTTTAAGAGGAGAATTTGTTTTCAAACAGATTTTCACGATTAACACACACTTTAACACTTTCGCGGCGTGTAAATCAAACAAATCTTATGTCGAGTAAGCGATTCGACGATTAGATCACGAAATCCGAATTTAATACTGACGGTATGGTAGCAATATTAATTCAAAAGAATTTAAAACAAATTCTGAAATATTCAATTCTTGCTTTCAAATATTACTGGTCGAAGTTTTGACACGTGACAGCCTTCAGACCCCCATCCAGAGCAAACATTCCCACAAGGAAAGTATTTACCCAAGAGAAGATCGGAAATGCCATCATGAAACCTTACTGAAGAAATACAGATCTGGCCAAGAACTGTAAATCATCATCAGCCTCTTTCAAAACTCAGTCCAGACTCAAAAATGAGGATTCCAAGAAAATAATGGAGATAAATTAATAAAGCTTACCACCCACAGATTTGAAACACAATAATTAAAGAAAATATTTAAATTGAAATAATTTTGGGCAGAGATTTCTCTTAAATTCACTATTAAATACTTTTCACTAGTAAAATACCGAATCGCGATCGGGCAGAGCTTCGGCCTGCATTCCCGATAAATTCTCCCGAACTGTTTTTAAAATCACTATTAAATACTTTTCACTAGTCAAATACCGAATCGCGATCGGGCAGAGCTTCGGCCTGCATTCCCGATAAATTCTCCCGAACTGTCCTTCTAGTCCACGAACCTCGCTCTTTTATATCTCGTCTCTAGAACATTCTAGAACTCCCCTGACATGTCGTCCAATACTTCTCCACGCGCTTCCTCTTTGGGATTCCCCCATAAGAATAATTCAGTTATTCTGATATGTTGCCATATCTCGATTTAGGTATAAATAATTATTTATTTGATAAAACTAGATTATCTAGTTCTATCTTGAGAAAATAAGATATTACTGTAGTAAATCTTATTCCTCAATCCAAAATCAAGTAAATTTCCAATTTTCGCGGCTTCAGATAAACTCATTCGAAAGTTATTAATGTGCAAATTTCAGAAAATTTAAATACTTGATTTAGATTAAATTTGATGCATAAATATATGTTCAGAGGTGTCGAAATCATGAGAACCGTATGCGAAAAGTGTTCATTCCCTTCCATTAACGAGATCTCAAACAATTTCATATCGACGTGTTCAAACTCTGTGGTTTGTGTACACTTCATCGCAAAACTGCTCCTCCAGACTTCAATCATCTCCAACATACAATATTCAATCAGTTTGCAGCAAAATTCTAGGTCTAAATAACGAAATATTTTAATCTAAATAAATCGAATTAGAGGTATAAATTCCCTAATTTTCCCTATAAAACGGGTAATCGTCAAAAAGTGGCCACCTTAGCAAGTCTTTACCATAGACAATCTAGACTGTAATAAAATCTGTATTCTAGTCTATGGTTCTATTGTTTTCTCTAAATAAGAGACCCTACAGACGCACAAAATCATAGTTTCATTATAGATGACAGCACTGTCGCTTAATAAATTCAATATTTAGCTGTAATAACGTAGTTAAAATCTAGCCAAATAGCAAAACAATGCCTGCGCTACAGAACTTCTATATGAAACTAAACTAAGAAGCTATAATTCGTGTCATTAGTGCACAATTATGTTTTGTGGCTCACGTCGGACAGAACTATCAGACTTCCATATAGTGTAACTAATCGAATGATCTAGGAATGTTTTTATCATCTTTCCGCTATGTATCAACTATGTATTACATAGCGCAAAGGTACATTGACTCAAACAGATTTTGTTCAATCGCTCCTTGCACATTGTGAATAAGGCACTAGTTGGCCTCATGCAATGGCGCGTAATTCAAAATTCTAAACTTTGATTTAAATATTGAATTTAGTGTATTTAGGCTAAGTTTTATTAATAGAAGATTAATTAGAAATCCCTAATATATATCTTGCTTAATTTTATTTAGGTTTAATCATGGTTTTAAACCCAAAATCGACTTTGGGTACTTAATACGTTCTTTAAGAGATTTTGTCTCATCTGTGACACAAACTGACGTTTGTAAGTTATAAATAAACAGTTAAGTATATTTATTAACAAAATAAAACCTTTTCTAATATCTTAGTGTACTTATACCTAGCCTAAACTAACTCTGAACGTGACTCTATTTTCCAGGATTGAATTACTTAAAACACTATTTATGAAGCTTTTTTAAACAGACAACTTCTACTAGAAATCTTTCAAAAGATGTTATCCTAAAAATACCAAGCTCTCAGGTAAATATATCATCATTATATGCACCTATAAAATACATTCATTAATGTAGTTTTTAGAAATAACCTTTTGTCATTTTGTATATTTTACAACTGGAAATTCACAATGTTTATTACTTCTTTAAGTAATAAATTCTATTATACTATAAGAAGGACACTTTGAAATTATCTAATTTATATCAGAATTATAAATCCAATACATACTATAAAAGTTATTGACCTTTTAGAATTTACCCAAAATTAATCAAATTTTGCAACGTTGAAATTCCAAATTTAATGATTTCTTACAATTGACAGAATGTTCTGAGCTAATTCTAGTTTTAAAATTATGCACAGATTTAGGATGAACAAACAAATAACTATTCATAACAATAGACACACATTCTATATTATTTTCAAATAATAGTCAGTTTTTCAACTGCGTTGAAAAACTCAAAACATTTAGTTTTGCTTATTTCAATTTATTTAAGCAAAGGATTTACTCTAAATCAATTTATCTTTCATCAGCATAATTAGTATACTAATTTATAACTAAATTAATTCAATTTCCAACTTGTATTTTTAGATAAATTGAGAATATTGAATTTAAGAAATATTCATTTTGGTGTTTTGAATTTTCAGGATTACTTCATAACTCAAGGTTGTAGACACCTATCTATCTATATTACCTTTTACTAAAGACTTCCTAGATGAGGAAATTCCTTCAGGATAAATTTTAATCAAGAATTTCAGGAGAAATTAATATATTTGCATGCTTGAAGAGACATAATGGTTTTCCTACATTTAACCCTAAACCAAGCTTTTGTAAGTAATATTAAAATTATTAGTTTATTACTCATCATGCTGCTAAGAAGAATTAAGAAGAAAAGGATTAAATAATGTTATTTTCATAAATGATTTTATTTAAAATTTTCCAAGTCCACTAGCGCCATCTCGTAACGAGTAGCAAAACTTCTCAGTACTATATCAAAGACATGCTATTAACTCCGCTACTTGCCGCTGCGCAGCACGGCGCTGGTTTTTCACATAGTACTAAAACTGATTAATAGATATCGCTTCTCTTGACTTCAATTCAAACTTAAAAGTTTTTAAATTATTTTTTTATCTATTATTGTTAATTGAAGATGTAGAATATACCTGTTCGACTTATAATTGATTTAAATATGTTCAATAACTATTCAAAAGAAAAGAAAGATGTTTTTAGTAGGAAAAGGAAATAAATAATACTATTTTATATAAATATATATTTTTTTTTTTTACTGAAACGTTTTCAGATTTCAGATGTGTCTGAAACATGAAAATGTAGTTTCAGGATGTAACAGTTATTGAAAATATGGAAAATCGGTTTTTCAGAAAAGTCGAATAAAATTAAAAACTCCTGTGGCTAATTGAAAAGCAATGGTGACGTAGGTTGGACTGTCACAGTTGGGGAACTGCATTTTTGTATTTTTAAATGTTATATTTTTTAGTGTTATACATTGTAAAAATTTAATGTTTAGAAATATAATTTTGTAAGTATTTAAAATGTTATAAAGGGAAAAATAAATAAATCATCATCATCATGTCAGCCGAACGACGCCCACTGCTGGGCATAGGCCTCCCCCAAGGATCTCCTTAGTTATTGAAAATTATTTACTGCTATGATTAGCGGGTATTTTTATTTTGTTTTTAAAATTAAGATTAATTTGTGATGGAAAGCGACTTTACATTATTATATTATGTTAAAGTCACTTTTCAATTTGACGACTCTGTATGAAATATGACAAGGAGAAAAAAATAGCCCTTGGTGAGTTTCTTGCCGGTTCTTCTCGTTACAAGGCCTCCCGCCGTAGGATTTGCGAACATGTGCTGTATCAGTCTAAAACGAATAAATGATTTTGAATTTTGAATGTAGATAGCAAATTTCACTCAAAGATACTGTGTTTTTAAGGTAAAAAAAAGTGTTAAGCAACAGGATCTTTGGTGTAATCTAAAATTAAAAAGCGTTTTCATTGTACCAAAGTAAATCTAAAATTATTCGAAGTTCATAAATATTTCTGAATACATCAGCATTCTCCACTAACTTCAGGCCTTTTTCATGTCAAGTTTAGGCAAAAAATACTTCAAAAGTCAAGCTTTACCTAGGAGAGTGAGTTGGAGCGGCGAGGCACGTAGCCGACGTCCGCGGGGAGCGGGGAGCCCGCAATATGATCTCATTTGTATCAGGGTTATTCATACTGGCCCCCGGTGTCGGCTCGTGTGCCTTCTGCAATAGGTCCGCAGTCTATAAGGCCGGGTTCCCACTACGCCGGACCGGCAGATTTGCCGGGCCGGTAAAACTGCCGGGAGGGCTAGTGGCTGTACAATTTGAGGCTATTCATATTATCCGGCACAAATAAGCCGAGCCCGGCATTTTTACCGAGCCTTTTGTCACTGCGAAGTGCCGGTAAAACCACCGGATCGGAGTAAAGTGAACGGGTTTGCGCCGGTATCTGTCCCCCGCTCGCCCCTCTGTCCGGTGTCCGGTTTCCGACAAATCAGCCGGTCCGGCATGATCCGGCGTAGTGGGAACCCGGCCTAAGTAGGTGGTTTGATTGTGTGATCTCAATATCAGATCTTGCCAAAATCTTGTTTGTTAAAAATTCGGGCTAAATCTGCAAACGAACAATATCGACAGTGGAAAGGCGAAATTGCTAATACGCCATATTGACACTTTTGGGAAATGAAATTTAAAGTTTTTTTTTTTGAGAAAAAAATTCGTAACTTTTTTGTTTATAATGGAATATAGTTGATTTTCAGATATAAGGTTTAGTGATTTTTTGTCCTAATTAAGAATAACTTTACAGATTCATAACTAATCTAATAAGCGAGAAACATGTCGCTTTAGCAAAAACGTCTCGGCTTTTTACTAATTATGGGTTGAGAAAAAAATGCATATGTGACACATATGATGTAAGTCAAGCAAGCGGAAATTGCTAACAGAGAGTAACAGCTTATACTAAGGAACTCCATAATTACTAAGCAGCAATATGTACGTAAAATATCGGCAGCAAATATGGCTAACGGCAGTGCACTTAATAAAATGTAATGAGGCAGAAAATCTAATAGGTATTTTACTTCAAATAATACCAAAACAAAAGATCTAAACGTATGAACCAGTAGCAGTTTTAAACGGATAAGGATGCTAACAACAATTTCTTTTTATCTTAAATAATGAAATAAGGCTTATTAGAAAGAATGTTTATGGGGGATTTTTTACAAAAGGGATACAAACTGGTATTGCAAAACAACAGATTTATTCAATCAAACTAAAAAAAAATATTGGAAGAAATCGTAAATGTAATCCAGATAAATCTTCCAAATCCTAATCCTTACGCGATAATACCAAGATAAACAAATGGTTGTATTACCAATTTAATTTACTTAACTGTCACGCCACCAATCAACTACGCTAGTCCAACAGAAACTGATCACCGCAACATACCGCCTGCACCGGTGATGCTACGAGTCGATCTCAGCCTATTGCAGTTCGGATTTTATCCTTGAGAGACACTCCAAGAAATGACCTTTCCATAGCTCTCTAAGTGACATGTAGTCGGTGGGCCAGCTTCACTGTCATGTTCCACGTTTCTGCTTCATAGGTCAACACGGGTAAGACGCACTGATTGTAGACTCTTAGGACTCGTAGGACTTTAGCCTTCAGGCATCGCGGTAGTACTGGCGATGAAAAGATATGCGCAGCTTCCCATGCATGCCAAGCTGCTTAGCCCAGCTGCACTCTTCTGACAACTTCCCTCTCAAAGTTGTCTCCCATGTACCTACCCATTTACAGTGTTTGCCCGAGGAAGACATACTCCTGGACAACTTCAAGTTGGATGTCACCAACTTCGATCGGTTCTGGTATGATATGCTCGTTGAACATGACTCCAGTGCCACACGTCGAGAGGCAGTGTTTAGGTTGTGTAGCAATTTTTGCAGATCCTGCAGTGATTCCGCCTTTATCACTATATCGTTGGCAAAACAGAGGTGTGAGAGATATCCGCCGTTGACATCAATGTCTAATCCGTTTCACTCAAGTGTCCTGCAGACATCCTCCAATGCATTGGTGAGCAGTTTCGGAGATATGAAATTTACCTGTCTCACGCCTCTGAGCAATCGAATGAATCTAGTCTTGTGGTTTTGTACTCGGATAGACATCGACGCCATATAGGCTTCTTAGCATCTCCAAATATCTAGAAGCGCCCAAGTCTCGATGGCGTCGAAGGCTTTCTCGTGGTCCACAAAAGCTAGATACAGCGGTTGGCTATACTCTTAAGACTTCTGTATAACCTGCCGTACTGTGTGGATGTGGTCTACGGTGCTCAAGCCTTTTCGACACTCAGCCTGCGCCTGTGGAAGGCGTCAAGTTTTGCGGCGAAACGAGTTAAGACGACTCTTGAAAACCGCTTGTAGATCTGACACTGAGTCAGATTAATGGTTCTGTTGTTCTTTAGAGAGTTTTATCTGCTTTCTTGAAGAACAACGCCTCCACGCCCCTACTTCACGCCTTTGGGGTGGCCCCTTTACTTAGGACGGAGTTAAATATTCTCTTTAGCTCACTCATAACAGATTTTCCTGCTGCCTTAAGGATATATCATAGGTAAAAAAAATATCGTCGATGGCCGTTGCTTACACAAGCGAGGGGGTGCTGGGATCGGTAAGACTCCGGCCGCGGCACTCTCGTAGACTGAGAAATACGTGTAGACGCGGCATGCAGCGCGCATTCTATTTACATCTAAAATATCACCTATGTGCGCTTTTACTAAGGAAATTATATTATGTAGAATACAAGAAGAATTATTATGAATATTTATTGTAAACGTCGGTTTGTAGAAAGAGTAGATCTTAGATATTATTCGTACGTATGTAGTAAAAAAAAGCTTTTTTTAACAAAGATAGTCACTTCAAAAGATTCTTCAAAATGCAGAACACAGCAGCAGCTATTTATATTTATTTTCTATCTCTAGATCATTTCGATAATATATCCATTATCGAAATGATCTTCGCAGGCAAAACTACAACATTTGCTACAAATTACACTGAAAAAAATAAATAATGCATACTGCTCTAACCAGTAGGTACATTTTCAGATTTATTCCAATCAAATTAATAAAACTTATAATTTAATATGAAAAAATATAAATAACTCATACTAGCCCATCATCCAATACCTTTTTACAAAATAAATCTACTTAGTTAATCAATATTTAAATAAGTATACCGTTTATATAAAATCACGCTATCAATCTATAATATAAATCAATATATAAAAAAAACACTTAAATAAAAATATTGTTTAAATACAAAAAAATAAAATAAAATACATATTATTCCAATACCAAAAATGATAATATCAAATAATACAATAACTTGTGTCATTGATAATTGGAAGCAACGGTCACATACAAGATACAAGAAAATATCTAAAAGTTAGTTTTCGATATTCACCCGTCCGAGAATCGAACCCAGGACCTCAGAGATAGTGGCACCTAGAAAACCGGTGCGTACACGAATCGGCCACGGAGATCGTCGAATTTGTTTAAACAAAATGTAGCGCAACTGAAATAATTGATACTTTGTTTACTAATGTAAACTTGCCAGTTTTATAATGTGGTTGGTTATAGTACTTGAATAAAATTTTGTGTGAATAGATTCACCCAGAAGATGCCTATTCACTTGCGACTTTAAGAGGTTTGGGTTGTAGGTACTCGGGCAAACAGAAGCCGGCAGGGTATTCCAGGCATGATGAAGGAGTACTTAATTCTCTGAGCGTGAGTTTAAAGGAGAGGGCGGAATGAGGTTATGCAACTCAGATGCACACTCGTTAAAGCATACCTGACAAGTGACTCAGGGGATGAAACTCATAGCTGAAGTCCCCCATCGACAGTATGGGAGTGCTTATTCGCCAGGCCAGATAAAGAGGTACGCATTGTGTATCAGACTAACACCAGTAACATAGAGATCCTTACTGTAACTTAGTAACTGTACGGTCACTTCTTCTACGGGAGTCTACCGGCCAAGGCTTCAATATGAGGGTCCCATTGAAGTCGATAATCTAATGTTATATCTAAAAATTTAGTACTGTTAATTAATTCTACTAAATTGTCATCCAATTTTATGTGAATCAACCTGTCTTACATTTGGCAGGGTTTTTTTTTCACATTTTGTTTTTTTCGAGTTTAATGATAGATTAATTGATGGTACCACGGCAAAAAGAAATTGCCATATGTATATATATATATATATAATATGTTAGTCAGTTTAAAGATAGCCCGCCATTTGTTTATACTTTGTGCAATGAAATTTAAATAATGAAATAAATATTCCTCCTTCGGAAGTACTTGTACCTATGCAATATTTCATTAGAGTATCAAAAATTTTACTCCGACTATGCAAGTCTCCTTACAGAACTCCGCAAACTTATCTGACGCGGTGGTTAAATTTAAGAGTTAAAACTGTCAATACAGCTGACTGACTTTTCATTCTTTTTTATTGCTACTGGCGCCTCAACCATCGGTTTTAGATATTGTTGTGGGGATTTCGAATTTCGAATTTCAAAACCGCGAGAGCATTTCTTGCAAGAAATTGTATGCATGCTCTATTTTGTACTAATAATGGATAAGAGAATCAGTAATAGAAATGTTTTGAACCTGAAATTTACACAAAATAGTGCGGTTTATGTTCCTCACTCAAAGGAAAGAAGCTGGACTTCTCACAGTCTCAAAAAAGTGTAATGGTGATATTAGATCAACTAGGTATATAAAATTCTTACATCGGTTTTATTTCAAGAATTGCTTTTACATTATGTCTCTGTAAAAAACTTTTTCAACAAGCGAATTTCTTATTTTTTGATGCAATTTTTTACACCGACCTATCTTAACTCTCTCACATTTTCAATTTTGAGGAACCTAAAACGAACATAAATTTAATATACAGTAGTAGAAGTTAGAAACTTAGACTAATTATGTACCTACAACACAACAAAATATTGGTACTCAAATAGGTACAACTTTTATGGGCTCTTAAGTATCTTAGGCAATATTATCCGTCACTTTTATTTTAAACTATTGATGTTTGCTTTAGGTAATGAGTAAAATAACTTGTCCTAGGTTTTACATAGGTCTATGGTTATGCAATAAATGGCAAAGCACTCATCTATACCCAATCCTGAAGCTCTAGTTCAATATTTCCTAGCAAAATAAGCATCATTGAAAAAAATTAGGATCCTAGTGTGAGTTTTTTTTTTCAATTTTGGCGCAATCGGAGCGATACAGTCTCCACGTCCAAACGCCGCCAATCCCAGGCGGAGACTGAAGAATTAGCTGAGAAACGGTGCACGATGCATTTTGGGATACTAGTTATTGACTATAAATATAACAAAAAAAAATTTTAGTAACTTCCCTAGATATGACTAAGAACTACTTACACAAAAAAAATTAGCTTGATTACTCAACTAGTTATTGAGATAATTGAGTTTAAGACGGAAAAAAGGGGTCTTGAAAATAATTTTTTTTAGTACATTGTATTTATTTGATTCAAATAAATTTTAGTAACTTCCCTTCATAAAGAAACGATCTATCACATATAATATTTTGAAAGGCCTAGCAATGATACTTTGTCAGGAAATTTAATTTAAAAACATTGAAAATTCTGAGTTTGATCGCCGCAATAGCCTTAAGGAGTTCAGAGGATATTCCGTCTTCACCAGGGGTCTTACCATTTTGTAGTCGTTTAATCCATTCTCTATTTATCATTCTATTTGGTGACGGGGCGGTACATCCTGCTTCTCCCCTTCACTCTGCGTTAGTCCGGTTATTAATGTCCTGGTCAATTTCCCTATTCCCTTGCACTAATGACCCAAGGTATTTCAAACTGGAGCAGACTGGTAGGGGCAGTCTACCTAGGCTTACGGGCACAAGGCTGGAGAAACCGCCAAAATAGCAAAAAATATATTCGGTTTTACTCCTACTAAGTCCAACACTCTCCTGTCTTTGCAGCCGCTATTCAACCAGCTTTGCAAGCATCAATTTATAAAAGAATAAAACTAACCACTCCCATTCATCAGCTCTCAACAGCTTCCATACTTCTACTGGTATGCCATCTGGACCAACTCCTTTTCCATTCTTCATTCCATCAATTACTTTTTTACTTCGTCCACGGTAACCTCTCGCACTCATCTCACATTCACTGTTCCACCCTCGAGTACACAATTCCAGACATTCTCCTCATTCATAAGACTTTCAAAATAGTCCGTCCATCTACCCCTTATTTTTCCTTCATCCGTAAGAACCTCCCCTGCATTTTTATCTCTCACACATTTCGTTTAAGAAACATCCCTCGCATTTCTTTCCCTTGCCTTAAACATTTTCCTCATTCATAAGGCTTTCAAAATAGTCCGTCCATCTACCCTTTATTTTATCTTCATCCGTAAGAACCTTCCCTGCATTTTCTTCTCTCACACATTTTATTTAAGAAACATCCTTCGCATTTCTTTCCCTTGCCTTGGAAATTCAGCATAGGTTTTTTTCTACCAGCTTGAGTTTATTTTGCTAACTGCCAGATTACATTACTTTTTTATTAGATTGGCGTTCATTTGTTTTACTAATAGGATGTGATGAGTAAATAATTAACAGTAAAATTTTGCTAAAGGGCCAACCACTTTTAAATCGCGTGCGGCAAATTTTGCTAACACAAATATATTAAAGTGCAAAAAGGCTAAATTGCTAATGCGCATTTGTCATTGAAATTACAGAAAAGAAAAAGTGCGTATGTAATGAAAGTAAACAAAATGCCGGCAAGAAAACCCGCTGAACTGCCATGTGCTAACAAAATGTACTACTAAAGCGACATAACATAAAAAACACTGAAATTAAGGCGCTTTAGAAATACAGATTCATGATTTTCCTTTGAAATTCAGATTGCTAAAGCGCCAAAAAAGTCATCGGATTGATGTGAGACCCGCACCAATCGACGCAGAAAAAAAAATCCTATTCAACGATATAACTCATTTTGGCCAAAATGGCGTTTTAGCAATTTCGCCTTTCCACTGTCGATATGATTAAGTATATAATTCATTCATGTTTTTTCTTAATGGGAACCCATTTTAGGATGGTTGCTCCAAAACAATAAACAAAGTATCAATAAGCACCCGCGGCGCTATTCATAGCTCAGTGCCAGTTTGCCGCTTGCCGCTGGTTTGACGAATAGCGGTTATTATGGAAGAACTCCACTTGAATAAGCCATGTAGCTTACCCATAAGGGTTGAACCCAAGCTAAACTTGATTTACGTTTACTAATGGCACCATCTCCCTACAGTCTTTTTTTTCAATAAGCAATGTAACTAGAGTGCGCGCCAGATAAGTGTGCGCGCGGGCAAAATCGAATACTAATCTTTTCCATAAGCTTAGAACAAAAAAATGTTCTGTAAGTAGCACCAAAAACGCCCCAGTCGCGCGCAGAGTTATTTGACACACACTCTAGTATGAAATTTAATGTCAAAATATACAATGAGGCGACAAGCAACCTCTGAGGTTTGAGGTGAAATTAATGTACCCAATTCTAGAATGAAATAACGCAAAAATAAGCAATACATTGAACATTTCGTATCTACCTACTCGTATCTACCTATAATACCTACATGCGCCGCTGGCGTTCCGTTTCCTATACCGTATATTAAAGAAAATTTATCCGCTTTGTATAACAGCGCGTTATACTGCTCACTTGATTATTCTGAGGCTATACAGCAGATTGCTTGTTTATGCGCCATGTTTGTTTACGATGCTCATATTTCGATTAACCTACTTGCATCTCCACAATGTCTATTGAAAAAGCTCCTCATTATTCTTAGTCTAGATTTAAACCAAACTGCAATGTTGAACTCACAGAACATGAAAAAGGAAAAACTACAAAATAAATTATTAGATATTGTCATATAATAAAGTGGTGGCGTCTAGAACACAAAAACGTTTGTCTTCTATAGAAGACCGTGGCTGTCAAGTAGGTATATCAATTTGATTGCGAAGCCTATTATTAGATATCTTTTGCATAGGTACCAATCGGAAGTATTGGCAACATTTAGTATTTAATAGACCAAATATTTTAGCGTATAATGAAATGAATCTAGCGTAATTTATTATTAAGTTAATTAAGTGTTATGAAACGAAGAACAAATCCAAAAGCTTTTGAAACATTTTTTTTTATTCATAACGGTGTAGCACTATAGCCTTCATCATACCTAAGTGAAGATAAGGCTGAAGTTGGAAGCGCACTACTTCCAGAATCCTTAACTGCTGAAGAACTGGCTATCTTATCTCTATCTGCAGGAACACAAAAATGCTGAAAACATCCTTGTTATGGCGTCAGACTTTATATGTCGCAGGGATATAAGGAAATCAGAGATTTCACGAAATCCCTAGGGATATCACGAAATCACGGTAGATGTGGAATACTCTTATTTACGGCGTCTTCTTCCTAAACAAGTTCAGTGATATGTCATTTCACTAAACTAAATCTAGTGAAATGTCAGAAAAGTGGATTTTAGAGGTGAGAGTTTGCCTCTGAAGTCCTGTAGAACACGTGATAGGTTAGAAATCGTGGTTATTTTTTTTTTGTAAAAACAATCCATAAGTTGTTTCACAAAAAAAAAATAACCACGAGATTTCATATCACGAAAGTGAAATCAGTGAAATGTCATATCACTGAACTTGTTTAGGAAGAAGACGTTATAAATAAGAATATTCCACATCTTCCGTGATTTCGTGGTATCCCTAGGGATTTCGTGAAATTTTTGATTTCCTCATATCCCTGCGACATATACTTGTATTATTTTAATTGATTGTAATGTAATGTTATTAATTAAGTGTACATAATTTATTAAATTAATGTATTTTTTGTAATTATTATGCAGATTTTTTATTAAGCATCGATTTTTATATGTAATTTATAATTGTTTTTGACCGACAAGGTTTTTATGAATGCTGAACACGCCTGTCATTGGCGTACACATCAGATTTGTGTTATTGACGTATGATGTTTTTATTGTTAATTTAATGTGTATGCTGTTGGTGTGTCATATAAATAAATAAATATACAAAGGTGCTGGTAGCTATCAAAGCGGACTTAGAACAAGCTCTACCACCAACCAAACTGAATACAATAAATTATGTACCTACCCCCACTGGTAATCGAACCCGGGACCGCCGAGTCCGATACCGGGTGGTGTGTACCACTAGACCACAGACGCGGTTAAACAATAAATTACCCAAATAAGTTGATCGGCATTTTCCCAATATCGGAATAGTCGGATTTCGTGAAAATACAGAAAGACACAGCCTCACGCAACGTTTGATTATGAAAATGAATTTCACAAACTGACACATTTGTTTGGCTTGGCTTTGGAGCCTGGTTATGAAAGCGGCACCGACCGTGACCTTCGTCAAGATGTGTGCTGGTAGCGACCCGCAGTCCCCGCGGCCGGGTCGTCACGTCGCGTCCTCGCCGCGCCCCCGCAGCCCGCAAATACCTACAAATATTTTGCCCACTGCCCTGGGGCTTAGGGTTGCGTTACAAAGTAGATAGGTAATTTAAAGTTCACAACGTTGAAAAACTGATATTTAATAATAAAAGAGCTACCTACCTTAAAAAGACAAAAGAAGCAATTAAAATAGATTTACTAAATACCACTCATCCTGTTATCCTGTTCGCTAAACAGTAGGTACAATACCTACCTATTGTCTTTTATGGGCCCCCAGATTATCAGTAACCTGTTGGCAAGGGACTGTCAGTTAGCCGCAACAGGCCACTCACTCACAGTAACAGTTCCTTTTGAGGCTTTTAGGACTGACGGCTAATGCGCAAGCATAAGTGTGTGGGCGCTGGGTGGCGCGGACCAAATGTCGACAGTTATCGGCCGGACAGAAACTACCGACTAAAACTACCTATCAACTGCTAGTGTGTGGCCTCAAAGCCGGTGTTTGACTATTGCCGACAGCAATGATCGGTCTAGTCTCTCAAGTGGTGATAAGGCTGAAGGTGAAAGCGCACTACTCCCGGAATCCTCAATCACTGAGGAACTACCTATCTTATATTTAACTGCCGGAACTCAATACTTACTTAAAACATCATTGTTATGGCGTCAGACTTAGATAAGACGGTGGTAGCTAGCCAGGCGGACTAAGAACAAGTCCTACCACCAACCAAACTGAATACAATATGTACCCCCACTGGGAATCGAACCCGGGACCTCTTGGTCTGAAAATCAGTGGCGTGAACCATTAGACCACAGAGGCGGTGGTTTCTTTTTCTAGCTTGTAGCGGCGTTTTTGTGGCTGTCGCGTGTGGTTCGTTTGCGGCGACGACGATGACGCAACGAAGGTATATACCTACCATGTTCCATGCAAATCTGTATTGATCAGTATAAATAATCCATACTAACTAATATTATATAATACTAGCGGCCGCCCGCGGTTTCACCCGCGTGGTTCCCGTTCCCGTGGGAATATCGCGATAAAAAGTACCCTATGTGTTATAATCTATATCTATATGGGGCAATAGCGCATAGAGTAACTTTTTATAGGAAATAGAGACCAATCTTTACCATACCCACAAACTTTCGCATTTATAATAAACTACACGACGCTATCCCGAGGGAATGTGATATTTTTCCGGGATTAAAAGTAGCCTAAGTTACTCCTTATTACATTAGCTACCTGCCAGTGAAAGTCCCGTCAAAATTGCTCCAGCCGTTTCAGAGATTAGCCGGAACAAACAGACAGACAGACAGACACAAATTTTTACAAAAATTGTAAAAAATGACATTTTGGTATGTGTACCGTAAATATAATCATATGCATGTAGTAAAAAGCGGTTATTTTAATGTTACAAACAGACACTACAATTTTATTTATTTGTATAGATGTGAAATAAAAGTGTGTTTGTTTGTCCGTCTTTCACGTCAAAATGTGGCAACGAATCGACGTGATATTTTGGTATGGTATGATTATAGTTTGGGGTGACATAGGCTACTACGGCTACTACTACGCAATCCAGCGGGATAACCTCGTATAGTCCACGTGGGCGTAGCCGCAAGCGGAACGCTAGTATTAGGTAATGTGAGTGTGTTTGTTTCATTGACCATCTTTCACGTCAAAACGAAGCAAAGAATCGACGTGATTTTTGATATGGGGATAGTTTGGGAGCTGGAGAGTGACATTAGGCTACATTTTTATCCCGGAAAAATATCGCCGGATAACGTTGTGTAGTCCACGGGGCGAAGCCGCGAAGGGAAAGCTAGACTATCATATCAAAAGTTACTCTATGATCATATCCCGGTTTGATCCTGTGAGGGACTGTGGTAGACCATCCATGTTGGTCGCCAACCATGTAGCACCCAGGGGCAGCCCTGACCGACGCCCCTGAAATATGATGCTTTGTAATGAAGCGCTCTGTATTCCGTCCGCGCCGCCGCCCGGCAGTGTAGTCCTCCTTTCAATTATTGTTGCCAGTTGATTTGATCGGCTTCCCAATTGCGGGTATCGAGACCAGTCAGACAGTCTGTTGGATCTATTAATAGACGATACTAATAACTTTATGATCCAAAAGTCTTTTAATAGAAAGCCTACTCTGAAGAATAGGAGCACTTTCGCTGCTAGCTAGAGATAAGCGTATTTATCAGAAAGCTGAAGCAAATGTCTACCACGGATATCTTGAAAACCAATTATTATGTTACCTACTGTGATGGCACCAAAATGTGCCTTACACTATAGGTATCATAAACGATAAAAAATAAACTTTGAGAGTAAAAAAAACACAGTTCCTAAAATTCAATAGACGCTTGACTAAGTGCCACATATGGTTAAAATAAAACGACTCAGAAATGCAATATTCAAGCCAATATTATTTCGTAATTGTATTTCTTTGACCACTTAAAGAAATCATAAATTTTAGTTAGGCATGACGTTTAGTTGTAAATGCGTCTCAAAATCAAGAAAAAACCAAAACAACAGAGGTTTTTGTAATCATAAATTTGTCACTCGAGAGTGCAAACCGACAAGCTGACGCCTATTTAATACGTATAAAAAAGTCACAGTGAAACGCAACGAATTATATGAGCAACGACTGATATGCAAAAAGGAACCTTGTGTCTTGATTAGTTAAAACTATGAAGACATAATTGAGTTTTCCCGATGTTTGTTTAAGCTAAAAATTGCAGATATTACGCAGAATCATTCTCTATCTTTCAGGAGTCAAGCATGACAGACTCAAAATCACCTACAGCGCATTCTAGTCGGCTAGATTTCTAGTTGGATCTAAGCGCTTTTGAACACATCGCGCCATCTAGTGAGTGGAAGGTTGGAGCGGCGCCTAACGAGTTGATTAGCCAATCAGGTCACAAGGAGGCGGGGTGTTTTGCAAAATGCGCTGGCGCAGATTTAAAGAAGATTGGTCCGTGAAGACAAATAGTTAAGACCTAATTTAGGATACATAGATTTAGCGTAGTTGTAAGAAGGTTATTATTGTAAGCTGGCGGGGAGAAACAAACAAGGGATTATTCAGGGTCGCGCGGCCTGTTAAAGCGGTCATTTTTAATCTTACGGGAGGAAAGATTTCTGGAGTATTAAAATTGTTAATATTCATTGTATAAAACTTTGTAAATCACCATTGCTTGTAAAGTAATAGAATCAGTGTGGCGAATCAGCAAGGTGTTATAAAGCTAAGTATATTGTGAATCCTTTTGATGTGAACTTATTTGACTTTAAACTTTCATTGTAATAAAGCTGATGATTATAATAAATATCATAAATATCAAACAAACTTTAATGAACATCGTTCTCACATCTTATAAAGTCAAAATAAGTACACAATCGTATTGCAATTTTCTTTGTGTTCACATTTCTTTGTTTAGAATAATTAGATTAATCGGCAGGAATTGGGTTTTTTATTACTTTGCTTCGTTTTCCCAATTCTACAGACTTTATCAGCCGTAGGAACAGAAGCAAAGAGCCAATTTCCTTCTAACGAGAGAATATTGGTTAAAATAGTCCCAGAGTTTCGAATTAAATTCAATTTGAAGTAATAAAATTAATATAACATCATATTCTGTATTCATATTTATTTCCCATTATAGAAACCTTTTTTCAATGAATTCATAATTAATTTTATTAATTATTTTCTTAGAGTTGAAGTATATAATATTGAATTTTAATAATTGAGTTACTTTCGAATAGTAACAAACTTTTCTGGAGGATAAGACTATAGAAACTAAACTTTCCTTTCCTTGAATCTGAAATAATGCCTTCGACGGCATTTGAATATTTGATCTGTTATATGGCTATAGATAAAGTACAATGACATTAGGAATCCTTCGATTGGATTCTAAATTTTGATTGGAGACAAAATTGATAGCTTCAGACAATTGGTTTGAAGTCAGCTTAATTGAAACTTATTTTAAATCACATTAAAATAAGCTGAATTATATTTTGGGATAATACAATTAAAAAGAGACGATCACATAGTTATGGCTATTATAACAAAGGACTTAGGCTTTTGTTTACGAGAATAGCAGAAAGGACAATAGGCCTGCAGTTGGGGCCATCACACGTGCTGCGCGTGACCATGATTTCTAGATTTTGTGTCCATCTAAAGCAGACACAACTAGGAATAGAACTTTAAATCAAAAAGAAAAACACAACGTAGTATATTGATATTTTATCCCAATATTATATTTCAGCAGATTTATATTGATATTTTAACCTAATATTATATTTCAGCAGATTTATATTGATATTTTATTCAAATATTATATTTCAAATTTATCAAACAAAGCAGACGGAAACTTTTAAATTTAAATCTTTTAATTTTAATTTAAACTTTCACATTTAAATATTTTATTCTATAGTTGGAAATTAAGCTCTGAGGTTGTGAATCGTTAAATGAAAGTAGTATAATTAGAATTCTATACCGATTGATTACACTAAGTGGGTTCAATTTAAAGGCTAGTCGTTTGCGTGATACGATGTTAGCCGGCACAACGGCTACTCGTATTTTCGTAAACGAAGTTAGCCGAGACATCTTTCGGCGCAATCAACGTAGATTAGCATAGGAAAAAAATATTGAAAGTGCACAAGCTGATCTAAAACCCTCATCAAGGTGGCCACCTATATACAAAAAAAAGAGAAGGAGAAAAAACTAACTCCTCAAAAAAAAAAACAAAAAAAAAAATTAAGGGAAAGACAGCTATTTGAAACCCGTCTGACGAGGTATTCAAAATCAGTATAGGGTCAGGTTTAGGATTGTGTACGGAAAGGTGACAATATTGAATCCACACGCGTTCTTTAAAATAATTTTAAATCATATAAAATTTATTCTATCACACCTCATCTTAAAAGCTGAAGGGTATACAACACCGTCGACAAGACGAGTTTGTTGCAGCAAGAAATTATATAAGACATGTTTAGTCTAAAAACCGGGGAGAGGAAAATTATCTAATTACCTATTTGTTCCAAAGTAGCAAAAATAATACCCTATAATTTCATATTACAACAGCCAACGAATTCCATCTGCATTGTTTGAAAGTGTAGACTGCATGTTGCTATTTTTTGTGTGTCCTTTTTGCAGGTCGTTGCTCATTGTTATTGTGTTTCCGTTAGGTGCATAAAAATTATCTTTTGTTGTTTAAAACATGATAACGTTAAGGAAATCTTCTGATTACAATTGTTGCAAACGCAAGCTAAAAATAAAAATATCGGGTCAGGTAGTGCCGTGCCGAGGTCGTAGCGTAACGCGGGTCGAACTTTTTCTATTAGATACTTCATTTTCAATATTTCAATAATAAATATTGCATCGTGAATACAGGAAACATAAAGTCAAAATAAAAATAATAAAAATCAAGGAAATAACGTTCGGTAAACCGTTAGGTCGCGTGTAGAGCAAGTAGGTGCAGATAGGTCAAGTTAAACGTTGGTTTAGAGATTATTGTTAGTAAACTAGACAGTCAAAAGGCTAGGATCTTTAAAAAAAAATCGGACATAGAGTACGATAGATTCTGTTAGTACGTCGTCGCAGGTATTAGGAAGCACGAAACAAAAGATCAATTGTTACTGGTTTTACAAAAAAAAGATAGAGAAATCTTAACACAAAAGTTCGGGCTAGCTAATAAACAAAACATTCACGAGTTATGAATGTTCAACAAAAAAAACACCATTCATAAAACGTAAATTTTAAAAACAAATCTTTGATGATTCAATTGTGTTTCTAAGGTTAGAGTATAGTTTAAAATGTAAGTTAGCTAATAGATTATTATTAATCTTTAATTAAGATATTACATACAGCAAGAATATTCTTTATTTATACATTACAATCTCATTGTTCTCAAAACTCTAACTGCAGAACTGGGACTTTGAGATAATTGTGAGAACGAGTTATCGAATTGTGAATTCCCGGTGTCACTTTATCTAGAAATTAAGGGTTACTTTATTGATGGAAAGTCTATCAGTGGAAGATTGACAGAACAAAGTGTCTGATATACTTTAATTAAGTATTAATATTAAATGGTTTTAAGTTACTCCTGTCTTTAATAGGAAAGCATTCCAAGTTATTAGGTATGAGATAAGTACCTATTGCTTAGCCTCAATGGTTGACTAAACAAGTTAACGACTTTTCTATCATCTAGAATAATAATAAGGATTGGATATATATGCTACGAGGAGGGATCTCAGCACATAAAATATGATTAATCAAGGAGTGGATTGATTGAGACAGACACATAGATTCATTCACATAGGCTTGTTACATACAATAGCAAGTAAATCATAATTTAATTGCGGGTTCGAACCTCGCAATGAACTAACTGTGTTATTTAAAAGTAAGCTATTATTCAACGACTCCGATAGGTCAGCGATCAGAGCATTCACTCGGACAGTGAAAGGTCCCGGGTTCGATTCCCGGTGGAGCTATTTGGAGAATGGGTTGGTTTTCTGGTATTCCATTTTCAATATGGCAAATAAATAAATTGATTGATTGATTGATTGAATACTAAAGATTGCATTGTGTATGGAAAAAAAAGGTTAAGGTTAATTTTATTTGCTATACACCAATTTATCTGACTTATATAATGATTATGATCAGTGTCAGTTGTGTTTTGGAGTTTTACATTAACTGGAAATAAGACCATGCAGTAAAAAGTTTTCGATATACCATTATGAGCCAGATACTTAATCTTCTTTAAGTTAGATTTAATGAGATTATTCCAGCAACGCATGTTATGGTTGATTGAAGGCGTGATACTGTTTCGAATACAGTTCAATGAATTGGTTGGCGAAATAAATTCACAATCAAATGTGAATTGAAGAAAAAAAATGTTTTAATTATGTTTAAAACTATTACATAGAGTATGGTGTGAGACTGTTTCGAATACAGTTCAAAGATAGAAATATAGTTTTAATTGTGTTTAAACTAATACACTTGGAGTGTTGTGTATATAACTGTTTCGAATACAGTATGAAATTTGAATGGGTTGGAGCAATTAACTTTTAATCAAGTGCGATGTTTGAAACATTATGTGAAACAAAATAAAGGGCAGTTCAAAGACAATTTATCATTGTCTCTGTGGAGAAGAAGCCAGGAATATGTGTAAATATATTATAAATAAGGCTAATTTACTATTAAGAATATAATAATAATTTAATGCAAATCTCAAGACTATGAATAACAGAAGAGTGTAAGAAAAAGGGAGAGGTTATTGTTGTGTTACATACAGGTGAAATTCTAACTTGATAAAAAAAAAAATTATTGATTGTTATTCAGTGCCGAGAAAGGCAGTACGTTTGTTTGAAATGTTGTGAACTAGACAATTGTAGATAAGTTGTATAGTTAAGTGTAATTATAACAATAGAAGATAGTCTATTGATAAGAATGTCTCCAGTGAATATTAAGATTCTGTACGAATCCAGATAAACGGTAAAAATAAACTTGAATACCTAATTAAAATTTAAAAATCGTAGCTTAATCATTACTAGCCAATAAAACTAATGAATTCAACGATTATTATTATTATACTCATGATTTAGCCACTTGAATGATTAAAACTTTTAACATAAGTGATCTTGTTTAGATAAAAAAAGTAATTAGTATTCAAATAAATAATCCTGAAACATAAGATTTAAAGAAATCTTATAAGAAAACATGAGATAGCAAATCATTTAGGACTTAGCAAACCGGAGAGGTATATTGACAAAATTATATAGCAGGTTTGTGGAAATATTATAAGAGCGGCTGAATCTAGGGTGGTTAAGACACACAATAAAAAAACCTCCGAATAATACGATAATAGATATACATTAATACGTGCAATCACGAATTAGATCAAAGGCAGCTATAACGCTGGTGGTTAGCAAAATTCAGGAATCCCACAGTGATAGTATTTATTTTCAAAGCCAGAAAGAAAAACCTAAAAGGAATTAAATAATAGATTAAAAAAAGGGCGTTCATCACATAAAGAATTTTGAAAGACTATTTATAAACATAAACAGATATTCCATGACAACATTCGTAAAAATTCAAAATATTGATTTTCAGAGCAGAACGCATGAAAGTTTGACAATAATTCCTTTTAACCCACCAAAGAGGTTATAAAAAAATCATATCATAAAAAAATAAAAACAGAGCATAACATTGCAATGGCAACGTTACAACGCTATCCATTAATTCAAATATTACATGAATACCGACGAGAGAGCGTTAAAGTAATTAAGCTCTGATATTATTGTCAAACAGATGACCGATCAAAACTAAAACACAATTGGTCATAGGATTTTTTTTGCAAGCTTTGAAATTTTATGACACCTTTAATAACAATGGGTCATAGTGTATCTAAATTAGAGGCCAGACGCTGTGCTTTAAAGAAATTTACAGTTGTTTTTTTGTCCATCAAGTAAAGTTTATTTAGAATATATTCAAAGATTTCTAGAGTAGCTTAGGTAACTGAAATTGTTTACAGTTGCCTAATCTGGGAGAGGCATGTGATGGCACCAAAATGTGCCTTACACTATAGGTATCATAAACGATAAAAAATAAACTTTGAGAGTAAAAAAAACACAGTTCCTAAAATTCAATAGACGCTTGACTAAGTGCCACATATGGTTAAAATAAAACGACTCAGAAATGCAATATTCAAGCCAATATTATTTCGTAATTGTATTTCTTTGACCACTTAAAGAAATCATAAATTTTAGTTAGGCATGACGTTTAGTTGTAAATGCGTCTCAAAATCAAGAAAAAACCAAAACAACAGAGGTTTTTGTAATCATAAATTTGTCACTCGAGAGTGCAAACCGACAAGCTGACGCCTATTTAATACGTATAAAAAAGTCACAGTGAAACGCAACGAATTATATGAGCAACGACTGATATGCAAAAAGGAACCTTGTGTCTTGATTAGTTAAAACTATGAAGACATAATTGAGTTTTCCCGATGTTTGTTTAAGCTAAAAATTGCAGATATTACGCAGAATCATTCTCTATCTTTCAGGAGTCAAGCATGACAGACTCAAAATCACCTACAGCGCATTCTAGTCGGCTAGATTTCTAGTTGGATCTAAGCGCTTTTGAACACATCGCGCCATCTAGTGAGTGGAAGGTTGGAGCGGCGCCTAACGAGTTGATTAGCCAATCAGGTCACAAGGAGGCGGGGTGTTTTGCAAAATGCGCTGGCGCAGATTTAAAGAAGATTGGTCCGTGAAGACAAATAGTTAAGACCTAATTTAGGATACATAGATTTAGCGTAGTTGTAAGAAGGTTATTATTGTAAGCTGGCGGGGAGAAACAAACAAGGGATTATTCAGGGTCGCGCGGCCTGTTATGCTGTTAAAGCGGTCATTTTTAATCTTACGGGAGGAAAGATTTCTGGAGTATTAAAATTGTTAATATTCATTGTATAAAACTTTGTAAATCACCATTGCTTGTAAAGTAATAGAATCAGTGTGGCGAATCAGCAAGGTGTTATAAAGCTAAGTATATTGTGAATCCTTTTGATGTGAACTTATTTGACTTTAAACTTTCATTGTAATAAAGCTGATGATTATAATAAATATCATAAATATCAAACAAACTTTAATGAACATCGTTCTCACATCTTATAAAGTCAAAATAAGTACACAATCGTATTGCAATTTTCTTTGTGTTCACATTTCTTTGTTTAGAATAATTAGATTAATCGGCAGGAATTGGGTTTTTTATTACTTTGCTTCGTTTTCCCAATTCTACAGACTTTATCAGCCGTAGGAACAGAAGCAAAGAGCCAATTTCCTTCTAACGAGAGAATATTGGTTAAAATAGTCCCAGAGTTTCGAATTAAATTCAATTTGAAGTAATAAAATTAATATAACATCATATTCTGTATTCATATTTATTTCCCATTATAGAAACCTTTTTTCAATGAATTCATAATTAATTTTATTAATTATTTTCTTAGAGTTGAAGTATATAATATTGAATTTTAATAATTGAGTTACTTTCGAATAGTAACAAACTTTTCTGGAGGATAAGACTATAGAAACTAAACTTTCCTTTCCTTGAATCTGAAATAATGCCTTCGACGGCATTTGAATATTTGATCTGTTATATGGCTATAGATAAAGTACAATGTCATTAGGAATCCTTCGATTGGATTCTAAATTTTGATTGGAGACAAAATTGATAGCTTCAGACAATTGGTTTGAAGTCAGCTTAATTGAAACTTATTTTAAATCACATTAAAATAAGCTGAATTATATTTTGGGATAATACAATTAAAAAGAGACGATCACATAGTTATGGCTATTATAACAAAGGACTTAGGCTTTTGTTTACGAGAATAGCAGAAAGGACAATAGGCCTGCAGTTGGGGCCATCACACTACCTAGTAGTTATCTACTATACTATATTATTTTCTTAAAAACCAGTTATTATGTAATAGCCTAGTAGTTATCTACTATAGGTACTATATTATTCGTTTTTTCCAAGAGACAATGTCAACTAATCTAGAATTCTTTATTCCTTTAGCGTATTTATCTATTTCTCAAGATTATTTTCGTAAATTAAGTAAAATCTTATTAAAAACAAAACATTTTCCTTTCACCGAAACTATTTCAAAGCGGTGTCGAAATGAAACACCAAAAACCATGTCATAACTATATTTAAACAATAAATACAAAACCATCAGACGGGCTGAGCGTCCATGGTAGCGTTCCTTAAAAAAGGGAGGTCCTCCTCGAACTCCTTGTCGAAGAAGCAGTTGGAGGGGGGGCCGGCGTGCGCCAGGCAGCGGTGTTGACGCAGTAGGAGGTACAGCAGCAGGTTATACTCGCAGGTGGCGTTCTGCACCATCTTCAGCGTGCCCTCCAGCTGCTCCTGCTGGGCGTCCCACGCGCGCAGCCGGTCCACGCTCGCGGAAAGGTACTGGTTCAGCTGGAACGCGATCAACTCATTACGTATTTGCTACAGAAGTCGTATCATCTGGATCTTCCGCTTTAAGGAATTAACGTGCTAGGACTGGGTCCGAATAACATTAGTGCTTTGCTGTGTGTTGTGTGCAGATAAGCTGTAACTTTATTTAAGTATATAAGTTTTATAATGTTATGAGGGGCTTCTTTGGGTCATTATTCTACTAACATAGCGTAAAGATACACTTTTACTCACTTCATGGGCACTCTCCTGAAATAAATGATTTATATTTTATTTATTATTTTTTATTCTCTAAGGAATACAATATGTGATGAAATTTGAAAATCCCTTATAAAAATAGCAGCAGCAGATTAAAACAGCTTTACCTTAAGTATTCGTCTTTCCATTAATTTCCTCTGTATCCACTCGCAAACATATGTGAAGAACGCCAACAGGATGAGGGAAATTGTGAAGAACAGATCAAGGGGGGGTAAATGTGAGAATGCGAGGTCGAACCACGCGGCTGTTGTGGTCGGCGGCGCGTCGGCGGGCGCTGGCGCCAGTTGCTCGTCGGCAGAGTAAAGGTCGGGCACATAGTACTGAGCCGGCAGCAACAGCAGCGCAACCAGCGCGGTGAGGAGCAGACCGCTCGAGCACCCATTCAGTGGCATCGATATCGGCGGCATCCATCAACGTTTTACATAACCACACTACACAAAGTTTTTAAAACTATTTTTACAAAATTATTCTAAATACGTTGTTGATAATAGATTGAAAGATGATCCGAAAGTGACGTACGGGGATATTTTTCTTCTTGTCTTGTCTCGTTGTTGATAGAACCATGAAGTTTCTTCTCTTAACGATTTTGTCTATTTTGAAATGCTCTAAGATTTTGAATAATCCATATATCCATCAGTAGTGAATTTAACCCTTAATTTTGCTCTATATTTTTTACCAACTTTTAAGTACTTGTTTGCAATACCTACTTAAATGATGATCCATGATTTTAGGTTCGTAGCACTTAGTTCGTAGCTTAAAGTGTTCTTGAGAGAAAAGATCCGAAATGAAACAGAACTCTTGTTTTCTGTTAAGTTTTATCTGATAAAATCTGATTTCGTTAGTTTCGTTGGTATCCAATGGGGAAGTAAACCAGACATTATAGGTCTGTGATGTAAACTATTTTTTTACCTAGAAAGAGGGCGCAACTACGACGTACCTACTGTCCTGTATGTTTTTTATTAAAATGTAAGGAATTTTATAAATCCTTGTTGTTTTCTTGAATCATCTTGCAGATTATTTAAATATTTACTTTTTTGCATTCACAATGCAATTTTTATAATTGAAAAATGGAAAATGAACTAGCTCCGATGGGACTCGAACCCACGACCTTTCGCTTTACGGGCGACTGCTCTGAGTGAGACGGGTCGATTTTTTCTAAAATGCTTAATTTTCCATTTTTCAATTATAAAAATTGCATTTTGAATGCAAAAAAGTAAATATTTAAATAACTTGCAATAGTAATTTCATCTTTAGCGATTGTAAAAATACCTGGAGAGGTATTTCTTTCGCGTGTAAGGGTAGTAATACCTTCACATTGATGAAATTAGCGCTGGCTATATAGCGCGTAAGAAGTATTGGATAAATTCGACGCTTCTCGTAAACGACTCCGTAGCTCAGTGGTTAGAGCAGTCGCCCGGAAAGAGAAAGGTCGTGGGTTCGAGTCCCATCGGAGCTAGTTGTAAGACGGGTCGATTTTTTCTAAAATACTTCATTTTCCATTTTTCATCTTGCAGATTCTGATCTATAATACCTCAGTTTTGTACCTTAAAAGGTTTACCTACATCAATAATTAATGGATCCTATAACGAAAATGGAATCTAACCTCAAATGTTTGAAATGCTTGCTTACCATTTACTTACCAGTTATTGTCTCTTCCCTTCTACGAAGTATACATTTTAGCTCGGAACTCTGAAGCAGACAATAACTAATACATTTCTTTCATCAATAATTTAGTTATACCTCAGTTCACAAAAGTGCCATCTACAAGAAGCTTTGCCTGTTTTCTGCCCAGAGTAAGTGCAAATTTTTTGTTCTGTAAGTTTTAAGGCAGCACAATCAGTAACCTATGCTTGGACACCAAAGACAACAACCAACTACCACTGTCACTGTCAAAGTCAAAATCATATGGAAAGGATTTACCAACAAATAGTACACAAATTCACGAAAAAAAATTAAATAAAAACCTGTATAAACGATCTATTATAGAATAATGTAAGTTGAATCGACGACGAGAAAAACCTGAAGGTGTATTGTCTTTCGCTGGTATTTAAATTTGATAACAGTTTTCAGTATATTGTAGTGCTTACACATGCTAAGTTATGAACATCATCTCATCGTTTTTCCTGTTTTTTTCAGGGTCAAGCTACGCACAATGCTGTGACAATTGAGACAAACAAAGAGATAGACGTTTTGTTTCTCAGCAATCAAGTACCATCCACTATGAAAAAAGTTGTATTGTTTAAAAGTGTGTCCGATGAGTATGAAAAAGCATTCGCAGATAATAACTTTGAGGTGATATTCGTCGAACCTCTCCAGTTCACGTTTATAAACAAAGATCATTTGAATGAAAAACTTCAACAAAGTTATGATGGGCTCATACTTACAAGCCCTCGGGCAATAGATGCAGTCGCAAAATGTTGGGATCCTTCCAAATTTGTTTCATGGAGCACAAGAAAGATTTACACTGTAGGAGATGCGAGTCAGCGGAAAATAACCCAGAACTTAGGCCTCGAGGCAGCAGGAGCAAGTACAGGAAATGCAGAAAATCTGGCCAAAAAGATTATCAGTGAAAACACAGAAGCATCAAAGTTATTTTTTCCATGTGGGAATTTAAGGTCTGAAACACTTCCTAACTTACTGCAGATGGCAAACATTGTAATAGATGCAGTGACTGTTTATGAGACAAAAGAAAATGAAAATCTCCAGCAGTTATTGATGGATCTAAATGACTTGGAGAATGAGCTTCTGTGTGTGGTGTTCTTTAGTCCGTCCGGTTGTGAATATGTGTACAGGCAGCTGCAAACTTTGCCCCACAAGTTCTCTAATGTGCCTCACTTTGCCATTGGAAACTCCACGGCGCACAAAATTGAAATGTTTGGTATAGACGTAGCGGGAGTAGCTGCTAAACCAAAGGCTGATAGTGTCGTAGAAGCAGTACAAAAATACTTTGCTTCGCTTTAAGACTTCAATATCATTGTTAAGAGTGGTGCTGGTTTATTGTTATTTCTTTATACAAAGCTTTAGTGGTTATAATACTAGTGTTAAACATGAAATGAATGTTTTTTTAAAACAAAGTTATAGATTTATTTTAATTTTTAGTTTTTTGCATTCACAATGCAATTTTTATTACTGAAAAATGGAAAATGAAGTATTTAGAAAAAAAAAGTTGTGAGACGGGTCGATTTTTTCTAAATACTTCATTTTCCATTTTTCAAAGCTATAGATTTCATAGTTAATATCAAAAATGTAAAGGAGCTGTACAAACATATTATTTAAATCAATCAATTACTCAAATTATCTTTGTTGCATACTGAAACTGAATACAATATAAATCAATTACTTATACTAAAATTGATTTAGATTTTACTTTAACATGTTGAATGCCGCGTAGGTTACTGGTGACCAGAGTTTAAAAGTTAGTTTATAATATTTTTTCCCCAAATGAAGTTGTATTGTATGTATTGTATGGAAGTGATATTGTATATTGTATCAGAAATTTTCTATAAACGTTTTTCTAATTGTACATTTATTTAAGCTAATAGGGTTAACTATTAAATGAAAAAAAGTCTGACAAGATATATTTGGTGTATTGTCTATCATTTTCTTTAAATTTATTATCTCTTCATACCTTCTTAATTCAGTTATGTATAAATTAAAAAACTTTTTAACTAACAAGATCAACTTATCATAATAGTATATTTAAGTCAATAACAAACAAAAGATACCTGATAAGGCTAGTAAAATAAGGTACCTAAAAATATATAGTAAATCTCATGTTTGTACTGTACAAATAAATTTGAATAGAATTTTTCTTATATTATTATCCTAATAACATAATCATAATATTTAAACATAGATGAAATAGAATAAGGTATTTTTTGAAACATTATAATATACTTAATAGACTTGCATCTTACTCTCTGAACTTGGCAAGCAGCAGGGAAAGAGCAGAGCAGTGTTTTAATTAACATTACAGTAAGCTCCACTGCTCCATTTCTTTGTAAGACGTGTTTCTGACGTCCAGTAGAGACAGCACCATTCCTTCTTTCGTCGTGCCTCTGTCTCGCGTGCGCGCTATGGAGCACATGATCTGCTGCTCAAACCTCCCCACTGCTTGCACTCAACAAGACCTTTGTGAAGCCAGTTAGAGAGGGCTTGAAGTCGCGCACTACTGGCAAAATATTTTAAATATCTACCGTTTTGACACGAAAAGAAGAAGTTGGAAGACCAGAAAATGGCGACAGCTAGTGCATTGCCATGTCATCCATGGTGCGGGTGGTGGGGTACAATGGAGACTGAAGCAGGCGCTCTGTGAGATGTTGTCATCCATGGTGCAGATGTTGGGGCACAATGGAGACTGAAGCAGGCGCTCTGTGAGATGTTGTCATCCATGATGTAGATGTTGGGGCACAATGGAGTCTGAAGCAGGTGCTCTGTGAGATGTATCTGATGTGTCTAGACGTCGTTGTCTATGTATGTGATGTCTAGACGTCGTGGCCTATGTATCTGATGTGTCTAGACGTGTGGTCTATGTATGTGATGTGTCTAGATGTCGTTGTCTATGTATCTTATGTGTCTAGACGTCGTGGTCTACGTATCTGATATGTCTAGACGTCGTGGACTATGTATGTGATGTGCCTAGACGTCGTGGTCTACGGGCGGCGACGCGCGCGGCTCGCGGGCGGGCAGCGCGGCGTCGAGCCGGCTCGTGGCCGCGCGGTACGTGGCCGTCGCGCCCGCCAGCGACAGCGCTGAACTCGCCACGCTCAGCGGCTGACAAACAAAACAAGTTTGTGTCAATTTATTTAATTTTTTTTACTTTTTTGCATTCACAATCTTATTTTTATTATCGAAAAATTGAAAATGAAATATCAAACAACTATAGCTCCGATGGGTTCCAGTGGTTAGAACATTCGCCCGGACAGCGAAAGGTGGGATCGAGTCCCATCGGAACTAGTTGTGGGACGGGGCGACTTTTTCTAATATTACTTACCTCATTTTGAATTTTTCAAGTTTGTGTGAAAGCCCTCAGTACCTACCTACAGGATCGCCGATCCCGCTGGCCGACCATGATGGGCGATCGTGTACAGGGCCAGTTTGCAAAGGTTTGCCGTTGCAAATGCACACAAACTGACTCTGTACCTACACGATCGCCAGCAGGTAGGTACTGTAAGCGCACAGGTAAGTTCGAGACGACACCGACGCCGGTGGGGTAAATGATAACCCGCCTCCCCCCTGATTATTCAGCTTTTAGGGGACTTGGGGAACTGGGTGAAATGGTCCCGACCTAGGTCACCCGTCGGCTTCGCTGGCGTCCCCCCTAAGTATAATAATACACGATCGCCGATCATGGTTGGCCAACGGGATCGGCCATCCTGTACTGGGGGCTTAATATTTAGAGCCGAAACAACCGCGTTTCGACGTCGTCGGATCGCAAAAACAAGCGGCGCGCCAGGCGAGTATACACCTAGGCTTTGTCTGACGAACTAGATAGGAGCTTGCGACGTTGAAACGCGTTTCTGTTTCACCTTTTATATCTTTAAACTTATGTTGGCCCGCGCTGTACCTACAGTAGAGTTAGATATAGAAAAATAGTTAACTGTGCGAATCTGACGCTGGACAGGGGAAGCTAAAAGGTAAACCTAGGTAACTATATTTTTAGTTACCTATCTGCCCTTTGACTAAGTAACTGAAACTTCAAACAAGAGCTTTTACCAACTGAGCTATATCAGATGCATGAAACAGCAAATTAATTGGCTTAAGAGAATTTTAGGGCAGGGCTATACGGATACCTATCTCATTGAGATGCTATGGCAGCGACGGATGTTAGCAGAGCTTCTGGTGACTTTACCTCGTGTCAGACAGCGCGTAAGAAGTATTGGATAATGTTACGTATGTAGTAGATATAGTTATATATACGCGGCTGCGCCCGCGTGACCCGCCTCCTTGTGTTTCAATAAAAGTCAGTGCGTTGATAGCCGTCTCGAGAGTATCACTTGTTGCCCCTTCCTCCGACCGTATACGTATTATTGGCGACGAGTACCCGCGTTTGTAAAAATGTCGTTTTTAAATATCGGAAATTTGTGTAGTTTCGATCACAGTTTGCACAATTGGAAAACATTTAAGTGCAGATTAACGCAATATTTCATTGCGAACGACGTGGAGCAGGCGGCAGATTCCAAAGGGGTGAAGAAACGTGCTATTCTCCTCAGCGCACTCAGTGAGGCCACGTATAAGCTCGCATCGGATCTCGCGTTGCCCAAGGATCTTCAGGATGTACCTTTTGACGAGATCGTGGGAATTTTAGACTCACATTTCACTCCGAAGCAAATTGGATTTAGCGAGCGCCACCAGTTTTACGCCGCTACTCAACTGGAAACGGAGTCACCTTCACAGTGGGCAGCCAGATTACGCGGTCTAACCGCACAATGCAACTTCAGCAACGTGGAAGAAGCATTACGGGATCGGTTTATTATGGGCATGCTGCCGGGCGCCGAAAAGGAGAAGATGTACGTGCAGGACTTAGCCGGGCTCACGTTGGCTAAGGCCGTGGACTTAGCGGAAAGTCTGCGAAGCGCTCGCGCGGCCGCGATTAGCGCAACGGGAGCACCTACGCCGACGGCGTCACACGAACAGCTGTTCAAGATCGCTCAACCTAGCGCTGAAAGCCGACGAAGTCCAAAAGTGAAGTGTACGGTGTGCGGCTATTCTAACCATAAAGCGGAATCGTGTCGTTTTGCTAATTATACATGTAGGAAGTGTAATACGAAAGGCCATTTGCGCCGCATGTGTAATAAAAAAGTGCATTACGTCGAGGAGGTGAACGAGGGCGACGACGCCGACGGTGAGTTGTTTAATATATTATTCGCACAATGAAAGGTGAGCCACTGGTTGAGACGGTGATTGTTAACGGACAAAAAATTTGTTTTGAAATTGATAGCGGGTCGGCGGTCACTGTCATGTCTGAAAGAACGTTCAGGTTACATTTTAAGAACAAGCCGTTAACAACAACTAACAAAAGACTTGTGAACTACACAGGTGAAGTGTTAGGTTGTGTGGGTTGTGTGCCGTTATCTTTGCAGTGGGCGGGCCGTACTCGCCAACTTAGTGTTTATGTGGTACGCGGTGACGGACCGTCTTTGCTGGGTCGCGATTTTATTGCTCAGTTCGAGTTACAGTTAAGCCCGGTCCAATATTTTGAAGAAAATAATTTAATAACATCCTTGCAAGTACGTTACCCCGATTTGTTCTCTGGGAAATTAGGAAAATTCACTAAATATGAAGTGAAGTTAACTTTGAAGGAGGGCTCGAAACCCGTATTCTGTAAGGCGCGACCTGTGGCTTTCGCTTTAAAAGACAAAGTCGAAAGTGAGATTAATCGGTTAGTTGAGTTAGGGGTGCTTCGCCCAGTTGAACATTCCGATTATGCTGCGCCCATCGTGCCGGTATTAAAACGCAACGGTTCCATACGAATATGTGCAGATTTCTCAGTAGGTATTAATAAGCAACTAGTAATTGAGCAGTATCCGTTACCTACAGTTAACGAGTTATTTTCTAAATTATATGGAGGGAACCAATTTACTAAATTAGATTTGTCTATGGCGTATAACCAGTTTTGTTTAAATAACGAGTCACAAAAGCTAACTTGTATCAATACGCATCGTGGGTTATTCGCGTATACGCGGCTCGTGTTCGTGTCCATCGTTCCAGCAGCGCCACGGTCTCCGATTTGCTTGAAAAAAATACACCATGCAGGCCAATTTTTTACCAGTCGGGAAAAAATACGATTGATTTTTTCCCCCCACTGGATCCGAGGATATACGGGGATTTCTGTGGCGCTGCTGGAACGACGTCGTCCTGGCAGCGCCCCGCTATTTCTCATTAATTACAAAAGCTATAATAAATCTAATAAGACACATATTTTTGGCTTTTTTTTCCATTTCACATAAGCTAATGTCCACCTGTAAATGTCGACAGATTCAGGAGTAATCGTAGGTCACTTGGGGCGCTGCTGGGACGACGTCGTCCCAGCAGCGCCACGGCCGAATCTCAGCAATTCGATTTTTTTACTGAAAACAGTGTGCCTGTATATTTACTTCCTTCATCATACAGTAAGGAAAAAATTGAATTTCTACATTTCATCATGGAATAATGATTTTATAGGCATCGAAAAATTATAACCTCAAAAAAATTTTTTTTTGCTCTAACGCCTTTAATTGATGTATTAAATAGCATTTGCGCATTCTTTTATCTTCCTATAAAGGGAAAAAAATAAACCACTCTCGCAGCATTAACTATTCCAGAGAAATCCTAGGTTTAGATTGTGTTCATACATTTAGGCATCGTTCCAGCAGCGCCACACCCAGTACAGCATGATCCAGGGCACCTGTCACCAAACTGAGCATGCCAATATTTACTACTACCATAGCGAACACGGGAAAAAATCTGATAACGAGTATAACACAGCGAATTTCCGAGAAATAAGCCTTTGATTCAATATGCCATACAATTGGTACATTCGAGTAGAAAAGTTTTTGTATTTAAAAATAATCCATCACAGATTAGTAGGTAATTATCATCTTGTGGCATTATTTGACACTCGCTGGGTCATGGTCCTTATTTGTGCATTATTTTATAAGTTAATAAATAATTTTCTTATTACATTTTATGTTTTTAACTTTGACTTTTTATTAGGGTTCCGTTGCCTAATGGGAAAAAACGGAAACCTTATAGATTCGTCATATATGTATGTCTGTCCATGTATGTCTCAGCCCTGTATTCCCGTTGAATTGAATAAATTTAATAAATTTTGGTCCCGATCCTTGTCCCCATTAAAAGTCATGGGGAAAACCGAACGTCATAATGAGGGATTTTCTGAAGCCCCCAGTACAGGATGGCCGATCATGTTGGTTGGCCGACCATGATGGGCCATCCTGTACTGGGGGCTTAACAGATGATTAAAAAAGAAAAAAGTTAGTTCCTAAAAACTCAACAGATGGCGTTCATCAGACATGGTTTTGCTTTTTTTTAACTTTCTGGCAAGGAGTCGTAACGTAACGTAAAGCCCCCAGTACAAGTTGGCCGACCATGGTCGGCGACCATGACCAATACATCGTACATTGACACTTTAGAACGAACAAGTTTAAAAAGGTACTGGGGGCTTAACAGTAAAACCCAGCATGGCCAAAATGACAGCTCATTCGTGCAAAGAAAAACGTTGCTTCTGCACAAGGAATAGAGTCTAATTTTCTAGCGTAAGCTACATTGTCATAAAAAATATCTGATGTGGTTTTTCTTGAGCTTTATTCCAATAGCATTAACATCTTTTTGCTTTGCACAAATGAGCCGCTATTCCAACCCTGCCAAATTTTACAGACTGTAGTGTCATATAGTGACATGACAATGACAGTACAGTTACCTTTGAATTGTAGAGTTATTTGGGCGGTAATTTAGGGCTGCTTATTTATTTATCTGTCGTTGTTAAAAAGTAAATTTCGTATTTGGACGCATTTTGAGAAGAACTGGAGGCCACGTGCAAAACTTGTAAAAGAAAAATAAAACTTGTAAAAAGAAAATAAAGCTTTGTGGAAACATAGGTACCTAACAAATCTTCGAGATCATTTAAAGAGACTACACTGCATATCAGATAACACTGAGGAGCCTAGTATAAGTTTAGGATTCTGTGTTCTCATAAAATTAATACCATTTCATTTTCAAATAAATCCGTTAATTAAATTTTGTTAGTGATTGTTGCCGGATAATCGATCCGAATCGATTAATGAGCGATTTTCTGAGGCTATTTAAAAAAAAGCTTCCAAATGCTTCACTAGATGGCGTTGAACGAAGTATGTACATGGTATAGTTTGGTATGAATCATATTTAATTTATTTACTTTAAAAAACCCAAAGGAAACTTAAAATAAATTAAATAAGTACTGATAGGTACTACTGTGAGGAACAGAAACGAAATAGGTAAAGATTAAGGTAAATAAATAACATCTGTCTGACGTTCCGTTTTACGTAACAAAAGTCGCGTCAAAGTAAAATTTATAACGTTCCGTTCCTTCTAACTGCATAGAGGTGGGACAGCGCCATCTAGTGAGCGAGCTTTCAGAAAATCACCCATTGTATTGTAGATTATTTTTGGGGCTCAAATCAATGATATGTCATTGGCTCAAATAATCTAAGTATCGATTACCCAATCAAAAGTATCTGACGGGACCGAGTTAATGTTGTACCGAGCTCGGCCGAGTACTGTGTTTACATGTACCTAGTATTCGGCCGAGCCGAGAGCACTTGTCTCGCCACTCTACTCGGTAGGTGTAATCAGGCTATGATGGATGATGTGGTTTTTTACTCACTTCTATCATGCTTCTATCCTACACTCCATAGGTTAACCTTTCTCTATGGCATGTGGAAACAAATGGGCAACGTTTTTTTTGGCTCGTACGGTCTTTATTACGTTAATATTACTTTGCTTGCATTGCATTATTTGCACCATAATAATGCTGAGCTGCGATCCGCATAGCGATACCGATGTTGTGCCCCAATGATGCAATGCAATGCTTGACAAGCCCGGTAAACATGAAGTATGAAGCCCCCAGTACAGGATGGCCGATCATGTTGGCCGACCATGATGGGCCATCGTGTACAGGGGCGGTTTGCGTTGCTCGCAGACGGCAATCACACGCAAACCGCCCCTGTACACGATGGCCCATCATAATGGTCGGCCAACATGATCGGACAGCCTGTACTGGGGGCTTAAAGCCCCCAAGTTTGTGGCACTAAAAAGAATTTAAATAAAACTTTTCTACTCGAATGTACCAATTGTATGGCATATTGAATCAAAGGCTTATTTCTCGGAAATTCGCTGTGTTATACTCGTTATCAGATTTTTTCCCGTGTTCGCTATGGTAGTAGTAAATATTGGCATGCTCAGTTTGGTGACAGGTGCCCTGGATCATGCTGTACTGGGTGTGGCGCTGCTGGAACGATGCCTAAATGTATGAACACAATCTAAACCTAGGATTTCTCTGGAATAGTTAATGCTGCGAGAGTGGTTTATTTTTTTCCCTTTATAGGAAGATAAAAGAATGCGCAAATGCTATTTAATACATCAATTAAAGGCGTTAGAGCAAAAAAAAATTTTTTTGAGGTTATAATTTTTCGATGCCTATAAAATCATTATTCCATGATGAAATGTAGAAATTCAATTTTTTCCTTACTGTATGATGAAGGAAGTAAATATACAGGCACACTGTTTTCAGTAAAAAAATCGAATTGCTGAGATTCGGCCGTGGCGCTGCTGGGACGACGTCGTCCCAGCAGCGCCCCAAGTGACCTACGATTACTCCTGAATCTGTCGACATTTACAGGTGGACATTAGCTTATGTGAAATGGAAAAAAAAGCCAAAAATATGTGTCTTATTAGATTTATTATAGCTTTTGTAATTAATGAGAAATAGCGGGGCGCTGCCAGGACGACGTCGTTCCAGCAGCGCCACAGAAATCCCCGTATATCCTCGGATCCAGTGGGGGGAAAAAATCAATCGTATTTTTTCCCGACTGGTAAAAAATTGGCCTGCATGGTGTATTTTTTTCAAGCAAATCGGAGACCGTGGCGCTGCTGGAACGATGGACACCTCGTGTTCGGCCTCGCTAGCGCGCCGGCTATCTTCCAGCGCGCTATGGAAAGTCTGCTCGCGGGCATTAGCGGCGTCCTTGTCCTGTTAGACGATGTTTTAATTACCGGTTCTAACCGGGACGAGCATCTAAACAGACTAAATCAAGTGCTGGAAAGATTACAGGGTGCCGGATTGACTTTACAAAAAGAAAAATGTGTTTTCTTTTGCGACGAAATAAGTTACTTGGGTTATGTAATTAATAGGGAAGGATTGAAAAAATCACCAGAAAAAGTGAAAGCCATATTAAATGCACCAGTACCTAAAAATGTGAGTCAATTGCAGTCGTTCTTAGGTTTGGTTAATTATTACAGGTGTTTCGTTCCGAATGCATCTAGTGTTTTAAGTCCGCTATACGAGCTTTTAAAAAAAGGTTGTAAATGGGTTTGGTCTAGTAGAGAAGAGAAAGCATTTCATGAAATAAAAAAAGAATTAGGGTCTGAACAAGTTCTAGCGCACTTTAATCCGGACGCAAAGATTATTCTTACAGTAGACGCGTCGCCTACCGGGTTAGGGGCAATATTGTCTCAAATCGGGGAAGATGGTTATGAGAAACCGATCGCTTTTGCATCGCGTACGCTTAATAATGCTGAACGCCGCTATTCTCAGATACAGAAGGAGGCTACTGCAATAATATTTGGTGTAAGGCGGTTTCACCAATATTTATATGGGAGGTCAGTGCCATTCACCTTACGAACAGATCACAAGCCCCTCCTATCTATATTTGGTCATAAAAGAGGCGTACCGGAAGTCTCAGCAAATCGTTTGCAACGATACGCCCTGTTTCTAGGGGGCTACAATTATTCTATAGAGTATATTAAAAGTAAAGATAATAGCGCAGATTATTTGTCGCGAGCAAGCTTGTTGGCTACAAATACTACGCCCGATGGCGATGGCGGCTATGATTTTTGTGATAGGGCTGCGTACGTTTGTTTTGTGGTTGATGGTTCGTCCCCGATAACGATTGAAGAGTTACGCAACGCGACAAACACGGATAACATATTAAAAAGGGTGATCGAGTACGTGCATAATGGCTGGCCGAGATCGACTAAAGATTTTAATTTAAAACCATATCATATTTGTAGATTAGAGTTGTCATACGAAAACGGGTGTCTCATGCGCGGTCACAAGGTGGTAATACCAGAGGCGTTGCGTGAGCGGGTCATGTCTGAACTCCATACCTCACATTTAGGTATTGTGAAAACGAAAGCCCAAGCCCGCTCTCGTTTCTGGTTCCCGGGTATAGATGAGGCTTTGGAACGCATGATAGGCCTCTGTGAAGTATGCGTACAGCTGAGGGCATCGCCCCCTCGAGCACCCATTGCATCGTGGCCGTATCCACCGCATCCCTTTCATAGGATTCATTTAGATTTTCTGGGGCCAATCAATGGGCGTATGTATCTAGTTACAGTTGACGCATATACAAAATGGTTAGAGGTTTATGAAATGAGTACCTGTACTACACCAGCCGTAATAGAAAAGTTATATGATTTAATGTCAAGGTTTGGGTTGCCTCAGACAATAGTAACAGATAATGGTACACCATTTACATCTCAAGAGTTTGCTAATTTTTGTAACCTGAACGGAATTACTCATATGACGTCACCACCGTACCACCCGGCAAGTAATGGACAAGCCGAATCATTCGTTAAAATAGTTAAACGGGGTATAAAGTCAATTTTGCATATTTGTAGTAATGTTAGGGAATGCCGCTTAAAACTGCTAAAGTACTTATTTGATTATCGTAATTCGATTCATTCGACGACGGGAAAATCACCGGCTCAATTAGTGTTCGGTCGCAACCCTAGGTCACGGCTCGATCTTATGATGCCGCGTTCCTCAGTAGCGTCGTCGCCCTCCTCCATATCACTCGCTAAGCATGTGCGTTCCCAACAGTGTTCGCAAACTGATCAACACGGTGGTAAATTAAGAACATTCCTGGTTGGACAGTATGTTTATTATAAAAAACATGTAAACAATAATAAGTTTCTGTGGGTGAAAGGAGTCGTACAAAAAAGACTTGGAAAAATGTTGTATTTAATTAAAGATTTAGTTACTTTGCATTGTATGAAGAAACATCAAAACCAACTAATATTTTATAATAAAGGTTCAGGGTCAAATGTAATTAAACAATTACCGGGGGACAGTACCGTTAGAGCTCATAACGATTACGAAAAAGATTCTGGCGTTCTGGCGCCTCCGTCTGAGTCAATATTGACATCATCACATCTACCGAGAGGGGACGGAGAAGATACCGAACAGATGGTGTCTCGCTCACCGCAGGAGGAGATGTGTTTCCCGACACCGAGAGGGGACAGAGAAGACACCGAACAGATGGTGTCTCCTTCACCGCAGGAGATGTCTTCCCTGTCGACGACGAGGTTGACACAAGATTTATCGCCATGCAGAGTGACAATGACGAGAGGAGTCCGTCGGCCACTTTCATCAGAGGATGACAGTGATGATTTCTTCGATGTCGAGGATACAGAAGCCACCGGAAATGCAAGCGAACCTGCGGAACCTCCTGAAGGAAGGTCAAAACGTGCCCGACCCCATGTTAACTACAAACAGTTCTTTTAATAATAAAATTAAGTCTTTCTTGTTGGGGGAGGAATGTTACGTATGTAGTAGATATAGTTATATATACGCGGCTGCGCCCGCGTGACCCGCCTCCTTGTGTTTCAATAAAAGTCAGTGCGTTGATAGCCGTCTCGAGAGTATCACTTGTTGCCCCTTCCTCCGACCGTATACGTATTAGATAACTAGTAGTAGAAGTAGTAACAAGAAGTAGAAGACGATAGAGACGGCTGTGACCTACCCAAAAGTGACTCTTTCTTTCACCACATATTTTTGTTTCTATTTTGTTTTTATTTCCCTATTATTGTCTATGTTTACTGGTTTATCAGCCCATGATAATATCTAATGTTTTGCTGCTATGTATGTGAGATTTTAGAAATGTTGTAAGAGCCGAACTACTGCCCTTCATAGTACAGGTTATTCCTATTATGAAGGTCAGGGGAACCACTATTTTAATGATCCTTACTCTAGCCATATAGCTGCTATATTAGTATAAATAATTGATGTAACTATAGTTTTAGGCTTTTTGGAAATAAATGATTATTATTATTATTCCCTTTATTACATTTTAAATACTTACAAAATTATATTTCTAAACATTAAATTTTTACAATGTATAACACTAAAAAATATAACATTTAAAAATACAAAAATGCAGTTCCCCAACGGCAGCAAGATCAAGGTCCCGGCTACCGATGGTTAAGGATCCAGAGACAGGAACCTTCTCACTATACGGGCCGTGTCCAGAAGTACTGCCTTCTGCATCTGACTCCCGATCCATCCACCTAACGCAAGCCTCTTAAGGTGTTTATCGAGGCTCTTGGCTATCAGACCATGGGCAGATATGACTATCGGAACAATAATTGCTGAATCAATGTCCCACATGTCCACAATCTCGTGAGCTAAATCAAGATATTTGTTTTCTTTATCTTTTTCAGCTTTCACAAGGTTGTCGTCATGGGGAACAGTGACATCAACAATTATCGCGCGGCGTTCGTGTCGATCTATCAATACAATATCAGGCTTATTAGCTACAATAGTCCTGTCTGTAATGATAGATCGATCCCAATACAATGTGGCATGGCTATTTTCAAGGACCTGTTCTGGTGCATACCTGTAGTACGGCACCTCGGATGCCACAAGACAATGTTTCAGAGCAAGTTGTTGGTGTATTATCCTGGCCACTTGGTTATGTCTATGCAAATACTCGCCGTTTGCGAGACGAGAACAACCGGAGATTATATGCCTAAGGGATTCACCCGGACGATGACACGCTCGGCAAATATCCACTGTGCCATCCCTTAGGATATACTTTCGGTAGTTATTCGTCATCACAACCTCATCCATAATTGCACAGACAAAACCTTCGGTTTCACCAAAAAGATCACCGAAACGGAGCCAGGATACTGAGGCTAATAAATCTACGTCGGGCCCATGGAGAGCCCGGTAGAATCTGCCATGTAACTCCTTGCTTTGCCACACAGTGCTGCGGTCGGAAGTACTAAGTACTACAGGTTTGCGCCAGTTTTCTTTTGCTAAAAATAGAGGAGTCAGTCCATTGTCAACAGCAACTACATCTCTATGAGACCCCATATCGACTTGGAGAAAATACTCCCTAAGATTGCATATCTCGCGGTTATGCAATGTCTTAGCATTTAAGAAGCCACGACCACCGCACTTCCGCGGGATATACAATCTCATGGTCGATGAACGTGGGTGATGTATGCGGTGTGCTGTTAGCAATGTACGAACTTTTCTATCCAGGGCATCCAGTTCAGTTTGAGTCCATTTAAGTATGCCGAAGGAATACATCAGTACCGGCATGACCCATCCATTGTATGCGCGAACCTTGTTTCCGCCTGACAAAAGACTTTTAAGGACTTTTGAAAGGCGCCCCAAGAAACGCTCACGCAACGACTGTTTCATGTCAGCATCGTTGATGCCTAATGCCTGTGACATACCTTATTATTATTATTATTATTATAACTTCGACGCTTCTCGTAACGACTACGTAGCTCAGTGGTTAGAGCAGTCGCCCGGACAGTGAAAGGTCGTGGGTTCGAGTCCCATTGGAGCTAGTTGTGAGACAGGTCGCTTTTTTGCTAAGGCCTCATTTTCACCTGCAAGTAAGTCTTCTGCGATAAATGTCCGACAGTCTGTCAGATAGCAACTTGCAAGTGTAAACACACTTGCAAGTTGTAGTTTACTTAATTTTCAGTATGAATGGTATGTTTTAGATTAGTTAGCGACCGACGGCTGCAGCCGGCGAGTCGCTGCCATGGCATCCTCATGAGATACAGCTCTCATATTTCACTCACCAGCACCAAATAAACTGTAGTGTTGCTCAGATCACAGATGGCGACGCTGACGACGGCCGTCACCAGCACCAGCACGCCCATCACCGTCGACGTGGTTATGTCCTACTTGCAGTGAGAAAGAATGGAGTTTAATATTATTATTATTTATTTTCGGCATATATTATATTGTTTCTATTGGTGAAGATCGTACATAATTGGCTTTCTGTTGTTATGTGTCTAACCTACGTCTAGATTTTGCTGTTGGTCAAACTAATAAGCACCAAATGATCATTTAGGAACACGTAAGGCTCAGCGCAGACGGAACGGAAAACCTCAACCGCGAGGATTTTTCCGTTCTGTCTGCGCTGAGCCTTACAGAGTGTTCGGTTAACACAAAGTTTTTGACATAAGATGTAGGTACTAAAACTTAAAATAGACACTGAAAACCTATATTATAACCTAAACAAGCCAACCCAAACATAACATAGGTACCTACTTACCTACCTAATACAACATTTCAAGTTTGGTTCATCTGGGGGGCTACCGCGTAACTTTATGGATATGAACTTCATACGTTTTTGGGAACTTTAAGTCAATTTTATAAAGAAAAAATAGCCGCTATCAGTTCCTTGTTTTGTGACGTCGGTTATAACGATAACCATAGATGTATTATTCCTGTAGATGGAGCATAAGAAAATGAACAATTCCTTCTATAATCGACTCTCGTCTCTCAAATGGCAACATGTCGTGTGTTAAAAAGAGATAACAATAGCCCAACGTGTGCGTCTTAGTGAGCGGCGCGCCACTTGAAAGTAAACGTCATGTTTGTTTGTTAACCAGCTGGTTAACAAATGCTTCAGAAAGAAAAGCTTTTTTTGTACAAAAATATAGAAAGATTTGATGGTGTGGTGCGGTAAATCTGTTGTTTGTTAAGAATGGCCTGTACTGTTCCCGGTTATTCAAGCAGAGTGAGTGTTTTGAAAGAGAATAATGAACACATATCATTTTAGAGGTAAGTCACACTCATTGTTTTGTGTTTTTGCGAACACATTTTTATAGCTTACTGGTCCGTATTTGCAAAACTAAATCGCTGTACGTGTATATATAGTTTAACATTGACTTGGATGAAGAAAATCGGGTGTATTTAGGCTAAAAATATATAATTTAAAGCCAATTGGGATTTTTTGACATTTGACCAACCTGATAGTGTTGTAGTCCGATTTTATTATGTAATATCGATAAAAAATGGTAGTGTTAACAATTTTATATTTAAACTTAATTTTTCTCAATTCTAAACAGATTTCCAACCGCCGGCGCCGCGCCGCCGTCGATGTAAAGAAAACGTAAATAAGAAACGTAAGAAAAGGCGACGATTGGAGACCTTCGCAACAAACAAGAATATGCTCGATGCACTTATTGTGTTGATGCATAAATTGTGGATTTATACCTAAAAAATTGAATACATTAAAAGTATAAAAATTTGCGTGAAATCTGTATTTTTTTACTTGATATCATTCAGTAGATTTTTTAATTTAATAAATTGATTAGAAATCTCGTTCAGTTTTACGACTACACCTCCTGGTATAAATAGTATAATTATCATCATTATCATATAATGTCCTCACTGCTGGGCCTTCCCTGTGCAAGAAAACACCACAGGTAGAACGGGCCATTAGTGCCATAACCCACCACGCGAAGCCAATGCGGATTGGTGGGTGAGGGTGCCAACGACTGCTAATGCAACCGAGACCAACGGCTTAACGTGCCTTCCGAAGCACAGAGGAGACCGAGATAATAAAGTTTTGGTCACCATTCAGATGTCCAACTGCAACGAATGTTGCTTAACGTCAACGACCGGATGCAGAATCCGCGTACCAATGAGCCATCGATCTCAAGTATAATTATAGTACCTAATTCATATTTGGCACTGATTTAAAATTAAAGGGCTTGCTTAGACCATGAACCTGAACAACTTTCTCTTTGGACCATAGCATACGTCAAAATATAAAAAAAATATTCTGCCACACTAGATCGATCAGCTGAGCGTGCGCTTTTGTCTGGAGGGAAGAAATTTTTGCCATATTCGACCTATGCTGAAGTTTCATAGCATAAACAAAATTCTAAGGCCGTGAGCACTTTGGACACGATTAGTACTAAAAACTGACAGAAAAGCGGATTATGAACCGCCAAATTACACTAAGTCTAGCCGCATTGAAAATCGCGTAGCGCTCTATTCAATGCGGCGTACTTTCGATCAGCCGTATTGAATACGGCGTATCTTGAATCCGCCGCATTACAATGCGGTGCTGTTTTCCAATACAGCTAGTTGCTATGTAATACGGTGAAATATACAATACGCCTGCGATATATACATATACATTGTAATTTTATGTATCGCATTGCATTCAAATTATTTTTACATCTTTTATCGATAACTTGTTATAAAAAAAACCACAGCACTATCATTGCATCATCATCATCTAGCATTGCATAGTCAAAATGGAGACATTCACTAATTACGACGCAACAGATTAACATGTATGTCTCTTTCTATCTTATGACAATTTGATAGTGTTAGAAGGGGTAAAGGATGGGTGAGTTATAGCTTATTTTTGTGATCCATCTATAGGAATAATACATCTATGACGATAACTAGCTAGCAACGTTCAACAGAACAAAGCAGCAAAAATCTATCAGAATAAGGAATTCAAATGACAGTTGAAGCCCATACCCATATCCAGATTTCTTAGCCGGTAGCCCCCCGGTTATGAACTGAGTCACAGTTACAGAAGTCAAAAAGAAAGTCAAAAATGCTAACAATGTGAAGCCAATTCGCTAGAAAGTTGTTTTCGCTAAGCTACCCCACTGCTGTTTTCCCTGAATGCATTATATCCGATAAGATAGTAAACAAATCATAGCAGTGACTGTAGTCAATACGATTTATAAGGTACAATCGTCGTTTCCGTGCGGAATCACAGATACACTGATGATAAGAATCAATTAATCAATCACAATCATGATAAGAATTTGATAACATGCAGCACTCAATGTGTAGGTACTCGTTTATACTGATATTTAGGAATTTATTAACCGACTTCTAAATCAAAAAGGAGGAGGTTCTCTATTCGTCTGTATGTATGTTTTTTTTTTTTTTTTTTTGTATGTCCACCGATTACTCAAAGACGGCTGAACCGATTGAAATGGTTCAAACGTTATTACATCAGGTTGGTTTCCAAGTTGGTCCCATTTTTTGAAATTTTGAAATCGGTTCAGTAGTTTTCAGGAAATCTTGAAAATACTGTCGTTTTCGTTACCACTTTATGTGAATTTAATACGTATCTTTAGGCATAACTCCTTTGTAAACCGATTTAGATGATTCTTGTTTTGTTAAAAAGGGGATACCTCAAGGTATTTTAACCGACTTCGAAAAAGGAGGTTTTCAGTTTCATCACATACCTATTTACCAGAAAACACGTAAATTGCCTGCACGATGCACTAAAAAGAGTGAAATAAAAATTATTTTTATAAAAAAATAAAACCGCCTTCAAAAAAACCACATCAAAAAAGTAAGAAATAATTCCTCACCAAATAAATAACGTAAGTACTTTGAAGTCGGGCGTGAAACATGTACAATTTTTTGTTGCTTTTGTTAAAACCCGCCCGACTTCAAAGTAGGTACTTACGTTATTTATTTGGTGAGGAATTATTTCTTACTTTTTTGATGTGGTTTTTTTGAAGGCGGTTTTATTTTTTTTCCCTCCAAATGAACTTGTCAGTCAATGAACAGGGTCTCATCATGTCAGACACCGCTCTGGTTGGGTAGACCGAGGCGAATCGGCTCATAATAAGAAATCCATTCATATTTTGAATAACGGCGATGACTGGAGGTGCAGAGGGTCGCAAGACGCCAGTCACTTGCGTTCCGTTTCTTGACCGGACTTCTTATTTCGATCCGATTCACCCATTTGATCCGATTCGGTCGGTCTACCCTACATACCGCATTGAACTTACGAATATGAGCCAGGCCGTGGGCGCTTGTGCGGGCAGGCGGGCGGCCGCGCCGGCGAGCGCGGCGGCGGCGATGCCTGCCGCGACCAGCCCCGCGCCCGCGCCGCCCGTGCCCGCCCCGCATGACGCCGCGCCGCCCACCAGCAGGGCCGACGACGCCACGCATCCTATCTGCCCATTCAGATGTTTTATCTCAAGAGCGCGGGTGAGGCACGCTTGCGCGGGTGAGCCACGCTTGTGCGTGTGTAAAGCCCGCTGTACACGTTGGCCCAACCATTGGCCAATACATCGTACAGTGCCACAAACTTTGCTGTGCCGGTGGCCAAAATGTGAAACTAACGTGATTTTTTTAAATGTCATTTTGCTGTCAAGTTGATGTCCAACCATAGCGCTGCTGGCGGCTGAAGTTCTTAGAAGTCAGGGCCGGTTAAATTACTACAAAAAAAAGAAAAACGTACGTAGCGCCGCTGTCACCGGCACAGAAAAGGTTGTGGCACTGTACCTACATTGACACTTGAAAGAACCTTTTTAAACTTGTTCGTTCAAAAGTGTCAATGTAGGTATGTACGATGTATTGGCCAATGGTTGGGCCAACGTTTACAGCGGGCTTTAGGGCGTACGCTGCGTCACGCGTGATCACGACGCGTAGTCGCGTGGCGCGTAGTAAATTCATCAAAATACAAGAGCACCGCTAGCTAGCGCGCGGCGTAAGACCACGCGTGCTTCTGTATTTATTACGCGCGCGCGCTCCGCGTCGCGATCACGCGGACGCAGCGTACGCCCTAAAGTTACATGCACACTGTCTTTGCCTGAGTAAGCTCGTAAACGCTGTTTTGGCTTTCTTTGTACCTATGTGTTCTGTGGTTTTGGCCGATTCCCCGGCCGACGACGCACACAAGAGCGTTACAAGTATGGCTCACCCGCGCTCATAAGATAGGTAAAACAAACGTTCCACTATCAGATCGCTACTATTCACAATACATACTTAAGTCTACACGTAAAACTGACGAATTAACTAATAGACCCCCGAAAGCACAAACGTCAGTTAGATTCAAACTTCTTGGTGTCTCAGAGTCGGAAGATGTTCCGTGTAACGATTCACATCGTAATAGGTACATCACATCCCGAATAAATACATCCCGAGCTGCTCCTCGCTTTAGAAGGCACGTTAAGCCGTTGGTCCCGGCTTTATTTGCAGTCGTTATACCCACTAATCCGCACTGGGCCCGCCTATCCATTCATAAGGAAGGCCAGGCACAGCCACTGACGACATTAAGGCCCGTATCCTAGAACAACAGTTAGAAAGGGATGCAAATACATGCAACGAATACATTCATCCCTTGCTAACTATAGGTACTTGAGAAGAAATCTGTCGTTCTAGAATACGAGCCTAAATGGCTGATAAAGATTAATTTCATTGGCTTTATTTATTTTAAGCTCAAAAATCAATAGAATAATGCTACAAAGAGTTAACTCACAACGGCGAACACTTTGAAAATCCACTCGGGCGACAGAAACAGGGTGTGGTCTCGATAGTAGCGGCGCAGCGCCTCCGCCTCCGCTCCGCCCCGCGGACCCGCCTCCATACCGCACTCTACTCGGGCGACCCCATCTCTGAGTACTGAATCCTATGGAGATGGCATATTGTTCTATATGAACTATCGGTTATACAAATATGAGCTAAATCGACATTGTACTCATAAACCTGTAGCCATCTTGTTCTATCTTACCTCCAATACTTCATGTAAAAAGAGACAGCAATATATTTATTCGACCTATTTTTTGGCAACATTGAAACGTGACGTCATCGTAATGCATGATTGAAGCCGGTCGCCATTTAGGTTTCTCGGTATGTGAGCTGTCAACGCGAGTTGTATTTGCAGTGTTTTGTGATAAAAGTCTTTTAATTTGAGACTTTCATGTGAATAAAAGGTATTAATAAGTGAGAGATAGCAACAAGGAACATGTCTAATTGCAGTGTGGTAGTTTGTGGCATCAAAAAAAGTGAAAATCGTCCAAACATAACATTACACCGGTACGTACTATTTATTTTGCAAAAACACCAAAACAATACAATAAATGCCTTGTGTTTTGGTTTTCCTGTGAATAGTTTACTTAGAATTCATACCAAATGTAGCTTAGTACTTATTTTGGTGAGTTTTGTTGGTGTATTTCAAGAAAATATAAATCTGTTTGTTTTGCGCTAGAGTTGCCCTTATAGCATTTTTCTTATCGAATTATCGATGTTTTCAAATTTCAAGTGTAAATTGAGTGTATTAATTTTAAACTGTTTTTATTGTTTTAGGTTGCCTAAAAATAACAAAAAAAGAAAAATATGGCTGGATACAATGCGAAAGGAAAATTTAAAGACTCGTACGAAAACTATTTTTATGTTGTGTTTCAAACGTCAACGACAGTTTAAGTTTTGAAAAAGACGTTAATTAGGCCACTGGCAAAATCGAAATTATAGTGCGACAACGTTTTCTGTTCCGGTTGCCAAAAACTGGATACTTATATATAACTTGTTTTTTTAATGTCATTTTGCTGTAAAGTTGTTGTCCAACTTACATTCATTCTAGCACATTAAAATTAAGTATATTTTTTACCACTAGATGTCGCTTCGCTATATTCTAAATATATAAAAAAAATATGCTTGCTAGTAAAGATCTCGATTCAAACTGTTTATTATTTAATTACATAATAATGCTTGTTTTTTTGACACATTTCTTTTTTTCTATGGTAGGTAGGTACCTAGTAGACATTCTCCTTTGTGATTTATATTGTAAGTGTGTTATGTAAAAAAAAAACAATCCTTGTTGTATAAACATAATAGGTTTTTACAATATGGAGCTTTTTGTTTTATTTCATTACCTTTTTTTACTTAAACTGGTTCTCGCGACCTTTGATCTGGAATTCTATGGAGGTCTCGCATGTGTAGGTATAGACGCGTGACTCGGAAAACATAAAAAATTTGATCATAAAATTGCAGTTTCTAAGTAAAGGCGAGTAGAGCCGACAAGTGGGGCGCCCTCAATCAAATTTATTGCTCGCTAAGTATTGATGTATCTACAATCGTACAGATTGAAGCTAAGGTCGTGTAGTTTATTTACAAACTATAACCTCAGTAAAATATAGTAGGTTGGTCTTTTATCTACTACTACTGCAACATGAACTATATTTTACTAAGGTTAGGTTAGTAACAGGACCTTATTTTTAATCTGTAGGTATCTGCGTTTGAATTTTTGATACATTATGTACTTAACAAGCAATAAATTTAATAATAACATGCGGATCCTCGCGGTTTTACCCGCATGGTACTCGTTCCCATGGGAATATAACGATAAAATATAGCTTATGTCACTCGGAAAGAATGTAGCTTTCTAATGGTCGAAGAAATTTCTAAATTAGTCCAGTAAATTTGGAACCTATTAAATTCAAACAACAACCAATCAAATCTTTCCTGTTTACGATATTACTATAGATGAGGAAGCACTTGGCGGCTCTTCTCGCCTTCAAGCCCTAGTACAGGATGGCCACTCATGTTCGTCGACCATGATGGGCCATCATGTACAGGGCCGGTTTGCGTTGCTCGCAGTCGCAGACGGCAATCACACGCAAACCGGCCCTGTACACGATGGCCCATCATGGTCAGCCAACATGATCGGCCATCCTGTACTGGGGGCTTTACAGTTGTTGCGTCTCACGCGCGCGGTCGGGACAATGATTGTGTGCGTACATGCACAAACACATACACATTGTGTCATTGTCAAAAAGAACTTAATTATGTGCAAATGTAGGTATAATTTAAGAACATTATTAAGTTTTATTATTCTAAAAAACTAGGTATATAATTATAAACTATAATTCCGTTTTAAATTATCGAGGTGATTACGAAACTGCTTTTATAAAATATAGGGTGATATAGGTAGGTAGTCACAAAAATACTTGTATCTATAACTTCATCAATAAATATATCGATGTACAAATAGGGCAGCACTACGGAAAGGCGCCATTTTGGTTTCTCAGTATGTGTGCTTGTGTGTGTGTGTATGCTTCAATTTTTCGTAGGTATGCCATCTCCATGTACTCAGAGGACCCCATACCAAACACTACAACTGCAATGGGTGAAATATCGCTCAAGTATGTCGCCTAAATAATTATCGAAAAACAAAAACGATGTTCTTGATTGTATGCGGTAAGATTACACTCTAGTCGCTACTCGTGCGAGCCCATAACACACTGCAACCTTTACCACTTCACTACAACTGCAATGGGTGAACTATCGCTCAAGTATGTCGCCTAAATAATTATCGAAAAACAAAAACGATGTTCTTGATTGTATGCGGTAAGATTACACTCTAGTCGCTACTCGTGCGACCCCATACCAAACACTGCAACCTTCACCATTTCACTACAACTGCAATGAGTAAACTATCGCTTAAGAATGACGCCAAAATAATTAACGATGTTCTAGATTAAAAGCGGTGATTACGCAGATTGATTATCTCTAGATAAGGGAAACGGGCGAGGAGAAATAAAAACAAAACTTGTATAAAACCATATATTATTATCATTAAAATTCAAAAGTAAAAATGACTCGCACGTCCGTCGAGACGTACACTGGTTACATTACATATGGAATGATTTACATGTGCTCGTAAAATCGTAAAATAACATCTTCCGAACGCATTTATATGTAGTGGTCGATGCTCGGAGTTACGCGCGGCCTGCTAGTTATTATGCACTTGAAATGGTTTTAAGATTATTTACCATGTACCCTTCGCCACAGAATAAATACAGTATTCCATCTTCATTTAAAAGGTCGGAACGTCAGTTCTGACGCATCGCCTCAATCACGAAAGATCTGGAAGGATCTGAGTATGAAGCGCATACCGAGGTCCTCCTATAGAACGACAATCTTTGCTGTTCCGGTGACAGCAGGGCGCTATGTATTTTCTTTCTTCTTTTTGTAGCAATTTAACCGACCCTGTCTTCTAAGACCATCAGCCGGCAGCAGCGCTATGGTTGGACAACAGCAGAATGACATTAAAAACACGTTTGTTCCAGTTTTTGGCCACCGGAACAGAAAACAAACTCTTACTATTTATAGCGATGAGTGGGCTTGTTTCCTGTCACAAATTGAGAGTTTTGGAACTATTCTGGTAAGTTTCAATCATTTCCGATTCAAAATGCGCTGCACGCATGTGCGTGACGATGGTCTACCGCTATGGCGCAAATTTTGTCGCGAACCCCACTTTGTCCAGATCATACCGAGATCGGATGAACCCTTTATATGAAGATGGAATACTGTTAGTAATAATATTGTGCCTTCGCTGCTTATAAAAACATATTTTTCTAACATAATTTGGACAATAGCTACGTATCAGAGGCGTCGCCGCCGCAGCCATTTTAATTGCGTAATAAGGTAACAGGCACCTATCTTAAGATACATTGGTTACAGTGTCCGAACTTTACACGATGAGGAATATCTATCGATCTATAATTAAAATATCCAATATGTAACAAAAACAGAAGCCGTGCGCTATAACATTCCTTTTGCAGTACGTATTAAGGTTCATTTTTCTGTGATTTATCAACGAACAAGTTAGTTTTGTTACACATTGTTTATTCCAAAAAAAGTTACTCAATTCCAGAATCGAAAGTGTATTTACAAACAGAGTCCATCGTGATATGTATGGCGATTCGAGAACGTACTAATGAGCACCTGCCTCGTATTGTGCATTTTTTATGAGACTACTAATATTAGTTAGTTGAACCGGGCATAAAAACAATAAAGTCCCACATTCCTGTCTGTTCCAGTGACAGCCGTGTCAGAGGAGCCACTTGCAATATAAAATTAGCTGTCAAAATGGACTGTCGTCGTGTGAAAAATGTTTTAGTGACAAAAATTATCACCGGAACAGAAATGCTTGTCGCACTATAGTAACAGCATCCAGTCCTCTTACTCTGGGTCGAAATGAGTCACACCAATGATTTTTGTTATCAGCATATCTAAAAAATATGTTACTCAAGAAAAAAAAATATGTTTTTATTTTTTTCCTATCTTCAAAAATGACTGAGATATTGAACGTTAAAGTACGGCCTCCGTGAAAAATTCGGGTGAGCCAATGGAATTAACGTGTGACGTCACGTCGCGATTGAGAGTTGGCGCTTCCGTATTTCTCCTTTGGCTATAGAGTTGCGCTCTCACGGTTTCGCAATAAATTTATTTATTTTTCTTATAGTCGACCAATGATCAATTTTGTATTGAGACCATGTGAAAAAACACCTTCAAATACATACCTAAGTTGTATTTTCGTGATTAATAAATTAAATCAACTTTCGTAATGGCGGGCGGTATTCTGTCAATATAAATAGCAACCGTCAAACTTCGATCAACAATAACACGAAGCCGTCAAATGGACAGTCGGTGACAGTTTTAGAGTGCGGCTGCGCGCGGTCGAAATCGAATACTAATCATTTACCATAACCTTAGAACGACGAAAATGTACTGTAACTAGCGCCAAAAACGCACCAGGTTGCGCGAAGATTGCGCACGGATGGACTCTTTGTAGGTACAGTTGGACGGAAATCACCCGCAGCAGCCGCAATCGGAGATGTCATTGCGACATGACGTCATCGCAATAGCGATAGCGCGCAAGGAAAGCAAATTTAAAAAAGCTGGTGAAACTTTACAACGCTGTAACTTTGGAAATCCTGGACAGATTTCGATGAAACAAAAACTGTTATTACTTGCACGAGTACGCGCATTAAATACAGTAATTTTTATAGTCATATTTTGATGTGCTGGTGTGACTCATTGCAATAGACTATTCTCGAGTTAATGCTGAATTACATATGATGAAATACAAACAATTTGCAGTACATTGCTATGTCAGTTTAAAGTAACATAGCAATGTTCAAACGCACATAGCAATGTATAACTAATTGTGTACAATAACTTGCCTTGTGTAATTCAACCTTTAATGTCAACCATTAAAATAAGGACTTTATTGCAACGCAGTAAGGTTCACATATTTAATGTTTGACATTAACGAAAGAAATTGTCCTTTGCAGTTCTTTTCTACTAGAGTAAGGCGGCTGATCCATATAACATGATTCTATATTATAGTTATTATACTGGTACATTTATAAAGTGGTAACACTCGCAATACATACACACTTTTGAATCTGATGTTTGTTTGACAAATCTGACAATACTTGCTACTAGGTAATTAACTTAGGTTGTAATATTATGAAGCTTTAAGGACTGCCTACACACATCAGGGCCGTGGCCGGGCCGTGATCCGTCCGCCAACACTAGCGACGGAGCTTCAGTGCCGTGTCCGGCCGCCGCCGCCGCTAGTGATTGGCGGACGGATGGCGATGGCGGATGGCGGACGGCCCGGCCACGGCCCTGATATGTGTAGGCAGTCCTTTAGTCTCAACAATTCTTAAGGCAGGTGCTGCATCTCAACTTAACGCCAAAAAGGGTAAGATATATTTAGTTTCGTGACATTTTCCCTGTCAAAATAGTCATAGGAATGAGGTGCGTATATCTTTGAAACCCTTTTCAACATTAAAACGTCTTCAAATCAGACGCTACAGATCCCCAACAAGTTTTGAAGATAAATGAATGAAATACTTATGTAAATTGTACATAACATTTGACGATATAAAACCAATCAGCGAGCTCCAGCGTCTGGTTTGAAAGCCATTAGGCGTACATTAGACGGTCATGCAACCATCAGTCAATTCCATCACTCATGACTAGCTAACCAATCGGTATAGAGGAACTTCGGGCAGCGTTATCAATGGTTCATTTTGATTGGCTAAAAGAATCGTGTCTGATAGCAAAACCTAACGTCTAATGGTCGCCTTACGACGAAAAACTCGAAAACGAAGTAGTAATGGAATGTGAAACGGAATGAACGGGCGCGCATCGCGCAGCGCGAGAACAAGTCGACCGCTCGAGAGCGCGACAGAGCGGACAGTACAAAATTATTCCTATAACAATATTCTTAGTACATTCGAACTCTTAAGTCTACCGCCGCCGCCGACGAACAACCGCCCGCCACTAAAATACATTGACGCATTTGTACTAATTAAGCTACATTATCGTTGAGATTTTAAATTATTTTTATGCATTCACAGTGCAATTTTGTAAGTATAGGAAAAATGTGATAGTCAAAAACCACGAGCCCTATAAAGTAGCTTTCAGGCGGAATTCGAACCACGAATACGCTGGCCTACAGCGTAACAAGTGATAGCAAAATTCGACGAGTCGTGTAAGCCTTTCGGTAGCTTAGTTGGTCAGAGCATCGGGCCGGATTCCCGGAGGCGCGAGTTCGAATCCCGCCTGAAAGCTACTTATAGGGCTAGTGGTTTTTTACTATCATATTTTTCCTATACATTATGGTTTGCAATACATAGTTAAATTAAGTAAGTATTTGAAACAAATATCTTTTTCTGACTAGGACAAATTTAGTTGATCAAAGTGTTAGTGTGAGTGAATTGTAATTATGTGATTGAAAATACTGAGACGAAGGACCAATTTGGCTCTCGCCATTCAATCGTCCAATTTTTTCTGTTACTTTGATGATTCATAAAAATTAACTCTACGGTCAACCTACAATTATATCATTAACAGTATCAATAATACTTAAAGCGCACACTTTAGGAATACTACTTAATCAGCAAGAATAAATCTATCAAAAAATTTGTGCGTGACCCAGTTGATGTCGTTGTATTAAAAATGTATCTATTCAGTGACGATACAAATAGCAAAAAATTCTGCATTTTAAGGATACATCTAAAAAATGTTCAGTGGATTTTAGTGGACAAAGTGGCAAGTGTGACATACAACGTCCCGTCTATACAACAATATTACTCTTAACACAATAACATACTCGCTTAATTAAAAATGTACCGTCCGCCGCGCCGCCGGACGCACCGGACAAATGGATTTAGCGAAACGGTTAGTAGTACATATACGCATTATGGTGTGCAACTTTTACATAAGATGAAATCGCAGAAAGAAATATAATTAAAAAGTAGTATTGTATAGTCTGTTCCATCATGTAGACTCAGCAGTAGGTACTTAGACAAATCAAGAAAATTGCACAATCTATTTTGATCTTTATTAATAGGTTGTTAAAGTTTTTAATTGAGTGTGTTAATTTCCCATTAGCAATTTTAGGCTGGAAGCTACGCTGTTATACTTACAATCACTGGTTAAGTAATCACACATTTCGTATGCAAAAGCATCAACATTTTATAAGTAAATAATATGTTTGCTGTTGCACAAGTAGTAAGTATCATCGACAGAACTAAAGACAATATTAATCGCATTGAATTTTAGAAAGATATTAATGCTGAACATTTGTAACTGTACTTAATATGGTCTCACTCAAGTATTATTGTAAAGCGTTGCGTATATGAAAAACGTAACCGTCCGTTTGTCCGTCATCGTCGGACGTGTGCGGCGGCGCGCGGACGCTTGTGCGACTAGAGGAACACTACACGACTAGATCCCACCCGCGGCCGCGCTCGCACCCACCTGAGATCATCGCTACTAACAGGACAGGAAACATCTATAAATTATGACTAGATGAGTATTATTTAATACGTCTTACGCGCTATATAGCCAGCGTTTATTTCATCAATGTGAAGATGAAACGCATGTGAGGGTAGTAATATCTTCACATTGATGAAATTAACGCTGGCTAAACAGCGCGTAAGAAGTAGATGAGTATTGTTTTTATTATCAAGTTATTTCCCACCATATATACGCCGATACGTCGCATTCGTATCGAATCATTCTCATATTACGATTAAGCATTGTACTATGAAAGTAATTTCAATATGAGAATACCAAATCATATTTTTAACGTGATAACGTCGTACAAATCGATGAACGCCGGCTGCACGCACGAAAAAGTGTCACGTTCCACGTGCAAGCGAGAGCGCGGAACAAGCGATAGAGAGGCACGATCGGCCTAAGCGTTGTGATTGTGACGCATCTATCTCTCTTCCACTCCATCGTCCGATGCGTTCGAGTAGAAGAGAGACAGCGGCATATTGTTATCACGTAAACTTATCGTCCGTAAACCAACTTTTAGTATCAAACTATCGTTGTTTTCTTTTCAGGTATTATTGTTTTAGCAACATGGACAATGGACCTGGCGTCCAAAAGATTCCGATATCGTACTAAGTCTGCATATCAAACATAATACTGCTTTTGTTTGAGGTCTCAATTTAGTTTACAATGTACAAAATTTTAAGATATAATTTCGCACATTTTCACAATTTTTCGACTTATCTTAGTTTAGGAAGACACACTTGTATCATCAACCTACTTAGTGGGATAAACTCAATATTAAAACAGTGTTTCTCTGATCCTGTGTCGACAGGCCCCCGTAAACTGCAGACTTTCTATCGGCCGATAGTTTAGTCGGGCTCTTAATTAGAATGAAGATTATTTTAATTTTTAGTTTTTTGCATTCACAATGCAATTTTTATAACAGAAAAATATTTAGAAAAAAACGACCCGTCTCACAACCAGCTCCGATGGGACGGGTGACGGGTGTGAGACGGGTCGATTTTTTCTAAATACTTCATTTTCCAGAATGAAGATGTATGCAAATGCGCACACTAGAACGATTCGGTATTGCCTTCAAACTAACCAGTCGGCCAACTATCGGCCGATAGAAAGTGTGCAGTTTGCGGGGACTCTAGTGGCGGGGCGACGAGCGCGCGCGGGCTTTCGGCCGACGCGAACCGGACGCGACTCTCGGACATTCCACCTTATAAGTAATGGCAGTTATCGAGTATCAAAATGTTCGTTAACGCTAACCAATCGTCCGAACTTAAACGTCACACGTCATGGATTCTCGTCTTTTCAGATCCTTTCGTATTCGTTTTGTACGTGTTTTAAACTTTGACAGTCTATGATTACCAGTTTAATGACATGTCATTATTTTATAGATCATGATTCTTTTGTGAGATGCCAATACTCGTGTTGATGACTATAGTTCGATGATACAACCTCACAGATTACATTTTTATATTTTCTATTTTGCATGTACTTAACCGCCTCTGTGGTCTAGTGGTTCAGACCACCGATTTCAGACCAAGAGGTCCCGGGTTCGATTCCCAGTAGGGGTACATATTGTATTCGGTTTGGTTGGTGGTAGGACTTGTTCTTAGTCCGCCTGGCTAGCTACCACCATCTTATCTAAGTCTGACGCCATAACAATGATGTTTTCAGCATTATTGTGTTCCGGCAGTTAGAGATAAGATAACCAGTTCCTCAGTGATTGAGGATTCCGGGAGTAGTGCGCTTCCATCTTCAGCCTTATCACCGCTTAACATCAGGTGTGATGAAGGCTAAGTGCTACCCCGTTGTAAATAAAAAAAAAAAATTAGTTCCCCTTAGTGACCGGTTGCATTTGGCAATGTTGGTCTCTCCATTGACGTAGAAAACATTGCAGAGATGCATAAAGTTACTCATCTATGAGACGCTAAAGTGTACACGTTTGTATGATAAAAGCCCAGTCAGTGGCCCCTATTTTGTTCTGAGTAATATACATTAAGTATATACGTTCTTAATGTTAAGTATTTCATTGATAACTATGTGAAAAAAAAATCAAATTGACCGCACTATTGTTCTTTGTTTACACAAAGGTCGAGTTCGAAGAACGATTGAAAAAAAAAACATGTAGTAATAATGTTCAATAGCTTTAGCTTGATGCTTTGGTTCATCAGCTTCTCATAAATGTAACTACAGTCGCTGTAAATATAAACGGCGTTCGGGAGAGCGATAACAAGCGCTCAAGTGCTTTGTTTACATAAAAAATGGGCCATAAAAAAACTCAAGCTTTTAGCCGATTTCTGTTTGAGAAAGACTGACAGGTTACGAGTATTGAACCACCTCATAAAATAATCATGATCTACAAAGTACGATACAAACTATAACATAGAAGCGTTCTATCAGTAACGAGATCTGAAGACCAAGGAGGCGACGTTAGGGCCGACAGATGCCGCGCTCGCGTCTGTACCCAGTCGCATTCATTTCAACGACGACACCGCAACTAAATTTTACCCGTTTCGTTTATGTTTACAGAAAAATACAACGTGTTAATGAATAAATCCAAAACCTTTTAGGTGGTGATTGTGGTCATGAATATGCAGTTATTCTTTAGGATTTTACTATCAGAATGCCAGGGGTTTGCGCACAAAGGTCAGTTTATTCTATAGAAATGTGTGCATAAATAATTATGATATCATATGTATTACGGAAACTTGGCTACTAGGTAGTATATCCGACAGCGAATTGTTTGATAGTAGGTACCTGGTTTTCCGTCGTGATCGCGATTATGCCAGATTAGGTCAAACTTTAGGAGGCGGGGTATTACTAGCGATCAGGCGTGATCTTGCTGTCATTTGCCGGCCTGAGTGGTATAGCACAGCAGAGGACATTTGGGTTTCTATCTTGTTGCAGCACAAGAGACCAGCCGTAACATACAGAATGCATATTTGTGCTATTTATTTATGTAGTGAATATTGCGGTAACTCTTACAGGGAACAGCTCAGCAATTTTTGTAATAAACTTGAGCAAATTGTTATCAACCACCCGATGGACAAATTTGTTATAATGGGAGATTTTAATTTTGGTGATAATGTGCAATGGGTGAAATCGGACGGCAAAGGACTATTACTGCCAGTTAATTACAGTACTGAATACGTGACAGACTTTCTCGATGTTATTAATACGTGTAACTTAAGTCAATATAATGGCGAATACAACCATAATAACAGGGTGTTGGATTTGGTGCTCTCTAACGACCAAATTATTGTAAATAGTTGCGATAATCCTTTAGTGCCGCCTGATCCACATCACAAGTCTCTTAGCATTGTCGCCGATTTCGTCCAAATTCACGAATTAGAAGTTAAATGCCAAACAAAATACATTTTCAACAAGGGTGATTACTCGGCCATATCATCAGAGCTCAATAGTATTGATTGGAGTGAATATTTAAGCGTAGGTACAGTGGAAGACGCAGTGACTAGTTTTTATAATAAATTGTATGAGCTTCGTAACCGATATATACCACAAAAACGAGTTAAGTCTAATTCTCATCCACCGTGGTATAACTCAAGTCTTATTAAGGTGTTGCACGAGAAAATGAAGTTTCATAGAAAGTATAAAACATATGGTAACCTATCCGACTACCATACATTTTCCTTACTGCGGAAACGAGCTTCTGATGTTGAAAAGCAATGTTTTGAAAATTATATCCAGCGGTTGGAATCCTCAATTATCGAAAACCCCAAAGCCTTCTGGACGTATATTAAAATGAAAAGAAACGGTTCAGCCTTTCCAAGTGTTATGTATTATAAGTCTGAAAGTGCTGATACCGGTCAGGGTATTACTAATTTGTTTGCCGATTATTTTCTCTCTACATTTTTGGTGTCGGCCCACCCTTCAAATTATGCTGCAAACACGAATTCAGACAATAATCTATGCAGTATTGGTGAAGTTGAAATTAATCCTAATAAAGTACTAAATCTATTAAAATCGTTAGATTTGACTAAATCGGGTGGACCGGACATGATACCGCCCCTTTTTATCGTTAGATGTGCGGAAAGTTTACTAGTCCCACTGTGCTTATTATTCAACCGCTCATTATCAGAGGGAATTGTTCCTTCTATATGGAAGTCGGCCTTTATTACACCGGTACACAAAAAAGACAACAAGAGTAATATTGAAAACTATCGCCCAATATCCAAGCTATGTCTATTCGCTAAAATCCTCGAAAGGCTAGTGTACCACGATGTTTATTTGGGTGTGGTCAATTCATTCAGCCAAGAACAACATGGTTTTCTTAGGCAACGCTCCACATGTACAAACTTGATTATTGCGAATGAGTTCATAACAGCAGGGATGGACGAGGGAGCACAGGTCGATGTTGTCTACACAGACTACAAAAAGTGTTTTGACCGAATAGACCATTCGTTATTACTGACTAAGCTACGTGCAGCTGGCATTCATGGTAGTCTTTATCGCTGGTTCACGTCATACATAGAAAATCGTAATCAAGCTGTAGTATTGCGTGGTTATATGTCTTATACAACTAAAATACCGTCTGGCGTACCTCAAGGCTCAATTCTTGGGCCTCTCATGTTCATAATTTTTATATCAGATATTAATAAATGCTTTCATCAGTCTAAGTTCTTGCTTTTCGCTGATGATATGAAAGTACTCAAGAAAATTAATAACCCATCTGACACCCAGGAATTGCAGCAGGATCTGCTTAGGTTTCAACACTACTGTGTGCAAAATAGACTAGAACTCAATGTGTCCAAATGTTTCTGTATGACATTCACGCGGAAGAAAAATACAGTGGATGGCTGTTATACTTTACATGACCAAGAGTTGGCTAGAGTTGATCAAATGAAGGATTTGGGTGTGATGCACGACAGCAAATTATTATTCGCGGATCATATTGAGTTCATTGCCAATAAGGCCTCTAGGGCACTTGGATTTATTATGCGAATGTCCAGCGACCTTAAGTCCCTCAAAGCAATAAAGGTCCTCTACTGCGCCTACGTACGTAGTCACTTAGAGTACGCTTCGCAGGTTTGGAACCCCCAGTACAACGTTTATATAGCGAGACTAGAAAAAATACAAAAACGGTTTTTGCGCTTTCTCGATTATAAATGTAGACAACGATCCGTGGACTATGAACAACGATGCATACGGTACCACTTTCTGCCTCTGTTCACCCGGCGCGAAGTCAATGATGCTTGTTTTGTCTCAAAACTAGTTAACGGTGACATAGACTGTTCGGAGTTACTGTCTAAAATTGGTTTGCGCACTAATCTACTGGCTCTGCGAAGTCGCCCACTGTTACACTTGCCGTTCGCACATACAAATTACAGGCTTAATACCTTCCTGATACGTGGTCTCGCTACATATAACAAGTATAGCACTGAATACGATTTTGATCTGTTTACAACAAGCACTGCAACGATTAGGCGAACTGTAAATTCCAGTTACTTTGGTCAGCAATTACTGTCTAGGTAAGCTCTAAGTTGTGGTTGGTCGATAAGATAAATAAATAAATAAATAGTTATATTAAATATTAGGTCAAGTAAACGCGAGACTCGAAACTTATTTTTGACTATAATTTGTGGATTTATTTTTGGTTTTTATAAGTTATTTGTTGATTGTTTTTTTTTTTTACATTGTATAAGTATCGTTTTTTTTTTTCTTCCATGGGTAACCATTGGTATCATTGTCGCCTTAGCATGTAACATACTTGTGGAGGTTTGTAATAGGCTTTTAAGTGTTATTTAGCTAATCTAATCTGTGTCAATAGCTGTAAACCTTCCTAAAATAATAAAATAAAATAAAATAAAATAAAATAAAAACTTTTACTATAACTAACTAACTCTGCAACTCAACAACAAAAATGAAAAAACAGCTGTTTCATACATTTTGGTCGAGTAGGTACAATTTGTATGAAACAGCAGATTTTTTTTGTTGAGTTGCAGAGTTGGCCCGATAGTAAAAATTGTTCATATTCATGAGCGCAATCACCATTTAATAGGTTTTGGGTTTATTCATTAACATGTTGTATATAGGTACTTAATAAACATCGGGAGTAATAGGACATTGCGATATCTCCTCCAGTTTTGTAGTTTTCTAGGTTATGATTTATTTTATTTATTTTCTGTTTTACAAAAATCCACAGCTCTTAATCTTAATTTACAAATTTATATTGTAGAAACTTAAAGCAAACAACGGATTTAACATGTTTGTGTTATGTTTATGAAACACTTCAACTTATTCGATAGGTACTGAATGATTTTCCGTAAACACGATCGAAACGAACGGTTCAGCCGCAGCCCTATCGTTCTAGAATACGGTAGTGTCGGGCGGGGGGCGCGGCTGCAGGTGCGCGGGGCACTATAAGGGGTCGTCGGTGGAGGGCCCGGCGGTGGGCACGGCGCGGTACTCGCCCCCCGGGCCCCCCGCCGGGCCCCCGGGGCGCGCGGGGCGCAGCGGGCACCCGCGCGCGCACCACGCGCGCCCGCCCACGCCCACCAGCGCCCCAGACGCGCACGCCCCACCCAGGCCCAGCCCCTGCAATGTGCAATAATACTTCCATCATTTCGAAGCCCCGTGAATAGGGTATTTTACTGTTGTTGAAATGTAGATATTTAATGATGACGTTAAAAAATATTGCAATTAAGAATACCAAATGTGAAAAAATAATTTGAATCTGTTTTATAATAAAAGAATTATAGTCTGTTTGATTTTGACTATAGATGTCTCTTTCTAAAACGAAATCTTCTATGGCGTGACTATGACGCTACTAACCCACTGACGTCACTAAGATAGCGTCCTGTCCTTGTCTAATTATAAAGTTTGAAGTCCTATATCTTTGAAAATATTCAAGATAATTCAAAATGAAAACTTGTTTTGTGTAGCTAATATTGCGAAAAACATTTTAAGGAAATAAAAAAAAATCAGTAAAATACCGTATTACGTGCGGTGCGTGCGACCAACCAGGGGGGCTACCGGCAAAAAAATCTGAATATGGGTTGGGCTTCAACTGTCATTTGAATTCCTTATTTTGATAGATTTTTGCTGCTTTGTTCTGTTGAACGTTGCTAGCTAGCCCAACGTTATACCCGACGTCACAAAACGAAGAAACTGATAGTAGCTATATTTTTTATAAAATTGAGTTAAAGTTCCAAAAAACGTATCATAGTAAAGTAAACGTATAAGTTCATATCCATAAAGTTACGCGGTAGCCCCCCCCCCCCCCCCCCCCCGTACTAGAGACCCGGGCACCTGTGAAACCACTTTATTTGTTTATGATGAAAAGCCTGTGACGGAGAAACTAGCGCGCTCGGCTTATGATTAAAATCGTTAAGCAACTTACACAAAAGGGTTACCAAAAATTTGTTTCTGTGTATTTGGGAAATCGGGGATTTTTGATAATTTTTTGTTTTTGTTGTGTACTATGTGTTAGGTGTGTGTGTGTGTACTGACCGTGGCGGAGTAGAGCAGGCGCGCCAGGTGCAGCGGCGCCCAGCGGTACTCGGGCGCGAACAGCAGCGCGTGCAGCGTCAGCGCGCTGCCGCACGTCAGCGAGAGCCCGCTCCACACCGACGTCCACGTGCCCTGCCATCAGGCAACATCATCAATGTTAAACGGAACAGAAGCTGTAGGTGAAAGTAAAAACGATTTTCCTTCCCAAGAAATAAGGTTTGACTGTAAATCCCCGCTTCAGAGGAGGACTGTGATTGCGGAGCACCAACTCAGACCATAGCGCACTTGCTTCAGTGCCCATTGTGCCCCAACTCCTGCACCACGGACGACCTAATAGAGGGCAATGAGTTGGCAATAGCGGTCGCTAACTACGCACACAATATAGAGAACGAATCACTGACACGCAAAGAAGAAGAAACTTTGACTCACGAGTTTGTTCCAGTCGATGGGCATGAGCGCGGCGAGGCCGGTGACATGCACGGCGAGAAGCGCGGCGTGCAGCAGCGCCGACGACAGCGCCGCCAACTGCAGCAGCTGCACGCGCCCCGCCAGCGGCAGCGCCCCCGCGCGCAGCCCCACCGCGCCCCACACGCAGCCCGCCGCCGCGCAGCAGCACATCACCACCTGCCCAATCACCACCATCATCACATCAGCTGCACGCGCCCCGCCAGCGGCAGCGCCCCCGCGCGCAGCCCCACCGCGCCCCACACGCAGCCCGCCGCCGCGCAGCAGCACATCACCACCTGCCCAATCACCACCATCATCACATCAGCTGCACGCGCCCCGCCAGCGGCAGCGCCCCCGCGCGCAGCCCCACCGCGCCCCACACGCAGCCCGCCGCCGCGCAGCAGCACATCACCACCTGCCCAATCACCACCATCATCACATCAGCTGCACGCGCCCCGCCAGCGGCAGCGCCCCCGCGCGCAGCCCCACCGCGCCCCACACGCAGCCCGCCGCCGCGCAGCAGCACATCACCACCTGCCCAATCACCACCATCATCACATCAGCTGCACGCGCCCCGCCAGCGGCAGCGCCCCCGCGCGCAGCCCCACCGCGCCCCACACGCAGCCCGCCGCCGCGCAGCAGCACATCACCACCTGCCCAATCACCACCATCATCACATCAGCTGCACGCGCCCCGCCAGCGGCAGCGCCCCCGCGCGCAGCCCCACCGCGCCCCACACGCAGCCCGCCGCCGCGCAGCAGCACATCACCACCTGCCCAATCACCACCATCATCACATCAGCTGCACGCGCCCCGCCAGCGGCAGCGCCCCCGCGCGCAGCCCCACCGCGCCCCACACGCAGCCCGCCGCCGCGCAGCAGCACATCACCACCTGCCCAATCACCACCATCATCACATCAGCTGCACGCGCCCCGCCAGCGGCAGCGCCCCCGCGCGCAGCCCCACCGCGCCCCACACGCAGCCCGCCGCCGCGCAGCAGCACATCACCACCTGCCCAATCACCACCATCATCACATCAGCTGCACGCGCCCCGCCAGCGGCAGCGCCCCCGCGCGCAGCCCCACCGCGCCCCACACGCAGCCCGCCGCCGCGCAGCAGCACATCACCACCTGCCCAATCACCACCATCATCACATCAGCTGCACGCGCCCCGCCAGCGGCAGCGCCCCCGCGCGCAGCCCCACCGCGCCCCACACGCAGCCCGCCGCCGCGCAGCAGCACATCACCACCTGCCCAATCACCACCATCATCACATCAGCTGCACGCGCCCCGCCAGCGGCAGCGCCCCCGCGCGCAGCCCCACCGCGCCCCACACGCAGCCCGCCGCCGCGCAGCAGCACATCACCACCTGCCCAATCACCACCATCATCACATCAGCTGCACGCGCCCCGCCAGCGGCAGCGCCCCCGCGCGCAGCCCCACCGCGCCCCACACGCAGCCCGCCGCCGCGCAGCAGCACATCACCACCTGCCCAATCACCACCATCATCACATCAGCTGCACGCGCCCCGCCAGCGGCAGCGCCCCGCCAGCGGCAGCGCCCCCGCGCGCAGCACATCATCACCTGCCCAATCACCAAACTCGACCGCTGTACTACATCAACACATCAACAGCATACAAAAAGTTGTTCACAACAATCAGTCCTGCGCTGCACGCCTCCGGTGGTTTCCCACGACCTTTACCAGCCCCCTTACTCTTGAAAATTTGTCCAATAATCAATTACTGAGTTTATGACAAACATTAAATCTGTAAACCTTATGGCCTTGCAATAATGTCCACTATTCCAAATACTTTTTATTCTTGACAAACTCAATCTAATTCCAATGTAATTTCAAAGGTAATGGGGCTGATCAGCGGTCAACCTTGTAATGGGCCTATCCGCGGACGAAAGTTGTCCGATACGCAGTTGCCATTCCAGAAACTTTCCACGGTTCTCCCTGTTATATATTCCACTTACTACCACTTGAACTTATTTAATTATATTAATAGCCTTCCCTAAAAACTTGTCCTGTATCCAAAGGCTTCCCACGACTGCGCTCGTCATTCCACCATCTAGATTTCAAAACTATAGCCAAGCACGTACCACGAGCGAGGCGGCCCCTCGCACGGTGCAGAGGTGGCGCAGGCGGCAGTAGACGGGCGCGAGCGGGCGCGCGCGCGGCGCCCGCGCCCTGTGGTACTGCGCGTGCGAGTCCCACGACCGCTCTGTCGCCTCCGTGCCGCACGGCGACCGCCCGCCGCCCGCGCCGCCGCCCACGCCGCACCCGCTGCCGGCTATCTCGAAATCCTGCCCACACCAATACTTATTTCATTGACGAAAATCTTGGAAATGGGACGAACAAATAGTAAGACACAAAAGTGTCTGTTTGTATAAATTCAGTGGAAGAAACTGGACACAAAAAGTGTCTACATTTGTGCAGGGAGGACTGATTTCATTTGTCATTAGTAGCTGGTATTGCACACAAGACTCAAAGTGTCTACATCTGCACAGCGCCTAAGTGCATAAGTTCCTTCGTGTATCATGAAACACATGATCCGATTTTAGTCCTATATTTAGTTAATATACCAAAGCTCTAATCATGGCACTAACTGATATCTAATAAAAGTATCCATATTACAAAATCAACGGAACTTCAGAATATACTCATTTCTACTGTATAACAAGGGGCCACCCTATGCAGTATAAAAATGCCCCCTCTCAAATATTCTAATTAGGTTTGTGACCTATTTGAGGGCCCAGATCTTCAATTCCTTTTTTGATTAATGATGCATAGCACCCTAACAGTGAAGCTAGCGGTGTAAGACTGTAAGACTGAATTAGAATAACTTTGTTGTAAAAACCAATTGCAAATCAACCATTCCAAAGATTACTGTCATAAAAATGTTGAAAACATAATAGTTAATGACTGGAATAATTGCTTTAAGTTACTAAATATACATTATGTTGATTCAATCTGTGTTCATAAACATGTTAAATTGTATGTATTGTTTATTTGCCAAATAAAACACATTTATTCTTAATGACTGACTTGAGAATCATACCCACCCTAAATGAGGTTACAGCCCATTAACTAAATGGATGTATTAACATAATGCTGTCGTTTGGACATCGGGCGATAATGAGTTCCTGGGCGGAGCTGGTTTACCTGCACGTCTTCTCCGCGGCAACTTGTGGGCTCCAGCTCACGGATCTCGTCCAACAGCAGCTCCACTTCGTCAGTCGAGTACAGCTCGCTCACAGACACGTAGCGCGACGGGGCCGCTTGCATATCACCCACACACTCGCCTACCGCCGAGCGCCTTCGCCTCGGCACCTCCTACCATCACCAAGTTCATCACGAACAATAAGTACACCAGTTTCCCACAAACACTGCTAGATATTCTCACTGCATGGCGGGCGTTACCTTTTCCGAACGTTGACATTGATATTCCGCCCTCCTGTAAGTGGCCACATAATTTAAGGACAGTAATATTGTTTAGAAAACGTTGACCCACTAAACAGAACGAAAACCATTCCCACGACGCTTTTTATTCAGCACGCACGCCATGTTTGATAACATACTTTTTTATAATGGCTGACTTATTAGTGGCAAAGAACATTAGAACAATCAGCCTTAAAAAAAAGCAATTTAAAGAACGTAAAAGATACAGAACGTTGTTTTAAAAACAGTTTTGATATTTTGTTCTCTAAAATGCACTAGTTTAGTTTTTATTCTGCTGAATCAAATGCGTTCTCTTCAAAGTATTTACTGTTAGATTTATCCAAACTAGTCTTTATTACAATGACATAAGAACTATCCTATACGCAAAACCCGAAACGAGCCGAGCGAGAGGGCTGTAACTGTACAGTTTATCCTTGTCTAATTCAAATGCCTAGAACCAAAGATGTACTAATAAACGTAGATGGATAGTAGAAAGTGAAATGTACAATGCAGGTTGCATCTCTTTTTAACTCACCATGGAAGTCATTTGAAAAAAAGAGACAAACATAGTAGCTTTGTTGCTACTTAATATCGAAGTGGCACCGTTTTGTCTATACATACTTACTTAATATGATATAGAGCTATAGTGATGCACCATTCGTAATGAAAAGTATCGATAACTTCATTTTATCAGTTAACAAAATGAAGACCTCGTAGCTAAGTAGTTAGTCCTTTCTTAGACTGTTTTTTATCCCGGAAATTTCAAGAGTTTCCTCGGGAATTACAAGCGGAAGGGCAGCTAGTTTTCTACAATCTAAAACCTTTTTTGGATAAAAATAACGATGCAAAGGTGAATTTGTGTATCTGTTTATTATAGGAGATGTAGAGGAAAAAGAAAATAAATAAAAAAAAACTGTACTGAACTGTACCGTTTGTTTTCATAATATAAATACTTTACTAATGGAAACTCTAGTAATGGAAAGATAAAACAAACATCAGTTTATTTTTTACTTTTATGTTTAAAACAAATTTACATCTTCTCAATGATAAAGATAAAAGATAAAAATATTCTTTATTCACTTAGACATAATAAATATGTACTTATGAATGAATCTTACTTAATTATTATTACAGTTATATATATCGCAGCCAAATGGTTGAATTCGCCATTCAATTAAACGCATACCAGGCCCATCATTTTTTTCCGTAAGCTATTTTATCTTCCCATAAGTTGACGTAAGCTGCGTCCAGACTTGTGTCATGACATCGGACCGGACTCCGTGTCATCGTACAAGACTTGTTACGCTCAATGTGGACGGTCTAGGTTGTGCTGCCGTAACATTTTGGCGTGTCAGAACCAGAACACCGTGTCTTTATCATGCATCGCTAGTTTTGTTGGGCATGCGCTGTGGTAATACTGTATCAAAGAGACAATGTATTATAAAGACACGGTGTTCAGACACGCCAAAATGTTACAAGTGTAGACGCATGGTGTCAATCGAACAAGACTGCGTGGCAAGGCACCAGAACTGCTGAGTTCAAAGATGAAATAAAAAATAAAGATTATGTTCGGAAAAGATCGACGTTTCTGAACGCAACTCTAATGTCACGTCAAATTGACATTAGCTGTCACTTGAAGTTGACAGTGACACTTGATTGGAATTCTTGTTAGAAAATGTCGGATTAATTTTGCTGAATTTGTTAAAAATCGCTCGCGTTGAATGTGCCTGGCACATCGAGTTTGAATACATCTAAAATTATCTATGTGATCCCGTTTTGTACGACCAAGGTTTTGATGCCATCTCTGGAGTGGCCGGTCGCGGATGCTTTGAAAGATAACCTTTTCTACCACACGCGTTTGTTGTCGGGACAATCTATCGTAATAAAAAAAGCTCCCACGTGTGTGTCTTTGTGTATCTATTGTTGAAACGCCCAGTGTCTTGTGAACGCTGTTATTTGTGTTGTGAGTGAGGTCACTAATTGGTAAGGTCTGCAGAAGAAGAAGGTACCTGGGGCGCGCGCCCCGTCTCTCCGCAGCCGAGGAGTTTTTCGACACCACAGAACCGTATGTGAAATCACCTTACTTAACCTTCTCTCCACTGTGTATCGCAGTCCAATTGTTCAGTTACATCCCGGCTGAAACCAAGATTTGTCCGGAGTCTATAGTAATACCAGCTTCCACTGCGCTAGCCATTCCGCGGTCTAGGCAGGGGTGTACTGAACATTTCTTGGTAGCCAAGAGCGTAGCTTGAAGGCCTGAGAGGCCCACGCCAAAACTTTGTATTAATCAGTGCCGTGCTTTGATGACCATCTGGTCCGGACTAGATTAATTTGTACTTGTAAATGGTAATTAACTTGCATTTGAAAAGTAAAGGGCATTCCTTTGTTATTGGTTCCATGTCTTGTAATTAATGTATTGAAGTCATGTATTGAAGTTCCAAATTGTAAACAGATGCCTTTCTTTGCTCATAATAATTATTATTTAGTTTTGTCAGCAAATTTGAGTTGTGAATATTGACAAGTTTGTTGCTAAATAATAGCTAATAAAAGGTTAGCTAATAAGTTTGCACTCAATACTTAGTGAAACTTAAATGATTTGGGACATTGTTTACACATTGAAACTCATTGAAACTTGTGCTTTGAAATAATTAAAATTAACTTGTTGTTGTGTAACAGTATGTTGTGTTGATATCCAAGTGAATTTCAATAGTCAGTGATTTTGAGTGAATTTCAATAGTCAGTGAGTTTTGTTGTTTTCTGATAACCTCCAGATATTTAAGAGTTTGTGTCATTATAGATACTTTGTTGTTGTAATATTGGAGTTTTGTGGTTATTAGTAACCTCCAAATATTGGAGATTTTTGTGTTATAGTGAATATTTTGAATTTGTTGTTTTTGTTGATAAATTTGTGACGTTACAATGACGGCCTCCTCTGCTAAAGCCAAAATACGTTCTGAGTTACGGTGGTTAGCGTCTGCAGTCGCATTGTTGGATCGACCTGATAGGACGGAGGCCTTGTTGAACAGATACGTAGATCTGCCCGTACGTTTGGCTGTTGTTGATGAACAGTATGCCTTATTTTTGGAAAGGACTGTTGAGGCCGATGTGGAAATGCGACAAGAAGTCGATTTGGATGTGGACCAGTGTTATGATTTTGCGGACAGAATTACTCAGGTGGCCCGGCCTTTGCAAGTGGCAAGAGAGAATGAACCGAGCCCGTCCCCGGCCACATCTAAAAGTATGCCCCCTCTCTTTGCTAGATTGGCCCCCTTAGACTTAAGGCGTTTTGCTGGTCGTCTAGAGGACTGGGAGGGCTTTATGAATATTTTTGATAGTCTGGTACATGCCCGGGATGATTTGACCCAGGGCCAGAAGTTAGCTTATTTGTTATCCGTCTTGGAGGGGGAGGCCCTTGAATCGGTGCAACATTTGGCCCCCTCGGATGAAAACTACCCTATTGCTAGGGATTTGATTGCCCGTCGGTACCAGAACGTACGACGTCTGGCGGACAACCATGTTGCCGCCATTTTGAATTTACCCCGCGTTGCCAGCGTGATGCACTTGAGAGTGGCTTTGTTAAATCCGCTGTTGGTGGCATACAACGCATTAAAAAAGTGGTCGTTTTTGTTACTGCACATTGTCCTGGGAAAGTTGCCGGACTCTGTTAAGGTCCGTTTTGAGCAGCAGTATGGTGGGGATAGTGCGACTTATCTGCCACCCTTCTCGGACCTCTTGACGTTCCTGGAAGGAGAAAGTAGACTGGCAGATAATTCCTCTCTGGCCGGTCCTATGGGACCCGAACGACCTGTGCCACAGAGTAGATCCCCCACCGGACCCCCCCGTAGGGGGCGTATGGCCCCTCGCGCGCCCGGCCGCTATGCCGCCGTCCAGGAGACCGCCCGCTGCTTGTACTGTCGGGAACCGGGTCACAGCACGACCCGTTGTGATAAGTTCCTCGACCAGCGCGTCCAAGGCCGTCGAGCGATCGCGCGACAACGGACATGGTGCTACTCGTGCTTGGGCCTGCACATGCAGCGCGAATGTACCCAAGCGCACCCATGCCGCTTTTGTAAGGGCAACCACCATCCCCTCCTCTGCATGAACAGCCCAGAGGGCGGCGGAGCGCCGCAGCGCGTCGCTGCAGGATCACCTCGTATGGGTGGGGGGCTCGGACCCCCCGCGGTGTTTGCATCCCGCAGCAGTTCTAGTGGCCACCAGAGTGGCCCCAGACGCTCTCCGCCACGTTTTGAGCCTCAAACGGGCGGGGGTCCCAGGGACCCCCCAATGGGAAACCGATCCCCAAGGATGGGGATGAGTTATGCGGGCGTTGCCGGAGGTCGTAGAGGCCCCCCGCGACGTTTTGAGCCTCGCACAGCCGGGGGTCCCCGGGACCCCCCCTCTGAAAATCGGTCACCGTGCCCCCGCGACTATGGGGCGACGTACACGGTGGATGATAGGCACCGATTCTCGCCGCCGCTCGCCGAATACCCGCGTTTGGAGCGGCGCCCGCCCCGTCTTCAAGGGGCCGGGAGATATAACCCGCCTGATACCGGGCGAATTGGACGTAGGCAGTATGTGGGAGACTGGGACCCACTGGATCGCTATGAGCGACCCCCTTACCATGGGGGGACGTCTGGGGACCCCACATACTAGCAATCAACGTGTTTACGGTCGATTGTAGCCACCCCTCCAGAGACCGTTTTGTTGCCCACGGCCTCTGTGCTTGTCAGGGGATTGAATGGCGACCTTGTGGAAGTTCGCGCCTTGTTGGATTCCGGTGCTCAGGGGTGTGTTGTGTCATCTTGGTTAGTTAGGCGGTTGGGCCTCAAGGTGCACCCCCACACGGAAGGCGTGAGAGGTGTTGGCGATGTGAAAGTCCCCGGGTTGTTAGGGCATGTTGACTTCACATTTACATCACGTAATAAGTCCACGCCAGGCATTGAGACCTCGGCGATTGTGTTGGACACAGTTGTTGGCCGTCAACCTTCAGTTGACTTGGGACCGAGTATGTTGTCTTTGGTGTCTGATTCCCCACTCGCCGATCCAAATTTCTTCCGCCCAGGCCCGATTGATGCTCTCCTTGGAGCCGATGTCCTGGGGCGAGTTTTGTTGACGGGGAAGCGAGTTTTGCAGCCAGATGGCTTGGTAGCTCTGCAGACGACACTCGGTACAGTTGTGATGGGCCCTGCTCGCCGCGTTTTGGATTCCCTTGATGAGGATCGCGGTCTTGTTTTTAATGTGTCTCTCTCCGAAGTGGTGCAGAAGTTTTGGGAGGTTGAGGAACCTCCACCAGCCCCGCGGGTTGACCCAGTAGCGGATGAATGCGAGTTGTATTACCAGAATAACACTGGTCGCCTCCGCTCTGGTCGTTTGATCACCCGTCTCCCCTTTCGTGCCGGCCGACCTCCTCTGGGCGAATCCCGACCGCTAGCGGAACGTAGGCTAGTGGCGATGGAGCGTCGCATGAGCAAGGATCCGGTCTTCCGCCAGAAGTATGTTGAATTCATGCGGGAGTATGAGGAGTTAGGGCACATGTCCGTGAGCGATTTGGATTGGCGCTCCGTTGAGCACTTCTTTTTGCCGCACCACGCCGTTTTGAAATCCGGAAAGATTCGGGTGGTCTTTGACGGTTCGGCTCCCACCTCTACTGGAGCGTCCTTGAACCAGTGTCTGCATGTAGGTCCCAAGCTGCACACGGAGATCTCAGACATTTTGACCAACTTCCGGCGGCACCAAATTGTATTTATGACTGACATCCGGATGATGTTCAGACAAACGGTCATCCATCCAGAGGATAGGAGGTACCAATTGATTTTGTGGAGAGAGAGTCCTAGGGACCCCTTGTTGATTTATGAATTGAATACGAATACGTACGGTTTGGCTTCGAGCCCGTTTGTTGCGATTCGTTCTTTGTTGGAGTTGGCCGAGAAGGAGCGCTTGAGATACCCTCGCGCCTCCGCCATTTTGGCCAGTGACGTCTATGTGGATGACATTTGCACGGGCGCCTCATCTGTCTCAGAGGCGATTGTCCTGAGAGACGAACTCACCGCCCTTTTGAAGTCGGGAGGTTACGAGTTGAGGAAATGGATATCCAACTCGCCTGATGTACTGGTAGGTTTGCCCGAAGAGCACCAGCAGGACCCCCACCTATTCGAAAATGTTGATAATCCCCATGTGGTGACCGTCCTTGGCGTACAGTACAAACCGGTCTCTGACACGTTCACTTATTGTGTGGATTTACGACCACCGAAAGTCTGGACCAAGCGTTTAGTATTGTCTACTGTCGCACGTACCTTTGACCCCAATGGGTGGATTTGCCCCGTGCTGTTTATGGCCAAGTGTTTCTTGCAACGGTTATGGGCTTCGGGTGTGTCGTGGGATGAACCCCTCTCGGACGAGTTACTCCGAGATTGGTCGAGCTTCGTTTCATCCCTCCCCGAGATTAATGAAGTGCATTTGCCGAGGCTATTCCTCCCTTCTGAAAATTGTAAAGTTACTCTTCACGGCTTTTCCGATGCCTCCGAACGTGGATTTGCTGCGGCCGTGTACCTCCGCACCGTTACTGTTGACGGAGTTGTTGCTGTGCATCTGGTGATAGCGAAAAGCAAAGTCGCTCCCCTTCGGACTCGTCATACGATCCCGAGGTTGGAATTGTGTGGAGCTGCCCTCCTAATGCGTTTGTTGAACCACGTATGGCTCACATTAGGTCGATCTATTGCGATACAAGAGGTTTATGCTTGGACGGACAGTCAGGTCGTCCTTTGTTGGTTGAAGGCTCCGGCGCACACCTTGGACGTGTTTGTGGCCAATCGAGTGTCGCAGATTTGTAATTCCGACATCGAGTTGATTTGGAGACACGTGCCGGGAACCATGAATCCCGCGGATTGTGCGTCTCGGGGTTGTGTAGCCCCAACCCTAATTAACCACCCCCTCTGGTGGGGCCCACAGTGGTTGATGCGGCCTGAGTCGGAGTGGCCGCCCTCTCCAGCGTTGTCGAACGTAGCCGTTCCTGATATGCGGGCATGCGTCCTGGAGACTAACCCCGCCGGGGAAAAGGATTTGTTGTTGGATCGGTACAGCTCCTTACAGAAGCTGCTTGGTGTTACCGCTTGGATCAGACGTTTTGTGTACAATTGCAGAAACCCACGCGCGAGGCGTGATTCGTCGGTTCTCACTCCGGACGAGCGTAGGGACGCGCTCTTGTTTTGGGTCCGGAGAGTACAAGCTGATAGTTTTGGGTCCGAGATTGAAATTTTGCGTTTAGGCCGTCGCAAGTTGAAGGGCGCGGTATCGCGATTGAATCCCTTCCTGGACGAGAGTGGGCTTTTGCGAGTCGGCGGAAGACTTCGAAATGCGAACCTGCCGTATGGAGCTCGTCACCCCCTTTTGTTACCTAAAGCCGGACATTTGACTCAACTGATAATAACAGATCGCCATGTGAACGCACAACATGCTGGCTGTAATGCTTTGTTGGCCATTTTGCAGCGTGAATTTTGGATTTTGTCTGCTCGTCGAGCCATTCGCACTGTGGTTTTCCGTTGCCTGCCTTGTTATCGATTGAAGGCCGCGACCATGCAGCCCCAGATGGGTGATTTGCCTGCTGATCGCGTCACGGAATGTAGAGCCTTTGCCGGAGTCGCCACCGACTTCGCCGGTCCCTTTACTGTAAAGGCTTCGAGACTGCGTAATGCTAAAACCTATAAGGCGTACTTGTGCGTGTTTGTGTGTTTGTCCACCAAGGCTGTCCATTTGGAAATTGTCTCGGAATTGTCTACCGAAGCCTTTGTCGCCGCCTTGAGCAGATTTGTTTCCCGTAGAGGACTGCCGTCATTGATACGTTCCGATTGTGGTACTAATTATAAGGGAACGTGTAATTATCTTAAGGAAGTAGTTAAGTTTTTTGTTGATAATGAAATAGACATTGGAACCACCCTCTCCCGGCGTGGGATAATCTGGAAGTTTAGCCCTCCAGCTTGTCCGACCTGGGGAGGAATTTTTGAAGCTTGTGTAAAGGCTGCCAAGACACACTTGCGTCGCGTGATTGGAGAAACTATTCTCACGTTTGAGGAACTTGATACGGTATTTTGTAAAATTGAGGCCGTCCTCAACTCGCGACCCTTGTGCCCGTTGTCTTCGGACCCGAATGACCTGGAAGCGTTGACCCCAGGTCATTTCTTGATCGGACAGCCCCTTTTGGCGTTGCCTGAATATCCGATTCAGGATGTAGGATCCCATCGTTTGTCGCGATACCAACTTTTGAGACAGATGTCCCAAAACTTCTGGGCACGTTGGTCGATGGAGTATTTGCATATCCTACAACAGCGCGTGAAGTGGACAGATAAAACCACCCCACCCCAGACTGGCGACCTCGTGTTGATTAAGGATGCTAACCTGCCGCCCCTATGTTGGCGAAGGGGGCGCATTGTTAAACTCTACCCCGGAACTGACGGAGTTCCTCGTTTTGCTGAGGTTTTGGTTCGAGATTCGGTTTTGAAGAGAGCCGTTAGTGGGCTCTCCCGATTACCCGTAGATTGACGTACCGTTCTTAACGGTCCGGGGCGGGGGGATGTTCGGAAAAGATCGACGTTTCTGAACGCAACTCTAATGTCACGTCAAATTGACATTAGCTGTCACTTGAAGTTGACAGTGACACTTGATTGGAATTCTTGTTAGAAAATGTCGGATTAATTTTGCTGAATTTGTTAAAAATCGCTCGCGTTGAATGTGCCTGGCACATCGAGTTTGAATACATCTAAAATTATCTATGTGATCCCGTTTTGTACGACCAAGGTTTTGATGCCATCTCTGGAGTGGCCGGTCGCGGATGCTTTGAAAGATAACCTTTTCTACCACACGCGTTTGTTGTCGGGACAATCTATCGTAATAAAAAAAGCTCCCACGTGTGTGTCTTTGTGTATCTATTGTTGAAACGCCCAGTGTCTTGTGAACGCTGTTATTTGTGTTGTGAGTGAGGTCACTAATTGGTAAGGTCTGCAGAAGAAGAAGGTACCTGGGGCGCGCGCCCCGTCTCTCCGCAGCCGAGGAGTTTTTCGACACCACAGAACCGTATGTGAAATCACCTTACTTAACCTTCTCTCCACTGTGTATCGCAGTCCAATTGTTCAGTTACATCCCGGCTGAAACCAAGATTTGTCCGGAGTCTATAGTAATACCAGCTTCCACTGCGCTAGCCATTCCGCGGTCTAGGCAGGGGTGTACTGAACAGATTATAAGTATTTAATACCTACTAGCTGTGCCCCCGACTTCGTCCGCGTGGAATTGTGACTTTCAGCAGCATTTTAAATTTTTAAGGCTAATTATTTTGCATATACTTTTGACGACCGATTTGACGCAGGGGTAGGCTACCCAGCTTCTGCGCCAGTGGTCTCGGGTTCGATTCCCGAACAAGACAAATAGTTGTGTGCATGAACATGTCTATTTGTCTTGGTCTGGGTGTTTTCTATGTATATTAAGTATGTATTTACAAACAAAAAGTATTTAAGTATATATTTATCCGTTATCAAGTTTTCCATGATACAGTTTCGTAATGAAATTAAAATGGACTTAGATAATTGGTGTGAATGTAAGAAGTTATTTATTTATTTATTAGTTATTTATATACGCTTTAGGCCGTCCAGATTTCGCAAAGGGATAAAAATAACACTAACTTTTTTTTCAAAAAGTGAAAAAAATCATAGCTTTCGAAAAAAGATCTAAGACGAAAAAACAAAAAGATATCTTTATTTTGGAAAAAAAAGTTTTTTCTGCCGCTTCGCCGGCCGCTGCCTTCGCTCGCTCGGCTCGCGCTGCGTTTTGGTCACAGTTCTAACTTAACCTAACCTAAAACGACTGTTAGGTAGGATCTCTTGGGCTCGGGGGGCGGCGGCGGGGGGCTTAGCCCCCCGAGACCTCTTGGTGGGGGGGCTGCGGCCCCGTTCCCCTGCTCCTCTGTTTTCATCCATTTGAACTGAATTCAGAACTTATAAAGTAAAAAAAAAATATTTGAGTCAACAGATCCTAAAAAAATGTTTTGTTTACCATTCGATGTCTCTCAAATACCTCCGGGGTTGTTAAAAGGGTATCAAAAATTTCAATAGATTTTGGCTGCGACGCACCGTTTTCGAGATATTGACTTTTTTATAAAAAATCATCTTCTGTACTTGTATTTATTCTGTGATGCCGGCACATGTCACGACCTGATCCATTCCTATCCCGTGTCTGTATCTGTGTCATCTGGCGTACTTCGACGCGTGTCATAAACACAAGTGTGGACGTCTCCTTGACACGCGGACAATTGCGAAATCCTTTGATAAAAACCGACTCTCGATGGATCGGCTCGTAACACGTAACTTCGATGCGTAACAGCACACAGACCAGCGTCCACACTGCACCTTCGTAACTCCGTACATTGTCCGTACATTTATCTGTGTCTAGCAGTTTCTTCCAGTGTTCGGAATGGATTTGAAGCTTGTAACATGTACGCGAACTTGTTCGCGTGTCAAAAGACGTCCACATTATCCGTTCTGACACGCGTGTCTGACACGGTACGGGGTAATGTTCGGCGAAATGTTACAAGTCTGGACGCAGCTTATGTCATAAAAAAAATAGCCGCGAAATTTAAGACGATCGCTTCGCTGCGCTTCGCGATCGCCTAAGATTTCTAACCTATCACGTGTTCTACAAGACTTTCGAGAGGTACATGCTGCTATTTTTAACCATCCGGCGTATTCAACCATCCGCCTGCGACATATACATTATATGAAATTGTCTCTGAATGGGTCCGCTTTTTAGGTTTGTAATATAAATAGTAAAATACATAAGTTTAAAATGAGTATGTGAGCAAACATTAACAAAATTTTATTCATAAGAAACGAATTAGAATCTTTCTGGGGCTTGCTTGAGTATGTGAAGAAAATCTGGTAGGTTCCGAAATTGTCGATGTCAATGTTCTCATTGATCGTGGTACTCGTGATCGTGTGTCATTATGTTTCCTGTTAACAGAAAAAAGTTAGACATAAGTATGTATAAAACATGTTACAAAACTAACCAAAAATAAAAAAAAATGCAGTTACCTGCACTGCAACTCTAGTGACGATCAGTCAACCTGACGTGACGTGAGTGAGCCCAATACAAGAGGGCCATAAGATAATAGAACCGATCTTAGTTAAAACAGAAAGATTTTTTTAAATATTTAAGTGCCGGATTGGAAAAAGTTACATTTTTATACCTTAAATCCTTATTTTAGGTATAAAAATGTAACCTTTCTAGTTCTATTATGTGAGCAGGTTCCTTACAATGTCAGACGAAGGCACTTTTTATTACTACCTACCCCATACCTACGTGCCAAGCTACACCTAGTCCGACAGCGAAACATAAAGGATACTAAAAGATCGGCCGTCCATGCAAAGTAGCAAAGTTGTGCAAACTAATGGGTCCTCCGGGCTATGTCAGTAGGCGCTTTAGCAATTACTTTATAATTTTTTTACTAAAAATAGCTATTATTTCTTAAAACAAAATAAGGGTATTTTTTGTAAGATCTTGTTTATAAAATAATCATACATTATCTATACATACCTATGTACCTACATCATATACTTAGGTACACTTCTAAAATGAATAGCTTAGGTACAGAATGAAATTTTATAGATAACATAAATTCAGAATACAAAAATTACCTGCTGAACGTTTGCTGGTTGATTTTTAAAAATCCGTATCAGTATAAATCCGTGCATATTGTTTGTATGACTCGTTTTTTTTCATAATGCTAACTGCATAGGTACTCTTGCATTTTTTTGGGGGAAGCCAGTCTGCTCTTCCTATATTTTCAACCACCTCAATTTTAAATCGGAGTCTGACGGAAAGCTGAAAATTAAACATATTGTTGTTACAGTGCCACAAGCTTTTCTGTTCCGGTGACAGTCGTGACAGAGGAGCCACTTGCAATACGAAATTAGCTGTCAAAATGGACTGTCGTATGAAAACTGCTTTAGTTCCTAAGATAATCATCGGAACAGAAAAGATTGGCGCACTATAAATTAAATTTGCCATACGAACGAAAAAGTAGGTACTTACAGACATAAAATAAAAGTACTATGATTGAATACTGAGAACGAAAAAATATTGATTCGATTATCGATATCTTATCTGCAAAGTACCAACACTACAAGACCAATGGCGAGTAAATGAAATGCCAAACAAAATGTCGATCGATATCTAACAAAAGATTTTCATTTATTTGTTTTATCATCAGATATAGTTACGTGTATGAAAATAAAAGATAAGAGTTTTCTACAGTATTTTTGCAAAGAAAGGCTTACCAAAAATGGCCTAGTTATTTGAATAATTGGAAAAAACGGAGGTTCACTCACCGATGAAAGGATATTATTCCGAGTTTGTGATTTAAATTACTGTAGGAACTTTTGCAGCTCTTTACAGCACAAGCCATGGTGTTTTGGCAATACACACAGAAAGATTTTTTTCACTAATCTTGCATAAATTAACCACAATTAATAAAAAACCACGAACACTGATCAACACTGATGTAGTCCACTCTGGCCTACAGAAACTCGGCTGGTGGCGCGCTAGGTTTCAATACGGAGCGTTGCCTATATTGCTATCTCTTTTCAATGCACGCTGAACTGTCATTTAGGTGGATAGGAAAGATATATCGTTTCGTTGTTCAACTTTTTAGTATCCATCTATGTTTAATACTACATCTTTGCCTAGAACATTGTAGGTTAGGGTGACCACAAGGAATTTATATTACAACAGGAAGGTGCACTCCGTATTTCTGTGTATTTAAAAATACACTTTAACTTTGAAAGATAAGGTTTATATTTCAACACAAAATGTCAACGGTCCACCTGAGACCGCAAGAACGAGGTGAGGGTATCCCTTTCTTTCAAATTGCCAGCACTCTTAAATAACAGGTTTAGTAGATTTATGGTACACAACTTTCGTTATGAAAATAAAATTTTCGCTTCGTATTATTTTTAGTCAATAGATAACATCGTATATTAATTTAGGTATTAGCGTATTATGCATAAAAATGTATCAGGTCGTTCAAGTTTTTTACGGCTTATCCTAGAAAAAAATTGAATGATAGATTTCAGAATTTTAAAGTGGCAACATGACAAGCTGAATGACATCTTCCGTCTTCGTTGTGTCAAGTTGGTTGTGCGTAAATATTTTGCCTTGTGGTGGTGTTTTTTGCAATATCGTGAAAAGGTGTTGCGTTAATAATTATGGGCTGTGGAAATGAAACATTTGCTGGTTGCAATATTTCTTTTCACAGGTGAGATAGAATTTATTGAAAATGACACGAGTTCTTACTATGGAACAATTAGGGTGACAACAAATTTCCTTTTTCTTTTCATTTGATTCTTTAAAATGTTTATACCTAAAATTATTGTCTGATTCGTATCTTACAATTTTATTCAGTAATGTATAGGTAATCATGTTTTGTTAAACATCTGTGTAACAATAAACTATTATTATGATTTATTTCTTTTATTTACTGGCACCTATTTCCTGGCATCCCTACTAGTTTAAAGTCGGAAAAACACTTCTGTGGTGTGGCGCGACGCCAGAATGTCTGTTTCATGCACTTAGTATGGACACGACAGAGACAGAAAGAGTCGCGCCACACTGCATAAGTGTGTTTCTAACCATATACCTTGGTACTATTATACAGGCTGACGGGGAAACTCGACCTATTTCTTGAAAGGGGTTATACTAGAGGTCATTAGCAACAAATTAAGTCCAGTGAACCAGGGGTCAAAACTAGATGGTTACCGAGCTGTGACGGTTCTTCGATTTCTTTTTTTCTGAATTGTTACCAAAAATCATTGATTGTGAATAAACTACTCTACTCTTAACATGAATCAATACTTTTCTGAAAGCTGAATAATTAGTGATCATTTAAAAAAAAACTTACATAATCTCAGAAATAAAAGATTTTTAGTAACAATAATTTTTATTTTTTGCATTTTTCTCCAACTTCGCCCTTAATTATTGGAAAAAAACTGTATGGAAGTTGGCGTACAAATAAGTAAAATGTCTAACTAGTTTCATAAGCTTTCCAAAAGGGTACAAAAATTATTAGGTTAGGTACCTAGCTGTTTTTTAAAAAATCAACAAAAGAGCGCAGTAGGGCAATTTTCCTTTTAAATTTTAAATTTAATTCAGCCCAAAAAGTGGCGAAGCGATGGCTGGCTTATGCGTCATGCTCGTGAACGAGTGCTGCCAGTGGAAATGGGTCTGCTCTTCTCTGCTTGCCTTAAATGTGTTTTTTTTTGTTTTTATTTCTAATGCGGTGGTGGCGTGTGACCGTGTGAGGCGGGTCGTTACGTTCCCTAAAATATGGTTAAGAGAAGCGATGGCTGGCTCATTCGTCATGCTCGTGAATGAGTGCTGCCAGTGGGAATGGCCAAATGGGGCCGGAGAATTAGGTATATAAGTAGAGAATAATTATTACCGACGTCGGCGTCGGTGGCACTGACTGTTTATCAGAGGTCACCAGTCGCAGGTACGCCGGATGTCGCTGCGAGTCGGTGCGACCGTATACGCTGCATGGGCCCTTACGTGATGCCACGAACATCCAAGTTGTTAGTATTGTTTATCTAGTGCGTTGTTTAATACATCCGTATTACGTAAATTTTCGAATGCTATCGTATTTTTAAAATAAAATATCCTATATTCAATATTCTGACAATTTATTCATGGATCAAATTTCATCAAAATCGGTCCACTACACGAAGCGTGAAAGCACAACCGAAAACCACTTTCGCATTTATAATGTTAACCAATTATAACAAATTGTAAAAAAAACAAGTCCTTTCTTTTAAAACTTATGGTCACCCTAACGGCCTAGACACGAACATGCGCGACGGCGGTGGCGACGAGCGAATTGCGCATCAGTTGGTGCGTCTCATTGACTTATTTGATTAGACGTCTGTCGCGAGCGCGCAATGATTCCGCAATTCACTCGTCGCCGCCCGCCGCCCGTCGCGCATGTTCGTGGCCAGGTCGTAATGGAATAGAGTGAGATAAACTGACCTCGTTCTGACTATCTCATTAGGACCGTTTTTTAGCAGCAGTGCACCTTCCTGTTTTACGTAGTACTTATAAATTCCTTGGGTGACCATAAACATGGGTTTGTCTGTTCCTGATATTATTTTAGGTACAATCAAGCTGGCCCTCCGGCCTATCGTCTAGCCACAGCCATCTCTATCGTCTTCTACAAGCCATGCGCATAAAGTTGGCAACGTCTTTTTAAGTGAACCGATTTGACACCGTTTGCACCATTTGACAGGTAAACAGCGAGTAAACCTCGAGTAATGAATCCTATGGAGATGGCATATCTTCTATACATCTATACAAATAAATAAAATGTAACTTATGTTTGTAACATTAAATAACCGCTTTTTACCACGTGCATATGACTAAATATACGATACATATACCAAAATGACATGTTTTTCAATTTTTGTCTGTCTGTCTGTTTGTTCCGGCTAATCTCTGAAACAGCTGGACCGATTTTGACGAACCGATTAATACGACAATTAGAAGTAGTTTAAAATTGAATTCTAAGATTTTCTTACATTGTGACTTAGTTACAGGTGACGCCAATAAAAGTGTGGTAAAAAGCACTACAATTGAACTACAATTGAAACACTATTGAGACACGATTGTGACTTAACGTTAGCAGACTTGGCCCCCTGTTTTATTGTTCAGACGTCCGCGTCGAATTTATTTTTGATATTTTTATAACATAGCTTAGCGACAGACATCTAGTGACAGAAAATTATAGTGAAACTTGTATTCATAATGCTGCGGCTACATTAGCGGCCGATAATTCGTGCGAGTTGTCGCGCTAAAATTATCGTTGTCGGGCATACGCGATGTTCTTGTCTACATTAGCGGGCGAAGCTTCGTGTTGCGTTGTCGCGCTAAGTATCGCGATAATTAGTTTATTTGGTTTATTGTCGTAAGTAACATTACAATTCAACACAGAACACTACCCCATTATTGATTTATATAGTTATAACAGCCAAATCGACCCGATCGCGATAAAAATCACAAAATAATCGAGTGGACGCTTTTCATCTACGTGATAAAAGGCGCTAAATGAATCAAATCGGGTTCTGCTGTCATTTTCTTCCAACTCTTTCTCGCACATAGGTTATGATGTATGGATTTGTTTCTCACTCGCACCATTGTCCGTCTATTACCCCTAGTATAAATAAGTTTATGGTGTAGGTATGCCTCACTTTTTCGTAAGTATGCCACCTCCATAGGATTTAGTACTCAGAGGAGTAAACCGGTTCACAGCTTGTTGCCGTTCCGTATCATAGCATGGCTTGTAGAAGACGATAGAGACGGCTGTGGTCTAGCTCAAATTGCTTTCAAATTGCTATAGTTTATGACGTTAAATTATGCTGTCGAAACAACATCTGTCGAAACGAAAATCTGTCCAAACGGAAAAAACAGAAATTATGGACGCTTCCTTGTGAATAAAAATGAGAATAATTAATAATAACAATAGCTCGGCTGGACGGAATCCGCCCCTGGCCAATTCCTTCGGCCGACCAGCGAGACAGAAAGGAAGCTTTTTCTGAATAATAATTACCCTTTGAAATTTGTGATTGACGTTTAATAAAATAAAACAATGTTTTGTAAGTTAGGTATTATCGTTTTATTGTTTTGTGTACCTACCTACTTACCTATCAATGGGAAAAGAAATCCGTTGTGGGAATGGAGGGCGCTGGTGTGCATTTACCTCTTCTGTTTATCAAACAACCAACACTATATCGCATCTGTAGCATTGATAAGCTTTTGAGCATTATTTTAAGTAAATAGTATTTTATGTAATAGTATAATATCTGTAAATAGGCGACAGTATGGTCACTCATCGTAGTCATCGTTGAAAGAGACAAAATGAACACTGAGTAATCTCTCGCTCGGCACAGTTTTTTCACAACAGCGCATTCCTGTTTATGTAATACTTCCATGCCATGGGTATATTATTACAAACCGCAGTCGTATAATGTTTATGCCTCTGAGTACTGAATCCTATGGAGATGGCATACCTACGAAAAATTGAAGCATACACACACACACAAGCACACATACCGAGAAACCAAAATGGCGCCTTTCCGTAGTGCTGCCCTATTTGTACATCGATATATTTATTGATGAAGTTATAGATACAAGTATTTTTGTGCCTACCTACCTACATCACCCTATCCTACTATCACTACATAGTATAAAACAAAGTCGCTTTCTCTGTCCCTATGTCCCTTTGTATGCTTAAATCTTTGAAACTACGCAACGGATTTTGATGCGTTTTTTTTTAATAGATAGAGTGATTCAAGAGGAAGGTTTATATGTACTTTTTATCCCGATATTCCCACGGGAACGGGAACCACGCGGGTGAAACCGCGGGCGGCCGCTAGTATATTATAAATGCGTCTCTGTCTGTCTGTGTGTTACACAATCACACCTAAACTACTGAACCGATTTGAATGAATTTTGGTACAGAGATAGTCTAGAGCCTGAGAAAGGACATAGGCTACTTTTTATTCTTGAAAAATATCACCTTCCCGCGGGATAACGTCGTGTAGTACACGCGGGCGAAGCCGCGGGCGGAAGGCTAGTAATATTATAAATGTGAAAGTTTAGATGTTTGTTACTCAATCACGCCAAAACGGCTGAACGGATTAGGCTGAAATTTGGAACACAGATACTTTGTACCCTGGAGAGGAACATAGGCCACTTTTTACCCAGGAAAAATGTCACATTCCCGCGGGATAACGTCATGTAGTCCACGCGGGCGAAGCCGCGGGCGGAAAGCTAGTATTTTATAAAAGCAGTTTCGTAATCACCTCGATAATTTAAAACGGAATTATAGTGTATAATTATATACCTAGTTTTTAAGAATAATAAAAATTAATAATGTGCTTAAAATACACCTACATTTGCACATAATTAAGTTCTTTATGACAATGACACAATGTGTATGTGTTTGTGCATGTACGCACACAATCATTGGCCCGACCGCGCGCGTGAGACGCAACAACTGTAAAGCCCCCAGTACAGGATGGCCGATCATGTTGGCCGACCATGATGGGCCATCGTGTACAGGGGCGGTTTGCGTGTGATTGCCTTCTGCGAGTAACGCAAACTGGCCCTGTACACGATTGCCCATCATGGTCGGCCAACATGATCGGCCATCCTGTACTGGGAGCTTAAAGCCCCTCAGCCAACATGATCGGCCATCGTGTACAGGGCCGGTTTGCGTGTGATTGCCGCCTGCGAGCAACGCAAACCGCCCCTGTACATGATGGCTATTTTTATGTTTTCCGAGTCACGCGTCTATACACATGCGAGACCTCCATAGAATTCCAGATCAAAGGTCGCGAGAACCAGTTTAAGTAAAAAAAGGTAATGAAATAAAACAAAAAGCTCCATATTGTAAAAACCTATTATGTTTATACAACAAGGATTGTTTTTTTTTTACATAACACACATTACAATATAAATCACAAAGGAGAATGCCTACTAGGTACCTAGCTACCATAGAAAAAAAGATGTCTAAAAAAAACAAGCATAATTAAGTAATAAAATAATAAACAGTTTGAATCGAGATCTTTACTAGCAAGCATATTTTTTATATATATTTAGAATATAGCGAAGCGACATCTAGTGGTAAAAAAATATACTTACTTTTAATGTGCTAGAATGAATGTAAGTTGGACAACAACTTTACAGCAAAATTACATTAAAAAAACACGTTTTAAATAAGTATCCAGTTTTTGGCAACCGGAACAGAAAACGTTGTCGCACTATAATTTTGATTTTGCCAGTGGCCTAATTAACGTCTTTTTCAAAACTTAAACTGTCGTTGACGTTTGAAACTGTTCTTCAAAATTAAAAGAGCACATAAAAATAGTTTTCGTACGAGTCTTTAAACTTTCCTTTCGCATTGTATCCAGCCATATTTTTCTTTTTTTGTTATTTTTAGGCAACCTAAAACAATAAAAACAGTTTAAAATTAATACACACAATTTACACTTGAAATTTGAAAACATCGATAATTCGATAAGAAAAATGCTATAAGGGCAACTCTAGCGCAAAACAAACAGATTTATATTTTCTTGAAATACACCAACAAAACTCACCAAAATAAGTAGTAAGCTACATTTGGTATGAATTCTAAGTAAACTATTCACAGGAAAACCAAAACACAAGGCATTTATTGTATTGTTTTGGTGTTTTTGCAAAATAAATAGTACGTACCGGTGTAATGTAATGTTTGGACGATTTTCACTTTTTTTGATGCCACAAACTACCACACTGCAATTAGACATGTTCCTTGTTGCTTTCTCTCACTTATTAATACCTTTAATTCACATGAAAGTCTCAAATGAAAAGACTTTTATCACAAAACACTGCAAATACAACTCGCGTTGACAGCTCACATACCGAGAAACCTAAATGGCGACCGGCTTCAATCATGCATTACGATGACGTCACGTTTCAATGTTGCCAAAAAATAGGTCAAATAAATATATTGCTGTCTCTTTTTACATGAAGTATTGGAGGTAAGATAGAACAAGATGGCTACAGGTTTATGAGTACAATGTCGATTTAGCTCATATTTGTATAACCGATAGTTCATATAGAACAATATGCCATCTCCATAGGATTCAGTACTCAGAGGTTTATGCGAATCTCACACTGCACCGCACACCACCACACCGTTCCGGTTTGCGGTAGTGCGTTTCTTAACTTTGGCTGTAGAATCTTGATTATTTTTTGCATACAAAACCCGCAGCATCTCAGTCCGGTGGTGCAGAAACCGGCGGCAATAAAATAAGAGTAGATTTTATTGTCATCTAGATCAGCAGGATACTCAAAATATTTTCAAGTTATGGATGAAAAACTTTAGTGTAAGTAAATTCTAGAATTTATTACCTAGTTACTTAGCACTTTTACATAATCTCACTCTCTACACTTTTTAATTCTTTGGAATAATTTAGATATTATTCGATCACGACTTCAGCTAACTGTGGTTTAATGATATGAGATTTGTCACTGATTGTTCACTAATAGAAAAATGATAATTGAATGAGCAGCCAAGAAATTTGTGTATGTTGTTATGTGGTGGAATAAGTACAAAAGAACAACGAAGTAAAAGTAAAATAAAGTAAGCCGCTCCGTATGATTATTGCTATCCCCATGTAAAACTCCCATGACCGTGAGCATTGAAATGTGTGAACCACCCACGCACTTTAATGAGTTAGGTTAGGTTAGCAAGTCTTAAAAAACTTTAGAAAGACAGATCAAGGAATGAATGAGGAATTTGGAAAAATACAAAAAAAAATACTGACGTCTGTATGGGTATTGATCCCTTTGCCTACCCCAGAATGGGTAAGCGTTAAAAAAAGCAGTATGGCGGCAAATTTTGAACAAACTTTCGAGTCTTTGCTTTGAGATTCTTACTTATTCTCTTTTGATTAAACTGTTGTTAACTGTACGTATTTAACGTAAATACCTAACCTACCTAACGTAGATATTTGATTTAAATGAGTATAATAAACATTATTTTTTTCACAAACTACAACTTTATTAATCGTAAGTATTGTAGATTTTAACGTTTTAAAAATAGCAAATCGTGCTTAGCTAGCCACCATCTGCCGTAAATTAAGAGTCCCGGGGTGGGAAAAGGTACAAGACGGTTGTTTCAACCGGTTTTTCCAATCCAGAGTATTAAATGTTCCAATACTAGTGGTGGCAGTTATGAAGTTTACCCAAAAAAATATTGTATTAAGCTATGTGCTTCATCATAAATATTCCTTAAGTAATTCTAAGCATTTCTAGTCCGGGAGGCAATTAAAATCGTGATGCTAGACGGGGAGGCCGAGGTACAAAGATGGCCGCCACCCGTCGTCTTTAAAAAAAACCTTATGTCGTCCTGGTGGCTACTAGAGCAAGTTTGGTATCATTTTCGTATAAACCGAAGACGTAGAATTCATTGCTAATATTAGTTTTTTTCAGTTTCATAGTAATTTTACAAGAAAAACGTAAAAAGGTGAAAATTTTGGTTGGCGATTTTTGCTTTGAGAGCTAATAACTTTTTTAACTTTCTATAGTCACATAAAATATCATACAAAAAATACTACGGTTATATATGGGAGCGATGCATAACTGGACAACGGGAAGTCTATCTCTGTACCAAATTCCATACTGATCAGTTTAGCTGTTCGTGACAGATTTTGTACTTAACAAATATGCAAGCAATCCGATCACACCAATTCTGTAAAGGAAGAAGTAAAAAATAAAAAATAAAGTACTTATCAAAAAAATGTATTCAAGTTTTACACTGCTCCAGTGTAGCACTATAGTATTTATCACAGAATCATAAATCATGTGACAAGAAAATGATAAAAGTATGGAAAAAAATAATTGCTTAGAATGTAAGCTCTATACGTTAGGTACGTTCAGACCGCAGCACTAAACAGCAGACAAACTTCTCCATTAGATTATGAATTGACACAATTCAGAAACCCACACATGTTGAGACACAATGCTGCTGATGCTGACTAAAGCAAATCAAATAGGTACAAATCATCATCATTATGATTACTACGCGTTCGCTTCGAGTTGGCCGCTACCTCTCTCCCCGCCTCAGCGCACCACGCTCCTAAACAGACGTGATAATTAAGGTCTGTTAATAATAATGTATTTTACTAGGGGGGTGTCACTCCGCAGTTTAGGTACGTTCGGCCGGCGCGCCTCCCGGGCAGGCGTGTGACAATAGGTTGCCGCTCGGCTCGCACGCTTCGCGTCGCTCGTAAAAAGAACAAAGCGACCGGAATTGGACATTATTTTCATAAAGAAAGATTTATTTTTATTTGAATGTGTTAGCAGAGTGCGTCTTCTGTACCTTAGTACTATTATATATTCTGTGCCATTACTTTAGAAGTGCGGTGCGGTGAGGCGGGGGGAGAGGTAGCGGCCAACTCGAAGCGAACGCGTAGTCAAAACAGAGTGTTTGATTTTTCAATTATATGTCTTTGTCTTAAACTCGGATGCATTTTTAATTTTATATTTGTAGTCAACTGATATCTATTTCTATAATATTTTGTACTCAAGTACTTAACAATTTTCAACAATCACAATAATGTACTTACTCATATCCTTACAACTATGTAGAACAAAAAACAATTTGTTAGCTTTGCAAGATATCCAAAAATGTCGATAATAAGAAAGAAGAACAAAAATGCTATAATCGAATCAGATTTCTTCACATCTTGTAGTCAAATCGAGCATTTACAACTTAAAACTAAACAAAGAATTTTCTTAAAACTACATTATACATACAAACTAATCAAAGAACATTCTTGATACATAACATCAACCCCCAAAAATAAACACAAAAAGTTCAATACCACGTACAATATATGCTATTAAACTATGTATTTACTTAATTGGTAATGCAATATTAAATACTGCATTAATCGGTAAAGCGAGCAAGAGTGTGAGTCGTAGCTCCAGTTTTTATGTATGAGTGGAACGGTAATTGAATTATTGTTCTTCAGTAACTTTGATACTTTAATTTTTATCTTATGCTGGCCATACACCATCCTTCCTATCGTCCAATCGGCATGACGCTGGAGATTGGATCAAGATTGACAGTGGGTGGATTGGCATGACAGTTATCAAATTATGGTGTAAAGGTGCGTATCGACTTCGCGCGGCAAACCATCTAACATTGTACTGTGCCGCCGCGCGAGGCAACACGAACATTAGCGCGCTCGAACGTGCCGCGCGACGAACCAATCTATATCGGTTTATGATGACGAGGCAAAGGAGAGTCAGTACGTTGTGCGCGCATATAGTGCAACAAGCTTTTCTGTTCCGGTGATAATCTTTGGAACTAAAACAGTTTTCATACGACAGTCCATTTTGACAGCAAATTTTGTATTGCAAGTGGCTCCACTGTCACGGCTGTCACCGGAACAGACAGGAGTGTGGGACTGTAGTTGGGAATTCAAAGCATAGAGTATAAAGTCAAACTGAATGCTGCTTTATTTCTATAGCAATAAGTCTCTAATACACGGTGCCAATAGCAAAAATTTTACACATATCAATACTTTAGAGGTAATTCGCGTTGACGGATCGGCTGCCGCGTGCGGCTGCCTCGCTACAATAAAATTGTGCGCTACAAATGGCTCGCGAGCCAAAAACCCGCGAAGTCGATACGCGCCTTAATATGGACGAACTGCAGATCGGAACAAACCTGCCGTCATACCGATTGGACGATATGCAGGATGGTGTACGGCCACCATTAGACAATTAAATAGGTACCAAGAACACTGTTTATTCGCAAGGGTCGAACAGGGATGGCGTCGGTCAAACGATTTTAGCTCGGTCAAATCAATAATGTCTCTCTATTCTAGACAATGCTTAATGAGGTAGCGAGATTACCGTAAAAATCACAAATGTTATCGTATCGTATATCTACACCAAGTGCAATCGAGAGCCGAAGCCGGGCGGCGGCGGCAGGCCGGGCGGCGGGCGCATGCCGGGCGGCAGCGGCTCCAGCGGGAACGGCATCAGGCCGGGCTCTGTTTGCGTGCCCGCCGCCACCAGCCGGAACTCCGCCGCCTCGGGGTTCAGCGACGACCGCACGCACGTCGACGTCGCCACCACCGTCGACGTCACTACCGACGACGCCGCGCCCGTCGACGCCGCGCCCGTAAACGCCCCGCCCGCCGTCGACGCGCTCGGCGAAGCCCCGCGCATCGCGCGCGATATGGCGTCCGCCATAAACTTCTGTGCTATCTCAGGGTTCGCCTTGCACAACACCTCGAACACTTCGCATTCCGCCGCCGTGAGCGTCACCCCCCCGGTCGGCGAGGGCGGGGGGACTCCGCCCGGCGAGGGGCGCGGGGGCGGGACGTCCCGCGGAGGGGGCGTGTTCACATCCGGGCGGAAGAAACAGCTGGACGTTCGCGAAACGGACGGGTGGTGGAGATTATGAATGCTATGCGCGCCGTGCGGGCCGGGCGGGCCGGGCGGGCCGGGCATGAACACGGGCATCGGCCGCGGACAAACGGGAGGATAAAAGGGCATCGTCCCGGGGAACGGGGAGAAACTGCCGAAGGAGTGCATCGGCTGCATCGGCATCATCGGATGGTAGGGACGCGGCGGGGGCGGCGGCGGCGGATGTCGGAACGCGTGCGGCGGGGGAGGCGACGGCAACGGCGGCTGCATGAGAGGGATCCTATTGAACGCGTCAGCGGGGGCGGAGGCGGCGGCGGGGGCGGGCGCGGGCGGGGGCGGAGGTACGAACTCGGGGGCGGACGCGCGCGTGGGGGCCGGCGGCGGGACGGGGCTGACTTGGAACGAGTCCTCACTCATGGTGGAGGATACCGACGGCGCGAGGGAGGGCATGGGGGATGGGGCGGGAGAGAGGGCGGGCTCGGGCGCGGGGGAGGGGGAGGGGGCGGCGTCGGGCGCGGGCGGCAGCGGCGGCAGGCACGAGGGCACGTGGCGCCGGTAGTCGTCCACGAACTCGAGCGCGATGCCGTCGCGCAGGTAGCCGTGGATGTCGGAGAAGTTGGGCGTGTCTCCGTTCTCGAGCGCGCCGAACCGCGGCAGCAGGTGGTACGCGGGCGCCTGCAACACGCGCGGGCGTCGGGTCGGGCCGAGGGGGCGGCGCCGGCCGGCTTCGGGGCTAGACTGTTCGAGACCTAGTGCTTGGGCCCGATTCTCACGCATTCCAACTTTTTCGGTGTGGTAATTCGTATACGAACATTTTGTTTGTGGTTTCTATTGAAATTTTAGAACTTTTCAAACAAACTAAACTGTCCCACATGTCAAAAAATTCATTTTGACAGCTAAGTTCGTATACAAAAGCGATTGGTCCGTAGCGATCGACTGGTTTTCGATCGAACTTTTTCGATTGTGAAATTCTGACAATACACAAACTGTGTTATATTATATTTGAATTTCGAGCTTATAAATGTGAACTTTTCTCGATTGCGTGAAAATCGGCCCCCTAGTGCTTTCGTGATACAAACACGGCTGGTACGGTGATCTTAGCTGAGCGGACTCACGAAGTTGGGAAACGTGAACTTTAGGTTGTGTCGAGATGTCTAACACCGAAAATTGACCGACGCCATCTTAACCCTAAGGCTGGGAATACAGGTCCGATTTTCTCTCCGTTAGTCTGATCAAACTTGATTTTGATTGGTTGTTAACAAAAACACAACCAATCAAAATGAAGTCTGATCAGAAACAACCAATCAAAATTAATTCTGATCAAACAATATTGGAGAGAAATACCGGACGTGTGTCCCCAGCGTAAAACGAGTAAGATTGACTCGCTTTGTAATAACACTCTTTAGAGCACCAAAATTATAAAGCGAGTCAAGTCAACTCCTACCTACTCGGACGGGCGGTTATTCTCGATTAATCCTGAATTTCTGACGACCCTGCACAGGTAGCATGATGAACACGAGAAAGGTTTTGTCTATACTTATCGAAAAGTCAAAAATGACATTTCATCGTAAAAGAACCTATTTTTCGGCTGTCAATATTTCGTCAAACTTTCGAGGTAGGCAAAACTCTTCTCGGGTTTGTCATGCTACGCGTGACGGTTTTGATCAGGCAACTTATCTAAATAAATTTTACATTTGCCAAAATAAGAAAAAAAACTACTGAGGTAGGTATATACTTAACTACATTTTTTTTGTAGAAAATTTCTCAAGGCTAAAGCGACTGACACATCTGAGAATGACCGCTCGAACAGCTTTATAAAAGCCCCCTCGGTTCGACCACATTGAAGCAATTTATTTCCACCAAACTTGCAACATCAAAGAATTTAATTCCTAATGATAAACAACTTTATTTGTGTAAGTAAAACATTTATCTACTTATATAGGTGTCGCTATAAATAGACATTTTAATAAACTTTATATTATGCGTAACTGGAGTACACTTTACATTAGTGCCCTTTGATTTGCGTTATCATTGATTCTAATCATATTTGGCCAAACCTTATTGACCTACATGTTTTACGTCTAATTTAAGGCCCTCACACACGGCGACTTTTTTTAGCCATGATGTCGCTACAAAGTATCTCTTGAGGACTCTTAATCAAAGAACGCTTTTACATGTAGGCTGATGTTACTGAAACAGTATGTGTGTAAAAATATACACGGTAATTTTAGGGATTATTCTACTCATGAAAACTAACAACTTTTATTATGGAACCAACACTGAAATCGCGGAAAAAAAACAACTGTTCCATATAAAAGTGCAAAAATATTTAATCAAAATGTATGGAACAGCTGATTTTTTTTCGCGATTTAATTTACCATGTATAGGCTGACTAATATTACGATGAATGATACAAACAAGTCAAAGGGCATGAGAAAATCTTAACCTAAGTATAGTAATATAACAAACCAGCACGGGTAACATGATAAACTCGAGAAATGTTTTGTCTATATCGAAAGGTCAAATATGACATTTCATCGTAGACAGACCTATTGTTCAGCTGTCAATTATAGACTTTCGAGGTAGACAAAACTCTTCTCGGGTTTGTCATGCTACGCGTGCTGGCGAGGTTTTAAACAATGTGATTTGTTAACATTTAAATTTTATTAATCATTTTTACAATAGGGATGATGACTGATTTTGAAAAACTACTCTACAATGTTTTTACACATCTACTTTACAATGTTTTTACACATCTATTTTACCCGAAATACGTCTTATTTTTACAATCAATTAAGTTTTTAAGGAGAAATATCTATTTCAAAAATACCATTCAATATCCTGCCTACCAAAACGCTAGAATAGTAATGGCGCCCGTCTATGACGTCACGGCTTTGTAAACCAAGAAGCTTATAACCAAACTGTCAAGTAAACTGGAAAGTATCTCCTAATCAGACATTGTGAAACAGGCCTTAAGTCTAATAAACTGAGCAAATCACGAATTTAATTTTTTACTTTAAATATTGATAGAGCTATTGCAAAACGAAATTATGGTTATGTAGGAAATGATACCATGAGCATGGCAACAACATTTCCAGAGCGAGTGAGATAGGAGATAGCCGTAAGGGTCAAAAAGGGTCAAAAGAACTGTCTTCAAAAAAGTTTTAGTACTTCGATCTCTACTTTTTTATAAGCTTCTTATTGTAAACACTTAATGACAGATCGTGTTGTGGATTAATTATAGTTTTGGTGCATAACTTGTATTTTGAACGCGTTATCACTACAAAGTTGGATCACCGCCATATTTACAAAGCCGTGACGTCAATCGCTTTGATTGGTGTTTCAGTTATAATTTATACTTGTATTTTATTGAAAATATTAATAATCTGAATAATTTTCATAAATATGGATATTTGTATGAGATTTATTTTTCCTTAGACCATTCATTCCTCGATTTTCTAATACTGTCATCAATTCATCATGCCTATCTAATCAACTAAATATATACATACGAATTCAATAGGAAGAGCAGTGCCCTTATGAATGTCAGAAATACCACGTCATCCGATCTTAATCTACTTTAGCAGCACCAATGAAAAAGAATGTCGAAAAAACATCGCCCCGCATTATCACGTTACACATCAGCACAGCCAATAACGAAACCTACTCAATAACAGGCGCGGATACAAGGGGGGGGGCGATGGGGGCGAGTGCCCCGGGGCGCGCGGAACCGTCAGCCAATAACGAAACCTACTCAATAACAGGCGAGGATATATTGACACACAACTTTACCTACCAAGTTTGCATTCATCACTTTGCCACGTGAAATAAGCTAAGAAGCTACAATTGTACCCCCCCCCCCCCCCCCCTTCGTCCAAATCCTGGGCTCAATAATCTAGCAAAAGAAAACAAAAAATCAACGCTGGCTCTTCATGGCAAAGCGAGTCTGCGCCTCAGCATGCGACTCGAGACCGACACAACAGTTTCCGGGGGAGAATCATCAACAACTGTTTCGGGAGACGGAGATCGTAAAGGTGTCTCAACGATAGATACCGCCGGCGCGCGGAGCTTAAGTTTCGAGTGCAAAGCTTGAAGACGGGCCAGTTTAGACGACACAGGGGAAGGGGCAGGGGTGATGTCAGTTGGGGCAGGGGCTTCCCACGTCGAAAGGCGTCGCGGGGGGCGCCCCACCACCTCCGAAGCGGACGCCGACACGTCACTAGCCGTATCTATCTCGTCCTGCATGGCTCGCGCCTCCACTGTAGAGGACAGCAGCGAGCGCAGGTCGGCGGGGCGCGCGGGCCCGTCAGCCAATAACGAAACCTACTCATTAGCAGGCGCGGATACAATGGGGGCGATTGCACCCGACACACAACTTTATCTACAACATGTTTGCATTAATCACTTTGCCACGTGAAATAAGCTAAGAAGCTAAAATTGTCCCCCCTCCCCCAATCGGATCCGCACCTGCTCGATAACAATAATCTAGCAAAAGAAAACAAAAAATCAACGCTGGAGCTTCATGGCCAAAGCGAGTCTGCGCCTCAGCATCCTACTCGACACCGACACCACAGTTTCCGGGGGAGAGTCATCGGCAACCGTCTCTGGGGACGGAGATCGCAAAGCAGTCTCGACGATTGGAGCAGGGGGTGCGCGGAGCTTCAGTTTCGAGTGTAAAGCATGGAGGCGGGCCAGTTTAGACGACACAAGGGAAGGGGCAGGGGTGATGTCAGTTGAGGCAGGGGCTTCCCACGTTGGAAGGCGGGCCAGTTTAGACGACACAAGGGAAGGGGCAGGGGTGATGTCAGTTGGGGCGGGGGCGATGTCAGTTGGGGCGGGGGCTTCCCACGTTGGAAGGCGGCGCGGGGGGCGCCCCACCACCTCCGAAGCGGACGCCGACACGTCGCTAGCCGTATCTATCTCGTCCTGCATGGCTCGCGCCCCCACTATGGAGGACAGCAGCGAGCGCAGGTCCTTGGGGCGCGCGGGCCCGTCAGCCAATAACGAAACCTACTCAATAACAGGTGCGGATACAAGTTTTCACAACTTTACCTACAACATGTTTGCATTCATCACTTTGCCCCGTGAGTAAGCTAAGAAGCTAAAATTGTCCCCCCAATAGGATCCGCGCCTGCTCAATAACAATAATCTAGCAAAAGAAAACAAAAAATCAACGCTGGAGCTTCATGGCCAAAGCGAGTCTGCGCCTCAGCATCCTACTCGACACCGACACCACAGTTTCCGGGGGAGAGTCATCGACAACCGTCTCTGGGGACGGAGATCGCAAAGCAGTCTCGACGATTGGAGCAGGGGGTGCGCGGAGCTTTAGTTTCGAGTGTAAAGCTTGAAGGCGGGCCAGTTTAGACGACACAAGGGAAGGGGCAGGGGCGATGTCAGTTGAGGCAGGGGCTTCCCACGTTGGAAGGCGGGCCAGTTTAGACGACACAAGGGCAGGGGCGGGGGCGATGTCAGTTGGGGCTGGGGCTTCCCACGTTGGAAGGCGGGCCAGTTTAGACGACACAAGGGAAGGGGCAGGGGCGATGTCAGTTGAGGCAGGGGCTTCCCACGTTGGAAGGCGGGCCAGTTTAGACGACACAAGGGCAGGGGCGGGGGCGATGTCAGTTGGGGCTGGGGCTTCCCACGTTGGAAGGCGGGCCAGTTTAGACGACACAAGGGAAGGGGCAGGGGCGATGTCAGTTGGGGCGGGGGCTTCCCACGTTGGAAGGCGGGCCAGTTTAGACGACACAAGGGAAGGGGCAGGGGCGATGTCAGTTGGGGCGGGGGCTTCCCACGTCGGAAGGCGGCGCGGGGGGCGCCCCACCACCTCCGAAGCGGACGCCGACACGTCGCTAGCCGTATCTACCTCGTCCTGCATGGCTCGCGCCCCCACTATGGAGGACAGCAGCGAGCGCAGGTCGGCGGGGCGCGCGGGCCCGTCAGACAATAACGAAACCTACTCGGTGCGGATACAAGTTTTCACAACTTTACCTACAACATGTTTGCATTCATCACTTTGCCACGTGAGTAAGCTAAGAAGCTAAAATTGTCCCCCCAATCGGATCCGCGCCTGCTCAATAACAATAATCTAGCAAAAGAAAACAAAAAATCAACGCTGGAGCTTCATAGCCAAAGCGAGTCTGCGCCTCAGCATCCTACTCGACACCGACACAACAGTATCCGGGGGAGAGTCATCAACAACCGTCTCTGGGGACGGAGATCGCAAAGCAGTCTCGACGATTGGAGCAGGGGGTGCGCGGAGCTTCAGTTTCGAGTGTAAAGCTTGAAGGCGGGCCAGCTTAGACGACACAAGGGAAGGGGCAGGGGCGATGTCAGTTGGGGCAGGGGCGATGTCAGTTGGGGCAGGGGCTTCCCACGTTGGAAGGCGGGCCAGTTTAGACGACACAAGGGAAGGGGCGGGGGTGATGTCAGTTGGGGCAGGGGCTTCCCACGTTGGAAGGCGGGCCAGTTTAGACGACACAAGGGAAGGGGCAGGGGCGATGTCAGTTGGGGTAGGGGCTTCCCACGTTGGAAGGCGGGCCAGTTTAGACGACACAAGGGAAGGGGCAGGGGTGATGTCAGTTGGGGCAGGGGCTTCCCACGTTGGAAGGCGGCGCGGGGGGCGCCCCACAACCTCCGAAGCGGACGCCGACACGTCGCTAGCCGTATCTATCTCGTCCTGCATGTTACGCGCCCCCACTATGGAGGACAGCAGCGAGCGCAGGTCGGCGGGGCGCGCGGGCGCGTCAGCCAATAACGAAACCTACTCAATAACAGGCGCGGATACAATGGGGGCGATTGCCCCACCCTGACACAACTTTACCTATAACATGTTTGCATTCATCACTTTGCCACGTGAAATAAGCTAAGAATTTAAAATTGTCCCCCCTCGTCCAAATGCATTCGCGCTTGCTCAATAACAATAATCTAGCAAAAGAAAACAAAAAATCAACGCTGGAGCTTCATAGCCAAAGCGAGTCTACGTCTCAGCATGCGACTCGACACCGACACCACAGTTTCCGGGGGAGAGTCATCCACAACCGTCTCTGGCGACGGAGATCGGAATGGAGTCTCGACGATTGGAGCAGGGGGTGCGCGGAGCTTAAGTTTCGAGTGTAAAGCTTGAAGGCGGGCCAGCTTAGACGACACAAGGGAAGGGGCAGGGGCGATGTCAGTTGGAGCAGGGGCTTCCCACGTTGGAAGGCGGGCCAGTTTAGACGACACATGGGAAGGGGCGGGGGCGATGTCAGTTGGGGCAGGGGCTTCCTACGTCGGAAGGCGGCGTGGGGGGCGCCCCACCACCTCCGAAGCGGACGCCGACACGTCGCTAGCTGTATCTATCTCATGTTGCATGTTACGCGCCCCCACTATGGAGGACAGCAGCGAGCGCAGGTCGGCGGGGCGCGCGGGCCCGTCAGCCAATAACGAAACCTACTCAATAACAGGCGCGGATACAAGTTTTCACAACTTTACCTACAACATGTTTGCATTCATCACTTTGCCACGTGAAATAAGCTAAGAAGCTAAAATTGTCCCCCCAATAGGATCCGCGCCTGCTCAATAATAATAATCTAGCAAAAGAAAACAAAAAATCAACGCTGGAGCTTCATGGCCAAAGCGAGTCTGCGCCTCAGCATCCTACTCGACACCGACACCACAGTTTCCGGGGGAGAGTCATCGGCAACCGTCTCTGGGGACGGAGATCGCAAAGCAGTCTCGACGATTGGAGCAGGGGGTGCGCGGAGCTTCAGTTTCGAGTGCAAAGCTTGAAGGCGGGCCAGCTTAGACGACACAAGGGAAGGGGCAGGGGTGATGTCAGTTGGGGCAGGGGCTTCCCACGTTGGAAGGCGGGCCAGTTTAGACGACACAAGGGAAGGGGCGGGGGTGATGTCAGTTGGGGCAGGGGCTTCCCACGTTGGAAGGCGGGCCAGTTTAGACGACACAAGGGAAGGGGCAGGGGCGATGTCAGTTGGGGCGGGGGCTTCCCACGTCGGAAGGCGGCGCGGGGGGCGCCCCACCACCTCCGAAGCGGACGCCGACACGTCGCTAGCCGTATCTACCTCGTCCTGCATGGCTCGCGCCCCCACTATGGAGGACAGCAGCGAGCGCAGGTCCTTGGGTCGCGCGGGCCCGTCACTCACCTGCGCGCCGGCGCACGCGTCGGCGTGCCCCGACCGCACCAGCTCCTTGTCGATCAGGATGTCGTCCTCCGTCAGAGTGTTCACCAGGAACACCTCCAGGATGTCGTCCTGTGGGAAAACAGTTGTTATTAAGTTATTTAAATTTTTACTTTTTTGCATTCACAATGCATTTTTTATACTTGAAAAATGGAAAATGAAGTATTTTAGAAAAATCGACCCGTCTCACAACTAGCTCTGCCGGCCTAGCATGAGCGGCTTATAACACGCGATATGATATGGTATGGCACTCCGTCTTGCTTACACCTTAGTGGGGTAAGCAAGACAACTTGCCGTACCATATCATATCGCGCGTTATAAGCCGCTCATGCTAGGCCGGCAGATGGGACTGGAACCCACGACCTTTCGCTTTCCGGGCGACTGCTCTAACCACTGAGCTACGGAGTCGTTACGAGAAGCGTCGAATTTATCCAATACTTCTTACGCGCTGTATCGTCAGCGTCAATTTCACCAATGTGAAGATACTACCCTCACACGCGAAAGAAATACCTTTCCAGATATTTGACAATCGCTAAAGATGAAATTACTATTGCTATACAGCTATATGGCTATACTAGGAGACTTGGGGACAGGGTGAAATGGTCCCGACCTAGGTGACTGATCACCCGTCCGGCTTCGCTGGCGTCCCCCCTATAAATAATAATATGGCTATACAGCGCGTAAGAAGTATTGGATAAATTCGACACTTCTCGTAACGACTCCGTAGCTCAGTGGTTAGAGCAGTCGCCCGGATAGCGAAAGGTCGTGGGCTCGAGTCCCACCCATCGGAGCTGGTTCTGAGATAAGTTTTAGTTATTATAGTTCGAGGTGAGCGCTAATAACTGCAACTGAGTCTATGACTAACGTAGATATTAACATTGATTATGTTGCTTTATAGTTATAATTTTTATTTTATTTTATTTTTTAATTGACACACCATCAACAATAACACAATAAATACAAAAATAATAATACAGATATAAATATAGGACCGCGTGCATTGTCTTTACAGGTGTATACAACACTCAAATAATTAAAAATGGTACAAATAGTCTGCCCTTACATACCTAAATACTTATTTTTTAAAGGGGTTCCTAAGTAGGTGAAGTATGATTGCAACATATTACACAAACAAGATGTTTGCATTATCGCGCATTTACAGAAAATTGGAACACACGCGTAGCATTCTCAGCAATCTAGAATAAGATCGCTTACTAAGATAATGTATCTTTAATTGTACTCAATATTATTATCTCAATATACATCTTGACACCGAACAAGTCACATCTCTTTTATTACCTTAGCCTCGGTAAAGCGTCATACCTCTTCATGGCGACCCTTTGCCAACCGAACTTATAAATTTTTGCGGGAAAATCATTACTACATGGAGCAGAAAAGCAAAATTTTCAACACCATACTAGCAGCAGTCTTCGTTGCGGTGCTATTTGGCTCTACACTTCTGTTCATCGCATTACTTGGGAAGACAAAACAATAATATGGGAGCACCACAAAGTAAAGAAGAAGTTATCATCGCACAAACCGCCAGCGGCGACGCCCAAGCAACGCAGAAAACTTCAAGCCAGCTCACTACAACAGAAATTTTACTATCCGTCATACTGCTTCTCATCGTTATACTCATCATTTACGCCTGCATCCGGAAAATTTGGGACCGAATTGTCAACCGACTCCGTAGAGAATTCAACAGCGCAGTTCTAAGAAACACAATATCTTCCGTGGAACTGGCAACGACGTCGACTCAACCATCAACGTAGACCAGGAGGTGTCCAGGGTAGAAACCCGGCCCATTGTACGAGGGGCAAGGGAAATCCCAGCCCGATCTTCAGTTAGCTGTTTCAAGCGGTCCAGGAACCCATCTTAGAAGTCTGAAGATCCTACACACTCAAGGAGCATGAGAAAACCCCCAGCCCGCAGCCCCAGCCCCCACACGCCACGCCGGTCACCACATACCTACTCATCGTGCAGAGACGTAATTATTTTATTCGCGCGCTATAATGCCACCGTAAGTCGTAAGTTATTTTATACCTAAACGTTTTAAATAATATGTAGGATTACATTTTTTTCTTATTAGATAATGTCATTTATTATTTCCGATTTAAATGAATTGCATAAGAAACTATTGTATATTAAAGATAATTTAGTAAAACTAGGACCAGATAGACGTCAAAAAGAGTTAGGTTTTACGAAATTTAATGAAGCGAAACTTGAATACGCGAAATTAGAGTATATTTTATCTCAAGTACATAATTTAGTTGAAAAATCGGAGGTATCAACTAAAGATATAACTTTAATTAATAAAATAGCAAATGACATTCAGATCATTTATGACAAAATTATTTCTTTAGAGACTTTAAGTGTTAGTAGTATTTCAAAAATGGCAGAAAAAGATAAATTTGACTTGAAGACAGCCATTGCACTTTTACCAACGATGACAGGTCAAGAACACGTCACTAAATCTCTAATTGATGGTATACAATTATATAGTTCAATGATCAGCGATGCTACTCATGGGTTACTTATTGATTTTGTGATTAAAACTAGGCTCTCTCCTAGCGCAAAATTACGTTTAAAAAGTAGTTATCCAACTATTAAAGATTTAATTAGAGATATGAATACGCATTTGATTCAGAAAAAATCTGCTGTTGCTATCCAACACAAATTACAAAACTGTCGTCAAGGTCATAGGTCGATCGAGTCATTCGGCTCGGAACTAGAACAACTTTTTGTGAATTTAACCATAGCACAAGCGGATGACGACGCTACTAAGTTTGAAGTATTGCGTCCCATTAATGAAAAGGTTGCAATCAAGCGCTTTTCAGATGGATTAGTGAATCAAAAGCTTAGTACTATCATAGCATCACGTCACTTTGATTCTTTACCAGAGGCTATAAGAACTGCCCTAGACGAGCAGTCAATGTCTACCAGACACGAGGAAGTTATGAACATTAAAAAGTTTCATACTCGTAATTTCTCACGCACACCTACTAATTATCCGCGTCAGCCAAGTAATTATTCTAATAAATATAGTTACTATAATAGATTTAGCGCAAACAATAGGTACGCTGCCGGAAACACGAGACCACAACAAGGTAAGTACATGTCGCGAGACTCCCGCGCCGCGCAAGGAACACAATCACGTTCACGTGACCGCGGTCGGCCGAGCCCGCGCCCGCCGCGCTCAGCTGTGCCTTTTCAACGTGTGCAGTACGCTAGCCACGAGCAATCGACCAATAGTGAGTCACAAGCGCGTTCTGAGCCCCAGAACGATAATAATTTAGATTTTTTTCGTTCCTACTGAAAATTATGTTTTAAACTACAATAATAGTAGTACCGTAACTTTTAACGTAAGTAATAGCAATATCGATCTTTTAGTCGATAGCGGAGCAAGCCTTTGTGTTTTAAAATACGAATGGTTATGCGATTATCCGAAGTTATTGAATTTAATTACATTTGAGAAGTTAGTTATAAAAGGTGTTAGCGGTAAACTAGTATCTGAAGGATATATTTACTTAGATTTGTCTTATAATGGGTTAGTTTTTAGAGAAAAAATGTATGTGTTTAAAAATATGTCTTGTTCTGCAAATGGTATTTTAGGTGATAATTTTTTGAAACGCTATCAAGCTATAATTAACTATAAAGAAAATACTTTGCTTTTAACTAAAGATAGTAATTATGTGTCTATACCTATATTGAGTCACTATAGACATTTGATACCGCCACGATGTGAGGTAATAAAATATATACCTACATCGTTAGGCGACGATTGTGTTTGTTTATCTAAAGAGATACAGAAAGGAGTTTTTATAGGAAGTATAATAGCGAAACCTTGTAATGGTCGCATGCCAGTAAGGATATTAAACACCACTGAGAAAGAAGTTGATCTAGATCTTACCGATTTAGAGACTTTTTCATTGAATGATTTTGAAGTCTGTAATTTTGAAAAAGAGGAGGTTTCTGTCGATCGTGTAAAAACATTATTAGGATTATTAAATTTACCTGAACTGAATTTAGAAGAAAAACGAAGTATTGAGAGTATTTGCGCTAAGTACGCAGATGTTTTTCATCTGCCAGGCGACAAACTCTCTTGTACAAACCTAATGACCCATAATATAACTTTAAAACCTAATGTCTCGCCAGTTTATGTCAAGCCACATAGATTACCGTTCGCACTAAGGAAGGAAGTTCAGAAACAGATAGATATTATGCTCGAAAATGATATTATAGAAGAGGCTACGTCAGAGTGGTCTAGTCCCGTCTTGCTTGTACCGAAAAAAACAGATAGGTCAAACGAGAAACAATGGCGATTAGTTATAGATTACAGGCAGTTAAATAATCGTATTGAGGACGACAAATTCCCTTTGCCTAATATAACTGATATCTTAGATTCGCTTGCAAATAACATTTATTTTTCAAAATTAGACCTTTCGCAAAGCTATTATCAGTTATCTTTAAGCGAAGATTCACGAAAGTACACAGCTTTCACTGCTGGTGATAAAATTTTTCAGATGAAACGCTGTCCCATGGGTCTCCGGACATCTGCGAGTGTATTTTCACGTCTTATGACTATTGCAATGTCAGGCTTAAATTATAAAAAGGCTTTTATTTATTTAGATGATTGCGTAATTTTCGGGAAATCTATAGAAAACCACAATAAAAACTTAATTAGTATACTAGAGAGATTTAGAAAAGTTAACTTAAAATTAAATCCTATGAAGTGTGAATTTTTGCGAAACGAAATAATATATCTAGGACACAAAATAACTTCTGATGGAATTTTACCAGATGAAAGTAAAATTGCAACCATGCAAAACTATCCAGTGCCGATGAACTGCGACGATGTCAATCGTTTTGTCGCGTTTGCAAATTACTACAGACGATTCATACCGAACTTTGCAAACATTGTTTATCCTTTAAACCAATTAAGAAAAAAGAATGTACAGTTTCTATGGTCATCAGAGTGTCAAACGGCATTTGAAAAATTAAAATCAGCATTAATTCAACCCCCTATTTTATCTTATCCAGATTTTTCAGAAAGTAACATCTTTCGGCTACAAACAGATGCTTGTAAGACAGGTTTAGGAACTGTTTTATCTAACATGAACGGTCAAGTAGTCGCGTATGCGAGTAGAAACCTGAAACCCGCCGAGACGAGATATCCCATCATAGAATTAGAACTTTTAGCAATTGTTTGGTCTGTGAGACATTTTCGCCCTTATTTATATGGACGTAAATTTAAAATTATAACAGACCACAAACCGTTAATTTATTTATTTAACTTGAAAGACCCAACAAGCAGACTTACTAAATTCCGATTATTCCTAGAGGAGTATGATTTTGAAATAGAGTATGTTCCAGGACGAAACAATGCAGCTGCAGACGCATTGAGTCGCATACCTACTACATCTTCTACTTTAAAATCATTACATCAAAACACAGTATCAGTTTTAACTAGAGCACAAAGTAAAAAATTAAAAACCCCCACTGATTCTTCTTCAGAGAGCTCCACCAGCACTAGGCCTGATCAACCTATTGCGGTAGAACTTCTCAAGAAACCCGATGACGTAACTGAATTAAGTTTTAATCAATTAAAGTTTGACAATTATTCAAAGTCTAAAGATAGCATTATTTCTAATGCAAGTTGTTACGTTTACGTACCTTCGCAATCAGCGATATATCTGAGTACCCGATCGTCATCTACCCCAGAGGTGTTAGCGAGGGACTTAGAGTCATTATGTCAAAAAATAGGCATACATGAGGTACTTATTATTAAAGAAAAATGTAACGAGAGTAAAATCAAAAGTCTTGTACAAGCAACAAAAAGAATTAACTCTGTTACCCCGCGCTTTCTCATAACAAAAAATATATTAAGAATATATGATAGTGAACAAAAAAGAGTAATACTAAATGATTTCCATCTATTACCTACCAGCGGACACGCAGGAGTTAATAGAATGATGAACAACATTAAGCAATATTATTTTTGGCCAGGTTTGAGTAATGATGTAAAACTTTTTGTTAAAAATTGCCATCAATGTCAATATCATAAGCATAGTAATAAACATATTAAGCAGCCCTTAACCATAACATCAACAGCCCACTCATCATTCGAAAGAATTAGTTTGGATATAATGGGTCCACTCGATGTTGATGACTATAATAATAAATATGTATTGACATTACAATGCGATTTAACCAAATTCGTTGAAGCGTATCCATTACCTAGTAAAGACTCGGTCACAGTTGCTCAATCTTTTACCAATAATTTCATTTTACGTTATGGTATTCCTAGAGAAATATTGACTGACCAGGGAACCGAATTCATGTCATCAGTGATGTCCGAAACATGTTCTCTATTACATATTAAAAAATTAAATTCTACGGCGTACCATCACGAAACTGTAGGCGCTTTAGAAAATACTCATAAAACCCTAGGAGCTTTTCTGAGAATCCAGTGTAATAATTATAAACATAACTGGAGCACCTGGATTCCATATTGGTGTTTTTCTTTTAATACCACAGTGCATAGTGAAACTAAATATACGCCTTTCGAATTAGTTTTTGGAAAAATTTGTAACCTTCCAAATAATTTACAATCAGAAATCGACCCCTTATATAACTATGACAGTTATCCCCGAGAACTTAAGTATCGTTTACAACAAGCGCAATCCGACGCACGACGTAACTTGATACAATCTAAAGAGAAAAGAAAATTATTGTATGATAAAACTAGCAATAATGTTACCTATCAGTTAGGCGATTTGTTATTATTAAAGAACCAAGTAGGAAATAAATTAGATAGTATTTACAATGGCCCTTATAAAGTTTTAAGAGATATGACGTCTAATGTAGAAATTTTAAAAGAAAATAAAGCTATAATTGTGCATAAGAATAATACCAAACCATTCAATAAATAACTATTTTATTTGATACGTAATTATAAGTATAGGTACTTAATTACATACCATGTTACTTAACACTTTGTTATTGTTATGATTAAGTGTAAAATGTGAAGCTTCCGTTTTAATTCAATACCATTTCAATTCGATACCATTTTAATTAGATACAATTTTAATTAGGTATATTGTTTATATTGTAAAACGTTTTTGTATTAGTACGATTTAATAAATGAAATAGTTTTAACTTTGCTATGTTGATAATGTTTAAATTTTGTTTACTTATTTTACTTAAGTAATTAAATTTTGGTTAAGTTCGTTAAAGTCAATGTTACGAGTCTGTTCCTTTTTGCAGGGAGGGGATGATCCTTCCACTTTTTCAGGGGAGATGAAGTATGATTGCAACATATTACACAAACAAGATGTTTGCATTATCGCGCATTTACAGAAAATTGGAACACACGCGTAGCATTCTCAGCAATCTAGAATAAGATCGCTTACTAAGATAATGTATCTTTAATTGTACTCAATATTATTATCTCAATATACATCTTGACACCGAACAAGTCACATCTCTTTTATTACCTTAGCCTCGGTAAAGCGTCATACCTCTTCATAGGGAATACACTAAAATTACAAAAAAGAATATAATCGAAACAATGTAAATACTAAAAATAAATTGAAAATAAAATTGATAGTAAAATTGATGATAAAGTTCATAATAAAATTTGAAATAAAATTGAAAAATGAAAATTGAAATAAATTAGCACTATAATATTGGCTTTTTGCGTAACATTTTTTTCACTGTTCCATGAGAATGGTAATAAATATCAATGCTATCCGAGACCCTATTGCATGATTCCATAAGACGACTCAATGGTGCCACCAGCTTTGTACGGTATACTGATTTCGTAAAAGTCTCTGGCATGGGGTGACGGGGTATCCTCCTTGGAACTTTGAAATTTATTTGAGCTAATATATCGGATGCATCAATGTTCCCATTCAAAAGCTTATGCAATAAAAGTACGTCAGAAATGTTTCTACGTTTTTCCAAAGTGTCAATTCCAAAGTGCTTGAGACGTTTTTCATAATTCGCACGATAGGGACAGCCACGAGTTTTATATGCTAAAAATCGGGTAAAGTTACGTTGCACTCGCTCAAGCCTGTCTTTGTGAGTTTGGTATTGTGGGTTCCATGCAGATGAGCCATATTCTAATACCGAGCGCACCAGTGTATTGTACAGGCAGATAATTGCTTTGGTATTGTGAAATTTTTTGGAAATTCGTTACACAAAATTTAGCATCTGCCAAGCCTTTGCCAAGATTAAATTGATGTGATCAACGAATGCCAGTTTATCGTCAAAAGTGACACCAAGATCACGAATAGTATGGACATTAGCGAGTTCTGCCAATTGTATATTTAGAGTGTAAAACATTTTTATTTCTTGTAAATTTAATAAACTGACACTTGCTTGCGTTCAGAACCATGTTGTTATTATCACACCATTCTTGTATTGAGTCAAGATCCCTCTGCAAAAGTTTTATATCTTCTTGATTTTTCACAGGTCTACACAATTTTAAATCATCTGCAAACATTGAGCAACTGCTAAAGTGAATTTTATCAGAGATGTCATTTATGAAAATCAGAAAGAGCATAGGTCCCAAAATTGAGCCCTGAGGTACCCCAGAGGCAGCAGTAAAGGATCTGGACTCGTAACCATTCAGTACAACCTTTAACACCCGATGCTTTAAGTACGATTCAAACCATAATAAAAGTGGCCCATGAATACCGTAGCGTCTAAGTTTGCGAATTAAGATATTGTGGTCAACTTTATCGAATGCGCTGCTAAAATCCGTATAAATTGAATCCACCTCTGTACGAGAGTCAACATGTTTACTAATATTGTTTAAGTATGATGTTTAAGATTAGTTACAGTGCTTTTTTCCTGCAAAAACCATGTTGACTCTCGTCCCTGACAGACTTCCAATGAGCGGTCAATATGGGACAAATTAATTTCTCAAAGATCTTACTGAACACGTTCAGAATTCACACCTGTCTGTAGTTTTTAACGTTATTGGAATCACCTTTCTTATAAATAGGAACAATATTAGCTTGCTTTAATAGTTCCGAAAAATAGAGATGTTTTAAGTGATTCCGAGAATATGATTTTTAACGGTAATGTTAGATTTTTACTAGTTTTTTTAATAAAATAAGGAGGGATCCCATCCGGCCCAGCCCCTTTACTTACATCGAGTTTTAAAATTACTTTTGAGATCATGCGTTCAGTAATATCGGTACCACTAAGGCAAAGTTGTGGGTATATATCGCAAGAATCGACAGTCTCATCCGTGGGTGTTTGGCCTAAAGAATAGACGGCTGCGAACTGCTTTGCAAAGAGATTGCAGATTGCATCACATCACAAATACAAATGATTAGGTATCTCAGAGTTACCATTACGAAGAGTTTTTACGTGAGTCCAAAGCTTTTTAGGGTTCTTAGTAATTTCGTTTTGAATTGTAAGAAGATACTCGTTATAACATTTTTTCATAAATTTCTCGACTCTTTTGCTCGCACGTCTAAGTTCTATGAGATCTCTCGGATTCGCAAATTTTTTGCTGCGGGATCTCAATGTGTTGCGCTCTGAAACTAATTTAAGCAAACGATCTGTGAACCATATAGGATATTCTTGTTGCGACATTTAATTTTAGGAACATATGATTCGATAATTTCACTTAATACCGAGTAAAAATTTTGCATCATGTCATGACATTAACATCAGCACAGCCCAACGTCAACGCCCAGTCAACTTGAGACAATTTAGCGTTGATAATTTCATAATCTGCCCGTTTAAAGCTACGTGTCGGGTACTTCTTGTTTACAAGTTTGGGCATTGTTTTACAGGTAACAGTTACTTCAAGTGCCGGATGATGACCATCAATTTTACTTAAAACATAGGTTGATTCCTTAACATTAACATCGCTCATATTAGACATAACTAGATCAAGAACTCTTTGATTTTTATTTTTAACATTATTATGTTGTTGGAAACAGTTGTGAGAAAGAAAGTCTACTAATGTATAGCCCAATGAGCAGTCATAATTTGATGGTGACAAGCGACCGTTCTCATTGTGCAAGTTCCAATTTATAAAACCTAAATTGAAATCACCCATAATTAAAGCTTTAGTAGTACTATTAGCATCCAATACAGAGTTAATATTATCATATAATCATAATTTTGGACACTATTTTTTTTTATGTATGCTGAAATGTTACTTAATGGTCGGAGACAACTAACCGCATGGTTATTACCGATCTTAAAGTGACAGTTGCAATCGCAACAATTAACAATTAATCGCTCCCAAAACACTTATTCGTATTACGGAACGTAAATCGCTACGATAGCGCTAAAAGCGAGCGATCTGTGAACTAAAATTGAACGAAATGTACCGTACCGACTGTACCGATTGCAAACCAACCGCAACTAGTAGCAGTCGCGTTGCAATTGTACAAATTAGCAACTGGTTGCTATTTTGGTAATAAGCCTACCGAAAAGATTTATTGCAAAAGGCACGAAAACTTATCTGTCGTAACGTCAATCTACAATATGTAGTTTTGTTGGGTCTTGCGTCATTTTAAAAGCTTTTTATTAACTTGCCATGTTAGTTAGTGGGGGACAAATCTTGCAAGCTTAATTTGACTCACTTCCTAGTGTCCAATGAAGCTGGAATTTCGTGTACAGGTTTGGTTCAGATGACAATACAATATTTAAGTACATAACCCACCACCTTCCCATGGTCATGCCAACCGATTTGGTTATATTGGAATTGCAAGAGATGCACGCGGGATTACTCCGCGTCGCAATGCTTGACTCTCTACAAGTTAATTTTTTATCTTTTTCCATATGCCCCGACCATTTCTCTCCGTTAGGGGCATGGTCCTACTGATCTAGCAGTCCACGCTCCACCGCTCCCTCCGTCTGTGCCATGCGTGGGCGAACTCCTGCAGCCTTCGATAGTTCGCCTCCGAGGAGACGAGATCGCCGTGCCAGCCTGGGCCGTACGCTTGCAGCTCTAACCCGCTTATCAGGCGCTCCCTTATGTCGGCGTACAGGCTGCACCGCCACAGCGCGTGATCGCGGTCCTCGTCTTTCTCAGCACACTCGCAAACGCTACTCCCGCACACACCCAGTGATACGCCAACCGCGCAGACACCGAGGGGAAGAATTGCTGCAGCTCCCTACCTTTCGCCTCTTCGGACCATCTCCGCTGCCATTCTTCCATCACCTCGTTCCGGATCTCCTGCAACCGCGCCCGTAACTCTTCTTTCGTCGCGGACTTCCGCGCAACCTCCGTTCTGCCAGCACGGATAATCTCCAGATCCGCCGGCAGCACCCCCGCCAGGACCGGCAGAGCCGCGGTGCTCGCGGATCGGTACGCCTTGGTCAGGAGTATAAGTGCCTGACACTAAATATTTAAGTACAGTCAGCAAAATAGCTTGACGAGCCGCAGGAAGTGCGCGCTGGCGGCGTGCGTCCAGCGGCGTGGGCGCGCCGCGGGGCACACGCCCGCATCGATGCAGGGAGGGCTCACCTCAGCGTGCACGCCGACCACGTTGGCCACGAGGCGCGCGTCGCTGACGAGCCGCAGGAAGTGCGCGCTGGCGGCGTGCGTCCAGCGGCGTGGGCGCGCCGCGGGGCACACGCCCGCATCGATGCAGGGAGGGCTCACCTCAGCGTGCACGCCGACCACGTTGGCCACGAGGCGCGCGTCGCTGACGAGCCGCAGGAAGTGCGCGCTGGCGGCGTGCGTCCAGCGGCGTGGGCGCGCCGCGGGGCACACGCCCGCATCGATGCAGGGAGGGCTCACCTCAGCGTGCACGCCGACCACGTTGGCCACGAGGCGCGCGTCGCTGACGAGCCGCAGGAAGTGCGCGCTGGCGGCGTGCGTCCAGCGGCGTGGGCGCGCCGCGGGGCACACGCCCGCATCGATGCAGGGAGGGCTCACCTCAGCGTGCACGCCGACCACGTTGGCCACGAGGCGCGCGTCGCTGACGAGCCGCAGGAAGTGCGCGCTGGCGGCGTGCGTCCAGCGGCGTCCGCGCGCCGCGGGGCACACGCCCGCATCGATGCAGGGAGGGCTCACCTCAGCGTGCACGCCGACCACGTTGGCCACGAGGCGCGCGTCGCTGACGAGCCGCAGGAAGTGCGCGCTGGCGGCGTGCGTCCAGCGGCGTCCGCGCGCCGCGGGGCACACGCCCGCATCGATGCAGGGAGGGCTCACCTCAGCGTGCACGCCGACCACGTTGGCCACGAGGCGCGCGTCGCTGACGAGCCGCAGGAAGTGCGCGCTGGCGGCGTGCGTCCAGCGGCGTGGGCGCGCCGCGGGGCACACGCCCGCATCGATGCAGGGAGGGCTCACCTCAGCGTGCACGCCGACCACGTTGGCCACGAGGCGCGCGTCGCTGACGAGCCGCAGGAAGTGCGCGCTGGCGGCGTGCGTCCAGCGGCGTCCGCGCGCCGCGGGGCACACGCCCGCATCGATGCAGGGAGGGCTCACCTCAGCGTGCACGCCGACCACGTTGGCCACGAGGCGCGCGTCGCTGACGAGCCGCAGGAAGTGCGCGCTGGCGGCGTGCGTCCAGCGGCGTCCGCGCGCCGCGGGGCACACGCCCGCATCGATGCAGGGAGGGCTCACCTCAGCGTGCACGCCGACCACGTTGGCCACGAGGCGCGCGTCGCTGACGAGCCGCAGGAAGTGCGCGCTGGCGGCGTGCGTCCAGCGGCGTCCGCGCGCCGCGGGGCACACGCCCGCATCGATGCAGGGAGGGCTCACCTCAGCGTGCACGCCGACCACGTTGGCCACGAGGCGCGCGTCGCTGACGAGCCGCAGGAAGTGCGCGCTGGCGGCGTGCGTCCAGCGGCGTCCGCGCGCCGCGGGGCACACGCCCGCATCGATGCAGGGAGGGCTCACCTCAGCGTGCACGCCGACCACGTTGGCCACGAGGCGCGCGTCGCTGACGAGCCGCAGGAAGTGCGCGCTGGCGGCGTGCGTCCAGCGGCGTCCGCGCGCCGCGGGGCACACGCCCGCATCGATGCAGGGAGGGCTCACCTCAGCGTGCACGCCGACCACGTTGGCCACGAGGCGCGCGTCGCTGACGAGCCGCAGGAAGTGCGCGCTGGCGGCGTGCGTCCAGCGGCGTCCGCGCGCCGCGGGGCACACGCCCGCATCGATGCAGGGAGGGCTCACCTCAGCGTGCACGCCGACCACGTTGGCCACGAGGCGCGCGTCGCTGACGAGCCGCAGGAAGTGCGCGCTGGCGGCGTGCGTCCAGCGGCGTCCGCGCGCCGCGGGGCACACGCCCGCGAGCCGCGCGCGGATGGCCTGCGCCGGGAGCTCCGCCCACTTGCGCAGGAGCGGCTTCAGCGCGGACACTTTGACCGTCTCCACCGTGCCGTAGTCTACGTGGCGGACCTGGCAAATATAAACTAAAATGTTGGGGATTCGACTGACATACCTAGATCTATACTGCAAAGTAAACGAAAAAGAAACAAACACAAAATCTATAAAAAGCTCCGTTCAAATTGAGGCGAATCCCGCGCGGGATGCAGGACGCGAATCTGCGCGATTCGCTCGCTCAGTTAGCCTTTCAAATTGAGGCGAATTCCGCGCGTTATTATTTTTGGTTTTTCAATAACAAAACATGGCCTTTGATATCGAAACTGAGGTTTTGTTGTTACTAAAGCGCGCTAAGACGCGCATGCCGTTATTAACGCCGTTAGGCGTTACGCAGGTGAAGCCCCAGCATTATCATCAGGCCTTAGTGCCTAATGGTATCCCGCGTATATTACGCTGCAGCACGTGCGACAATTCGCGCCAATGTCAACACGTCCATGCAAGTTAGCTGGAACAATCGGCGCGAGTGAATATCGTCCCGTGACCCACGCGGGATTCGCCTCAATTTGAACGAAGCTAAAGTCTTTATGTTTAGTAAAATGCTCGAGTTAATGTATGTCAATAATATAACGTGTTGTTAGTACTTTGACGGTGTCGCTGTCGACGATGCGCACGATGAGCGAGCGGTGCCAGTCGCGCTCGAACACGCTGGTGCAGTAGTGGCCCACGCGGACGGCGCCCAGCGCCAGACTGCGTTCGCGGCCCTCGCCCCACGAGTAGTACTTGCTGTGTGTCCAAAACGAAACATTAATTCGCTACATACATACGTTACATATTTGAGGAGTGTGTGTTCAAAAGGGACTAAAATCATCTTATGTAATTTTTGGAAAACAGAAAACTTTCAATTTTGATCTTAGTATTTTTATTTCTAAAATTAACTGCACAAATTTATATTACATACTTTTTCAAACATATACCAAGTCGCAACCATCGTCTTCGGGTACCAAGCAGCAACAGAAAGTACCCATTATGTAGATAGTACACAAGAAAATAGACATTGTGATGTTAGATTGCCCAGAATTAATTTGCCAACGTTTAGTGGAAAATACGACAGTGGCAGACATTTTACGATAATGTTTTCATCGTTGATAAATAACAAATGAATTACGCCTGTTCAAAAACGGCATTACTTGAAATAATTTACCAGGAGAGGCACAAAATCTATTGCGTAACTTTTCGACTACTGACGCAAATTACGTAGAAGTTTGGAAAGAACTAGTACAACGTTATGACAATAAAAGGTACAATAGCAATGCCGTCTTAAGAATTTTTTTTTCACAAAAGAAATTGCGAAATGGATCAGCTATAGCAATTAAGCAAGTACTCGACAATACAACTACTTTCTTGAAGACATCACAGGATATACAGTGGCGGTCACATAATTAAAGACACCAGTCGATTTTCATACAAACGACGTAACTTTGAAGCCTTGGTTCTCCGCCAGAGATTGACCTAACTGTGATCAGATGATTGCACTCTAGGGAGTAGAACGCTGATCAGATCAGTTGGCTGTGTATAGCGATCTGAAACTTCTCCATTCTCTCCCTGGATGGATATCATCAGATCACAGCTAGGTCAATCCTTGGCGGAGAACCAAGGCTTCAAAGATATCTCGTTTGTATGAAAATCAACTGTTGTGTTTAATTATCTGCCCGCCACTGTATATTTATCCTAGCGCTACATCTGCGTAAGATTCCGCGCGGAAAGTTCCGCGGCTATGTGTCAAATCGTAATATTATACAGGGTGTTAGGGGCACCATTGCAAAAACTTTAACCTTGGCTTCAGGCCTTCATGCTGAACGACGCACAGCAAGACTTTTAGTCGGAAATTAAAAAAATATTTCGACTCTCCATACAAAATGTTCCGATAAGTTTAGGAAAAATGTGATAGTAAAAAACCACGAGCCCTATAAGTAGCTTTCAGGCGGGATAGCTACTTATAGGGCTCGTGGTTTTTTACTATCACATTTTTCCTATACTTCCAAAAGTTGCATTGTGAATGCATAAAAATAATTAAAAATCTTATGTTCCGATAAGTTGCTAAATTTGTATGAAAAGTCCAATTTTTTGTTTTCATTTCCCTCAAAAAATTCTTGCTGTTCGTTGTTCAGCATGATGGTCTGAAGCCATGGTTAAAGTTTTTGCAAGGGTGCCCCTAACACCTTTATTGATTTGACAAACACGGCGTCTTGTTCCGTCCGCGCTACGCTGATGTGTCATAGGCAATTACAAAAACATTGCGAGCGTATTCGACCGAACTTTCCGCGCGATACTTTCCGCAGATGTGGACATATATACAGTCCACGATGTTCGAAGTGAAGTTGAGCTTATGAAGTTAGTTGCTAATAAATAACTACATTTCAACGCACGTCTTTTAACTGAGAAAATCATCCTTCAAAACATATTCGACCTTATTGCAATGAAATTTGGGTCCGAAATCGAGCGGATGGATTATGTGCAGCTACCGGTTAGCTCGACGCGTGAACAATAGACAGTGCGATTACAAGTCCCGGCTACCAGTCAAGACAAGAGTTTGAACAGAACAATACACTATGATTTAATTATTGTTTATCGCCGACGCATTCAGCTTTGAAATGCCGCCAACCTAAGAGTTGTAGAAGATATGGACGACGTCACCATACTACCCTGCATTTCGAACGGGAGAATAAGGAGAGCTACCCTCACCAAGAGGATGCAGCGGTCAGAGATGAGGTCGCTGCTACACCATCGAGTGATCCAGTGCGTAACAAACCGAGTACATCACGAGGTGATACACATATATTACTACAGCATTTTCTAGAGGAGCACTACATCCGAATCGGGTCCTGTTGGCGACACGGCTAGAGTTAAGGTATTTAATTAAAATAATTGTAAACTATTACCCCCTTATTAATAAACGAAGAGTAAGTTTTTACCTAGGTTTAACCAAGAAGTTTGCTTAGGAATATGACGCTTTGAGACGTCAAACGTAAGGAGTAATATTGCTAGGCAATATGTTTGGTTAAGGCGCTACTCGGAAAAATATGGACTTTTTGATTTAAAACTATAGGACAGTTACAGTTGTTACAAATCTGGTAATAAGATATATATTTCTTCATACCTTTATCTAGATTCGTATAGTTTCAAAAAGACGATTTTATGATTTTGCCTCGACACTTTTTCTTTTCGAAAAGACCTCTAAAAAATACGAAAAGTCAAGATTATTCTTAAATGGGGTTACTTACACTATTGGAAATTGGTTTAATTAGTGGACACCAATAATATTGAGGATCGTATATAAGCATTTTTTTAAAATCGCTGTAGTTTTTTAATACGAAGTGATTTGGTGCTATTTCTGCCTAATCTGCAAAATCGGTCTCGCTCCCGCGCGCGTCGTTTTCTCATTGCTATCTCGCTTCTTTATTCCGAGTATCGCCTTAAACCTAGGTGTAAACTTACTCTTTGTTTATTAATAAGGCTGGTCCAGCCTATTAGAGCAAGGGTCGCAGGCATCGTTTGCGACCGAGGCTACTGTACAATTACTAGGTCTATCACGTGAACCTATAAGTCGTTGGTCGATGGTTGATCGAACCGATTGTCGTTTGCGAATCAAACACACGGTTTCACTTCGCTTATGAAGTGCCTTCGCACTTCCAGAAGTGCAAGGGGGAGTACACCTCCCCCCCAACACCTAATGATTGTCATATCCTCACGTCATGTCGTCCATGATGTCGCACATCCGCTCGTAGTGGGCGGGCCCCAGGCGCAGCAGCCAGAAGGGCGAGGGGGAGTACACCTCCCCCCCCATCACTTAATGTTCGGTCATATCTACAGAACTCTTTTCTTTGGGGAGCGAGTAATAATTTTAATATTCTTTCGAAAAAGGTAAATCTTGACTGTTCAGTACACCCCCGCGTAGACCCGCGGAATGGCATAGCGCAGTGGAAGCTGGTATTACTAGTATAGACTCCGGACAAAAACTAGGTTTCAGCCGGGATGTAACTGAACAATTGGACTGCGATACACAGCGACTTAACGTTAAGTAAGGTGAATTTTACATACGGTCTGTGCTGTCGAAAGGCTCCTGGGCAGCGTGGGGAGAGGGGGGGCGCCCCCTGGTAGCTCCGTCTTCTTCTGCAGACCTTACCAATTCGTCACCTTACTCACAACACAAATAACAGCGTTCCCAAGACACTGGGCGCTTCAGCAATACACAACGACACACGCGGGGGAGCTTGTTTATTAATATATATTTTCCCGACAACAACGCGTGTGGTGGCACTATTTATTTCAAAACTCCGCGACCGGCCCGATCGTCACGATGGCGTCAAAATCTTGGTCGTACAACACGGGATCGACAGGATAATTCAGGATTCAATTCAAACTCGATATGCCAGGCATATTCAACGCGAGCGGTTTTTAACAATTCAGCAAAATTAATCCGACATCTTTTTCTACAAGAATTGCAATCAAGAAGAGCTGTCAACTTCAAGTGACAGCGAAATGTCAATTTGACGTGACATTAGAGATGCGTTCAGGAACGTCGATCTTTTCCGAACATTGACCTATTTAACACGAGCGAGGCGTCGATTAAGCGTATTGTAAGCCGCTTATTCTTCAGTGATAGCTGCTAAATGCAATGTGTCACTTAGATATTAATTGGTAGTCTTGTTTTTAAGATATGTGTGTGTATACTATGTATTCAATATAAGCTTTCTGTATTTAAAAATCATTTGCGCTATTTGTTATTCCTTTTACTTACTTCGTCGTTACATTGCAGTCGAGTCGACCCTAGTGCGGCAACCAAGACCACCCAAAACCAATTTGGCTTAAGCGTTTCCGAGTAATAGAACCGTATTACGTACAGCTACGGTTCAATTTCGCTTGTAATGAACGGTAAATTAGTTAGGCAGGCGTGCGGGTGCAAATTATTTTAGACCTAATTGTCGCGTTACAATGAATTATCAATCTTTTATTGATAATTCATTGTAACTGTTTCGGAAGTGAGCCTTCTGCTACAAATATTATTCTGTGGTATTAGGTTAAGCAGTTGATTTTCCAATAAATAAATAAATATCCTCACGTCATGTCGTCCATGATGTCGCACATCCGCTCGTAGTGGGCGGGCCCCAGGCGCAGCAGCCAGAGTGCGAGGGGGAGGACACCTCCCCCCATCACCTAATGATCGGTCATATAATGCAGTCTCCAAGAGGTTTGATATTGATTTGTTTAACACTAGCGTGGCATCGGTAAGGCGGTTGTTGAGTAGTGAGTTTTTTGACAATTAACCAATTGATTTGTTTTATGGCAGCATAAAAATTTTAGGGCGCTTTACCTTTTTCTGTTAACTTTTTTTGTTTTTTAATATTTTTTTATTTTTTGTGTCAATTTTAATGTTTTAGTACCTACATCTTAGGTCAAAACTTTGTGTTAACCGACACTCTGTAACGTGTTCCTAAATGATCTATTTAGAGCTTATTAGTTTATATTGTTTCTATTGGTGAAGACCTGTAATTGGCTTGAGTTTTGCTGTTAGTCTTCCGAAAATAAATAATAATAATAATAATATATAAATTTAATGTTTAGAAATATAATTTTGTAAGTATTTAAAATGTAATAAAGGGAATAATAATATCCTCACGTCATGTCGTCCATGATGTCGCACATCCGCTCGTAGTGGTCGGGCCCTAATGATTGTCATATCCTCACGTCATGTCGTCCATGATGTCGCACATCCGCTCGTAGTGGTCGGGCCCCAGGCGCAGCAGCCAGAGTGCGAGGGGGAGGACACCTCCCCCCCATCACCTAATGATTGTCATATCCTCACGTCATGTCGTCCATGATGTCGCACATCCGCTCGTAGTGGTCGGGCCCCAGGCGCAGCAGCCAGAGTGCGAGGGGGAGGACACCTCCCCCCCATCACCTAATGATTGTCATATCCTCACGTCATGTCGTCCATGATGTCGCACATCCGCTCGTAGTGGTCGGGCCCCAGGCGCAGCAGCCAGAGTGCGAGGGGGAGGACACCTCCCCCCCATCACCTAATGATTGTCATATTCTCACGTCATGTCGTCCATGATGTCGCACATCCGCTCGTAGTGGTCGGGCCCCAGGCGCAGCAGCCAGAGTGCGAGGGGGAGGACACCTCCCCCCCATCACCTAATGATTGTCATATTCTCACGTCATGTCGTCCATGATGTCGCACATCCGCTCGTAGTGGTCGGGCCCCAGGCGCAGCAGCCAGAGTGCGAGGGGGAGGACACCTCCCCCCCATCACCTAATGATTGTCATATTCTCACGTCATGTCGTCCATGATGTCGCACATCCGCTCGTAGTGGTCGGGCCCCAGGCGCAGCAGCCAGAGTGCGAGGGGGAGGACACCTCCCCCCCATCACCTAATGATTGTCATATTCTCACGTCATGTCGTCCATGATGTCGCACATCCGCTCGTAGTGGTCGGGCCCCAGGCGCAGCAGCCAGAGTGCGAGGGGGAGGACACCTCCCCCCCATCACCTAATGATTGTCATATTCTCACGTCATGTCGTCCATGATGTCGCACATCCGCTCGTAGTGGTCGGGCCCCAGGCGCAGCAGCCAGAAGTGCGACGGGGAGTACACCTCCCCCACCATGACCTCCAGCAGGTCGCCGGCGCCCACGCCGTCCAGCCGCCCCGAGGGGATGCTCTCCGCGAAGTGCATGCAGTCCGACGGAAACACGTCCGGGTCCTGGCGATTACACACAAGCTTCACAACAACCTTTGTATCAATGAACCTTGTGCCACCACGAATTAGGGGGATTGGATTTGAATTAAAATATTACTCCCAAACGTGGACTAAAGTTAGACCAGGGGCCCGATTCTCAGGCATTCGAACTTTTTCAGTGTGGTAATTCGTATGTCGAACATTTTGTTTGTGGTTTCTATTGAAAAGCTAGAACATTTCAAACAAACTAAGCTGTCCCACATGTCAACAAATTCATTTTGACAGCTAAGTTCGTATACGAACATCTATTGGTTTTTACCACTCGTAGCGTTCGACTGGTTTTCGATCGAACTTTTTCGATTGTGAAATTCTGACAATACAAAAACTGTGTTATATTTGAATTTCGAGCTTATAAATGTGAACTTTTCTCGATTGCCTGAGAATCGGCCCCCTGGTTTAAAATTGATGCTAATTCTGTCTTTTATTTGGAAAATGAAAGTGACAGCACCAGTTTAGTACCAGTTTTAAACCAGGACTATTTTAGTCCACGTTTTGTAATAAGGTGGTTAGTGTTGCCAAAATTGGCTAATTGGGGTAAATACCCTCATTACAGTTAGCATTGTATAACAAGCTTTATCGTACACTTAACTTTTAGTTTAATTTAACTTATCAAAGCGCGGATACAAAGGGGGAGAAAATGGGCGATTGCCCCGTTCTATATACTACTCTCGTCACCCGAATGAAATATCTTTCCAGATATTTGACAATCTATATAATATAATATTAGTAATAGCAGGCCTGTCTCACTTGCATACAAGCGGCGCAAAATCCCCAAGATATTTACCTACTATTCTGGAAAACAACCTAATTTCAACCTTTTGCATTGCGTATAGCGTTCATTATTTTTATTTTTTTATTATTTATTTAAAATTACAAAAGTTACACAAACATTACAGGTATAACCTAATGCGATTGTGCACTTATCAATTTAATTGAGACACTTCATAATAAGTCAATCTAGTAAGCTCACTCAGCGGACACGAAAACAGATCTACTTTCTCAGAGACTGTATTAAGCACACTGTGCGCGCGTACGAGCGGCGCCTGGTGCAATAGGTTAGTGCGAGCACTCGGCACCATTAGAAGCGGCGGCCGGCGCCGGCGCCCCGCGTACTCGTCCGGGACACTGAACTGCACCATCTCCAATAACTTCGGGTTGTGTATCATTCCCCTCATCACCTTCAATAGGTACGTAGCAAGAGCGACTTCTCTTCTTACTTCCAACCTGTAGTAGCCCACCATGCCGAGCAAAAACAGAGTGGGATACAACAAGGGGTAGCCGGGATATACTCTATACTGCTTATTATACATGAACCTAATGAATTTGTTCTGAATACGCTCCAGCATAAACTTATATTTGGCCTCATGAGGAGCCCAAACAGCATAGTACAATAACTGTCTGCCGTCTGCGAGTGCCAGTTTATTGAGACTAGTCCGGTGACCGGACGCTTGCGTTTCTCATACCTAAACTCGGGAGTGAAATTTCTGTACCATAAAGTATTAATATACAGGGTGTTTTTGAAGTCATTGGCATCCATTCGGCCCATTAATGTACTCATATGAAGCTATGTTTTTACGTGAAAATGGGTGGTGCCCGGCGTCAGCGCGGGCGCAGGGACGCGGGCAAAGCGGGCATGAAGCATGGATGACATTGTTTGTTTCGGTGAATTCCGTGCGCGAACTTGAATAAATTCACGTTATAGTAGAGCCCGCGTTTTGTCGAGAGGCCAATGAAGTAGTTTAAGGCTCGTATGTTATTTGAATATTAAATAATCAATCTTTTTTTTTATCAAATTGTTATTTTTAGTAATTTTTATTTTTATTTGTGATAGTGATCAATTACTTAGTATTTTACGCGATTTTTCAGAGTTAAAAAATATTTTACATCTTGGATTTCCCTCATATTTGGGGAAAAGACTCTATATCATGAGTATGTTCTTATTTTAAAAGGATGCTAACGACTTCGATGTCACCCTGTATATTCTGTGATAATAGTGTTATATTTATTAAAAAACTGTTTGTTGGCTCTAACAAACGAATAATAAATAGGACAGTTTACCCTTAAATGTAAAACTGGGGGCAGTCGAGCGCGATTTAACTTTTTATTTATAGTACTAGGTCTTATGGAAAAAAAGCTGCACTTTGTGATAAAGGAAAGCCGCTTTGCACAGTGATACTAGGGACCAAAATAATCGATTTCACCCGCAGCAGCGAAAGTTTCATCCCTTAGGAACATAGGTCCTAAGGGACTTCAGGCGCCACTTCTTTAAAAAAATAATTAAAAAATTCTACAAGCCAAATCACCGCACCGATTTTGATAAAGTAGGTGTCAAATGAAAGATAATTACTTAATCTATCAAAGAAAAAATATATTGTAAGATAATACATTTAAAAATGCCCAAATATTAGCTTTTCTTGGAAGAATATTGAGAAATTTGTCGGATTTTACTTAATTTAAAAAAATAACTGTTCCGTGGGGTATCTTTTTATCCACTAATATTGTTGACAATTTAATAGAGTATTTGATAAGAAAAACTGCTTGTCGATATCTTTAATAATTATGGAGATATAAGATTACTAATGAGGGCAGTAATTGCTCGGGCGCACCGATTTCAATGATCTATGTATGAAACGACTTTTTTTGTCTTTATGCATATTGCATATTTCTTATATGCATTTAAAAATATATTTTAAAAAGTTTGTGAAAGATTATTTTTGTGAAGTTTAAAAAAATATGTCAGAAGTTTTACTTTAGAAATACCTAATGCAAGTAAAATACATAACAAAATAATTTTATTTAATCATAATCTTCTTTAAAACCGACGATAATACTGTTTGAACTGAAAAAAAAAACAAAATCTTATTATTTAGTGCAAAATGCAATAGTTTAATGATTTTAATTTAGATAAGTATCCACTCAATGATAAAGGTAAATGTTAAATTTTATTGGAAATAATTTTGAATTTTGTACCTTTTATACATTAACCTTGGATTTTCACAGCCACTATTACAAAATTTGCACTGTAGAGTACATGGTAGGCCGATGCATCGACAGCTACCAGCGCATAGTATTGCAGGAAGTTCTGTACCCGCAATAGTCGAGAAGGTTTAATTTTGACCCTACTAAATCGGCGTAGCAGTGAACCATTTAGAAGTCCATCCCACTTGTGAATTTTTGTGCCATTCCCAAGAAGATGGACATGGAATTGAGGCTCTTAAATTCAAAGCGTTACCCCATATAAGGTCTGCTTGGTAAGCTGCACGCAAGGCATGTTTGTTGAGTGCGGCTAATGTTGGGGGTAGGCTTGTCACTAGCCTATTTGGACACAAAAATAGACTAGTGACAAGCCTTCCCCCGATAGATTCGCTAAATGTCATACAAGTATACGCTCCGACCTCGACACATGACGATGACGAAGTGGAGGCTTTGTATGAGGAGGTTTCGAAACGCATGCATAGCTATAAAACCCACTACACGGTTGTGATGGGAGATTTCAATGCTAAGTTGGGGCAACGTTGCGGTGATGAGTTGCGAGTGGGGCAATTTAGATTTGGGCAACGGAACGATAGAGGCCAGATGTTGGCAGACTTCATGGAGAGGAAGAACCTCTTTATGATGAACTCCTTCTTCAGGAAGCCCGTAAGCCGCAAATGGACCTGGATCAGTCCGGATCGGACGGTAAAGTAAAAAACGAGATCGATTTTATCATGTCGACCAAGAAGCAATGTAAAGAACCTATATAAAGTCAATAAAACGATTTATTTTTAATACTTATTAGAATCATTAAAATGTTACTGGCTTTTCAAAATTAAAATTCTGAAATATAGGTATATCTTTTGGACATAGGGGATATTTCGAACTACATTGGGGTAATTCCGAAGTAATTCAATAATCGATCTTTTTGCACTTTGACCGAAAGTTTAAATTTCTTTTTCAGTCGTTAATACCCCTCACGCAAAAAAACATTAATTTTGTTAAGGTATCGCTAATCTTTTTCATGTAACGCTTTTATTTCGGATTTACCCCAACAAAAGTTTGTGGTTCTCAACATGACAGTTAAGTTTAAAAGATTATAGAAAGGGTAAGAAAATTTGTGTGCATGAAAGCTAAGCGAAACAAAGCGAACTAACGAGCAATATCTAGATTCGTTAATAGGCGCAGATTTCTGCGGGATTCCTTCCAAAACGTAACGGGGTTATTCCGAATGTTTTGTTTATCGGAATTACCACCTAGGGGTATTTCCAAAAAAAAACACAGCTATTACATTCTCGTCCTCTTAAACACTTAGAAAAAACAATAATCTATCATGAAAATCAACACAAACCAAGATAACTAACCAGAATCCTGAGAAAACTTTGTTGAAACAACAAAAATGTCGCGAAATACACTTGTTCGGCGAAAATTGACACTGTGCACGTGCTGTTGACATTACAGGCTCCTGGCAACTGATGCGACTAGTGCAATGAAGATGGCAACTGGTTTAATGTGGCCATTAAGACAATATCGCTAGCATTTGGTAGATGTTTTGAATTATCGGAATATCCCCACTTTCGGAATTACCCCAATGCACCTTTAAATAAGGGTTATGTAAGACTGTCAGCTGTGATAAGCTAACAGTTTGTAAACTAACTAGATTTACTTACCTATTGACATATTTTTGTAGGTTAACTAAGTTTAAGATTACTAATAATAAAATTATTAAAGTAAATAAAAGTTTAATTCAAATTATCTATTCGTTTAATTAAAGTTAAACTAACTGTACCTATTGAAGTATTTGCGATTGAATATGTTTCATTGAATATTGCCAACCATGAAGTGATGTCCATGGTTGGATGTCCATGTCTAGGGGCGTCCATGACTGGGTGTTATGCACTGGGTCATGCCTGTCCATCACTGGTGTTACGATAGGGTTCCGATTTTTCTGAAATATATTTTTAGTGCACTAGCTTATTAATAATTTTACTATAGAAACTGATTCTCCGTTAGTTTTTTAATATCTTTAACCCTGATTGCATTCATAAACAGTTACATTATTTACAATATAGCATAAGAATGCTAAATTAAATCTTATACTGTCCATGACTGGTTCCATTACCTTACAAAATTGCATTGTGAATGCATAAAAATAATTTAAAGTCTCAATTAACTTTATCATTGAGTGGATACTTCAAAATCATTAAACTATTGCATTTTGCACTAAATAATAAGATTTTTTTTTTAAATTTTATATTATTTTTATGCATTCACAATGCAATTTTTGTAAGTATAGGAAAAATGTGATAGTAAAAAAAAAATGTCCTATACTTACAAAAATTGCATTGTGAATGCATAAAAATAATATAAAATCTCAATATGGCTGTTTCATCTTAATCGATTGTTAAACATTTGTAAAAATGTTTCTTTCGGATGCGAGGGTTTCCTCACATTGATGAAGCAACGCTGGCCTACAGCGTAACAAGTGATAGCAAAATTCGACGAGTCGTGTAAGCCTTTCGGTAGCTTAGTTGGTCAGAGCATCGGGCCGGATTCCCGGAGGCGCGGGTTCGAATCCCGCCTGAAAGCCACTTATACGGCTCGTGGTTTTTTTACTATCACATTTTTCCTATACTTACAAAAATTGCATTGTGAATGCATAAAAATAATATAAAATCTCAATATGGCTGTTTCATATTAATCGATTGTTAAACATTTGTACAAATGTTTCTTTCGGATGCGAGGGTTTCCTCACATTGATGAAGCAACGCTGGCCTACAGCGTAACAAGTGATAGCAAAATTCGACGAGTCGTGTAAGCCTTTCGGTAGCTTAGTTGGTCAGAGCATCGGGCCGGATTCCCGGAGGCGCGCGTTCGAATCCCGCCTGAAAGCTACTTATAGGGCTCGTGGTTTTTTACTATCACATTTTTCCTATACTTTTTTTTTTAAGTTCAAACAGTACCATCGTCGCTTTCAAAGAAGATATGATCAAATAAAATTATTTTGTTATGTATTTTACTTGCTTTAGGTATTACTAAAGTAAAACTTCTGACATATTTTTTTAAACCTCACAAAAATAAACTTTTACATACTTTTTAAAATATATTTTTAAATGCATATAAGAAATATGCAATATGCATAAAGACAAAAAAAGTCGTTTCATACATAGATCATTGAAATCGGTGCGCCCGAGAAATTACTGCCCTCATTAGTAATCTTATATCTCCATAATTATTAAAGATATCGACAGGCAGTTTTTCTTATCAAATACTCTATTAAATTGTCAACAATATTAATGGATAAAAAGATACCCCACGGAACAATTATTTTTATAAATTTAGTAAAATCCGACAAATTTCTCAATATTTTTTTAAGCAAAGCTAATATTTGGGCATTTTTAAATATATTATTTTACAATATACTTTTTCTTTGATAAATTAAGTAATTATCTTTCATTTGACACCTACTTTATCAAAATCGGTGCGGTGGTTAATTTTTTAATTATTTATTTAAAGAAGTGGCTCCACCTATGTTCCTAAGGGATGAAACTTTCGCTGCTGCGGGTGAAATCGATTATTTTGGTCCCTAGTATCACTGTGCAACGCGGCTTTTCTTTATCACAAAGTGCAGCTTTCCGACGAAATATCGCCATAAGACCTAGTACTATTATATTAAGGTACAAACAGTTACATACATAAATTGACACAATATAATTATGTACGTAATAAACCTATAGGTCCATATATATTTTTCACAAAAAGAGATAAAAGTTATTTAAACTTAGTACAAAAATTAAACAAAATATGCTCAAGATAACAGTAACTTAACCAAATAAAAATTTAGAGTATCTTAAAAAAAATAGTAAATTAATAAGCAAAAACAGTAAAATAATAATAAAATGCAGCACACTTCATATTTTATTAGTAATAATCTTTAAAGATTCTTTGCGAAATGAATTTATACTCAAACTAAATAAATCGATTTCATGCAGTTTACAGGCGCGTCTCGTAAAACAAGTTTTAGCGACTGGGTACGAAAACATTACTTTTTTACGGCAGGACCGTATACATGCTTTGGGGACATGGAATGAAATACATTGCAAAAGTTAACTTACAAAGTCGATCCCGGGCAGCGCGTCGTCCGGGTCGACGGGCGCGGGCGGGGGCGCGCGCGGGCGCGGCGGGGCGCGGCGCGGGCGCGGGCGCGGCGGCGGCGCGGCGCGCGGGTCCGTCAGCAGCCAGTTGCCGGCCTCGTTGGGCGTGGCGCGCACCGCCTCCATGCCCAGCACCAGGCTGATGATGCTCGTGTACCCGAACCGGCTGAACTCCAGCTCGCGCCCGTAGCGCTCCCTGCGCGACACATACCGAAACTAAACCTTTTTTTTTACTCACAACGGTGTAGCACTTAGCCTTCATCACACTTGATGTTAAGTGGTGATAAGGCTGAAGGTGGAAGCGCACTACTCCCGGAATCCTCAACCGCTGAGGAACTGGCTATCTTATCTCTAACTGCCGGAACACAATAATGCTGAAAATATCATTGCTATGGCGTCAGACTTAGATAAGATGGTGGTAGCTAGCCAGGCGGACTAATAACAAGTCCTACCACCAACCAAACCGAATACAATATGTACCCCCACTGGGAATCGAACCTGGGACCTCTTGGGTCTGAAATCAGTGGTGTGAATCACTAGACCACAGAGTCGGTGTGGATAACAACTCCATACAATCCACATTAATATTACATTACAATGTGTTAATGAGTAAGCGCAAAACAAGTAGTTTAGTGCTTTGTTGTAAGTATTTACTGTCTGAAACTCAACAAAAAAATTGGTAAAAAAGTTGGTAAGTATTGACAATTTTTCTGAAACAGCTGATTTTTTTTGTTGAGTTGCTGAGTTAGCCCCATAATAAAAGTTGTTCATATTCATGTGCACAATCACCACCTAAGAGGTTTTGCACTTTTTCATTAATATGTTGAATAAAGAAGGAAAGTTTGGGACTCATTTGTGAAACTAAACAAAATTTAAAATTAACAGAAGAAAATTATGTAATTTAATTTTTGACGCTTTCAAACAAATTATTATCAAAATGGGTCACGATTCAATTGTTAGACTGTACACACAAATACAAACACAAATAAGTTTTAATTAAAATATTTAAAACCAAACTGACCTATATAACCTCATCAGGTCAGTGCACAGTATTCCTTCCGGATGATCAACAATTAAACCCAATATTTCACTTTTTAACTTCTCTAATTTAGCTGCTTTAGCACTACTACTACCTGTAAAAAAAAACAACAGTAATTTTTTTGTGCATCATAATATATAATTTAACCCAGGGCCGGAGAACAATGGAAAATCTAGTGTGTCTCATTTCTGGGGTGTTGAAGGATTAAAGATAAGAAATGTTAAATGTTCATGCTCACTAGATAGTGTTTGCCTGCCTGAATCTGCATCATCTCTTGATGAAGTTCTTTCACTGTTGCTCGCTTCTTCATGACCATTTTCTATACAAGATGAGCTATTATACACTGGCAATCTTTTCTTCAAGAACTTTTGCAAAGCTTCACTGGAACACGGCGCATCATTGGCTGTACTTGATTTAACATTGTTACCCTGTTCATTTTCTTTATCACTTATCCTTACATTCGATATTGATTTGGTAATAGGCCGTGCGATTTTGTCAGCTTTCTGTGGAGAGCTATTTTCCAGGCCACTTTTGTTACTAACCAGCCTTTGACTAGGTTTGGCTGGCTCTGTCTGTTTGGTCTTATTTACTGCTACAGGTGCAGCTGGCTTAAATGTATTAACGATGAGATTATTATTTGACTGACTTATCGTTTGACCTGGTATACTTCTCCTTTTTCCCTTACTGCAACATAAAGGGACAGTTCAATATAATATGATCATAAATCCAGAATTAAAATCTTTTTGATTTAACTTAAACAGTAACTTACAATTTAACTGATGAAGAAAGCTTCTGACTTTGTACAAATTTATCAATGTGTTTTAAGCTCTCGGGCACAATAAGAGTCAAAATTGGATTACTAGAAGGTCCCTGAAACTGAAAAAACAGAAATCTTATTTTAGTTTCTTTAAACTGAATTATTTTAAAAGTTCAGGAAATGCTTCAAAACAATGCTCTGAACTAGGTAGTCTCTCTGAACACCTGTTTCATACAGTAAATACTTACAACAAAGCAGTCACTGCACCGCTCCTTGAGAAAAACTATTGGATCCTTGTAGCCATACCTGGCTAAAGGGATGGGCGCCCCCATCATGTTCCGGTAGTCGCGGAGAAGCGAGCGCACGTCCACCTGAGTGGGGCTCGACACTACCAGTGACCTCAGCACTGACTTCAAATCTTTTAGCTGTTGCTCCATGATTGATCAACATTGATGAGTATAATTCAAACTTCGAGGCTGAAAAGATGTGATAAAACCATCTCAATGATAATTTTATTTATAAATAGATAAATATTTTCTTACAATCACACCAATTATCCATGCCAAGTACTTGATTACGGATAAATATATACTTAAATACTTTTTTTTTTCAATACATCATCATCATCATGTCAGCCGAACGACGCCCACTGCTGGGCATAGGCCTCCCCCAAGGATCTCCACAACGATTGGTCCTGCGCTGCCCGCATCCAGCGGCTTCCCGCAACCTTGACCAGCCCATTGATTCACGAACCATCGGAAACGCTCCCGACAGCCGAATGTATGCACTGTCTCTGTCACTCGCTATAGAATAGACAAAGACAAAGCAACGAATTCGAATCCGATTCCGTTTCCGACGATTTGTGAATAAGGGGGCATATCGTCGGTCCACCTTGTAGGGGGCCTGCCCACGGAACGTCGTCCGGCACGCAGGCGCCATTCAAGAACCTTTACGCCCCAACGGCTTTCAATACATACTTACATAATATAGGGCAGGCGTACCGGTTTTGGCCACTTTAAGGATTTTTTCACTTTCAAATGCTTAGTGCATAATGATCTTAAGTATTTAAGAAAAAAATTATATCTAGAATAATAGAGAATTTATCGACCTTTAAGGGTACAATCTACAAAGTAAAAAAATCAATAGTTTTTTTTAAATAAAACAAATTCTGCAGGGAGGGCCAAATGTACCGGTTTTGGCCACTTTGCATTGGTTTTGGCCACATCGTTTGCATTGCGTTTGGCCATTTTCATAAAATTACTATATTTAGAAGTTGAGTTTATGCTTAATTGATGTCTTTATTATTAGAGTTCTGGACTAAAACACTACCTACATGAAATAGTATTTCAATCCCAGCTAGCTCCTTACTACAATTTTATAAGTATAACTTTATCACTTGATTAGAAGAAAATTAGCGGATTGAGGCTAGTGTTGTAGGCTTCAATCCGCTAATTTAGGCAGATGGGGCAATAAAATAAAACAATAGTGCCTCTTAACTTTGACATCAGAAACACGTCGATATCATGTTTGGATGAGATAAGTGTCACTTAACTTTAAGGGACACTTGAACTTGATGTTGTCTTCTACCTCTAAAATCAGTCAATGTCACGTTCAGTGAGGGGCACTTATCCATTACGGCGTCTTCTACCTTTTTTGACATCAGAAACACGTCAATATCACGTTTAGTTAAGATAAGAGTTATCTTTCTTTGAAGGACACTTAATTTTAAGAAGCACTTAACCACTATGGTGGTTTGTATCTTTGTCGTTAATATGAGTGTTACTTAACTTTATAGGACACTTAACTACTATGGTGGTTTCCATCTTTAACATCAAAACACGCCGATTTCACGTTACTATGAGTGTCACTTAACTTTAAGGGGCACTTAACTACGATAGTGGTTTCCATCTTTGGCATCAAAACAAGCCGATTTCACGTTAATATGAGTGTCACTTAACTTTAAGGGGCACTTAACTACGATGGTAGTTTCTATATTTGACATCAAAACACGCCGATTTCACGTTAATATGAGTGTCACTTAACTTTAAGGGGCACTTAACTACGATGGTGGTTTTCATTTTTGACATCAAAACACGCCGATTTCACGTTCAGTTGAGTGTTACTTAATTTTAAGGGATACCCAGCTTTAAGTGGCACTTGACCACGAGGTTTTTTCTACCTTTGATATCAGTAATACGTCGATTCAATCAACGTCAAGTTCAAGTGAGTGTCCCTTAACTTTAAGAGACACTTGAAGTTCCAAGGAGTCTGCTACGAACTTGTACCTTATTCTTAAACACTCATTTCGTAGTACACTAGACAGCACATCAAGTTAAACAGTTAAACTGCAATAACAGCTTTTATTACGTAGTGCATAAAGGCGGTCTCAAATGTATAGTCTGATGTGCCGCCGTGTGTACCTACCTATAATGGGAAAATTTTGTAACATTCTATATAATAAGCGGACCGGAGCTTTGTTTTTATACATTTAGGTTCTACTTTCAATTAGTATGGAAACGCAACTCCCCTCCAATCCCTCTACTTCAGCGGACAGGCAGCCTTACGGAGCTTAAAGGAGTTAGGTAGCCAAGGGGAGCATGGTAGCAAAACAAGGGTTTTATGAAACACTAGCTTTTAGCGACCGACGTAATCCCGGTAGTGGCCAATACCGGTACGCCTGCCCTAGATAGAAAACACCCAGACCAAGACAAATAGACGTTCATACACACAAATATTTATCTTGTTCGGGAATCGAACCCGAGACCTCTGGCGCAGAAGGCAGGTAGCTGACCCTTGCGCCAAATCGGTCGTCAAATTAGGTTCATGAATAATCTTTTCTAATAATGGTTGCGAGATTTATCTAAAATACAATGTTTGCATATTTTTATTTACCTACCACGCGCCGGTAAACTGCATCAATCAAAATTGTATTAGTGTTTAAAACTTGAATAAATAATGAAATATCTACATACCTGAATTTAAATGTAAATTTTCCAAACATGTAAAGTTAACAAAATCATACAAATCTCACACGAAAAAGAAAGAAAAATCACAAAAGAAATCTCCGGAAAAGAAACATTTTGTTTGAATTGAACCACAGAGAACCTTTGTTTCACAGATTAGATTAAATGATAAGGCGCGGCGCTCATTAGACGGTAGGTTTTGCTGTCAGTTTGCTATCAGTCATGATTCTTTTGAATGAACCATTTTGCCACCACCACCCAAAGATATTATAATATAAAGCCCCCAGTACAGGATGGCCGATCATGTTGGCCGACCATGATGGGCCATCGTGTACAGGGGCGGTTTGCGTGTGATTGCCGTCTGCGAGCAACGCAAACCGCCCCTGTACACGATGGCCCATCATGGTCAGCCAACATGATCGGCCATCCTGTACTGGGGGCTTTACAAGATTGCGCACTCATGAGTTACAGCCGAGCCGAGCGAGATAGCCCTTTTATGGTGTGCGTCCCTCTCTAATGAGAGAGACGTGAGTGACTACACGATTTGGTTTTTTCGAGGACAATTTATAGTTAACCAGACTTGGCTCACGTAGGATTCGAACATCATGCTTCCTAAGGAGCTCTTGTAGCTAAAACAAACATACATTTAAACATCCGAACTCACTTTCTATTTATAATATTAGTTAAGATGAGGACTCCGCGAGGCAAAGCATAGAGGGTACTTTGCATCACTTATGATATGAGGCAATAATGTGACAATCGACACATACACATATGCTTTATAAGCATACCTACATATTAGTAATCTGTGAAGCATACTTACTTTTGAACCGACTTCAAAAAAGGAGGTTGCTAATATGGATAGAAATAAAAAGTTTTCTTTTCTTCTTCTGCTGAGTATTGTGTAATTTTTTCAGGTATGCCGTTAAGCCAACCTTTTTTGATTTCATCATCTTTAAGAAATCTGAAACAATGAAAATTAATGTTTGGGTAAAGTAAGAAAGTAAATTCCAGTCTATAGATTACAAACGAAATGGACACCCTACTATACGCAATAATGAAACTTTGGCTAAATACTTACCTATGAAAAGATACACCGCTAAGTTTATATGATTCGTTTTTGCATCCTTTCACACATCAAGTGAGAACCATTTTTATTGATTTAAACGTAATTTTAAAATGATAATTAAGATCCACACACTAACTTTACACACATAAATTAAACTGCCGTCGCCAGACTGATGATGTTTTTATTTTATTTAAAATTTTCCAGACGCAAAGTGTTGCATATTTATTATAATTAAAACTACCATAACACCGACTCTTACATTAAACAAGTAGTTTTTCAAGGTTTTAAACAATACAAATGTTATGGACTTTATTATTATCAGCTTAACATTCCTTTTAATTAATTAATATTTTGAAAATTCTCGAGAACAGGAAATATAAATTTGAATTAAGTTCTACTACAACCAAAAATATTTAATGGTGGCAGCCCAGTAGACAAGGATGCAATCCTATTTAGGAGCCTCTCGCTCGGCTCGTTTTTCCGTTTATCGAAATGTCATACGAAAATAAACCTTATTGTAACTGCATAGAATCGAATTGACATTGCTTTTATTTTCATAGTGCACAATCTTGTTATATTATAATATCTTTGCCACCACCACGCTGCCAAACGCTGCCCGAAGTCCTCTATACCGATTGGTTAGCTAGTTTTGAGTGATGGAATGAACTAGGTGTTATTGTTGATCGAAGGATGGAATTGACTGATGGTTGCGTGACCGTCTAATGGCTGCCTTATCTTACTATAGTGGCACAGAATAATATATAGTGGTACGCAAAAAGCTTGACTAATTATACTGTACGCTTTGCACGCCGTGTAGCGGCGTCTCACTCTCTCAACTTAAAAATAACTGCTATTAGGGCTTGTGGTAGGGTACCTGGGGGGCTACCGTGTAACTTTATGGGTATGAACTTCATACGTTTTTGGGAACTTTAAGTCAATTTTATAAAGAGAAAAAAGCCGCTATCAGGTGGCCTACATGTGCGCTACCGGTTAAGAAATCTGGATATGGGTATGGGCTTCAACTGTCATTTGAATTCCTTATTCTGATAGATTTTTACTGCTTTATTCTGTTGAACGTTGCTAGCTAGGTAACGTTATACCCGACGTCACAAAACAAGGAACTGGTAGCGGCTATTTTCTTTATGAAATTAACTTAAAGTTCCTAAAAACGTATGAAGTTCATATCCATAAAGTTACCATCCTGCGCAAAGCGACCAATTAATCTGTCTGTGATATGATCTATGTTCCATTGTACACATAAAAAATCATAGATGTATTATTCCTATAGATGGATCACAAAAATAAGCTATAACTCACCCATCCTTTACCCCTTCTAACACTATCAAATTGTCATAAGATAGAAAGAGACATACATGTTAATCTGTTGCGTCGTAATTAGTGAATGTCTCCATTTTGACTATGCAATGCTAGATGATGATGATGCAATGATAGTGCTGTGGTTTTTTTTATAACAAGTTATCGATAAAAGATGTAAAAATAATTTGAATGCAATGCGATACATAAAATTACAATGTATATGTATATATCGCAGGCGTATTGTATATTTCACCGTATTACATAGCAACTAGCTGTATTGGAAAACAGCACCGCATTGTAATGCGGCGGATTCAAGATACGCCGTATTCAATACGGCTGATCGAAAGTACGCCGCATTGAATAGAGCGCTTCGCGATTTTCAATGCGGCTAGACTTAATGTAATTTAGCGGTTCATAATCCGCTTTTCTGTCAGTTTTTAGTACTAATCGTGTCCAAAGTGCTCACGGCCTTAGAATTTTGTTTATGCTATGAAACTTCAGCATAGGTCGAATAGGGCAAAAATTTCTTCCCTCCAGACAAAAGCGCACGCTCAGCTGATCGATCTAGTGTGGCAGAATATTTTTTTTATATTTTGACGTATGCTATGGTCCAAAGAGAAAGTTGTTCAGCTTCATGGTCTAAGCAAGCCCTTTAATTTTGAATCAGTGCCAAATTTGAATTAGGTACTATAATTATACTTGAGATCGATGGCTCATTGGTACGCGGATTCTGCATCCGGTCGTTGACGTTAAGCAACATTCGTTGCGGTTGGACATCTGAATGGTGACCAAAACTTTATTATCTCGGTCTCCTCTGTCCTTCGGAAGGCACGTTAAGCCGTTGGTCTCGGTTGCATTAGCAGTCGTTGGCACCCTCACCCACCAATCCGCATTGGCTTCGCGTGGTGGGTTATGGCACTAATGGCCCGTTCTACCTGTGGTGTTTTCTTGCACAGGGAAGGCCCAGCAGTGAGGACATTATATGATAATGATGATAATTATACTATTTATACCAGGAGGTGTAGTCGTAAAACTGAACGAGATTTCTAATCAATTTATTAAATTAAAAAATCTACTGAATGATATCAAGTAAAAAAATACAGATTTCACGCAAATTTTTATACTTTTAATGTATTCAATTTTTTAGGTATAAATCCACAATTTATGCATCAACACAATAAGTGCATCGAGCATATTCTTGTTTGTTGCGAAGGTCTCCAATCGTCGCCTTTTCTTACGTTTCTTATTTACGTTTTCTTTACATCGACGGCGGCGCGGCGCCGGCGGTGGGAAATCTGTTTAGAATTGAGAAAAATTAAGTTTAAATATAAAATTGTTAACACTACCATTTTTTATCGATATTACATAATAAAATCGGACTACAACACTATCAGGTTGGTCTAATGTCAAAAAATCCCAATTGGCTTTAAATTATATATTTTTAGCCTAAATACACCCGATTTTCTTCATCCAAGTCAATGTTAAACTATATATACACGTACAGCGATTTAGTTTTGCAAATACGGACCAGTAAGCTATAAAAATGTGTTCGCAAAAACACAAAACAATGAGTGTGACTTACCTCTAAAATGATATGTGTTCATTATTCTCTTTCAAAACACTCACTCTGCTTGAATAACCGGGAACAGTACAGGCCATTCTTAACAAACAACAGATTTACCGCACCACACCATCAAATCTTTCTATATTTTTGTACAAAAAAAGCTTTTCTTTCTGAAGCATTTGTTAACCAGCTGGTTAACAAACAAACATGACGTTTACTTTCAAGTGGCGCGCCGCTCACTAAGACGCACACGTTGGGCTATTGTTATCTCTTTTTAACACACGACATGTTGCCATTTGAGATACGAGAGTCGATTATAGAAGGAATTGTTCATTTTCTTATGCTCCATCTACAGGAATAATACATCTATGTAAAAAATGGTTATGGATGGATTATGGACATAGCATACATGGGCTTTTTGATATTTGGACTTCAAATTTCAAATGAAGCCAATGTCCATATTTTTTAGCCGGTAGCCGTGGACCGTGGACTTTCATGCCTACCCCTACCCCCATCCTACCCCCCTATCACCTACCTTCTAAGTGACAACCATAGAGAAAAGAACAATTCTTCTATGCTGTGCTACAGAAAGTGACATGACAACTGAAACTGACACTGACAGACAGAATGGATATCCGATATTTGTCAAAATTGTGAATGTTGTTTTTGTGATTTCTTGATCGAATCAAAATTACGTAAGGGGAGTTATTTTGTACACAGTTATGTCCGTATTTTTTAAGCGCACCTTGGGTGCGGGAGCAAATTTAGGTCGTATTGTTTTGAGCAATACAAGGCCACCTTTTGTTCAACGACTAGCCACTAAAACCGATCAGGCAGCGCCCCAGGTTGAGACTCGTCCTACCGTGGCTAAAATTGACCCTTTGCAAAAAGCTCACCTTATTGATTTTGGTAAATACATAGCAGAATGTATGCCTAAATACGTGCAGAAGGTGCAACTAACTGCAGGCAACGAACTCGAGGTACTCATACCCCCCGAAGGTGTTATTCCTGTATTACAGTTCATGAAAGACCATCATAGTGCGCAATTCGTCAATTTGATTGATATCGCTGGTATGGATGTGCCCTGTCGACCCTACCGATTCGAAATAGTGTACAACTTGTTATCTCTACGTTATAATGCCAGGATTAGAGTGAAAACTTATACTGATGAACTATCCCCTGTGGATTCGGCTAACGACGTGTTCCAGGCCGCCAATTGGTACGAAAGGGAGATCTGGGACATGTATGGAGTATTCTTTGCCAACCATCCAGATCTTAGGAGAATCTTGACTGATTATGGTTTTGAGGGACACCCCTTCAGGAAAGATTTCCCATTGAGTGGCTATGTGGAGGTGCGTTATGACGACGAGCAAAAGCGCGTGGTGGTGGAGCCCCTAGAGCTGGCACAAGAGTTCCGCAGGTTTGAACTCAGTGCTCCATGGGAACAGTTCCCCAATTTCAGAAGCAACCCTGCTGCTGAAGAAGTTACCAACCCATCTGATGAGAAGCCCAAGCAAGAATAACTTATTATAGTGATTATGTTGTACAGATAATTGAAATATTAAATCAAGTTTAGAAATTAATCTGTCATGTAGTATTTATATGCCACTTTCTTTTAATATTACATTAATAATTCCAATATCTAAGTCAGCTAATACTCAACCTATTAAGCCTGGAATACTCATGCTCTTTAGTAGCACAAAAGCATGCTTGTTTCGAGCAGATGCTATGTAGTAGCAGACAATTAGCATGTGTATACGAAAAGAGCATGCTTGTTAAACACTCGAAATGCATTGTTATAAAAGTGCGTACTACCTAGTAGCATAAAAGCATGCTCTTTTAGTAGCATGTGTATACCAGCCTTTAAACTGTTTATTGATCTATATCCACTTTCAGCCAACATAGAGCATGTGAGAGATTAATGATAGCCCACTGAGCTGTAAGTTAAGATGCAATGTTGATGATATTTTGAGAAAGCTAGGTGATGTGTTTTCCCACCTTTTCTACAGTTCATTTTGTATTCTACTCAATGCAATTGAACTCTTCAATGCACTGCCATTCAGAAGATCGATTGACTATGGACCACTCGCGATCTCATAATAAGTTTTTAGTAAAAATTTCATCTTCATGGCAAGCTTTTTTGCTAATGTACGGTCATCTAAAATCTAAACCAAACCTGTATACAAAAGTGACATTGTAACCACGGGGTCCGAACTCCGAACATACAGGTGATCTGTGAGTCTTCTAAAGTAGACATACCAGAACATTTCGGTTTAAAACCAGGACTAGATATATACATAGCACTAAGCCCGGGCTAATGCTCTAATACGTATTCTATTTTAAGGATAATACTCAGGACGATACTTAGAAACTATCCAGGACAGCCCAGGACACCCCAAAAAACAGGACACGTCCTGGGAAAACAGTATGGATAGCAACCCTACCTTAACTGAATCGCACACGCCGATGTCGGCTATGTAGCCATTCTCCACTTACGATGCCGCCGGGTGCCTACACGAGGGTTAGATAGATGCGCGATGGATACGTCTTCGCTAAACTAGACTTTCCGAACTCTTTAGTTTCCACAGCGGCAAAGGTATCCTACTTCCTACTTAATATTATAAATGTGAAATTTTAAATGTTTGGATGTTTGTTACTCAATCACGCCAAAACGGCTTAACGAATTTGGGACACATATATTTTGTAGCCTGGAGAGGAACATAGGCTACTTTTTATTCCGGAAAAATATCACATTCCCGCAGGATAACGTCGTGCAGCCCACGCGGGCGAAAAGCTAATAGGTACATAAAAAGAAAAGACATCAAAGATCTTGAATTCATTTATTACACACCACGTCAACTACCCAACTACCGGCGGTAGCGGTAGCGTTTGAAGTGGAACCAGAGCTGGAAGATGTTGTTGTGGAAGTGGCAGCGGAAGCCGCGCTTGTACGAGTACTCCCACTCGCGGTTCACGATCTTGAACGCGATGTCCTCGTACGGCGGGCCCGCGTGGAAACGCAACACCGCGAAGTCGGGGTTCTCGGGGCAAGGTTTCTGGAATTATCACATGAAATACGGTCCAACAACAGTATAATGTACCTAATGCTGGCCTGGCCATACACCATCCTGCCTATTGTCCGATCGGTATGACGGCAGGTTTGATCCAATCTGCAGTTCGTCCATATTCTGCTGGCCATACACCATCTTTCCTATCGTTCAATCGATATGACGCTGCAGATTGGATCAAACAGAATTGACCGTGGGTGGGCGTGGATTGGCATGACAGTTATCAAATTATAGTGTAATATGGACGAACTGCAGATTGGATCAAACCTGCCGTTATACCGATTGGACCATAGGAAGGATGGTGTATGGTCAGCATTACACCATAATTTGATAACTGTCATACCAATCCACGCCCACCCACGGTCAATTCTGCTTGATCCAATCTGCAGTTCGTCCATATTACACTATAATTTGATAACTGTCATACCAATCCACGCCCACCCACGGTCAATTCTGCTTGATCCAATCTGCAGCGTCATGCCGATTGGACGATAGGAAGGATGGTGTATGGCCAGCATTAGAATGATACTGTGAAAATTGTAACGCAAATGTCTGCAAAGATGTAACAACGAGAGAGCAGTGAAATAACGACAAATATTTTATAAAGCCGAAGATTTTTGATATAAATTCTACAGTTGAGAAAGCAACTAATCAGCTAACTTCTGAGTCCTGACACGGTATCGATTTGAGATCAAAATCGTATCAAGATCGAAAATCACCATTCTAATAACGATTGTAGCGCCACTGAGTAGTGGTTGAATACCGAACTAAATGAAATCAAAACCCGCCATTATATGTGTACTGTTTTATAGATTATCTAGCAGATCCCCGCGGTTTTACCTGCGTGGTACCCGTTCCCGTAGGAATATCGGGATAAAATATAGCCTATGTCATTCGGGAAGAATGTAGCTATCTAATGGTCAAAGAATTTTCTAAATCGGTCCAGTAGTTTCGGAGCCTATTCGATGCAAACAAACAAACAATCAAATCTTTCATAATATTAGTATAGACTACCCGTGCGCTCTAAGTTTGCCGGTGCGTGAAATGCGCGTTCCCTGCCCCAACCGCTATTTCTTACTATTATTCGTTTTATGTATTATCTTGTTTATTTACTATTCTACTAGTGTTAAAAATGTTTATATGCTAACCATATTTTTGCCTATATCTTGGATTACGTCACACCATCACCGGCAAACTTAGAGCGCACGGTTTATAAGGTTAAAAATCACAACTTCGATCACAAAAAAAGTAGCATGTTGCAGATCGAGAGTTTTGACATATGTTTTCGCTTCTATTGTGTCAATAAATTCGACTCGATGGCGTCAGTGATACACCTATTTCATTCAGTTCGGTATTCAACCACTACTCGATTGGCGCTACAACCGTTACTAGAATGGTGATTCTCGTTCGATCTTGATTCGATTTTAATCTCAACACGATTCAAGTCAGGACTTAGCCCCTTGAAAATTAGGAACTGACAATTTAGATGAACTACGAAATTGACGAAAAGAATAGAATATCTGACTTACCAATGAGAACTCTGGCGTGCTGTTGTTGTCGATGAGGTCCGGGTAGAAGATGTTGAACTTGTAGCCCTGCACGATCTTGGGCGGCGGGTTGTCCATGTCGTAGTGCGTCTGGTTGTACTTGTTCCACTCGAAGCCCGTGTGCACCCTGCCATAAAACGAACACGTTTCAATAGGGGATCGGATGATTCTTTTTATTTGTTTAAATTATTTTTATTAATATCAGAAGCATGCAACAGATAAATATTTTCTATATTTTCGGACTATATCTCGCTCATCAAACTTCCTTATTAGACAAGGGCAGCGCTAGACACAGATGACGTCAGATGTGCTTAGCGCCATACTACCGAAATATAAAATTTCGTTTTAGAAAGAGATAGCTAGAGAGACACAGTTTTTCATCATTCAGCAGCTCATTACTTGCTCATTAATCAACATTTTGAATATTTGTTGTCACTTTTGTTATTCTTCAATGTTATATTTTTTAATGTTACTATTAATTATTTACATATCAATAACAGTCCGGTCCCCTATTGCTGTTTTAATATTAGGAGGATTTCTAGAAGTGTTTTAGACAAGAAGAGAAACAATAAATTACGCTCAATTACGTAGATCAATATAGAGTTTAAATTCCGAAAATTTAAATCTAGATAGTGTTGGAAATATTCCAACAATAAATAAATAAATAAATAAATAATAATTTATTTTCCATAATTTCATAACATACATTTAAAGAACACACATTATACTTAGGGATAAAAACATATTACATTTTTGCCTGAACTAGGAAATCCTGTGTTCCAGGCGAGCGTAAGGCAAATATTCATAACACAATTATTTTAAAAACTAATCACTTACAATTTAAACAGAAAATTTTAATTAGTAAACAAATTATATATATTATTATTTTTTTTACTCTAAAACTTGATCGAAGCTCTAAACTTAAATAAATATAGAGAGGCCTTATTTTATTATTACAAGTAACTGTTCTGTATCGTCATAGGACATACTTTGCAGAATATTTTTCACTTTGTTCTTACATGTACTATAGGGAAGAGGAAAAATATAATCTATACTATTAAGTCGGTTGTAAAGCAGAGGGCCTAGGAAAAAATAGAATCTTTGTGAGAAAGTATATTTAGTGGATACTTTTTGAGTGCACACGATATCTTTCCGTCTTTTATGAGTTAGTTCAGTGTTATAAGAAAGGGCCGCGTGCTGTTTTAAAACTATGTGCATAATAAATAGTTGTCGAACAGATAATAAGTTACAGGACTTATAAAGGAGATTAGTGGGAAAAAGATAGGGGCGGCCAGTCGCCACCTTAAGAATCGCTCGCTGCGTTCTCTCTGTAGTTAATAGCAGTGTTTTATTTACACCTCCCCAAGTAGTAATACAATACGTCAATATTGATTCACATAGAGCAAAATAAACTTGTTTTATTATAGTTGAATCAGCGACATGTCGTATCTTTTTAAATACAAATATTAGTTTACGTAACCTGTTATTTAAAGCAATAATATGCTGTTTAAATGAAAGACCAAGATATTTTATAGTATCAGTTTGTTTAATTTCAGGGCAGTCATAGCAATTTTGTGTAGGCAGTTTACAACAATGAGCACGGATTGTTGAGTCATATTCCGATTTAGTACGTAAAGAAAACTTGATATATATGGTTTTTTCTGCATTTAGAGTTAAGATATTTTTTTCAAGCCAGTTATTTACAACATTAAAACCGTTTTGTGCATACATATAGACTTCTTTTTCCGAGTTAGCCGCAAAAACAAGGGCAGTGTCATCAGCATAAGATATGATTTTTCCATGATCTAACTGTATGTTACACAGGTCATTTATGTAAATGAGGAACAGGGTGGGTCCTAAAATACTTCCTTGAGGAATTCCGAAGGATGTGTTATCCTGCTCATCACTGAGGACATTGCTGATCCTCACACATTGAGTTCGTTCTTTTAGATAACTCGTAAAAAGATTTAGCTGTGTGCCTCTAATGCCTATGGTCTCAAGTTTGTGTAAAAGGATAGGGATGGAAACTGCATCAAATGCTTTTGCAAGGTCAAGGAAGATACCAATAGTGTGCTTATTTTTATCCAGGTTTTGAGCAATGTAATCCGTCAAATGATGTACCGCATCCGCAGTAGAAATTTTTGTGCGGAAACCGAACTGAAACTTAGATAAAAGCGTGAAAAAATCCGTGAAAGTGTTTTATTTCTATGGACAGTTCGCGCAGAAATCTAAGATGTGTTTAATTTAATTTTGTTTAACAAAATCACGATCATACAGGACATAACGCGTGGTAAAAATAAATTGGAAGATCAAAAAGAACTTGGTATTTGGATAAAAAGCATTTTTACTTTAGACGGGCGGGACACGAGTTTTTTTTTCTAATAGGTAATTCATTTTCTTTTTCAAAAAATGGTTAATACATTGTGAATGCAAAAAAAAATAACATTAAAGGAGATCAGTCAAATTGGACCAAAAAAGTAAAAGTGCCGGCCAACGAAAATAAATTGCAAATTACTATTTTAAACAGTGTAACGATCATTTTTTGTTATGACGTCAACAGTGTACGATTAGCGGCCAAGCAGTTATTCAACTTTGAAAATGACATTTTTTTCTTCATTTTCAAACTTGAATACAGCTTGGCCAAAGTGCGGCCAACGAAAAAAAATTGCATATTACTATTGTAAACAGTGTAACGATCATTTTTTGTTATGACGTCAACAGTGTGTGATTAGCGGCCAAGCATTTATTCAAGTTCGAAAATTAGATTTTTTTCTCTTTATTTTCAAACTTGAATACCGCACGGCCAAAGTGCGGCCAACGAAAAAAAATTGCACGTTACTATTGTAAACAGTGTAACGATCATTTTTTGTTAAGGCGTCAACAGTGTACGATTAGCGGCCAAGCAGTTATTCATGTTTGAAAATGTCAGTTTTTTTCTCTTTATTTTCAAACTTGAATACCGCACGGCCAAAGTGCGGCCAACGAAAAAAATTGCACATTACTATTGTTCAGTACACCCCTGCCTAGACCGCGGAATGGCTAGCGCAGTGGAAGCTGGTATTACTAGTATAGACTCCGGACAAAAAACTAGGTTTCAGCCGGGATGTAACTGAACAATTGGACTGCGATACACAGCGGAGAGAATGTGAAGTAAGGTGATTTTACATACTGTGGTCTGTGCTGTAGAAAGTCCCTGGGCAGCGTGGGGAGAGGGGGGCCCCCCCTGTGGCTCCGTCTTCTTCTGCAGACCTTACCAATTAGTCACCTCACTCATAACACAAATAACAGCGTTCACAAGACACTGGGCGTTTCAACACTACACGGAGGAGCCTTTTGTCAAGATATATATTGCCCCTGCAACAACACGTGTGGTGGATGATTATCCTTCAAAGCATCGCGACCGGCCACTCATCAGGATGGCATCAAAATCGTGGTCGTACAACACGGGATCGGCAGGATAATTTAAGATTTTTCAAACTCGATATGCCAGGCACATTCAACGCGAGCGATTTTTAACAAATTCAGCAAAATTAATCCGACATTTTCTACAAGAATTTCCAATCAAGTGTCACTGTCAACTTCAAGTGACAGCTAATTCAAAATTCAAAATTCAATATCGTTTATTCAATTTAGGTTTGTTTAACAACACTTATGAACGTCAATGAAGCTACGCCATCGGTTCGCAAATCCTACGGCAGGAGACCTTGTAGCGAGAAGAACCGGCAAGAAACTCGCCAAGGGCTATTTTTTTCTCCCTGTTTTAACTTATACAGAGTCGTCAAATTTGAAAAGTGACCTTCACATAATAGTAAGGTTACTTTCCATCACAATACAGAATGCCGCTTAAATTAAGTACAATTTTGCTTATTACCTAAAACAGTAAACAATTTTCAACTAAACAAGGAATCAAATAGTTTAATGGACACACTAATCTTAATCTTATTCACATTGTATTATAGGATTAATGAAAAGGAAACTGCAAGCTGCGCTGTATATTCAAATTTATAAGTATTAACAAATAAAAGGAATTTTTGAATAAATAAAACAATTATTAGAAAAATTGCTGTTACTGTAAGACACGGATACCAAAATTACTATGAGACACACCAGCTCGCTCATAAATCAATATAATACTATTATTAACCATATCCCGAACACCTTTAACACAAGTAGACATGAGCAGACCCACCCCACTGGCAGCACCCGTTCACGAGCATGACGCATGAGCCAGCCATCGCTTCGCTCAACCATATTTTAGGGAACGTAACGACCCGTCAATTTGACGTGACATTAGAGTTGCGTTCAGAAACGTCGATCTTTTCCGAACATCCCCCCGCCCCGGACCGTTAAGAACGGTACGTCAATCTACGGGTAATCGGGAGAGCCCACTAACTGCTCTCTTCAAAACCGAATCTCGAACCAAAACCTCAGCAAAACGAGGAACTCCGTCAGTTCCGGGGTAGAGTTTAACAATGCGCCCCCTTCGCCAACATAGGGGCGGCAGGTTAGCATCCTTAATCAACACGAGGTCGCCAGTCTGGGGTGGGGTGGTTTTATCTGTCCACTTCACGCGCTGTTGTAGGATATGCAAATACTCCATCGACCAACGTGCCCAGAAGTTTTGGGACATCTGTCTCAAAAGTTGGTATCGCGACAAACGATGGGATCCTACATCCTGAATCGGATATTCAGGCAACGCCAAAAGAGGCTGTCCGATCAAGAAATGACCTGGGGTCAACGCTTCCAGGTCATTCGGGTCCGAAGACAACGGGCACAAGGGTCGCGAGTTGAGGACGGCCTCAATTTTACAAAATACCGTATCAAGTTCCTCAAACGTGAGAATAGTTTCTCCAATCACGCGACGCAAGTGTGTCTTGGCAGCCTTTACACAAGCTTCAAAAATTCCTCCCCAGGTCGGACAAGCCGGAGGGCTAAACTTCCAGATTATCCCACGCCGGGAGAGGGTGGTTCCAATGTCTATTTTATTATCAACAAAAAACTTAACTACTTCCTTAAGATAATTACACGTTCCCTTATAATTAGTACCACAATCGGAACGTATCAATGACGGCAGTCCTCTACGGGAAACAAATCTGCTCAAGGCGGCGACAAAGGCTTCGGTAGACAATTCCGAGACAATTTCCAAATGGACAGCCTTGGTGGACAAACACACAAACACGCACAAGTACGCCTTATAGGTTTTAGCATTACGCAGTCTCGAAGCCTTTACAGTAAAGGGACCGGCGAAGTCGGTGGCGACTCCGGCAAAAGCTCTACATTCCGTGACGCGATCAGCAGGCAAATCACCCATCTGGGGCTGCATGGTCGCGGCCTTCAATCGATAACAAGGCAGGCAACGGAAAACCACAGTGCGAATGGCTCGACGAGCAGACAAAATCCAAAATTCACGCTGCAAAATGGCCAACAAAGCATTACAGCCAGCATGTTGTGCATTCACATGGCGATCTGTTATTATCAGTTGAGTCAAATGTCCGGCTTTAGGTAACAAAGGGGGGTGACGAGCTCCATACGGCAGGTTCGCATTTCGAAGTCTTCCGCCGACTCGCAAAAGCCCACTCTCGTCCAGGAAGGGATTCAATCGCGATACCGCGCCCTTCAACTTGCGACGGCCTAAACGCAAAATTTCAATCTCGGACTCAAAACTATCAGCTTGTACTCTCCGGACCCAAAACAAGAGCGCGTCCCTACGCTCGTCCGGAGTGAGAACCGACGAATCACGCCTCGCGCGTGGGTTTCTGCAATTGTACACAAAACGTCTGATCCAAGCGGTAACACCAAGCAGCTTCTGTAAGGAGCTGTACCGATCCAACAACAAATCCTTTTCCCCGGCGGGGTTAGTCTCCAGGACGCATGCCCGCATATCAGGAACGGCTACGTTCGACAACGCTGGAGAGGGCGGCCACTCCGACTCAGGCCGCATCAACCACTGTGGGCCCCACCAGAGGGGGTGGTTAATTAGGGTTGGGGCTACACAACCCCGAGACGCACAATCCGCGGGATTCATGGTTCCCGGCACGTGTCTCCAAATCAACTCGATGTCGGAATTACAAATCTGCGACACTCGATTGGCCACAAACACGTCCAAGGTGTGCGCCGGAGCCTTCAACCAACAAAGGACGACCTGACTGTCCGTCCAAGCATAAACCTCTTGTATCTTAATAGATCGACCTAATGTGAGCCATACGTGGTTCAACAAACGCATTAGGAGGGCAGCTCCACACAATTCCAACCTCGGGATCGTATGACGAGTCCGAAGGGGAGCGACTTTGCTTTTCGCTATCACCAGATGCACAGCAACAACTCCGTCAACAGTAACAGTGCGGAGGTACACGGCCGCAGCAAATCCACGTTCGGAGGCATCGGAAAAGCCGTGAAGAGTAACTTTACAATTTTCAGAAGGGAGGAATAGCCTCGGCAAATGCACTTCATTAATCTCGGGGAGGGATGAAACGAAGCTCGACCAATCTCGGAGTAACTCGTCCGAGAGGGGTTCATCCCACGACACACCCGAAGCCCATAACCGTTGCAAGAAACACTTGGCCATAAACAGCACGGGGCAAATCCACCCATTGGGGTCAAAGGTACGTGCGACAGTAGACAATACTAAACGCTTGGTCCAGACTTTCGGTGGTCGTAAATCCACACAATAAGTGAACGTGTCAGAGACCGGTTTGTACTGTACGCCAAGGACGGTCACCACATGGGGATTATCAACATTTTCGAATAGGTGGGGGTCCTGCTGGTGCTCCTCGGGCAAACCTACCAGTACATCAGGCGAGTTGGATATCCATTTCCTCAACTCGTAACCTCCCGACTTCAAAAGGGCGGTGAGTTCGTCTCTCAGGACAATCGCCTCTGAGACAGATGAGGCGCCCGTGCAAATGTCATCCACATAGACGTCACTGGCCAAAATGGCGGAGGCGCGAGGGTATCTCAAGCGCTCCTTCTCGGCCAACTCCAACAAAGAACGAATCGCAACAAACGGGCTCGAAGCCAAACCGTACGTATTCGTATTCAATTCATAAATCAACAAGGGGTCCCTAGGACTCTCTCTCCACAAAATCAATTGGTACCTCCTATCCTCTGGATGGATGACCGTTTGTCTGAACATCATCCGGATGTCAGTCATAAATACAGTTTGGTGCCGCCGGAAGTTGGTCAAAATGTCTGAGATCTCCGTGTGCAGCTTGGGACCTACATGCAGACACTGGTTCAAGGACGCTCCAGTAGAGGTGGGAGCCGAACCGTCAAAGACCACCCGAATCTTTCCGGATTTCAAAACGGCGTGGTGCGGCAAAAAGAAGTGCTCAACGGAGCGCCAATCCAAATCGCTCACGGACATGTGCCCTAACTCCTCATACTCCCGCATGAATTCAACATACTTCTGGCGGAAGACCGGATCCTTGCTCATGCGACGCTCCATCGCCACTAGCCTACGTTCCGCTAGCGGTCGGGATTCGCCCAGAGGAGGTCGGCCGGCACGAAAGGGGAGACGGGTGATCAAACGACCAGAGCGGAGGCGACCAGTGTTATTCTGGTAATACAACTCGCATTCATCCGCTACTGGGTCTACCCGCGGGGCTGGTGGAGGTTCCTCAACCTCCCAAAACTTCTGCACCACTTCGGAGAGAGACACATTAAAAACAAGACCGCGATCCTCATCAAGGGAATCCAAAACGCGGCGAGCAGGGCCCATCACAACTGTACCGAGTGTCGTCTGCAGAGCTACCAAGCCATCTGGCTGCAAAACTCGCTTCCCCGTCAACAAAACTCGCCCCAGGACATCGGCTCCAAGGAGAGCATCAATCGGGCCTGGGCGGAAGAAATTTGGATCGGCGAGTGGGGAATCAGACACCAAAGACAACATACTCGGTCCCAAGTCAACTGAAGGTTGACGGCCAACAACTGTGTCCAACACAATCGCCGAGGTCTTAATGCCTGGCGTGGACTTATTACGTGATGTAAATGTGAAGTCAACATGCCCTAACAACCCGGGGACTTTCACATCGCCAACACCTCTCACGCCTTCCGTGTGGGGGTGCACCTTGAGGCCCAACCGCCTAACTAACCAAGATGACACAACACACCCCTGAGCACCGGAATCCAACAAGGCGCGAACTTCCACAAGGTCGCCATTCAATCCCCTGACAAGCACAGAGGCCGTGGGCAACAAAACGGTCTCTGGAGGGGTGGCTACAATCGACCGTAAACACGTTGATTGCTAGTATGTGGGGTCCCCAGACGTCCCCCCATGGTAAGGGGGTCGCTCATAGCGATCCAGTGGGTCCCAATCTCCCACATACTGCCTACGTCCAATTCGCCCGGTATCAGGCGGGTTATATCTCCCGGCCCCTTGAAGACGGGGCGGGCGCCGCTCCAAACGCGGGTATTCGGCGAGCGGCGGCGAGAATCGGTGCCTATCATCCACCGTGTACGTCGCCCCATAGTCGCGGGGGCACGGTGACCGATTTTCAGAGGGGGGGTCCCGGGGACCCCCGGCTATGCGAGGCTCAACACGTTGCGGGGGGCTTCTACGACCTCCCGCAACGCTCGCAAAATCGAACCCCCTAGTTGGGGACCGATTTCCCATGGGGGGGTCCGTGGGACCCCCGCCCGTGCGAGGCTCAAAACGTCGCGGGGGGCCTCTACGACCTCCGGCAACGCCCGCATAACTCATCCCCATCCTTGGGGATCGGTTTCCCATTGGGGGGTCCCTGGGACCCCCGCCCGTGCGAGGCTCAAAACGTCGCGGGGGGCCTCTACGACCTCCGGCAACGCTCGCATAACTCATCCCCATCCTTGGGGATCGGTTTCCCATTGGGGGGTCCCTGGGACCCCCGCCCGTTTGAGGGTCCAAACGTGGCGGAGAGCGTCTGGGGCCACTCTGGTGGCCACTAGAACTGCTGCGGGATGCAAACACCGCGGGGGGTCCGAGCCCCCCACCCATACGAGGTGATCCTGCAGCGACGCGCTGCGGCGCTCCGCCGCCCTCTGGGCTGTTCATGCAGAGGAGGGGATGGTGGTTGCCCTTACAAAAGCGGCATGGGTGCGCTTGGGTACATTCGCGCTGCATGTGCAGGCCCAAGCACGAGTAGCACCATGTCCGTTGTCGCGCGATCGCTCGACGGCCTTGGACGCGCTGGTCGAGGAACTTATCACAACGGGTCGTGCTGTGACCCGGTTCCCGACAGTACAAGCAGCGGGCGGTCTCCTGGACGGCGGCATAGCGGCCGGGCGCGCGAGGGGCCATACGCCCCCTACGGGGGGGTCCGGTGGGGGATCCACTCTGTGGCACAGGTCGTTCGGGTCCCATAGGACCGGCCAGAGAGGAATTATCTGCCAGTCTACTTTCTCCTTCCAGGAACGTCAAGAGGTCCGAGAAGGGTGGCAGATAAGTCGCACTATCCCCACCATACTGCTGCTCAAAACGGACCTTAACAGAGTCCGGCAACTTTCCCAGGACAATGTGCAGCAACAAAAACGACCACTGCTCCACTGGGAGTTTTAAGTTTTTTAATGCGTTGTATGCCACCAACAGCGGATTCAACAAAGCCACTCTCAAGTGCATCACGCTGGCAACGCGGGGTAAATTCAAAATGGCGGCAACATGGTTGTCCGCCAGACGTCGTACGTTCTGGTACCGACGGGCAATCAAATCCCTAGCAATAGGGTAGTTTTCATCCGAGGGGGCCAAATGTTGCACCGATTCAAGGGCCTCCCCCTCCAACACGGATAATAAATAAGCTAACTTCTGGCCCTGGGTCAAATCATCCCGGGCATGTACCAGACTATCAAAAATATTAATAAAGCCCTCCCAGTCCTCTAGACGACCAGCAAAACGCCTTAAGTCTAAGGGGGCCAATCTAGCAAAGAGAGGGGGCATACTTTTAGATGTGACCGGGGACGGGCTCGGTTCATTCTCTCTTGCCACTTGCAAAGGCCGAGCCACCTGGGTAATTCTGTCCGCAAAATCATAACACTGGTCCACATCCAAATCGACTTCTTGTCGCATTTCCACATCGGCCTCAACAGTCCTTTCCAAAAATAAGGCATACTGTTCATCAACAACAGCCAAACGTACGGGCAGATCTACGTATCTGTTCAACAAGGCCTCCGTCCTATCAGGTCGATCCAACAATGCGACTGCAGACGCTAACCACCGTAACTCAGAACGTATTTTGGCTTTAGCAGAGGAGGCCGCAAAAAATTATCGTTACACTGTTTACAATAGTAATGTGCAATTTTTTTTCGTTGGCCGCACTTTGGCCAAGCTGTATTCATGTTTGAAAATAAAGAGAAAAAAAATGTTATTTTCAAACTTGAATAACTGCTTGGCCGCTAATCGTACACTGTTGACGCCATAACAAAAAATGATCGTTACACTTTTTACAATAGTAATGTGCAATTTTTTTTCGTTGGCCGCACTTTGGCCAAGCTGTATTTAAGTTTGAAAATAAAGAGAAAAAAAAAACTACATTTTCAAACTTGAATAACTGCTTGGCCGCTAATCGTACACTTTTGTCGCTATAACAAAAAATGATCGTTACACTGTTTAAAATAGTAATGTGCATTTTTTTTTCGTTGGCCGCACTTTGGCCGAGCGGTATTCAAGTTTGAAAATAAAGAGAAAAAAAATGACATTTTCAAACTTGAATAACTGCTTGGCCGCTAATCGTACACTGTTGACGCCATAACAAAAAATGATCGCTACATTGTTTACAATAGTAATATGCATTTTTTTTTCGTTGGCCGATACTTTTACTTTTTTGGTCCAAACATGTATGAAGCGTGACTGATCTCCTTTGGCTTATGTTCGAGTAGCGCGCTTATACAGTTTTCATACAAATTGACATAAATACGGAATCGCGATAGTTTGCGTTTGCTTTACATAAAAACTTACACTAGGGGTACAGAGCTAGTCGTCGGATCACCAAATATAGTAAAATAGATTTTTACTGCCAAAAATAGTAAACGATCACCAAAATTAAAACATCATTTTCATGTGAAATTCATCTCAAAAAAATAATATATTACTATCTAATTAAAGACAATGTCTCCCAAAAATAGTAAACTATCACCAAAAATAGTAAACGATCACCAAAATTTATAACACCATTTTAATGTGAAATTATAGCCAAAAAATAACACATTACTATCTAATGACAGACAATGTCTCCCAAAAATAGTAAACGATCACCAAAATTAAAACACTATTTTAATGTGAAATTATAGCCAAAAAATAACATATTACTATTTAATTAAAGACAATGTCAAATGGAAAATGAAGAATGGATTTTTTCTAAAATACTTCATTTTCCATTTTTTCTATTTACTCTCTAGAAATTTTACTAATCTAATATTAATGATTTTTTCTAAGATTTTTGACATTGATGGTAGTAACGATATTGGTCTGTAGTTTGTTATTTGACTTTTACTACCAGACTTATGAATAGGTATAACAATTGCTTTTTTTAAACATTTTGGAAAAATGCCAGTGGATAAACTTAATTGAAAAATATATGTCAACGGAGGTATTAAAATATGCCGAAATTGCTTAATTAAATGGTTAGATATATTATCCCACCCAACAGCACAGTTATCTTTCAAACTCATAATGATGTTTTCAACTTCAACTTCGTCAGTGTCAAGCATAACAAAGGATTTCAAGGTAGTGTGGCTATCAGCGTAGGTGTACGTCGGGGATTGTAAAAGGTGTTTTTTCTTTTCCGACAGATTTTTACCCGTGTTAGCAAAATTAATTATTTACATTGTTAGCAGCGATTTGATGAGTTGAGTGCGCTTGAAGCAGGCTTAAAGAGTCTGGTTGTTGTTGTTTCGACATGTGACTTATGTTTTTAATATGATTCCAAATTTTTTTATTATTTGTTCCAGCTGATTCCAATAACGACTTTTCGTAATTAATTTTTATTTTCTTTAAGAGGTCGTTACAAAAATTTCTATATCTCTTATAGGTTAATTGTAAAACCTGATTGTGTGGACTACGTTTTGCGTTTATATGCAATTTGTCTCTATGCCTCATGCATCGAATAAGACCTGGAGTTATCCATGGTTTCAAATTAAAGGATTTTTTACTCAATCTAATACTCAAAGTATTTCTCTGAACAGCTTGTTGTATATTTTCTATTAAGTATGACATGCAAAAGTTCGGATCAGCGGAATTAAAAACTGGGTCGAAATCGATATGATGTAAGTCTACTTCAAGTTTGTTTAAATCTAGTTTAGTGAGTGTGCGAAAATTATTAACCTTGGGTAATTTACAATTTAAGGTAAGTAGGACAGCACTATGATCGGTTATAGATGAGTTAGTAACAAGTACAAGCGACGAGAAGTTTGACTTAAGCATGATATGATCTAAACAAGAACCACTTTGATGGGTGGGTAAAGTATGCGCGGGAAGTAATCCATGAAAAGAGCAAATATTGAGGTATTCTAAAGCATTTGAATCTAAATTGTCGGATCCTATATTAATATTTATGTCCCCGATCAACATTATATTTTTAAACGAGGAAAGATTTTGTAATGTATTGCTTAGGGAACAGACAAATTTTTTTGGGTCTTTGAAGGAAGGTGGCCTATATAATCCTAATATTGCAAATTCTGATCCAATTTTAATCAGTAAACTATTACAATCTAGAATTTCTAGTTCCTCAGCAGAAACATTTAGATGTCTCTTGGCATAAATTACAATCCCATCATTTTGGTTATGAGTTTTTTTATTCTTAAACATGCTGTAACCTGGTATTTGAGGAATATTATATTGTTTACCCAGCCAACATTCGGTAAAAATTATTAGATCTGAATCAAAGTTTAATCTTTTTTGAAAAAATAGTGAAATTATCAAAATTTTTTTGTATACTGCGAACATTTTGTGTTAGTATAGTTAGTGAATTATTGTAAACGGAAAGATATTGTTTGCAATTTTCTACGTCACATAACTTAGCCTCAGAAATAGAGAAATTGTCTAAGTCATCAATTAAATTATGAATCATTAGGTAGAATACAATAAAATTAAAATGTTACTTTAGAATAAAAGAGTAATTGAACTAAATTAAAGTAAAAACAAATAAATAAAAAATAAAAATGTAAAATTTGAGTAAGGACTAAGAAAAAACACTTAAAAAGCGGCGCTCTTAGGCGCCTCCATAGTCTATTGAGTTAAGGTACCTCTTTTCAGCCATTTGTTTCGCTGGACAATCAGCGGCGCCCGTAGAATGGTCATTTGATTTTTTGAATCTAGAGCACGTAGCACATTTTGGAGGGTCAGCCTTTTTTGCGCATTCCTTTATTGAGTGTCCCTGGTCGCCACAGTATCCGCAGGTGTATGTTGCCTCCCGACATGACTTGGCCGCATGACCGTACTGCTGGCATTTAAAACACCGTGTTACCAAAGTGAAATCTCTAACGGGACACGAAGACCAGTTCACGAAAACTCTATCTTTTGAGATAAGGGCTTTTCTTATTTCAGCAGATACTTCAATAATATAGTTGCATGATTCCCGGTCCCTCTTTCCTGACTTATGACTTAATTTAGTTGAGGCCAGGAAAGTGTTGAGGTCAAGTTGCGGGAGCTGGTCGGCTAAATTTTGACGGAACAGGCAAGTGAAAACTTCTTTTTCTTGCATAATTGAGGGCACTCCGATTACTACAATTCTAGGCTTTCGTTTAGGCGGTTCGTCAATAGATAAGCCTGATTTCGTTATATCTGAAGACTTTTTCAGCTTTTCTACGTCTTCCTTGGTTTCTGTGCTGATAATAACACCTCCATTTTTTGTCTTGCGTAAACCTCTAACATGAAGGTTCATCTCTTCCGGCCGGATTATTTTTTGCACAAGTGTTTTAGTGTCCTCACTAGATATTCCCTTATCGACTGGATATATGGCTACTGAGCTCATATTTATGGGCTTAAAAAAGTTGTTTGGTCCCCTTTTGACCATTTCGGAAAAGGACGGTCCCGTAACAGGCTTGGAGCTTTCCTTGATGCTTGCTTTAAGATCTTGAAGTTGCTGTGACAAATCACATCGATCTTGGAGAGTCTGGACGGCAGAATTCGCTTTCACCAGTCTTATTTTCAGAGCCTGATAACGATGTCCCATTGACGAAGTTCCGTTTCCTACTTTGCGGCACAAATTATGAATGCGTAACTTTTGTTCAGAATTTAGTTTTCTTTCTGTAGCAATATGGCAAACTTCATTCAAGTATTGTTCAATAGAGGCCATCCAGTTTTGTAATTCAGCTGATGTGATAACATCGAGGGCGCCATCATCTTCGTTTTGCGACTGCGATCTAGGATGAGGTTCGGGAGCGGGCGAAGATGTTGGTGGCGGAGTTCGAGAAGTCCTGCTGCTCCGGTTAAATGGACTTTCCATTTTTTAAAAACGTACTAATATTTCTATTCCCTAATCATATTCACTAAAAACTTATTCACTATGTAACTATATTGTTTATATCACGCGAGACACAGTTTAGAGTTCAATCAGCGCGCAAAAACGAGGTCACGATAATATGCAAGTGATTAATTAAATATTTAAAACAATAATAATTTATCGACACGTCTGTTCACCTCAAAGAGCTGTCTTGACGGACAACAATATTGTTTACAACCTTACTGGGAACCTTTATTGTATGTTATGTGTATTGCAAAATTGTACTCGCCATTCTTTTTCTCCTCGAGATATAGTACGTGTAATTTTTTTATTTTTTATTTATATTATCCAGCCTACAAGCATATCAGTCCATTTAATTTCAGTTTCAGCATGGTCCTTCGAGCCGGATATGAATCGGCGACCTAAGGATAAATGTTCCTTATGAAATGAAATGAATAAATTATTTATTTCCACCAAAATATACATAAGTATTATGTAGGTACATAGTTTTGATTTAATTCTAGTACAAAGCATACTTATATTATTTGGATGGACTGGAGCCTAAACTAGGACACTCCAGTATTTCAGGACTCCAGGTCTCCCACCCGCGCGCAGTAAGAACATCTTTAGATTTATTATTGTACTAGACTTACTTGTCTAAAAAACAGAAATTTGGTATGGAAACAGAGAAAATAATGAAAATAATTTAGTTAGATATAATAACATATGTGTGTGTATGTGTGTGTGTTTGAGTATGTGTGTGTTTGTATTGTATGGGAAAATACACACGAATTTGCCAGCGATCACTGAAGTATATAATTAAATCTATATATATAAAATCCTTTGTCCTGAATCACTGACGGATAAACGCACAGCCTAAGCCGCTGATCGTAGAGACCTGAAACTTGGAGGGTGTGTTCCTTGTATGATGTAGGCATCCGATAAGAAAGGATTTTTCGAAATTCTACCCCTAAGGGGGTAAAAAACGGGGGTAAAGTTTGTATGGGACAACGTGATTCCTTTGTCCAATCTTCTTCAAATTTTGCATAAACATTCTTTGACAGAATTAATCGAAGATGTGTTTCATATTTCATTAAAACTCATCCCCTAACAGGGTTAAAAAGGGATAGAAAGTTATTTTGGGGGTGATTTTCATCGAAGTTGATATCAATACTCCTTAGTGCTTTTGATTTTTTATTTCATTTTGTTTTGACACATGTTTGAAAACTCAATCCGTTTTTCGACGTACAGTGCCACAATCGCTTCTGTTCCGGTGGCCAAAATGTGAAACTAACGTGTTTTTTAAATGTCATTTTGCTGTCAAGTTGATGTCCAACCATAGCGCTGCTGGCGGCTGAAGTCCTTAGAAGTCAGGGCCGGTTAAATTGCTACAAAAAAAATAAAAACGTACGTAGCGCCGCTGTCACCGGAACAGAAAAGATTGTGGCACTGTACCTCATTTCCACCAAAGAGTGTTATGTATTAACTAGCGTATTGCCATTATATTATGACGGAGAAAAAAGCTTCGCTTTGCACGAATGAGCTGTCATAGAACCCATGGCACATTAAAAACTACCTTAGCGAAGTATTGACTTGATTTTTTGGATTTTGGTAGTTCAAGAGTAGGAGAATGTCCGAATATTATTCATATACGAAAGTAGCTGTAAAGTATCTGACTTTCATGTTTGGTATAAAGTATAGGTAGCGTCATGTAGCGTTCTCGGCCTGCGATCGCTGAGGTAATGTTGATTTTCGCAGTGGTCTTTCACGGGATGGGTGTTCAAAAATATATGGTGCTTGGGAAGGCACGATAAGCCGATGGTACTGGCTGCACTTGGATTGGTTAATACCCCATAACTGCAATGGGCCCGTGTGGAAGGTCATGGTCCATTTTCCTTATCCATCAATATGAAGGACTGTACCCCAGCAGCGGGACATTAAAATGGATTATGATGGTGCTGATGAAGCCTTAGAGAACGCCTATCTACCTACTTTTTGACATGAAATTTTGCGATGTAGTCGCGGCCTCCAAATCATATTCATATTTCTACTATCCCTAATATTATTATAAATGCGAAAATTTATGTTTGTTTGTTTCTGTTTGTATTTTCTGTTTTTACGTCAAAACGGCTGAACCGATACAGATGAAATTTGGAATGAAGATATTTTGTGACCTTAGGAAGGACTTTTTACCGCGGGAATAAGGATCATTCCCATGGTAAAATGAGTTTTAGCACGGGCATAGCTGTGAATTGGAATTGGTATTTAAGGTGATAGTTTAAGTTAATGGAAAGGATTATAATTAGAATAGAGACAGTTTAAGGCACTGGGAAAGACATAACACTTTTTACCGCGGGAAAAATCTCAATCCCATACGAAAATCATTTTAAGCGCGGGCTAATTTGCAACCAGAAATTGGTACCTATTTAAGTAAATAGTTTGAGACCCTGGGAAGGATTATAATAGGCTACTTTTACTATTTACCACAGGAAAGTATCATATTCTCACGGGAAAACCAGTAGGTAGGTATTATTTGTTTGTCTGTCTTTCACGTCAAAACGGAGCAACGGATCAATGTGATTTTTGGTACGGGGGTAGAGTGGGAGCTGGAAAGTGACGTAGTTTATCCCGGAAAATATCACATTCCCTGAGGATAATGTCGTGTAGTACACGCGGGCGAAGCCGCGGGCGGAAAGCTAGTAATTATATATTTAAAGAAATCGCATTGAGAATAGTAACCTGTTGAAGTATCTCGGCTTGCGCGGCCGGTACTTGTCGGCCCACAGGCAGGGCGCGGCTACAGCGCGTGCTGCCCGCGGGACACTGACCTGTTGAAGTATCTCGGCTTGCGCGGCCGGTACTTGTCGGCCCACAGGCAGGGCGCGGCTACAGCGCGTGCTGCCCGCGGGACACTGACCTGTTGAAGTATCTCGGCTTGCGCGGCCGGTACTTGTCGGCCCACAGGCAGGGCGCGGCTACAGCGCGTGCTGCCCGCGGGACACTGACCTGTTGAAGTATCTCGGCTTGCGCGGCCGGTACTTGTCGGCCCACAGGCAGGGCGCGGCTACAGCGCGTGCTGCCCGCGGGACACTGACCTGTTGAAGTATCTCGGCTTGCGCGGCCGGTACTTGTCGGCCCACAGGCAGGGCGCGGCTACAGCGCGTGCTGCCCGCGGGACACTGACCTGTTGAAGTATCTCGGCTTGCGCGGCCGGTACTTGTCGGCCCACAGGCAGGGCGCGGCTACAGCGCGTGCTGCCCGCGGGACACTGACCTGTTGAAGTATCTTGGTTTGCGCGGCCGGTACTTGTCGGCCCACAGGCAGGGCGCGGCGGGCAGCGCGTGCTCCACACTGAACGTCGCGTGGTCGCCTGTAGTCGCGGCCGCCCCTAGTGCGCGTCTCGCTTCCCGCTCCAGGGACTCGGTGGAGGTGCCCACCACGCCGGGGATGTCCTCCTGAAAGGACAACATAATGAATCAAATTTCAAACTTTCACGTGCCAGTATAATTACAAACAAGAGTAACGTGACTCAACGCGACATTTATTATGTAATAAATATGTACTTAAAAATCGACAGACGAGTAAATCCGCGGTAGCTGAATATTTCTCAGAAGCTGGTGTTAATGATACGAAAATCCTCTCCACCGATCGTCAGTATCATACTAGAATGGTAGGAGAAGCGATTGAAATCAAGAAGTATAAAAATTTCAATCGGGAGGACAGGTTTAAATTGTCATAAAAGTGACAATAGGCTACTTGACAAATCAAATTAAGTATGAAATTTGATACATCGAATGAATATTTCCTTTAGTACTTTGCTTAGGAAAACGTAATACCTATAGCGTAGCGATATCATGAAATAAAAGTACAAGATGGATAAGTAAAAATAATTTGAAAAATATATTTTTTATCCTTTTATTTGAACTGATGAAAACACTATCATTGGATTTCTAAATTTGTAAACAAATAAACGACACTGTTATACGAATATTGCTACATATTAGTAAGGGTGTATTCCAATTATCAAAGATCTTTGTCCAATATACATTTGATCAAAGAAATTGAATATAGAAATGTATAAAATTGAACGTCAAAGTCGTCCAATTTCTTTGATCAAATGCATATTGGACAAAGATCTTTGATAAGTGGAACTACCCTATAAAAAGTAAACAACCACTTGACACTGTCAACACTGTCAAGTGGTTGTTTACAAAATTGTATGACGTCAGAACATGGCGAAGAGCGTTTTTACCGGATAATAAAATGCGAAATTTTAAAATAAAATTTAGTAGGTTTTTATGTTTTAAAATATTAATAAATATTTTTTTTGGTGTAGTAGGACAATTATTAATCGATTAGGAGACAAGAAAAGGGTCAAGTAGCCTATTTGAGGGTGGCTAAGCCCGCCCGAACAGACGTCGCCGCGCACCGCCAGTTTGCTTGTGACCACAGCTTTAGCAGCACCGTCAAAATGACAAGCTGTAAGTACATGTACTACATAATAAATGTCGCGTCGAGTCCCGTTACTCTTGTTTATAAATTATGATGAATTAGAATAAAAATTGGTGTTGATGCATCAGTGGACGGGCGGTGTCACCGCAGAGTCGTCCCCTGACGGCTTATTGAACGACCGCCAGACGTGTTCATTAGCTACAGCACAGCCGTCTCTATCGTCTTCTACAAGCCATGCTATGATACGAAACGGCAACATTGCTGTGAACCGGTTTACTCCTCTGAGTACTAAATCCTATGGAGGTGGCATACTTACCACACTTTTATTAGCTTCACCTGTAACTAAGTCACAATGTAAGAAAATCTTGGAATTCAATTTTAAACTACTTCTAATTGTCGTATTAGTCGGTTCGTCAAAATCGGTCCAGCCGTTTCAGAGATTAGCCAGAACAAACAGACAGACAGACAAAAATTGTAAAACATGTCATTTTGGTATATGTACCGTATATATAATCATATGCACGTAGTAAAAAGCGGTTATTTTAATGTTACAAACAGACACTCCAATTTTATTTATATGTACATCTATAGAAGATATGCCATCTCCATAGGATTCAGTACTCGAGGTTTACTGTCAAAACGGTGTCAAATCGGTTCACTTAAAACGAGAAATGCGACGTTGCCAACTTTATGCGCACGGCTTGTAGAAGACGATAGAGAAGGCTGTGGCTACAGCGATCGGACCCGACAATTTAATTCATAAAAACTGCTGCTAATGTGTTATCAGCTGCAAAATTACAAGTTTTCCAAAGCCCAAAAGAAACTGCAACACTTACCTAATTTGGAGAAAATATTATTGAATATTTATCGGAAATTGCTGCAGCAACATGGGCTTGGCATTCCCGTAGCTACAGCCCGCAAACCGTGTCTCAAGAACACAATCCTTTCTTCATATTATATTGAGTAAGTGAGCGAGTTCTCCGGCTCCAACGCGGCGGGCGCGAGCGGGCACAGAGCGGTTACATCTACAGTATCTTCTTAAGGCACTTACCTTAGCGCATGTCTTAGAAGATAACCCTCTTTATCCCTTAGTTTACTAAACAAGGGTCTCGGTTCGAAGGCTACTGGTACTGTCCCACGCTGCTGTATCTGCTATAACGTTACTGAACACACTAACCAGCACGCGTAGCATGTCAAACCCGAGAAGAGTTTTGTCTACCTCGAAAGTCTATAATTGACAGCCGAACAATAGGTTAGTCTACGATGAAATGTCATTTTTGACGTTTCGATGTAGACAAAACCTTTCTCGAGTTCGTCATGCTACCCTAGCTGGACGGTGGCAGCTCTTAACGCGTGTCAGGAAAGCAACCTGCTCTTCATCTTCCATGTACTCAGTCAACAAGGTCCCACCCACACTGCTATAAGTTCTCACTGAACACACTAACCTGGACGGTTAGGGCTCGGTCGCCGGGTCTTGCCGCTGCCGCCCTTAGAGCATGTCTTAGGAAAGCAACCCTTTCTTCATTTTCTCTCGGCTCAGTCAACAGAGTCCCCGGCTCCAGGGCGGCGGGTGTGAGCGGCACCATTCGGTTACATTTACACTACAGTATCTTCTAAAGGCACTAACCTTAGCCAGCCAGCTAGAATATATGCGATAGAAAGAGATGCAACGTGAGGCTGTTCGTAATTAGCGCCGCACACGCTGAATTCTACTTTATTACGTTGTAATAAGAGTTGCTATTTATTTAACTGGTTTAGCGGAGTGAAGTTGCTGTACCACTATACTATTATTAATTCTGTGCCTTAGCGCATGTCTCAAGAAGATTACCCTCTCCTCATCATCCCTTAGTCCCCGAACACACTAACCTGGACGGTTAGGGCGCGGTCGCCGGGTCTTGCCGCTGCCGCCCTTAGTGCATGTCTCAGGAAAGCAACCCTTTCTTCATCTTCTTTCGACTCAGTCAACAAGGTTCCCGGCTCCACGGCGGCGGGTGTGAGCGGCGCGGGCGAGTAGCGTCCTACGTTGCTGCATCTGCTGTATTCTCTTATTGAAGACACTAGCGTACGCGTGCGTGTACCGTCCGGTTACATTTACACTCCGCATTACTTATTACTTACATTTTTAACCGCCACTGTGGTCTAGTGGTTCACACCACCGAATTCAGACCAAGAGGTCCCGGGTTCGATTCCCAGTGGGGGTACATAATGTATTCGGTTTGGTTGGTGGTAGGACTTGTTCTTAGTCCGCCTGGCTAGCTACCACCATCTTATCTAAGTCTGACGCCTTAACAATGATGTTTTCAGCATTATTGTGTTCCGGCAGTTAGAGATAAGATAGCCAGTTCCTCAGTGATTGAGGATTCCGGGAGTAGTGCGCTTCCACCTTCAGCCTTATCACTACTTAACATCAGGTATGATGAAGGCTAAGTGCTACCCCGTTGTGGATAAAAAAAAACACTTCAGTACCTTTTAAAGGCATTAAGGCGCATGTCTCAAGAAGGCTAACCTCTCCACATCATCCCTTAGTTTACTAAACAAGGGTCCCGGTTTAAAGGCTGCTGATACCGTCCCACGCTGCTGTATCTGCTATAACGTTACTGAACACACTAACCTGGACGGTGGCAGCTCTCAACGCGTGTCAGGAAAGAAATCCGTTCTTCACATTCCCTCGGCTCAGTCAACAGCATCTCCGGCTCCAGTACTGCTCCATCTGCTATAACCTCCTACTGAACACACTAACCTGGACGGGTGGAGCGCGGGCGCCGGCCCTCGCCGCTGCAGCTCACAAGGCGTGTCTCAGAAAAGCAACCCTTTCTTCGTCTTCCCTCGGCTCAGTCAACAATGTCCCCGGTTCTACGGTGGCGGGTGTGAGCGGCGCGGGCGAGTAGCGTCCCACACTGCTACATTTATTGTATCTTCTTATTGAAGACACTAGCGTGCGCGAGCTTGCACCATCCCCTTACATTTACACTACAGTATCTTCTAAAGGCGCATGTTTCAACAACGTTACCGTCTCACCATCCCTTAGCTAACTAAACAAGGTTCCCAGCTCCAAGGCGGTAGGCGCGGGCGAGTAGTATCCCGCACTGCTGCAACTGCTGTATCCTCTTCTTGAAGACTAACCTGAGTAGCCGTCGACTCTCGAACATTCCAAAGGTCTACGGCCGTCTTTTTACGGTCATCATATTGCGTCCGCTTAATGACGTCACCGCCTTTGGGGGAAACACTACCTACACACAACTGGACGGGTGGGGCGCGCGCGCCGGCCCTCGCCGCTGCCGCCCTTAGGGCATGCCTCAGCAAAGCAACCGTTCTTCATCTTCCCTCAGCTCACCAAACAAAGTCCCCGGCTCCAATACTGCTATAACCTCTCACTGAACACACTAACCTGGACGGTTGGGACGCGAGCGCCGGCCCTCGCCGCTGCTGCCCTTAGGGCATGCCTAAGGAAAGCAACCCTTTCTTCATCTTCTCTCGGTTCCGTCAACAATGTCCCCGGTTCCAGGGCAGTGGATGTGAGTGGCGCGGGCGAGTAGCGTCCGGCGCGGTACAGAGCCACCGCGTCCGCTGTGTCCTCTTATTGAAGACACTAGCGTGCGCGAGCGCGCAATGTCCGGTTACATTTACACTACTGTATCTTCTAAAAGCACTAACCTTAGCGCATGCCTCAAGAAGGTCACCCTCTCCCCATCATCCTTTAGTACTAAACAAGGGTCGCGGTTCGAAGGCTGCTGGTACTGTCCCACACTGATGCATCTGCTATAACCTCTTAAGTCGGAAAAACACTTCTGTGGTGTGGCGCGACGCTTGTACGTCTGTTTCATACACTTAGTATGGACACGACAGAGACAGAGAGAGTCGCGCCACACTGCATAAGTGTGTATCTAACCATGCTAAATGTATGAAACCGATACCCGTCGCACCGCGCGTCAACATACTGCGTTAGACAATTAATGTGTTTCTAGCTTTACTGAACACACTGACCTGGACGGGTGGAGCGCGGGCGCCGGCCCTCGCCGCTGCCGCCCTTAGGGCGTGTCTCAGGAAAGCAACCCTTTCTTCATCTTCTCTCGGTTCCGTCAAAAGAGTTCCCGGTTCTAAGGCGGCGGGTGTGAGCGGCGCGGGCGAGTAGCGGCCGGCGCGGTACAGAGCGACCGCGTCCGCTGTGTCCTCTTATTAAAGACACTAGCGTGCGCGAGCGTGCACCGTCCGGTTACATTTACACTTCAGTATCTTCTAAAGGTACCACACTAGCCTTAGCGCATGTCTCAACAAGGTAAACCTCTCCTCATCATCCCTTAGTCATAGTACAAACAAACAAGTATGGTATCTTCATAGATACGCACCGCATATGATTTGTATGAAAGCGCGGCCGTGTGTATGCGTTGTCGCACGCACACGCTGATAAAATTAATGGATGATAAAGTTGCAACAGTCATGCGTGGCTAGAATGGCTAGGCTACGGCTACGCTGCCAGTATTGACGTTACCGCCTTTGGAGGAAACCAAAGCTTTACTAACCTGGACGGTTGGGGCGCGGGCGCCGGCCCTCGCAGCTGCCGCCCTTAAGGCATGCCTAAGGAAAGCTATCCTTTCTTCATCTTCCCTGGGCTCAGTTAAAAGAGTCCCAGGTTCCAGGGCAGTGGATGTGAGCGGCGCGGGCGAGTAGCGGCCGGCGCGGTACAGAGCGACCGCGTCCGCTGTGTCCTCTTCTGAGGACGCGCCCGCTTCCGCTTCAGCTTGTGCGGTGGTTTCTGCTGTGGTCTCGGTGCTGGGGCCCGCCTCGGGCTCTGTTTCTTCGGATTTGACGGGTTCTTCTTCCTCTTGTTTCCTATATAAAAAAAACCCATGATTCATGTTTTTGGTGTTGGTTTTCGCACGAACTATCTCCTGTAGATGCCCTGGGTTGGGGCGAAACACGTGTAGAGTATTTAAATAAAACACTTTCACGGATTTTTCACGCATTTATTTAACAACTTGGTTAAATTTTTAGTTGTTAAATAAATGCGTGAAAATCCGTGAAAGTATTTTATTTAAATGAACAGTTCGCGCAGAAATCTTAGATGTGTTTACATGTAGAGTAGTCTAATCGGTGAAGGTGCAAGGTGTATTGCTAAATGCAGGTATTGTGCACTGGTATTTTCGTGGTGTGTATGTGCACTTTACGCGAGCGGGCGGGCGGTGCATTTTGCATGTTGTGTTTTTTGCGGAAGTAAGCTACATAATATATTGAGTTTTTCACAACAATTTAAATAAATAAAAAATAATTAGCAAAATACCGTATTCACTTTGTTAGCAATATGATTGGAACCAAAAAAAGAGAAAGGTATCCTTCAACGGTCGCGGTGGTAGGAATTCGGAAAAAAAGGTGAACGTTTCGAAATCTTAGTTTTCAGTCTATTTAAATACAATTTGTGACAAAAAAGTGACGGCATACGTGAAATCGGTTATCAGTGTTGTCACTATTGAAAAAGAAAAACTACTGTAGAAATTATGGTCAATCTGAGACATCTATTACACGCTTATTCTGGCGTCAGTTCAGACTCCTGTCAGTTTTCTGTCATTCGAAACGGACTGACAAATACAGGGTGTTTTTCTATAAGTGCAATCACTTAGGTGGTGATTGTACTCATGAATATGAACAACTTTTACTATGAGGCCAACCCTGAAACCTAACAAAAAAAAACTGTTCCATACATTCTGGTCAGGTAGGTATTAACAAATTGTATGCAACAGCAGATTTTTATTGTTTGCAAGATTCAAGATTCAAGATTCAAATTTGTTTATTCAATTTAGATTGTTATTTACAATACTTGTGAACGTCATAGAAGCTACGCCATCGGTTCGCAAACCCTACAGCGGGAGGCCTTGGAGAAGAACCGGCAAGAAACTCCAAGGGTTGTTTTATTCTCCCTGTTTTATTTCATACAGAGTCGTCAAATTGAAAAATGACCTTAACATGGTATGACTAAGTGCAGTTTCCATCACAATTACACAATGGGTTATGATAAATACAGTTTAGTATAGGTGTTCAGTACACCCCTGCCTATACCGCGGAGTCGGCTAGCGCAGTGGAAGCTGGTATTACTAGACTCCGGACAAAAACTAGGTTTCAGCGGGGATGTAAACTGAACAATTGGACTGCGATACACAGCGGAGAGAATTTTAAGTAAGGTGAGGTTACATACGGGTCTGTGGGTCGACCGTCTCCAAGGCAGAAGTGGTGTAAGGGGGCGCGCGCGCCCCTGGGGTCCTTTCTTCGTCTTCTGCAGACCTTACCAACTCGTCACCTTACGCACAACACAAATAACACACAGGGTCCCAAGACACTGGGCAACAATACACCACGACACACGCGGGGGAGCTTTTTTTATTACGATATATTGTCCCGACAACAAGCGCGTGTGGTAGAAAAGGTTATCTTTCAAAGCATCCGCGACCGGCCACTCCAGAGATGGCATCAAAACCTTGGTCGTACAAAACGGGATCACATAGATAATTTAAGATTTTATTCAAACTCGATATGCCAGGCACATTCAACGCGAGCGATTTTTAACAAATTCAGCAAAATTATTCCGACATTTTTCTACAAGAATTTCAATCAAGTGTCACTGTCAACTTCAAGTGACAGCTAATGTCAATTTGACGTGACATTAGAGTTGCGTTCAGAAACGTCGATCTTTTCCGAACATCCCCCCGCCCCGGACCGTTAAGAACGGTACGTCAATCTACGGGTAATCGGGAGAGCCCACTAACTGCTCTCTTCAAAACCGAATCTCGAACCAAAACCTCAGCAAAACGAGGAACTCCGTCAGTTCCGGGGTAGAGTTTAACAATGCGCCCCCTTCGCCAACATAGGGGCGGCAGGTTAGCATCCTTAATCAACACGAGGTCGCCAGTCTGGGGTGGGGTGGTTTTATCTGTCCACTTCACGCGCTGTTGCAGGATATGCAAATACTCCATCGACCAACGTGCCCAGAAGTTTTGGGACATCTGTCTCAAAAGTTGGTATCGCGACAAACGATGGGATCCTACATCCTGAATCGGATATTCAGGCAACGCCAAAAGGGGCTGTCCGATCAAGAAATGACCTGGGGTCAACGCTTCCAGGTCATTCGGGTCCGAAGACAACGGGCACAAGGGTCGCGAGTTGAGGACGGCCTCAATTTTACAAAATACCGTATCAAGTTCCTCAAACGTGAGAATAGTTTCTCCAATCACGCGACGCAAGTGTGTCTTGGCAGCCTTTACACAAGCTTCAAAAATTCCTCCCCAGGTCGGACAAGCTGGAGGGCTAAACTTCCAGATTATCCCACGCCGGGAGAGGGTGGTTCCAATGTCTATTTTATTATCAACAAAAAACTTAACTACTTCCTTAAGATAATTACACGTTCCCTTATAATTAGTACCACAATCGGAACGTATCAATGACGGCAGTCCTCTACGGGAAACAAATCTGCTCAAGGCGGCGACAAAGGCTTCGGTAGACAATTCCGAGACAATTTCCAAATGGACAGCCTTGGTGGACAAACACACAAACACGCACAAGTACGCCTTATAGGTTTTAGCATTACGCAGTCTCGAAGCCTTTACAGTAAAGGGACCGGCGAAGTCGGTGGCGACTCCGGCAAAAGCTCTACATTCCGTGACGCGATCAGCAGGCAAGTCACCCATCTGGGGCTGCATGGTCGCGGCCTTCAATCGATAACAAGGCAGGCAACGGAAAACCACAGTGCGAATGGCTCGACGAGCAGACAAAATCCAAAATTCACGCTGCAAAATGGCCAACAAAGCATTGCAGCCAGCATGTTGTGCATTCACATGGCGATCTGTTATTATCAGTTGAGTCAAATGTCCGGCTTTAGGTAACAAAAGGGGGTGACGAGCTCCATACGGCAGGTTCGCATTTCGAAGTCTTCCGCCGACTCGCAAAAGCCCACTCTCGTCCAGGAAGGGATTCAATCGCGATACCGCGCCCTTCAACTTGCGACGGCCTAAACGCAAAATTTCAATCTCGGACTCAAAACTATCAGCTTGTACTCTCCGGACCCAAAACAAGAGCGCGTCCCTACGCTCGTCCGGAGTGAGAACCGACGAATCACGCCTCGCGCGTGGGTTTCTGCAATTGTACACAAAACGTCTGATCCAAGCGGTAACACCAAGCAGCTTCTGTAAGGAGCTGTACCGATCCAACAACAAATCCTTTTCCCCGGCGGGGTTAGTCTCCAGGACGCATGCCCGCATATCAGGAACGGCTACGTTCGACAACGCTGGAGAGGGCGGCCACTCCGACTCAGGCCGCATCAACCACTGTGGGCCCCACCAGAGGGGGTGGTTAATTAGGGTTGGGGCTACACAACCCCGAGACGCACAATCCGCGGGATTCATGGTTCCCGGCACGTGTCTCCAAATCAACTCGATGTCGGAGTTACAAATCTGCGACACTCGATTGGCCACAAACACGTCCAAGGTGTGCGCCGGAGCCTTCAACCAACAAAGGACGACCTGACTGTCCGTCCAAGCATAAACCTCTTGTATCTTAATAGATCGACCTAATGTGAGCCATACGTGGTTCAACAAACGCATTAGGAGGGCAGCTCCACACAATTCCAACCTCGGGATCGTATGACGAGTCCGAAGGGGAGCGACTTTGCTTTTCGCTATCACCAGATGCACAGCAACAACTCCGTCAACAGTAACGGTGCGGAGGTACACGGCCGCAGCAAATCCACGTTCGGAGGCATCGGAAAAGCCGTGAAGAGTAACTTTACAATTTTCAGAAGGGAGGAATAGCCTCGGCAAATGCACTTCATTAATCTCGGGGAGGGATGAAACGAAGCTCGACCAATCTCGGAGTAACTCGTCCGAGAGGGGTTCATCCCACGACACACCCGAAGCCCATAACCGTTGCAAGAAACACTTGGCCATAAACAGCACGGGGCAAATCCACCCATTGGGGTCAAAGGTACGTGCGACAGTAGACAATACTAAACGCTTGGTCCAGACTTTCGGTGGTCGTAAATCCACACAATACGTGAAAGTGTCAGAGACCGGTTTGTACTGTACGCCAAGGACGGTCACCACATGGGGATTATCAACATTTTCGAATAGGTGGGGGTCCTGCTGGTGCTCTTCGGGCAAACCTACCAGTACCTCAGGCGAGTTGGATATCCATTTCCTCAACTCGTAACCTCCCGACTTCAAAAGGGCGGTGAGTTCGTCTCTCAGGACAATCGCCTCTGAGACAGATGAGGCGCCCGTGCAAATGTCATCCACATAGACGTCACTGGCCAAAATGGCGGAGGCGCGAGGGTATCTCAAGCGCTCCTTCTCGGCCAACTCCAACAAAGAACGAATAGCAACAAACGGGCTCGAAGCCAAACCGTACGTATTCGTATTCAATTCATAAATCAACAAGGGGTCCCTAGGACTCTCTCTCCACAAAATCAATTGGTACCTCCTATCCTCTGGATGGATGACCGTTTGTCTGAACATCATCCGGATGTCAGTCATAAATACAATTTGGTGCCGCCGGAAGTTGGTCAAAATGTCTGAGATCTCCGTGTGCAGCTTGGGACCTACATGCAGACACTGGTTCAAGGACGCTCCAGTAGAGGTGGGAGCCGAACCGTCAAAGACCACCCGAATCTTTCCGGATTTCAAAACGGCGTGGTGCGGCAAAAAGAAGTGCTCAACGGAGCGCCAATCCAAATCGCTCACGGACATGTGCCCTAACTCCTCATACTCCCGCATGAATTCAACATACTTCTGGCGGAAGACCGGATCCTTGCTCATGCGACGCTCCATCGCCACTAGCCTACGTTCCGCTAGCGGTCGGGATTCGCCCAGAGGAGGTCGGCCGGCACGAAAGGGGAGACGGGTGATCAAACGACCAGAGCGGAGGCGACCAGTGTTATTCTGGTAATACAACTCGCATTCATCCGCTACTGGGTCGACCCGCGGGGCTGGTGGAGGTTCCTCAACCTCCCAAAACTTCTGCACCACTTCGGAGAGAGACACATTAAAAACAAGACCGCGATCCTCATCAAGGGAATCCAAAACGCGGTGAGCAGGGCCCATCACAACTGTACCGAGTGTCGTCTGCAGAGCTACCAAGCCATCTGGCTGCAAAACTCGCTTCCCCGTCAACAAAACTCGCCCCAGGACATCGGCTCCAAGGAGAGCATCAATCGGGCCTGGGCGGAAGAAATTTGGATCGGCGAGTGGGGAATCAGACACCAAAGACAACATACTCGGTCCCAAGTCAACTGAAGGTTGACGGCCAACAACTGTGTCCAACACAATCGCCGAGGTCTTAATGCCTGGCGTGGACTTATTACGTGATGTAAATGTGAAGTCAACATGCCCTAACAACCCGGGGACTTTCACATCGCCAACACCTCTCACGCCTTCCGTGTGGGGGTGCACCTTGAGGCCCAACCGCCTAACTAACCAAGATGACACAACACACCCCTGAGCACCGGAATCCAACAAGGCGCGAACTTCCACAAGGTCGCCATTCAATCCCCTGACAAGCACAGAGGCCGTGGGCAACAAAACGGTCTCTGGAGGGGTGGCTACAATCGACCGTAAACACGTTGATTGCTAGTATGTGGGGTCCCCAGACGTCCCCCCATGGTAAGGGGGTCGCTCATAGCGATCCAGTGGGTCCCATTCTCCCACATACTGCCTACGTCCAATTCGCCCGGTATCAGGCGGGTTATATCTCCCGGCCCCTTGAAGACGGGGCGGGCGCCGCTCCAAACGCGGGTATTCGGCGAGCGGCGGCGAGAATCGGTGCCTAGCATCCACCGTGTACGTCGCCCCATAGTCGCGGGGGCACGGTGACCGATTTTCAGAAGGGGGGTCCCGGGGACCCCCGGCGGTGCGAGGCTCAACACGTTGCGGGGGGCTTCTACGACCTCCCGCAACGCTCGCAAAATCGAACCCCCTAGTTGGGGACCGATTTCCCATGGGGGGGTCCGTGGGACCCCCGCCCGTGCGAGGCTCAAAACGTCGCGGGGGGCCTCTACGACCTCCGGCAACGCTCGCATAACTCATCCCCATCCTTGGGGATCGGTTTCCCATGGGGGGGTCCCTGGGACCCCCACCCGTTTGAGGCTCCAAACGTGGCGGAGAGCGTCTGGGGCCACTCTGGTGGCCACTAGAACTGCTGCGGGATGCAAACACCGCGGGGGGTCCGAGACCCCCACCCATACGAGGTGATCCTGCAGCGACGCGCTGCGGCGCTCCGCCGCCCTCTGGGCTGTTCATGCAGAGGAGAGGATGGTGGTTGCCCTTACAAAAGCGGCATGGGTGCGCTTGGGTACATTCGCGCTGCATGTGCAGGCCCAAGCACGAGTAGCACCATGTCCGTTGTCGCGCGATCGCTCGACGGCCTTGGACGCGCTGGTCGAGGAACTTATCACAACGGGTCGTGCTGTGACCCGGTTCCCGACAGTACAAGCAGCGGGCGGTCTCCTGGACGGCGGCATAGCGGCCGGGCGCGCGAGGGGCCATACGCCCCCTACGGGGGGTTCCGGTGGGGGACCTACTCTGTGGCACAGGTCGTTCGGGTCCCATAGGACCGGCCAGAGAGGAATTATCTGCCAGTCTACTCTCTCCTTCCAGGAACGTCAAGAGGTCCGAGAAGGGTGGCAGATAAGTCGCACTATCCCCACCATACTGCTGCTCAAAACGGACCTTAACAGAGTCCGGCAACTTTCCCAGGACAATGTGCAGTAACAAAAACGACCACTGCTCCACTGGGAGTTTTAAGTTTTTTAATGCGTTGTAGGCAACCAACAGCGGATTCAACAAAGCCACTCTCAAGTGCATCACGCTGGCAACGCGGGGTAAATTCAAAATGGCGGCAACATGGTTGTCCGCCAGACGTCGTACGTTCTGGTACCGACGGGCAATCAAATCCCTAGCAATAGGGTAGTTTTCATCCGAGGGGGCCAAATGTTGAACCGATTCAAGGGCCTCCCCTTCCAACACGGATAACAAGTAAGCCAACTTCTGGCCCTGGGTCAAATCATCCCGGGCATGTACCAGACTATCAAAAATATTAATAAAGCCCTCCCAGTCCTCTAGACGACCAGCAAAACGCCTTAAGTCTAAGGGGGCCAATCTAGCAAAGAGAGGGGGCATACTCTTAGATGTGACCGGGGACGGGCTCGGTTCATTCTCTCTTGCCACTTGCAAAGGTCGAGCTACCTGGGTAATTCTGTCCGCAAAATCATAACACTGGTCCACATCCAAACCGACTTCTTGTCGCATTTCCACCTCGGCCTCAACAGTCCTTTCCAAAAATAAGGCATACTGCTCATCAACAACAGCCAAACGTATGGGCAGATCTACGTATCTGTTCAACAAGGCCTCCGTTCTATCCGGTCGATCCAACAACGCGACCGCAGAAGCCAACCACCGTAACTCAGAACGTATTTTGGCTTTAGCAGAGGAGGCCGTCATTGTAACGTCACAAATTTATCAACAAAAACAACAAATTCAAAATATTCACTATAACACAAAATCTCCAATATTTGGAGGTTATTACTAACCACAAAATTCCAATATTACAACAACAAAGTATTTATAATGACACAAACTCTTAAATATCTGGAGGTTATCAGAAAACAACAAAACTCACTGACTATTGAAATTCACTCAAAATCACTGACTATTGAAATTCACTTGGATATCAACACAACATACTGTTACACAACAACAAGTTAATTTTAATTATTTCAAAGCACAAGTTTCAATGAGTTTCAATGTGTAAACAATGTCCCAAATCATTTAAGTTTCACTAAGTATTGAGTGCAAACTTATTAGCTAACCTTTTATTAGCTATTATTTTAGCAACAAACTTGTCAATATTCACAACTCAAATTTGCTAACAAAACTGAATAATAATTATTATGAGCAAAGAAAGGCATCTGTTTACAATTTGGAACTTCAATACATGACTTCAATACATTAATTACAAGACATGGAACCAATAACAAAGGAATGCCCTTTACTTTTCAAATGCAAGTTAATTACCATTTACAAGTACAAATTAATCTAGTCCGGACCAGATGGTCATCAAACGGCACTGATTAATAGACAAACTTTTGGCGTGGGCCTCTCAGGCCTTCAAGCTACGCTCTGCTACCAAGAAATGTTCAGTACACCCCTGCCTATACCGCGGAGTCGGCTAGCGCAGTGGAAGCTGGTATTACTAATATAGACTCCGGACAAAAACTAGGTTTCAGCGGGGATGTAAACTGAACAATTGGACTGCGATACACAGCGGAGAGAATTTTAAGTAAGGTGAGGTTACATACGGGTCTGTGGGTCGACCGTCTCCAAGGCAGAAGTGGTGTAAGGGGGCGCGCGCGCCCCTGGGGTCCTTTCTTCGTCTTCTGCAGACCTTACCAACTCGTCACCTTACGCACAACACAAATAACACACAGGGTCCCAAGACACTGGGCAACAATACACCACGACACACGCGGGGGAGCTTTTTTTATTACGATATATTGTCCCGACAACAAGCGCGTGTGGTAGAAAAGGTTATCTTTCAAAGCATCCGCGACCGGCCACTCCAGAGATGGCATCAAAACCTTGGTCGTACAAAACGGGATCACATAGATAATTTAAGATTTTATTCAAACTCGATATGCCAGGCACATTCAACGCGAGCGATTTTTAACAAATTCAGCAAAATTATTCCGACATTTTTCTACAAGAATTTCAATCAAGTGTCACTGTCAACTTCAAGTGACAGCTAATGTCAATTTGACGTGACATTAGAGTTGCGTTCAGAAACGTCGATCTTTTCCGAACAATAGGCGAACTAATGATCATAGCGGTGAACAATGTTCAGTTACTTAGGAATTCTACTTAAAGCTTTAATATTAGTTAAAAACAAAAGACAATTCTACTATATACTGCAAGCTGCGCCATACATGTTTCAAATGTAATTCTTAATAAAATGAATAAAAACAAAAGAAAACACATTTTAAGGCAAGCAGATAAGAGCAGACCCATTCCCACTGGCAGCACCCGTTCACGAGCATGACGCATGAACCAGCCATCGCTTCGCTCAACCATATTTTAGGGAACGTAACGACCCGCCTCACACGCCACCACCATAGAAATGTTTTAGTGAGCATGACATACTCAAACTGCCTACCTTAAATGACCGAATTAAACGCTTAACTAATATAAACGCTAATAATATAAAATATAGGACACGACTCACAATATCATACTAGGAACATTTGTTACGAGTGTTACGACCAAGGTGTTTTGTCGTTCAAATAATCATTTACAGTGTAATAGCCTTTTTTGAGGAGGCCACTTTGTTGAGTTGCAGAGTTGGCCCCATAGTAAATGTTGTTCATATTCATGAACACAATCACCACCTAAGAGGTATTGCACTTATAGAAAAACACCCTGTATTATTTAAAATATTTAATTTTCATCAGTCCAGACCATCAGTATGAATGGTTACACGATAATTCTCTCGTCATTCTGACCAGAATGATGGACTGAACTGACGCCAGAGTTAGCGTGCAGAATCAGCGTGTAACCGATGTCTAACACTGTCGTATGACTGACCTGTGCGGGGAGTGCGGGGCGGGCGGGGCGGGGTGCGAGGCCACGCCCTGCTCCTGCTTGAGCAGCTGGTGGCGGTGTAACATATGACTGACCTGTGCGGGGAGTGCGGGGCGGGCGGGGCGGGGTGCGAGGCCACGCCCTGCTCCTGCTTGAGCAGCTGGTGGCGGTGTAACATATGACTGACCTGTGCGGGGAGTGCGGGGCGGGCGGGGCGGGGTGCGAGGCCACGCCCTGCTCCTGCTTGAGCAGCTGGTGGCGGTGTAACATATGACTGACCTGTGCGGGGAGTGCGGGGCGGGCGGGGCGGGGTGCGAGGCCACGCCCTGCTCCTGCTTGAGCAGCTGGTGGCGGTGTAACATATGACTGACCTGTGCGGGGAGTGCGGGGCGGGCGGGGCGGGGTGCGAGGCCACGCCCTGCTCCTGCTTGAGCAGCTGGTGGCGGTGTAACATATGACTGACCTGTGCGGGGAGTGCGGGGCGGGCGGGGCGGGGTGCGAGGCCACGCCCTGCTCCTGCTTGAGCAGCTGGTGGCGGTGTAACATATGACTGACCTGTGCGGGGAGTGCGGGGCGGGCGGGGCGGGGTGCGAGGCCACGCCCTGCTCCTGCTTGAGCAGCTGCAGCTTGCGCCGCAAGTTCAGCTGGTGGCGGTCGCGGAGGCGCGCGCGGGCGCGGTGCGCTGGAAAACGTATTGAGTAGTAAACGTACGCTAATTACTATGACAAAAATTGCAATATTTTAGTAAAAATTTCATTTTTATGACAAACTAAAAAAACCTAAAGAAAATCGATGCTGGAGTTCCCCAAGGTTCAGTGTTATCTGCAACGTTATTTCTTCTCCATATTAACGATCTGTTGGTACCCGGTACCTTCGGTTATGCTGATGACACCACTGTCACCTGTAGATACCTATCAGATGCAAAGGCTGGCACGGATGAAGTCCAGTCCTGTCGAGATACCCTGGTTAGGCAAATGAATCTGGCACTTCAGGCTGTCTCGGATTGGGGCAATGCCAACCTTGTCGATTTCAATGCAACCAAAACGCAGGCGTGTCTTTTCTCGGCCAAACGGAGTCCCTTCCAACTGACTCCAACTTTCCAGAGTGTATCCTTACCACTAGCCGAACACCTACAGGTTCTCGGCCTCAATCTATCATCTCAGCTTAATTTCGGCGAATACATCGACTCGATTGCAAAAACTGCTGCAAAAAAGCTGGGCGTCCTCTCAAAGGCTAGACGTTACTTCTCCTCAGAGCAATTGCTTCTGCTATACAAAGCACAAATTCGTCCTTGCATGGAGTACTGCTGTCACCTTTGGGATGGGTCCGCGAAGTATCAGCTAGCAGTTTTAGACTCGATTGAAAACCGTGCAAAGAGGCTCATTGGAGACACAACTTTAGATAAAGATAAACTACAAAGTCTCAATCACCGCCGTAGAGTTGCTAGCTTATCTGTGTTCTATAGGATACACTTTGGAGAGTGCGCACAGGAACTCCATGATCTTGTTCCTCCTGCCCCTTTCCACCATCGGAGTACAAGACGCAGGTTAGCTTACCATCCCTACATAGTAGACATTCCACCCGTCCGTACGAAGCGCTTTGCTAATTCTTTCTTAATGCGAACTGCTAAGGATTGGAATGCGCTGCCTGCGCATGTATTCCCCGATCATTACAACCTTGGCCTCTTCAAGGCAAGAGTGAATGGGCACCTACTGGGTAAGCATGCTACACCCTAGACTGCATCCTGTCTGTTTAGCAAGATGGCGGTCAAATGCTTAACCAGTTTTTGTAAAAAAAAAAAAAAAAAAAAAAAAAAACTTTTTTGCTGACTATACCACAGATTACTAAATAGTTATAGTCCGTTCGGTTAGATAGTGTCGGTACACCCACACGGCATTGTGGCAGAGCGACACTATCTAAGCGAATGGACTATACTAGGTAATGAAACAGATAGTGCACTCCGCTAACTATAACGTTATAATGTAGAATTCAGCTTGCACGGCGCAAATTACGAACGGCCACTCGTTGCATCTCTTTCTATCGCACATATTCTAGCTCTTTTGCGGACCTAATTTCTATGGATTTGCACCGCCGCCGCGCGTAGGTATGTTTTCGAGCCGACACGGGGAGTGAAACAGGCATGCCCGACTGTACTTTAGTATTGTATTGTCATCTGGACCAAAACTGTATACAAAATTTCAGCTCCATCGGACAATGGGAAGTGGGTCAAATTAAGCTTGTAAGATTTGTCCCCCACTAACTAACATACTAACTAACTATCTAACATGGCAAGTTAATAAAAAGCTTATAAAAAAAATATGCTGTCGATTTGCAAATTCTATCTTGTAACGAGACGAACGGGGTAATTTAAATACCAAACCATTTGTTGGTTTCTTTTAACATGTAATTTCTCATAATCATAAGTGTACGAGCTACGTACATTTCTGCCAGATTAGCAGTTTACGGCTTGACCTCATTTACACATAATTCATTCGATCAAACCTGTTCGGAAAAGATCGACGTTTCTGAACGCAACTCTAATGTCACGTCAAATTGACATTGGCTGTCACTTGAAGTTGACAGGGACACTTGATTGAAATTCTGGTACAAGATGTCGGATTAATTTTGCTGAATTTGTTAAAAATCGCTCGCGTTGAATGTGCCTGGCATATCGAGTTTGAATACATCTTAAATTATCTATGTGATCCCGTTTTGTACGACCAAGGTTTTGATGCCATCTCTGGAGTGGCCGGTCGCGGATGCTTTGAAAGATAACCTTTTCTACCACACGCGCTTGTTGTCGGGACAATCTATCGTAATAAAAAAAGCTCCCACGTGTGTGTCTTTGTGTATCTATTGTTGAAACGCCCAGTGTCTTGTGAACGCTGTTATTTGTGTTGTGAGTGAGGTCACTAATTGGTAAGGTCTGCAGAAGAAGAAGGTACCTGGGGCGCGCGCCCCGTCTCTCCGCAGCCGAGGAGATTTTCGACACCACAGAACCGTATGTAACCTCACCTTACTTAAAATTCTCTCCGCTGTGTATCGCAGTCCAATTGTTCAGTTTACATCCCCGCTGAAACCTAGTTTTTGTCCGGAGTCTATATTAGTAATACCAGCTTCCACTGCGCTAGCCGACTCCGCGGTATAGGCAGGGGTGTACTGAACATTTCTTGGTAGCAGAGCGTAGCTTGAAGGCCTGAGAGGCCCACGCCAAAATTTTGTCTATTAATCAGTGCCGTTTGATGACCATCTGGTCCGGACTAGATTAATTTGTACTTGTAAATGGTAATTAACTTGCATTTGAAAAGTAAAGGGCATTCCTTTGTTATTGGTTCCATGTCTTGTAATTAATTGTCATGTATTGAAGTTCCAAAATGTAAACAGATGCCTTTCTTTGTTCATAATAATTGTTATTTAGTTTTGTCAGCAAATTTGAGTTGTGAATATTGACAAGTTTGTTGCTAAAATAATAGCTAATAAAAGGTTAGCTAATAAGTTTGCACTCAATACTTAGTGAAACTTAAATGATTTGGGACATTGTTTACACATTGAAACTCATTGAAACTTGTGTATTGAAATAATTGAAATTAACTTGTTGTTGTGTAACAGTATGTTGTGTTGATATCCAAGTGAATTTCAATAGTCAGTGAGTTTTGTTGTTTCTGATAACCTCCAGATATTTAAGAGTTTGTGTCATTATAAATACTTTGTTGTTGTAATATTGGAATTTTGTGGTTAGTAATAACCTCCAAATATTGGAGATTTTGTGTTATAGTGAATATTTTGAATTTGTTGGTTTTGTTGATAAATTTGTGACGTTACAATGACGGCCTCCTCTGCTAAAGCCAAAATACGTTCTGAGTTACGGTGGTTAGCGTCTGCAGTCGCATTGTTGGATCGACCTGATAGGACGGAGGCCTTGTTGAACAGATACGGAGATCTGCCCATACGTTTGGCTGTTGTTGATGAGCAGTATGCCTTATTTTTGGAAAGGACTGTTGAGGCCGAGGTGGAAATGCGACAAGAAGTCGATTTGGATGTGGACCAGTGTTATGATTTTGCGGACAGAATTACCCAGGTGGCTCGACCTTTGCAAGTGGCAAGAGAGAATGAACCGAGCCCGTCCCCGGTCACATCTAAAAGTATGCCCCCTCTCTTTGCTAGATTGGCCCCCTTAGACTTAAGGCGTTTTGCTGGTCGTCTAGAGGACTGGGAGGGCTTTATTAATATTTTTGATAGTCTGGTACATGCCCGGGATGATTTGACCCAGGGCCAGAAGTTGGCTTATTTGTTATCCGTGTTGGAAGGGGAGGCCCTTGAATCGGTTCAACATTTGGCCCCCTCGGATGAAAACTACCCTATTGCTAGGGATTTGATTGCCCGTCGGTACCAGAACGTACGACGTCTGGCGGACAACCATGTGGCCGCCATTTTGAATTTACCCCGCGTTGCCAGCGTGATGCACTTGAGAGTGGCTTTGTTGAATCCGCTGTTGGTTGCCTACAACGCATTAAAAAACTTAAAACTCCCAGTGGAGCAGTGGTCGTTTTTGTTACTGCACATTGTCATGGGAAAGTTGCCGGACTCTGCTAAGGTCCGTTTTGAGCAGCAGTATGGTGGGGATAGTGCGACTTATCTGCCACCCTTCTCGGACCTCTTGACGTTCCTGGAAGGAGAGAGTAGACTGGCAGATAATTCCTCTCTGGCCGGTCCTATGGGACCCGAACGACCTGTGCCACAGAGTAGATCCCCCACCGGACCCCCCCGTAGGGGGCGTATGGCCCCTCGCGCGCCCGGCCGCTATGCCGCCGTCCAGGAGACCGCCCGCTGCTTGTACTGTCGGGAACCGGGTCACAGCACGACCCGTTGTGATAAGTTCCTCGACCAGCGCGTCCAAGGCCGTCGAGCGATCGCGCGACAACGGACATGGTGCTACTCGTGCTTGGGCCTGCACATGCAGCGCGAATGTACCCAAGCGCACCCATGCCGCTTTTGTAAGGGCAACCACCATCCCCTCCTCTGCATGAACAGCCCAGAGGGCGGCGGAGCGCCGCAGCGCGTCGCTGCAGGATCACCGCGTATGGGTGGGGGTCTCGGACCCCCCGCGGTGTTTGCATCCCGCAGCAGTTCTAGTGGCCACCAGAGTGGCCCCAGACGCTCTCCGCCACGTTTGGACCCTCAAACGGGTGGGGGTCCCAGGGACCCCCCAATGGGAAACCGATCCCCAAGGATGGGGATGAGTTATGCGAGCGTTGCCGGAGGTCGTAGAGGCCCCCCGCGACGTTTTGAGCCTCGCACGGGCGGGGGTCCCAGGGACCCCCCAATGGGAAACCGATCCCCAAGGATGGGGATGAGTTATGCGGGCGTTGCCGGAGGTCGTAGAGGCCCCCCGCGACGTTTTGAGCCTCGCACGGGCGGGGGTCCCACGGACCCCCCCATGGGAAATCGGTCCCCAACTAGGGGGTTCGATTTTGCGAGCGTTGCGGGAGGTCGTAGAAGCCCCCCGCAACGTGTTGAGCCTCGCACAGCCGGGGGTCCCCGGGACCCCCCCTCTGAAAATCGGTCACCGTGCCCCCGCGACTATGGGGCGACGTACACGGTGGATGATAGGCACCGATTCTCGCCGCCGCTCGCCGAATACCCGCGGTTGGAGCGGCGCCCGCCCCGTCTTCAAGGGGCCGGGAGATATAACCCGCCTGATACCGGGCGATTTGGACGTAGGCAGTATGTGGGAGATTGGGACCCACTGGATCGCTATGAGCGACCCCCTTACCATGGGGGGACGTCTGGGGACCCCACATACTAGCAATCAACGTGTTTACGGTCGATTGTAGCCACCCCTCCAGAGACCGTTTTGTTGCCCACGGCCTCTGTGCTTGTCAGGAGATTGAATGGCGACCTTGTGGAAGTTCGCGCCTTGTTGGATTCCGGTGCTCAGGGGTGTGTTGTGTCATCTTGGTTAGTTAGGCGGTTGGGCCTCAAGGTGCACCCCCACACGGAAGGCGTGAGAGGTGTTGGCGATGTGAAAGTCCCCGGGTTGTTAGGGCATGTTGACTTCACATTTACATCACGTAATAAGTCCACGCCAGGCATTAAGACCTCGGCGATTGTGTTGGACACAGTTGTTGGCCGTCAACCTTCAGTTGACTTGGGACCGAGTATGTTGTCTTTGGTGTCTGATTCCCCACTCGCCGATCCAAATTTCTTCCGCCCAGGCCCGATTGATGCTCTCCTTGGAGCCGATGTCCTGGGGCGAGTTTTGTTGACGGGGAAGCGAGTTTTGCAGCCAGATGGCTTGGTAGCTCTGCAGACGACACTCGGTACAGTTGTGATGGGCCCTGCTCGCCGCGTTTTGGATTCCCTTGATGAGGATCGCGGTCTTGTTTTTAATGTGTCTCTCTCCGAAGTGGTGCAGAAGTTTTGGGAGGTTGAGGAACCTCCACCAGCCCCGCGGGTTGACCCAGTAGCGGATGAATGCGAGTTGTATTACCAGAATAACACTGGTCGCCTCCGCTCTGGTCGTTTGATCACCCGTCTCCCCTTTCGTGCCGGCCGACCTCCTCTGGGCGAATCCCGACCGCTAGCGGAACGTAGGCTAGTGGCGATGGAGCGTCGCATGAGCAAGGATCCGGTCTTCCGCCAGAAGTATGTTGAATTCATGCGGGAGTATGAGGAGTTAGGGCACATGTCCGTGAGCGATTTGGATTGGCGCTCCGTTGAGCACTTCTTTTTGCCGCACCACGCCGTTTTGAAATCCGGAAAGATTCGGGTGGTCTTTGACGGTTCGGCTCCCACCTCTACTGGAGCGTCCTTGAACCAGTGTCTGCATGTAGGTCCCAAGCTGCACACGGAGATCTCAGACATTTTGACCAACTTCCGGCGGCACCAAATTGTATTTATGACTGACATCCGGATGATGTTCAGACAAACGGTCATCCATCCAGAGGATAGGAGGTACCAATTGATTTTGTGGAGAGAGAGTCCTAGGGACCCCTTGTTGATTTATGAATTGAATACGAATACGTACGGTTTGGCTTCGAGCCCGTTTGTTGCGATTCGTTCTTTGTTGGAGTTGGCCGAGAAGGAGCGCTTGAGATACCCTCGCGCCTCCGCCATTTTGGCCAGTGACGTCTATGTGGATGACATTTGCACGGGCGCCTCATCTGTCTCAGAGGCGATTGTCCTGAGAGACGAACTCACCGCTCTTTTGAAGTCGGGAGGTTACGAGTTGAGGAAATGGATATCCAACTCGCCTGATGTACTGGTAGGTTTGCCCGAAGAGCACCAGCAGGACCCCCACCTATTCGAAAATGTTGATAATCCCCATGTGGTGACCGTCCTTGGCGTACAGTACAAACCGGTCTCTGACACGTTCACTTATTGTGTGGATTTACGACCACCGAAAGTCTGGACCAAGCGTTTAGTATTGTCTACTGTCGCACGTACCTTTGACCCCAATGGGTGGATTTGCCCCGTGCTGTTTATGGCCAAGTGTTTCTTGCAACGGTTATGGGCTTCGGGTGTGTCGTGGGATGAACCCCTCTCGGACGAGTTACTCCGAGATTGGTCGAGCTTCGTTTCATCCCTCCCCGAGATTAATGAAGTGCATTTGCCGAGGCTATTCCTCCCTTCTGAAAATTGTAAAGTTACTCTTCACGGCTTTTCCGATGCCTCCGAACGTGGATTTGCTGCGGCCGTGTACCTCCGCACCGTTACTGTTGACGGAGTTGTTGCTGTGCATCTGGTGATAGCGAAAAGCAAAGTCGCTCCCCTTCGGACTCGTCATACGATCCCGAGGTTGGAATTGTGTGGAGCTGCCCTCCTAATGCGTTTGTTGAACCACGTATGGCTCACATTAGGTCGATCTATTAAGATACAAGAGGTTTATGCTTGGACGGACAGTCAGGTCGTCCTTTGTTGGTTGAAGGCTCCGGCGCACACCTTGGACGTGTTTGTGGCCAATCGAGTGTCGCAGATTTGTAATTCCGACATCGAGTTGATTTGGAGACACGTGCCGGGAACCATGAATCCCGCGGATTGTGCGTCTCGGGGTTGTGTAGCCCCAACCCTAATTAACCACCCCCTCTGGTGGGGCCCACAGTGGTTGATGCGGCCTGAGTCGGAGTGGCCGCCCTCTCCAGCGTTGTCGAACGTAGCCGTTCCTGATATGCGGGCATGCGTCCTGGAGACTAACCCCGCCGGGGAAAAGGATTTGTTGTTGGATCGGTACAGCTCCTTACAGAAGCTGCTTGGTGTTACCGCTTGGATCAGACGTTTTGTGTACAATTGCAGAAACCCACGCGCGAGGCGTGATTCGTCGGTTCTCACTCCGGACGAGCGTAGGGACGCGCTCTTGTTTTGGGTCCGGAGAGTACAAGCTGATAGTTTTGAGTCCGAGAAATGAAATTTTGCGTTTAGGCCGTCGCAAGTTGAAGGGCGCGGTATCGCGATTGAATCCCTTCCTGGACGAGAGTGGGCTTTTGCGAGTCGGCGGAAGACTTCGAAATGCGAACCTGCCGTATGGAGCTCGTCACCCCCTTTTGTTACCTAAAGCCGGACATTTGACTCAACTGATAATAACAGATCGCCATGTGAATGCACAACATGCTGGCTGTAATGCTTTGTTGGCCATTTTGCAGCGTGAATTTTGGATTTTGTCTGCTCGTCGAGCCATTCGCACTGTGGTTTTCCGTTGCCTGCCTTGTTATCGATTGAAGGCCGCGACCATGCAGCCCCAGATGGGTGATTTGCCTGCTGATCGCGTCACGGAATGTAGAGCTTTTGCCGGAGTCGCCACCGACTTCGCCGGTCCCTTTACTGTAAAGGCTTCGAGACTGCGTAATGCTAAAACCTATAAGGCGTACTTGTGCGTGTTTGTGTGTTTGTCCACCAAGGCTGTCCATTTGGAAATTGTCTCGGAATTGTCTACCGAAGCCTTTGTCGCCGCCTTGAGCAGATTTGTTTCCCGTAGAGGACTGCCGTCATTGATACGTTCCGATTGTGGTACTAATTATAAGGGAACGTGTAATTATCTTAAGGAAGTAGTTAGGTTTTTTGTTGATAATAAAATAGACATTGGAACCACCCTCTCCCGGCGTGGGATAATCTGGAAGTTTAGCCCTCCGGCTTGTCCGACCTGGGGAGGAATTTTTGAAGCTTGTGTAAAGGCTGCCAAGACACACTTGCGTCGCGTGATTGGAGAAACTATTCTCACGTTTGAGGAACTTGATACGGTATTTTGTAAAATTGAGGCCGTCCTCAACTCGCGACCCTTGTGCCCGTTGTCTTCGGACCCGAATGACCTGGAAGCGTTGACCCCAGGTCATTTCTTGATCGGACAGCCCCTTTTGGCGTTGCCTGAATATCCGATTCAGGATGTAGGATCCCATCGTTTGTCGCGATACCAACTTTTGAAACAGATGTCCCAAAACTTCTGGGCACGTTGGTCGATGGAGTATTTGCATATCCTACAACAGCGCGTGAAGTGGACAGATAAAACCACCCCACCCCAGACTGGCGACCTCGTGTTGATTAAGGATGCTAACCTGCCGCCCCTATGTTGGCGAAGGGGGCGCATTGTTAAACTCTACCCCGGAACTGACGGAGTTCCTCGTTTTGCTGAGGTTTTGGTTCGAGATTCGGTTTTGAAGAGAGCCGTTAGTGGGCTCTCCCGATTACCCGTAGATTGACGTACCGTTCTTAACGGTCCGGGGCGGGGGGATGTTCGGAAAAGATCGACGTTTCTGAACGCAACTCTAATGTCACGTCAAATTGACATTGGCTGTCACTTGAAGTTGACAGGGACACTTGATTGAAATTCTGGTACAAGATGTCGGATTAATTTTGCTGAATTTGTTAAAAATCGCTCGCGTTGAATGTGCCTGGCATATCGAGTTTGAATACATCTTAAATTATCTATGTGATCCCGTTTTGTACGACCAAGGTTTTGATGCCATCTCTGGAGTGGCCGGTCGCGGATGCTTTGAAAGATAACCTTTTCTACCACACGCGCTTGTTGTCGGGACAATCTATCGTAATAAAAAAAGCTCCCACGTGTGTGTCTTTGTGTATCTATTGTTGAAACGCCCAGTGTCTTGTGAACGCTGTTATTTGTGTTGTGAGTGAGGTCACTAATTGGTAAGGTCTGCAGAAGAAGAAGGTACCTGGGGCGCGCGCCCCGTCTCTCCGCAGCCGAGGAGATTTTCGACACCACAGAACCGTATGTAACCTCACCTTACTTAAAATTCTCTCCGCTGTGTATCGCAGTCCAATTGTTCAGTTTACATCCCCGCTGAAACCTAGTTTTTGTCCGGAGTCTATATTAGTAATACCAGCTTCCACTGCGCTAGCCGACTCCGCGGTATAGGCAGGGGTGTACTGAACAAAACCAGTTCGCAATTAACCGTCAATATCGCCGTGCATACTCATTTATTATTAGTTATTTTTGTACCAAGTTTTAGAGGAAATATAATTTAATTTTATCAGAAACCAATTTTTATCATTTATCAAAGCATCTTCTTTCGGCTCACCCGAGCATTATTGGTCCTTCGAGCCGGATATTCGACGCAGGCCGGATAGAACAACTTAATAACTTACCATAGTAAATACGTAATGTCCAACCAGAATATTTGAATAAAGCGTCCTTACCCTTGAGCTGGCTGAGCAGGCTCTCCCAGTACCCGCCCGCTGATGTTGCTCTCGGTCCGTCCTTACCCTTGAGCTGGCTGAGCAGGCTCTCCCAGTACCCGCCCGCTGATGTTGCTCTCGGTCCGTCCTTACCCTTGAGCTGGCTGAGCAGGCTCTCCCAGTACCCGCCCGCTGATGTTGCTCTCGGTCCGTCCTTACCCTTGAGCTGGCTGAGCAGGCTCTCCCAGTACCCGCCCGCTGATGTTGCTCTCGGTCCGTCCTTACCCTTGAGCTGGCTGAGCAGGCTCTCCCAGTACCCGCCCGCTGATGTTGCTCTCGGTCCGTCCTTACCCTTGAGCTGGCTGAGCAGGCTCTCCCAGTACCCGCCGCCTGCCGTCCCGCCCGCTGATGTTGCTCTCGGTCCGTCCTTACCCTTGAGCTGGCTGAGCAGGCTCTCCCAGTACCCGCCGCCTGCCGTCCCGCCCGCTGATGTTGCTCTCGGTCCGTCCTTACCCTTGAGCTGGCTGAGCAGGCTCTCCCAGTACCCGCCGCCTGCCGTCCCGCCCGCTGATGTTGCTCTCGGTCCGTCCTTACCCTTGAGCTGGCTGAGCAGGCTCTCCCAGTACCCGCCGCCTGCCGTCCCGCCCGCTGATGTTGCTCTCGGTCCGTCCTTACCCTTGAGCTGGCTGAGCAGGCTCTCCCAGTACCCGCCGCCTGCCGTCCCGCCCGCTGATGTTGCTCTCGGTCCGTCCTTACCCTTGAGCTGGCTGAGCAGGCTCTCCCAGTACCCGCCCGCTGATGTTGCTCTCGGTCCGTCCTTACCCTTGAGCTGGCTGAGCAGGCTCTCCCAGTACCCGCCCGCTGATGTTGCTCTCGGTCCGTCCTTACCCTTGAGCTGGCTGAGCAGGCTCTCCCAGTAGCCGACGTCGACGCCGTCGCGCCGCCCGCTGATCTTGCTCTCGATCTGTTGCTGCAACGCCTCCAGCTGCGCGCCCGTCTTGCCCTTGAAAATCTGCAACGGGACCGAGCGTTACCCATACTGTTTTGTGATGTGCGGCGGCGTCAGAAGACGAAATAACATAAAAAAAATCGAGTCTTGACTGTTATTTCGTCTCCTGACGCCGCACATCACACGGCGACCCTGCCAGTTCACTGCTGCTAGGCAGTGCTGCCGGCCTAGCATGAGCGGCTTATAACGCGCGATATGATATGGTACGGCAAGTTGTCTTGCTTACCCTGGGGTAAGCAAGACAACTTGCCGTACCATATCATATCGCGCGTTATAAGCCGCTCATGCTAGGCCGGCTGGACGGTATGAGTTCCGAGCCCCAGTAATAGTCGCGGTACGCGTTAACAACGTGAACAAGAATAGCACAAAATGGTGTAGGAAATAGTACAAGATATACAGGCCGTCCCAAAATTAACTCACATGGAGGGAAAGTACCTTAAATACTGAAGATATAATATTTTACTGAAAGGAGACTTCATTTTTATTATAAAAAGAAAACGAACTGCATTCAAAGAATTTTAAGTAATCAACTGTCTGAACTGGGAATCGAACCCGCCGAATGTAAAAAAAAAAAATTCTCTAATTTAATTGTACGGATCGAAAGGCTCGATCATACCTTATAATTTTTTCATTTAATTTAACATTTAATGTTGAATAACAAGTTTGTGCAGCGTTATGGATAGCCTTTCCTGTGACTGTCGTGCTCAAAACTTTAACATTTCAATGTATTACTAATGAGTGAAGATTGGAGCAATTATCATAAAGTGTTTGATAAAGTTATAATGTGTTAAGTAACACCAGCTTGATTGGTTTAAAAATGTTTGAATAGTTACTTTGGTGCGGTCTATTCCAACATATGGCATAGTCGTGGGACGCCCCCAGGGCTTCCAATGACTATGTCACATGGTGGCATAGACCACACCAAATACTGTAGATAGAAAGTTTTATTGAAATAGGACTTTATTTTTATTTAAATAACAATAGAACTGCATTCAATTTTTTTTTAATAATAGCATGTCCGAACCGAGAATCGAACCCACACGAAATTATTCAATTTTTTTAAAACCAATCGAGGTGGTGTTACTTATCACATTATCAAACACTTATGATAGAGAATTAGGTATAATTGCTCCAATCTTCACTCATTAGTAATACCTACATTGAAATGACATAGACATCGCCCTGCTACAAGAGCCTTATGTTAACACTGTAGGCCGTGTGGCTGGCATTGGATGTCTGGGAGGAACTACCATCTACTGTCGTGATGGTGAGTCGAATCCTAGGACATGCATATACGTCAGCGAAAGGGCAAGGGCATTAGGCTTAATAGAAGTTGAATGTTACAGAGATCTTACGGCAGCTATAGTCACAATATGTGGAGCAGATGGGCGCAGGAAAAGGATGGTCTTCATGTCGGTCTACATCCCGAGTGAGACTGACTACGAGCCACCAGGGACACGCCTAGAAGAAACAATAGCGAGATATAGAGGTATGGACATCCCCATTGTGGCAGGCTGTGACGCTAACTCTCACCACACGGTGTGGGGAAGCACAGACTGCAACAATAAGGGTAACTTATTACTTGAATATATCCTTAGTACTAACTTAGAAATAATGAATGTAGGTAACACACCGACGTTCGTCACAAGAACAAGGAAAGAAGTATTGGACATAACACTTATGTCCAGAGAAGAAAGCCATCTGATGAAGGACTGGAGGGTTGACACCTCACACTCCTTCTCGGACCATCGCAGAATCACCTACAGTTTGACTTGTCAAGTCAAAACTGTAAGCTATAGAAACAATAAGAAAACCAACTGGGAAAAATTCGATCAAGAAATGAATGAATGGAAACCCGGCAATGGTAGGCTAATTAATAACACAATAGAAATCGAAAAAGAAGCAGACAGGCTGGAAAAGGCCCTTACGAAAGCCTATCTATCGGCCTGTCCGCTGAAACAAGTTAAGTCAGGGAAGGGACAACCCTGGTGGAACAAAGAGCTTAAGAAATTAAGGAAAAGAACCAAGAAGGCACTCAGAATTGCCCTAGAAAGGGACGACGACGAGAGCTGGAACAAGTACAGAGAAGAACGTAACAACTTCAAGTACACAAGCCGAAAAGAAAGCAGAAATGGATGGGAAGCCTTTTGTGAAGGCATCTCTGGACAACCTGAATCGGCCAGGTTGGTGAGGATGCTAGCAAAAGATAACACCTGTAAACTAGGAAGCCTCAAAAAAGATGACACTATTTTAGTGGACCCTAAAGAAATACTTACGGAAATGATGGCCACTCACTTCCCGGACTGTATAGAGCATACAGAGGAGGAGATGAACACTCTGTCGGCAGAAAATCTATCAGACGGCGAGGCAGAGGTCAGAAAAGTAATTACAGAGGACATGCTAGTGTGGAGCATTTCTTCCTTTCAACCATATAAAGCAGCAGGGCCAGATGGCATCTTCCCAAAGATGCTACAAGCTGCTTTAAGGTTTATAAAGGAGGACCTCCTAGTTCTATATCGAAGCAGCCTAGCAACTAACTATATACCTAGTTGCTGGAGAAAAGTAAGGGCTGTCTTCATACCGAAACCAGGGAAGGCCACGTATCAAGAGGCGAAGTCCTTCAGATGCATCAGCCTTTCCTCGTTCCTACTGAAGACACTAGAAAAAATACTAGATAGACACATAAGAGAAACCATAGGCAAAAGTAAAAAACCACTACATGACAATCAACATGCCTATATGGAAGGGAAATCCATTGAGACAGCCCTCCACAACATGGCAGTCAGAGTGGAAAGATCAATCACAAACAAGGAATACGCGCTAGCGTGCTTCTTCGATGTTGAAGGCGCTTTTGACAAAGCGTCTGCGCAATCCATCGTGGAGGCACTAAACAGAGAAGGCGTAACAAAGCAAATATCAGGTTGGATCACTAACATGCTACAACACAGATCCATACAAGCAGAACTAGCAGATATCAAATACACCATCAAAGCCAGGAGAGGCTTTCCCCAGGGAGGCTGTCTGTCTCCACTGCTTTGGTGTTTCTTAATAGATGAACTAGTAACCAGAATCACTGCTATGAATATATACATCCAAGCGTACTCGGATGATGGCCTGTTACTTGTAAGAGGCAAAGTTCTAAGCGTGGTCAGAGATATAATGAGAAGTGGAATTATGACAACACTGAGATGGTGCAGGGACAAGGGATTGAACCTCAACCCTAGTAAAACCAAACTGATGTTGTTCACTAACAAAAGAAAGATTGATAGCATGATCCCAATTAACATTGAGAATGTAGAACTCGAGACAGTAAAGGAGTTTAAATACCTAGGGATAGTCTTAGACAGTACCCTAAGTTATAGGACACACATAAAAGAAACCAGTAAAAAGGCAATGACAGCTCTCATGCAGTGCAGAAGAGCCGTTGGCAGCAACTGGGGCATGAAACCCGAAGTAGTCCAATGGATCTATAGGGCAATCATCCTACCGAGAATCCTCCACGGAGCACTAGCATGGTGGCATAAGGCAAAACTAGAATACAACAGAAAAGAACTCACTAAGGTACAAAGACTAGCTAGCGTCATGGTATCGGGAGCCATGAGAACAACTCCCACGGCCGCCTTAGAAATGATACTAGGCCTTAGTCCAATAGATCTTGAAATCGAAAAGAGAGCTACAGAACAATGGTTTAAGCTGAAAAGAACTAACCTGTGGATAGGAAGGCACAATGATCATGGTCACGCTGAAATAGGAAAAAAGTACGAAGAAAACCTTTCCATGATACTGGTTAACAATGACCTAATAAAAAAGGAAAGGATCTTCGACAAAAAGTACAGAATAAGCATCAGATCCAGAGAAGACTGGAAACTAGAACATGACAATCTGGATAGCACTGCAGTATGCTACACAGATGGGTCAAGAAAAGAATCAACTGGACTATCGGGAGCTGGGGTATACATAGCTAAACCCAACACTATAAGAACTACTTTTAATCTGGGCAAGTACGCCAACGTGTTCCAGGCGGAAGTATTCGCGATACTGGAGTGTGCGAACATGATTAAAAGTGAGATAGGCAATTATAACGTAGGAAAAATAATAATATATAGCGACAGTCAAGCTGCCATCAAGGCCCTTGACAAAGCGGAGACTACCTCAGCCCTGGTGAAAGAATGCAAACAAAGCATTCAGGCACTTGCCAACTTGGTTGAGGTAGAAGTTGCCTGGGTACCTGGACACGAAGGTAACGTAGGCAATGAGGAAGCCGATGAATTAGCCAGGGGAGGAGCTGATGAACCCTTCATTGGCCCTGAACCAAGACTACCAATCGCATATAGAATTACTAAGAACATTATCGGGATCAGAACAACCAAAGAAACCAACCAAAGAAGGATGAGAAGAAAGGACTGCAGACAGTCTAAGATTTTCATCAAATCGGTTGACAAGAAGAAAACTAGAGAACTCCTGAAACAGAGTAGGAGAAATATAAGAACGATTGTAGGTGTACTTACTGGGCACTGCCCACTAAACAGACACCTATCAGTGATTAAACGGACAGAAGACCCGATCTGTCCGCAATGCAAAGAAAGAGAAGAAACAAGCTACCACTTCATGGCAGAGTGCCCGATGTACGCATCACTGCGCTGGGAGCTCTTTGGAATGGACAAGCTTAAGGAAGAGGATCTAAAGAAGTTAACGATAAGTCAACTCAACAGGTACTGTAAGCGCACAGGTAGGTTCGAGGGTCCGACGCCGGTGGGGTAAATGATAACCCGCCTCCCCCCCTGATTTTTCAGTTTTTAGGGGACTTGGGGAACTGGGTGAAATGGTCCCGACCTAGGTGACTGATCACCCGTCCGGCTTCGCTGGCGTCCCCCCTATAAATAATAATAATAATAATAATACATTGAAATGTTAAAGTCTGTATTGAGCACGACAGTCTCAGGAAAGGCTATCCATAACGCTGCACAAACTTGTTATTCAACATTAAATGTTAAATTTCGTAGTCTTCCTTTTATTTAAGATGCTATGTTATTTAGAAGAAATGCTTAGGTATAATCGAGTCTTTCGATCGGTACAATTAAATTAGAGAATTTTTTTTTTTACATTCAGCGGGTTCGATTCCCAGTTCAGACAAGAAATTATTCAAAATTCGGTGAATGCAGTTCGTTTTCTTTTTAAAATAAAAATGAAGTCTCCTTTCAGTAAAATTTTATATCTTCAGTATTTAAGGTACTTTCCCTCCATGTGAGTTAATTTTGGGACGCCCTTTATATCTTTTTTTTATTCAAATATCGCTACAGCTGGATATAACGTGACAGTTCAAAAAAAACATGCAAATAATAAAATTTTGTCTTCAATAAAAGCAACGCTTTATGCGTATTGTAATTGAGATGTTGTGCCTACTTGAGATATATTATATCTGCAGACACTGAGGACAGCTTGCATGCTTGCAGAACGTCACATCTCACACGCCTGCAGGACGTCACATGGCACACTCCTGCAAGACGTCACATGTCACACGCCTGCCAGACGTCACACTTCACCCTCCTGCAGGACGTCACACGCCTGCCGGACGTCACCCGCCTGCCGGACGTCACCCGCCTGCCGGACGTCACCCGCCCCCCGCTTGCCGGACGGCCCACCTGCGTGACGTCGTCGGCCACGGCCTGGTGCACGCCGTCGCGGCGCGCGTCGGGCGCGGCCAGCCGCCGCAGCTTCCCCAGCTCGTCCACCACGATGGTCTGCACGTCCTCCCAGTACGGCTGGTTGGCCTCGCTCTCCAGCTCCTTGTACACCTGCCGAACAAGCAACGTCGACTTAGAACGAGGTGTAAACCGATCAGTAAGGATTTTGTATTCTAAGTTTACGATAAGTACTAAGGCCCTAACTTATCGTAGGCACGCATACCCGGGCAATGTTTTTAGCAATAATTGCCTGGCGACTTTTTTTTATCCGCAACACAGTAGCTCTTAGCCTTCATCATATCCTGATGTTAAGTGATGATAAGGTTGAAGATGGAAGCATCTTATTTCTAACTGCCGGAACACAAGAATGCTGAAAACATCATTGTTATGGCGTCAGACTTAGATAAGATGATAAGTAGCTAGCAAGGCGGACTAAGAACAAGTCTTACTACCAACCGAACCAAATACAATATGTACCCCCACTGGGTATCGATCTTGGGACTTCTGAATCTGAAATCGGTGGTGTGAACCCACTAGACCACAGAGGCAGTTACTATGATAGATCAATCTGCCTTCCTAGCATGACCATCATTATATCACGCGATATGATACGTCATGCTGTCTTGCTTACCCCACTAAGGTGTAAGAAAGATATAGGCTCTTTAACATGCATCAATAGTAGATGTAAGTTTTTTGTAAAAAAATCATTTTCATTACAACCTTTTTTGCTGAGTGTACTTTAATATTGTATTGTCATCTAAACCAAACCTGGGTGCATACCATCAACTTTAAGACAGCGATTCAAAAATAGCGCGATGCAGAATAGGTTCCTAAAATGAATTGCTTTCTTTCGTACCATGACCTTCTAAAAACTGGATCGCAAATGAATTGCTAAATGTGAATGACCGAACGATTTGTGTCCTTATTTCTTCTACCCGTCTCTTTCACTCGATTCTGTCATGCCAGGAGAGTGAAAGGGACGGGTATAACCTGCAGGTGACATGTTAGCTTGGCCAAGTTATACGTCAAATAGGAGTTGATGACAGCTCAGCGGCTGTGAAATGTCATTGAATGATCTCTGAATCGCTGTCTGAATATTAAGCTGTCGTGGTACGAATAAGCGAAGCAGATCAGTTTAGGTTCCTAAACAAAACCGCAATAAGAGTTGATGGTAGGCACCCTGTACTTATACAAAATTTCAGCTCCATCGGACACTGGGAAGTGGGTCAAATTAAGCTTGCAAGATTTGTCCCCCACTAACTAACTAACTAACTAACATGGCAAGTTAAGAAAAAGCTTGTAAAAATCCACTCATGCTAGGCCGGCTGGAGCACTTAAGTGGATATAATGTTGCTCTATATTTCGTGGTATTGTGTGGCCATATCTCAGCAACAGGTTGCTACATTTTGACAGTTACCTTGATGTCCTCGAGCAGGTCCTCCAGATCGTTGGCCCGCAGCCCGTTGAGGTAGGTGTATGGCTCATGCATCTCCAGCGCATCCACGCATTCTTCTGAGCTCACGTACCACGCCAGCAGGTCGATTGGCTTCGCTGTACACACAACAAAGTGACGTTTTAGAAACAAAACATTCCAGCACAACTCTAAGATCTTAGTGGAAAAATACCAAAATAGGTGTGGAAAATAGTAAATATTCTAAGCTATATCATCATCATCATCATTTCAGCCGTACGACGCCCACTGCTGGGCATAGGCCTCCCCCAAGGATCTCCACAACGATCGGTCCTGCGCTGCCCGCATCCAGCGGCTTCCCGCGACCTTGACCAGATCGTCGGTCCACCTTGTAGGGGGCCTGCCCACGGAACGTCGTCCGGTTCGCGGTCGCCATTCGAGAACCTTTCCGCCCCAACGACCATCGGTTCTCCGCGCTATGTGTCCCGCCCACTGCCACTTCAACTGAGCAATCCTTCGAGCGATGTCGGTCGTTTTAGTTCTCCTGCGGATCTCATCATTTCTGATTCGATCGAGCAGGGAAACACCAAGCATCGCTCTCTCCATTGCTCTCTGGGTAACCTTGAGCCTTCTTATGAGACCCATAGTCTAAGCTATATACTGATTTGTAATGCAAGAATAACATGAGAGTCTGCATGGTCACGCTCACGGTCATTAGGAAGCATCCTTTCCAACATGACTATCGAATTTTTAGATCTAGTCAGTAGAAAATTATGAAACAGAGGTAATAAATAATAGAAAATCCAAGCAATTTTTTACCATTTATGACATAAGAAATCATCAATGGTTGTGGGAGGAAGCACAACACCATTCTATCGATTCTATGCCATGTCATGATTGTAAATTGTATACAAATACAGCTGTTAAAAGTTATATAATAAAATTAACTCTTTAAGAATTCCTAGTAACTATTCCTCAACATCATAGGGGACTTCTAACTTTGTTTATCTTTTTTCACCCTTTTCAACCATGTTACACAAAATAGCACTTGCAATAGTAAAGTCGACCAAGAAATGCTTTATCACCCTTAGTTTTAAAATTCTTTGTATGAAGAACGGTAAGGTCTGATTTCCTTTGAAAGTTCAAAGTGACAATTTCCATTGAGCTATAAACTGGATATTGGCCAATGATGTTTTATATGTAGATACGTTATCTGAACTAAAAAGTGGCGACGAAAAAGTAAGGTAATTGCCCGAAGTTTAATCAGTCACACACAGACCCTTGTCGTGTCAACGCGCTGTAACAATTTTTCAATTACGCCTCAAATAATAAACGTAATGCCTTCCTGTGTTTAGAGAAGTTGCAAAAACTATGTCGGATCTTTAAAAGACAAGAAAATTGATTCATTTCATACGTAATTATTGAAATTAAAAATTTAAAATAAAAATTAGATAATAAGTGATGACTTTTGCGCTGTTGCCAGTTCGACATGCATGAGCGAGTAAGCTTGTAAAGTTTTGTGAACGCATGAAAGAGACAGAAAACTGGCACATATGACAGTGCTTGCTATCTCTTTTTGACAGTGGGGGTTTGTGTATATACTTATGTCTCTGACTAACATTATTTTGGTGAAAAGAGATAGATATGCGGAAATGCCTGTTGTTAGGAAGAGATAAATATATTTTGACAACTTGTGCTTGTTTTTGGTTTCTTTTAACGTGTAGGTAGTACGTCGCCATTTTAAAATGCAATTTATTCGACTGTAACGTGTCTATTAATAAAACGTCATTGATATTGGCGAAATCCGGAAGGGAAACGCCATTGCATAAAAAGTAGAAGATGTCTTTGCACATAGTGCATGATGTTATTGAAATGTCATTCAGATCTGACCTTTAGCGAAATTTTAAGTCAACGAAACTGAAAAAGCACTTTCCCGCCTGCCATATCACGCGATATGATATAGCACGTCATGCTGTCTTGCTTACACCACTAAGGTGTAAGCAAAATATAGGCTATTATCATGCGTCAATAGTCGATAAAAGCCGCTTTCTAGGCCGGCTTATCGACTTTACCTATCGTTAAACGTACCGCGCGAGTCCCGGATGCGTATCTGCGAGCGCAGGCGCGCCTGCTGCAGATGGAAGGCGTCCTCCTGGCGCGCCCACGAGCTGAACTGGGCTGCCTCTAGTGATGTAGCCATCGTTAAACGTACCGCGCGAGTCCCGGATGCGTATCTGCGAGCGCAGGCGCGCCTGCTGCAGATGGAAGGCGTCCTCCTGGCGCGCCCACGAGCTGAACTGGGCTGCCTCTAGTGATGTAGCCATCGTTAAACGTACCGCGCGAGTCCCGGATGCGTATCTGCGAGCGCAGGCGCGCCTGCTGCAGATGGAAGGCGTCCTCCTGGCGCGCCCACGAGCTGAACTGGGCTGCCTCTAGTGATGTAGCCATCGTTAAACGTACCGCGCGAGTCCCGGATGCGTATCTGCGAGCGCAGGCGCGCCTGCTGCAGATGGAAGGCGTCCTCCTGGCGCGCCCACGAGCTGAACTGGGCTGCCTCTAGTGATGTAGCCATCGTTAAACGTACCGCGCGAGTCCCGGATGCGTATCTGCGAGCGCAGGCGCGCCTGCTGCAGATGGAAGGCGTCCTCCTGGCGCGCCCACGAGCTGAACTGGGCTGCCTCTAGTGATGTAGCCATCGTTAAACGTACCGCGCGAGTCCCGGATGCGTATCTGCGAGCGCAGGCGCGCCTGCTGCAGATGGAAGGCGTCCTCCTGGCGCGCCCACGAGCTGAACTGGGCTGCCTCTAGTGATGTAGCCATCGTTAAACGTACCGCGCGAGTCCCGGATGCGTATCTGCGAGCGCAGGCGCGCCTGCTGCAGATGGAAGGCGTCCTCCTGGCGCGCCCACGAGCTGAACTGGGCTGCCTCTAGTGATGTAGCCATCGTTAAACGTACCGCGCGAGTCCCGGATGCGTATCTGCGAGCGCAGGCGCGCCTGCTGCAGATGGAAGGCGTCCTCCTGGCGCGCCCACGAGCTGAACTGGGCTGCCTCTAGTGATGTAGCCATCGTTAAACGTACCGCGCGAGTCCCGGATGCGTATCTGCGAGCGCAGGCGCGCCTGCTGCAGATGGAAGGCGTCCTCCTGGCGCGCCCACGAGCTGAACTGGGCTGCCTCTAGTGATGTAGCCATCGTTAAACGTACCGCGCGAGTCCCGGATGCGTATCTGCGAGCGCAGGCGCGCCTGCTGCAGATGGAAGGCGTCCTCCTGGCGCGCCCACGAGCTGAACTGGGCTGCCTCGCGCGCGCGCGCCGCCGCTAGAGCCTCCGCCTCGCGCGCCGCACGCTCCGCCTCGCGTTCGAGGCGACGCTGCTTCACCTAATAGGGTATTTTACTGTTGTTGAAATGTAGATATTTAATGATGACGTTAAAAAATCTTGCAATTAAGAATACCAAATGTGAAAAAATAATTTGAATCTGTTTTATAATAAAAGAATTATAGTCTGTTTGATTTTGACTATAGCTGTCTCTTTCTAAAACGAAATCTTCTATGGCGTGACTATGACGCTACTAACCCACTGACGTCACTAAGATAGCGTCTTGTCCTTGTCTAATTATAAAGTTTGAAGTCCTATATCTTTGAAAATATTCAAGATAATTCAAAATGAAAACTTGTTTTGTGTAGCTAATATTTCGAAAAACATTTTAAAGAAATAAAAAAAATTAGTAAAATACCGTATTGCATAATGTAAGTGCTTCAATCAACACATGTACATATAAATACTTAAAACCATACAATATTTTTATCGCCAAATATAAATTAGTCAAAGTTCTATACTGAAAATTTACAAATTCTTTTTTTGAAGTGAAAACTTCTTTAGCGGCGTTGCGCACTTTTTGTAATGGGTAAAAAATGTTAAACTCGCGTCGGAATCGTGACACGTGACCGTCAGATCGAAAATTCGTAAGATGGACATGTGGCCTCATTGAAAAACTGTTACAATGTCATTAGAATACGAAGGCAAATTTCGCCACTGTTTCAGAGTTTTGATAGCTCAGGCAGGTTAGAAAACGAATGGCATTGAAGACAGAACACCTCGGTTCAAATCCAGTCCATATTTTTCTTCTTTTTTTGGCAAATTCCTTTTTTTTTGTTGTGGAAAAGTCTAGGGAGCCCTTTTTACTTCTGCCGGACACACACTTTTCACTCACGAAGTGCAACCCGTTTTTATTTAAATTGGGTTTATTCAGAAGAAATAAAATAAAATTGATTGGTGGTGTTAGTTGGCTTATGTCAACCTCTTAGGAGTACTTATTTTAAGAACTGCTATAAGTTTTGGTAAAGCTACATAGTGTATAATCACAATAGCATTTGAAATCAGTGCAAAATTTCAAAAAAAATACAAGTACCAATTTTAATCATAGACAAGTTTTGAACCTGTTTACTAGAATGCAGGAACGGAAAGCTTAAGGAAGAGGACCTGAAGCAGTTAACAATAAGTCAACTCAGCGGGTCCTGTAAGCGCACAGGTAGGTTCGATGGTCCGACACCGGTGGGGTAAATGGTAACCCGCCTCCCCCCCTGCTTTCAGCTTTTAGGGGAGATGGGGAACTGGGGGAAATGGTCCCGACCTAGGTGACTGATCACCTGTCCGGCTTCGCTGGTGTCCCCCTATAAATAATAATAATAATACTATAATGCAACACTGACCTTCTCCAACTCCTTTTTATTTTCCAGCTGCTTCTGCCTGTTCAATGCCTCAAGTTCTTCTCTGGACACAGTCTTCACCCCCTCCTTGGCCAGTTTCTTGGACCACACAAAGGTGTTGGTCAGAGCAGAGTCCCCAAATGGATTGTCCTGGTTGGTGTAGCATTGGTACTCATTGTCCCAGCCCATCCTTTCACGTCTTTTACGCTCCTTTTCTTGCTTTTCTTGCAGTCGACGAGCTCTGTAAGAAGTTGGGAATATTTACTAGATACCTTATATGTCTGGTTCTCTTAAAATAATTAATATTGAATACTCTGGGTCATTCCATGTAACGGGTGTTACAGGTCGTACACCTTTACTTGACGATTAATTAATGATGCAAAAAGAAAACATATCCTTTTTATTAGCTTAACACCCTCCACCTAGGTCTAATTTTCGTCATCCGTATTAAAACTAACAGTAATAGCTAGCAGTAAAGAAATTAGGAACAATATATGTGCGTAACGGGCGTTACACGATTTTGCCTATGCTTTCCGGATTACCCGCAACAAAAGCAAAAGTCTGCGAATTGTGTTTATTTTCGAAGGGAAAAAAGTTGTAAATGCATTTCTAAATAAATTCTAAACATTATAGAGTATTCATATTAAAACAAAAATACACTTAGGATTTTCCATGGACATTTAAAAATGTAACGGGTGTTACAGCTCAATGTAACGGGTGTTACGAGTACGAAATTAAACCAATATTTGTAGTAATAAATGTTTAATTGATCAAATTTTTGGCACTAAACAATATAGGAACTTAGTAGAACTTAGTATCATGCCTACTGCTCTCTAACATCAATATTTTTGGAAAAGCTGTTATAGGTACAGTCCACTTTTAAAACACCGTAAAAAGAAAATAATTGTCAGATTGACAGTGCGCTTTCCGCCGCCCGCGCCGTTAAAAAGGAAAAGTTTTAAGCAGCCGCATTATTTAATATTTTTAATAATTTCTTATAACTTTTAAAGCATGCCTCGTACGTGTAACACCCGTTACACGAAAAGTACATTTGTTTATTTAGCTACTGAGTTAATGTACGCATCATAAAATACATCGAAGATTTTTAGATTCAACAACCATAAACCAGCACAACCAACCTTTTATTAGTGTTAATAAAGTCATATCAAAAATTTGTAACACCCGTTACGTAACGGGTGTTACCCATCATTCCTCACCAATATTTCACAAATAAATAAGCTGAACATCAAATCAATAGAAAATATTAACAATTCTTAATCATAACCTTACTTTCTCAAATGCATTTTATGATGCGTACATTAACTCAGCCGCTAAATGAACAAATGCTCTTTTTTTGTAACGGGTGTTACACGTAAGAGGCATGCCTTAAAGGTTAAATAAATCTAAGAAATTATTAAAGTATTAAAATAATATTTCAGGCACTGTTTGCTTAAAACTTTTCCTTTCTAACAGTGAAACGCGCAATGTCAATCTGACAGTAGTTTTCTTGTTTTGGTGTTGAGAGTTTTGATAAAAATAAACTACCATCAATCGTATACAGTAACCAGACTTTGATATGTAAAAACAGAATAAATTCGAAAATAAATTAAAAAATTAAGGGTGGTCTATTAAAATATAGGCTTTTATGATTATCCTAAGACACATTTTCTTTTAAAATCAGCATTTTAAGAAAATATGTTGTGGTATCGTTTTCCATGGAATGACCCCTCTTTAGTATTAATCCATATATCTTTGGCCAACATAGAATTACTATTATAAACAAGAGTAACGGGACTCAACGCGACATTTATTATGTAGGACATTATGTACTTACAGCATGACGTTTCGGCTATGTTGCTATAGCCAAAACGATATAATAAATATAGAATTACTATAACATGAAAAAGGTTTATTTAAATAACTTCCCATAGAAAATTTACTATAGGGTATAATGTGAAAGAACAATGAAAGAAGATTCCCTAGAAAGTATTATGGTTGTAAATAAAGGAGAAAAGACCACCAAGAATTTACCTTTTTTCCTCGGGAGTTTCATTAGCTTTCATCAACTCTTTTTGTTTGCTTCTCTCTTCTTTCTGTCTCAACCGTTCAGCTTCCAATCTCTGCAGCAGCTTCAACTCATCCTCATCAGTGTCACTGCTGGAACTGCTGCTAGAAGATGAGTGTTTCTTCTTTTTCTTCTTGGTCTTTTTCTTGTGCTTTTTATCTTTCTTTTTTCTGTCTATACTGGTAGATCTATGTTTGGATAAGGCAGGTGACAACGACCGAGATCTAAGCTCTTTACTTCTCGCCACTTCGTCCCTGCGACGTTCTACTGATCTACTTTTAGAAAAATCCCTATATCGAGACGCTTCATGCCTTGAAGACCTGCAAAACATAATAAAGAACCATAGGAAAACGGAATAAATGTATATATATATGTACGGAATAAATGTACATGCACCTATAGTTTATTCATTTTATTACTCACATTTTTGCCTATTTTAGAATATTGATATCTAATCTAAATCTTTAACTGATGATGCACACAACAACACACAATAAATTAAATTAGAAAAGTAGAAAACTATTGAAACACAACCTCTTCTCTACACAAATCGCTTCAAAACCAAAACAATTATTTTTTTTGACCAATTTCCTCTCAATTTCACACCAATTTGTTTGTTTGACGCAGGGCTGCCAGTTGAAAATTTTAAATTATACGGCCAGGTTTCTGAAATTATACAAAATCACGCCTCATTATACATGAACTTAAAAATAACGATAACTGTTATGTAGTAAAATAAGATATTTTTTTTCACGTTTTTCTTGATTTTCACAATGATGATTGATTATTATGTGGGGCCACATTAGCGGTGGGTACGCTAAAATTATCGTTGTCGAGCATACGCGATGTTCTTGTCTACTCACTAGGCGGGCAAAGATTCGTGTCGCGTTGGCGCGCTAAATCTACGGGCTATCACGATAAACCAGCCAAGTGCGAGCGATATTTATTTCATCATCGTCTTTTCAGCCGTACGACGCCCACTACTGTGTATTTATTTTACTTTAATTTAATTATTTAGGTATTTTTAAAGTGAATTTACAACTAAATACTCAGTGAATATTTTAAGCGTCTACCTGTTGCCGTTATTAATATCGAGCAAAAAGTCCAAAAAAAAATTGTTTGTTGTAATGGAGCCCCACTTCAATATATTTTTAGATATGTAACAGTGTAGCTATCACGGTTCATGAGCTTAGAATAATAAAATGTTATTATTCTAAGTTCATGGGATACAGCCTGGTGACAGACAGACGAACAGTTGAGTCTTAGTAATAGGGTCCTGTTTTTAGGTACGGAATCCTAATAAGGTTCAGCATACCATAAGTCACATCTGCTACTTTCTTTCAGATAAGTAGTCTGCTACAAAACATAGTAATAATTCTCATCGGAAATCCCTTATATCGGAGCGAGAAATCGGAATAGCCTTAGGTATTATTTGATTTTATTACAATTTATTGTAGTTTATTAAAAATCTTACCTTTTTATTTGAAGTTGCTTTATTTTATCATTAGGTATTATATTTCATTTCCAAACAAAACTACAAAGTAGCAAAGCACGTTTGTCCGGCTTCATAGTGGACGACACTGAAGTGACGTAGGTGTAGCCACCCAAGCGGATATTGTTGCGACAAATCAGTTTGATGCGCCGACGACACTGTCCCGATAACATCGTCTTGTCGCGATGTACTACGCGTTGTCGGCCACGCTTATCGCGTTGACCCGATAATTCGCCGTAGCCCGCTAATGTGACTCCAGCATTGGAAATCTCATCAGGTTATCCCTTTCTTGTGTATAGAAAAGAAAGAGGACATTGCATTTTGTTGCCAATTTGTTAACGTCAATGCTTTATGAAACTGCGTTATGTTTCGCGGAAAAAAAATCGTGTACAAATAAGTATAAAATTATACATTGAGGTTGATTATACATAGAAGATACATAAGACCTTCAAATTATACAAGAAATGTATAAAAATATACAATCTGGCAGCCCTGGTTTGACGTGACGCTGGTTTTAGTCACAGGTCACCATGAAGTTTGACTTAATACTCTGAGGTAACCAAAAAGCTTAGACTAAATACTAATTACCTCAGAGTATTAAGTCAAACTTCATGGAGGTAACTCAGTATTAAGTCGAGCTTCATGCAGGTCACAGTCACAAATTATATAGACTGTTTTAGTTTGACGTTTGACGTGGTTTGACGCATAGATGTATTATTCCTATAGATGGATCACAAAAATAAGCTATAACTCACCCATCCTTTACCCCTTCTAACACTATCAAATTGTCATAAGATAGAAAGAGACATACATGTTAATCTGTTGCGTCGTAATTAGTGAATGTCTCCATTTTGACTATGCAATGCTAGATGATGATGATGCAATGATAGTGCTGTGGTTTTTTTTATAACAAGTTATCGATAAAAGATGTAAAAATAATTTGAATGCTATGCGATACATAAAATTACAATGTATATGTATATATCGCAGGCGTATTGTATATTTCACCGTATTACATAGGTAGCAACTAGCTGTATTGGAAAACAGCACCGCATTGTAATGCGGCGGATTCAAGATACGTCGTATTCAATACGGCTGATCGAAAGTACGCCGCATTGAATAGAGCTGTTCGCGATTTTCAATGCGGCTAGACTTAATGTAATTGGGCGGTTCATAATCCGCTTTTCTGTCAGTTTTAGTACTAATCGTGTTCAAAGTGCTCACGGCCTTAGAATTTTGTTTATGCTATGAAACTTCAGCATAGGTCGAATATGGCAAAAATTTCTTCCCTCCAGACAAAAGCGCACGCTCAGCTGATCGATCTAGTGTGGCAGAATATTTTTTTTATATTTTGACGTATGCTATGGTCCAAAGAGAAAGTTGTTCAGCTTCATGGTCTAAGCAAGCCCTTTAATTTTGAATCGGTGCCAAATATGAATTAGGTACTATAATAAAATTATACTTGAGATCGATGGCTCATTGGTACGCGGATTCTGCATCCGGTCGTTGACGTTAAGCAACATTCGTTGCGGTTGGACATCTGAATGGTGACCAAAACTTTATTATCTCGGTCTCCTCTGTGCTTCGGAAGGCACGTTAAGCCGTTGGTCTCGGTTGCATTAGCAGTCGTTGGCACCCTCACCCACCAATACGCATTGGCTTCGCGTGGTGGGTTATGGCATTAATGGCCCGTTCTACCTGTGGTGTTTTCTTGCACAGGGAAGGCCCAGCAGTGAGGACATTAATATGATAATGATGATAATTATACTATTTATACTAGGAGGTGTAGTCGTAAAACTGAACGAGATTTCTAATCAATTTATTAAATTAAAAAATCTACTGAATGATATCAAGTAAAAAAATACATTTCATGCTAATTTTTATACTTTTAATGTATTCAATTTTTTAAGTATAAATCCACAATTTATGCATCAACACAATAAGTGCATCGAGCAGATTCTTGTTTGTTGCGAAGGTCTCCAATCGTCGCCTTTTCTTACGTTTCTTATTTACGTTTCCTTTACATCGACGGCGGCGCGGCGGTGGGAAATCTGTTTAGAATTGAGAAAAATTAAGTTTAAATACAAAATTGTTAACACTACCATTTTTTTATCGATATTACATAATAAAATCGGACTACAACACTATCAGGTTGGTCAAATGTCAAAAAATCCCAATTGGCTTTAAATTATATATTTTTAGCCTAAATACACCCGATTTTCTTCATCCAAGTCAATGTTAAACTGTATATACACGTACAGCGATTTAGTTTTTGCAAATACGGACCAGTAAGCTATAAAAATGTGTTCGCAAAAACACAAAACAATGAGTGTGACTTACCTCTGAAATGATATGTGTTCATTATTCTCTTTCAAAACACTCACTCTGCTTGAATAACTGGGCACAGTACAGGCCATTCTTAACAAACAACAGATTTACCGCAACACACCATCAAATCTTTCTATATTTTTGTACAAAAAAAGCTTTTCATTCTGAAGCATTTGTTAACCAGCTGGTTAACAAACAAACATGACGTTTACTTTCAAGTGGCGCGCCGCTCACTAAGACGCACACGTTGGGCTATTGTTATCTCTTTTTAACACACGACATGTCGCCATTTGAGAGACGAGAGTCGATTATAGAAGGAATTGTTCATTTTCTTATGCTCCATCTACAGGAATAATACATCTATGGTTTGACGTTGACGTGGTTTGACGTTTGACGTTTGACTGACATTTTTTTTTTTTTTTAATTATTACTTTAACGGCCTTGACATGCCATACAGCCAAATCTAAAATTACATATTCTTATATTAGCTAAAAACTTATCTATTACAATATTAATAACTATAAATTAGTGCGAATACTTATACATAAACTAACAAACTTAAAGTATTACAAAATGTTCAGATAAAGTTAAACGTGGAAACTATGAAATCGTAAATGCATTCGTATGTTTCTTCTTTTTGTAGCAGCGATTTCAATCATTCACAGACAGGGCAGGGTACAGGGTTGCCATGTGCGAAAAATCGAGAATCGTGGCTCGTGGAGGGGGGCTACCGGCTAAGAAATATGGATATGGATATGGGCTTCAACTGTCATTTGAATTCCTTATTTTGATAGATTTTTGCAGCTTCGTTCTGTTGAACGTTGCTAGCTAGTTCTCGTTATACCCGACGTCACAAAACAAGGAACTGTTTGCGGCTATTTTCTTAAGAAAATTGACGTAAAGTTCCTAAAACGTATGAAGTTCATATCCATAAAGTTACGCGTCTGTTCACGAGTAAAGTATACAGCCCCCAGTACAGGATGGCCGATCATGGTCGACGACCATGACCAATACATCGTACATTGACACTTTTGAACGAACAAGTTTAAAAAGGTTCTTTCAAAAGTGTCAATGTACGATGTATTGGTCATGGTCGCCGACCATGATCGGCCATCGTGTACTGGGGGCTTACGACCTTCGAGCAACGTGGGTCTTCCGTCCGGAAACGGAAGACCCGCGTTGCTCGAAGTATACGACAGTGTTAAGCCCCCAGTACAAGTTGGCCGACCATGGTCGGCGACCATGACCGGCGATCATTTAGTGACAGTGTTCACACGATCGCCGGTTTCATTCTGCGTTGGACTGGCCGTGAGGATGGATGTGTATGCAATGACGGCTTATGCAATTTACATTTACAGCGCTTTTAATTCATTAAGAAAATTATTCTATATTAATAGAGTCTGGATATTGTATAATATGTCTAGATAAATGTAATTATGCATTAAAGTAATAAAAGACATATTTATCATAACACCCAGACACAGAAAAAACAAATACTTACATCATATCAACATTTCTTGGGCGGGGATTGAACCCAGTATAATAATAATAATGTAATAATAACGTTTGATTCATTTTATTTTTATTTACTTAATTTTAGATAACAAAACAGAATACTCCTATACATCTTGTGAATTTAAGTGTATTTTATTATCATTTGAATAAAAAATATATTTTATCAAAGATATACAACATCACGGATATTTTTGACAATGTAATATGCTCCACAAAATGGCCTGCGGGGCTACCGCGTAACTTTATGGGTATGAACTTCATACGTTTTTGGGAACTTTAGGTCAATTTTACAAAGAAAATAGCCGTTTTCAGTTTCTTGTTTTGCGACGTCGGGTATAACGATAACTAGCTAGCAACGTTCAACAGAACAAAACAGCTAAAATCTATCAAAATCAGGAATTCAAATGACAGTTGAAGCCCATACCCATATCCATTTTTCTTAGCCGGTAGCCCCCCTGATTGCGAAAAAAAAGAATAAATCTAAAATATCCTACACGTCAGTCAACGCAGAAATATTCAGATGAACTGAATGATCGGCCAACGTGTGAACGCTCTTTGTGGCCTGCGACAAACTCCCTTTGAATCGTGCACGAAAAACCGACACGGGACGGATCGCCGGCGATCATTGCTCACAGTCAGCAATCACACGCAAACCGGCTACCTACCGCAAACCTAGTTCTGCCTAGTGCGGTCTTACCTTAATTTCAATTGCTAGTTGTCAATGTCAGTGTCAGTGTCAGTCATGAGTCAAATCTGACAGTGACATTTCATTTCTTTCGAATGAAATGTGAAAACGAGACGAGTGTAAACAATATTTTGTGTTTTATTGTAAAATGTATTGAAAATATTTCTACAATTTTTAAAAGACATTTCTGGCTACTTTGCGTGGAGTATTACCTATCAACATTGATCAGCCTTTATATGAAACAATTTCTTATAAGTTTCGAGAAAGAGAAGTGACCATACTGCTAGATACTTTCGAAAATGTCCTTCTTGCGGGGCTCTGAAAATTATGTATGGTGTACAACAAGTGTACTTGGTAAGGGGGCCACAGGGGCAGTCTTTCAGGGAGTGAATAAAAACAATGGAGAGCCCGTAGCGGTAAAGACGTTCAACCAACTCAGCCACATGAGACCTCACGATGTCCAGATGCGAGAGTTCGAAGTACTGAAGAAAGTGAAGCATGAGAATATTGTTAAGTTATTAGCCATCGAAGAGGAACAGGAAGGGCGAGGGAAAGTCATTGTAATGGAGCTGTGCACTGGTGGCAGCCTGTTCAATATTTTAGATGACCCTGAAAACACTTATGGTCTGCAAGAACAAGAGTTTCTACTGGTACTAGAACATTTAACAGCTGGTATGAAGCATTTGAGAGACAACAACTTAGTACATAGAGATTTGAAGCCAGGTAACATTATGAAATACATAAATGAAGATGGCACAACAACATATAAGTTGACTGACTTTGGGGCAGCCCGAGAATTACAGGAGGAAGAACAATTTGTGTCCCTTTATGGTACAGAAGAATACCTCCACCCAGATATGTATGAAAGAGCAGTGCTGCGGAAACCAGTTGGCAAGAGTTTTGGAGCTACAGTAGACCTGTGGTCTATAGGAGTTACACTTTACCATGTGGCAACCGGGCAGCTGCCTTTCAGACCATATGGAGGCCGAAGAAATAAAGAAACCATGTTTTATATTACTACAAAGAAAGCCTCTGGAGTCATAGCAGTATGTTACTTAATTATTTAATAGTTATTTGTTTTACAGTGTTCATTAAATCATATTATTCTGTTTTTAAGGGTACACAAACAACAGAAAATGGTCCCATAGAGTGGGCAAGAGAGCTCCCGGCACACTGCCAGCTAAGTGTGGGGCTCCGCAAACTGGTGACTCCGCTGCTGGCCGGCCTCCTGGAGGTGGATCCACACAGAATATGGAGCTTTGACCGATTCTTCTCCGAAGTGCAGATGGCTACATCTACTACCCCTGTGCACATATTCCATGTGAATAAAGCTTCTAGTATAAAGGTAAGGCTCATTTTTTTGTTTTATTTTACTTTGTATGTAGGCTTTATCTAAAAATGGGTGGCTAGAACTAAAGTGTTAAATAGAGTGACATAATTCTTTTCATATAAAATATTGCCCCCATTTTGACCCTCTGAAACAAATAAAAAGTTATATTTTTTCAGTAATTACAGTAATTGACATACATTACATGCAAGAGCTTTTATACTGTTTATTTATGTTAGTTTTTTATGTTTTTGTAAAGTGAATGTTTTATGACTTGTTGGTGTTTTGAAAGGAAGGTTCTTCTGTAAACCAACATGTGTATCAATAAATAAATATAAACTGAAACCAGAAATAAATTTCTACCACACTAAAACTAATTTCTACTTCACAAAAACTAATTTCTACTACACAAAAACCAGTGGTTGGCCCCAATATCCTTTTTGGCCTAGTTTGCATTGGTAACAAGGAGGAAGTACAGCTGTCGATACAATCCGAGCGAGGGCGATTATAAGCCGCCCGCCGTCACGCCACTAGCGCAGCCTTGCCGCAGCGCATCCGCACGCAGTATCGCGGCTGCCATCTGATGTAGATGAGGGTGCGACTTCGCAACAGTATTTGCGATTTGAATCTGAATATGATGTAAATCCTCAACTCAAAGTCGACGAACTGATGGTTTCCTGAAGTCAATAATCGCCGTTAGCGAAAAACCGATAACTTTCGGTGGTGACTATCTATATTGACGGCAATTTGGCGACTGCTAGTTGACTGATCATCATCATGTCAGCCGAACGACGCCCACTGCTGGGCATAGTTGACTGATATTTATATCTAAATCTTTAACTGATGATGCACATAATTTCAAAAACAATTAAATTAAAAAAGTGGCGAAAGTAGTAGCTAATTAAAAGAAATAAAAAAAACACTTTTCCAAACTGCACGGCATTCTTTTCCTTCTTGAAAAAACAACTGTTTTCAGTCTGTCGCAACTTTGTTTGCTTTGTAAATTCATACAAGGTCGTTTTGTTATTAAAAAGTCATTAGTGTAGACCGTAGATGAAGGTTGAATAGATTGAAAGACTATAATTATAGAAAAATGGAAAATAAAGTATTAAGAAAAAATCGACCCGTCTCAAAACCAGCTCCGATGGGACTCGAACCCACGACCTTTCGCTATCCGGGCGACTGCTCTAACCACTGAGCTACGGAGTCGTTACGAGAAGCGTCGAATTTATCAAATACTTCTTACACGCTGTATAGCCAGCGTTAATTTCATCAATGTGAGGATATTACTACACCCACACGCGAAAGAAATACCTTTCCAGATATTTGACAAATAAGTAAAAATTTAAATGACTATAATTATGTTAGGAAAGGTAATTTGCTAGGTACTTAAAGTTCATTAAACTTAATGGTGACATGAGCTACTACATCGTGTCCGGTTACTGTAGGCCGGCGGCGCGGCGGTGTAACCCACATTTAGTGTAACAATAGAGCTCTGCATTGTCTTACGCGTGCCGCCTTCAATCATTACTTGCCGAAAGCACGCGAACGCACAATATGTAAAACTATATATATTTAAAAAATCAGAAACAAACAAGGAAATCATCACATACCTACTTATATTTCTTATCTTACCAACCTCAACAAAAGTTAACTAGATCAGCCTGCCTAGCATGACCATCATTATATTACGCGATATGATATGATACGTAATGCTGTCTTGGTTACCCCACTAAAATGTAAGCAAGATATAGGCTCTTAATCAAGCGTCAATAGTCGATAAAAGCCGCTCACTGGTTTCGTTCAGGTGTTTGTGGCTTGCAAATGCCCTTGCTTGCATGTACGTACGTAAATAAATACGTAAAAGATATGAAATTGTAATTAAATTACGCAATGCAAATGTAATTGGCTTGAGTAACAACGTGACTAAATAACTAGTCTACGTTTGTTTTTCGTAATATCGTTTCTTCTGCTCTCAATGGACCATGGCAGCCTTGAACCAATACCCGATAGTTCATGAGTCTTAGTTAACTTGCAAAAACTGAACAATTTAATGCTCATGCCGTAATACCAACAAAACAAAATTCCGAAAACACATTTGTTCATGGTTTGGTGACCACTGCATGTTATGTGATCACCATTAGATGAAAAACCTCATTTGGGTTAAGTATTAGAAACTTTCACTTAAAAATTGTACGTTAGTACATTATAACTCAATGTAAAAAGTGATATTTTTGAGCCGCCTCATGTGGCGTTTACATTACGCAATCCTTTTATGTTGGTATGTGGTTTGAGGAATTAAAAATTTCGCTATTGGCATTGTGTTCGTAAACCCGACATGCCGAAACCAATATACGACTTATAATTCCTACTTACATCAGTGAAATATCAGTCTGATCTCATTCGAACATTTGTTTTGTTTACAAAGTTAATGGAACTGACACAGCAGCGGCGTGATGGGAATGTCATGATTGACTTTAAATTATCTAAAGGATTACGCTAGTTTCAACTTCACCATCCCTAGCAAACTTTATCGTGCTCAGATGTTTGCAATTACACGTATTTAAAATTGTACAAGTGTTGTGCAATCATACTTCGTATGGATTAGTTTCACAAACGTACCTACCTACAAGTATGTTTATTGTCTGTCTAAGCTTAGCTTAGAGCGGAGCTTACCTTGATATTGACCAAAGCTTAAAAGGCTGGGACGACATTAGACTACATACTAAATGTGTTAAGGCAGACGCCTTCTCATTGGAGTTTGCTGTTGATGTGTAGCTCGGTATGACTGGACTCTGATTGCGTCACGTCTCGTATATCTCATCATTAGTTATTTCAATTTAACCCATTTGTCCTAGGTGTTCCTGAAGCCCGAGGAGAAGTTCGAGCACCTGCAGACGTACATCCTGGAGCAGACGAGCGTGGTGGCCGAGTCGCAGATCCTGCTCTACAAGGATCGCCTGATGCTCAACGAGATCGACGAGAATACACTCGGTAATTTAAACATTATGTCCTCGTAATACGGTCGACTTTCTTTTATTGAGAACTCACAGTAGGTAGATATTCTCGTGTTTTAATGTTATGAGTATGAGGTAGTATGAGTCCATATAATGTCGCAGCTGGACGCCCGACGAACGGAAGGAAAGCGTTGAGCGATGTGGTAAGAGACGTTGTGTGCCCGCGACATTCTCGGCGTGAGTTAGCCCTGCCATCGCCTCGGTATTAATGCGTATGGTAGAGAGGGTGTAGATACTTGCGGTGTGCAAATACACACGATTTATTTATTTATATTTATTTCATAAATCATGCAGGCTTACAGAAAAGATTTCCAATGCGCCAGCAAGTCAAGAGATGAGGACTGGGATGAAGAAAAATTGAGGAGAGAGAGGAGAGGAGAGAGAGAGAATGAGGAGAGGGTTGAGGATCGTAAGGCTAAACTCGTACGTACCTGAAAGAGGTTCCGGCTAGTTATTAAATATTTGCCCTCTGTTTCGCGAGATCAGAGGGCAAATATTTAATAACTAGCTTTCCGCCCGCGGCTTCGCCCTCGTGGACTACACGACGTTATCCTGCGGGAATGTGATAGTTTTCCGGGATAAAAAGTAGCCTATGTTCCTCTCCAGGCTACAAAGTTTCTGTGTCCCTAATTTCAGCCAAATCCGTGCATCCGTTTTGGCGTGATTGAGTAACAAACATCCAAACATCTAAACTTTCACATATTAGTAAGAAGTAGGATGATTGTAAATACTTGTAAATAGCAACGTGAACGCAAGGAATCGTGTGGCCGCGCCATAAGACATCATTGTAAGAAAAATACTGATGTTTTTGTGACCCTATTTACTTTCTACTAGCGAATACTCGCGGTTTTCCCGCGTAGCTCCCGTTGTGATTGTGTACCGTAATGAATATCGGGATAAAATATAGCCTACTAGCTTTCCGCCCGCGGCTTCGCCCGCGTGGACTACACAACGTTATACCGCTACCGCGGGAATGTGATATTTTTCCGAGATAAAAAGTAGCCTATGTTCGTCTCCAGGCTACAAAGTATCTGTGTCCCAAATTTCAGCCAAATCCGTTGGGCCGTTTCGGTGTGATTGAGTAACAAACATTCAAATGTCTAAACTTTCACATTTATAATATTAAGTAGGAAGTAGGATGTTAATCAGGGATAATGTAGCATTCTAAAAGTGAAAGAATTTTAGGAATCGGTTCTTTTGTGTCTATTCATTACTTACATACATACAAATCTTTCCTCTTTATAATTTAGTATATATTAATTTTGTAAGGGGTTAGATAACTTTTCCCCCTTAGCGGGGCTGTGTGGTGCGGGCAACGGCCTGGAAGCTGTTGCCCGCATCACACTGTCCCCGCCCACCGGCCTGGGGAGGTGGCCACGCTTGCTCGGCCACCTCCCGCCACGTAGGGGCCCGGAAGGCCGAGCCAACCGTCAGTCGTAGGAGGAGCTTGCCACCTCGGGCCCTCCACATTATGACCTAATTGACGGCGGAGAGAGCAAGAAGTGAGGGGTTTAGTGGGTATTCCCTCTTCCTGATCCCCCATCGAGTATCTGACACTGGATGGAGGATCAGGAAGTGACCAGTAGAGTCCCACATAACCAACGACGGCACACCGCACGCGGACGGGGTATGGTATGCGTAAATGCATTCCCCTCACTATAAAAAAATGGATTAGGGAACCTTTACGCGGCTACTTAAAAATAATATACGTCTGCCGTTACTAAAACACTTAACGACCGCGTGTTGCTAGGTAAGGAGTACCCGGAGACGACGGCAGAGAAGCCGCTGCTCCTGTTCAACAAGAACAACCACAACGTGAGCCTGCCGCCGGAGCCCGACGCGCCCAAGTTCCCCGTGTTCCCCAACATCGTGTCCGTCGAGAACGACGCCACGCAGGCCAAGGTCAGTGCAGATGTTTCTATCGAATCCTTGCTGTTTGCGAGGATTGCATTGTCGTCAGCAAATGTAGCCGTGGTTACCCCTTGTTTCTGGTAGGTCAGCAGTGTAGATGCAATATAAGACGTGGCCAAGGACAGATCCCTGTGAAACTCCCGCCATTGTTTTGGATAATGAATAGCTCTCCGTCCTCTTTAACCTAGAAAATTCTGTTCGTGAGAAATGACTCCATTAATAGGTAGTAGCTATGCGGTAGAGATGATTTTATTTTGTACACTAGTCCTCTGTGCCACACTTTGTCAAAGGCTGCCTGGATTCCAAAAATACAGCAGAGCAGTATTCCTTTTTTTCAAATCTGTCTTGTCACAGACTCGATGCACTTGTTCTATTGTAGAATGGTGTTGTCTGAAGACAAACTGGTGTTGCGGTATTACTTGGTTTTCGTTGAGAGTATAGTTAATATTCGGCTCAAGAGAATCCTCTCAAATATTTTGGATAGCACAGGCAACAGGCTTATGGGTCTATACGATGACGCGTCTTCCGATGACTTTTTTATTTTTTATTTATTTAAAGGAAACCTGGCTGGCCTGGCTTTCCTGGCTTTTGTGTCATAGTTACTGTAGATACCTTGCATAATCTGGGAAAATATTGTACTCGAAGCAGCCCGTTAAAGAGAACGACGAGAAAAACTAAGGCAGTCCTGGGAAGTTGCATGAGCATGATAATGTCTTTTGTAATAAGATCGAAACCAGGGCCTGTATTGTTTGTTTTATTGTTCACTAGCTGACCCAGCGCGACTTCGTTCCCGTGGCCCTACCCCCTACTCCACCCTACCCTACCCGTACTCTACCCCTACCCTACCCCTACCCTACCCTACCCCTACGCTACCCCTACCCTAACCTCAGTGGCGTGCATTGCATATAGGCATTTAAGCAGTGCCTACCTCGCAAAATCGAAAAAATTACCATTAAATTTTAGTATCCGTGCTCCCCAATTATTATTGGTTGAGCTTACTAAATTATGATACTTACCAAATTTTTATTACTTATAACCACTGACCTCTATTTATTCGTGCATAAAACAAAAACTTCCTTCATAAAAAACGCGCAGTGCGCGACAGTAGGCAGTTGCCCGTCTGCCTACTTGAATCCTATACAATTTACTATCACTGGCATTAATATTTTTTATTTAAATGAATACGACGAAATAAAAATGTCGTACTTCCCACGCGTAATACACTGACGTTCGACCTTCGCAATTTATCACCCTTAAGTAGGTATGCCTACAAAAGCACCGGCGGTGTTTATATTTAGTTTTGCTTTTTGTCCAAAGATGGCTCTGTACGTTTCTACATGGCGGTGATACTTTGTTTACTCTATTTACATATTTTGCTACCTACCTCCTGTTGTCCTTAATTTAATTGTTGTACAGTATACATTGCCGTTATACTTCGTTCGTTGGAATCGTTGGTGGTTTTATACACTGACTAAGGCACACGCCACATCACATAGATAGTTGGTGAGAAAATTCTTTGAAAGTTTGAATATTCAAAAAATTTTTTTTGCAATTCTGCCTTGCCTATAGATTAGGCACCACGCGGCGTATAGTGCCTACCTATTCTGAAAAGCAATGCACGCCACTGCCTAACCTACCCCTACTCTACCCCTACCCTACCCCTACCTCTACCCTACCCCTACCCTACCCTACCCTACTCCTACCCTACCTTACCCCTACCCTTCACGTTCACGCGTGATGTCGTGACCAAGGGAAATAGGGATTCATTTTTATATATATAGATTAATGATCCTCTTCAGTTCCCCAACTGTGACTGGTCGTGGTGGAAAGGACAGTTGGAGTTCCTGCTGCAGTGTACATTCAAATTGTCGGACAGAAGACATACTTGCAGGTGGAAATGAGGCCTCAAGATGGCTGATAACTTCAAGAGAGAGTTATCTGTCGATTTTGTGGCTGTTAGATTTTCTAATTTATTTTTCTCGGGCTCTCATAGCTAATGATAGACGTATTAATGGTTAGGATAACAGGAGTATGGTCAGAACTACCGTTTGGGCACGATTCGTGCTCGCAACTGCATTACCAAAAATGCCGACTTGCAGTTGGTCCGAGACGCTATGTCACTACAAGCACAGATTACTAAATAGTAACAGATACTGCACTCCGTTAAGTTATTTAAATGAAAATGAAAAAAATAAATAGCAACTCTAACTATACCGCAATAAAGTGGAATTCAGCTTGTACGGCGCAAATTACGAACGGCCACTCGTTGCATCTTTCTATCGCATACATTCTAGCTCTTTTGCGGACCTAATTTCTATGGATTTGCGCACAAGTACATCGAGTGACAGATGCCTGCTACAAATTGTCGTTTTGTGTAGACGGCGTGCAGCGTGGGGCACGCGATCAAGCGGCGCGTGGAGGCGCTGTGCGCGGCGTCGCTGCTTTGCGCGCTGTGCGTGCGGCGCTGGGGCGCGCTGGTGGCGACGCGGCTGACGGCGGCCGCCGCGCGCGCGCGCGCCGCCAGCCTACACGCCGAGCGTTTGCACGACGCCGCGCGCGCGCTCGACCTGGCCGCGCGCCGCGGGCTCTATGCGCCGCCCGCCGCCGCGCACGCCAACGAGGTAAATGTGTAGTGAGTGCCCGCTCTGGTTGAGCGTCGGTCGGGGCGGGGCGGGCAACGTTCATGATAAACAAATGCTTTCGCATAGTGGTGTCCTGAGTAGCGGCCGGAGCGTCGGCAACCACGGGCTGAAAGCTGCCCGCCCCACGCTCAACCAGAGCGGGTACTCTGGCCGTACACTTAGCATTTGTTTATCATGTTCAAGTTCAACGCTCAGTAAGCCCCATGCCGGCTGTACACGTTGGCCCAACCATTGGCCAATACATCGTACATTGACACTTTTGAAAGAACGTTTTTAAGCTTGTTCGTTCAAAAGTGTCAATGTACGACGTATTGGCCAATGGTTGGGCCAATATGTACAGCGGCCTTAACGCTCCAAAGGTACTATAGTCTGTCCATATTATTAATGGTTTTTTGACAGCTCGATGACTGACAAGTTTAGTGATGTCCTAAAGATTCTCGAATGTGATACCATTCCGATGGTACTAGAATCATTAATCAAATTAAGTACTTAAACGTGTTAATCGATGTCGATAAAGGTTCATTTTGATTTAATATTATCATAGCGTCTTTATTTGTTATAATCGTAAAAATTATATATATATATATATACAGGATATTTTTTTTATCAGTGCACAAATTTTTAGGATCGACTCAGAATCGGTAAGTGAACAACTTTCTCCTAGAAACATAGGTCGAAATATGACAAAAATTTTTTGACCTTTCATACAAATCGGACTGATCACGTGATCGAATTAGTATGGGAAGTCCAAAAATTTTTGTCTTATTTCGACCCATGTTTCTAGGAGAAAGTTGTTCACTTATCGATTCTGAGTCGATCCTAAAAATTTGTGCACTGATAAAAAAATTACCCTGTATATATACAGGATAATTTTTTTATCAGTAGATGGCGCTACTAGCCACGCAAAAGATCGAGTCCGTACTTTAAAAAAGATTAAAAATTGAAAAAACCATTTTATAGTGCTTAAAGTTTATTATTACATCTAAGTTACAAGTATACAGTGCTACAAGTGTTACTAAGAAAATCCTCACAGTGTAACATGTTTTAAACGCTACTTAAAATATTGTTGCTGTCCACCAAGCAATATTACAAAGTAAGTGTAGAAATAAACACTCAAAGTGACGTGATCTAAATAAAAATAAAAGTTAAAGTTTTAAAAAAGGAAATATTTCGTCATAATTAATAAAATAACAGTGCAAATACAAAAAAACAGTGAAATAAGGTGCATAGTGATCGTTTGTCAGATTTAAATAAAGTAAACAATTGACAGCTGACTCATTGTTACCTATCAGCTGACCGAGTTTATTGCTCCGTGAAAGACTACTAGCGACATCTGGCGTAATCATATGAAAAAACACTTTAGTATAGTCAACATCAAAGCACACTAGAAAATTTCACATAATAATAGCGATGGAACCAAATTGCAATAAATGCAAAAAGAAAATCCTAAATCGCGAATTTATATTATGCATGAACTGTATGTTTAAATATCATTTAAATTGTGAAAATATTACAACCAAAAGATTTAATTTAATGACAAATGAAAATAAATTGACATGGAAATGTGACAAATGTATATGTGAAAATCAAATTGACAACTGTATGAAAAAAAATTACAATTATAGAATAAATATATCCACGAGCAACTCATTCGAATCTCTGTCGGATGTCGAACACACAGACAATATTATGTCAACTTCGCAAAGTAGCCGAATAAATAGTAGTTGCCCAGATTTACGACGAATAAATATTGAGGAAAGATTAGAATACTTAGAAAAACGAAATATGGAACTGAAGGAGAAATTACTTATAGCAGAAAATGAAATTGAAAATATTTTATTGGAAAATACTAATCTTAAAAATAAGTTACTGACTATAGAAAACAAAACAAAATATCTGACAGAAATATGTAATACAAGTCAAAAGAAAAATGTAACATTAAGAAGAAGCAGAAGGAACTTGAACAGGACGGTTTTGAATTTCGAACAAGACGAAAATGATATTAACTCTGACCAGTATGCAACGCCATCTATAATACATGAGAGTAACTACCAGATTGAACCCGACAACGATAACGTGCCAAATCAGGTGTTGAATAGTTTACCCAACCATTTACTAGAGGTCACTAGTGGTATGATAAACAAACAGAAAAACATATTCATTATCGGTGATCAGCAAGTATGTGGTCTAGCTGAAGAACTAAGGAAGGCGAGATGCGGTAGATGGAACGACGAGTACAACGTTACTAGTATAGTTAAGCCTTATGCATTAAGCTCTCAAGTACTATCGAGCTGTGATCCTGTACTTCAAACTATGACAAATGATGACGTTCTGGTGCTCTCGGTAGGATCAAATGATAAAAATCCTTACACCATTATGTCAGGTCTATGTAATACGCTGTGTAAATTGAAGAAGGGCAGAATACTAATACTAAGTGTTAGACATAATTATTATTTAAATATCCCTAAACTAAACACGCAAATTAATCAATTAATAAAAAACTATCAAAATTGTATTTACATTGACATACAACAAATATTGACTAAATACCAAAATATGTCATCTTTAAAAAAGAAAATTAGCCTTAAGATAAATGTAGAACTAGACTATCCAAAATATGTAAATGACTATTTAAAAGACTACCAAAAATTAAGAAAGTCATTGAAAAATCCTGTAATTGATAATAAAAATATTACTTGCAATGCGACTTTAGTTAAAAAAGGCACTATTCCATACTATTTTCCTAGGACTAATATTTCAAAAAATAGTGTGACTCCTATAGAGACTAGCCCAAAATTTTTTCGTGCCTAAAAATAATAACTTTGTAATTCTACATCAAAATATTCAGGGTTTTCTTTCTAAAAAAGAGATTATTGAGGTTACACTAACAGAGCTTGACAGTAATCTATGTCCGGACGTATTGTGCTTTTCTGAAACTTTTGTAAAAAATGGCGAGGAAAAAAATATTTGTTTGCATAATTATGAACTTGCAATACATTATGGACGGAATAAAAAAAGAGGTGGCACATGTATCATGGTAAAAAAAGGTATTATGTTCAAAAAAGTTAACTTATTTGATGAGCTTTCAGTCAATTTTCATTTTGAATGCTGCTCTATCTTAATTCCGCTGTGCAATATTATAGTAGTTTGCTTATACCGTAGCTCAACCGCTACAAACAAACGACATTATGAGCTATTCTTTGAAAAGTTTGAACACTTATTACATAAATACATACAAAAACATCATAAACAAAGAATAATTATTGTTGGGGACATAAATATAAACACCATACTAGATAACAACGTTACTACACAAATCAAAGCCTTACTTAGTAATTATAATCTAATACAGCATATAACCCAGCCAACAAGAGGCTTATCATGTATCGATCACATTTTTAGTAATGTCAAAGGTGCGAAGAGCTCTCTTCTCCCTCTATGCTTATCTGACCATGATACTGCACAGCTACTCAGTTTTCGCATTAAAATAAAACCACCAATAGCTAAACAAGTACACACTTTCAAGAGATGTTACTCAAAGGAAAATATTGCAAAATTTAAAAAACACCTGTCATGCCTCACTTTTTCAGAAGTATACAGCGAGGGAAATCCAAATGAAGCATTTAATAAATTCCATGACTGGTTCTGCCTTCTATATAAGCTATGTTTTCCAGTATGCAAAGTTACTATTAGGACTAACTCAAACCAGCATTGGATTTCCAAAGGTATTAGAAAAAGCTGTGCAACAAATAGAGCACTCCGTTTATGCCACTACAAAAGGAAAACATACACAACTAAAAAGAAATACCTAACCTACTCTAAAACGCTAAAACAATGTATATTACAGGCAAAAAAACAATCGAATAATAAATACATTTTAAAAAATAGAAAAAGTAATGCATGCAAAGCGACTTGGAAAATTATACATCAAGAAACAAATACCAAACTGACATGTAACAACTATATTGAAACTATTGACTATAATGACCAAAATATTTATAACCCAACAGACATTGCTAATATCTTCAATGACCATTTTATTAATATCACTAATGACTCTCTTCCAAAACCAAATAATGACTTTTCCACCGGTAATTTAATAAATTCAATTTATCTGACTCCAGTCGATGAATATTGTGTTAAGAAAAATATAAAGTCTCTTAAAAACACAAACTCTGTAGGATATGACAACATTCACACTAAAGTTCTAAAGGCATGTTCTGAAGAAATAGCCCCTGTTCTAACGTATCTGATTAATATGTCTTTGTCCTCTGGAACCTTTCCAGACAAGTTGAAAAATTCCATAGTAAAACCTCTTTATAAAAAAAATGAAAAAACAATTGTTGACAATTATAGACCTATTACTTTAATATCAACTATGTCTAAGATCTATGAAAAAATCATGCTTGACAAACTCATGTCGTTTCTTGAAAAGTATGGTGTTTTAAAACAAGATCAATTCGGATTTCAAAAGAAGAAATCTACAACCCATGCTATATTTAACTTAGTCAATGAAATCCTAATGAATCTAAATAATAATAAGTACACGACAGCCCTTTTCCTGGACATGTCCAGGGCGTTTGATTTTTGTCGGCATGATGCACTATTAGAAAAATTAGAAAACTATGGAATTAGGGGTCCGGCACTAAATTGGTTGAAAACGTACTTGAGCAATAGGATGCAAGCTGTTGAAGTAGAAAAACTTGACAATAACAATACAACCAAAAAATTTCTTTCGGATTTTAAGGAAAACAAGTTCGGAGTACCTCAAGGGAGTGTTCTAGGCCCTCTTCTATTCCTCATTTATATAAATAACTTGCCAAACTTGACAAAGCACCGCTGCATCTTATTTGCTGATGACATCTCCATTATAGTGACTACAAACAAACATTTGACATTAAATGACCACACTGATGAAATTAACAATACTATGAACATAATAACAAATTGGCTTAAAGAGAATAATTTACTCATTAATATTGACAAAACTTATTTTATGAATTTTAACAAGATACCCCATCAATCATTAAATATAAACTATAAAGGACTAGGATTACACGGCACAGAGTTAACAAAGTTTCTGGGTATAGAGATCGATCACAAGTTGGATTGGAAGCATCATATCACTAGCATATGCAACAAAATAAATAGATTCACTTATGCACTCTATAAACTAACTAAAGTTGCCTCTCAAGGTGCAGCATGTACAGCATACTTTGCTTATGTTGAGTCTGTTCTCCGATACGGTCTAATCATATGGGGCAACAGCACAGATGTGAATAAAGTATTTATTTCTCAGAAGAAATGTATACGGGCAATATGTGGCACTGCACCAGATGAGCCATGTGCACCTTTATTTAAAAAATTAAAAATCTTACCTTTGCCATGTTTATACATTTTTGAAGTTGCTAAGTTTGTTAAACAAAACCAACATTACTTTCAATCAGCACAAGACGTATATCCTCGAAGCACAAGAAATAGAAATAGGTTAGTGTCATCTATTATTCCAAAAAGTGCACGTATGCAAAAAAGTTGTTTTTGGATGAGTTTGTGTATATTCAATAAAATTCCTGAAACAATTAAAGGGCTTATTGTAAATCAATTTGAAAAAGAACTACATAGGTGGCTTATGGCACACTTATTTTATTCAGTGCAGGATTTTCTCACTCATATCAAATGTAAATTATGTACCTAAACATGTTAAGTGAGAAATGCAAAAACACTTATTGGCTTGTGTTGTGTTTTGATCACTTGTAATGCTTGACATTTAAAATCTGATCACACCTGACATTCACAGTATTATTGTTTTATTGTATTAATTTAGTTAGTTTTAGTTTATGACATGATGTTTATTTTATTTATCCGTATGAAAAACTATACTATTGACATTTTCTTTTTTCAATAAAATGTGTTTGTGTGTGTGTGTGACATGCATGACATTTGATTCGGTTGTCTTGTCTATGGCTGTTATATTTATGGTCTGCCATAGACAATATGAACTTTTATTGGCTCTGGTATTTAAGGCCTTCAGCCGTTACAGATAAATAATGTTTCTTTTTTTTTTTCTACTAGAAATTTATTAGATTGTTTAAATTATTTATTTTTATTAATGACTAAAATATTGTAAATTGAAATTAATTTGTCATAAGTACCTAATTAATGTTTGACTTTTGCATGCTACTTTTGTTAGCTGAAGAGGAGAGGCAACACAAAAATTTAAGATCACAAAATGTAACCCTTTTCATGCGCAAAAAAATAAATATATTTCATTTCATTTCATTTCATTTCATATTTCATTTCATTTCAGTGCACAAATTTTTAGGATCGACTCAGAAGCGGTAAATGAACAACTTTCTCCTAGAAACATAGGTCGAAATACGACAAATTTTTTTTTACTTTTCATACAAATCGGACTGATCACGTGATCGATTTAGTATGGGAAGTCCAAAAATTTTTGTCGTATTTCGACCCATGTTTCTAGGAGAAAGTTGTTCACTTACCGATTCAGACTCGATCCTAAAAATTTGTGCACTGATAAAAAAATGATATATATATATATATATAGCGGATACCACACCGTAATTCCCTGGAGGTAAACAAACTCGTAATCACACATGAAAATCCATATTTTTCAGCTATCCATCAAAACCCATTAACAGTTAGACACTGTTCAAACAACGGCGGGAACCGCGCGGTTAAACACGCGATTTTGGTTACACTGCTGTCAATATTTCACAAGTTAATGACCTCGCTGATCCTGAGCGAACAGTCTGAACAGTGTCTTAGACATCTACACGCTACGACACTAATTTTGCTTCACCACTGCTAGGATATTACCACTTTTAATATTAATAAATCACAATAAATAACTAAAAACCGTTCACATTTTCATTACACATTTGATTTGATGTCAGTTGTCATCTTTGATTTATCTATTTGGTCTGTAAAACCATTGCGGCGAGGGTATTGCCCATAGTCCTAATCTAAATTATATTTTGTAGATTTGATGCCTGCTTCCCATAGTTCTCCGAAATTTGGACTATGCGGAGGTAGAAAGTGCTACCTACTCAGTTTCATTATTCGATAGACATTCTGCGATTTCGGGAACAAGTGACGATCGTTCGTGGTTGAAATGCTGCTTTAGTTCACGGGCAGCGCCAAAGAAATTTGTATCGTTATCGCTATGCAATTCCTTACAGTGACCTCTTCTACCTCGAATTGCTCGGATCGCCATGCAAATAAATAAGCATATTTGCCATTTAAAAGACTTGTGCCCACTGCCTTTTGAGGTGCTGCCTGATATCTATGGGTCCCGCGTAATCAACACCACTACACAAAAAAGGTCTGCCAACACTAACATGGGAAGTAGGGAGTTGTGCCATTATAGTACATTGATTTATGTTCAAACGTAGCGATTGCAGAGCGTTCTTTATTTTATTAGGTATTCGAGAGATGTGTAAAAGTGTCGATGCCAGTCTTCGATCAACAATAGTACTAGATGAAGGCTCATGAACTAAATGAAAACTTTACATGGCACTTATTTTTAAATGAAGAAAAAAGGTTACGACTGTTACGATCTTACTTTATAAATGACAGTGTGATGTAGTGATAAATTGTATCACGTTCGTAGAAGAACGTGATATCAATAGAATATAACTATCTCCTTGATAGTTCGAGCTGGCCTTCCCATCTCACGTAGTCTTAAGTATATATATGTAAAGTTGTGATTAAACAGGGGGACTTCTACAATGAACGAGTGTCTTACTTAACATCCCGACCCCACCTCCTTACATGGCGACCGTGACTACAGAATTTTGCGTGGTCATAGAACCCCACTTGGCGACCATTATCGCCTAGCCACCATTCTGTGAAGAAGACAAAATCTCGCGTAGCCATAGTGACCATGATGGGTCATGGAAAAGTTGTGGTAGTGCGTGAACGCGATTCGAGAGCGGGATTAAGAAGCCGTTCAGCTGAAGGAACCAGCTGCACCAAGATGTTTACAAGATGATTACGAAAAATGAAGAAAATCGGCTACATTATGGAAAAGGTTTCGACGTACTCGTTATAAGTGAATTGGCAAAACCGTAAGTTTTAAACTTGGTTTCATAATTATTTTTTTCCTATTATTTTGTAGTTTATTTTTATCGGCAATCTACGGCACTTACTATTTTATGTAAACTTTAATTTGTTGAAAAAAAAATACTTTGTTTTCAAAAAGGTAAATTAAGAAAGTACCTACCTACTTTGTGTATTGAATTTTACAAGGGTTCAACGATAATAATATGTGATAGTTATGTGTTTTTTTTACTCACTTTATACTTAAATATCTCTATTTTTGGAGCTAAGTAATTTAAGATTTGATATTTAACTGTGCTAATTGTTGTTTGTAACTAAAAAAAAATTTACTAAAAATGGAGAAATTTGATCTAGAAGTTGCTTTAGCCTTGATACCTGTGATGACGGGTCAAGAGCATGTAACACATTCTTTAATAAGTAACGTAGAGTATTATAGTAGCATTCTTGAAGCAAATTCTCAACAGTTATTAATTAATTTTGTTCTTAAAACACGACTTTTGAAATATAAATATAATTTTAATTATTCTTACGAAAATGTTGAAAGTTTAATTATTGATATGAAAAAGTATCTTTTACCAATAAAGAGTCACTTAGCAATTTTAAATAAACTACATAACTGCCGACAAGGAAATATGTCTATAGAGGAATTTGGTTTTGAAGTTAATAAATTGTTATTAGATTTAACGTATGCCCAGTCAGTTTATGATTTGAATAAGGAAAAAATTTTGAAGCCGATCAATGAAAAAATTGCTATTCAATGTTTTGCCAATGGAATAAATAATAGACGAATTAGTTTAATAGTACAATGCCGAGAAAATAAGTCATTAAATGATGCCATCCAAGTAGCTTTAGATGAGCATGGTATAATGTCCTTGTGTAGAAATAGTTTCTCTGAAAAACGGCATAACGAAGTTATACCTAAACATAAGTCACATTTTAAAAATTATAATAATTGTAATGTAAGTTTTGTAAATGATTACAGTAAGAAAATAGCGACGATAGGTAGATGTGACGTGAGAAATTCACGCATTCCGCGATGTCCGCGAAGTGACCGTGTTTTGCTGGGTCAGCAGAAACCGACAAAGGTCAATGTTAATATAAATAATAATAGTCGTGTATTAGAAAAATGTTATTATAGTTTTATTGATGACTGCGACGACTTAAACCTGAATGAATTGTTCCACGTAAATGAATCAATTGAAAGTTGTAAGAATAGTTGTAGTGGTAATCGGGTTACTGTGAAACGAGAGAAAAATGTAAATAATTATTGTTTCGTATGTTCCTATGATACAAAGGTAGCATCCAAAAAAGAGCCAGCAACTCCTAGGAAAATAAATTGCTTTGTTGAGTTAGTCCTTAAGGAGAATATTGAAAAGGATATAGACAATTATTGTGAAAATATTGTATCGAAAAATAGGTTATGCTTGTATGATCCTTTAAAAAGCACTATGTATATGAAAAAGTCCTCAATCTCCCAAGGAAAGTTAATTGCGAATGATGTCGCACTATTTTGCGAAACCTTAGGGATAAAAAACCTCATTGTAGATGAGGCACTGTATGATGTTTTTTGTAAGTTTAAAACAAAGTATTATGTTGTGTTCCCAAATATAATAATTAGAAGTAACATGCCAAGTAAAATAAATGGTTGTAATTTTAAAACAAAATGTTATAATGGTTTTATAAATAAAAGAGAGCCAATTGCGTGTAAAAATAGTAGCTTGGTTGATAAGCCAATGCTTACTAAACGTACTTTTGAAAATATTTTAATTAGACATAAGTTTTATAGTAGACGTGATGTAGGCATCACCTAAGTTTAAATTCTATACTTATTCTTAAAAATTAATGGTTTTTTTATGTTTTTTTATTAATGTCTTTAACTCTATAAGTAGGAAATGGTAAAAATGAAATGTTTTTTTATATTGTATTGATAGGATATTTGTTAATTTATTGTGCTATAGAGTTCTTAAGTTAGTATTAAAGATAAATAGTAGCTTTCTTTTCAAGGGAGGGATGCCTGGTCTTTTCAGGGGAGGTGTGATGTAGTGATAAATTGTATCACGTTCATAGAAGAACGTGATATCAATAGAATATAACTATCTCCTTAATAGTTCGAGCTGGCCTTCCCATCTCACGTAGTCTTAAGTATATATATATGTAAAGTTGTGATTAAACAGGGGGACTTCTACAATGAACGAGTGTCTTACTTAACATCCCGACCCCACCTCCTTACAACAGGAACCGTTCCAAGTTTGAAATACCTTATTATTATTGACACTGTCAAAATAATCTACTTATAATTATTTTAATTTCTAGTTTTTTGCATTCACAATGCAATTTTTATTATTGAAAAATGGTATTTAGAAAAAATCGACCCGTCTCACAACCAGCTCCGATGGGATTAGATAGAACCCACGACCTTTCGCTTTCCGGGCGACTGCTCTATCCACTGAGCTACGGAGTCGTTACGAGAAGCGTCGAATTTATCCAATATTTCTTACGCGCTGTATAGTCAGCGTTAATTTCATCAATGTGGAGATATTAGTACCCTCACACACACACATTACTATAAATTATTATTATACTCTCAAGTGGGGAGTATACGCTCGGCCATATCTGTCACTCTAACTATGTATCTAGAACTATGTGTTATTGTTGATCGAGGATGCCAGTAGATGTATAATCGTAAACACATCTTAGATTTCTGCGTGAACTGTCCATATAAATAAAACACTTTCACGGATTTTTTCACGCAATTTATTTAACAACTTGGTTAAATTTTAGTTGTTTTTGGAAGTTTTTTGGTTTATCCGACGTTTCGGCACCTTTCCAGGGGCCGTGGTCACGGAAAACTTTTTTTCAGTTTTATTTAGATGTATAATTTATTTTATTTTTATATTTCAAGGAAAACAAACAGCATATACAAAAATAAATATTAGTTAATAAATTTAGAACAAATTATGCCTTAATCAGTTTTCACAGATAGAAACATCATTACTTACAAAAAGAAAAATAATACAGTAAGAGTTAAAATCTTAGAATACATGCCTATTAATTTTCTAATTACAGTTTTTTTTCCTTTAACTAAAGCTATTAAAAAAGAAGAAAAGAAAGGAAAAACACTAAGCCATATCAACCCTAGGATATAATTATATAATAACTAGCTGACCCGGCAAACGTTGTTTTGCCATATAAATTTTATTGGACACGAACTTCGTATCATCTGCCTGACACAATGTCACTTATTTAAAAAAAAGAAATCCTAAGCGGCAAAAATGTCAGTGATTACATACTCTTTGACATACCTTCTCTTTGGAAGCGGCTAAGAAATGACAGTTGTGTGAAGTATGACAGTTTAACGGTTTTCTATACAAAATTACCATTTTTATTTTATAATTTTCCGGGATAAAAAGTAGCCTATGTTACTCTCCATCTCTCAAATTATCTCCATACCGAAAATCTCGTCGATCCGTTGCTCCGTTTTGACGTGAAAGACGGACAAACAAACAAACAAACAAACAAACAAATAAACAAACAAACACACTTTCACATTTATAATATTAGTATGGATATAAAACATATAACTAAATAATAAATAAATCTTATGTATACCTACCTATATTATAACTACATGTTAAAGAAAAATAATCGCTCGAATGTGTGTGGGCAGGCGCGCGCGCTGTCGGGCGCGGCGGCGGCGCTGGTGGCGCGGCACGCGGGCGGCGCGGCGCTGCGCGCGGAGTGGGAGGCGGCGCTGGGGGCGGGGGGCGCGGGCGGGGCGGCGGGCGCGGGCTGCCCGGCGGGCGCGCGGCTGGCGGCGCGGGCGCGCGCGCTGGTGGAGCGCCTGCGCGACTCGTGGCAGCACCTGGTGCGCGACCGCGCCACGCGCTCGCTCACCTACAACGACGAGCAGTTCCACGTGCTGGAGCGCATCACCGTCGCCGAGACCGGCCGCCGCCTGCGCGCGCTGCACCAGCGGGCGGCGCCCATGGCGCGCGCGCGGGCCGACGCCATCGCCGACTGGTGAGCGCTACATTTGTATTGTATTTGTATTTGTATTTTCTTTATTGAGACAAAAAATATACATAGGTACATTAACAGGTACGTTTCGACGCGCATGTCACTCAAAACATAAAGTAGGTAGCCGCCGGCTGAAAAACAGCGTCATGGCAATGTCGTGTTGTCGTGACATTATGCTGAGCCGGGGACTTTTTCACCACTGCAGTGCTACTCACAAGCTCTCATACAAATTTATGTTCTATGTTGATTGTTTTTTTTTTTTTTCTTCCTCTCTTGTTTAATTACTTATGCATTGCTGTGTGTGAAATAAAATATTTCTATTCTATTCTATTCTATTCTATTCTTAACAGTGTCCACAAGTATTCACACGAATCCTACTAATATTATAAATGCGAAAATTTGTGAATATGGATGTTTATTACTCTTGCACGCAAAAACTACTTAACGGATTTGGTTGAATTTTGGCATACAGATAATAGGTAGCCTGGATTAAAACATAGGATACTTTTTATCCCCATATTTCCTCGTGAACGGGAACCTACAAATAAACATACTTATCACTTTTGTCCACATGCGATGATCCTAAAACATTATCTCTTGCTGCGATAAAACGCTGTCCGCGTTTTTCACTTTAATTAAATTTTCTATCCATTATTCTACCTTCAATTCTTCCTCTAAAAATGCATACGGATCAGAGGCAACTCGCGGTCGCGCTGCTCGACCGCTAGCACACGGCTCGAAGGCGAGGCAACATACTCGCGGGCAATCCGCCTGCCGCGCCCCGTTGTTGCTCGTCCGTGACAACAGCTGCTTGTGCTTTTAACCATTGTACCGCGCGAAACAACATTTGTTATCCAATTCAAACAACAACAATACAAGTTTACAACACAAATAAAACAAATTCCCAAAGCCCGCCAAAAAAAACTTAATTCAAACTTATTTTAACAAAACTTATTTTATTTTACTTTTTCTTCTGGCTCGACACCGAGGCAAACGACGCGGCTCGGTTCACGTCTAGCGAGCCACGCACATCGAGGCGCCTTTCATCATCAGCCTTCAGTAGTTCACTGCTGGACATAGGCCTCCTCCTTAGAGCGCCACAAAGAGTGGCTGTGAATGATGGACTGTAAACTGGGGGGCTACCGGCTAAGAAATCTGGATATGGGTATGGGCTTCAACTGTCATTTGAATTCCTTATTTTGATAGATTTTTGCCGCTTTGTTCTGTTGAACGTTGCTAGCTAGCTATCGTTATCACGTATTAACCTTGGCCCCACCATTTAGCCCCACTGGTGGGTCTACGGTTATTTTTTTTCCTTGTAGACCCACTGCAATAGAGTTTTATATTATGCATTTCAATGTGTCAGTTTCCGTGGGTACACGGGAAATTGCCTCAGGTAATTTCTTTCCCCGTACACCCACTGCACTAGGCATATGGCAAATATGCATTTTTTATGCTTTTATGACTATAGTTTCACCGCCATGCCCCACTTAACACAAAATTAAATAAAAACAAAAATATAAAAACTTATTTTATTAAACAAAATATAGGTTCTCCTTTATACCCCAAAGAAAAGAAAAAGTAAATTAAATAATTAGTGTAAGTTCGTAAGTAAAATATTATATAAATTAAAATATACCTACTTACTTATATTATAAGTATAAAAATTATTATTATTATTCATACTTTTCCAAACATGACAACAGTGGGATCACGGTTAAAGTCAGTCTTGTTTCAATTCCCCATAGTCCCACTGTGAAACAGGGATCTATGGGGATTAAAAACTACCTATGGACCCACCAGTGGGTCATAGTGGTGGGGCCACGGGTAAAACCCGATCGTTATACCCAACGTCACTAAACAAGGAACTGATAGTGGCTATATTTTTTATAAAATTGAATTAAAGTTCCAAAAAACGTATGAAGTTAAATACCCATAAAGTTACGCGGTAGCCCCCCAGGTTGGTAATTAAAAGACGGCTACGTAATGAAAAGAGAATAATATATTATAGCAATAGCAAATAGCAAAAAAGGCAAAACTCTTAAAGCTAATTTCAATTCACACACTGACAATCAAAGAATACAAAGCCAAAAACGCCATCAGACGTCAAAATAAAAAGTAATTACCTACTAGAAAAAAGGGTGCGTTATGTGTAACAGTGGCTGTTAGCGACTTGCAGCCAACGGCCGCCCGCAACCTTCACTAGGTCATCGGTCCACCTAGTTGGGGTCTTCCCACGCTTCGTCTTCCAGTTCGTGGTCGCCACTCGAGAACTTTTCTTTCCCAACGGCTACCAGTTCTGCGAGTGATGTGGCCTGCCCATTGCCACTTCAACTTAGCGACTCTGCGAGCTACGTCTCGTCGGTAACCTTGGTCCTTCCGAACATAGCTCTCTCCATTGCTCGTTGAGTGACTTTGAGCTTATTTAAAAGGCCAGCAGTGAGAGACCACGTTCCGGTGCCGTAAGTTATCACTGGCAATACAGATTGCTCGAAAACCTTAGTTTTCAGGCTCTGAGGGAGACGGGAGATAAAAATTCTCGTAACTTCCCGAACGCAACCCAACCGAGTTGGATTCGTCGTGCCATCTCTTTGTCGAAGTTGGACTTACCCAACCAGACCGTTTCTTCTTCTTCTTCCTACTAGACCTGGTCCCATTTACTTGGGGTCGGCCTTCCTTGTCCGCATCCTCCATTTAGCACGGTTTTGTGCTGCGTCCTTATCTAAATGAGCATCTTTTAGATCTTTTTCGATCGTCGTCAACCATGTGGCGGGCGGTCTTCCACGCGAACGTTTCGTCGTTGGTATGTCTAGGGCAAGCTTTACCATGTGGTCTCGGTCTCGTCTTTGAACGTGTCCATACCATCTCAGGCGTTTCTCCTTAACCTTTTCTACGATAGGTGCGATTTTGAAACTTCCTCTGATGTACTCATTTCGGATTTTGTCTAATAGTGTGACGCCCGCTGACCAGCGCAGCATACGCATTTCTGATGTGTGCAGTTTATTTAGGTGGTTTTTGTTAGTAGCCCAGCATTCGGAACCGTATAGCATAGCTGGTCTAATAGCTGTCTTATATAGCTGCCCTTTGATTCTGAGAGGCATTTTTCTGTCACACATGACGCCTGTGAGCTGTCTCCACTTCATCCATCCAGTTGTAGTTCTGTGAGTAACATCATTATCGATTTGGCCATCGCTGCAAAGTATAGATCCCAGATACTTAAATTGGGTCACGGGTGGTATAAATGTGTTTCCTATTGAGATCTTGCATTTACTTGATTCGGTGACACCATCAAAAATGCATGACATTGATTCTGTTTTCTTCCTACTGATCCTTAGGCCGTTTGTTTCTAGTGCCTCAATCCAGGAATTAAAATTTAGCTGGAGGTCTTCTATGTTGTCAGAAATCAGAACAACGTCATCAGCGTACAAAATGTTCCAAGGCAAAGGCTTTTGACACTGTCTCGTAAGATGATCCATGACAGTGTTAAAGAGCAGCGGACTGAGAGTAGAACCCTGATGAACTCCCACCTCGATCTCAAATGTTTCGCCCTTACCTGCCGGACTTATGACCTGTGTGGTGACGTCTTTATACATATCTTGAATGATATTGATATAATACTCCGGTACTAATTGTTGTCTGAGGGCTTCCCAGATTAGGTCACGCGGTACATGGTCGAAAGCCTTCTCCAGGTCGATAAAGACCATATGAAGGTTTGATTTGCTGTTCTTGGCCTTTTCTAGCAATATTCGGACCGTCTGAATAGCGTCCGTGGAGCTCTTCTCGGATACAAACCCGCATTGGTTCTGTGTTAATGTTATAATGCGCTTTAGCCTGTTATTTAAAATACGTTCCCAAATTTTAAGCGTGTGAGACATCAGTTTGATGGCCCTGTAATTACTACAATCTCTCACATCTCCTTTTCCTTTGTAAAATGGTATAAGGGAACTATTGCGCCATGAGTCGGGCATGGAGTCACCCTGTAGCAATTTGTTGAATAGTTTGTGCAGCCATATCACTCCACAGTCTCCTAGATGTTTCCAGACTTCTGCTGGTATTTCGTCTGGCCCTGGTGCTTTGTTATTTTTCATTTGTTGAATCGCTGTCTTTATTTCTTCCAGGGATATATCTTGGGGTGGTCCCTGCACTGTCTCAGGCTTGCAGTAATTATAGTTTCTAGGGTGAGTCACGTTTAAAAGGTGCTTATAGTAATCCGTCCATCTATCTTTAACGTCTTTAGCCTCTGTCAGTAATTTGCCCTCGTTATCATTTATATATTTAATGGTTGTGATATCTTTAGTATTGTTGTTACGGGTTTTTGCAATTCTGTGAATATCCAATTCCGATTTTGCTGACTCTAATTTACTGTAAAATTCGGAGTTTGTTTCCGCTATTGATATTGCAACTTGCCTCTTCGCCTGCTTTTTGGTTTCCTTGTACTTTTCGAAATCGGTGTCATCTTTAGTCGATTGCCACAGTTTAAAAGCCTCTTTCTTTGATGTTACAGCTTCTTTGACCTCTGCATTCCACCATTTTGTTTCTTTGTTTGGTCCTATTTTACTGCGTGTTCGACCAAGATATTTCTCGGCCATGCTTATGCAGAGGTTTTCAAAGGTTTTCCACATGTCATTAGATGCAATGGTGGTGGTATCCATTGAACCAAGGCCTTTAGTCAGGTTATCTGTAAACAGTTCTCCCGCAGATCCTCTTAATGATCCCCATTTGATTTTCGGTGTTAGTGTACGATTTGTCTTTATAGGTTTAGGAAGTTTGTATACAGAAATTAGTAATCTATGCTGAGATGTTAGTGGCTCTCCCGGTGTGATTTTACAATCCTTATAGTTGCCTAGATGTTTGCGTCTACCAAGAACAAAGTCAATTTGGGTTTCATGGCCTCCACTTTTGTATGTAATTAGGTGTTCCTTTTTCTTTTTGAAGAAAGTGTTAACGATGGCCAGATCGAATACCGATGCGAAATCAATTATTGTGTCTCCGTCTTTGTTACGAGAACCAACACCGACACCTCCATGCCATCTCTCTATGTTTGTATTGATGTTACCAACATGGCCGTTTAAGTCACCACCCAAATGTACCGACTCGTCTTGTGGGATATTTTGTAGAAGGTTGTAAAGATCTTCCCAAAAAGCTTCTTTATCGTGGTCATGCGTTCCGCTCTGTGGAGCATATGCCGATATTATATTGAGACAAGGTTGTTTTTCGAGAGCCAACTTCACAGCTATTAGTCTGTCACTGACCCGTTCGATATTTATGAGTCTTTGTGTTAAGCCCTCAGATAATATGATTCCGACACCGTTTTTACCTGAAGTAGTACCATTATAGATAAGCTTGTACCCTTTTCCAATTAGTTTTGATTTTGTACCCTTCCACTTGGTCTCTTGCACACAGCATGCATCCAGTTGCCTTCTTTGAAGGATGTCACTTAGTTCGGCACTTCTGCCAGTCATAGAACCTACATTCCAGGTTCCTAAACGCAGGGATATACTCGTGCCATTTCGACCGTCGCTTGAGGGGTACGCCCTAGCATTTATGTTGACTCGATCGTCGCTTGAGGGGGACGCCCTAGTATTAGTGCTCATTCTCTTTTGTTGTGCTTTCATTTGGACAAGGAAATATTAATGGCTATACGTTTTTACGGCCGGTTGCCACCTGCTCTATTACATTACCGTGCCTGGTAAGGTAACTCCAACAAGACCCTGTTACCACAATACGTGAGGTTGGCTCGATGTTGGGTTTGCCACTTCCGCCTGCTCCGCCGTGCCGATGGATGCCATCTCCGCCTTCACAGCCGTTGTGGTCTTCACCCGTAACCCTGGGCACGGGCTCCGCGTTATACCCCGCAGAACTGGGTCCCTGCCGAACTCCGCCACCAACACACCCCGACCTACTGAGATGTGTGGTGCCCACCCCCGCGACGTGGACGCGCCGGACAGGAATTACCCCAGTGAGGTACAGAGAAGTGGACTCTATCCCCCCTGGGGGATGCCCTCGTATTGCTCCGAGGACAACGGCCCAGCAACAACCCAACCAGACCGTTTGTCCAAGGTAAATGTATTCGTCGACAACTTCCAGTGTATAGTTTCCAACAGTTGAGAGAAAACATGAGCATTCGGCATGACTTTTGTTTTGGCCACATTCATTTTAAGATCCACTTGTTGGGAAGCTCTGCAGAGGTCGCTAAGCATGATACTGAGTTCGTCCAGCGACTCCGCCAGAATAACGATGTCGTCGGCAAATCGAAGGTGAGTGATGTACTCACCGTTTCTGTTGATGCCAAGTCCACTCCAATCCAAAAGCTTGAAAACATCTTCCAGAGCGTTAGTAAACAGTTTCGGAGATATTACGTCTCCCTGCCTGACGCCTCGCTGCAATGGAATAGGATTCGTACCTACTTTGGTCTCGTATACGGACTGACATTGTGGCTTTATTATACAAACACTTCAACACTGCAATGTACCTATCTATAGTCAATCTGACAACGCTGTAAAGACTGCAGTACGGCCCAGGGACCGTACTCTGAAACGCAAATACGAAACTTCGCTTAGCCCCGCCCCTTTTGCTCGATTCTGTCATGACTCGAGAGTGAGAGGGACGGATATAACAAAGATTCGGGTTTTTCGTTTCAGAGTAGGCCCTCAGGTCTCGATTGAATCGAGGCGCCTTTGAGCACAGTAAAAAACTGACAGTCGATGGCTCGTGCCGCGCAGCCTCGGGCCAAGGCATGAACTCTCTCGGGGTAATAGGTCGCCCGCTTGAAAATTTGCCTGTGGGCTAGTTAATAACTTTTTCAAGCTAGGATAGTTATGTGGCCCAAAAGCAATTGCAAGCCCAAGCCGCCTCTAATCCGTACGCACTTTTACATTGAACGTTTTCATTTTGTTTTCTGTAACCCATTTCCCACTCATACAAACATGTTGTTGTAATCCAGGTACAAAGTGGCGGCGACGGTATACCTGCAAACCCAAATCCTGGATAAGGACGCGGCCAGCGTGGAGCTGAAGCTCCTGGCGCTGGCGGCTCGCCTGCAGGACGCCGAGCTGGCCGCGCGCGCCGCCAACGACGCCGTCGACCGCCCTCTGGTGGGTCATTACTTTGCTCACTATATCGGTCGATCCTTTATTCAGATTAACGAAATTATAAACATAGTCAATGTAATGCTAATATTAATGCCTACGCATTAAAGTTGAAAATCAGATTAAAATAACAATTGCCTTATTAGCCCAAGATGTCTGACAATGAGTTAAAACTTAGACTGGGAATACACGTTCGATTTTTCTCTGATAGTCTGATCAGTGTTTATTTTGATTGGTTCTTTTTCATTTGGTTTTGTTTTACAACAACCAATCAAAATCAAATCTCCCCCCTGATTCACGAACCGCCCGAAACGCTCCCGACAGTGGAATGCATGCCCTGTCTCTGTCACTCACTATAGAATAGACAAAGAAAGACAAAGCACTGAATTCGAATCCGATTCCGTTTCCGATAGTTCGTGAATCAGGGGGCAGATCAGACTATCGGATAGAAAATCGGACGTGTATTCTTAGCGTTATGCCTAGTTTACACGTATTAAGTGATGAAGTAATTAACTAAATTTTAAGTTAATTTTAACTAAATTCACGCGTGTAAACAGTCACTTAACAGCTCTTTAGTCACAAGTGCTAAGTAAACGATTTAGTGAATAAGTGAGTAAGTAGAATAGAATCGAGTCTATTTTTGCTTAAGTAACCTCCCCTCCCGCACCGCGCGTATTCCCCGGTAGGCGTGGTCTTTACTAAATTTGCTTTTAGTTCGCATGTGAACGCACTAATTTAGCGAAGTAGGGAAGTACCTTCGTCCATTGTGACCAAACTAAATTGAATTTAAGTTATAACACTTTACTACTTAAAATTAACTTAAAAATTAAGTTAATCATTTACTTACTTAATACGTGTAAACTAGGCATTAGTCTAATTTACTTACACGAAACTGATTTGAATGTTTGTCACAGGGTGAGAGTGCGAGCGACCAACAAACAACAGAGCGGGGGGCGACCGGTGCGGACAAGCGCCCATCTGGCGGCGCAGGCGTTAGATGCGCCGGCGCGGGCATCCGCGCGCTCATAGCGGCGCAGGGCGACGCCGCCGCCGCCGTACGCGCCAACGCCGCGCTAGTCACGCGGCTACGGACGCTCACTGATGAGTTACTGCCCTAGCCCCCGCCCACCCCCTCCCCCTCGCCGTCACCGTCGCCATCCACCACCCCCTCCCCATCTAGCTCGGAATCGTCCCCCGGCACCGTCGTGTATGACTCGTCCGGCAGTTCGTCGCCGTCGCCGCGCTCCAACTGTACACTCGTGTGAACCTCCGTCCGTCTAAAAAGGCTATTACACTTATACTAATTAGGATGCTAATTCAGCATACATTGCTTGTTTTGATTACATTTACATCACTTGTTAAAAATGAGCCTAAAGAATGCAATGTATGCCGAATTAGGTTCCTAACTAGGATTAGTGTAATAAGCCCTTAATACTGCGAGCTACGCGCGCTCACCGATGAGTTACTGCCCTAGCCCCCGCCCACCCCCTCCCCCTCGCCGTCACCGTCGCCGTCCACCACCCCCTCCCCATCTAGCTCGGAATCGTCCCCCGGCACCGTCGTGTATGACTCGTCCGGCAGTTCGTCGCCGTCGCCGCGCTCCAACTGTACGCTCGTGTGAAACTCCATCCGTCTAAAACATCGGTTCAATCAATCAATAAAACATCGGTCAGTTCAGTCAGTTCAGTCCATCATTCTGGTCAGAATGAGTAGAGAATTATCGTGTAACCATTCAGACTGATGAAAATTAAATATTTTAAATAACATTTGTCAGTCTGTTTCGAATGACAGAAAACTGACAAGAGACTGAACTGACACCAGAATTGCGTGTAACCGATGTCTAATAGTGCGAGCTACGCGCGCCCATTGACGAGTTACTGCCCTAGCCCCCGCCCACCCCCTCCCCCTCGCCGTCACCGTCGCCATCCACCACCCCCTCCCCGTCTAGCGACGAGTCGTCCCCCGGCACCGTAGTGTATGACTCGTCCGGCTCCGACAGTTCGTCGCCGCGCTCGCGCCCCAACTGTGCGCTCGTGTGAACCTCCGTCCGTCAGACATCGATTACACGCTAATTCTGGCGTCAGTTCAGTCCATCATTCTAGTCAGAATGACGAGAGAATTATCGTGTAACCATTCAGACTGACAGACTGATGGTCTAGACTGATGAAAATCAAATATTTTAAATAATATTTGTCAGTCCGTTTCGAATGACAGAAAACTGACAGGCGACTGAACTGACGCCAGAATTAGCGTGTAACCGATGTCTACAGTGGCACAATCTTTTCTGTTCCGGTGACAGCGGCGCTATGTAGGTACATTTTTCTTTTTTTTTGTAGCAATTTACCCGGCCCTGACTTCTGAGACCTTCAGCCGCCAGCAGCGCTATGGTTGGACGTCAACTGGACAGCAGAATGACATTTTAAAAAAACATGATAGTTTCACATTTTGACCACCGGAACAGAAAAGTTTGTGGCACTGTAATACTGCGAGCTACGAGCACTCACCGACGAGTTACTGCCCTCCCCCCCTCCCCCTCGCCCTCCCCCTCCAGCTCGGAGTTGTCCCCGGCAACGTATTACACGACTCGTCCGGCAGTTCGTCACCGTCGCCGCGCTCCAACTATGCGCTCGTGTGAGCCTCCGTCCTATACGTAGATAGTCCGGAGTTGTTATGAGTGCGCGACTTATGCTGGCCAGACATACACCATCCTTCCTATCGTCCAATCGGCATGACGCTGCAGATTGGATCAAGCAGAATTGACCGTGGGTGGGCGTGGATTAGCATGATAGTTATCAAATAATGGTGTAATATAGACGAACTGCAGATTAGATCAAACCTGCCGTCAAACCGATTGCACGATAGGCAGGATGGTGTATGTCCACTATAACGCGAAGTGTAAAACAATCCACTTCACGAAATCCTTGCTCTTCAATATAATTTGTAATAAAATATAAGAAGTTTAAACCCCCCGTTTTGTTACCACCATGATAGTGAATCTATCGTGGATATCGTATGGTATAAAGACAGTTGTAAAGCCGAGTGTAAAAAAGATACAATGCCAAGTCTATAGACTTAATTCCAGAAATCATCATGTCAGCCGAACGACGCCCAATGCTGGGCATAGGCAATTCCAGAAATAGTAAATATTAAATAAACTTAGAATTTTAATACCGTGTGTGTTTGACTATTAAGGATTTATTTACTTAAGGTCTAAGTAAATAAATCCTTTATAGTCGAACACAATTTATAATTAAAGGTAAATAGTTCAATTGCACCAGTGTTGAAATTCCTGAGACTAAAACAATATTATTCCAACATTAATACAAAAATATTTGCGTTAACCTTATTATCTACCCACTACATACTTTGAAAGTCGGAGTTAGACGAATTAACATCCGTTTAAATCATAGTAATTGACTTGTACTTGTAACACGCATTTGAAAAACTATTCCTCAAGAAATGATCTCGACTTTGTTCCTTAACATTCCAAACAAATGTTAAAATAATATTAATTTAGTCCATTTTTAACCATTTGTCGCTACGCGTCAAAAACATGAAAATTGACAGTTAATCAAAGATTCCTACTGAATGTTCACATCACTAATCGGTCTCTTTAGACTTTGGTATCTTACAAATTTCAATTTTCGCAGGGACAAACGATTAGGAATGAACAACAGATGGTTTAGTCAAAGTAAAAACGAATATTTTATCTGCCTACTAAATCGATCTAGCCTAGATCTGAAAGCGACTTATGACGTAATGCCTGGCCGTCGGTACACGCACACGCGTTTACGCCCGCCGTATACCGACGGCGGGTACCGAACGTAAAGGTCCCGCCACTTTGTGTGTGGTGTGTTTTGATTGTGACTTGTGACGCTGTTTGTTTCATACATTTAGTATGGACACGACAGAGACAGATAGAGTCGCGCCACAGTCCATAAGTGTGTTTCTAACCATAATAAATCTATGAAACGGAAGGCGCTATAACACACCACACCACAAATATGTGGTTCCGCCTTTATTCCGTGCTATGTGCCGTCGGCCAGGCGTTACGTCATAAGCATACAACGATTTCACATCTTTAGTAGACAGATAAAATACTCGCTTTTACTTTGATTTAGTTAATAAATCCATAGATTATACCTACAAGTAGCGGCACGAATGTCTAGCGCTGACCGTTATTGCGCAGAAGTCAAAAAGAAGAATCTTGGATTAGACCATGCGCCATACCACTATGGCGCATGGTCTAATCCAAGATTCTTCTTTTTGGGTATGGGTATGGACCCATGCGCAGTTCCCATATCCCCTCCACGTTTCGGTCAGCGCTAAACTTACGCGCCGCTATATACTTGTCCTGTACATGCAAATATACTTTCGCTCAATGAAGAAGCGCCAGGCTGCGGGATCGGTTCGTCTAGATATAGGCTTATAATTGTCTCTAATGACTTATCCTTGAACGAGCCTATCAAATTGCATTGTCACTGCAGCGTTAGTGACTACAATACGTATCCCTTCCAACGCGGTCTGTCTATTTGGTTGTTGTGTATACAGGGTGATTTTGAAGTCATTGGCATCCATTCGGTCCATTCATGTATGTTTTAACGTGAAGCGCGGGCGCAGGGACGCGGGCAAAGTGGGCATGAAGCATGGCTGACATTGTTTGTTTCAATTGATTCCGTGTAGTACGGCTTGTTAGCTAAAAAATATGTGAATATCGGTCCCATCTGGCAGAAAGCATGAAACTTGGCATACATGTAGCTTTTATATATGTGCTTCAATACTGAAAAAGAAACAGGTTGAAGGACTGGTTTTTCCCCCCTCTCCCCCCTCTTTTGTGTCCCTAATTATAGTATTTTTAATTTTTTTTTTAAACTACTAATTCTAGGAGAAAGCAGTCAAGAGATTTTTTTTTCTTCATAAAATTATCTACAAAACAGTCTGTGGATTTATCTTGATAGGATTTATAGTTTTCAAAATATGCGTAAATCTATTTAATTTTTGCAAGAAATTATGGGAATAAAATTAAATAACACGGGCCTACTACGGAGCTATTAGCCGATGCGGTTTCCCTGTATGGTAAACTCGAAAAAATGAAGTTACAAGAATTTTGGATATCCTTCGGTGTCGGTAAAGCTACACGTAGTATCGCTATCCATCAACTGGTTAATACACTCGGTCCAGATATATGCAGTGGCATTCTGTTTTTCCATGCGTTTACTGGCTGTGATACTGTATCGGGCTTCAGTGGAAAAGGAAAGAAGTCGTTTTGGAAAGCATGGAAATCTTTTCCTGAAGTCACCAAAATATTCAAAGAATTATCACAGCCAGTAAATGAGATTGAAAACCATCATTTGTATCTTTTGTCAAGATATGTTATCATAACATATGATAAAACAATTGACGTAGAAGACATCAATCAAGCGAGGAAGGCATTATTCATTAAAGGACGGGCCATGGATAGGTTGCCACCCACATTTAGTGCTCTGTTAGAGCATACGAAACGGGCATGTTTGCAAGCGGGATTCATCTGGGGTCAGAGCTTGATAGCAAACCCTGAATATCCCAACTTCCGAAATTGGGGATGGAAGAAAGAAAATGGTGTCTGGACTCCATTATGGAGCACGATCAAAGAAACCGCAGCATCCGTAAAGGAGTTAACTAAGTGTTCCTGCCGCAGCTGTATTACAGGTCGATGCCTATGTAGGAAGTCAGGGCTTCCTTGTACTGGCCTCTGTAAGTGCGGGGGAGATACCTGCGATTGTAATTAAAATAAATATAAGTATAATTTTCACTGATTGAACTGGTTGTTTTATTAAGTTACTTGAATCCTAGTACAGTCCCCTGCAGCTAAATGTATCCAGGGTATGTATGGCAATAGGCGCGGTGTCCGCCATACTAGCCTGTATACATTTAGCTGCAGGGGACTGTACTTATACCTATAAGGATAAGCTTTCTTGCTTCGGAACAGGTCCCGTAAACATATTGTACAGACGCAAAAAAGGAGTTATTTCGTTGAGCCAGACGCCGTGAGCTGTAACTCGGGAACCAAACCTTCTACAATAATTTGTTATGTATCGTTTTGTAGCTTAATGTATACAGTTTTTAACCCTTTTGTCAATTTTATCACAACACCTTTCATTTAGCATTAAGTGAAGAAAAAAGGAAAAAAAATATTAATTTTTTCATAAGTTCACATTATAATGACGGCTTTATTAAAAAACTATTAGTCTTATAACTATAAATGTGGTATCGTTTTGTAGGTAAATTATCGTCAATTATTTGGTCTTTGAAAAGTAAACTCATCACTCCTACCGTTTTTGTAAAAAATGAAGAAAATCAAAATGAGGGAGATAAAATGGGGGGGAACGGGGGGGGGAGTCATTTCCCAGCGTGTTTCTCTATCGAAATTGAAGCACATATATAAAAGCTACATGTATGCCAAGTTTCATGCTTTCTGCCGGATGGGACCGTAATTCAAGCTAACAAGCCGTACTAGTGCGCGAACTTGAATGAATTCACATTATAGTATTTAGTAGCGCCCGCGTTTTGTCGTGAGGCCAATGTAGTAGTTTAAGGCTTGTATGATATTTGAGAATTAATTTATTAATGTTTTTTTAATAAATTGTTATTTTTAGTTATTTTTATTTGTTAATTAAAGTGATCAATTACTGAGTATTTTGCATGATTTTTAGGGAGATTTTACATCTTGGAATTGTCTCATATTTGGAGAAAGGACTCTATATCATGAGTATGTTCTTATTTTAAAAGGATGCTAACGACTTCAAAGTCATCCTGTATGGAGTGTATAGCATGTGGGTAAGCCCAAACTAATTGAATACATTCTATGAAATCGTGAAATATGTGAATCATTCTCTAATGATGTTAGTGAACAAAAATATTTTATCAAAAATTATATTCTACTACAAAATACCAAGGTGCTCTCTCTGTATTTTATGTAAGTTTAGTTAAGTTGCCAGTGAGGCAATAATAATGTAAGTTAGCAAAATTGTTATAACATTAAGAAATAAAATGAATTACATATCCTCAGTCAGTTGTATTTTTATTTTCAACAACTTTATTTTTTACAAGCTTTTTATTAACTTGTCATGTTAGTTAGTTAGTATGTTAGTTAGTGGGGGACAATTCTTGCAAGCTTAATTTGATCCACTTCCCAGTATCCGATGGAACTGAAATTTTGTATACAGGTTTGGTTCAGATGACAATACAATATTAAAGTACAGTCAGCAAAAAAGCTTGTCGTAAAAATGAATTTTTTACTAAAAACTTATTGACACTAGGGTGGTCACTAATCTAAAATAAAAGTGTATTTGGAATGTATAAATATTTTATTTGTACTTATATAAAGTAAAGTTTTATCATTTGATCTAGTAAATAATAACAATTAGCAACGCTTAGGTACTAGTCAGCATATAACACTTATACTTACTCATTTTACACATCTTCAATGGTAGAGATCAAGTAATCCGACACTTATAAAAATAGTCGTAATTTAAGACATTTTAAATTGAATAACATACCTTAAATAGGGTACTTGATTGGAAAAACAATTTGAATATTTACATATTTGCAACTGCAACGATTTTAACGGCAACGTAAAAACGTTAAAATATATTTAGGTAACAATAAAAGTAAGAAAAAATTCATACGCAAAATAAAACAAACCATGCAACAATGCATATATCGTACATACTCCATGGGAATAAGAGCCATATTTGAATACAGCCAATACGCCTAATGAATTAGAATCATATTTATTTTAAATGAAACATCAGATTTTGTCTAATATTTCGACTTTTTGGTTAATTTAGCATTGTCGATCACTTTGAGAGTTACACATAATTATATACATGGGAATTTGGAGTATTTTTTACATTTTGACGCAAATTCTAGCCAACGTCATAAAGGCAGTTCAACACTAACTTTTACTAATAAAGTTACATTTAATTTTAGCTATTATAAGTGAAACCTATCTGTTTAAAACTTTACTCCACGTTTATTAGTAAGGGGGCAAAAGTCAATAAAGATCATTGACACGATGTGAATCAAATGATATTCAAAGCGGTCCAACAACGGCCTACCCCATAGTTAAATAAAGAGATACATTTGTGATGGAAAGTGACCTTACATATGAGTCATATACATGCAAAGGTAGCAACATCCTATTTTTTTAATGATAGCAACTTTGAATGCAGTCTGTCAAGTGTCAAATCAGCTTTATTGCTTGACTTACTAAGTCTAAAATAACCGTTGAAAATATAGGTTCGCAACAAAACAGCAATATCCTACTGCACTGCTTTGAAACCAAAAATATTGTTAATCTCCATTTTAGTAAAGGTATATGGATGTTGCTACCTTATATTATGTTAGTTATTTTGACTACTTTGTATGAAAATATATGACGGAGACAAAATAGCCCTTGGCTAGTTTCTTGCCGGTTCTTCTCGTTATATTTACAAGGCCTCCCAACGTAAGATTTGCGAACCGATACGGCGTAGCATCATCGACGTTCACAAGTGCTGTATCAGCCTAAAATGAATAAATGATTTAAAGAACATGGAATATGGTTAGTATACCTAAAGATTCCCCAAGAGAGCCCTACTATGGAGAAATCAATATACGGTGGCCAGTGATGAAACATATGTCAATCGATAGATAAAGTCCATACAAACTAAAAATGTATTTTGATAAAATCTCGAAAACGATATACTTTCGGATATAAATTATTTGTTTTGAAAAAAAATCAATATAAACATAAATCTAAAAAATAATCAATATCTACGAAAGTATATCGTTTTTGAGATTTTACCAAAATACATTTTTAGTTTGTATGGATTTTGTCTATCTATTGCCATATGTTTCATAACTGGTCACCATATTTTGATTTTCTCCATAGTGGGGCTCTATTGGGTGACGTAAGGTATACCAAGCCCCATACAAATATCTTCCATGCTTTTTGAAACTGTCGAAATAGTTATTTAAATTATTTAAATTTTTACTTTTTTGCATTCACAATGCAATTTTTATGGTTGAAAAATGGAAAATGAAGTATTTTAGAAAAAATCGACCCGTCTCACAACCAGCTCCGATGGGACTCGAACCCACGACCTTTCGCTATCCGGGCGACTGCTCTAACCACTGAGCTACGGAGTCGTTACGAGAAGTGTCGAATTTATCAAATACTTCTTACATGCTGTATAGCCAGCGTTAATTTCATCAAATGTGAAGATAAGATTCAAGATTCAAGATTCAAATTTGTTTATTCAATTTAGATTGTTATTTACAATACTTGTGAACGTCATAGAAGCTACGCCATCGGTTCGCAAACCCTACAGCGGGAGGCCTTGGAGAAGAACCGGCAAAAAACTCCAAGCGTTGTTTTTTTCTTCCTGTTTTATTTCATACAGAGTCGTCAAATTGAAAAATGACCTTAACATGGTATGATTAAGGTCAGTTTCCACCACAATTACACAATGGGCTATGATAAATACAGTTAAGTATAGGCGAACTAATGATCATAGCGGTGAACAATTTTCAATTACTTAGGAACTCTACTTAAAGCTTTAATATTAAACACATCTTAGATTTCTGCGCGAACTGGTTAAAAACAAAAGACAATTCTACTATATACTGCAAGTTGCGCCATACATGTTTCAAATGTAATCTATATATATAAAAATGAATCCCTATTTCCCTTGGTCACGACATCACGCGTGAACGGCTGGACCGATTTGGCTAATTTTGGTCTTGAAATGTTCGTGGAAGTCCAAGGAAGGTTCTAACGGTGAGAAAATAGGGGAAGAGGGGGTAAGTGGGGGTAGAGTAGAAGTAGGGTAGGGTAAAGGTAGGGTAGGGTTGGGTATAGGTAGGGTATAGGTAGGGTAGGGTATAGGTAGGGTAGGGTAGGGGTAGGGTAGGGTAGGGGTAGGGTAGGGTAGGGGTAGGGTAGGGTTAGGGTAGGGTAGGCGTAGGGTAGGGGTAGGGTAGGGTAGGGGTAGGGTAGGTGTAGGTGTAGGGTTGGGGTAGGGTAGGGGTAGGGTAGGGGTAGGGGTAGGGTAGGGGTAGGGTAGGGGTAGGGTAGGGGTAGGGTAGGGTAGGGGTAGAGTACGGGTAGGGTAGGGTGGAGTAGGGGGTAGGGCCACGGGAACGAAGTCGCGCTGGGTCAGCTAGTTCTTAATAAAATGAATAAAAACAAAAGAAAACACATTTTAAGGCAAGCAGATAAGAGCAGACCCATTCCCACTGGCAGCACCCGTTCACGAGCATGACGCATGAACCAGCCATATCGCTTCGCTCAACCATATATTAGGGAAGGTAACGATAAGGTTGTGAGACGGGTCGATTTTTTCTAAAATACTTGATTTTCCATGTTTCAACAGTTGTAATGTTCAGTATCGCCTCGCTACGAGTACCGGTTGTCTGTGTGGTTGTCGCGCGCGCGGTCGAGCGCTTTGTAGTCGCGGTGCGCGGCCTGCACGCGCCGGAACTCGGCCAGCAGTTGGCCGCACTCGAGCGCGGGCCGCGTGGCCAACGTTTGCTCCACAGGGCTCCTGGGGGCAAACGCTTGTTCAAATGGGGGATTTTCTGACGGCTAACTAAAAAAACAGTTCCGAATAATAACATAGATGGCGTTGACGCGACAAACTACGACAAACAAATGGCTAAAACGAGGCCAAAACACATGATACCAGGCAAATAAATTTATTTTTAAAAAGTTTTTGTAAAAACTTCGTTTTTATGTCAAGCTTTTTTGTTGACTTTACTTTAGTAAGTATTGTATTGTCATCCAAACCAAACATGTGTGCAAAATTTCAGCTCAATCTAACACTGCAAAGTGGGTCTAATTAAACTTGCAAGATTTGACCCGAACGGACATACCTACATACATACACTGCAAGTTAAATAAAAGCTTGTAAAATCGAGTACGATTATTATTTTACACCAGAATGTGGTGAGAGACAGACAGCCAGGTGACTGTGCAGCGATTTTAATGTGACGACCTTATGTGGCGGTTAGCACACACACAGAACACAGCTTACTATTTCTCAATAAAATAACAATAGTATCCTGTATTTAAGCATTTTCAGTCCTTTAAATGTTTTTTCCTTGTGTACTCGAACGACTCGAAGCTTACGAGGGCAGCAACATATCGAAACATATGGTCCTTCGAGTCGGATTAGTAGGTGTATCAGTACCTGTGCGGCTGGCAGGGGCAGGGCGCGGTGTGTATCAGTACCTGTGCGGCTGGCAGGGGCAGGGCGCGGTGTGTATCAGTACCTGTGCGGCTGGCAGGGGCAGGGCGCGGTGTGTATCAGTACCTGTGCGGCTGGCAGGGGCAGGGCGCGGTGTGTATCAGTACCTGTGCGGCTGGCAGGGGCAGGGCGCGGTGTGTATCAGTACCTGTGCGGCTGGCAGGGGCAGGGCGCGGTGTGTATCAGTACCTGTGCGGCTGGCAGGGGCAGGGCGCGGTGTGTATCAGTACCTGTGCGGCTGGCAGGGGCAGGGCGCGGTGTGTATCAGTACCTGTGCGGCTGGCAGGGGCAGGGCGCGGTGTGTATCAGTACCTGTGCGGCTGGCAGGGGCAGGGCGCGGTGTGTATCAGTACCTGTGCGGCTGGCAGGGGCAGGGCGCGGTGTGTATCAGTACCTGTGCGGCTGGCAGGGGCAGGGCGCGGTGTGTATCAGTACCTGTGCGGCTGGCAGGGGCAGGGCGCGGTGTGTATCAGTACCTGTGCGGCTGGCAGGGGCAGGGCGCGGTGTGTATCAGTACCTGTGCGGCTGGCAGGGGCAGGGCGCGGTGTGTATCAGTACCTGTGCGGCTGGCAGGGGCAGGGCGCGGTGTGTATCAGTACCTGTGCGGCTGGCAGGGGCAGGGCGCGGTGTGTATCAGTACCTGTGCGGCTGGCAGGGGCAGGGCGCGGTGTGTATCAGTACCTGTGCGGCTGGCAGGGGCAGGGCGCGGTGTGTATCAGTACCTGTGCGGCTGGCAGGGGCAGGGCGCGGTGTGTATCAGTACCTGTGCGGCTGGCAGGGGCAGGGCGCGGTGTGTATCAGTACCTGTGCGGCTGGCAGGGGCAGGGCGCGGTGTGTATCAGTACCTGTGCGGCTGGCAGGGGCAGGGCGCGGTGTGTATCAGTACCTGTGCGGCTGGCAGGGGCAGGGCGCGGTGTGTATCAGTACCTGTGCGGCTGGCAGGGGCAGGGCGCGGTGTGTGTCAGTACCTGTGCGGCTGGCAGGGGCAGGGCGCGGTGTGTATCAGTACCTGTGCGGCTGGCAGGGGCAGGGCGCGGTGTGTATCAGTACCTGTGCGGCTGGCAGGGGCAGGGCGCGGTGTGTATCAGTACCTGTGCGGCTGGCAGGGGCAGGGCGCGGTGTGTATCAGTACCTGTGCGGCTGGCAGGGGCAGGGCGCGGTGTGTATCAGTACCTGTGCGGCTGGCAGGGGCAGGGCGCGGTGTGTATCAGTACCTGTGCGGCTGGCAGGGGCAGGGCGCGGTGTGTATCAGTACCTGTGCGGCTGGCAGGGGCAGGGCGCGGTGTGTATCAGTACCTGTGCGGCTGGCAGGGGCAGGGCGCGGTGTGTATCAGTACCTGTGCGGCTGGCAGGGGCAGGGCGCGGTGTGTGTCAGTACCTGTGCGGCTGGCAGGGGCAGGGCGCGGTGTGTATCAGTACCTGTGCGGCTGGCAGGGGCAGGGCGCGGTGTGTATCAGTACCTGTGCGGCTGGCAGGGGCAGGGCGCGGTGTGTATCAGTACCTGTGCGGCTGGCAGGGGCAGGGCGCGGTGTGTATCAGTACCTGTGCGGCTGGCAGGGGCAGGGCGCGGTGTGTATCAGTACCTGTGCGGCTGGCAGGGGCAGGGCGCGGTGTGTATCAGTACCTGTGCGGCTGGCAGGGGCAGGGCGCGGTGTGTATCAGTACCTGTGCGGCTGGCAGGGGCAGGGCGCGGTGTGTATCAGTACCTGTGCGGCTGGCAGGGGCAGGGCGCGGTGTGTGTCAGTACCTGTGCGGCTGGCAGGGGCAGGGCGCGGTGTGTATCAGTACCTGTGCGGCTGGCAGGGGCAGGGCGCGGTGTGTATCAGTACCTGTGCGGCTGGCAGGGGCAGGGCGCGGTGTGTATCAGTACCTGTGCGGCTGGCAGGGGCAGGGCGCGGTGTGTGTCAGTACCTGTGCGGCTGGCAGGGGCAGGGCGCGGTGTGTATCAGTACCTGTGCGGCTGGCAGGGGCAGGGCGCGGTGTGTATCAGTACCTGTGCGGCTGGCAGGGGCAGGGCGCGGTGTGTATCAGTACCTGTGCGGCTGGCAGGGGCAGGGCGCGGTGTGTGTCAGTACCTGTGCGGCTGGCAGGGGCAGGGCGCGGTGTGTATCAGTACCTGTGCGGCTGGCAGGGGCAGGGCGCGGTGTGTATCAGTACCTGTGCGGCTGGCAGGGGCAGGGCGCGGTGTGTATCAGTACCTGTGCGGCTGGCAGGGGCAGGGCGCGGTGTGTATCAGTACCTGTGCGGCTGGCAGGGGCAGGGCGCGGTGTGTATCAGTACCTGTGCGGCTGGCAGGGGCAGGGCGCGGTGTGTATCAGTACCTGTGCGGCTGGCAGGGGCAGGGCGCGGTGTGTATCAGTACCTGTGCGGCTGGCAGGGGCAGGGCGCGGTGTGTATCAGTACCTGTGCGGCTGGCAGGGGCAGGGCGCGGCGTGCAGGCGCGCGCGCAGTGTGTGGAACGCTGCGCTCTGCGGCAACAACATCAGCAGCCCGTACAGCGCCGCGCGGAGTTCCGCCGCCTCCGTGCCACCTAGCAACTCCAGACGCATGTCTGGGCATATTACACAAAGGAGTACTTTAAGATGGCCCCTACGTTAAGGCGATACTCGAAAAAATTAGGCTGAAGCGAGATAGCAATGAGAAAACGACGCGCGCGGGAGTGAGACCGATTTTGCAGATTAGGCAAAAAAAAACAAAATCAATTAAAAACTAAAGCGATTTTTTTTAAATGCTTCTACGCGATCCCATATATTATTGGTGTCCACTAATTAAACCAATTTCCAATAGTATATGTAAACCCATTTAAGAATAATCTTGAATTTTTGTATTTTTAGAGGTCTTTTCAAAAAGAAAAACCGTCGTGGCGAAGACATGAAATCGTGTTTCTACCGTACCCCCTGCGTCGTTACCTACGCACGGGCGACGCAGGGGGTGCGGTATGACGAAGCTGGCCGTGAGGTAGCGACAATGATAAAGTGAACGCGTAGTATATTAGTCCATGGAAACCGTACATTTTGCCTTGCGTTAAATGAGGTAGTTCTGATTTTTTTGTATGTTAGTAGTGATGAGATAGTAATGACAAATCCAAGTTTTCCACCTCGAAAGCCCTCCGGATCATTGTTAAATATTTAAAAATCCAATAAATTTTCATATTTTTTTCAGTTTTGGTCAATTTTTTCTCCAAATGACCTGTGTTACGGCAAAACTTACTATGCACGCTTTAAAGCAGACTAAATTTGAAATAAAACGAGAATAATTTGGTTTTTGTAAATCAAATAGTTTTTAAGATAGGGCTATTTAAAAGTTTGCAAAAATTCAAAAAAAGGAAGTATTACAGTTTTTTTAGTTTTAGATATTTTGACCCATAGTAGTGGGTTTATGGCAAAAGTTAAATTATTAGTTATAAAAGTCCATTAAATTTCCAACAAAATGAGACCAATTAGTAATATCAACTTACACTTGATAGTTCCTGAGACAGCTGTTCAAAGTTATTGAGGTAAGTAAACAATTATGTAATAGAAGGGTTTGCAAAATGAAGTACGCCCTAAAGGAAGGAGGATCTCGGAGGTGGTGGGATCAATTATGTACATTGTATGTATATTTTTGATGGACCAGGCACGTCCTCTGAACCCACAGCACACTTTTTGGGGGCAGCTTGCTGAGGTAAAATTTCTTCATCGAACTGCTCAGGAAGGTCAAAATCGTCCTTTGATGGTGGGTTATCAATCAATGGTTCATTAATGTCATCACACATCAGGTCTGGTATGTTCTCGCATGATTGGCCAGTGCATTAGCCTGCAAACAGCCGAACATTTGAGTTCTGCTTTCCTGCAACCACATCTGCTGGTACAACTTTACATCTTTGGTATGCTTTCAGGATGATTAAGGTTTGCGTGTCATTAACAGGGTAGAACGGGAACGCCTCCCAGATCCTTCTTCCTTTAGGGCTTACTACCTTTTGCAAACCCTTCTATTACATAATTGTTCACTTACCTACCTCTATAACTTTGAACAGCTGTGTCTCAGGAACTATCAAGTGTAAGTTGATATTACTAATTGGTCTCATTTTGTTGGAAATTTAATGTACTTTAATAACTAATAATTTATCTTTTGCCATAAACCCACTACTAGGGGGTCAAAGTTGACGAAAAATAAAAAAACTGTAATACTGCCTTTTATGTGATTTTGCAAATTTTAAAATAGCCATATCTTAAAAACTATTTGGCCTACAAAAATTTAATTATTCTCTTTTTATTGCAAATTTAGTCTACCTTAAAGAGTGCATAGTAACATTTACCGTAACTCAGATCCTTGGTGGTAAAAATTGACAAAAACTGAAAAATATCCGAAAATTTTATGGATTTTTAAGTATTTAACAATGATCCGAAGGGCTTTCGAGGTGGAAAACTTGGATTTGTCATTACCATCTCATCACTACTAACATATAAAAAAATCAGAACTACCTCATTTAATGCAAGGCAACACCACTTATTTGGTACGATTTCCATGTACTATATATCTTATAACCAGATTTATAACAACTATAACCGTCCTATAGTTTTATATCAAAAAGTTCATACTTTTTCCGAGTAGCGCCTTAAGCTGTATTCGGGTGCGGACGTATGCACAACGTGGTACGCTATTTTATAAATCAACGCTATGCCAGACAGGAATCTGTTGCTGCAGTCGGCAACTAATTATTTTTTATTATAATAAAAAATCATACATTCGCAATAGTACATCCTACTACATTGGCATCGTGTTCAAATATATTTGAACACGATGCGAATGTAGTAGGAAACTGTTGACGATTCGTAAGTACCTTCATATTTATTATTGGTCTAAGTAAATAAATGTTTTTTTTTTATTTAAATGCCCACGAGACGCAACTATATGCAAACATATAAAACAAATAAATAGCTATAAATACAGAAAGTGAAATGTTATTTTAATTTTTAGTTTTTTGAATTAACAATGCAATTTTTATTATAGAAAAATGGAAAATGAAGTATTTAGAAAAAATCGACCCGTGTCACAAGTTCACAACCAGCTCCGATACACCGAGTAAGAAGTATTGGATAAATTCGACGCTTCTCGTAACGACTCTGTAGCTCAGTGGTTAGAGCAGTCGCCCGGAAAGCGAAAGGTCGTGGGTTCGAGTCCCATCGGAGCTGGTTGTGAGACGGGTCGATTTTTTCTAAATACTTCATTTTCCATTTTTCTAAGTGAAATGTTATTATAATAACCTAAAATTGAAAAAAGCAATCAAGCTATTATCAATTAAAAAGTTTACTTACATGCAAATATAGGTGATTCTATTAATTGTACTAGTTTATCCACTTCCGTAAGGAAATCCACTGTGATTTCTAAATCGCCACTGAATATAATTGCTGAGGAAATCATTTTGTTAATTCAGTTACAAGAAAAAGCAAAGGATATACAGGACGTCCCACGAATATGCCACATGGAGGGAAAATACCTTAAATACTGTAGGTAGATAGATTTTTATTTATGAAAGGTACCATCCCTTTATTTTGACAAAAAAAAAGAACAACCCACCAAAAACCTGTAAAAAATCAGACAAATCTCGCTTTATTTCTCTATTAAAAGTATTTTTATTTTAACGAATCATTTATTTAATATTTTGTTTATATTGTCATCTAGTAAGTTTAGAAATAATCTGTGATAATGCAGTTTTGTTTCTTGTCAAAAATAAAGGAATGGTTCCTTGTACTTCCCTCCATTTCATGTGGTATAGTCGTGGGACGCCCTGTATATTAATAGAACATAAGAAAGCTGTGAACGTAAGAAGTGGGCGGGGCACGCGTCAAAATCTCTATGCTCAAAACAGCAAACACTCCATGCAGTTTATCTTTGAACGATTTTGAATTTCTTCGGTCGGGTGCTCATGCCAACTAAAATAGTAGTGTTAGTAGGTAGTAGTAGTAAAAAAATCGTCCTTTTAAACTTCCAATTCTTGGGTTGGGTTTCTTAGGTTTTTACAAGAATGTAGGTGTGTTACATTCCAATGATTCTTGGAGTTTTCGCGTCAAGTGTGTCGTGTCAGTCTTTACGGTAATTCTTGGTGAGGTAGTCACCACTGCAATAAAACACTCGGCATGACTTAACCGAGATAGCGCATATTTTAAACATTCTACACATATCGTCCAGTTGCGTAGACACTTGGGGCACAAAACCACACCTATCTTGAGTCACAAAGTCCACCTATTCCGCCAAAATGGCGTCAAAAACTCCTAGTACTAGTAGTATTAATTGTGAAAGGATACAATGTGGCGATGAGTTGATTGCAGTGCGTGTAGTTGTGCGTGAGCAGGCACAGCGCCAGCAGCGACACCGGGCTGTGGCACCAGCACGGGTACAGCCACTGGAACAGCGCCACCGTCGCCTGCGGACACGGCTCGCTCATCATCATCATATTTATAGACGACCGATTTGGCGCAGGGGTCAACTACCTGCCCTCTGCGCCAGAGGTCATGGGTTCGATTCCCGAACAAGACAAATATTTGTGTGCATGAACATGTCTATTTGTCTTGGTCTGGGTGTTTTCTATGTATATTAAGTATGTATTTACAAACAAAAAGTATTTAAGTATATATTTATCCGTTATCAAGTTCATGTAGACACAGTTTCTTAAGAAATTAACTACGGGCTTAGATAATTGGTGTGATTGTGGGAAAATATTTATTTATTTATTTATTTTATCTACAACGGGATAGCACTTAGCCTACCCCCCCTTTTTTATATAGTGAGGGCAAATACTGTCTTTACGTATACCACACGGCATGTTGGACTCGGTCAGACTCAGGGCCTGTCCCTCGCCGCGCCCAGCCCTCCCACCAAGCCTAATAGGCTTCGCGTCAGGGCTGGGCGGTTAGCCTACCCCCCTAGCGTGACCAACAAAATTCGATATGATATGATAAGTTATCCGGTTTAGCTGTCAAAAGACTATGGATTTTGACGTTTGAATTTTGAATGTCGATAAGTCGCTCTATCATGCGATACATATCACGTTTTGGGTGGTCATGCTAGGCTTACTGATGTTAAGTGGTGATAAGGCTGAAGGTGGAAGCGCAATTCACTAGGAACCCTCAATCACTGAGGAACTGGCTATCTTATCTGTAACTGCCGGCACACAAAAATGCTGAAAACATCATTGTTATGGCGTCAGACTTAGATAAGATGGTAGTAGCTAGCCAGGCGGACTAAGAACAAGTCCTACCACCAACCAAACCGAATACAATATGTACCCCCAATGGGAATCGAACCCGTGACCTCTGGGTCTGAAATCGGTGGTGTGAACCACTAGACCACAGAGGCGGTGGCTGTAGCTGTGCGTGAGCAGGACAGCGACACCGGGCTGTGGCACCAGCACGGGTACAGCCACTGGAACAGCGCCACCGTCGCCTGCGAGGAAAAGGCCAGCCCATCACGTATAGCTTGTAACGGTGCCGTTTCGTTCCAGTCTCATGGATAGCTAGAATTTCCACGATGGCTGGGAACGTCAAAGTTTAACCTACTGGCCATAAATAGAGTTCCTATTCCTACCTATACTTTACGATATACAATAAAACAAGTATCTGTAAATTCGAAAAAAAACCAACAAAATCACTAATAATGTAACATATTATTTTCTTAGAGAGTTAGTTGTAGAGAATTTGAAAACGCTTTACATCTAGCTAAGGCATCAGTCTCACAAAACCTTAAAGCAACAGATCTTCCTACTGTAAGTACAAGTTTAAGTTTGAGATGAGAAAATAAAAGTATTTATTAAAAAAATAGAGCAGAATACTTTAAATTGTGGAAGTGATCCGTGACTGCAAAAAAGTTAAGGAAACCCTGATTATTATCCCTAAAGGCCTCTAGAGGCCAAACCAAACTACATATATATTCGTCGCAAAACAAGCCTGGCGGTAAGCGGGTTTGGTCTGTAGAGGCTGGTTCTGAACATCTTCTCAACGTCTTGTCAAAATCGTGTTGATGTTTGTCGTTTGTCAAAACGAAAATAAGGGCTTATCTGAAAGGTTAGGTTAATGCACGCTAATGTTTAGTGCTGAGGACGTCCACCATACTTGCTGCATACCGAAGGTCCTTCTCTTGCTGCAGAATGCGCGAGAGTGCCTTGAAGATGCACTCCGCGTATTGCGTACTGTGTCTATACATACCGGCTTGTCAAAGGCCCGTAGTGTTTGCCGCAGCTTGTAGAGTTCAGCCGCAGTCAGCAATATAGTGCTGAGCACGTTCACTATAGTTGCTGCAAACAGAAGGTCCTTCTCTATTTGCATGCAGAATAGGCGAGACTCTTGAAGATGCCTTCCGCGTATTGTGTACTGTGTCTATACATACCGGCTTGTCAAAGGCCCTTAGTGTTTGCCGTAGCTCGTAGAGTTCAGCCGAAGTCAGCAATAATATGCTGCTGTGGATGTCCACCATAGTTGTTGCGAACCCAAGGTCCTTCTCTTGCTGCAGAATGCGCAAGAGTGCCTTGAAGATGCCTTCCGCGTTGTGTACTGTGTCTATACATACCGGCTTGTCAAAGGCCCGTAGTGTCTTAGCTCGTAGAGTTCAGCCGAAGTCACCAATATGGTGCAGACGACGTCCACCATAGTCGCTGCGAACCGAAGGTCCTTCTCTTGTTGCATGCAGAATAGGCGAGACTCTGGAAGATGCCTTCTGCGTATTGTGTACTGTGTCTATACATACCGGCTTGTCAAAGGCCCGTAGTGTTTGCCGCAGCTCGTAGAGTTCAGCCGAAGTCAGCAATATAGTGCTGAGCACGTCCACCATAGTCGCTGCATACCGAAGATCCTTTTCTTGTTGCATGCAGAATATGCGAGACTCTTGAAGATGCCTGCCGCGTATTGTATACTGTGTCTATACATACCGGCTTGTCAAAGGCCCGTAGTGTTTGCCGTAGCTCGTAGAGTTCAGCCGAAGTCAGCAATATAGTGCTGAGCACGTTCACTATAGTTGCTGCAAACCGAAGGTCTTTCTCTTGTTGCATGCAAAATAGGCGAGACTCTTGAAGATGCCTTCCGCGTATTGTGTACTGTGTCTATACATACCGGCTTGTCAAAGGCCCGTAGTGTTTGCCGTAGCTCGTAGAGTTCAGCCGAAGTCAGCAATATGGTGCTGAGGATGTCCACCATAGTCGCTGCGAACCGAAGGTCCTTCTCTTGTTGCATGCAGAATAGGCGAGACTCTTGAAGATGCCTTCCGCGTATTGTGTACTGTGTCTATACATACCGGCTTGTCAAAGGCCCGTAGTGTTTGCCGTAGCTCGTAGAGTTCAGCCGAAGTCAGCAATATGGTGCTGAGGACGTCCACCATAGTCGCTGCGAACCGAAGGTCCTTCTCTTGTTGCAGAATGCGCGAGAGTGCTTTGTAGATATCCTCCGCGTTTAGGAGCACGCACAGCTGTCTGCCGACAGACGACGGACAGGCTTTAAGTTGCAATCATGCATGTCTCATAAAAATCAGTTTCTTTTACAAGACCAAAAATGCAAAGGATTTGAAATAGGTATTTGGTAACCAAATGCTGTTAAACTGTGCAACGCAACACGACGCTGCCTACAAGTTCGTGTTAATAAGTAGTTAATATAAGAATGAGATAATATGTACGTTCGTCTGTAAGGTATTAATATTATATGAGCCTTAAATTGTAGATGCCAGAAATAATTGACGACCGATTTGGCGCAGGGGTAGGATTGAAGTATGATTGCAACATATTACACAAACAAGATGTTTGCATTATCGCGCATTTACAGAAAATTGGAACACACGCGTAGCATTCTCAGCAAACTAGAATAAGATCGCTTACTAAGATAATGTATCTTTAATTGTACTCAATATTATTATCTCAATATACATCTTGACACCGAACAAGTCACATCTCTTTTATTACCTTAGCCTCGGTAAAGCGTCATACCTCTTCATGGCGACCCTTTGCCAACCGAACTTATAAATTTTTGCGGGAAAATCATTACTACATGGAGCAGCAAAGCAAAATTTTCAACACCATACTAGCAGCAGTCTTCGTTGCGGTGCTATTTGGCTCTACACTTCTGTTCATCGCATTACTTGGGAAGACAAAACAATAATATGGGAGCACCACAAAGTAAAGAAGAAGTTATCATCGCACAAACCGCCAGCGGCGACGCCCAAGCAACGCAGAAAACTTCAAGCCAGCTCACTACAACAGAAATTTTACTATCCGTCATACTGCTTCTCATCGTTATACTCATCATTTACGCCTGCATCCGGAAAATTTGGGACCGAATTGTCAACCGACTCCGTAGAGAATTCAACAGCGCAGTTCTAAGAAACACAATATCTTCCGTGGAACTGGCAACGACGTCGACTCAACCATCAACGTAGACCAGGAGGTGTCCAGGGTAGAAACCCGGCCCATTGTACGAGGGGCAAGGGAAATCCCAGCCCGATCTTCAGTTAGCTGTTTCAAGCGGTCCAGGAACCCATCTTAGAAGTCTGAAGATCCTACACACTCAAGGAGCATGAGAAAACCCCCAGCCCGCAGCCCCAGCCCCCACACGCCACGCCGGTCACCACATACCTACTCATCGTGCAGAGACGTAATTATTTTATTCGCGCGCTATAATGCCACCGTAAGTCGTAAGTTATTTTATACCTAAACGTTTTAAATAATATGTAGGATTACATTTTTTTTCTTATTAGATAATGTCATTTATTATTTCCGATTTAAATGAATTGCATAAGAAACTATTGTATATTAAAGATAATTTAGTAAAACTAGGACCAGATAGACGTCAAAAAGAGTTAGGTTTTACGAAATTTAATGAAGCGAAACTTGAATACGCGAAATTAGAGTATATTTTAGCTCAAGTACATAATTTAGTTGAAAAATCGGAGGTATCAACTAAAGATATAACTTTAATTAATAAAATAGCAAATGACATTCAGATCATTTATGACAAAATTATTTCTTTAGAGACTTTAAGTGTTAGTAGTATTTCAAAAATGGCAGAAAAAGATAAATTTGACTTGAAGACAGCCATTGCACTTTTACCAACGATGACAGGTCAAGAACACGTCACTAAATCTCTAATTGATGGTATACAATTATATAGTTCAATGATCAGCGATGCTACTCATGGGTTACTTATTGATTTTGTGATTAAAACTAGGCTCTCTCCTAGCGCAAAATTACGTTTAAAAAGTAGTTATCCAACTATTAAAGATTTAATTAGAAATATGAATACGCATTTGATTCAGAAAAAATCTGCTGTTGCTATCCAACACAAATTACAAAACTGTCGTCAAGGTCATAGGTCGATCGAGTCATTCGGCTCGGAACTAGAACAACTTTTTGTGAATTTAACCATAGCACAAGCGGATGACGACGCTACTAAGTTTGAAGTATTGCGTCCCATTAATGAAAAGGTTGCAATCAAGCGCTTTTCAGATGGATTAGTGAATCAAAAGCTTAGTACTATCATAGCATCACGTCACTTTGATTCTTTACCAGAGGCTATAAGAACTGCCCTAGACGAGCAGTCAATGTCTACCAGACACGAGGAAGTTATGAACATTAAAAAGTTTCATACTCGTAATTTCTCACGCACACCTACTAATTATCCGCGTCAGCCAAGTAATTATTCTAATAAATATAGTTACTATAATAGATTTAGCGCAAACAATAGGTACGCTGCCGGAAACACGAGACCACAACAAGGTAAGTACATGTCGCGAGACTCCCGCGCCGCGCAAGGAACACAATCACGTTCACGTGACCGCGGTCGGCCGAGCCCGCGCCCGCCGCGCTCAGCTGTGCCTTTTCAACGTGTGCAGTACGCTAGCCACGAGCAATCGACCAATAGTGAGTCACAAGCGCGTTCTGAGCCCCAGAACGATAATAATTTAGATTTTTTTCGTTCCTACTGAAAATTATGTTTTAAACTACAATAATAGTAGTACCGTAACTTTTAACGTAAGTAATAGCAATATCGATCTTTTAGTCGATAGCGGAGCAAGCCTTTGTGTTTTAAAATACGAATGGTTATGCGATTATCCGAAGTTATTGAATTTAATTACATTTGAGAAGTTAGTTATAAAAGGTGTTAGCGGTAAACTAGTATCTGAAGGATATATTTACTTAGATTTGTCTTATAATGGGTTAGTTTTTAGAGAAAAAATGTATGTGTTTAAAAATATGTCTTGTTCTGCAAATGGTATTTTAGGTGATAATTTTTTGAAACGCTATCAAGCTATAATTAACTATAAAGAAAATACTTTGCTTTTAACTAAAGATAGTAATTATGTGTCTATACCTATATTGAGTCACTATAGACATTTGATACCGCCACGATGTGAGGTAATAAAATATATACCTACATCGTTAGGCGACGATTGTGTTTGTTTATCTAAAGAGATACAGAAAGGAGTTTTTATAGGAAGTATAATAGCGAAACCTTGTAATGGTCGCATGCCAGTAAGGATATTAAACACCACTGAGAAAGAAGTTGATCTAGATCTTACCGATTTAGAGACTTTTTCATTGAATGATTTTGAAGTCTGTAATTTTGAAAAAGAGGAGGTTTCTGTCGATCGTGTAAAAACATTATTAGGATTATTAAATTTACCTGAACTGAATTTAGAAGAAAAACGAAGTATTGAGAGTATTTGCGCTAAGTACGCAGATGTTTTTCATCTGCCAGGCGACAAACTCTCTTGTACAAACCTAATGACCCATAATATAACTTTAAAACCTAATGTCTCGCCAGTTTATGTCAAGCCACATAGATTACCGTTCGCACTAAGGAAGGAAGTTCAGAAACAGATAGATATTATGCTCGAAAATGATATTATAGAAGAGGCTACGTCAGAGTGGTCTAGTCCCGTCTTGCTTGTACCGAAAAAAACAGATAGGTCAAACGAGAAACAATGGCGATTAGTTATAGATTACAGGCAGTTAAATAATCGTATTGAGGACGACAAATTCCCTTTGCCTAATATAACTGATATCTTAGATTCGCTTGCAAATAACATTTATTTTTCAAAATTAGACCTTTCGCAAAGCTATTATCAGTTATCTTTAAGCGAAGATTCACGAAAGTACACAGCTTTCACTGCTGGTGATAAAATTTTTCAGATGAAACGCTGTCCCATGGGTCTCCGGACATCTGCGAGTGTATTTTCACGTCTTATGACTATTGCAATGTCAGGCTTAAATTATAAAAAGGCTTTTATTTATTTAGATGATTGCGTAATTTTCGGGAAATCTATAGAAAACCACAATAAAAACTTAATTAGTATACTAGAGAGATTTAGAAAAGTTAACTTAAAATTAAATCCTATGAAGTGTGAATTTTTGCGAAACGAAATAATATATCTAGGACACAAAATAACTTCTGATGGAATTTTACCAGATGAAAGTAAAATTGCAACCATGCAAAACTATCCAGTGCCGATGAACTGCGACGATGTCAATCGTTTTGTCGCGTTTGCAAATTACTACAGACGATTCATACCGAACTTTGCAAACATTGTTTATCCTTTAAATCAATTAAGAAAAAAGAATGTACAGTTTCTATGGTCATCAGAGTGTCAAACGGCATTTGAAAAATTAAAATCAGCATTAATTCAACCCCCTATTTTATCTTATCCAGATTTTTCAGAAAGTAACATCTTTCGGCTACAAACAGATGCTTGTAAGACAGGTTTAGGATCTGTTTTATCTAACATGAACGGTCAAGTAGTCGCGTATGCGAGTAGAAACCTGAAACCCGCCGAGACGAGATATCCCATCATAGAATTAGAACTTTTAGCAATTGTTTGGTCTGTGAGACATTTTCGCCCTTATTTATATGGACGTAAATTTAAAATTATAACAGACCACAAACCGTTAATTTATTTATTTAACTTGAAAGACCCAACAAGCAGACTTACTAAATTCCGATTATTCCTAGAGGAGTATGATTTTGAAATAGAGTATGTTCCAGGACGAAACAATGCAGCTGCAGACGCATTGAGTCGCATACCTATTACATCTTCTACTTTAAAATCATTACATCAAAACACAGTATCAGTTTTAACTAGAGCACAAAGTAAAAAATTAAAAACCCCCACTGATTCTTCTTCAGAGAGCTCCACCAGCACTAGGCCTGATCAACCTATTGCGGTAGAACTTCTCAAGAAACCCGATGACGTAACTGAATTAAGTTTTAATCAATTAAAGTTTGACAATTATTCAAAGTCTAAAGATAGCATTATTTCTAATGCAAGTTGTTACGTTTACGTACCTTCGCAATCAGCGATATATCTGAGTACCCGATCGTCATCTACCCCAGAGGTGTTAGCGAGGGACTTAGAGTCATTATGTCAAAAAATAGGCATACATGAGGTACTTATTATTAAAGAAAAATGTAACGAGAGTAAAATCAAAAGTCTTGTACAAGCAACAAAAAGAATTAACTCTGTTACCCCGCGCTTTCTCATAACAAAAAATATATTAAGAATATATGATAGTGAACAAAAAAGAGTAATACTAAATGATTTCCATCTATTACCTACCAGCGGACACGCAGGAGTTAATAGAATGATGAACAACATTAAGCAATATTATTTTTGGCCAGGTTTGAGTAATGATGTAAAACTTTTTGTTAAAAATTGCCATCAATGTCAATATCATAAGCATAGTAATAAACATATTAAGCAGCCCTTAACCATAACATCAACAGCCCACTCATCATTCGAAAGAATTAGTTTGGATATAATGGGTCCACTCGATGTTGATGACTATAATAATAAATATGTATTGACATTACAATGCGATTTAACCAAATTCGTTGAAGCGTATCCATTACCTAGTAAAGACTCGGTCACAGTTGCTCAATCTTTTACCAATAATTTCATTTTACGTTATGGTATTCCTAGAGAAATATTGACTGACCAGGGAACCGAATTCATGTCATCAGTGATGTCCGAAACATGTTCTCTATTACATATTAAAAAATTAAATTCTACGGCGTACCATCACGAAACTGTAGGCGCTTTAGAAAATACTCATAAAACCCTAGGAGCTTTTCTGAGAATCCAGTGTAATAATTATAAACATAACTGGAGCACCTGGATTCCATATTGGTGTTTTTCTTTTAATACCACAGTGCATAGTGAAACTAAATATACGCCTTTCGAATTAGTTTTTGGAAAAATTTGTAACCTTCCAAATAATTTACAATCAGAAATCGACCCCTTATATAACTATGACAGTTATCCCCGAGAACTTAAGTATCGTTTACAACAAGCGCAATCCGACGCACGACGTAACTTGATACAATCTAAAGAGAAAAGAAAATTATTGTATGATAAAACTAGCAATAATGTTACCTATCAGTTAGGCGATTTGTTATTATTAAAGAACCAAGTAGGAAATAAATTAGATAGTATTTACAATGGCCCTTATAAAGTTTTAAGAGATATGACGTCTAATGTAGAAATTTTAAAAGAAAATAAAGCTATAATTGTGCATAAGAATAATACCAAACCATTCAATAAATAACTATTTTATTTGATACGTAATTATAAGTATAGGTACTTAATTACATACCATGTTACTTAACACTTTGTTATTGTTATGATTAAGTGTAAAATGTGAAGCTTCCGTTTTAATTCAATACCATTTCAATTCGATACCATTTTAATTAGATACAATTTTAATTAGGTATATTGTTTATATTGTAAAACGTTTTTGTATTAGTACGATTTAATAAATGAAATAGTTTTAACTTTGCTATGTTGATAATGTTTAAATTTTGTTTACTTATTTTACTTAAGTAATTAAATTTTGGTTAAGTTCGTTAAAGTCAATGTTACGAGTCTGTTCCTTTTTGCAGGGAGGGGATGATCCTTCCACTTTTTCAGGGGAGATGAAGTATGATTGCAACATATTACACAAACAAGATGTTTGCATTATCGCGCATTTACAGAAAATTGGAACACACGCGTAGCATTCTCAGCAAACTAGAATAAGATCGCTTACTAAGATAATGTATCTTTAATTGTACTCAATATTATTATCTCAATATACATCTTGACACCGAACAAGTCACATCTCTTTTATTACCTTAGCCTCGGTAAAGCGTCATACCTCTTCAGGATACCTGCCTTCTGCGCCAGAGGTCTCGGGTTCGATCCCCGAACAAGACAAATATTTGTGTGCATGAATATGTCTATTTGTCTTGGTCTGGGTGTTTTCGATTGCTGGTATGTGTATGTATGTATGTATGAAGTATGTATTTACAAAAAAAAGTATAAGAGTATATATTTGTCCGTTCTCTAGTTTCCATAACACAGTTTCTTAGATAACTACGAGCTAGATAATTGGTGTGATTGTGAAAAGTTATTTATTTATTTTATTTATTTATTAAACGATTATTATATTTTAATCTAATTTTTGAAATAAAACGCACACAATTCATAAGACAAAACACTTACCTTATTATAAAGGCACCTCTGTCTTCTAACAAGTTGTCATCAGCGGCCAGTAGCCTCAATAACGATTGCAGGAATTTGTAGTAATAAGGACTAGATTCTAAGTTTCCTGCAACAGAATAAGAAGTTATTTACACATCGAACTATATGGTAAGTATGGAAATGGTTTTAAATTTTAAAGGTTTGATTATGTTTATGTTTTCGATTTGGTTCGATGTTGAGTAAAAAAGGGAGAATAATTAGAACTATTTCATTTGGTGTCGGCATCATAAATTACGTTGTCAGCCCAAAATTTAGCTACGCGGGTATGTAGATCCTACTAATATTTTAAATGCGAAAGTTTGTGAAAATGGATGCATGGATGTTCGTTACTCTTTCACGCAAAAAACTAATTAACGGTTTTGGTTGAAATTTGACACACAGATAGGTAGATAGCCTGGATTAAAACATAGGATACTTTTTATCCCGATATTCCCACGGGAACGGGAACCACGCTGGTGAAGCGGCGAGCAGCCTCTAATAGTTAATTTAATGCATAAGGACGTCAACGTTCAAAATAGTACCTATCGATGTTGAGATTTTCAATTATTTTTATGCATTCACAATGCAATTTCGTAAGTATACGAAAAAAATCGAAATCTCAATTTAATGGCTGTTTCGTCTTAATCGATTGCTAAATATTTGTAAAAAAAATTTTTCGGATGCGAGGGTTTCCTCACATTGATGAAGCAACGCTGGCCTACAGCGTAACAAGTGATAGCAAAATTCTACGAGTCGTGTAAGCCTTTCGGTAGCTTAGTTGGTCAGAGCATCGGGCCGTTACCCCGGAGGCGCGGGTTCGAATTCCGCTTGAAAGCTACTTATAGGGCCCGTGGTTTTTTACTATCACATTTTTCCTTTAGTATCGATGTGATCAAAGGTGGTGACTCACCAGGGGCGGGGGCAGAGTCGTCGGGTCTTGCGGCGGAGGCGAGGGCGGGGGCGGCGGGGCACGAACATATCTCAGCGAGCACGGCCAGCGAGCGGCGCACCACGTCGTCGGACGCGTCCGTGAGGCTGCCCACCACGCTCGCGAACACCGCGCCCGTCTCCCCGAACATCTACACACGACACGAGCATATTGCAGCGAGCACGGCCAGCGAGCGGCGCACCACGTCGTCGGACGCGTCCGTGAGGCTGCCCACCACGCTCGCGAACACCGCGCCCGTCTCCCCGAACATCTACACACGACACGAGCATATTGCAGCGAGCACGGCCAGCGAGCGGCGCACCACGTCGTCGGACGCGTCCGTGAGGCTGCCCACCACGCTCGCGAACACCGCGCCCGTCTCCCCGAACATCTACACACGACACGAGCATATTGCAGCGAGCACGGCCAGCGAGCGGCGCACCACGTCGTCGGACGCGTCCGTGAGGCTGCCCACCACGCTCGCGAACACCGCGCCCGTCTCCCCGAACATCTACACACGACACGAGCATATTGCAGCGAGCACGGCCAGCGAGCGGCGCACCACGTCGTCGGACGCGTCCGTGAGGCTGCCCACCACGCTCGCGAACACCGCGCCCGTCTCCCCGAACATCTACACACGACACGAGCATATTGCAGCGAGCACGGCCAGCGAGCGGCGCACCACGTCGTCGGACGCGTCCGTGAGGCTGCCCACCACGCTCGCGAACACCGCGCCCGTCTCCCCGAACATCTACACACGACACGAGCATATTGCAGCGAGCACGGCCAGCGAGCGGCGCACCACGTCGTCGGACGCGTCCGTGAGGCTGCCCACCACGCTCGCGAACACCGCGCCCGTCTCCCCGAACATCTACACACGACACGAGCATATCTCAGCGAGCACGGCCAGCGAGCGGCGCACCACGTCGTCGGACGCGTCCGTGAGGCTGCCCACCACGCTCGCGAACACCGCGCCCGTCTCCCCGAACATCTACACACGACACGAGCATATTGCAGCGAGCACGGCCAGCGAGCGGCGCACCACGTCGTCGGACGCGTCCGTGAGGCTGCCCACCACGCTCGCGAACACCGCGCCCGTCTCCCCGAACATCTACACACGACACGAGCATATTGCAGCGAGCACGGCCAGCGAGCGGCGCACCACGTCGTCGGACGCGTCCGTGAGGCTGCCCACCACGCTCGCGAACACCGCGCCCGTCTCCCCGAACATCTACACACGACACGAGCATATTGCAGCGAGCACGGCCAGCGAGCGGCGCACCACGTCGTCGGACGCGTCCGTGAGGCTGCCCACCACGCTCGCGAACACCGCGCCCGTCTCCCCGAACATCTACACACGACACGAGCATATTGCAGCGAGCACGGCCAGCGAGCGGCGCACCACGTCGTCGGACGCGTCCGTGAGGCTGCCCACCACGCTCGCGAACACCGCGCCCGTCTCCCCGAACATCTACACACGACACGAGCATATTGCAGCGAGCACGGCCAGCGAGCGGCGCACCACGTCGTCGGACGCGTCCGTGAGGCTGCCCACCACGCTCGCGAACACCGCGCCCGTCTCCCCGAACATCTACACACGACACGAGCATATTGCAGCGAGCACGGCCAGCGAGCGGCGCACCACGTCGTCGGACGCGTCCGTGAGGCTGCCCACCACGCTCGCGAACACCGCGCCCGTCTCCCCGAACATCTACACACGACACGAGCATATTGCAGCGAGCACGGCCAGCGAGCGGCGCACCACGTCGTCGGACGCGTCCGTGAGGCTGCCCACCACGCTCGCGAACACCGCGCCCGTCTCCCCGAACATCTACACACGACACGAGCATATTGCAGCGAGCACGGCCAGCGAGCGGCGCACCACGTCGTCGGACGCGTCCGTGAGGCTGCCCACCACGCTCGCGAACACCGCGCCCGTCTCCCCGAACATCTACACACGACACGAGCATATTGCAGCGAGCACGGCCAGCGAGCGGCGCACCACGTCGTCGGACGCGTCCGTGAGGCTGCCCACCACGCTCGCGAACACCGCGCCCGTCTCCCCGAACATCTACACACGACACGAGCATATTGCAGCGAGCACGGCCAGCGAGCGGCGCACCACGTCGTCGGACGCGTCCGTGAGGCTGCCCACCACGCTCGCGAACACCGCGCCCGTCTCCCCGAACATCTACACACGACGCTACGTTACATGACATAACCTGTGGCCCGATTCTTCTAACGTTAAGTCGTAATCGTGTCTCAATCGTGTTTCAATCGTTGTGCTATTTACACACTAGTTACAAGAATTATGACAGTATGATGTGATGTGAATGTAGTGTGTGGTGTGACAATCAGTAGTATTGTGAAAAAAGTTAACATTTCTTGTAACTAGTGTGTAAAAAAGCACAACAATTGAAACACGATTGAGACACGATTATGACTAAACGTTAGCAGAATCGGGCCACTGAATGATGGACACCCTTAGCTTTTGAAATGCAGTCGCCAAGTAGATCTGCCCCCCTAGACAAGTGGCTTTCTATTATCGAATTCGCCGGTAGAATAGAAAGAAAATGTATGGGATTGACATTAGCGGTCACGTGATATTTCGATCGCAAATGTCAATCCCATACATTTTCTTTCTATTCTACTGGCGACGTCGATAATAGAAAGCCACTTGTCTACATGGGCTGTTTATGGTGGTGGATGTGGTAGCGGATTTACAAGAAACACGTATAAAGATAAATCTATTCTACAAATTCTATATATTACAAAAAAAAAAGTTGCGCGGCTGCCGGAACCGCAGACGTTCTTCACGGCTCTACATGCTGAAAACTGTTTTAAATACTTAAACAGTAGTAATAATATGAAGGAAGTAATGTTAGTTTTCTTTGGCACTGATACATGTTTGCAGTATATCCAAATTAAACGGTACGGCTTTAATTATAATATGGTAGGTAGTAAAATATGTCATTCCTATACTTTTATATTTTTATAGTTAAAATTCTACTAATATTATAAATGTGAATGTTTGGATGTTTGTTACTCAATCACGCCAAAACGGCTGAACGGATTTGGCTGAAATTTGGAACACAGATACTTCTGAATTCTACTTTATCGTGTTGAAGTTAGAGTTGCTATTTGCTTAAATGATCTCGCAGAGTGCAGCTTCTGTTACTAGTAACTATTATTTATTCTGTGCCGCGACGCTGTGCAGCTGCAGCTCGCCCTCCAAACTGCACCTTCCACTCTCCTAAACCTGTACCGCCACTTCCTACTCCACCACCTTTTTTATATAAAACTGGGCAGGAATTTGACCACCATCTTGTTTGTTAACAGGATGTGGTCTAAGATGTTGCATGCTAGGAAATGCCTGTTCACTCTGGCCTTGAAGATACCAAGGTTGTAGTTATCGGGGAACAGGCAACGCATTCCATTCCTTAGCGGTTCGCATAAGAAACGAATCTGCGAAGCGTTTAGTGCGGACAGGTGGAGTGTCAACAACGTAAGGGTGATAAGCTAGCCTGCGACTGGTTACCCGATGGTGGAAAGGGGCTGCGGGAACAAGGTCGTGCAGTTCTCTCGTACACTCCCCAAAGTGTATTCTATAAAAAGCAGTTCCGCTCCTACTCCACCACCTACTACTCCACCACGTACTACTCCACCACCTCGTACTCTACCTGTGCAGGCAGCTTGTTGTAGAGGTGCAGCATCCAGTCCAGCGCTGCAACCCTGGTATGGACGGAGCTGTGGTGCAGCATCTGCGTGAGCACGCCCACGACGCCGTGCAGCTCCAAGTCGCTCCCCCCTCCGTCCCCGTCGCCCCCTCCTCCCCCCTCTGCCCCCTCCCCCGCCGACACCACCAGCTTGGTCAGCAGGAAGTTCACTGTTGCCGCGGTTTCGCGGATACCTGACATCGCTTGTAGTAAGACTCGAAAATTCAGGTTTTAATTTTAATTATTTTAATTTTATTTATTTATTGATACATGTAACAAAGACTCAGTAGGTTAATATTAACTTAAAAACAAGGTTAGTAACAATAATAGGGTACAATCTAAATTCACTTCCGCACCATCCCACCAGATACGGCGCGCAGCAATGACGCACATACATGCAGTCAAGTTTGCTCGCTATCATATTGAGGATGCTGTTGGCGAACCCCCGCACTCTGCGTACTAGAGACATGCACCTCTTACTCATGGTTGCGTAGAAACAGTCTGCATACGCCTCCGCGAACATTCCAGACGCGCTATAGTAACGGGGCAACAGCAACATCCTGAACGCGTTATTAAATTGCACTCGAAGAGCGTTAAAGGTTAATTTTTGAGTATATCTGGCCCACAAGCCAAACCATTTTAGCATATTAACAAATTCTTGCACTTTTTGTCGCTGGTTGCAAATGATTGCATCGTCGAATTTAAGCGGCTCTATTAAATGAGCGTTTTACAGTTTCGGACAATATCTCAATATGCAACGGACTATTTCAGAAAGGAGTAGGAGAATTTCCTAATGCATATGTTAAGGTACTGTCAAGGGCACGACATTATAATTCATTAATGAAAAATTTCTTATTTTACGTTCAAATAATATTAAGGGTAAGTAATTGTTTTTTCGGAAGAAACATGTAATTCCATCAATGACCGATTTATATGTTGATGTGGTTGTGTAAAGGATACTTCGTCTCGACTCGTCGGCGTAGGCGAGGCACGGCAGCGCGGCGGCCAGCACGCCCGACGCGTGGCCCAGCAGCGCGCTGCCCGATAGCTCCACGAACTCTTTGATCCACGTCACCGCCGTCAACTATACACACGCACACACAACCACATTGGTTCATACATATGAGGCCCAGCAGCGCGCCGCCCGATAGCTCCACGAACTCTTTGATCCACGTCACCGCCGTCAGCTACACACACGCACACACAACCACATTGGTTCATACATATGAGGCCCAGCAGCGCGCCGCCCGATAGCTCCACGAACTCTTTGATCCACGTCACCGCCGTCAACTATACACACGCACACACAACCACATTGGTTCATACATATGAGGCCCAGCAGCGCGCCGCCCGATAGCTCCACGAACTCTTTGATCCACGTCACCGCCGTCAACTATACACACGCACACACAACCACATTGGTTCATACATATGAGGCCCAGCAGCGCGCCGCCCGATAGCTCCACGAACTCTTTGATCCACGTCACCGCCGTCAGCTACACACACGCACACACAACCACATTGGTTCATACATATGAGGCCCAGCAGCGCGCTGCCCGATAGCTCCACGAACTCTTTGATCCACGTCACCGCCGTCAACTATACACACGCACACACAACCACATTGGTTCATACATATGAGGCCCAGCAGCGCGCCGCCCGATAGCTCCACGAACTCTTTGATCCACGTCACCGCCGTCAGCTACACACACGCACACACAACCACATTGGTTCATACATATGAGGCCCAGCAGCGCGCCGCCCGATAGCTCCACGAACTCTTTGATCCACGTCACCGCCGTCAACTATACACACGCACACACAACCACATTGGTTCATACATATGAGGCCCAGCAGCGCGCCGCCCGATAGCTCCACGAACTCTTTGATCCACGTCACCGCCGTCAACTATACACACGCACACACAACCACATTGGTTCATACATATGAGGCCCAGCAGCGCGCCGCCCGATAGCTCCACGAACTCTTTGATCCACGTCACCGCCGTCAACTATACACACGCACACACAACCACATTGGTTCATACATATGAGGCCCAGCAGCGCGCCGCCCGATAGCTCCACGAACTCTTTGATCCACGTCACCGCCGTCAGCTACACACACGCACACACAACCACATTGGTTCATACATATGAGGCCCAGCAGCGCGCCGCCCGATAGCTCCACGAACTCTTTGATCCACGTCACCGCCGTCAGCTACACACACGCACACACAACCACATTGGTTCATACATATGAGGCCCAGCAGCGCGCTGCCCGCTAGCTCCACGAACACTTTGATCCACGTCACCACCGTCAGCTACACACACGCACACACAACCACATTGGTTCATACATATGAGGCCCAGCAGCGCACCGCCCGATAGCTCCACGAACTCTTTGATCCACGTCACCGCCGTCAGCTACACACACGCACACACAACCACATTGGTTCATTCATACATATGAGGCCCAGCAGCGCGCCGCCCGATAGCTCCACGAATTCTTTGATCCACGTCACCGCCGTCAGCTACACACACGCACACACATACACATTCCCTTCATAAACATGAGCAACACGTTAACGGCACAGACCAAAGAGCTTACACTAAATACTGAGGTAACTGGAGAGAGTAGTACAAAGACTTTTTTGTGGCACTGTGGCTGTCTTCCGTCTCACCTACACTTTGAAACAAAACGTATGGTCATATGAGACAACAGCCAGCCACTACGTACTAAATGTCAAATTTGCTGGGTACACTTTTTTATTCAAGGTGAAAAGTCCAGTTTCCTTGTAGAATCTCCTTGGCACAGACCGACAGCAGCCATGTCACTGGTGTATAAAGCCAAACTACCACTCTCTCCCCTCTTACACTGTTTCCTGCCATCATCATCAGCTATACAACGCCCAATGCTGGGCATAGGCCACCCCCAAAACTACATACCTACTACTAAAATCAGAAACCATAAATATTGTACATCATACATAACATCAATTATTCCACTTTATAACATGATAATCACGTTATAAAGTGGTATAATTGATGTTATGAATGAATGAATGAATTGAATCAAAGACCGAGAGGGAGAACAAAAAAAAGTACAGAAAGAAGTTAATAAGATAAACGATACCGAACTAATAATTACAAACCTGCAAGAGCTCCTCTGTCGACTGCGCGTGCGTGATGAGGATGTTGATCATGGCCTGGAAGTCCACCTTGGACGGGTCCTTCTTTATGCTCCTCAGGAATTCGTTCAACTGAACATCGCACCTGCGGTGATAGCAAACATTGGCGTGGACGTAGAAATTTTGCAAGCGATTGATAGGTACCAGTTTTGTGCAGTACATACGTTACAGTTACATTAATACTAGCTGTGCCCGCGACTTCGTCCGCGTGGAATGGTGACTTTCGGCAGCATTTTTTTTATTTTTTGGGCTTGTTGTTTTGCAAATACACTTAGGCATTATTCCCCCACCTACGCCGCGCTGCTGCGCCCCGCCGCCGCTCATAGTGTATGGCTCGCGGCATTTGGCAAGTTTCTTACTTGCGTTAATTTTAGTTTCACATTTTGTAAAGACTCTGTAATTCTCTGTATTTCTTCTATATTTTGATTTTCTGAGCCGTAAGCTTTTTTGTCGACGTCAACATACTAAATTTTTCGTCCCTTATTTTCCTCCTTTTAAAGTAAAATTTTTACAAACTTTGAATGTCGTATCCATACTAATATTATAAATGTGAAAGTGTGTTTGTTTGTTTATTTGTTTGTTTGTCCTTCTTTCACGTCAAAACGGAGCAATGGATCGACGTGATATTTGGTAAGGGGGTAGTTTGGGAGCTGGAGACTAACATAGGCTACTTATTATTCCGGAAAATTGTAATTTTCTATGAAAAATCGTTTAAATGTCGTACCTTCGATACAAAACTGTCATTTCTTCCATTACCGTTTCCAAAGAGTATGTAATCACTGACGCCTGCGCGGTCAAAATTGAATACTAATCTTTTCCATAAGCTTTGAATAAAAAATGAACTGTAACTAGCGCCAAAAATGCCCCAGTCGCGCATGCGCGCAGAGTTATCAGACACTCGCTCTACTTCACACAGAGTATTTTTTTATATGTAGGAAATAGAGACCAATCTTGGGCCCCTTTATTGGTAGTGTGTAACTAGCGCTATCTGTTGTCTGGTCTAGGCAACTTTTGGTGTATAAAACTATAATTTATATGGCAAAACAACGTTTGCCGGGTCAGCTAGTTTATTTATATGTAATCAAAAGCCTAAATAATAAGGTTCAAGCTTCTAGCTTTAAAAATAACGTAATTTCCATACAAACTTTTATCCCCTATTTCAATCCCTTTCAGCCCTTTTCTCGCATTAAAAAGAAGCCTATGTCCTTTCTCAGATTCTAGCTAGACTATATCTGTAAGTACCAAAATTCATTTAAATCGGTTCAGTAGTTCAGGCGTGATTGCGTAACAGATGACAGACAGAGTTACTTTCGCATTTGTAATATTAGTGAGGATGTAACTGGCCACAGGCAGCGGCATGCGTGTTCCAATACAAAGCGCGCCACTCTGCCGCCCCGCTGCTCGCTGAGTGCGTGCCCGCGGCCTTAAGGGCACTGCACACCGACGGAAATGCGATGAGCGAAATGACTCGCAACGCAGCTAAAAATTACACAATGACCTGTTCACACAATGACTCGGCTTACATGCGGCGAATCTCCGGGTTGGGGTCGTCCAGCACCTTGAACAGCCCGTCCAGCAGCTCGGGCAGGTGGCCCACCAGCTCGATGTCAGGCACGGCGTCCAGCACACACACCCACGACACCACAATGACCTGACACACATTGACCCAGCTTACATGCGGCGTATCTCCGGGTTGGGGTCGTCCAGCACCTTGAACAGCCCGTCCAGCAGCTCGGGCAGGTGGCCCACCAGCTCGATGTCAGGCACGGCGTCCAGCACACACACCCACGACACCACAATGACCTGACACACATTGACCCAGCTTACATGCGGCGTATCTCCGGGTTGGGGTCGTCCAGCACCTTGAACAGCCCGTCCAGCAGCTCGGGCAGGTGGCCCACCAGCTCGATGTCAGGCACGGCGTCCAGCACACACACCCACGACACCACAATGACCTGACACACATTGACCCAGCTTACATGCGGCGTATCTCCGGGTTGGGGTCGTCCAGCACCTTGAACAGCCCGTCCAGCAGCTCGGGCAGGTGGCCCACCAGCTCGATGTCAGGCACGGCGTCCAGCACACACACCCACGACACCACAATGACCTGACACACATTGACCCAGCTTACATGCGGCGTATCTCCGGGTTGGGGTCGTCCAGCACCTTGAACAGCCCGTCCAGCAGCTCGGGCAGGTGGCCCACCAGCTCGATGTCAGGCACGGCGTCCAGCACACACACCCACGACACCACAATGACCTGACACACATTGACCCAGCTTACATGCGGCGTATCTCCGGGTTGGGGTCGTCCAGCACCTTGAACAGCCCGTCCAGCAGCTCGGGCAGGTGGCCCACCAGCTCGATGTCAGGCACGGCGTCCAGCACACACACCCACGACACCACAATGACCTGACACACATTGACCCAGCTTACATGCGGCGTATCTCCGGGTTGGGGTCGTCCAGCACCTTGAACAGCCCGTCCAGCAGCTCGGGCAGGTGGCCCACCAGCTCGATGTCAGGCACGGCGTCCAGCACACACACCCACGACACCACGAACTGGCGCGCGAACGCGTTGCGCGAGTAGATGCGCTCGCACAACATCGGAATGAACGCAGCCAAGTCGAACGATGAGCTCTCCGTCACTATGTCCTGCGCACAAGCAACCGATCCCGTTGATTTTAAGCTTACATACGCACCCATCCTTCTTATAATGTTAAAACGCTAAAACAACTGGACGAATTTAACTCGTTTTATATGATCTTGCGTTAGAACTACCACTTTCCCTTGCAAGTTAGCAGGAGAATGAGCAAAGTTATTGTTTACTTGTACATTACTAAGTGTAAAATACTGTATATAAAATCTATTTATAGACCTACAAAGTTAATGATTGTTTTTATCGATTTAAATGAGTTTGACATTCATTGTAATTATGACCTCAGTAATTATTATCCTTAAAACAAAAGCATTTATCAGTTTAGAGTTATCACCTAGAATTCTATTTACTTTCTAGAAAGGATCTTTCAAGTTATTAAATATGGGGTAATCTTAAAATTACCTAAAATTCACAGTTTTCTCATTTACTTTGTCTTCAAAAGTGTCAACCTGCTCCCCAGTAGACTATGCTAGTTCACCTGTTACTCCATATGAATGCAACAATGACATGCGGCTCGTGCGGTCGGCGTCGAGGCGCGCCAACACGGGCGGGAAGTGCCCCGGCGCCGTCTGCAGCAGCTATACAGTGGCGGTCACATAGTTAAAGACACCAGTCGGTTTTCATACAAACGAGGTAAATTTGAAGCCTTGGTTCTCTGCCAGGGATTGACCTAGCTGTGATCTGATGATTATTATTATTTTTATTATTTATAGGGGGGACGCCAGCGAAGCCGGACGGGTGATCCCCAAGTCCCCTAAAAGCTGAAAAATCAGGGGGGGAGGCGGGTTATCATTTACCACACTGGCGTCGAACCCTCGAACCTACCTGTGCGCTTACAGTACCTGTTGAGTTGACTTATCGTTAACTTCTTTAGATCCTCTTCCTTGTCCATTCTTTTCCATTCCAAAGAGCTCCCAGCGCAGTGATGCGTACATCGGGCACTCTGCCATGAAGTGATAGCTTGTTTCTTCTCTTTCTTTGCATTGCGGACAGATAGGGTCTTCTGTCCGTTTAATCACTGATAGGTGTCTGTTTCCGGGAGTAGTGCGCTTCCACCTTCAGCCTTATCATCACTTAACATCAGGTGTGATGAAGGCTAAGTGCTACCCCGTAGTAAATAAACAAACAAACAAACAAAACAAAGCAGTGATCTGATGATGGCCATCTAGGGAGTGAATGGAGGAGATTAAGATCACTATACACACCCAACTGATCTGATCTTTAGAATGCTGATTAGATCTGTTAGATGTGTATAGCGATCTGAATCTCCTCCATTCACTCCCTGGATGGCCATCATCAGATCACAACTAGGTCAATCCTTGGCGGAGAACCAAGGCTTCGAAGATACTTCGTTTGCATAAAAATCAACTGTTGTCTTTAATTATCTGACCGCCACTGTATGTGTGGGGCACGCACCTTGAGCAGTCGGTCCAGCAGTTCGGCGCCCTGCTTGACCTGCGGCTCTGGGTCGGCGGCGAGGCGCGCCAGGGCGTCGAATACGGGCGGGAAGTGGTCTAGGGCTGCGCCGCGCGCCGTCTTCAGCACGTTGAACAGCGCCTCGGCCGCCTGGTAGCGCACGCGCGACTCGCCCTCGGTGAAGCACGCTAGGATCGGGTGGATAAGCTCTGGTAGGTAGTTCACGCAACCCTGCAGTTATATTTCCGATTTTAAATTGAATTTTTCTTCTAATTATTTTTACTTTTATGCCTTCACAATGCAATTTATATTGAATTTAAATGACATATTGAAAAAAACGTTTATTACTTTTATTACCTACAACCTACCCTTGACGAGTTTCTTGCCAGTTATGTACCTAACAAGGCCTCCTGTGTTAGAGCTTTGTGAAACAATGGCATAGCTTCTATGACATTAACCAGTGGTTGTTGTAACAGCCTGGGCCCCGATCGCGGTAATTCTATGACGCATTAGTCAAGTGTACGTGCAGTTGAAGTGCAGTTGACGTGCAAAACCGATTTTGATAACGCGCGGCTTTGACAGTGTGACAACGTTTTCTGTTCCGGTGATAATCTTTGGAACTAAAACAGTTTTAATATGACAGTCTATTTTGACAGCTAATTTCGTATTGCAAGTGGTTCCTCTGTCACGGGTGTCACCGGATCAGACAGGATTGTAGGACTATAGGTTTGCGTGACGTGTGCGTCGTTATGTCATTACGGCAATACGAAGTCAAACATCAAGACCCAAATGCGATGAAGACGCGCTGCATAGAATTACGGCGATTGGCCCGCTGCTGGACTGAATAAGTATGTTTCATTTTCATTTAATTTATTTTAACAATATCACAGAAAAACTTCCCGTGGGAATATCGGGATAAAATATAGCCTATGTCACTCGGGAAGAATGTATCTTTCTAATAGTGAAAGAATTTTCTAAATCGGTCCAGTAGTTTCGGAGCCTATTCAATGCAAACAAACAAACAAACAAACAATCAAATCTTTCCTCTTTATAATATTAGTATAGAAGTATAGATGTTTCTCCAAAGGCAATTTTGTTTACTAAAAATATTACATGTCACTGCCACAAGGTTTTTGTAATATTGTCTGGGACGTATTGTAAGCACCGTAATATTATAAAGCGGTGAAAAATCCCTTGACTTGAAAATAAAAATATAATTATGTTCAACGAACAAAAAATGTTAATTAACATCAATTTCAATTTATTCCAAAAGTCAATTATGACAAGACGAAAACAATTATTTTTCTTTTATAACATAAACCATAACTTATTTAAATATATGTTGTAAAGAGTCCCGAACAAATATTCTATCTTCATTGCATACATAATTTATTTTATTTATTTTTAAAATAGGCTACTATTACCCCTTCGTATTTTCTGAATGATGATGATTTTTATATATGCATAGCATATCTGGAGAAAGTTCTCCTGGTTACATAATGTCAGAGAATGGACTGAGACTGCACCTTCACCTCCAGATGGAGCATCATCAAGTCATTATATTATATTGATTAGCAATGCACAACCTAACAAGGCCTCAGCATACTGTACTTCAGTGGTTCCAGCAAATACATTAATTAAATAAATAAATAAATAACTTTTTACAATCACACAAATTATCTAAGCCCATGTAAATTTCACTGAGAAACTATGTCAAGGAAAACTTGATAATGGTTATACTTAAATACTTTTTGTTTGTAAATACATACTTAACTAGCTGACCCGGCAAACATTGTTTTGCTTTATAAATTTTATTGGACAAGCACTTCGTATCAACTGCCTGACACAATGTCACTTAATAAAAAAAAAGAAATCCTAAGCGGCAAAAATGTCAGTGATTACATACTCTTTGCTTTGACATACCTTCTCTTTGGAAGCGGCTAAGAAATGACAGTTGTGTGAAGTATGACAGTTTAACGGTTTTCTATACAAAATTACCATTTTTATTTTATAATTTTTCTGGATAAAAAGTAGCCTATGTTACGCTCCAGCTCTCAAATTATCTCCATACCGAAAATCTCGTCGATCCGTTGCTCCGTTTTGACGTGAAAGACGGAAAAACAAACAAATAAACAAACAAACAAACATACTTTCGCATTTATAATATTAGTATGGATATACATTATACTTAATATACATGGAAAACACCCAGACCAAGACAAATAGACATGTTCAGGCACACAAATATTTTTCTTGTTCGGGAATCAGACCCGAGACCTCTGGAGCAGACGGCAGGTATCCTACCTCTGCGCCAAATCGGTCGTCAATTAGTTCATAATAGTATATTAACTTTAGAGGAGGTTAAAGAGGATGTCTTGCTGGAGTCTCCAACCCCGTCCCCTAAAAAGGATGAGGACAGTGGTTCCGGCAATGACAACAAGTGGCAGATGTCAAAGAGTATGTGGAAGCGGGAGAAGCGCAAGCTCGCTCTGAAACTTAAGGGGGGCCAAACAACTTCTGGATCGCAGGTCCCGCCAACTAACCCGGCGGGCTCTGGGACCGAGAAGCGACAACGGCCACCCAAAGTTAAGAGACAGGGGACGGATCCTGATGAAGGACCGTCGCAGCAGCGTCCGCCCAAGCGGCAGAACCGAGGCAGCGACTGGGTGGAGGGACCGCGAGGCTCCGCCAAGGAGCAGAGCGATCTCGCCGTCTATGTGTGCCGAGGGGATGGGGCCAGGGTGGACGAGGCTGCGGCGGCTCACATCAGGAAGAAGCTGGTGGGTCTCATCAGGGAGAGGCTGCTAGCCCGGATAGAGGGGGACAAGGGACGATCTACTGCCTTCGCTACGTCCGGTCTGGTGTCGGAAGGATTTTTCCTTGTGACACCATACACGACTGAGGCAAGGGAGTGGATCCTAACTTGTGACCTGGGGGAGTATGAGGGCACTACGCTCGTAATTAAGCCCCTAAATAGATGCCGAGTAGCTGTGTGGCTGCCCGGTTGTGAAGAGAACCACGCCGATGCCCTAATGCTACTGAAGCTCGCCAACGAGCACCAGGAGCAGTTGAGGATCCAAGATTGGACCCTCCTCTACGGGGAGAAGTTGGCGACGGGATCGCGGCTGGTTCTAGGAGTCCCAAACGAGGTCTTTGGGGAGAGCAAAGACCATGCCTGGCTCCATTACGAGCTCACTAGAGTACAGGCAAGGGTATTACGAGCGGGGAAAGGGGGTAGCCATCCACAGACGGGGTGCTCTGCCTCAAACACAGCTACACGGACAGAGCACCCAACCACAAGCGCCAACACACGCACACATACACAAACATGTGGGCCGCCTGGCGATCGGGGCAGAGACTGCGGGGACAACTGTGAGGCGTCAAGACGCGTCCCGCAGCCCCTGCGGTCCAGTTCCCTGGTTTTCGGCGGATCCAACCCACATGCTACAAGCATGAACCCGGACCCTGTGACAAGCATCCTGGAGTCGGCACCTTCTGGCACATCACCCGATGCCCAGAGGTGCACGACCTCGGGGGCGAATCATTAGGGTTCAGGAAGACTCACGCAACCACCAAACACAAACAGTAACACTCAACATGCACAACAACACACACAAAACACAAACACATAAACAAAAAAAAATAAAGATACTTCAGCTAAATTTGCACCACTGCCGCGAAGCCATGACCGAGCTTTGCAGATTCGTGGTTACAAATGACATAGACATCGCCCTGCTACAAGAGCCTTATGTTAACACTGTAGGCCGTGTGGCTGGCATCGGATGTCTGGGAGGGACTACCATCTACTGTCGGGATGGTGAGTCGAATCCTAGGACATGCATATATGTCAGCAAAAGGGCAAGGGCGTTAGGCTTAATAGAAGTTGAATGTTACAGAGATCTTACGGCAGCTATAGTCACAATATGTGGAGCAGATGGGCGCAGGAAAAGGATGGTCTTCATGTCGGTCTACATCCCGAGTGAGACGGACTATGAGCCACCAGGGACACGCCTAGAAGAAACAATAGCGAGATATAGAGGTATGGACATCCCCATTGTGGCAGGCTGTGACGCAAACTCTCACCACACGGTGTGGGGCAGCACAGACTGCAACAATAAGGGTAACTTATTACTTGAATATATCCTTAGTACTAACTTAGAAATAATGAATGTAGGTAACACACCGACGTTCGTCACAAGAACAAGGAAAGAAGTATTGGACATAACACTTATGTCCAGAGAAGAAAGTCATCTGATGAAGGACTGGAGGGTTGACACCTCACACTCCTTCTCGGACCATCGCAGAATCACCTACAGTTTGACTTGTCAAGTCGAAACTGTAAGCTATAGAAACAATAAGAAAACCAACTGGGAAAAATTCGATCAAGAAATGAATGAATGGAAACCCGGCAATGGCAGGCTAATTAATAACACAATAGAAATCGAAAAAGAAGCAGACAGACTGGAAAAGGCCCTTACGAAAGCCTATCTATCGGCCTGTCCGCGGAAACAGGTTAAGTCAGGGAAGGGACAACCCTGGTGGAACAAAGAACTTAAGAAATTAAGGAAAAGAACCAAGAAGGCACTCAGAACTGCCCTAGAAAAGGACGACGACGAGAGCTGGAACAAGTACAGAGAAGAACGAAATAACTTCAAGTACACAAGCCGAAAAGAAAGCAGAAATGGATGGGTAGCCTTTTGTGAAGGCATCTCTGGACAACCTGAATCGGCCAGGTTAGTGAGGATGCTAGCAAAAGACAACACCTGTAAACTAGGAAGTCTTAAAAAAGATGACACTATCTTAGTGGACCCTAAAGAAATACTTACTGAAATGATGGCCACTCACTTCCCGGACTGTATAGAGCATACAGAGGAGGAGATGAACACTCTGTCGGCAGATAATCTATCAGATGGCGAGGGGGAGGTTAGAAAAGTAATTACAGAGGACATGCTAGCGTGGAGTATTTCTTCCTTTCAACCATATAAAGCAGCAGGGCCAGATGGCATCTTCCCAAAGATGCTACAAGCCGCTTTAAGGTTTATAAAGGAGGACCTCCTAGTTCTATATCGAAGCAGCCTAGCAACTAACTATATACCTAGTTGCTGGAGAAAAGTCAGGGCCGTCTTCATACCGAAACCAGGGAAGGCCACGTATCAAGAGGCGAAGTCCTTCAGATGCATCAGCCTTTCCTCGTTCCTACTGAAGACACTGGAAAAGATACTAGATAGACACATAAGAGAAACCATAGGCAAAAGTAAAAGACCACTACATGACAATCAACATGCCTATATGGAAGGGAAATCCATTGAGACAGCCCTCCACAACATGGCAGTCAGAGTGGAAAGATCAATCACAAACAAGGAATACGCTCTAGCGTGCTTCTTTGATGTCGAAGGCGCCTTTGATAAAGCGTCTGCGCAATCCATCGTGGAGGCACTAAACAGAGATGGCGTAACAAAGCAAATATCAGGTTGGATCACCAACATGCTACAACACAGATCCATACAAGCAGAACTAGCAGATATCAAATACACCATCAAAGCCAGGAGAGGCTTTCCCCAGGGAGGTTGTCTGTCTCCACTGCTTTGGTGTATCTTAATAGATGAACTAGTAACTAGAATCACTGCTATGAATATATACATCCAAGCATACTCGGATGATGGCCTGTTACTTGTAAGAGGCAAAGTTCTAAGCGTGGTCAGAGATATAATGAGAAGTGGAATCATGACAACATTGAGATGGTGCAGGGACAAGGGATTGAACCTCAACCCTAGCAAAACCAAACTGATGCTGTTCACTAACAAAAGAAAGATTGATAGCATGATCCCAATTAACATTGAGAATGTAGAACTCGAGACAGTAAAGGAGTTTAAATACCTAGGGATAGTCTTAGACAGTACCCTAAGTTATAGGACCCACATAAAAGAAACCAGTAAAAAGGCAATGACAGCTCTCATGCAGTGCAGAAGAGCCGTTGGCAGGAACTGGGGCATGAAACCTGAAGTGGTCCAATGGATCTATAAGGCAATCATCCTACCGAGAATCCTCCACGGAGCACTAGCATGGTGGCATAAGGCAAAACTAGAATACAATAAAAAAGAACTCACTAAGGTACAAAGACTAGCTAGCATCATGGTATCGGGAGCCATGAGAACAACTCCCACGGCCGCCTTAGAAATGATACTAGGCCTTAGTCCAATAGATCTTGAAATCGAAAAGAAAGCTACAGAACAATGGTTTAAGCTGAAAAGCACTAACCTATGGATAGGAAGGCACAATGATCAAGGTCACGCTGAAATAGGGAAAAAGTACGAAGAAAACCTTTCCATGATACTGGTCAACAATGACCTAATAAAAAAGGAAAGGATCTTTGACAAAAAGTACAGAATAAGCATCAGACCCAGAGAAGACTGGAAACTAGAACATGACAATCTGGATAGCACTGTAGTATGCTACACAGATGGGTCAAGAAAGGAGTCAACTGGACTATCGGGAGCTGGGGTATATATAGCTAAACCCAACACTATAAGAACTACTTTTAATCTGGGCAAGTACGCCAGCGTGTTCCAGGCGGAAATATTCGCGATACTGGAGTGTGCGAACACGATTAAAAGTGAAATAGGCAATTATGACGTAGGAAAAATAATAATATATAGCGATAGTCAAGCTGCCATCAAAGCCCTTGACAAAACGGAGACTACCTCAGCCTTGGTGAAAGAATGCAAACAAAGCATTCAGGAACTTGCTAACTTGGTTGAGGTAGAAGTTGCCTGGGTGCCCGGACATGAGGGTAACGAAGGTAATGAGGAAGCTGACGAATTAGCCAGGGGAGGAGCTGATGCACCCTTCATTGGCCCTGAACCGAGACTACCAATCGCATATAGAATTACTAAGAACATTATCGAGATTAGAACAGTCAAGGAAGCCAACCAAAGATGGATGAGAAGAAAGGACTGCAGACAGTCTAAGATCTTCGTCAAATCGGTTGACAAAAAGAAAACTAGAGAACTTCTGAAACAGAGTAGGAGAAATATAAGAACGATTGTAGGTGTACTCACTGGGCACTGCCCACTAAACAGACACCTATCAGTGATTAAACGGACAGAAGACTCTATCTGTCCGCAATGCAAAGAAAGAGAAGAAACAAGCTACCACTTCATGGCAGAGTGCCCGATGTACGCATCACTGCGCTGGGAGCTCTTTGGAACGGACAAGCTTAAGGAAGAGGATCTAAAGAAGTTAACGATAAGTCAACTCAACAGGTACTGTAAGCGCACAGGTAGGTTCGAGGGTCCGACGCCGGTGGGGTAAATGATAACCCGCCTCCCCCCCTGATTTTTCAGCTTTTAGGGGACTTGGGGAACTGGGTGAAATGGTCCCGACCTAGGTGACTGATCACCCGTCCGGCTTCGCTGGCGTCCCCCCTATAAATAATAATAATAATAATACGCTCCAGCTCTCAAATTATCTCCATACCGAAAATCTCGTCGATCCGTTGCTCCGTTTTGACGTGAAAGACGGAAAAACAAACAAATAAACAAACAAACAAACATACTTTCGCATTTATAATATTAGTATGGATATACATTATACTTAATATACATGGAAAACACCCAGACCAAGACAAATAGACATGTTCAGGCACACAAATATTTTTCTTGTTCGGGAATCAGACCCGAGACCTCTGGAGCAGACGGCAGGTATCCTACCTCTGCGCCAAATCGGTCGTCAATTAGTTCATAATAGTATATTAACTTTAAAGAGTGTTTCGAAACTATGTTGAGGTGCAATAATATTACACATTGTAAAACATAGAAAAAGATTTCAAGTAAAACTAAAAAAGTTATGAAAATGCATTATTGAAATTTGTTTTCCTTAATTTTGATAGGCGAGGCGAGTAAAACAACTATAAAACTTAGATGGACTATGGATCTAAAGGCTGCTGTATACAGGTAGAGTAAACAGTAGAGTAGACTTTTTGTATAAATTTTATTATTGTATCATTTTGTCCAGCAACGACATAATTTTTTTTTTGTAAATGCGTTGCTTCTGTTAAAGCTGATGAGTTTTTTCGCCTGTTTTTCTTGTCAGTTAAAAGATGTCCATAACAGGTGGTAGGTAAAAAAATTTTGGACGATTCATAAGCATTAATTTTATTTAATCTATATGAATAAAAAATGTATGACTATGACTATGACTAAGAGCTGTAGAGTACTAAACTAACTATACTAATGTACTATAATTACTTTAGTACTCTACTCTACCGTTTACTCTACCTGTGTACAGCAGCCTTAAAGTGTTTGATTAGATATTTAATTTTGTAATTTATTTCATGGCTAAATACTTTATAATACACATCACATACCTTTCCCAAGCCTACTGCTACAGAGGAGAGCCCCATCAGAGCTCCATTTTTAACGTTAGGGTTGGTAGAAGACATCAAATCTTGCCCCAACACACGAATGAGACGCTTGATTTGATTTGTATTGTTAGCGTCACTAAAATCTTTGACCATCCTAAAAATAATGTAAACATAAGGCTAAGGTGTATTTGATTCAAATAACAAATTCAAGCATAAACCAAATTGAAGTCTAATGGATAAGAATACAATAAAACATGTTCTAAACCTTCCAAATCAAATGAACTCGAGAACTTACTTTTCGATTTCCACTCCAGCAAATTTCCTTTTGTCGTACATTTTGTCGCATAGCCCGCGAACGCAGGCTATGCTAAGAGGAGCGTAATCTCTTTCCGACATTTTTATAATGAACTTATTCACAAATTATACAGTTAATAGGTTTTAATTCTATATTTTTACTACAAGATAGTTAAGAGCCTGCCGCAACAACAATAACTCAATGTCAAAATTCTGACACTGACATTTCTGTTTTCTGACAGACTGTTTTAGGCTACGTTCCGTTTTGCGCCAACAGCGATAATATCACTGATATCGCGCTCACACATCGTTCCGATTTGTTGTGAGCGCGACAACGAAAGCAGTAATTACGTCACGGATGACGTCACTACCGCCGCCATTTTGCGATCACGGTGATATCGTTCTCAAGCGTTAGCACTGTGAGCGGGCTGTCATATTTGACGTTTTGTTGTCAAACGTCATTGCTTGTTGTGGTTTTGTTTGAGTAATCTCTGCGTTTTAGGTTTTATTTAGGTATTTTATTTGTTTATCCCGAAGCAGAAAGCCAGAAAAATGATAGTGCTTATTAAAGATGAGACGACGGGTAGAGACATTACTCTAAATTTAAGCACGGATCACTATCATCATCGCTGTCCAATAAAACGTTTACAAACCGGTGATTATTTACTTACAAAATCAAATCAAAACAACGCTCGCTCGCGATGCGTGCAAATAGCCGTTCCGAATTGAAATCGCGTCAACAGTGCTGTCAGCGCGATAATCAAATCGGAACAGCTTTTAGCGCTCACAGCGCCAACAGTACTATTGACTCAAAACGGAACACGGCCTTAATTAGGCTACGTTCCGTTTTGCGCCAACAGCGATAATATCACTGATATCGCGCTCACACATCGTTCCGATTTGTTGTGAGCGCGACAACGAAAGCAGTAATTACGTCACGGATGACGTCACTACCGCCGCCATTTTGCGATCACGGTGATATCGTTCTCAAGCGTTAGCACTGTGAGCGGGCTGTCATATTTGACGTTTTGTTGTCAAACGTCATTGTTTGTTGTGGTTCTGTTTGAGTAATCTCTGAGTTTTAGGTTTTATTTAGGTATTTTATTTGTTTATCCCGAAGCAGAAAGCCAGAAAAATGATAGTGCTTATTAAAGATGCGACGACGGGTAGAGACATTACTCTAAATTAAAGCACGGATCACTATCATCATCGCTGTCCAATAAAACGTTTACTAATTGACGAATATCCATACTAAACCGGTGATTATTTACTTACAAATTCAAATCAAAACAACGCTCGCTCGCGATGCGTGCAAATCTCTAAGTACTGAATCCTATGGAGATGGCATATTGTTCTATATGAACTATCGGTTATACAAATATGAGCTAAATCGACATTGTACTCATAAACCTGTAGCCATCTTGTTCTATCTTACCTCCAATACTTCATGTAAAAAGAGACAGTAATATATTTATTCGACCTATTTTTTGGCAACATTGAAACGTGACGTCATCGTAATGCATGATTGAAGCCGGTCACCATTTAGGTTTCTCGGTATGTGAGCTGTCAACGCGAGTTGTATTTGCAGTGTTTTGTGATAAAAGTCTTTTAATTTGAGACTTTCATGTGAATAAAAGGTATTAATAAGTGAGAGAAAGCAACAAGGAACATGTCTAATTGCAGTGTGGTAGTTTGTGGCATCAAAAAAAGTGAAAATCGTCCAAACATTACATTAGACCGGTACGTACTATTTATTTTGCAAAAACACCAAAACAATACAATAAATGCCTTGTGTTTTGGTTTTCCTGTGAAAAGTTTACTTAGAATTCATACCAAATGTAGCTTACTACTTATTTTGGTGACTTTTGTTGGTGTATTTCAGGCTCTGAGTACTGAATCCTATGGAGATGGCATATTGTTCTATATGAACTATCGGTTATACAAATATGAGCTAAATCGACATTGTACTCATAAACCTGTAGCCATCTTGTTCTATCTTACCTCCAATACTTCATGTAAAAAGAGACAGCAATATATTTATTCGACCTATTTTTTGGCAACATTGAAACGTGACGTCATCGTAATGCATGATTGAAGCCGGTCGCCATTTAGGTTTCTCGGTATGTGAGCTGTCAACACGAGTTGTATTTGCAGTGTTTTGTGATAAAAGTCTTTTAATTTGAGACTTTCATGTGAGTAAAAGGTATTAATAAGTGAGAGAAAGCAACAAGGAACATGTTTAATTGCAGTGTGGTAGTTTGTGGCATCAAAAAAAGTGAAAATCGTCCAAACATTACATTACACCGGTACGTATTATTTATTTTGCAAAAACACCAAAACAATACAATAAATGCCTTGTGTTTTGGTTTTCCTGTGAATAGTTTACTTAGAATTCATACCAAATGTAGCTTACTACTTATTTTGGTGAGTTTTGTTGGTGTATTTCAAGAAAATATATCTGTTTGTTTTGCGCTAGAGTTGCCCTTATAGCATTTTTCTTATCGAATTATCGATGTTTTCAAATTTCAAGTGTAAATTGAGTGTATTCATTTTAAACTGTTTTTATTGTTTTAGGTTGCCTAAAAATAACAAAAAAAGAAAAATATGGCTGGATACAATGCGAAAGGAAAATTTAAAGACTCGTACGAAAACTATTTTTATGTGCTCTTTTCATTTTGAAGAACAGTTTCAAACGTCAAAGACAGTTTAAGTTTTGAAAAAGACGATAATTAGGCCACTGGCAAAATCGAAATTATAGTGCGACAACGTTTTCTGTTCCGGTTGCCAAAAACTGGATACTTATATATAACGTGTTTTTTTAATGTCATTTTACTGTAAAGTTGTTGTCCAACTTACATTCATTCTAGCACATTAAAAGTAAGTATATTTTTTTACTACTAGATGTCGCTTCGCTATATTCTAAATATATAAAAAAAAATATGCTTGTTAGTAAAGATCTCGATTCAAACTGTTTATTATTTTATTACCTAATAATGCTTGTTTTTTTTTGAGACATTTCTTTTTTTCTATGGTAGGTAGCTAGGTACCTAGTAGGCATTCTCCTTTGTGATTTATATTGAAATGTGTGCTATGTAAAAAAAAAAACCTTGTTGTATAAACATAATAGGTTTTTACAATATGGAGCTTTTTGTTTTATTTCATTACCTTTTTTTACTTAAACTGGTTCTCGCGACCTTTGATCTGGAATTCTATGGAGGTCTCGCATGTGTATAGACGCGTGACTCGGAAAACATAAAAAATTTGATCATAAAATTGCAGTTTCTAAGTAAAGGCGAGTAGAGCCGACAAGTGGGGCGCCCTCAATCAAATTTATTACTCGCTAAGTATTAATGTATCTACAATCGTACAGATTGAAGCTAAGGTCGTGTAGTTTATTTACAAACTATAACCTCAGTAAAATATAGTAGGTTGGTCTTTTATCTACTACTACTGCAACATGAACTATATTTTACTAAGGTTAGTTTGTAAATAAATTACAGGACCTTATTTTTAATCTGTATCTGCGTTTGAATTTTTGATACATTATGTACTTAACAAGCAATAAATTTAATAATAACATGCGGATCCTCGCGGTTTTACCCGCATGGTACTCGTTCCCATTGGAATATCACGATAAAATATAGCTTATGTCACTCGGAAAGAATGTAGCTTTCTAATGGTCAAAGAAATTTCAAAATTAGTCCAGTAGTTTTGGAACCTATTAAATTCAAACAACAACCAATCAAATCTTTCCTGTTTACGATATTACTATAGATGAGGAAGCACTTGGCGGCCAAACCACCCCTGTACACGATGGCCCATCATGTTCGGCCAACATGATCGGCCATCCTGTACTGGAGGCTTTAGTTGTTGCGTCTCACGCGCGCGGTCGGGCCAATGATTGTGTGCGTTGCGTACATGCGCAAACACATACACATAGTGTCATTGTCATAAAGAACTTAATTAATATGTGCAAATGTAGGTATAATTTAAGCACATTATTAAGTTTTATTATTCTAAAAACTAGGTATATAATTATACACTATAATTCCGTTTTAAATTATCGAGGTGATTACGAAACTGCTTTTATAAAATATAGGGTGATATAGGTAGGTAGTCACAAAAATTCTTGTATCTATAACTTCATCAATAAATATATCGATGTACAAATAGGGCAGCACTACGCAAAGGCGCCATTATGGTTTCTCGGTATGTGTGCTTGTGTGTGTGTGTATGCTTCAATTTTTCGTAGGTATGCCATCTCCATAGGATTCAGTACTCAGAGATTTCAGGAAAATATAAATCTGTTTGTTTTGCGCTAGAGTTGCCCTTATAGCATTTTTCTTATCGAATTATCGATGTTTTCAAATTTCAAGTGTAAATTGAGTGTATTAATTTTAAAATGTTTTAATTGTTTTAGGTTGCCTAAAAATAACAAAAAAAGAAAAATATGGCTGGATACAACGCGAAAGGAAAATTTAAAGACTCGTACGAAAACTATTTGTATGTGCTCATTTCATTTTGAAGAACAGTTTCAAACGTCAACGACAGTTTAAGTTTTAAAAAAGACGTTAATTAGGCCACTGGCAAAATCGAAATTATAGTGCGACAACGTTTTTTGTTCCGGTTGCCAAAAACTGGATACTTATATATGACGTGTTTTTTAATGTCATTTTGCTGTAAAGTTGTTGTCCAACTTACATTCATTCTAGCACATTAAGACTAAGTATATTTTTTTACCACTAGATGTCGCTTCGCTATATTCTAAATATTAAAAAAAAATATGCTTGCTAGTAAAGTATCTCGATTCAAACTGTTTATTATTTTATTACTTAATAATGCTTGTTTTTTTTGGGACATTTCTTTTTTTCTATGGTAGGTAGATACCTAGTAGGCATTCTCATTTGTGATTTATATTGTAATGTGTGTTATGTAAAAAGAAAAACAATCCTTGTTGTATAAACATAATAGGTTTTTACAATATGGAGCTTTTTGTTTTATTTCATTACCTTTTTTTTACTTAAACTGGTTCTCGCGACCTTTGATCTGGAATTCTATGGAGGTCTCGCATTTGTATAGACGCGTGTCTCGGAAAACATAAAAAATTTGATCATAAAATTGCAGTTTCTAAGTAAAGGCGAGTAGAGCCGACAAGTCGGGCTCTCTCAATCAAATTTATTGCTCGCTAAGTATTAATGTATCTACAATCGTACAGATTGAAGCTAAGGTCGTGTAGTTTATTTACAAACTATAACCTCAGTAAAATATAGTAGGTTGGTCTTGTATCTACTACTACTGCAACATGAACTATATTTTACTAAGGTTAGTTTGTAAATAAACTACAGGACCTTATTTTTAATCTATATCTGCGTTTGAATTTTTGATACATTATGTACTTAACAAGCAATAAATTTAATAATAACATGCGGATCCTTGCGGTTTTTGCGGTTAGCTATATTTTATCGTTATATTCCCATTGGAACGAGTACCATGCGGGTACTCGTTCCAATGGGAATATAACGATAAAATATAGCTTATGTCACTCGGAAAGAATGTAGCTTTCTAATGGTCGAAGAAATTTCTAAATTAGTCCAGTAGTTTTGGAACCTATTAAATTCAAACAACAACCAATCAAATCTTTCCTGTTTACGATATTACTATAGATGAGGAAGCACTTGGCGGCTCTTCTCGCCTTGAAGCCCCCAGTACAGGATGGCCACTCATGTTCGTCGACCATGATGGGCCATCATGTACAGGGCCGGTTTGCGTTGCTCGCAGTGTCGCAGACGGCAATCACACGCAAACCGGCCCTGTACACGATGGCCCATCATGGTCGGCCAACATGATCGGCCATCCTGTACTGGGGGCTTTACAGTTGTTGCGTCTCACGCGCGCGGTCGGGCCAATGATTGTGTGCGTACATGCACAAACACATACACATTGTGTGTGTCATTGTCAAAAAGAACTTAATTATGTGCAAATGTAGGTATAATTTAAGAACATTATTAAGTTTTATTATTCAAAAAAACTAGGTATATAATTATAAACTATAATTCCGTTTTAAATTATCGAGGTGATTACGAAACTGCTTTTATAAAATATAGGGTGATATAGGTAGGTATTCACAAAAATACTTGTATCTATAACTTCATCAATAAATATATCGATGTACAAATAGGGCAGCACTACGGAAAGGCGCCATTTTGGTTTCTCGGTATGTGTGCTTGTGTGTGTGTGTATGCTTCAATTTTTCGTAGGTATGCCATCTCCATAGGATTCAGTACTCAGAGGTGCAAATAGCCGTTCCGAAAGGGGGATTTTCTGAAAGCTCAGTCACTAGATGGCGCTGTCCCACCTATGCAGTTAGAAGGAACGGAACGTTATAAATTTTACTTTGACGCGACTTTTTTACGTAAAACGGAACGTCAGACAGATGTTATTTATTTACCTAAATCTTTAAATTTACCTATTTCGTTTCTGTTCCTCACAGTAGTACTTATTTAATATATTATTAGTTTCCTTTGAGTTGTTAAAAAGTAATTAATTTAAATATGTTTCTAACCAAAATATACCATAGACATGTACATACTTATTCAACGCCATCTAGTGAAGCAATTGGAAGCTTTTTTTTTTAAATGGCCTCTCAGAAAATCGCTCATTGAAATCGCGTCAACAGTGCTGTCAGCGCGATAATCAAATCGGAACAGCTTTTAGCGCTCACAGCGCCAACAGTACTATTGACTTAAAACGGAACACGGCCTTAAATGGCAAAGGAGTTCATTAATATCAATTTAACTTTATTTATTGATAAAACTCCACTTATAATTAATGTATTTGCTAAAATTAAAGGTTAACCCGTTTAAAATAAAATAAATTATGATTTTATGCTAGATCAACAATATTATTTCGTCGTTTTTTACTTCCTAAGGTGTTTGCAAGACATTGTGAAATATTTATTAAAAATTCCATTAGGCTGCATGTTAAGTGTCCTCTGTCATGTCATCCTCTGTTTTGATTGAAAGAAAAGTCACGTCATGCCCCCAGTACACGTTGGCCGATCATGGTCGGCGACCATGGCCAATACATCGTACATTGACACTTTTGAAAGAACCTTTTTTAACTTGTTCGTTCAAAAGTGTCAATGTACGATGTATTGGTCATGGTCGCCGACCATGATCGGCCAACGTGTACTGGGGGCATCACGAGTCGACCCGGGTGCATTCCGAGTCACGCTGTCAGCGATGTCATCGCGCTGATTTGCGCACCGAATCACGCACCGTGAGCGCGACAACGACATCCCGTCCCGTGTGCGGTGTGTCGCCATTTCGCCAATGATTGCGTCATAACATATCATCTGCCATCTTGTATGCCGCCATTTTTTATTAAAAAATAGTAAAAAACCCGTATCCAAGTGCGAGTCGGAATCAGCGAGTAGAAGATACATCCTAAGGACTGCGTTCCGTCGTTTTGTGCGTGGTTGTTTGGTTAAAATTTCACCCGTTTGTGTTGCAACCGAGCGACGGAACGATCGAGTTGTTTTCATAACCTCAAAATGTTTGACGACGCTTGTGTTGGAAATTATTTACTTTTGCTCGAGTTTTATAGCTATTTCTGCAACATTTTGAATTTAATCCGATAAAGTAAAGCGATAAAGTAAAAAAACTTCGAGACGTCATTCAAACTTTGACACTTTTCATTGTTCAAACGTCAAATAGCTGTCAGAGTGAAAAACAACCGGTTGTTTGGTTGCTGCACTCCGAGCCACTGAACGGGTGAAACTACACTCTGACTGCTGTCAGAGTAAAATTTCACCGAGCCACGGAACGGCTAGAGCGCGCCCCGGAGTGCGCTCGAGTGCACTCGAGCGAAGCCACACAACGCTCCCCAGCGTCAATGTTTCTTCAACATTATCCATCTTCCGTTAAATTCTAATATAATAAAGTGGTCGGAATTTGAGGTTATTCAGTAAGCGTTTTGAGATCACGAACGTTCCAAATCGTTGAGAGGTCCCAACTGTCATAATAAGCGCGATATCTGTATCGGTATGCCTGTTATCGCTGTCAGCGCTGAAATTGATTTTAGTCTGAATCGGAATTTACCCCCAGTCGCCCGAAATTTGTGAGTTCGATAGTCTCTCTCTCAACAGTTGTCAGATTTTTATCAGTCTGTGGTTGTCAGTTGTCATATTTATGTCTGTGTTGGTTGTTTTTATCTTGTAATGTAAAATTTAATTTCTATTTTATAATACGCGTAATTTCACCGATATGTAATTAAGTGCACTAGCTACTATCACATGTAATTAAGTTCGAAATTGTGGTGTTTCATAACGAGTGTTTAACGTGTTAGTATTTAATTGAATGCGTACAATATGCCTGGGACACTAGTAGACAGGCTGCCCTTGCCGAACCTCAAGGTTTACACAGCGGGAAGTGTTTTGTTGCTGTCAGTGGCAGTGTTCCATGCAGTGAGTGTGACGAGTGACCCGAACTGGAGAGCACACACAACTCTGCAGCGCCAGAAAGTGATGGCCGCAGAGGGTGATGCTGAGAATGTTAAAGTGATACAAATCGTGAACCCGCCAGCTCTGAACATGTCCACGAATGGCACCAGGAACCTGACGGAGCAGTTCGTGGAGGTCATGACGTTTATGATGCAGGAGCCACTATGTATGTGGGTGAGTACAAGTTTTGATTACCACACAGTTTTTACAAGCAAAGTTGTTAAAAATTCGGCACTCGGACCAATAAAAGTATTTTCTGGGCTGTGTGCCAAACTAGCTTGTAAACAATCATTAGTTCATTTAAAAACATTGCTTTGTTCCACACCAATGTTTATAAATACCTTTCACATCTAAACATCAAGTGTTTTCTTGGTTGTAATTTTTATTTTCAATTATTGGTTCTCATTGATTTTGATGCTAATGCTACCCATATTATGTTACTGTGTAAAATTGTTACATACTACAAACATTATTGAACTTAATACCCTCCCCTATATAACAACCAATATTCAAAATCCCTTAGTGCATCTTGCCTAATTTTTAAAAGTTGTCTAATATTTTTCTGTTTTAACAAATTTTCAAAATGCATCTAGCTTAAAAGTTTAAAATTAAATTCAAATTCATAAAACACAAACACAAGTTAAATTACTACTTAAATACTGATTGATATTATTTTAGTTTAGATCCTATCAAATTGTTAAATAAATAACAAACAAATAATTGGAAATTGGGAAGTTCAATATTCATCTATTTCCTTGCTCAATGTTTATATAAAATTATGGCCTTTTTATGGAGTAGTTATTGTTGTTATAATATTTATTTAACCCATTGACGTTGAAGGATTAAAATACTTTTGAAAAGCACATAATATTTCTTTAAAATTATAGGTATGCTTTTATCACACAATTTTCATACGTAAAAGAAACAATTTTGTGATAATATAGAAAAATGAGAAAAAATAATATGTCAACTTTGGTGCTACTAGTACTGTAAATAAGTACAGTTCTAGTTTGTTTTGAGTGTTACACAAAAATAAACAAGGATGTTATCTGATTAGTTCTAAACTAAACATGTACACTATCTGAGATTAATAGTAGTGACTAATCCACTAATTACATCTACCTTATATATATAAAAATAAAAATAAATCACCGAAATGTATATAAGCACATAACTTTAGAATGACTGCACCAAATTAGATAATTCTTTTTTTGTTTGTGTTTGGTATTATCAGGACAAGGTTTGTATAAAAGATGCAATATTATGTTTAATTACTTAATGAGAATATATTAAAATGTTTATTTTTAAAATACTTTGCTTGCTTTATTGCAATGTTGGGTAGTTCTGGTAGGTGGTACATGTGTCTATCGCCATACCACAGATTACTAAATAGGCCATACTCCCGCCATATAAAATTTCGTTTTAGAAAGAGATAGCTAGAGACACAGTTTTTCACAATTCAGCAGCTCATTACTTGCTTTTTAATCAACATGTATATCAAATAACAGTCCAATCCCCTATTATTCTTCGAGTACCTACTCAGTTTTATGAATTCGTTCTAGTCTAGTCCATATTGCGCGAATCGTGAATCGCTAAATCATTCTCTATTTGTTGTTGTTTCTCAGTAGAGAGGGTATTTATTATGCAGACAGTGTTATCGAAATACATCCAAAATCGCGGCGTTTTTTCCCTTTCTGAATTAGTTACATGGGCCGCATGGGTTCGAAATTATCAAGATAATTACGCTTCTTGATAATTATCTAATAATTATCGGATAATTATCACCAGTGTAAGAAATTCATTTGTTATATTGTTTAGCTAGCTTTCCGCCCGCGGCTTCGCCCGCGTTGACTACACGACGTTATCCCGCGGGAATGTGATACTTTTCCAGGATAAAAAGTAGCCTTATGTTTCTCTCCAGGCTACAAAGTATCTATGTTCAGAATTTCAGCCAAATCCGTTCAGCCGTTTTGGCGTGATTGAGTAACAAACATACAGACATCCAAACATCTAAACTTTCACATTTATAATATTAGTAGGATGGCCTATCTATAATTCTATAAGAATGCCGTTTTTTTCTCAAAATTTGTTTTACAAAAAAAAACACGTCAGTTCCATCGAACCGAAATTAATTAGGACATACAGAGTGAGGGCGCTTGTACACTACACTGAATTTTACCGTAAGTAGTCTATTATTAAAATACAATCATCCGTTTTTTTCCGGGACGGTAAAATTCAGTGTAGTGCACAAGCGTCCTTAGTTTTCTTATGTCATCTTACCCTTACTGCTTATAATTACAAGCTTTGCTATGTGGCTATAATGAAGCATCATGGCAGACTCTGAATTAGGTTCCGCCAGGATGCTTTGCGCTACACCGACATTTAACGTTAATACCTACGTTAAATGTTGGTGTAGCGCAAAGCAACACGATCAACACGATCTGGCTTGAGATCGTGTTGATCGCATTCTCTCTATTGATGCGATACTTTTCACACTCCAACAAAATATGCTTTACGTCGGTCGTCCACTGTACCACATATACCCCAATTAGGTGACTCCACCTTTTGCCTATTTACTATTCTAGTCCATAATTCCATCGGTTCAGCCTTTTCGTCGTGGTTGAGCAACAAACAAACATTAAAACTCTTTAGACCACAAGCCGCGGCTCAATTTCCTCATACGAACTTTTCGCGTCCTTTTTTTTGGTTTATAGTGAGGGCAAAATACAGTCTTTTCGTATACCGCTAACGGCACGTTGGACTGAGACAGACACAGCACAGGCCGGTCTCTCGCCAACTTTTGGCGTCCTGGCTAAGATGGTCAAATCTATTTCGCCAATATTAGTTCCCTTTAGACACTAAAGGGAACTCTACTTTCTAACTAAGGGACCTATAAACTTTAGAGGATGAATGAAAGGTGGATCACGAAAGAGATATATTGTGCGAATGTGGAAGGATCGGTTGCGCAAGGGCGTCCCAGAAAAACCTACACGGACCAAATAGGGGGTTTAATAAAAGGCTGGTGTACGCAGTGATACAAATCGCCGGGCATGTAAGAAAAGATTGATGGATGTGAATGAAGCGAAATAAGTGTGCAAGGATCCTAGCAGGTGGCGAATGGTGATCCATAGTCTCTGTCTATCCCCATGGAAAACAGGCGTGAGTAAGTATATCTATGTTTGTAAATATATGTATCTGTGGTATGTACGAGTATGTAGTTCCCTTTAGGGGTGAAAACCTCTCGTGTTTCTAACAAATTTCTGTAAATAAGCACTGAATACATAATCTTATCTATTTATTCTTCTAACGCCCGGGCTTCACCTGCGACTAAAGCCATTAATTAGCGCGCTATTTGATATAATACGCAGGTGTAGCCGGGGCTTAGCGCACTAATTTCATACAATAAGCTTATTAACGCCGTTAGGCGTCACGCAGGTGAAGCCCCAGCATAAGGGACAATTTTGTTGCCCAGTTTGTGGAGACATTTGTAGACTGAAAATTATGTATTTTTCTTGGTATCACATTAAAGTTTTCGGGACCATTCTTTGCCAGAAAGTCTGACATTTGATTCACGACTTGTAGATTTGATTACAGTTTAACAATAATGAGTAAGTATTGAGTATATGAGTGTATGAGTATTTAGATATGAATAAAGTATTTGTGGACAGATAAACCCATTCAATTTAATTTGTAAGCCTATAAAATTGTTATACGACATTTTTCAGTATCCTTCGTGGTTGCGCAGTTGGACGTTGGAATGAACAGTAATGATTATAGTTACCTACTGATCTATATCTCATATTATTCCGGAAAATTAAGTAAAAATGGCAATGTTGTATGAAAAGTTGTATAACTGTCGTATTTCGATACAAAACTGTCATTTCTTCCATGGCCTCTTCCATGGCCCGCTATTATTTCTCGGCTGCTTGCGGTTACAAGTGCAACGAGTGAGATAGAAGATGGCTTTGCCTCTTCCAAAGAGTAGGTATGTAATCACTGACGTCTGCGTCCGGCAAAATCGAATACTAATCTTTTTCATAAGCTTAGAATAAAAAAATGAACTGTAACTAGCGCCAAAAATGCCCCAGTCGCGCATGCACGCAGAGTTATCTGACACGCACTCTACTTCACAGAGTAATTTTTTATATGTAGTCAAAGTCAAAGTCAATAAATTTTTATTCATATAGATTAAATAAAATTAATGCTTATGAATCGTCCAACATTTTTTTACCTACCACCTGTTATGGACATCTTTTAACTGACAAGAAAAACAGGCGAAAAAAACTCATCAGCTTTAACAGAAGTAGTAGAAGTAGTATTGTAGGAAGTAGAGACCAATCTGGGGCCCCCATATTGGTAGTGTATAACTAGCGCTCTCTGTTGTCTGGTGTAGGCAACTTTTGGTGTATAAACACACACATTAGACATAGTCTTCATAATATTAATTTAGTATTAGGTATATGTTGGTGATATGAAGTTCACCGGTCCACTAATTTATATGGAAAAACCATAGCAGTAAATAAAAACTACTACGTATGCAAAACAACGTTTGCCGGGTCAGCTAGTATCTTATATAAGTCAGCGACAAAGTAAGGACGACTAATTAAAACAGAGAACCGTTGAACTCCAGTTTATTTTAAGCACAATGGCGTTCATAAAAAAGAACATTCGTTCGGAAGGGCAAAAACGCTTCGAAAATTTATTTTAATAGTGGATTGTGCGGAGATTATGAATGACTCAAAACAACAATGACACGTAGTATGCTTTTGCAAGCTTCCAGTCAAAACATGCAATACATGTTGCAACATATTAAAGTTTTCCTCTCACGTCAATCAATCAGATATCAACTGCTGTGGTGGCCAGCCTACGCGACATCGTTTAGTAATTATCATCGCTACAGATTGCACGAACTAAGGCTATTTAATTATCTTCATGGAAAACAAATGGAGTTATAATGGTTTTAGTACTTATCTACTTTATCACTCCTTCCTCTTTGTGTTTATCTTAAAAATCTAACCGTTATCACATTACCCTTATCGTGATCTATTATAGGGCATGTTGGAAATCTTTCTCTGTACTTAAATATTTGTATGTAACGCAGAACTAGGTGTCATTGTTGATCGAAGATAACATACCAAAAACCAGAATCATTTGATTGAGAATAGCATTTAAAATTCACTCGTATGTTTCAAGTTATTTATTGCATTTCATGAAGTGTCCTACTCCGAAACGCAAAATCCGAAACGTCTTTCTCACTCTCCAGTCGTGATGGAATCGTATGAAAGGGGTGGGCTTAACGAAGTATCGGATTTTGCGTTTGTGGGTACGGCACCTTTTTTTGTATGAAGAGGAGAATGCGATGCGATCTTTAGGTATACCAAACGGCATGTTGGACTCGGTCACACCCAGGGCACGTCCCTCGCCGCCTCCAGCCCTCCCAACAAGCCGTATTAGCTTCGCGTCAAGGCTGGGCGGTTCTAACCCCTGTCCCACCCCTAGCGAGCTTGTAAGCTCGAAAGGGGGGACGGGCACGGCTCCTGCATATGGTTTTAAACTTAACACATCTTCTACATGACATGATGACGTGACTAGTGATGTACCGTGCCCGGGCACGTTCCCAAAGACTGGAAATTTTGCCGGCAGCGTTGCCGGCAGTGTCCCAAAGTTCCCAGCAATATTCCCAAGCAGCATTTTGTAGATGAATATTTTACCATGCAAGACAATTTAAAATAAGACTTTAAAACTGTTTGATTATATTGAATTACGTAATAAATAGCCACCAACATCAGAGGTAAGCACATATGAAATGAAAAACAGTTTGATATAAAATGGTTTATTTTTTTATTCACCAAACTAAGAAAACAAAACAAAATAATCTTGCCATAATTATCAACAAATGATAAAATTGTAAGATACAGAAGAAAAATACATTATTTATTTATATAATTTAACAAAACGACCAAAAGTCTACTGGGAATTTTGGGCAATATTCCCAATGTGCCCGGAAATTTCCCGGGCACATTGGGAGTGGAAAATTGCCGGCAGTGGCAATATTCCCAGGCGTACATCACTAGACGTGACGACTTCATTCTATATCTTCAACAGTCAAAACTTCTACTCGCCATTGACTTTAAAGATCTCTGTCATAATGTGGCAACCATTCGTTCGTCCCGGTGCGGTGACATGTTCTTTACTTCCTTTGAAGTGTTTTTCCATTAGTTTTCGTTTGCTTTCAACGTCAATAGTTTTCTGTTTTTTTTTACCTTATTCACTTTCTACGTACATGTTCTTCACACTTTCTAAACCTAGTATAATGTCTAGTCAACAGGAAAAAAACTGCAGTACCATTATTTCAATACAAGTGTATATGAGTCTGTCTCTTGATACTTAACGCATGTGTTATGGTTTAGTTAAACGTTTTTCAATCAACATCAAATGTTTTAATGTTTAAATGTTTTAGTTGCTGCAATTACAGTCGTAGACGACTACGACTGTAATTGCAGCAACTGCGGCCAGGAGACCAACGTCCTAACATGCTGTCCAAAGCACAAAGGCGCAGCAGAAGAAACAAGAATTGTTTTAGTTCACCATGACTGCAAAAATTGTGTTATCGCACGTATTATAACATAAAACTTACACACCTTCCTTAGTTTATCATAAATGGAAGAGCGGTAAGTTCCTCATACAGATATCTTATATATACTTAGGATTTTTTTTTTCATTTTAATTTTTATCGCCGCAATCTGGATCTTGGATATCATGTAATGTACCATGACTGCATACGTAGTGACTATTTTAGTATCTGTGACCGCATGCGGAAGTCCTTTTTTTCGGACCGGCCGATTCCGGACGCTTATCTATGTCTAGTCTATTACACTTCGATCATAAAGCTATTACACAACAATTATAGTAAGGATCTAATTTAAAGGACGAAGGTGGTTTTATGTGACCGTTAGTTGTGGAGCTAATCTTGTTACCGCGTATTGAGCTAATTAATTAACAATTTAAAACATATCAGTTCTGTAGTGTAGGTCACGTTCAACCGGAACTCGGTTATCGAATAATTTAGTTTAAAATAGTCGAAAAGCCCTATTTTAATGGATTTCTCTTAAGAAAATACGAATGAACGTCACGATAAATATCAGAGAGCATAACATAGGTACCATGTCCCGATTCCGACATTAGAGGCATAACTAGTTTCCGGATATCAGAAATTTAGGACCAAGGAAATATCTATAAGTTTAGTATAGTAAAGTGCCTTTGATTAAGTTGATGTCGCATGATTAGAACTAGTTTGAAACCCCGAGAGGCTCATGGCCATAAAGACCAGTGGAATATAGTATTTTACTGATTTTTTTTTATTTCTTTAAAATGTTTTTCGAAATATTAGCTACACAAAACAAGTTTTCATTTTGAATTATCTTGAATATTTTCAAAGATATAGGACTTCAAACTTTATAATTAGACAAGGACAGGACGCTATCTTAGTGACGTCAGTGGGTTAGTAGCGTCATAGTCACGCCATAGAAGATTTCGTTTTAGAAAGAGACAGCTATAGTCAAAATCAAACAGACTATTATTCTTTTATTATAAAACAGATTCAAATTATTTTTTCACATTTGGTATTCTTAATTGCAATATTTTTTAACGTCATCATTAAATATCTACATTTCAACAACAGTAAAATACCCTATTCTAGTAGGTACCTATGATGTTTTGATTTACGAATTATGACGCCCTGCGCTAACTGGTAGGTAAAATAACGCTCATCGCAGCCTCATGCTCGTGGTGTCAAACGCACTTGACCGGTTCTCGTTCTCTAACCGGTAATAAGTTGATCCTGATTAAAACAGTTTAATTTATCCGGGTACTTTAACAATATGACCAGCAGACTCGCTCACAAGTGCCTGCTGCCATACCATAAGTAAGTATAGTCCGTTCGGTTAGATAGTGTCGGTACACCCGCACGGCATTGTGGCTCTTGCTATAAAATAATAAACTCAAGTTGGGTACCAAAGTCAATTTTAATGAAAATTTGGATATTTTTATATAAAAGGAAGTTACAAATTTTACATTAATTTTTTATATGATTATTATGATTACTCATCATCGCTCCAATTGTCACAAGTCACAACTGTCGTTACCACCTGTATTTATAATAAACATAGATTATTTAAGATAATATAATTTAATAAATGCCGAATCCCAAAATCCAATTCCATTTGCGGGTGTACGCCGCACGCGGCTTCTTTTGTTTATGCGGCGGCAACCATTGACAAGAAGCGGCACGTGCCAAGGCGGCGCGATAAAAGGGCGACACTATCTAAGCGAATGGACTTTACTTGTACATTTTTCTTCACCACTAAATTTTAATTAGGACAAAGATTTTAGGGGATGATAGCAATGATAGTGTCCATCAATATGAACAACTTTTACTACGGGCGGGGCCAACCACGGAATCGTGAAAAAAAAATCTGCTGCTCCATGTCTATACATTATAGTCGAGTCGATGTTGTACTTTTTAACCGACTTCTAAATCAAAAAGGAGGAGGTTCTCTATTCGTTTTTTTTTTTGTGTATGTCTACCGATTACTCGAAGACAGCTGAACCGATTGAAATGGTTCAAACGTTATTAAATCAGGTTGGTTTCCAAGTTGGTCCCATTTTTTGAAATTTTGAAATCAGTTCAGTAGTTTTCAGGAAATCTTGAAGATACTGTCGTTTTCGTTACCACTTTATGTGAATTTAATACGTATCTTTAGGCATAACTCCTTTGTTTATAAACCGATTTAGATGGTTCTTGTTTTGTTAAAAAGGGGATACCTCAAGGTATTTTAACCGACTTCGAAAAAGGAGGTTTTCAGTTTGATCACATACCTATTTACCAGAAAACACGTAAATTGCCTGCACGATGTACTAATAAGAGTGAAAAAAAAATTATTTTTATAAAAAAATAAAACCGCCTTCAAAAAAACCACACCAAAAAAGTAAGAAATAATTCCTCACCAAATAAATAACGTAAGTACTTTGAAGTCGGGCGAGTTTTAACAAAAACAACAAAAAATTGTACATGTTTCACGCCCGACTTCAAAGTACTTACTATGCGATTATTATAAGAATAGGATAGGGACGCCGCCATGTTGTGACGTCAAGCTGTCAAAGTGCTGTCAAACTAACTTCACTTCACTTCAGTATGGTGTGCAAAAAAGAAATTTAAATCGTGAATCAGGGGGCTGATCATGTCATAGCTTACGATAAATTAATAATGATGTTCGTGCAAACCAAAACATATGAATAATTTGCAGATAAATACAAATCATTAACTTGATTTATAGGACTCATGAAAGTATGCTTTTACGAAAATGATCAGGTAATTTGAATCTCAATCAAATTAAAATTTTGTGATATTTAACTGCTGAACCCATTTTTTCATACTTATTGTTCTGCGGGGTACTTTAATACTATGCTTCAATAACACAGAATAAATTGAATGTTGATTCTATTTACTGGTTTAATATTTAAATTAAACAGGAATTCAAGTTATGAAAATAATTTAATAATCAACTTTACAATAAAATTGGTAAATTGGGGGTCTAGTGAAAAATTGTATTGGTCTATCATGGTAAAAGGATTGGCCAGCTAGATTATGCACGTTGATTGAAGTTAGATTCGGCAGAATCCAGCTGTTACCAGGGTGCGCCAGGTATACTTTAATACTATGCTTCAATAACACAGAATAAATTGAATGTTGATTCTATTTACTGGTTTAATATTTAAATTAAACAGGAATTCAAGTTATGAAAATAATTTAATAATCAACTTTACAATAAAATTGGTAAATTGGGGGTCTAGTGAAAAATTGTATTGGTCTATCATGGTAAAAGGATTGGCCAGCTAGATTATGCACGTTGATTGAAGTTAGATTCGGCAGAATCCAGCTGTTACCAGGGTGCGCCAGGTATTGGTATCACGGGGAGCGATTCAATCAAGCCACTCGGGGAGGCGCCTTTCGTGAATCCGCCAATTGTAAATCAAAACACATTATGCTTGCTAATGCTATTCCACCTCTTCTATTCCATTCATTTGAGAATCATCGTCCCGCTGGTCTGAACTGCTACTGCAGCTGCTACTGCTACAAAGACATTGAAGACTTTTCCTTCTGACGTTGCAAAGTACTGTAGAAATATGCTCTAGTATTTTATCAAAGCTTTGAACAAATACTCAAATACCCGTGCTACACATGTGTCCAAACATTTATTCAAATGTTTGTGCTATGTCTGGCGCTGGCATAACGAGTAGGTGGATTAAAAAAATAAAAAAAAACTTCGTTTTGAAAGTGGCAATACTCAAACCACGTTCTGCCAAAATAAAAATAAACTATTTTCATTTTGTTTTGTACTTTCTTGCGAACTGTACCTTTTCAGAGTGAAGTTTGTCAACAACCCGTCCTATTCTTATAATAATCGCATAGTACGTTATTTATTTGGTGAGGAATTATTTCTTACTTTTTTGCTGTGGTTTTTCTATGGAACAGCTGATTTTTTTTTCGCGTTTCCGTGGTTGGCCCCGTAGTAAAAGTTGTTCATATTGATGGACACTATCATCCACTAAAATATTTGCTAATTAAAATTTAGTGGTGTTTATCCCCGCATTAAGATTAATTCTCTTCCTCGTATCTTAAATATATTCACGATAATGACTGGTTATGGTTATTAGCTCGTTTTAACAAGAACTTCTTCGGGTATTTTACATCTATGTTGATTACAAAATAGTCTCGTCGTCGTATGTTAATAATAATATCAAAATTCATTGTGGCTGCGATACCTGAACATTGATACAAGCAGTCTCTTAAATTCGTAGCATATCGGCAGCATTCTCAGAATAAATACGCCTATGATATGATGCGAATTTGACCAATGAAGCAATGACAAATGAAAGAAACCATTTAAGTATAAAAGTTATTGATGCTTCTTGTTTTTCGTGTAATGTAAATCCTCGAAATTATTATTCATCGTGTGTAACGTGATGTAAGTAGTGCTCTAGAAATTACAATAGTCCACATGTGTTTATCTGGCTCGGACTAGTCTCGTATGATTGTGTAGTGACGTCACGCTCACGACGCACGTTTATCTGCCCACTACAAAAACAAATTAAAGCGAAACAAACAGCTACTACCTACAAGATAAGCTCCACCAGATTCTAAAAATACGGCATTGGCTTTCACTAAGATTTTGCAATCGGCGTCTTATCTTATGCAATTTTATCTGATTACCACTTAATCCAGTCCAGTACAAATTTCAAAGCTCGGAGCTATAGCTATAGATAGCTTTATGCCCCTTTAGTATTGCATTTTAGAAAATAACTAGCGGCCGCCCGCGGTTTCACCCGCGTGGTTCCCTTTACCGTGGGAATATCAGGATAAAAAGTATCCTACGATTTAATCCAGGCTATCTACTATCTGAATCTGTGTGCCAAATTTCAACCAAATCCGTTTAAGAGTATCAAACATCCATTCTTACATCTTTCGCATTTATAATATTAGTAGGATCTATTTCGCAACTGGTTGCGAAACTCAGTTGCCATGGCGGCCGAAAGGGATTTAATGGAACTTGACTTCTAGATTCATCTTCGCAAATAGTTAAGGAATCTGGTTCATATGTTGAATCATGATTAGTAATTCAAATATAGGCAAGGTGACCTCTCGGATAAAATATTTATTGCATTTATGGTACTGCGTGTGTGTTGAGATGCCGAGGTGAACCGCTTTACCTGACTGCAGTGCAGGCAGTCACATGGTGCTTAGAACTACAATATCAGGCGTGTCTCAATCGTGTTTCAATTGTAGTTCAATTGTAGTGCTTTTTTACACACTAGTTACAAGAATTATAACAATATGATGTGATGTAAATGTAGTGTGTGGTGTGACCATCAGTAGTATGGTGAAAGAATAATAATAATAATAATAAAACACTTTATTGCACACAATAGATAAAACAAATTACAAAGAAACATTACAAAAGCACAGAAAGCATACAACAAGGCGGCCTTATTGCTAAATAGCAATTTCTTCCAGGCAACCTTGGGCGAAAGATAAGTAAGGTATAGGACAGTGGGGAGTGGGTGCAAATACAGGAAAGGATATTTGATATCGATGTACATATACAATAGGTACCGAAAGAATATATTTATTTATTGATAGCGAAGGAGAGAATAGTATATAAGTTTATATGTAAATATTAAGTATGGGAAAGGAAATGACTCTTTACTTGATCGCTGAAACTACGCAAAGAACGAGCTTTACGGATACCTTCTGGGAGTGAATTCCATAAACAGACAGCGTGTACCGAGAAAGAATAAGAAAGGAAATCCGTAGAATGTTTAGGGATAGCAAGAGAAAGATTAGAAGAAGAACGTAAAGTACATAGTGAAGATGAGGATCGATAGCTGAAGCTATCTTTAAGGTAAAAAGGAGAAGTTGGGACGAAAAGGATGGAATAAAGGAGTGTTAGAGTGTGTAAGTCCCTGCGCCGGCGAATAGGGATCCAATTTAGCTTACAGCGGAAATGAGATACGTAGTCAAATTTACGTAAGTAAGTAAGAAGTACACATTTCTTGTAACTTGTGTGTAAAAAAGCACTACAATTGAACTACAATTAAAACACGATTGAGACACGTTGGCCCCCAGGTTCTTCACCATAAAAGCACTACAATTGAACTACAATTGAAACACGATTGAGACACGTTGGCCCCCAGGTTCTTCACCATAAAAGCACTACAATTGAACTACAATTGAAACACGATTGAGACACGTTGCCCCCAGGTTCTTCACCATAAAAGCACTACAATTGAACTACAATTGAAACACGATTGAGACACGTTGGCCCCCAGGTTCTTCACCATAAAAGCACTACAATTGAACTACAATTGAAACACGATTGAGACACGTTGGCCCCCAGGTTCTTCACCATAAAAGCCACGCACCATTACTCATTCATTGCTGACGATGCAACGATGCAAAAAAAATATTTCGATTGTTTGCTAATGTGATTATCAGTTTACATTGATGTAGATCGTTCATTCCGCTCAAGGACGTGAGCAGATATCTACATTCTACATCTACACTTATATTATAAAGAGATAAAGATTGTTCGGATGTTTGGGGTAATCTCAGGAATTCCTGAACCGATTATGAAAATTGTTGCACCAATCTCGAGTGACAAAAGATATTTATTTTCCCGATATTCCAATAGGTATGTAACTACCACGCGGGTAAAACCGCGGGGAATAAAATAAAATATGTAGTTTAAAAAACTAAAAAAACACACTTTTATAGGAACAGACTAAAAAATACAAAATAACCGCCTATTCAGTAACTGAAATTAAAAAGCGTGGTGCGCATTGTCAATATTAACTACTTGGAATGCATGCTTTGCAAAGGGCGCACCACGCTTTTTAATTTCAGTTACTGAATAGGCGGTTATTTTGTATTTTTTAGTCTGTTCCTATAAAAGTGTGTTTTTTTAGTTTTTTAAACTACATATTTATTTTTTACTTTTTAGTTTAGTAAACGGCGGATGGTAATGGATTTCACAGTCCATTCATGTCTCACCCCGTAAACATTATAACTCAAAGACGTAATTGTATGTATTTAGTTTACAAATTCAAGTGGAGTCTATTAGTTACCGGATGCGCAAGAAGAACCCTTACTTCCTAGTGGTAATTATGAAGTGTACCACCAAGTGTAACGAAAAGGTCTTATCAAAACGAAACAAATGAGCCCAAACTCGAGGGGTTTCCTATTGACCATTAAGGAGTGTCACTGGCTTCCTTCCTGCTCCATCATCAGACCCTCACCACCAAGTGTAGCGAATAGGTCTTATCAGAACGAAACAAATGAACCAGAACTCGAGGTGTTTCCTATTGGTCATTAAGGAGTGTCACTGGTTTCCTCCCTGCTCCATCATCAGACCCTCACCACCAAGTGTAGCCAATAAGTCTCATCAGAATGAAACAACGGAGTCCAAACTCGAGGGGTTTTCTAGTGGTCATTAAGAAGTGCCACTGGCTTCCTCCCCGTTCCATCATCAGACCCTCACCATCAAGTGTTACGAATAGGTCTCATCAGAAAAAAACACATGAGCCTAAACTCGAGGGGTTTCCTAGCAGCCATTGAAATTGAAGAGTTCTATTGCCCACCTCTTGATTCCATCATCACATCAGCTCGATGGTAGCAAATTATTGTATTGTCATCGGATTCATATAGATTTGCAAAGTTTCAAATCAATACGACAATTAGAAGTAGGTTAAAATTGAATTCCAAGATTTTCTTACATTGTGACTTAGTTACAAGTGAAGCTAATAAAAGTGTGGTAATAAATAAAAGCTTGCTTTAAATCTCTAGGATATTCTAGAAACTCGGCATTCTACAAAGCCAAAAACAAGTTTGTCAGCGCATTGGCTGCCGACCGAAAAAACAACGTGATAACAACGCGGACGTTGTGCCTGGCATTTAATTACAGTGAACGCATATTTTAATTACGACTAGACTAGATTGTACACACCTTGTATTGTGTGGCCCGTGTGGTACATAAGATTGAAAGGTCATGCGGAAGACCTGGGGAAACCGGATATGAAAGCGAAATTGCTCAACGTGAAATAATGAAAGTAAAACTGTTTGTTTATATTATATTTCTTCTGTGTGTGTGTATGTAACTGAACTCCAGCTAAACGGCTGGACCGATTTTAATATGTTTTTTGTGTCTTCAGGCAGGTGTGGATCCGAGTAGGGTTTAGATTTACAATTGGACCCGGTAGGTGGCGTGCTGTCGATAAGGCGGTGCCTACGAAGCTCGCCGGATCAGCTAGACTATGTAAAAAATTAAATCGTCGCGTGACAGCTGTTTCACGCTACATTGCCAATCTTTCCTACAAGGACCCAGATTAGGGTCCTGATATGGGCATGTTTGATTTTCTGAATTGTGTGACTGTAATATTGAGTGAATGTAGTACTGTGACTCTGTTTTAGTTTTGACATAATTAGCAACGTCACATAATTAAATAAACTTTCTACAATAGGGTGAGCAGATAGTGCGCAGATTCTAGGTGAACAGCTCTTTAACGAATTTGTGTACCAGGGGGGCTACCGGCAAAAAAATATGGATATGGACTTTATGGACATGGGCTACATTTGACATTTGAAGCCCATATTTTGTCCTTACGGCCATTTAAAATAGGCTTAAAATGTCAAATGAAGTCCATGTCCATATCCATATTTTTAGCCGGTAGCCCCCAGGTGCCAGAAACATGTGTCATTAACTCGTCAATAAGTAAAGATCAATGCATGACATTTGAAAGTGGATTGGGTACCGGTCGCAGTAAGGGCCAGTGCAGCTCACTCGCGTGCGCTGCGCAGGCGCCGGAGTCGATGACCGCTTCAATGACACCCCTACCAGTAACCACCGAAACAATGCAGGATAGAGGACCAAATCCGAGCTAGCAAGTGCATAAACAATGCACACCGATAATTGGGTATTTGACTGTTGTTGAAATGTAAATATTTAATTATGACATTCAGAAATATAACATTATTGAATAACAAATGTGAAAAAATAAATTCAATCTGTATTATAACAAGCGAAGTATGAGCTACTTAATTGTGACTCTAGCTATCTCTTTCTAAAACGAAATTTTCTATGGCGAGAGTATGGCGCTATAGAAATGTGACGTCACGTTTCTAAAGCGCTCTCCTTGTCTAATTAGAAAGTTTGATGCTCTATATCGCTGAAAGTATGCAAGATATTTGAAAATAAATATCTATGTTGTGTTTCTACTCATTCAATGAACATTTTAAGTCAATAAAAAAATTCAGTCAAATACCCAATTCCTGTAAATAACCAAAGTAATATTGACTTACGAATATTTTAGTATATCGAAAATGTATGTTTAAATATTCGTTTATCAAGGTCAACGGCATTTAGAATGTTGAACTTAAATGTCGTTGGAGGCTCCGTAATTTAGTTCTTATCCTTACTTGCTACAAACACGCTTAGTTGTTGAAGTAACATTGACTTATAAATTCAAGGCCAAGCAAGATTTTTTCAGACTAGTAATAATAATAAATAAGTAATAATATCGGACACCATCACCAACATAGTTCCAATACCAAACTGTAGTAGCTTGGGCACTATGATTAGTTTTATGGAAATTAGAAAGAACCACATACACCCAGAGCCAGACCCGAGGAAATATTGAAAAGTTCGTTTTCAAAATCAAGCCGACCGGGAATCGAACCCGGGACATCTAGAGATAGCGGCACCTTAAAAACCGGTGCGTACACCACTCGCCACGGATAGAGTAGAGGCTACAATCATTGTAACATTTTTATCAAAGGTCAAACCTTTTTCTGTATGACTGTGGGAAACGCTTGGTTTACAACGTGTATTCAAATATTATTATACGTACCTACTAGTTGTGCAAAGAATAAATTATTATTTATATTGTATTCCGTCTTTGTTACCGATTATAATATAAATAGGTACATACCTAATACACTTAAGATTACCAGCTCGAAAAACTTGAGGTATTCCAGTTACGGCACCACTTTGAACCGCACCATTTGAATGGCACCAAAAGCATTCCCATTACGGCACCATTTGGTGCCGTTCGACAAATGAATTTAAAATATTATTAACTAGCGGCCGCCCGCGGTTTCACCCGCATGGTTCCCGTTCCCGTGGGAATATCGGGATAAAAAGTACATATAAACCTTCCTCTTGAATCACTCTATCTATTTAAAAAAACGCATCAAAATCCGTTGCGTAGTTTCAAAGATTTAAGCATACAAAGGGACATAGGGACAGAGAGAGCGACTTTGTTTTATACTATGTAGTGAAGCATTCCTGTTACGGCACCAGTGGTTAGAGGCGTATTAGAGCTGTTACCTAACTAAAAAATATCGATAACTCCGTTTAGTTTTTTTATTATTTTTAAAGACTTTATTTGAAGTAGGTATTCTAGTAACGGTAGTACATAAAGGTGTGCGTTATATTCGATAACGCATATAGCATAACGTTATAAAAATATAACTATCGCACCTAATATAAAAATATAACTTATTCTGCTATTGCTATATTAAATTATATCAAGCAGGGCGCCCGCCGCACGCCATCTAGTGTATTCGAAATGAACAAATGAAATGACAGAACTGAACGAATGAACTGTGTTCTCCTTTTCTATCCAGCCGTTATTCCAGCCGCACGCGATGCAAGTATTGCTCTCTCTTTTCTTGGTAATCAAATCTATCAAAATTCAACTCTATCAAATACAAATAGAGTTGAATTTTGAAAGTTAGAAAACCAAATAACGCGTTATATTTGAAACAGTTGAGACAGACTCTTAATGTCTTATCAATAAGGACTAATATCATAAATCACGTACGACATGCGATTTGAACGAACATGTTATTTTTCTGCTATAACATTTATTACTGTTATTAGAATATTTAACTAATGCTGTCCTGTGGAATTCTTGATCGCGAACTCACGCTCGCTCGGGGCTTAAAAAGTACTTAAGAATTCTGTTTTTAATAGCGTAATATGAATTTATTCGTTTTGTTATTTGTAAAATAGTGGAAAAAAGAATAAAGAATTGGTTTATTAATAGTAAGTAATTGATCATTAAGTAGTGTAATAAACATTAATAACTACATAAATAAAACACTTTCACGGATTTTTTCACGCAATTTATTTAACAACTTAGTTAAATTTTAGTTGTTTTTTGAGATTTTTTGGTTTATCCGACGTTTCGGCACCTTTCCAGGGGCCGTGGTCACGGAAAACTGAGTGGTGAGTTTTTATATGGACAGTTTGCGCAGAAATCTAAGATGTGTTTATTAATAACTACTTTTAGTTTAACATAGGTTATAATAGGTTATTTATTATATTAGGTACTTAATACTAATATATTATAGCATTAAAAATAACCTAATATTTTAATGTAGCATAACGATATGCTATAATATACGAATATAACATAATAGCACACCTTTAGTAGTACAAGGACAATGTAGCTTTGCGAATTATCGTTTAATTCTAAAGTACCAGGATAACATAACTATGGAGGAGGTAGTTATAGTGTATAGGTTTTTTATAACCCCTGACGCAGCGCAAAGAGGGGTATTATAAGTTTGAGGCCTATGTCTGTCTGTCTGTACGTATATTCGTAGTGCCTAGCCGAATCAGGCGATTTCATTGCGGTTTTTTTTTTATTGAAAGCTATATTAATCGAGATGGTTTTAGCCACGTTTGATGAAAATCCATCCGGCCATTTTATTTACTAAACTAACGAGGTTTTTTCAATGTTTTTCTAAAATAATAATTTATTGTTACGACTGGATAGAAAAATATCCAATGTACTATAACTACCTCCTCTATAGCTATGTTATCCTGGTACTTCAGAATCGAAACAATAATCTGGACAGCTACATTGTACTTTATACTTAATAATGTATTATTCTGTTGTTACTTGAATAACTCCTTCAAATAATGTCTTCAAAAATAATAAAGAACTGAACTGATTTCTCGATGTTTTTAGTGAACACCTCTACTTTAAACCATTGGTGCCGTAACGGGAATGCTTTAATAATATTTTAAATTCATTTTTCGAACGGCACCAAATGGTGCCGTAATGGGAATGCTTTTGGTGCCATTCAAATGGTGCGGTTCAAAGTGGTGCCGTAACTGGAATACCTCGAAAACGAAAACTTCGCCAATATGTTAGTAGCATACAAACTCGATTTCTTTTCTCATTATTATACGTATCTTTGTATGAACTACTAGCCTTCCTCCCGCGGCTTCGCCCGCGTATACTACACGACGTTATCCTGCGGGAAGCTGATATTTTTCAGTAATAAAAAGTAGCCTATGTCCTTTCTCAGGCTCTAGACTATCTCTGTACCAAACTTCATTCAAAACGGTTCAGTAGTTTAGGTGTGATTGTGTAACACACAGACAGACAGAGACGCATTTATAATATACTAGCGGCCGCCCGCGGTTTCACCCGCGTGGTTCCCGTTCCCGTGGGAATATCGGGATAAAAAGTACATATAAACCTTCCTCTTGAATCACTCTATCTATTAAAAAAAAACGCATCAAAATCCGTTGCGTAGTTTCAAAGATTTAAGCATACAAAGGGACATAGGGACAGAGAAAGCGACTTTGTTTTATACTATGTAGTGAAGTAAGGATAAGGGTTATGTAAATGGATGGATACTTAAATGATAATTAATCGTCGAATGTGCTTTTTTTTTAAATAAGCAAATACTTCTTTTTTCTCTTAACAGAATCGAGAGATGATAACCTCAGACGCCGATGCCTTTGTTTAAAAAACTGCGGAAATCGGGAGCATGATTTTAGTATTCTAATTAGTAATTGGACAATGTGGTCCAATGATTTGTGTTGTTTCCCTTGTGTTCCCCTAAATTAATAGCATGTAATATTGTTTCAGACCGTGATAAACATAGCGTACTGCGGCCTCGCATTGTTCGGGCTGGTGGTGCAGCGCGCGGTGTTCGGCCGGCTGCGCGTGGCCGAGGCGCAGCGCGTCAAGGACAAGCTGTGGAACTTCGTGTTCTACAAGTTCATCTTCGTGTTCGGCGTGCTCAACGTGCAGTACATGGACGAGGTGCTGCTGTGGTGCACCTGGTTCACGCTGCTCGGCTTCCTGCACCTCCTGGCGCAGCTCTGCAAGGATAGGTTTGACTATGTCAGTATCTTAGAGATTTTATTATCTATAAGCTATGGTCTTCTACAAGTTCATCTTCGTCGTAAGTACATGGACGAGGTGCTGCTGTGGTGCACCTGGTTTACGCTGCTCGGGTTCCTGCACCTCCTGGCGCAACTCTGCAAGGATAGGTTTGACTATGTCAGTATCTTAGATCTTATCACTAAGCTATGGTCTTCTACAAGTTCATCTTCGTCGTGAGTACATGGACGAGGTGCTGCTGTGGTGCACCTGGTTCACGCTGCTCGGCTTCCTGCACCTCCTGGCGCAGCTCTGCAAGGATAGGTTTGACTATGTCAGTATCTTAGAGATTTTATTATCTATAAGCTATGGTCTTCTACAAGTTCATCTTCGTCGTAAGTACATGAACGAGGTGCTGCTGTGGTGCACCTGGTTTACGCTGCTCGGGTTCCTGCACCTCCTGGCGCAACTCTGCAAGGATAGGTTTGACTATGTCAGTATCTTAGATCTTATCACTAAGCTATGGTCTTCTACAAGTTCATCTTCGTCGTGAGTACATGGACGAGGTGCTGCTGTGGTGCACCTGGTTCACGCTGCTCGGCTTCCTGCACCTCCTGGCGCAGCTCTGCAAGGATAGGTTTGACTATGTCAGTATCTTAGATCTTATGACTGAGCTATGGTCTTCTATAAGTCATCTTCGTGTTCGGCGTGCTCAACGTGCAGTACATGGACGAGGTGCTGCTCTGGTGCACCTGGTTCACGCTGCTCGGCTTCCTGCACCTCCTGGCGCAGCTCTGCAAGGATAGGTTTGACTATGTCAGTATCTTAGATCTTATGACTGAGCTATGGTCTTCTATAAGTCATCTTCGTGTTCGGCGTGCTCAACGTGCAGTACATGGACGAGGTGCTGCTCTGGTGCACCTGGTTCACGCTGCTCGGCTTCCTGCACCTCCTGGCGCAGCTCTGCAAGGATAGGTTTGACTTGTCAGTATCTTAGAGATTTTATTATCTCTAAGCTATGGTCTTCTACAAGTTCATCTTCGTCGTGAGTACATGGACGAGATGCTGCTGTGGTGCACCTGGTTTACGCTGCTCGGGTTCCTGCACCTCCTGGCGCAACTCTGCAAGGATAGGTTTGACTATGTCAGTATCTTAGATCTTATCACTAAGCTATGGTCTTCTACAAGTTCATCTTCGTCGTGAGTACATGGACGAGGTGCTGCTCTGGTTCACCTGGTTCACGCTGCTCGGCTTCCTGCACCTCCTGGCGCAGCTCTGCAAGGATAGCTTTGACTATGTCAGTATCTTAGATCTTATGACTGAGCTATGGTCTTCTATAAGTCATCTTCGTGTTCGGCGTGCTCAACGTGCAGTACATGGACGAGGTGCTGCTCTGGTGCACCTGGTTCACGCTGCTCGGCTTCCTGCACCTCCTGGCGCAGCTCTGCAAGGATAGGTTTGACTATGTCAGTATCTTAGATCTTATGACTGAGCTATGGTCTTCTATAAGTCATCTTCGTGTTCGGCGTGCTCAACGTGCAGTACATGGACGAGGTGCTGCTGTGGTGCACCTGGTTCACGCTGCTCGACTACCTGCACCTCCTGGTGCAGCTCTGCAAGGATAGGTTTGACTATTTAAGTATCTTAGATCTTATCACTGAGCTATGGTCTTCTACAAGTTGATCTTCGTGTTCGGCGTGCTCAATGTGCAGTACATGGACAAAGTGCTGCTCTGGTGCACCTGGTTCACGCTGCTTGGGTTCCTGCACCTACTGGCGCAGCTCTGCAAGGATAGGTTTGACTATGTCAGTATCTTAGAGATTTTATTATCTCTAAGCTATGGTCTTCTACAAGTCATCGTGTCGGTCGGCGCGGCGTGCTCATTGAGCAGTACATGAACAAGGTGCTGCTCTGGAGCACCTGGTTCACGCTGCTTGGGTTCCTGCACCTACTGGCGCAGCTCTGCAAGGATAGGTTTGACTATGTCAGTATCTTAGAGATTTTATTATCTCTAAGCTATGGTCTTCTACAAGTCATCGTGTCGGTCGGCGCGGCGTGCTCATTGAGCAGTACACGAACAAGGTGCTGCTCTGGTGCACCTGGTTCACACTGCCCTGCTTCCTGCACCTGCTGGCTCAGCTCTGCAAGCACATATATATAGGATAGGTTCGATTTTGTTAGTAAGTCGAGTTTCTTATGAATACGCGCAGCTATTTTCTGGAATTACGGATGAGCTCTTGCGGTTGGACGATTACGCCACTGCGCAGTGTACACTATCCCACTTAAAGTTATAACTTTTTTAATCGAATTACCGTAGGATGGTGGACTTAAACATACTGCATTTATTTTCGAAATATTGATTATTTTAAAAAACTCTCATTACACACACACTCATCAAAACACACACTTAAATAAGATCAGAAGAAAAGCAGATATCCGGAATAAATCACTCACTCGATTTCTATCAAACAATCGTTTAATTTAATAAAACTTTAAGCATTCGCATACGCACTTACAGTGTGTCTCTCTACTCTTCCCCAATATTTGGGCTACATGTATAATGCGGTGTTGATTGCAAATGTTTGCTTAGGGGATAGAATGACAGTGACAGTCGAAGCAAAAGTTGAATATTTTTGCTTGACGCCCACCGTTTGCATATTAGCCAAGACATATGAATGTTCCTGAAATGTCAAGGCAGTTATCACAACACAGACATAGGTCATGCTTTTTGTATTGTATCTTAGTAATTACTTGTTTGTTGTTTGTCATTGTAGTGTGTAGTGTAGTGTAGTACCATTGTTTGTAGTTAGGGACATTTCCCTAACTATTCAAAGTAAGACATAATCATAAAGAATATGTTAAGAATAGTTTGGTATATCACCGTCACTGTGGTGAGAGTGGCTTATCTCTCCAAGGCTAGTTTTGGAATGCAATACTTTGAAGCCGTTATTTCCTTTGTAGGCGGAAGCGTGGATTATTCTGTGAGCGTGGTCCTGCCCTCGATCTTTTGGGCCGAAACTTTCCGTCGGACATGTCCTGTAACCGATCCGTCGACATTTTTGGCAAATCAACTAAAAAGTTTACTTATGTATGTTTCTGTGGATTTAAGATCGGCTAATTTGTCTTCGGTTCAAAAATTATGCATTGAAAGAAATGAATTGCACATGAGAAAGGGTTACATTTTATGATTTTATAATATTGTATTGCATCTCCTTTTCAGCTAGCAAAAGTAGCATGCTTTTAAAAAGTAGTTAAGTACTTACCGTAAAATTTCAAACAAGGAAATATATTATTTTAATGATAAATCAAGTTATGATTATGAGATATAATATAATATACATTGTTATAACCATAGGTTATAACACATAGCATAGCTACCTACGTGACCTGACTGAACCTGTTAATGAAATAATTATTGTTTCCTTGGTAGAGTCACAAAATATAACTATCTGTTTTGTGGTAGAGTCGACGTAGATTACGCATGTACACTTAATGCAATGCAGTTGACTTTTAATCTTTTAATTTGTTTATTTACTTACCTCATTATTTTATTCTCACGAAAAGTACTATGATGTCCAGTAAAACCATCTTCCGCTTTTTTAACTTATTTTGCTGACATTTTACATTGTTTCACAATGATAGTAAACAAATGCCATTTATTATTGCGCTTTAAAAGGTTTACCTAAATACTTTTTTATTCTTGAAATAGCTGTCTCAGATACGGAACTTTATCGTATGACAGTCACGGCAAAGCATTAGGTACTTATTTATTTGTAATTAGATGGCTACATAGACGATCATTATACAGTCATCAGCATTAGCTTCCGCATGTACTGCGGTGGTGTGCTAAACCTTTTTCATAGCCTATCATATCTATGCACGCACGACCATCGCGAACTCGAAGTTCTCAGACATTATTCTCATGGACTTGGCTTGTACAGTACAGGCTGAACAGAAGGCTGCTAACTGTGTGTGAATAGTCACCTTAATTTTATGATGTTAAAGTCACTTTTCGATTTGAAGACTCTGTATGATTGAAAAATGGAAAATAAAGTATTTAAAAAAAAACGAACCGTCTCACAACTCTGTATGAAATAAGGCAGGCAGAAAAAAAAACAGATCTTGACGAATTTTTTGCCGGTTCTTCTAGACTTCTAGAGGATGAAGTAGGATTGCGAACCGATCAAACCGATGGCGTAGCTTCTTTGACGTTCACAAGTGCTGACTGCTGTATCAGCCTAGACTGAATGATATTCATTTTTCATGATTTTTTCAACATATTTTGTTATTTTCCTGAAGTTCTTGTCCAATTTGAGCTGTTATCGGCATAGCTTTTAATATGATATACTGTGTGCGTCCATTTCTGTATTCTGTAACGTGCAATGTATCTAAAGTAGGGTTGCCATCTCCAAAGTTTGAAAGCCAGGATTTGAAAGTAGAAATACCAGGACATTTTGGTTTAAAGCCAGGACTATAATACATATAAGCAGGGTCGGACTAGGCCCGGGCTAATGCACTGGCTTCATCATTCTGCACGGGGGTCCGCGCAAAAGCAAAAACGATATTTAGAAACTATACAGGACAGCCCAGGACACCCCAAGAACCAGGAATGTCCTGGCAAAACAGGACGGATGGCAACCCTAATCTAAAGAAATAGGCACGTAGATATCTCAATCTGAAAGGCTGCTACGACAAAGGTTGTGGTTGCCCAACTAGCAAGCTACTGTGGCTTCTCTCGAACTCATCAGTTCGATATTGAAATTCCGAATGAGGCAATACCTAAATTATATGCGGTAGTAGTTGTTTTTTTTTTTTTATTTATTAAACTTTTGTACAAAATACATTATGTAATATACAAGGCAGACTTAATACTAAAAGTATTCTCTGCCAGTTATTAGTTTTTAAGATACTAGTAATTAAGAAGTATTGTAAATTACGCTGTAAGCTTCACCAATAAAATAAAAACAATAAACTTGATTATCTTGTAACACTTTGTTCGTGTTGCAGCTGTCGTCATCACCGAACACATGTTGGTGGGCGCACGCGCGGCTGCTGGCGCTGCTGGGGCTGATCCAGGGCGCGTGCTGCTGCCTGCTGGCGGGCGCGCTGCTGGCCGGCCTGCCCGCCACCAAGGACACGTTCGCCTTCATGGCCGCCGAGGTATGTCCACAGGTCACCGGACACATGTCGGGGGGGCTGCTGGGGCTGATCCAGGGCGCGTGCTGCTGCCTGCTGGCGGGCGCGCTGCTGGCCGGCCTGCCCGCCACCAAGGACACGTTCGCCTTCATGGCCGCCGAGGTATGTCCACAGGTCGACGGACACATGTCGGGGGGGCTGCTGGGGCTGATCCAGGGCGCGTGCTGCTGCCTGCTGGCGGGCGCGCTGCTGGCCGGCCTGCCCGCCACCAAGGACACGTTCGCCTTCATGGCCGCCGAGGTATGTCCACAGGTCGACGGACACATGTCGGGGGGGCTGCTGGGGCTGATCCAGGGCGCGTGCTGCTGCCTGCTGGCGGGCGCGCTGCTGGCCGGCCTGCCCGCCACCAAGGACACGTTCGCCTTCATGGCCGCCGAGGTATGTCCACAGGTCGACGGACACATGTCGGGGGGGCTGCTGGGGCTGATCCAGGGCGCGTGCTGCTGCCTGCTGGCGGGCGCGCTGCTGGCCGGCCTGCCCGCCACCAAGGACACGTTCGCCTTCATGGCCGCCGAGGTATGTCCACAGGTCGACGGACACATGTCGGGGGGGCTGCTGGGGCTGATCCAGGGCGCGTGCTGCTGCCTGCTGGCGGGCGCGCTGCTGGCCGGCCTGCCCGCCACCAAGGACACGTTCGCCTTCATGGCCGCCGAGGTATGTCCACAGGTCACCGGACACATGTCGGAGGGATTTAGTGGGTATTCCCCCTTTCTGATCCCCCATCGAGTATCTGACACTGGATGGAGGATCTGGAAGTGGCCAGGTATGCGTAAACACATTCCCCTCACTACATAAAAAAGGTATGTCAATAGGTCAAACCACACTTTCGGTATCAAAGGTGTCAAAAACGTATGATTGCTAAACCAATATTAAGCAATCATGTTAGTACAAAAACGATATGGGCATTGGGCATAGTTGATTTGAAATTGCATTTTACCAGTTAAGTCACGTTTTCGTATCAATTTGTAGGTATTAAACTTTACATGTTATTGACATGATGGAAATTACAAACTATTCACATAAATGATGAAATTTTACGTTGCGTTAATTATTATAAAAATCTTTGCAACTCATTGCTAAGGTTCCGCCGCGCCGTTAGTGTTTATTTATTACAAAGCATCGAGATTTTCCTCCAAGGCCAATTTGCTAGCTACAGCTAGCAATGAAACGCAATTAACATCGCATAGATTTATTAATAAGGCGCCGTCGCCGGCCGTCGGTGACCGCTGACGTGGCCGAGCCTGACCTTAGAAAGTTACCATCGATATTACAGGATCTTGCCGCAAATGAACTTTAATACAAATACACTTGCTTTCCAACAGTTTGGAAACGTAAAGGAAGTTGTAACGACAACGTTACAACTTATTTTAATTTTTAGTTTTTTGCATTCACAATGCAATTTTTATTACAGAAAAATGGAAAATGAAGTATTTAGAAAAAATCGACCCGTCCCATCGGAGCTAGTTGTGAGACGGGTCGATTTTTTCTAAATACTTCATTTTCCATTTTTCCGACAACGTTACAAGTTTACTTACACAGTTATGAATAATGTATTCATAATGCAAAACACAGCTTCGTCAGCATTTAAAAACGTTGTATGAATGTTAATATTTCCATTATTGGGGTAGAAACCTCGCGGGTGTCCCCAGAACACTTTACTAAAGTTTCATCACAATCTGATCAATCATTTTGGAACGCAAAGAGGACAGACATACAAAATTTGATTTTTATTTATGTAGATTTGCAACACCGGTAACCGGTTACTTTTTTATGTTTTTTTTTTGTATAGATTAACCAATTATATTCATTATTATTAAATGTATGTGAATGTTGTCAATGCCAAATAACAAATTGTAAATGCGACCGCCTGGCGTGGATTGAGAACAAAGAAAAAAGATTCAATAACAGTAAATTAAAGACTGTCTTCTCGAACTATTATTATGGTAAAGATATATTGACGATACAAAAATGCTAATTCAAGTTTATTAGATTAAATAATTATCTGACTTTTGATAGAGTTTCTATAAAATAATGTTGCTGCTTTTAATGCCTGACGTGGCGTTCGCGTGGGAATAATTATTGGCATGTGAATTGTGACGTCTGTTCTGTGTCGTCACGAGTCGAATTATGACGACATGATAGTGCTCGAACCACCGCTATTATGTGACGCACTGCGTTGATAACCACTTATCGATCGATCGGCAATCACTCGAGAGTTTTATAACAACAAACCTTGGATCAGCTAATTCGTTTACGATAAGCGCTTGCTGTTTACAATATTAATTCACTTAAAAAACATTAGTCTTTATTTTACCAATCAGATTATGAATGAGTGATTTCATACAAAACAAAAAAGTGACAATATTTCTAAATCTACAATGAATATTAAAAAAAAACAAAACGTACAGTCCTAGTAGTCGTACTAGTTCTTCTTCATTTCAACAACATAACGAAAATTCATTGCTTTGGAAAACGTTATCGCCGTTTGTACGGACACCGTTTGCTACACACTCCTCTTAAGTTTTTTGCACGAAGATAATTATGACGGTTACCGGTTTATATCAATAAAATATAGACGGAAAATCCTGTAGATAAATATGTTCATTTTGGTATCAGTTTACATCACATGTGTCATCAAAGAGAAACAAAGAGCTGAATCAAATTGTCTATAATTGGGTATTTGACAGATTTTTTTTATTGACTTAAAATGTTCATTTAATTAGTAGCAACACAACATTGGTATTTATTTTCAAATATCTTGCATATTTTCAGCGATATAGAGCATCAAACTTTCTAATTACACAAGGAGAGCGCTATAGAAACGTGACGTCACATTTCTATAGCGCCATACTCCCGCCATAGAAAATTTCGTTTTAGAGAGAGATAGCTAGAGTCACAATTAAATAGCTCATAATTCGCTTGTTATAATACAGATTGAATTTCGTTTTTCACATTTGTTATTCAATAATGTTATATTTCTGAATGTCATAATTAAATATCTACATTTCAACAACAGTCAAATACCCAATTAGTAATGTGCATGTGCCAAGGCCAGTCGGATTCACATACTTTATTTTGCATAGGTAACTATTTCCGTTACCTAATTATCTTGAAATGTAACAAAATACACTGTTGATTCGGTATCAAATCAAAGCTTCCTAGGTTGGATTACTAGCAAGCTTACTAAAACCTATTTGAACTTAACTACCATCAGACACTGTAAGCTTAGACGCAAAGGAACAGACCAAGAGTTTTTATGTTTTGCTACGATATAAATATTTATTATGCTCAATGTTCAACGACTCACGCCTCCGAGTTTGTCTTAAGGTGCGTCCACACTTGTAACATTTTGTCGTGTCCGAACACCGTGTCCTTATAATAATACATTGTCTCATTGATACAGTATTACCACAGCGCATGCCCAACAAAACTAGCGATCTATGATAAAGACGCATGCATGCGTGGACGCATCTTTATGCCTTGAAAGCGTGCGCCCAACCAATGCCAATATTATAGTGAAAGTATACGACGAAAGTAATCAAGACGACGGACGTCTGGTGGCGGCGTAACACTTACGCAATGTTATCTTAAGGCAGCTCGATTACTCAACTTAGCTTTTTTAGTTTTATTAATATGTGGAATGGAACAAGGAAACAACAACTAAAGTTATACTTAAGGCGGTACCCTGACCGAAAGTGACGCCCTCAGATGTTTTTATTTAATAAGTTGCTAATAGAAAAGGATTTTTATAGAACTTTACGAGTTTTTTTAAGGCACATAGTCTAGTATTTCTAGAAGGTATTTGCGACTCATAGTTATTCGTGGAAGTATAATAGCAAATGTGTCAAAAACGGCCACTTTTAGCAATTTTGCTATCTTCTTCTAGCAGTGAATACGAGGGAATGTAATGATACCGTCTAAAATACTAGACTATGTGCCCTAGAAATTCCATGCAAAGTTTCGTTAAAATTGTGTTTTAGAATTACAATCCATACTAATATTATAAATGTGAAAGTGTGTTTGTTTGTTTGTTTGTTTGTTTGTCTTTCACGTCAAAACGGAGCAACGGATAAACTCGATTTTTGGTATGGGGATAGTTTGGGAGCTGGAGAGTAACATAGGCTACTTTTTATTTTGGAAAATTATAAAATAAAAATGAGTATTTTGTATAGAAAATCGATAAACTGTCGTACTATACAAAACTGTCATTCTTCCATAGCCGCTTCCAAAGATATATTCCAAAGGTATGTCAAAGAGTATTGTAATCACTGACGTTTCGTTTTAGCCGCTTTGGATTACCTACTGTATAAAAAACAGTGTATAAAACGTCTTCGCGATCAATAACGTCATTGTTCGCGATTATTTATTTTCATCTGTCTATCTATAATAGATGTTGGTGATACGAAGTTTACCGGGTCCACTATAATTAATATGGCAAAACAACGTTTGCCGGGTCATTCACCGCGGCGCCACTTTCGGTAAGTGTAGGTACCGCCTTAACCTAGCTGGACCATGTAGCATCAACTTGAAAACATGTAAAATTGACGGTGCATGTGATTTTCGGGGTTCAATATAAAACGCTTCATGTCTCAGATAAACAAAGCTGTCTCATTGGGATGCCATGGCAGCGACTCAGCAGCCGAAGCCAATCCAAACATGTCTAATTGTATTACAAAATTCCCAGCCTTTCCTCACTTGGCGGCGGCTTGGTGCAAGCTTGGTGCAACCAAGCCAAAATTCAAGTTATTATAGCTGGCGTCGATGCCATGGCGACCCCAATTAGATAGAGCCCTTAAGGTCATAGCCCACTTATACCGCACCGCTCCCACCCAACCAAAATATGGGCAGCCAAAGGACAATGACCATTTTTGTATCGCAGCTGGCGTCTTTTTTTTTTCTTGCTGCCATCAACCAAACATTGAAATATAATTTGTTGGCAGCACTACAGACAATATTTGCAAAGGAAGTATACCTGTAAACTCAGTCCGAACCGAGTGAGACTAACGAGAACTTAACTTTGTTTTTCATAGTGTTTGTATGAATTACAAAGTAACATTTAAAAAAAATGTTATAAAAATGTTTTCCTATAAAAATGTTATATACGGACGAATGGTTCTTACTTGTTACTTACTGAGTTTACAGCTATACTGTCTTGGCAAATATTGTTTGTTATACTATCAAGAATTGATGTTCAAACATTTTGGTGATGACCGCGAGACAAAAAAAAAACGCCAATTTTAGGTTTTGCCTTTTGGACTTAATATCGTTCACTGTAGATGCACTTTACAGTAACAATATACAATAGCAGACAGCGCGCGGTAAGCGAGCCTGCCGCAAGCTAAAGTGCATCTACAGAGTAGTAGACGTAGTATCTACATTAAGTCCATATTTGACGCTCGTACATTGGTTGGGTGGGGAGCGGTGTGGTCTAAGTCCTAAAGTACTCTATCAATGTTATCCAGCCAAATAAAGAGCTCTCTCGTTGCAGTGCACGCTGGTACTGGTGGGAGCGCTGCACGTGGCGGCACGGTACGCGCTGCAAGCCGCCAACGCCGACGCCGCCGGCCCTCTCGCCTACTACACGCACCTCGGCTTTGACGTGAGTATACAATCGCCAACATACACCTAACACTCATCTGAGCGGGCCTAAGACTACCACTGGTAGGAGCGCTGCACGTGGCGGCACGGTACGCGCTGCAAGCCGCCAACGCCGACGCCGCCGGCCCTCTCGCCTACTACACGCATCTCGGCTTTGACGTGAGTATACAATCTGCAACATATACCTAACACTCATCTGAGCAGGCCTAAGACTACCACTGGTAGGAGCGCTGCACGTGGCGGCACGGTACGCGCTGCAAGCCGCCAACGCCGACGCCGCCGGCCCTCTCGCCTACTACACGCATCTCGGTTTTGATGTGAGTATGCAATCGCTAACATATACCTACCTTAAACACATATGAGCAGGCCCAGGACTACCAGAACAATAACCACTGTACGAAATAAATATGGTCTCTGGAAAAAAAGTTCGCAGCCCGCGACACAGCGTGCGTCCGCCAGCCGGCCGTGATTGCATTTTTGGATATCTACTCCAGACATGCTCCAGACTAGACTTTTGTATTATTGGAAAATATCGCAGTGTAGGTATTAAAGGACCTAAGCAGTGCCTGGTTAATTAAAACTTAATTAATAAGTGTAAAAATTAATTGAATCGTGTGATTTTATAAACACTAGCTTTCCGCCCGCGGCTTCGCCCGCGTGGACTGCACGACGCTATCCCGCGGGAATGTGATATTTTTCCGGGATAAAAAGTAGCCTATGTTCCTATCCAGGCTACAAAGTATCCTAAATTTCAGCCAAATCCGTTCAGCCGTTTTGGTGTGATTGATTAACAAACATCTAAACTTACACATTTCTAATATTAGTAGGATAGTGGAATAATTTCAAGGAGCTATAATTTTTCAGTAGATAATAAAAAATATTATTAATTTAAACTAGTGATGCAGCGAACCTTAATAAACCGGAACCGTTCGGTTTAAAAATACCGAACCGTTACGTCAGAGGACATGAGAGGTTTTTAAGGCAAATATGGAAATAGCCCTAAAGAACAAGATGCGTTCAAAAACTCGATTTCTAAAAAAAGAGGCGTTTGTGCTGTTTTAAAATCACACGGTTATTAAGTGATGCCTATTTCATAATTATAATGAATTGTGATTGTATTTGAATTTCAATTGAAACGTGATTTATAAAGTTAATTTAAGTGTACCATATGCCATGGTACGGATGAAATTGGTTACATAGAAAATTTACTAAATGTCGTTTAATTCCGACCACATATGTTTTAGTAAAACATACGACTTGACTATATCATAATATGAGCAATAAAATAAATATTGTAATGTTTACTCGTTCTTTTATTCTCAAACTCGAATATATAACGAGTTTTAAGTTTCTTCACCTGATTAATAGCTTGCGTCATTGATTATGCGCAATAATAACTTATGTAAATGACTGTTTTTTTACGAAAACAAAACGCGAAGCTTATTTTAGCCAATATCGTAATAATCCCTCTAATATTATAAATGCGAAAGTTTGTGAGTATGGATGTCTGAATGTATGGATGTTTGTTATTCTTTCACGCAAAAACTACTGAACGGATCTGAATAAAATTTGCAACAGAGATATATTATAGCCTGGAATAACACATAGGATACCTTTATCCCGATATTCCTACGGGAACAGTCACTAATAATAAGATAAAAATAAAATAATTGTATTACCTACCTTTAAGACAAATAATATACTTATTCTCAAAAAGTGATGACACACGAAGATAGTCAACACTAATGAAATTGCGGTTTCCATGATATTTTTGTGGTCTTGGAATTTAAAAACATCCGCAATTTTTATCGGCAGCCCTATAAAGATACGCACATTATCTGCGGGGAAGGTCTCGATAGTATGAATTTGTGTTCAGTTTCAATGTCATTTGAATGTATAAGTAAAAATATGAATATGCTTATGACATAAGTAGGTATTATATTAATTCACACAGTGTGGCTGGTGTGTTATATTCTACGCGTAACTAAAACGAATTATTTATTTCCCAGAATATAATTGGTAATATGCCGAGATGGTAGATAAAAAACGTATATTTTTATGAGTTATGTCTAGATTTACCTGTGATACAGCGCGCAGATCCGTACGTGTGTGTTTAGCTGACTTTAGCTAATGACTTTTTGTGAAAATTTGTACGTCGCTTACTGTCATTTTAGAAAGAAAGAAAAACATTTATTTGGGTCATCACGACAAAATAATATAGACACAAAAAGACATATTAAAACCTATGTCCAAAAACGGTTCCGACTCAGCATAATGCTTGGCTTGTGGCCATCGCTGATCTTCCGTCGGGACCGTATTTGGTGGGGCTGCGAAGCCAACATACGTTTATATGTTATTATCATACCATACGTCGTCGTCCCTTCCGCAGTCGGTGGCGCTGGTGGTGGAGCTGGGCCACGTGGTGCACATGGTGGTGTACAGCAACATGCTGGTGTCGATGGCGTCGCTGGTGCTGCTGATGCAGCTGCGGCACCTGCTGCACGAGCTGCAGGCGCGCCTGCGCCGCCACCGCCTCTACACCACGCTCGCCACGCACATGAGCCGCAAGTACGTATACGGGCGGGCACGGGGCGGTGTACGGCAACATGCTGGTGTCGATGGCGTCGCTGGTGCTGTTTCACTGATATTTCACTGATGTTTTTTTATTAGTTTAAAATGTTGTAGAAAAATGGAAAATGAAGTAAGTAAGTATTTAGAAAAAAATCGACCCGTCTCACAACTTTTTCTAAATACTTCATTTTCCATTTTTCTACAATAAAAATTGCATTGTAAATGCAAAAAAGTAAAAAAAATTAAAGAATTTAAAATGTTTTTCGAAATGTTAGCAACACAAAACAAGTACTTCGGTATTTATTTTGAATTATCATGAATATTTTCAAAGTTATAGGGCATCAAACTTTATAATTAAACAGAGAGAGAATGACATCTTTTTGGCGTCACCAAGTCAGTAGCGTCATTGTCTCTCCATAGAAGATTTCGTTTTAGAAAGAGACAGTCATAGTCATAGTTATGATTCGCTAGTTATAAAATAGATACAAATTATTTTTCACATTTAGAAAGAAAGAAAGAAAGAAAATTATTTATTTCAGCAACACACAACAAAATATACACACAGAAAACCAAATAGTTTAGTATTCTTAAATGTTATACTTTTTTGATTCACTATTAAATATCTACATTTTAACAACAGTGAAATGCCCTATCCTTTTACACATAAACATACGTCACAACAAGCACACTCCGCTTCAAACTTTGGTGCGTCTTAGACAACGACAACGTTTGAATCGGGCTCTACTTACAGGCGTGAGACGTATGAGGTATTACAAGCACTATACGGGTGAGAGGTACTGCATATAACGGCTAACTTCACTGCCGCCATTAAGATTGAATCGTGCTATACATGATCGTACTATACTAGAGCATTATTATTGAGTAAACCCTTTACAAAATTTCACTATACGTATTACGTACAGTCAGGGACAAATTTGGTAAATCACTTGTTACTTCTTTTCTTGTGGCTGGTGCCTCGCCATTTACGCGCAGACCTTACTTATTAGTTACTAGCGGATCCTCGCGGTTTCACCCGCGTGGTACCCGTTCGTGGGAATATTGGGATAAAATATAACCTATGTCACTCGGGAAGAATGTAGCTTTCTAATGGTTAAAGAATTTTCTAAATCGGTTCAGTAGTTTCGGAGCCTATTCGATGCAAACAAACAAACAATCAAATCTTTCCTCTTTATAATATTAGTTTAAAGTAAGTTTTATTATATTCGGTGCAAAAAAAAAAGTAATGTCACTTTCACGTTTGAGTTTGGCAACAGGGTGTTGTAAACCTTTTCCTTCATGTCTCTTTTAAGCCAAATTTATTGTGAGGTTTTGGTTTTACAGATTTTGTTAAAATCTACTTATAAGAACTATATCTTGGGTTAAGGCGCATAAGATAATGCAAAATGGGTTAGATAGTAATAGTAGAGACACAATAGTAACAAGTAACAACGGTTCAAACTTAACAATAAACAAAAACAATAATAGAAACAACAAGAAATCTACATAATGTAAAAGAAGCGCTGTACGCGAAGCAGATAGGAGCCCACGTAAAGTAAACAATATACAAATCAAAATCAATCAAATAATCACACACATGTTAAAGTAGGTTTGTCACCCCTGCTTCACACATATTTTGTGCCTGCGTGTTGCCAGTACGTGAAGAAAATATCCATCTAACATCCCTTCGAAAATTATTTTGTTGTTTACGTAAGAGTAATTTCCATTTTTTTACTTTTATTAATAATGTTAAACAAATATCTATCCAGTCAAAGCATGTTTTGAATTAACAGCAATGTCGTTCACAAATAAAGAAATCTACAGAATGTGAATATAGAGTTTAAATATGGTAATACTGTTTTCTTTTTTTTTGCACCAAATTATAAAACGTACTTTAGATGTATTATACTAGGGTAGTACAATGCATAATCATTTAGGGATAGGGACTGCAAGTGAACGGTGAGACGACAGCCACACGAAAAGAAGCAAGAGGTGGTTCATCGAATTTGTCCCTGACTATACATAATACTTTACAGAGTTTTATTGATTAATGATTATTAAAAGCTAGAATTGTTCCGGAGCATTAAACTATTATTTATTTATAGAAGTAGATGTTTTTCAGAGAAAAGACAAGTAACGATAATTTATTTTGCACAGTTAATTAATTAGTCGGAGTTTAACAAAAATCTAAGTGCTATGTTTATTCATTAGCACTTAAAATGTTTTACTAATATTAAATATAATTAGGACGTGTTACTGATAGACCACGCCAATGTTTAAGCCAATTAATTTGCAATTTCTAAATAGCTTCTATCGTTAATCGTTACAGTTATGTTTAATGTTGCAAACAATTATGTCATTGTAGCTGGTTGGCCGCACGCTTCGCTATTTTACACCAAATTGTTAAATTTCAGATATGACAGAACCTATGGTCAGTTACATGCATACGTAATGTTAGCACAATATGAGCTAAGCGTGCCTAATAGAACATTCTGGACACGGCATTCGGATCTTGAACTATTGTATAACGCGGCGGTCACGCGCGCTCTGCGCTAATGAGCTAATCGTTACAGTTTGTGAACTTCCTTTAAAACACTTACATGAAGCGTGCAAAAAGGGTCCTCGAACGCAAAGGCTGGCTACGCATATGCAACACTTCTGATGTTGTAGATATCCATGGGCGACGATGACTACTTCCCATCACGTGGCTCGTCTGCTCGTTTGCCCCTTTTTAATATTAAAAAACACATGCATACAAGGCAATGTGTACTACAAACTTAAAACAAAGTTGTTTTTGCTTTAAACGTTTATGAGCTATTGAATAATTTTATACTTAACCATATTTGCTTTGCTTTAAATGTTTATGAGTCGTGACGTGTCTTTATTTAAAAGTATCTGCTATGTGGCAGTGATAGTGAAACCAGAATTATGGAAGCATAACACGATAGAATTTTAGAATACAAATAAATAAAATATGTATAGAAGAAACAATGCCGATTATTTTTATCATATAGGCTGTGTCACACACTCAACAAATTCTGTTATGCGTTATCTTGTTTTTCTAAGTTCGATTGAGCTAACGTAGGTATTGTGCGCGCACAATACTAATCGATTCATATCAATAGCGTGAAAGTGCAAACAAACTCGGTGACATCATTCCAATAACAAATGAATCTGACAAGCAAAGTGAGGGCTTGTTCAAAGAGAGGCGGCGCGGGCAAATTGTGCTTCCATTGCGCGCTCGCGGTAGACGTCTCATCAAATAAGTCAATGTGACGCACCAACTGATGCATATAGTGCGACAACGTTTTCTGTTCCGGTGGCCGAAAACTGGAACTAACGTGCTTTTTGAAATGCCAGTTTGCTGTCAAGTTGTTTTCCAACCATAGCGCTGCTGCCGGCTGAAGGTCTTAGATTTCAGAGCCGGTTAAATTGCTACAAAATTGTTCCATACATTCTGGTCGAGTAGTTATTGATAATTTGTATGAAACAGCTGATTTTTTTGTTGAGTTGCAGAGTTGGCTCCATAGTAAAAGTTGTTCATAATCATGAGTACAATCACCACCTAAGAGGTTTTGCGCTTATTCATTAACACGTTGTAGATCGACAATCTTTTCTATTCCAGTAACAGCGGCGGGCGCTATGTATTTTTTTTCTTCTTTTTGTAGCAATTTAACCGGCCCTGACTTTTAAGACCTTCAGCCGGCAGCAGCGCTTTGGTTAGAAAAACAACTTGACAGCAAAATGACATTTAAGAAAAACGTTAGTTCCAGTTTTCGGCAATCGGAACGGAAAACGTCGCCCGCTTGAATGAGCACTAAGTGACCGTTGTCCCACAGCTACCCGATGGCGAGCAAGGAGGAGGTGGAGAAGAACCAGGACAAGTGCGCCATTTGTTGGGAGCCCATGAAGGAGGCGCGCAAGCTGCCCTGCTCGCATCTGTTCCACAAGTCAGTCTTACTCTTACTGCCGCACTCATAGACGCCAGTTAAAGGACATCATTCATATTGGGACCAAACTCCAAAGTGCCGGCCAACAAAAAAAAAATTGTCAGCCTCATCGGGGAAGTTTATGTAAGCATTTTTTACTATGGCGCCAAATGTCTACAGCTATTACTTCTAAAGCTTTTTTAAATTTAAAAAATTGATTTTTCATGCATTTTATTACTTAAAACTGACTATAGAAACATTTGCAGAGGTTTCTTGTCGTACTAATACATACGTAGGTCTCCTCATAAACAAGTATTTTTTATTTATTTTTCACTAACAGTTAGTTTCACGTTTTGTCGAAATCCATTTTTCACACTTGGTACAAAAAAAGTCTGATATTGTAACTTAAAACTGAAAAAGTAACTAAGTACAGAAACATTCGCAGCGGTTTGTAGTCGTACTAATACATACGTAGGTCACCGCATAAACAAATAGGTACTTTTCACTAACAGTTAGTTTCACGTTTTATCAAAATGTATGAAAAATCAATTTTTTCAAATAAAAAGAACAATCGAAGGAATAGCTGCAGACATTTGGTGCCATAGTAAAAAATGCTTAGATAGACTTATCCGATGAGGTTGACACATTTTTTTTTTGTTGGCCAGTACTTTGTATTTTGAACCCAACTTTGTATGAAACGTGAATGATCTCCTTTAACTGGCGATTAAATATCTTTCCTACTTCATTCAATACTGGACATAAAAAAGAGACAAAAAGAGATTTAATTGTCGATTAAAGTTAACTGGCGTCTCTGAGTGCGGCAGTAACAGCTCTTTCTTTCAGCTCTTGTTTTTACGAAGTCAACGCTCTTTAGTTTTATTTGATCGTAATTTTAATAGAAATTTATAAAAGTAGTCGATTATACTTTGTTGCTATCACTAGCTAGCCATTGGGATGTCGGGGTACCACGGATGTAGCTTGGGAATCGGGAGTCGCGTAGATACTCGTATATTTTTTATCAACAACGGTAGCACTTAGCCTACGTCACACGTGGGTGATAAGGCTGAAGGTGGAAGCGCACTATTCCCGGAATCCTCATTTACTAAGGAACTGGCTGTCTTATCTCTAGCTGCCGGAACAGTTTTGTTATCACCTAAAATAGAAAACACGTTTGTTATGCGTCAGACTTAGATAAGATGGTGATAGCTAGCCAGGCGGACTTCGAACAAGTCTTATCACCGACTAAACCGAATACAATATGTAGCCCCACTGGGAATCGAGCCCGGGACCTCTCAGTCTGACACCGATCGATGCTGTGTTCTACTAGACCACAGAATTTAACGAACGGTTTATGCGTTTAAGATGCACCCATGATTCCATGACTTACCTCGTGTGGCTACGCGATTTAATGGGCATCTGCCCATTAACCTTTAATTTCGTTTGTAGCAGACTTTCAAAAACGCCTCTTGAGAAATTTCGAAATTATTGCACAGGACCAGGCCTGTCTCACATCCATACAAGCGGCGCAAAATCCCCGAGATATTTACCTACTATTCTGGAAAACAACCTAATTTCAACCTTTTGCATTGCGTATAGCGTTCATAGTACAATAACTGTCTGCCGTCTCGCTTCAATCTGCTAGGGCTGCCAGAGGTACTACTTTATCTGTGAAAGTAATACACGCGAAGCGAGACAGATGGCGACACATGCGGATGCGTGCGCTGCGTGTGCGACAAATCGAGCGAGTGCCAGCCTATTGAGACTAGTCCGGTGACCGGACGCTTGCGTTTATCATACTGAAACTCGGGAGTGAAATTTCTGTACCGTAAGGTACTAATATATATTCTGTGACAGGACACCCAGTATTATACCTACGCTGGATCGCTCATAGCGGCCATATTTGAAAACGGCCGTATACTTTCCAGCTCCTGCTTATGTCAGTGGGTGCAACAAGACGCGTCGTGCCCGACGTGTCGGCGCGCGCTGTCGGCCGGCGCGGCGCCGGCGCCGGCGGGCGCGGCCGGACCGGCGCCGGCGCTACGGCTGCTTGAGGAGGTGCCGCCCGCCGCGCCCAGACATCCCAACCACCTGTTCCACTTCGACGGTGAGTGTGGCTCTATACTTTGTTCAATGTACAGTCTGCGTCATAGATACGGTGCCGTCCAAAGTGGTCAAATAGTTCGGTACACCATACTAATTGGGTATTTGACTGTTGTTGAAATGTAGATATTTAATTATGACATTCAGAAATATAACATTATTGAATAACAAATGTTAAAAAAGAAATTCAATCTGTATTATATCAAGCGAATTATGAGCTACTTAATTGTGACTCTAGCTGTCTCTTTCTAAAACGAAATTTTCTATGGCGTGAGTATGGCGCTATGGAAATGTGACGTCACGTTTCTATAGCGCTCTCCTTGTCTTATTAGAAAGTTTGATGCTCTATATCGCTGAAAATATGCAAGATATTTGAAAATAAATACCTATGTTGTGTTGCTACTAATCAAATGAACATTTTTAGTCAATAAAAAAAATCAGTCAAATACCCAATTGTATGACGACTCGTTTTCGTGCAAACCAAAATGCAAAATTAAAAGATGTTCTCAAAGGTGTAAGGTAAAAATATGTTGGACGATTCATAAGCACTAGCAAATTTTCTATAGGTACTTTGTTCAATGTACCACGGGTACAATGATAACTCGTTTTCGTACAAAGCAAAATGCCAAGTTAAACGATGTTCTCAAAGGTAAATGGTAAAAAATGTTGGACGATTCATGATCTATGTGGATTAAATGTTTTTCATTGTTGTTTCTTAACAAGGAGTAGGGTCTAATTTTCTAGCATTACATAAGCTGCATAAAAAATGTGTAATGCTGACTTTTACGCTACGGTTACTTGAAGAGGTGCAGCCCGCCGCGCCCAGACATCCCAACCGCACCTGTTCCACTTCGACGGTGAGTGTGTCACTATACAGTCACCAGCACGTCAGGTTACTACAAACTGTCGATTTTCTTTAAATAAAATTCAACCGAACGGATAGAGTTGAGTTTCAATTAACCGATTCGTTGCTAATTGCACGACAGGCGTGTCATAATGTTTTTTAACTTGTGGCTGATGAGTCTAGAGGTCTATTGAGTCTAATGAGTAACCCGAACGTGCTGGCAACCGTACAATGACAACTCGTTTTCGTGCAAAGCAAAATGCAAAGTTAAACGATGTTCTCAAAGGTAAAACGTAAAAAATGTTGGACGATTCATATGCACTAATTTTATTTAATCTATGTGAATAAACAAAATGAAGAAAATATGGAGGAATAGGAATATCACCAAAACCACGAAGACCAGGCTCGTGCGCACTCTTATCTTCCCCATCTTTCTTTATGCTGCCGAAACGTGGACCTTACGAGAAGTGGAAAGGCAGAAGATAGACTCTCTGGAGATGTGGTGCTGGAGAAGAATGCTTGGAATTCCATGGACCGAGTTTCGTACAAATGTCTCCATACTCCAGGAACTCGGCATAAAGCAGCGTCTATTCTCCACTGTACAGTCTCGTATACTAACATTTTTTGGTCACGTTTCGAGACGCGATAACGTGTCCATCGAGCGCCTTGTCGTCCAGGGGAAAGTAGAAGGCACCAGACCGCGCGGGAGGTCACCTACGCGTTGGACCGATCAGATCAAGTCTTTTGTGGGCGGGTCCATAAACGAGTGCAGTAGGATGACTTCGAGCAGAGAAAAATGGCGAGGCATCGTGCGGCGTGCTGTATCTGCCCCCTCCACTTCCACGACTACATGACGACCACGACCGCTCTGCCAATAGTGCATCGATGAAGAAGAGAAGAAGATGTGAATTAAAAGTTTTTGACTGTTGTTTCTTAACAGGGAATAGGGTCTAATTTGCTGGCATAAAAGCTGCATTAAAAGTTTTATTCCAATTTCACGAAACTCAAAACTGAACAAGCATAAAGAACTTTTTCTTTGCACGAATGAGCTATCATAATAGTGCTATGCGTGTAAGTCAAAACGAGTTGAATTTGTTCCACAAGACTCTAGAGTGACCGGGCGAAGCCCTGCGATTACTAGAAGAGGTGTACCCAACCACCTGTTCCACGTTGACGGTGATTATAGATCGACAATCTTTTCCGTTCCGGTGACAGCGGTGCTATGTATTTTTTTCTTCTTTTTGTAGCAATTTAAGCGGCCCAGACTTTCAGCCGCCAGCAGCGCTATGGTTGTACAACTTGACACACACAACACGTTAGAAACGTTAGACTGCGTGTCAGATAACTCTGCGCGAGACGGGAGCGTTTTCGGCGCGAGTCATAGTAATTTTTTTTTTGTTCTTCTGTTATAGGTGGGTTATGGTAAAGATTAGTTAATTCGATTTTGAACGCTGGCGGACTTATCTGGCGCGCACTCTAGTTTCATTTTTGAAATTTTTATTTCAAAATCTCTGTAGTTCGGCATAGCGTAAAGGCTGATTTACATTTGCATAAGTACAGTAGCGAGTTAAGAAATCAGTCAGTTAAGTAACAAGTAGTAAGTTGTAAGTAGCGTCCAAACGTATAGGCGAGTAAGTAGTCATAAGTTGCATAAGTAGTCTTATGCCCCCAGTACACGATGGCCGATCATGGTCGGCGACCATGACCAATACATCGTACATTAACACTTTTGAAAGGACCTTTTTAAACTTGTTCGTTCAAAAGTGTCAATGTACGATGTATTGGTCATGGTCGCCGACCATGATCGGCCATCGTGTACTGGGGGCTTTAACTGTACTAAACTCGCCCGTCTACACGCGCGGCGAGTTTAGTTGGTGGGGTGCGGAAGACGCACGGGCGGGGTGGACTTGCACTTGACTTACCGAAAAAATAGAACCTCATCCTATTCTCTGTACTTAATCGTTAAGTTATTACTTAACTGGCAAATCCCTGTCCAAACGATGATAAGAACTTAACTCGCCAAGACCGTAAGTTAACTCGCTACTGTACTTATGCAAATGTAAATTAGCCTTAACATTAAAAAAGTTGCGCAGTCAGTAGTGTAAAAAACAATATTTGTAATGCAAACTTTTTGCCATAACATGTCGACACTGACATCGACATGCGGTAAAGAAAAAGAAGAGTATATTTCAAATCTTCTACCTGTCACTTGTCAGCTGTCACAACATTACGAATGTAAGGTGAAGTTGTTATCAATTTTTGTAAGTTCCGATCCGCCCCCCGGCGTGTATTATACCAACGATGTGTGTGCGTCCATGAGTGTGGGCGCTGCGCTCGCGCTGCTGTGCTTGTTGCTGCTGCTGCTGCAGCTGCTCCCATGGGACCTGGCGGGTACGACGCCACCTTCGTTCCACTAGGATCCACCGACGAAGATCCACCGGTGGATCGATGGCTATTTTGTTTCCTCTTAAATCCTCCGTTGGAGGGTGAAATAGTGGATCTAAATCTATACTAATATTATAAAGAGGAAAGATTTGTATTTTTGTATGTAACGAACAAACTCAAAAGTACTGGGCCGATTTAGAAAATTCTTTCACCGTTAGAAAGCTACAGTCTTCCCGAGTGACATAGGCTATATTTTATCCCGATATTCCCAAGGGAACGGGTACAACGCGGGTGAACCGCGGGCGGCCGCTAGTTAATGATACATTTCTTATTCCACTAGGATCCACCGATTAGGGATTCACCGGTGGAACACACTAGTGATGGGCTGAATATGAATTTCGGCGAATACTTTACCGAACCGAATATTCGGCCGCATATCGTTCTCATAGCTTACGAAACAATTAGGCGCTTTGAGTCTCATTCTCCCGAATATTCAGTGATAAAGCTGATTATTCGGCCCTTCCCTAGTACACACCATGTCTAACGTAGAGAAATGATTTCCAATAGATCATTAATGACTCTGGATGGTGTGGTTTAGTTTTGTTTAGTGTGTTGTTTTACGATAGGTAGGTACCTAATTATTTATTTAAACGAATACAACAGATATAATTCCACTAGGATCCACTGATTTTGGATTCACCGGTGGAATACTTCTGTCCTTTCGTCCTTCTGTCTGTCATTTGTCATGAATATGAAGTGAACCCGTGTAATCACGTTTTGTAAGTTCCGTTCCGTCCCCCCGGCGTGTATTATAACAATGATGAGTGTGCGTCCATGAGTGTGGGCGCTGCGCTCGCGCTGCTGTGCTTATTGCTGCTGCAGCTGCAGCCGCTGCCATGGGACTTTGCGGGTAGGACTGGGACCAGCCCCTGTACCAGCAAAAAAATATGGATATGGACATGTTCTTCATTTGACATTTGAAGCCCATATCCATACTAATATTATAATTGTGAAAGTGTGTTTGTTTGTTTGTTTATTTGTTTGTTTCTTTGTTTGTTTGTCCGTCTTTCACGTCAAAACGGAGCAACGGATCGACGAGATTTTCAGTATGGAGATAATTTGAGAGCTGGAGAGTAACATCTAGGCTACTTTTTATCCAGGAAAATTATAAAATAAAAATGGTAATTTTGTATAGAAAACCGTTAAACTGTCATACTTCACACAACTGTCATTTCTTAGCCGCTTCCAAAGAGAAGGTATGTCAAAGAGTATGTAATCACTGACATTTTTGCCGCTTAGGATTTTTTTTTTTATAAGTGACATTGTGTCAGGCAGGTGATACGAAGTTCGTGTCCAATAAAATTTATATGGCAAAACAACGTTTGCCGGGTCAGCTAGTTGCCCATATAAGGACAAAATATGGGTTTCAAATGTCAAATGAAGCCTATAGGATCCTGGTAGCCTGGGGCCACTTTCAGACATAGGGCGTGTTTAAACAGAAATAAAAGATGGAATCAAGATACAACCTTAGTTCACTATTGAGCAATAAAACAATAATCGGGTACAAGGACGCGATACAGTTCCAAAAGAGACTTGTTCACGCAGTGCCATCCGCCGCCAAAGTAATCTTCCAACCCGTCGCTACGTCGCTCCTAGGATCTGCCACAACGCCGCCAGGTAGCGCCTGCGTCCCGTTTCAACTTTACTCAGGTCAACAGTACGGATTCACGACTCCAACACCTCTGTATTCATGACCCGAGCCGACAAAGCCCATGTACATATCCATATTCTTTAGCCTGTAGCCCCCCTGTTAGGGCTGTTCGAGGTCAACGGGCCAATGTTGCTAGCCACATACCTATGCCAACAGATCCGCGGCAAACTATAGGGTTCTCATAGATATTGCGAGCTTATTTGTGATCAAATGTAGGCATCTCTTTCAACTGGAATAAGCAAGCAAAGGCGCTAATGAACTAGAGCAGGCACATGCAGGCAAATCAGTGCTTGTTCTTACTATTCACCTGCAGTTAGATCTCTGCGAGAATGTTTTATAGTGCACTAGCGGCCGCCCGCAGTTTCACCCGCGTGGTTTTCCGTTCCCGTGGGAATATCGGGATAAAAAGAATAATGTGTGTGTGTTGATATGTTTGTATGTTTAAATCCAGGTTATCTACTATATGTGTGTTAAATTTCAACCAAATCCGTTTAGTAGTTTTTGTGTGAAAGAGTAACAAACATCCATACATCCATACAAACTTTCCCATTTATAATATTAGTAGGAAGTAGGATGGTTTGTCATCTGTTCCCCGTAGTACAACCGTTGGTCTAACAGTGAAACTTTTACTGGTAGTACTGTCAGATGGCCGCTGAAAGGCTCTGAGTTTAGTGTTATGCCCATAACCCGAAAACTGATCAAGCCTGATTGATTCTTGAGAAAAACAAATACTGTCATGTGACTGTTGCTGGATTAATGATAGTTTAAAAAGTCTTGAATGGGAGAAATGATAAATGATTTTTATTTAATTTATTATTTATTTAACGGCGATGCGATGGCTTTTGTTAGAGTTGGCGTGAAATAAAAAGAAATATTATCAGCTTTCTGTAGAAACTAGCTTTCCCCGCCTGGACTACACGACGCTGTCCCGCGGGAATGTGATATTTTTCCGGGATAAAAAGTAGCCTATGTCACTCTCCAGCTCCCAAACTATCCGCATACCAAAAATCACGTAGATCCTTCGCTCCGTTTTGACGTAAAAGGCTGACAAACAAACAAGAAGACAAAGTAAATATTGGAAACGAACTTTTCAATATTTCCTCGGGTCTGAGTGTATGTGGTAATACCCGACGTTGTTTCTAATTTCCATAATACTAGTGCTTAAGCTATTATACCTTGGTATTTAAACAATGTATGTGATTGTGTTCATTATTTACTTATTATTATTTATTAATTTGTAATTGTTTTGTATGGCAGGGTCCCGCTACGTGTCGTGGCTGCCGAGTTTCTCGGTGGAGGTGACGCGCGTGCGGCCCGAGCCGCTGGCCGGCGCGCAGGTGGACGCCATGGTGCGACAGGTGAGAACATGTTGTATGGCAGGGTCCCGCTACGTGGCGGGGCCATAGAGCTTGGAGGGGGAGGTGACGCGCATGTGGCCAAGCGCGGGTGGACGCCATGGTGCGACAGGTGAGAACATGTTGTATGGCAGGGTCCCGCTACGTGGCGGGGCCATAGAGCTTGGAGGGGGAGGTGACGCGCATGTGGCCAAGCGCGGGTGGACGCCATGGTGCGACAGGTGAGAACATGTTGTATGGCAGGGTCCCGCTACGTGGCGGGGCCATAGAGCTTGGAGGGGGAGGTGACGCGCGTGTGGCCAAGCGCGGGTGGACGCCATGGTGCGACAGGTGAGAACATGTTGTATGGCAGGGTCCCGCTACGTGGCGGGGCCATAGAGCTTGGAGGGGGAGGTGACGCGCATGTGGCCAAGCGCGGGTGGACGCCATGGTGCGACAGGTGAGAACATGTTGTATGGCAGGGTCCCGCTACGTGGCGGGGCCATAGAGCTTGGAGGGGGAGGTGACGCGCATGTGGCCAAGCGCGGGTGGACGCCATGGTGCGACAGGTGAGAACATGTTGTATGGCAGGGTCCCGCTACGTGGCGGGGCCATAGAGCTTGGAGGGGGAGGTGACGCGCGTGTGGCCAAGCGCGGGTGGACGCCATGGTGCGACAGGTGAGAACATGTTGTATGGCAGGGTCCCGCTACGTGGCGGGGCCATAGAGCTTGGAGGGGGAGGTGACGCGCGTGTGGCCAAGCGCGGGTGGACGCCATGGTGCGACAGGTGAGAACATGTTGTATGGCAGGGTCCCGCTACGTGGCGGGGCCATAGAGCTTGGAGGGGGAGGTGACGCGCGTGTGGCCAAGCGCGGGTGGACGCCATGGTGCGACAGGTGAGAACATGTTGTATGGCAGGGTCCCGCTACGTGGCGGGGCCATAGAGCTTGGAGGGGGAGGTGACGCGCGTGTGGCCAAGCGCGGGTGGACGCCATGGTGCGACAGGTGAGAACATGTTGTATGGCAGGGTCCCGCTACGTGGCGGGGCCATAGAGCTTGGAGGGGGAGGTGACACCTATGTTCCTCTCAAGGCTAAAAAGTATCTGTGTTCCAAATTGTTTACATTTTACAAAAAAGAACTGTTTACATTTTTTGCCACTTCTAAAAATGTTTGTTTCTGCTGCCTATTCATTCAATACGCGCGCGACCCGTCACGTGCTCTCCTACGTCATAGTAGAGTAGAGTAGAGCTTAAAGTCGCGGAGACCAATGAGCACGAATATCTTGAAGTTTAGAGTAGAGTAGAGCTTAAAATCCGTCAATAATATCGCGATTCCGTCAATACCATCAATATTTTATCATTACTGGATCACTGAAAAAAATGATTGTTTTAGAGCCGAATATATAACAATTTCAAAAAGTTATTCTCGAAATTTGCACTCACCCGAATATGTTTTTTTCAGTATGCAAATTGTTGTATCGATAAAGTTTCTAGTATAAGTGATAAATATGCGTTTGCATACTTTTCACACGCGTACTTTTTTTGTTACATTTTAAATAGTAGATTGTACAACAAGTGCATAAAACATACCATTTTACCCGAGACGTATATATCCACCCGAACCGTAGGCGAGGGTTGATAGCCAAGTCGAGGGTAAAATGGGTTTTATGTACGAGTTATACACTCTGCTTTTCACTTCGAATGTGAGGAAAATAAATAGCAATATTGCAAAAAACAAAAATAAAGACTTCGCCATATTGGTGGGAAGCCTTTTTTTTTATACGTGCCAGTGGCAGCACAGTGACTTTAGCATAGATCGTAGTCATTAATGCTCTTGAAATACTTATTTCTTAGAAAACTCATTAATTTTGCCTAGTTTTATTAATTTAGTAATTTAATATGGATAATATGTACAAAATTTAAGAAACATAGTGAAATAACAAGTTTATTTAACGAAGTTTAACTGCGTGTGTGACTGTGTACCTGACGACCTTTGTCTTAGAGTCTGAGACTTAGACGAAGATTTTACTTTATGCACTAGAGCATAAAAAGCGATTTTATGCAGCCTATACCCAACATAAACACGAACTTTACGAGCATGAGAAGTGAAAATTAAATTTCAAGTGTGATGCACAGGGATAAAAATTCTAATTTTGATAGTGCTTACCATATGTCGTCGTCTAAAACGTTCTCGCAAAGTTGCATGCTGTAAAAATTTGTACACCTCTAACTGTCGTGGTCCGCCCGGTCTAAATTGCCTATTGTATAACGTGTGGTTTTTCAGGTGCAAGCGATGTTCCCGCAGTACCCGGCGGGCTTGCTGGCGGCCGAGCTGGCGCACACGCGCTCCACCGCGCTCACTGTCGACAACATCCTCGAGGGCCGGCTGCCCCCGCCGCCCGCGCCCCGCCCAGGTATTGGTTTATTCATCATCATCATCATCATGTCAGCCGAACGACGTCCACTGCTGTGCATAGGCCTCCCCCAAGGATCTCCACAACGATCGGTCCTGCGCTGCCCGCATCCAGCGGCGCACCGCGATCTTGACCAGATCGTCGGTCCACCTTGTAGGGGGCCTGCCCACGGAACGTCGTCCGGTACGTGGTCGCCATTCGAGAACCTTTCCGCCCCAACGGCCATCGGTTCTCCGCGCTATGTGTCCCGCCCACTGCCACTTCAATGATGCAATCCTTCGAGCTATGTCGGTTGTTTTAGTTCTCCTGCGGATCTCATCATTTCTGATTCGATCGAGCAGGGAAATACCAAGCATCTCTCTCTCCATTGCTCGCTGGGTGACTTTGAGCCTTCTTATGAGACCCATAGTAAAAGACCACGTCTCACTTCCATAGGTCATTACTGGCAACACACACTGGTCAAAAACTTTCGTCTTGAGACATTGAAGTAGTTCGGACGCGAATATATGTCGGAGCTTCCCACCGTAGTTAGCCGTCAGTTGGTTTATTACAAGCTTTTTATTAACTTGCCATGTTAGTTAGTTACTGACACCCGTTTGCACTAAACTTAAAAATCGCCTAAGTCTTTTCCTAGCTAACTTAAGACATTCTTAACAAAAAATTGCTTTGCACTAACCTTAGGTCATTCTTAAATGCACTTTTGGCTATTCTTAACTTACGGGCCCAATATCGATCGCCTAAGGCTTAAGAAATACCTATATCAGTGATAATTGTCTGTTGCATTGTGAGCAAAGAGTAATGCGACAAGCTTTTCTGTTCCGGTGATTATCTTTGGAACTAAAACAGTTTTCATATGACAGTCCATTTTGACAGCTAATTTCGTATTGCAAGTGACTCCTGTGTCACGGCTGTCACCGGAACAGAAAAGCTTGTGGCTTTTGTATTCTTATTTGCTAGATAGAGACACAACACATGTGACATACGTCATTCATCATTTATTTTAAAAAAACATTACAGATCGACAGTCTTTTCTGTTCCCATGACAGCGGCGCTTATGTTTAGCAGCAAAACATGAAAGTATTAGCAAAATGACATTAAAAACAAAACTCGTTAGTTCTAGTTTTGGCCACCGGAACAGAAAAGGGTGCGCACTGTATTTATGTTTTTCCTGACAGTTGAGCTCAGTTGACTTTTTCTTTTCTCGGTGAATTACTCCTACCAAATAAAATAGACAACGCCTTAGCTTTTGTCTCCTTTTAACTTACGAAGGAATCAATGAGAAGTTTCAACCAAAAAAATATCCAGTGACCTACTTTACCTCGCCAGGTTTAAAATCCATAAACAATTAATATTTGAATTCATTCATTCATTCTTTTAGCAAGGTGATGACTGATTTACGACGTAGTCTGTCAGTGCACACAAAAATTTTAGCTCGGCTGTTTTAGGCTGTTCCTAAGCTAAGATGTATCTTATCTATGACAAGCTCAACCCGAGTTTAGTGCAAACGGGCATGAGTTAGTTAGTGGGGGACAAATCTTGCAAGCTTAATTTGACCCACTTCCCAGTGTCCGATGGAGCTGAAATTTTGTATACAGGTTTGGTTTAGATGACAATACAAAATTAAAGTACAGTCAATGAAAAAGCTTGTCATGAAAATGAAATTTTTACTAATAACTTATTTTAATAATTTGTTGGGGTAATAGCAACATTATGCCGTTTTGCTTTTCAGTTATTTTTTGAAAGTTTTGGAGATATGTGACTTTTAACTTCCTTAGTTAGATTGGGATTGCGTTACAGGTATACTTTCGTCACAGAAAATTAGTTTTAAAAAGAGTGGGAGTGGATTAGGTACGATAATTACTTTTTGATTAACTTATTAATTTAGGAACTGAATACATTTTTTCTTTATTTATCCTTGTATTTTCGAATGCTAGTCAATAGAAGTTGTATAAAGTTGTTAAATCAAGATGGAATGGCAATCCAAAATAGCATTTTTGAAAGCAAAAACTTGATTTTGCTTATTTTGTCATTTAGCCAATTGGCTACGTGACAGTTTTATCAAACATGTTTTAAGACATGCAAAATATGTTGCTAACTACCATTACAATCAACTTTCACTGAAAAAATGTATATTTTATTAAATAATAAATATTTTTGCGATGACGATTTAATTTTCCGCTAAACTAACTCTTTGCACTAAAGCACAAAGAGTACGCAGCGCGCGTAAGGGTGGTATTCCACTTATCTAATATTTGATCAAAGAAATTGGACGAAGACGAATTATTGAATGATTTCATTGATAAATTCTTTGATCAAATGCATAATGGATAAAGATCTTTGATAAGTGGTATACCACCCTAAAGGTGTGAAGTCAGTAAAATGACATATCATTCGTGACGTCACAAAATGATTTATCATGGTCTGCTTCCGTTTTGGCTGCCATTAAGCGCGCGTGAAAAATTTGAATGTTTTTTACAAATATAAAATTAGGCAATGTATTGGTATTGGTGTTTACAGTTTTCCGCATTTAGACTCATATTTGGTCCGTTATGCGTGAACATGGCTAGTCGAGCCATCCTAGCTCCTTCCAGAAGCGCAGAAGCCTCCTGGGGCGTTCACAGGCTTCTAGGAGCGACCTCACCTCTGTGAGGATTTCTGTTCGTTGTGCGGCCAAACCTACGCACTCCAGGATCACGTGGGCGGCAGTTTCCTCTGCGTTCAGGCAACCTCTACATAGAGGACTGTCTGTCGCATTCATAATAAATAGTTGTCGGTTTAAGGTAAGGTGACCTGTAAGTGTACCAACAACTATCCGGAGGTCTGGACGATTGAGACTGAGCAGCCTGCAGGTCAAACGCGGCGAGACTGCAGTCATCGCCATCTTAGACTGTCTACAGCTTGTTAGAGCTACCCAACGAGTATTATGTGCAGCACGAGTTCGTTGCCTTACCCATGAGCGCAGTTGGCTGAATGGGAGTGGCAGAATGGGTGTAGGTCCTGCCACTATTGTGGAGGATCCCATTCTAGCCAGCTCATCGGCGGCGTCATTCCCGTGTGATCCACTATGCCCTTTAATCCATTGTAGGATTACTCCGTTGTTGGATGCTAAACGATCCAAAACTTTGTGGCATTCGTAGACGATACTGGAGTTGATGGTGTTGGCCTCCAGTGCTGTTAGGACGGCCATGCTGTCGGTCAGTATGCGGATGTTTAGTTCCTTCATACCTCTAGACAGGGCCGTGGTAGCGGCGTTTATTATTGCAACACATTCGCATTGAAATATCGAACTGTGTTGGCCCAGCGCTAGTGATATTTTGATATTCAGATCTTGTGAGAATACTCCAGCTCCAGTTCCAGTCCCCATCTTGGAGCCGTCCGTATAGATTCGGACTTCATGTATGCCAGAGTGATCTCGGTCATTTTCAAATAACTGTATTTGGTATCTCTTTTCGAAAATGTATTGCTTGGGTATCCTATCGCATGGGGCAGCGATTAGTGACTCATGTTTCACTAAATCATTCCACAATGTGGAGTGAGGACCCTCTCGATTGTACCACAGACCCAGGTGTTTTAGCCTTATAGCAGCCATGGAGGCTTCCTGTTGTATAAACAGATCCAAGGGTGTTAAATCCAGGGCTACTTCTAGAGCGGCTGTGGGGGTGGTTCGCATGCAGCCGGTTGTCGCAGAGCATGCCAATCTTTGGAACTTCTGCAGTTTGTTGATGACGGTGCTTTGCTCCGTTTTGGACCACCAGGCAACGGCTCCGTATGTGATTATGGGACGTATAACAGTTTTATACAGCCACATCGTTATTTTCGGTGATAGTCCCCAACTCCTGCCGAGCAGTCTTTTGCATTGGCAGAAGATGATTGTGGCTTTGTTTAGTTTGCTTTCGAGGTGTCTATTCCAGAGGAGTTTGTTGTCTAGTATCACTCCTAGATACTTGACTTCCTTGCTTAGGGAAAGACTGGTATTAAAAAGTTTTGGGAGCTTAAGATTTCCTAGACTCCGTTTGTTTGTGAACATGATCATTTCTGTCTTTGTTGGGTTCACTGTTAGATTGTGTTTAGTGCACCACTGTTCGACGACCTTTAGCGCGGACCTCATTCGGTCACATATCACGCTCTCAACTCGCCCGCTGATGAGTATGGTCAAGTCGTCTGCATAGCCTACTGTGAGAAAGTTGTGGTCGTTGAGCCTACTAATCAGCTCATTTACCACGATGTTCCATAAGAGAGGTGAGAGGACACCCCCTTGGGGACATCCTTTGGCTACTACTCCTCTGGTAGTATCATTCACAGTAATTTGTATGGCTCTGTCTCTTAACATGCTGTCAATCCACCCGGCAATAGTAGGATCGACACCATGTCGGGAGAGGGCCTGGCTTATGCTGGTAAAGTTGGTTTTGTCAAAAGCTCCTTCTATGTCGATGAAGGTGCCTAGTGTTGATATTTTGTGTTTGAGATTGTCTTCTATATAAGAAACCACCTTATGTAGGGCGGACTCTGTTGATTTGCCTGCAGAGTAGGCGTGTTGGTTTGGATTTAAGGGGTTCCTGACCAATACAGTGCTCCTTATCTCCCTGTCTATTAGTCTCTCCAACACCTTTAAAAGGAATGATGTGAGGCTAATTGGTCTGAATGATTTAGGTTGAGTGTAGTCTCCTTTGCCGGGTTTAGGGATAAAGACTACTTTGACTTCCCTCCATTTCATAGGAATATGGCGGTGTGCTAGGCAGCTTCTGTAAATGGCTACGAGGTGGTCAACGAGACCTCCGTCGCTCCACCTCATCAGCCCTGGGAAGATTCCGTCTAGTCCCGCTGATTTGAATGGAAGGAAGCTGTTGATTGCCCATCTTACTTTCTCTGGGTTTACAACTTTGTGGGCGGTGATCCAGTCGGTTTCAACAGGTGTAATCTCCTCTTTTCCTTCCCATGTGCGACTTTCCGTTATGCGGCATCCTGGGAAGTGAGTGGTCATTAACAGTTCTGAGGTCTCTTGATCTGTTTTGGTGTATGTTCCGTCAGGCTTTTTCAGGAAACCAAGATTATGAACTGGTTCGCTGCACAGAATGTTTTTCACTCTGTTAGCCTCGTTGTTGCTTTCAATATTGGTGCAGTAGCGTCTCCAGCATTCTCTTTTACTGAGGCGAATACGCTTCCTGTAGTCATATTGGGCTTGTTTATAGGCGTCCCAGTCATGCGCTTCTCTAGAGTTCTTTGCTTTGTTAAACAACTTTCTTACCTTCCGGCGTAATTTCTCCAGGTCAGGTACCCACCAGTGATGTTTGTTGTCTGGCCGGGAGCTGGGAGTAGAAAGTGGGCATGTTTCTTCAAAGCTGGTGATTAATGTTGTTGTTAAGCGATCAACGTGGTTGTCAATATCCGCTTTAACCGCGTGAGTTGTAGGTGTGACTAGACACCTTAGCTTCTCAGCGGTCATAAGCTCATACTTACGTCGGTCCATCTTGCGTGGATTACGTCGGGGCTTAGGCGGTGTGAGAGTCGTATTTAGGTTGTATTTGATCCAGCGGTGATCGGAGCACGACGCCTCATCAGAGACATGCCAATCAGAAATGTGATGCGACGCGTGTTCACTTGCTAAAGTAATGTCAACGATTGTCTGGGCTCGTGATGTTACGAAAGTCGGTTCCGAGCCCCTGTTGATTATATTCATATTGGTCGCGAGTAAAAAAGAAACGAATTCCTCACCTCGCGTGTTGTTTTCTTTGCTGCCCCATAGCACATGGTGTGCGTTGGAGTCAGCCGATATGATCAGTTCTAGTCCCTCGCGCTCGCAGTGTTGAACAAGCGCGGCCAGTTCAGGTGTGGGGATATCCGCGTCGCCCGGCAGGTAGGCGGACGCTATCACCACGTCAGGCAGGCCTGGGGAGGGGTCATTACGGAGCCTGATGGTGGTCAGGTCTCTGGAACAGAACTCGGTCATTAAGGTTGTGTTTGCGTGTTTAGGTGTGTAGATACATGTACGCTGGTTGGCAATTATTAGGCAATGTATTTTAATGCAAAAAATAAATTGCATATTTATGATTTACCTCTAAGCTATCATACCTAATACTTTTCATATTTTATTTTTATAGAGTAACCAATTGTAAATTCCACGCCTCTCTATTTAACTTTCAAATAAAATTTATCTGTCTTGTTCAAAATGGTAATGCATAATATTTGTTGTTGTTTGTTTAGAAGCAGCAAGCCCCAGTGCGTCTGTTGGCGCGGCGCAGTTCCGCGACGCGGCCGTGGCGGCCGACCTGCCCTACCGCGCGCCAATCCACCACCCACAGTACGTACAGTGTACACCTATCACGCCATTATGGCAGTATTAAGGTCATAGCTCACTTATACCGCACCGCTCCTACCCAACCAATGTATGAGCAGTCAAATCCTACTATATTAATATTATAAATGTGAAAGTTTAGATGTTTGGATGTTTGTTACTCAATCACGCCAAAACGGCTGGACGGATTTGGCTGAAATTTGGGACATAGATACTTTGTAGTCTGGAGAGGAACATAGGCTACCTTTTATCCCGGAAAAGTATCACATTCCCGCGGGAGAACGTTGTGTAGTTCACGCGGGCGAAGCCGCGAGCGGAAAGCTAGTCACTACATAGTATAAAACAAAGTCGCTTTCTCTGTCCCTATGTCCCTTTGTATGCTTAAATCTTTGAAACTACGTAACGGATTTTGATGCGTTTTTTTTTAATAGATAGAGTGATTCAAGAGGAAGGTTTATATGTACTTTTTATCCCGATATTCCCACGGGAACAGGAACCACGCGGGTGAAACCGCGGGCGGCCGCTAGTAATATTATAAATGTGAAAGTTTAGATGTTTGGATGTTTGGATGTTTGTTACTCAATCACGCCAAAACGGCTGAACGGATTTGGCTGAAATTTGGGACACTGATACTTTGTAGCCTGGAGAGGAACATAGGCTACTTTTTATCCCGGAAAAATGTCACATTCCCGCGGGATAACGTCGTGTAGTCTACGCTGGCGAAGCCGCGGGCGGAAAGCTAGTATGGACTAAAGGCATAATCAGACGAGGGACTTTTGGCCCCGGCGGACAAAAAGTCCCTGTACGTCCAAAATATGTCCTCCGAGGACTTGTCGCGGACTCAACGCATACGGTGTGCGGTCATTTGTTGCCCGGAAACGTACTTCACTATCGAGCGCTCAATGCAGACTAAAGTTCGTTGTGTGCGTTGTTGCGCCTAGTTACGTTCGTTCTATTTTTTTCGCGGACTACCGCGAACTTTTGTCCAGTCCAGTTTCTCCGCGGTACTTTTAGTTCCTCGTGTGCGTTATTCGATACAATTTATAAAAGATCTATATCGATGGACAAAAAAGTACCCGGAGGACAGTCCGTCGTCTGATTTCGTCGTCGCCTTTAATGTTGTGCTCTGTAGACGCACTTTAGCTTGCGGCAGGCTCGCTTACCGCGCGCTGTCTGCTATTGTATATTGTTACTGTAAAGTGCATCTACAGTGAACGATATTAAGTCCATATTTGGCTGCTCATACTTTGGTAGGGTCGGAGCGGTGCGGTATAAGTGGGCTATGACCTATACACGTTTCACTTCTGCCTTTCAATTTGGATGACGCAACCAAATTGAACAATGTACTTAAACGTAAAAGGAAATCATTCAATGGCAATGTTCAACCACATTCGATCGCGTTGAAAGAATTGAGCTTGCTCAATATTTTCACTTTTGCGTTTAATGTTCAATACAATCGAACGAAAGTTGAACATGTAAACATAAGAATTGAATGATTCACTAGATGTTCATTCTCAATGTGCTACCTGAATGGTAGACATACATACATAAACATATACCTGCCTTCCATGGAGAAACTATGGAAAAAAGTTAAATATATATGAAAAAGCGATGAACTGCGTAACTTGCGCTCAAAGTCATCGGGCGACAATAAGTTCGGTCTAAACAATGCCTTATACCTACTGCTTGTTTGTGATATCGGGTGATATGCTGAGTCATCTACTTGTATGCACTTATAAATAAATGACATACTAGCCTTCCGCCCTCAGCTTTGTTTGCGTGGATTACATACGATATCCTGCAAGAATGTGATGTTTTTGCGGAATAAAAAGTAGCCTAAGATGTCACTCTTCAGCTCCCAAACTATCTTCATACCAAAAACCACATTGATCCGTTTCTCTGTTTGGCGTGAAAGACTGACAAACAAACAAAGGAACACACTATCACATTTTATAATATATTATGGATCGATAAGTCAACGAATATGAATTAAAATTTGGTCGTTAGAATAGTTGGAAATAGGTTAATTTTAGTTAATTTTGTAAAACCTTTTGACCGCCAGGGTCTTGAAGACAATATGTAATAATTTATTTTGTTACTTATTTTATTTTATCTTTTATAAAAATCAACAAAATAAATTATTAGATATTGTCTTCTATAAAAGTCGTGGCGTTTAGAATACTAAAATGTTTGTCTTCTATAGAAGACAAACGGCCAGATTAAAAAACAAATAGTTGTAATTTCTTATTTAGTTTCACCGATCACAATCAACGCTATTTCCTACTGTTTCTCTTCCACCACAATTTCAAGGTAAACAAATGATCGTGTCGTTGACCCCAGGTCGGAACGTGAAGCGAGTGACGCGGCGACAAGTCCCGCGTTCCCTTGCTCGGCGCCCGCGCGCGAGGACATGTTGCGGCGCCGCAAGCAACAGCTGCTCGCCGCCGCCCGCGACAGGTACCGCTATATGTAAACCGACGCTAGTGTCATCCACCCAGGTCGGATGAAGCGAGTGACGCGGCGACAAGTCCCGCGGTCCCTTGCTCGAGGACATGTTGCGGCGCCGCAAGCAACAGCTGCTCGCCGCCGCCCGCGACAGGTACCGCTATATGTAAACCGACGCTAGTGTCATCCACCCAGGTCGGATGAAGCGAGTGACGCGGCGACAAGTCCCGCGGTCCCTTGCTCGAGGACATGTTGCGGCGCCGCAAGCAACAGCTGCTCGCCGCCGCCCGCGACAGGTACCGCTATATGTAAACCGACGCTAGTGTCATCCACCCAGGTCGGATGAAGCGAGTGACGCGGCGACAAGTCCCGCGGTCCCTTGCTCGAGGACATGTTGCGGCGCCGCAAGCAACAGCTGCTCGCCGCCGCCCGCGACAGGTACCGCTATATGTAAACCGACGCTAGTGTCATCCACCCAGGTCGGATGAAGCGAGTGACGCGGCGACAAGTCCCGCGGTCCCTTGCTCGAGGACATGTTGCGGCGCCGCAAGCAACAGCTGCTCGCCGCCGCCCGCGACAGATAACTATTAATAAACTAGCGGATCCTCGCCGTTTCACCCGCGTGGTACCCGTTCCCGTGGGAATATCGGGATAAAATATAGCCTATGTCACTCGGGAAGAACGTAGCTTTCTAATCAGGGTCTAAGTCAGAGGGGCAATCATTATCGATTCCAGTAAAGGCACAAAAACATGATTCTTTTTGATTTGAATATAAACGTGAATTCAGTGCACAAAATATAAATAAGTTTATCCAATGCATATCTGCTTTAAGTTTTTCTGAAGTTTATGAAAAGGACAAAGTTGACGACTGTTTTAATATTTTTTTATGAAATGTATAAGTTATTTTATGATTTATGCTTTCCTTTAATAAAAGTTAAAATGACAAACCGCAAAATCAAATGTAGGTGGCTGACCAAAGGAATAAAAAAATCAAGTGTAACAAAGAGAAAATTATATTTAAAGTATAAATTTACAAGAACAAATAGAAAGCTTAATAAATTAAATTATAAAAAATATTCTAGTATTCTTAAAAAATCCTACTAATATTATAAATGCGAAAGTTTAGATGTTTGGATGTTTGGATGTTTGGATGTTTGGATGTTTGTTACTCAATCACGCCATAACGGCTGAACGGATTTGGCTGAAATTTGGAACACAGATACTTTGTAGCCTGGAGAGGAACATAGGCTACTTTTTATCCCGGAAAAAATCATATTCCCGCGGGATAACGTCATGTAGTTCACGCGGGCGAAGCCGCGGGCGGAAAGCTAGTAGTAAAATAAATGCTTAGATTAAAAGATCCATATAGATCTTTTAGAACAAACTAACTTCCTTTGGTAATAATTAAGTACTAATTTATAATCCATACTAATATTATAATTGCGAAAGTGTGTTTGTTTGTTTGTTTATTTGTTTGTTTGTTTGTTTGTTTGTCCTTCTTTCACGCCAAAACGGAGCAACGGATCGACGTGATATTTGGTATGGGGATAGTTTGGGAGCTGGAGAGTAACATAGGCTACTTATTATTCCCGAAAATTGAGTAAAAATTGTAATTTTCTATGAAAAATCGTTTAACTGTCGTACCTTCGATACAAAACTGTCATTTCTTCCATTGCTGTTTCCAAAGAGTATGTAATCACTGACGTCTGCGCGGTCAAAGTCGAATACTAATCTTTTCTATAAGCTTGGAATAAAAAAATGTACTGTAACTAGCGCCAAAAATGCCCCAGTCGCGCAGAGTTATCTCACACTCACTCTACTTCACAGAGTAATTTTTTATATGTAGGAAATAGAGACCAAGCTTGGGCCCCTTAATTGGTAGTGTGTAACTAGCGCTATCTGTTGTCTGGTGTAGGCAACTTTTGGTGTATAAACACACACACAAGATGTTGGTGACCGGGTCCACTATTATATGGCAAAACAACGTTTGCCGGGTCAGCTTGTGTATTAATAAATCACAAAGATCTCAAAATAACAAGTACGTAAAATCAAATAGTAATAAATGCAAAGCGACATGGAATGTAATAAATGACGAAATAAATAATCAACCTTCATATAATAATATTGACAAAATTAATTTTAATAACATGACATACACAAATCCTACAAATATTGCTGACATTTTTAATGAACTCTTTATAAATATTACCTATGACAAACCTAGGCAAAAATCTGGAGTTAGACATGTCTTCGAACAAAATCCAAATTCAATATTTTTGTACCCTACTAATGAAGAGGAAGTGTACAAATTGATAATGTCACTTAATAATAAAAAAACTGTAGGTCATGATGATATCGACACCAAGTCCCTTAAAGCGTGCGCAACACACATTAGTAAGCCATTGAGCCATATAATAAATTTGACATTTACAACAGGAGTCTTTCCAAGCAAACTTAAATTATCTGTTGTAAAACCGCTGTTCAAGAAAGGCGACGTTAAAGACGTTAACAACTACAGACCTGTTACACTCATATCCATTCTTGCCAAAATTTTTGAGAAAGCTATGTTAAAACGGTTGAATGATTTTTTGGAAAAGCATGGTATCCTACACCAGCAACAATTTGGATTTCGAAAAGGTAAATCCACTCAACTAGCTTGTGAAAATTTCTCAATTAAAAATCTCTCAGCCGTTTTTCCTAGATTTTTATTCGCAGTTTCTGTACTATAATTATTATCATTAGGTTTAGTTTCAATTTCAGTAACTTCGTTTAGGTATAGGTCACTAAATTGTACATTATCACCTTGATCTAGGTATATTTTTTTTAATTCCGGAGTTAATGGAATCCATACTTTTCGTGTCTGATGTCTTTTTTTCAAAGAATTCTTGATTTTCGTAAAAACATCTAAACTTGTTATTCCAGTGTGGTTATTTGCAGATTTTAGATTATCCGGTATTTCAAATACACGTCCATCGGGTGTTTCAATCGAGGTTATGCAGAACATTTGTTTTTTCATCAGTTGCCGCTAATACCGCAAATGTAAATCTTAATTTTTCCATTTTGCTTGACTAAAAATGTCGTTTTATAAGACAATTAGTCGGAGTTACAAGGAACCGGCAGAAAATAAAACTTATTGTGTTGCTCTGAAAATACAAAGAGTTTATTTAGCTTGACTTTTTTACAACTTAAAGCCATCAAATTATAATTACATAAGAAATAATTATTAGGTAACTCACCTGAAAATACAAAGAAACGACATTTAAAGTTTCTAATTACATTTGTCGATTCCTTTACACAAATCAAATAAAATATTTTCACAGAAACTATATTGCTAGCAATCTGACATTTTAGAAAAAACCGTCTACTCATTTAGAATGACATTTCGACAGCGACATCAACAAAGAGAGTATTACTTTACTAAAGAGTAAAACCTCTTTACATATATATATATATTATTATTATATATATATATTTGACGACCGATTTGGCGCAAGGGTAGGCTACCCACCTTCTGCGCCAGTGGTCTCGGGTTCGATTCCCGAACAAGACATATATTTGTGTGCATGAACATGTCTATTTGTTGTCTGGGTGTTTATTATGTATAATAAGTATGTATTTACAAACAAAAAGTATTTAAGTATATATTTATCCGTTATCAAGTTTTCCATGATACAGATTCTTAATGAAATTAAAATGGGCTTAGATAATTGGTGCGAATGTAAGAAGTTATTTATTTATTTATTTATAAGTAACTAATGTTTTGTTTAAAAAGCCCTATCCAACGGTATATCACATGCCACTATTGAGGGGTGGGCCCAAAACCACAGAATAATATTTGTAGCAGAAGGCTCACTTCCGAAACACAAACAATGAATTATCAATCTTTTCCACGCGACAATTAGGTCTAAAATAATTTGCACCCGCACGCCTGCCTAACTAATTTACCGTTCATTACAAGCGAAATTGAACCGTAGCTGTACGTAATACGGTTCTATTACTCGGAAACGCTTAAGCCAAATTGGTTTTGGGTGGTCTTGGTTGCCGCACTAGGGTCGACTCGACTGCAATGTTACGACGAAGTTAGTAAAAGGAATAACAAATAGCGCAAATGATTTTTAAATACAGAAAGCTTAGAATTTTTATTTTTACTTCTTTGCATTCACAGTTCAATTTTTGTTAAGTACCTACTAACTTACTGAAAAAATTGAAAATGAAGTAGGTAGGTATTAGAAAAAGTCAACCGTCTCACAACTAGCTCCGATGGGACTCGAACCCACGATTTTTCACTGTCCGGGCAAATGCTCTAACCACTGAGCTACGGAGTCGCTAAAAAGTCGACCCGTCTCACAACTAGCCCCGATGGGACTCGAACCCACGACCTTTCACTGTCCGGGTGAATACTCTAACGGCCTGGCAACGAACGAATTGCGCGTCTCATTGACTTATTTCATTTTATTTAATTTTTTTTTATTATTTTATATTATACTAAGACAGAAAGTAGCTATATTTTGTAATTAGGTAGGTACCCTTTTTAAAAGTGCTACAGCTACTCGAACGAAATACTTACGTATATTAAGTAGGTAGGTACGTACCTTAGTTTAGTGTACATGTTGTTGATGTTAGTGTAGTTATTCGATAACGTCTATCGTGAAGTGAGAACAAGCTAAGGTAAGTAAAATAGGTAGTAACAGCGCGGGCGCAGCGCGCGTCCGCGTAGTTCCGTGCGCCACGGCACGGTTGCCACGGCGATGAGCGCTAGCGTCACGCTGCAAAGCGAGAATCACTTTGTCGATTTTTATTTTCGTCGTAATTACCTATGCTAAGGTGGGGCGGGGTCCTTAAGGCGCTCCTTTAGGTAAAGTTTTGGTATTTGAGGGGGTGAAGCAGACGCAAAAAGCGAGGGGCGCCCCGCGCGTCTTCGCACACCAGAATAAGGACGCGGGCTGGCGGCTCGCATCCTTATTCTGACGCCATCCTTATTCTGATAATTATCGTTCCGGATTAATCCAGAATTTCCGGAAAACATTTAATTTGATTTATGGAAAAACCTTATGTATTACCAACATTATGTATTATGTAACTTACTTAGTAGTACTTAGTAAGTACTTACTAAGTACTTACTTAGATAGTGGACACTATTCATTTAAATGTATTTGCTAATTTAAATATTATTATTTTATATACTTAGATTAGATGTTAACTGAAGGAAAATTCATAATTAAAAAACTTGAAAGTTTAAAAGGGTAATTTTATTTAACTTTAAATTGAAAAAAAAATATCTTAAAACTACATTAAAAGTCTTTAAATGATAACTGCCTAGCGTAACAGGGCCTGTTAACCTTGTGATCTTGTGAGATTGGGAATTCTTCATCAACTCGTCGTTTTTTAGGTGATGGTTCATTTTTCTTATCTTCATTTTTAGAACGATTTTCACTTCTTTTTTCCAATTCTCTTAGGGGCAGTCCCCGAGATCGTCGAGAATCAACTATTTCGGGCAATAGCCAGTCCATATAAAACGTTAATAGCTTGTTTTTTATGATTTTTTTCCAAAACTCATCATCTCTACAGATTATTTCAGTTTTAAGCACCTTATTTTCCCCACTCCACACAGCAAATAAGCAGTTTTGTCTTCGTGTCACGTGAAGCTGCCCTTGAATCTGATAATACCAATTACAATTTTTATTAATATTAATCAGTTTCGATTTTTTATTGTATCTCCATATCTTTATTTTGTTTTCTTTTATCGATTCTTCCAGGCCTTTTTTAAATGCAACAATAGGACACTTAACTTCCACTATTGTGTCTTGTCCTATGAGACCATCGGGTGTTGCACCAATAAAAGGGTATTCATCATCAATGAACAACCCACAGGGTTCAATGACTACTTTTTCTTGAATGGCAAGTTGTTTCAAAGCAAGACTTTCATTTTCCACACCATGCGCGATCGCCATTACATTACTGAGGTTTGATTTATATAAAATATTTTCAACTAACTTTGCTTTGCTTGTATTCTCCCTTCTTTTCACTACTAGTCCAAAGTTGGATGCTGTAATCATATTTTTTCTAAGCTCTACCCAGTCATCACAATCTCTCTGATTTATAGTAGAAAGTTGTATTTTTTCTTTGTCTGATGTTAATTGCTTTAGGTCTTGAAGAAAAGTTTCTTTGGCTATATTTAATTCTTGTGGCGATAGATCAGGAGTAGTGCTCTGGGCTCCATAATCATTTTGAGCTGAATTGTCTCCCTTTGGCATTCTGTTTTTTTTGTGTGGCTTTTCTTTATTTAGTTTCCTCTTTGCCAATCGTTTTTCTTCAAATTTCTTCAATATTGATATTTTGGGGCTTTGACCTAAAATTTTTTTTTGAAGTAGATATCTTGGATGCGGATTATTAAATGAAACAACTGCTGCATTGCATCGCGCTCGGTAACCACGACGAAGTGAAAAATTTATTCTTTTTCCTCCTACAACCTTTGCGATTACACTGTTGAAACGTTCGACTGTATTAGTATCTACGTCCTCTAGCATGCTTCTTGATTTTGACGAAACTGATTGCATTATTGTTTGTATTCTGAACCAAAATATAGTGTTTTCAACTTCCATGTTGCTCTGAGTTACCTTTTCTTTTGAACAATAATGGTCATTACATTTCGCGTGGTTCCCGAAAGCATGATAAATTGAGTTTTTTATGTCATCTCTAAATCCAGCTTGTGCTTCGGGTTTCTCTTTTTCTAATTTGTGTTTTTTTATTGACGCACAGACAACTTTTCGGATGCTCATTATTTTAATTTCTGTTAACGTTTTCCTATGTGACAAGGGATATTTAGTATCTTTAGACAGTGTCCTCAGTTTGTTGCACATGTTTCGCAGCACGTGGTTTTTGCATTCTATTTTTTTTACCGTGTGAATTGGGTAGGGATTACGCGCTAAAATTTTGGAATAAGTTGCAGAGTCCCCATCAGCAATTAATCTTCCATAAATAATGTTGTACATCGCAAGTGATGTTTCAAATCCCTGACAGATGATTTCAGACTCCATACCGCTTGAAGCACCAGTGTAATTTTTGAAACAAATGTGATCTGGTTTTGAAACTTGTTTTTTTTCTGCTCGAGCGCAAACAAGACAGTATTTGTTTCTGATTCCTATAAACAGAACTTCACCAAATCTGCGGCCAACGATTGCTGCGGCTCCGGATGACGCCTTGTAGTTGTTTCCGTAAGATCGCGCTGACCAACATGCATCGGCATACACGTCTATGAGCGGTATGCCGTCCTTTGCTATTTGTCCTTCGGATATTGCTGCATCTCTTTCGCGCATAGCTGCTGCTGCCATGCACTCAACAGCTGTTGTTTCCCATTTTTCATAAACCTGGTCTTGGATCTGCATATATGTTTTTTCTGTAAACAAAGGAATACCCATAGAAGCCGTAATTTCTTCTAATTGAGCATAACCGATACCGGCAGAAGTGATTCCTACAGCCGCAGCCACATTTACATTAACGGTGTCTTTGCTTAGCGAGTCCTCGCTTGAGATGATAAAATCCTTTTGGCACATGTTACATTTTAATTTTAATTTTGAGATGAATCCATTTCTTTGTTCTCCTACGATTGAAATATGCGATAAGTTGCAATTAAATAACGAACTGTGACTGGATATAGTTTGCAGCTGTTGAAAAAAAGTTTCAACTTCAATAATCCGTCGACCATGTACTGGTGAATAAGTCTTCACATCGTGTGTGGTATCGATCAGTAACTCTTGTTTAGCAGTTTCGCTGAAATTAAAAAAACTAAAGGAAAAAATAAGTAGGTAATGTAATGTTTATGTTAAAAAGTTCGGTCTAAAATTTGAAGAAGCAGGGGGAATGTTTAATAGAGGTTTAAACCTTTATTTCTGTAATGATAAATTAACCCACCTATCATTATGTGATTCCGGAATATCGAATTGATTTGTTACGGCTACTGGTATATTCAAATTAGAGTCGTGGATTATTTTGTCAGTATCGTTCTGAGCTCTAAAATAAAAGTAAATAATTAGATAATAATAAAAACCAATACCAAATACTATACACCATTTCATATAATAACGTTCATATAAAAGTTTTGTAATGATAATTAACTCACCTGTCATTATGTGATTCTGGAATATCGAATGGATTTTTTAGGGCTACTGGTATATTCAAATTAAAATCGTGAATTATTTTGTCGGTATCGTTCTGAGCTCTAAAATAAAAGTAAAAAATTAGATAATCATAAAAAAAAACAAATACCAAATACTATACACCATTTCATATAAAAGTTCTGTAATGATAATTAACTCACCTGTCATTATGTGATTCTGGAATATCCAATGAATTTGTTATTAGGGCTACTGGTATATTCAAATTAGAGTCGTGGATTATTCTGTCAGTATCGTTCTGAGCTCTAAAATAAAAGTAAATAATTAGATAATAATAAAAAACAAATGTAGTAGTATGTAGTATCTTGGTTATCATCTTGTAGTACTCTGAAATTGCAATGATTAGATTAGGCACCAGCTCAAAATATATTTGCAATCAATTCCGGAAAATCCGGAATCGAATTTCGAATATTTAAATTTCCGGATCGGTGAACATAATCATATCATAATCAGATTTTTCTGGAAAAGGTCGGAAAGCAAACTTTGCAAGCTTCCTGAATTTCCGTAATTGTGACCTAACTGCGAAACTCAAAAAGTTGTGGAAGTAGCGTACCTATGTACCTATAGTTCACACAAAATTTACTTTTAGACTAGTTTGAGACTCGGCATGTGTTAGGCGATTTCGTAATCAGATGAACTATGATATCCTACTACTTATATAATATTATAAATGTGAAAGTTTAGATGTTTGGATGTTTAGATGTTTGGATGTTTGTCACTCAATCACGTCAAAACGGCTGAATGGATTTGGCTGAAATTTGGGACATAGATACTTTGTAGCCTGAAGAGGAACATAATTATGCTACTTTTTATCCCGGAAAAATATCACATTCCCGCAGGATAACGTCGTGTAGTCCACGCGGGCGAAGTCGCGGGCGGAAAGCTAGTGAACTATTATACTCTTGTATCAGTAGCGTTTGAAGATGTCCCAGGATTTTCACTGTAATGACCTTTTTGGATTCTAAAAAAGAACAATAGTAAATCTATAGGTATATTTAGAAAAAGGTAAAGAATCTTTTATGTAAAGAATAATACGTAAACCGAATAAAACTATAGAATCAGTTTAGGTAGGTCTTACTTGTAAACAAAGCAATGTAATAGTAGGAAGGTACATACTAGTCACACGTTATGAATGATCGATTCCTTTCTCTGATCGATCTATCACTTAGGTAGGTACCTACACAAATCGTGTAAATGCAATCAAAAGACAGTAAAATTAAATATGTAGGTAGGTAGGTACCTATGTAATTAGGTAAGTAAGTAGGTACTCACTTTTTCCGAAGCATTATCTTTCTCAGATGCTCTCTTTGTAGCCGTAGTTTTGTTCTTTTGCGTTTCTCTTTTTTGTTACTTTTATTACCCATATTTGCTTATTAGGTACTTAGGAATGTAAATAATCACGAAATAACACAAACTGCAGCGCGCGGGTGTGATAGGCGAACGCTACACGTAAATAAAAATCACGATCCGGATCTGGGATCAAATCACAAGCTGTAGGTACCAGAAATCCAGCGATAAATATTGTGATCCGTCAATACACTACCCTATACGTCTATAAATATCGTACTCCGACAGTTTATATTGACGGATCACAATATGGATCTTGCGTGTAGTATTCGCCATACGGGAGCAAAACGTGCACAGGTCCGACGATGCCAGTGGGCACAGGCGTACTGACGTGAGAATGGGATGTGCGCTGAGGCATCGGGTGGGCCTATTTTGTAGTTAAAATTCAATTAAAAATTAAATAATAAACGTATCGCTAAAATATTCGGTCATAAAATCAGTTTAACGGAGAAGTATCGAATACAGCATTTTAATTGCTTAGTTTCGGCATAGTTTTGCAAATATTTGGTTTTAAAAATATAAAAAAGCACATTTTTAAAATAAAAAACTATCGAGAAAAGTATTACCAATCGTGTTTCTGTTCGGTATATATTTAGATAAAGGACTGAAGTTACACATACTAAAATATAACGAAGGAAATCTTTTTAGAAGTCCCGTACTATGCTTTCAAAAAACCACATTTCACTACCTACCGCGCCTTAAATCAAATATTGGGATCATTAAGTATTATAGATACTTATAGAATAAGATAGTATAGTCACACAAAAAAACTTCTTTCAGGTTTTCTAAAAAGATTATGAATATTTAAATCCGGTCTCTTTCTGTCGTTGTTAAGACAACCGAAGGCCGCACAATAATAATGTTTAATATTACGCATTTTGCTATGGGTAAAACCAAAAGGTAACACACTTGTGTTTTGGCGCGAAAGTGTGCTGAAAGTAAACTACTTAGGTGACTTCTTTCTCGCGTGGCGTCGCGTCGCATGCACAACTGAGCGCGCGTGACACCCGTGATTTCTCTACCTCGCGGTAGACAGCGCGTAGTCGATTGAATTGCGGAGTGAGCCCCCCCTGCCAAAACTTCCCATCATTCTTTGTATGAAAAGTCCAATTTTTTTTCTTTTCCGACAAAAAATTCTTGCTGTACGTTGTTCAGCATGATGGTCTGAAGCCATGGTTAAAGTTTATGCAAGGGTGCCCATAACACCCTGCATATGCGATAGAAAGAGATGCAACGAGTGGTCTTTCGTAATTTGCGCCGTACAAGCTGAATTCCACTTTATTCCGTTATAGTTAGAGTTGCTATTTATTTATTTAGGCTTAGCGGAGTGCAGTATCTGTTACGTATTAACTATTTAGTAATCGTGTCTATAGTAACCAGCTCCATTCGTACAGGTACCTCGCGCGCGCCGCCGCCACGCCCGCCAGCAGCGCCCGCCCCGCGCCCACCAGCTGAACGCGCCGGGCCCCCCGACCAGCGACCCAAGCCGACACACACCGAACACAGATGACTACACTCTACCTAAACAAACACACATACAGTGCCACAATCTTTTCTGTTCCGGTGGCCGAAATGTCAAACTAACGTGTTTTTTCTATTACGTATAGAAGTACGTACGATAATATTACTATTAATGTCATTTTGCTGTCGAGTTGATGTCCAACCATAACGCAGCTGGCGGCTGAAGTTTTTAGAAGACAGGGCCAGTTAAATTTATACAAGAAAAAGAAAAACAGTCGTAGCGCCGCTGTCACCGGAACAGAAAAGATTGTAGCACTGTATGAGTCATAATTATAAAAGCAAAGGCAGCAACATCCTCTTAAGCTGAAATGTGTACAGTGCAGAAGACAGTTTTGTTTTTGATTTGCGTCAATCATATGGGATGATCAAACCTCAGTTTGAAATGCCTGTTTTCTATATGATATTTAGGGTTTTGCTACGATTGTAATATACGACCCAAATATATTGACGTAACACTACAAGACTGCATTCAAAGTTCCCATAGTGAAGAAAGTAGATGTTGCTGCCATTGCTTCTATACGACTCGTATAGTCCCACACGCCTGTCTGTTCCGGTGACAGCCGGACAGAGGAGCCACTGACAATACAAAGTTAACTGTCGAAATGGGCTGTAGTATTAAAATGTTTTAGTACCTAACAAAAATTATCACCGGAACGGATATGCTTCTCGCACTATGTAGATCGACAATCTTTTCTGTGCCGGTGACAGCGGCGGGCGCTATGTATTTTTTCTGCTTTTTGTAGCAATTCAACCGGCCCTGACTTTTAAGACCTTTAGCCGGCAGCAGCGCTACGGTTTGACAACAGCTTTACAGCAAAATGACATTTAAAATAAAACATGTTAGTTCCACTTTTTGGCCACCGGAACAGAAAACGTTGTCGCACTATACTTTTTTTTAAATAACTTTAAATTTATTTTGTTTTTACCACCAAATTAGGGTACTTACTTACCCTATTTAAAGCAAATAAAGTTATTTGTACATATTTGTAAATAGTAGGGTAAACCGTCCCATTGTTGCCCCTCCTCCGATTATTGCCGCAAGACCTCGAAAAACAAAGAAAAAATTCGGTAAGTACTCAATTCGATCGGTATGCATTAAAATGTGAAATCGTATTATTTTATTGTTTAAAATTGCCGCTTGATTTTGTCATTTGAGCTCTAGGAGAAGTGCTAACAATAGGGCGCTTTACTCTACTTACTTATTACCGTCTACGTTGAAAGCTTAAGTGAACTAAGTTTGCGAATCTTAAACCAACAAATTCGTGGCTAGTGTTGTTTTCGGTATTGAATACAAAAAAACACGGGACGAATTAACCCTCATTTGCTCTAGAGTTAGTTTCCATTAAACAAAAAATAATTCCGAGTGTTTATTTTAATTATTAACTGTCTGATTAAGTATAACTTTTAAATGATATGATTAAATTAATTGTTCAAAACACTGTTACGTTATGTGGAAACTAATTCTTTATCAAATACCATTGTCACGAAATGCATTAAAGTGTTCATAGTCATACACATGATCCCGACTTCATGACGTCATCGGTCAAAGGCAGCGTTCGGAAACCACCGTCATTTACTCCCGGCGACTACTGATCCATTCACATAGCATACTGTATCTGTGCATCTATTGTACGACTACAAGTAGTATTTTATGTTAACAGGTTTTTCAATTTTAGACATTCTTTACATATCAAACTCTGACGAACGTTTTAACGAAATTCGTAAATGTTGCCTAAGTTTTTGTTACAAACAAATTCCTTGATAATATTGATACAAACTTAGCTGTTATTTAAAAACGTAAAAATCATAAAAACAATTGAAAAAGAAATGTCCATTTTGACTTGTATAAAAAAGACAGGTTTCTGGAAAGAAAGAAAGAAAAAAACTCTTTGATATGGCCGCTGATGTGCTCGAAATGTTCATCTTTTTATTCGCGGCCCATTAACTGTTTAGATAGTAACGTTTCACGTTTTGTGATATTTTAATTAGACATCAGAGTTATGTTAGTCATACACCATCCTGCCTATCGTCCAATCGGCATGACGCTGCAGGCTTGATCCAATCTGCAGTTCTTCCATATACAACATAATTGATAGCTGTTATGCCAATAAATCTGCAGTTCGTCCATATTACACCATAATTGATAACTGTCATGTAAATCCACGCCCACCCACGGTCAGCTCTACCCGATTGGACGACAGGCAGGATGGTGTATGGCCAGCATTAGACGATGTAGCTTTAGCGATAGGAGCGCCGGCGCCGGCGCGGGCGGCGGGCGCGGCCCGAGCCTTACTAGCGGTTACTTTGTAGTTATTTATTTTTATTATTATATCCCCCAGAGTGTATTTTTCTAAAAACTAGTGTAAATAGGAAGCGCCTGCACAAACGGCGGGCGCGTTCCATTATTTTCTATCCAGTAAAAATTGTTCCACTTTTAATTTTTTATAGTTTAACGATTTTTCTTATTAAAATCTTACTTATTTTTTATATGATATATTGGTCTAATACACGACACTTAATTTGTGATGCACCTGCTTTTACCGAAGCGCAATGAACGACAAAAACATCTTGCAACCCTCAGCACTTATTGATTATAATTAATTTTATCAGTGGGTTATGAATTTACTTTTATTTTTTATTACGCACACTATGTATGGGTTGCAGATATTTATGTGAATATAATATTTTATGTATGTGTGGTTGCTCATTACAATACAACAGTACAAAAGTCAGTCGCTACGTTCCACCGACAGATCTCAATGAGCAGTAAAATCGAAATTTATTTTATTCCTAATCGAATTTATTCCTGTGCATACCCTAGCGCGTGTTTATTCAAACTTGGAAACTATCGTCCTGGCGTACTTGCATCAATTATTTTGATAGTTTCCTATCTTGCATTAATAGTTTGCATAAACTCGTGCTTGGGTAATGATTTAAATGTAATAATAAGAAATAAATTTAAACGATTTGTCACATTCAATCAGATTTCTAAATTGTTTCGATCTGTCGTATGAAATTTACTTGAAACTATTGATATGATCAGAAGACGGGGATCTCTTAAGAGGCGCGAGGTACGGCTTCTCAATTTATCAGTAGTACCAAGAAGGAACGAATAAGGTCTAGCGTCCGACCTCATCCGACAGACTCAACAAATGTACTTTTCTTCTAAGAGCAGCCTTTGCTACTACAGGCGTCTAAATAGAAGGTGTGTGAAAAAAGAAATATATTTTAAGTAGCTTAGGTACTTCTAGGAAGTAAGCTACATACCTATAATATTTCTTTTTTCACAATGGGTAGGGACTTCCGCTAGGTGACCCTGATTCAATCAAATACAAATAGAAGGTGGTCATTGCAAATAATCGCGAATTTCATATGAAATACACTTGTATTAACTATAAATACTCCTTATATACAATAAAATATTGCCACTGAAATTTATATAAATATTAGTACTTATACTTTTTTGATGAATGAGTAGGTAATGCGGGTGAAATTCATGGACATTTGCAATGATTGAAATTTCTATTATGAAAACGCCATCCGATATAATTTAAGAATTTTCTTGGATTTGCGTGACTGTATAAATGTACTTATTTAAGATTATAATGTAATGAAACAGGCTTTCAATTACTTATACACAATTATAAAAATTATTATAGGAGTATCGTTGTTACACACTTGATTAAAATAATTGTTTAAAATTGATTCATGTCATGACTAGTCAAAATAAACCATTAATGATAAACTGGTGTTTAATTAGAACTAGTACGTAATCTGAACCTTCGAATACCAATGTTAGGGCTCATACAGACAAGCGGCACTTTGTTGATGGCAGACACCACTGCAGCTCTCGCCACCTGTCGCCGGGTGGCGACGCTTGGGGAAAACCCCGACTGGGGTTCCCAACAATTCCCAGATATACCTCTGGGTTTGATGTCTAGTGGTACACCCATTAGACCACAGAGGCAGATGGAAATTTGAAAAAAAGCTTATAGTAAACCACCTATTTTTACACCCCCTTTTGGTCCCATAGCTTCACCGGTAGTGTAATAGGGGGTATTTTATAATACCCATTGCAATAACAAGAAATAGAAAGTCATTTAAATTTTTACTTTTTTGCATTCACAATGCAATTTTATGGTTGAAAAATGGAAAATGAGATGAATTTAGAAATAATCGACCCGTCTCACAACCAGCTCCGGTGGGTTGTGAGACAGGTCGATTTTTTCTAAATACTTGTACCGAACCGTGACCGGCAGTTTCGCCGCGTTCGGGATGATACTCAGCAGTTGTGCCTTCTCTGTTTCGTATTTGTATTTCAGGTGAGATAGCCTTTTTCAAGAAATAGAAAGAAAAAGATTGCCCTTGACGAGTTTCTTGCCGGTTCTTCTCGCAAAGTCTCCCGCCGTAGGATTTGCGAACCGTGGCGTAGCTGCTTCTTTGACGTTCATAAGTGTTGTGAAATATATATATGAGGGAGACAAAACCACCATAAAATTATTAAATAAATGGAAGGGCTTTGTCTCCCCTGTTCAGGGGAGCTACGGCCACTAGCAACATCCCTTTGTCTCCCCTAGGGAGAGACCGAGGGAGACACGGCCCCGAAGGGAACCTAAATTGAATAAAAAATATTGAATTTTGTTTTTTTTTTAATAGTGCTGTGCTGCCATTAACTGCATAGCCCTACCGATTTATCCCCCCTGGTAGGATTTTCTTCCATTTATCGCTATGTAGGGATAGATGGAAAAAATATTATTTTCTAATTTTAATTGTTTCCGAATTAGGTACACATACGTCACATTTTAATTATCTCTTCAATTTAGTTTTGACGCATTTTTTCATCTGTTTTATGAAATTGACAATTTTCTTGGTAAGTGTATAGGTACCCTGATACATAGTTGGATTTTTTTCCATTTATTGCTACCAGTAGGAAAAAGCTTGTAAGGTTTTTTATTTTGTAGATGCGCACTTCCAATACTTCCTTCCGGATAAGTTCGTAATCGTTCATATCAAATAGGTAGTAACAAAAAGGTACTGTAATTTGATAGTTTTCAAACAAAATATCGCACTTGGTCCAGTAAGCCTAGCATGACCACCCAAAGCGTGATATGAAAGAAAGAAGAAAGAAAAAATATTTATGATGATGTGATATGTATCGCATGATAAAGCGATTTATCGAAGTTCAAACGTCAAAACCCCATGTCTTGACAGTTAAACAGGATAACTTATCATATCATATCGCGTTTTGTTGGTCATGCTAGGGGGGCAGGGGTTCTGACGCTTACAGAACTAGTATCCACCTGGAGCCATACCATTTCTACAATTTCTAATTAAACTGGACTGGTCACATTTAATATGAATAAGTAACAACTTTTGGAATTGATACATATATTTATTTTAAAAAGGCAGAAAATGAAACATGACTATCCTATGAAGTTGATGACCACAATATGCAATACAAGATGAGCAAATATAAAATCAGCAAATCCACGTTCAGCACTCAGTCCCTGAAATTCATTCTTGTTGTCTGGATTCACTTGTAGTCTCAAGCACACTGGAAAAAAACAATTTTTTTAGAGAAACAAAAGTAATAGAACAAGAAAATCATCGAATTATGGGTGGGGTTTGATAGGTTATTATAATAATAAATAGGGCAGAAATATTACAACAGTAGTAAGGTAAGATACGTACCTCCTAAAACGAAAGAACTAACTGTAGAAATAAACCCGCTGAGAAAAGAATTAAATGGAAAAGTACCGACGAGACAACAGTAAACAAACTGAATAACTGCGGTAAGGAAAACGTATAGTAAGTAAGCGTCAATGATTTTGAGCTTTTTTGGGGTTTTTGTGGTATATTCTTGGTACAACTTGGGAATTACAGACAAAAGAGAGGTCATTTTTGCTAATTTTTCAATAAATTTCGCTATTTATTTGAGATACACGTCACCACCACGAACTCGGCTTTTTTGACACTAATGACACTTGTCTGTCTGTTAGGAGCTCTGAGTGGATTCAGTACTCAGAGGTTAGGAGTGAGGCGTATATATCGGAACAGGCAAATAAAACAGGTTTCATATAAAAACAGCTTGGAACTGTTCTCTATAAAGTCAAAAAACTGTTCCTCCTGTTCCACATGTTCCACAACAGACCGATAACAGCTAGCACTAGTAACAGTTCCAGTTCCACCCACAACAGAAACAGACCGAGAACAGATAGCACTCGTAACAGGTTGACTGTTGTGACAGTGCAACTGTTTCGCACAACAGGCTGGTAGATTGGAACATGCTCTTTACTATTCTGACCTATGATGGTTACAGTTGTTAGAAAGAGATAGTGCGAGTTCCTGTTCTCTACCTGTTCTCTAATTGGCATTCGGATACACATCCACATATTATTATGTTGAACTTTGAACTGACAATTTCAATACAACAAAAAAAAAGATGTTGCAATTATAATATAAACTAGCGACCCGGCCCGGCTTTGCACGGGGTTCTTTAAACAATTTTTTGGTGCTTTGACAGTGATAGTTTTTTTAAATCTGTGATAACTTCTAAAGTATTTATTTAAATGAAATAAAGTACGGGACAATTTTTATCTACATCAAATAGCCAAGGTAATTAATATATTTATTTGAATAAGGATTAATACTGATTAAGAGAAATTAACTTTACAAATAAAGTTAAACTAAAAAAAAAATGTTTACTGTGAATCGACTTAAGGAGATAGATAAATTATATGCTATTGCGGACTTTTTTGTCCTTGACATACAATTCCATTCCATAGTACATTCTTTTGATGTATCTTTTTTTTATTTTATTTTATTTAATATAAGTACAATGTAAAACATACAATTTAAAACAACAGTGACTAAAACCCGATTAGGTTTGTCCAGTCACTGCGTACCTATTCGTCATATTAGATAGTTAACTATGGTATACAACTAAGCAGTATGAAAAAAGTATACAATTTGCTTCATTCTTATGCAATTGAAAAAAAGTAAAAGAAATCCTTTATATCTCATACGGTTTAGCCAGCGTTCGCAATGAAGGCGCTCGAAAAATCGTTTTTTTTTACGGCTTCATCACAAAACATGGAATTTTCTCTATTATACAAATACTTAATTAAAATGTTTTGTATGTATAAACCTTCGGGAATAAGTTATTTTGTTAGTTAGTGGGGGAAAAATCTTGCAAGTTTTATTTGTACCACTTCCCAGTGTCCGATTGAACTGAAACTTTGCATGGTGTGGTTTGGATGACAATACAATATTTAACTACAGTCAACAAAAAAGCTTGTCATAAAAACAAAGTTTTTACGAAAAACTTATACTATGTAGGTAATAATGAAACTGTGGAATGGTAATAAGTTACAAAATATTCGTTAATCGTTAAAATTAGTTCTTTTATCCGCTACATTAGTTCTTATCACAAATGTAATGTCTTTTGTTTGATTACTAAAGTTATGTTTTAGTATAAAAGTCACTTAAAGTTTACAATCGAGCTGTCAGTCCTAAGGCTGCAAGTATGAAGGATGGTTTTCACTTCAGGAACTTGTGTCTGAAGCCATTTTATGGGGTTGTTGCTTTTGAATCACGATAGTTACTGTTCTCTACCTTGATTGTTGTAATATAACAGGCTGTTATTTTGAAACAGGTTTCTGGAACTGTTGTCTGGCTGGAACAGGAACAGATGGAACAGGTTCGGCAATTTACCTGTTCCAACCCACCCCTACTGTCTGTAAGTAATGTGTTTGTTCGGTCTGTTCTGTGCTTGTCTGTCGGGTGTTTTGAAGTTTTGAATACTCAAAGTGTCGGGTAGTCCCATGGTAGTCCACTTATCAAAGATCTATGTCCAATATACGTTTGATCAAAGAAATTGGACGACTTCGACGTCCAATTTCATACATTCGACACCCAACTTTATATATCAAATGTATATTGGACAACGATCTTTGATAAGTGGAATACACCCTCTCCTGTCACGCACGTGACAATCTCAGATTAATAAGAGATTAAAGTTGAATTGACAATCACCTTATTTTTGTACGACCCTGGCTTTATTTACTTCACTACTAATATTGATTGATTGTTGAAAGCTTTGGTTGAAAGTAAGTCTTCGATCAACAAAGAAGTAAGTTTGTACGTCTCTAGCCCGACACGACAATGTGATTGATTGGGTGACACATTGAAACGCATACAGTTGATTGTCATAATTTCATTTGGCATACATCATAAGGCATAATATTGAAAAGCATTTTATTCCTTGGCAAAAAATTCATAACGCATAATGATAATAATGCATAATAGTTGAAAGGCATAATATTAAAAAGCATAATCTTCGAAATTCATATTGTCGTTTGTCAAAATTTCGTAAAACATACTTTAAAACGCATAACTTTGAAAAGCATAATTAATTTTCAAAAACATTATTTTATAAAAATGTCAATATCTCGAAAACGGTGCGTCGTAGCAAAAATCTGACGAAATTTTTGATACCCTTTTAATAGCCCCGGGGGTATTTGAGAGGCATCTAATGGTAAAAAAAAAACTTTGCGTAGCCCCCCACCAAGGGGGCTCGGGGGGCGAAGCCCCCCGCCATCGCCACCCAGAAAATCCTAACAGTTGTTTTAGGTTAGGTTAGGTTAGAACAGTGACCAAAACGCCGCGCGAGCGTGCCGCGGCAGCGGCCGGCGAAGCGCCAGAAAAGACTTTTATTTTCACAGACCTAGCTTCAATATAAATAAAGATAATACCCCGTTAAATTCATGCATTTTGAATATTATGCCTTTTAAGTATTATGACATTTAAAAGTTATGCCTTTACATAATTATGCTTATTGAAATTATGCCTTTCGAAATTCGGGCAAAAAAAGTATGCGTTATGAAATTATGCCTTTAAGAATTATGCATTTCGATGATTATGCCTTTCAACACGATGCGTTTCATGTTTATGGCGAAAAATGTTATGCGTTTAATTAGGTAACCGATTGATTGATTGATAATTTGATAACTAATCTGTGTGCTTGACAGTGACGTTGGTTGTGACGTTTTGTTGAATTTGCTCGTCATCCATCCACAGAAATTAATTTCTCTCATTCTCATTTTCACAACAAGAACAAAGTTCGTGAGGTTCCAAAATGTTGAGCGTAAGTGATAATTTCCCTGAATATGCCATCCCTGGAGCTAAACAAGTCCGGTTTGAACCGTACGCCGACAATGGAGGAAGCGTTGTTGCTATTGCCGGCGAAGACTATGCTGTGATTGGAGCTGATACTCGACTCAGTACCGGATTTTCCATTTACACCAGGGAACAGAAGAAATTATTCAAACTTTCGGACCGGACCGTCCTCGGTGCTACGGGCTGCTGGTGCGATACGCTGACTCTGACCCGCCTGCTTCAAGCGCGTATGCAAATGTATGAACACGAGCACAACAAATCCATGACGACACCTGCTGTTGCTCAGATGCTGTCTACCATGCTGTATTATAAGAGGTTTTTCCCCTACTACATATCTAACGTGTTGGCGGGACTGGACGCTGATGGTAAGGGTTGTGTGTACAGCTATGACCCGATCGGTCACTGCGAGAGGTCCAACTACCGCGCGGGAGGCTCTGCGGGGGCACAACTGCAACCCTTACTTGACAACCAAATAGGATTGAAGAATATGCAAAATGTAACAGAAGCTCCATTGCCCAGAGAAAAGGCATTAGCACTACTGAAAGATGTGTTTATCAGTGCTGCTGAGAGAGATATTTACACTGGTGACTGTATCTACATTTTGATTATTACTGCCAACGGAATTCAGGAAGAGAAGTTTGAGCTTCGTAAAGATTAGTTTATTTTCACCAATAAAATTTTGTAAAATAATATTTGCTTCTCATTTTCCCTCTGTTTGTTCTCTTGTTAATATTGCTAGAATATCAATTTTTTCAAGTTGGATTCGAAATAAAATGTAACAAGTAACCGAATTTTATTTTTAAAATAATAATTACAAGGTAACTACAACTTATACATTTTTGTTCATATAATATTTACAACTATCAAAATGAATATAACATTTTATACAATTTATTTATTGTACTTAGGCATAACAAATATATTCTGAGGAAATATTTTATCAAACATCTCCTTGACTACTTCTTGATTAGCATTATCACCGATGACTGTAGCCTGCAGCCGCGGTGGGGTGGTGTTCCCTGTGAGGAGCGGCTGGATGTTGTAGCACAACTCTATACGGTCATTGGGAGGCACTGTCACTGAAAGTTTCTTGTAACCAGAGAACATATAATAATCAGTTCCCTCCACTGTGAGGCTGAGTCTGATAGGAGTGTTAGATTTTCCAATCAAAGTACACTTCAGGGGAACTGAGGTCTGGACCTCTACTACTTCAGGATAATTGACTTCAATAGCTATTGGGCATTCATCTATTGGCAGTGCCGAGAGTGCAGTACTGCTCATTACACACTGTCCATCTAAGTTTGCTTTTCGCTTCCATTTAATATTATATAGACCTACTCTTGTAGGCGCATCCTTAGGTTTATATTTAGCTTGAATAGATACGGCATCTGAAGCTATGTTCTTTTCTGCTACTTCTAAATTGCTGATGCAGGAGGGCGGCTTTGTGTTATCAGAGTATTCGAAACAATCTACCATCTCCAACTCTGTGTCAACTATGAGTAGGTCCCAAGGACTTAATATTTTAATTTGTGGCATTACAATGAAGGGGTCATCTACGAAGCATTTAGTAATTGGTTTAAAATTCATTGCAACAAAATTTGTGGAAACTTCAAATGGTTTAATAACTGTTATTTTTGTTGAAAAGTCTTTGACACATTCTAACATGGATATTTCAGGGAGATCAATAAAATAAGATACCTTAATCTGAACTGTGGCTGTGGCAGTTCTGTTCGTCTTCAAGTAAAAGGATAAGGAGTGTTCAGCACTTTTTTTTATAGCACCTGCAGTTACTTTGATAGGCTGAGTCTGTGTCACTCCCTCCTTCAGACTTAGTTCTGTAACTGACTCAGGATTTGGATTATCTGGAGAGCTCAATAAAGACAAAGTGAAATTCACATCATAGACAGGGCTGTCTTCATTATTTGTAATTGTAAATGTTGTGGGAAACCACTCGCCTTGAAGAGCAGGACTAGAGTTCTTAATGTTTATAGACAATTTACACTCTCTGGATGTTATAGAAGCCACAGTCAAAGGCACTATGCAATCAAACTCAAAGTCAGCCTTTGGACTCAGAATGAAATGCAACAATTCAGGGTGGATTGTTGGTTCTAGTGTCTTATTGTCTTCCATTTTAAAGTTCATTACTATTTTTCTCTTTTTGTCGGAACCCAGAATAAATGAAATGTTTTTGATATGCAACTCTGATCCATTGTCATGTGGGTTTGGTTTAAACTGACATATAAACCTTTTCACTTGTGAACTTTCTAAAGTTATCAAGTTATTTCCATCTTGTGTGATTGGAATCTCAATTGTTTCAGTAGTACTAGAAATTGTTAGGAATGCCTTCACTGCTTCCAAAACAGTTTCATATGTCAATCTTACATATATTTCTACTTCAATCATTTCATCCATTCTGTACCGCTGCTGTTTGAATTTAGGTTTGACTTCTAGGAAGGTGGAAATATTCACCATATCAATATTCAAACTTAATGGCTCTTTTTCTATAGATGTTTGCCACAGTTCAAGCGCTTTAGTCTGTGAATGGGGTGGAACATCAGGCTCTGGATTTGGAGTGTTCATATTCAGAACTGCCATAATGTTTTTGAAAATTCTATCCTTATCGTTATTTGGCACCTGAATGTGTTTGGACAGTGCTTCAATTGATAGCTGCACATAGTCTTGTATTTTCGCCGCCAGATAGGCACATTGCAATGCTCTATTTAACACATGAGATGCTAAGAACCACCACTTTTCTCTTCTGTAATCCCATAGCATATGACTAAGCAAAGTGAGTGCTTTGCCATAATCAGCTGAATAATAATACTCATTAGCCATTTCTACTACCAGCTGCTTTCTCATCCTTGGTGAGTGGAATGTTTTGAATTGGGAAATAGCACAACCTAGGAAACTTATGATCATAGCTGAGTGATTGAAATTTCGTTCATTATATTGAAGAGCTAACACTGCAGCCTGCTCCTTCTGAGGGTCATGCGGGTCGGCACTAAGGCGCCCCGGCCTCCAGGGTCTCTGCCCGTAATACTCTACTATACCCTCCAGAGGGTCTGGGGCTGGAGGATACTTTGTAGCTTCACTGCAAACCGACCTCATTGCTTGTCTCCTCTTTACTGTAAACTGAGCAGCATGCTGGTAGTAAAATCCAGGATGCTGAGTCTGTATGCCAGGAAGTCCTGCCCTAATTGCTTCATCAAATAGCTCTCCAAATGCACTGTACTGCCTGGCAATCCATGCATAATGTTCAAACAACAATTCTGTAGAGCCAATTCTATTTTTATATCTTTCAATGTGAGACTTCAGTTGGGCAATGCCATCTCTGGGTAAGTTGAGAGCAAACAATAGCTTGCACAGCTTGTAGTTTATGTAACCGGCGACTGTTCTAACCTCATGCATATTAGTATCAACTATTCTAGTCTCCAACAGATTGTTGTAGGCATGCATGTAGTGCTTATGAGCTGTACTCAAGTCCTGCTTTAATTCATTCAGGAAACCGAGTTTAAACTGGTGCCTGACAAATAAATACTGATGTGTTGTTTTGTTTAGATGATCTCGGTGCTGCTTAATATTTTTTGTTTCATGATGATAGTAGTTTTGAGCAATGTCATAGAAAGCATTCTCTAAACGAACTATGTAACCCATAAGGTGGTCACTGTGGGGCAAAACAAACAATGATTTCGACTGAATTTCACAAGCTGCGCAGAGTGCTTGTGCTCTTTCAGCACCGAGCATGTACTCGGAAGGCGGCGGCGGCATCCCGCCCTGGATCACCACGACGGCGACGCGGGTGGCGTGGCCTTCCACAGCTGCTCGTATGGATTGCACTTTCGATGCACATTCTATTATTTTTTCGTTCCACTGTGGGTCATTCCATTCCATGTCATAAAACAACACCACGACTGCAGGAATTAAAGATATACGTTTTTGTATCCAGTTCTTTTTGAGGATTCCCTTAGGAATATACCACTCATAGGAATTGCGCTTAGGTTTCACGACGGGGAACTCGAATGTGTTATTGAGTAGTTTGAACCGCACTGCAGCTCGGTCTGGGCGCCTATTGTTGGCAAACGCATCCCATATTTCCTTGTGCACTGCATTATTCACAGCGTCAAGTCCCGAGAGTCCTATCAGAGCCAGAGGTTTTAGTATTATATCAGGCGGATAATCCGTGTAGTCACTGGGCTGCGTCGCCATTCCTGTTATTGCTATACCTAGGCTTTCCTTTATTATATCATATCACAGTAATACGAATCAGAGAACGACCCGAACGACCATTTTTAAGGTTTTTGATGATTTCCAATCCTACACCCCCCCATACTTCGTCAAGAAAAATGTCAATTTACCTTTGCAATTTACTTTTGACAACATGACATGACATGACAATTACTTTACGTTCCGTTCTAATAATTTCCTATTTCCATTTCTCCTGTTAATAAGAGCGAACGAGATATCATTAATATTTTGTAACTGAATGGATTTCTATACAAAATAAAAATTTGCTAGGACACAGAGACTTTGCTTTATATTATAATAAAATAATTTATGCGTTAATAGGAACGAAATTGCGTGTTGCAGATTTTTTCATCGATGGAGTGTAGAGGGGAGGACTGTTAGGGGGGCTACCAGCAAAAAAATATGGATATGGGCTTTATCTGTCATTTGAATTCCTTATTTTCGTAGATTTTTGCTGCTTTGTTCTGTTGAACGTTGTTAGCTAGTTATCGTTTTACCCGATGTCACAAAACAATCAATCAATCAAAATTGTTTATTTGCTTGAAACAAGGAACTGATAGCAGCTATTTTCTTTATAATATTGACTTAAAGTTCCAAAAAAATTTAAAAATAAAGTCAATGCAAAATATGGGCTTCAAAGGTCAAATAAAGCCCATGTTCATAATCATATTTTTAAACTGGTAGACTCCCAGGCAGTATGTTCTCTGTTCTTAGCCTGTTCGTCTATGGAATGAAGAAAAAGAAAAGGTAATCTATGGATCGGTTAATGACATTGACGTGACATTGACATTGACAATGACAATTGATTGACAGACAACGATAATAATATTCTTGCGTCTCGTATTTATTATTGATACGTGAAGAATTGTAGTTTTATAACGTGAAAGAAGTCAATAACCTCCTATATCTATATTAGTTTTTTATTGACCAGTAAGTTAATCGATTGTGAACAAACAGTGTTACTGAAAAAGCATATAAAAGTTTTTTGAACATGACTTCTCAAGCGCTAGCTTCGTTAACTGCAACCTACACCGATTCTGAAGGAGAAGAAAGCATAGTAGACGAGCAAACACCAGAAAAAGATGAAGTTAACGTAACACAATCTGCTCCCGTGAGCCCAAAGAAAGCCGAAGACAACAGTAAGTCAGCATCAGCGCCACCTTCGCCCAAGCGGCGACTGGTGTCTTATGTGGACGACACAATAGTGTCCGACGAGGAGCCGCTGTCGCCCACGCCCGAGGACCAGGACGACATGCGTCGGCTGTCCATGGAGACCGACACGGACGATGCCGTGCCGCGCTCCGACCCCGACGACTCGCAGGACGGCGTCACCATTCCGCCCGAGCCCCCTGGAAAATGTCCTAAAGAACTACAAGAGACAATAGCCAAATTTTATAGTCGAATGTTAAATGAAGGCTTAGACATGAATAGGATTATCCAAGACAAGAAGAACTTCAGGAACCCTAGTATTTATGAAAAGCTTATTGAATTCTGTCATATAAATGAACTGGACACAAATTACCCCCCTGAAATATATGATCCATTAAAATGGGGTAAAGAATCATATTATGATGAGTTATCTCGTGTTCAGAAACTTGAAATGGATAGAAGAGAAAAAGAGAAGAAAGAGAAATTATCTAAAATAGACTTTATATCGGGAGTTGCTAAAAAAACAGAGAGTGATGATGAGAAGAAGAGGAAATCGAAGTGGGACCAAGCCGCGCCAAATGTGGGAGCCAAGCCGACCATAAAGCAACCAGGACTAGTTCAGCAACCACTCACTACCAATGTGACTGGCACCAAGAGTACTGTCATCTCTGCATTTGGCTCCCTGCCAAAGAAACCAAAATTGTGACTTGAAAACAAAACTATTAATAAATAAATCAAGACAAGACTATGATATAGATTAAGTGTATCAACCTTGACAAGGTGTGAATATTATGTGGTTTTTTGTCATCCGTTAAAATGTAATCCATTCTTTGTTGTGTCAATGTTAAAAATCAAATAATTGTAAATACAGGGGGGCTACCGGCTAAGAAATCTGGATATGGGTATGGGCTTCAACTGTCATTTTAATTCCTTATTCTGATAGATTTTTGCTGCTTTGTTCTGTTGAACGTTGCTAGCTTGTTATCGTTATACCCAACGTCACAAAACAAGGAACTGATAGCAGCTATTTTCTTTATAAAATTGACTTAAATTTCCCAAAAACGTATGAGGTTCATATCCATAAAGTTACGCGGTAGCCCCCCAGGTTTGCAGGTCTAAAATTAGAACTACCAAAATTATTTGTTTTCCAACTTTATAATAATAACCATCACCACAAAATTAAATAAATATTTTTTATACTTGGTTTCGATCATTTCATGTTTGATTCAGCCTAGACACCTTGTGAAGTTATGTTGTTACTAGGTTCTGTTTAGGAGATTCTCAAACTTATTTAATAGCTTTGCTTTTACTGTCTTTTTTATACCTGCTAGTTAGTTGTAGGCCCTAGTAAGTATAATGTTTAGCACTATTATTTATTCTGTGATAATGTTTGATTTCATACAAAAACTTGACTGGCTATACAGGACGTCCCAAAACTATGCCACATGAAGGGAAAGTACCTTAAATACTGCAGGTATAAAAATTTACTAAAAGGAAACTTCATTTTTATTCTAAAAAGAAAACGAACTGCATTCAAAGAATTTCAAATAATCGCATGTCTGAACTAGGAATCGAACCCACTGAATGTGAAAAAAATTATTTTTTAAATTTCATCATACTGATCGAAAGGCTCAGTTATAAGCATTTTTTTATTCTGAGTAACATGGCATCTTAAATAAAAGGGAGACTACGAAATTTAACATTTAATGTTGAATAACAAGTTTTTGCAGCGTTATGGATAGTATTTTCTGTGACTGTCGTGCTCAAACGTGCATTACTTTATCACACACTTATGAAAGGAAAATTAGGTTTAATATTGCTCCAATCTTCACTCGTTAGTGGTAATACATTGAAATGTTAAAGTCAGTTGTTTTGAGCACGACAGTCTCAGAAAATACTATCCATAACGCTGCAAAAACTTGTTATTCAACATTAAATGTTAAATTTCGTAGTCTCCCTTTTATTTAAGATGCCATGTTACTCAGAAAAAATAAATGCTTATAATTGAGCCTTTCTATCTGTATGATAAAATTTAAAAAATAAAAAAAATCACATTCGCGGGTTCGATTCCCAGTTCAGACATGCGATTATTTGAAATTCTTTAAATGCAGTTCGTTTTCTTTTTAAAATAAAAATGAAGTTTTCTTTTAGCAAATTTTTATATCTTCAGTATTTAAGGTACTTTCCCTTCATGTGGCATAGTTTTGGGACGCTCTGTATATATAAACACAAAAAGATTTCTTTACACACCACAGTTTCCGCTTTGGATCCGTAGATGGCGCTAGGCAGCCACGTCACAGACTAGCTATCGTTTGTTTTTTTCAGTCTGTAATCTGTATTGTATTCTGTTTTTGTTTGTGGTCTAGTCTGTGTGTGTTTTTGTTGTGTCAGCCCTGTGGTCAGCCCACCCACAATCTTCAGTGTGGTTTTTTGTTATTGATATTATTTACAATCAGTAAAAGTTTTGAGCACGAAAATAATGGCCGAGGCTCCAGAAAGTGAACCCATTCCCTCATCAAGTGAAAACGCAAACGATGTAGATATGAAAGATGAGGAGGAGCCTTTGGCTAAGAAGCGCAAAGTAGACAAAGGGCCAAACGAGAAGCTTGAGCACAGGCTCGGGGGCATCTTGTGCTGCGCAGTTTGCCTCGACCTGCCGCAGGCGGCCGTCTATCAGGTATTCTAAAACAGCTGATCGTCCAGCTTGTGCGGATCAGCTGTTTTACCACATTTTATTCAATTACGTAACGCGCAAAGCTCATAGCGAGCTCGAACTCTTGCGAAATCCTTATAGAGAGTCGTGACGACGCCTACACGACCCTCTACGGTCACCATTTTGAGATATTCATTAATGTGGCGTCACAAAGAAAATTATAATTTGTTATTACTATTTCGTACTTCCAAACATTGTTAAGCTTTACAAATTATTGTGTAATATGGAAGACGACATGTTTATTGCCCTTTGTTGTGGCTATACCATAGCCTAATCATATGAGAGATGTGTCAATGATTTTATTTTATTATAATGTGATTGGTTTTAACATGGTTTTTAGATCTCTTGTGTAATATGTACCTAACTGATATCTGTGTATTGTCAACATTTGTTCCAATGATTGTGTGTATAAGGTTCTGTGATACTAGTGTAAGGATAGCCTAGATGTAGTACTATAGCTTGTATTCACTCTTGTAACATTTCAACTTCAATAAAGAAATGTTTAAGAGAAGTAGTTCTTTCTTTATTTAGATCTTCCCCATAAACACCCTATTCCTCATAAAGAAAACATTCTGTAAGATTGATCCATTATTTAACATATCACATAAAACAAAGAATATTTTGAAGATTTTTGAATTCTAACACATTGTTTTAAAATAAGTTTTATTTCTTTTTTCTGAATCACAAATTAGTAAAAGTTAGTAAAAGTTTCATTCTTCATGAAATACTCACTTTGAAATAATAATCGAATTATCTAAAACCTACAATTTAAAGTCACTTTTCACATACATATTTTTTACTATCAAACTTGCATGTTCCAAAATATTTCTTGTGCCATTTGCCACTTAAATTTGATTTGTTTTCTGTTACAGCTGTATTTATTATGTAGTTTGATTACAGGAGCCACAACCATTGAGAGGCAGAGGTAGAACATGTAGACGAGACTCAAATGATTGCCGTATTTAATTGAATAAACATAAAAACATTTGCAATTAACACAACTGTCCACATTTCAGGTTGCATCCCAGCTCTATTCTCTCACTAACTTGTGTTATTTCTCTTGTTGCTGGATGTACTCTGTTAATGTGCCTATTAAATTAATAATAGAATAAAGATTACATACATCATTTCCTCTAATGGCTGGTTTCAATAACCTACTCCCCGGTAAAGATAGGCTTACCCGAGCTTAGTTGCCTAGATATTTTTGTTGATTAGTGCCAAATAACAACGGTTGCTTAGTAACAGAACCAGGACAAGCTTACTTTTACCGGGAGATAGGTTAATGAGACAGGCCGTAGGTTGAAACATGTAAATGTTTTTATGTAAAAAAAATTTTTGTTGTGATACATTTGACAAATTGACAGTTTTCTTTCCTACAACCAGTTTGTTGAATGCTGAATGCCTATTTAAATTTCAGTGTAGCAATGGGCACCTAATGTGTGCCACTTGCTTCACACACTTGTTGGCGGACGCGCGCCTGCGCGACGAAGCGGCCACGTGCCCCAACTGCCGCGTCGAGATCTCCAAGACATCAGCCTCCAGGAACCTAGCCGTCGAGAAGACAGTCTCTGAACTGCCAGCCGAGTGCAAGTACTGCACTCAAGTGTTCCCGAGACACTCGCTCCTGCACCATGAGCAGCAGTCTTGTGAGAACAGGTAAGGTTTGCTTATTTGACTACTGTATTTTCATTTAATCTCATGCTCAAGACACATACATTCATTATGTATGCGGTGCTGCTCATATCACAAACCTTACACCTGCTCAGCACTGCCTCAGCTTTTGAACACTTTAGATTCCTACAACAGTCAACAGGCCATCACTCGATTGCCACCTTTACACATATTCCAAGTGCACATACGCGAGTAGTACCTATTATGTATTTAATTGCGACTATGCAGGGTATTGATTTGATTGGTCTGGCATTACTTCACAGTTCTACATTTCCATCAACTTCCTGTAGGGGACCTAGTTGTCAACAAGTGGACTCACAGTGCGATGCGAGGCAGTGCTGCTTGGTGCAAGGTTATTAAATGAGCGAGGAGTTTTAGATAGCATACTTGTTGCCTAGGGAATACAAGTTCGGGCAGGTGATATTGGAGGCGTGCTCGCCGACGCGGCGCTGGTACCTGGATAGTTTGGTTCGCATCGCGGCGGGCGTGTACGCGCTGTGCGCGGCGGCGCTGCGGCGCTCCGCCCTCGTGTCCGCCGCGCCCGCGCCGGCGTCCCTCAAGCGCCGCCGCCCCTGCAGGTGTGTCCAACGGGCTACTAACATAACATTAGCGCTTGCTCGTAACACTCGGTGCGATGCGAACCAAACTCATCCAGCTGCCATTTCATTTAATCATTTAAATAGCTTTGTCGGTGACGCCTTTGATAGAATAAGCTGTATTGTATATATAAGGGCTGGGGCCGGTTTCACAGTTTTCAGGGTGACACTTGTGAGGCGCTAGAGCTTCGCTTCACTGTGTCGCGGATTGGTTGATACCATTTTACTACTCGGTTAACATGACACCTGAAGCCCTAATTCAACGAAAAACTAAACTTCGTTAGCCCAACCGCTATCACTCAATTCTGTCATGCCCGGACGGGTATAACGAAGTTTCGATTAGAGTAGGCCTGCGGGTATCATGTTAGCTTGACCGAGTAGTAGTATTGATATCTCCTGTGTAAGGGAGTTGCCCGTACGGGTCCACCGGAGCTGTTAAGCCAGCCAAGACTTATGTGGTTAAGGTTTCATTTAACTTTTCATTTGTGTCTGTGACCTCGAAATCTAGTAAAAGCTAGGTTTTTTCACCTTGCTTAACTTGAATGAAAGTGTAAATGTTGAACAACAATAGTATCATCTATAGGATAGAGGTGGGATAAGAAAGTTCAAAGGGCATGAAGTTGGTTGATATTGATAATAACTATTGATTTTGTGTCGGCGATTGATTTTAATAAGTATATGTTAAACAGAAAGTAGTTTAAATACAAGATGTAAAAAAAATATACAATAATATTTTAGGAAGTGATTCTACCCATGAAACTGCAAAATTTACCCATAGAAACATAGTTCAAAATATAAAAAAAAATTACAGTCATCTCATACAAAATAGATCAGATCAAAATAGATTATAGGTACCAACCTATGGACATGGGCTTCATTTGACATTTGAAGCCCATGTCCATAGGTACCCATATTTTTTAGCCGGTAGACTCCTAATATTATATAGTATTGGACGACGAAAAAAAAAAGTTTATATTTCGATCTTTAGAGAGAACCACTCTACTGTAGAACATGTGCACAGAGTAACAGATGAGGTGAGAAAAGCGCTGGAAAACAAGGAGTTTTGTTCGTCAGCTTTCCTAGATATCCAGCAGGCTTTTGATAAAGTGTGGCACCAGGGCCTACTCTGCAAAATAAAAAACTGTCTACCTCACAGCGTTCACCCATTAATGACATCGTACATGCAAGACAGAATATTCCAAGTAAAAGAATCAAGCGAAACCTCAGCATTCTATGAAATTAAAGCAGGTGTACCACAGGGGTCTGTATTGGGTCCAGTACTATACACCATATACACTGCAGACCTACCAACTATATCCGGTGTAACTACAGCCACCTTTGCGGATGACACCGCCTTATTAGCCAGCAGCAAATGTCCGATCGATGCGTCCAATACTCTTTAAAAAGGCCTAAATGAAATAAGTGGCTGGCTTAAAATGTGGAAGATCAAAGCAAGTGCTAACAAGTCAGTTCACGTAACATTTGCTCTTAGAAAAGGGGATTGTCCACCTGTATCTCTAGAAGACAATATACTACCCCACAAGGATAATGTGAAATATCTCGGCCTACATCTTGACCGCCGACTGACATGGAAGAACCACATAAAAGCGAAACGGGAGGAACTTAACCTGAAATATAAGAAAATGCTATGGTTTTTGGGAAGAAACAGCAAACTTTCGGTGGACAACAAGCTACTGATTTACAAAGCTTTGCTCAAGCCAGTGTGGATGTATGGCATTCAACTATGGGGTAGTGCGAGTAACTCCAACATAAGCATCATACAACGATTACAAAACGTAATTTTGCGAACAATATCAAACGTGCCCTGGTTTGTGACAAACAACGAAATTCACGAGAATCTGCAAATGAGTACAGTCAAGGAAGAAATCCGAACTACATCGATAAGATACCAAAAACGACTGGCCCAGCATCTGAATGAGCTGGCAGTAGCACTTAATACCCAGTCCTACAGTAATCGCCTAAAGAGGCATAACATATTGGCACTGACGGAGCGGATGTAGCTCCTGCATCATATGGAGTAGTGCTCTCGATGGAGGGCTCACTTGACGAGACAATCTACTCGCAACGAATTCACTGAAAGTAGAGCAACTGATTGTGAATGAAATAAGAAAAAAAAAAAATTCGATCTATTATGTTTCTTAGGGAAAGTTTTGCAGTTTCATTGGTAGAATCACTTCCTAAAATATCATTGCTTATTTTTTTGACACCTGCCGGCCGGTCGATGGTCATGCTAGGCATGTTGGTATATGCGGGGTGGTCGTCCAGGATAACAGGTTGCCGGTACGAGTGCATCGGGTGCCCGTGGCGCGGGCCGGCGCACGAGGCGGGCGGGCACGAGGCGGCGTGCGCGCACCCGCGCCGCTCCGCCGCCGACGTCGTCGCCGTGCTCGCGGACAAGGACAAGCGCGCACGCGACGCGCACCTCGTCTACGACCAACTGTTGGATCTGCTGTCGTACGAAAAGATCTCCTTCAATGGTAAGTGCCTCACACTGCGTCTTTTTCAAGTTTGTATCGCAGAAGCTGTGCACACCGCGTTTTTTGTTGCACCGCATAAATGTGTGCATAGGCTTTAAGGCCCGTGTTCTAGAACGACACTCAAGTGGAGATCTCTTCTCAAGTACAATTTGGAATGGGATGCAAATACATGCAACAAATACATTCACCCCTTGCTAACTATACTTATCACTACATAGTATAAAACAAAGTCGCTTTCTCTGTCCCTATGTCCCTTTGTATGCTTAAATCTTTGAAACTACGCAACGGATTTTGATGCGTTTTTTTTAATAGATAGAGTGATTCAAGAGGAAGGTTTATATGTACTTTTTATCCCGATATTCCCACGGGAACGGGAACCACGCGGGTGAAACCGCGGGCGGCCGCTAGTTTAGAATAAATTACTTACTACCTATATTATATTACTGTAATGTACTTAATGACCTTTGTTTGGGAGACAAATGAATATTATTTTATTATTTTTATTATCTATTAGTGAATTCTTTAAAATAATAAAACATTAAAAACCGAAAAAAAAAATTCAAAAGAGCTCCCACTTGAGTGTCGTTCTAGAATACAGGCCTGTGATGCAAGCGATTCTTCGTCTAGTTGTTTTTAGTAATAAAATGTTCAGCAACATCAACACTCTTTTTATAACGAATAAACGTTGGAACCACATTAAGTTATGAAGAGCATAATATAATAAGTTCATTAATTCTCTTTTTATGCTCCAGTTATACGTAATTTAATTATGCACTGAAACTACAGCGCGAACTACTTTGCTAACCACCGGTGCTCTTGAAAATAATTCTTGTTCGTTTCCTTTTAACAGAACGAAATCAGAAAAGACACAAGCCTTCGGTCCTTCGAGCCGGATTCCGATACCGAGGTTTAAAGAACCATGTTTACAAAATCCTATGTACCTCCTATAATAATAGGTCTTTACATATGAAATTGCCGTTTTTTTCTTTTGTACATATAACTTAATAACTTTTATAATATTAGAAATATATAATTTCTTTAATATTGCGTTACACTAAGACCGTATCAAGCAAATTTTGATAATTTAATAACCACGATATTTGATTATTTACATAGAAAAAACTTACTCCGAAAGTTACGACTATTTTTGTTTCCAGAATTTCGTACTTTATTAGTTGTAACTTAGAGAAAAAAAAATTTTTTTCTCTTAACGAATGTGTCATTTAGTAGTTAAAATGTCCATAAATACGTGTGTAAAATTTTGTAAATTTACATAATATTAGTCGTTAAATAATAACAAAAACGTTAGTATGGAAAAAAAATAATTACAGAAATCTCCATACAAAACGGCAATTTCATAGGTAAAGACCTATTATTATAAATGTTAAAGTTTAGATGTTTGTTACTCAATCACGCCAAAACGGCTGAACGGATTTGGCTTCTATTTGGGACACAGATACTTTGTAGCCTAGAGAGGAACATAGGTTATTTTTATCCTGGAAAAATATCACATTCCCGCGGGGTAACGTCGTGTAGTCCACGCGGGCGAAGCCGCGGACGGAAAGCTAGTTGAATTATAATTTAATTCTTAACTATAGCTTCCGGCAAATAATTTGATCCAAGCCATAGACAATTAAGTATGTACAGAAGAAAATTTATACTAAATAGGTATTGCAACTGAGCAGGTTTTTTTGTCTATGGATTTCAGCCGCAGGCGGAAAGCTAGTTGTATTATAATTTAATTCTAAACTATAGCTACCGGCAAATAATTTGATCCAAGCCATAGACAATTAAGTATGTAGGTACAGAAGAAAATTTGTACTAAATAGGTATTGCAACTGAGCAGGTTTTTTTGTCTATGGATTGGGTCAAGTTATATGCCGGGCCCTATACCTGGTTGGCTCGTATATTTGGCAATTACACGCCGTGCCGTCATTTATGTCCCATCAGACCTGCAGCTGAAGCCGTACCGCACAGAGGAGTACGTTCACAAGCTTTACTACGAGACGTCGCGGTTCTCCGCGTTCGGCCACCAGTGGGTGGTGAAGGCATTCGTCAACAAGAACCAGCGCGACCCCACGCAGAGCTCGCAAAGGGAGATCACCTACCAGGTATATCGACTCATTTTGATAGTTCTTTGGTACAAACTGTACTACGAGACGTCGCGGTTCTCCGCGTTCGGCCACCAGTGGGTGGTGAAGGCATTCGTCAACAAGAACCAGTGCGACCCCACGCAGAGCTCACAAAGGGAGATCACCTACCAGGTATATCGACTCATTTTGATAGTTCTTTTTGCACAAGCTGTACAGTTAGCGTTAAATTGATATAAGTGTCTAGAGTAGTCAAAAGATCTGAAAAACATAAACTCAATTTGATCTAAGCAGTTCGAATCATCATATTGTTGTAAGCGCGCAAGGTGTTCAAAATATCTTGGCACTCATTGTTTCATATTTATACGAGCAGTCAGAGTGTTCAAAATTATCTAATCAAACAAAGCTCTCAAAGTTATCTGTGCAATATGGTGTTGTACATTATGCACAGATATTTTGAGAGCTTTGTTTGCATAGATAATTTTAAACACTCTGACTGTATATATAAATATGAAACAATGAGTCTTAAGATATTTTGAACACCTTTCGCGATTAGGTACAACATTAAGATGATTCGAACTGCCTAGATCAAATGTATTTATATTTTTCAGATGATTTTGACTACTCTAGACGATTATATCAATTTGACGCTGACTGTACTACGAAACGTCGCGGTTCTCCGCGTTCGGCCACCAGTGGGTGGTGAAGGCCTTCGTCAACAAGAACCAGCGCGACCCCACGCAGAGCTCGCAAAGGGAGATCACCTACCAGGTATATCGACTCATTTTGATAGTTCTTTTTGCACAAGCTGTACAGTTAGCGTTAAATTGATATAAGTGTCTAGAGTAGTCAAAAGATCTGAAAAACATAAACTCAATTTGATCTAAGCAGTTCGAATCATCATATTGTTGTAAGCGCGCAAGGTGTTCAAAATATCTTGGCACTCATTGTTTCATATTTATACGAGCAGTCAGAGTGTTCAAAATTATCTAATCAAACAAAGCTCTCAAAGTTATCTGTGCAATATGGTGTTGTACATTATGCACAGATATTTTGAGAGCTTTGTTTGCATAGATAATTTTGAACACTCTGACTGCATATATAAATATGAAACAATGAGTCTTAAGATATTTTGAACACCTTGCGCGATTAGGTACAACATTAAGATGATTCGAACTGCCTAGATCAAATGGTTTTATATTTTTCAGATGATTTTGACTACTCTAGACGATTATATCAATTTGACGCTGACTGTACTACGAAACGTCGCGGTTCTCCGCGTTCGGCCACCAGTTGGTGGTGAAGGCATTCGTCAACAAGAACCAGCGCGATGCCACGCAGAGCTCGCAAAGGGAGATCACCTACCAGGTATATCGACTCATTTTGAGAGTTCTTTGGCACAAGCTGTACTACGAGACGTTGCGGTTCTCCGCGTTCGGCCACCAGTGGGTGGTGAAGGCCTTCGTCAACAAGAACGAGCGATCCTACGCAGAGCTCGCAAAGGGAGATCACCTACCAGGTATATCGACTCATTTTGATAGTTCTTTAGCACAAGCTGTACTACGAGACTTCACGGTTCTCCGCGTTCGGCCACCAGTGGGTGGTGAAGGCTTTCGTCAACAAGAACCAGCGCGACCCCACGCAGAGCTCACAAAGGGTCATATTTATATATGCACCTACCAGGTATATCGACTCATTTTGAGAGTTCTTTAGCCACTCGCGCGTCCAGGCCGCTCTAGTCGCCCAAAAAATTATGGCTCAAAACGTTAAGGCCGCTAAAGCAGCCCAGCTGACCTTTTCAGTTAAAACAGTTTTTTACCTGTGGTAACTTCACAGACGAGATAGAAATTTGTTTTTAGACGATTCTGTAATAGAAAACGTATATTATAAATGCCCTTTAAGCAGTGTAGTCTGTGACATTTGTTGATGAAATTTTTTTTAATACGTCAGTGTCGACGTGTTTCAGAGCATTTGTGTTTAAAATGTCTTTATTTTTTAATTGAATGCTTTCGTAGTGGCGTATGTATATTTAAAATATTCCTTAGGACGTATACTTTTAAATATAACAAATAAAATTGACTTGAAGAAACATGGTTTTTGCAAATTGACTTGAAGAAACATGGTTTTTGCTCGCCATTTTTATGCAGTGTGATTTAAGCAACATTTTTTTAAAGTAATTTGAATTAATTATTGTAATTTGATATGTAATAAAAATTATAGTTTATACTTTCAGCTATAAACACATATTTTTATTTTGATATTAACAGTATTAGTTTGCTAGATATTAAGCTTTAAAGCGGCACGTTGCGAATTGCAAATTCTCGATGTGCGATTATTTCGCGAGTGGACGCGTGAGGGCAGTGACGGCTACCGAGCTTGGACGCGTGAGTGGTTAGCACAAGCTGTACTACGAGACGTCGCGGTTCTCCGCGTTCGGCCACCAGTGGGTGGTGAAGGCCTTCGTCAACAAGAACCAGCGCGATGCCACGCAGAGCTCGCAAAGGGAGATCACCTACCAGGTATATCGACTCATTTTGAGAGTTCTTTGGCACAAGCTGTACTACGTGACGTTACGTTCTCCGCGTTCGGCCACCAGTGGGTGGTGAAGGCCTTCGTCAACAAGAACGAGCGATCCTACGCAGAGCTCGCAAAGGGAGATCACCTACCAGGTATATCGACTCATTTTGATAGTTCTTTTTGCACAAGCTGTACAGTTAGCGTTAAATTGATATAAGTGTCTAGAGTAGTCAAAAGATCTGAAAAACATAAACGCAATTTGATCTAAGCAGTTCGAATCATCATATTGTTGTAAGCGCGCAAGGTGTTCAAAATATCTTGGCTTGGCACTCATTGTTTCATATTTATACGAGCAGTCAGAGTGTTCAAAATTATCTAATCAAACAAAGCTCTCAAAGTTATCTGTGCAATATGGTGTTGTACATTATGCACAGATATTTTGAGAGCTTTGTTTGCATAGATAATTTTGAACACTCTGACTGCATATATAAATATGAAACAATGAGTCTTAAGATATTTTGAACACCTTGCGCGATTAGGTACAACATTAAGATGATTCGAACTGCCTAGATCAAATGGTTTTATATTTTTCAGATGATTTTGACTACTCTAGACGATTATATCAATTTGACGCTGACTGTACTACGAGACGTCGCGGTTCTCCGCGTTCGGCCACCAGTGGGTGGTGAAGGCATTCGTCAACAAGAACCAGCGCGACCCCACGCAGAGCTCGCAAAGGGAGATCACCTACCAGGTATATCGACTCATTTTGAGAGTTCTTTCTACGAGACGTCGCGGTTCTCCGCGTTCGGCCACCAGTGGGTGGCGAAGGCCTTCGTCAACAAGAACCAGCGCGACCCCACGCAGAGCTCGCAAAGGGAGATCACCTACCAGGTATATCGACTCAAGATTTTGAGTTTTTTTGTACGTGTTACCGCACAATATTTGTATCATATCATAATTCAATAATAACTACAGTCAATGAACTGCAAACTAATTGAGGTTCCGTAGAAACAATGCATTACTTTCACGTAGGTACGTCATTCGGCTTAAGTATCATTTAATTTATTGTAATGAATTAAATCATCATTGGGTTTGTGCATTAACTTTCCCTTTCAAATCCTCGTCTCGCACTCATTACAAACAGTACAAGTTCTGTACAGTTTTTTGGTTCTGTACCGGTTCGAACCGGATAGTTTACCTACCAGTAATTGATTAGTGTAATAACTTGGCAGGTTAAGAATATACTTCACATCCAAATCTGGAGCAATCAAAGTAATTGTGGCGACTTTATTATTGATTGATGGTTGTTTATAGATTGTCCTGAATATATCTAGTGTAGCTACATCAGCCCCCAACAAGGTGGACCGATGATCTAGTCAAAGTCGCGGGAAGCTGCTGGATGCGGGCAGCGCAGGACCGATCGTTGTGGAGATCCTTGGGGGAGGCCTATGTCCAGCAGTGGGTCGCGGTTGACACGATGATACCTAGCTAAATTGTAAAATCGTGACAACTGGCGTCTAGTAATAAGTCTTAGATTGTGTAATTATAATATGCCTTTGAATTATGTCATTTTAATGCAACAATGAAACCAATTTAACTTCACCTATCATTTAGCGTCGATAAATCGATTGTTTGGAATCCAGTGTTAATGAGTATCCGTAATTTGTAATGCGTAGAGTTTATTAGGCTCCTTTTCATATTTCCTTATTTTCAAGTTCTTCTTCTCTCCTTGTCCTGTTCCCATTATTTGGGGTCGGCTCTCCTAGTTATTTTTCGCCAGGATTTTCGGTCCTGGGTCGTCTCTGATTCAATCCGGGCATTTTTGAGATCTCTCCCTATAGCAGACATCCATGTTAATCGGGGTCTTCCTCTTCTTCTTGGTGGGGGAAACATATCAAGAACCATTCGTGTCATGTGGTCAGGTTCACGGCGCATGACATGCCCGTACCATCTTAGTCGTGCCTCTGTCAATTTTTCGGGGATTGCTCTAACTCTGAAACTCCCACGAATATAGGTGTTACGAATGTGATCAAGTAAGGTGACACCGCCGGCCCAGCGCAGCATCCTCATTTCAGCGACATGGAGTTTATCCTCTTGTTGTTTTTTCAGGGGCCAGCACTCGGCACCGTACATCATGGCGGGGCGGACTGCGGCCTTGTAGACTTTTCCTTTTACGGGTACCGGCATTCTTGCATCACATAAAACCCCAGTTAGCTCTTTCCACTTCATCCAACCCGTGTTAATACGATGGGTGACATCGGCATCAATAGTTCCGTCATTAGAAATTACTGAACCGAGATATTTAAAGCTGCTAACTTGTTTTATTGCTGTTTCTTCTAGGGTGATGGTATGCAGGTTTTGACTTCCACTATAATCACAGTGCAGGTATTCGGTCTTTTGGCGGCTTATCTTTAGGCCTACATCCTCCAGTGCAACTCTCCATTGCTCTAATTTTTGCTGTAGCTCTAGTGCACTCCTGCTGGCGAGGACTATGTCATCCGCGTAGAGCAGATTCCACGGTGGCGGTTCTTGCAGTTTAGCAGTGACATGGTTCATCACCAAGTTGAAAAGAAGGGGGCTTAAAGCTGACCCCTGGTGGACACCGACCGTCACTTCACACTCCTCACTTACTCCGGCTGGGCAACGCACTCTGGTTGTGACATCGTTATACATATCTTTCACAATATTGACATAGTACTCTGGTACGTTGTGTGCTCGTAGTGCCTGCCAGATTAAGTTTCTTGGGACCCTGTCGAAAGCTTTTTCTAGGTCGATGAACACCATGTGCAGGTCAGTCCCGTTGTCTCTGAACTTTTCCATTAGGATTCTGATGGTATGGATTGCATCAGTGGTCGATTTTCCCGAGACGAAGCCACACTGATTTTCGGTTACCTCCGTGAGCTGTAGTAGCCTTCTGCTTATTACACGCTCCCATATCTTAAAAGTATGAGATAGAAGTTTGATGGCTCTGTAATTTGCGCAGAGTCTTACATCTCCTTTATTCTTATAGAATGGGATTAGGTGACTTTTTCTCCATTCACTTGGAATACCTTCAATTAAAATTTTATTGAAGAGGTTGGTCAGAAATACCACTCCTTTTGGGCCTAACTTCTTCCAGAGTTCAGCAGGTATATTATCCGGTCCAGTAGCTTTATTGTTAGCCATTTTCTTGATGACTGCATGTACTTCTTCAGGTGTTATGCACGGAATGGGGCCTTCCGATTTGGGTATTGATTCTGTAGGCGCTTTGCTCGGGTACACTTCATTCAACAGTAGAGCGTAGTACTCTTTCCATCTCATCTGGATATCACAGTCTGATGTGAGCAGTTGGCCTCTTTCATTTTTTATGAATTTGATAGTCTTCATATCTTTGTTGTTAGTATTTCTGTGTCTTGCAATCTGAAATAGTTCTCTATCATTACTGGCCGCTTCTAGCTTTGCATAGAGGTCGTTATCATACCTAGCTTTAGCTTGTGCTACCGTCCGCTTTGCCTCTTTTTTAGCTTCTTTGTATGCAGCTTTATCAGTGTCGGCATTGGTTTGTTGCCACAGCTTAAAGAGTTCATTTTTCTGCGCTACCTTATCCTTTACATCTTCTTCCCACCATCTCGCCTCTTTGCTGTTCCTCGGAGGTCCCTTTGACACACCAAGGAGCTCCGCTGCTTTCTGATTACAGAAGTTTTGAAACATATTCCATAGTTCTTCAGCGTTGTCATTGTTGTTGATTGATGACAGTTCAAGCTCTATGTGACTGCAGAGTGTGTGTCCCTCTTCTCGGTCTAGTCTGTGCCATCGTATTCTCGGTGTATTAGCTGGCTTTACTTTTATAGGTCTTCTCATATGGAGTTCTGCAACTAGGATCCTGTGTTGTGCGGTCAGAGATTCTCCTGGGATCACCTTGCAATCTCTGAACAGTCTGAGGTTTCTTCGGTTTGCTAGGATGTAATCAATTTGTGTGCCGTTTCCACCACTTTTATACGTAATCAAGTGTTCTTCTGCTTTAGTAAAGAAGGTGTTTACAATAGCTAGTTCATGAGTTGCTGCGAATTGTAGTATAGACTCGCCTTCGGGATTCAACCTCCCATAGCCCTGGTTACCATGTACCTCTTGGTATGTGTTAGTAGTACTCCCAACGTGTCCATTTAGATCTGCACCAATATAGGTTGACTCTTCAGGTGGTATTGACTGCAACAAGTCATAGACGCTATCCCAAAAGAGCTGTTTATCAGCGTTTGTACAGCCTACTTGCGGAGCGTATGCAGTTATTACGTTCATGCATGGTTGATTATCTAGCGCAAATTTTATACACAAAAGTCTATCGCTCACTCTATTGACATCCACCATTCGGTCTTGAAGATCTTTGTCTACCGCAATACCAACACCGTTCCGCGGGCCCGCTCCATGGTAGATGAGCTTGTAATCGTTTCCAATTTGCCTTGATTTGGACCCCTTCCACTTCGTCTCTTGAATGCAACAGACATTTATGCGTCTTCGATGTAAGACTTCGGCCAGTTCAGCGCTGCGTCCCGTCATCGAGCCTACATTCCAACTAGCGATTCGCAGTTTATGGTTTTGGAGTCTAGGCTCGGTGCCCTTTCTTCCGTCGCTTTGGGGGTACGCCCTAGCATTTACTTCTTTGATTTTCTTGGTGCCGTCGCTTGAGGGGTACGCCCTAGTATTTATCGTTATATCTCTTTCTGAACTTTTCATAACTAGGAGATAAATGTTGGCTTTTGTTTTACGGCCGGCTGCCACCAGACGCCAAGGATGTGACTCTCGTGGAGAGCCTGGGAGCTACCGTTGGCCTTATGGGGCTCTTCCGCTACCATCCCTTCTGCCTGCTCCATCCTAAACACGCAGCACACCTACAGCCTCTTCTTCAATTACCTTGAAGGAGCCTGGAGTTGGGGTTTTTTTACGAAGTGTCCATCTTCGGCCTGTTGGTCCGCGAGAGGTATTTTATTTCCCTCTTACCCTGCCGATCACATCAGCCGAGCATCCCTCTATCCGCTACCTGAGGACGCGTTCTCTAGGGGTTAGGCTCCCCCGAGAATTTTCCTCCCTTATTTTCCCTCCTTATTTTCAAGTTACGCAAACTATTACCCCCTTATTCCGAAACATGGACTAAAATAGTCCTGGTTTAAAACTGGTACTAAACTGGTGCTGTCACTTTCATTTTCCTAATGAAAGACAGAATTAGCATCAGTTTTAAACCAGGGGGGCTACCGGCTAAAAAATGTGGATATGAATATAGGCTTTATCTATCATTTGAATTCCTTATTTTAATAGATTTTCGCTGCTTTGTTCTGTTGAACGTTGCTAGCTAGCTATTATTATACCCGACGTCTCTAAACAGGGAACTGATAGCAGCAATTTTTTTTTATTGACATAAAGTTGGTACAAAGCTGGTAGAAATTTCAATTTGAAATAAGCCGTGCCCCTGTACAATGCTTTTTCTATTTCTTTCTTTTCTATTTTACTTTTATGTGTGTGTACTAAATATGTAAATAAATAAATAAAGTTCGAAAAAACGTATGAAGTTCATATCCATAAAGTTACGCGGTAAAACCCCTGCTCTAACTTTAGTCCACGTTTTGTTTTGGAATAAGGGTGTTAGTGTCGAGTCGATAACGTGACGATATTGTCACCCCCAGCTGATCCTGAAGAGCAAGACAGCGTGCCCGGTGAGCATGCAGTGGGCGTGGCTGCGCGGCCCGTTCGGCGAGGCGGCGTTGCGGGTACGGCTCGCCGCGCACGCCTTCAGCGACGACGCCGCCGACGCGCCGCCGCAGCCGCTGCCCCTGGCCGACCCCGCCGACGCCAACCGGCTGCTGTCCAACAAGGCCATCCACTTCAGGTGAGTCCAACAAGGCCATCCACTTCAGGTGAGCGATACTTTAGGTGATATAGCACGCCTTCAGCGACGACGCCGCCGACGCGCCGCCGCAGCCGCTGCCCCTGGCCGACCCCGCCGACGCCAACCGGCTGCTGTCCAACAAGGCCATCCACTTCAGGTGAGTCCAACAAGGCCATCCACTTCAGGTGAGCGATACTTTAGGTGATATAGCACGCCTTCAGCGACGACGCCGCCGACGCGCCGCCGCAGCCGCTGCCCCTGGCCGACCCCGCCGACGCCAACCGGCTGCTGTCCAACAAGGCCATCCACTTCAGGTGAGTCCAACAAGGCCATACACTTCAGGTGAGCGATACTTTAGGTGATATAGCACGCCTTCAGCGACGACGCCGCCGACGCGCCGCCGCAGCCGCTGCCCCTGGCCGACCCCGCCGACGCCAACCGGCTGCTGTCCAACAAGGCCATCCACTTCAGGTGAGTCCAACAAGGCCATACACTTCAGGTGAGCGATACTTTAGGTGATATAGCACGCCTTCAGCGACGACGCCGCCGACGCGCCGCCGCAGCCGCTGCCCCTGGCCGACCCCGCCGACGCCAACCGGCTGCTGTCCAACAAGGCCATACACTTCAGGTGAGTCCAACAAGGCCATACACTTCAGGTGAGCGATACTTTAGGTGAATGATACTTTGGGTGAGCGATACTTTAGGTGATATAGCACGCCTTCAGCGACGACGCCGCCGACGCGCCGCCGCAGCCGCTGCCCCTGGCCGACCCCGCCGACGCCAACCGGCTGCTGTCCAACAAGGCCATACACTTCAGGTGAGTCCAACAAAGCCATCCACTTCAGGTGAGCGATACTTTAGGTGATATAGCACGCCTTCAGCGACGACGCCGCCGACGCGCCGCCGCAGCCGCTGCCCCTGGCCGACCCCGCCGACGCCAACCGGCTGCTGTCCAACAAGGCCATCCACTTCAGGTGAGTCCAACAAGGCCATCCACTTCAGGTGAGCGATACTTTAGGTGATATAGCACGCCTTCAGCGACGACGCCGCCGACGCGCCGCCGCAGCCGCTGCCCCTGGCCGACCCCGCCGACGCCAACCGGCTGCTGTCCAACAAGGCCATCCACTTCAGGTGAGTCCAACAAGGCCATCCACTTCAGGTGAGCGATACTTTAGGTGATATAGCACGCCTTCAGCGACGACGCCGCCGACGCGCCGCCGCAGCCGCTGCCCCTGGCCGACCCCGCCGACGCCAACCGGCTGCTGTCCAACAAGGCCATCCACTTCAGGTGAGTCCAACAAGGCCATACACTTCAGGTGAGCGATACTTTAGGTGATATAGCACGCCTTCAGCGACGACGCCGCCGACGCGCCGCCGCAGCCGCTGCCCCTGGCCGACCCCGCCGACGCCAACCGGCTGCTGTCCAACAAGGCCATCCACTTCAGGTGAGTCCAACAAGGCCATCCACTTCAGGTGAGCGATACTTTAGGTGATATAGCACGCCTTCAGCGACGACGCCGCCGACGCGCCGCCGCAGCCGCTGCCCCTGGCCGACCCCGCCGACGCCAACCGGCTGCTGTCCAACAAGGCCATCCACTTCAGGTGAGTCCAACAAGGCCATACACTTCAGGTGAGCGATACTTTAGGTGATATAGCACGCCTTCAGCGACGACGCCGCCGACGCGCCGCCGCAGCCGCTGCCCCTGGCCGACCCCGCCGACGCCAACCGGCTGCTGTCCAACAAGGCCATACACTTCAGGTGAGTCCAACAAGGCCATACACTTCAGGTGAGCGATACTTTAGGTGAATGATACTTTGGGTGAGCGATACTTTAGGTGATATAGCACGCCTTCAGCGACGACGCCGCCGACGCGCCGCCGCAGCCGCTGCCCCTGGCCGACCCCGCCGACGCCAACCGGCTGCTGTCCAACAAGGCCATACACTTCAGGTGAGTCCAACAAAGCCATCCACTTCAGGTGAGTGATTTCATTCATCATATTTGATGACAATGACATGATTGACAGCCGAACAAATCTATTGTTCGGCTGTCAATTATAGACTTTTGAGGTAGGCAAAACTCTGATCAGGTTTGTCATGCTACACGTGCAAGTCCATACTGAAATCTTAAGGTGCGTCCACACTTGTAACATTTTGGCGTGTCCGGGCACCGTCTTTATCATGCATCGCTAGTTTTGTTGGGCATGCGTTGTGGTAATACTGTATCAAAGAGACAATGTATTATAAAGACACGGTGTTCGGACACTCCAAAATGTTTCAAGTGTGGACGCCACTTTATGAAAAGTTTCGCTCTCTCGTGGCGCTACTACTCGCATATTAAATAGCTGCCACTTCCTAATATATTATTTAGTATGAATCAAAAACAGTACAATATTTGGGCATTTTTATTACCACTTTGTATAATTTTGTTAGTGCACTAAATTAATAAAACAATAATTGTTTCAGGTTATTCCTTGCTTCGAAGTGAAAGTCTGTGATGGTACGTTCTGAGATGGCGTTTTAGAAATAGGCTTTCTTCCCTGCCATTTTTTTGAGTTGGAAGCATTATACAAAAAAAAAATAGGTGCACATTTTATCTTGCGAATCATAATTAAAACTTATTCTGTTGTAATCATATTATATTCCATAATGAGCAAAACCAATGCAAGATTCTTATATTTATTTTAAAACGTAACCAAAAACTAAATTTGATATTTTCTATTTTTTAAGACATTTTAATTTATATAATGAGTATACAAATACATTACCTATTTATATAAAAGGACGGGTGTCTATCTGTGAATTCGGTGGATCCATATTATTTTTATCAGAAATTATTACAGGTTACGTGTTTTGCGTTACTATGTTTTTTGTGGTATGGTCGAGTATGGGAAATTATTCTCATTTTAACTATTTATTAGCTCTCAAGAGGCAAGCTTATATAGAAATACATTAAAACTCTTGCAATATATAAAGTAGGTAGTCTGTAAATACTGGCTAACTGCAAAATTACAATGGTAACAAATAGTCATAGTGTTATAATATTTGCCATTTTCGGTTTTGGTTAAAGTCTGCAAAGAATTGTTGGAACTTTAGATTGAAACAGCATGTGTTCGGATTTATATTATTAAGTACAAATTGTATAATATATTGAAATTATAATTGTTTTTATTAGTATGTTTTTACGTTTGGGCGTCGTTCGGACATGATGATGATGATGTACGTTTGGCAGTGAATACGGTTCGAGGACTGACATGTATGTTGAAATTTATCCTTTGTTACCCAAATTGCCGTAATTTCAAGTTAATAACAATAATTTGGATTAAAATAATACGCTAGTGCCACGATCTGCAATGCAGATTTCTATATCTTCAAAGAAAGATGTATATTTAGATTTATTGTAATGGTGCGTTTACATGTTTGCCTTGGCTCGGCAAGCTAACACGAGCCACGAGCCGAGAACAAAGGCTGGGCCAAGGCGAGCCATCCGAGCGGCCGGCATGTTAACGGCTGTTTGTGATGGCTCGCCTGGGCTCGCCCAACATGTAAACGCACCGTAAGACGTGTGTGAATAATGAATGCGGGTCTTGAATTCTATAGGCAAATATATATGACTAACTGAAGTTTTAATTCTGTTGTAAATGTACAGATGTACTAAGAATTCAAGATCCTTTGTGTGTTTTATTGATTTGTTGCGAGATTTAAGATAACGCATGTGTGTATATAATAATATTATAATGATCATCTCGATATGTTGAATAGTTGCGGATTATATTATTTTTAACGCGATACTGTTTGTGGTTCGCGCTGACATTTTAGCTTAATTAGTTTTCTACATTATTGTTAGCTTTTTATTTTAGACTATAACATAAAGTTTTAAGTAAAGTTGTTTTGTATTATTTACTGAAATATTTCTCTAAATATTACGAAAACAAGGTAGGGTAGTAGATTTAGACTCATCATATTCAATTATTTTCACATCACTATCAATCGATTTAGACTTATACTGATGCTACATCCCTAACCAAACTACCCTCATATCATTTTTATCCTTGATCCTATGTGGGTAAACCAATATTTCATCGTGTGACCCGACGACCTTTATTCCAAACAGTTAGACTAGTAGTTCGATCGTTGGAGGCTCCCAGAGGCTTCCGGACGTAGAGGGGTCCATTAAATGACAAGCTAGAAAATATAGATCGAGCAATAAAAGTACCATAAATCTTCTTCGGAGTGCACTACAGAGAGATAATTCACATGAGCACTATGATTTTTTTCCAATGGCGGCGCTAGTGTGCAGACTAGGTATACGCCCTATCGTAATCTTTACTATAAAATGCGGCTTCTGTCGCCAACGAATTCAACTGATGACCCTAGAAGAGTCGATTTCTAATCTAATTTATGTTCCAATAGTTTAAAAAAAGGTATGGCGTTTATGATATAGGTTGAAAAGAAAACAGCAGCGTATTTGTTCAGTATGGTTTATGTCTATTGACTCGTAACTTGTTGAGCGAGCCAGCCAGCTTGGCCCCCGCCGCCGCATCGGCTGCGCCCGTGACTTCTCCTGCGCTCCACACGCTCACGAACCCAGACTCGCCTGCCGTCACTAGAATATCCCTCTGCAACAAATATAAACTTCATTACATACTATCTTCTCTCACGCGGCTTTTCACGCGTTTGCTAGACGATCTTATCCTGTGGAAACAAACATTTTTCCGGGGGGTAATAAGCCTATATAACTCGCGCGGTTAAAGAAACAATCTGTAAATGGCGGCCAAGCATTAAGTGTGAGCGCGATAGCATGACCCACCCACGTGCTCTACATGCAGCATGACTATGTGTGAGCGAGATAGCATGATCGGCCGGCCGCCATTTCTATATTGTTTCTTTATCCGCGCGGCTTATACTTGGCCCCTTTTTTCCTGCTGCCCTGCCCTGCTATTCTAGTTCATAATCTATCTCTGTGCCGGATTGCATCCAGATCCGTTCAGGCGTTTTTGCGTGATTGAGTAACAAGTATCTAAACATCCAAACTTTCGATTTTATAATATAAATAAGATTGTAAAAGTTTAAGTCTCAACACTCGTATCTATAGTCAAGTAATGCCTTGAGTAAAACTCGTTATTTAGAATGAAATAAGAACTTTCAAAAGTAACAAAAAATTTGTCTATTGTATAAAAACGACAATTCTAAGTAACGAGTTTTACTCAAGACATTACTTGACTTGACTATAGTATAGATACGAGGGTTAACTAAATAATGATATATGCCACATAGAAACAATAGACTTTGATATAAAAATAGGCAAAACTCGAGAATTAGTTTTTAAGGGCCTAAACTGAGTAAAGCGGGCGCGGGTCTCCGTCCGTGGACACGCGCGCGGGCCCCTGGAACCGCATCACATAGCGCTATTGACTGAACAAGCCCGTGCGTGTAGGGCATCGAACCCGGGTTTACCCGGTCCGGAAAAACCCGGGTTTACCCGGGTTTTAAGGAATACAAAATACCCGGGTTTTAAAAATCAAACCCGGTTTTTTTTCGGGTTTTTCGGGTATTTTTAATACTTTGTGAAAAACGAAATATAGCTGAAATGTGGCTTACTTCCGCAAAAAAACAACCAACAAACCAACACCAAAATTTGGTGTTGGTTTTCGCACGAACTATCTCCTGAGGACGCCCCGGGTTGGGGCGAAACACGTGTAGAGTAGTCTAATCGGTGAAGGTGCAAGGTGTATTGCTGTCTTGCTAAATGCAGGTATTGTGCACTGGTATTTTAGTGGTGTGCATGTGCAATTTTTTGCGGGCGGGCGGGCGGTGCATCTTGCATATTGTGTTTTTTGCGGAAGTAAGCTACATATAGTTCGTTTTTCCCAATGGTTAGGGACTTTCGCCAAGTGACGCCTGTTCAATCAAATATTTTAATACTTTTCTTTTTGTTATTTATTAGGTACAAGCCGCTTCGAATGCAATAAATGGAATAAAAACACACTTTGATAAATTATTAAAATAAAAGATGCTTTGTTGCTGCGTTCGTACCAAGAAAACAAGCAAAGTAAGTTAAATGGAACGCGCGCGGTGCGTCCATCTTAGGACATGGAATTAGAACTAGTTCTCCGATCTTTTCGACTAGTTTGTCATATATTGCTCATGAAGACGACCCCGAAAACAGCATATTTTCGGTCTGTTTGCGTCTCTCTTTGCAGAGAATTCATGTCAAGATGTTACACGCCGAACTCCACGGAAGATACCTCGTGCTAGCTCTTCCATGGGTAATATTCACATTCGCCACAAAGAGGTTCTCAAAGCGCTCCGTGGTTTAGGAAATAAGGTTAGTGGTCCTAATGGAATCCCGGCAATAGTCCTGCGTAACTGTGCACCCTAGTTGTCTCCTATCTTGAGCCGCCTCTCACTTGAGACAGGACTTGTCTTGTTCCTCAGTCGTGGAAGCGTGCCAATGTGCAGCCCATACCTAAAAAATATAGCCATGCCAACCCCTCTAACAACAGGCTGATTTCAGTCACCTTCATACTCTGCAAGACTATGGAGCATGTACTGAATAAACGTCTATTGGCGTAACTTGAAACTAACGAGCTCCCTAGTGACTTCCAGTATGGTTTTTGCCGCGGACGGTCGACTGCGACGCGGGTGGCGTACCCGAGAAGATCTCCATCTTCTCGGGTACGCCACCCACCTTTGGAATCAAGCGTTCGATAGACATGGCGAAGCACTTGTTGTCTCGCTTGATATTTCCAAAGCATTTGATAGGGTCTGGCATGATAGCCGAATTGGCAAGCTTCCCTCATATGGAATCTCTGACGGCCTCTGCATCTGGATCACCGACTTCCTTAGGAACCGTTCAATTCGAGTCGTTGTGGATGGTCAGACATCTAACTTGAAGAACATTAATGCTGGAGTTCCCCAAGTTTCGGTATTATCTGCAACACAATTTCTTCTCCACATTAACGACTTATTGGTGCCTGGTACATTTGGTTATGACGATGACACCAGTGTGTCTAGCAGATATCTTTCAGATGCAAGGGCTACTAGTGATGAAGTTCAGTCTTGTCGAGAGTCACTAGTTGAGCAAACGAACCTGGCACTTCAGGCACTTCCGATTGGGGAAATGCCAACCTTGTCAGTTTCAACGCCTTGCCACGCAGGCGTGTCTTTTCTCAGATAAACGGAGTCCCTTTCAACTAGCTCCGACTTTCCTCGGCGTATCCTTACCAGTAACCGAGAACTTGCAACTTGGCGTTACTCTATAATCGCAGCTGAACTTCCGTGAGTAAATCGACTCAATTGGTAAAACTGCTGCCAAAAAACTGGGTGTCCTCTCAAAGTTCTTTACAAAGTACAAATTCATCCGTGCATGGAGTACTGCTGTCACCTTTGAGATGGCTCCGCTAAAGGTTTAGTAGTAGTTTCACATGTATCTTATTGAATTACCCGTGTTTTCAAGCAAATAAACAATTTTGATTTGATTTTTGAAGTACCAACTGGCAGTTTTAGATGCGTTTGAAAACCGCGCAAAGAAGTTCATTGGAGATACAACTTTAGAAAAAGCTAAACTTCAAAGTCTCAGTCATCGCCGTAGAGTTGCTGTTGCTGGTCTGTCGGTGTTTTACCGGATTCGCTTTTGAGAGTGCGCACAGGAACTGCACAATCTTGTTCCTCCAGCCCCTTTCCACCATGGGGTTACCAGATGCAGGTCAGCTTACCATCCATACATCGTAGACATACCACCTGTCCGTAATAAGCGCTTCGCCAGTACTTTTTTTAATGCGAGCTGCTAAAGATTGGAATGCGCTACTTGCGAATGCGTTCCTCGATCATTCTTCTTTTTCTTATCAATATGGGCGGTTTCTGCAACTCGACGTCTATTGCGCCAATTTTGCGTCTGGAGGATGCGCGGCCAGATCACTCCAGCCAGCGCAGCTCAGCCAGGAACGCTCCAAGAGCTTTCACATTCGTGATCGCTTCCTGGACGCTGCCCGGCGAGCCGAGGTACCTCGCCCGGTAGGGGCCACCCCCCTGCATTCCAGCAGTACGTGGGCAGCTGCTTCTTCTTCCTCCATGCACCCTCTGCATAGGGGACTGTCGGTGACATCTAAATTAATAAGATGTCTGTTAAATTGTCCATGACCAGTAATAGCACCTGTTACTAGGCGAAGTTGCGGTCTGCACAGTTGTATCAGGGCCCTGGATAGACGCGCGTCCACGCGCGGTTGTGCGAGTTTCGCCTGTCTGCACGAATCCAGCGAGTTTCAGTTCAGTTGGTGTAATTCTATAGTGCGTTCACGGATCTTATTTGCAAACCAGCTTGTCGGGATAGGCGCGATCGGCTCTGGGCCAACAAGGGTCGAGCCAGATGCGCGTCTGGCCATTATAACCTTGGCCTTTTCAAAACAAGAGTGAATGGGCACCTCCTGGGTAAGCATACAACATCCTAGACTGCATACTGTCTGCTATGCTGGATGGTGGTCAAATGCATGCATACTGCATACCCTGTACAAATATAAAAAAAATAAAAAATCGTCTGCAACCAGTCCCGAAATGATGGCCCGTCCTGCAAGTCTGTGAAGGCGCTAAGTTAGTAATCTATACTTACTTAGTTTTAAGATATTATGAAAAAATAAAAATCTATGCCCTTTTTTATATTAGATAACTGTTTTTGTAATTTGGAAAGTACAATTTATCATTTATTTTAATCCTTCCACATTCTTAACATCTTGTACTCATTGTAAAAATTGATATAATAACACAGTTTCTTGTATTTAATAAAATTATAACAAAAAGATCGAAAAGCTCGAAAAACCCGGTCTACCCGGGTTTTGATAACTCTTAAACCCGAAAACCCGGGTTTTCAAAATTGAACCGAGTTTCGATGCCCTACGTGCGTGCTACCGCTGGCCCTCTGGCGGGCCCCGTCGCGGGCACCCGCGCGGGCGACCGTCGCGGGGAAAAGGGCCATAAGGCGCGGGCGCGGGGCCCGCCTCCCCGCGACGGAGCACTTTTGTATGGAACCGCGCGAGCGTCCGCGTGACGCAGTTTAGGCCCTAATAGTATTTAGTCCACAGTCGGATTATGGGTTTTTCTAACTCTGAATGACGATATATCGACGGGAAAGAAGCAAATACTCCTATCTAACACAGACCTAACTTTACAGGAGGAGGAAAAAACTGAATAACTTTATTGTTTATAATTTTAGCGCGACCTCATGTTCTGAAGGTAGTTTTGTTATTTCAATAGCTATATTTTTAAACTAATATTAATTTAGTAGGTATAGTATAGAGGATTCAAAGTTGATGTCATTAGATAATTTATTTATTTATAATCTACTAACACATTTTATATATAAGTATTGTGCGCGTCTTTATTTCAGATAGGTCCACAGCAAGTTCTACAGCCTCAAAATTCTAAAACTTAGACCACCTACGTTGTATTCTTACGAGACGCCTTGAAGAAGCAGAGTCTGTAGGAACAAAAAACTGAGCGAAAAACTGGACATTGGCGAAATCCAAAAGGGAACCGCCACCGCATAAAAAGAAGAAGAAGCTATTGATTTCTGTGTTGTGTTGTAAAAAATGTCGGCAAAAACACGCGCGAACGAGATAGGAGTAATTTCTTTTGCAGAAAGGAGATATTTCTTTAAAAATATATTACAACATAAAAAGCTTTATTTTAAGAGCTATTTCCATACATCAAAAATCACCCTAAAACTGGGAAATACAGATAGAAGATCTTGCAAGCTGACATAAAATTAAATTTTGCATCCAACTACATCAAAAAGTCAATTTGGACAAAAATGTAAGATAGGAATATATGAATGTATTTGCTTCTTCCCCGTCGATATATTCCATTAACTATCTATTATTATTTATTATTGATTGATTTATTGATTACTAAAAAGCAAGCTAACTAGAGCTAAACAACTAACGACTCCGTAGCTCAGTGGTTAGAGCATTCGCCCGGATAGGGAAAGGTCGTGGGTTCGAGTCCCATCGGAGCTGGTTGTGAGACGGGTTGATTTTTTCTAAATACTTCATTTTCCATTTTTCTATCATAAAAATTGCATTATGAATGCAAAAAAGTAAAAATTTAAATAGAGCTTAACAGTTCAAACTATATTTAGCACTAAAAAACTTACATCAGCTTCATACCAGCAACATCTGACAATTTGCTTGTTATGTGAGAAGTTTGTACTGGGTTGCAGCTTTTTACCAGTAATTGTCACTGATCTGAGCACTTCACTGGAACAATAGAAACATAATTAGAAAATTAATCAACATACAGTACGGTAATTTTCATAAAATTGAAAGTGGTGATACTTCTTATCACTTAGTGCTCGCTTACCCATCTCCTCCATGTGAACCAGCTAGTAAGATAGGTGTTTCATCAATAGAAGTGTAAACATCAACTAAATAACAGTCATCTCCTTTACTTCTCTGTAAACGAAAATTTTTATGACTAAAAACTTTAATTTTTCCCCCTAAATTGACATTAAAGGAGCTTCTGTTGAAAAGGGGATATATATCCATTATAGCAGAATTTCCAAAAAACGCAATTCTACTAATATTTTACGAGTTTAGCTCATTGTTTGTATCGGAAATATCTCTTTTTGAATAAAACTGAAAAGTTTTAAGTCCTTTTTCCTATTGGAGATATACACATTGAGTTTTGAAGCATATTTTAGGCACTAACACCTGAATATTCGAACACTACCTTACTATGGGAGCGCCTCAAACATTGCCCTGCCTGTCGCATTAAATGTCAAACAGTATCAGTATTCGGGCGTAAGTTGTGTATTCGAACATAGAACCCAAAAAAAAATAAAAAAAAATAAAGTTGCCTGTGGATTTATCTCCATTTGAATGGAAGCTCTTCAGTTGTACTATGCTGTTACTTACTTTTATGCTCTTGGCAATTTTGTCTCTACTGTAGCTTTTCTCCATATCCCCTGTTTCTGCATTCCAGATTTGCAAATCATTTGACTGTGTGGTACATCCAACATGTTTTGAATCAAGCCAGGTCACTTTCTCCACAGAGTTTTCTACATTCAGTGAGAATGTTAGTGCATCATCTTCCGTCTGCTCTAACACATTAAACACATTTATCAAGCCATCTATTGAGCCTGTAACTAGTAACTCATTCTTTTCTTTGTGGAATTTGACCTGCAATGTATAAAAGTATTAGTTTTGTTATATCATAGTAATTAATAGACCAGCAAAGCAGACAAATCTTACAGTTTCACAAGTTTAATCCATTAGCTCTCCCCCGCGGACCTCTGAGGAGTTCAGACGTGTATAACTGAGCCTTTTTTCGCTTTTTTATCCGAATAAATTGCAAATTTTACAACATTAAATCGAGTAGCAAAAATAGGAGTGCATAAACGTAGGAAGATATTTCTACAAAGACGACGCTCCTGGTCTACCGCCGCCGTCGCAGCGATTCGTCCGTGTTTCTCCCCGTGCGACTCGCAGGAGCCCACCGCCGCCATCGCAACGAAACAAACCAGCGCGTGAGCAACGACAGCGCCCCGCCCCTACCACCGACGGCTCCAACCGCGTGAGTGACAACAAGGCCCCGCCCCGCCCATCCACTGGCGGCTACCAACAGGCGCCGTTTTGTGCAGCACTGGAAGGAGGTACGTAACTGTGCTCCTGGTACCTCATAACAGCGACGTACACACTAGGCTCGCTGACACATCCTCGCACCTCTGCTGTCCTAGTACAAACGATATCCAAAGAAGTGTTATAGGGCTGTAACTTTGGTTTAAGATGACTAAAACTAAGCGGACTCCAACCTCCTCACCACTTTCTTCCACTAGCAAAGATACGAACAACGCCGCTTCTACGCACGAACTCCCAACTGAAGTGACGAACATTTCAGAGCGGAAAAAAAGGAAACACGATGGAGAAGGCAGCGATATCACTAACATCCTAAAAGAAATGTTCACCGCCTTTTCTCAGGAACAGCAAAAACGTTTTGAAGATTTACAAATTACAATAAATAAAATAAATGAACAAAACCTTGAATTTAAAAAAAGTTTAGAGTACATGTCAGAAAAGTATGATGATTTTATTACGAAATTTTCATTACTAGAGAAGGAGAGAGAGCAAAATAAAAAAACCATTTGTGAGTTAGAAGATAAAATTGAGTATATGGAACGCAAGACCCGCGCGGCAGGAATTGAAATCAGGAATTTACCTAAAACATTTGGTGAAACTAAGGAATCGCTTTGTAAGCTAGTTGTAGGCTTGGGCTCAGTCTTGGAAGTGGAAATTGATCTATCAAATATAAGATATCTATCGGTATAATTTAAAAGATGCCTCTAGTCCAGTTTTTGTAGACTTTTCCTCGGTCATTATGAAGGAAAAAATTATCAGGAATTTAAAAACCTTCAATAAGTCAAAGCCAAAAGGAGAAAAATTAAACACTAAACACTTCAACCCTGATTTACCACATAAGCCGATATATGTAACAGAATCTTTAACCCCCCGAACCCAAAGATTATTTTATCAAGCCAGGATGTTCCAAAAGGATTATAACTACGCTTTTTGCTGGACAGTAAATGGAGTCATTTACCTTCGTAAAAATGAACAAACATCACAGATACGTATTAACTCATTATCTGACTTAAATAAATTGAGACCCGCAAACTGACTAGATGTAGTAACTAGAGCTATTTGTTTATTTTTTTTAATAATGTGTCAGATTTGTGTCTATGTAATGATTTTTGATTTATTTTACTTAAACCCTGTGCTTGAAAAATATCCGAAAATGCTGTGTATAATCATTTGTATTTTTTCACTCAATGTCACACTTACATTTTATACAAATTTACGTTACTTTAAACGAAAGAAAAACAATTATTTACTACGCACAGATTTTAATTGGTTGGTATTAATGTTTGTTTTAATTTTATGCATGCTATTTTCATACTTTACTAAAACAACTATTATTTATAACATACTACACTCATCAATTTGTTTTAATATTGTAAAAAAATACCGAATATTATTTTTTTCTAATGTAATATATTTTTCAATCAATACCATATTCTTAATTAATATAATCTATAATTTTACCTGTTTAATAATATCTTCTTATGAGCTTTATAATATTACAATGTTTTTAAACTATGAACTATTTTGTTTACAACACTATGAAATTAAAAAATATCGATTTAAAGTATTCATTAAACAAAGATACTTCTCGGGAATGCCTTTTAAATTAGATTATAACCATGTATGGGTTAAATTAATTAATTGGAGTAATTTAGGTGAATTAATGAAATAAAATGTTGCCGTTACTATCAGATCTATCACAATCAATAGATGAAATTGCAATTGCCGACTCGCTACAATGCGAACCAGAGGACTGTCATAAACTCATGCCTAACCAGTCAACCCAATTGTCATGTTTTACGCTAAATATTCGAAGTATAAATCGCAATTTTTCTGAACTGGAAATACTGTTAAGTAGAGTCAAAGTCAAGTGTGATCTCTTGATACTCACAGAATGCTGGCTGTCTAAAAATTCAGTTATTCCAAATCTGTCTGGCTATAGATCAGCAACCACTAGGAATAATATAAAACAAAATGATGGTGTCATTATTTACTATAAAGAAAGTCTCAATATTGTATTTGACGAACCCGATTTTCAGGACGGAAACTGTTTGCTTGCCTTCTTAGACGGTCACACTGCCATAATAGCTATATATAGGTCGCCATCTAATACCAATATAGACCAATTTTTGACATCACTAAATTCAGTTTTATTGAAATGTACTAGTAATAAAAATATAATTTTAATTGGGGATATCAACATTGCAATAAACCGAGATAAAATTGAGTTGGGTGGCGAACGGTATTTAAATCTACTGGCTTTGCATGGACTCTTACCAGCTCATACTTTAGTAACTCGTAGGGATAGCGGTACATGCTTGGACCGTGTCCATCGTTCCAGCAGCGCCACGGTCTCCGATTTGCTTGAAAAAAATACACCATGCAGGCCAATTTTTTACCAGTCGGGAAAAAATACGATTGATTTTTTCCCCCCACTGGATCCGAGGATATACGGGGATTTCTGTGGCGCTGCTGGAACGACGTCGTCCTGGCAGCGCCCCGCTATTTCTCATTAATTACAAAAGCTATAATAAATCTAATAAGACACATATTTTTGGCTTTTTTTTCCATTTCACATAAGCTAATGTCCACCTGTAAATGTCGACAGATTCAGGAGTAATCGTAGGTCACTTGGGGCGCTGCTGGGACGACGTCGTCCCAGCAGCGCCACGGCCGAATCTCAGCAATTCGATTTTTTTACTGAAAACAGTGTGCCTGTATATTTAGTTCCTTCATCATAGGGTACGGAAAAAATTGAATTTCTACATTTCATCATGGAATAATGATTTTATAGGCATCGAAAAATTATAACCTCAAAAAAATTTTTTTTTGCTCTAACGCCTTTAATTGATGTATTAAATAGCATTTGCGCATTCTTTTATCTTCCTATAAAGGGAAAAAAATAAACCACTCTCGCAGCATTAACTATTCCAGAGAAATCCTAGGTTTAGATTGTGTTCCTACATTTAGGCATCGTTCCAGCAGCGCCACACCCAGTACAGCATGATCCAGGGCACCTGTCACCAAACTGAGCATGCCAATATTTACTACTACCATAGCGAACACGGGAAAAAATCTGATAACGAGTATAACACAGCGAATTTCCGAGAAATAAGCCTTTGATTCAATATGCCATACAATTGGTACATTCGAGTAGAAAAGTTTTATTTAAATTCTTTTTAGTGCCATAAACTTGGGGGCTTTAAGCCCCCAGTACAGGCTGTCCGATCATGTTGGCCGACCATGATGGGCCATCGTGTACAGGGGCGGTTTGCGTGTGATTGCCGTCTGCGAGCAACGCAAACCGCCCCTGTACACGATGGCCCATCATGGTCGGCCAACATGATCGGCCATCCTGTACTGGGGGCTTCATACTTCATGTTTACCGGGCTTGTCAAGCATTGCATTGTATCATTGGGGCACAATATCGGTATCGCTATGCGGATCGCAGCTCAGCATTATTATGGTGCAAATAATGCAATGCAAGCAAAGTAATATCACAGTTTAAGCAATCTTTCTATACAGTTGGACGACGCCCTTGAAGTTGGGCGATGCCGACGCCTGTATAGGTATTTACGTAAGTACGTAAGGGTTGTCACTTTAAAATGTGACGGTGGACCTTTAACGACCCCGGGTAGGTACATTGGTATTGCGATATTAAATTAATAAAATAATTTAATAATGCAAATGCAATGTCAAAAATATTAAAAAATTCAAGATGGCGGCCGACTTTTTTGTTTGTAGGCTGATTTCGATGAAACTCGGTTTTTGGTACTATTCTGACAAGAAAACAGCAACGCAATGTCAAAAAAATTAAAATCCAAGATGGCGGTCAACTTTTTAGTTTGTGGGCCGATTTCGATAAAACTCGATTTCTGCCCCCCTAGCATGACCAACAAAATGGGATATGATATGATAAGTTATCCGGTTTAACTGTCAAAAGACTATGGGTTTTGACGTTTGAATGTCGATAAGTCGCTTTATCATTCGATACATATCGCGTATTGGGTGGTCATGCTAGGCTTAATGGTACTATTTTGACAAGAAAACAGCAACGCAATGTTAAAAATATAAAGAAATCCAAGATGGCGGCCAACTTTTTTGTTTGTAAGCCGATTTGTTTCTGGTACTATTTTGACAAGAAAACAGCAACGCAGTGTTAAAAATATTAAAAAATCGAAGATGGCGGCCAACTTTTTTGTTTGCAGGCCGATTTCGATGAAAATCAGTTTCTGTTTCTATTTTGACAAGAAAACAGACACGCAATGTTAAAAATAGAAAGAAATTCAAGATGGTGGCCAACTTTTTTGTTTGTAAGCCGATTTTGATGAAACTTAGTTTCTGGTACTCATTTTGACAAGAAAACAGCAACGCAATGTTAAAAATATAAAAATTCAAGATGGCGGCCAAATTTTTTATTTGCTGGCCGATTTCGATGAAATTCAGTTTCTGGTACTATTTTGACAAGAAAACAGCAACGAAATGTTAAACATATTAAAAATCCAAGATGGCGTCCGACTTTTTAGTTTGTGGGCCGATTTTGATAAAACTCAGTTTCTGGTTCTATTTTGACAAGAAAACAGCAACGCAATGTTAAAAGTATTAAAAAATCCAAGATGGCGGCCAAATTTTTGTTTGTGGGCCGTTTTTGATAAAACTCGGTTATTTATACTATTTTGACAAGAAAACCGTTCTTAACACAATGTAAAAAAATACAAATGGTCAAGATGGTGGCCGTTTTTTGTTTTTGTTTCTCTCTTTTCGCTTATTAAAATGTAACAGGTTTTTATTTGAAAGCTTGAGACAGAGTCAAGTATCATCATCATCATGTCAAGTAAAAGATTTAACTAATTATTAATTTGCTTTAACACAAGCACAGTAAATTACGACGTAACATCCTTCGTAATTTACTGTGTTTTTGACAGCTGTAAATACTATTAAAAAAAAAAAAATATAAGTAAATAAAATAATAATTTATATTAAGTTACAGAGTTTAAAAAAAATTATGATGATTTTGATATATAGACGAAGGCGCTTCAAAGGTTAAGAAATATTAATCGGCTTATTTCCAATCTGAATATTTTTCTTTAACAAAACTTCAACCCATTCAAACGTCAGGAGTAGATCAAATTTACCTTGCAAAATTTCATGGCAGACAGACAGACAGATACAATTATAGGTGAAACTAAATAAAACATATAATATATTTTATTTTGATACTTCTAAAATGCTTACCATAATTATTTATTTTATTTTATTTCGCAATACACCAAAATGTACCTGCCGCATTTTAATTTTGTTACAACCCTTCCGTAGTTACGGAAATACCTATACAGACGTCGGTATCGCCTAACTTCAAGGGCGTTGGCCTAAACAAAACATTGGTTATACTGTGGTAATTGTAACATTTATGTATATATAATTTAGCGTTGCTGTTGCCTTGTCAAAATAGTACCAAAAATCAAGTTTGATCTAAATCGGCTTACAAATTAAAAAGTTGGCTGCCACTTTGATTTTTTTTTATTTTTTTGACATTGCGTTGCTGTTTTCTTGTCAAAATAGAACCAGAAACTAAGTTTGATCAAAATCGGCTTACAAACAAAAAAGTTGGCCGCCATCTTGGATTTCTAATATTGCGTTGTTGTTTGCTTGTCAAAATAGAACCAGAAACTGAGTTTCATCGAAATCAGCCTGCAAACAAAAAAGTTGGCCGCCATCTTGGATTTTTTATACTTTTAACATTGCGTTGTTGTTTTCTTGTCAAAATAGTACCAGAAACTAAGTTTCATCAAAATCGGCTTACAAAAAAAAAGTTGGCCGCCATCTTGGTTTATTTTTATTTTTGACATTGCTTTGTTATTTTCTTGTCAAAATTGTACTAAAAACCAAGTTTCATCAAAATCGGCTCACAAACTAAAAAAGTTGGCCGCCATCTTGGATTTTTAATATTTTTAACATTGCGTTGCTGTTTTCTTATCAAAATAGTACCAGAAACTGAGTTTCATCGAAATCAGCCTGCAAACAAAAAAGTTGGCCGCCATCTTGGATTTTTTATACTTTTAACATTGCGTTGTTGTTTTCTTGTCAAAATAGTACCAGAAACTAAGTTTCATCAAAATCGGCTTACAAAAAAAAAGTTGGCCGCCATCTTGGTTTATTTTTATTTTTGACATTGCTTTGTTATTTTCTTGTCAAAATTGTACTAAAAACCAAGTTTCATCAAAATCGGCTCACAAACAAAAAAGTTGGCCGCCATCTTGGATTTTTAATATTTTTAACATTGCGTTGCTGTTTTCTTGTCAAAATAGTACCAGAAACTGAGTTTCATCGAAATCGGCCTGCTAACAAAAAAGTTGGCCGCCATTTTGGATTTTTAATATTTTTAACATTGCGTTGTTGTTTTCGTTTCAAAATAGTACTAGAAACTAAATTTCATCAAAATCGGCCTACCATAAAAAAGTTTGCCGCCATCTTGTTTTTTTTTTTTATTTTTGACATTGTGTTGTTGTTTTCTTGTCAAAATTGTACTAAAAACCAAGTTTCATCAAAGTCCGCAAACAAAAATGTTGGCCGCCATCTTGGATTTTGGAAATTGCCTTTTTTTAATAAGCAAGATGAAGATTTGCACGCACTCACACTACATGTCGTATGCACCATAATATTATTAAAAAAAAAATTATAACGATAAAGACGTGATAGCCCTGGAAGACTTGTCCCGAGTTACTATGAACGGCGTTGTATGTAACTCGGGACAACCACTCCCCCGTCTCACCCCGCAAGCCCCGCACGATTGACCTGTCTAGACGTCTCCGTCGGCCTACTGTATGAAAAGTTAACTGTGGTAATATTAACGTAATAAAGACCGTACGAGCCAAAAAAAACGTTGGCCATTTGTTTCCACATGCCATAGAGAAAGGTTAACCTATGGAGTGTAGGATAGAAGCATGATAGAAGTGGGTAAACCACATCATCCATCATAGCCTGACAAGGAATAGAGTCTAATTTTCTAGCGTAAGCTACATTGTCATAAAAAATATCTGATGCGGTTTTTCTTGAGCTTTATTCCAATAGCATAAACATCTTTTTGCTTTGCACAAATGAGCTGCTATTCCAACCATGCCAAATTTTACAGACTGTAGTGTCATATAGTGACATGACAATTTACTGTGCTTGTGTTAAAGCAAATTAATAATTAGTTAAATCTTTTACTTGACATGATGATGATGATACTTGACTCTGTCTCAAGCTTTCAAATAAAAACCTGTTACATTTTAATAAGCGAAAAGAGAGAAACAAAAACAAAAAACGGCCACCATCTTGACCATTTGTATTTTTTTACATTGTGTTAGGAACGGTTTTCTTGTCAAAATAGTATAAATAACCGAGTTTTATCAAAAACGGCCCACAAACAAAAAAGTTGGCCGCCATCTTGGATTTTTTAATACTTTTAACATTGCGTTGCTGTTTTCTTGTCAAAATAGAAGCAGAAACTGAGTTTTATCAAAATCGGCCCACAAACAAAAAAGTCGGACGCCATCTTGGATTTTTAATATGTTTAACATTTCGTTGCTGTTTTCTTGTCAAAATAGTACCAGAAACTGAATTTCATCGAAATCGGCCAGCAAATAAAAAATTTGGCCGCCATCTTGAATTTTTATATTTTACAAGCTTTTATTTAACTTGCAGTGTATGTATGTATGCATGTCCGTTCGTCAAATCTTGCGAGCTAAATTTGACCCACTTTCCAATGTCCGATTGAGCTGAAATTTGGAATTTACCTTTAGTTCCGATGACAATGCAATTAAATATATAATCAGTATAGTTATCAATTCAGAATTCTTGCAAATTTTCAAGTACTATATTCTTGTTTTGTTGTGATGGTTACTTGACACGTGCTTGACCAAAGCCATCTTCTATCTCACTCGTTGCACTTGTAACAAGCCATGCTCCTTGGAAAAGCGGCAACGTTGCAGTTGATTACGTCAACGTGTTCTGTTCCGGTGGCCAAAACTGGAACTAACGTGTTTTGTTCATAATGTTATTTTACTGTCAAGTAGCACTGTCCAACCAGCGCTGCTGTCACCGGAACAGAAAAGATTGTTGATCTATACACTTTACTCTTTGTTCTATATAAACAAACAATCGTGTAGTGTTGCCAGGTTAGGCGATAACTCTCAAATTATGTGGAAGTAAAAATCAACGAACACTCAAAAAACAGTATAGAGGTAAATGCTTGGAACACAATCTCTGACTTTGTAACTTTGTTTGGGCTAATAAGGAGGTAAACATAGCAAAAGTCCCCGCCCGTAGCCCTTAATCCGGGGGGGGGGGGGGGGGGGGGGGCGGTTTGAAGGTCTCATTTTTTTTTCAACCCGATTTTAGGACAAACTAGTTTTTCCTAGGCCAAACTAGTTAATCGCGTTGACATTTCAGAGAGCGACTTTGCCTCGGAAGACCTGTAGATGTAGAACATGACACAAAAAAAAATAACCACCATTTTAACCAATCACGTGTTCTACAGGACTTCCGAGGCAAACTCGCTCTCTGAAATGTCAACGCGATGAACTAGTTTGGCCTAGGAAAAACTAGTTTGTCCTGAAATCTGGTTTGGCCGGTAAAATATATACAGTATTTTAAAAAACTTTTAGCCCAAACAAAGTTCCAAAGTCAAAAATTGTGTTCCAAACATTTCCCTCTATATCTCTTCGTTGACTAGGCTTAACTTGATATAATATATTAAAAAAAAATAACTTTCGCCGTAATTCAATTCACATCTTAGATTTCTGCGCGAACTGTTCATTTAAATAAAACACTTTCTCGGATTTTGCACGCATTTATTTAACAACTTGTTTAAATTTGCTTGTTACAAAATAAAAAGAAAAATTATTATTTTTGCACATTTTGGATATTTTTTTTATCTGGATGTGGCAAGTCGGAATACTCTTTGGTCATGTCAAGAAACGTTGCTGTTTGATTTTCTTGATTGCTGTTTGGGTGTTTTAATACAATATCTATTGTATAATTAGTGCATATAAATACGTGATCATTGTTGGAAATTACTTATGAAACCTTGGATCTCGAAAGATTTGGATTCCCGAAGGAGGAACACTGCGTCAGCGATGGATTCGTGCGATACCTCGAGCCGACTGGGAGCTTACAACATCGTGACTGTGATATAGTTAAAATAAAACAACCCTTAGTTATGTACGCGTATTATTTGATTTTAAGGCGCTATAATCAGGAATTCATCTCATCTCATGCATACAAGAAATTAGGATTACATTTTACTCCCTAAGGACTGAAGTGGTTATTTAGTCCCGCTTCGTCGGGCTATATTTGCGTACTTTTAGAGCATGAGAATTGAAAATTATTATTATTTCTATTAAAACATTAATTTAAAGTCCCTATACTTAGGCTTTTTCTCAATTACTTACTTAAAAAATTTACATTTAATTAAAAGTTTCCCTGTCAGTTACAGGCCACTCGAAATGGTTTTGAAGAATTTTTCGTCATTCTTTTGTGACAGGTACCTACCGTTAAATTTTTTTCAAATCCAAGACCTTTTTTTTGTTTATAGGTCTTTTTCTTTACAAGCCCGTTGCATTGGCAAATCCAGGTGATTTCTGTGGGTATTTGATAAGAAAAAGTGATGTGATACAAGGCCTTGTCCAGTGATGTGATACAAAGCCTTCGCCAAGGCCAGATTTGGTGTAGCTTTTTTGATTTTTTGATTTGATTTGATTTTGATATGGTACGAACGTGTGTAGCACGGATTACCTATAGACTAAGCTCCCGTTGTACGAAACCCTACCTCATAAGGTGGCAGCTCAAAAATGTAATGCAGTGATAGATACTACTTAGGAACACTGGATTTTAGTAGATTGCCGTCGAATATCCTGGAAGAACTTCTATTTTTGTTCGACTTCAAATCGCTATTTTGATCGAAAATTACATCATAAGGTGGCAGATAGAAACGTTTACGCATCGAAAGAGAGACATTTGAGCATAACAACCCGCATAGGTTGCCGGCCCAAACCCTGGCAGGTTTCAAGCGCCCGTCAGCACTCCAGTTAACTATGCTGCTGCCGCGAAAAGAGCGCCTGCGCCCTATGTTGCCGTACCGGGCCAAGATGACCAAGGTTTCACCGAGGTTCGGAACAAAAAGCGACATCGTCAGCGACCGACGCAAAACCAGTATGGTACCGCACCGACAGGGCCCAACTTCCTGCTGCGAGCTGCCATACCGACGACCGCCGTATACTTGTCCCGTCTCCACCACACCATCACTGCGGGGGACGTGACAGAGTATATCAAGAAGAAGAGCAACTTTTGCTTGAGAGTGCAGGCTTTGGAATCGCGCCACAATACTAATTTCAAGTCGTTTGTGGTGCGCGTCCCGACAGCGAAGCTGGAAACTTTCTTGAAGGAGGATTTCTGGCCGCAGGGGGTGGTTTACCGGCGCTTCCGGGGGACGTTGCCATATGCCACCGATTCAACACCGAGAGCTGTTACTTAATTTTATCTTACTAACCTAGTGCTACATTTATATACTAACAAAATTGTGTTATATAATCTATATATGTTAGTCTATAAGGTATTTATTATATGGGCCTGATATTGTGAAATATTGTAAGTTGCCTGAAATAAATGATTTATTTATTTATTTATTTATTTATTCAAGGTCAGCCAAGTTTTATGAGCCCCAAAAATGGGATAAATTACCTCATCAGGTGGCACGCTAAAACTGATGCAGATCGATTGCCCTAGACATGCCATTCATTAATATATAGGGTTGTCTGCCTTCAGCTTGGCAGTTTTTCTGGTCAGCCACCTCGAACAATGTATTACAAAATCTTAGAATAACGAGAAAATGCTATGGTGCAGGGTATAATTTAGTAAAAATCGTGATATCAACTTAAACTCGACGTACTAACAGACTTGCGTCTTATGGTGTTGAAATAATAGGGTAAATGTACCAGTTTTGGTCATTTCTCATCGGTACCTATATCTTTAAATATTGAAAAAGTCAACATCGCCTTTTACGTTTAACGTGATATAAGTAGTGTAACGGGCAATTTTGTGCTGTATAACCATATTTATTATGTTCACTTCAAATCACAGGTGATGATTTTTATGAGTTGAGTTTATTTTTATGTTTTACTAGCTTTCTGCCTCGCGGCTTTTTCCGTGGTAAAATGTACCTACCATATGTGCTATTCTGGTATCTAAGCTATATCACAGTAACGTTTCATCCGGATCCGTTCTCTAGTTTTTGCTTGAAGACGTAAGAAACTGATGCAGATCGATTGCCTTAGACATGAAATGCAGTTTTTCTGGTCAGCCACCTCGAACAATGTATTACAAAATCTTAGAATAACGAAATTCTTGTATAGATGCTATGGTTCAGGGTATAATTTAGTATAAATCGTGATATCAACTTAAAGTCGACGTACAGACTTGCGTCTTATGGTGTTGAAATATTAGGGTAAATGTACCAGTTTTGGTCATTTCTCATAAGCATATCTTCAAATATTGATAAAAGTGATGTTGCCTTTTAAGTTCAACGTGATATAGTTAGCAAGCAATTTTGGTTTGCAATTTATTATGCAGAAATAATATGAAATAATTAATCGTTAATCAACTTTGTTTCAAAAATGGGAAACGTCCTGCAGCTATCTTAAAACTATCTATCCACACTAGGACAGTACGTTTAACTTTTTTTGATACTTATCTATATATATAAAACTCTTGCGTTACTGACTGACTGATAGACAACGCACAGGCGAAACTACTGGGCGTAAGAAGCTGAAATTCAGCATGTATGTTCCTTGGGGAGTGAAAGGTAAGGAGTGGAAGGTGAGGAAGGAAAGCAATAAAAGAGGATTTTTAGAAATTTTTCCTCTAAGGGTGTAAAAAGGGGGGTCCACACTGTTGTATGTTACTGGCTAATTAAAATTTGAATTTATATTTCTTTTACTCATATTGTATTCTGATTGACACTTCAATAAATAAAGTCAAATACAACACACACAGACGAAGTCGCGAGCGGAGCGATAGTTATATAGGTATATACAAGAAGATGAATAGAATTGCATATTCACTTCATTTTTTTTCAAAGTACACGTACAAACATAAAAGAAATACAAAGTTACTTACACACTATTTTAGGGTTCCGTGCCCAAAGGGTGTAAACGGGACCTTATTACTAAGACTCCGCTATCCGTCTGCTCCAACATCATCTGAGGGACTCCTCATCACCACGTGAAGCAAATTGGTCTCACCAGAACAAAACAAATGAGCCCAAACTTGAGGGGTTTCATAGTGGTCATTAGAAGTACCATTGGCTTCCTCCCTGCTCCAATATCAGACCCTCACCACCAAGTGCAGCGAATAGGTCTCATCAGAACGAAACAAATAAGCCAAAACTCGAGGGGTTTCCTAGTGGTCATTAGAAGTACCATTGGCTTTCTCCCTGCTCCAACATCAGACCCTCACCAAGTGCAGCGAAATAGGTCTCATCAGAACGAAACAAATGAGCTCAAACTCGAGGGGTTTCCTAGTGGTCATTAAGAAGTGCCACTGGCTTCCTCCCTGCCCCATCATCAGACCCTCACCAGCAAGTGTAGCGAATAGGTCTCATAAGCACGAAACAAATAAGCCCAAACTCGAGGGGTTTTCGAAGCAGCCATTGAAGAGTTCCATTGCCCACCTCTTGACTCCATCATCAGATCAGCTCAAAGGTATCAGATTATTAAATTGTCATTATATTCCTATAGACTTGCAGAGTTTCAAATCAATTCGACAATTAGAAGTAGGTTAAAATTGAATTCCAAGATTTTCTTACATTGTGACTTAGTTAGTTCCTTACATGTGAAGCTAATAAAAGCGTGTTAAAAAGCATAACCGAATGACAGTCCACGCACGCTACCGCCCGCCGCGTCTTGGCTACCTTCATCATAACATATTAAAAGCACAAAAATTAATGTTTACATTGTATTGCAATGTAGACCTACTGTGCCTTTGTAGACCTGGAGAAGGCCTACGATCGAGTCGAAAGGAATGAGCTATGGAAGGTGTTGTCTGAATACGGATTGGAGAGCAATGGAGCAATGGCTCTTCAATTTGTTTTTAGACCGTTGTATGAAAGGCCTGAGAGAACGTGACTGTGGAATTATGATGAAGGGGACCCAATTCAAGTGCCTCCTCTATGCTGACGACCAGGTAATACTTGCGTCTTCTGTGTGGGAGTTGTAGGAGATGTTGTCCGTTATGAATGATGATATTGTGAGAAAAGGGATGAAAGTAAATGTATGTAAGACGAAAGTGATGGTTTTTGAGTGAGATGAAGAAATGTCTGACTGTACGGTAATGATAAGTGGTCAGAAAGTGGAACAGGTGCGTGAGTTTGTATATTTGAGCAGTTTATTTACAAGGGATGGAAAGTGTGAGGAAGACATAGAAAGGCGAGTGAAGAAAGGGAATTCAGTGAACGGCGCTATACACTCAGTTAAGAGTAGCCAAATCGTATCTGAAAAGGCGCGAATGGCTATTCATAACGGAGTGCTGGTACCGACACTGTAGTATGGAAGTGACTCTTGGGTATGGCAGAAGAAGAATGAAATCAGAATAAATGCAGTAGAGATGCGATCGTTGAGGAAAATATGTGGAGTTAAATTGAGTGATAGAGTGAGCAATGATGTGATTCGTGAAAGGTGTGAGCTGAAAGATGATATAGTGACAAGAATTGAGAAAGGAATGCTACGGTGGTTTGGTCACTTAGAGAGGATGAATGAAAGCCAAATTACGAAAGAGATATATTGTGCGAATGTGGAAGGACTGGTTGCGCAAGGGCGTCCCTGAAAAACCTACACGGACCAAATAGGAGGTGTACTAAAAAAGTCTGGTGTACGCAGTGACAAAAATCGCCGGGCATGTATGAAAAGATTGATGGATGTGAATGAAGCGAAAGAAGTGTGCAAGGATCGTAGCAGGTGGGAAATAGGCGTGAGTATATGTATGCATGTATGTATGTATTGCAAATAACATTGTATACATTTTATTGAAATTAATACACATTTTTCAAAATAGTGAAAACTGCTACAGTTTTATAAGTGTATACATATGAAAGAAAAAATCAAAGTAATCATTGTTAAACTTGTAATGATACTATATTGTTTACATTTTTGTGAAATCACATCGTTTACTAATTATTGTAATGAGCGATTTTCTGAGAAGCCATTTAAAAAAAAAAAGCTTCCAATTGCTTCACTAGATGGCGTTGAATAAGTATGTACATGTCTTTGGTATATTTTGGTATGAAACATATTTAAATTAATTACTTTTTAAAAACCCAAAGGAAACTAATAATATATTAAATAAGTACTACTGTGAGGAACGGAAACGAAATAGGTAAATTTAAAGATTTAGGTAAATAAATAACATCTGTCTGACGTTCCGTTTTACGTAAAAAAGTCGCGTCAAAGTAAAATTTATAACGTTCCGTTCCTTCTAACTGCATAGGTGGGACAGCTCCATCTAGTAGCTGAGCTTTCAGAAAATCGCCCATTCATAGTGGCTTCATATTTTTGATTTTGAAAAATGTGTACTTTATCGTATGCATTGCGAGAAACTCCGATGGTTACTTGATAAGATGACTATTTGTTATTGAAATTTTCAGAGTGTATATTTATTCGAAATTCTGTCCATGTATACATTTCATTGCACGTGACTGTACGTCACTTGGGTTGACACTTAAGAATGTTTTTTTTGTTGAATGTGTCTCATAAAATATAATTGCGAAACTGTGTTTGTTTGTCTGTTTCTTACGTCTTCAAGCAAAAACTAGAGAACGGATCTGGATGAAAAGTTACTGTGTTATAGCTTAGATACCAGAATAGTACATATGGTAGGTACATTTTACCACGGAAAAAATCACGGGGCAGAAAGCTAGTAAAACATAAAAATAAACTCAACTCATAAAAATCATCGCCTGTGATTTGAAGTGAACATAATAAATATTGTTATACAGCACAAAATTGCCCGGTATACTTCCTATATCACGTTGACCGTAAAAAGCAACATTACTTTTTTCAATATTTAAAGATATAGGTACCTATGAGAAATGACCAACACTGGTACATTTACCCTATTATTTCAACACTATAATACGCAAGTCTGTTGGTAAGTCGAGTTTAAGTTGATATCACGATTTTTACTATATTATACCCTGAACCATAGCATATATTATTCAAGAATTTCTCGTTATTCCAAGTTTTTTTAATACATTGTTCGAGGTGGCTGACCAGAAAAACTGCCAAGCTGTAGGCAGGCAACCCTATATATTAATGAATGGCATGTCTAGGGCAATCGATCTGCATCAGTTTCAGCGTGCCACCTGATGAGGTAATTTATCCCATTTTTGGGGCTCATAAAACTTGGCTGACCTTGAAACCTGCCAGGGTTTGGGCCGGCAACCTATGCGGGTTGTTATGTCCAACTGTGTCTCTTTCGATGCGTAAACGTTTCGATCTGCCACCTTATGATGTAATTTTCGATCAAAATAGCGATTTGAAGACGAACAAAAATAGAAGTTCTTCCAGGATATTCGACGGCAACCTACTAAAATCCAGTGTTCCTAAGTAGTATCTATCACTGCATTACATTTTTGAGCTGCCACCTTATGAGGTAGGGTTTCGTACAACGGGAGCTTAGTCTACTATATTTGCTTTACAGCAAAGTTCGTCCGCACCAAATCGGCGGTTAGGTCTGGTCTGGACGTGTGTAGCGGCTATAAGAACTAACGAACGAACTTTAAAAAGAAGCAAAAAACGCGAAGTTGCTTTAATCAGACCCTACTAGGTGTCACTTTACTACATAGTACCTATATCACTACATAGTATAAAACAAAGTCGCTTTCTCTGTCCCTATGTCCCTTTGTATCCTTAAATCTTTGAAACTACGCAACGGATTTTGATGCGTTTTTTTTAATAGATAGAGTGATTCAAGAGGAAGGTTTATATGTACTTTTTATCCCGATATTCCCACGGGAACGGGAACCACGCGGGTGAAACCGCGGGCGGCCGCTAGTTGCACATAAATAGTTCACTAAAGTCAACGACAGATGGCTCCAAGTTAAGGCGATACTCGGAAAAATTATGCTGAAGCGAGATAGCAATGAGAAAACGTCGCACGTGGGAGTGAGACCGATTTTGCAGATTAGGCAAAAAAAACACAAAATCACTTCGTATTAAAAAACTATAGCGATTTTTAAAAAACGCATCTATACGATCCTCAATATTATTAGTGTCCACTAATTAAACCAATTTCCAATAGTGTAAGTAACCCCATTTAAGAATAATCTTCACTTTTCGAATTTTTTAGGGGTCTTTTCAAAAAGAAAAAGTGTCGAGGCAAAATCATAAAATCGTGTTTTTGAAACTATACGATTCTAGATAAAGGTATGAAGAAATATATATCTTATTACCAGATTTGTAACAACTGTAACCGTCCTATAGTTTTAAATCAAAAAGTCCATATTTTTCCGAGTAGCGCCTTAATACAACCATAGTCTACCTACAGAAAAGAAATATCCTTTTTTTCTTTATGTAAGTACTATGTTTATCAACTTTGATAGAAACTTAAATGTGTCTTGTTCTTTAGTATTTATTTTTTAAATACTTACTAAAATTTACAACTGAAAATCAGCGTTTGCTTGCGTTGCAAGACAAGTAATATGACGCTGAGCTGCGACCATTGAGTAGGTACTGCTGCGGCACGGCACACACACATTTTTATTTGGAACTTTTTGTCTTATTGAGTCTAATTTGTGTTTTCTATTCTTGTTCGTAATACAGTGCTACCTTCTCTTATACCTATGTGAATATGCCTTGTATTTAATGAAAACTTATGTGTGTGTCTATAGTAAGAATCTACAATCTCTATTTGGTGGTAAAATATATATAAGGTCCTTCCTAAATAGTGCACATAATTTTAAGGGGTCAATGTACTCACGCATACAAAGAGTTATTACTATGGTACCAACATTGGAAACGCGAAAAAAAAAATCAGCTGTTCCATAGAAAACTTTAAATCGAATAGATCAAAATGTATAGAACAGCTGATTTTTTTTCTGAAAAACTGAAACATGTCCAATAACTAAAAATACAAAAATAAATTATATTTAAAAAAACCTTTTATTTAAAATCAAGCTTTTATTCAAATGTCCTAAAAATAATAAAATAAACTGTGTATCAAGTCAAATCCAACAAACTTATTACATTAAACAATTTATATGTTTTAAAAGCTTGTCGCGAGATTTTATTGTTACTGGGCTTGCACTAAACACAAATGCTTTAACTTATATTTGACATATGAAATTAAAGCGACAAGCTTTTAAAACATATAAATTGTTTAATGTAATAAGTTTGTTGGATTTGACTTGATACACAGTTTATTTTATTATTTTTAGGACATTTGAATAAAAGCTTGATTTTAAATAAAAGGTTTTTTTAAATATAATTTTTAACATTGCGTTGCTGTTTTCTTGTCAAAATAGGTACCAGAAAGTTGGCCACCATCTTGGATTTCTTTCTATTTTTAACATTGCGTGTCTGTTTTCTTGTCAAAATAGAAACAGAAACTGTGTTTCATCGAAATCGGCCTGCAAACAAAAAAGTTGGCCGCCATCTTCGATTTTCTAATATTTTTAACACTGCGTTGCTGTTTTCTTGTCAAAATAGTACCAGAAACAAATCGGCTTACAAACAAAAAAGTTGGCCGCCATCTTGGATTTCTTTATATTTTTAACATTGCGTTGCTGTTTTCTTGTCAAAATAGTACCATTAAGCCTAGCATGAACACCCAAAACGCGATATGTATCGATTGATAAAGCGACTTATCGACATTTAAACGTCAAAACCCATAGTCTTTTGACAGTTAAACCGGATAACTTATCATATCATATCCCATTTTGTTGGTCATGCTAGGGGGGCAGAAATCGAGTTTTATCGAAATCGGCCCACAAACTAAAAAGTTGACCGCCATCTTGGATTTTAATTTTTTTGACATTGCGTTGCTGTTTTCTTGTCAGAATAGTACCAAAAACCGAGTTTCATCGAAATCAGCCTACAAACAAAAAAGTCGGCCGCCATCTTGAATTTTTTAATATTTTTGACATTGCATTTGCATTATTAAATTATTTTATTAATTTAATATCGCAATACCAATGTACCTACCCGGGGTCGTTAAAGGTCCACCGTCACATTTTAAAGTGACAACCCTTACGTACTTACGTAAATACCTATACAGGCGTCGGCATCGCCCAACTTCAAGGGCGTCGTCCAACTGTATAGAAAGATTGCTTAAACTGTGATATTACTTTGCTTGCATTGCATTATTTGCACCATAATAATGCTGAGCTGCGATCCGCATAGCGATACCGATATTGTGCCCCAATGATGCAATGCAATGCTTGACAAGCCCGGTAAACATGAAGTATGAAGCCCCCAGTACAGGATGGCCGATCATGTTGGCCGACCATGATGGGCCATCGTGTACAGGGGCGGTTTGCGTTGCTCGCAGACGGCAATCACACGCAAACCGCCCCTGTACACGATGGCCCATCATGGTCGGCCAACATGATCGGACAGCCTGTACTGGGGGCTTAAAGCCCCCAAGTTTGTGGCACTAAAAAGAATTTAAATAAAACTTTTCTACTCGAATGTACCAATTGTATGGCATATTGAATCAAAGGCTTATTTCTCGGAAATTCGCTGTGTTATACTCGTTATCAGATTTTTTCCCGTGTTCGCTATGGTAGTAGTAAATATTGGCATGCTCAGTTTGGTGACAGGTGCCCTGGATCATGCTGTACTGGGTGTGGCGCTGCTGGAACGATGCCTAAATGTATGAACACAATCTAAACCTAGGATTTCTCTGGAATAGTTAATGCTGCGAGAGTGGTTTATTTTTTTCCCTTTATAGGAAGATAAAAGAATGCGCAAATGCTATTTAATACATCAATTAAAGGCGTTAGAGCAAAAAAAATTTTTTTTGAGGTTATAATTTTTCGATGCCTATAAAATCATTATTCCATGATGAAATGTAGAAATTCAATTTTTTCCGTACCCAATGATGAAGGAAGTAAATATACAGGCACACTGTTTTCAGTAAAAAAATCGAATTGCTTAGATTCGGCCGTGGCGCTGCTGGGACGACGTCGTCCCAGCAGCGCCCCAAGTGACCTACGATTACTCCTGAATCTGTCGACATTTACAGGTGGACATTAGCTTATGTGAAATGGAAAAAAAAGGAAAAAATATGTGTCTTATTAGATTTATTATAGCTTTTGTAATTAATGAGAAATAGCGGGGCGCTGCCAGGACGACGTCGTTCCAGCAGCGCCACAGAAATCCCCGTATATCCTCGGATCCAGTGGGGGGAAAAAATCAATCGTATTTTTTCCCGACTGGTAAAAAATTGGCCTGCATGGTGTATTTTTTTCAAGCAAATCGGAGACCGTGGCGCTGCTGGAACGATGGACACGCTTGGACCATGTTATGCTAAAGACGCGAAATCGTACTCTTGTTTTAGTTCCACGTACAAACTTAACTGATCATGACCCTGTTATAATGACAATGAACTTTAAAAAATGTAGACAATCGATAGCTTCTTACAAATACAATATGGATTACACTTCACTAGAAAGAGATATCTCAAATATTGATTTGACTCCCATCTATGACTCCACGGACCCTGAATCAGCTTTGAGTTACTTTGTCAATAAAATAAAATTAGCAATTGAAAAGAACTCCAGCCAAGTAAAAGTTTCTAGACGAAATCACACAATTAAACCCTGGATCACACCCGGGCTTTTGCGATGTATTAGAAATAGAGACAGATTACATTCAAAATTCAAATCATCTCCTGACAATTTTGTTTTAGAGGCAACTTATAAACGGTACAGAAACTTTTGTAATTCATTGCTAAAAAAAGTAAAAAGAGCTTATGAGCGAAATCTTGTACAGGATGCAAAAAATGACAACAAGAGGCTTTGGAGGACTATTAAAGATATAGCGCATATGAATAGCACTGACAATCATTGTAAAGAATTACTTATGACATCAGCGTCCCCTATCCAGTCTTTAAACAATATAAATAGCTTTTTTGTCGGTGTCGGAAAATCGTTAGCGGAAAAAATATTAAATAGTAACGATACCTCTTCTCATTCAAAGGAGCTCCATAAACATCCTACATCACGACTCCAGTCCTTTGTTTTGGAAGAGACGAGTGAGTTAGAGGTGGAGAAGCTGATTTTGGGATTAAAAAACGATTGCTCCGTGGGATGGGACAAGATTAGTAATAAAATCTTAAAAACCTATAAAGATTACTTTGTTGCGCCACTAACATTCATTTTTAATATTTGTATACAAAAAGGAGTTTTCCCCTCTTTTTTAAAAAAATCCGAGGTTCGCCCGATTTATAAAAATGGAGATAGATGTTGCATAAGCAACTATAGGCCTATATCTATATTGCCTTCTATATCCAAATTACTCGAAAAGATAATAAACGATAGACTTATGAGTTATCTCGAAAAAAAGCAGCTATTATCACCTAATCAGTTTGGTTTTCGCCGAGGAAAATCCACAGAGGAAGCGGTAAACTCTCTGACAGACAGTATCAGTGAATCCCTGGATCAAAGGAAAAAGGTTCTTGCTATTTACCTTGACTTAAAAAAAGCCTTTGATACGATTTCAATACCCAAACTATTAATTAAGCTTGAGAGACTGGGTATACGTGGTACACAGTTGAAGCTTTTAGAAAGTTATTTAACCGGACGATACCAGTGTGTGCGTGTTGGTGACCTTTCCAGTGTTGATCTTCCCATAAGCTATGGTATTCCACAGGGTAGCATTCTAGGTCCTACGCTGTTTCTAGTTTATTTAAATGATCTTTCTTCAATCAAACTGCCCCAAGGCCAGATAATTTCCTATGCTGACGACACAGCTTTGATTTTTGATGGGTTAACTTGGGGTGAGGTTTTTGCGGTTTCTCAGCATGGACTTAATTTGGTAAACGAATGGCTTAAAAATAATACATTGACTTTAAATGTCAGTAAAACAAAATATATGACTTTCAGTATTCGAGAAGACTTACAACTGGAAAATGACTACCGTATCATTCCACATAGCTGTCATATTGAAGGTAACTGCCATTGCCAACAATTAGAACGAGTCAATAATATTAAATATCTGGGTGTTATAATTGACCAAAAACTAAATTTCAAAGAACACATCAAGACTATCTGTGGCAGAGTACGTAAGCTTATATATCTTTTCAAAAATCTAAGACATGTCGCTGAACCTGAATTGATGAGACAAATATATTTGGCACTTTGTCAATCAATAATAATGTATTGTATCTCGACATGGGGAGGATCATCTAAAACTGCGTTAAAGAGCATAGAGTTAGCCCAGCGGGCAATTCTGAAAGTTGCAACATTTAAATCTATGTCCTTTTCAACAGAATTATTGTATGACTTTTGCGAAGTCTTAACTGTCCGACAATTATTTATTTTGAAATGTGTTCTATTGCAACACGAAAAGACTCCCTTTGACCTGTCCTATCTATCTAAAAGGCGGAGGAAACGTAATGTCTGTAAAAGCGAACCATGCAATACCACATTTAAAACTAAATTTTTAAAATTCGTAGGGCCATATGTGTATAATAAATTAAATAATATGCTGAATATATACCCACTCAATAAAAAACAGTGTAAAAAGATTGTACAAGATTACCTACAAAAGCTTTCTTACAACGAGACCGAAGAATTGTTAAAAATTATTTCCTAACAAACTAAGTTATACAGGGTAAATTTTTAATCAGTGCACAAATTTTTAAGATCGACTCAGAATCGGTAAGTGAACAACTTTCTCCTAGAAACATAGGTCGAAATATGACAAAAAATTTTTGACTCTTCATACAAATCGGACTGATCACGTGATCGATTTAGTATGGGAAGTCCAAAAAGTTTTGTCATATTTCGACCCATGTTTCTAGGAGAAAGTTGTTCACTTACCGATTCCGAGTTGATCCTAAAAATTTGTGCACTGGTCAAAAATTTATCCTGTATATATCTTATTTATTGATTTTCCCATTGAATGATGTATAATACACATAGTTTATCTAATATAATGTATATTCACAATTATTTATTATAATATAATCTGTAATTACTATTATTTTATTAATGAATTGAAATTCTCATTTTAAATTATAATTTTTTTTCAAAATAATCATTATACCTACTTACATCAATTTAATTTATCTTTTTATGTAAGTACAGTACTCATCCTCTCACACTCACACATTCACTCCCATATTATACAAAGAGAGGACACTTTACACACATTTTTAATTTTATTATATTAAATATCTTTTTGATTTAAATTTAAAACTTGATTTGAATAATTTTATTTAAGTATTAAGAGCTTTGTAACCTGTTTTAAGCGGAAAATGGTTAAGTTACTACATAGCCAAGAATAATTTTTGTTAGACTTAATGTAGGGAGGGCGCTGAGGGCCGAAATTCAGTTTCGACTAGTTCGGCCTCAGATGCTATAAAAATGTTTGTAAAAAATTCTTTGTTATAAAATTCTACTAAAAGTTATATTGTTATGTTATTATGGTTCAATAAATAAAAAAAAAAATTAAAAAAAAAAAAAAAAAAATTTGATCAGCTGGCCAGACCTATATTCAGCTAATATTTAACTGGAATCAAATTGTAATAAATAAATAAATATTGGACCACATCTCATACATTGTTCCAATACCAAAGTATAGTAGATTAGTAGCCTAAGCACTAGTATTATGGAAATTGGAAACAACGATAGGTATTACCACATACACCTAGGCCCAAGGAAGTATTGAAAAGTATGTTTTCAATATTTACCCAACCGGGAAATCGAACCCGGGACCTCTAGAGATAGCGGCATCTTGAAAACGGTGCGTACACCACTCCGTCACGGAAGTTGTCAATTGTAATATGTTGCGATCTTTCAAATTAACCAAAGTAAAGCCACTGTAGACATGCTCAATTATTAGTTCAGCCAAATTGTGCTTTCTCAATAATAATTTGCAATTGGCAATCTTAAGATGATGAGGGTATTTGAGGCGGGTCGTTACGTTCCCTAAAATATGGTTGAGCGAAGCGATGGCTGGTTCATGCGTCATGCTCGTGAACGGGTGCTGCCAGTGGGAATGGGTCTGCTCTTATCTGCTTGCCTTAAAATGTGTTTTCTTAATTTGTTTTTATTCATTTTATTAAGAATTACATTTGAAACATGTATGGCGCAACTTGCAGTATATAGTAGAATTGTCTTTTGTTTTTAACTAATATTAAAGCTTTAAGTAGAGTTCCTAATAGTCCATGGAAACCGTACATTTTGCCTTGCGTTAAATGAGGTAGTTCTGATTTTTTTGTATGTTAGTAGTGATGAGATAGTAATGACAAATCCAAGTTTTCCACCTCGGAAGCCCTCCGGATCATTGTTAAATATTTAAAAATCCAATAAATTTTCAGTATTTTTTTCAGTTTTTGTCAATTTTTACCACCAAGGACCTGTGTTACGGCAAAAGTTACTATGCACGCTTTAAAGTAGACTAAATTTGCAATAAAAAGAGAATAATTTGGTTCTTGTAAGTCAAATAGTTTTTAAGATGGGGCTATTTAAAAGTTTCCAAAAGTTCAAAAAAAGGAAGTATTACACTTTTTAGTTTTCGACATTTTGACCCACTACGGTTTATGGCAAAAGATAAATTATTAGTTATTAAAGTCCATTAAATTTCCAACAAAATGAGACCAATTAGTAATATCAACTTACACTTGATAGTTCCTGAGACAGCTGTTCAAAGCTATTGAGGTAAGTAAACAATTATGTAATAGAAGGGTTTGCAAAATGAAGTACGCCCTAAAGGAAGGAGGATCTGGGAGGTGGTGGGATCAATTATGTTCATTATATGTATAATTTTGATGGACTAGACACGTCCTCTGAATCCACAGCACACTTTTTGGGGGCAGCTTGCTGAGGTATAATTTCTTCATCGAACTCCTCAGGACGGTCAAAATCGTCCTTTGATGGTGGGTTATCAATCAATGGTTCATCAATGTCATCACACATCAGGTCTGGTATGTTCTCGCATGATTGGCCAATGCAGTAGCTGCAAACACCGGAACATTTGAGTTCTGCTTTCCTGCAACCACATCTGCTGGTACAACCTTACATCTTTGGTATGCTTTCAAGGTGATTAAGGTTTGCGTGTCATTAACAAGGTAGAACGGGAACGTCTCCCAGATCCTTCTTCCTTAAGGGCTTACTACCTTTTGCAAAGCCTTCTATTACATAATTGTTTACTTACCTACCTCAATAACTTTGAACAGCTGTCTCAGGAACTATCAAGACTGTAAGTTGATATTACTAATTGGTCTCATTTTGTTGGAAATTTAATGGACTTTAATAACTAATAATTTGTCTTTTGCCATAAACCCACTACTATGGGTCAAAATGTCGAAAACTAAAAAAACTGGAATAGGTACTTCCTTTTTTTGAATTTTTGACAACTTTTAAATAGCCCCATCTTAAAAACTATTTGACTTACAAGAACCAAATTATTCACTTTTTATTTCAAATTTAGTCTACTTTAAAGCGTGCATAGTAAGTTTTGCCGTAACACAGGTCCTTGGTGGTAAAAATTGTCAAAAACTGAAAAAAATCTGAAAATATATTGGATTTTTTAATATTTAACAATGATCCGGAGGGCTTTCAAGGTGGAAAACTTGGATTTGTCATTACTATCTCATCACTACTAACATTTAAAAAAATCAGAACTACCTCATTTAATGCAAGGCAACACCACTTATTTGGTACGATTTCCATGTACTATAAGTACTTAATTGAAAATTGTTCACCGCTATGATCATTAGTTCGCCTATACTTAACTGTATAATTATCATAACCCATTGTGTAATTGTGATGGTAACTGAACTTAGTCATACCATGTTAAGGTCATTTTTCAATTTGACGACTCTGTATGAAATAAAACAGGGAGAAAAAAACAACCCTTGGAGTTTCTTGCCGGTTCTTCTCCAAGGCCTCCCGCTGTAGGGTTTGTGAACCGATGGCGTAGCTTCTATGACGTTCACAAGTATTGTAAATAACAATCTAAATTGAATAAACAAATTTGAATCTTGAATCTTGAATCCTTACTTATATTATAAATGCGTCTCTGTCCATCTGTGTGTTACACAATCACACCTAAACTACTGAACCGATTTGAATGAACTTTGGTACAGAGATAGTCTAGAGCCTGAGAAAGGACATAGGCTACTTTTTATTCCTGAAAAATATCACCTTCCCGCGGGATAACGTCGTGTAGTACACGCGGGCGAAGCCGTGGGCGGAAGGATAGTATTTCTATACATTAACAATACCTGTGTTATATCATCTGTGTGTGAATTCCAGTACCCTCCTAGAGGTTTAGGCATTCTAGTGTCCCAGAATACTAGGTATGCATCATCCTCTACTAGTTGGCTGCCCGCACAGAGCACCCGGCCATTGCAGGACACATCCATACATTCAAATGGCCTAATTATTTGTTCCTCATCATCTGTAAGTATATTCTATTATATTATATTATCCCGAACAAGACAAATATTTGTGTGCATGAACATGTCTATTTGTCTTGGTCTGGGTGTTTACTATGTATATTAAGTATGTATTTACAAACAAAAAGTATTTAAGTATATATTTATCCGTTATCAAGTTTTACATGATACAGTTTCTTAATGAAATTAAAATGGGCTTAGATAATTGGTGTGAATGTAAGAAGTTATTTATTTATTTATTATTTATTTATTATTCAATTGGAATTATTTCGTGTTGACCTACCCCTAGATTCACAAACATTCGGAGTGCTTTATTTGTTGTCTATTCTGAAGTGACTGACAGTGACATTGCTTATTATACATTCAGCTGTTGGCAACATTTTCCACGGGTTGTGAATAAGGGAGCAGAGCTCTTAACAATATACTGGTAGTAATATTATTAGATACCTTTATATTCTTGACTGCAGCTGCCACTAGCCCTCAGATCCCAGAGTTTCACAAGACCATCATGTCCCGTAGAATAAACCATGTGATCTTCATTAGGGCTGAATGCTATTTCTGTTAGACCTTTCTGGTGGCCACTAAGGCGACACACTGAAGATAGTGAGTTTTTATTCAGGTCAAAAACTTCAATGCTGTTGTTAGTTGACAAAGCAACTACTAACTTCAAAGACCTGAAAGAATTGTTGTTTGTTTTAGGTTACACACTACACTTACAACAAAAAAAAACACAAGTTCAAAATTAAGGCAAGTGGTATTGATCTTGCCTATTGTGCCAGGGGTTCGGTTCTCAGTCGGAGATACATTTAAACATATTCTGCGTCTAGTCTAGGTAATAGTTTTTAGGTTTCAAATGATTGGATAAGTTGAGTGTCAAGCAGCTAACAAGTTGTAATCTACCTATTATCAACATCAGATCGGTGAGTGAATGTGTATTGTATAATTTTTTTATTATAACTTACTTTGTTCCATCCATTTTGTTAACATAAGATTTTTTTAGAGATACAGCAGTCTGTGTTATCAAAGTATAAGTCTTTTGAAACAGTTTTTCTAGAGCCTCTGGGTCAACTGTATCTTTATCTACTTCTTCATTATCAATTATATCATCCATGTTCATTAGAAAAATATAAACAAATACACACGTGAGAAATCCACTACCGTCTACCGTCCACTACTGACAGACAAATGACAATGACTTTGACCAGGGGGGGCACACTTAGAACATAAATTTTTGACAGCTTTGTGTACCAACCGTTTTGACAGATTGGTGGTGGTGTACCAAGAGGTGTTGTTTTGCCGCGATAGATGGCTATTGTGTTTCTTTTTTTTATTCTGTGGAAAAGTAGTAAAGTTTAGAAATATTCTATAGTGTGTGTCAGATAACTCTGCACGTGCCTGGCGCGTTTTTGGCGCTAGTTAAAGTGCATTTTTTGTGTTCTAATGTTATAGAAAAGATTAGTATTCGATTTTTACCGCGTGCAGACTTATCTGACGAGCACTCTAGTTTAGAGTTTATAAATACAAATAGAAAAAAACTTATCTATGAATGATTTTCATATTGCAATATGATTTATTAAATAAAATTCAAAATACCAAGTAGCATTCTAGTTGCTATTAAGGCTGATTTACATTTGCATAAGTACAGTAGCGAGTTAAAAAATTAGTCAGTTAAGGAACAAGTAGTAAGTTGTAAGTAGCGTCCAAACGTATAGGCGAGTAAGTAGTCATAAGTTGCCGTTCCGTAAAGAAGTATCCGCTCCGCGACAAAGACAACAGTTGTTGGTTATTTTACATTGGTATCTACTCGGATTCAGATAAATGAACGAAGAATTATTAGGTGTCATAATCGGAGAATCATCATCAATTTAATGTTAATTATTATTATTTAACGAACTTTAATGTTGTCTCCTCCGACCACTTCATCGTGCTGTTATTTAAAACTCAAACTCAAAACAAATCAACTATAAGAAAGAAAATTATTAAAAAAAAACACGTTGCAACCTGAAAACTTATTAACTGTACTAAACTCGCGCGTCTACACGCGCGGCGAGTTTAGTTGGCGGGGTGCGGAAGACGCACAGGCGGGGTGGACTTGCACTTGACTTACCGAAAAAATAGAACCTCATCCTATTCTATGCACTTAATCGTTAAGTTATTACTTAACTGGCAAATCCCTGTCCAAACGATGATAAGAACTTAACTCGCCTAGACTGTAAGTTAACTCGCTACTGTACTTATGCAAATGTAAATCAGCCTTAAAGAATATTTTTTTTGTGAAGCACTGGCTGAAAACAGAAATAATAATAAAAAGAAGAAAAGACAATAATATCAAAATAATGTCAGGAGTTTTTGGCGCCATCTTGGCGGGTTAGGTTAAGTGGATATTTTAATTAATCGCAATTTGTTTCATAGTGGACTTTGTGACTCAAGATAGGTGTGGTTTTGTGCCCCAAGTGTTTACGCAACTGGACGATGTGTGGAATGATTAAAATATGCGCTATCTCGGTAACGTGATGCCGAGTGTTTTATTGTAGTGGTGACTACCTCAGCAAGAATTACCGAGAAGACCGACTCGACATACTTGACGCCAAATACTCCAAGAAGCATTAGAATGTAACACACCTACATTCTAATGAAAACATAAGAAACTATAATAACATACATAATACTCAAGAATTGGCAGTATGGCTTGATGTCTTCGCCTGTCCAAAAAGGACGAACTTTTTTACAATACAATACAATACAAAATAATGTCAATTAATGTCACTTGTCAATCTCGGATTTTTATGCAAAAGTTAACTGCTAAAATAATATATTTTTGTAAAAGCAGTACGATATTATGTTGAAAACATTGTTGAGGCAAGTGTGTGTTGGTGAATCTGTGTAATAATAATTAAGTAGGTACATAGTGATACATATTACTGATGACGATGATTCAAAATCAGGAAGTTGCACAGACCTAGGTGTTATTGTTGATTTCGAAGGTTGCAAAGAAGATATAAAAAGACGAGCTGCCCTAACCTAACCAGGGGGTCTACCGCCTAAAAAATCTGGATATGGATATGGGCTTTATTTGACATTTGAAGCCCATAATCTGAACTTGGCGGTACCGCCTAATTCCATGGACTTCATATTTCTTCCCATACCCATATGTCAGAAAAAGAGTGAATGACGAAGAAAATTCTCTATACATTTTTGACAGTTGAAGCCCAGAATCGGTATTTTGTAAAAATTAAAAAGTAAAAACTCGAAACCCAGATTCATATCGTTATGTCAAATGAAGCAGGCGAGTATTTTGGTATCGGAAGATTCATGGAAAAGTTTAATTTCTCAATTTGTGTGAAATAACTTGCTACTTTTGAGTGTAATCAACTTCATTTATAGTAAATATACCCCTAGCACTTGTAAAACGTTGAACTAAAGTTCACCTGCTAAAGCAGAAGAGAGTTTAAAAGCAGAGCGAAAAGATGGAGCGAAAGAGACAAACACAAATTGCTATTTCGCTGTTCCTTTCTCTCGAAGTCATGTAATGGAATTTTACCCGCGAAATTCAAATTTTCGTTTCTTGTTTCGTTATCGGAATTTACATAACTTTAAAGATAAATTGTTGACGTACTTTTGATAAAAATTAGGCATTTAATTAAAGTAATGAAGATACTATGTAAATCAAAAATAGGAAAGTTTTATTTTATGTAGGTACGGTTATATATTTTGTTTTTACTGCTTTGAGGATTTTTATCCGAAACACAAAAATTAAACCAAATCACTAGCCTAGCCTAGCCACCATTCTGGCTGAAGTGTGCTGAAGTGCTAGACAATACTTATTATCCTCCTTGGAGTAATTGTGTTGTGTGATATTATCAATAGCGACTTTTTTGTGGATATTGTCTACGGAAAGTGCATTTGATTGACATATTATTTTACAAGTGATATTGAGCTGTGTTAAAGTTCTCTGTTATTTATTATGTTATAAAGCTAACTCCTTCCTATAAATGCATGTTTTAAGACCTCAGCAAAGCATTTGATCTTGTGTGTTATGAAGTTATGATAAGCTTTGGACCTTTGGACAATACTTAAAGATGTTTCTCGTTGGCTGAGGTTATAAATGTACCTACTGGCACATTGGTATGGTAATCAGAAAAATGTGGTAAAGTGGGGAAATACATGCTCTGAAGAGTTTATGTGGTTTTAGACAGGATGGGCTGACTTCGCTCTTATATATGTATATATGGACAAGCTCATCGCTGGGCTGAGCAGCACACATGGTTGTTATATAGATAATGTCTGTGTGAATAATATCAGTTATGCTGATGACATGGTGCTGTGCTGCTCTGCCTATCGCTGGGTGGCCCAAAAAGCTCCTGCGAGGACTATATAATATGGAAGCACGGCCTAAGGTACAACGAGAAATAGAGTGAATTCATGATCTTCAGGGGTAACATTAAGAGACTTGAAAATGTGCTGTTACTTTTGAACAGGATTCCTTTGGGCCGTGTAAGTCAGTTTAAATACCTTGGGCATATAGTAACTGAAACTCTGTATGACAATTTATTCTGATATAGATGGATAGGGATGCAGGGCTTTGTTGGTCAGTGGTAACATGGCGAGACACAGGTTTGCTTGGTGTACAGTAGAAGTAAATTTTACTTTATTTAAAGCCTATTGTCAAAATTTTTATACCAGTAGTCTGTGGTCAAACTTTATCCAGCTTTCCTACAATGCCCTGCGTGTGTTATACACTACATGGCGCTTCCACGTTTCTGCAGTGCATCTGGCTTCTTATTTCAAAGGCATTCTGGGGAGAGTGGAGAGAAGTTAGTCTCTCCATATTTTGCTAGGTGAAACTTTATGTTAACATAAGTAGCCTATTTTAATTTTAATATTGTGATTTTGTACTAAAATAGTCAGTAAGCAAAGAAATGGTCTGAAATAAGGGAATTTTATTTTATTTGAACAGTTTAATCATTGCTTATATTTAATCATTTCTGTCGAACAAATATTTTTTTATTTTTAACCTAATCGATAGAAGTTTAAGTTATAAATTTCAATAAAAGCTCCCATCTGTTATCATTTGTTAGATACTCTATACTTAACAGACTAACTCTAGTTTGTCTGTTTTTCGTTTCGGGACGATGCAATTATTTCAGAATTACTGAATAAATAATCCATATTATTAACCTATTTATTTAGCAATTTCTATTCAAAGTACCTAATCCACGTTTTGTGCTATTTTGTAAAAGTATTTTGTAGTAAGTAGTACAACTACATAATATGCTATGCTATGTTGTACTTACTAAGTACAATATAGCATAGCTACAATGCACATCTATACCTGTCTTTTGTGTGCAACTCTAGGAGACAGCGCTTAAAGCTCATATTCTCCAAATAAAATAATGAGTTGATAGACAATTTGTTAATTTTCTTAATTGCTGTTAAATTGTAATGTCAAAAACCCACTTATTTATATTTAAGTTAGCAACTGAAAACATAAAATGTGCTCTGAAAAATCATAGAAAATAAAATAACATTTGGCCGCTGAAGAAATAAATGTGGGATTCGAAATCAAACCAGGGGAATTCGTATAACACCGTGTATTTAGAAAAAGAACACTTTTAAAATTAGTGGAACAGAGAGCACAGCGCGTCGTCTTCATGCGTATTCAAAAGTGATCCGCCATTCGTTCTCCATCTCTCTCCCGCACATACATCCCTCTCGTTCCTTCATTCTTGCGTTCGGATACCTTTCACCATCACATTCGTACAGTCACGTTCAGAGACAAGCATACAATCCCACATTCGGCCATCCTGCAGCTGTCTGTCCTCAGACACAACAAAACATCAAAGCGTTCACTCTTAAAACTTATGCTAAACCTTAATTAACAGCAGTATAGTACTTACAGTAGTACAGTACAAGTAAATTCAAAACATTTTGCGCTTTCAAAAACTTATAAAGACATCTTATTTAAAGAAGTACACATATAGACCATTTTGCTTAAACACCTATGTCTATAGTCTTCATAGTAAAACACAATTTATCATAAAGGCAAAGTACACAAATAGATCATTTTGCTTAAACACCTATGTCTATTTGTTTTCTTTTTAAAACACACTAAAGTAACACTAAAAAGCATTAAACTTATCTAAACATCATAGTAAACATGTTACCTAGTAAAATAAACAGTAAATAACAATATTAGGGCTTCCACATAGTGACACTTGCACACATCATCTGCCATACACATAAAAACAATAAAACTTACCAATTTCAACATTCATTCATACACTAGGTAGGCCAGGGCTTCATATGGTCAGAGGAGGTCGTGGTCTTGTTGGGTCCCTCAGCCAGTGGATCCGCCTTTTCAACGTCAAACCTATTGTTTCTCTTCACCTTAGACACCTTATATGGTCCTAAGAACTTCGGCTTAAGCTTCATCCCGCTGCCAAATTGTGTTCGCTTTATAGCAACCAAATCTCCCTCTGCATATTGCCTGCTTTCCTTCCTTTTCTTATTGTAGTTTTCTTTATTTTCATGCTGTACCTTAAGTATTTGTAACTTAGCATTTTTCCTGATTTCTTCTCTTTGGCATACAAAGTCATCTCGCTCTTCTTGTAACAATAATTCATAGAGTTCACAGTCTTCTTTTCTCATCATTTTTGTTCCCATCAATAATTCAAATGGTGAAGTGCTAATGCTGCGTTGATATGTGCTGTTCAAGGCTCTTTGCACTTTACTTACATGCTTGTACCATTGTGTGGGTCTCTCTATTGACAATTTAGCCAAAACTGAAATAATGGTTCGATGAACTCGTTCTACTTGCCCGTTACCACGTGGTACTCCTGTTGTGATCTTTATATGTTGTATGTCTTCATCTTCACAATACTGAGCAAAATCCTTACTTGTAAATGCTGTTCCTCGATCAGAGATAATCCTTCTTGGATTTCCAAACGTCTGCTGATGAATTTCTAGCTTATTCAGGACTTCTTGTGTTGATGTGGACTTTGTGGGAAACAACCAAACAAACTTAGTGAACCCATCAATCACAGTTAAGATATGGTTATACTGCTTACTTGTTTCTGTCATAGGTCCAATGTGATCAATGTGAAGCGTATGAAATGGCACATCCTCTTTTTCTATTGGATTCAAAAACCCTTCTTGTTTCCCTTCTTTTCTGGATGCTAAAAGACATGGAATACATGTGGAAATACAATCTTCTATTTTCTTCTCTAACTTCTCTATGAAATAATCTTTGCTAATCAACTCCATGGTCTTCTTCTTAGAAAAGTGTCCATTCTCAGGTGCTTTTCTTATTATGCTAACTTCCATCTTCTGTGGTACTACTAAACGTCGCTCTACACCTTTACATAACAATCCATTTTGTAAATAGAAATCTTTGTATGGCTTTTGCTCTTGAAGTATCTCCATTATTGCTTTGAGACCATCATCGGTTTCCTGAGCACGTCTTAGTTCTTGATGAATATCAGTAGATATTACTGCAACACAAGGATTTCTACTCAATGCATCTGCATGCCTCATCTTTGTTCCAGATCTGTGTTCTATAGTGAAATCATAATCTTGTAAAAACAGAATCCATCGTGCAACTTTGGTTGTTAATGCCATATCTTTCTTGTTTATGGTCATTTGAAAAGCTTTACAGTCAGTGACTATCTTGAAATGTTTTCCAAAAAGATAATGTCTAAATTTCTTTATACCTTGAATTACAGCCAATACTTCCAACTCATAACTTGAATATTTACTTTCCGCTTCAGTTGTTCTTCTACTCATGTAATGTACTGGATGTAAATCACCATTGCAATCTTTTTGCATTAAAATAGCAGCATATGCCACACTCGAGGCATCTGTGTGAAGTTCAGTTTCAGCGTTACACTCGTAAATTTTCAATACTGGCTTAGTTGACAATTTTCCCTTCAATACTTGAAATACTTGTTTTTGTTCATCATTAAACTCAAACTTCTTGTCTTTTCGTAATAAATCAGTGAGTGGAGCTGCAATCATAGCATAATCTGGTATGAACTTCCTAAAATATGAACACAAACCAAGGAAACTGTGTAGCTGCTTCACATTACTTGGCTCAGGGAATTTCATGACAGCATCCGCCTTCCCTGGCGATGGCATAACTACACCTTCCTGTATGACATGACCTAAATATTCAACTGTTCTCACCAGTAGCTGGGATTTTTTCCAATTTATCTGTAGTCCATACTGCGAGGCAATCTGTAAAACTTCCTTTAATCTTTCTAATGCTTCTTGGTCGTTCTTGGCTGGAATCAGTAAATCGTCGATAAATATTATGACATAACCCTTCGTTATCAATTCTCTGAAGATAATTGAGATAAATCGTGTGAAAACCTTCGGACATGTGGCTAATCCAAACGGAGCCCTTAAAAATTCATATTGCCCTTTCATAGTGACAAAAGAAGTGTACTTAATTGAGTCTTCGCTTACTGAGAGATGAAAAAAACCATTTTTTAAATCTAGCGCTGAAAACACCCTAGCATCAGCTAATCTGTCAATGTGGTCATCTATGAGAGGTAAGGGGTATTCATCTCTAACCATTTTCTTGTTTATCTGTCTGTAATCAACACATATTCGTAATGCACCATCTTTTTTGCGAACTAGCACTAAAGGACTGGCATATTCGGAATAACTTACCCGTATAATCCCGTCCTTCAACCACTGCTCTATTTGGTTATCAACTTCCTCTTGTTCCTTGAATGAGATGCGTCGTGGGCGTTGAGCAATAGGGACGTCGTCTTTCATCGTAATCTTCAACTCAATCGGCGCTTCTTTCGTTTGGCGAGGCTGGTAACCCTCAACCAACTTGACCACTTCATCTCGAATTTCCTCGTCTGCCACATAACCTAAACAATCAGAAACACACGTAAAAACACATCCCATTTCACACATCCAATCGTTCGGCTTCATCCATACCGTTCCATCTTTCATAATTGTAGTTACACTTTGTAGAAAATCGTGCCCTAATATTATTTTATAAGGTATACAATTTGTAGGTACAACATAAAAAGATACATCGCTATAACTATGACCATCAATTTCAATAGCCGTCGTAAACTGTCCCATCGTACTCACTTTCGATGATCCGAGTCCCGTTAGAACAAGCTTATTACGTATATTGCACTCCGGTGCACCTATCACGTCATAACACTCGCACGTTATTAAGTTAATGTCACTTCCCGAGTCAATCAATGCGTAAATCGTGTTTTCATTTCGTATCTTCAGTTTTTTCACCGGCTTCTTGTCTAAATTGCGTTTGTTTACATCGCTATCAGTGCATTTGGTCTTCGTGATGTTGTCAATACCGTCGCTTGCGCCATGATAGTTCACCTCCGCCGCCATGTTGCAGTCACAGCCAATCAGAGTGCTCGGACCGCTGTCATCAATGCTGCCAACATCACGCGCCGCTACCGATGCGCCCCCTGCCGTCGTCGTCACGAAACTTTGCTTCGGCTTCTGTTCGGCAAACGTCGGTCGAGTTCGAGTTTTTTCCGGACACTGCATGGAAATATGGCCGTACTGATTGCAGTTAAAACATTTTCTTCCGTGTTGTCTATTCGGGCAATCTTCTGATGCATGACTTTTTTCGCCGCAATTAAAACATCGAAATGTACTCGCCGCCTGAAATCGATCGCGCTGCTGCGGTGTTGTGCTCGGATTCGGTTTGGTATTGCTAAAGCTTCGGTGACTCATCGTGCTATGCGTATGCGCGGACCGTGCTTCGCTCGCGTTCATCTTGCTTCTCACAACTTCGTATATTTTAAGTTTTTCTTTTAGCTCACTGTACGTTGTAACACCGTAAAGCATAACCTTGTTTATTTCCTTGTCTTGAATGCCGTCGACTATGTATTTGATTGCGACATAGTCAGGCATTTTTCCTCTCTTGCCGAGCTCCTTCATGACTAGCATGTACTCCAGGCATGACTCATTGCGTGTTTTCTTTCTACTGCTCATCAATTCATGAACAACCTTGGTATCCACGGTATCGGGAAATTCCCTGGATATTGCAGATTTCAACTCTTCCCAGGACTTATAGGTTTTCTCCGACCGTAGCCATAGCGCCGCCATGCCGGACAGTGATCGCCGTGCCACGAGTAATTTTTGTATTTCAGACCAATCGAAAATTTCAGCATTGTCCTCGACGTCCTGGATCCATCGGGAAACTGGATGCGTGCTGTCCTGGCCGCTGAATTTCATCACTAAGTCTTCCATGAGATGTAGCATGCCGCCACCGCGTGTTCGTCGTTCGTCGTAATCATCGAATACCTGGTGTTTGCTGCCCCGTTTTCCGTCTCTGGCCATCGTGAGCTCGGTGGTAATGAAGCTGGCGTCTCAAAATAGGTTTTTCTTCTCGTCTTCGTGAGTTTTTCCGTATCGTTGCCGCCGGGCGTGCCGTACCACGTGCTGCGTATTTGCTTGTCGTCGTATTTCGTGATTCCCTTTTTGATTCGAATCCCGGACGAGCCCCCAAAATTTGTGGGATTCGAAATCAAACCAGGGGAATTCGTATAACACCGTGTATTTAGAAAAAGAACACTTTTAAAATTAGTGGAACAGAGAGCACAGCGCGTCGTCTTCATGCGTATTCAAAAGTGATCCGCCATTCGTTCTCCATCTCTCTCCCGCACATACATCCCTCTCGTTCCTTCATTCTTGCGTTCGGATACCTTTCACCATCACATTCGTACAGTCACGTTCAGAGACAAGCATACAATCCCACATAAATAACTTATGTATTTACAGGTCTAACTATTTAATCATCCTCATAAATGATAGTAATTTTATTTCTCTTTCATAGCAAATTTATATAAAATAAAGATAATGATAAAAATAAGTACCTACCTATGTTACATAAATAAGTGTTAAAAATATGAATTCAAGAAACTAAACATTGCTTATTTTCAATTCTGGAAGGGTTGTGAGTAGGTGAAAATTGGGGTTTCCAGATCAGAGATCTGGAAACCTCCAATTTTCAGCATTCAATAAAATTTACAACGTTCACTATTCATTTAATCAATAACACAAAATTAACTTTAACAGTAGGCTTGTACTGCACCGTGAATTAACTAAAATTAATGATTTTTTTCGTTTAAATTATCACAACCCAGATGTCCTTTATCCCCGGTAATGTTTATTAATCATCCCCACAAATCGGTACCAGTTGGAGTAAAAAGACACCGTTTACATGTAATGCAACTGTTGGTATAGGTATTGGTTTATAATTGAAATAAAACAATTAAGGTATTTTATCATATAAAATTTTATTATTACTTTAATGTATTTACTTACAATAGTTAAAAAATATTATTTTCTCTGCACCACTTATCCAAACAGAATACATTTTTTAAAGCACATATATTGTTATGATGTACACAGCTAATAATATCTGAAGCACACGAATATTTATCATACAATGTAACTAAACTAGGGCAGTTTCTATCTTCTAAATTATATACTCTATTGTTATTGAACATATCTTTAATCCATAAAACTTTTTCATGACCTTTAGTAAATATACATTTATTGTGTAATAAGTGGTTTATATTGTTTTTATAGTTAAAGTATGGTGTAAATCCTTCATTCCAATAAATTCCTCTATTTTTCTCTATCCAGGCTACTTGTAAGCGTTCTTTTTTCGATAATTCATAAAATGGATATGGTGGTTTTATTAAGAGAACAATTATACGCCTATTCCACAGGATCGCTATTTCCTTTGGAATAAATTGATTATATTCGTCCTTGAACCCTTGTACATCCACGATCACATTCATGATAGTTTTCTTACAATGTTGCTTAGAGGTTTGTATTCGAAAAGCCGATCATTTATTATCAGACAATAAGCTGTTGTATTATCTGGTAGCTGTTCTGAACTTTCAATTTCTATCCGAACATCAACAGGTCCAGTTTTAAGTGAATCGTTTTGCCTTGAGCAATCAATTACGAACAATGGAGCTTTTTCCTTAAACTGAACCAAGTTAAGTAACGGGTCGACACCGGCGCTGTAATACGACTGACGAAAATTAGCGTACATTTCATATAATATACTGTATTTACTCTCATCAAATTTCAGATTAAGTGAGTCATATGGGAAATATTGTGAGTTTAAAAATAACTTAAGGTTGGTAACTTTACAATGATCAAACATCGAAGAACTTTTAGCACTATCATATTTTCTATCGGTTTGCAGGCCAAAAATTACATATCTAGGTTTTTCTAACTGAGAAGCAGTTTTGACTGACCATGAATGCTTAGTAGTTTTTGGTAATAGCGGATATTCGTATAGGTCCCAATTTCTAAACGCTAACTGTATAGGACGATCTTTTTCTAAATGTTTGAGTAACATCAATTTATTGCGATCAGCAACTTTTATATGAGGGACACGCCATTGAAGTTTTTGAATTTCTATTTGTATATTATCATTTTTATCTAAAAGTACACAGTTTAAAACAGAACTGCTTCTATGTAATATAAGTTCATGTCTACAATTTATAATTATTCTGTTATAATCTTCAGCAAATCCCAATACTTTACTTAATGGGATAACACCACTAAAATGACCATCTTTTAGTTTTGTACCGTTTAAATTCCACCCCCAAACTGCTGCTGCTTTATTTTCGCCTTCATTCATAGAGATAAAAGATTTGATCGTCGTAGTAATTCCAGCATTTTTGATGCGATCTATTTCAACACCGTTTAACTCATACCGTATATCTTGAAACAAATATAAGAGCGGGTTGTTAATAAAACTTATTTCTTTTTTCAGTGCCGGGTCTTTAGAAATCACGTGTGCGAAGCCTTCTATGTAGATAGAACTGCCTGAAGGTAGTACATATGTATCTTGTTGGTGAATAGGTATTCTAATTTCATCATTGTCTTTAAAACTGTTACTATATGGATTGTAACTATGAATTTCATAGCTCTCAATCGAATTATCATAATTTGGTAGATCAGTGATTTGCAACATTTTGTAATTTAAATCCAAGATCTTTTAAAAATATTTTATTTTCTTTAGTTATTTTTTTGGTTTTTACAACACTGAGACGTCTGACTCCTTTCAACATAGAATGCGAAATATCACGTTTGCCTTTTGAAGTTAGATTTTTATTAAAAAGGATCATTTTTTTATTTAGTAGAAAAAAATAACTTACTAAGTACCAATAATAGAAAGAAAATTAAGGTACTGAGTACCAATAATCAGTTTAGTATAAACAATTCTCATCTAGCTTATAGCACAGACAGTTATAGAATGTGCATAATGGTACTATTGTCATCATTATATATGTATTATAGCTTCCGAACTACATGAAGAAAGTAAACACAATCATTTCTTAATTCTAATTTTTTTACATATTTGTGGTCCAAAACGACTTTAAAAACTGTAAACATAAATGTCCACAGTTGTATAAATGATTTTTCTGTAAATTATCATAATTATAATGTATATTTGGTCCTAAATATTTTACCAATTCTTTTGGTGGTTTTAAGTTACCGTAACTGTCAAAATATTCTACGTAATCATTTAATTTTCCATAGGCTACCCAATGAGTTCCTGAGTTTTTAGAAGTGTCAAGATTTATGACGCCACATTCTGTTGGGTAAGGTTTTCGTGGTAATTGGTCTCTCATAAATACACCTCGAAAAAAGGGGATATTATATGAATGTTCCATAATATCAATATTCGTTAAAGCTCTTTTGGGTAGCCTAGAATTTAGTTTTTTTTCTTGTTAACGTAAATTCCTAGTCCGTCTTTGTAGGGCTTCAGATGTAATCCTTTGCCAATGCATACTGCTTCTATCTGCTTATTATGCCTTTCCATTTCTGACAATTGTTTTTTAGCTGTTTTATATGCGTTTACGGCCTTCGCGATTCCGGCAACACCCCCCACCAAACTACCAGCAGCAGATAAGCCGGCGAAAATTGGTATTAAAGGAAGAAATCCACCAGTTTTAGGTACAGGTATAATTCTCGGTAAGTTAATAGATGAGTCCGATGCTAATTCTTGCGCTGTTGCATAAGCTAATTCCATTAAAGCCTTTTTACACTTAGGTTTAATGTTCTTTATATGTTTTTTGGTACGTGAAACAACGTTCTTAAAGGTTTTCTTCAAACTTGTCCCTGAAGATGATACATCACGTGTATTGTTATTATTAGAATATGTTTCTTTGTTCTTTGCTATTTTATCACAAAACTTAACGAATCGATTTTTTTTCATTTTAGTAAAATTTAAAATTATAATGTTGGTTTGCAATGGTCTATGTAGTTTTAAGAACTCAATACGAATGAAGAAAGAATAATGAGCAATGGCTTAAATACATACATAATTAGGTGTTGGAAACGAAAAAAATAAAACTTTCTTTTATAATATATTTGATTTGTTAATCCAACTGTTCTCGCTTGTTGGGAGACCTAGCCATTTAACATATACCAAGTTTCCTTTTCTTTTTAAAACTTTTTCAACTAAATAAACATCATGATGTTTGGTTTTTTGAAGTTCCTGTGGATAAAATGCTCCAAGTATCGGTCGACATTTAGAATCCTCTAATAAATAGGTTATAGGGTTAGTATCTTGTACTTTATTAATCTTAAATATTTCTGTGGACCAATTAGGTGTATAACCCTTATCAAAACAAGCTTTGTGCTTGCTTATTCTGACATAATCACCAACTTGAAACTTTTTATTATTTTTTTTAATTATTTTAGAATGAGCCAGTTTTATGTACTTTTGCATTACTCTTGCTTTATTATTATGAGAAATCGTTGCCGGAGGCTGACCGACAGTTCTATGCACAGTGTTGTTGTACTCATTTATTTTTTTATTGAGTACTCCATTATTCCATTTGTAATTCCCATTTATATAAAACTCTTTATACAATTTATTTTTTAAAGTTCTGATAAATCTTTCAACAATGGAAGCTTTTTTAGTAGAATATGTAGAGTAATGATTAATATTGAACTTATTCATAATGTTTTTGAATTGGTCATTATAAAATTCTTTTCCGAGATCAGTCTGCAGATTTTTCGGAATACGTCCATGTTTTAGTAATGTTTTGAAAGCTTGACATACATTATCTTTAGTCTTTTGCTTTAGTCCAATAGCCCATGCAAATTTTGTGAAACAATCAATAACGGCCAATATGTATTTTTTACCGTTATTGGCTTTTGACATTGATTGCATGTCTATTAAATCTGCTTGCCAAAGATCATCTATATCTTTAAGTATAACACTTCTTCTTGGGTAATTAGTTCTAGCATTTTTACAGATTTCATTTACAACATCTGCTTTGCTCATAATGCTTATTTAATTTTCCTGCAAGATCTTTGATATCAACACTTTTTTCAAGTTTTTGTATTCTGTTTGTTAAAGTTACAATTAAGTTATTAACCTTTATAATTTCTTTTAAAATATTAACTTTAAATTGATCTATATTGTCTTTATCGAAGCTAGAGCAGGATATGGATTCACTCGACGATACCACAATCTTATCCTCTACATTTATGTGTTTAATTTTCTTTTGAGTAGCTTTAAAGTTACTATTAAGTCTGTCAACATTCATGATCTATGTTCTTTTTGTTACTAATCAATATTATGCGGTGCTAAGCTTTTTATTTCTTTATAATGCCTGCTTCTATTAGTTCTTCAATAATTGACAAAATTTCGTTATCATGATTGGTATTACCAGCATTTTTTGACGCAATCAATAGTTTAAGCCTTTCTATCAGTTCATTGGGATCGTCCCAGAAAATATAATCTGTATTACTTTTATATTTTTTAGATTTTGGTATGTGACTCCCACCACTCTTTGTTTTATTCGAATTTTTGTTTTCAACCTTATTTTGTTGAGAAAACAATGGTTTAATAATTTTGCGATATTTTAAACCTTTGTCACCCTTCAGTTGACCTTTCGGATCAAAGTTTCTTTTATGAGCATTTGTATAATGAAGTATATCTTTATAGGTTATTTTATCTTTTTCATTAACAATTCTGAGATTAGGTTTGTTGCGCATAAGGAGTTCCTTTAAGCCCGGTGTTAATTCATAGTGTCTATTACCAATGCTCACAACATAATTTCTATTTGTCGACGAAGTATTACTAGTAGAAGATAATGATACTTTAGAGTTACCTATCATCAATTTTTTGTTTTCACTACGTACCCCAAAAGGTACATTTATATTATTATCATAAATGTCAATTACTTCATCCTTTTCTAGCGACTTAAGCGTATTGTTTAAATTTTTGTAAGGACTTATGTCATCGTCAGTATAATCGTAGTATTCAGAGCTTTCATTTGAATCTGCCTGAGCGTTTTTACTAAAGTCTTCATAATCTAAAGAAGAGTTTCGATCATCTTCTTCATCACGATAACTCATATCAATATAATCTAAAGAAGAGTTTCGATCATCTTCTTTATCACGATTACTCATATCAATAGAAACATTTAGTGAGGGTTTATCTTTGTCATTAGCTTTTATCATTGTCTCCAAATTATCTGTGATTGGTTTAAATACCTTTTTAAATTTCAAATTAGCAGCATCTTCATCGTTTTGAATTTCCTTTATTTTATTTTTTATATTATCTACTGATTTTATCAGTTGTTTTTTAATTTCCGTGTCCATTATTTGAAATTATACCCAACCGCTGTTTGCTAATATTCAAACACTATTAACTTATTTTCAAGAACATACATTATTATATACGTAGTTATTCTATAAATAAATATATGTATCAAACCCTTGTCTATATCTTCCTTTATTAAGAGCACAATCTTTATTTATGGTTAAAAAGCTAAATCGATCTTGCCAAATCATCATGCAAAGCTTTTTAAATTCCAACCAGCCAATATCTGTAGTTACATGTTCATTATAGATGTGTTTTAAATTAATATCATCTTGTTTAAATATAATCAGGAGATTGACATTATCACGTATTAATTGTTTGGGTATTTTGGTATAGGTTTGTGACAGATAAAAACAATCGATTTGTCTATGCCTGCCCATAGCAAAATAATTACGAATATTTATCTGATTTTCACATGCGACGTCATCAAAAATCATTATTGAATTTTTTAAAGCATCTTTAGGCGAAATCACATCTTTGTTGTCATTAAAAATAAATAGTTTCGCGTGAGGAACATGTTTTATAACTTGTCGTAAGAAACAATATTTCGGTTGAAAAGCTGTTTTTGAGTACAGATAAATGTGTTTAAATTTAAGACCGTTTTTATGTAACAGTAAATTTAACATCACATTAGTTTTCCCGCAATTCGAAGGACCACATATTACACATCGAATCGTGTCAGGCAAGAGTATACTATGTTTAGCTTTGTGTGGAATATTTTCTATCTTTATGTTGTTCACCTCTAAAGTGTCAGATTGTTTAATGAACTTCATTGTAAATGAGACTAAAATATGCTACATGCCTTTTATATAGGTGAGTGGGTAGTTTAGTATTAATTATTTAAAAAAAAAAAAAAAAAAAACAACTTCTGTGACATTATAGATAGTTTATTAAAATTTTAGTACAATATTTTATTAATAACTTATAAACAAGGAATAAGATATTATTTATATATTTAGGTACCTATATATTGTCTCACAAAAAATATACGTAATTATTGATCTTCACAATTTTATAGTACTTACTCATATTACTATTTAATGATATCGTAATACACTTATATTTACTTAAACACTATGAATATGTGTATATTAAGAAATTAAAATTTTAAAACATTGTTTTACAGTGACCCCAAGGTAACGTTTCTGTTTGGTTTGGAAGTATCTGTCTCTTATCATCGCTTTTATTCAATGCTACTTTCTGAATTTCTTGAGAGTATAGTACATGTTTGCTAGATTTAATTATATTCATTTTACATTTAAAACTTGTTATTTCACTTGTTAAAGCTTTGTTGTAATGCGATAGCTTTAAACGACTAGTTACAGCTTTAGATATTCCTTTTGCTTTTGTAATGCGAGCTTTTAAACTGTTTATAGAATAAAGCTTCGCTCTCAGACCTACAAATTCACATATAACATCACCTCCAAGTTCATCTTTAAACAGGCCTGGAATTTTAGCATTTACTCTCGGGATATTATAGCAATTGTTATCCTCGAAATTACTGGTATCGAATTTTGCAACGTCACTTTTTATGTCTTCATAAAAATCCTCAGTGTTTATGAAATATAAAAGGCTATCTGTGTCTGTATAACATAATCTTACCCGATTTTTATATTTATTTTTAATGAAGTTGTAATGAAACTTGTATAAATGTGTTTTTGCATATTCTAGAACTGTAAATCCTATATAGATAGGTCTGTCTAAGACAATTTTTTCCGGACTCAATTGCAGAGCGACAAAGTTTTCGGAAAAAATTGCAATACTTTTTAGATTTGGTTTGGCAATTAACTTTTCTGCGCCGAGATGCTTGTTCGTTGAGTTATTAACATCGTCCCACATGGTCACTAATTTAACATTGGCTTGTTTGCGTCTATTTTCAATAGTTTTTCCAAATATAGCATTATTAAGAAGTTTAAAAAAATCTTTTTCAAATGCAGACGTTGAAGCTTGCCGTAACCTAGTATTCAAGTCAATATATTTTTGTAAAAAATTTTCTTGTCTAAAAGTTAGGACACGGTGAATTTTTTTTAAAATAAGTCCATTTTGTAAACATTCTTTCAAGTGGACGTAGTGTATAACATAGTTGTATTTGTCATATAAATTAGCAATTAACTTAGATGTTTTTCCTCCGGGGGGTATGAACTTTTCCGCAGCAAAGGGTAAATCACTATGCATATTATGTAAATTCTCGGGATAAGCCAAATCTACTTCTAAAATGTATCCATATTCAGAATCATCAGATATCGTAACTATATTTAAAGTATTTATTTCATTGATTGTCAGAAAGCGGAATTCTGAAACTGGCATTTTCATCGTCATCGCAAAACCGTATAAATTATTACAGTCAAGGTAAACTAAATAAGTTGATTTTTGTGAAGCATCATAGTCCGGTAAATATTTATTATTAGCTTTAGCGTGACGTAGAGTACATTGTGCCAGGCCTCCACGAATTCCTTTTTCCAAAAATTCATAAATTTCTAAATCATTTATTAATTCTAATTTAACGTCTGTATACAGTAACATCGCATCCCAGCTTAAGCTAGGTGCTGTAATATAGTAGGCTGGATCGAGTTGATAATGATGCAAACAAGTCTGTCTAAATTTTTCAAATACGTCAGCAAGAAGTAACACATCGGTCTTTAAATATAAATCTGTATATTCTCCAAGCGTTTTAATATTAAAAGATTGCCAAATATTTTGAGCATGGGTATAATCATCATCGCTAATATGTTCACATTTCAAACTATTGTAAAAACAATGTTTAGGTGGAAGTTGAGTCTCATTATATTTTGAGTTTGCATTAATATAATCATAGGGATAAATTCCTTTTTGTCTTAGTAGCTTTAACTGATTATAATTATTATCTTGAAATTCTTTTGATAAGTTAACAAAGTCAATTTCAGTCAAATTCTTGGCTAATTCATTTAAACTTGAATTAAGGAATTGAAAAGAATCTATAAACTTAGCTTGAATAGGCCTTGAAGTATTCCTTGTTAGAAATATTTTCGTGAAAGACATATACTTTTCTTTGGTTTTTGGTATTATTTTGAAAGCTCCTTTATACTTCGCTAATTCTTTAATAAATAGGTGCGAGTCATAACCAGCTAAGTTATGAAAAAAAATGGGCACAAATGGACATACTCGATACATTAAATTACAATGAGAGTGTGCTGCGCCTCGGTACTGAGATGTAACATGATCATGATCCATTACTTTGTCATCAAAGAGCAGATGGTTACAGATGTGACATTTTGTAGCATTTTTGTAATCAATTTCTTGTTTTATTGTTAAAGATGTCATAGGCATTTTATTTAATAATATACTGTAAATGTTTTCTAAATCATCTATCAATTTTTGTATAAATACTTCTACACAATCAGGTCCTCTATATGTAACATACTTATTTAAGTCCGGATCATGTGAACAGCAAATATAGTAACCAAAACATGAAGGTTCGTGAACCTTATAAGTTCGGGTGTTTTCGGTCTTACTGACGTTGCAATCTAGCAAAATACTTTCGAAGTCTGCATAAATAACGAAATTAATTTGTTGTTTCCTTTCAAAGTTTTTAAACTGAAGAATACTATTTTTTTCAGGTAATACTGTCAATACATTAGGACACGTAGTATGTTCACAAAATTTTTTTTCAGTCGTGAATACTTGTAAGCATGTCTCACACAGATACATTTTACCTTTATGTTTACTTATTTGACGTCTGACTAATCTCAATAGATTTTTTATTAAGCAATAATGACCACAGCCTTTTCGTTCAAAGTATAGTAAATTCACATGGTGTTTTTTTCTGAAACTTGTCACGTATAAAGGACCAGTGACCATGTTTTTATCATCTAACCCATATATGTTAACACTTATATTAGGATTAATCTTTTCGAACATTTTAATATCATAATTGGATGGTGGAAACGATAGACCATCTATATTAAACAGTGTTGTAAAATGTGGGTATGAATCTGTTCTGCAAACATTAGATTTTGCTGGATATAATGCTGCAGCAATACACCATAAAAAGCAATAGTTATCATTGTTTTGGACATTTAAGCAACTCCTCGTTTTTCTTATACCATATGGTAAATCAATGTAAGAACCACCTTTGAAAGGGGAATATTTATTAATATTAACTTCTAGATGGCTTATAGAGAAACAAGACCAGCCAGATTCACGGTGCTGGAATTCGGACAGTTTTCTCTCAAATATATTTATTGTTTTCAAATATAATTCATTTATATCAGTATTATTGTATATGATTTCATATTTTGTGTTGAAAGACTTAAGCTCTTGCTCACCAGATCGTGATAGAATAAAGTAAGCAAAGAGCTCAAAGTTCAACTTAACACAATTATTTTTAATCAGACAATCATTTATTAACTTTAATACTTGATGCTGATTATCCATCAGAAAATCCTCAGGTGTAAGGTATTCCATCGATGGATTCAGTTTGAAAGTTATTATTCTGTTTTTAAAAGCCGTAGCTATAATATCAATATTTTCATATTTAGTTTTTAATATGCAATTAGACTTGTGTAAATTCGTTCTCAAATGATACTGATATTCATTTTTTGGCATTTCAGTGTGACAATTTTCACAAATAATTATATCATTGTAATTTGTTCTTTCTGGTATCGGTGAAACTGTAAGAAAAGAAAAATAAGAAATATATAATTTGTTATGAAACTTCTTTAATAATATAAGTAAAATTATATCAATTATAACATGATTTATTAAATGTCTAGCGTAAGTTTAACCTATGGTGTTTTATCTACCTGTTAGTATTGGCATTGAATACAATAGGTAAGATAGTTTTCAATAAGTAAGGTAAATTATAATAAAGTAGTAAGTTCGAATATATCATTATAATAGTGACTAAATATTCTAGTAATAACGAATATTGAAATAAAATAATTAAGTATACGTAATTAGCTGTATCGGAATATATTCTTGTTATAATAAAGTAATACCTATCTTTTTCAATATTTACCATAAAACACTATTATAGTTACTAGCAAATGTCGGGGGGCAATTCAGGAATTCTTTTCTGGTCGCCGTCATGAAATTGGCTAGGTGTTGCCATGCATCCGTGTTATCATAAGTTTGATTTTTGACGGTCACTATAGCTTGCCGCCACCTATGTATCGGCTGAACCTTATCAATTTCATCGCACCGGTATATTTTCAAATCTATGTAGTGCGATCCGGGCTTACGATCGAATGTTTGACGTGAGTGACCGGCTGCAAGGCGTCTTGTTATATAAGAAGTTAACGGAGCTGGTGCTTTACCTTTACCGGTAATAGGGATATCTCCCTTCCCCTCATCTTCACTGTCAGTTCCGAAGAGATCGTACGCCGTCGTGGGCTTCTTTGAGGGAATCGGCTTGAAATACGGTTTCTTTGGAGCTGATGACCGTGACGGTGGCAGCGGCGCTGGACTCGCTCTCGACGACGAACAAGATGCCCGCGCCGGCGCTGGCTCTGTGCGTTGAGATGGCGGCGCCTGCTTGTTTTTCTTGTTTTTTTTCGGAGGTGGTGGCGATTGAGCCTCGTCCTCGGATGGAAAGAGAGTCTCTGCGTTTTCTTGAGACCTGAAAATGAACACTAATTTAAGTTCGCCTTATAACTTTGATGATAAAACATTCGTATAATAAGCTTCCATTATTCGTTATTGATAACTTTAACATTGTAAATAATGCATTGTTATATAGTGATATATTCTAATAATTACATTTTATAATCTGTCACCTACAATTTTTAAGTAAAATAGAGACCTTGCAATATCATTTAATGAAACATCTAAAGTGTAGGTATCATAAACATCATAATACTTAATGCCGGCATCGAAAGGTATAGTACAAATTAATAACAGGAATCGAACCCCTCGCTGTGCAGTCACACTCGCACTTATAATCATTTAACTACGAAAAGAAACCTTACATATGTATATTAGATCTTATATAATTATAAATTATATGATGTGTACTACTTACATTTTTCCTTAGTGATGAACAGAAGTTAATATTTGTTGTAGATGTTAATTTCGTGCTCCTGGAAGCTGAATTGAAGTCCCTGATTTTCTCTCGAGTTTAAATAGCATAAAATCCACGTGAGTTTTTCCATATAAGTAATGTACGCGTGACCCTAAAATCCTGAGTCAGGATTTATCCATAAAAGAATGCCTAGCAATAGCGAACAAAAACTTCAAATATCAACCTTAAATATTCATAACTAAATCATATATTTATTCAGGCAGTGACCAAATGACACTCCGTTCCGGCATACTAGTGAAATACTACGGCTTCAAACATGTAATTATTGTGCAGTAAACATATCAAAGAAATTTCAACAAACAGAAAATATATGTGAATTATTTTATTAGTAAACTTTAATATACAATCAACACCACCTCAAATGCAACACCAAACAATACTAACTATTGATAATAATACCAGAAAAAGATAAACCGTGCTATAAAGCAATCTTCATACACAGCGAGACCTGCTTAAATTGGTACTTAAACATTGTGCCGATATTCGTCGCCTTTAAGGTCCTAAGTATAAGTTGCAATTTATCTCACGAAATCCGACGTCGACACTCTTTACTCTTTGCAATACAGTTGAAACTCGTTTAGTTCATCGGTCTTCGTAAGATAGAACGCTATAACAGCGGCGCGACGGGGCGGCGGGGCGGCGCGCGGTGGGGCGGGCGGCGCCGCTACCTACCGCATTCAATAATAATGTCATGTAAGCGTCTTTACTTTTTTGGTAGTGATATAAACACATAATAATTGCATCAATTTTGAACTCTATGATCGAATATTTATTTAATATAAAAGGGATTTTCAGAAGAAAATAATATCAGTTATTTTTATAAGCGTGACTGTTAAAAATCTTTCTAAATGTCGGTGAGTATTTTTAATTTATAATAATAATAAAAATTATATATTAGTTTGTTTTTAAATACACATAAGTTTACTTACCATTAAATGAAACTGTAATCTTGATAAAATATCAAAGTATTTCAGTTCCAAACAATCTATCTTACGATAACTACTCGTAGATATTATTATACTTTCTTATTACAGTGTTACTAATATAATATTTTATTTTTCAGGACTCCGATAACGAGCTGTTTAACTTCGTTCCTATGAACACCGTGCACCAGCCGAGAACTGAAAAGCGATTAAATCTCGAGCCTCCTAGCAAGAAGCTGAAAAATAACCCTTCTGTCTTTACCTATGCAAAAAAACGAACGTGTGGTGGTGGAAAAGTAATAAGAATAGAAATATATGATGTTGATCATTTTTCTAATAGCACAGATTCACTGTGCAAATGTGATGCAGAAATTTGTGTCCAACATATAGTGAAAAATGTATACGTGGATGATATTTATAAATCGATTAAGGAACTTATTACTAAAGTTACAGACAATGTAAATATTTCATAATAAATGTTATACGATATGTTACCTATTCTTTTATTTACTTACGCAAACAAAGGTTCCCCGAGGTATTGATTTAAAAAATATTAGGCTCTAATAATTAGGGGTTTATGAGATCGACGTTTTGTATTGAAAATTTTAAAGAAGTTGCTTTATCCATACTAACATTTTCTTAATTTATTTAACAATCTTGAATGCACGAACGACTCCGTAGCTCAGTGGTTAGAGCATTTGCCCCGGGGACAGTGAAAGGTCGTGGGTTCGAGTCCCATCAAAGCTAGTTGTAGGACGGGGCGTTTTTTTTTTTCTAATACTTCAGTTTTTGTAATAAAAATTGCAATGCAAAAAAGTAAAATTAATTTAATCATGAATGCGTTTAAGAAACAGAACATTGGTTCTGAAACATATGCACAAATGTCTTAACATAATGTGTTAAGTGAATAAAAATATTATCGCCTAAGTTACAACCAATTGAGTGGTTATTTCTACTGACAAAAAAGCAACCTAATAAAAACGTGTTAAAAAGGAATCACTTTCAGGATACTTTTTTAATGTTGAGGAAAGAAAATAAGTTTTTTTTTAATTCTGTTAGTTGGCCGTCATTATATCATAATTCGAATAATGACGAGCAACTGAAGCATCTGTAACATCATTGATAGGGTCTCAGTGTTTGATAAAAAAACTGTAATTTATTGCGAACTGGCTATGAAGTTTCAATGAAAGCATGTAGATTAAATTTTGTCGAAATAAGTATAGAAATAAAAAAATCTAGATTGTCGTATTTTTATTTAAACTGTCTAACAACGTTGTTATTTTTATATGGAAAGATAACTTGGGATAATTACATTGAATTCCAAAACGATGACGTAGTCTCATCTTTCTAAGTATGTACCTATTTATGTGCCATTTGATAACGAGAATGAATCATTCCGCCTTCGGCACTGCAACAACATGCTGAATGGGATAGTATTCGATTGCAAACATTTGCATACGTCGAATCAGTGAATGTAACAATAGTTTAAAAATAAATAAATCGAAAGATCAACAATTCGGTAACATAATATTATAGGTACTTTTTGAAGTTCACTTTCGGTTATTGATTAGATGAATAATGAACCATTATAATCTTTGAATGTTGAAAATTGGAGGTTTCCAGATCTCTGATCTGGAAACCCCAATTTTCACCTACTACTGTTGTGTTGTGGCACTTCTTAATTGAGAATATTGGCTTTGTTTAGTCTGAATTTGTCACAATATACTAATAATTTATGTAAACACAAAGGTATAAGTAGGTAAGTACAAGAAATTAACAACCAGAAATAAAGAACTATCAAAATGGTATCATCATGCATTTATTAACCAAGTTGTTATTGTCACAAGTTCACAACACATATTTTAAGACATTATTACGGTATACTTTGTACTGTTTATCTTTTAAAGGTTCTGTTGAATGATTTTCTCTGTAATTATCATCTTATTAACAATGTTCTTGTCTTGGAGTAGCCGTCCATTCCATCATGTCAATATTAAACTTATAAGGAACATTCGGTCTGCTTTTCTTTAAATCTTGATAAATATCTGCAACCTTGCTCTGATAATGAGCCTTACGGGTAGTATCATAAGAGGAAATGAAGAACATTAACCACAAAATGACTCAAACAATAACTTCTACAAAATTTTGCCATGACGGGGTCATTTGTCAAATTGTTCACGTAATTAGCGCACACAAATCGAAGAGAAACCATAGTTGACCATCAAAGATATGCCTTTTTCGTTATATTTTATTAATTTTGTGTTATTTACATATTTCAAAAAGTAAAGTTAAGGGTGGTATTCCACTTATCAAATATTTGATCCAAGAAATTGGACGAGGACAACTTCGAATGGTTTCATTGATAAATTCTTTGATCAAATGCATCAAATGGACCAAGATCTTTCATAAGTGGAATACTGTGGAAAGGCTTGTCATTTGCGTTTGGTTATTAATTGATACGTACATTATTTATTTTAGGAATACTTGTTTTTAATACTATGAAGAACTAAATTAATTGTTTTTATCGACTTTGTCCGTTGTCATTTAAAATATAAATAATAAGAGTAAAAAATGCAGAGAAATAATAATACTTTGTTAAATATTGGTATTTATTTGAAATGATGCAACAAGACGCGACTATCATTCACTCGCGAAATCCAGATCCGGAAAAACCATAGATGTATTATTCCTGTAGATGGAGCATAAGAAAATGAACAATTCCTTCTATAATCGACTCTCGTCTCTCAAATGGCGACATGTCGTGTGTTAAAAAGAGATAACAATAGCCCAACGTGTGCGTCTTAGTGAGCTGCGCGCCACTTGAAAGTAAACGTCATGTTTGTTTGTTAACCAGCTGGTTAACAAATGCTTCAGAAAGAAAAGCTTTTTTTGTACAAAAATATAGACAGATTTGATGGTGTGGTGCGGTAAATCTGTTGTTTGTTAAGAATGGCCTGTACTGTTCCCGGTTATTCAAGCAGAGTGAGTGTTTTGAAAGAGAATAATGAACACATATCATTTCAGAGGTAAGTCACACTCATTGTTTTGTGTTTTTGCGAACACATTTTTATAGCTTACTGGTCCGTATTTGCAAAAACTAAATCGCTGTACGTGTATATACAGTTTAAAATTGACTTGGATCAAGAAAATCGGGTGTATTTAGGCAAAAAATATATAATTGAAAAATTTTACCTAAAAATAAAATTTAGATTAAGCCACTTACCTATTCCAAGCCTTTAAACTGAGATGGCAGCTCCCTCTGAAGCTCGCGAACACGTCCTGAAGCGCCCCCTCGCGGCCAAATATCCGCAACTTTCGTTTCGCGCCATCCCCCACCACTCCACAAATCCAGCAGCCGTGCGCCGGAGGCGCGCTAGCTTCATTGGATCTCATATTTTTTATTGCTTACTGGTTTGGAAAACCGAGTAAGAGCGGCAAGGACCACCGCCTAATATCTGACCACAGTATGGTATGTACTGGTGGTGATAATAGCATTGGTAGGTAGGTAACCACTGCTTAGTAATGATGTGACGCAGTTGTACCAATCGGCATGGTGGGAGTTGCAGCGAGAAGAACCTAAGAAAACCTGCTTTAACAATCTAAGACAAGAAAATATTAACTAATATTAAATGTTTCATGCAAATTCCATATAGATACGTACCGATTTGTTGTAGTAGGTTGTTCTAATCAGCAGACAGCAATAAAAATAAGGCTTGGAATAGGTAAGTGGCTTAATCTAAATTTTATTTTTAGGTAAAATTTTTCAATTAGGCCTCTGTCCCTATTCCAAGCCTTTAAACTGAGAAGTGTTTGTTATCGGCTGCTGAAGGATTGTGGTAAGAAAAAACGCCAATGTGGACAAAAACACTATAGTTTTAAACTTTTAATGAATTAAATAACTAGATAAATAAATTGTAAGTTTACAATAAGTATTTAAATTTGCTCACATAAGTAGATTATGTACCTTGCAATCCCTAAAGTGGATAATTAACAATAAACAGAACAAGCTTTACTAATATAATTGAATTCCTATAATTTCATAAATACCTTTCACCTCTACTAATTGATTGAAGATTATCTACTATCAAAAGAAAATTGATTGATTGATTACCATCAAAAGAATAATATACCCTATGGTAAGGGTTGAAAGCAATCAGACAATGGGTTACAATTAAATCTATTCCTAGACAACACTTCCTTCTTATAAAATCTGTGGAACGTAGTTGCACTCTTCCAGTTGCCCCTAGACAATATTTCTTGAATATTATGATTATCAATCCAACTAGCAGACGCCACAGCGGATCGAATACTACCGGGCGAGCTATCTATACCAGCATCCCTGAGGACCGACTTAACCCAGCCTCGTATTGTTGTACGTGAAGCCGGTCTAACCTCTCCGGAGGTTGAAATGAAAAGATTGTCTAAATTACCTCGTCGCGAAGCAGACACATAAATTAATTTATTTAACCAATACACTGGGTCAATGTTTTGATTGAATGGACATTCAAGTAAACGCCAACCTGACTGACGAAAATTTGCTGTATCAGTTTTAGAGCCATAAGCTGGCCAAAGAATGATATGATCCTCATTCAACACACAACTTTGATTATCTATCTTTAATAGGGTTAAATCGTGAACCCTACGACCAGAACACAATAATAATAAAATCGAACATCTCTTTGAAATTTCATATAAACTGTTACTACTAGGTTCATTGCTAGAAAGATAGTCGCACAGTATTTTAACATCCCAAATAGGTGTTGGAGGCGGTCTGGGCTTACGCAGGGCGATAGCCTTGAGAGTTTGTTTTATAATAGTATGGGAACTTAGTGGAGGCTGTTGAGGACAGAACATAGACACAACCGACCTGTGAAGAGCAATGGTTTTATATGACAAATTTTCTTTAAGACACAAATCAGACAAAAATCTAGCCAATTGCTGGGGACTCGGGTCATTCTTAAGGACGCTATTAACATTAGCCCATTTACACCATCTCAACCAAGCTGGCCTATAAGTTCGTAAGGTCGATTTCCGCCAACTACTCGACAACAAACGTTTCTGATCTTCGTCCCACGCGTCTAACATGGAGCTCCACCCTGTATTCTCCAAACTTCCAAAGTCATCTGCTTGACATTCGGGGGTGGACACCCCGTGTTGACGTCTATCAACCCCTCGTGGAGATTGTCTATCACCAACGGCGGCACTGATGTTCGATTCATCAGGTCGCCTCGCCAAAACACCTTGGTCCAGCTCGGCACCACCAACAGAAAGACGCCTACTGCTTTGTTTAGATGAGCTAATACACGAGGGACGAGATTTGGAGGGGGAAATAGAAACGCCATTTGAAACTTCCAATTCCGACTGAACACGTTCACGAATACTGCGTTCGGATCTGTAGGATCGAGAGATACATATTTCTGAACCACATGAGCTCTCTGAGAAGCGAACAGGTCTATCTCCGGTATTGCCCAAACATCGAATATCTGACGAGTGACATTCTCCAACAAGTGCCATTCTGCTTGTGCACGGGACCTGGACAGATTGTCCGCTACCGTATTGAAACGGCCGGGAAGATAATGCACAGTCATTTGGATTTGAAGATTGTCTAAAAGGTTCAATAAGCGAAACGTTATTCTGAGCATAGGTAAAGATTTCGTCCCCCCTTCGTTTCGAAGATAAGAGACTACTGTCCGATTGTCTGACAAAATTTGGATCGTTTTCCCAGCCACAAAAGACTTCTGAGAAGCAATTACCTTTTCTATCGCCATCATTTCCAGAAGATTGCAGTGCAGACTTGTCTCCTGCTCTCGCCATGATCCTGATAGTTGCAGGTCGTTCAGCTGCGCACCCCAACCCTGAGCACTCGCGTCCGTGGTGAGAAAAACCTGAGGAGCAGGAAAATGCAAGGCAGAATGTAAATGAGCATGCTTTATCCACCATTTTAAAACAGGTAAAAGAAAATGCGGTAACGTCCCTTCCACTGCAGGGCCGTCGCGCAAGCATTGGTGGCTGTAAAGTAACAAAGGTCTGCTGTTGAGGCGACCTCTCGGAACAACAAAGCTTGCAAAGTTGCAAAGGCCTAAATAAGACTGTATCTGTCGCAACGATGCCTTTTTTCGTAAGAGAAGTTTCCGACTCAACTGTCGAAGCTTTTGTATCTTTTCCGAAGGCAAAGATTTTTTATTGACCCAGGGTTCCCATAGGATTCCTCTAAGGAACTCATAGGAGAACTCTAAAGAACGTTGTGGTATGAGGACAGACTTTTGAAAATTTACAGACAGGCCTAGTTCACGAAAAAGGTCGATTACAAAGCTTACTTGTCGTTCCAAGTCTTCTCTGTCCTGGTGCGCCAAGCAAAAATCGTCGAGATAAACCAGGGCTCTTATCCCTTTGTTCCTCAGTAGCTCTGCGATCCAGTTGGTTAGAGTGGCAAACGCCTTCGGCGCTGTTGATAAGCTGAACGGCAGGCAGGTCATTTGCCAAAGCTGGTGTTGAAGAGACGGTAGAAACACTCTTAAAAAACGGCGGTGAGACTCGTTTATTGGAACATGAAAATAAGCGTTGTGAAGGTCTAGTTTCACTAACCAATCGTTGGGTTGGAGAAAGTCGGGTACTCGAAACATGTTGGCCATACGAAATTTACTAGTGTAAACATATCTGTTCAAAAGTTTTAAATTGAAAACTGGCCGCTGTGCACCGTTTGCCTTTGGTACAAGGAAAATGTTGGACACAAAACTGGGCTCGAGAGGTGCCTTTTCCAAAACGCCCTGTTGTTGCATTTCTTTTATTTGTTCGGAACGCTAAGTTTCTCGAGTATGGAATAACTTTGACAATCGAGAGGGGTGTACCAACGGGGGCTTTTTTGAAAAAGGTATCTTGTATCCCAATATGATCTTTAAGACATGGTCCGGAGCTCCCCACTTTCTCCAACGTTCTACATAATGTTTTAATTGGCCCGCATGAAATGTTGTATAATCAATCAAAACGTCTTTGGGAACGCTTACCTTGGCGGTTCCTATAAAATTTGTCACCTTGGGTGACGCGAAAGGACTCCGATTTACGCTTTCGCCCTTGCGCAGGGGGTGCGTAATTCGCGGCGGTTGAAGGCCCGGCCGTCGCTGCTGCCGTTGCATTTGAACGGTTGGGCAACACGTTGACAACCCTTCTGGCCCCCGCCTGAGAACCTCTTTGCGCAAGAGGCCTCCTGGAAGCACCAGCGCTGCTGGTAGTAGGAAGGCTTACCTGTGCAAACACTTTATCAATACCTCCGTTTTTTGTGACACATTCCGAAAACCGTTTATCATCAAAAAGATGTTCCAAGGTTGGTGGAATCTTTCTCAAACATTCCTTCAGACATTTATCCTTAACATAGTGCAAAAGAGCGTCACGGCGTTGCTGTACTATATCAGCACGGCGCCCACATACCATTTGCAATAAATCTAGGTTAGTTTTGGTGTAATCACCGGAAAAAATTTCATTAACCTTAGCAGCAATACTCTCGGTAGTTATTTCTTTATGAGAATTCATCCATGAAATTAAAGCATGAAAACCCTCTTGCAACTTTTCGTTTTGTATGATTAAGGCATGACAAATTGCTGCTAAAGTCTTTTCCGTAGCCGCTAATGATTTATTGCGATCGAATCTTTTTAACATATCATTACTTTCTAATTCGACAAAACCTGGACTAGCCAAGTAAGATTTCTGAGCATCTACATAACGAACTTGGCACCAATCCGCGGTGTCAAAATGCTGCAGCTTAAGCAACATATCTGCGTGTGCATCTGAAGTTTTTGCCTCCGATAACTTGAGGGTAGTTTCCTGCTTGAAACTAATATTAGCGGAATCCGATTTTGGTGGATCGACGACAGCATCTAACAAGTTATCGGGGGCATAAAGGGAGATAGCGTCCGCATCACTGTCTACATTATCTGGTTTACGGGCATGCAAAGCACTTACCGACGCGGCAAGATCTTTTACCACTTTTTCCAGCTTCCTTAGCCGTCTACCCGCGCCACTATGGCGCCTACGGCGGCGGTGGCGGTGTCGCCGATCGCGTCGACCGCGATCGGAACCCGAAGACGACGATGCCGATGACCACGATGAATCTAAATCTAAACTTTTACTCGACTCGGGGGCTCTAGCATCTTCAACATTAATTGGTGCACCGCTTTGAAAATCTAATTCTTCCATTTTTAGAAAGTAGATAATATCAAACTTCAATGAAGGTATTTCGAAAAAGGAAAGCGCAGTGCAGCAATTAAGACGTGTTGCTTCTTTCAGAAAAGAAACGCCAATGAAGCTAGCGCGCCTCCGGCGCACGGCTGCTGGATTTGTGGAGTGGTGGGGGATGGCGCGAAACGAAAGTTGCGGATATTTGGCCGCGAGGGGGCGCTTCAGGACGTGTTCGCGAGCTTCAGAGGGAGCTGCCATCTCAGTTTAAAGGCTTGGAATAGGGACAGAGGCTTAATTTAAAGCCAATTGGGATTTTTTGACATTTGACCAACCTGATAGTGTTGTAGTCCGATTTTATTATGTAATATCGATAAAAAAATGTAGTGTTAACAATTTTGTATTAAAACTTATTTTTTCTCTCTTTTTGATTTCCCACCGCTGCGCCGCGCCGCCGTCGATGTAAAGGAAACGTAAATAAGAAACGTAAGAAAAGGCGACGATTGGAGACCTTCGCAACAAACAAGAATATGCTCGATGCACTTATTAAAGCAAATTGTGGATTTATACTTAAAAAATGAGTTACATTAAAAATATAAAAATTAGCGTGAAATCTGTATTTTTTTACTTGATATCATTCAGTAGATTTTTTAATTTAATAAATTGATTAGAAATCTCGTTCAGTTTTACGACTACACCTCCTAGTATAAATAGTATAATTATCATCATTATCATATTAATGTCCTCACTGCTGGGCCTTCCCTGTGCAAGAAAACACCACAGGTAGAACGGGCCATTAGTGCCATAACCCACCACGCGAAGCCAATGCGGATTGGTGGGTGAGGGTGCTAACGACTGCTAATGCAACCGAGACCAACGGCCTAACGTGCCTTCCGAAGCACAGAGGAGACTGAGATAATAAAGTTTTGGTCACCATTCAGATGTCCAACCGCAACGAATGTTGCTTAACGTCAACGACCGGATGCAGAATCCGCGTACCAATGAGCCATCGATCTCCTCAAGTATAATTTTAGTACCTAATTCATATTTGGCACTGATTCAAAATTAAAGGGCTAGACCATAGCATACGTCAAAATATAAAAAAAAAAAACTGCTACACTAGATCGATCAGCTGAGCGTGCGCTTTTGTCTGGAGGGAAGACATTTTTGCCATATTCGACCTATGCTGAAGTTTCATAGCATAAACAAAATTCTAAGGCCGTGAGCACTTTGGACACGATTAGTACTAAAAACTGACAGAAAAGCGGATTATGAACCGCACAATTACATTAAGTCTAGCCGCATTGAAAATCGCGAAGCGCTCTATTCAATGCGGCGTACTTTCGATCAGCCGTATTGAATACGGCGTATCTTGAATCCACCGCATTACAATGCGGTGCTGTTTTCCAATACAGCTAGTTGCTATGTAATACGGCGAAATATACAATACGCCTGCGATATATACATATACATTGTAATTTTATGTATCGCATTGCATTCAAATTATTTTTACATCTTTTATCGATAACTTGTTATAAAAAAAACCACTGCACTATCATTGCATCATCATCATCTAGCATTGCATAGTCAAAATGGAGACATTCACTAATGTCGACGCAACAGATTAACATGTATGTCTCTTTCTATCTTATGACAATTTGATAGTGTTAGAAGGGGTAAAGGATGGGTGAGTTATAGCTTATTTTTGTGATCCATCTACAGGAATAATACATCTATGGGAAAAACAGTTAGCCGGTAGCTCCAATTGAAGCCCATATTATGGGTCTGGGCTTGAAATCAGAAATATGGATCTGAACTTCATATTTTTAGCCGGTAGACCCCCAGGCTACCTACCGCGTAACTTTATGGGTATGAACTTCATACGTTTTTGGGAACTTTAAGTCAATTTTATAAAGAAAATAGCCGCTATCAGTTCCTTGTTTTGTGACGTCGGGTATAACGATAGCTAGCTAACAACGTTTAACAGAACAAAGCATCAAAAATCTATCAAAATAAGGAATTCAAATGACACTTGAAGCCCATACCCATATCCAGATTTTTTTGCCGGTAGCCCCCCAGGGGGTCTACCGGCTAAAAATATGAAGTTCAGATCCATATTTCTGATTTCAAGCCCAGACCCATAATATGGGCTTCAATTGGAGCTACCGGCTAACTGTTTTTCCGGATCTGGATTTCGCGAGTGAATGATAGTCGCGTCTTGTTGCATCATATCAAATAAATACCAATATTTAACAAAATATTATTATTACTCTGCATTTTTTACTCTTATTATTTATATTTTAAATGACAACGGACAAAGTCGATAAAAACAATTAATTTAGTTCTTCATAGTATTAAAAACAAGTATTCCTAAAATAAATAATGTACGTAGGTATCAATTAATAACCAAACGCAAATGACAAGCCTTTCTACAGTATTCCACTTATGAAATATCTTTGTCCAATATGCATTTCATCAAAGAATTTATCAATGAAACCATTCGAAGTTGTCCTCGTCCAATTTCTTGGATCAAATATTTGATAAGTGGAATACCACCCTTAACTTTACTTTTTGAATTAAGTAAATAACACAAAATTAATAAAATATAACGAAAAAGGCATATCTTTGAGGGTCAACTATGGTTTCTCTTCGATTTGTGTGCGCTAATTACGTGAACAATTTGACAAATGACCCCGTCATGGCAAAATTTTGTAGAAGTTATTGTTTGGTTGGGTATTTTGTGGTTAATGTTCTTCATTTCCTCTTATGATACTACCCGTAAGGCTCATTATCAGAGCAAGGTTGCAGATATTTATCAAGATTTAAAGAAAAGCAGACCGAATGTTCCTTATAAGTTTAATATTGACATGATGGAATGGACGGCTACTCCAAGACAAGAACATTGTTTATAAGATGATAATAACAGAGAAAATCATTCAACAGAACCTTTAAAAGATAAACAGTACAAAGTATACCGTAATAATGTCTTAAAATATGTGTTGTGAACTTGTGACAATAACAACTTGGTTAATAAATGCATGATGATACCATTTTGCAGTTCTTTATTTCTGGTTGTTAATTTCTTGTACTTACCTACTTATACCTTTGTGTTTACATAAATTATTAGTATATTGTGACAAATTCAGACTAAACAAAGCCAATATTCTCAATTAAGAAGTGCCACAACACAACCCTTCCAGAATTGAAAATAAGCAATGTTTAGTTTCTTGAATTCATATTTTTAACACTTATTTATGTAACATAGGTAGGTACTTATTTTTATCATTATCTTTATTTTATATAAATTTGCTATGAAAGAGAAATAAAATTACTATCATTTATGAGGATGATTAAATAGTTAGACCTGTAAATACATAAGTTATTTATTTCTTCAGTGGCCAAATGTTATTTTATTTTCTATGATTTTTCAGTTTAGCACATTTTATGTTTTCAGTTGCTAACTTAAATATAAATAAGTGGGTTTTTGACATTACAATATAACAGCAATTAAGAAAATTAACAAATTGTCTATCAACTCATAATTTTATTTGGAAAATATGAGCTTTAAGCGCTGTCTCCTAGAGTTGCACACAAAAGACAGGTATAGATGTGCATTGTAGCTATGCTATATTGTACTTAGTAAGTACAACATAGCATAGCATATTATGTAGTTGTACTACTTACTACAAAATACTTTTACAAAATAGCACATAACGTGGATTAGGTACTTTGAATAGAAATTGCTAAATAAATAGGTTAATAATATGGATTATTTATTCAGTAATTCTAAAATAATTGCATCGTCCCGAAACGAAAAACAGACAAACTAGAGTTAGTCTGTTAAGCATAGAGCAGGCGTTGGAATCACCCATAGAATAGGTCAAAACTTAGTGGCCGGTAAGTAAATCTATTTACGTAGTTTTATGTATCAATTATTTATTACATTAACCTAAATTTGAGTTTTGTTGTTTTAGGTAATTCCAAGAGGCAACTTTGTATTTCTTAAAACTAACCAAAACAAAAGAAAATACAGTAAAGAAGATTCGGTTTCTCAGAAAGTTATGAAATTTATCAAAGGCTAAAGAGTCGCAATAGTTTTTACAAGTGCGTCATGCCTGGCACCACGGAGGCCTCTTTAACCAAAGTTAAACTGGGAAAACTCTGCTACCCTTCCACACTCATATGTGCTCATCCAGGAAAAGCTCCCTCCTGGTCTTGAACTTCCCAGATCATTATGGAGATCCTTAAATAGACTCCGTACCCAAGTTGGTTGAAGTAAAGACAACCTGTCCAGGTTCCCAGTAACACGGATTAAGCCCCTTCACCAGTAACACGGATCTCGCGTGCAGGTGTGGTTACGCTCCACAGACCATGGCCCACCTCATTGATTGCTCTGCATGCATGCCCGGACACCTGCACGCGTGAGGACCTCATGTTGGCTGCAGATAATGCGGTGAGAGTGGCACAGTTTTGGGCCAACAACATATGATTTTGTACTTGTCATTGACATGTTGAAGAAGAAGTTATGAATGAAAGGTAGGTAATGTTTGTTTATTCTTTTTATATGAATGTAAGTAGGTATGTGTAATTAATTATTGATTAGTTTTGTTAAAAAATATACATTTTCAATATACATTTAGAAGTGATATCATATGGTGATAATGATAAAGCACAGTAGATTACTTGGGATTAAATTTAAATAATCAGTTGTCACATTTAACAAGTTTCAATTTAGTGAAGTTGTTAATACCAAGTCAAGAGAAAATAACAGTGTAAGTAATTCAATAACTTTGTCAAAACATTTAAAATGCCTTATCATCAAATTCATATTTCTGATTCTGACAAACAGAACAGAATTATAACAAATGTACCGGTGGGATAATATATGATTGTTGTCGGTACGAATGATGGTTTATTGTGATTGTCTTATGACTAGGTATGTTATAACTGTTACTGCTACCTACTATCTTAGATCTTACTTAATTATATATACTACCTCTCATCAGTCTATGTACAAAGCTTATCTACTTAATAACAGTTATTAACTATAAACATTGATTATCTATAACTTGTGCATAGCGGCACAACAAACAAAATGTGCTTTATATGAAATATGAAATATACACACTACTCTTTCTTGATTTACAAACTTTTCAGTTCAACTATCACTTATTTGTTTATAAAATGTTATGGCAGATTATAGTAACAATATGTAGAATCTATACTAACCAAATCTAATCTTTTCAGATAACTTGAGTCTCAACGAGGTTCGTGGAGTGCTGCGAAGATGCCCGTGTCTGCCTATTCTTGCGGTTATAAGTTATCAAATCAGAATTATGGTGCAAATTACTGCTGTTAGTGGCTATATTGATTACTTACTGCATTAAATGTTTAACTATTAGAATTAGGTTATTGCGTCTTGCATTGAAACTAAAGTGATATTAACAGTGAATAATGAAATGGCAGATACTAAATAAAACTACTAGGAAAAATAGCATTAGCATTTGTGCATAATAAATATTTGCAAGCAGTTTAATTTTTCTTGTAGCTGATAAAGCATTTATATTTCTTAGTTTATCTATAAAGTCAATTTAGTTAGTAATTTCATTACTCTCATTCTTTGTCTTGTATAAATCTCAACTTATACTTATGTACTTTGTATTTGATAAAATTATAATGTCAAGTAATAAATGCCTTCTTTCATCAAATGTGTTTTTTATTTGAGCAGAATTTAAAATAGTATATTACTAGGGTTGTACCAAACGTCGATGATATGCACAACTATCGATAACGAATCAAGGGTCGATAGTTCTGGCAGCACTATGTTGTCAAAATCTAATCGGGGTGCGTCATTCACTAACAAACAGCCGCTATAAGGCTTGATTCCTATCTGTACTAGTCTATATAATTTGTGGCATAGAGTATCTAACAAATGATAACAGATGGGAGCTTTTATTGAAATTTATAACTTAAACTTCTATCGATTAGGTTAAAAATAAAAATTTATTTGTTCGACAGAAATGATTAAAAATAAGCAATGATTAAACTGTTCAAATAAAATAAAATTCCTTTATTTCAGACCATTTCTTTGCTTACTGACTATTTTAGTACAAAATCACAATATTAAAATTAAAATTGAAAAAGTAAATTAAAATATGCTACTTATGTTAACATAAAGTTTCACCTAGCAAAATATGGAGAGACTAACTTCTCTCCACTCTCCTCAGAATGCCTTTGAAAAAAGAAGCCAGATGCACTGCAGAAACGTGGAAGCGCCATGTAGTGTATAACACACGCAGGGCATTGTAGGAAAGCTGGATAAAGTTTGACCACAGACTACTGGTATAAAAATTTTGACAATAGGCTTTAAATAAAGTAAAATTTACTTCTACTGTACACCAAGCAAACCTGTGTCTCACCATGTTACCACTGACCAACAAAGCCCTGCATCCCTATCCATCTATATCAGAATAAATTGTCATACAGAGTTTCAGTTACTATATGCCCGAGGTATTTAAACTGACTTACACGGCCCAAAGGAATCCTGTTCAAAAGTAACAGGGGCACATTTTCAAGTCTCTTAATGTTACCCCTGAAGATCATGAATTCACTCTATTTCTCGTTGTACCTTAGGCCGTGCTTCCATATATAGTCCTCGCAGGAGCTTTTTGGGCCACCCAGCGATAGGCAGAGCAGCACAGCACCATGTCATCAGCATAACTGATATTATTCACACAGACATTATCTATATAACAACCATGTGTGCTGCTCAGCCCAGCGATGAGCTTGTCCATATATACATATATAAGAGTGAAGTCAGCCCATCCTGTCTAACACCACATAAACTCTTCAGAGCATGTATTTCCCCACTTTACCACATTTTTCTGATTACCATACCAATGTGCCAGTAGGTACATTTATAACCTCAGCCAACGAGAAACATCTTTAAGTTTTGTCCAAAGGTCCAAAGCTTATCATAACTTCATAACACACAAGATCAAATGCTTTGCTGAGGTCTTAAAACATGCATTTATAGGAAGGAGTTAGCTTTATAACATAATAAATAACAGAGAACTTTAACACAGCTCAATATCACTTGTAAAATAATATGTCAATTAAATGCACTTTCCGTAGACAATATCCACAAAAAAGTCGCTATTGATAATATCACACAACACAATTACTCCAAGGAGGATAATAAGTATTATCTAGCACTTCAGCACACTTCAGCCAGAATCATTACAGAAAGATTTTTGATTTACATAGTATCTTCATTACTTTAGTTAAATGCCTAATTTTTATCAAAAGTAGGTCAACAATTTATCTTTAAAGTTATGTAAATTCCGATAACGAAACAAGAAACGAAAATTTGAATTTCGCGGGTAAAATTCCATTACATGACTTCGAGAGAAAGGAACAGCGAAATAGCAATTTGTGTTTGTCTCTTTCGCTCCATCTTTTCGCTCTGCTTTTAAACTCTCTTCTGCTAAAGTTCAACGTTTTACAAGTGCTAGGGGTATATTTACTATAAATGAAGTTGATTACACTCAAAAGTAGCAAGTTACTTCACACAAATTGAGAAATTAAACTTTTCCATGAATCTTCCGATACCAAAATACTCGCCTGCTTCATTTGACATAACGATATGAATCTGGGTTTCGAGTTTTTACTTTTTAATTTTTACAAAATACCGATTCTGGGCTTCAACTGTCAAAAATGTATAGAGAATTTTCTTCGTCATTCACTCTTTTTCTGACATATGGGTATGGGAAGAAATATGAAGTCCATGGAATTAGGCGGTACCGCCAAGTTCAGATTATGGGCTTCAAATGTCAAATAAAGCCCATATCCATATCCAGATTTTTTAGGCGGTAGACCCCCTGATCAGCCTTCGAAAAGCTAACGAAGATATGGAAAGATCGACGCATAATCAAAAACACCAAGGTTCGATTCACGAAAAGCTTACTATTTCCTGTCTTCTTATATGGAGCTGAAACATGGATGCTCCAACAAAAGTAGGTACCACAAAAAGATTGATACCCTTGAGATGTGGTGCACGATGATCAAACGGACTGCTCGTTGCACAAATGTTTCCACTAAAAAGGAGCTTCGGATCAAACAAAAACTTTCGACGATTGTGCAAGTGCGAATTCTAAGAATGTTTGGACTTATCATCTATAACGCAAGCTCCTTGGAATGATTCGATTGAAGAAACAAGGAAGAGTCAACGTTTTCGCGGCCGTTTACCCACACGATGATCAAGTTTCAAGTCCTATCAAGTCCACAACCAAGTGTGCCCTTACAGAATGCACACGCAGTGCCACAAATATAGAGATATGGAGGAGCATCGCAAAAGCCGCTACCAACTAAGCGGACCATGACCACAACGACTCCGTCAGCCTTAAGTCTTAGAAAGAAGATGTATACAATAAATACAAACATATACAATTATAGATACAGTATGTAATAAAAATCCAAATCAAAACTGGGTGTTTTATTTTTATCGCTATCTCCTTAAAATCACTAGAACTACGATGGCTGTCCTTTTGCTCACGAAGGGAGTATATATGTTCTGTGCTCAAATGAAAGTGGAAATTACATCCACTTTTCATTTGAGCTAGCGAATAGGGCCAGTTGGGTAGCTTTAGTACAGGCTATTTTGTATGACACCAATTTACAGAGAGCAGCACTGTCGACAAGATGGCGGACGTTCAAAATGAGGTGACAAAAATATGTGTCGAGTGGGTTCTCTATTACTATATATTATTTATCTTTCTCTATGACTTTGACTGACTTTGACACTGGCCGCATTCAGCAGAACACATCGATGAGTAGGTAATTACACAAATAATATAATACTATAATGAGAAGTTTTCCAGTAGGTTCTATAATGCTCAATAGATGTCGCTGCGACCACTTTTCTTTTTTTTCTTAATTTTCATGTATAGTGCCACAAGCTTTTCTGTTCCGGTGACAGTCGTGACAGAGGAGCCACTTGCAATACGAAATTACCTGTCAAAATGGACTGTCGTATGAAAACTGTTTTAGTTCCAAAGAGAATCACCGGAACAGAAAAGATTGGCACACTATAAGGTATGTTTTTTTGCGTTCCCCAGTTTACGGGAAAGTTGAATGTATTGTTTCACGAATTTTGTTGCGTATATATATTATTGAGTTATCGTTTTTTCTTATTTTACCTGATTTTGATTATATTTTAATTTAAATAACTGTTAATGTCAGAAAGAAAATTGATTGAAAATTTGGCATTTTCATGAAAAAGTTGAAATTAATAGCTCAAATTAATTAAGAAGTTAGTACCTATGTACTGAATTTTCATTCTCTAGATGCAAAAACAAACTTGAACAAACTTTTCAACTTGACAGTTATTGTACATTTTTATAGGTACAACAAAAATAGCGAAGTATGGATAAAAACCTACGGTTGAACTTTAAGTCATATCCTAAAAGTAGTAATTTAGAAATAAAACCTTATATAACAAGATTATTTACATATTTATTTACATTTTAAAATTTTATTTTGTTTTGCGTAGGCTGACAAACGTCCAAGGTACCTATTGTTATAAAAAAAAAAAAAAAGTTTCGCTAGCGCCATCTCTTGCACCTATTTGAAATAAGCTTACGATACCTTTTGGAAAATTCCTCATTATCTGCTGAACGCACACAAAATCGCGATGACTGACAGCGATTTACTTACAGCAATCGGACGCCATCTTTTCCATCGCTTTTCATTTTCGATGAGAAGCAGCGATTAGCCGATTAGTTGCATTGCAAGTTGTTGTCAAATGTAGTGATTTTGGTTTTCGTCATGTCAAAACAAAACAAACGCTAAAAAGTTTTGTTGTTAATCGCTGTCAGTCATCGTATAGCATTAAACGACACATGCCGAACTATTACAGGTTGTCTCAAGCCAACTCCGGTACAAATGCTATACCCACTAGCTGGAATCGCGCCGCCCCGGCTGTTCGCAGAACCGTAGCGAGTTCCATAGAAAGAGCCAAACTTGACTCCGATCCACGGCACCCAATGCATGGCTAGGTACCAGCGCCGCAAAGGCTAAAGAGTCGCAATAGTTTTCACAAGTGCGTCAAGCCTGTTACCACGGAGGCCTCTTTAGCCAAAGTTAAACTGTGGGAAAAATCTGCTACCCTTCCACACCCATTTGTACCCATCCAGTAAAAGCTCCCTCGAACTTCCCAGATCAGTATGGAGATCTCTAAATAGACTCCGTACCCAAGTTGGTCGAAGTAAAGATAATCTGTCGGTGGGGCTTCACCAGTAACACGGATCTCGCGTGCAGGGGGCTTACCACAAGCGCTTAAAGCAGTTATTTTTAAGCCTTAAAAAAAACTGCCCTGCTTATCGGTACCATGAACCATAACAATAGCAGCGCTGTTAGTCCTAGACGTTCACCGGTCAAACAGCGTTGCTAAGCGTACCATGAGCTCACTTTAGCACGCCAGCAGGCCTGCCAAACTGTCATAATTAGCAGTTCTTAAAAAGTTGGTCTCAAGCAGCTTTCTAAAGCCTGCTAAGGGTGGTATTCCACTTATCTCAAATATTTGATCAAAGAAATTGGACGAGGACGATTAAAGATCTCTGATAAGTGGAATGCCTCTGATAATTTTGTTCGGTATTAAAGGAATGATCAAGCAATTCTGTGGTTTTTGGAGGACGAAAGCTTTCCGCAATAGAAAGAAAAAAGCGTGGCGTAAACTAATACGAGAACAAAGCAATCCATTGGAAGTTTACAACAAAATGAATTTTATTCGGAGGTTTTGGTTTCGGGGCCCTTTAGACCTCTGATGCCCCCTGATTCACGAACCACCGGAAACAGAATCTGATTTGAATTCTGTGCTTTGTCTTTGCCTATTCTATAGTGAGTGACAGAGACAGAGACAGTGCATACATTCCGCTGTCGGGAGCGTTTCCAACGGTTTGTGAATCCGGGGGCTGATACTGCAGCAGCAACGAAATCTATAGATTAATCCGTTCAGGCAAGAGTGAGTGAGTTCTACCCATTCAAAAATTAAAACAAGAGTCTTACAAGATTCTTATTTTCTCGAACTTTGTAACATTTAAATTATTTCTTTTAGGTATTGTCTGCTTTGTCCTTTTTTGCCACCGGCTTCTCTGAAAAACCTGTGGCTGTGGGGGACATTGGGGGCATTCCATGGCATAACAAACCGTGTCAAGTAGGTTACTGCTGCATTATTGTGAAGCGTTACGAGCGCTTTTTTCTTTAATACGAACTACACTCAAGTGGAGATCTCTTCTCAAGTATAGTTAGCAAGGGATGAATGTATTCGGTGCATGTTTTCGCATCCCTTTTTAACTAAGCTTGAGAAGAGATCTCCACTTGAGCATCGTTCTAGAATACGGGTCTAAGTAACTGTGTTAAGTTTGTTTGTTGAAATTAGTCACTTTTCCAACTTGAAACCAAAGCTTCAAACACATTTGTAAAAAAAAACATTAGTTGCGAGTAACGTTCGGAAACTAGAAGTGACGCTTGTTTATAAAACTCTGTCAAGAATAATATTTAAAACCATTTTTTTACACTGCCGTTCAATTTTATTTCCATAAAAACATCTTGTTTTAGGTTTTCCTTTGCATTGTTATTGTATTTTATTTATAAAATGTTACTTTAATACGAAACGGTATTTACCGGTAAAAATGATATTTAGTTTTCAAACGCAAACAACATTTTGGCTCGACAGGCCAGAGACAATCATTCAATAGCAACAGCAGTGCAGCAGGAGGCTTACCACAAGCTCTTAGCAAACAGAACAAATGCAGGGCAGTTTTATTGCAAGGTTTAAAATAAACTTCTTGCTAATCGTACCATAAGCCAAAATTAGCAGTCTTTTAGCAGGCCTGCTGCACTGCTGTTGCTATTGAATGATTGTCTCTGGCCTGTCAAGCCAAAATGTTGTTTGCGTTCGAAAACTAAATATGATTTTTACCGGTAAATACCGTTTCGTATTAAAGTAACATTTTATAAATAAAATACAATAACAATGCAAAGGAAAACCTAAAAAAAGATGTTTTTATGGAAACAAAATTGAACGGCAGTGTAAAAAAATGGTTTTAAATATTATTCTTGACAGAGTTTTATAAACAAGCGTCACTTCTAGTTTCCGAACGTTACTCGCAACTAATGTTTTTTTTTTTACAAATGTGTTTGAAGCTTTGGTTTCAAGTTGGAAAAGTGACTAATTTCAACAAACAAAGTTAACCCGTATTCTAGAACGATACTCAAGTGGAGATCTCTTCTTAAGCTTAGTTAGAAAGGGATGCGAAAACATGCACCGAATAAATTCATTCCTTGCTAACTATACTTGAGAAGAGATCTCCACTTGAGTGAGTAGCGTTCTTTAATACGGACTTCTCCACGAACGCTGCGTTCGTGGAGAATGTCCCCCACAGCCACAGGTTTTTCAGAGAAGCCGGTGGCAAAAAAGGACAAAGCAGACAATAGGTAGGTACCTAAAATAAATAATTTAAATGTTACAAAGTTCGAGAAAATAAGACTCTTGTTTTAATTTTTGATTGGGTAGAACCCACTCACTCTTGCCTGAACGGATTAATCTTTATATTTCGTTGCTGCTGCAGTATCAGCCCCCGGATTCACAAACCGTTGGAAACGCTCCCGACGACAGCGGAATGTATGCACTGTCTCTGTCCCTCACTATAGAATAGGCAAAGACAAAGCACAGAATTCAAATCAGATTCTGTTTCCGGTGGTTCGTGAATCAGAGGTCTAAAGCCCCCAGTACACGATGGCCGATCATGGTCGGCGACCATGTTGGGCCATCGTGTAAAGGGCCGGTTTGCGTGTGATTGGTGACTGTGAGCAGTGATCGCCGGCGATCCGTCCCGTGTCGGTTTTTCGTGCACGATTCAAAGGGAGTTTGTCGCAGGCCACAATCAGCGTTCACACGTTGGCCGATCATTCAGTTGATCTAAATATTTCTGCGTTGACTGACGTGTAGGATATTTTAGATTAATTGTTTTTTTTTTCGCAATCAGGCCATTTTGTGGAGCATATTACATTATCAAAATCATCCTTGATGTTGTATATATTTGATATAATATGTTTTTAATTCAAATGATAATAAAATACACCTAAATTCACAAGATGTATAGGAGTATTCTGTTTTGATAGCTAAAATTAAGTAAATTAAAATAAAATGAATAAAACGTTATTATTACATTATTATTATTATATTGGGTTCAATCCCCGCCCAAGAAGTATTGATATGATGTAAGTATTTGTTTTTTCTGTATCTGGGTGTTATGATAAATATGTCTATTATTACTTTAATGCATAATTACATTTATCTAGACATATTATACAAGATCCAGACTCTATTAATATAGAATCATTCTCGTAATAAATTAAAAGCGCTGTAAATGTAAATTGCATAAGCCGGCATTGTATACACATCCATCCTCACGGCCAGTCCAATGCAGAATGAAACCGGCGATCGTGTGAACACTATTGGCCCCAGTACAGGTTGGCCGACCATGGTCGGCGACCATGACCGGCGATCATTTAGTGAGAGTGTTCACACGATCGCCGGTTTCATTCTGCGTTGGACTGGCCGTGACGATGGATGTGTATGCAATGACGGCTTATGCAATTTACATTTACAGCGCTTTTAATTTATTACGAGAATTTTTCTATATTAATAGAGTCTGGATCTTGTATAATATGTCTAGATAAATGTAATTATGCATTAAAGTAATAAAAGACATATTTATCATAACACCCAGACACAGAAAAAACAAATACTTACATCATATCAATATTTCTTGAGCGGGGATTGAACCCAGTATAATAATAATAATGTATTAATAACGTTTTATTCATTTTATTTTTATTTACTTAATTTTAGATCACAAAACAGAATACTCCTATACATCTTGTGAATTTAAGTGTATTTTATTATCATTTGAATAAAAAATATATTTTATCAAAGATATACAACATCAAGGATATTTTTGACAATATAATATGCTCCACAAAATGGCCTGATTGCGAAAAAAAACAATAAATTAAAATATCCTACACGTCAGTCAACGCAGAAATATTCAGATGAACTGAATGATCGGCCAACGTGTGAACGCTCTTTGTGGCCTGCGACAAACTCCCTTTGAATCGTGCACGAAAAACCGACACGGGACGGATCGCCGGCGATCATTGCTCACAGTCAACAATCACACGCAAACCGGCCCTGTACACGATGGGCCATCATGGTCGCCGACCATGATCGGCCATCGTGTACTGGGGGCTTATCACTAAATGATCGCCGGTCATGGTCGCCGACCATGGTCGGCCAACTTGTACTGGGGCCATAAAGGGCCCCGAAACCAAAACCAAAACCTCCGAATAAAATCCATTTTGTCGTAAACTTCCAATGGATTGCTTTGTTCTCGTATTAGTTTACGCCACGCTTTTTTCTTTCTATTGCGGAAAGCTTTCGTCCTCCAAAAACCACAGAATTGATTGATCATTCATTTAATAACGAACAAAATTATCAGTGGTATTCCACTTATCAAAGATCTTTAATCGTCCTCGTCCAATTTCTTTGATCAAATATTTGAGATAAGTGGAATACCACCCTTAACAGGCTTTTTAAAGCTGCTTGAGACCAACTTTTTAAAAACTGCTAATTTTGGCAGTTTGGCAGGCCTGCTGGCGTGCTAAAGTGAGCTCATGGTACGTTTAGCAACGCTGTTTGACCGGTGAACGTCTAGGACTAACAGCGCTGCTATTGTTATGGTTCATGGTACCGATAAGCAGGGCAGTTTTTTTTAAGGCTTAAAAATAACTGCTATAAGAGCTTGTGGTAAGCCCCCAGGCCTGCTAAAAGACTGCTAATTTTGGCTTATGGTACGATTAGCAAGAAGTTTATTTTAAACCTTGCAATAAAACTGCCCTGCATTTGTTCTGTTTGCTAAGAGCTTGTGGTAAGCCACCTGGTGTGGTTACGCTCCACAGACCGTGGCCCACCTCACTGATTGCTCTGCATGCCCGGATACCTGCACGCGAGAGGACCTCATGTTGGCTACAGATAGCGCCGTGAGAGTGGCACAGTTTTGGGCCAATAACATATAATTTGGTACTTGTCATTGACACGTTGAAGAAGAAGATCGCGTTTTTGTGTGCATTCAGCAGACAATTTGTAATCGATGTGTTCTGCTGCTGAATGCGGCCACTCACTCAATTTGACCACAGACAAAATTTAAGCGGATAGCGTCTGACAAAATAACATCACGAATAGTAGAGGTGTACTAAAACTAATTGAAATTATCGAGTTTCGCCACCTATACATACTTTGAATTTAGTAACCTATGCTTGATGTTTTATTTTCTCTGATCGAGATTTGGTGTAGAGATTTTAAAGTAGAAAACATTAAAATTGATTTTAATACGTATATTATTCAAAACAGTTACCTACATTGTTATATTTTAAGTATAGGTAGTAATGAAAATAAATAAAAAACTCAAGCAGCAAACAGTGGAACAAAAGGTAAGGTAGAGACTTAGAGCCTTCATTTATAATGTATCTTGCGGTGAGTTCCGCGGTAGCGCGGGCCTACACGCTCGATGTCGCCCGCCGCAAGCCGCGCGGCCACTGTGCGCAGCGGCAGCGGGCAGATGCTGCTGACTTCCGAGCTCTGGTCCGAGAACGCCCAACGTATGTTGCGCTCCATTCTTATGTGATCTGCAACATAAGACAGAACTATTTTAAAGTAGCCTGGCTAGCCTACCTCCGCAACACTAGAAAATATATTAAGCAAGTCCTAAGTACACTATACATATACAAGGTGTAAAAAAATAAGCAATAATATTTTAGGAAGTGATTCTACCCATTTAGAAACCTAACACTTCCTAAAATATATGGCTTATTTTTTATACCTTGGATAGCAAAACTGTGCATGTTTCGGGAACAAACGCGCTCCAGGTTTACCGGCGTATTTGAACTGTGCAGGCACGCTCAACACGACAGGTACGCCTGGCCAGGATATGTTCTTCCGCCAGGCCTTCACGACCTTCAGCTAATTTTGGACTATGGGAAATTAAAAATGACAGACAATGAGCAAAGGTGATACTGGCCTATGGCGGGGTCGACGATGGCTATGGCCCGCTTGAGCGCGTCGACGGAGACGGGCCGCGTGGGCCCGCGCCGGCCCAACTCGCCCACCACCTCTCGCAGGTACTTGTCCTGCGCCGCCTGCCGCTGGCGGAACAGCTCCCGGGCAAACTCCACGCGGTCGAAACCTTCTTCGTTCTTTAAACATTAAACCATACAACGCGTAACAGCATTACTGACTAAACAGGGTGGGGGGTTTACCGGCTTAAAAATATGGATAAGGAAATGGGCTTCATTTGACATTTTAAGCCCATATTATGCCCATATAAGGACAAAATATGGGCTTCAAATGTCAAATGAAGCCCATGTCCATAACCATATTTTTAGCAGGTACAAGGGCAGAGAATATGGTAGCTAAGGACCATCAAACTGAACAACTTTTACTATGAGACCAACTCTAAAAATCTGAAGTACTTATCTAACGAAAAAAAAACAGCTTTTCATACATTTTCATATATTCGTTATTAGTTTTCGTAAATAAAATAAAATCATTTATTTATTATCATAAAAATTAAATAAGAAAATAAACGAGGAAAATGTTATAACGATACCTCGAGGAAAAGCTTGTCCAAGTTGACAATGTTCTGGGTTAATTTAAGCTTGAGCTGCTTCCGGACGACGTCCGAGAGATTTTTGATGTCCACATCACTCTTCAATGGAAACGCTGTCTTGGCCACTTTTTCGAATTCTTCTATTGTTATCGTCTGTAACAAAAATGTTATTTTGAATCTTTCTTTACCACGTAACAAGAGTCGCTTTGGACCTCAGTAATTGCCAAAATCGCCTTCTGGTTTAACAATCTTTTAAGCTTCCTTCAAATGTTCTAAAGCGAAGCAAATTCCGAAACATGACCGTCCACAACGCTTTGTCCGCAACAATGTTTAGAAGTTGTCCTTGGCAAACTGCAATATCTCCCAGCATCTGCCCCATAAGTATACACCTAAACCACACAAAACTCAGCTCTTTTTCCTGCTCTGCCTCTACAGCTGGTCTCTCAACTCCAGGCATTGGAACCCAAGCAAGCAAGAGTTTTATCACTTACAATCACAACACACCTCCTTGCTCTGCTTGTATAGTAAATCACTCAGAACCACTGTCACCAGTGTCATCGGTGTCCTTAATAGAAGTCCTCGCTGACTTGGCCGTGCACGACACCCTAGAACAGCTCCACCTGCATCTCATCAAGCTTCTGGGGGCCAGGGGGGCTACCGGTCAAAAATAAGGATATGGACATGGGCTTGACATTTGAAGCCCATGTCCATAGATTTTTTGCCCGGTAGCCCGCCCCAGGGGGGCTACCGGCTAAGAAATCTGGATATGGGTATGGGCTTCAACTGTCATTTGAATTCCTTATTCTGATAGATTTTTGCTTCTTTGTTCTGTTGAACGTTGCTAGCTAGTTATCGTTATACCCGACGTCACAAAACAAGGAACTGACAGCGGCTATTTTCTTTATAAAATTGTCTTAAAGTTCCCCAAAACGTATGAAGTTCATATCCATAAAGTTACGCGGTAGCCCCCCAGAACAGGGGGGCTACCGGCTAAGAAATCTGGATATGGGTATGGGCTTCAACTGTCATTTGAATTCCTTATTCTGATAGATTTTTGCTGCTTTGTTCTGTTGAACGTTGCTAGCTAGTTAACGTTATACCCGACGTCACAAAACAGGGAACTGATAGCGGCTATTTTCTTTATAAAATTGACTTAAAGTTCCCAAAAACGTATGAATTTCATATCCATAAAGTTACGCGGTAGCCCCCCAGCTTCATTTGCAACACCTGCTCAGTTGCTTGAGTTCCAGCATATCTAAAGTCCACACTCCTCACATCCTTGTCCTTGCTCTGCTTGTACAGCACGTCCCTGAGCGCCAGCCACTGGCGGCGGTGGCCCCAGTAGATGTCCTCGCTGAGGTGTCCATATCACACACACAGTCCACACTCCCCACCTCTTTGTCCTTGCTCTGCTTGTACAGTGCGTCCCTGAGCGCCAGCCACTGGCGGCGGTGGCCCTAGTAGATGTCCTCGCTGAGGTGTCCATATCACACACACAGTCCACACTCCCCACCTCCTTGTCCTTGCTCTGCTTGTACAGTGCGTCCCTGAGCGCCAGCCACTGGCGGCGGTGGCCCTAGTAGATGTCCTCGCTGAGGTGTCCATATCACACACACAGTCCACACTCCCCACCTCTTTGTCCTTGCTCTGCTTGTACAGTGCGTCCCTGAGCGCCAGCCACTGGCGGCGGTGGCCCTAGTAGATGTCCTCGCTGAGGTGTCCATATCACACACACAGTCCACACTCCCCACCTCCTTGTCCTTGCTCTGCTTGTACAGTGCGTCCCTGAGCGCCAGCCACTGGCGGTGGTGGCCCTAGTAGATGTCCTCGCTGAGGTGTCCATATCACACACACAGTCCACACTCCCCACCTCCTTGTCCTTGCTCTGCTTGTACAGTGCGTCCCTGAGCGCCAGCCACTGGCGGTGGTGGCCCTAGTAGATGTCCTCGCTGAGGTGTCCATATCACACACACAGTCCACACTCCCCACCTCCTTGTCCTTGCTCTGCTTGTACAGTGCGTCCCTGAGCGCCAGCCACTGGCGGCGGTGGCCCTAGTAGATGTCCTCGCTGAGGTGTCCATATCACACACACAGTCCACACTCCCCACCTCTTTGTCCTTGCTCTGCTTGTACAGTGCGTCCCTGAGCGCCAGCCACTGGCGGCGGTGGCCCTAGTAGATGTCCTCGCTGAGGTGTCCATATCACACACACAGTCCACACTCCCCACCTCCTTGTCCTTGCTCTGCTTGTACAGTGCGTCCCTGAGCGCCAGCCACTGGCGGCGGTGGCCCTAGTAGATGTCCTCGCTGAGGTGTCCATATCACACACACAGTCCACACTCCCCACCTCTTTGTCCTTGCTCTGCTTGTACAGTGCGTCCCTGAGCGCCAGCCACTGGCGGCGGTGGCCCCAGTAGATGTCCTCGCTGAGGTGTCCGTGCAGCGCGCCCCAGAACAGCTTCACCTGCGGCTCGTCTAGCATCTGCTCAGCGCCCGCGCACAGGTTGTACGCCCATTCCGCTCGCACTGATGGCTGTAGATATCTGGCAGTAAAAGCAAAAGGCGTCTTGTCTAAAACAACTACCTAGATAATATTTTGGTTAGTGGTAGGACTTGTTATTAGTCCGCCTGGCTAGCTACCACCATCTTGTCTAAGTCTGACGCCATAACAATGATGTTTTCAGAATTATTGTGTTCCGGCAGTTAGAGATAAAGATAGCCAGTTCCTCAGTGATTGAGGATTCCGGGAGTAGTGCGCTTCCACCTTCAGCTTTATCACCACATAACATCAGGTGTAATCAGGGTTAGCCCTGATACCAAGATACTAAGTGCTACCTTGTTGATAAAAAAAATGGGATATCTTGCTAGGACTGTGGTAGCTTTCTAGAGATCAAGTGTCATCAAATTCTGTACTTATCAATACATTAACTATAATAAAGTTATCAATGAAATGGTATGGTTAGCCAATGGGTTAGATAAGTTAGATTAGAGAAAACTGTGACGCATATGTCTCGTCGTTCTGACTGTCGTTGTTGGACAAAATTGACAATGTTGTCAAGTAGTTTACCTATCCTCAAAGTACTTGGTGACGTCCTCGCGCCATTACAATTACAGTGTTGTGAAGTTTAGAACATAAATTTTAGTTTACCTATCCTCAAAGTACTTGGTGACGTAGTCCTGCATGGTCCTTCCCGTGGTCCAGCTTGCCCGCCTAGATGTCGTTGGTGATGACGCCGACCTTACGCCATTACAATTACAGTGTTGTGAAGTTTAGACTGTAAAGTGTAGTTTACCTATCCTCAAAGTACTTGGTGACGTAGTCCTGCATGGCGACGTCCTTCCCGTGGTCCAGCTTGCCCGCCCAGATGTCGTTGATGATGACGCTGACCTCGCGCCGCGACAGGCGCAGGTTGCGCACCTTGCCCTCGTAGCGAAGGTACGGCGGGATCACTGGGTCGTTGCCCTGAAAGGAATTTTCAATTTTAAAATACTACCTAGTACCAAACCAACAAAATTTTTTTTTTGTTCGTTCATCCATCACTTATGCCATGTTTTAATGACTCCACTAATGGGCACAGGTTTTAAATGGATTGACTAGGAAGGGGGGCTACTGGGCTAAAAAATATGAATATGGGCTTCATTTGACTTTTGAAGCCTATATTTTGTCCATAAATGGAGATAAATGGGCATATTATGTGGGCTTCAAATGTCAAATGAAGCCCATGACCATATCCATATTTTTCAGCAGGCTACCGTCGAACTTTTCGATAATCGGAGCGATGCCGGGCTTCAACTTAAATCATAAATTACGAAGTACCTACCTACCTAATTTCTAACCGACTCCATAGCTCAGAGGTTAGAGCAGTCGCCCGGATAGCGAAAGGTCGTTGTGGGTTCGAGTCCCATCGGAGCTAATAAACCTAATCTTATTGTAAGATATCGATGTTCCTGGGACATCATGAATCGTTGTTTGCCATTTTGACCTGATTGGGGCTCGATTTATCTATTTTAATTTGAAGTCCGGCAGATTTCCGATTATCGGAGCGTTATGCCCCCAGTACACGATGGCCGATCATGGTCGGCGACCATGACCAATACATCGTACATTGACACTTTTGAAAGAACCTTTTTAAACTTGTTTGTTCAAAAGTGTCAATGTACGATGTATTGGTCATGGTCGCCGACCATGGTCGGCGAACCAGTACTGGGGGCTTTAGCCGGTACGTACGGCAGGCGGTGCTAGGGCAAAGAATATGCTAGGGGCAGTTGTTATTAATGAGTGCAAAATGCAAATTATAGCCGGCACCTATGACACTGTGTGTGTTTCCAAATTTCAAAATCATGGTGTAGCTCGGGGTAGTAAAATTTTGGCCACTCGTCGTTCTGTCTCATTTTAACATTTATTAAAGCACAATACGAGTATATTTCATAATAATTAACACTAACGAATTAAGAACTTTAAATGCCTGCTTTGACTATTCTTAATAGTCTTAATACTCCTTGAACACTTCAAGATTGAATACCCACAAGCCCTTCAAAATGCTCCAACTGCTCGCTCTCAGCAGCCGGTCCGAGTTCCTTCAGCAGAACCCTGAGGATATCCCGAGATGATAAACCACTGGCCAACTGCCACCATCTGAAAGGGAATTCAACTCATCTCAATCTTAGATCAAAAGCGAGATGCGAAAAAGGACGAACCATCTGCGGCCATCTTACATTACAATCGGAGAAATGGTGTGCTGTCGTGTCCGATATGAGCACGAACCTTTCCGATTTTGGTCCGCAACCAAAAGTGGGTACCCACCTACATTAGTTCACCGTCTCGACGAGCAAAACAACCCAGCTCTTATATATAATTGTTCCAGTGAACAGTCGCCGAGGTCGAAATGCCGATTTCAACATCGGCGAAGAAGACATCATCATCATTCTCTTCTTTTATTTTAACAAAAAAACCTGCATTTATCGGGAGCCTTTGAGAGATACAAGAACTAGGTATATCTAAAGGAGATAGTAATAGTAGAGAAAGTGACATAAAGCCCGGGTTCGATTCTCAGTCGGGTAAATGTTGAAAACGAAAAAGGTATTTAATACTTATTTTCTCGTGCCTGGTCTGGCTGGTGAAGAGGTAATAACCAACTGGTAAGTTATAATTGTTTCCAAAATTACCATTACACAGGTGCATTAGCTACTTAAGTAGTTAGTTTGGGATTGCTTGGAGCAATGTACAGTCGGGGACAAATTCGGTGAACCACATCTTACTTCTTTTCGTGTGGCTGGCGTCTCATCGTTCAGTTGCAGTCCCTATCCGTAATTTCTTATGCATTGTACGACCCTAGTTTATTCCATAAAAAAATAGTAAAAGGATCTGCGCGTGAATGGCGAGGCACCAGCCACGTGAAAAGAAGTAAGAGGTGGTTCACCGAATTTGTCCTCGAGTGTACCATGGTCCATGGGCAACCTAAGGTTAAAATTGCTTGCACGCCGCGCCATCACAACATACGTTTCGTTCGTGCAGGGGCGATACGCGCGCACACGAATTTTGTTGCTAGCTGGTTAAGCGACGCTGTTCAGTTGCCCATAGTATGTGATGTTGTCCAATTTATATGTTAAGCGGCTGGTTTAGGTAGATAAAACTTTGGCCAGTCAATGTCTTTGGTATCCTCGTTCGTTTCTACTTAAAAATGGTTGGTGACCTGTCGCGCCCGCCGCCGATGAAGTCCGCACAGAGCTCCCACTGCGGGCGCGGCGTGCCAGCGCGCTCTAGTTCGCTGCACCGTTCCTGGATCTCAACCAACTCTTCTTCCACACCCTTTTTCAATGCTACGAACAGCACACATACCTAAGTTATCATTTATTTAAATATATTTTATTTTTCCATCAAATCGTACACCAACTATTTCATAATTATTACATTTAAAAAATATTACATTAAAAAAATATTACATTAAAAAAATATTACATTAAAAAAAATTTTTTTTCGGAATTTTCTAAACTTATACTTACGTTGAATTGTTTATCAAGGTGGGTAGGGTAAGCTCACCTTAACAGCCCCCTGATTCACGAACCGTGTCGGAAACGCTCCCGACATACAGCGGAATATATGCCCTGACTATAGAATAGACAAAGACAAAGCACAGAACTCGAATCCGATTCCGTTTGCGACGGTTCGTGAATCAGGGGGCAGGAGTGCGCGTAAGCAACTCAGGCAGACATCTTTGTTTCTCTATCTCGGCGTTTTGTTGAATGCATTCTCTCTCGTCGTAAAACCGTCGAGGCGGTGGTTGAATGCAACGTAAGTAAACGAAATTGCAAACTTACTCAAAGTTCGTTTATAGTTTTCCTGCAGCGTCAGGCTACTGTCGGTCGCAAAGACACGAGCTTGGTCTGGTCGTGTAGCTGGCGCTGAGACTGCCGAACTCCGCCGCGGGGTGGGATCGTCTCTGCGTAGGTACTTACTCGTCCGTCAACTTGTCCGGCTCGCGCTGGTATAGGTACTTACTCAATATTCGCTTGTGGTTTTCCTGCAGCGTCAGCAGCTCCTGTCGCAAGGAGTCTGCGAGCTTGGTCTTTTCGTGCAGCTGGGCGGTGAGACTGTCGAACTCACGCTGCGGGACCGTCTCCGCGTACTCGTCCGTCAGTTTGTTCAGCTCGCGCTGGGTTGCTGTTAGCTGCTCCCTGTGTCGCAAATTGGACTTTGTGGGATGGTTTTGATTAATTTAGTGCCTGTTTATATAGCCTCGTCATGTAAGTTATTCTGTTTTATCTACATAGAAATTAAATAGTGTAATGTAGTGTGAGTGTGACTTAACGCTCCTAAACCAGGTTTTGTATGTCGTATATGAATTTAATGAATTTAATAATTTAGAGTTTTATATCTAAGCTAGCCTCCCCTAGGGAGGGGATCGATGCTCCACCTACTAGAAAACTAAAATAACTTAGGTCTTCTAGCTCTCACCGCATGATTCCTGTGGAATTCGACCGCAAACACTAATTCCCCCACTGGCTTTCTAGTAGGTACCTACTTTAATTGTTATATGAAAAGAAATATTCGCGAAGTGATTAGGGCTAAAATGGTATCTCTGAATGACAATTTGACACTAAGAATATGTCTGTGTGAAGTAGGTGAGGTGGATGTATGATTGTGGCTTTGTGAAGTGGCCTAGCTAACTCCCTAAGTGAGCGATTTTCAAGCATCGCTCTCTAATGAAAGACTTCATCCGTTATTCCGGCCTATTCTGCTCAGCTTTCCCTAACTAAAGACACACCTTGAATGCCAGAATTAATGTCAGGCAAATCATTTAAGCAATAATAAATTATAAAGAACATTTCCTTATTACATGTCCTTCACATTGTGCACAAAGTAACTACACTCGGTCTCACTTCACTACACACCCACCGCACGACTCTACTAAATTGTTTAGCAGAACTTTCACACTATCGTTTGCCACGTCTGCGTCCTACCGTATAGCGTAATCCCGTCTCCCGAGCCTCGATCGCCAACAATTTCCTTTCGTTCCTAACCATTCTATATTCCTTTTTTGCACCTTTGTTTGTCGGAGTCTTTGTTCTCAACTTTGCATACTCAACTTTCCCAAACTCTAAGGATTTTATGGTTATTGTTTTGCGCATGTTGGGTGCATCCCAAGGATCGCTTTTCAAACACGTGGACGTTTGTCTTTACAAAAGCTACCTCTCTGTGCTACTCACTATTTTCTTAAGGACAATGCCATCAGTGTTACATATCGAACAAATAGCATTTCAATTCCCTATTTTAACTGCTTTATTTTTTTTGTTTGAGACCAAATAACATGTGAATGCAACCGACCTAATAGTTTACACCAAAAGTTTACGGTACCTAAATCAAAATTATATTTATAATATTTCCCAATAAGTAGTGTTACATTATAGGATTATGGGTACGGTGAAGTTATTATAGCAGACCTACTGTTGGGCCTTGGTGCAGGTATTTCTTACTAATTCTAGCAGATAACATGCCCTTTATGTTGTAGATGACAAGTAGAAAAACCCCTTACAGATGCCTACCTGCAGCGGTCAAGGGCTATTCTCAGCACTACGGGGTCCCCGTGGGCCTCGCCGACGCCATGCCAGCTGCCGTCCAGTTCTTTCAGCTTCATTTGGAGCCCCAGGTTCTCGAAGTAGAGCGTGTATCTTGCATCTCGTTCGCGCATCAGAGATAGGTACTCCGAGAACTTGTCATCCTTCAACTGGGTGGAAGGTTGTTTATTTATTTTATACTCAACTAGCGGACCCGGCAAACGTTGTTTTGCCATATAAATTTTATTGGACATGAACTTCGTATCACCAAAATCTGCCTGCCATAAATGTCACTTAAAATAGGTAATCCAAAAAGACAAAAACGTCACTGATTACATACTCTTCGACATACCTACTCTTTGGAAGTGGCTATGTAGGAAATGACAGTTGTGTAAAGGTGTAAAGTACAAAGTTTAATGATTTTATTTACAAAATTAATATATTTATTTTAAAATTTTCCTGATTAAAAAGTAGCCTATGTTACTCTCCAGCACTCAAATTCTCCCCATACCGAAAATCTCGTCGATCCGCTGCTCCGTTTTGACGTGAAAGACGGACAAACAAACAAACAAACAAATAAACAAACAAACAAACACACTTTCACATTTATAATATTAGTATGGATGTTCTAATCTAATATTTGGCAAATATTAACATAACTAGCTTGGTATGGTAAAATTGTGATACAGAACAAACAAAAGTGCAACGAATGCTCGTAAAACGAAGTGATCGAACCCACGACCCAGAGAAGACAATTAAGGCCATAGAATAATTAGGTACCCACGTACAAGAAAGATCTCAGATCATAATATAATACTTGAAAGATAGTCTTCATGCAAGCAAGCGCTCTGTCAAAAGTGAAGCACTAAAAAAACCGATTTAAACATTCGTTCGTGACGATTACTTGCTTGCGCTCGGCGACGCGAACACGTAGGTATTAGCGCGGGCAAAGCCGTGAAGGATATACTTAACATACTTTTTACTGCGGGAAAAAACTCATTCCCATGGGAAAATCACTTAAAGCGCGGGCAGAAATTGGAATTTGAGTAAATAATTTGAACCCATTGGAAAGGATTATAATAGGCTACTTTTACTTTTTACCACAGGAAAGTATCATATTCCTACGGGAAAATCAGTAGGTATTAATAAAATTGTTTGTCCGTCTTTCACGTCAAAACCGAGCAACGGATCAATGTGATTTTTGTTACGTGGGTAGATTGGGAGATGGAGAGTGACATAGGCTACTGTTTATCTTCGGAAAAATATCACATTCCCTCAGGATAATGTCGTGTAGTACACGCGGGCGGAAAGCTAGTTGATTATAATATAACTCATGCTTTCTGTAAGTAACTATTCCAATGCCCGAGCTTCACCTGCGTCTAATGCTATAAATTAGCGCGCTATTTGATATAAATGATAATCTTCGATATTTTTGATTGGCTAGGCGGCTACAAGCACTTGTGAATGTCAAAGGAATTAACGCCATATAAAGTTTCTTTTGTCACGGAAGAGTTAGTCTATCGGGAAAAGAAAATCCCCATGGTACTAGTACCAGTTAGACCAACGGTTGTTCTACGGGGAACAGGTGTGTCACAGTCGGGTAAAAAGCCCCACGATGCGAGACCTAAGTAGTAGTAACGAGGAGAACCGGCAAGAACTTATCAAGGGCCGTTTAGGCTGCCTGTCCATAGAAGCGGAGCGGAGAAACGGAGAATTTTTAACCAATAGGATTGCATAAAACTTGCGAGCTAGTTTTAAAATTCATACATTTTTGGAAACGGTGCGAGGTAGCGGTGCGAGGCGGCAGAGCGAGGCATACAGGCCTAGCTCCGTATAATACAGTCCGCAATTCCTCTCCGCTCGCTCCGCTGCCTCGCTTCGCGTCAATGGACAGACACAGTCGGTAACTCCTCTCGAAGTGTCACAGTTCCGCGGGATAAAGGCATAATCAGACGAGGGACTTTTGTCCCCGGCAGACAAAAAGTCCCTGTACGTCCAAAATATTATGTCCTCCGAGGACTTGTCGCGGACTCAACGCATACGGTGTGCGGTCATTTGTTGCACGGAAACGTACTTCACTATCGAGCGCTCAATGCAGACTAAAGTTCGTTGTGTGCGTTGTTGCGCCTAGTTACGTTCGTTCTATTTTTTCGCGGACTACCGCGAACTTTTGTCTAGTCCAGTCTCTCGGTGTCCGCGGTAATTTCGCGGACTTTTTGTCCGCGGTACTTTTAGTTCCTCGTGTGCGTTATTCGATACAATTTATAAGAGATCTATAACGATGGACAAAAAAGTACCCGGAGGACAGTCCGTCGTCTGATTAGGCCTTAACGTGTAAGCCCACGCGAACGAAGCCGCGGACGGAATAGATATTACCTTAAGCCACATTAGAAAGCATTTTGCGTGAGAATGGATTTCATGAAGGATTATAGTAAATCGCACATTATCTTATTTGTCTCATGGAGATAACATAATGGTCATGCCATTATGTAATCTCCATGAGGCAAATAAGATAATGTGCGACCATACAACAGTTTGTTATCACGCATTTAGCCATGATGAAATACTGGAATTTAGTTTAAAATTCGTTTTGAAAATAGTACTAATTTATTAATACAAATTATAGCACAAGATTATAGATAAAACTAATATAACAAGCCATATTATATTTTTTAAACAACACAAATTGATAAAGACATTGGCATAGCTTATGTAACAAATAAATGATGACATCATAACACATATTATACAAGTCATACAATGTAGACACCTCGACAAAACAGATGGCAACGAATGAGATTACCTTTCCTATATCTTTCTTCAATTTAGTTAAATCAAATTTTAACATTAAATTCTGTTCTTTTAGGTCTTCATTAACTTTGAGCAAGTTCTTTATTTTTTCATCTCTCTGTTCCTTTTTCACAGAAATACCAAACACTCTCTGAAATTAATTGCAGTCTCAAGAATTAAAGCTCATTTTTTGAATAAACAGAAACAAATATTATATGTAAGTAAGTAATGTAATAAAAAACAACATTAACAAAAACCAACAAACAAGTTATAGAAAAATGGAAAATGAAGTATTTAGAAAAATCAACCCGGGTCGATTTTTTCTAAATAAAATAAGATTTTTTCTATAATAAAAATTGCATTGTGAATGCAAAAAACTAAAAATTAAAATAACAACAAACAAGTTACTTAAAATTAGAAGAGCACCCTCTTTATAAAAAAAAATAGAATTACTATCTTTTTTAATTGATATAGGCATTTTTTTTAGACTATTAACTTTCAATTTCCACCAAATTTCTTTATCTCTAACCATTTGTACACTTGACTTCTAATGCGAGAGATATCAGCCCCATAGGTCCTGCAGCAACCTCCGATGTATCTCACTCCAAGATTCAGCCACTCATGTACAAAGGTCTCAATCCCCTCGCATTGGTCCCCCTCGATCCAGCCTATTTCTGGGTTGTACTTTTCACCAGAATTAGGATAAGTGATCAGAGGTATAGCTGGTGAATGCTCACGGCCCATATTGATGCCCTTAAATAGTTTTGAGACAATTAAAGGTGAACAGCAATTGACACCAACTGCTACTAGCTGCCCTGAACTCATATCCCAACATTTTTTGGCTACTTCCTGGAAATTCTCACCATGGGCCAAGGAAGTGCCATCCTGGCAACTCAATGAGAGCCAAGCTTTGGTGCTTGGGTATTCAGTGAGCATCTGCACTAACACTTCTGCTTCTTTTTGGCAAGGAATGGTTTCAAATGCTAGGAGATCAACTCCTGACTCTACTAAGGCCTTAATACGGGGAGTGTGCCACTCACGCATTGCTTCGACTGATGTTCTATCTGCATAATTACCATCATACTCCGATCCATCATGAAGATGTGCTCCATAAGGACCCACTGACCCAACTATTAAGGGTTTCTGTGCTGAAACACCGTTGTTTCTGCATTCTTCTAAGTAAGTGTCACATGCTTGCTTTGCGAGCTCCACAGCCTGATGAATGAGAGCCAGGCCTTCTTGTGGTGTAACGCCAAGGTGTTTCACAAACCCACCGACTGAAGCCTGGTAAGTGTTAGTCATAATTGCATCAGCACCAGCTCTGAGAAAATCTAAATGAGTGTTCACCACTTCCTGGGGATGTGTTTGTAGAAATCTTGCACTCCACAATGGATCACCATCTGCAGTTGAGCCGATGTGGCAGGATAGTTGAGTAGAGAACCCGCCGTCGAGAACCACGATTGAAGGAATATCACTGCCGGCGTTATCAACCATATTAAATAATTACTAGTTACAACAGAACAAACACTAGGTAGTTAGAATAAAATGATCCGATTATGTTGTTAGTTGAATAATTCAAGTTTCTCGAGGGGAGTATATTTTTGTTTGGGAATATTTTTTAACAGAACGAACTTGAAACGAACACCAACGAAACGAAAACATTAAATAAAATTAGAAAACACTTTTTGTGGAAAAAAAACATGTTTATTTTTAATAAATGTCATTGTCATTGTCATTTGAATTCAGTACAGGTTGGCCGACCATGGTAGAGGTCGGCGACCATGACCAATACATCGTACATTGACACTTTTGAACGAACAAGTTTAAAAAGGTTTTTTCAAAAGTGTCAATGTACGATGTATTGGTCATGGTCGCAGACCATGATCGGCCATCGTGTACTGGGGGCTTCAGCAATGTGTCATAAAGTTCAAACGTCAAGTCGAAGTCAAAGTCAAAGTGTCAAACGTAAAGGAGCCCTCAGACTGTCAGTAGCCCGATTCTCGTAATAAAAACCGTGACGATATCGTAGCGATTTAGTCGTTGAAACCATTTTCGTATTCACAACTGTCGATAGAACTTGAGCGGCAGCGATTCTATCGAAGTGTCGTCGAAGTGTATTCTGGTACATTAATCGTCCTTCAATCGTTTCAAAACGATAACTCGAAGGTATTCTACTATTTAGATGACCTTTGTTTCGATCGGATTTCAACGACTAAACGTCAAAATAAGCGATCCAAGTGTCGTTGGGCAAAAGTTCAATTAGCTGGACCTTTTGTATGTGAAAAATAAGCTTGGGGCTAGCATATTTGTTATTATTTATTTTTTATTTTATTTAATAAACTTTTGTACATAATACATAGGTAATGTAATATACAAGGCGGACTTAATACTAAAAGTATTCTCTGCCAGTCAACCGTTGGGAAACAGAAAACAATTAAAGCGGTACAAATTATTTATTATTTATTATTTATTATTTATTATTTATTATTTATTATTTATTATTTATTATTTATTATTTATTATTTATTATTTATTATTTATTATTTATTATTTATTATTTATTATTTATTATTTTTTATTTATTATTTATTATTTTTATTTATTATTTATTATTTATGATTTATTATTTATTATTTATTATTTATTATTTATTATTTATTATTTATTATTTATTATTTATTATTTATTATTTATTATTTATTATTTATTATTTATTATTTATTATTTATTATTTATTATTTATTATTTATTATTTATTATTTATTATTTATTATTTATTATTTATTATTTATTATTTATTATTTATTATTTATTATTTATTATTTATTATTTATTATTTATTATTTATTATTTACTTATTATATCATATGAAAGAGCGCTGCTTGCACATTCTGAAACATGTTTTTTTTTTTCCTAAACCACGTAGTTTTCGACTTTTGATGAAAAATGTACAAAAAATACCTCTCGATTGAAAAGTCGCTGAGTTTCGATCCTATTGAGTTGAAGTCCTATCGAAACTCGTCCAAGCAACACGAGAATACCGATTTTGGATAGGACTTCGATCGAACGACTTCTGAACTACAACGATATTTAGATTGTTTGTATTTACGAGAATCGGGCTACAGGTCGCCTGTCGGTCTAGACTAGAGGGGCTACCGGCTAAAAAATATGAGTAAGGCTATGGGCTTTAACTGTCATTTGAATTCCTTATTTTGATAAATTTTTGCTGCTTTGTTCTGTTGAACGTTGCTAGCTAGTTATCGTTATACCCGACGTCACAAAACAAGAAACTGATAGCGGCTATTTTCTTTATAAAATTGACTTAAAGTTCCCAAAAACGTATGAAGTTCAATCATACCCATAAAGTTACGCAGTAGCCCCCCTGGGGGTCTACTCTACCGGCTTAAAAATATGTATATGGACATGGGCTTCATTTGACACTGGGCGATTTTCTGAAAGCTCAGTCACTAGATGGCGCTGTCCCACCTATGCAGTTAGAAGGAACGGAACGTTATAAATTTTACTTTGACGCGACTTTTTTACGTAAAACGGAACGTCAGACAGATGTTATTTATTTACCTAAATCTTTAAATTTACCTATTTCGTTTCTGTTCCTCACAGTAGTACTTATTTAATATATTATTAGTTTCCTTTGGGTTTTTAAAAAGTAATTAATTTAAATATGTTTCATACCAAAATATACCATAGACATGTACATACTTATTCAACGCCATCTAGTGAAGCAATTGGAAGCTTTTTTTTTTTTAAATGGCCTCTCAGAAAATCGCTCCTTGAAGCTTATATTGATGTGCCTCCGGAAAACATACAGCATTGTCTATGAAGAAGCAGTGTGTACTTAGCTTTACGATGGTGTGGTCTGGCCTTTAGCCATAGACAAAGTCGATCTTCCACTATTCGTCCGCTAGGTGTCGCCTGTGTCCCCAGCTAGGGCGGAAGGTGTTTGCCGCCATTCCGAGTCTCATAGCGTTGTGTACTTTCGTCACGTACGGACGAAAATCGTCCTGAATCTTCATGATATTCAAATAAAGATCGGAAATTCAACTCACACGTTAATTGTTAACGTCTTTCATAAACGATCTATATTAAATTTGTTATTTTTTTCTCGGTTATTACGGAATTTGCGGAAAAATATGGCGTTGGTCAACGGGCTCCATTACATCGACATCGACGAGAGGGATCCAGTACAAGAGGAAAGTTTGACCAGCAGCTCCAGTGAGACTGATCAACAAGCATCAAACACCGAGAAAAGGAAACTAAGAGCTGAGGTAACGGTCGATCCTCGGATCGATGCGTGATATATCAGGTCAGTCTTTTTACAAATACAATACTGATGAGAACTTGACTAAGCCGATTTGTATCAATGTCAAGACACCAACTGGATATGCAAAACTGTTAGAACTAAGTAAATGTACATAAAAAGTTCATCAAACCAGTTGACAAGAAACTTTTCAAACTTATGATGGAATTTCAACCTTGTTACTCTTAAAATCGGCAATACGTTCACTACAATTGTAGGGAAGCTTAAGCTTAAGCTTTGCATGATATGTTTTAACCAACCCGGTATTGAAATAAAAAATAATAAAGAGTTATGTTTACGGTTTTTTCTAACCAACATGAATAGCAGGCACAATAAACTTGCTAGCGTTTTCTGAGCTAAGGATATTTATATCGTTACTCATTACACATTATTAATAAAAAGAAAAAAAAAACATAATGCCTAGTGTTTATGTTACATCAATACCATGCATTGCGGATCTTTATCCCTTTTGCCCATGGGTGAATCTTTAATAAACTTTTGAATTTACTTACACAAAGGTGAATTGATTTAAAGCCGGTAGAATTTTATTAAAAAGGCTACGTTTGCTCCCAGAAATGAGCTTGGGTTTTTACCTACCCTCATCTTTGAAATTATTTAAGAAATGTTCACGGAACAAATTCCTTTCACATCAGCAACGAAAATATAATAAAACAGACTGAAAAATTAAAGCAATGTGCTATTTCGTACATTTGACATTATTTTCTTCATATATCTTATTAGAACGTAATGTTAGTACCCCACATGTAAATTGGGCTTTCACTATCTTGCACATTACAGGTAACGTTTGTTTTATACACGTTTATATAGTATTTCATTATGGTCGTACTACCAACTGTGTGTTTTGTCAACACAATATAGTTACCTCTATATACGCAAAACTGATCTGTGTGGGTTAATAATAGTGAATCTCATGTGTGTATCTTGCTCTTGCCACACATTAACCATTTTTTTAAAGAAAATAATGCCTTCACAAGTAACAGTGAAACATTAAATGACAAATACCAGTGCAATGACAATACCAGTACATGTACATGCAATGACATTACCAGTAACAACAGATTGATCCGGGCACTTTTGAAAGGAAGGATTATGGTCTGTTTGTTATAAACAAGACTCCCAGTCTCATTTCCAAGCCTTTTCTGCGGAAGAAAAGCAATGGAATAATGCATCCAATCTTCGAAAGCTGAACGAATAGTTAATTAAAATAACTCATCACTTTTTTATTTATTATTACTTGCGCAGACAGTACCTAATTATAATTACATCACCAACACATATAACTTGTCAGAACTAGTCACTGTCATATTTCACATTCCGTGAAGTCGGTGTTCCTTCAGCTTGGAGACTGAATGGAAAAAAAAAAAAAAAAAAAAAAAAAAAAAAAAATTAGATATAAAACTAGAGTAAAGGAATCTACACTCGTATCCCTACTGCACAATCGCATCGGGTGGTTTTAAGGACCAATTATCAAGGTTCGTTTTTGTGTTTGCATTTTCGTTTGTGGGATCTGACAGCAGCGCAGTCTCATATAACCGCTTAGTGTTTGAGAGGTCAGGTCATGACGACCTACACCTACTAAGTTGCGCCTACAGGCTGCGACGCGGAGGCTGATACACTTTTGCAACAGTAACGTGCTGGGTCGCAGAGACCCAGTAACGTGCTGGGTCGCGGAGACCCTATCAGCGAGAGTTCGTCGAAAATTATTGCAACTGCAACGTGCTGGATCGCAAAGACCCAATAACGTTCTGGGTCGCGGAGACCCTATCAGCGAGAGTTCGTCGAAAATTATTGCAACAGCAACGTGCTGGGTCGCGGAGACCCTATCAGCGAAAGTTCGTCGAAAATTATTGCAAATGCAACGTGCTGGGTCGCAAAGACCCAGTAACGTGCTGGGTCGCGGAGACCCTATCAGCGATAGTTCGTCGAAAATTATTGCAACGGCAACGTGCTGGGTCGCGGAGACCCAATAACGTGCAGGGTCGCGGAGACCCTATCAGCGAGAGTTCGTTGAAAATTATTGCAACAGCAACGTGCTGGGTCGCGGAGACCCGGTAACGTGCTGGGTCGCGGAGACCCTATCAGCGAAAGTTCGTCGAAAATTATTGCAACAGCAACGTGCTGGGTCGCGGATACCCAGTAACGTGCTGGGTCGCGTAGACCCTACCAGCGAAAGTTCGTAGAAAATTATTGCAACACTAACGTGCTGGGTCGCTGAGACCCAGTAACGTGCCGGATCGCGGACACCCTATCCCGACCCGGAAGTTTGTCAAGGTCTTACCTGCAGGGTCGCGGACACCCTATCCCGACCCGGAAGTTCGTCAAGGTCTTAACTGCCTACTAATAGACCGATGGACCAAGAAACTGCGGAGGCCGTTAGACACCTGGAGAAACCTGGTTTGTACAGTCAGTTACTAAAAACCTACCCTAACGCCCTCTCAACACTGGGAATATTCCCGAATTCGGCGAAATACAGCAGAAAATTCAAAATATAGCGAATAATTTAGTAGCAAGTAGACAAATTCAACAGGAGTCTAGATCGCTTCATAGAACAGAGGTACTGCCTGGCCTGCGTGAACTTTAGAGTCTGCTGTACCCTGGCGGAGCTTTGCCAATTTCGTTATGCGTAATAGCGAGGCCGGCGAGATTCTGTAGGCCACGGCACGGCCGCACTGCCGCTACTACTCACAAATATTGTAACGCTAATTCGACAAAATGTAACTTCGACATACTATCTCGATTCCTACAAAGGTATGCCAAGAGATGATGTGGCGCGGAGCCACACAGCTGTGTGTGTTGTGGCGCGGAGCCATAAACCACTCGACAAAAATACTAGAACCTCCAGTTACTCACTTTCTAGCTAACGGACGCTTCCGAGTAGAGTTGGGGCACTCATCTATACAGAACATGCATGATAGTCGAGCCAGAGTGTACTCGAGCTTTCTTTCTCTGATCACAAGTTCCGAAATCGCGATCTCTGGATCACACGCGTGAAATCCTGCACTTGTCCAAGACGCTGATAGGTATAACGTTGTTATTGCCACCTCCACAGGTTCAAGCATTACAAATCACCTGAAAATTTAAAAAATTGGGGGTGGGGTAGTCAAATATGAGTGGTCATAAGAAGGAAAAGATTTATTAAATAAAAACAAAACTGACGTAAATCTACCTAAACGGCTTATATGCCAGCAAGTAGAAGATATTTTAGATGGTGATAATCAAGACGATCCTTAACATCTCTTGACTAAGCCTTATAATATCGCATAAATTCTTGATAAACTTATTGTAACAGAAAAATTATTATAATCTTTGGACTTCACAGAGAAAAACTATAATTCTCCAACTGAAACTTGAAACGAAATTTTAAATGTGGTTGGGACCCAAGTCTATTCCTAAAGTGGCTTTCTGCCAACCAAGTCTAAGATTATTAACTCCTCGATATCGCTAGTATATCAGCAAAGTACTATTCTTATCATCTGGACGCAGAGTCCATTAAAACAGTTTTCTTATTCCATATTTTGGGCTTGAAACTGACTCACATGTTCATAGCCAGCTTGGAAACCATTTCAAATATACCGGCAGTAATACCAGTAATACTTCTCGAGATAATTAGAGAATACTTCTTTTAGGTCATGACTAAAAGACAAAGTAACTAAATTAAATAATTAATTAAAGCTTAATACTGCAGTAAATGAAATTAAGTATAAAATGTGCTTACTGATAGCTTCAGGAAGCTGCAGATCTGTTCGCCTCTTTGAGGTGGTAAAAAATACTTTCTAGGGGCAATTGGAAATTGTCCAAGACATAATTTTTGTAACAATTATTGCAAACGATTAGTCTCCCTAGAAATAAGTAAAAACCATTTTGATCGTTTTCTTTAACTCTGAAAACTTTCTTATTATATTATAATGACAATTTAACATTATTTTTATCAGACATAAATACAAAATGTCTTAATCATCATAGCGTTGTGTTAATTATTTTCACCAGCAGATAACAAACACGTCTTCATAGACAATGCTGTATGTTTTCCGGAGGCACATCAATATAACGGTTTTACAAAACAATAAAACCGATATTATGTGCCGAGAGGGAAAACATACAGCATTGCAGGAAGTTCTTCCTGGTGAAGACTATGAGACTCGGAATGGCGGCAAACACCTTCCGCCCTAGCTGGGGACACAGGCGACACCTAGCGGACGAATAGTGGAAGATCGACTTTGTCTATGGCTAAAGGCCAGACCACACCATCGTAAAGCTAAGTACACACTGCTTCTTCATAGACAATGCTGTATGTTTTCCCTCTCGGCACATAATATCGGTTTTATTGTTTTGTAAAACCGTTATATTTTGTCTTTAAATGGGCATAACATGGGCTTCAAATGTCAAATGAAGCCCATATCCATACCCATATTTTTTTAAGCCCCCAGTACAGGGGGGCTACCGCGTAACTTTATGGGTATGAACTTCATACGTTTTTGGGAACTTTACGTCAATTTTATAAAAAAAATAGCCGCTATCAGTTCCTTGTTTTGTGACGTCGGGTATAACGATAACTAGCTAGCAACGTTCAACAGAACAAAGCAGCAAAAATCTATCAGAATAAGGAATTCAAATGACAGTTGAAGCCCATACCCATATCCAGATTTAAATCGGCTAAGTACTGGGGGCTTAATAATATATTCAGTGAACCTAAAATAACTCAAGTTATGATAGGTACTTTACTTACGTCTTGAGTAATAAATTGCTCTATGCGATGATTCCTAATTTTGAGAGCATTGTCATAAGCTACTTTGGTTTCGTACAGAAACTTTGAGTAAGTAATTGAACATTCAATAAAATCTTCAAAAGCTTCTTGATATATCTGTAGAATAATTATGATTTTATGATTTATTTCGATGATGATTAAAAAATAATGACTCCGTGATCATGGCGTGTGCAACTGCGCCGAAATATCGGGAACTCGAAAAACCAAATAAACATGGTAAAAATCCCGTCTTTCGTAATAGTTATAATAATAATCTTATATATGACTGTCATTAATATAAACAAAAATATGAAATACATAGGTACTTTGTGAATAATACCCTTAGGCCCGAGTTCACCAACAGTCGGTTACATTAATCGTTGGTTAGAGGGTGAATGAGGAAAGTGAATGCCCTCATTGAGGGCATTCACTAGGGCGCTTTTTGAAAGAAAGAAAGACGCTTTAACGCGGGCGCTTTGCAATAGAACATATTATTATGACATCCCAGCTGACTGTTCACACGCGGGCGCTTTTTGCGACACTTTTTCTATAAATAACGGGCGTTAGCGTCGAAAAAGCGCCCGAGCGAATGAGGGCTTAGTTGGTTGGTTAATGCACGTGATTGGTGTTCGTATGTGTTAACCGCTAGTTAACCAACGGTTAGCGTAACTGACTGTTGGTGTACTCGGGCCTTAGGGCCAGTTTTTTTATCCGTAGTTAACTGATTGATTACTAATGGTTAAAAAAAGTTAGCTTAACGTTTTGTGTCGTCCTGCGAAGTACATTTACTGTACTATACACTGTGTATCAAAAAACTAAGTACAATTATTAAAAGTAGTAAGTTTAGAAAAAGTGGGACACATTCATGGTACGCGACTAAACTTATTTTATTTTCATAAACTCACCTTTAGGACTTCATCAATAAAAACTTGTTTGGTCACTAATAATTCATTTTCAGGTTTATTGAGAGATTGTATCTTAGTTGATATCGTGGAAATTATAACTTTCAAACTTTTTGGATGTTTACCAGAAGACATTCCTTCAAATAAATTAAAAATTCAGTTGTGATTCTGTTTCCCTGGAGATTATCTTATGGATAAATAGGTAGATATAAACATATTTTTTTATCTTATCTAGCCTTTATCTATCTAGCAGTTGATGGCACTATCTAAGTCTAAGTACGTTTTCAAATCGATTACATAGAGAATCGATTAGAGAATAAAGCGAACTTCAGTCAAGTGCTGCCACCTATGAATTTATATGCAACCAGTGGATGTGACGTCACGTCACTGGTCTGACAGACAGACAGACTTGAAATACGGAAATTAGAAATGGCTGCGATAGGTAGTGGACGGGGAACGATGAATTCCCAAAATCAAGTGCAAAGTGATACCGTAGACCGTTTAAAATTATTATATCCTAATGTGAATGAAGATGAGACACCATTACCTAGAGCTTGGAGTACTAAAGACAAATTCAGCTACATCGGTTTATCGCAAAATAATCTCAGAGTCCATTACAAAGGTAAGAACTTTCAAGGTTTGTTTATGGATTGCTAACTCCCAAAACTCTTTAGTAATGTAATAAATATGATTTGGGTGTTATGTAGAGGTTTTCACGTTGCATAATTAATTATGATTTCATTACGTGCCATTATTCCAAGTCGTTTTCGTGAAGCTACGAAGCTATCAAACAAAGAAATCAGCTGATCGTATATTTTGTAACAACAAGCGAAAATAAATGATGATGAGGCGTATATGCTAAGAAATGTGTCTAGTTAACTACAAACCACTGTTTCGATAAAATGTATCGCGAATCTGATTTATGTTAAATGTATGTCATAATCTACAAGGTCTCTTCTTCTATAAAATGGCAGACTTAAAGGTTAACGGAATTACACTCATGTAGAAATCCATCACATCATAACTCTGAAGACCACTTTTATGCCAAAAAAGTTAAAAAACATATTTTGGTCAATGCCATTCATTTGCTAAAGGACTTATGAAGATAGGTATTAAGTTTGTGTCTTGTCAAACTTTTTGGCTACACAAGTGATACTTAAATGAATAAATAAATAAATTAAACTTTTTTGCCATGTTCCAAAAATGGTCAAGATAAATGATATAATCTTTTGTACATCAATCAATCAAAACATTTATTTAGTACAGTCGAAGGACAAATTATAACTTAAGTATACGACAAATTACTTAAATGAAGACAACATAGAAAAAAAAGACAATTTAAATACCTCTAAAATAAAAAAAGAAAGATAGTCCCACAACTGTACCAAAAGGGACATATGTCAGTTTTTGAAAACTGACGCTGGTTTTCAACTAGATCCCTTTTTCCTTGACATCTGAATGCCAAGACAGCCCTAATAGCTAAATTAAAAAAGAAACAAACAAAAACAATGGCACTGACAACAAGTACATCAGTGTAGTAGCAGGTAGGTAGGTACATAATAAGATAACAAATTATTTGATTGTCTAGTATTCTTGGCTTCAAATATCCAAAAATAAGTCTTAACATGACATTATCAAATTATCTGGTGGCTTTGACCGCTATAACTAACATATAATCAATAGAGTGGGCCATATTAAAGTGGGTAATATTCTATTTGCGTCAATCACGACATGACCTCTTTAATGGCTTAAAAAGTCATAACAATTGCTGTAAAAATAATCTAATAAGCATCAATATATAGAACTTTTATAACCCCCTAAAAATAAAACTAAATCTTCTCCTTTGTGTGTCATATTTTAAATTTATCATGTATTTTCTATTATATATTGTCTTATACCCACATGTGTAGTGTGATTATAACTCTAAGAATGGCATTTTTGTTCAGGACTGAACTGTCCGGAAGGTAGGTACCTGGGGGGCTACCGCCTAAGCACAGTCAGCTTGATTACGATTACGACGCATCGTGCCTTCCTTGTCATGTCGTAACACATTTGGTATGGCATGACAAGGATGGCATGATGCGTCGTAATTGGCTTCAAGCTGACGGTGCTTAGGCGGTAGGGGGGCTGTTCCAAGGGTTGGGACAGGCCAGCAGTGTTGCAGAATATATTCTGTTGGTTTGATCTCTCCTTTAGTTTTAACTGATATTTAAATATCTGTTACTAGATATCATGACACAATACTCCCATTATCTTTTATATTCAATATAATGTAGTGTGTTAACTTTGTATTATCTATCACACACTTCTCTTTTCAATAATATTTAGGGCTCTGAAAGCCTTACTATACAACTACACATCATAACATAACTTCACATCACAACAAAAGTATTGTTTATATTGTGTGGAAATTCTGATTGAGTATTCTTGAAATCTCCACAAGTTCATATCCAAACCATGATTTTTCTTGACACTTTTCTTCTTGACTGTTGTATGTTGATCTTATTGGCTCTTTGTCCTTCATTATTTTTGTTACACAAGAAATAATCTTCAAATTGATCTATTTCCTTGTAGATAAATGTTCAATACTTACGTAGTTAAAACTTAATGCCAAACAAATAAGAAATAAAGTTATATTTCTAAGAGTTTTAAAACTATTTATAATCTTTGTAAAAAAATGTGTTTTTGACTTTGCTTGCTTGAGCTTGCTTTGTCCAGCTGGCTCAAACATTGATTGCGATTAGTTACTACTGAATGGATCAAATTATAGTTTTACCAAATTATTGGCTAAAATTACAATAATAGACTAGAAATTATAACAAAGTTTAACTATATCAATTAACAAATAAGATCCGAAATATTTCTTTTTGAAGACTTGCTATCTACATAGTTTGTAGTAACCTTGCTCTCAATTCTACTTATCTGCAGGTCAAGTCTGGGATTTCATAAGTCTGGCCAGTCTTTAGTATTTTAAATTAATAATAATTATCCAGACAGATCCATAGTATAGAAGCAGACACCTGGTATCCATATTTATTTATTGTTTTTAGGGAAACAAACAATATGATAATATGTACACATATAAACTTTATTCACATATCAATAAAGTTTCCACATATTAACCTTTTTCAAATTTTCTATTCAAAGTTTCATTTTCAATGTAACCATTTCCAAATTCGGTTAGAGTTGGGTACCTACTCTAGAATGAAATTGCATTAGTATTGGATTCTTCTTCTTCGTTGTGTCAATGGCAAGCACCAAAACAAATGTCATTGGCCCAAAACTGTGCCACTCTCACTATGTTATCTGCAGCCAACATGAGGTCCTCTCGCGTGCAGGTGTCCTGGCATGCAGAGCAAATTAGGTGGGCCATGGTCTGTGGAGTGAAACCACACCTGCACGCGAGATCTGTATTACTGGTGAAGCCCCACCTGGACCTTTCAACTTTCCTTTCGGTCTTTACAACTTCAACTTGAATTGACTTAATGTCAAACATCAAAAGTATGGACTTTACTGCAATGTGAACTAGTGATGTGCTGAGTACGGCTTGACTCGAGTCAGACTCGATTCCTGTTTTGGACTGTTGTTTGAGATTTGTTTCAAGAGTAAAGAGACAGATATAGTCATGAATTTGAGATAGGCAGGCAGATTATTGCATTTATTTAAAACTAGTGGCCGCTTGCGGTTTCACCCGCGTGGTTTCCGTTCCCGTGAGGATATCGGGATAAAAAGTATCCTATGTGTTACTCCAGCCTATAATCTATCTCTGTTGCAAATTTCATCCAGATCCGTTCAGTAGTTTTTGCGTGAAAGAGTAACAAACATCCTTACATCGATACATCTAGACATCCATCCATACATCCATACTCACAAACTTTCGCATTTATAATGTTAGTATACATATTCTGTGAACGAGATACAGCCTGGTGACAGACAAACAGACGGACAGCAAAGTCTCAGTAATAGCACAGGTGCTTTTAATACTGTGGTAATAGGGTCCCGTTTTTACCTTTTGGGTACGGAACCCTAAAAACGATCCATCCTCCAAGAAGCTCCGCTGCCGCCGCGCCGCGCCACCGGGAAACTTGGAGGATGGGTCGTTTTTTTCTAATAATTATCATTTTCAATAACAAAAATTGCATTAGTGTAAATTTGACATACAGTAGTAGACGTAGTAACTATTTAGTAATCTGTGGTAGTAGTCAATTTACTCCCCTAAACATGACTTTGTCATTGCACCAAGATCAGATTGCTATATTTACCACAATCTTGCAATATTAATTTAAACATAAACTTATGTACCTACTAAACATTGGTATTCAAATTCACTATAATAGAAAATTAAATACGCGGGCCTTTTTCCAAAGCTATTAGTATGAATGGCTCCTTTGGGACACCATTGACTAACAAATTGAGATAAGTAGTAGAGTGTTCATTCAATTTAGTTATAAAAATGGTTCCGTACCTACTTAACATACCGATTGCCTATATACAGGGCGTCCCAAAACTATGTCACATGGAGGGAAAGTACCCTAAATACTGAAGATATAAAATTTTACTGAAAGGAAACTTCATTTTTATTTTAAAAAGAAAACGAACTGCATTCAAAGAATTTCAAATAATCGCATGTCTGAACTGGGAATCGAACCCGCTGACACAGCCGCTGAACGTGAATTTTTTTATTTTATTAATTTTACTATATCGATTGAAGGGCTCAATTATAAGCATTTATTTATGCTGAGTAACATGACATCCATACTAATATTATAAATCTGAAAGTGTGTTTGTTTGTTTGTTTGTTTGTTTGTTTGTCCGTCTTTCACGTCAAAACGGAGCAACGGATCGACTCGATTTTTGGTATGGGGATAGTTTGGGAGCTGGAGAGTAATATAGGCTACTTTTTATTCCTGAAAATTATAAAATAAAAATGATTATTTTGTATAGAAAATCGATAAACTGTCGTACTATACAAAACTGACATTTCTTCCATAGCCGCTTCCAAAGAGGTATGTCAAAGAGTATTGTAATCACTGACGTTTTAGCCGCTTTGGATTACCTACTTTTTAATAAGTGACATTTGTTGCAGGCAGAGTATAAAACTTCTTCGCGATCATTTATTTTCATCTGTCTATCTATAATAGATGTTAGTGATACGAAGTTTACCGGGTCCACTATAATTAATATGGCAAAACAACGTTTGCCGGTTCAGCTAGTCCTACTAATATTATAAATGTGAAAGTTTAGATGTTTGGATGTTTGGATGTTTGGATGTTTGTTACTCAATCACGCTAAAATGGCTGAACGGATTTGGCTGAAATTTGGAACACAGATACTTTGTAGCCTGGAGAGGAACATAGGCTACTTTTTATCCCGGAAAAATATCATATTCCCGCAGGATAACGTCGTGAAGTCCACGCGGGCGAAGCCGCGGGCGGAAAACTAGTCTTAAATAAAAGGGAGACTACGAAATTTAACATTTAACGTTGAATAACAAGTTTGTGCAGCGTTATTGATAGCCTTTTCTGTGACTGTCGTGCTCAAAACAACTGACTTTAACATTAAAATTTCAATGTTTTACCTACCACTAATAATGAGTGAAGATATACAAGGAGCAATATTATACCTTATTTCCCTATCACAAGTGTGTGATAAAGTTATACATAATGTGATAAGTAACATCACCTCGATTGATTTAAAAAGGTTTGAGTAATTTGGTGCGGTCTATTCCATCAGTTGAATAGTCGTGGGACGCCCTCAGGGCGCTCTCAGGGCGTCCAATGACTATGTATGCCACATGGTGGCATAGACTGCACCAAATACTGTTGATTGAAAATTTTATGGAATTAAGACTTTATTTTTATTTAAATAACAATACGAACTGCGTTCAAAGATTTTTAAATAATCATCTGTCCAAACCGAGAATCGAACTCGCACCAAATTATTCAAAACTTTTGAATCAGTTTAGGTTGTGTTACTTATCACAATATGTATAACTTTATCACACATTTATGATAAGGAAATTAGGTATAATATTGCTCCAATCTTTACTCATTTCATTAGTAATACATTGAAATGTTAAAGTTAGTTGTTTCGAGCACGACAGTCACAGAAAAAGGCTATCAACGCTGCACAAACCTTGATAATCAATATTAAATGTTAAATTTCGTAGTCTTCCTTTTATTTAAGATGCTATGTTACTTAGAATAAATAAGTGCTTAAAATTAAGCCTTTTGATCGGTATAATAAAATAAAAAAATAAAAAAAAACACATTTTGTGGGTTCGATTCACAGTTCAGACATGCGATTATTTGGAATTCTTTGAATGCAGTTCGTTTTCTTTTTAAAATAGAAATGAAGTTTCCTTTCAGTAAAATTTTATATCTTCAGTATTTAAGGTACTTTCCCTCCATGTGACATAGTTTTGGGACGCCCTGTATACCTAGCCAAAATTCCACTATAATTTTTCGTCAGCAAAATATAACATTCTTTCTACATTTTTCACTTTTTTATTTTAAATTAGCGGCCGCCCGCGGTTTCACCCGCGTGGTACCCGTTCCCGTGGGAATATCGGGATAAAATATAGCCTATGTCACTCGGGAAGACTGTAGCTTTCTAACGGTGAAAGAATTTTCTAAATCGGTCCAGGGGGCCGATTCTCAGGCAATCGAGAAAAGTTCACATTTATAGCTCGAAATTCAAATGTAACACAGTTTTTGTATTGTCAGAATTTCACAATCGAAAAAGTTCGATCGAAAACCAGTCGAACGCTATGAGTGGTAAAAACCAATAGATGTTCGTATACGAACTTAGCTGTCAAAATGAATTTGTTGACATGTGAGACAGCTTAGTTTGTTTGAAACGTTCTGACTTTTCAATAGAAACCACAAACAAAATGTTCGACATATGAATTACCACACTGAAAAAGTTCGAATGCCTGAGAATCGGGCCCCAGAACTTTTTGAGTTTATTCGTTACATAAGAAACCTTTGTCATTATTAAAGACTAGCGGCCGCCCGCAGTTTTACCCGCGTGGTTCTTTTTCCCGTGGGAATATCGGGATAAAAAGTAGCCTAAGTTACTCCTTATTACATCAGCTATAGTCCATTCGCTTAGATAGTGTCGCTCTGCCACAATGCCGTGCGGGTGTACCGACACTATCTAACCGAACGGACTATACCTGCCAGTGAAAGTCCCGTCAAAATCGGTCCAGCCGTTTCAGAGGTTAGCCGGAACAAACAAACAGACAGACACAAATTGTAAAAAATGTTATTTTGGTATATGTACCGTATATACAGGGTGTTTTTCTATAAGTGCAATACCTCTTAGGTGGTGATTGTGCTCATGAATATGAACAACTTTTACTATGGGGCCAACTCTGCAACTCAACAAAAAAAATCAGCTGTTTCATACAATTTGTTAATACCTACCTGACCAGAATGTATGGAACAGCAGATTTTTTTTGTGAAGTTGCAGAGTTGGCCTCATAGTAAAAGTTGTTCATATTCATGAGTACAATCACCACCTTAGAGGTATTGCACTTATAGAAAAACACCCTGTATAATCATATGCATGTAGTAAAAAGCAGTTATTTTAATATTACAAACAGACACTCCAATTTTATTTATTTGTATAAGTAGATGTATAGATATAGATTTATCTATAGATACCCCACACGAATATGTTTGAAAAAATTTTTTTCAGTTTCAGTTCCATGTATGGGGAGCCCCCCTTAATATTTTTTATTTTTTTATTTTTCTATTAAAATCGTAAAGCGGTTCACAGAATACATTTACCTACCAAGTTTCAACTACCTATGTAGTCTTTATAGTTTTGGAATAAAGTGGCTGTGACATACGGACGGACAGACAGACAGACAGACTTGACGAATCTTCGGCCACGGAACCCTAAAAATGGCACTGAGAGATAATGAGATTAAATAAAAGTCATCATCTATTTATGAGATTTTTATGTTTATGTTTCTAAGATTTCTATGTAGAGATATGTTCTTTCTACTTATTTTCGGAAATTCTATCTGTGTTTGAAATTTTAATAATGTAGAGTAGAAAACTAGAAACTACCATGTTGACTATATTTCACTATATTTATATTACACTGTTTCGTAATTTGTACTTAGTATGCGTTTTGCGTAATCGATAATTTATATTTATGTAATTCGTTTTTGATGAACAACGCGATAATGATAGTTAAAGTTTAATGGAACACCTCGTTTTCATTAATTCTTATATCGACATCTACTTTGACTTCAAGTTTGATAATACTTTCTCCCTGTAACACATAGAAAAGCTTTAGAATGGATTACAATGCATTCCCATCATCAGCGTCGTCGGATTTTTTGCACCGCCTTTCGAACCTTTGAGGGGTTATTTAAATGTTTCTTTTTTGCATTCACAATGCATTTTTTATTATTGAAAAATTGAAAATGAAGTATTTTGGAAAAAATCGACCCGTCTCACAACTAGCTCCGATGGGACTCGAACCCACGACCTTTCGCTATCCGGGCGACTGCTCTAACCTCTGAGCTACGGAGTCGCTACGAGAAGCGTCGAATTTATCCAATTCTTCTTTCTTACGCGCTGTATGTATAGCCACCGTTAATTTTTCTAAAATACTTCATTTTACATTTTTCAATACTTAATAGAAATTGCATTGTTAATGCAAAAAAAGTTAAAATTTAAATAACTCGCAATAGCAATAATTTCATCTTTAGCGATAAATATCTGGAAAGGTATTTCTTTCGTGTGTGAGGGTAGTAAAGTAATATCCTAGCATTGATGAAATTAACGCTGGCTATACATATAGCGCGTAAGAAGTATTGAATAAATTCGACGCTTCTCGTTGCGACTCCGCAGCTCAGCCCCCCTAGACAAGTGGCTTTCTATTAGCGAATTCGCCAGTCGAATAGAAAGAAAATGTATGGGATTGACATTAGCAATCGAAATTTCACGTGACCGCTAATGTCAATCCCATACATTTTCTTTCTATTCGACTGGCGAATTCGCTAATAGAAAGCCACTTGTCTACAGGGGCAGAGGTTAGAGCAGTCGCCCGGATAGCTTTGAGGGGTTGTTTCGAAAGCGCAGTCCTCACGGTGCTTGCACCCGGGTATATATCGACCGGGGCGGGCGCGACGGTTGTTGACCGGGTGTTCCTCCGATGCACCTAATTCTTCGTCTAGACTCCTCCGGACAAGGACCCTGCTCAGGTTATTCGTTTTGGCCCTTTGTCGTCTCCTACTCGTTTTACACCGTTGTCTGCGGCCAACGTTATTTTAATTTCGAGGGATATAATCGCGGTGGAATAAGATATTCGAATAACGAAACACTTTTAGGTTTTGTAATTGACAGACTGACTTCGTTAAAGGCTGCTGTACACTCTAGTGCTACGCGGTGCTAGCTACTCTACCAAATTTCAGTACCTACTCTACTCTACCAAAATGCTGTCTACATTAAGGCGCTACTCGGAAAAAGTATGGACTCTTTGATATAAAACTATAGGACGGTTGGAGTTGTTATAAATCTGGTAATAAAGATATAATTTCTTCATACCTTTATCTAGAACCGTAGTTTCAGAAACACGATTTTATGATTTTGGCTCGACACTTTTTATTTTCGAAAATACCTCTAAAAAATTAGAAATATCAAGATTATTCTAAAGTGGGGATACTTAGACTATTGAAAATTGGTTTAATTAGTGGACAACAATAATATTTAGAATCGTATAGAAGCATTTTTTTAAAATCGCTATTGTTTTTGAATACGAAGTGATTTTGTGTTTTTTTTGCGTAATCGGCAAAATCGGTCTCGCTCCCGCGCGCGTCGTTTTCTCATTGCTATCTCGCTTTAGCATAATTTTTCCGAGTATCGCCTTAATACAGGGTGTTAGGGGGGGCACCCTTGCAAAAACTTTAACCATGGCTTCAGACCATCATGCTGAACAACGTTTTCATACAAATTTAGCCAATTATCGGGACATTTTGTATGGAGAGTCGAAATATTTTTTTTCATTTCCGACAAAAAATCTTGCTGTGCATTGTTCAGCATGAAGGCCTGAAGCCATGGTTAAGACGCTACTCGGAAAAATATGGACTTTTTGATTTAAAACTATAGGACGGTTACAGTTGTTACAAATCTGGTAATAAGATATATATTTCTTCATACCTTTATCTAGATTCGTATAGTTTCAAAAACACGATTTTATAATTTTGCCTCGACACTTTTTTTTTTTTCGAAAAGACCTCTAAAAATACGAAAAGTCAAGATTATTCTTAAATGGGGTTACTTACATTATTGGACACCAATAATATTGAGGATCGTATAGAAGCATTTTTTTAAAAATCGCTGTAGTTTTTTAATACGAAGTGATTTTGTGCTTTTTTTGTCTAATCTGCAAAATCGGTCTCGCTCCCGCGTACGTCATTTTCTCATTGCTGTCTCGCTTCAGCACATTTTTTTTGAGTATCGCCTTCAAGTTTTTGCAAGGGTGCCCCTAACACCCTGTATAGTTAGTAGGATAGTTAGTACTCTAACACTCTACTCTACCGTTTACTCTACTCGTGTACAGCAGCCTATGAAACTGCCTATAGGTATCGATGGTTCGATGTTAAGACGATACTCGGAAAAATTATGCTAAAGCGAGATAGCAATGAGAAAACGACGCGCGCGGGAGCGAGACCGATTTTGCTGATTACGCAAAAAAAACACAAAATCACTTCGTATTCAAAAACTATACAGCGATTTTTAAAAAATGCTTCTATACGATCCTAAATATTATTGGTGTCCACTAATTTAAACCAATAGGGTATTTTACTGTTGTTGAAATGTAGATATTTAATGATGACGTTAAAAAATATTGCAATTAAGAATACCAAATGTGAAAAAATAATTTGAATCTGTTTTATAATAAACTAGCGGCCGCCCGCGGTTTCACCCGCGTGGTTCCCGTTCCCGTGGGAATATCGGGATAAAAAGTACATATAAACCTTCCTCTTGAATCACTCTATCTATTAAAAAAAAACGCATCAAAATCCGTTGCGTAGTTTCAAAGATTTAAGCATACAAAGGGACATAGGGAAAGAGAAAGCGACTTTGTTTTATACTATGCAGTGATGAAGAATTATAGTCTGTTTGATTTTGACTATAGCTGTCTCTTTCTAAAACGAAATCTTCTATGGCGTGACTATGACGCTACTAACCCACTGACGTCACTAAGATAGCGTCCTGTCCTTGTCTAATTATAAAGTTTGAAGTCCTATATCTTTGAAAATATTCAAGACTAGCGGCCGCCCGCGGTTTCACCCGCGTGGTTCCCGTTCCCGTGGGAATATCGGGATAAAAAGTACATATAAACCTTCCTCTTGAATAACTCTATCTATTAAAAAAAAACGCATCAAAATCCGTTGCGTAGTTTCAAAGATTTAAGCATACAAAGGGACATAGGGACAGAGAAAGCGACTTTGTTTTATACTATGTAGTGATAATTCAAAATGAAAACTTGTTTTGTGTAGCTAATATTTCGAAAAACATTTTAAAGAAATAAAAAAAAATCAGTAAAATACCGTATTTTCAATAGTATATATGTATCCCCATTTAAGAATAATCTTGATATTTCTTATTTTTTAGAGGTATTTTCGAAAATAAAGTGTCGAGCCAAAATCATAAAATCGTGTTTCTGCAACTATACGATTCTAGATAAAGGTTTGAAGAAATATATATCTTATTACCAGATTTATAACAACTCTAACCGTCCAATAGTTTTATATTAAAGAGTCCATACTTTTTCCGAGTAGCGCCTTAAAAGAACGAATGTTTTTGTCCCGCCAGGCAGCACTTGTTTGACGGATATTAAAGATTTCTATCTGTCAGATAGCGCCTCCAACCGCCTCGATGTAGTTACGAGTGTAGTGTAGTTGTGGGACAAGTTGTCTCCGCGCTATCAGCGGTTTCACCAAGCGCCGCCGGTTTCCCTTTTGCAAGTCATTATGCCTCAGGGGTCTCTCTCATCTTGCTCCAGAGCTCTAGACTGCGTATTAACTACTGTACCCTGCTTAATGTCTTCAGATAAAACTCTTCGGAACTTCTTTATTGTAAAAACTAGCGGATTCTCGCGTGGTACCCGTTCCCGTGGGAATATCGGGATAAAATATAGCCTATGTCACTCGGGAAGAATGTAACTTTCTAGCGGTCAAAGAGTTTTCTAAATCGGTCTAGTAGTTTCGGAACCTATTCCATGCAAACAAACAAACAAAGAATCAAATCTTTCCTCTTTATAATATTAGTATAGATTACTGTTGCTATTGCAACCAACAATTTGATTAGGCTGATGTCCAAAAACCTTGAATAGGGGTCACCGTTATAGAATTTCAGAACAAATAAAACAATTTTTTCTGTTGTTGCTAGTGAAGGATGAAAATGATTATGATAACATAATCTTTTCTAACGTAGGTATTCTCATCAAATCATGATAGGTAAAACTTAACTGAGTTCTTCCTTATTTTATAAATAAGAAAATCAAAGTCACTTCAAAATATTTAAAATCAAATTACATATTGTGTAAACAGTGCACACAGAAACAGACGGATGTGACATAAGCATCACACGATGACGAATTTTGTGCATCTCTTTGCCAAATCAGCTTTACATATTTTACAAGATGTCGACACAAAAGCGGTCTTTAAATGCACATAGGTAGGTGCACATACGCATAAGCGAGGGATCAAATTCCCCAACTGCGTTGTATACAGGGCAATGACTGCAAGAGGAGTGTGAAAGAGGGTCATAGTTTATGAATGGAGGGACAGCCCTCTCCATTCACGGACCTTTTGATGACCCCCTACGTTAATATGAAACGTGTGGGAACGGGAATGCCCTCAAAATAGAAGGAGTTAATTAAAAAATCTCCTACTTTCATCACTTAGCTTCAGCTTCGTTTCAGGAGCCATTTATGGAATATGAAATAAGGCCGCTCTTTATTTTATGTGAGTTCACCCCCTACTTTTCGGTGTTGTTTTGACAGAAAGTGAAACAATGGTGTTCCGTAATGTAACGGCACCCCGAAGGCTGGAAGGGCTCGTATACCTAATGAGGTCACGCAGCCCGAGGCTCGAAGGGTGAACGTACAGCGATCATTCCTTTGTCTCTGTTTGTCTTCATACAATTGCCCGAGTGCATTGCGCCGTTTATGCATCGTAAAGATGTTTGTGAATCCTGATCATATTTATGGCATTGTGTTACTTTATTGTTAATACCAAAAACTAATGACTTCATTGATTGAATTTGTTCTCGTCATTATGTGACAATTGTGTGCAGTCGATGAACCGTGCTTTAAATAATTTGCCTCCTCCCTCTAGTGATCGCTAAGTATTACCTCGTGCCATTGTTCTCTGATTTCACGTCATCTACGGTATATAATTGTGATTTATAAGTAACATTGTATTATTGTTTTTTAATATTTCTATTTTGAACACTATACACACTGGCAGTGTATAGAAATGGCTGTATTTCATGTCGTAACGCAGCTCGTATCAGAGCACCCATTGTAGAAATGACGCAGCAATCGCGATAACAGACCCAAGAGAGATATGGCAAATAGGCATGTGTAGGGATACCGAGGCTTGCGTGAAAGATTTATTTAATTATTAGGTAACAAAATGTATATACTTAATATTAAAACGAAAGGAGACTGAGTGGCACATCGCAGTAGTTGCGGCATTTTGCCAAATGCTGCACGTTCATATCCAAATTCTAAAGCAACAGACAGTTAATCTGTAAGATCTGTTTATAGTATTTCCTTGATTTCCGCTTTCACGATGGAACGTGTAAGCTATGCATACGTAGATCGCGTATTATAAGGCTACGACAACCCAGGCTTTGATATACGTTTTGCTTCATAAGGGACAAAGGCGGAAAGGCACCGACCGAATCGCGTAGGGTCGCCCTTGCTTTCGAAATGCGACCGAAATGGTGCATCTATTAACTAGGTCAAGCTCGCTTGCCTCGGGTTGCCACGTGTTCCTCCCCGCCTCTCTCCCTCCTCTTTGCGTAAGCTATTGAGGGATTTTTTATCGTGATTCGTTGCAGCAAAGTTCAATTTGCATCGTGCCAAACGAACACAATCGACCTTGTCGAAGAATCAGTAGCTATGTGCTATGTTTTCCCGATACGAAATTGTGAACTCTGCGCTTCGTTGTTAGAGTGTGCAATGGCTTAGCGCGATGTTAAGTTGTAATCAACAATAGATCGTTCACAGAGGCTGCTGGGTCTTTGTTTTATCCTATGGTGTGCTACGATGGTTAATTTGCAAATAAAATTCACTAAGTGGTTTAGTAGGAAATTTTATTTCATTTTTGTGAATCATGGGAAGCATAAATTTTTAATCCCTTATTACTTTTTTATTTAGCAAGCCATCACGATTGTAGGCTTTATGTCCCAGATTTCATCACTACATAGTATAAAACAAAGTAGCTTTCTCTTTCCCTATGTCCCTTTGTATGCTTAAATCTTTGAAACTACGCAACGGATTTTGATGCGTTTTTTTTTAATAGATAGAGTGATTCAAGAGGAAGGTTTATATGTACTTTTTATCCCGATATTCCCACGGGAACGGGAACCACGCGGGTGAAACCGCGGGCGGCCGCTAGTTTATAAATGAAAATTTCGTGTTGCTTAAGTTCTTGCCATGTTCGAATCGGATATGGTTATCGATGTTAGTGTTTATAGATCATCAATTTAAAATTAACTGTTATTGTTTGAGTTGACCGGAATATTAAATTTAGGCATTTGGCCGTGAACATGATAAGCAAAGTTGATAAAACTAACTAGAAGTAAAAACATGGAATTTACATTGCTGTAAGCAGAAACGAAACGGGATCTGGATATATTTGGACATTTCTTTTTGGGACTGGGACTGTTCTGTTCAGTAATACATTTTGATGCAGCAATATGCTTAGCAATACTACAATATGACTACAATACTAATAATAAAAAAATTAAATTGGCTATAGAATGTTATGGTTAAAATATCGATTGATCGGTTGCATGAAAGACAACTAGGTCGTGGGCGTCGGCTAGGTCAAGTTTACTGTTGTCTTAATTCTCTGGCTTCTTCCACATTATTTCTCACAAACCTATAGTCCTGGTAATAGAATTATGAGGCAGCTAGCTAACTAATGTGTTGGACTTATACCGACAGGTTTTGGTAAAGTGGTATTGTGGATGTCCCTCGGTCGTGTGTATGTCGCATATTGCGCAATAAACTTTTCATCACGTCTTATTGTCTTTAGTCACGGTTATCGGATCTACGATGTGACTTCACTTCCTTATGGAAATGATGATATACGCTAATAGTATGCTACTATACTACGTTAGTAATATTAATAGCTCTTATGCACATAATAACTATTGTTATGCCACCTGTATGCAAGACTTTTCTATGATTCCTGTTACTTTATTCACAGTTGTCCGGGCATACTATTCATTTAAATATTTAAATATTCCACGTAGGTTTTTATTTATTAACGGTATTGATTGGGTTTCTGCGTTCTTAGTTTAATTTCCGTTGGTTTAGCTACGGCTTGTGCGAATGTAACGTGGAATATAAATTTATTATCGGTGTACATCGACGAGTTCTCGGAATCCTCCATGGCTTGACACTGCGGCTCTCGAATCGAGTTCTATTGATCGACTACGACAGGGGCACTCTCATAAATTGTCTCATTTTTACTCGTGTCCATGGAATTGAAATCAAACTAGCATATTATCGTTTAAAGTAACTCTCCGCGTAAAACTACCAGAATAGAATTTTAAACGGAGTGCCGATTGGAAACAAAGAGTCATCATACTGACTATTGATTTTTTTTATTAAGTAACAACAAAGGCAGGTCAGACTGCAAAATGTTACTATTGTGACGGAGTCTGGCTTTCAGTATGCTATTTTAATGTGATGCAGATTGCTTTTGTTTTTTAGAGCTTGGATTTTATGCACACCGACGACATAACAGTAGTCAACAGTTTTGATGAAATACATTTTATTAATTTTACTAACCTCATTGCCTGAATGCATAATGCACAGACTTTAATTAACTATCTTTTGAAACGCATTGACCTAGTCTTGCTTAGAACTTTTGCATTATGTGCACATTACAAATGGTTTTAATCGTGGACAATGACGTTGGTTGTCATGCGAGCTGATGCCAGGGCAACGATAATACCACAAGTATTTATTGCATAATTCTGCGCGTGTTGTGATTGGTTCGTTCCAATCAATACACATTTGTGATGGCGGACCATTTGCCTCTTTAACGTACATCTTGGATTAGTTTATCGCCTTATGTTATCTACAAACTAATTAACAATCTCAATATTCTCAATAAGTGGGTCCAAATTACCATTGACTATTTAACATTATTGTAAATTATGCAAAAAAGTAAAAATAATTTATTTAACATTACTTTTGTTTGCCTTCTCTTTGGTAAATAGATTAAAAACTTAAAACATCGACTAGTCGAATTAATGCAAAATTTATGCAAAATAATAAATTGCATAAATATAGCCCCATTAGCCAGCCTATAACCTGTGCTACAATACAACATAGAAGGAGAGACCTACTTTGCGTGATGTTCGTGAATTAAAGTCGAAGCTATCTTGAAACGGTGTTTTGTTGACAAACTTTTTGACATTGCGGGCAAAAATTTCATCGCTAACATCATTCGATTTATTTAAGGCATTCGATTAAGGATTTTGTGTAGTCATAAGCTTAACCATAGTTAGCATAGTTAGTATGCGGCTCCATAGCACCACTATGCTCTAAATGCTCGTATGCCGGTAGTCAGACTTGCATGGCGTGTTCATAAAGCATTCCTCATTGATGATGCGGCTTCCCTCGGCGGGAGCTCCGAGCCAGACGCGGTGACCATTTTGCCTCAGCCATTCGGGGTCTTGGTGAAGATCGTTCGTCCGAGCAGCCAGACGCGTAAGTGGTGTATGGGGCCGGCTGTGGATCTGTTTAATGGACGGTTGTTTTCTCTATTTGTTGTAAGGTGGGACGCAGGGCCCGGGCCGCCGACCCCACCTGCCCTACCTCCACTTACGCCTCTGGATGTATCGTACGTCAACACAGGACTACCCTAGCTAATTAAAAACGCATCATGCTAATAAACAAAGCTCCCGATTGCCTTCCGGCTCTTGCGACTCCGGTGCTCCTAATGAATAATAAATAGTACAAGGGTGCTTGCGTATTGCGTGACTACGTTGCCCTTTCAAGCGATTTCTCAAAACAACCATTAGTTCTTTCCGTGAGAGTTTAACCGGTTCTTGACGCTTATAATGAGATACGATAATATGACGCTCTGTTTATTAGCACTAAATACTGTAAGTACGGTGTTGTGAGACATAATATTTCCTAAAGTCCTACCGTCTGTGTTTCTATTTCTGTGATCCTTCTTCGTATTGATTGTATTTCGTGTGAGAAGTCGGCATGTGTCCGTGGCGTTAAACATTCGGGAGTAGTCGTGAATTCGTGATCGTGAATAATGAGACACGTGCTGTGTTGTTCATTATTTTCCATGAGCCACTTGACGACTTCAGTTTGAATTCTTGCGAAACACATTCAATAAAATAATCATGCGATGCCCACGTTGTCAGTCATTTTCTCACCACAGCACATTATCTTCACAACGATTTGATGTGTGAATTGGTACTTAGAGTGACGCATGTGTTAACTGTTACCAAACCCTTCCTAATAAGGTTTGATTCGTTTTTAAACTGCTATCTTTAAACATTGTTTTCTTACGTGTGTTTCATCTTCACTATTCTAAATATTCCATGCTTGGCTTACATTAACATTCTATTTATTCATAAACACCAGTATGTACCTTATTCTGAACTAGAATAGCTCTTAGAATTGCATATTTTGATTCAACCATAACGCTTGCGATGTTTACGAACGTTGCAATTTTGCATAATATCTGGTCTCCGACAAATGGCGACTGTTGATATGGTTGTGTGATGTAGCAGTGAGTCAGTCCAGTGGTGTGTTGCGTTTCCGTGTGCGCCGCACGCGCCGCCGCCAGGGCTGGGCTGTGCCAGATTCTCCCACTACAACTGAATAGCTTACCAGTAACAAAGTAACATTATCATCAGCCATTAGCTCGTCGGATAACTAGCAACCTCTTCTATAAGAGAACTTATTTCTGCCAGTCTTTGAATCAGCTTGTATTAAATCAGCTCTTAGAAACAAGATTGAATCGGACTTGCTTTGTTATGTTGAAAGATCATTACCTGTCCGACTTTGAGAATTTTCAGCTTTTGATGTCATTGACAGTTGACATAAAGTCCTGCTAAAGGCTCTCAGGGGTCTACCTGCTAAAAAATGTGGTCATGGACATGGGCTTCATTTGCCACTTGAAGCCCATATTTTGTCCTTATATGGGCATAATATGGGCTTCAAATGTCAAATAAAGCCCATGTCCATACCCATATTTTTTAGCCGGTACAGGGGCTGGTCCGCTTGTTTTAGTTGTATGAATAATTTTCGGACTCTAATGCTGAAGAGCAGTAACTGATGGGTAGGATCTTTTGATTCCCAAGACATCCAAATCCGGCCCTGAGTGCAGCAGGCAGGTGGAGGGCAACGGTCCAGTAATGATTGTGGCTAATTTAGTCGATGCAGGCTGAGTGCAAATGCGCTACTTTCCGCTGCCTCCCATTGTTCGTATCGCGCTAGGAAGATGCGCAGACGCTACAAGATCCTTTTTCGTATAACTCATGATATAATGTATAACTATTCGTGAACTCATGATTCACTTTTCATAACCATTAGTTTTGAGAATAACGACGTCATTGAAAGATAATGTATTTGTGGAGTTTCAACGTGTTTACTATCGGTGTATTCTTTTTGAATGCTTTGTTCTCATGTATAGTTCTACTATCAGTCGCTCACGACATTCCTCAACTGGATTTAAGGATCGTAGCGTGATGTTAAATAGCTTCTCACCTTCCTCAAGAGTAGGGATATCCAACGCATTTCTTAAAGCGACTGGAAGCTCCTAAAATTTAGGAAATAATTCCACTAACAAACTCTGGAGATAAATGACTTTATTCAAAATGCCTACCTCTATCTCATTTCGTTATTTTATCTGTGCTAACATGAAATCATTGGTATGTAAATAAGTACGTAGAATTTTTCTTAGCTACTTGGTTTGTAAAAGCTAATTAAGGGATTCTGTAATCGCATTTGAAATCATGTTTAGAAGATTACCGACGATCAGTATCTAGTAGTAATTGTTATTTTAATAATCAATTACGTTTATTTATTTTCTGTTATCTTCCTTTCGTTGTTCTACATATCGGTCTCAATTCAAAGTAATTTGTAAACTCTTGTAAATGCAGATCAACCCACTTGTTGCAGCTGTTATTTTTGCTGCGCCTTGATTCGAGATAGATCTAGATTAGCATTCATTAAGTCGCATACATACAGCGTATTTGCTATTTGGTTTGACCCAATTTCCACGAGAGTTTATCTTAATAATTATGATAAGAATTATTGAGGCCTAATATTTGTGTGAGTCATAGAAAGAAAGTGAAGAGTGGAAAATACTAAGAAGCTTCGTTCTTAAATCAAAGAAGTGGGTTACTTTTATTGCGTTTCCAGCATGATTCAGCACATGGGCGATATAATGAAAGAACTTGTGGAGTAAATAGCCCGCAGTCAGTTGGATCACGGGGTAGAAATGGGCCGAAGTCGCCGACTCACGGTGCTCACCATTACCGATAATGACTCAACCTTTTCACCAGTATCGAAGGTCAAGACGGCCGATGAACTGTCTCTCACTGCTACAAGTGATTTTAGTTTTGCGCATAAGTTGTTATCGCCATTGAGACAGTGTAACGTACGACTCAAGCAATGGATGATAACTTGCTATCGGCATCGTTTCGGCAGACCGAAGTCTCAGCATTGTCTATCAATATCGGCTTTAAAAGCAAAAATACTTTTGAATTTCAGTTTCAACATTTCCAATATCAGTATTTTATTAGAGCTTACCTAAAAACTTTGTTTACTATTTTACTATTTTAGTAACTGGTTTGACACAAGTGTCGAGAAGGGTTATATTTTGTTATAAAAGTAGACACTTATCCGATAGTTTTGATAAAATACCGTTGTATATTAAGCTTCAGAATATGCTTATTTTGGCGTTCTCTCGTCGGTTAAGTTGCGTGGCTACGAGGCGGTCCACCCACGGTCGTTTATCTAGTGTTGTTATGCAAACTGCGGAGTCGTTCACCTGCCAGCGGCGTACGCGCATCACCAGCCTGGCAGGAGCCACGCGCAAACAAAACTCACACGCAATAACATAATTCAATAATCTAAACACGAACAATTCAAACGATATGTACGCAGTTACTGACGCTGTAGTTTCAGCATAAATCTGCTTATTGAAATGTAGAGCAGTTTCTTTCGAGTGCTGTCCTTGTAATAGTCTAATCGTTTTGCGCCAGTGACGTTGTTAGTTTCGTAAACGAATAACAACTTTAACACCGATCTTTTGGGTTTGTATTTATACGCTACACTCGATTGGTTGTTGTTGAAAATAGACCTATTTTGTTGTAATAAATTCCTGTGATTGTTTTCTGCGAAAGAGGTCGTCAACACGGCCGACCTTGGGCATGTCTCTGAACTCTCTGATGCTCTGAGCGAGCGCTATAGCATGGATGCTGTCCTGCGACTTGGCTCCATTTCAATCGCGTGTTGATCCTTCCAGAATATGATAACTGTTTTGAATGTCGTACGCAATGTATTTTGGAACGACTATTTCATTTACATATTGTGAGATGGAGCCTTTGTCATCGACATCATCGTGTACATTTTTAAATTAGTTATAGAGGGTTTTACCAAGTTCAACTGGTGAGGTTTATTTGAATCAAAATTCAAGTGTATTGTAATAATTATTGTTACGCAACTCCTAATTTGAGGATTTCATTACGCATTCCTTTGGCGAAGTTCTGCTTTATTTTAAATAACTATTATTTCCTACGATGAAGATAAATTGTCCCAAGGTGTTCCATTATATGTAGTCTGGCCAGGATTCCGTGGGACGTAAGAAGGCGACGAGTGGCCGCAATGTCGCGCTGGCCTTCGCAGGACGCACTTCACGACTCCCGTAATAAAAAGATTCATTAGTACAGTTTACGACCTTTTGACAAATATGTCAACCTTAGAAGTAGAGCTTTCGGTAATAACTATGTCCGAGAGGTGGTTGTAGGTTTTATTCCTTTCGCTGAAGATAGATTGCCTAGACGTTCGTATCGCACGGTAGACTGCCCGTGTCCTGCCGAGTAGCCGCAATGTCGTCGCAATGTCAACAGGACGCACTTCATGGCTCCCGAAACACTGATCTAATAAAAAGATCGTCCCAATAAGAAAGATAACGACCCTTTTATTAGTAGACCTTTTGGGTAACGACTAGTCCGAATGGTGATTGCTAGTTTTATTCCTTTCGCTGAAGGTGTATTGCCCCAAGACGTTCGTACGGTAGACTGCACATGTCCTGCCGATTAGCCGCAATGTTGTCGCAATGTCTACAGGACGCACTTGACGGCTCCCGAAACACTGACCTAATAAAAAGATCGTCCCAATAAGAAAGATTACGACCTTTTTATTAGTAGACCTTTGGGTACCTACTTAACGACTTGTCCGAGTGGTGATTGCAGGTTTTACGAGTATTCCTTTGGCTGAAGGTGAATAGCCCCAAAACGTTCGTATGGTAGACTGCCTAGGTGACCTGGGTCCCGTGTGTCGCAATGTTGCCGCAATGTCAGGGCTCCAGAGACACTGAACAAATAAAAAGACCGCCTTAATAGGAAAAATTACGACTTTTTTATTGGTCGTCGTTAAGATATAGGGCCTTGGGTAATGACTGCATGATTTGTCGGAGTGGTGGTTGTAGGTTTAAAATCTGTGTCTGGTTCTCTGTGCTTTTTGGCTCACTGTGATATGCACGATCTAATGGGGACGTGGGCATGATGTTATCTTCCTTCCAACTAATTTATACAATGATTCTGCATATTACTGCAAGCCTAAAAACTATTTGTAGAGTTAGACGACATCATTCATCTGGATGGGTAAAACACAATACAAAAAGTTTTTTTTTGATGGAGAGTTTTATGAATAGTTTTGGGGTTTGAAGTAAAGATGCAATCACTTTTTAATTAACCACTTTCAAAGTTTCGCATTTAACCCACTTGAGGCTAGCGTCATTTTAAAAGGACGCCACATAAGAAAAAATATTGACAAATCCTACTAATATTATAAATGTGAAAGTTTAGATGTTTGGATGTTTAGATGTTTGAATGTTTGTTACTCAATCACGCCAAAACGGCTGAACGGATTTGGCTGAAATTTGGGACACAGCACAGATACTTTGTAGCCTGGAGAGGAACATAGGCTTTATTTTATCCCGGAAAATTATCACATTCCCGGGGGATAGCGTCGTGTGGTCCACGCGGGCGAAGCTGCGGGCGGAAAGCTAGTCAAATATAAATTTTACAATATTTTCTGTTATGTAGTGTCCTTTTAAAAGGACGCTAGCCTCAAGTTACGACTTTCTAGCTGCTTTAACCCACTCTTGCGCGGATAGAAATAGTTTATGCGTGTTTTAGATACTCTAGCTGAGTCTAAAGGTAACTCTTTCATACCCATTGAAATGGTTGATTGTGTTGTGGCAGGTCATGGCAAGACACACAAGGACGCGGCTAGCGTGCGGGCGACGCACCCCATACCTGCGTCGTGCGGCCTGTACTACTTCGAGGTTCGCATCGTCTCCAAGGGCCGCGACGGCTACATGGGCATCGGCCTCTCGGCGCACGGCGTCAACATGAACCGCCTGCCTGGTAACTAGCCGACTAAAGGTCATAGCCCACTTAGACCGCACCGCTCCCACCCAACCAAATTATGACCAGCCAAATATGGACTTAATGTCATTCTATAAGATTTTAAATTTTCGCGTTCCATTATAATTATAAACAAGAGAAACGGGACTCAACGCGACATTTATTATGTAGTACCTACATAATAATATGTACTTACAGCTTGACGTTTCGACTGTGTTGCTACAGCCGTGGTCACAAGCAGACTGGCGGTGCGAATTTGAGGGTGGCCGAAGATCTCCAAGCCCGCCCGATCAGACGACGCCGCGCACCGCCAGTCTGCTTGTAACCACGACTGTAGCAACACAGTCGAAACGTCAAGCTGTAAGTACATATGTACTACATAATAAATGTCGCGTTGAGTCCCGTTTCTCTTGTTTATAATTAATGTCGTTCACTGTAGGTAGGTATGCATTTTACAGTAACAATATAAAATAGCGGATAGCGCGCGGTCCGCGAGCTTACCGCCGTCAGACTGCTCGATAGTTGACGCCTCGCTGACGCCGCGCGGTCCGCGCGCTTCTATGAGGGAATAGCAGTCGACGCGTGGACAGCTGGGAGTCTGCTAGCTGTCGCCGCGTGGACTGCTGGGTGCCTGCTAGCGGTCGCCTTCGTTAGAGCGGTGTTGGAGCTGTGCGGTATAAGTGGGCTATGACCTTAACGCTTAACGAGCGGAATTAAGGGGCTGACATGAGCCAACTAACGCCGCGAAAAGATTTTCTTTTATTTCTTCTACTACGCGTTCGCTTCGAGTAGGCCGCTACCTCTAAACAGACCTTATTACGACGTAATAGACGTAATATCTGTTTAGGAGCGCGGTGCGGTGGGGCGGGGAGAGAGGTAGCGGCCAACTCGAAACGAACGCGTAGTAAATATGCCCAATTTCTAAAAAAAGGAACCAGTTTAGTTCTTGTGTATAACGTCTAATATTTATTGAATAGCTCTACACAATTTAAATTCAAACAGTTTTAAAACGGTATTTTCTTAAGTGGCAACTTTTGTTTCAAACCCATTTTTCGATTATTGAACGCATTGCATTTGTTAGAAATTGGCGGCGCTTTATAATCGATTGGCGGCGCTAGTTGGCTCATGTGAGCCCCTTAACAGCACTAGCCGAGTTTCTTGCCGATTCCTTTCCTGACAAGCACCCTCATTCACGAGCATTCAGAATCGTTCCCAAAAGCGATATGTATGCATTGTCTTGGTCACTCTATTCAGAATAGACAGAGACAAAGCACAGAATTTGCATCCGATTCCGTTGTCGAACGGTTGTAAATCAGGGGCGCTACCGGCGAACTTTCCGAACTTCGGAAATCTGCCAGGCTTCAACTTAAAACAGTTCTTATTGTACCTACAATTTGCCGAAGTTATTAGGAAGATATCGATGTTCCTAGGACATCATGAATCTTTGTTTGCCATTTTGGCCTGATTGGGGCTCGATTTATCTGTTTTAATTTGAAGCCCGGCAGATTTCCGAAGTTCGGAGCGTTCGCCGGTACGGCCCCGGCGGCCAGTCAGCGACCGTCATTACCGACTCATTGGCCGCACTGAGGTTGTCCGTGGTGCCAGCCAGGTACAGATACAATAAGACAAGGAGAATTAAAACAGCCTTCGATGAGTTCCTTGCCAGTTCCTCTCGCTGGAAGGTCTCACCCAGCGGTCTCACCCAGCGGTCTCACCCAGCGGTCTCACCCAGCCTTTAAATAAATTTAAAAAACATGTTAAAAAGACGCTCTTAAGCAAAGGCTATTACAAAGTAGAAGATTATTTAAATGATCACAACGCTTGGTTGTCATAATTATAGTAACACTAACAATGTATAAAAGGAAAATATTCCTATACATAAGTATGAGAGTACTTTCCTTCAGCATTAGCTTTTTGTATAAATTTTATTATTGTATCATTTTGTCCAGCAACGACATAATTTTTTTTTTGTAAATGCGTTGCTTCTGTTAAAGCTGATGAGTTTTTTTCGCCTGTTTTTCTTGTCAGTTAAAAGATGTACATAACAGGTGGTAGGTAAAAAAATATTGGACGATTCATAAGCATTAATTTTATTTAATCTATATGAATAAAAAAATTATGACTATGACTACGATGGCCTTTAGGGTCGGCGCAGGAATCCTCACGGAAATTTTTGAGGTCATTGAAAAATGAACCATGTCACCATAGCCTAAAATACAAAATTGTATGAATAATATGCGCGCGAGGCGACGCTGACTTCTCTGTTGATATTCATACAATATTGTATTTTAGGCTATGGTGACATGGTTCATTTTTTAATGACATCAAAAATTTCCTTGAGGATTTCTCCGTTCTGTCTGCGCTGACCCTTACGAAACATCATCGTTACTTCTTTGTCTTTCACAAGTAAGTAATGGTAACAGCAGTCTGAATAAATGATTTTTAATCAATTGGAACACCTGCAAATCATTCTCATTTGAGAATACGGCTATTGATTTTGACAGTACCCTGAGATGAATTTGTTGTGTTTAGTTTAGTTATTATCACGTTATGGTGTCAATGATCGTCTGACTTTCGTAAACGTATGTGAACTCTTATTAATTTGGCGCTATGTAGGTACAGACGAATCATTAGAAATGTATTTTTCAATCGGGTTGGATTTCAGAATATTTTATCATTAAATTAATATTATTAAAATTTACAGCTCATTTCATTAGGACGCCATGCTAGCGACGCCAACAGCCGATGCTAATCAAAATAAAATGCTGCTTGCGTCTCGCTACCATGATATGGAAAATGAATCCCGCAGGCTTATCACGTATCTTGCAATGCAAAAGCCAAGCGATAACGAAAATCTCGCAATTATTGCTCTATAACCGCAAATTCGTACTATGGGGCAGTAAAAACTTGTTGCGATTTGCGATTTTTAGAGCAATTAGTACGAGATTATCGCTATCACTTGGCTTTAGAAGTTACGTGATAAGCCAGCCGTTGTCACATGAATAAAAATCAACTTGCGATTCATTCGTAAACCTGTGATAAATGCATTAAAATAAGTATTTGAGATTTTACCGCTGATGTCCTTTAGATAAGACGTCACAAAGACCAGTCGCTTGAATGAGTTATCTGGGAATTAGAAGGCCCCGGAGACTAGAGGCCCTCCGTACGTTGCAGGGCTTGCGATTATTCATAAAACTGATAAATGCATTAAAATGAGTGGGTATACTTGGGGTTTTACCGCTGATGTCCTTTAAATAAGACGTCACAAAGACCAGACGCTGGAATGAGTTATCTGGGAATTTGAAGGCCCTGGAGCCTAGAAGCCCCTCGTACGTTGCTGGGCTTGCGATTCATTCATAAAACTGATAAATGCATTAAAATGAGTGGGTATACTTGGGGTTTTACCGCTGATGTCCTTTAGATAAGACGTCACAAAGACCAGTCGCTTGAATGAGTTATCTGGGAATTAAAAGGCCCCGGAGACTAAACCAATAGATGTAAAACCTCAAATACTCATTTTTCAAATGCATTAAAATGAGTATTTGAGTGCTTACCGCTGATGTCCTTTAGAGAAGACGTCACAAAGACCAATCGCTTGAATGATTTATCCGGGAATTTGAAGGCCCCGGAGACTAGAGGCCCTCCCTATGTTGCAGGGCTTGCGATTCATTCATAAACCTGTAATAAATGCATTAAAATTACTGAGATTTTACCGCTGATGTCCTTTAGATAAGTCGTCAAAAAGACCAATAGTTTGAATGAGTTATCTGGGAATTAAAATGCCCCGGAGACTAAACCTGAAAGCAGTAAAACCTCAAATACTTATTTTACAAATGCATTAAAATGAGTATTTGAGTTTTTAACGCTGATGTCCTTTAGAGAAGACGTCACAAAGACCAATCGCTTGAATGAGTTATCCGGGAATTTGAAGGCCCCGGAGACTAGAGGCTCCTCATACGTTGCAGGGCTAGCGATTCATTCATAAACCTGTAATAAATGCATTAAAATTAGTATTTGTGATTTTACCGCTGATGTCCCTTAGAGAAGACGTCACAAAGACCAGTCGCTTGAATGAGTTATCTGGGAATTAAAAGGCCCGGAGACTAAACCTATAAGCGGTAAAACCTCAAATACTTATTTTACAAATGCATTAAAATGAGTATTTGAGATTTTACCGCTGATGTCCTTTAGATAAGACGTCACTAAGACCAATCGCTTGAATGAGTTATCCGGGAATTTGAAGGCCCCGGAGACTAGAGGCTCCTCATACGTTGCAGGGCTAGCGATTCATTCATAAACCTGTAATAAATGCATTAAAATTAGTATTTGTGATTTTACCGCTGATGTCCCTTAGAGAAGACGTCACAAAGACCAGTCGCTTGAATGAGTTATCTGGGAATTAAAAGGCCCGGAGACTAAACCTATAAGCGGTAAAACCTCAAATACTAATTTTACAAATGCATTAAAATGAGTATTTGAGTGCTTACCGCTGATGTCCTTTAGAGAAGACGTCACAAAGACCAATCGCTTGAATGATTTATCCGGGAATTTGAAGGCCCCGGAGACTAGAGGCCCTCCCTATGTTGCAGGGCTTGCGATTCATTCATAAACCTGTAATAAATGCATTAAAATTACTGAGATTTTACCGCTGATGTCCTTTAGATAAGTCGTCAAAAAGACCAATAGCTTGAATGAGTTATCTGGGAATTAAAAGGCCCCGGAGACTAAACCTATAAGCCGTAAAACCTCAAATACTCATTTTACAAATGCATTAAAATGAGTATTTGTGTTTTTACCGCTGATGTCCTTTAGAGAAGACGTCACAAAGACCAATCGCTTGAATGAGTTATCTGAGAAATTAAAAGGCCCCGGAGACTAAACCTGTAAGCGGTAAAACCTCATATAAGTACTCATTTTACAAATGCATTGAGTTTTTGAGTTTTTACCACTGATGTCCTTTAGAGAAGACGTCACAAAGACCAATCGCTTGAATGAGTTATCTGAGAAATTAAAAGGCCCCGGAGACTAAACCTGTAAGCGGTAAAACCTCATATAAGTACTCATTTTACAAATGCATTGAGTTTTTGAGTTTTTACCACTGATGTCCTTTAGAGAAGACGTCACAAAGACCAATCGCTTGAATGAGTTATCCGGGAATTTGAAGGCCCCGGAGACTAGAGGCGTCTTGTACGTTGCAGGGCTTGCGATTTATTCATAAACCTGTGATAAATGCATCAAAATCATTTAATATGAGTATTTGAGATTTTACCGCTGATGTCCTTTAGAGAAGACGTCACAAAGACCAATCGCTTGAATGAGTTATCCGGGAATTTGAAGGCCCCGGAGACTAGAGGCCCTCCGTACGTTGCAGGGTGGGACAAGCACTCGTACGGGTACCACGGCGACGACGGGCACTCGTTCTGCTCGTCGGGCACGGGCCAGCCGTACGGGCCGACGTTCACCACGGGGGACGTCATCGGCTGCGGCGTCAACCTGGTGGACAACACCTGCTTCTACACCAAGAACGGACACCATTTGGGGATCGCGTTCAGAGGATTGCCGGTAACTTTATTGATTGATTACTGCTTTTTGACTCTTTTGGATTTTATTATTTACTAGCGGTTCCCGCGTCCGTGTGGCACCCGTTCCCGTAGGAATATCGGGATAAAATATAGCCTATGTCACTCGGGAAGAATGTAGCTTTCTAATGGTCAAAGTCCAGTAGTTTCGGGGCCTATTCAATTCAAACAAACAAACAATCAAATCTTTCGTCTATAATATTTGTAAAGATTTATTGAATTATTATTACACGTATGGTAACATGCTTCAACATTTGTCCTATAAATCAAAATTTTAGTTTAACTGTTAGGACAGAGTCTGCGTCTGCTAACTCAAATTAATTATGGTACTTAATTATGTAAGTAACATTCATAATAAAACAAATATAAGGGTAAGATTTACATCTTTGTTATACATAACTTAATATATTATACTACCGGCCGCCCGCGGTTTCACCCGCGTGGCACCCGTTCCCGTGGGAATATCGGGATAAAATATAGCCTATGTCACACGGGAAGACTGTAGCTTTCTAACGGTGAAAGAATTTTCTAAATAGGTCCAGTACTTTTTGAGTTTATTCGTTACATAACTTACATTCAAAAATACAAATCTTTCCTCTTTATAATATTAGTATAGATAGTATAGATAGGGTGTTAGGGGCACCGTTGCAAAAACTTTAACCATGGCTTCAGACCATCATGCTGAACAACGTACAGCAAGAATTTTTGTCTTTGTAGTTGTTAGTTCACTTTGACTGAATACTAAAAATAACATCAAATTGATTAGGATCTTTAAATAAAACTTACTCTGATGCTTTTCACATTCTAAATGTTGTGAGCTGTTTTGATCAGCATCAGCTACAGAACTCCCACTACACTACTAGGTAAGAAATATGACTTTCATTATAATGCGCAATTTATGTAAACTACACAGTGTAAATTGTGCGGATGATGCAGTTGAGATCAACCTTAAACCGCCTCTGTGGTCTAGTGGTTCATACCACGGATTTCAGACCCAGAGGTCCCGGGTTCGATTCCCAGTGGGGGTACATATTGTATTCGGTTTGGTTGGTGGTAGGACTTGTTCTTAGCTAAAGCTACTTAAAAGATCGCACTCAATGTGTAGAAGTCACTAAAATGCAAGGTAAAGCTAGGAAATCTTATACGTCTGAATATCGGAAAAATAAATGTGGTGTACCACAGGGAAGTGTTTTGGGGCCACTTCTCTTCCTTCTTTACATCAATGACTTGCCAAATGTTATTGATCAGCCATGTATTTTATTTGCCGATGACACTACCCTAATTATTAAAGCTAAAGATGATGATATTGAATATAAAGCTAATACTGAATTTAAGAAAGTAGTACAGTGGTTGGAAACTAATAATCTTAAAATTAATATTAAAAAAACAAAATTCATACATTTTAAAATAATAAATAGTAAAAAGGATAAAATTGACATACATTTAAATAATAATAAAATCGAAGAAGTAGATGTTACAAATTTTTTAGGAATTACTATAGACAATCTCTGCAACTGGAAAGCTCATATTGACTCAGTTGTAACAAAACTTGACAGGTTTATATATGCTTTGAATAGGATCAGACAGATAGCATCGCAACAATCAGCTCTCGTAGCTTACCACGGTTATGTATCATCTATATTACGCTACGGTATCATACTTTGGGGTAATTCGGTGGATGCAATTCGAGTTTTTAAAATCCAGAAAAAATGAATTCGTTCCATCTGTGGTGCAGGTTATTTGGATTCTTGTAAGCCTCTTTTCAAATTAATGAATATATTACCACTTCCATGTTTATATGTTTTTGAAATGGGAATGTTTGTTAAAAGGCATTTCGATTTATTTAAACAAAACAAAGATATTGATACTTATAGAGGTAGAAAAGGTGAGGATTTATGTATTCCACAACAAAGGCTTAGAGTGTTTTCAGGGAATGCCTATTGTATGGCCATTCGGGTATACAATAAAATACCCGATGAAATTAAAAGACTGACCTTAACTAAATTCAGGACACAGTTGTTTAAATTTTTAATTAACAAATTATATTATTCCGTCAATGACTTCTTAGATGATAAAATAGTGTTAAATAAATTATGACTGATATTTTGAAATAAGTATAATGATTGTAAATTGTAATTGACATTTTTAAATTTTTATTAGATAAAGATAACTGATTGAATAATTTATAATAATGTACTTAATCTCTTTTCAATTTCCCAATTTTAAATTAAAAGTAATAATTATTTAACAGATTAAATTGCAGTTTTGACAATAATTGTTAATAATATTTTTTTGTAAACTTTTGCACGTTGACAATAACAACAAAATATGCTGGTGATTTGTATGTAACAACTAATGTAACCATATTTTTGCAAATAAATATATTGATTGATTGATTGATTGATTGATTGATTAGTCCGCCTGGCTAGCTACCACCATCTTAACTAAGTCTGACGCCATAACAATGATGTTTTCAGCATTATTGTGTTCCGGCAGTTAAAGATAAGATAGCCAGTTCCTCAGTGATTGAGGATTCCGGGAGTAGTGAGCTTCCACCTTCAGCCTTATCACCACTTATCATCAGGTGTGATGAAGGCTAAGTGCTACCCCGTTGTGGATAAAAAAAAAAAACCACACGCCTTCAGGAATAACTTGAGATACGATCTATCAATCAAATATTATAAAGCTGAAGAGTTTGTTCTTTTGTTCGAACGCGTAAATCCAGAAACTACTGGACCGAATTGAAATAGTAGATTGTACAACAAGTGCATAAAAGATACCATTTTACCCGAGACGTAGTCAATTCGAGGGTAAAATGAGTTTTATGTACGAGTTATACACTCTGCTTTTCACTTCGAGTGTGAGGAAAATAAATAACAATATTGCAAAAACGAATAAATAAAGACTTCGCCATATTGGCGGGAAGACTTTCTTTTTCTTTTTTTTTATACGGGCATTGGCAGCACAGTGACTTTAGCATAGATCGTAGTCCATAATAATTTATCATGGATTATGTACAAAATTTAAGAAACAGAATGAAATACAAGATTTTAAACTTTCGCGTTCCATTATAATTATAAACAAGAGTAACGGGACTCAACGCGACATTTATTATGAAGTACATATTATTATGTACTTACAGCTTGACGTTTCGGCTGTGTTGCAACAACCGTGGTCACAAGCAGACTGGCGGTGCGCGACGACGTCTGTTCGGGCGGGCTTGGAGATCTGTGAGTGTTGTGTGCCGTAATCCCATCACTAGCGATGACAAAAACAAAAAAAAGTGACAATTTGAGGGTGGCCGAAGATCTCCAAGCCCGCCCGAACAGACGTCGTCGCGCACCGCCAGTCTGCTTGTGACCACGGTTGTTGCAACACAGCCGAAACGTCAAGCTGTAAGTACATAATAATATGTACTTCATAATAAATGTCGCGTTGAGTCCCGTTACTTTTGTTTATAATTAGAATGAAATACGTTAGTTATTAATAAAGTTTATTTAACGAAGTTTAATTGCGTGTATGACTGTTTACCTGACGACCTTTGTCTTAAAGTCTGAGACTTAGACGAAGATTTTACTTTATGCACTAGAGCATAAAAAGCGATTTTATGCCGCCTATACCCAACATAAACACGAACTTTACGAGCATGAGAAGTGAAAAATTATTTTTGTGTTGGATAGTCCATTTATCGGAAGGCTATAATGTTATATGTCACGCTACAACCAACATAGAAGCGAGCATTAATGAAAAATGTTCCAAAACGAGAAAAAAAAATCTTTTTTTAAGTAGATTTTTTCCTTTTCCTCAAATTAACGCAGACGAAACTGCGGAGCGCAGCTAGTCTATATCTAAATATATAAAACTCTTGCGTTACTGACTGATTGACAGAAAACGCACAGCCGGAACTACCGGGCGCACGAAGCTGAAATTTGGCATGTATGTTCCTTGTGGAGTGTAGGAGAGCATTAAGAGAGGATTTTAGGAAATAACCCCTCTCAGGGGATAAAAAGGGGATAAAACGCAGACGAAGTCGTGAGCGGAGCGCTATTTATTCATAATATTATTCTTCTTCTGCGCGTGTCAGTGGTTCTCTATATTTTGGCGGACCAGTAGTTAGCGACCGCTATTGCCAACTCATTGCCCTCTATTAGGTCGTCCATGGTGCAGGAGTTGGGGCACAATGAGCACTGAAGCAAGTGTGCCATTGTCTGAGTTGGGGCTCCGCAATCACAGTCCTCCTCCGAAGCGGGGATTTGACCCCATCGGCTCATATTTTGTCTGCAGCGGCCTACTTGGGTCCGGAGTCGGTTGAGTGACTTCCACGTAGGCCATTGCTGGTCGTGGCCCGGGGGGAGATTCTATATTATATATTATTATTTTGTTATTACATTACTGATATTTTTTTATCAATAACTAGCGGATACTCGCGGTTTTACCCGCGTGGTACCCGTTACTGTACGAATATCGGTATTAAATATAGCCTACGTCACTCGGGAAGAATGTAGCTTTCTAATGGTCGAAAGAATTTTCTAAATCGGTCCAGTAGTTTCGGAGCCTATTCGATGCAAACAAACTATAGTCCGTTCGGTTAGATAGTGTCGGGTGTACCGACATTGTGGCAGAGCGACACTATCTAAGCGAATGGACTATTACAATCAAATCTTTCCTCTTTATAATATTAGTAAGTATAGATTTTATTTATGCCTGTGTTTCGTTTCCAGCCGAACCTATACCCGACGGTGGGCCTCCAGACCCCCGGCGAGGTGGTGGACGCGAACTTCGGGCAGCAGCCGTTCGTGTTCGACATCGAGGACATGCTGCGCGAGCTGCGCGCGCGCACTCGGCTCGCCATCGACGAGTTCCCGCTGCCCGACCAGGGACAGTGGCAGCAGGTGCTACACAGGTAAATGGGAAAAAAAATGTAGCTTAAGATCAACCCACAAGAACCACAAACGCACCATGTGGGCGGGGCGCATTGTGTATTATAAGATAAAGATAAAGATAAAAATATTCTTTATTCACTTAGACATAATAAATATGTACTTATGAATCGTCAATATTTTCCTACCACCCATTCAAGACTTTTTTAACTGACAAGAAGAATGGGCGCAAGAAACTTGCCAGCGTTATTTGAAATGAATCATAATCATTTATTGCAGAAAATATGGTATACAACAAGATAATAGTAGTAAGTCCATATATTTTACCATTAGCATGCAATTTCATATCTGAATTCAAAATAATGAGAATAAAATTAAATTTCTCCTAGAAACATTGGTCGAAATATGACAAAAAAATTTCGACTCTTCATACAATTCGGACTGTTCACGTGGTCGAGTTAGTATGGGAAGTTTTTTGGCGTATTTCGACCCATATTTCTAGGCGAAAGTTGTTTACTTACCGATTCTGAGTCGATCTTAAACATTTGTGCACTGATAAAAAAATTATCCTGTATGTTATTTTACAGTCTATATCAGTTATCAGTGCACAAATGTTTAAGATCGACTCAGAATCGGTAAGTAAACAACTTTCGCCTAGAAATATGGGTCGAAATACGCCAAAAAACTTCCCATACTAACTCGACCACGTGAACAGTCCGAATTGTATGAAGACTAGTGACTCTGGATATTATCTAGATATTATCTAGTGACTCTGGCTATTAAATTTTCTATTAACTTGTTATACTTTACTGCATCAAATAAAATTTCACACATCCTTCTAATCGTAATTCAAATATTCTATTACTCGCAATATACTTGGTTTTAGTTAATGAAAAATATACGAAAATAATAAAATAATAGTGGGGACATTAAATGGCTGATGATGATGATGATGATGATACGAAAATATTTGTCTTTGAATAGGCAAGGGATTCCGGCCGTCATAAGTTAATTTTTTTTATTATTTCACTTTTAATTGAATTTTAAATGATTTTTGATTTGCGGGGCGCTCGCGATTTCACAGTTCACTGCCGGCCGCCGCTGCGGTCGAGCAAGCGTTAGCGTGCCTATTTTGACTGGGTCACCTGGCTTTAAGATTGAATAGCACTTTAGTAAAGGCGAAATTAGAGGGTGCATCAAGTGATTCATTTCTGCAATGAATTGTGAATGTTGAATGATGAACGAAGTGAAAACAATCGGGAGCCGCAAGCTTTCATCGCGAAGGCACACTACGATGAACGAAAATTTAGACAATTCATTTTCGGTCTTTCATCGATGAAGCGTCGATTTAGCACCTGCTGCCACCTTGTATGATACGTTTGGAGTGATACGTGAAAGTGCGATTGTATGACACTGTGCATTGAGTGAACGGTGAAAGTGCAAGGTGTGACGCGGTGTCTTGCAGCGAAAGTAAAGGCGATATTAGACGGTTCATTTTTGCTTTCATCTTTGATGCTTCATCGATGAAAGATCGAAAATGAATTGTCTAAATTGTCGTTCATCGAAGTGTGCTTTCGCGATGAAAGCTTGCGACTCCCGATTGTTTTCACTGGCATCGTTCATCATTCATTATTCACAATTCATTGCAGAAATGAATCACCTTTGATGATCCGTCTAATTGCGCCTTTAGCATGCCTATTTTGGCCGGGTTACCTTCGCCTTAAGATTGAATAGCACTTTAGTAATGCTAATGTTATGTTTTGCAGGATGGTGTCGACATACCTGGTGCACCACGGGTACTGCAGCACGGCGCAGGCGTTCGCGCGCTCCACCGCCATGCCCATACACGAGGACATCGCCTCCATCAAGAACCGGCAACGTGAGTATTTGATTAAATAAGTAGTACTAGCACAACTTCGCGCGACTCGAGTGGGAAATAGGCGCGGGCACTTCCAACCAATCAGCACGTTCGCCTTAAGTTACGCGCGGTGTCTACGAGCGATCTGATTGGTCGAAAGTGCCCGCGACTCTTTGGCATCGTCCTAATAGAACGCGATTACGCGTACATCGCGCGAGTAGGCGATGCGACCATCGCGTGTTCGCGCGATGGCAAAAACTGGGTGTCCTAATAGAACGCGATTACGCGATCATCGCGCGAATAAGCGAGTCATTTCATCGCGCGAGTAAGCGAGTCCTATCATCGCGCGAATTCACGACGCGACCGACCGTGGAGTCCGTGGACAAGGGCAGTGGCACGGTCGATACCGACAACCATGGACGTCAGAGACGATAAATTTTTGCTGTCGGAAAATATTTGGCTGACATATTGTGCGGGCTTAGATGGAAATGAAAAAAAAACGCGGGGAGCAAAGTGCTTTGTTAAAAAAGAGACCAATTCGTGGTGAATTTGATTGCGTTGAATTTGAAGCGTGCGCTGCGTCGTTGTCAAGTCTACTCGGGCGCGGTGCCCCGCCGACGCAATTGGGTATTTGACTGTTGTTGAAATGTATATGACATTCAGAAATATAATACTAGTGTATAACAAATGTGAAAAAAGAAATTCAATCTGTATTATAACAAGCGAAATAAGAGCTACTTAATTGTGACTCTATCTATCTCTTTTTAAAACGAAATTTTCTATGGCGAGAGTATGACGCTATAGAATTATGTGACGTCACGTTTTATAGCGCTCACCTTGTCTAATTAGAAAGTTTGATGCTCTATATCGCTGAAAATATGCAAGATATTTAAAAATAAATACCTAGGTTGTGATGCTACTAATTAAATGAACATTTTAAGTCAATGAAAAAAAAACTGTCAAATACCCAATTATCGCGCGTGGCGCGAATTTCAATTAGGACACCTATTCAAATTAAATATGTTTGATCGCGCATTCGTACCAACTAAGTTCGCGCGAATAGATCGATCGCGTCGTGCAATTGTCTGTTAGGACACCTATTCGAGTTCCATATGTTTGATCGCGCGTTCGTACAAACTAAGTTCGCGCGAATAGAATTACAAACATTTGAGTCGCGCGATTGCGTCGTGGGTTTGTCAGTTAGGACACCTATTCGAGTTCAATATGTTTGATCGCGCGTTCGTACGAGTAAAGTTCGCGCGAACCTGCGATGATCGCGCATTCGTTGTCCTAGCACTCCTGCCGGCCTAGCATGAGCGGCTTATAACGCGCGATATGATATGGTACGGCAAGTTGTCTTGCTTACCCCACTAAGGTGTAAGCAAGACGACATGCCGTACCATATCATATCGCGCGTTATAAGCCGCTCATGCTAGACCGGCTGGTGTCACCTGGCGAAAGTCCCTAACCATTGGGAAAAAAAGAATATAATATGTAGCTTAATTCCAAAAAATAACATCCTCAGTGATTGAGGATTCCGGGAGTAGTGCGCTTCCACCTTCAGCCTTATCACCACTTATCATCGAGTGTGATGAAGGCTAAGTGCTACCCCGTTGTGGATAAAAAAAAAATATAACATGGAAAATACACCGCCCGCCCGCCCGCTCAAAATTGCACATGCACACCATGAAAATACCAGTGCACAATACCTGCATTCAGCAAGACAGCGACACACCTTGCCACCTTCACCGATTAGACTGATCTACAAGTGTTTCGCCCCAACCCGGGGCATCCTCAGGAGTTAGGTCGTGCGAAAACTGCACGAACGAAAGTGCCGCAAGTGCCGACAAATCGCTAATTCACGGACACGTTTGACTTGTATGATGTGATCTTGTTCGAATTGAATAGTATTTGAGTGTAGAGGTCCATTTAGGCTTCCAAGCACGTGTGCTTAAGTGTATGTATGTTTGTTTACGAATTTAACAAAAATGAAAGGTCTTATTATCGAGATGATTCTTTTTCATTTAAAACAGGTGTATTTCGACTTAGGGAACAGTTCAACTTTCATCAAAATCGGTTCAGTATTTTTTGAGATGTGGGTATCTTAACTCTTCACTGTCAACTCTAAAAATTAGAAAATAAAAAAGTTATTAAAACTGAAACCGACTTCAAAAAGTACCTGTCAACTGAAAAGAAAAAATTATATCCTTAAAATACCTACCTTTTTGAGGTCGGTGTCAGCTAGGAGCAAGAAAAAGCCAGAAAATGGCACCGACCTCAAAAAGGTAGGTACCTACTTTAAAGATATTATTTAGAGTAGCAAATCTGGATCAAGGGGAGGGAGGGGGGGAGGGGGGAATCTTAGCTTATTTCGCGTGGTTAAATGATGATTGCAAAAGTTTTGTAGGTTCAGTTAGGTTCAGTAGGACACAGTTTCTTAATGAAATTAACATGGGCTTAGATAATTGGTGTGATTGTAAGAAGTTATTTATTTGTAGGTAAAATTGTGTGCGGGGATGGGGCTGGAGGGTCCCTCCCGCTTTCTGGCTCCCTCTCAAGCTTTCGAGCTCGTTAGGGGGCCGGAGCAGGGGGTTAGAACCCCCTGATGCGAAGCCTATTGGGCTTGGTGGGAGGGTTGGGCGCGGCGAGGGACAGGCGCTGTGTCTGACTGAGTCCAACATACCTTGTGGTATACGTTAAGACTGTATTTGCCCTCATCATCATCATCATTATCAGCCTTTCTCGACCCACTGCTGAGCATAGGCCTCTCTTAATTTATTTGCCCTTACTCTAAAAAAAATCCGTGCTTGTAGCAGAGTGTTACCCCATTTACAGCGACCGATCGTTATAAAGATAAAAAAAAAACATCAAATTACTCTCAGATCAAACATAGTTCTGAGTGGTTAATTTTGTCTTGTTATTTTGTTGTTCGTCGATAAAAAAATTAGTTTCAGTAACAACTGGGTTTAACGTGTGACTGTTATCCATAGGGGTATCGACGCTGGTTCTGGCGGGGCGTGTTGGGGAAGCCATCGCACTCACCCGGCGCCTCTACCCCGGCCTGTTAGAGCGGGACCACGACCTGCTGTTCCTGCTCAAGTGCCGTCAGTTCGTAGAGATGGTCAACGGGTCCGATGCGCAGGTATGTATACACACACACAACCATCCTCACCCGTAGGGAATGCAATCTTGATCTTGCAAGATCGAGATTCCACCAAGATCTCGAGTGATTTTCCAAGATTCAATCTTGAAGGCTATCAATCTCGAATTTGAAATCCCGTTCGCGATCTCGACAAAATAGACCAAGATCGTAACAAGATTTCGAGATTTTCAGACTGAGCGCTCGTAAGGGTCATACGTGTTCATACCTGCGCAGGTAGCGCGCTGATTTCTGATAAAATTGACACAATTTTGAAAAAAGAAATGAATCTTTACGAATTCGGAGGAGAACGGGGGCAATACATAAAGTTCGCTTTTAACAGCCTTTTAACTTTCGTCCCTACTAGTGTGGAGGCAGAAAGGGCCTTTTCAGCCGCGGGCTATTTAGTCACTGATATACGGTGCTGATTGGGTGATGACACTTTGAGTGTACTATGTTTCTTGAGAAGCCATTTTCAAAACGTTTAAATTTTTTTTGCTCTTCATTTCATAACATAATTTTAAAAATAATCCAAAAATACTGGTTACTCTCAATTTACAGTATTTGACACAAAAATAACGCCTTTTTAATTTATGCTGCTCAATCTCGAATAATCCCGATAATCTTGATTCGAGATCGAGATCTTGACCCGAATCTCGACAAGATCTCGAATTGACCAATCTTGATTCAGAAAAAAGACTCCAAGATCTTGAATGGTCAATCTTGGTTCGAGATTGCATTCCCTACAACCATCCTCACCCGGCTCTACCCCGGCCTGTTAGAGCGGGACCACGACCTGCTGTTCCTGCTCAAGTGCCGTCAGTTCGTGGAGATGGTCAACGGGTCCGATGCGCAGGTATGTATACACACACACAACTGACGCTCTATACATCTACACTAGCTGACGAAATGTCACAACCAACGCTCTCATACAAATACACACGTATACATTACATCTACTCTAGCTGACGAAATGTCACAACCAACGCTCTCATACAAATACACACGTATACATTACATCTACTCTAGCTGACGAAATGTCACAACCAACGCTCTCATACAAATACACACGTATACATTACATCTACTCTAGCTGACGAAATGTCACAACCAACGCTCTCATACAAATACACACGTATACATTACATCTACTCTAGCTGACGAAATGTCACAACCAACGCTCTCATACAAATACACACGTATACATTACTTCTACTCTAGCTGACGAAATTTCACAACCAACGCTCTCATACAAATACACACGTATACATTACATCTACTCTAGCTGACGAAATGTCACAACCAACGCTCTCATACAAATACACACGTATACGAAACTTCTCATTGATTCCTTCGTGAGTTAAAAGGAGACAAAAGCTAAGACGTTGTCTATTTTATTTGGTAGGGGTTATTCACCGAGAAAAGAAAAAGTCAACTGAGCTCAACTGTCAAGAAAAACTTAATACATTTTTTTAAATAAATGATGAATGACATATGTCACATGTGTTGTGTCTCTATCTAAGCGAACAAGAATACAACAGCCACAAGCTTTCCTGTTCCGGTGACAGCCGTGACAGAGGAGTCACTTGCAATACGAAATTAGCTGTCAAAATGGACTGTCGTATGAAAACTGTTTTAGTTCACCGGAACAGAAAAGCTTGTCGCACTACTCTTTGCTCACAATGCCACAGACAATAACCACTGATATAGGTATTTCTTAAGCCTTAGATGCTCGATATTGGGCCCGTAAGTTAAGAATAGCCTAAAGTGCATTTAAGAATGTCCTAAGGTTAGTGCAAAGCAATTTTTTGTTAAGAACGTCTTATGTTAGCTAGGAAAAGACTTAGGCGATTCTTAAGTTTAGTGCAAACGGGTAAGTCTAAGACCGTAGTCTCATTCAGGACATTTTACTATTATTTATTGAGATAAATAACAACAAAATTGAACTTGAAATTGCTTTTATTACAATGATAGAACTCTAACTAAAAAGAATAACGAAAGCTTAGCGTAGCGTAACTTCTATGACGTTCACAAGTATTGTAAATAACAATCTAAATTTAATAAATAAATTTGAATCTTGAATCTTAACGAAAAAATATGACATAAAAAAGAATACCATACTACATTGGCGTTAAACATACCGCCCGCCAAGGACGACACTGAAAGAGTCGTACTATGCGATTATTATAAGAATAGGACGGGTTGTTGACAAACTTCACTCTGAACAGGTACAGTTCGCACGAAAGTGCAAAACAAAATTAATATTTTTTTTTTATTTTGGCAGAAGGTGGTTTGGGTATTGCCACTTTCAAAACGAAATTTTTTATTTTTTAAATCCACCTACTTCCCTTTTTCTTCCTACACAATTTTACTACTCATGCCCTTCTTTATGCCGGCGCCAGACATAGCACAAACATTTGAACAAATGTTTGGACACATGTGTAGCACGGGTATTTGAGTATTTGTTCAAAGCTTTGATAAAATTCTAGAACATATTTCTACAGTACTTTGCAATTGCAATGTCAGAAGGAAAAGTCTTCAATGTCTTTGTAGCAGTAGCAGCTGCAATAGCAGCTCAGTCAAATGAGTGGAATAGAAGAGGTGCAATAATTCACGAAAGGCGCCTAGCGCCTCCCCGAGTGGTTCGATTTAATCGTTCCTCGTGATACCAATACCCGGCGCACCGGGCGCACCCTGGTAACAGTTAGATTCTGCCGAATCTAACTTCAATCAAAGTGCAGAATCTAGCTGGCCAATCCTTTTACCTACTATGATAGACCAATACAAATTTATCACTAGACCCGCAATTTACCAATTTTATTGTAAAGTTGATTATTAAATTATTTACATAACTTGAATTCCTGTTTTATTTAAATACTTTAACCAGTAAAAATAATCAAAATTCGAATTATTCTGTGTTATTGAAGCATTGTATTAAAGTACCCCGCAGAAGAATGTAGGTACTTACTTACAATAAACAATACTTATGAAAAAATGGTTTCAGTTAAATATGACAAAATTTAGATTTAAATTACCTGATCATTATCGTTAAAGCATACTTTCATGAGTCCTATACTTTCCGAAAAAATCAAGTTAATGATTTGTATTTATCTGCAAATTATTCATATATTTTGGTTTGCACGAACATCATTATTTATCATAAGCTATGACATGATTAGCCCCCTGATTCACGATAAATTCATTTTTTTGCACACCATACTGAAGTGAAGTGATGTTAGTTTGACAGCACTTTGACAGCTTGACGTCACAACATGTCGGTGTCCCTATCCTATTCTTATAATAATCGCATAGTACTTTAAAACTTGTACGGAACTGAATATTAAACAATAAAGAAACAAAATAAATCCATAAATCTTAACTCAAATGGTAGGTACTTAAATTCTTTGACATGTCTATCTATCTTATGTACTAAGTATACCGGGTGTACCCTTACACTCTGTATATTGTTAAATTGTGTTGACCGGCAAAATGCACAGTTTTGAAGTAGGACGCTTGAAAAATGAATCCTTTACGCGCATTGTGACCACTCGCGGTATACCATCATCGCCAGGATGTTTTTTGCTTAACTCGACCCATCAACCACTGAACTGAAGGTAACTCACTTTCCACAATCAAAATATATTACCTATTTGCCATCTATGCAAAGAACTAATGTTTAGGATTTCATATTCAAAGTCAGGTACAGCTACAGCTACCAATGGTTCATCCACGCACGCATAAATACATATTGATTTGAAAATTATTGGACGTGATCGCTTTTAAAACATAAGCTTGCACGTTAAACACTTAGCACAATACTTTCACAATACTTTTACTATCACATTTTTCCTATACTTACAAAAATTGCATTGTGAATGCATAAAAATAATTTAAAATCTTACAATACTTTCAGTTGTTTACTTTCAGTTTATTTTGTTGTCATTTGTTGATTGTCATTAACATTGTTTTTATTAATATGTATAGTGTTTGTGCTGCAAAAAACTTTCGATTTGAAAGAAAACCTGTATCTTTAAACAGGTTTTCCTACTCCAGTTTTAATTGTTATCTGAATAAATATACTCTTGCTGTGGAATTTGGATTTTACTAGCCCAAAGGCTACAGCTGTATGATATATTTGTCGATGTGTCGCCAGGCGGCGGCGGCGGCGGGCGACAAGGCTGCGGGCGAGGCGGGCGCGAGTAACGGCGTGGCCACCTCCGTCATCTCGCACACCAGCCGCGCCGACCGCAACGGGGAATGTGAGCTACATGATGTTGTACATTAATAGTGTGCTACGGGCGAGGGGCGCGAGTAACGGCGTGGCCACCTCCGTCATCTCGCACACCAGCCGCGCCGACCGCAACGGGGAATGTGAGCTACATGATGTTGTACATTAATAGTGTGCTACGGGCGAGGGGCGCGAGTAACGGCGTGGCCACCTCCGTCATCTCGCACACCAGCCGCGCCGACCGCAACGGGGAATGTGAGCTACATGATGTTGTACATTAATAGTGTGCTACGGGCGAGGGGCGCGAGTAACGGCGTGGCCACCTCCGTCATCTCGCACACCAGCCGCGCCGACCGCAACGGGGAATGTGAGCTACATGATGTTGTACATTAATAGTGTGCTACGGGCGAGGGGCGCGAGTAACGGCGTGGCCACCTCCGTCATCTCGCACACCAGCCGCGCCGACCGCAACGGGGAATGTGAGCTACATGATGTTGTACATTAATAGTGTGCTACGGGCGAGGGGCGCGAGTAACGGCGTGGCCACCTCCGTCATCTCGCACACCAGCCGCGCCGACCGCAACGGGGAATGTGAGCTACATGATGTTGTACATTAATAGTGTGCTACGGGCGAGGGGCGCGAGTAACGGCGTGGCCACCTCCGTCATCTCGCACACCAGCCGCGCCGACCGCAACGGGGAATGTGAGCTACATGATGTTGTACATTAATAGTGTGCTACGGGCGAGGGGCGCGAGTAACGGCGTGGCCACCTCCGTCATCTCGCACACCAGCCGCGCCGACCGCAACGGGGAATGTGAGCTACATGATGTTGTACATTAATAGTGTGCTACGGGCGAGGGGCGCGAGTAACGGCGTGGCCACCTCCGTCATCTCGCACACCAGCCGCGCCGACCGCAACGGGGAATGTGAGCTACATGATGTTGTACATTAATAGTGTGCTACGGGCGAGGGGCGCGAGTAACGGCGTGGCCACCTCCGTCATCTCGCACACCAGCCGCGCCGACCGCAACGGGGAATGTGAGCTACATGATGTTGTACATTAATAGTGTGCTACGGGCGAGGGGCGCGAGTAACGGCGTGGCCACCTCCGTCATCTCGCACACCAGCCGCGCCGACCGCAACGGGGAATGTGAGCTACATGATGTTGTACATTAATAGTGTGCTACGGGCGAGGGGCGCGAGTAACGGCGTGGCCACCTCCGTCATCTCGCACACCAGCCGCGCCGACCGCAACGGGGAATGTGAGCTACATGATGTTGTACATTAATAGTGTGCTACGGGCGAGGGGCGCGAGTAACGGCGTGGCCACCTCCGTCATCTCGCACACCAGCCGCGCCGACCGCAACGGGGAATGTGAGCTACATGATGTTGTACATTAATAGTGTGCTACGGGCGAGGGGCGCGAGTAACGGCGTGGCCACCTCCGTCATCTCGCACACCAGCCGCGCCGACCGCAACGGGGAATGTGAGCTACATGATGTTGTACATTAATAGTGTGCTACGGGCGAGGGGCGCGAGTAACGGCGTGGCCACCTCCGTCATCTCGCACACCAGCCGCGCCGACCGCAACGGGGAATGTGAGCTACATGATGTTGTACATTAATAGTGTGCTACGGGCGAGGGGCGCGAGTAACGGCGTGGCCACCTCCGTCATCTCGCACACCAGCCGCGCCGACCGCAACGGGGAATGTGAGCTACATGATGTTGTACATTAATAGTGTGCTACGGGCGAGGGGCGCGAGTAACGGCGTGGCCACCTCCGTCATCTCGCACACCAGCCGCGCCGACCGCAACGGGGAATGTGAGCTACATGATGTTGTACATTAATAGTGTGCTACGGGCGAGGGGCGCGAGTAACGGCGTGGCCACCTCCGTCATCTCGCACACCAGCCGCGCCGACCGCAACGGGGAATGTGAGCTACATGATGTTGTACATTAATAGTGTGCTACGGGCGAGGGGCGCGAGTAACGGCGTGGCCACCTCCGTCATCTCGCACACCAGCCGCGCCGACCGCAACGGGGAATGTGAGCTACATGATGTTGTACATTAATAGTGTGCTACGGGCGAGGGGCGCGAGTAACGGCGTGGCCACCTCCGTCATCTCGCACACCAGCCGCGCCGACCGCAACGGGGAATGTGAGCTACATGATGTTGTACATTAATAGTGTGCTACGGGCGAGGGGCGCGAGTAACGGCGTGGCCACCTCCGTCATCTCGCACACCAGCCGCGCCGACCGCAACGGGGAATGTGAGCTACATGATGTTGTACATTAATAGTGTGCTACGGGCGAGGGGCGCGAGTAACGGCGTGGCCACCTCCGTCATCTCGCACACCAGCCGCGCCGACCGCAACGGGGAATGTGAGCTACATGATGTTGTACATTAATAGTGTGCTACGGGCGAGGGGCGCGAGTAACGGCGTGGCCACCTCCGTCATCTCGCACACCAGCCGCGCCGACCGCAACGGGGAATGTGAGCTACATGATGTTGTACATTAATAGTGTGCTACGGGCGAGGGGCGCGAGTAACGGCGTGGCCACCTCCGTCATCTCGCACACCAGCCGCGCCGACCGCAACGGGGAATGTGAGCTACATGATGTTGTACATTAATAGTGTGCTACGGGCGAGGGGCGCGAGTAACGGCGTGGCCACCTCCGTCATCTCGCACACCAGCCGCGCCGACCGCAACGGGGAATGTGAGCTACATGATGTTGTACATTAATAGTGTGCTACGGGCGAGGGGCGCGAGTAACGGCGTGGCCACCTCCGTCATCTCGCACACCAGCCGCGCCGACCGCAACGGGGAATGTGAGCTACATGATGTTGTACATTAATAGTGTGCTACGGGCGAGGGGCGCGAGTAACGGCGTGGCCACCTCCGTCATCTCGCACACCAGCCGCGCCGACCGCAACGGGGAATGTGAGCTACATTATATATTTACTCTACATTTTATATCAGGCTTACTCAAACTTATGGCTTTACGAACCCCTTTAAATTTACCAAACTACCGTAAACCCCTAACTTTAACACCTACACGAGCGTAGGGGCCCTAAACTAGTTCATTCTTAATACAAAACGCACAGTTTAATTTAGTATGTCACTTAAATTTAAAAGAAACAAAAATTAGGACTAATTTTATCAGTACAAAAAGGTTATTAATTGCGATGCTCGTAAGCCTGTGCAGTTCGCATATGCATGACGATGGTCTATCGCCAGGACGTAAATTTTGAACCCCTACGACGAATAGGCGAATCGCGGCTCGCGAACTCCTTATATCAACGCGGACTTGTCCACATCACCAAATAATGACATCGTCAACCAGGACGTTGAAATTTTGGTAAGACTTCAACGTTGATGAACCGGTGAACACAGTTCACTTTTCACCCGCCGGTTTTACTCAAAACTGGCGGGCTGCCGACCAGCCCGCCAGTTTTGAGTTCGCAGACGAGCAGACGCGCTCTTTTTTGCTTCGCGGTCAGAAAAACCAAGCCTTTTGCAAAGCGCCTTAACCGTATAACGGCTAGAATTAATAATCTATCCACAGATAGGGTTAGGCATGATCCAGGGGGGCTACCGGCAAAAAAATATGGATATGGGTATGCGCTTCAAGTGTCATTTGAATTCCTTAATTTGATAGATTTTTGATGCTTTGTTCTGTTAAACGTTGTTAGCTAGCTATCGTTATACCCGACGCCATAAAGTTAAAAACTGATAGTGGCTATTTTTTCTATAAAATTGACTAAAAGTTCCAAAAAACGTATGAAGTTCATATCCATAAAGTTACGCGGTAGCCCCCCAGATCAGTTGCTAGGCAACACCTAGCAACATCTAGGCAACTGACGTTAATTCTATGTTAATATCAAACGTTGCATAGCAATTAATCTGGATCATGCATATCCCTATCAGTGTATTGATTATTAATTCTGTCTGTAAGAAAGTCTACTCTAATACAACTTGATTTGGCCAACGTTGGCTAACACTGTTAGAAGTACTGCTAAACGTATTTTTTTTAATTTTTTTTATCTTCTGTGTTAGAATTGTTTACGTCATGTGCTAGCTGTAAGTTATAGTAGGTACATCACCTACATGCACTATTTTGGCTGTTTGTGAATGCTGTATACGCCTTTTATTAGTGTACAGTCACGAGCAATAATATGTACACAACATAGAACTATGTCATACTACAATATTGAATGACTTCTTTGACACTGATAGTTTTCTTTCGGCACGCTTCAAAGTAACAAAGTTCTATGTTGTATACATATTATTGCTCGTGACTGTACACATCAGATATTTTTAGGGTTGTATTTTTTTAAATATGTATGTTTCTCAATGTGTCCACTGTTGGTGTGTCTTATCCAAATAAAATAAAATAAAATATGACCCTCCTTTGTTATTGATCATGAATGTTTCCCTTACAACAGCTATAGGAGAATGCGCGGGTGCGGAAGCTGGCGACGTAGATATGGTTCCCGCTGCCAACGGCGCGCACCCCGAAGGTATGTTCCTTATCATCCACACTTACGGCGCCTATTGCCGCGACACCAGAGGGCCTACTATGAAACGCAAAATCCGAAACTTTGGTACCTATACCCGTCCCTCTCACTCTTCAGTCGTGACAGAATCGAGAGAGAGGGACGGGACGGCTAATCGAAGTTTCGGATTTGCGTTTTAGAGTACGGTCCCAGTATCGTCCGTTTCAATCGAAAGTGGCAAAACAAACACTGTGTTTGAACTCCAATAAAAAAAAAAAAACTGTACATGAACGTATTTGCGAACGAAAGTGATTTTTGGCGTTATGTTACAATAAAGAGCTTATACGCCGGGTACGTATACGTGTAAACTCTATTGAGTTATACTTATATGAAACTATGGATTACACGCATAATGACATATCGATGTCTCTGACGCAAAATGACATATTGTGACTACGCAGAATGACATACGCATAATGACATATCTTGGACTTGACATATTGTGACCACGCAGAATGACATACGCATAATGACATATCTATGACTCTGACGCAAAATGACATATTGTGACTACGCATAATGACATCTTGGACTCTGACACAAAATAACATATTGGTGACCACATTACAGTGGCACAATCTTTTCTGTTGCGGTGACAGCGGCGCTATGTACGTTTTTCTTTTTTTTGTAGCAATTTACCCGGCCCTGACTTCTAAGACCTTCAGCCGCAAGCAGCGCTATGGTTGGACATCAACTTGACAGCAGAATGACATTAAAAAAAACATGATGTTTCACATTTTGGCCACTGGAACAGAAAAGTTTGTGGCACTTGTATCTCTTACAATGCCACAATCTTTTCTGTTCCGGTGACAGCGGCGCTATACGTTTTTCTTTTTTTTGTAGCAATTTAACCGGCCCTGACTTCTAAGTTCTTCAGCCGCCAGCAGTGCTATGGTTGGACATCAACTTGACAGAAAGTGACATTAAAAAAAACCACGTTAGTTTCACATTTTGGCCACCGGAACAGAAAAGATTGTGGCACTGTATACAGGGTTATTTTTAAATACCAACAACCTCGCAGGAGTAAATTACTAACATCTAAACAAAAACATTTGTTCCACAACTTTTGTAAAAAACTGACAAAAATAAAATCGACTTTTCATACAAAACTTTATCAGCTATTCGGTTATATATATGGAAAGTCGATTTTTCTTGTCTGTTTTCGGAAAAGTCGTAGAAAAATGTTGTTGTATATGATGTTAGTATTCTACTCTGGTGTTTACAAAAACCCTGTATAAAAATTAAGGGGTGACTGACATATCAATGCCCAGTCCAAACCACTGGACCTAGAGACTTGAAATTATGTATGTATGTCGTGGTCAGATCATTGAATTGATTATTTCATGAAGGTTGGTCATTTCATGAAATAGTCGTATTTCATGAAATTTTGATTGGAATATTCGGGAACCAGAACGGGAATGGATACGGGAATGTGGCGAGAACGGGGATAAACACGAACGGAATTTTATTATGAGTGGGAAGTTTGAATGTTTAGATGTTTATTACTCAATCACACAAAAACGACGGATTTGGAATTGCAAATAGATAGTTTATAGCCTAGCCTAGTTAAAATATACTTTTATACCGGTCAAAACCCACTAAGGATTTTCCGAATGTCCACGCGGACGAAGTCGCGGGCGAAAGCTTCTAAGGGAAACAACAGTTTCAATAAGGACCCAATGTAAAATACTTTTTAGTTAGAGATTGCATGGCTGGCTACTTCAATTTATTTATTTATTTATTTTTTTATTTTCTATTGTTTTGCCATAGTCGGGTAAAAAGGGATCTCATGTCACACACCACAACCGTTATGACATTGATACGTAGACGTATTTATTACAAACTAGCCTTCCGCCCGCGGCTTCGCCCGCGTGTACTACACGACGTTATCCCGCGGGAAGGTGATATTTTTCAGGAATAAAAAGTAGCCTATGTCCTTTCTCAGGCTCTAGACTATCTCTGTACCAAAATTCATTCAAATCGGTTCAGTAGTTTAGGTGTGATTGTGTAACACACAGACAGACAGAGACGCATTTATAATATAAGTAAAGACTAGCTTTCCGCCCGCGGCTTCGCCCGCGTGGACTACACGACGTTATCCCGCGGGAATGTGATACTTTTCCGGGATAAAAAGTAGCCTATGTTCCTCTCCAAGCTCCAAAGTATCTGTGTCCCAAATTTCAGCCAAATCCGTTCAGCCGTTTTGGCGTGATTGAGTAACAAACATCCAAACATCTAAACTTTCACAGTAGTAGGAAGTAGGATATACGCGCAACACAATTTTACGTCTTTAATTCATGTCATTTCGCGTATGTGTCAATTCGCGTATGTGTCATTTCGCGTATGTGTCATTTCGCGTATGTGTCATTTCGCGTATTTGTCATTTCGCGTATGCGTCATTTCGCGTATGTCATTTCGCGTATGCGTCATTTCGCGTATGTCATTTCGCGTATGTGTCATTTCGCGTATGTGCCATTTCGCGTAATCAAAATGTGTCATAATGCGTAAAATTGGAAACTATATGTAAGTAGATAAATATAAATAAATATAAATAACTTATATCGTTTCCGTATACAACGAAACAATAAAACTAGTACATTCGTTTAAATTACTTATAATGCAAGAATGCAACACAGTGTTAGAATTATTAATAACAATGGATTTCGAGTGAAATCCATTGTCAAAATTTCACATCGGTAATCAGTCATAGTCTTTGGTAAGCTAACGAACCTCGTATTTGTTTACATTTAGCAACAATAGATTTGAACTTTAGATCTTGCACGAATACGCGTACGCATTGTGTGCTCCAAACTTGCAAAAAATATATTTCATCCGTATGCCATTTTTTATTGAAACGGACTATACGCTGCCTTACAACTGATTATTTCGAAAAGTTATAGACCCCATTTGGTGCCTTCAATTTACGAAATGAAAATGATAATACTTTTAAGTTCTTGATAAAATTGTATTACTACAGTTTTATCTTTGTGAAATTTGTTGTTATTTGCAACGTCTCATACGAGTATGTGCACATCGAAACCTTACAAATAATATGGGAAATAAATTTAGCGCACACAATGTGTTACGTTCGAACCGTACACCATGATTTTACAGGAAATTTAGTATGACACACATTTATAATACAACTGTGTATATTATATTCATTGATTGGCAATATCATAAAAATTATATAATCTTAAAAAGTATGGACAATTACTATGAAATTATATAATTTATTAATTTTATGTAATATTTGGTAAATGTTATTTTTAATGATTTATTTATTATTTGCACACCATACCATCCATAACCGATACTTTATTTAACTTATCAACTTTCTTTAGACACATTTTTATGTTTATCATTATTATATATTATTTGCCCGTTGCTTTTCAGTTCTGCATGTTTGCATATATGATACTTAATTTGGTTAATTTATTAACATTTGGGCCATAGAGAAGTATGTATGGGATGCGGTCATCGTCGTATGAATTAGTAGTAAGGTTGCTTAGCTGGTTGCAATCGTATTATTAGTCTGATATATCCAAGAATGGCATCATAGCATAAGAAGCGATATGAAAACGATAATTAAACCGATTAAATTCGAAATGTTTCGTTTCGTATGCATATATTTACATTCTAAAATAGTTATACCGCAGATAGGCTTATTGAAAGTTGTTGGCAAGCTAAAGCACACCAATCAATGATATTCGATGCCGTGTTCAAATTACTGACTGTACTGCTTTAAAACTACAAAAGCAAATGGATAAAGTAGCAGTGACATAGCTTAAGATATGCTGAGCTCTGTCTCTTCTCCCAAGAAGCAATTATGGCAATGACATGCATTGCATAATTATTATGAAAGTAATCAGTCACTAAAGTAAGTATTTTTTTGTTTACCGTGCTTACTTATGTTTATTTTGCGCTGGGTATATTTAACAACTAGCGGATCCTCGCGGTTCTACCAGCGTGGTGGGTACCCGTTACCGTGGGAGTATCGGGATAAAATAGTCATAATCGTCTATATCACTTTTAAAGAATGTAGCTTTCTAATGGTCTAAGAATTGTCTAAATCGGTCCAGTAGTTCCTGAGATTAGCGCGTTCAACCAAACGAAACTCTTCAGCTTTATAATATTAGTATAGATAGATCAATGCATTCACTGCCAAGCGCCACATTCAGCTGGAGGCAGTTCCGGCGCTTGATTCAAATATTTTATCAAGTGTCGGCTTCTACCGGGTGTCTCAAAAGTACGTATAGGATTTGAATTTCGCGCTATTTCCGAAATATTCAAGATGGCGGGTTGAAATTTGACATACGTCATCTTGACACATGTAAAATTAATCGTGGAGCGTTTCACAATAAAACAGCGCATAGAAGTTATATAAATATTTAACGAAAATTCACGATCACTCATTACAAACACTCGTCGAAAGGTCGAAAAATCTCGTAATTTCAAGAAGATGTGATATCAATTGGCCACCGAGATCTTGCCATCTGATGCCACTGGATTTCTTTCTTTGGGGCTACGTCAAAGATAAAGTCTACAACAACGATCCACAAAAACATTGACAATATAGACAAAATATTCGCCGAGTTATTGGTGAAATAAGTAGAGAAATGTGTGAAATTAGCAGCGAAATGTGTGAAAGTGTCATGAAAAACTTGCACACAGCAAAAATGCCCGTGGCGGCCATTTAGCAGATATTCTATTCAGATAAAATTGTACAAGTCTCTTCTTTAAAATAAAAATAAAACTTCGAAGAAATTCCAATCCATTCGCGTTTTATTGAGACAAATCATCCTATACCTACTTTTGGAACACCCGTTAGTTAGTATTTTGTCACAATTAAATTCAAAAAAAACCTCATAGAAATCGATCTATTAAATGAATTGGACATTCAAATAAATAACAACGATTAAATCCGTAAATGCAATCTGTTCGCATAATCACATTTTATGATTGTGTGAACTTAACCTTAACCCCTAAGCGTAGGTTCCATATCAAGTTCTTAACTAATTCTGCATCAAATTGTCGCTCAAAGGTATTAACAACCGAATCATCACCTATGTAGATACAAGCACGAAGGTAATGTTTGCAACAATGGTTATACTACTAAATTAAGCAGTAACGTAAAGTAAGGGCATGCATGCTGGTAGTTACCTCCTGAATTGGGCTTCTTTACTCACCGGTCATGGGCATTACAGTCGCAATCACTCGCCTGCACTAGTCGCATATTATGATTTGGTTTTAGGCCGCGTCATCGCTTGCGCAGGCGGCGCGCTTGCAAGCCGATAATACGTCAACGATGTAGGTCCGAAATTCAACCTTAACTCTTACGCATAAGGTATACACAGCTTGGCAAGTATACGTTGGAAATTTGCAAAATATTTGCTACTAGAAAGAAGGCTTTAATTGCTATTGGAAGACAATTCCATCATAAGTTAGGCCGTATACAGAAAGTAAGCAGGAAGCCGACCGGCGCTTATAAGCGCTGGTCCATTCAGGTAACAGTTACATAAAACAAGCCGATTGACTTATTATGAACAAATGGGCTTGGCCAGCGCTGACCAGCGCGTGTCGGAACTTGTTTGCGACGTTCGGCGCTTATCGGCGCTTGTTCATAGAGACTGCCTCGCCGGTTACCTGCGCGGATCGGCGCCTATAGGCGCTGATAGGCTGCCAGCTTTCTTTCTGCATACGGCCTTACTTAAACTTACGCGCTGTAGCCGTTAGATTCGATCTAAAAATATTTCGGCTACCTACCATCGTTTTCGTATTAGACTTGTATTAGCGCGTACGGTATAAGCTGTCACAGCGACCACGCGGTTGGCATACGTTTTATCGTCATTGGTACGATCAGGTAAGATAATTTGCTTCAGCTGGATTGGCTTACAAACGTGGTTTTAAAAGTTTAAATGCAAACACTTATTTGGCGAATCTGCAATTTTTTTGACAACAAAGAAACAGGTGACGTCTACCAGAGTCAGCTTTCATATAAAATGTATGAAAACTACTGGAAAGATGGCGGCGTTTTGCGATCGTGGTTGGTGGCCCGTGTGCGGCCAAGCTTAAACTCATATAAATATCATATCGGCTGGACTAAGGACGAAGATACAAAACACTGACCATTGCTCGTTGTAATGGAAACGAGATGTACGAATCGGGCGAAAACAGTGGTAGCAATTTTCTTCACTGAACCGAAGAATTCAAATCGAAGATTGTAATATATAAACAAACTCAGTTGACCGCACAAACAGTAACCCACCAAGTTCATCATTATTTTTAATTATGAACATTTGAACATAGGATAGGTACATGTACGATATGTACACAGGGTACAGAAAACCTGGATCGTCCCTCGGCTTCCATACTGTAACCCCCAGAATGGAATGGTTCTCTGCTACTCGTATCGTACGTGTACGTACTTGTGCGGTACGTACTCGTGCTGTAAGTACGTAAGCTTTAAATTCGTACAAAACAGAATTCCGCAAATTAGTCCTTTACGTTTTATACAAAAGCGTGATCATAATAACAAAAACAACTTAAATAGTATAGGAAAAATGTGATAGTAAAAAACCAGGAGCCCTATAAGTGGCTTTCAGGCGGGGTTTGATTAATTTAAAATCTCAACTTAAATGGTATTCCGTGGTTCGTCGGCCGGTTCATTGGGTGTTACTTGTTGAAAATAGACTATAAAGAATCGGGTTCTGTTTCGTTAATTGCTATCGTGCGTTCCGGAATTTGTCATTGTTGGGTTCGTAAGGAAGTTTATTAATGTAATATTCGTCTCGTATTCGATTGTCAAACGGTATATTGAGTACGTATAGGAGCCAAATGGTTCAAACGTAGTCGCTGTGACAGCAGGGGTTAGGTCTGGGTGGGGCGGGCCGGGCGAGACGCGCGGGTGACGCGCATGTGCGTGCTTGTAGGTGAGGAGCTGCCGCTCGTCAAGGGCATGCCCGGCGTCACCGCCAGCCTGCTCGCGCTTGGGCCAGCGTGCCGCGCCGGTGCGTATACACAGCGTACACTAGGGCACACTAGCGGGGCGGGGTCTGGGCGGGGCGGGCCGGGCGAGACGCGCGGGTGACGCGCATGTGCGTGCTTGTAGGTGAGGAGCTGCCGCTCGTCAAGGGCATGCCCGGCGTCACCGCCAGCCTGCTCGCGCTTGGGCCAGCGTGCCGCGCCGGTGCGTATACACAGCGTACACTAGGGCACACTAGCGGGGCGGGGTCTGGGCGGGGCGGGCCGGGCGAGACGCGCGGGTGACGCGCATGTGCGTGCTTGTAGGTGAGGAGCTGCCGCTCGTCAAGGGCATGCCCGGCGTCACCGCCAGCCTGCTCGCGCTTGGGCCAGCGTGCCGCGCCGGTGCGTATACACAGCGTACACTAGGGCACACTAGCGGGGCGGGGTCTGGGCGGGGCGGGCCGGGCGAGACGCGCGGGTGACGCGCATGTGCGTGCTTGTAGGTGAGGAGCTGCCGCTCGTCAAGGGCATGCCCGGCGTCACCGCCAGCCTGCTCGCGCTTGGGCCAGCGTGCCGCGCCGGTGCGTATACACAGCGTACACTAGGGCACACTAGCGGGGCGGGGTCTGGGCGGGGCGGGCCGGGCGAGACGCGCGGGTGACGCGCATGTGCGTGCTTGTAGGTGAGGAGCTGCCGCTCGTCAAGGGCATGCCCGGCGTCACCGCCAGCCTGCTCGCGCTCGGGCCAGCGTGCCGCGCCGGTGCGTATACACAGCGTACACTAGGGCACACTAGCGGGGCGGGGTCTGGGCGGGGCGGGCCGGGCGAGACGCGCGGGTGACGCGCATGTGCGTGCTTGTAGGTGAGGAGCTGCCGCTCGTCAAGGGCATGCCCGGCGTCACCGCCAGCCTGCTCGCGCTCGGGCCAGCGTGCCGCGCCGGTGCGTATACACAGCGTACACTAGGGCACACTAGCGGGGCCGGGTCTGGGCGGGGCGGGCCGGGCGAGACGCGCGGGTGACGCGCATGTGCGTGCTTGTAGGTGAGGAGCTGCCGCTCGTCAAGGGCATGCCCGGCGTCACCGCCAGCCTGCTCGCGCTCGGGCCAGCGTGCCGCGCCGGTGCGTATACACAGCGTACACTAGGGCACACTAGCGGGGCGGGGTCTGGGCGGGGCGGGCCGGGCGAGACGCGCGGGTGACGCGCATGTGCGTGCTTGTAGGTGAGGAGCTGCCGCTCGTCAAGGGCATGCCCGGCGTCACCGCCAGCCTGCTCGCGCTCGGGCCAGCGTGCCGCGCCGGTGCGTATACACAGCGTACACTAGGGCACACTAGCGGGGCGGGGTCTGGGCGGGGCGGGCCGGGCGAGACGCGCGGGTGACGCGCATGTGCGTGCTTGTAGGTGAGGAGCTGCCGCTCGTCAAGGGCATGCCCGGCGTCACCGCCAGCCTGCTCGCGCTCGGGCCAGCGTGCCGCGCCGGTGCGTATACACAGCGTACACTAGGGCACACTAGCGGGGCCGGGTCTGGGCGGGGCGGGCCGGGCGAGACGCGCGGGTGACGCGCATGTGCGTGCTTGTAGGTGAGGAGCTGCCGCTCGTCAAGGGCATGCCCGGCGTCACCGCCAGCCTGCTCGCGCTCGGGCCAGCGTGCCGCGCCGGTGCGTATACACAGCGTACACTAGGGCACACTAGCGGGGCGGGGTCTGGGCGGGGCGGGCCGGGCGAGACGCGCGGGTGACGCGCATGTGCGTGCTTGTAGGTGAGGAGCTGCCGCTCGTCAAGGGCATGCCCGGCGTCACCGCCAGCCTGCTCGCGCTCGGGCCAGCGTGCCGCGCCGGTGCGTATACACAGCGTACACTAGGGCACACTAGCGGGGCGGGGTCTGGGCGGGGCGGGCCGGGCGAGACGCCGACGACATGACGAGCGAGTGAGGAGATACGCTTCAACAGAATACTCTTTACAGCAGTCCGAATACGATAGATAATGGCTCCGGCGTGACAACACTGGATCTCAGAAACATTGGTAAAGTACACATTGATTCAGCCGCCCTGGCGAGATTCGCAAAATTACATTATATTTTTCTAGTTCAACGTCACTTTTTATTTCAACTTCTCATAGCCTGTTTTCTTCTCTGGCGTCTCCTTAAACTCATCCATTCTTTGCCGTGATCATTACGAACCCTAATTAAATCATATTACCCATCATTCTATCATCTTTCTGCCGGGCTACATGACTAAAGGTGCGTTACAATTGTATTCTTTTTTTGCGTATTTAGCGTGACACAAGTTGGTCGGTAAGTGGCATTTTATATCATAGTTTCTACCACGATTTCTTAGCTCAAGTCGATAAACTTTAATAGCAATGTTAAGTTTGGGCTAAGAAACGAAGTATGCATGATAAAAAGACATCGAACCTTATTGGCATACCCAAGTTGCAAGTATGAAATATTTTGGTGTTAGTACTTACACCTATGAAACATGCGCCAATCAACCGAGAAAATAATTACTAACGACAAATATTATTGACAAAATGTCGTAAATTATATACTTTTTGAAATATTTCACTTTGAATGTGTAAAATAACATTATTTTACATCTTGGAACTGAAATATTTCAGAAGAAAAATTCCATTTACGACATTTTATCTCTAGCATTTGTCGTTTTTTTTGATTTATATAAATGACCTGCCCGATTCAATTAAACAGAATACTGTTCTGTTTGCGGATGATGTCTCGATTTCAGTTACTACAAGCAAACAATCAAAAGTAGAACAGCATATAAATGACATTAAAATAACACTAAAGCTAATAGTAGAGTGGCTGGAAAAAAACAATCTAACAATTAATCTAACTAAAACTAATATACTAAATTTTAATAATTTTAAAGATAAAAAGATAACTATTGATTATAATGGGATAAGCATAACGAGTCCGGAGAAGGTAACATTCTTAGGCCTGGAAATTAATCCTAAACTTGACTGGAAGGAACACACGGATAAAGTTTGTGACAAAATTAATAGATTTGCATTTGCTATATACAAGTTAACAAGGATCGCAAATAAAGCTACTGCTACAACCGCGTACTATGCGTATGTTGAATCGGTTCTCAGGTACGGTCTGATAATATGGGGGAATGCAACAAACATCCATAAAGTGTTTGTTGCACAAAAGAGATGCATAAGAGCTTTATGTGGCATAGCACCAGATGTTTCATGTAAGCCTTACTTCATAACTCTTCAGATTTTAACTGTTACCTGCCTTTACATATTTGAAATTGGTAAATTTGTTAAAGGTAATAACCATTTGTTTACGCAAGCTCAACAAGGGACAACAAGAAGTCTTAGGCATCCTAATAAAATTACCCTTGAGACTATTCCAAAAACTAAGCGATTCTTAATAAATGGCTTAGCCGCGTGTCGAAGAATATATAATAAAATACCAGATGACATTAAACAACTCCCATCCAACATGTTCCATAAATCATTACGCAAATGGTTACTAGAAAAAGCATTTTATTCTATTGACGAATTTTTAAAATACAAATGACATGAATTGGAAAAATCCTATTAAGTATATAAAATTTAATAAGAATGATGCATTTATTAGTTTAAGATTAATTTGAATAACAACAATTTAATGTAATAACATAATAATATTAATAATAAATGACATTATCTCAATTAATTATAATGAAAAATTTTTATTTTTAAGTAGTAATAAAATATGACATTATCTCAATTAATTATAATTAAAATTGTTATTTATAAATAGTAATAAAATATGACATTATCTCAATGAATAATAATTAAAATTGGTATTTATAATGTCATTTTCATTTGGTTTGTGAAAATTACCTATGTTTAGCTCTATGATGATTACCTGTTATGGTTCTTTTGCATGCTGTTCTATATGGCTAAATAGGTTCAAAGCTACTATTTATTTCTATATTTAAGACCAACATTTATGTGTACCTACCCTATTTAAAAGCAAATAAAGTATTTTGTATTTTGTATTTGTAATTATTTTCTCGGTTGAATGGCGCATGTTTCATAGTTGTACACCATAATAATTATGTCATGCTTGCAACTAGGTATGTATGCCAGGCTTCATATAAAAAAGTTCGAAGTCTTTTGGTTTATTACTACGTCGGTAACAGGGTGTACTTTAAGAGTATTGCATGGTTGAACTATACATTATTACTAATAAGAGTTACAATGGAACATGCATGACAGGGTATTTGGGAATAGTCAATAAAAACTGTGATTAAAAAGGGTTTGAGAAAAGCACAGAACAGAATGATCTAATAATATCGAAAATTAACTATACCAGCTTGGAATTAAGGTCGAGATTTCCATTAAAACAATAGTTACAATGGATTGTCAACCTTATTTACTTGAATTAAAAGTCTTTTAGCTCATCAAAACTTACCCCCTTACTCTTGAATGAAATCGAATTGAAATTGGATCGAGTTGAGGGGCTGACATGAGCCAACTAGCGCCGCCAATCGAATTCTTCGCTATTTTTCTAAATAACCCCAATTTCCAAAAAAAGGAGTCGGTCAAGGTGTTATGAATAACGTTTAATATTTATCGAATAACTTTACACAATTTGAAAAGCATTCAAACAGTTTTAAAACGGGATTTTGTTAAAAGTGGCCACTTTGATTAAAGCCCATTTTGAAACTATTGAATCTATTTTATAAAGGTGTCAAGTTGTTCAATAAATATAAGACGTTATTCACTAGACGTTGACTGATTTCTGTTTTTAGAAATTGGGCGATAAAAGACATAAAATAAAAGCGATTGGCGGCGCTAGTTGGCTCATGTCAGCCTATTAATGTCAAACGACAAAAGAATAGACTTTATTGCAAGGCGATAAGGTTTAATGTTGGACATTAACTCAATAATTGGCAATTGGAATTTGTTTCAAGTGTAAAGGGACTGATCAGTATTGGTGCTGATTGTGTTTGTTCTGCTCTTGCCCTAGAAGGCATGTCCCGCGGTGTGCAAGTATCGACTTGTATAGCTTTTTCTATATATCATTGCGTAATTTATTATAGTATTGTTATTGTTATGTATTAAATCTATTTATGATATAGTTTGTCGACAAGGAGACACTAACTCACTGCATGGATGGTTCGGCGCGTCGGTGTATCAGTTTGTAAGCACTAAAATGACACAAAATGTAAAAAAAGGGGTGTAAATGTTGATTCGAGCGAAATTATTCGAATAAACAAATGGCAAATAATTTAAAAGATTTGAACTAAATTGATACAGACCCGCCTAAGGCCTCATTTCCACCTGCAAGTAAGTCTTCTGCGATAAATGTCCGACAGTCTGTCCGATAGCAACTTGCAAGTGTAAACACGTAGTTTACACTTGCAAGTTGCTATCGGACATACCACAAACAGAGTGTCGGACATTTATCGCAGAAGTTTACTTGCAGGTGGAAATGAGGCCAAATACTGTATGTCGACACTCTGGTTTCCTTTGAGCAAACAATATAAAATAAATAACAACAGGACATACCATAATCTTTGGAAACTAATAACTTCTGAGATAAAAAATAACACATTTTATTTATAGCATTTGCCATCATAAGATAGTTAAATTATAATTTAACCTAAATTACTGAATTGATAATTACTGAACAAACTTTATTATTATTTAAAACATAAAACTAAACTATTTAGAGGATGAAAAATGGAAAATGAAGTATTTAGAAAAAATCGACCCGTCTCACAACGTCTCATCGGAACTGGTTGTGAGACGGGTCGATTATTTCTAAATACTTCATTTTCTATTTTTCGCCCATAAAAATTGCATTGTGAATGCAAAAAAGTAAAATTTTTAATAATTATCTCAGAAGTTTCTACCTATAGGTATACCTACCTATAGGATTATGTAACATAATCTGTTTTGTATTTTGTTAAACATTTTTTTTACATTTTGCGCCATTCTTGTAGCTACGGACGAAGTGTTTGGTTGTCACACCCCTGTGGACGCGTTTTTACACCTTTCCTTTTAACTGGAATATAATGTTCAAATTTCACTTCCAAGCATTGATAAAGGTATGCAAACCTACTAACATTCCTCTTTTAAAACTGGTAAGCTTCCTCTATCAATGTTTTTCTATGTTTTTTATCGAACAAGAGTCGCGTTCGTATAATAATGGGTTGTGACGTCACAGATGCGGACGGCTGCGGCTCACGCGCATCCGTCGAGCGAATGCTCGCGTTCGGTCGCGAACTTTACGCGATGAGTCAAAAACTACAACAGGACCTATATCATAAATCAATGTTGGAGGTAAGGTGCTCATTAACTTACTATCTTTTTTTTTACTGATTTTTAACTGACTTTAAAAAACGGAGGAGGTTCTGAAGTAGTCCGAGATCTTTTAATTGTGATTGCTTAAACGTCATTCAAACCAGAGAGGAGAGGAGTAATAAACCCGTTTGCAGAAAAAACGGGCACTAGCCTTACAAGCGAGCATGCTTGTAAGGCAAGTGGCAGGCATGGTTATTTAAATAAAATAAAACTGTATCAAATGTTTTGGATAAATTCTAAGGCCCGATTTCACCACTGATATTTAAACGCGATTAACGCTAAACGTGTTCGTATTTCTGTTTCTGTCACATTGAAACAGATGACAGTGACAGAACTACGTTATAACGACTCATAGGGTGCGTTCCATGGCTTCACTCGTGTGCACTCGAGCGCACTCCGGCGCGCGCTCTAGCCGTTCCGTGGCCTGGTGAAATTTTACTCTGACAGCTGTCAGAGCGTAGTTTCATCCGTTCTGTGGCGTAGAGCGCAGCAACCATGAAGCTCGACTTAATACTGAGGTAACTGGAGTTCTCACCCTGAATAAAAAAGTGAACACCAGCAAATTTGACATTTAGTATGTAGTGGCTGTCAGTTGTCTCATATGACCATACGTATTTTTTTAAAGTGTAGGTGAGACGGAAGACAGCCACTGTGTAATTTGTGGTCACAAAAAATTGTTCGTACTGCACTCTCCAGTTACCTCAGTATTAAGTCGAGCTTCATGGCAGCAACCAAACAACCATCAAATCGAAAGGTTAATTTTTACTCTGACAGCTATTTGACGTTTGAATTGTCAAAGTCAAAACATTTTACTATAACGCCGTAATTACTTCGTCTATCTCATCTTCCAGGAGGATTAAAATCAAAATGGTGCAGAGATAGCTGTAAAACTCGAGTAAAAGTAAATCATTTACAACACGAGCGTCGTCAAAAATTTTGAGGTACAACTCGATCGTTCCGTGGCTCGGTTGCAACTTGAAACTCAAACGGGTTACACTTTAACCAAACAACTACACCCAAAACCACGGAACGCAGCCATACGCGCGGCCTTCGGCGCGATCCTCGCGAAGCCTGCAATGTTTAAGAAGTTTTGTTGTTCCTCAGAACGCGTTCAGCTTACTAGCATACAGCAACCCCTGGGACAGCCCCGTGGGCTGGCAGCTGGAGCCCGTGCGGCGCGAGTACGTCTCCGAGGCGCTCAACTCGGCCATATTAGGTGAGCCACTCGTCAGCTCATTACATACAGCAACTATGGGACGGCAGCTGGAGCCCGTGCGGCGCGAGTACGTCTCCGAGGCGCTCAACTCGGCCATATTAGGTGAGCCACTCGTCAGCTCATTACATACAGCAACTATGGGACGGCAGCTGGAGCCCGTGCGGCGCGAGTACGTCTCCGAGGCGCTCAACTCGGCCATATTAGGTGAGCCACTCGTCAGCTCATTACATACAGCAACCCCTGCACAGTGTTTTAGATGACCATTTTTCGGACATCGCGTTTTTATTGAAAAAAAAATGGTAGACAATCATTTAAATGTAAGATTTCGTATTCCTGTAAAGCTAGCTGGTTTAGATTTTGTGAAAAAAAAATTGAAATTTGTACAATTTATAATAAATATTACTCTTAAACTATGCATTAAGTATAGAAAGTAATGATGCTAGACACATCGATGGCGTTTCTTTATCTGCATGTATGGGAGCTTAAATGAACCTTGTAGGTTTCCTAGGTTCACAATTTATACAGGGTTTTTGTTATCAGTTTTCCTTAGTGTTCTCGAGAATTCCGCCATATTGGTATAAGTTATTTTATCACAAATTATGCTTATCATTTCCTGAACAGACCACGACGATTTCAAATCCCAATTCTGTGGAATCTAGAAACTACACCAATTTAAATATTTTAATTACTTTTTTTTTTAATTTTTATTACGATCCTGAAGAATGCCTGGTGCTTTGCAAACAACAAACTTTGTTGTAAGATACAAAAACAGAACTACCATATTTTTGGAAATAAAAATATTCTATTCTATTTCAGAATCGCAAGGCATGCAATGGCGGTCGCCCGTAGAAGAATGCGTGGCGCATTCCCGCGAGCTTCTACAGCGCATGTCGGCGGCGGGGCTGGGCGCGTGCGCGTTCGCCGACCTGCCCGCGCTGCTGCGCCGCTGACCCGCGCGCGCCCGCGCCGCCAGACGCGCCGCCAAACGCCACACGCTGCGCTGCTAGTTGGTGACCAAACGAAAGTGCAAGACTTTAGTCCGAAGTTTCTAAATCAAAAACAAAACACTGCGTTGTAGGTGCCGTTCCAAATTTTTGAAATCAAAAACAAAACACTGTAGTAGGTTCGGTTCGTTCGTAGTTTAAACTGCGCTTCCTCCATGTGACTGTAATGATGCGAAATAAACAAAACACTGCGTAGTAGATCCTGTTCCGAATTTTTGAAATCAAAAACAAAACACTGCGTAGTAAGTTGAGTTCCAAATTTTTTTAATCAAAAACAAAACACTGCATTGTGGGTTCGAAGTTTAAACTGCGCTTCCTCCATGTGACTGTAATGATACGAAATAAACGAAACACTGCGTAGTAGGTTCTAATCCGAATTTTTAAAAACACAAACAAACCACTGTGTTGTACGTTCGGTTCACTTCAGAATTTTTGAAATAAAAAACAAAACACAGACCACCTTATTACAAAACGTGGACTAAAATAGTCCTGGTTTAAAACTGGTGCTGTCACTTTCATTTTCCAAATGAAAGACAGAATTAGCATCAATTATAAACCAGGTCTAACTTTAGTCTACGTTTTGTAATAAGGGGGAGAGAGTTCGGTTGGAAATAACAACGAAAGTTGTGTTCGAAGTTTAAACTGTGCTTGCTATCCTTGTGACAGGTTTATAAGTAACTAGCGGCCGCCCGCGGTTTCACCCGCGTGGCTTCTGTTCCCGTGCGTGGGAAAATCGGGTTAAAAAGAATGCGTAGCTAACTCGCGCGATATTTTACAGCGCATGTCGGCGGCGGGGCTGGGCGCGTGCGCGTTCGCCGACCTGCCCGCGCTACTGCGCCGCTGACCCGCGCGCGCCCGCGCCGCCAGACGCGCCGCCAAACGCCACACGCTGCGCTGCTAGTTGGTGACTGACAAACGAAAGTGCAAGACTTTAGTCCGAAGTTTTACAAATCAAAAACAAAACACTGCGTTGTAGGTGCCGTTCCAAATTTTTGAAATCAAAAACAAAACACTGCGGTGTAAGTTCGGTTCGTTCGAAGTTTAAACTGCGCTTCCTCCATGTGACAGGTTTGTGTAATGATGCGAAATAAACAAAACACTGTGTAGAAGGTTCTGTTCCGAATTTTTGAAATCAAAAACAAAACACTGCGTAGAATTTGTTTCGAAAATTAAAAATCAAAAACAAAACACTGCGTTGTAGGTTCTAATCCGATTTTTTTAAATCACAAACAAAACACTGTGTAGTAGGTTCTGTTCCGAATTTTTTAAATCAAAAACAAAACACTGCGTATTAGGTTCGGTTCGAAACTGAAACGAAAGTTTGTTTCGAAGTTTAAATCTGCGCTTGCTATCCATGTGACAGGTTTAAGTAATGATACGAAATAAACAAAACACTGCGTAGTAGATTCGGTTGGAAACTCAAACGAAAGTTTCTTTCGGAGTTTAAAAAAAAATAAAACACTGCGCATCCTTTTCATGTGGCAGGTTTATGTAAAAAGTACGAAATTCACAAAACACTACGTAAGGCCGTGAGCAAGCAGTTTGGATAGGTACGAACGATATCGTACGAATTATACCCGTACGAACACACGAATGATCCCGACCTTCCAAGTACTATGGGAGCGTGTACACTGGATGAGAATTAGTTGTACGTACAATTAGTACGATCACTGAGCCTACGTATACGAACGATACTAAATTCGTGTCCAAAGTGCTCACGGCCTAATAGGTTCAAATATCTCTGCACACAATGTGGATAGTCACAATAATACAACGTTTACAAAACACTAAACAATCACGAACACAAACGCTACCGCGGTTAACAAATGCATAACGCCATCTGGGATTAAAACAACTGAAGTAACATATGAAATACAAAATGTGGTTTTCTACAATTCGAAAGAAAAACAAAACAACGCGTTGCCTCACCAACTTGACAGGTTCAATTAGCGACTAAATATAAAAACTACAACCCACATTGCAATAGTTTCTCTTCAAAAACAAAAGACGTAGAAATATTTCCATTTTAAAAACGAAACGCAGCGTTGCCTATCCATTAACAGATTCAGGTTCAAGGCACAAAACAAAATAAACAAAACATTGCGTGACCAGTCAGAAACAAAAAGTACCAATACACTCGGCATCTCGCATTGATCTCTCTCTCTCTCTCCCAAAAAAGTGTTGTGACTTTGTTTTCGTTTTCAAAATTATAAAAAAAACATTGCTTTTGATCTGACTGATACAGATTGGTTATGTGGATCTACACCACGGTTGTGAAAATTAAAAATGTCGATGTCCTGAGTAGAACTGTCGCAAAATATTAAAAATCTAAATTATTAATGAATTAATATTGTCAGGATTTTGATCTATGATAAAGATTTTTCATGAATATCGTAACAAATTGTATTCTGAATAGGAATAAAAATAAAAAATAACAAAAAATATGATTACTTATTAAATTTTAAGCTCAGTGGTTTAAAAAAATAACGACTCAAAACGGACAAAGTTGTATGCGCTTTAAGCTTTGAAATTCAACGAAAACATTATCAGCTTCAAGTGAATAATCTCGCGGAATAGATTATTTACTAAAACATAAAACGAAGTGTACAGTGAGTTTGGGAGCCGGTCGGTCTGGTGTGCAATGTCGTAAAGTGGTGACTCAAACAATTGTATATAATGATCAATTTTGAAGCTATTTGTAACGCACATCGGATGCCTTATCAATCAGCTACCACCATTCAAGGGCGCGCTTCGCAATACCGCGAGCGAACGAGCGACGAACCGCGAACGTACCCGAGCGACGTTCTGACGAATGCTCTGCTCGCTCGGAGCGACCTGCGAGCTTCGCTTCAAGTGTAAGCCGAACGCGGGCCGCGTAGCGTTACTTTGTGATAAAACCCTGTTGTTTTGACTTTGAAAACCCTAATCCTCATTTCATATAATAGGTCTTTACATATGAAATTCTTTTTCTCACATGTTTATTGGTCTCTAATTTTTTAATTAATATCAATATATCAAAATTAATAGTCAGTTTCGAAAATAGAGTATGTCGTCATGTTAAACATCTAAGAAAAGAATAATTAAACACGCGTCCAAATTTTTTATAACTGCTTCACAGTACCGCTCTTTGGTTGTCGTCAATATGACAGCTTTGAACAGTTTTTTTTTTTCTAAGACAGTCCAAAGTGATTATAGGCAATAACTAGTTAGAATAATTTTGTCTGATCATATCTCGATAGTTTCGTTGAATTCGGAGTTCACATGTCCAAGAAACCCCCAAATATCTTTGTATGCCGATTCCAACTTCCTACAATTTCCCCATAGAAAACGGCAATTTCATAGGTAAAGACCTATTATAATAAAATAATTATTTAATAATTAATAATGATAATTCTTACATTCGTTTAACATACTTACTCGTACTTACTTTCCTAAAGTTTATTTATTAGTAAAAGTGGTAGAATAATTAGTTCAACTAATTATTTCACGAGTCAAAACTGCAAGGTGTGAAGTTAAATAAATATAATTGTGCGTTATGTCCATAAGCCGAGCGCGCCTGCGTTCCATTAAATCAATGTTTTTCTAAGCCTAGTGTGTGTAAGATTTTTTTATACGGACGTGTCTGGTTCTTGACGTCTAGTCAGGCCATATATTTATGAAGTGAGTCGATGTATATTGCGATATTTAAAGTGTGCTCCGCGTACGGACGGAAATGTGACATGATACGTCTCCGGGACTCCGATAGTGGTGTTTCGAGATGGACTCGCGAATCGAGTGTGTATATTGTCTGCGTATATACTATAGATATATTATAGAGATATTAATAATATTGTAACGAATGGGGCACTGCACGCGTTGTGATGCAATCAATCTGCTGCCTTAGTTTATGTTATGCAATAGTTCTTCAGAGCTCGTTAGCGACCGACGGATAACAATATCGAGTGATGCGACACTGTGGTACATTACAAACAATTTTATAGTCAGCCAAAACTAGTAATATGAATTGAAGACTTTTTTAAACTTTTTTTGATTGGTTTGAAGTTCTCCTTAGTGTTGTCCGGCGATATTTCCGTTAATCAAGTACTCGTGCTTAGTTGGTTGGACAGCGTCGGTGCCCGCAGTGTTAACATAGAGCTATTGGATATGGGGAGGGAGTACCGCGCGTCGCCGCTGCATTTGTACCCTTGTACTAAAAGTACTACCAATAATAATAGTACCAACAATAATATGTAATAATACTACCAATAATAATAGTACCAACAATAATAATAGTACTATCAATAATAATAGTACCAACAATAATAATAGTACTAAATCTACGAGTAGTACATACAACCTTTGGCTCAGTAACAATGTTTACATCAAAATCAGTTGATAAACATTTTGGTTTTTGGGAATCGCATCGAATGGGCATTAAAAAAACGCTATTTTGTTAAGTTTCTATTGTGATTTGTATGTCCGAAAATAATTTAAGTTTTTATTAATTACTAGCGGCCGCCCGCGGTTTTACCCGCGTGGTTCCCGTTCCCGTGGGAATATCGGGATAAAAAGTACATATAAACCTTCCTCTTGAATCACTCTATCTATTAAAAAAAACGCATCAAAATCCGTTGCGTAGTTTCAAAGATTTAAGCATACAAAGGGACATAGGGACAGAGAAAGCGACTTTGTTTTATACTATGTAGTGATGTATTGGTGGTATTATTGTAGGTATTTTAACAATATAAGTCGTGTCTGTCCGTCTGTACTTAGAAGAAATTGTTGGCTTCATTCATTACATATTTTATGATTTATACAATCAACATCTAGGTTACTTTTTTATGCAAAATGTAAAAAAATCTTTAATTGATTTTGAACCCAAAGTAAAATATGCTAAAGTTCAAAATCAGTTGAGGAATTGTGACAGTTTTGTAAAACGTGCTTTTGTTAATTACACTCAAAATACATGATGCAATGATCTTACCCATAAATCTCTGTATTTTAAAACATAAAAAATTGCTCAAGTTAACTAGTTTTTAGCCAAACGTAGACAGCAACTACCACTTGTTTTAAGGCGCGCGTACACGGGAAATTCTTTTGACTATAATTGCTTGCCTGGCAACTGTAATGGATCAATATGGAGCAATTCATGGAGCGATGTTGCTCCTGATTTCGTGGTATTATTTGGCCGTATCTCGGCAACGTGTTGCTACATTTTGGCATTTTGCCATCTCTCTTAATTGTTTGATATGGTCGTGCGTGACGTCATATTTGGCGGGAATTGACAGGCACAATTTTAGCAGCTGCCCGTGTAAGCTCGCCTTTAGAATGCTCAGAAAATCACATAGCAATAATATTGTAAACGAATGTGACGCGTACAGATGCAGTGGCGACGCAGAGGCGTTACGGGTGGCGACTATTTTTTGTACAAATAGCGCTAGAACGTTATGTGAAATATACTTTAGACGATAAGTAAAGTACGGGGTAGCGATTAGTGGTTGACTTCGAACGAGTAACGTAGCTTGTAAAACTTAAAAGCACCGTTCTTTAAATGGCGTGGTTGAATCGGCTTTTCATAATAAGCTTTTGTAGCGTAAGAATATCTACTGTCGTCTGAAGTATATGTGTGTTGCACAGAACATGAGACAGACGTTAGAAGTACGAAGTGGGCGGGGCGTAGAAAAGGCAATTGCTCAAAACATATCCTGAATATATTTTACCTGAGTACGATTTTAAATTTCTTCAAGTTAGCTAACTATTGAAAATGAAGTATTGGAAAAAAATCGAGCCATCTCACAATTAGCTCAGTGTTTAAGGCATTCGCCCGGACAGTGAGGGTTTGAGTCCCATCGGAGCTAGTTGTGAAACGGGTCGATTTTTTCTCTAATACTTCATCTTAAATAACAAACGATTTTTTTTTTAAATTTATTTGGACTGCCATGGAAAATTACAATATGAAAAACATTAAAACTTAGTAGCTAACATGCAAAATGCAAAATTCTGTTGAAGGCGGCCACATCATGCTTATACAAGTTGGACGAATTAAGAGAAAATATTATGAGTGTTATACAAATTATAAATTAAGCAAAGATTTACAGGATAAACAATAACATATGAGATTAAACTATTAAAGTTACCTACACCTACATTGCAATGATATAGTCAACAAGACGATACGTCTCTCAACGACTTTGTCACCTTCATCTTAAACTGATGGAAAGAATCGTGAAAGATATCGACGTTCTCATCCAATTTATTATAAGCATCGGGTAAGCGGTAAGCTGCAGCATGTGTCAGAACATTGGTACGGGCTAGAGGCTTAGTGAATAAAGGAACTGGATGGCGCGGTGGCTTACGGGGGACTCTGATATTGATGTTGCTGATAAGTAGAGGACAATCCACTTTATTCCGAACGACTTTAAAAAGAAAGATTAAGTCTATAACATTTCGTCTCGTAAGAAGACTTCGGTCGAAGGATTGCTCAGCTGAAGTGGCAGTGGGCGGGACACATAGCGCGGAGAACCGATGGCCGTTGAGGCGGAAAGGTTCTCGAATGGCGACCGCGTACCGGACGACGTTCCGTGGGCAGGCCCCCTACAAGGTGGACCGACGATCTAGTCAAAGTCGCGGGAAGCCGCTGGATGCGGGCAGCGCAGGACCGATCGTTGTGGAGATCCTTGGGGGAGGCCTATGTCCAGCAGTGGACGTCGTATGGCTGATGATGAAATAACAAAAATTGCATTGTGAACCGCCTCTGTGGTCTAGTGGTTCACACCACCGATTTCAGACCAAGAGGTCCCGGGTTCGATTCCCAGTGGGGGTACATATTGTATTCGGTTTGGTTGGTGGTAGGACTTGTTCTTAGTTCGCCTGGCTAGCTACCACCATCTTATCTAAGTCTGACGCCATAACAACAATGTTTTCAGCATTGTTGTGTTCCGGCAGTTAGAGATAAGATAGCCAGTTCCTCAGTAAGGGAGGATTCCGGGAGTAGTGCGCTTCCACCTTCAGCCTTATCACTACTTAACATCAGGTGTGATGAAGGCTAAGTGCTACCCCGTTGTAGTAAAAAAAAAAGAATGCATAAAAGTAATATAATTTGAGTAGCTAACTAGCTTGTTTTAAACTTAATTCAGAATAACGCGTGTTATCCTGCTTCTAATCTCTGTCTCGTGTTCAGAGGTGTGTTGTGTCATTGTGTCGGACCAGTGTGACTGCGCCAACCGCTGACGCGTCGCGAGTACCCGCCGCTTCGACCGCGAACTCGCTCCGAACTCGCACTCGAATAGCTTAGGCGAGAGTGGATCGAGTCCGCGGCCGTGGTAGCGCCGCTCTGTACTTTCTGTAAAGATGATGATTCTACAATATTGTTCTTATATTGTATTGTTTTCTTTTTTAATAATATATTGTGTTTAAACAGCTGCGTTTTGTTTTATTTAAGGGTCATAGACAGTTTAAATTGTTTTATTTCTTTACTCGCTTGCAAATGGATCACTTTACTCTCGGATGGGTTGAAATAACGAGTGTTATTGACTTAATTTTGAATATTTTATCCATAATACAGTCGAAGTTTGAACCGCACAATCTTTTCTGTTCCGGTGAAAGCGGCGCTATATACTTTTTGTTTTTTTTTTGTAGCAATTTAAATTTGTAGCAATGTTTACAAACATTTGCTTGTAAACATTTTCTTACAATAAAACATTTACTAACAAGTGATAGCAAATTGTTATAACCGGCCCTGACTTCTAAGACCTTTAGCCGCCAGCAGCGCTATGGTTGGACATCAACTTGACTGCAAAATGACATGTTAGTTTCACATTTTCAGCCACTGGAACATAAAAGATTGTGGCACTGTAAGTTCATTTTCAAATAGATATTAAAATTCAATAAGGTCTTAATTCAAACTTGTTGACATTGACACTGGCCTATTAGCAAAGTGAGTCATGGTTAAATTGGTTCGACTGTACATTTTTGTTTGGCTCGGCGGATAAAGTGACACTGCACTACTCATAACGAATGAATGAAAGAAAACTGCAAGTTATTCATATAAAGACTCGCGTACACGGGCAATTTTGGGGCGATTTTTTCGGGCGATAATTGCCTGGCAAGTGTAATGGATCAATCTGGAGCAAACAAGTGGAGCGATGTTGCTACATATTTTGTGGTATTGTGTGGCCGTATCTCAGCAACAGCATTTTGCCATCGCCCTTAATTAGCTTTATGTCAATTGCGCAATAAAGAGAATCTTTCGTAAAACGAAATCTGTCCTAAAGCGAAAAAGTTTTAGTTGCCCGTGTAAGCGTGCCTTAAGTCTCTGAATAAAAGTTTTCATCTGATAAGTACACACTATAGTAACAAGTAACAATTACTTTTTTATGCACCATCACTGATCGAAGACCATCACATTCAATTCACTTAAGTACTAGCTTAAGCACTTGTGTTATGTACTTATAGGAAATATCAAAAGTCATCGTTATAAACCACAAACACCCATACACGAGAAAATATGGCAAAGTTAATATTCTACTAAATTAACCGGACCGGTCATGGACTCCGGCGGGACCTAAGCTCTTGAGACAGCGGCAACTTGAAATCCGGTAAGTACGCCACTCTGCCACGGAGGTCATATTTTGAAGGCATTTTCAACTACTAGATATTACTTTTCCTCAGGAATAATATTTGAATTTGAAATGAATTCTATAATAATTATAATGTCTATATTTTGTAAACAATAATTTAGTTTTAGGGTATCACAACACAACACAACTTGGACAGTAAACCGAAAACGCTAGTTGTATTTTTGTTTTGCCTAATGTAACTAGTCTATATTTTTAAGCACCAAGAATAGTGTTCTGGCCCGGGCGGCAGCAGAATATTCTTGAGGATTGTATAAATTGTGTTATCTACTAGTTCTACACTAAGTGTATCTTCGTGATATTCGTTCACATAATAATTTTTGTAAGTAAAAAACCCTGCGTTAAAATGAACCCCTGCTTATGGATATTTATGAATTGGACCTAAAAGTCGGTCGCCTGCAGTTCTCACCTCCACCCGAAAGCCGTGACCGTGCAGAAGAAATCAAAAAGCCCCGAAGTAATAACTTTATCCCTTAGTTTGAACTAGGGTTTGGGAAGTCTCGACAATTTCAAAGTCCCGGGACACGAGACAGTCGATAATCAAAGTCCCGGGACTTCCCGGGACTTCGACACTTTCGAAATAAAATTAGAATCGAGTTAATTTTAGAAAAAATCAACATTTATTATCTCCTCGCTAGGCCCCTGTTAAACTGGCTGACGTGGTATACCGCATTTAGGTAGGGCAGGCGTACCGGTTTTGGCCACTTTAAGGATTTTTTCACTTTTAACCGCTTAGTGCTTAATGATTTTAAGTATTTTAGAGAAAATTTATAATGTAGAGTTATAGATAATTTATCGACCTTTAAGGGTACAATCTACAAAGTAAAAAAAAAACTATAGTTTTTTTTATTTAGAACAAATTCTGCGGAGGGAGCCAAATACATCGTTTGCATTGGTTTTGGCCACTTTCATAAAATTACTATATTTATAAGTTGAGTTTATGCTTAATTGATGTCTTATTAGAGTTCTGGAATAAAACACTACATGAAATAGTATTTCAATCACAGCTAGCTCCTTCCTACAATTTTATAAGTATACCTTTATCACTTGATTAAAAAAAAATTAGCGGATTGAGTCTAGTGTAGCCTACACTAGCCTCAATCCGCTAATTTTTTTGTACGTTAGCTTACATAAGTGAGTTGTGAGTCTTTTAAAATAAATGAACTTTATGATAGGTTGGAAACTTTCTACTAATGCCAAAGTGGCCAAAGGTGGCACAATGCTAAAATTTCTAGCCCCACTTTTGGCCACTTATTGTTTCCCAACTTTTTGTAAGAACAGTGAAAAAACAACACTTAATCCATCTAGAAGAAACATATTCCAATATGATATAAAATATTAAATAACCATAAAATAATTTTATTGTAGAAAAAAAAGATTTTACAAAACCTTTACCCTTAACATTTTGCTTAAGAATTTTACAAGATGTTAACTTTGAAACATAACACGTGTTTATTTCTAAAATATCGTACTACATAAAAAAAGCTAAGTGCTGTAATTTTTAACTAAAAGTCCAATCTTTTATTCGCCATTAATAAATATAAGCAATAATTATTTAATTCCTATTTATATAACTTTAAAGTGAAAAGTGACCAAAACCGGTACAGTGGCCAAAACCGGTACGCCTGCCCTACCTGGTATCACTAATTTTGAATTAAAAATTTCTCTCTTACCGTGCAAATACAAATTAAAGTGTCTTCGGTTTCGGACGCGGGTCCATTCGACTACTGAAAGGCTATAGCGTGTACAAATTCGACGCCACATTTTTTTTTAATTCTCAATCATTTTTCTTTTTTTTTTCTTCATAAAAATGCAATATGATTTTCATGATATCAGTTTCGTTCTTAGTTTTACAACCTTGCTAAATAATACTTACCCTAAAAACCCCGTACATTGAAAATAAAAATTATTAATAGATGGCGCCTTTCAATGATTTGAAAACAAAAATTTCAATTTCCACAATCGTGTCGCGTCTCGAGTCTCGACCCGAAAGTCCCGGGACTCGAGACAACGAAATTTACCAAAAGTCCCGGGACTTCGAGACACGAGACGTCTCGACTCTCGGGACCCAAACCCTAGTTTGAGCCTATCCAGACCGCGACTTTTTGTAGATGCGCGTGTGTATCGCTACAAACGCCCGTCGACGAATTATGTAATTAACATTCGAATAGAAAACAAACCTTTTTAACATTTAGCGTCTCGCAGTTTCGCTGTGAACAAAGCATAACGTTGAACAAATTTCCCTACGCTTAGGTACAGATATCAAGGAATTCACTCGTAAAAGATTCCAGTTTCCTTTAAAATCTTATTCCTAGTCTACGCGACAATAACTTCAGGACAAAAGGAGGAGCAATTCGCGCAGCTCGCGAGCGCCCGCGGCAGGCCGAGAGGGAACGAACGGGATGTTTTACGAGTCGAAATATTGGCTCTTGTTAAGTTTCACTCGACGCCTTACCTAGGTCTTCAGCATGAAGTATTTATTGTGCTCGGTTAAAGTATCTTGAACGTATCAGTATCCTAATGGTAGTTCCAGAAGTCAGTGCGTTCAAACAAGCAAACTAAAACAATATTACCTACCTACCTACTTACTCCTTGGGTAGGTAGTTGTGTAAAAATTGGAATTCCTAAGTTTTAATAACTTTTTAAGAACTCCAATACTAACGGATTATATTAGGTACCTAAGTAAGGGCCTAAACTGCGTCACGCGGACGTCCGCGCGGTTCCATACAAAAGTGCTCCATTCGCGGGCAGGCGGGCCCGCCCCGCGCCCGCGCCTTGTGACCCGTTTCCCCGCGACGGTCGCCCGCGCGGGTGCCCGCACCGGGGCCCGCCAGCGGTAGCACACACGGGCTTGTTCAGTCAATAGCGCTATGTGATCAATACTTAGCCGTGATAAAAAATAGGTGTTCCGAAATATAAAAATATGCTATCTTACTAGCTGATGTATCCTAGTAATTACAAAAGTGTCGCAATAAAGAAAAATAACGAAGCCCCATCTTTTAATCAACACCAGTAGCCGATAGAAACACGACAATTCTGTGCCGACTAGAGAGTGAGACGGACGGGTATACCGAAGTTTCGGGTTTTGCGTTTCAGAGTAGGCCCTCTGGTCCGCACTTGATCGCTCGAGTACGCCGTAGGTGTCGCTCATCATGAAAGCTCGGCTAGGTGGGGAGGTACAGCTCTTTTAGTCAAATCATTTACAAACAGAAATGCAGAGCTAAATGCGCGTACTTAGTCTGCCCAACACAATACCTACAGGTTGTATTTCTTCCGATATGACACAATTGAAAATAATTTATTTGGGAACCGTTACGATCGTCCGATAAGGTAGCATTGAATAATTATGATAATTTTGAAAGAATTATCGGGATTGCGAATTCGGTAAATTTACGTTTTACGTTGAAGACCGAACGTTCCGCGCAGTAGGGTTGGAAACTATTCGAATATTTTTTTTTCAATAAACTGCACAGGCATAATTTTGATTCGACTTTCTGTTTAAGAAATATAACTAACTATATAACTGTTAGATAATGCTTTTAGCGTTAAGCCCACCTTTTGTACCCTCTATTTAACTAGTGGTAACTGGCCATACTATGAGGTTTAATAAAGAAATCGAGATTACGAGCAAAACGATTGCAAATACGAGATAGGTAAATAAATAAATAAATCAAAAAGCTTCTGGTTTTGTTTAAGTCAATTTATTATGCAAAGTAGGTAACGGAGGTTGTGTGTGTGTGGGTAATGTGCTTATCACACTTACGAGCGAATACTCAAACGTCACTTAGCTCAAAGGGCCTCTTAAACATCAAGGCGTCTTCTTCACACCTTTAGCATTTCAAGTAAAATTTAGAAGTTAAATAGCGTTTGTGTTTTCAGGGCAAGAAGGTAGGTATATTTTTGCATTATAGATTTTGATAAAGGTTTAGTTTAGACACACAATATATAAGGACCTTCTAAAATAGTGCACATAATTTTAAGGGGTCAATGTACTCATGCATACAAACAACTTTTACTATGATACCAACTATGAAATCGCGAAAACAAAATCAGCTGTTCCATACATTTTGATATATTCGATTTAAAACTTCCTATGGAACAGCTGATTTTTTTCGCGTTTTCAATGTTGGTGCCATAGTAAAAGTTGTTTGTATGCGTGAGTACATTGACCCCTTAAAATTATGTGCACTATTTAAGAAGGACCTTATAATATTAGTACCTGTTTAGATATTAAACCCATTGACGCCTGACCGGCCGAGTAGGGCCGGAGGCCAATGGAAAATCTATTGTGTGTGTCTCATTTCTGGGGCGTTGAAGGATATAACTTAGGACAATATAAAACGGTTCTTTAAAAAATAAGTTTTAAGTATTTAACCTGCAAATAAAAGACTATTCTATTCTATTCTATTCTATTCTATAAAATCCGTGGTGACAGACAACCCTCGCGGGCCGAATCGCGCCCGGCCGCGCTCGGACCAAAATTCTGATGATTATTGGTAATTTACGGCGCAGCGTTCTGATAAAATCGTTACATTCCCGCCGACTGAAGAATTACAATTGGCATTTTTATGTTAGCGTCCGCAATTCGGGCGCAATCGCTGTTTTAATTCATTTCATCACAGTCGTGTGTGCATTTCTTTTTTTCTTGTTGTAAGGTTTATATTTACAAATTGGTTTTTATCATCAAAGTGCAAGAATATTCTAGATTGAGAGCAGTATTTAACTCGCATTTTATTTTTAATGTGACTTCTCTCAAGTTTTCGAGCCCGTTTTATACAGGATATTTTTTTATCAGTGCACAAATTTTTAGGATCGACTCAGAATCGATAAGTGAACAGCTTTCTTCTAGAAACATGGGTCGAAATACGACAAAAATGTTTGGACTTCCCATACTAATTCGATCACGTGATCAGTCCGATTTGTATGAAAGGCCAACTTTTAGCCATTTTTGATAAAGGCAATTAAATGCCTTTATCAAAAATGCCTAAAAGTTGTTTAGAAAACTTTTAGAGCAAAAAGTGGCCACAACCGGTACAGTGGCCAAAACCGGTACGCCTGCCCTACCTACAATTAGAAAGGGATGCAAATTACATGCAACAAATACATTAATCCCTTGCTAACTGACCTACTTGAGTGGAGATCTCTACTTGAGTGATTGTCGTTAAACATTAACTTTAACTACCAGTACCAGCAACCGTTTATAAGTACCTACTTGTTTACGTACTTAAATTTTACATCTAGCGGACTGTAGTTGAGACATTCATGTTTAACTTAACTGAATTCTTATAACTCTATCTCAGGAGCAATTTTCTTCAAAATCGTAGATCCCGTAGTCGAATTGAGTAATATTTTTAGTGCAGGCGGTATCTTTGTTTCAACAGCCGCCCCGACGCCCGCCGCCCGCCGCCCTGGCCGCGGGACCGCGAGAAATTGAATGAAAACATTGAATATTTATTCTGAGGAGACGCCACTACACCGCTTCTCGTGCCAGCCAAAGATTATGCTCGGAACTACAGGCCGTAGGATAGTGCCTACAAGACTCTCGGAGTTGCACAATACGAACGGGAAATCAACTCGACAAATGAACATAACATACAATTGCTGGGCGTGTTAAGCAGGTTACTTAATGGTTTTTTTAAAGAAATAAGTAGGTATCATTATTTAAGAAATCACGGTACCTGAAATGATGTGATGTGAAACATTTTTTTAGAACAAACTCAAGAAAAGGATTACTTAATAAACGATTTATCTCCAATTCTCAACTGGTATGCCAGAATTTACTACATACGGATTACAGTGTATTCAGGCCGAGCAATAAATGTGTTGTAATAATATGAATAATGTTCTTATTCATGAGTTCATGACCGACTAATTAATAATAACGTGTTAAATTGGTAAGGAAGATAAGTCTATAATGAGTTAATGACGTTAAAATTCAAATAAAGGTAAACGCATTCTTTTCCGAGTTGAATGCATCGGACGAGCCGACCATAACAAAGGAGATCAGTCACGCTTCATACATGCTTGGTCCAAAACAGTAAAAGTGTCGGCCAACAAAAATAAATTACACATTACTATAGTAAACAGTGTAACGATCATTATTTGTTATGACGTCAACAGTGTACGATTAGTGGCCAATTTAACTGATCTCCTTTTAGAGTTCTTTATACTTACTAATGAAATCCTATGAGTAATACTGGTAGTACCACGGGCAACAAGGGGAAACTTCGCACATCCGACCGCGTCGAATCATCCGAATCTCAGGTACCTACCATAGGATTTCATTATCGAGATTTAAACAAATAAAATTATTCGTTCGGCTCGTTCGATGCCGGCCGTCCGATGCCTCGGACATGTGTGGTTCACCTTAAGAGCCTGTGTTGCTGCGTTCTTTGCCTTTGCATTAACACTGCAAAGTATTACACAATATACCTACCTATCTATTCGCAGAAGAGTCGACCCTCTACGTTACCTAATCTTTGAATGGCTCGGGATCATCTTGCGCTGTCCTTTTAATATTTGATCTGCATATTTATAAATCGGGTGGTCCGTTTGAGCGGTGTGTTTGCAGATTTATAGTTTATTTCGCCGCTCCACATAGCTCCCGAGTCCCGCCCCTCGTTGTTCCCGGAATCCACTTCGAACAGAAGAATTTTTGCCGTACAATTTTGAAGTACCTACTCGTATAGCTTGAAGTATACCTCTCTTCTGATGTAGTATGAAAGCTGGAATGTTTCAGTTAGTACAAATGTATCTGCCACTTACTTTGTCGAGCAGGAATTCGAAATAATAACTAAAACAATCCAACATTTTCTCAAGTTTATTTTTATTTATCTTTAAACATAGATTGCATCATTCTCTAATAAATGTATTGGAAAAGGGGCTGTAAGCATGCTATTAAGTACTATTTCGGATTTCGGGAAAAAGTTATAGGTAGTTAGAGTACCTAGTAGGTAATATGTTAATCCCAGCCCCGACGCCAAGCCTCGGTATTAGACTTGGCGGGAGGGTTGGGTGCGGCGAGGGACATCCCCTGGTTGTGAACCAGTCCAACATGCCGTTTGGTATGCCCAGTGTTGCCAGATGCCGGTGTTGCATTCTCCCCAAATGTAGTCCGAAATCCATCCAAAACGCTTGTTTTTATGGGGGGCAACAAGCCGAAATTAATAAGCTTTTTTGACATGTGGCAGAGTAGGTAGATCACTTGCACGTAGAACACCGATTGCTGTATTAAGCGAGTTCCAAGCGCACACACTTAAAACAACATTTTTTACCATGAAAGAAACCCCCAAATCCTCCCAACATCAAAATTCTTCCCCCCAAAATTCCCCCCACAAGCTCTAAAAACTCTGAATTTGGAGGGAATCTGGCAACACTGGGTATGCCTAAAGATCGCATTCATTCTTCTCTTGATACGAAAAAGGTACCTATGTTAATACTTGGCCTTCTTCATACATTTTATTATTTAAAAAAACCTCAACACAAGACTAGTTTCATTGGATCATACGTCCGTATTGCACCTCTGCTTGCTCTCGCAGGGCACGTACCCCGCTTGGCCGTATGTGCAGAGCAGGTTAAAGTAGAACTGCTGATGCTGCGTGGGCACCGGCCTGATGACGGACAGCTTCTGGCTCAGGCGCATCATCAGCGAGGAGTTGGCGGCCGGCCACCGGATAGGCAGCAGCCGGGTTTTGGCCGGGGTTGGGTCGCTGGGGAACAAAAGATTTCAATTTGTGAATAAATAAAATTAATAAGTTTAGTGCTTCGATCAAAAATAGTAAGTACTAGATGAAGGCTCACGAATTAAATCAAATCTTTCTATGGCACCTTTAAACGGAGAAAAAGCTATCTTACGTCGTAAATGACAGGAACTACTTACTTAGAAAATATACGCTCAAGTGGGCGTATATCGCTCGGCCATGTTTGTCACTCCAACTATGTATCTAGTATACGTACTTGTTATTGTTGATCGAAGGTTTGTGCTTACTATAGTAGCAAGTTTTTTTTTAAATATTGGTGCATAGCATCTTATAAAACATAGCTAATTAATATGATGAGGTCTGTAAGGTAACATTCCGTTGTATATCATCTTAATAGTTGATTTGTTTTTATACAGGGTGTTTTTCTATAAGTGCAATACCTCTTAGGTGGTGATTGTACTCATGAATATGAACAACTTTTACTATGAGGCCAACTCTGCAACTTCACAAAAAAAAACAGCTGTTCCATACATTCTGGTCAGGTAGGTATTAACAAATTGTATGAAACAGCTGTTTTTTTTGTTGACTTGCAGAGTTGGCCCCATAGTGAAAGTTGTTCATATTCATGAGCACAATCACCACCTAAGAGGTATTGCACTTATAGAAAAACACCCAGTATAGTTACAACAGAATTCAGGTAAAGTATGTTGATATTGAAACTGATAGGCTGGGCACCATAGAGTACTATAATACATTGGGCCGGTGGCCAAAATGTGAAACTAACGTGGTTTTTTTTAATGTCATTTTGCTGTCAATTTGATGTCCAACCCAAGGAATTTATAAGTACTACGTACAACAGGAAGGTGCACTCCGTATTTTTGTGTATTTAAAAATACACTTTAACTTTAAGAGAGAAGGTTTATATTTCAATACAAAATGTCAACGGTCCAGCTGAGACCGCAAGAACGAGGTGAGGGTGTCCCTTTCTCTAAAATTGCCAGCACTATTAAATAACAGGTTTAGTAGATTTATGGTTCACCAACATTCGTTATAAAAATTAAATTTCGTAAAATTTCCGCTTCGTATTACTTTTAGTCAATAGAAAACATCGCATATTAATTTAGGTATTACCGTAATAAGCATAAAAATTTATCAGGTCGTTTATGTTTTTTATAGCTTATCCTAGAAAAGAATTTGAATGATAGATTTCAGAATGTTAAAGTAGCAACATTACAAGCCGAATGACGTTTTCTGACGTTTTCCGATGACCAAGGAATTTATAATACAACAGGAAGGTGCACTGCTGCTAAAAAACGGTCCTAATGAGATAGTAAGAACGAGGTCAGTTTATCTCACTCCATCCCATTACGGCGGCGACGAACATGCGCGACGGGCGGCGGGCGGCGACGAGCGAATTGCGAACTTGACACAACGAAGACTTAATTTTTATAACGAATATTGGTGAACCATAAATCTACTAAACCTGTTATTTAATAGTGCTGGCAATTTTAGAGAAAGGGACACCCTCACCTCGTTCTTGCGGTCTCAGCTGGACCGTTGACATTTTGTATTGAAATATAAACCTTCTCTCTTAAAGTTAAAGTGTATTTTTAAATACACAAAAATACGGAGTGCACCTTCCTGTTGTACGTAGTACTTATAAATTCCTTGGTTGTGGCACTGTACAAGAAAGACAATGACTTTTTAGACTAGACAAGACTTTTATTGACATTAAACATGACCTTACAAGGATCGGGGTTGTTTAAATTTTGGAGATATAAAACTATAACATAATTGCGATGAATAGCTCTATCATCATCCCTATAACGTGTTGCTGCCACGTCACTGGCTGTAATGTAATGAATACAGTTAATTGTGTTGTTTCATAGTCGTGTCCCGGCCCGCGTCACGGCCGGGTCACACGCGCCGTATTTCACCAGATGGCCCTAAGTGGCACACATTTTTACTTATCGTCACCGTTTCCTTAACGCCACTAATGTATTTTTTTTGTTCTACTCATTTCCTGCTTAATGGAGGCTAACAGAAAGTGCCTGTTACATGACTTTTGTGCCAATTATGAAATAGAAAGCGGTCTACTTTTCTCTTTATAGTCACCTAATTTCGTTTGTTTCAAATAAGATTTTTTTTTTTGGTTTTGGCTCCGTCGTACGGTTAGATAACGCAAAATAAGTAGAAGTATATTAATAGGTATGTCATCAATCCAAATAGTAAAAAAAATACTCAAGTCATGTAACTAGTTATTAATGTATCAAAACGATGTTGTGCTGTAGGTTAACCAACGCATGCCAAAATCGAGAACACAGAACACAGAAAAAAACAACTCTCAGAATTTTATTGGTTTCATACTTCGAAATATCCAACAAAATAATATTACGTACGTACGTACGTTATGTAAAAAAATAGTTACGTACTTTATTTGGAATCTATTCCAATTATTATCATTTGGAATCTTACTATATTATATTATATTATATTATATTATAATATTATAAATGTGAAAGTTTAGATGTTTGGATGTTTAGATGTTTGGATGTTTGTTACTCAATCACGCCAAAACGGCTGAACGGATTTGGCTGAAATTTGGGACACTGATACTTTGTAGCCTGGAGAGGAACATAGGCTACTTTTTATCCCGAAAAAAGTCACATTCCCGCGGGATAACGTCATGTAGTCCACGCGGGCGAAGCCGCGGGCGGAAAGCTAGTTAAAAAATAAAGCTACAGTAAAGAATTGATCTTACCCATACTTCATGAAGTTGGTAATCATGGTCGTTAGCCGGTCTATGAACAGCCGGTCTCTGCTGGACAGCAGCAGGGACAGCCCAGCTGGCTTGAACACATAGAAGATGTCATCCGAGTGCGAAGCCCCCACCACGTCCACCCCCCACCCCAAAATCCACTTGGCAAAGTTTCTGTCGCCCTCGTAGTCAAACAAGTACGAGTACACTGGCTGTCCCGAATACTTCACCATCAAGTCCACGAAAGCCTGCGACGTGGAATTAGCTAGCCAGTCAGAGTAAAAGTTAATGATCTGCTTGACCTGAGATTTTCTTATAGGCTTCGAGCCGAAGTACTGCGAGCGCAGTTTCTTAGCTATCTTCTTCTTATCACGGTTCGAACACCACGAGAATACTGAGGGAAGTCGCTGCACGAATTGTTCGTCAAGTTCTTTCAAGGACTTCTCATCGTTTAATCCGTAAAACAACAAACCCTCGACGCTCGTGATCCCGGTCAAAATCGGCACCTTATTAAACCGACCTGATTTGATGAGGTCGAACGGAGTGTCACGGAAAAAGGGGTCGGAAAAGTTGCTGTCCACGCAAGGGCTGTATTTGAAATGCCTTGGATTTACCGAAGTATCGTGTGACATCGTTAATAGATCATTATTAGAAGCGTTCGCGTAAATTTTGTATAAGTCATTTTCGGTGGAAACTTGTTGCACTCTGCTGACATCTCGAAAAGCGCCCGTCAAAGGTTCCGCGTTGAAAGCCCACGGGGCTAGAGGGTTCCCGCTCATGAGGATCAGTTTGTGGAACAGTCCCTTGCTGGATTCTGAAAGCATGTGCATGGCAGCGGCGCTCGCACCTGCGCTCTGGCCGGAGATCGTCACATTATCCGGATCTCCACCGAACGCGGCAATATTCCTCCTTATCCACTTCAACGCTGCGACCTGATCTTTCAGGCCGAGGTTGGCGATGTCGTTCAAACAGAGAAAACCTAATACCCCAACCCTGTAGTTTACAATAACAGTGATGACGTTTTTCGTGACTAGAAATTCTGGGTCGTAGTGTAGCTTGCTGCCGTAATAGTACCCTCCGCCGTGCAGGAATACCAGCACTGGCAGCTTGGTGGCGGGTGGGGTAGTCCCGGGGACGTATAGGTCCAGGTTCAAGCACTGCTCGAAGCCCAGGCGGAGCACGGACACGGTCTGCAGGCACGAGCCGAACCGACGAACGGCGTCCAAGGTTCCGTTCCAAATCGCTGGTTCTTCCGGTGGCTGGAATTTGATACACACAAAATTATGTTATTTACAAAATATTTTCATGATCAATAATAATGAAAAATTAAGTCAGTTCTGACATGACTTCCTAATTTTTTTGGCTCAAACGGAATAACATGGGCTATGAACTCAAGAGTGAACTCGCTGAAATTTATACAAAATACTCCGAACTCTTAGACAAGTGTAACCAAATGGAAGACTATATTCAGTCATTTAGGGCTTGTTATGACACTCATGATCAGGCTTTGAGTCGCATTACAGATTTAGAAATTAGTTTGTCTATAGCTCAAAGAACAGTACTTGATCTAGAAAAGGTTAATAAAAGTATCATCGAAGAAAGGCACTCTCAAAGCCTCTTTGATGAGTTGATGCAATGCAATTCTGCTACACATGACAATTCCACTTCGGAATGTGTTAACTATGTTAGTAAACCATTTGCTAATAATAAAAGTATATGTCATTTTAGTAGCGGGAAAAAAATTAAGAAATATATCAAAATTAATAGGTACATAAAGAAAACACAGAAATTAATTAAAAAACAAAATTATTATAATAAATACTGTCAATTGAGGAAAGAGCGCAAGCTATTGTTAGAACAATTAAATGTGATAAACATGGAAACATGTAATAAGAACAAAGAAAGTGAAATAATAGGAAGTCAATTAGGTAATAAGATTGACATTTTGGAACTTTCACTTAAGGAAATGTACACCAACTTGTGTGAGTTTTCTCGCAAACAATTAAGTAATCAAAAAATGGCTGCATATAATATGATTGACTTTTGCAATTTTAATTCAGATCGGTTTGAATCATTAGGAAAAAAATGCAGCTGTAGTTGTACCAAAACAAATAGTCATTCATGTCAAAATGAGACATTAGACCTGACTCCGCAGGAGGTTATTTTACCAACCAACCCTGAAGTCCCTAACACTGATACTATAGATTATATTAATAGTTTATTGCTGAATAATGAAAATAGCCCACCTACTAAAACTAATGACACTAAAACAATTATGTTCTGCGATGAGATTGGGAAAAATTTAGGCCAATTCATCCAGAAACACTCTGAAGAAAGCATTATTAATTATTGTATGCCTGGCTCAACCTTAAATGAGATAATGAAATTAATAGTCAGAAAATCTTATGATGAAAACACTAATTTGATAGTTTTAATTGGAAATAGAGGTAATATTAATAAAAGCCAATTAATATCATACTGTAACTCATTATGCTCTTTAAATGTAAAAAAAGTTGTTATGTTTACATTTCCTTATAGTCAAGGTTTTTCACAGCTAGAAAATAAAATTAGACATAACTTAAACTTAACCTTAAGCACAATAGCTTATCATAATAGTCAGCAGATGCATTTAATTGACATCAACACATTGTTATACAAATTTAACTTGACTAAAGATAAATATTATCTGCCTAATTATCTTAAGCGACAAATAGCGGTATCGCTATCATTTTATTTTAAACAATTAGCCAACAATTTGGCTAGTATAACCTCTGCTTCTATTGAGCAGTTTAACTTTGATACTTCTAATGTAACTTTGGAATCTGTTCCAAATAATTCGATTCTTTTGAATCCAAATACTGACATGGTTAATTTAAATTACCATTAGAGACAACGGAGGCATACTCTAGCCCAGTATTGACAAGAGGAAGGCCTAAATGTTTAAAAATAGTACACCAGAATATCCAAGGCTTTTCTGCTGGCAAAGACCTAGAAATAAGTTTATTTTTAAATTGTGAAAATATTGATGTGTTATGTGTTACTGAACATTGGTTAAAAGAATATGAATTATTGTTAAATTTGGATAATTATAGTGTTGTAAGTTCATTTAATAGAAAAACTACAATAAGGGGGGGTTCTTTAATAATTTTACCTAATAACACACAATATAAAGAGCGAAAGGATATAGTATCCCTCTCTGTTGAACGAATTTGTGAGATATCATGCGTGGAACTTGAACAAATGATTATAATCTGTGTATATAGCCCCCCTGGAGCAAATTACACAGTCTTTGAGTCCACTATGGAGGATGTTTTGAAAATATGCTGTCGTAAGAATAAAAAAATTGTAGTTTGTGGAGATTTTAATATAGACATCTTAGATATTAAATTAGCACAACTCTCCGGTAAATTCCTTAATCTTTTTAAATCATTTAATTTGCTTCACACTTTTAATGAACCGACGCGAATTACGCCAACATCGGCCACTTGCTTAGATAACATCTTTTCCAACTGTAACTTAATTGAGAAATCGGTAATTAATATTATTAAATCCGACCACAGTGGACAACTAGCTTCTTTTGAGCACTATAATGTTACTCCTAAACGCGAAGTAATTTGCAGGCCAATACCGAAACGTGGTATTAATAAATTTAGAAATAATGTACAAGATAAAGTTCAATGTTTGCCAGCTTCTGCTGACGCTAATAACTCTTATCAATCATTATTTGATATTGTTGAAAAAGAATTTAGTAACAATTTTAAACAAAAGGTTATAAAGTGTAATGATCGTAAGAAGTTCAGTGACTGGGCCACACCTGGTATTTATAATAGTAGAAGAAAGTTATTTGAACTCTATGCACAAAAAACGACCTCCTGTGATCCTAGCTTCATTGAATATGTCAAGAAATATTCAAAAACATTTAGGAAAGTATGTGCTTTGGCAAAATCTAGGTATATTTCAAATAAAATTAAATCATCTGAAAATCAAATAAAAGCTACCTGGAGTATTATAAACCAAGAAACTGGCAAAACAAAAAGCAAAATTAATTCATTTAACTTAAAAATTAGTGATCAGACTTTTGAATCGGATATTGAGGTGGCTAGTGCTTTTGAAGGTTTCTTTGCTCGAATACCGTTAGAAACTACTAGCAGACTTAATTCTTGCCCCAACACCGCTGTCTCTCTTATGGAATCTAGTGTGAACAAGTGCCAGGAAACATTTAGTTTTAGCTATGTTACTACCGAAGATATTATTAAAGCATTCAAAGCAATAAATATTAAGAAAACAGAAGATCTCTGGGGCATATCTACAAGTATCATCAAATCAATAATTGATGTGATAGCTCCATCATTAGCAATAATTTTTAACCAATGTATAAGTGAAGGGGTCTTTCCTAATTTAATGAAGAATAGTAAAATTATTCCTCTGTTTAAAGCTGGTGACAAAAGTGACCCAGCAAATTTTAGACCTATATCCATACTACCAGCAATAAGTAAAATATTTGAGAAATTAATTTATGCTCAACTTTTAGAATATTTTAAATTAAATAGTATACTGCATGAGAAACAGTTTGGTTTTTCAAAAGGTAAAAGTACCACTGATGCTGGGGTTGCATTTCTAAAACATGTACTTGATGCCTGGGAGGACAAGCAGGATGTAATCGCTATTTTTTGTGACCTTTCCAAGGCATTCGATTGTGTTGATCACCAAACACTATTAAGGAAGTTAAAACATTATGGTGTTTCTGAAATGTCAGTAAGCCTTATGCATTCATATCTGTATGAAAGAACTCAGAAGGTAGTTATTAATAAAACTGAGTCTACCGGAGCTCCCATTACTATGGGCGTACCCCAAGGATCAATATTGGGCCCGCTGTTGTTTTTAATATACATAAATGACCTTCCTTACTACGCGAAGAATTTATGTGAGACGGTGCTATTTGCCGATGATACATCTCTAGTCTTTAAAGTAGATAGAGGTGATGACTGTTCTGACGAAGTAAATAGTGCTCTTTCAAAAGTGTCACATTGGTTTAATAGTAATAATTTATCATTAAACTCAAAGAAAACTAAGTGTTTAAAATTTTCGTTACCTAATGTAAGACAAGTTGATTTTCATATTAGACTAGACGGCGATACGGTCGAATTCATTAACAATACAAAATTTCTAGGTATTATATTAGACTCGCGACTACAATGGGATCCTCATATCGAAGCCTTGGCGAGTAGACTCAGTTCGGCTGCATTCGCAGTTAAGAAAATAAGGCTCTTAACCGATATTGAAACGGCTAGAATAGTCTATTTTAGTTATTTTCATAGTGTTATGTCCTACGGCCTTTTGTTGTGGGGCTCAGCCGCTAACATCCAAAGTATATTCGTGCTCCAAAAAAGGGCTATTCGCGCCATTTACAACCTCCGATCGAGAGATTCTTTAAGAGATCTATTTAAAGAAATAAACATTTTAACTGTTGCAGGACATTACATCTATGAAAATATAATTTATGTGAAAAAGTATTATAATACATTTGTAAAGCAGAGCGATATTCATCGCTTTAACACAAGAAATAAAGATAAACTTGTCGTTCCCAAGTTTAGGCTAGAAAAATCCAGAGCCTCATTTCTGGGGAAAAGCATAGCCTTTTTTAATAAAGTTCCACAGCATATAATTGAACTACCATTGCATAAATTTAAATGTTACATTAAAGAGTCGCTGATGAGCAAAGGATACTATAAAGTAGACGATTATTTGAATGACCGCAATGCATGGTCATGATGTAACACATAACATAATCACTGTTTAATATGATGTATTTTTATACTAAGCAATTGTTGTATTAGTAACGATATGTTTTTTTTTTTGTAAATGTCGTTACCTAACTAAGAAACGCTGGCAAGTTTCTTGCGCCCATTCTTCTTGTCAGTTAAAAAAGTCTTGAATGGGTGGTAGGAAAATATTGACGATTCATAAGTACATATTTATTATGTCTAAGTGAATAAAGAATATTTTTATCTTATCTTTATCTTTATGGGCATGATAGCCAAAGGTTACGGGTTCGAGTCTCATCTGAGACAAATTCGACAAGTTTGATATTTTTAAGAAAAACTGAAAATTGGCAGATGTTTAATTAAATGCTCATACTTAAAACATACTTCAGAAGTTGGCTTTTGCAAAAGCATTATTATTTAAAAAAATGTTACCTTTCGCGCCTGTTTGGCGCTTCTAACTTTGCAAATTACGCTGCTACGTTAGTAATATTATAGTACCTATTCTTTGACGCTACAGTCGCACCCGCCCGTGAAGTCACATGTCGGCAATATAAATCGAAACGGCTTAACACATTTCGAAACGCAAGATATAACATAAATCACGAATTTCATTGAGCAATCAATTCCTTTCTATTTTTTAAAATTAATATTAAGTCTAATACAAAAGACTTCAACGCAATCACTGCCTTCATAATTCATGATAATTTAAAAAAAATATAAGTTTAACAAGCTCTATATTATTTCGATATATTGAAAGTAATATTTAAGGACTTATCAAACAAAGAAAGACAGAAACAAGCCTTTCTTTTATCAAATAATGTATCGTCTATACAAGAGTAATGACGGAAAAGTAAAAGGAACTATTTATTTACTTGAATTGAACCCCGGACCTCTGAGGCTGAAACCTATGTCACGCCTCTGTGACGGTACACAGCACTAGACCACAACAGAGGCGGTTAAAACGTTACATGTCGACAACCGAACTTATCAGTTAGTTACACGATAAAGTTGCGGTCAAGGTCAAAATGTGAAGCTTTTTGCTGTCGATCGATACCAACAATACAATAATTTATTACTACTTAGTTTTCGTCGACAAAGTTAATAATATTCGCTATTAACGGATGTGGTTACATAAATATAATTGCTCGAACTCACTTGGAACCTTCGGCTTCTGGCGTACGGTATCCCATAGTACCGGTTCTGGCCAGACACGCTTTTCAGCCCTCGCACCTTGCCATAGCTCGTCTCCACTACATCCGTGTATATCGTGCCAAGTACTCTCACTATCACATCTAATATTAAGCACAACACAAACAACTTTAAAGTTCGTAACATTGTTTTTATTACAGTTTCATATTCAGGAGGAAAACGTTAAATGTTTCAGTGATGGTAGAGTGTTCCATGCATTTGGACACTACACTTTAAAACACTTGATTCACTTATCTAACTCACATTTCTGTATGAGAATAAAACACAACTCTGACCTTTTCATAACAAAATCAGGTCGATATTTGTACATATAAAAAAAACCTTTTACCAACAATTTAACTTTAAAAATCTTGAATTATCACAGTTAAGTTTTTCTTCTTCGTGTTTAACTAACTTGTAATATAATAAAACAATAAAGTTAATAGAAGCGAGCAGATCTCCGGAGCCAGGCCCGGCTAGTGTCGAAACGGCGCAGATAGCGTGTCACAACAACACTTGCGTTTGCGCAAACGACCACAGTGGGAGAAGTTAAAAACACTCTTGTTGTTAGCAATGAGGTTGCGAATAGAAAATTGGTCTTTTTTCTTAAAAGTAACTGTAATAGGTATTAGATCATAATCGATCTATGAGAAACACAATACAATAAATTCACCGGCACCGAAGCTTATTATTTAACTAGTGGCCGCCCACAGCTTCGCCCGCGTGGACTACACGACACGACGTCATCCCGGGGAATTAAATAAATTTGTAAGATAAATAACAGTTGCACATAACGACCACTCGGCGCACATACCGCACGAATTTCATCACGCAACTTACAATATAATACAGAATCTCCGACATACAACCATTGGACAGTTGTCCCCGGGCTAACAACACCTAGCCCGGAAGGAAGACATACCATCAGTCTTCCTTTGACCGTTGCGTCATACCTACAAAATTAAAAAAATAAATTAAAATTGTATCCATTTAACGTGTGATTATAAGTATACCTAGGTACATGTGATATAGTTAGTGAGTGAAGTGTGAGCGTAAGTGTGTGTTAATGTGTGAATATGTGTGTGTGTTTATGATTGTATATATTATCTCTGAGTGAGAGTCTGAGTATGGGCGCTTGTGCACTACACGGAATTTTACCGTCCGGAAAAAAAAACGGATGATTGGCTTGTGCACTTTTTCGTCTTTTTACTCGCACGTGCAGTGCAGTTTAGGGTTTGAAACATTGAAACTACACGAAATAAATAAATTCTTACTATTATAAGTAATTTATGATTAAAATACAATCATCCGTTTTCTTCCGGACGGTAAAATTCCGTGTAGTGCACAAGCACACTATGATTAATAAATTGCTGTTAACAGAATTTGGTTGTTTGTTTCGAGTGGGATTCGAACCTACCTATGATCAGTATAGCACTACGACTACGACATCGGCCAAAATCCTACTGTTTGGATGTTTGTATGTTTGTTACTCAATCACGCCAAAACGGCTGAACGGATTTGGCTGAAATTTGGGACACAGATACTTTGTAGCCTGGAGAGGAACATAGGCTACCTTTTATTCGGAAAAAATATCACATTCCCGCGAGATAATGTCGTGTAGTCCACGCGGGCGAAGCCGCGGGCGGAAAGCTAGTAATATTATAAATGTGAAAGTTTAGATGTTTGGATGTTTGTATGTTTGATACTCAATCACGCCAAAACGGCTGAATGGATTAAGCTGAAATTTGGGACAAAGACACTTTGTAGCCTGGAGAGGATCATAGGCTTCTTTTTATCCCGGAAAAATATCACATTCCCGCGGGATAACGTCGCGAATTCCACGCGGGCGAAGCCGCGGGCAGAAAGCTAGTATTATATAATCCATGTCTGACGCCATAACAACGATGTTTTGAGCATTGTTGATCCGGCAGCTAAAGATAAGATAGCCAGTCCCTCAGTGGTTGAGGATTCCGCGAGTAGTGCGCTTCCACCTTCAGCCTTCTCACCACTTAACATCAGGTGTGATGAAGGGTAAGTGCTACCCTGTTGTGAATAAAAAAGAAAAAAAATCGCCCCTCAGCAGCCATTAGACGAGGCGTTTGAGCAATACCTACACTACACTAATGTTACATGGCTGTGTCGTAGCTGGTTTCGAAAGATCAAATTATTATTCCAATATTGCCCCACCGATTTATAGCATTTGCTTAAGTTATAAAGATAAAAGCATTAAAGATTGTCGTTATATAAATTTTTTTTAATAAATAACTTTTTGTAGGAGTAGTTACCAAATATTCGTTACAAGTGCAATCCATCACCTGTGCTGGATTGCATACGGACAAACATCTCCTGAGGATGCCCCGGGTTGGGGCGAAACACGTGTAGAGTAGTGTGATCGGTGAAGGTGCAAGTTTTGTGATTATTTGCGGAAGAAAGCTACATATATTTATTTTTCACAATGGTTAGGGACTTCCGCCATGTGACGCCTGATTCAATCAAATAAATATTCGTTACATTTAAGATATTTAAGTTTTTGTTTTTTTTCTGTACTAAATGAATACTTTACTTGCTTACTTACTTTTCATCCCGGAAAAATATCACATTCCCGCGGGATAACGTCGTGTAGTCCACGCGGGGGAAGCTGTGGGCGGAAGGCTAGTACAGATATAAAATAATGTTGTATGTGTATCAGTAATTACGCATACACCTTTTCGAGTATCATGCTGACATCTTACGTGCGCGGAATCTGCAAATGCAGTTGATGAACATCAAAATAATGATAAGATTTATGTAACTGAAAAGAGCGTTATTTTGTTTGCGCGTACATTTTTTATAAAACTATACAAATACCTAAATAAAATTGGAGTGTCTGTTTGTAACATTAAAATAACCGTCTTTTACTACATGCATATGATTATATATACGTTACATATACCAAAATGATATGTTTTACAATTTTTGTCTGTCTGTCTGTTCGTCTGTCTGTCTGTATGTTCCAGCTAATCTCTGAAACGGCTGGACCGATTTTGACGGGACTTTCACTGGCAGATAGCTGATGTAATAAGGAGTAACTTAGGCTACTTTTTATCCCGGAAAAATATCACATTCCCTCAGGATAATTTATTATAAATGCGAAAGTTTGTGAGTATGGATTTATGGAAGTTTGTTACTCTTTCACGCAAAAACTACTGAACGGATCTGGATGAAATTTGCAAAAAAGATAGATTATAGGCTGGAATAAAACAAAGGGGAACTTTTTATCCCGATATTTCTACGGTATCGGAAACCACGCGGGTGAGACCGCGGGCGGCCGCTAGTAATAAATAAAAGACGATTCATTGTCTTCTGTTTGCCATATCTCTACATATAGCGCACCCTGCATGAAATTGCGTAGGAACACCTTTTTGAGTTTTTTCCTGTTTTTATGTTCCTTTCAAACGTTTCAATGAAATTGCGTAGGAACACCTTTTTGAGCTTTATCCTGTTTTTATGTTCCTTTCAAACGTTTCAAAATTATATTTACTTACTTCTAAAGAAATTGACTAACTTGGATGCACAAACAGTGAACACTAAGCTTAGTTAATGCAATTACTTAAAAAAAGATACATAAGTAGTATAAACAATTTACTGAGAAACAAAAGTCATCTTGTAAAGGTTTCAATAATAGTCATAATTCTCGTACTTAAATGTTTTTAAATGACCACTATGTACTCATTATGACACTGTTAAGCAAAATAACAAAATAAACGCGAAACATGACAGCATAGTAGAATTACATTTAACTAACTTAAATTCACTTATCTCTTGTTTCGAAGAAGAAAATTTTCGTATGAACATTAATAAATAAATTTACTCTCAAAGTTTCTGGTTTGTCAGCGACAAGCTCAGGGGAAATTCCATTTCTGTTAGTAGGCTGCACGTACAAGTTTGTTTGTTGATTGCAAAGTAATTTAGCGATCGAGTGGGTCTGGCTGGACCACTTCAACTGGCAACTTCACACACGCCTCACTTGCAAATACAGACTTACCCACTTGAAGGATTGAACCCAGGGCTGCCGAGTCACATACATAGTTTTTTTAGCGCAGTTTTTCTGTATTTTTTTTTATTCACAACGGGGTAGCACTTAAGGTCATAGCCCACTTATACCGCACCGCTCCCACCCAACCAAAGTATGAGCAGCCAAATACGGACTTAATATCGTTCCCTGCAGATGCACAATTTGTACCCCCACTGAGAATCAAACCCGGGACCTCTGGGTCTGAAATCGGTGGTATGACTAGACCACAGAGGCGGTTAAAAAAAGACTTACATGTCTCTCTTGAAGTATTATTTTCGTGATAGAGGATATTTGTGTATTTAATTTACGAAAATATAACCAAAAATATCATCAATGTTGTGGCTGGCGGGCGTGTAACGAGAAAACAGAAACGAAGTCTGCATCACAGACAATTATTTAATCAACAACTAAATAATTGAGATTTTAAATTATTTTTATGCAAAGTCAAAGTCAAAGTCAATAAATTTTTATTCATATAGATTAAATAAAATTAATGCTTATGAATTATGCGTTCACAATGCAATTTTGTAAGTCATAGTCATAGGAAAAATATGATAGTAATAAACCACGCGCCCTATAGGTAAGTAGGCGGGACACTGACCTACAGCGTAACAAGTGATAGCAAAATTCGACGAGTCGTGTAAACCTTTCGGTAGCTTAGTTGGTCAGAGCATCGGGTCGTATTCCCAGAGGCGCGGGTTCGAATCCCGCCTGAAAACTACTTATAGGGCTCGTGGTTTTTACTATCACATTTTTCCTATAACTAAATAATAAAATTGTCTGTGAGGCAGGCCTCAATGATAGCAAATTGTAGCACAGAGTCGTGTCGTAGTGCTACACATTTCGTAGCCGCTGTCGTAGTACGAGGGGTACACTGAAAGTTTTGCGTAACTCATTATTAATATTCTCTATTACATTTTAAACACTTTCATTCGGTCAAACCATTTTTGAAAACCTGAGGATCATTGGTCTGAGAAGGTCTGAGGGCATGTTTTTCACGCGCTGATTGAAAGCTATCCCGAACCGAGCGACCTTCACGATTTTCCTTATGGAGTGAAACACAGCTACGATCAAATTCTTCGTACCAACGTCTTAGAGTGCTCAAATGAGGTGCTTCCCTCCCAAAAGCATTTTGAAGACGAGCAGTGCAGCCTTGCGGAGACAGTGAACTTTTAAAGTCATAAAAAAACAAAGCCAAAAAAATCTTTTCGTAACTTGTGATACAAAACAATTGACAGGCGATTTTTTTTTAATCAATCATTGAGTTTCCTAAGTGTAAAAAAATATAACATTCGAAAATAAAACATTTAAGAGCGGCCAGGAGCGCAGAACTTTCAGTGTGCCCTATGTAGCGAGACGTGGCTGCACAGCCTGCAGTCGCAGCCCTGCGTAAGTTCGTCTGCGCCACGACAAAGCGAGATAAGTTCCGAATTAAAAGGCGGAGGAAGTCCGCTCCAATTTGCATGTTTGCCCAGTTTATAACAATTAGCCGCCGCGCGGGGTATTTTTCTTTATTACCCGGATTAAAGCCGAGCCCAGTCCGGTCTTCGTCGCACTCGCTAGCTCGGGGTAATTGCGTTTTATAAATGAATTGCTCGATGTCAGCTCAGCTCTGTATGCGCTTTTGTTTAGTCTGTGTAAATTCTAGGTAGGGTGAAGGTGCAACTGAAATTTGTTCCTGAAAATAAAGCAAATTAACGAAGCTGTAGTGCAAATAGATTACGGAATCTCCGGATTTTCCCTGAGTTCTGAAAGAAATTGAAAGATCTAAAGGAATATTTTCAACGCTAACTAGAATAACACAAGAAAAAAAGTAGGTACAAAATGATTGCCAAAATTAGCAGAATGATATTTTTGATCGTCAATGGCAAATAATAAATAATAAAAGTCACAGTTCAATGTACCTACCTGTCACAGGAAAATGTTGACTTAACTTTGAACATAATGTTACAAAGTTTTGTTATTTTGTAGTGTTTAGTTGTAGCAAAATATTTTTTATATATTTATATTTATCCGTCCGCGTTGAGCGGGAAAAACAAATATATTGAGGTGGACGGGAGCATAGCTTTTACTATGACGGGAGGGGCCGCGTCCGGCGGTTGCCGCGACCGGCGGGCGGACGGAATAGTACGTGTTCGCGCGTCCTGCGGATCCGCAGGTCGCCTCCGCGCCCCGCGGTCGCTCCAGTGTGGCCCACGACGGAATAGTACTTACGTGTTCGCGCGTCCTGCGGATCCGCAGGTCGCCTCCGCGCTCCGCGGTCGCTCCAGTGTGGCCCACGACGGAATAGTACGTGTTCGCGCATCCTGCGGATCCGCAGGTCGCCTCCGCGCCCCGCGGTCGCTCCAGTGTGGCCCACGACGGAATAGTACGTGTTCGCGCGTCCTGCGGATCCGCAGGTCGCCTCCGCGCCCCGCGGTCGCTCCAGTGTGGCCCACGACTAAGGTTACCAATAATAGATAAGATAAGATAAGATAAGATAAGATAAGATAAGATAAGATAAGATAAGATAAGATAAAAATATTCTTTATTCACTTAGACATAATAAATATGTACTTATGAATCGTCAATATTTTCCTACCACCCATTCAAGACTTTTTTAACTGACAAGAAGAATGGGCGCAAGAAACTTGCCAGCGTTTCTTAGTTAGGTAACGACATTTACAAAAAAAAACATATCGTTACTAATACAACAATTGCTTAGTATAAAAATACATCATATTAAACAGTGATTATGTTATGTGTTACATCATGACCATGCATTGCGGTCATTCAAATAATCGTCTACTTTATAGTATCCTTTGCTCATCAGCGACTCTTTAATGTAACATTTAAATTTATGCAATGGTAGTTCAATTATATGCTGTGGAACTTAATTAAAAAAGGCTATGCTTTTCCCCAGAAATGAGGCTCTGGATTTTTCTAGCCTAAACTTGGGAACGACAAGTTTATCTTTATTTCTTGTGTTAAAGCGATGAATATCGCTCTGCTTTACAAATGTATTATAATACTTTTTCACATAAATTATATTTTCATAGATGTAATGTCCTGCAACAGTTAAAATGTTTATTTCTTTAAATAGATCTCTTAAAGAATCTCTCGATCGGAGGTTGTAAATGGCGCGAATAGCCCTTTTTTGGAGCACGAATATACTTTGGATGTTAGCGGCTGAGCCCCACAACAAAAGGCCGTAGGACATAACACTATGAAAATAACTAAAATAGACTATTCTAGCCGTTTCAATATCGGTTAAGAGCCTTATTTTCTTAACTGCGAATGCAGCCGAACTGAGTCTACTCGCCAAGGCTTCGATATGAGGATCCCATTGTAGTCGCGAGTCTAATATAATACCTAGAAATTTTGTATTGTTAATGAATTCGACTGTATCGCCGTCTAGTCTAATATGAAAATCAACTTGTCTTACATTAGGTAACGAAAATTTTAAACACTTAGTTTTCTTTGAGTTTAATGATAAATTATTACTATTAAACCAATGTGACACTTTTGAAAGAGCACTATTTACTTCGTCAGAACAGTCATCACCTCTATCTACTTTAAAGACTAGAGATGTATCATCGGCAAATAGCACCGTCTCACATAAATTCTTCGCGTAGTAAGGAAGGTCATTTATGTATATTAAAAACAACAGCGGGCCCAATATTGATCCTTGGGGTACGCCCATAGTAATGGGAGCTCCGGTAGACGTGTGTTTACGAAAATTCGTCACGATCCTTTCACTTATCATTAATAATTCATAGCCCTACCCATTTAGACTGATTTCGATTATAAGTTTGGGTGTTCCCAGCTGAATGTTGTTCAGTTGATTATAACTATATCTAATTAGGGGTCCGCAGTAGCTGGCCGAAACGGGCTCCGCGATAAGGTTCCCGCAGATTAAATAACTTCGCCCGTTAACCGCCGTAAACGAATTAAACTAAAATAATTAAAGTCCGCCCAAATAACGTCATTTTATTCAAATGTATTGTTGGAAGGGTTCTGATGCTGACGAAGTTTGTCCGGAAGTAATGATCCCTAATGACTACGAAGGTTCGTTCCAGTCACCAATCTCGAGATGCAAATTGAGATATAAAGTCGTATTTCAAGCTGTTTGTTTACTATAATTTCTCTAAGAAATATTACTTGAGACTCTGCTGAAAGTTTAATGGTGTAAGCGTGTCGTAAGTTTTGAAATGTTAGGAGACATCATTTGCAATGAACAATCTTACTACTATACTATTCGACGAACGATTTGGCGCAGGGGTAGGCTACCCACCTTCTGCGCCAGTGGTTTGGGTTCGATTCCCGAACAAGACAAATATTTGTGTGCATGAACATGTCTATTTGTCTTGGTCTGGGTGTTAACTATGTATATTAAGTATGTATTTACAAACAAAAAGTATATATTTATCCGTTATCAAGTTTTCCATGATACAGTTTCTTAATGAAATTAACACGCGCTTAGATAATTGGTGTCAATGTAAGAAGTTATTTATTTACTATTATAAATGTAAAACTTCGGATCATCATGTCAGCCGAACGATGCCCACTGCTGAGCATAGGCCTCCCCCAAGGATTTCCACAACGATCGGTTCTGCGGTGCCCGCATCCAGCGGCTTCCCACGACAGATCGTTAGTCCACCGCCTGCCCACGGAACGTCGTCCGGTACGCGGTCGCCATTCGAGAACCTTTCCGCCCCATCGGTTCTCCGCGCTATGTGAAACTTTGGATAGATTTTTGATCGGAACTGAAAGAAATTTGGCACATTGATTGAGTCTGGATAGAACATAATATGCTACTTTTTATCCCAATATTCTTATGGCAACGGAAACGATGCGGGCGAAACCGCTGGGCGCTGTTAGTTTCCAGTAAAGTAATGAGATTCTTTGTAATATTCGAAATAAACTAAGGGCCTGGACAAGTGGCTTTCTATTACCGATATCGCCAGTAGAATAGAAAGGAAATGTATGTGATTGACATTAGCGATTGAAATGTCACGTGACCGCTAATGTCAATCCCATACATTTATACTCTGATAATTAAAAAACTTCCCACCTTACAGTTTCTTCGTGTTAAACCCTGAATCAGTAACCATGCTATTCTATTTAGTATTCCCGCCACAACTTCATTTGGTATTTCAAATTTATCATCAGTAGATGCCACTCATTGGCCACTGCACTCGCTAAATAACTTCATTTGATCATTATTCAAATAACGAGCTAACCGCGGTCGGCGTGAATGCGCATCGATCATAATCATCAAATATTCGATAAATTACCAACTTCACATGTAAATTCGCCAAACGGAATGTTTAATCTTTCCGGTTGGAGTTTATAAAGCCGCATCACGCTCGCTATTTGAGATAAATATTGTATAAATTACAGAAAAGTATTCCACCTAGGTATGTAAACTTTATAATGTATTATAGATAAGTACCTAATGTACATATAAGTACCTACATTATTTTTGCCCTTTCGCACAATCTAGGTCAACGTTTCTAACCTTTTTCAGTCCTTGGACCCCTAGAAAATCAAACACAATTTCAATACAAGGGAGTCCCCCTTAATAAAAAACACAGGAATTTTAGGACAATTTATTGTCGTGAGTAAGTACTGAAAAAAAAAACGTTTCTATAAAAATTCAAAATACTGTATTAATGTGAAGATATTTCAGATATGTTCAAAATCATCTGCGTTGAAAGGGTCTGCTATCCAGTTTTTATTTCTGTCGGGTTCTGGAAAATTATCCAGAAAAGAAGACGATCAAATGTCACCTATTCTATACAAATGTCCATAGATATTATAAAAAAATAAAACCGCCTTCTAAAAAACCACATCAAAAAAGTAAGAAATAATTCCTCACCAAATAAATAACGTAAGTACTTTGAAGTCGGGCGTGAAACATGTAATTTTTTTTGTTGTTTTTGTTAAAACCCGCCCGACTTCAAAGTACTTACGTTATTTATTTGGTGAGGAATTATTTCTTACTTTTTTGATGTGGTTTTTTAGAAGGCGGTTTTATTTTTTTATAAAAATAATTTTTATTTCACTCTTTTTAGTGCATCGTGCAGGCAATTTGCGTGTTTTCTAGTAAATAGGTATGTGATCAAACTCAAAACCTCCTTTTTCGAAGTCGGTTAAAATACCTTGAGGTATCCCCTTTTTAACAAAACAAGAATCATCTAAATCGGATTATAAACAAAGGAGTTATGCCTAAAGATACGTATTAAATTCACATAAAGTGGTAACGAAAACGACAGTATTTTCAAGATTTCCTGAAAACTACTGAACCGATTTCAAAATTTCAAAAAATGGGACCAACTTGGAAACCAACCTGATGTAATAACGTTTGAACCATTTCAATCGGTTCAGCCGTCTTCGAGTAATCGGTGGACATACACAAAAAAAAAAAAAAAAATCATACATACAGACGAATAGAGAACCTCCTCCTTTTCGATTAGAAGTCGGTTAAAAACGGCGGACCCCCATACACATATCTCCGGCGACCGCCCGCGTAGTTACTTTGTGCACATACTCAAGAAACACTGCTCTAGGTAGTACATATAATTTTTACATAATTTATTTTGAAATTTGTCTTTATGCTTATCTAGCCTTCCGCCCGCGGCTTCGCTCGCGTGGACTGCACGACGTTATCAAGCGAGAATGTGATGTTTTTCCGGGATAAAAGTAGAGCTCCCAAAGTCCCAAACTATTCCCACACCAAAAATCACATCGATCCGTTGCTCCGTTTTGACGTGAAAGACGGACAAACGACCAAATACACTATTAGTTTGGATATAACAAGAACCACTAGGTAATCAATGTTAGCCAGTATGTTAGCAAGTTCAATGATGTTTGCAGAGTTTCAGAAGTGCCTTTTAGCCTGTTAGAATAATATTCAAGATACATCATAGTCTGAAATTCGGCTTTTTATTTTGATATCATAATCTTGATCATACGTTTGATATTAGAAGACTTAGATTTGCAGCGTGATGTTAAGTAGGTAACTACTAGGCTTTGCCTTAATAGCAATGAGAACAAGACTGTGGCAAGAATGCTTGGTAATAATGAAGAAAGAAAAAAATTAAAAACATCTCGTGCACCTCGTGCTTTGGAAGGCACGTTAAGCCGTTGGTCTCAGCAGCACTTGCAGTCGTTAATAACCCACCAATCCACCCACCATTCTCCTTATCCATCCATAAGGAAGGCCAGTGTCCCAGTAGTGGGGACATTAAATGGCTGATGATGATGATGAATGAAGAACGAAGACATTCCCATTTTACGTTAGTAACTTATAGTATAACCACAAAAGCAGCAAAATTCTCGTCAGTTTGCTATGTCAGTACTCCGAAAGCTCGCGATCTATTACAATAGGCTGCGCGACAATTCAAGCCGTGAAATCGCTAATTAGTATAATTAGCGCACGCAAGCTCATCGTAGTCTGGTTACTTAGCCCACTGTGTGTCTTACTCGTGAGCTCGGCTCGTATTGGAGTTAAGGCTGTTTTACGCTGGAGCAACCACGCCACAAGCCACAAGGCCGCAAGCTACAAAATTTAAAATGTCGCACTTTGTGGCAAGAGTCGTGCGGCATGGCAACACCTTGCGTCATGTGGTAGACTGTGCAGCTTGTATCCAAACACGGTGGATTCCATGCGATATTTTTGACATAGGCTGCCGCATGCCGCTGATGTTGGATATGTAGCATACCACGAGATGACGTACGCCACAATATGTAGGATGCGGCAATGTTGCACAGTGTTGCTTCGGCGTAAATGAGCCTTAAGGATCAGCCGGGAGCATTGTTCTAACATAATTTAACTCGCATGACAGCCAGATTCGCAGAACTTGCTCTGGTACTGACTACTCTCAAATAGCTTTGGAGTTGAATATGTACTTACGTTAGGGCAGTACGAGTCCAATGAACGTTAAGTTGTCTTAGTTATGTCACCACAGCTCAGTGCTCGGGTTAAGTGTTAATAATAAATGTCGTTATACCTACTTAGTTGCTACAAAACCCAAATACTAAATCTCAAAATACGTTATACTGTGAGAGTCACTCGGTAAATGATTAATAGCCGTCTTCGATGCCTTCTCTATTGGCCTATTACTTACTACGTTTCACACGAGCAATGAATGAAAAATCTGATTTGAAAGTTTACAAACAGAGATAAGATAAGATAAAGATAAAAATATTCTTTATTCACTTAGACATAATAAATATGTACTTATGAATCGTCAATATTTTCCTACCACCCATTCAAGACTTTTTTAACTGACAAGAAGAATGGGCGCAAGAAACTTGCCAGCGTTTCTTAGTTAGGTAACGACATTAACAAAAAAAAAAATGTCGTTACTAATACAACAATTGCTTAGTATAAAAATACATCATATTAAACAGTGATAATGTTAGAGTTTTTTTATCCTCAAGGTTTTGCACGGGAGTTTAAGCTGTAGTTTCCGTTTCGTGGGTTAGGCTCCCGGTGTGTAACGCCCCCGTGGTGGAGGCACCCGATTTTATACATACGGCTGGCTATTATACAGCCGAAATCGGATGCCTCCACCACGGGGGCGTCACACATTGGGGGCCTAACCCACGAACCCGTAGTTTCTAATGAATGCTCGAACCAATTGTTAAGGTCTTGCTATTTTAAAAGGTGTGACAATTGAACACGTCGTCCCCAGTACCTTTGTGCCCGATACACGATAATATTAATACCGTTGGCAGTAAATCAAATTAGCAACATCTCCGAATGGTTATTTGCGTTAATTACCGGTCTGATTAGCCGCAAGTCCCGACTGCGACTAATGAAGTACCTACCTAACTAAATATACAGTAATGATCCAAATACATTGTATTACGTACTATGTTTACTTGGTGATATTGTTCAATTAATAAGGACGAAGATACTAGATACTAGCATGTGCTAGTACCTAAGCTTCATTGGCAGGATAAAGATACATACATACGAAATATGGAAAATTATGTGATTACCTTTACCATTCGCCTGTAAAATGCTTTTTATAGTTGTTAATATTGCTGACAGCTTTATTTAAATGATGACTCTACTAAATTGACTTTAATTTTGTCGACAATTTAATCAAAGTATCTATTTTTGGTTTGCTCGTGTTGGAGTGGGGTTTTCCCTGCCTACTGATGTCTGATGGTCCGATACCGGGTATGTATGTACAGTACTGTAGCCCAAGCATGAAAAACTGGCGTTATGATAATCGTTTCGTAAGCTATACCACCCCTCAAAAGCTGTCAAATATCTTTAGGCCGCTGTACACATTGGGCCAAGTAATGGGCCAACGTGTAGAGGGTTACTTGGTGGTATGTTGGTAGTTTGGTCACTCACCACCAAGTAGCCCTCTACACGTTGGCCCAATATACTGGTCCAATACTTGGCCCAATGTGTGCAGCGGGCTTTTTGAATTTTAGTTCCTACGACTAGAGGCGCTGCTCTGGTTTTCATAAAATACTTACATTTTCAAATCTGTGATGTAGCACAGAGTCATGTCGTAGTTCTACGCATTCGTAGCCGCTGTCGTAGTCGCAGCGAGAAATGGCTGCATTTCTCACGACCATTACAATAACGATAGTTTTTCGTGCTTGGGGTTGAGGTACTAATTACTGACCGTTTTGGTTCGGTCCACCCTAACTAAGTAACGCAAGTGATAATACAAGAAAACCATACTTACCGTATCAACCGGATAACCAAACTTTGTTAACAAATCAATGTCATCACATCGATTGATCAGTTGCAGCCTGCCTAATATTGATTACATTTCAATTGTAATAGTTGGTATGATTAAATGCAGTTTATTTACAACTAACTTTATAACTCATAGACTTTTGGCCGTTTTCACCAAAACTTATGAATCGCCTAAGTCTTTGCTTTGCTCAGGTGCCCAGTTAACTTGTTCGGGTAATAGTTATATTACCCGAACAAGTTAACTGGGCACCCGAGTGTAAGCGCCGTTTTTTAGCCAGGTGCCGAGTTAACTTGTTCGGATAGTAGTTAAGCATAGACTTAGGCGATTCCACAGTTCTGTGGGCGATTCATATATTTTTGTGAAAACGGCCATTAGTCCCGTATTCTAGAACTTCACTTAAGTGGACTCTTCTCAAGTACAGTTAGAAAAGGATGCAAATACATGCAACGAATACATTTATCCCTTGCTAACTATACTTAACCGCGAACCGGACGAACGTTCCGTGGGCAGACCCCCTACAAGGTGGACCGACGATCTGGTCAAGGTCGCGGGAAGCCGCTGGATGCGGGACCGATCGTTGTGGAGATCCTTGGGGGAGGCCTATGCCCAGCAGTGGGCGTCGTACGGCTGAAATGATGAACTATACTTGAGAAGATATCTGTCGTTCTAGAATACGGGCCTTAATACTCTTATCAAAATTAATACCGTCCTTACAACGCCAATATAAAACCAAAGACTACCGATACGATCTCGATTCTGCACCCAACTTTGTTTAACTAAGAAACTCCCATGCCCTAAACATGCCCCATACACCCCAACGATAGGCCCGGCCGTAACGTACGTAACGCGATAGGGTTGCGAGTTAACGCACTTATCATATTGTAATATTTAAGGGTTGCCGCCATTAGCTGCAGGTAGATAACGTGAGTAATGTGGGTCTAACCGGAACATTTTTGCACATGGCCGCAAAATATTGGACGGCCCAAGCATTCGGAGTAAGCGATAGTCCTTATCATGTGGCAGGTGCGATGTACTCGTATAGTTATTAAATATGAATTACCAAAAGAAACATCTTTCTGTGTTCTGTGCTAATTTTAATTACTGATGTATACTAATATTATAAAGAGGAAAGATTTGATTGTTTGTTTGTTTGCATCGAATAGGCTCCAGAACTTCTGGACCGATTTAAAAAAAAACGTTGACCATAAAGAAAGCTACATTCATCCCGAGAGTATTTTATCCCGATATTCCCACGGGAACGGGTGCCACGCGGGAAAAACCGTTACGATCCGCTAGTGCGAAATACAGAGAAGAAACTTTCATAAAGGCCTAGCGTGCGCTCCAAGAGTCAATTTTGTTGTCTCTCATTCGCCACAGCGCGTGTTGCTGTCTCGCTTATAATAATTAGTGATATGTGAAAGGGACGCGACCAAATCACTTTGACTGTCAGTACAGAGTCGACATAATTTCTCGTGGTGTGCATGCTACAAATATTGGTTGGTTAACCAAATGTGTAGTATCAAGAACATTTATCTGCTTCAAAAGGCACTTTAAACATATACCTACAGTGAAAGCATTTGCATATCTTTCTAAGCCCGCATATTCTATGGAATAGTTAATTTTTCTCAGGATGTTTCTATGCCTAGGAAAGCATAGCAGTGGAGACAAAACATTGATGATAGTACTCTAACCTGGATATTAGGCTGCATTGCGGAAGATTGTAAACCAATTGTGGGGCTCTATGTAAACTCAAAAGTGCCTCTATTTCAAACCACGACCCCGAGTGTAAGTTTAAAGTCAATGAGCAAAAGTTGCAGTCGCGGTCGCGTAGAGAATTCTTTTTTTATCCACAACGGGATAGCACTTAGCCTTTATCACACCTGATAGTAAGATGGTAATAAGGCTGAAAGGTGGAAGCCCACTACTCCCGGAATCCTCATCCACTGAGGAACAGCCAGTTGCTGTCGGACCTGCCGGAACACAACAATGCTAAAAACATCGTTGTTGTGGCGTCTGACTTAGATAAGATGGTGGTAGCTAGCCGGGAAGACTTAGAACAAGTCCTACCACCAACCAAATTGAATACAATATGTTCCACTGGGAATCAAAACCCGGGACCTCTGGGTCTGATACCGATGGAGTGTACCACTAGACCACAGAAGCGGTTAAAATTTTATTGAAGATCTTATTTCTTTACTGCTAGGGTGTAATTTGATTGATTATTAGGTCTTTTCCGATTTCGTGCCCCCTCTAGAATCCCCAGAGGGAAAATAACGCCTTTATGTCCTCCTTTGAGTAGAACAGTGTTTGGTCAAAATTCCCCTGTGTTTAGGCTTTGTAAAACTTTAAACTCTTGCAGTGATATGGTAGATATACATACTGACTCCTTTGCAGAATTTATCTACAAAACTTGTTTGCAATATTTGAGTAAGATTTCTTTAGGTTAATTTTTAGTTTGTAAGATTGTTTCATCATCATCAGCCATTTAATGTCCCCACTGCTGGGGCACTGGCCTTCCTTATGGATGAATAAGGAGAATGAGCCATGACCCACCACGCGGGCTTAGTGCGGATTGGTGGGTATTAACGACTGCAAGTGCAGCCGGGACCAACGGCTTAACGTGCCTTCCAAAGCACGGAGGAGCTCAAGATGAAAAGTTTTTGGTCACCCATCCCGTGACCGACCATTGCGAACGTTGCTTAACCTCAACGATCGCAGGCCGAGCGCGCTATCCACTGCGCCACGGGCTCCTCTATGATTGTTTATTAGGTGCTTATTGTACAAATGAATTATAGCATGTTGTGCTAACCTGTAAGTATCTGTTACAAATTACAATTAGGTCATAAGCTAAGATAAGAATGTTTTTTTATATTAATCATATCATTGTAAACAGATGTTGGTTGGTCTTATAAATAAAAAACAAAAAAAATAATGTCTTTAATTTATTTAACTGTCAAAATTTTACTCATACACTATTATAGCATTATATTAACTAACTTACACTCGGCCCTCTGGCCATATTGACATAAATCGCTGCCTCCTGTGGCTCAGGCCGCCGGGCGGGTCCAGCGGCTACCAGCCAGATTTGTGCCGGTCGCCCGGTTATTGTCGCCGCGCCCGCCCACTTTTTAGTTTATCTACGGAAGGGTTAACTCTTTAGGGCCAGATCCATCTCTACTATTGACGCTACCCGACTCTCCCTGATAAACGTAAAACGCTATGTTTATTTGCCAAATGCGAGGACCTAACCGCTCTGTCAGTATATTAACGTAACTTATTCTATGTGCAGTGTGCCGGAAGACTAACATGTATTTACGTTATTTAAGGCGCTACTCGGAAAAATATGGACTTTTTGATTTAAAACTATAGGACGGTTACAGTTGTTACAAATCTGGTAATAAGATATATATTTCTTCATACCTTTATCTAGAATCGTATAGTTTCAAAAACACGATTTTATGATTTTGCCTCGACACTTTTTCTTTTCGAAAAGACCTCTAAAAAATAAGAAAAGTGAAGATTATTCTTAAATGGGGTAACTTAGACTATTGGAAATTGGTTTAATTAGTGGACACCAATAATATTGAGGATCGTATAGAAGCATTTTTTTTTAAATCACTGTAGTTTTATAATACGATTTTGTGTTTTTTTTTGCCTAATCTGCAAAATCGGTCTCGCTCCCGCGCGCGTCGTTTTCTCATTGCTATCTCGCTTCAGCACATTTTTTCCGAGTATCGCCTTAAACGGACATTAGTAGTCGAATGGTTAGTCGGGTGTGCATAATCTGTGGTCGGGTGCTGTTTCGTAGTTAGCTCTGTCATTGCTTGGCTAAAATATAAATGGGAAGACTTTCGTAATTGTATACCTAGGTTGGTTGGTAGTAATGAGTAAAGGTTTGTATGTGCATAGATCTGTGCTAGGGAGCATGCTCTATGCATCCTTTCGCACCGACCAAAACCTGTAGCATTGTACTATGCGAGCCAAATAAGAATAGGACTGTCAAAACGGCCATATTTGTTTGCGTTTCGCTTCCACTTAAGGGTGTAGGATGTGCAAGAAAAGGAACAAAGATCAAGAATGCCGTTTGACAGTCCTATTCTTATTTGGCACGCATATTATACCTGTACTTATTTTGTTTGCTGGTTTAAATATGAATTATGTACGGAGGAGATTAAAACTCTTAAAGCTTAGTATTCTCGACTTCTTGGAAGCCTCCAGGCTAAAAGAGGGTGGCGAGTCACAATAGATCTTTTAGGTCGCTTGTCTGGTAGAAGCCATTGTGAAGCGATAAGGCTGCCTATTTACAACTTTTCTTTTGTTTTTATACGTGTATTGTATGATTGTATACAGGGCATCCCAAAACTATGCCACATGGAGGGAAAGTACCTTAAATCCCGAAGATATACAATTTTACTGAAAGAAAACTTCATTTTTATTTTAAAAATAAAACGAACTGCATTCAAAGAATTTTAAATAATCGCCTGTATGAACTGGGAATCGATCCTACTGAAAATAATAAAATAAATTAAATTATTGTACCGATCGAAAGGCTCGATTATACCTAAGCATTTCTTCTAAGTAACATAGCCTTTTTAAAAAAAAGGAAGACTATGAAATTAACATTTAATGTTGAATAACAAGTTTGTGCAGCGTTATGGATAGCCTTTTCTGTGACTGTCGTGCTCAACACTGTAACATTTCAATGTATTACTAATGACAGAAGATTGAAGCAATTTATACCTAATTTCCCTATCATAAGTGTTTGATAAAGTTATAATGTGTTAAGTAACACCACCTCGAGTGGTTTAAAAATGTTTGAATAATTTGGCGCGGTCTATTCCACCTTGTGGCATAATCGTGGGACGCCCCCAGGGCGTCCAATGACTTTGCCTGCCACATGGTGGCAATACCGCAATAAATACTAAAGATAGTAAATTTTATTGAAATAGGTTTTTTTTATAAAAATACGAACTGCATTAAAAGATTTATTTAATAATAGCATGTCCAAACCGAGAATCGAACCCGACCGAAATTAGGTATAATTACTCCAATCTTCACTCTGTGATTTTATCTGTGTGGAAGCACGACAGTCACAGAAAAGGCTATCCATAACGCTGCACAAAATTGTTATTCAACATTAAATGTTAAATTTCGTAGTCTTCCTTTTATTTAAGATGCTATGCTACTTAGAAAAAATGCTTAAGTATAATCGAGCCTTTCGATCGGTATAATAAAATAAAAGAAATATTTTTGTTTTTACATTCAGCGGGTTCGATTCCCTTCAGACAGGCGATTATTCAAATGTCTGTGAATGCAGTTCGTTTTCTTATAAAAATAAAAACGAAGTCTCCTTTCAGCAAAATTTTATATCTTCAGTGTTTAAGGTACTTTCCCTCAATGTGGCATAGTTTTGGGACGCCCTGTATATTTATGTGTTCTTTCCTAGTTAATATGGTATTTTTTTTATCCACAACGGTGTAGCACTTAGCCTTCATCACACCTGATGTTAAGTGGTGATAAGGCTAAAGGTGGAAGCGCACTACTCCCGGGATCCTCAATCACTGAGGAGCTGGCCGCCTCTTATCGCCAACTGCCGAAACACAATAATGCTGAAATCATATTGTTATGGCGACAGACTTAGATAAAATGGTGGTAGCTAGCCAGGCGGACTAAGAACAAGTCCTACCACCAACCAAACTGAGTACAATATGTACCCCCACTGGGAATCGAACCCGGGATCTCTTGGTCTGAGATCGGTGGTGTGAAGTAAGGTAATAAAAGATATCATCGCATACGGTGAAGCGGACATAATGAAGTCTTAAGAACCTCTAAGGACATGACATGGCACATAAATATAAAAATTAATAAATCATACTTTCTAATTTCATTTTCGTACAAATCTCAACAAAAAGGCTTCCAAGAATTCAACCCAAAAAATGCGACAATCACAGTTTTTCTTTTACAAACTTATCTATAACCGATCGCAAAACTAGATTCGTGGAAGTTTGGCGAACGTAACAAGTTTTTTACTTGTCCAAAATGTTCGTTATCCCCTTTTGGCCGCGGGCGAGGTTGGGACCTCTGGAAGAACGTTACAGGACTTGGTAAATATAAAATGGCCGACTTTCAATATTACAATCGACTTTGGGAAGGAAATGTCTAAATCAGATCAGAATTGGGATTACACTTGAAATTGATTTTAAGGGAGGAATGTTTTTGGAGGTTTGTGTGTTTTTTTGAAGTGAAAACTTCTTTAGCGACGTTCTGCACTTTTTGTGATGGGTTAAAAAATTTAAACTCGCGTCAGGATCACGTGAAAAAAGAAAAAAGTTAGTTCCAAAAAACTCAACAGATGGCGTTCATCAGACATGGGTCTGCTTTTTTTTATTTTCTGGCAAGGAGTCTACGTTAAGACGGTCAATTTAAAAAAAAACACTTGCAGCAGGAAAAAAAACATTTGCAGGACTGAAAAGGCTTATCTACAACTCGCGGTATGGTCGGTATGGTATTGCAACGCAAAACAAGAGGAATATAATTATTTGGCATTTCTTTTCTTCCGTCAACGTCAACTTTTTTTTGGCCTTGCACCTTCTTGCACAACTTTGAAATACAAGTGTAGGTCAGATCAGATGAGATACATGTCTGGTCAGCGCCATCTATCGAGCTAATAAATAAACCTTTTTTTTATTTGCTGGCAGAAAATCTCTCACGTGACGATCAAAAAACTGTTACAATGTCATTAGAATACCTATGAAGGCAAATTTTGCTAACGTTTTCAATGTTGTAATAGCCCAGGTTAGAAAACGGGCAATTTTAGGACCGCTACCAATAAATTTACTTTAAGTATATTTGAAAATGTTAATAAATATGAATTAATATCAAAGCGATGACATAATTAATTTCATTCCAAGAACCCTTACGGGAAACCCCCATCAGGCCGCCTATTGCTTCTGATCACAGGGACTTATGTCCTCTTAGCACGGAAGTGTTTCTTTCCCGCTATCCCGAGGGAACTATCATATTTTAAGGTCAATTATAAGGGATCAGAGTAGATCCGACCATACATTTCGCTTGGATTAAGGAGCTATGTTTGAAATTGCAAGTTTTGGTTATTTAGTTATATCGCCGTCGCTTTTTGGTGAATTGGAAAATTACTTAATGTATTCATTACATACGGGAGTTTTAAGTAATAAACTTTTAGATTATCAAATTATAAAGAAGTATTCTGTATATGATATTATATTTCAAAGTAATGATTGTTATGTATTGTGAGCAGGATATATAGACAAATTTTGGCTGTGTAAAATTCATACACTAGATCAATATAAAAAAAGCCACCAACATATTATCTTATTCCCATAAAGAAATGCCCAGACTGAAAAAGATTAAGTTATGGGCGGCAACTTTTAAAAATAAATTTAGTTAATATTCATAAAAAATTTATTCATTAAATTAATTCAATAATATTCAACCCAGCCGTATATAATTATATAGGTATGAATTTAATACGACCACACCGCCTCGAAAATACATACGTAGATTACGTATGTTTTCGAGGCGGTGGTGGTCGTATACTAACTATGTAAACATTTCTCAGTCGATCTTCTTTCGAGTATATTCGAGATGCCAACTTATAAAAGTTTAGGTACCTACTTGTATCCGAGGTAGCGGCTTCATATTAAATTAGATATGTTACTTTGTTAATTTGATTCTATGCGAGGTACTTGTTATTTACTCTGTTAGTGTAATACCAGATGACTTATGGAAGTTAGACGTGGTCTTTTACTATGGGTCTCATAAGAAGGCTTAAGCTAGGTCACCCAGCGAGCAATGGAGAGGGCGATGCTTGGTATTTCCCTGCTCGATCGTATCAGAAATGATGAGGTCCGCAGGAGAACTAAGACGACCGACATCGCTCGAAGGATTATTCAGTTGAAGTGGCAGTAGGCGGGACATATAGCGCGGAGAACCGATGGAAAGGTTCTCGAATGGCGACCGCGAACTGGACGATGTTCCGTGGGCAGGCTCCTACAAGGTGGACCAGCGACGATCTGGTGGCGGTCGCGGTGCGCCGCTGGATGCGGGCAGCGTAGGACCGATATTTGTGGAGATCCTTGAGGGAGACTTATGCCCAGCAGTGGGCGTGTCGTACGGCTAAAATGATGATGATGACTCTGTTAGTTACTTATTTTCAGACATCACTCCGACCGTACCATTTGATTTTTTTTATACACAACGTGGTAGCACTTAGCCTTCATCACACCTGAAGTATCCTGAATCACTGAGGAACTGGCTATCTTATCCCTAACTGCCGGAACAAAGTAATGCTGAAAACATATTTTTATGGCGTCATACTTAGATAAAATGGTGGTAGCTAGCCAGGCGGACTAAGAACAAGTCCTACCACCAACCGAACTGAATACAATACGGACGCCCACTGGGAGTCGAACCCGGGACCTCTGTGTCTGTAACCGGTGGTGTGCTAGACCACAGAGGCGGTTAAAATTAAGGGCGTCGATGAAAACGCTTCCTCCATAACCGCCGTACACCGTTAATCACGGCACGAGATTTGCATCCATAGGTCGCGTCGCCGTAACATGGCGGTGCGGCGCGCCGATAACGCGGATTACGGTAAATACTACGGATTAAAGCCGTTGCCGACGGATTTACTGCGCGCCACGGATTTCTGGACGCGTTTTACGGATTTTTACGACCCCCGGACAGTGAGGTTAATCTTTATTGCGAAATGCATGTTGTGTGCATTAAACTTTGGTTTGCTTTTGTCAGATTTTGACGCCTTTGTTAAGTGTAAGCTGTTTTTTTACATAAAGCCGTAGGTACCCATATTTAGTAATATCAAAACTAGTTTACTATACTGAACATTTTAGTTAAAAATACAAAATGGGCGATTGTGAATAATCTACTTATTGTCGCAACAAATAATTGTCTAGCAGAAAAAAATACCAACTTCCCCCGAATTTCTCAAAGGAGATTCATGTTTTATGAGTTTGATAAAAAATTGATTTACCTATCTGATAAACAATATCTTATTCAGTTTCCCGTATTATTAATGCATTTTTTCACCCACACACAGCGGGGTAACACTAACTGCCGGTTTTACGAATTCGTAAAAAGTAACTGAATTTTGCTGTCAAAACTGTCAAATCCTATACATTTTTAAACCATAAACCCTGTAAAAGTAAAAGTATAATGTAAAAAAAAAAACTTGGCGCAACCGGCGGTGTCTTCATCACACCTGATGTTAAGTGGTGATAAGGCTAAAGGTAGAAGTGCATTACTCCCGGTATCCTCAATCACTGTGATCCGGCAGTTAGAGACAAGATAGCCAGTATCTTGTCTCTAACTGCCGGATCACAATAATGCTGATAGCATCTTTGTTATTGTTTAACAATACTTGCAGACCCATGGTCAGATGTATTCGAAGACCTAATTTTTATGTTTCTGCATCATCGTCTTCCTTCTTAGTATTAGGTTAAGAATTGGTGTATTTTTAAGGCATTGTAAGGTTAGGGTATGATGAGGCTGTCATACCTAAAACAGGTAAAAGCCTCTAAATAAATATAGATAAAAAAAAACATTGTTATTGCGTCAGACTAAGATAAGATGGTGGTAGCTAGCCAAAGCTGCGGAGCTGTGTAAAAATAAATTACTAACTGATTCATAATATAATAATCTGTCCTCTAAAAATAGAGTTGCGGTCATAACGATGACTTTAAAGTGCAAAGTCTTTACACCGCCAATCTGGTAATCATCAACGGACTTTGTACTCGAGATAATTATGGCTACGACTTTGCTCTCGAAGCCGATAAACGGGAATTAGCTACTTAACTGGACGAAAATATGATTTTTTTACAGACTTAAATGCTTAGCTCAAAGAGGCTTTCTTGCAACATTTTTATTGAAACTGTAAAAATAATGTTTAATATTCAAGCAGTTAAAGCTATCACATAATTTGTTATGCTTTCTCAAATATCCATAGAGGATACCTCCATTAGTTCGCTTATAGCTGAGTCGCTTATTTATCACTTACCTACTATATTTTTTACGATTTCACGTCTGTTTTGATGAAAATAGTCGTTTTAAGTGATTTGTTCTATAGTCGGTAAGTGCAACCTACCTACCCTCTACCTATTTTGCAATTTGTCCTTCTACACATTTTTTTCTAAATTTTATTTTACCACTGCTAAAGTTAACGAAGAAACTTATTTTTGCGATTTTACAGTTGCTTCTGTAGAAAAATCTGTCCTTTAACTATGAGTTCTTTATATGGCTCTGAGGTTCATAGTAAACATGCAATGACATACATATACCTACTATACCTATGTATATTTACTTATGTAATACCTTCTATGAGCGAATGCAGAACCCCATTAAGCTGTTTGCCATTAGTTACCTATTAGTGATGCTAATTGCTTAAGTCAGTTGTATAATGGAAATTAGGATCCAGTATAATTCGATGTTGTAGTGACGAAATTGAATATTGATAGCAAACACACAAATGAAATATTTCATGTCTCTGTTGACAATATAATGTCTATTTTGTGCTTAGTTTAGTAGACAGGATTTTTCTTTAATCAGTGCACAAATTTTTAAGATCGACTCAGAATCGGTAAGTGAACAACTTTCTCCTAGAAACATGGGTCGAATACGACAAATTTTTTTGGACTTCCCATACTAAATCGATCACGTGATCAGTCCGATTTGTATGAACAGTCTAATTTTTTTGTAATATTTCGACCTATGTTTCTAGGAGAAAGTTGTTCACTTACAGATTCTAAGTCGATCTTAAAAATTTGTGCACTGATAAAAAATTTACCCTGTATATTTTTTCTCGTGGTGCTACTCATAAAGTTTTCAACTGTATATTATTATGTTAACTTAATAAACTTTTAATGCGAAATTAGATTAAATTACCTAAGTATATTTTAGGTTGTAAACTGAAAACTAAGTTTTAAAATTACAATACTTACAGCAAAATTAAAATTAAAGACTAGATCAAATCAAAATCCTACAGCAACAGCAATACACTTCAATGCGTCCTCCTATAATTGGATAGAATTTTCTTCCAGAGCTCGTAGGACCGTTTCTTCGGCCGCGGGATCATTTCCAACTTTGTGTCGATGCGCAGGACTTGACGGTCCTCGTCCTCCTTTGTGACAGGGGTCCAGCGCACGCGCTTATGGTCACTGGGGGCCGGCGTGGGGTCCCTGGGATGCAAAGATTTATGTCAAACTATGGCCAAGCTGCGTCTATGTCTGGGAAAACAAGTGTCGCAATGGGAATTTATGTATTTATTTATTTATTTTGTATTTTTTAAAAAAAGTACAGCCACATAATACATATTTTACAATATAAAAAAGCATGCATGCATGCATTGCACGTGGAAAAGTTCTGATATGTATTAACATTACGGCGTACATAACATTCTAATTCTGAATGACTTACAAAATTAAATATAAGTAGCTATAAACTTAATAATAATAAAAAACACTAGGAACATTGTAGTTGTAGCAGTGACAATGAACATTGCCTTGTGATCAACATTATTTCTTAAATCTAATAAATAACTAACTAAGAGTAAAATGAATTCCATAACTTGGGTGTAGTTATGGAATTCCTAAGTAGTTTGTATTAAGCTACTTTTTTTTAAGCGACGCGATGATAGTCGTAAATATACCTATTTCTATTAGCATTGTTTTTGATTGTGTATACCTATTATACAAAAACACTAACTCTAATTAGTAAAGATAACAGAAATAAAAAGAAACAAAAAAAATAAAAAATAAACTCTTTCATACATTTTTGGAAAAGTTAAATAAAGAAGAAACCACGGTATAAAACTTTTATAACTTCAAAGATGGTTATGACTTTTTTACTTTTGACGCCAGAATCCAGATTCTAGCAAATAATAAAAATAAGTCTTACCCGTATTTAGCAAAATTGGTCCACAGTGTAGTCATTGTATCTATCATTTCATCTTCAAACAACGACGGTATGTTCTGAGAGAATAAGTAAAACAATTCATCAGCATGAGAAGCGCCGGAGATTCCCCATAGTTGCCTTCTCTTCAACAAAATCTTTGGAACGTTCCTCCACCCGTCGTAGCTGAAGAAATAATTATATACTGGCTTATCGCTATGTGTCACAATGAGGTCTGTCTCCTCAAATACAGGGTACTCCATAAATGACTCACCGATATATTTAGATAAGTTATATAGAGTTTCATAGGACACTTCTTTTCCTTCCATAAAAACGGCCGAGACTTCTTTAGCAACCTCCCTCCGCTCAACAATTGAAGGAAAAGCTAGGTTTTTCGGTAAGGCTCGCTCGATTTTTATTTCTGGTATATACTGATCAAGTTCAGTATTAACAAAAAATAAACCCTCTTCAGAATTAACACCAAGAATCATTGGCACTTTTGTAAAGTTACCTCTGGAGAACATTTCGCTTGACGTTTCAGTTAAAAACGGTTCAACACCTTCAAATTCTTTTTCTAGACACGGACGAAATATTAATTCTGCCATCAAAATATCGCCTTTGGGTCTTGGTACTATATTTATAACGAGATCTGTGTCAGTTTGATTTTTAAGGAAATTATAGAGTTCATAAGGATCTTTAGAATCGAATCCTAGAAGCTTAGCCTTGTCACTTGCAGCTTGCAAAGGCTCAAATTGTAAAGCCCAACTTGCAAGAGACGACCCACTTTGCATTATGCTTTTATGAAACAATCCTTTTGACATAGGAGATAAAACATGGTAAGACACACTTGCGGCGCCAGCACTCTCGCCGAATATAGTAACATTGTCTGCATCACCACCAAATGCTTTAATGTTTCTCTGCACCCATTTCAAGGCAGCCACCTGGTCCTTGAGTCCCGCATTTCCAGGAGCTTCCCTGATTCCCAAGCAAAGGAAGCCTTGTACGTTTATTCTGTAATTAACAGTGACCAGTATGACTCCTTTAGTTACCAAATAATTCGGGCCATACAAGAGGCGAGAGCCTGATCCTTCGAAGAACCCTCCGCCGTGGAAGTAGACCATGACGGGAAGAGCATCGTCTGGCGAAGTGTTGTGTGGGACGTAGACATTCAGGTACAAGCAGTCGCTTCTTCCATGTATGATTCCCGAATGTATGAACAACTCTTGCACACAGCAAACATTCTCGTTGTCTGCTTCATAAATTCCTTTCCAGGTAGGCTCAGGGCCTGGTGCCTAGAACAATGTCAAAATATGAATTTTCTATGCTCGATGTATCTGTAGGTTAATATTTATTTATTTTATTTTATTTATTTGGTGGATCAACAGTTCAAAATACAAAATATGAAACTATAAATAGCTACAGTAAACCAATTATAGATCCACACCAATATGTAACAGCGTAGCTTAAACAAAAGGATGAGCTTGACACAGAACAGACAAGCTAGCTAACCGTATTTGAATACTGAACAATACCTTAGTATTAGGAACTTAAAATAAACAATTATAAAAAACTAATAGAAATATGCTATTCATACTAACTATCGCAAATTATTTGAACAAACAATACACAATAATTCAGATTTAAAGGAAGCCATGATGTATAGAAATGAACATGTCTTGTGAAAAATCTAAAGCACGATCATGATCGTGCTTTAGATTTTTCACAAGAAAGAAACTGCTACTTTTTATTAGAATAGAATAGAAATATTCTTTATTCAAATATATTTTTTTAAGCATTTCTGAATCCTCAGTTTTGCCCTACCACTACCACTTAAAAGAAACCATTCTGGGCAATTTAACTGAAGAGAAGAACTATTGTCGAATTAGGCGGATTATTGCGCTACTTCTGATAATACACAGTTTAATTATTATGTAACATACTATGATATGGATCGATTGCTGCTCGTAGAATAACAATCTTTATCTGTGGATGTCATAATATGAATACAAAACTAAAGTTCATTCACACAGTTCACTCGTATCACTCTTTATTAGACGTATTATCATTATACGTTATTTGAAATGAAATTTCAACGAACAAATTGTTGAGATTTTTTTTTGATTTAGAACTTTTGCAGAATTAAGTTTTTTTTTTTTTTATTTTTTTATTTCTTATTTATAATACACAAAGAATAAACATAAAACTTTCACCAAACTGCGTAACAGTTTGTCGGCGAAATAATAAAAAGTGATACAAAGAAATCTCATACTCGCTTTGGTTTTTTATGGAGTACCCATCTGCAACTCTTCTGTCATTGTGGCATACGGCACTCCTAGGTAATGGTAGTGTATTATTATTATACGTTATTTGAAATGGAATTTCAACAAACTTTTGCAGAATTATGTGATTCAAGGAAGTCTCGTACTCGCTTCGTCCCACCTGGAACTTTTCCGTGATTGTGGCATACGGCACTCCTAGGTAATGGAAGTGCGTCCCCGCGGGGGCGACGCTCCCGCTCAGCCAGCCGCCGCTCACCCGCACCGCCGCCGTTGGCTGTCGCACCACGCGTGCCGCCCACAGCGACCACAGAACCATCAGCTTCCACGACCACATTACACCGAAAAGGTTTGTTGTCGACCACACGCAATCTACACCAAATACAGAGTGTGCCGGCGAAAATAAACGATCAATTCGATTGTTTTTATCACTAAGGTTGGCCGTCTAGCTTGACGTAACAAAAGATAAAGCGATGGAGCTTTTGACCTTTCAAAACTGTGAATCATAATTTCGTTTCTGTTTTTGTTAATGGTAATCACTGCAGCTTTTATTGTTATTGTCACTGATTGCTTTGTTTGGTTCAGTTAAATGAATACGACACGTTTTTTCTTGGCTTTCAATCATTGGTCACCGATGTCATATTCGACAGAAGTATCTGAGTATTTTACATTGTTGTATATGAGTCATCTCTCATATACAACAATTATCCTACTTCCTACTAATATTATTAATGTGAAAGTTTAGATGTTTGAATGTTTGTTACTCAATCACCCCAAAACGGCTGGACGGGTTTGGCTGAAATTCGGGACACAGATACTTTGTAGCCTGAAGAGGAACATCGGCTACTTTTTATCTCGAAAAATTATCACATTCCCGCGGGATAACGTCGTGTAGTCCACGCAGGCGAAGCCGCGGGCGGAAAGCTAGTAAATAATATAACCCATCATTTTCTGCCGAGTGAGGCCGATCACACAAGTAAAGAAACGATTTACTCATGTGGTTTTATACCTACAACTCTTATGCTCTTGCCGGTTCCAAGGTCTCCTGCCGTAGGATTTGCGAACCGATGGCGTAGCTTCACTGAAGTTCATAAGTGTTGTTAAACAAACCTAAATTGAATAAATGAAATTGAATTTTGAATTTTATGAGTAGTTGGAATCTGTTTTGTTACTATACCAACTTACATTCTCCTGCGATTAGTTTCTGTTCTGTTCACGTTATCCTCATTTTTGTCTTTGGTAGTAACTAAAATAACCTTTTCAGTATTCGTCTTATCTTATCACTACTGATGGTGAAATAATGTTTTTATTTCTTTATCTTTAGCTGAAATAATATCCTTATCATATTCCAGACATGTATCAATATATCATTGAAATAAATTAATGAGATAATTTTCATGTGGACTTGGAGTAGTACTGAAACTGGAAGTAGACACTATTAAATAACTAATCTCTTGGTGGTGTTGTGTTTTTCTTAATAAGTAAATAAGGTCTTTAAAGGGTCAGCGATATTAAGCGATATTGAGTTCGATCTACACTGATTGCTATTAATTGCTTTCAGTATGCGCTTCTTCTTTCGAGTACGTGTACCTGTAAGAACATTATAACGAGGAGCCCGTGGCGCAGTGGATAGCGAATCCAGCCTGCCCTGCGATCGTTGAGGATAAGCAATTTACGCAATGGTCGGTGACGGGACGGGTGATCAAAAAATTGATCATCTAGTGCTCTTACGCAATGGTCGGTGACGGGACGGGTGATCAAAGAAATTATTATCTCGTGCTCCTCCGTGCTTCAGAAGTCACGTTAAGCTGTTGGTCCTATTCTGCATTGGGCCCTCGTGGTGTGTCCATGAGGAAGGTCTGTGACATTAAATGGCTGATGATGATGAGATCTAAAAGTATTAGTATAGGTAAGCCACTTTTTATTTACATACTCTTCATACATTTTTTCGTTAATGTAAAAAAGAACAGCGTCATCGTATCCGGCCGCACAGATAACTCATTCAATAACCCAGACGATATATATTTGTAAATATGAAGTATCGCTGTATCTAACACAAGGTCAGATAGCTAACAGTTAGATAACGCTATCGGAGGAGCAGCGAGGTAATAAAATGGTTCACTCTACTAAATGGGTCTACTGTATTATTACTTGCATGGATACTCTTTAGCTCATATTTGTTTCATGCAAGTGGCAATTCGCGACTTCATTAGCGTGGACGAAGACATGATGGAAGTATTATTTAAATAAATTTTTTTTGTTTTTTTTTTTGTTTTCACAATGCAATTTTTACTATGGAAAAATTTAAAATGAAGTACTATTTAGAAAAAGTCGGCCCGTCTCATAACTAGCTTCGATGGGATTCGAGCCCACGACCTTTCACTATCCGGGCGAATGCTCTAACCACTGAGCTACGGAATCGCTACGGAGGTAGTTGTAAGACGGGTCGACTTTTTCTAATACTTAATTTTCAATTTTTCTGTAATTTAAATAGCTTAAAATCCTCAGTAATTAAGCTAAATATAAAAAAACTAGTAGTGATTTTTAACTATTTTATGCATTTACAATGCAATTAGGTATGTTTATGAAATAATAAAGAACAATAATAGAAAAAAGCACAGAGCCTCATAGTACCTACCTACCTAGATTTCTAAAATTGCATCCGATTATCTGCTGTGTGGTTATTTTATATTTCAACTATTCCTAAAAAATCTAGTAGTTCATGCTAGATTGTCTTAAAGATAAGGTTATGTTTTAATTTAAAACAACAAATTATAAATATTTCTTTATCTTGTATTACATTTGTATAAATAAAAAGTACCCATATAAAAAATACCCCAACACAATTTAATACGAACTATGTTTTCTCCTATATTTCAGAAAGACGTCTTTCCATAGTGTTAAAGCAGGATTCTTTGTTTGTGGAATGACAGTCAGATTTCTGTCTATAAGGAGAGTTCTTCGGTTTTTTTCCTCTTTCGCTACCGGAGGCCATTTCACTGGCAACAGGTCGCTGGTCGTGGGTATAGGATCCCTTAAAGAAAGAAGAATTAAATCAGTAACAGACTTAACAATCTTATGTTTAGTGGTTAGATCAAAATATCTGTGATGGAAAGTGAGCTTACTAATGTGTGAAGGTAATTTTTCAATTTGACCACTTTGTATGAAATATAACAGGGAGAAAAAGATTGCCCTTGACGAGTTTCTTGCCGGTTCTTCTCGCAAAGTCTCCCGGCATAGAATTTGCGAACCGATGGCGTAGCCACTTTGACGTTCATAAGTATTGTTACCTCAACCTTATTAAAAAAAATGAATTTTGATACATAAGGACTACATAGGGGTTTCTATACCTTTTTTGTTCGGTATTATCTCATTATGATGAGAACGTACTTGAATTAAACTCGAAAACCTCAATTGGGTTATGTGAAACATTAACTGCTTACGTACTATAATTTGTGTAGTTCTAATAACTATAGTATGTCTTACATAATTGCACGAAATAATTAATGGCCTTTTGTTATGCTAGGCTCTAATGTGCTATGATATTTTTTCTATCATTTCTATAAACAAGTTTCGAAATTTATATAAAAAGCTCCTTACCCGTATTTAGCAAAGTTAGTCCACATCGTTGTCATTTTGTCGATCATATCGTGTTCATATAGTACAGGTATGTATGGATGAGAAAATAAATACCCTAGTTCATCGGCGTGCGTGGCTCCAGTTACATTGACAAATTCTTTTCGACGACGCAAAAGTTTAGCAATGTTCCTCCTACCGTCGTAGTTAAACAAGTAATTGTAAACTGGCATATCACTGTTCTGAAGTATTAAATCCATCTCATCATGTACTGGAAACTCTATAAATGCATTTGATAAAAATCTTGATAAATTGTAAAGATTTTGAAAATTTGTCTCTTCTTCCGCCATGAAAATTTTTTGGAATTCTTTGGCTACTTTACTTCTTTCTCTGTCTGTAGGAAAGGCTAAGTTCTTAGGAAGGGAAACGTTAAATTTTATCCGAGGTATGAGATCATCTGGTTCCATATTTACAAAGAATAAACCTTCTTCAGAGTTGAATCCCATAATCATCGGCACTTTATTGAAATTGCCACTTGAGTATATTTCATACGGAGTTTTAGTCAGAAAAGGTTCCACGCCCTCAATATGCTTCTCTACACAAGGCACAAAAAGTACCGTAGATATGATCGTATTCCCTTCTTCTCTTGCTACCATTTTTGTAACGATACTCTCGTCAGTCTGACTATACATAAAATTATATAGTTCATGAGGATCCGTCGATTGTAATCCTAGTAGTTTGGCTTTCTGGCTTGCCGCAAATATAGGGTCGAACTGAAAGGCCCAGCTGGTTAAGGATGAGCCACTCTGTATTATAGCTTTATGGAACAGTCCTTTCGACATTGGGGATATGACGTGATACGAGACTGAAGCTCCACCAGCGCTCTCACCGAAAATAGTAACATTGTCCGGATCTCCACCGAATGCTCTGATGTTTCTCTGAACCCACTTCATGGCCGCGACTTGGTCTTTCATACCTGCGTTTCCTGGGGCTTCCTTGATTCCTAAGCAAAGGAATCCTTGCACGTTCAGTCTGTAATTCGCAGAGACTAGAATAACTCCCTTAGACGTTAAATAGATAGGGCCATATAAAGACGTTGCGGAACCGAACTGAAATGCTCCTCCATGGAAGAATATCATGACGGGTAGTTTATCTTCCGGTGAAGTATGCGGTGGGGTGTAGATGTTGAGATGCTGACAATCTGGCTGCCCCATCGCGAAGCCCGTGCCATCATCTTGCGATGCTTGTGGACAGCGAGAATTCTCTTCGACAGCTTCGTAAATACCCGTCCACGTGGGTTCTGGGCCGGGAGCCTGAAATGAAGATTACCAAAGTCATAGGACAAGTGTGATAGTAAAAAACCACGAGCCCTATTAAGTAGCTTTCAGGCGGGAGAGTTGCACTGTGTATGCATAAAAATAATTTAAAAATCTCAATTACCAAAGTCATATTTATTGCGGCTTCATAGAATATTGTGGTGTATATTGATCGTTCTACGGGATATGTATTTATTGAACTCAACTACATAGTTTAATTAGCCATTCAAATATTAATAACCTAGGTAGGTTTATGCAGCTGTTGATATGGCACCGCTATGTCAAGACCTTTATCAGTCGCTTGCCAAACCTAGTTTCTTGAAATTCTATTAATTAACTCTTGTGAACATTTTATATTAATGTTATGTAGCTGTTGCCTGCGACTTCGTCCGCGTGGATATTTTTCGTTTTCCTATAACAACTATCACTTGGCTTGACACGGTGCCGCGTGTCTAGATAAATATTGTTGTCAGTCCTTGAGTTAGTGGTTCTCTAGCTTAGTACATTTAATATGTGTTTATTTTAATTATGTGGTACGTTTTATGAGTACTTATTTAAATGTGTCTGACTCTTAAAAGTAGGTAAGTATGTTGCATTTGAACAGGCAAGGGAAATTATAGATTTTATTGTCTTGAATTTGTCTTCGTTCTCTTTCAAAATAGCTAACTTTTAAATCAGCACTCATAGTATTTTATCTCTTCAGGTATTTGAACATAAAACAAATGAAATATAATTAAAAAGTGTTTATTTTAAAATAGCTTTATCATAATTTTCTACGGTATTTCGAGTAGACATCCTTCCAGTAGAGAAGAGATGGGCTGTGCCATAGAGGCATAGTGCTGACTTGCCGGTCGATGAGCACTGCACGCTGGTCTGTAGACGTCACCTTCGGCCATTTTATGGGCACAACTTCACTCTGACTTGGAGTAGGATCTCTGAAATGAAAAATAAATTATTATATATATCCATTTTTCAAAGATACAGATCGAAGCCAAACAACTACTTAAACAAAAAGTTGGTAAAAATATGTAATCTAATACTTTGGTACCGTTTCTTCCATTATCAACTTTTTTTATCCACAACGGTGCAGCACTTAGCCTTGATGTTAAGTGGTGATAAGGCTGAAGGTGGAAGCCCACTACTTCCGGAATCCTCAATCACTTAGGAACTGACTATCTTATCTCTAACTGCCGGAACATCATTGTTATGGCGTCAGACTTAGATAAGATGGTGGTAGCTAGCCATGCGGACTAAGAACAAGTCCTACAACCAAACCAACAAACCAACCAAAACGAATGCAATATGTACCCCCGCTGGAAATCGAACCCGGGACTTCTGGGTCTGAAATCGGTGGTGTGAACCACTAGAACACAGAGGCGGCTCAGAGCTCCGAAGATTCTTAGGCCCGTATTATAGAACAACTCTCAAGTGGAGATCTCTTCTCAAGTACAGTTAGAAAGGGATTAATGTATTCGTTGCATGTATTTGCATCCCTTTCTAACTGTACTTGAGAACATTTCAACTTGAGAGTCGTTCTATAGAATAATACGGGCCTGTTTTACATATTGAGTGTATTAAAGTTGAAATTTAATTTATTTTAATAATTTTATTCTATTTTGTAACTGAAAGGATTGAAACTATTGTTTACTTTTCCTTAAAATAACTTTTTTTTAAACTTACCCATATTTGGCGAAGTTTGTCCACATTGTACTCATAACGTTGATCATTTTATCTTCAAAGAAGGACGGTATGAACTTGGAGCAGAATAAATAAAACAGTTCATCCGCATGAGTCGCTCCAGCCACCTTTCTTAGTTTACTTGGCAGCATCATCTTCAGCATGTTTCTCCACCCGTCGTATCCAAATAAGTAGTAATATATGGGTTTCTCACTGCTTCGTGCAATTAACTCTGTCTCTTGTAAAGAAGGGTACACGAGAAGAGGGTCACCATAAAACCTCGAAAAACGATCTAGAGTATTCTTCGTAATCTCATCATCGCCCATATACATTTTTTTCACTTCGTTTGCAATCTTTCTGCGTTCGACATCCGACGGAATCACTAAGTCTTTAGGTAGCGCCTTCTCGAAGGTTATATTTTTTATATAAGTTTCCGTCTCCATCCCAGCGAATAAAATGCCTTCTTCCACATTTGCACCTATAATCAACGGAATTTTATTGTACGTCCCTTTCTCAAGAATATCATGGGGCAACTCTGACAAGAAATACTCTTCACCTTCGATTTCTTTCTCAGCACATGGCACATATAGAATTTCTGATGTTACAATATTTCCTTCTTTTCTCGGGACACGTGTTATAATCAAATCAGTGTCACTTTTGTCAATAAAAAACTTGTACAACTCGTGGGGATCCCGATTGTCAAAACCCATAGTTTTTGCTAGTAAACTAGCCATGTAAACTGGATTGTACTGGAAGGCCCAACTGCCTAGTGCCGATCCACTCTGTATTATGGCCTTGTGGAACAGGCCTTTGGACATTGGAGACAACACGTGGAAGGACACTGAGGCCCCCCCAGCGCTCTCTCCGAATAGAGTAACATTATCGGGATCACCACCAAACACTCGAATGTTCCTCTGTACCCATTTCAAAGCTGCCACTTGATCCTTCATACCAGCGTTACCTGGGGCTTGCTTGATCCCTAAACACAGGAAACCTTGGATATTGAGTCTATAGTTTATAGTGACTAGAACTACTCCTTTCGGGACTAGAAATTCTGGACCGTATATGCCTGGAGAGGCTGAGCGTTGGAAGAATCCTCCTCCATGAATGAAGACCATGACAGGTAAGGGTTTGTTCCGTGGCACGTGAAGAGGTGCATAGACGTTGAGCACAAGGCATTCTCGTTGGCCCACGGTGTATTTTGATCCGGTAACTATAGCTTGCTCGCAGACTACATATTCATCGATGGCGTCAAACTCTCCTTCCCATGTGGGCTCCGGACCTGGTGCCTGAAATGATGATAGAAGCATTTTAAGCAGGACGTATTTATCAGTTTAGAAAAAATCATCTTAACCATTAGTCTTAAATATTGAGACAAATAATACTAACTTTTCGTGTTGTATAAAGTGCGTGTATAAACGCGAACAGGCACCTCCGCAAAAAATATCAAGCAAAAAATATCACAATCTTATCAACGTTATTTTATTTAATCGACGTTCTGCATGGAATTTGTGTTGCTTGTAACATGGCATAAATAGTGACGAACAAAGAGATTATCGTGGCATCTTTCGCGCGAACCACAGATGCAGTCATGTACTTATATTGTAGTGTGGTGGTGAGCACGCACCTGGAACCTGTGCGTGACAGTGGCGTAGGGCACGCCGAGGTACTGGCGGTGCGTGCCCGCGGGCGCGACCGTCCCGCGCAGCCAGCCGCCGCTCGCGCGCACCGCCGCCGTCCACACGTCACTGTCATGTACTTATAGTGTAGTGTGGTGGTGAGCACGCACCTGGAACCTGTGCGTGACAGTGGCGTAGGGCACGCCGAGGTACTGGCGGTGCTTGCCCGCGGGCGCGACCGTCCCGCGCAGCCAGCCGCCGCTCGCGCTCACCGCCGCCGTCCACACGTCACTGTCATGTACTTATAGTGTAGTGTGGTGGTGAGCACGCACCTGGAACCTGTGCGTGACAGTGGCGTAGGGCACGCCGAGGTACTGGCGGTGCGTGCCCGCGGGCGCGACCGTCCCGCGCAGCCAGCCGCCGCTCGCGCGCACCGCCGCCGTCCACACGTCACTGTCATGTACTTATAGTGTAGTGTGGTGGTGAGCACGCACCTGGAACCTGTGCGTGACAGTGGCGTAGGGCACGCCGAGGTACTGGCGGTGCGTGCCCGCGGGCGCGACCGTCCCGCGCAGCCAGCCGCCGCTCACGCGCACCGCCGCCGTCCACACGTCACTGTCATGTACTTATAGTGTAGTGTGGTGGTGAGCACGCACCTGGAACCTGTGCGTGACAGTGGCGTAGGGCACGCCGAGGTACTGGCGGTGCGTGCCCGCGGGCGCGACCGTCCCGCGCAGCCAGCCGCCGCTCGCGCGCACCGCCGCCGTCCACACGTCACTGTCATGTACTTATAGTGTAGTGTGGTGGTGAGCACGCACCTGGAACCTGTGCGTGACAGTGGCGTAGGGCACGCCGAGGTACTGGCGGTGCGTGCCCGCGGGCGCGACCGTCCCGCGCAGCCAGCCGCCGCTCGCGCGCACCGCCGCCGTCCACACGTCACTGTCATGTACTTATAGTGTAGTGTGGTGGTGAGCACGCACCTGGAACCTGTGCGTGACAGTGGCGTAGGGCACGCCGAGGTACTGGCGGTGCGTGCCCGCGGGCGCGACCGTCCCGCGCAGCCAGCCGCCGCTCGCGCGCACCGCCGCCGTCCACACGTCACTGTCATGTACTTATAGTGTAGTGTGGTGGTGAGCACGCACCTGGAACCTGTGCGTGACAGTGGCGTAGGGCACGCCGAGGTACTGGCGGTGCGTGCCCGCGGGCGCGACCGTCCCGCGCAGCCAGCCGCTGCTCACGCGCACCGCCGCCGTCCACACGTCACTGTCATGTACTTATAGTGTAGTGTGGTGGTGAGCACGCACCTGGAACCTGTGCGTGACAGTGGCGTAGGGCACGCCGAGGTACTGGCGGTGCGTGCCCGCGGGCGTGACCGTCCCGCGCATCCATGCCGCCGCCGCCGCTCGCGCGCTCCGCCGCCGTCCACACGTCACTGTCATGTTGTTATAGTGTAGTGTGGTGGTGAGCACCCACCTGGAACCTGTGCGTGACAGTGGCGTAGGGCACGCCGAGGTACTGGCGGTGCGTGCCCGCGGGCGCGACCGTCCCGCGCAGCCAGCCGCCGCTCACGCGCACCGCCGTCGTCCACACGTCACTGTCATGTTGTTATAGTGTAGTGTGGTGGTGAGCACCCACCTGGAACCTGTGCGTGACAGTGGCGTAGGGCACGCCGAGGTACTGGCGGTGCGTGCCCGCGGGCGCGACCGTCCCGCGCAGCCAGCCGCCGCTCACGCGCACCGCCGTCGTCCACACGTCACTGTCATGTTGTTATAGTGTAGTGTGGTGGTGAGCACCCACCTGGAACCTGTGCGTGACAGTGGCGTAGGGCACCCCGAGGTACTGGCGGTGCGTGCCCGCGGGCGCGACCGTCCCGCGCAGCCACCCGCCGCTCACGCGCACCGCCGTCGTCGGCTGCCGCACCACACGAGCCGCCCACAGCGTCCACAGCACCACCCACTTCCAAGACCACGTTATCATTATCACGCACAATTTTCCTCCCCTCAACACAGTTTTTCAATCATAATCAATATAAACTTATGTTGCCCAGTAAAAATGAAAACCTAGTTAAATTACACCACATGTTATTCCAAATGAATAAGCAATAAGAAATGACGTGAAGCCGCTACTATCAAACTAGATACTCCTATCTGCCTGTATCTATATAGGTAGGTGTTGATAAAGATAATGTTGGTATTGGTATGTGGCCAAATTTTTTAACGCACTTAGAATTGCCTTAAAATTATCATATTAAAATAGAAGTAGAAATTCAACTACTCTAGATAGATAACTATGTCTTGTTTCAAAGTATGGGGGCATGTAAACAGAATAGGATATAAATAAAAAGTGTGTTACTCGGCAAGTATAAATAAACGCATCGCTGTGAAAGACTATCGAAGCGTGGAAACATGTGCGTGATGCTTCTGCATTTTCTTTTCGCAGTCGCAAGTAAGTATCGAGTTTTTTTGATATTTATTCTGAAAATATAGTATCAAATAATAGTAGTCTCAACTCAATAGTTGTATTTTTCAATCAATATTCAGAATCCATTCAATTTGCAAATAGGTAGGATAATTATTATGCGCAAACTGTTTTTTTTTAATTATAGGCTTGCAAAACTGGTTACAATCTGATAGGTAACTTACATAAACTTAAAACAATAAGATGCTAGAATGCAACCTACTCGATGCAAGCACAGCATGCAATGTATAATTTAAACATAATTATTCTAAATACCCCAGTCCAGAGAAACCGATTTTAACAAAATTATTAATTAAAATAAAATACTTAATTAAAAAGGAGGTAGGTAAGGCTGTTTTAAAAAAGGTTTGATTTCTAAGGGTATTTTTACGATCTAACTATTTTGAGCGTAAATAAATTTGGAAGTTTATATTTCAAGGTGATTCCTACTTTGGAATAATAATTGTCATTAAATATTTTTGTAATTTTGTTTATGACAAACTTTGTTATGTTAGCTGTAATGCAAAGATTCACACTAAGCATATAAAAAAATGCACAACTGTGTATTTGTTGCAAAATACTAAGCTGGGTAGCTTAACTCAATTTAACGATATGTTTTCGTTAATTTGGATATACAAATAGGCCTACATATACTAAATAGCAATATCTCTTCAACATCGACAACTAATAAAACATATCAGGCAACTACTGTTATCTTTTTTAGTACGTATATTTAATTGACCTTAAACTTTTACCGATAGGAAGTAATTTTTTACTGTTTATCACACACCAAGCCTTTTAAAATAGAAAACACTTCGAATAACATAATATCACTTTTGCAATTACCTAAAACAATTTCACTAACGACAGACGTACATTTTAATTAAGCACTCATTGTTCACACACTTCTTCACTAATATAATTAAATTACTTAGCACTTTAGAGATAGTATATTATATAATATAGCACTCGTGTATTTTGAAAGATATCGTCTGCACGACTGATAAAAAACGAGGATGCCAATGGTTCGGCCTGCTAACCTCGAGGACGGGCGTAGCACTGACCATATAAATTATATCAACCTTGAAGTCAATATATACTTTGTGTTTTTGTGCACACTGGACGACAATGACTAAATCCAACATATTTTGATGAGGATATTTCCTCAAAACAAGAAGCGGTTTTATTGTTATATTATTTACTGCACACATTAAACATGACAAAAGTTGTTGTTTATAAAATGTTGACGAATTTTTTGGAATGGTAAACCAGATAGTTTTACCTTATTATTTTATGTTGCATTTATTATTATTGTAATCGCGCTATAAAAATAAACATTTTGTCTCCTCTTTGCTTAGACGGGACGGGACATGGACACGCACCCTTTGGCTTTGCAACATGCTCTTCTATTTTAAAAGCTTTTATTTAAGACGATACTCGGAAAAATTGTGCTGAAGCGAGATAGCAATGAGAAAACGACGCGCACGGGAGCGAGACCGATTTTGCAGATTAGGCAAAAAAACACAAAATCACTTCGTATTAAAAAACTACAGCGATTTAAAAAAAATGTTTCTATACGATCCTCAATATTATTGGTGTCCACTAATTAAACTAATTTCCAATAGTGTAAGTAGCCCCATTTAAGAATAATCTTCAGTTTTCGTATATTTTAGAGGTCTTTTCGAAAAGAAAAAGTGTCGAGGCAAAATCATAAAATCGTGTTTTTGTAACTATACGATTCTAGATAAAGGTATGAAGAAATATATATCTTATTACCAGATTTGTAACAACTGTAACCGTCCTATAGTTTTAAATCAAAAAGTCCATATTTTTCCGAGTAGCGCCTTAACTTGCCATGTTAGTTAGTTAGTTTTTAGTTAGTGGGGGACAAATCTTGCAAGCTAAATTACACCCACTTGCCAGTGTCCGTTTGAGCTGAAACTTTGCATACAGGTTTGGTTTGGATGATAATACAATATTAAAGTACAGTCAACAAAAAGTTGGTCATAAAAATGAAGTTTTTACAAAAAACTTATTTAACTTGCAGTGTTGTACCTATGTATGTAGGTACGAGTAATGTCCGTCCGAGAATAAAGTACGGCTAGCAAAAAAGCGTGTCACAAAAAAAAATAGAAATAAAACTTTTTAAGTAGGTACTTATTTATTGCGGGTTTTACTCGTGGCCCCTCCACTATGACCCACTGGTGGGTCCGTAGGTAATTTTTATTCCCCGTAGACCCACTGTTTATTTATTGACATAACGGAATGCTTTAATTAATCGTTATTGCTTTTATCTACCTAGTATTTATAAAATACATTTGTAACGATCCAACGATATGAAAAAGACATTATAACCGCCTCGGTGGTCTCGTGGTACACATCACCGGTATCCGACCCAGAGGTCCCGAGTTCGATTCCCAGTGGGGTACATATTGTATTCATTATTGGTTTGGTTGCTGGTAGGACTTGTTCTTACTCCGCCTGGCTAGCTACCACCAACTTATCTAAGTCTGACGCCATAACAATGATGTTTTCAGCATTATTGTGTTCCGGCAGTTAGAGATAACGTAGCCAGTTCCTCAGTGGTTGACAATTCCGGGAGTAGTGTCCTTCAGCCCTATATTCACTTAACATCAAATATGATGAAGGCTACGTGCTACCATGTTGTGCAAAAAAAAAACGTGATACAAAAATATCTTCGTTGAGAATTAAAAGTGCCAGTCAGTGTACATACAGGTGATTGAAGTAACATAAAGTGACAACATTCTTTGGTATAATTGCTTGTGAGTCGTGAGAGACGTGTTATGAAAACATAATTTAAAGTAACAAAGAGATTTCCTTCTGTCTGATGATTTAAATAAGAAATGAGTTTCGCCAGCCAATCGTCAATCCTTTTGTTGTATATATTAATAAAATATTCTGGACTTTATAACTTAGTTATAAAATATAGATTTAAACGACCACTATGCACATGATACTGATTGGTCACGCGTCGTCGTATGAGTAAATAGTACGTAGCGCGTCGCTTATTGATTGTTCAAGTCGTTTTATGTTTTTAAAGTAGGTATAAATAAATGCAATTGAAATCGATATTTACATTAAAAATTCTAAAACAAAATGTGTCTTTCTGTTACCCTTCACGCCTTGATCATATCTGAGCTGTAGGTGAGATACGAATTGCATTATTAAGACTTCACTGTCTGTCTGTCTATCTGTCTGTCTGTCTGTCTGTCATCAGGCTGTAGGTATCTCATGAACCGTGATAGCTAGACAGTTAAAATTTTCACAGATGATGTATTTCTGTTGCCGCTATAACAATATAAATAGTAAAAACAGAACAAAATAAATATTTAAGTGGGATAATATGAGCCCCCATACAATACACGTGATTTTTGGTACGAAACCCTTCGTGCGCGAGTCCGTCTCACACTTGGCCGGTTTTTTTAGATTAAAATCGAACCTATGACCTGGATCATGGCCATGTCTACTGATATGCAGGCATAGACAGTGACAGGCCCGTCAAAATAATAGGAGATCGGACAGATTTTTTTGTGTTTAAAAATGTTTTTAAAAATATTAATAACATGACACAGGTAGGTATTATTTTCAAATATTTTACATATGGTCGGAGATATAGCTCATCAAACTTCCTTATTAGACAAGAACAGCGCTAGACAGCGGGAGTATGGCGCTAGTCAGATGTGTCTAGCGCCATACTCCCGCCATATAAAATTTCGTTTTAGAAAGAGATAGCTAGAGACACAGTTTTCACAATTCAGCAGCTTGTTAATGAACATTTTGTTTTTTTTTTCAGTTTTGTTATTCTCCAATGTTATATTTTTTTATGTTACTATGAAATATTTACATATCAATAACAGTCCGAATAATGATCTTTATTTTTAATTATTTATAGATAATCCTATCTATAGGAGATAAACGCCTATCTTGCAGAAAAAGCAATTACTTAACAACTACTAACTCGTTGCACAAATATTTCAGCACACGCTTCTTCGTACAGAAACCTTTCTGAAATCCTCTCCCGAGTCACGAGTGAACTGTAAATTTCCTGCAAAACTGAAGTTCTTAGTTCCCGGGAGTCCCAGGATCTTAATTAAGGGAATGCATGCAAGTTTCGCGGTCGCGGCGAGATAAGGGCTCGAGAAATGGCGGTAGTTCGACGCGGGTGACTGATAACCCCGGTTAGTTTCACACACACACACTCATGTCTTGTTCGCAGTTGAGCAAGTAAGTAGTTAGTAGAAGTCCATTGCATAGTGCTTAGTACCGAACGGTATCCTACTTCCTACTATTCCTACTTTCCTACCAATATTATAAATGTGAAAGTTTAGATGTTTGGATGATTGGATGTTTCGGTGTTTGTTACTCAATCACGCCAATATGGCTGAACGGATTTGGCTGAAACTTGGGACACAGATACTTTGTAGCCTGGAGAGGAATATAGGCTACTTTTTATCCCGGAAAATTGTCACACTCCCGCGGGATAACGTCGTATAGTCCACGCCGGCGAAACCGCGGGCGGAAACCTAGTTTTAAAATAAATCAGGGAAGCTTAGCAATGGGATTTGCCGACTGAAGTACTAGGGTAGATAGATAGATGACCACTTTATTGACCACACAGAAATACAATACAAAGTAGGTACCTACACATCAGAAAAGGGTGAAAATTATGTGGGCAAAGGCGGTCTTATCGCTAATAGCGATTTCTTCCATAGAAAAGGGTAGTATTAAAGGTAGCAGGATTCAGCAAAATTCCAAACAACTTTTATACAATTTCAGGTTGGTTTATTCCAATTCAGTGGACATAATGTAGACAACCCTAATAATAACGCAAAATTTAACTTTTCTGTCATACTTCCGCTCGCTATGGCTGATTTTCAAAAGTTTATATTTAATAATTTTAAATTTTAATTTTTTTTTTTTTTTTGTGCCGTGTAGTGCCGGCACGTAAATAGAATAGCACTACCCCCTCTCTTCCTGTGGGTGTCGTAAGAGGCGACAAAGGGAAAACTGCCATCAGGAGATGGGCAGCAGCGTCTCCAGGCTTCAACAGGCTATACTGCGATCGCCAACCCGCCTGCCAAGCGTGGCGATTATGGCAAACCCCCCCTGAATGCTTACACAAGAAATACATCGGCCCCCAGTCCCCGGCGGCCCCGCTATTCCTAGCTACGGTAGCGGCTATGGTAACGGCGGGGCAGGGGGTGCTAAGAATCCCCGGGTAGGCTCCGGCTACCAACACCGACGACTCGACCTGGCAACCTACAACACGCGCACATTGAGGCTCGACGAGAAGCTCGTAGAGTTGGAAGAGGCAATAAGTAAGTTACATTGGGATATCATTGGGTTATCTGAAGTCCGAAGAGAGGGGGAGGACTCGATAACCCTGCAATCCGGTAACTTACTTTACCACCGGGAGGGCGACCAACAGTCCCTTGGTGGTGTCGGGTTCATCGTCCATAAATCCCTTGTCAACAACGTGATCACCATCGGAAGTGTCTCGAGCAGGGTAGCGAACCTGATACTAAGATTATCGAAACGATATTCGCTGAATGTTATCCAGGTCTACGCTCCGACCTCGAAACACGACGATGTCGAAGTGGAGGCTATGTATGAGGAGATCGCTAAAGCCATGCATAGCTATAAAACCCACTACACGGTTGTGATGGGGGATTTCAATGCAAAGTTGGGGCAACGTTGCGGTGATGAGCTGAGAGTGGGGCAATTTGGATTTGGGCAACGGAACGATAGAGGCCAGATGCTGGCAGACTTCATGGAGAGGGAGAGCCTCTATATGATGAACTCCTTCTTTAGGAAGCCCGTAAGCCGCAAATGGACCTGGATCAGTCCGGACGGTAAAGTCAAAAACGAGATCGATTTTATCATGTCGACGAAGAAGCACATATTCAATGATGTCAGTGTGATCAACGCTGTTAAGACAGGAAGCGATCACCGTATGGTGAGAGGCACATTGAATATCGATGTCAAGCTCGAAAGATCGCGACTGATAAAATCCACGCTCCGACCAATAGGTACCAGCTCAAATTCAAAACCCCGAGTGCTTTCAGCTCGAGCTTCAAAACCGCTTCGAAGCCCTTGAGAACAGCATAGACGTGGACGATCTATACAACATGGTGGTGGATACTGTCCGCACGGTAGGGTCTAAGTACTATAAAACCCGCCGTCCCAAATTGAAGAAACTCTCCAGTCAGACTCTCCTACTCATGGATCAGAGACACGAAATGAAGCTGCAGAACTCAGCGGATGCCCATCGTTATCGACAGCTCAATAGACAGATATCTAAGTCTTTGACACGCGACCTTCGCCAATTTAATACCGAGCGTGTTAAAGAAGCCATTGAGCGGAACACAGGCTCCAAAGTGTTCGCGAGAGATCTGTCTATCGGGCAAAGTCAATTGACGAGGCTGAAAACTGAGGAAGGTAGCATCGTTTCGTCAACACCTGAAATCCTGAGGGAGATTGAGAGTTTCTATGGACAGCTATATTCCACACAAACACCTGTTGAAAGCAAGGCTACAGACCCTAGAGCCAAGCTTACCCGACACCATACCGAAGATATCCCGGACGTCAGCCTGTACGAGATTAGAATGGCTCTCAAGCAGCTTAAAAACAACAAGGCGGCGGGCGATGACGGAATCACAACAGAGCTTCTGAGAGCGGGCGGTAAGCCGATACTTAAGGTCCTCCAGAAGCTTTTCAACTCAGTCATCCTTGAGGGCAAAACGCCAAAGGCATGGGGCAGAAGCGATGTGATGCTGTTTTTCAAGAAGGGTGATAAAACTCTCTTGAAGAACTATAGACCAATCTCGCTTCTGAGCCATATCTATAAGTTGTTTTCGAGAGTCATTACGAATCGTCTCGCTCGCAGGTTCGACGACTTCCAACCTCCCGAACAAGCCGGGTTCCGGAAAGGCTACAGTACCATAGACCACATTCATACGCTGCGGCAAGTTATACAGAAGACCGAAGAGTATAATTTGCCACTTTGCTTGGCGTTCGTGGACTATGAGAAAGCCTATGATTCGATTGAGACTTGGGCGGTGCTGCAGTCTCTCCAGAGGTGCCAAATAGACTACAGGTACATCGAGGTGCTGAGGTACTTATACCAAAACGCCACCATGTCGGTCCGATTACAGAACCAGAGCTCTAATCCTATCCAACTACAGCGAGGTGTGAGACAGGGAGATGTCATCTCTCCCAAACTGTTCACAGCTGCGTTGGAGGATATTTTTAAGCTGCTGGATTGGAAAGGATGCGGCATCAACATTAATGGCGAGTACCTAACGCACCTACGGTTTGCTGATGATGTAGTTCTTATGGCTGAGACCTTGGAAGACCTGAACACAATGCTCGAAGATCTCGGTAATGCTTCGCAAAGAGTGGGTCTTAAGATGAACATGGACAAGACGAAAATCATGTTCAATGCCCATGTTGCACCCGCTCCAGTTAATGTTGGGAACATTACACTCGAAGTTGTTGACCACTATGTTTACCTAGGACAGACGGTCCAGTTAGGTAAGTCCAACTTTGAGAAAGAGATCTCTCGTCGAATCCAGCTCGGATGGGCAGCGTTTGGGAAGCTCCGGCATATATTCGCGTCCGAAATACCTCAATGTCTCAAGACGAAAGTCTTTGACCAGTGTGTGTTGCCAGTAATGACCTATGGAAGTGAGACGTGGTCTTTTACTATGGGTCTCATAAGAAAGCTCAAAGTCACCCAGCGAGCAATGGAGAGAGCGATGCTTGGTATTTCCCTGCTCGATCGAATCAGAAATGATGAGATCCGCAGGAGAACTAAAACAACCGACATAGCTCGAAGGATTGCATCATTGAAGTGGCAGTGGGCGGGACACATAGCGCGGAGAACCGATGGCCGTTGGGGCGGAAAGGTTCTCGAATGGCGACCGCGTACCGGACGACGTTCCGTGGGCAGGCCCCCTACAAGGTGGACCGACGATCTGGTCAAGGTCGCGGGAAGCCGCTGGATGCGGGCAGCGCAGGACCGATCGTTGTGGAGATCCTTGGGGGAGGCCTATGCCCAGCAGTGGGCGTCGTTCGGCTGACATGATGATGATGATGATGATGATATTTAATAAATTAATAAGTACTTACTTATTAAAGTTTTTACTTTTTTGCATTCACAATGCAATTATTATGGTTGAAAAATGGAAAATGAAGTATTCCCATCGGAGCTGGGGGGCTACCGCGTAACTTTATGGGTATGAACTTCATACGTTTTTGGGAACGTAATTTTTTTTAAGAAAATAGCTGCTATCAGTTCCTAGTTTTGTGATGTCGGGAATAACGATAACTAGCTAGCAACGTTTAACAGAACAAAGCAGCAAAAATCTATAAAAATAAGGAATTTAAATGACAGTTGAAACCCATACCCATATCCATATTTCTTAGCCGGTAGCCCCCCTGATTGTGAGACGGGTCGATTTTTTTTAAATACTTCATTTCCATAATAAGTACTTAATTAAAATAATTTATTTACTTATTCATTTTTTTAATTTTTGTTTTTTTTTTATTAATTTATTTTACACTAAATTTAAAGTGGGTATTTTTGATTCGTAATTTTTTTGTGACTCCATTGTAGCGAAAGTTGGTTGGCACTGTAAACTATTACGCCAGCAAGCTCCTGTATAAGTCTTCGTATGTATGTTAGTATATTACTTGGGCTGTCATAAAATGGTAAGGTCGTATTCTTAACCGGTGGTCGGCGCGAGTATTCGGTATGACGTAACTTTTGCCAGAACCGGTCTCTCGGTACCGGTCGGTCGTTCAACGGGTTAGAGGTTGACTCTGACAAGTTCTACTTATGCTTTAAAAATTGTCTAAACAATTTATTAATTGAACAGTTTAATCATCCAAAAAGTCATTCATAACATCCTACTTATATTATTAATGTGAAAGTTTAGATGTTTGGATGTTTGTATGTTTGTTACTCAATCACGCCAAAACGGCTGAACGGATTTGCCTGAAATTTGGGACACAGATACTTTGTAGCTTAGAGAGGAACATAGGCTACTTTTTATCCCGAAAAAACATCACATTCCCGCGTGATAACGTCGAAGTAAAAAATATTGTTAAAATATGCCGGTTGGATTAGTCTGTTGCTGATGTCTATAATAATAACTTTTATAATAAACCCTGATATAATGATATAACGGAGAGCCGATGGCCGTTGGGGCGGAAAGGTCCTCAAATGGCGACCGCGTACCTACCGGACGACGTTCCGTGGGCAGGCCCCCTACAAGGTGGACCGACGATCTGGTGCGCTGTCGCGGGAAGCCGCTGGATGCGGGCAGCGCAGGACCGATCGTTGTGGAGATCCTTGGGGGAGGCCTATGCCCAGCAGTGGGCGTCGTTCGGCTGACATGATGATGATATAATAAAACCTGACCCTGTTTTAAAATTTATAACCATAGTTTTGAAGGAATGTTTATGAAATATTTGTTGCGCAGGAAAAGCATGGAACGTATTGTATGCAAATCCGAATCGCACGGTAAAATGTTATTTTTATTTATTTAATTCTTTATTCGCAAATTGTACAAAGGCGGAGTTTACTGACTGGTTTATCAACAATTTCTTTCGGTGCCTTGATTTTAACACACTTATGTCCAATTAACATTCAGCAACCTGTTTCTCAGAAAATATCAATAATCGAGTTTGGCTTGCGTCCTAATTACGTAATATCCATTTCCATCTATCCCGAATCCGTATAAAAAATACCTAAGTATATCCGAGAAAAAAAATAATTAGGTAAAAATCGAATTAGGGGAATTCAATGAAAAAATGTATTTTACAGTTCGCAAATGTAGTCATAGTTATAGTCATGTCATTTATTACAGATATTACCTACATTAAAATAGACCCATAAACGTGACCTAATTGTTAGGGTATCGCAATACACTTTTTAAATATTATTAATAAAATATAAAAAATACAAAACATAAAAGTATATATGTTCAACAATTCAATCTTAATATTTAATCCTTGATTGCATCGCTCTGCAACTTAATTGTAAAACCTTTATTTTTACCCTACCGAATGCGACAGAAAGAGAGTTATTACTTATTGATCTAGTATTAAAAGCATTCGTGACGTGATAAATAAATAAAAAAAAAAAAAAAAAAGTAGTTTATTTCATTCTCATTAAAACAAATAAATTCAGTGGTCAGAACCATCCCAGGAAGTCTGTGAATAGGCCTGTGTTGGGTAGTTCTATCTGCTCTCCCTTATACCAAAATACAGTACTTACTTATGTTATTAATAAACTATTTTCTCTAAAGCTAATTAAATTAAAACTCATTCTGTGTGTGTGCATGAGTGTGTGTGTGTGTGTGTGTGTGTGTGTGTGTGTGTGTGCGCGAGTGGTGTGTGTGTGTGTTTGTGTGTAAGTAACTTGGTCACTTCAAAAACAATATTAAGTACACAAAACAAAAAATTACAAAGCATTCTTAAATAATATATCCTCTGTCTCATGTGATAGACGTCAAGTTCCACAATAGTGCCCCAAGTCAATGTTTGACTTGTGTTGTGCCCAGTGATAGCTACTTCAATTTCCATAAACGTTACTCGACGTTCTAGTCGTGGCGAGACCACGCGAGACGTCGCGTTAAGGTTCACCACTGTATATCCGAAAAACATTTCACCTAAAATACTTTTTCTACAACGAATCTTAATAAAATATTTTACATGATCCTTATGAGGGTGACCTGTAGATGCCGCAATGACGCTTAAAAAGCAGGCCGGAAAAATACTACTAAAGTCCAAGCCTGGAAAAATATCACATTCCCGCGGGATAACGTCGTGTAGTCCACCCGTCGAAGCCGTGGGCAGAAAGCCCACAATAAAGTGACAGTTTTGAAGCGCATTTTTGTATGAAGTGTGTTAACTACGATTAGTAAATCAATTTGTTTACGGCCAAAAGCCGAAGTGAAGTTCATCATAGTTTTGCTGGACGTGGATAAACGTAGCCTTTGTCATACCAGGCCGAACGTAGGTGTAGGTTTGAGGCATATTATTAATATCATAGCTTGTCCTTTAATCTTAACTTTTCCAACATTTAACATCTTAACTACTATCATGCCTCGTTAAGATTAGATACAAAACAATTGATACATTTTTCCCGACTACTTAAGTCAAAGACAATTTTATTAAGTACTATTATTAGAAAAAACGTGTTTCAAAATGCGGTAGTGCACCTAATTGGCTGACCGGCTCTCAGATAACGCTCGATCGGCGGGCGGCGCGCGCGCATGTGCGTGCAGTGAAAGTAGCGATGCGAAGATTCCGTGATCATAAACACAGAATAACAGTGATTCCAACATGTGATACTTACCGTGATGTGTCAACTGTCATCCATTCCTGAGTTGGTAATATCTGCTAGCTATATTTGGATGTATGTAAAGGTGATTTTAGGAAAAATATGTTTTTTTATTTTTATTTTGCGCTATCATTGCTTTTACAATATTATTATCCCGTTCCAGCCTGTTCTGAGCAAGATGTACAAGTTTCTTCATAAATATAATTTTTAAAAACACAAATTTTTATGTTTATACACAAATATGAACCTGTATCAAAAGATAAAAACCTAATCAAAAGATTATTAGCAAATACGATATTAATGAATAAAAAAATATATCAGACTTGTTTTAAAAACTTCGTCTATTTCAATTCAGCATTTGAACTGCATCGTTAATTAGTTAGTTAATAAGTAAAAAATTCAAATGTATTACCAGATCTAAGGTAGACTAAACATTAGCTAATTAAGTATTTCGATTTGCATCATAAACTATCATCATAAACGTAAATCCAAATAAAAAAAAAATATACATGTTTGCATTACAAATTAACAAGGTGAGTTCTCATTAAGTCATTCATTCTAATCAGAGAGTTACAACATTTAATAAACCTTGAATACTTTGTAGAAACACGTTAAACGTACATGAAAGACATGTCACAACACAACACAAGTAACTTTATGGGAATTATGATACGGCAACTAAGGTCCGTATTCTAGAACGACAATCAAGTTGCTCAAGTGGAGATTTCTTCTCAAGTATAGTTAGCAAGGGATGAATGTATTCGTTGCAAGTATTTGCATCCCTTTCTAATTGTACTTGAGAAGAGATCTCCACTTGAGTTTCGTTTTATAATGTGCGGGTCTTGTGTTACAATTTGTTACCTTGTAATGGAAATGCAAATTGCAGGAAAAAGTGAATAGTGTAGTAAATACATTCGAAGGTTCTGATATATTTATTTAAATATAAGATTTTAAACTTCCGCTTTCCATTATAATATAAAAACAAGAGTAACTGGACTTAACGTGACATTTATTATGTAGTACATAATGTACACGACGGCACATCAGACTATACATGTTGACCTTGAGACCGCCTTTATGCCCGATGCCCCCACGTAATAAAAGCTGTTATTGCAGTTCAACTGTTTAACCTGATGTGCTGTCGAATGTACTTACAGCTTGACGTTTCGGCTGTGTTGCTACAGCTTGTTTATAAATATTTATCTAAACATAAGAATGCGAACATTCTCACTGGGCTTAACACATGAGTTTGTTTGAAGATGAGGAACAGCGTTAGCTTGTACTATGGGCAACAGCGTCGCTTAACCAGCTAGCAACAAAATCGTGTGCGAGCGTATCGCCCCTGCACGAACTAAATGTATGTTGTGACGGGCGCGGGCGGGATAGCAATGAGAAAAAACCGCGCGCGGGAGCGAGACCGATTTTGCAGAATAAGCAAAAAAAAAACAGAAAATCACTTCGTATTAAAAAACTACAGCGATTTAAAAAAAATGCTTCTATACGATCCTCAATATTATTGGTGTCCAGTTATTAAACCAATTTCCAATAGTGTAAGTAACCTCATTTAAGAATAATCTTCACTTTTCGTATTTTTTTGAGGTCTTTTCGAAAATAAAAAGTGTCGAGGCAAAACCATAAAATCGTGTTTTTGAAACTATACGATTCTAGATAAATCGATATATTGTTGTATATATATCTTACTAGCGGCCGCCCGCGGTTTCACCCGCGTGGTTCCTGTTCCCGTGGGAATATCGGAATAAAAAGTACATATAAACCTTCCTCTTGAATCACTCTATCTATTAAAAAAAAACGCATCATAATCCGTTGCGTAGTTTCAAAGATTTAAGCATACAAAGGGACATAGGGACAGAGAAAGCGACTTTGTTTTATACTATGTAGTGATTACCAGATTTTTAACAACTGTAACCGTCCTATAGTTTTAAATCAAAAAGTCCATATTTTTCCGAGTAGCGCCTTAACCTTAGAAGTAGTTAAGCGACGTTATTGCCCATGGTACGGTCGCCAGCACGTCAGGTTACTACAAAATCTCAAAATTTATTAATTTAAACTGAACTCTTTCTGTTGGAGATAAGGTTGAATTTTATATAAAGAAAGTTGGCAGTTTGTAGTAACCTGATTTGCTGGCGACTGTACATTGTGGTTATTTCTCGGCGAGAACAAAATGATGACACAGTTGACAACGATGCGGCCACTGACCGCCATTGACATCGCTGGCGGGGGCGCAGGCACAACCGCAAATATGAGTTTAGACGTAATTGTAGTAAGCAAACTTATTACCTACTTAAATAGAAGTTGAAGTAGTCTCATTTAGAAATGAAAGCCACCAGTAGTAGGGACATTAAAATTGTCGATAATTATAATAAATTTATTTAATAAATACATAGTTTAGACCATTTTCTTTGTGAGACGACTATAAACGCTACTACTATTTTGGCTAGAAACGACAAACATTTAGGCATATGACGTTACTTTCTCAGAACGTTACGAGCAGTTTACTGGGTTTCTAAAAGAAACAACGGTATTTATTTTTCTTGTCATTGTTATAAATTATTCTGCCTTAATTTTCAGGTGTGCGAGTGATGTGTTCGTGGAAGTGGGTGGTGCTTTGGTCGCTGTGGGCGGCTCGCCTGGTGCGCCAGCCGACGCCGGCGGTGCGCGTGAGCGGCGGCTGGCTGCGCGGGACGGTCGCGCCCGCGGGCACGCACCGCCAGTACCTCGGCGTGCCCTACGCCACTGTCGCGCACAGGTTCCAGGTGCGTGCTCACCACCACACTACACTATAAGTACATGACAATGACGTGTGGACGGCGGCGGCGCGCGTGAGCGGCGGCTGGCTGCGCGGGACTGTCGCGCCCGCGGGCACGCACGGCCAGTACCTCGGCGTGCCCTACGCCACTGTCACGCACAGGTCCCAGGTGCGTGCTCACCTCCACACTACACTATAAGTACATGACAGTGACGTGTGGACGGCGGCGGTGCGCGTGAGCGGAGGCTGGCTGCGCGGGACGGTCGCGCCCGCGGGCACGCACCGCCAGTACCTCGGGGTGCCCTACGCCACTGTCACGCACAGGTTCCAGGTGCGTGCTCACCACCACACTACACTATAAGTACATGACAGTGACGTGTGGACGCCGGCGGTGCGCGTGAGCGGCGGCTGGCTGCGCGGGACGGTCGCGCCCGCGGGCACGCACCGCCAGTACCTCGGGGTGCCCTACGCCACTGTCACGCACAGGTTCCAGGTGCGTGCTCACCACCACACTACACTATAAGTACATGACAGTGACGTGTGGACGGTGGAGGAGCGCGTGAGCGGCGGCTGGCTGCGCGGGACGGTCGCGCCCCCGGGCACGCACCGCCAGTACCTCGGCGTGCCCTACGCCACTGTCACGCACAGGTTCCAGGTGCGTGCTCACCATCACACTACACTATAAGTACATGACAGTGACGTGTGGACGGCGGCGGTGCGCGTGAGCGGCGGCTGGCTGCGCGGGACGGTCGCGCCCGCGGGCACGCACCGCCAGTACCTCGGGGTGCCCTACGCCACTGTCACGCACAGGTTCCAGGTGCGTGCTCACCACCACACTACACTATAAGTACATGACAGTGACGTGTGGACGGTGGAGGAGCGCGTGAGCGGCGGCTGGCTCAGGCACAGGAGCAGTTACAGTCACAGTTAAAAATATGATCAGATTGACACATCAAAGAGTCATGATCATGAATATTATTACGATTACGTATATAAAACGTAAATATTATCTTATGGACCACGGGTCCACGTCGGTATCCGTAGCTCACCCAGATAGACCACGGGTCTGCGTCAGTGTCCGTAATCCACCCAGGTGAACCAAGGGACAGAACAAGTGCCCGTTGTCCACCCAGGTGATCTTGTCAGGTGGACCACGGGTCGGGAAGGTAAGTTTCATATAAAAGACATCAACGACCATTTAATAATACTACAATTAGATCGGTTAAAAGTTATGACTGTAACAAAATCTTGAATCGTTTTTGAAATCTATGGTTCAAATTGAACATTATAAACAATTCAATTTGTAATGGTTACTATGCACTCTCGTAAATGCAAGGTTTCACAAAGAAAGTGAAAATATTTCAAGAAACACAAACCAGTCGAGTCGTTTTGAAAATAATGTTAATTAGAAAGGAACAACGAAGAAAGTTATGGGCACCGGTTTATGTCATCATGATTGTTTTGGTTAGTAGTGGTACACATGAAACCACTGTTGCTAAGCGTAATTTTTATTCGGTGAACAGAATGAACAACAATCCCGATAAATGCTACGGAACCTGAGAACAGACTATGTTTGTACTGCCCCCCTAGACAAGTGGCTTTCTATTAGACGTGACATTTCAATCGCTAATGTCAATCGCATACATTTTCTTTCTATTTGACTGGCGAATTCGCTAATAGAAAGCCACTTGTCTAGGAGGGCTGGGGGGCTGTTATTAAATCGAAAATCGCAGTAACTACTTGAATCTGGTTGCTCAGTATCCTGATACTGACATATTTTGCATGTCGGTTCACAAATTTGTTAGATGTGTTATTCGTTTTGTAGAATTAAGTTAACTGTAAGTGTCTCTCAATGTATTGATTGACCTACTGCACGCTTTGGTGCAAAACTGTAAGTGCAGTAGGTAATTTAAATAAAAATAAATAAATAAATAAAATAAAAAATCATTTTGTTTCCAATTTCAGGCGCCAGGCCCCACGCCTACATGGGAAGGAGTCTTCGAAGCGAACGAGGAACACATCCGGTGCACGCAGCGGTTCTCAGCCACCAAAGTGTCGGGCAGAGAAGACTGCCTCACTGTAAACATCTTTACGCCAATGGAGGACTCCCACCGTCTCCGACCCGTCATGGTCTTTATCCACGGAGGCGGCTTCAGAGACGGATCTGGTTCTCCATTCCTGTACGGCCCAGAGTTCCTGATCAAACGGGACGTCATCCTAGTCACATTTAACTACCGGTTGGAGATTCTAGGTTTTCTATGCCTCGGTATCAAGGAAGCACCCGGCAATGCTGGTCTAAAAGACCAGGTTACGGCATTAAGATGGGTTAAGAGAAATATCAAAGCATTTGGTGGAAACCCAGATAATGTTACCATCTTCGGTGAAAGCGCTGGTTCTGCTGCAGTCATGTACCACCTCTTGTCGCCGATGTCAAAGGGACTTTATCACAAAGCAATCATGCAGAGTGGTTCGGCAATGTCCCCTTGGAGTTTTCAATACGAGCCTCTAAAGACAGCTAGTCTGTTAGCCAAACAGATGGGGTATGACACGAAAGATCCTCATGAAATATACAGAATATTTATGAATAGGACAGGGGAAGAGATAATGAGTTCTCGTGTTCCCAGAAAATCAGGAGATATAATATTATCTGAAAATATTTTCGTACCGTGCTTAGAGAAAAGTATACCAGGTGTAGAACAGTTCCTTAGTGATACACCCTATAATTTACTTAGTACCGGCCGTTTTAACAAAGTGCCGTTAATAATAGGACATAATAGTGCCGAAGGTTATATGTTCATAGGGAAAGAGAACGAAACTACTATTTCCGAAATGGACTTTTACAGTGCTCTGCCAAGAGACCTTGAATTTCCCACTGAAAAAGAAAGAGACGAAACTGCAAAGAAGTTGATGGAACTTTATATGGGTGGGAAGAGTATAACCAAAGACACTATTTTAAAGTTTTCCTTCTATGAAGGAGAGTCGTGTATTAGTTATCCGGCGATAGTGACGACGCATATGATCAGCAAGATGTCTGAACAGCCAGTGTATTCTTATAAGTTTTGTCATGACGGCTGGATGAACTTGGCCAAGATGTACTTTGGGTTCTCGAGCGCACCAGGAGCGACTCATGCTGATGAGCTATTTTACATGTTCAAACACAAGTTGCCCATGCCAATCCACGAGTATGTTGAAAGCGAGATGATCGAGAAAATTAGCACCATGTGGACTAACTTCGCTAAATATGGGTACGTATAATTTTATCATCATCATCATCATTTCAGCCATACGACGCCCACTGCTGGGCATAGGCCTCCCCCAAGGATCTCCACAACGATCGGTCGTGCGCTGCCCGCATCCAGCGGCGCACCGCGACCTTGACCAGATCGTCGGTCCACCTTGTAGGGGGCCTACCCATGGAACGTCGTCCGGTTCGGGGTCGCCATTTACGTATAATTTAGTCACTTAATATTAGTTAACGGTTTAATGAGCATGTGTGTGGCGGCAATAACACGAAAAGAGATGGGGTTTCGAGTGGACGTAATTAAAATTATATCTGATGCTTCGGCAGTGATGTCTCTGCGTATTTTCAACTACTCCACGCCTAGTAAAACTCACCTGCCAGAAGTTCCGCTTTTTTTTTATACACTACGGGGTAGCACTTAGCCTTCATCACACCTGATGATAAGTGGTGATAAGGCTGAAGGTGGAAGCGCACTACTCCCGGAATCCTCAATCATTGAGGAGCTGGCTATCTTATCTCTAACTGCCGGAACACAATAATGCTGAAAACATCATTGTTATGGCGTCAGACTTTGTTAAGATGGTGGTAGCTAGCCAGGCGGACTAAGAACAAATCCTACCACCAACCAAACCGAATACAACATGTACCCCCACTGGGAATCGAACCCGGGACCTCTGGGTCAGAAATCGGTGGGATGAACCACTAGACCACAGAGGCGGTTAAACTAACGCCCGGCGCCCGCTTGCTGCTTCCAACGCCTTGAATAGCTGCCAAGTCTCGAAAACATTACGAGGGGTACACTGAAAGTTTTGCGTAACTAACATTCGAAATTTAAACATTTATGAGCAGCCAGGAGCGCAGAACTTTCAGTGTGCCCTACGTATTGTCACTCGCCGATTTAACTGTCTCTTGTTTACACACAGTAAGAAGAACGCTTATAAATTGAATAGGTACAACTATTATTAGGATTAAATACGTCGGCTGATATTGTGCGGTCACAATTGCGTGTAGTCCCTTTTTCAGAAGTGATTGTCGGCTGGACTAGTGGCCTAACGTTTCGTCTACTTATGTGTGTCAACATAGATACTAAACAATGTGTTCTTGCTTTTATAGTCAACTCCTAGACCACAGACCGCACTGAATGAGATATGTCTGAGAACCATTAATTATTTTGCGCTGAAGCCATCAATGTCACTTAATCCAGATTGACGTGTTTCATAGAAATCAGGTATAAGTCGTCTAGAGGTCTTGGCCTAGATCTATAAATGCGCCGGACCCTTTAAAGTTTAGTTAAAGTTCTGAAATTTATAAGACATACACCCAGTTGCAGAAAGCTTCATTAAAGTTAATGCTTCATTAAATCTATTGCTTTCACTTTTTCGTTGTCAAGAAATAAAAAGTGACAGCAATAGATTTAATGAAGCATTAACTTGAATGGAGCTTTCTGCAACTGGGTGATAGTATGAGTTAATGGCATCAGAACAAGCAACAAATATTCATAGACAGAATTTGAGGACATAACTTTATCGTGTAACGACTAACCCTACTATGTAAAGCAGGAAATAGATTCAAGAACTTTGATACGTAGTAGTAACCCAAGGTGTTTAACAAACAAAATGCTAGGGACACATCAGTTTTATCTTAATGGAAACTCTTTGCTTAGACAATATGTAGATAAGACAGCCAGCTTCAACGGTATGTAGCTGTCGCGCGGGCGTTTCCACCCCATCAGGCGTCCTGTTACAATAGATGACATATAATTCCCGTTTCCTTGCAGGGATCCCACGCCGCAAACGAGCGGGGCCAAATGGCGACCCGTAGATAAGGCGGACCCGCGTCTGCTGGTCATAGACAATGAGTTTACAACGGCGCCATTGTGGAACAAGGATACGATCCTTTACTGGAACGACACTTACACGAAATATAGGAGAAAGTCGTGCCAACCGTTTTAGACAAGACATTCGACAAATAAGCAGTGCAGTGTGGCTTGGAATAGTTTTGTTCGGTCCAGTTGAGTTAAAGTTATTATGTGTTCAACGAAATGGGGCAAAATTTTACATACCTACTTACCTATTTCTTGATTTAGATCTTGAAACTGATTATTATTGATTATTATAACTTCTTATTATGGCAATACATAAAAAAATGGTGTATTTCTTAACCCTATAACCGCCCGTCAGATTTATCCGACAAGTATTTCCTTTGGCTGCACCAACTGCCATTTTCGTTCGCCGCAAAAAAAGTGGACGTACTACGTGATATTTGATTTACATCAATAGATAAACATAACAAGAAGACAGGCTTACCTACCATAGAAACAAAAACAGAAATTTTATAATAGCGGAATTGCTTGTTGGATAAATCCGACCTAAGCTGTTTAAGGGTAGGAATTATAATGTTGATGGCTTGCTCAAATAAGCATTTGCAACAACAGTAGCCGTAGCATGAAAAACTATCGTTGTGGTAATGGAATAGTAAACTATACCGTCCTTTTAAAAGCTGTCAAAGTGCTACTGTCAAACATCACGATGGTTACCACAACGACAGTTTATCGTGCTACGGCTACAGTACCTATAGCTAGCATGAAAAAATCGTTATCGTGCTCGTGTAGTATTGTATGAAAACCACAGCAGCGCCTCTTTCGGTCGTTTAAGGAACTAAAATTTAAAACATATTTGACAGCAGTACTTATCCCGAACATGAAAAACTGTCATTAGTATTATTTTGTACTAGTGGATCCTCGCGGTTTCACCCGAGTCATAGTAAAAGTATATCCCGAGTGGTAGCCGTTCCCGTGGGAATATCGGGATAAAATATAGCCTATGTCTCTCGGGAAGAATGTAGCTTTCAAATGGTCAAAGAATTTTCTAAATTGGTCCAGAAGTTTCGGAGCCTAGTCGATGCAAACAAACAAACAATCAAATCTTTCCTCTTTATAATATTAGTATAGATGAAAACAAGAGCGGCGCCCCTATCATCATCATCATCAGCCATTCTGAGTCCACTGCTGAGCATAGGCCTCATCCTTTGAGCGCTACAAAGGGCTGTGGGCTATTTGCAGCCAACGGCTTCCCACAACATTCACCAGGTCATCGGTCCACCTTGTGCGGGGGACGTCCTACATGCATCGGTCGTATCGAAGACTAACGCCCGAATTCTCGAACGCAAATCATCTTTGGGAGCGTCTCAAACATCATGGCATCTCTTTCATACGTTTGACATTTAAAGTGACAGGGCGATGTGTGAGTGTGAGACGCTCCCAAACATAAGTAGCGTACCGCCCGAATTCTCGTACGCTAATCATCTTAGGGAGCGTCTCAAACATCATGGCATCTCTTTCATACGTTTGACATTTAAAGTGACAGGGCGATGTGTGAGACGCTCCCAAACATAAGTAGCGTACCGCCCGAATTCTCGTAAGCTAATCATCTTTGGGAACGTCTCAAACATCATGGCACATCTTTCATACGTTTGACATTTAAAGTGACAGGGCGATGTGTGAGACGCTCCCAAACATAAGTAGCGTACCGCCCGAATTCTCGTAAGCTAATCATCTTTGGGAACGTCTCAAACATCATGGCACATCTTTCATACGTTTGACATTTAAAGTGACAGGGCGATGTGTGAGACGCTCCCAAACATAAGTAGCGTACCGCCCGAATTCTCGTACGCAAATCATCTTTGGGAGCGTCTCAAACATCATGGCATCTCTTTCATACGTTTGACATTTAAAGTGACAGGGCGATGTGTGAGACGCTCCCAAAGACAAGTACTGAAACTGAAAGGTTTATGAAGATTTCTGATGTTTTTATTCGTCAATGAAACATCTGACTCATGTAATAACAGAAAAAAAATTACAACACTCTTGAAACTTTTGTAATAATGAGACTGTAAAGAATGCATGTTTGTATGGAAATTGTCCAGAGGCTCGATTTTTTGCAGGCAAGTTTTTGGTACCTTTTTTGGGTAATCAAGTCCCGCTCATGACCTTTGAAGATAAGTATTAAGTTTATGTTTTTTTTTAATGTAGACTTATCAAATAACCATGGGTGGAGTGGACTTGACTCTTGACTCGAGGTATTCCAGTTACGGCACCACTTTGAACCGCACCATTTGAATGGCACCAAAAGCATTCCCATTACGGCACCATTTGGTGCCGTTCGAAAAATGAATTTAAAATATTATTAAAGCATTCCTGTTACGGCACCAGTGGTTAGAGGCGTAGTAGAGCTGTTACCTAACTAAAAAATATCGATAACTCCGTTTAGCTTTTTTATTATTTTTAAGACTTTATTTGAAGTAGGTATTCTAGTAACGGTTTGAAGTACAAGGCTAATGTAGCTTTGCGAATTATCGTTTGAATTCTAAAGTACCAGGATAACATAGCTATGGAGGAGGTAGTTATAGTGTATAGGTTTTTTATAGCCCCTGACGCAGCGCAAAGAGGGGTGTTATAAGTTTGAGGCCTATGTCTGTCTGTCTGTACGTATATTCGTAGTGCCTAAACGGATCAGGCGATTTCATTGCGTTTTTTTTAAATTGAAAGCTATATTAATCGAGTTGGTTTTTAGCCACGTTTGATGCAAATCCATCCAGCCATTTATGGAGATGGTCAACTGCCTACCAAAAAACAAAATAGAGGCAAAAAAATGAAATACCTAGTTAAAATCTTATTTTTTATTTTAACCAAAAAATTATATCCTAATTTAATCGGAAATTTAATCCTTGTATTTATTAAACAAACGAGGTTTTTTCAATGTTTTTCTAAAATCATAATTTATTTTTACGACTGGTTAGAAAAAAATCCAATGTACTATAACTACCTCCTCTATAGCTATGTTATCCTGGTACTTCAGAAACGAAACAATAATCTGGACAGCTACATTGTACTTTATACTTATTAATGTATTATTATGTTGTTACTAGAACAACTACTTCAAATAATGTCTTCAAGAATAATAAAGAACTGAACTGATTTATCGATGTTTTTTAGTGAACACCTCTACTTTAAACCATTGGTGCCGTAACGGGAATGCTTTAATAATATTTTAAATTCATTTTTCGAACGGCACCAAATGGTGCCGTAATGGGAATGCTTTTGGTGCCATTCAAATGGTGCGGTTCAAAGTGGTGCCGTAACTGGAATACCTCCTTGACTCGACCGGACAAAAAAGTCAGTAGGTAGGTTTCTAACATAAAATTATTTTTTATATAAGTACATACATACTTTATATAAATTAATGTTATAACTTAGACGCAGTGACTTCTAAGCCGGACATTAGCAGAGAAATAAACCAAATGGAAACATGGAAAACGTAAGAAAAAGCACATTTTTTAAATAGAAATAATACTTTAATTTGTAAATATGTTTATGCCTATAAATAATCCGGAAATGTAAGGAGTGTAAGTTAATGTAAAAAGCTATGCCAGTTGATGCCTTTACGCATTAAAACCAATCGTCTAATAAAGTTGTGTAATTTTATTTCGTTTCCCCTTAGTTTTTATTTCACCAACCGATTTTTAAGATTAAGATTTTAAATTATTCTTATGCATTAACAATGCTATTCTGTAAGTGAAGGAAAAATTGTGTCAGTAAAATTTATAAAGCTACGCTGGCCTACAGCGTTGAAAAGTGATAGCAAAATGCGACGAGTCATGTAGCCCTTTCGTTATCTTAGTTAGTTGGTCAGAGCATATCGGGCTGGATTCCCGGGCGCGCGGGTTCGAAACCCGCCTGCAAGATACTTTCAGGGCTGGTGGTATTATGACAATTTTTTCCTTAATCCATTTTTTCTTGGAACAAAGATATGTGAAATTGAAAATGAAGGATATAGAAAAAATCGACCTCTCTTACAACCAGCTCCGATGGGACTCGAACTCACGACCTTTCGCTAAAACGACTTCGTAGCTCATTGGTTAGAGCAGTCACCCGGATAGCGAAAGGTTGTGGGTTCAAGTCCCATTGGAGCTGGTTGTGAGAGGGGTCGATTTTTTCTAAATACTTAATTTTTAATTTTCAATAATAAAAATTGCATTGTGAATGCAAAAAACAAAAAATTTAAATAGCTCCTTTTATTCGTTAAAAACCCATACTACAATAGTGTTATAAAATGTGAAAATGTGTTTGTGGGTCTGCGTGTTTGTCTGTCTTTCACGTCAAAACGGAGCAACGGATCGACGTGCATGATTTGGGGTGGCTGGAACTATGAAGACGAAGTAGATTAGGAAACTACGAATTTTGGGGAGTTTTGAATCTCTAGAGAGGTCTGGGTGCTTACCATCAACTCTTATTGCGGTTTTGTTTAGGAACCTAAACTGATCTGCTTCGCTTATTCGTACCACGACAGCTTAATATCAATGACAGCGATTCAGTGATCGATCAATGACATTTCACAGCCGCTAAGCTGTCAGGAACGCTTATTTGACCTATAACCCGGTCGATTTAACATGTCACCTGCAGGTTATACCCGTCCCTCTCACTCTCCGGGCATGACAGAATCGAGTGAAAGAGACGGGTAGAAGAAAAAGGACACAAATCGTTCGGTCATTAACATTTAGCAATTCATTTGCGATCCAGTTTTTAAAAGGTCAGAGTACGAAAGAAAGCGATTCATTTTAGGAACCTATTCTGCATCGCGCTATTTTTGAATCGCTGTCTTAAAGTTGATGGTAGGCACCCTGGTCACTCTAGTCACACCCCGTGGCGACGCTCATGCAAATGCTTGCAAATAACTTTTCAGTAATGAGTATTGCGTCAATATAGCAAACATATTTATTGTCACTTTACTCATCAAAAATCATGAATTACGAAATACTTTAAATATAGGTGCTCTATCAGCGTAATTGATTTTATAATAGATCGTTTCTATCGATCTCCTTGAGTCAAGGTAGCTCGCAAGGTCGCGTGTTCTGCAAACAAGCGGATATTGCTTAAGCTCACTGCCAACGTTGGATCCAATATTGGCCAATAAAATAACTTAATATAATAACTTAATAAAAGTATATAAGTTTGAAGGGCCAATTAACAATTTTATATTTTCACTACTACTTATTTCTGTTTTTTGGGTATTTTTATTCTCGACGTTTTGGTGTCTTTTCGGGACACTATAGTCACATGTTGACTTACTTTTAAGTTGTTTAATGTTAAATTATTAAATAATTTTCCATAGAATACGACGTATATTAAGACGTCATATAAAACATAGACGTTACAATATTCATACAACCTGTTATGGCGAACAAGTTTAAATGTGACCTTGCATTTTAATAGACATCAATAAAAATAGCCACGAGTATTAGATATATTCTTAACCCCGATTATTCTTACTTATTATAAGAAGTAAATCATTTTAGTAGCACAGTGCATTCCGAATGTAAATGGTTATATTTTATAATATCTAACACGGGTCATTTCTGCCTTTCAATTTGGATGAAGCAACCAACTAGAACAATGTAAACGAAAAAGTGAATCATTTTATGGCAACGTTCAACCACATTCAATCGAGTTGAAAGAATTGAGATTGCTCAACATTTTTACTTTTGCGTTCAACGTTCAATGCAATTGAACGAAAGTAGAACGCGTAAACATAAGAATTGAATGATTCACTAGATGTTCATTATCAATGTGCTACCTGATTGGTAGAAAGGACATTTTTCATTTTCGGCTCGGACTTTGTACACTATTCGTACTAATAGTAAAAAATATAGTAAAGTCATATAAAATATTAAAATTCTCATTGTCTTTCTGGATAAATGGTACAAAAATAAACTTTAAAATAAAATTTTATTGCCATCCATGGTCACACTGGCAACCATATTTAAATCACATTTGGAAACATTGATGCTTCTGTACGAAAAAACGTAACATTGACGATTGATGATAATCCGTCAATGTCAACCATTTTTTTAATGTGAGTGTGACGTTTTACCGCCATATTGAATCGGGGTTGCATCATAATTAAGAATAGATAATGCTTTTGTACCATCAAACGCGTTAGCTTAATGCGATATAATTAGTTTTCAGTTATTATATTTATCTTTTGCTTGCCTATGGTATAGTGTACAAAGTCCTAGCCGAGGCTCCATACAAAACTGAAAAATATCCTTTTCAAGCATTGCGAATTGAATGGTACATTTTTTAAGATACGTGTAAACAGCAGTGTCTTTCACTTCTGCGCCTTTGAACCAAAGTGAATCAATTTGGTTGAACTGTGTAATATCGGCATAATGTCCGAAACGAGGTCCGTTTCGTTTTGCTTCAAATACCTTATGAAGGAGCTTGATTTCACCGCTATGATCACAGATCACCTGTAGTAGCAAGCGCTATGATGGTATTACCACAGTCTACTTACTAAGTAGACTGTGGTATTACCATAATACCTTTGTCTTTTCGAAAAGAAAAAGTGTCGAGGTAAAATCATAAAATCGTGTTTCTGAATCTTTACGAATCTAGATAAAGGTATGAACAAATATATATCTTATTACCAGATTTGTAACAACTCTAACCGTCATACTGTTTTATAACAAAAAGTCCATACTTTTTCCGAGTATCGCCTTTATAACAAGTCTTTCTAGCCCAACTGGTTATACAGGAAGGATCACGCGACGTGCCACTTGCGTGTCTTAGTTCAAGGTGACTAGCAGACCCAGTGCAGCTGCCCTTACTACAAGCTAACTGCCCTAACTATAGAACCAGACTATTGATTGATAAAGGACCCGGGGGGCTTCCGGCTAAAGTATGGATATGAAGCAGGGATGTTGCGAATATTCGCATCCGCATCCGCATATGCGGAACATCCGCATCGATTTAGAGATCCGCATCCGCATCCGCCTCCGCATAAATCGATGCGGAGCTGATGCGGATGCGAATGTGTAGCAGGTCGCTACAAGAAAGAAAGGGGCGGGCCCGGCGAGTGGCGCGTGTCGCCTACTTTTCATTAAATATAATGCTCCAATATTTAAATTTAATTACTAAAGTCAATAATTAGTAATAGTAATTCATCACACTACTTTATAAGTAAATAAGATTCAAGATTCAAGATTCAAATTTGTTTATTCAATTTAGATTGTTATTTACAATACTTGTGAACGTCATAGAAGCTACGCCATCGGTTCGCAAACCCTACAGCGGGAGGCCTTGGAGAAGAACCGGCAAGAAACTCCAAGAGTTACTTAATTTTTATTTCATACAGAGTCGTCAAATTGAAAGGATAATTATTACTTTTTTATTTTTTTACCCACACTTTAGGTTTTTTGTACAGATCCGCATCCGCATCCGCATCCGCGGATGTGAGCCTCTTAAAATCCGCATCCGCATCCGCGGATGTCAAAAAATCTGCATCCGCAACATCCCTGATATGAAGATAGGCATCTATGTCATTTGAATTCTACAACTTTTTTAGTTAGCTATCGTTATTATATTCTTGAAATTTGTTAGTTAGCTCGTCGAGACGTCACTAAACAGGGAACCGAAAGCGGCAACTTTTTTTTTTATAAAATTGCCTTAAGGCGCCGATTCCCGAAAATAGGGTATTTTAAATTATGGATTACTTGCAAACCACAAGTACTCAAAATTTGGAAAAAATATATGTTATTTTACAGTTGTTATTTATCTAGTGCTTCCGGCCGTTTTTTTCGAATGGTGATATTTTACTGTGTCAAATAAAATCCCAAACATCCGTCTAATCGTAATCTAAATATCCTTTTACTTGCAATATACTTGGTTTTAGTTAATAAAAAATATACGAAAATAATTGTCTTTGAATAGCCGAGGGATTCCAGCCGTCATAAGTTTAAATTGTATTATTTGATTTTTAATTGAATTTTAAGTGATTTTCGATTCGCGGGGCGCTCGCGAGTTCACAGTACACTGCCGGCTGCCGCTGCGTCGTCGGTCGTCCGCGTGAAGTGTATCGCGCGCGGCCGAGCAAGCGTAAGCGTGCCTATTTCGGTCGGGAATCATCGCCTTAAAGTTCCGAAATACGTATGAAGTTCATATCCATAAAGTTACTCGGTAACCCCTCTGGTTAGAGTTCACGAGTGGTTAAATTTTCAGCAGATCTTTTTATTATGTTGCGATTAAATTTCGAATAATCAAATAACAGACAATCTGTAAATTGATAATCGCGTAGAAACTTCTTATAATAATAATTATTGCACATAGGAAAGTACCATGGCCGTGTGTTTTTTGGACGGTTTTGAACCCGCACCCCTGGAGATACGGTCCAATGTTAATGAGATAACATTGACTACTTTTTAGTACTACATAATATCTTAATTTTGTTTTTTGTTTTACATTTTTTTTATTATTACTTTATCTTACCTACATGTTAGATGATAGGCTGATGTGATGCAAACCTCTAATTAAATACTCATAATTGGTATTATCAAATCAAATCATCCAATCTTATAATTGCGATTTATCACTCGATCAAGTTATTAAAAATTAACTCAAGACAAAAACAATATCTAATTTATAATTATCAATTTTTTTATCAATATACATTGGACATAACTACAAGAGACGATTTAAACTAGGTATTTACAATAAATTCACATAACCAACGTTGGTGTATTAGCCCAACAGGTTGGCGGTCCATCCGACCAGCCTTGAGATCAAAGTTGTGAAAGGCTGCGTTGATTCGCCTCCAGTAAACAGCCGGTGTCAAATGCGCACTGTCCACTATTGCGTTTACGAAAAAATAAAAACAAATTCCATAATTCAAAAAGTTCTCGAACCATCATAGAGGTCGTTTTTGTTCATAAAAGCTAGTCTCATCTGTGATGTAGGTATATAGATTGTCTGTGACAGTGTTTTGTTATCAAAGTCAAACTGCTTTTTGTTATCATTATCAGTGCCAGTGATATGTTATAAAAACAAATTCTTAATTTAAAAAGGTTTCTAACCGTAGAGGTAATTTTTTCTTTTAAAAGCTAGTGTCGCCTATGGTTCGTTTGGATTAGTGTAAAGAATTGGTGACAGTGTTTTGTTATCAAACTTCATTTGTTATCAGTGCCAGTCAGATGTTTATGTAGTACACGGATTCATTCAACGCTTACAACGAAGGTGTTTTAAAAAGTAAGTACATGCAGTTCCCCAACGGTAGCAAGATCAGGGTCCCGGCTACCGATGGTCAAGGATCCAGAAACAGGAACCTTCTCACTATACGGGCCGTGTCCAGAAGTACTGCCTTCTGCATCTGACTCCCGATCCATCCACCTAAGCCTTAAGGTAAGGTAAGCAAGCCTCTTAAGGTGTTACTTATTGTTTATTTATTATTATTATAGTGTGTGCATTGAGGATTGGTATTTTTTCCACATTTACAAAAGAAAGAATTTACTTGTCAATAATCTTCTTAAAAAATATCGTGAGCGTGACATTGAATAACTGCTATTTAATGAAGTAAAGTCATTGAATGCTTAGTTACGATCAACATTAAGTAGATACTTAGTGTGACCAAAGGTCATCTTTGGTAGGAAAACTACGTATAACTAATAATTAATGAATATTTATTATAAACGCGAAGGTAATTCTTTGTCTGTGACGATTGACGACTTGAAAGCGAAAACATATTAAACATACGGATCTGAGAGGATAAATTCTACGATAGTTCATTAAATTCCTATTGAAATGTTTTTAACTACGCTAGCAGCTGCAGAATTCAGCTAGAACTACATACCAGAAAAATGGAAAATGAAGTATTTAGAAAAAATCGACCCGTCTCACAACGAGCTGCTATGAGCTATTTTTTAAAATACTTCATTTTCCATTTTTCTATAATAAAAATTGCATTGTGAATGCAAAAAACTAAGAATTAAAATAAACTACATACCAGTTCTGTAATTAACGATCAAATAAATGCCTAATTAATGTATTAATAATGACACTTAATAATGTACCTACGTTTTATCGTATTTTAAGTGAGTTGTAGTACATTGAACCTTTTTGAATAAAACAGTTCATGTATACAGTTCATTCGACAATTTATAACAAAGTATGGTCTCAAACTAATTTGAAACAAGCTCCTTCCCGCGACTTTAACTGCATGATAGGTACCCGTTCCCGTGGGAATATCGGGATAAAATATAGCCTATGTCACTCGCTCTGTTAAAGAATTTTCTAAATCGGTCCAGTAGTTTCGGAGCCTATTCGATGCAAACAAACATACTATGCGATTAATATAAGAATAGGATAGGGAATCCGCCATGTTGTGACGTCAAGCTGTCAAAGTGCTGTCAAACTAACTTCACTTCACTTCAGTATGGTGTGCAAAATAAATTTATCGTTAATCAGGCAGGGGGCTGATCATGTCATAGCTTAGATACGATAAATAATAATGTTCGTGCAAACTAAAACATATGAATAATTTGCAGATAATAGTTATACAAATCATTAACTTGATTTTTTCGGAAAGTATAGGACTCATGAAAGTATGCTTTTACGAAAATGATTGAAGGGAAAATTTTGTGATATTTAACTGAAATCATTTTTTCATACATTGTTCTAATGCTTCAATAACACAGAATAAATTGAATTTTGATTATTTACTGGTTTAAGAATTTAAATAAAACAGGAATTTAAGTTATGAAAATAACTTAATAATCAACTTTACAATAAAATTGGTAAATTGGGGGTCTCGTGAAACATTGTTTTGGTCTATCATGGTAAAAGGATTGGCCAGCTAGAGTCTGCACGTTGATTGAAGTTAGATTCGGTAGAATCTAGCTGTTACCAGCCGGCTAAGCATGAGCGGCTTATAACGCGCGATATGATATGGTACGGCAAGTTGTCTTGCTTACCCCACTAAGGTGTAAGCAAGACGGCATGCCGTACCATATCATATCGCGCGTTATAAGCCGCTCATGCTAGGCCGGCAGGGTGCGCCGGGTATTGGTATCACAGGGAACCATTCAATCGAGCCACTCGGGGAGGCGCCTTTCGTGAATCCGCCAATTGTAAATCAAAACACAACACATTATGCTTGCTAATGCTATTCCACCTCTGACTGAAGACTTTTCCTTCTGACATTGTTGCAAAGTACTGTAGAAATATGTTCTAGTATTTTATCAAAGCTTTGAACAAATACTCAAATACCACATGTGTCCAAACATTTGTTCAAATGTTTGTGCTATGTCTGGCGCCGGCGGCATAAGGAAGGGCATGAGCAGTAAAGTTGTGTACAAAAAAAGGGAAGTAGGTAAATTTAAAAAATAAAAAACTTTGTTTTGAAAGTGGCAATACCCAAACCACCTTCTGCCAAAATAACAAAAAAAACTATTTTCATTTTGTTTTGCACTTTCTTGCAAACTGTACCTTTTCAGAGTGAAGTTTGTCAACAACCCGTCCTATTCTTATAATAATCGCATAGTACAAACGAACAAACAATCAAATCTTTCCTCTTTATAATACTAGCGCTCCGCTCGCGACTTCGTCTGGATGGGCCTCTTTTTTTACTCCCTTAGAGGGGGAATCCTCTCTTAGTGCTCGCCTACACTCTCCAAGGAACATACATGCCAAATTTCAGCTTTTTGCGCCCTGTAGTTTCGGCTGTGCGTTGTCTGTCAGTCAGTCAATAACGCAAGAATAATGTAACTTTTTTCTAGTAAATAAAATCGTAAATCAGTTCAATATAAGTACTGGGAGTTGGCTCCCAGAGATTAGGTACCTCTTATAGTACATCAAAATTTACTTGCAACTGATACTGCCTGCATCCTGGTAATCGTAAAATGGTACTCTAGTTTTATTTTGTGTTTTTTTTTTATTTATGTCCAGTCTATTTTCAAACTGGTTGATATTGGAGGCTGAGATAACATCATGCGAGAGCTTATTCCATTCTTTTACCACCCTACCCTAATTAAAAAAAAAACAAAATTCAATATCGTTTATTCAATTTAGGTTTGTTTAACAACACTTATGAACGTCAATGAAGCTACGCCATCGGTTCGCAAATCCTACGGCAGGAGACCTTGTAGCCAGAAGAACCGGCAAGAAACTCGCCAAGGGCAATTTTTTTCTCCCTGTTTTAACTTATACAGAGTCGTCAAATTTGAAAAGTGACCTTCACAATAGTATGGTTACTTTCCATCACAATACAGAATACCGCTTAAATTAAGTACAATTTTGCTTATTACCTAAAACAGTAAACAATTTTCAACTAAACAAGGAATCAAATAGTTTAATGGACACACTAATCTTAATCTTATTCACATTATATTATAGGATTAATAAAAATGAAACTGCAAGCTGCTCTGTATATTCAAATTTATAAGTATTAACAAATACAAGGAATTTTTGAATAAATAAAACAATTATTAGAAAAATTGCTGTTACTGTAAGACACGGATACCAACATTACTATGAGACATACCAGCTTGCTCATAAATCTATATAATACTATTATAAACCTTATCCCGAACACCTTTAACACAAGTAGACATGAGCATACCCACCCCACTGGCAGCACCCGTTCACGAGCATGACTCCGATTTAGAATCCTCAATCATACTCAAACTTTCTTGTAAACGTACGTAAGTGTAAGTTTGTCAAAGTGCAAACGTAAATCGCGTGCGGGAATCGAAACATGTATCCCCGCTCTGTTCCTTTCTTTGGCCAGTCCTTAGCGATGCGTGTGTGATTTGCTATGTCTATTTAATATACATCCCTGTGTAATTTTTCTATTAATTAAATGTTCATATCAAAAGGAACTGTGTGTTTTCTACTTTACAGTAGGTACTTATCTCAAAACTAATTTGAGACAGATGTTTTCCCGCGACACGACATGACGATTGATGATTGATGACGACGAATGACGCTTAATAAATAAATAAATAAATATTTGACACCTTCACATACCCACATTGTTCCAATACCAAAATTTGTAGCTTGAGTGTTTTAGAAATTAGAAAATAACGACGGCTACCCAGATCCGAAGAAATATTGAAAAGTTCGTTTTCAATATTTACGAACTCGAATCCGGGACTTCCAGAGATAGCGGCACCTTGAAACCGGTACCTACACCTCTTGGCCACAGAGGTCGCCAATGAAACATTAATGGTTAAATAACCACGACTTTGTTAGCATACGTAACATAAACGTCATAAAAAATTAACCATCCAAGTACGTGACAGTGGCCACGTGAGTTATGCGCTAAGGTTATGCAATTATGCAACGCTTGTTGATTCATCAGCTGTTTGGGAAACAGAAAATAACTATCTATATGAAAGAAAATGTGTCATTTCACATAGTTCCGTTATCTTGTAACCTGACCTTGACCTTACACTAATAATGACAATAAATTAAAACAAAAATATCACTTACGCCAAGATAAACTTCTACTGATTAAAACGCGTTTCTTTTTATCAAATAAACTAGCGTTTTTTATGATAAAAGTGAAACGAACGCTGGTTCTGGTGCAACTGTTTGTATTGACAATAAATATGGAAATATACAATGTCAATATCCCATAGACAAACTTAGTAATAAACAATATTTCTATAAAATAGTTAGATATCTATAAAAGTGATGTGCGTCTTGCCTAAATTGGTTCAGTGTCCTAAATAATTTATTTTATAAAGTGATTAGGTGTCCTAAATAATTTCTTTTATTTACGTACTTTACTTATTTAATTGTCTAAATAAATAACATTTACATACTTGCTTGCAGAAGTTCCCTTAGCGTGTTTAAATCCGCAATGCACAATGCTATTTACTCCAGAAAAAGAACACACAAACAAACAATCATATCTTTCCTCTTTATAATATTAATACTTATAGATAAGAGAAATAAAATCCTGCGTATATTTAATTTTAAACCACATTGTCGGCAGTAGTTGGCCAATACCGGAATAAACCGGAAAACGGAAAAATAGGTACAATAACGAATTGGTCGGTTGTGAAAACTGATTTCCTGGTAGTTTCTTCCTTTAGGAAATTAAGACCATCCTAACTAAATTATAATTGCAAAAATTTGCATGTTTCTTTGTTACGAAATTTCGCATAGGTAGTAGTAGTAGTAGTAGTTTCGCTGTAGGTACCTACAGCTAGGATGTAAAAAAAAATAATGAAAATAAATGTAAATTTACTTATTCACTTAGGCGTCCAACACACTGCCTCCGGTTTCCGCACTACCGAACGGAGATGCGGCGTGATTTTTCATACACTGCGGGTTTTGTATCCACGACAAGATTCAACAGCTATAGTTAAGAAGCGCACTACCACAAACCGGAGCGTCGTGCGGTGCAGTGTGGGATCCGCCTTAGACAATAAATATGTACTTACGTTTATGAATCGTCAACCTTTTCCTACCGCCCATTCAAGACTTATAACTTACGTATCCACGACGTAGGTTGCTTTTATTCCTAAAAGTCCTGACACTGATTAGAGAAACAGAAATACTTTCATCCTGATATTATTACCACGTATAAAAGGAACAGCGCGAGTAAATGCGAGTGGCAAAACTAGAAATAGTACCCTAATTACTGATTGGTACCCTAAGTTTGTATAATAGGTCTTTACCTATGAAATTGCCGTTTTGTATGGAGATTTCTGTAATTTTTTTTTTCCATACTAACGTTTTTGTTATTATTTAACGACTAATATTATGTAAATTTACAAAATTTTACACAAGTATTTATGGACATTTTAACTACTAAATGACACATTCGTTAAGAGAAAAAAATTTTTTTTTCACTATGTTACAACTAATAAAGTACGAAATTCTGGAAACAAAAATAGTCGTAACTTTCGGAATAAGTTTTTTCTATGTAAATAATCAAATATCGTGGTTATTAAATTATCAAAAGTTGCTCGATACGGTCTTAATGTAACGCAATATTAAAGAAATTATATATTTCTAATATTATAAAAGTTGTTAAGTTATATGTACAAAAGAAAAAAACGGCAATTTCATATGTAAAGACCTATTATTACCGCATATGGCAAGCACATAGCGCACCTTCAGAATTAAAGAGGCTTATTCCAAAAAAGCGAGTTTTCGGCAAACGTCGATTAAAGGTTGACAGTCTATAAATTATTGTATTGATTTAGAGATAATCAGCTGTGGTATAAACATATCCAAATACTTTTAATTATATTTTAAAGTCAACTTATTTATCCACACTGTGAACATGAATTATTATTAAATTAATAGATATCCATATTTTAATTAATTTAATTTAAATATAGTGCTTAGTTTGGGTCTTTGTTTGACTAACATTACAGTTTTTTTAAAAGACTTTTTTTGGCTTAGGTCTCTCTAATTCTAAATATTTTCATTCAGTTTTGTTTTAATTCTGAATACGTCTCTGTAATCATAAATTCTAAACTGATATATGGGTACTTTATATTGAGTAAAAATGCATAATAATAGTTAATATTTTTGAAAAGAAAACTTTACTCATAATAACAAAGTCTATAATCATTAATTTTTAACACACAGCCTCTATCAATCAGGAACGTTATGTTTTACTCTAAATTATACTTAAAATCGACTCAAAAATGTGCTCAAAATTCAGTACTTTTGTACTTAAGTAGTGTTCTTCAAAAATGTATTTAATAATTAGTCATAACATTTTTAACACTGTCAGTGTTTTTAATATAGTTAATAACATAGTAAATTGTTTTTTAGAAGTAGAAGTAAGTATTAATATTACTTAATTATTATAACAATCATCATAATTTTATAATAACTTTAAAATACCAATTTGTTTCGAATAATGTAATTCTTTCAATATTTTCGGGTCATTTAGTTTACATTTATAGGCACCTTTGATTGATCGGACTGTTACTTCTTTTTTGGTTGAACAAGAAACATAAGCCTTTCCAGAGTTTCTCAAAACTTTTGCTACATTTTGCTTCCATTTCGAAGAATCCTGAGTACGTTTCCTCGATTTTCTGGTAGATTCTTCACCAAATTTAACAGAATTCGTCCTATCAGATACTATGGCATTAGAATTTTTGTTGGAAGAATCTGAAGAACTAGTGCTAGAACTTAATGAACGCGTGCATCAGCACGTTTAAAAACCAGTTTACAAGAGACCTATCGGTGGTATAACTTGGATCTTAGTCACTTAAATCAGCGTCGCTTTCATTTGAATCGATAAGTGACTGGTGATAATTCTTTCTAGTTTTGGTTGTAGTTAAATCCGTTGCTTTCGATGTTGAAGGCCCGTTTATTGTTGGAGAGGTATTTACATCATTTTCGCAAGAAGTGGTGCTGGAACTAGAAGACGTTGATGTTGATCAACTCGAACACGAAGAAAGAAGAACTACTTGACCTAGACGATGAATCACGTATTTCTTTATTTTCTTGAATTTTTATTTCATCTGGTAGAGATCCTTTGCCAGATTTTGTAGACTCTAAGGGCCTGTTTCACAATCTCCAAGTAAGTTCTCAGATAGTCCATACAAAACTGTCAACTAAACTGGAAAGTATCTTCTAATGGGACATTGTGAAACAGGCATTTAATTCAGTATTGATATCTAATACTGAATTAAATCACTCGACTTTGTTTACTGTTTGTACCTGAAATAAAATTGATTTTATTAAATGTACGTTAACTAAATCTTTATTAAAATCGTTTAATTGTAAACAAACTTTATGGAAGCCGCTGGATGCTCTTCTATTCATTATAAGTAATTTTCATATTAGGTATTATTTTTGGTGAGTTTGGTATCTGAAATTATATCGCACAAAATTAAAAACACGAACGTGGTACGAGCCACTTAACTTAGCTCAAAGTAATTATTGTTGTTCCAAAAAATAAAATAAATATAAATTTCAATTTAATATAGAAGTATATTAAAAAATAATTTTAATGAAATACTTAGAGATAACTTTAATTTAGTTAATTTGTTAAATAAATGAACGTACGTATGTCATAATAATAACAAAGATAAAATCATTACCTAGTCATTTTGAAGAAACTTTAACATCTGTTTATTCGAAAATTAGTTTTTCAAGATTTAACATTGTTATGACCCAACGTGACGGAACGTAAAACAAACTAATAGAGTAAGAACGGAAGACCTTTCCCTTAAAAGTCATAGTCAAAAATATTCGTTATCATTACAAAAGGCATAATCAAAAATAATGTGTTAAAAACTAACATAATTTTATATTTATATAGACCAAATTAGCAATAGGATGGTAATTTTTAATTTTTTTAAATTTAAGAATGACTCAATTACGAATAAGTCACTGTTGTACAAACATTATTTTCTATTAAATGGACTCTATTACGAATAGGTCTAAACTGTATTAAAAATAGTTACTTCTACATACCTTATTTTTAGTCGTGTATCGACTCAAATACGAATGGGTATTTCCACGCAGCGACCTTCTTGTAACACTCGCGACTCATTACTGGATGCGTCACTGTAAAACTAAAGAGACGCGAGGAATTGGACGGAGTGAAAGAGACCAAAGTGTGAGTGTCTCTCTTTCTACGCCACATTAGGTCGTTCTTTTAACACAAGTCGATGAAAGTGGTTGTTTAAAGACGTTTCATGACTCAAAGTCAAAATACCAAAATTTTGGATTGGGTCTGTCTAATTCTGAAGGTGCGATAGGTAGACGACCTCCGTGGCTGAGGTGAGTGGTAAGGTGTCACTATCTCTAGAGATCCCGGGTTCGATTCCCGGTCGGGTAAATATTAAAAAGGTACTTTTCAATATTCCCTCGCCTCGGGTCTGGGTGTATGTTGTAATACCCGTCATTGTTTCCAATTGCCATAATTCCTACTAGTGTTCAAGCTACTACCAATTTGGTATTAGAACAATGTAAGTATATGATGGTGTCCAATAATGATATTTATTTATTTTATGGATAGACCTGGAAAAAGTTACTACATGGAATGAATTTTATTCTCTAAAAAGATTTGATATTGTAAAGAAAGAAAAAACGTGTTATCCATTTCACTTCCACTGGGGTTTCCACAAAAAACTATACCTCTTGCCGGTTCTTCTCCAAGGTCTCCCGCCCCGTAAGGTTTGCGAACCGATGGCGTAGGTAGCTTCTATGGCGTTCACAAGTATTGTAAATCACAATCTAAATAAACAAATTTGACTTTGACTACGCGGGTAAAACTGCGAGACAGAATTAGTTAAAATTAACCTAGTTTTACCGTGTTAAAGTTCAAATAACCTTTTAACTAACAATAAATAGAATATGTTTCTGGCGACCTCTCTGATAATTTAGATTGATTTGGTGTCCCTAGTGACTACCAATCTAAAGTTATCTTAGTACCTAGTTACCGATAAACAAGGATTTAAATATCATACATATTGGATCAAATTGTATCAATGTTTTTTAAATGTAATCAAATTTAATTAAATGGATAATAATTTTAATTTAATTATTTTTTGTATTTTTTCTTGTACTTAATGATTTATTTTGACTTTAAATTTTTATTATTGTATAGTTTCCAACACAATTTATGGATTGTTTTATGGAATATAAATGAAATGAAATTAAAATAAAATAATATCTAATATATCAAATCCAAATAAAATTAAAAAACAAACGTACGAAAATTTCGTATTAGTTAATTTTTTTTAAAAGAACGGAATTTTGATTGGATATGAAATAAATAAATAAATAATAAATAAATAAATGAATGTTGCTAACCTAAGCCAAAAACTCGAGAACGGCTGCACCAATTCGGCTATTTTTTATATGTTCCCCAAGGCACAAGTTAGGTTTTTACGGAGAGGGAAAACATAATCATTGCGTGGAAAATAGTAAAAACAACACGTCTTTTCCCATACAAACCAGCTGTCAAACATTTGACATTGGTCTTTCACGCCAAAACGGAGCAACGGAGCGCCGTGATTTTTGGAATGGGGATAGTTTGGGAGATGGAGAGTGACATAGGCTACTTTTACTTACTTTTTATCCCGGAAAAACTACACATTCCCGTGGGATAACGTCGAGTTCGCAACGCGGGCGAAGCTGCGGGCGGAAGGTTAGTAATTAATAAATTTGATTAAAAATGAAGAATGAACGTCGGATAAACCAAAAAACCTATAAAAACAACAAAAAATTTAACCAAGTTGCTATATAAAAGCATGAAAAAATCCGTGAAAGTGTTTAATTTATAAAAATGAAGAATTAGAAAAATTCGACCCGTCTCACAGCTAGCTCCGATGGGACTCAAACCCACGACCTTTCACTGTCATTCGCCCGGGTATTCATTATTTGGGAAAACAGCAGCTTTTTGAATACACTTATAATAAGAATTAAATAAAATGATATTGCACAAATCTAATAGTTTCCACTACCACCTAATGTTCACAATGTAATGTTACACAAATATTGAGTAACAACTTCAGTAACAAAAAGTACGAGTAAACAGAATCAATATAAAAAGGGCCTCTAAATCAAATCACAAAATGCCAATTTTCCGTAATCAAAAAGAAAAAGACACAGAATTTAAACTTAATTCGTAGGTACGTTAATATAAAAAAGATGAACAAAAATGATACAAAAAAGTATAATTATGATGTTATAAAACAGCGGCATAATACAGATGGTATAATACAGCGGCAATTTACTAAAGTCAATTACTTAGTCATTTCCACATCATCTGGGTGGCTGGAGGTCTCATATAAACGCAGAACGACTAAGGTTAGTGCTTAGATGTATTTATTTAGGTGCTAACTTTAAATAATATGAATATTATATCAGTAAAGCTATTGCTATTAATTATTTTTTTACTATTCCATAATATTGATATTGAAATATTTTAAAAATAATACATAGTTAATGTAATAACGTAATAACTCGCTTTAATAAATTGTATTGACAAAAACGCAATAGGATCGTGGTTTTTAGCAAACCTTTAGATTTAAAGTTTTTCAAGATTCTCATTGATTCCCTAGAATGAAGAGTTTTGTACATATTATTCCAGTAATAAGAATTAATTTGAATAACTTATGGAAAGTTCACAACAAGAGTCACACTAAATCCAAGCACAGTGACTGACTTAAGGCTGGGATTCCCCAAAATAGGGTATTTTAAATTATGGATTACTCGCAAATCACAAGTACTTAATATTTGGTAAAAATATATGTTATTTTACAGTTTTTTATCTAGTGCTTCCGGCCGTTTTTTTTCGATTGGTGATATTTTACTGTGTCAAATAAAATTTCAAACATCCGTCTAATCGTAATTCAAATATCCTGTTACTTGCAGTATACTTGGTTTTAGTTAATGAAAAATATACGAAAATAATTGTCTTTGAATAGTGGAGGGATTCCGGCCATCATAAGTTTAATTTTTGTTTTATTTAATTTTTTATTGAATTTTAAGTGATTTTCGATTCGCGGAGCGCTCGCGAGATCACCGTTCACTGCCGCTGCATCCGCGTGAAGTGTATCGCGCGCGGCCGAACAAGCGTTAGCGTGGCTATTTCGGTCGGGAATCATCGCCTTAAGGATTTTAGTGCGAGCGCAACAAATTAACATAACTTTAACATCCTACTAATATCTATTATAAAATATGCAAAAGTTTGTGAGTGTGGATAGATGTATGGGTGTTTGTTACTTTTTCACTCAAAGACAACTTAACGGAGCTGGTGGAAATTTGTTACAGAGATAGATTAAAAGCTGGAATAAAACATAGGATATTTTTTATCCAGATATTCCCACGGGGACGGGTACCACGCCTATAACTCCGCGAAGCGACTAGTATATTATTGTAAAGACGTAAATAATAATTACGTTTGACGCAATTTCTCGAACTTGAAAATTCTTTCACCAGTAGAAAGCTACCATTATTCCCGAGTGATATACAGGATATTTTTTTTATAAGTGCACAATTTTTTAAGATCGATTCAGAATCGGTAAGTAAACAACTTTCTTCTAAAACATGGGTCGAAATACGACAAATATTTTTGGACTTCCCATACTAAATCGATCACGTGATCAGTCCAATTTGTATGAAGAGTCAAAAATTTGTTGTCATCTTTTGACCTATGTTTCTAGGAGAAAGTTGTTCACTTACCGATTCTGAGTGGATCTTAAAAATTTGTGCTAATAAAAAAATTATCCTGTAGGTAATATTTTATCCCAATATAAAAAAACACACAGGAAAGAATATTTATTTACTGCAATAATTAAAACCAATTAACTTTAACGACTGTTGTGTATATGCAGTGTTACTGCTTCTCCATTTACTGTGTCAACTTTTGCGATTGTGACGTGTCGTGACATTGAGCATTGATAAATTATTACTAATGGGTCTGAGAATGTTAATGACTTTTTGTTATTGTTCACAGTTCTCTGAGTGAAGAAACAAAGCAAATAGTTGGAACTGAAGTGATGCCAGTACAAGAAAAGCCAGAAGATTTTGAAAAGTAATGGGAGGGTCAGGGTGACGTCAGTGATGAAGTGGGTGTTGCTGACTACGTGGATAGCTGCCGGGCTGGTGCAGGTAAAGATATATCATCATCATCAGCAGCTGTTATAAGTCCCCACAGCTACACCCATGAAGCTCGACTTAATACTGAGGTAACTGGAGAGTGCAGTACGAACAATTTTTTGTGACCACAAATTACTCAGTGGCTGTCTTCCGTCTCACCTACACTTTAAAAAAATACGTATGGTCATATGAGACAACTGACAGCCACTACATACTAAATGTCAAATTTGCTGGTGTTCACTTTTTTATTCAGGGTGAGAACTCCAGTTACCTCAGTATTAAGTCGAGCTTCATGGCTACACCCCAAAGGCCTTCCTTATGAATGGATAAGGAGAATGGGACATGACCCACCACGCAGGCTCAATGCGGGTTAGTTGGTATTAACGAAAGCAAACGCAGCCGGGACCAATGGCTTAACATGCCTTCCGAAGCATGGCGGAGCTCAAGAAAATACATTTTTGGTCATCCATCCCATGTCCGACCATTACGGAAGTTGCTTGACTTCAACGATAGGCCGTGCGCGCTAACCACTGCGACACGGGCTCCAAAAATACATAATTAAATCTAAATCTGTTTATTTCAAATAAGAGAACATAATTTACACGCATAAATTATAAGGCAGTATCTATAGATTTAAGATTTTTTTAATTGTGAAACGGGTCGATTTTTTCTAAATAAGTACAGTCGGCCAAATATGTGGTCTACCACCGTAAGGGTGAAGTTCGTTTGTTCGTCAACTAACAACAAGGTTGATTTTCCTTTGCTTGAATTTTATGACACTTCGCGAATTCGTTTTTCGAATTTCGAATCGTCGAATATTGATTCTCATCAACAACATACAAATTTCTTTATTTTAATATTGCGGTATAAGGGCGGTTACAAACTGGTGTTTTTTTCTGCGCGTATACGGTCGTTACGGCATACGCGCTTTCACGCGAGCCACAATACGGACTTAAAAAAACTGAACGCGCGTAAACGGGCATATTTCGGCGTGTTCGCTCGAACCTTGCGCTTGATTAGCGTATGGTTCGCGCTCGAGCATACAAGCACGTCAACGCTCGTACGAGTCGCGCGTGTGGCAAAAGGCGCGCCAATACTATAAGCGCCTACATTGCGCTTCCGAAAACTAGTTTATACGCGCGTATAAAACGCTAATCTGAAACCGCCCTAATGTTCCTTGGGAAAGTTGTTCAGTTATCGATAATGAATAACCAATTTCAGTATTTAGGGGTATTTTTGTAAGGATAGTAATTAACCGATCGACTAAAAAACATTTTAGGGTAAGATTGGTTAGTGAGGAGGCCTACGTTTAGCAGTGGACATCCATTTATGCAAGGTGTAAACCAGGCGACTAAAAATTACTAGGTGAGCGACTTAGTCGCCAATCTAACCTAACCTAAACCTATTTTTCCGCTGCTCACTTAGTATTTTTAGCCGCTCAACCTAGTAATTTTTAGTCGCCTGGTTTGACACCTTGCATAAATGGATGTCCACTGCTAAACGTAGGCCTCGCCCAATGATATCCACTTTGCTCGATTAGAAAAGGACGGCACAAGGGTTGTAACAAGAAGCGGTAGTGAAAATGCTAATTATTTGGTTGTTAAAAATATTATTTTTCACATGTAATAAGTCACTTAAAAAAATTAATGTTTAAATCTTGTGTAGCCGCCATCTGGCTCTATGACTTCTCGGAGTCGGTCCCTCATTGAGCCCACCAGCCTCGAACAGATGTCAGACTCACGGGTTTCCTCCCATACCTCATTGCAGTGCCCTTGCAGTGCTTCTGCTGTTCTTTAGTTGCGGTTCCATCATCTCTGAACCATAAAACACATTTAATTCTCTAGAAATCTCACTAATATTGAATCCTTCATTGTGAAGTGCGATTATTTGAGCTCTCTCGGCTACGGATAAATTTCGAGGCATTTTGTAGTAAAATAATGAATTTAGTTTAGGAAAATACCTGTGACATTAATTTGTCAGTGATATATGTTCTTTTCCAGTGAAAGAGTTTTCTACGTTAAAAAACCTCCTTAGTTCTGTAGTTTATGAAAAACTGTGAGGGTTGATTGTTGTTGCAAATTATGATCTAATGCATAGGTCACAAAGGCGATAATAACTTGCTCTATGATTTCATGTCAGTTTTCTCAGTTAGCAAACAATTTTAAAGATTCGCCTTTAGCGATATTTTGTTGACACGGGAACTATTGTCAAAACTGGTAGACCACTTTCTTGGCCGGCTGTACTTCATTTTCCATTTTTCAGATTTAAGTTTACTTGAGCCGGAATTAAGATTTGCGCATTTTTAACGATTTGTAATAGGTACTTCATCATCTTCAACCGTTTTAATAGCCCCACCCACAAGTCTTCTTTATGAGTGGCCAATTACTACTCAGGCCCAATGCGGATCTGGAAATGAACCCGTATCAACGGCTTAACGCTATTTGGTCACCGATCCCGTGACCGACCATTGCAGAAGTTGCTTAACCTCAACGCAGGTTAAGTGCGCTAAGCTCTGCGTCACGGGCTGCTCAATTTGTCATGCTTCTAAACAACTATCAAGAATTTAATATTTACTTTTGCCTTACAAGGTGCCTTCGCCTGTGGTGCGGGTCTCCAGCGGGCTGCTGCGCGGCCGCCTGGACCCTACGGGCACCTTCTACCAGTACCTCGGCGTGCCCTACGGGAGCGTCGGCGAGGCCAACAGATTCAAGGTCAGAATTACCCACAGATCACCTGTATTTAGCAGAATTGCCAGACTACTACATTGACGATTTCATTTGTTTGGAAAGTTTTGTACTATGTACGTGTGTGTACCCTGACGTCTTTGTATGACTTTAACGTCGAAGATAAAAACACGTTGTTGTTGGAAGCACCTATCGATAATGTGATGTGTTGATGTGTGATGTGAGTGATGACTGATGATGTTTAATTTTTATTTTCAGTCTCCCCTGCCACCTCCAATATGGAATGGGGTGTACGACGCCATCGAAGAAAACACATGGTGCCCTCAGAGGTTACTCTCTTCAAGTATCCTCATAGGGGGTCCTGATTGCCTGAAGCTCAACATCTATACTCCTGTCGCCGTCAGTCAAGGCAACTTACTCCCAGTAATGGTATTCATTCATGGGGGTTGTTTTTTCGAAGGCGTTGGATCTCATTTTTTGTACGGAGGGGATCATCTCATTAGGCACAATGTCATATTTGTTGGCATCAACTACAGACTCAACGTAGAAGGATTTCTATGCCTAGGGATAAAAGAGGCGCCAGGAAACGCGGGACTTAGAGATCAAATTGCTGCATTAAAATGGATTAAAAATAATATAAAAGCTCTTGGAGGTGATCCCGATAATGTAACAGTATTCGGTGAGAGTGCAGGAGCTGTCTCAATATCAGCATTGATCACCTCTTCGTCAACCAAAGGACTGTTTAATAGAGCTATTTTACATAGTGGGTCCTCTTTAGTGCCTTGGGGAATTCAACACGACCCTATAGATACAGCGAGTAATCTAGTCAAAGCATTCGGCTACAATACCAAAGATCCTTATGAAATATATGACATAATATCAAAACGACCATATAATGAGTTGATACGTGCAATAAAATATTCTGAATCAAAGAATTGGGTAACTGCGGAAACACTATTTGTTCCGTGTGTCGAGAATGAAATTGAGGATGTGGAACCGATAATAAAAGAGTTTCCTTTAGATGTAATAAGTTCTGGCAACTACACCAAAGTACCAATGATAATCGGATACAATAACAAAGAAGGTATATATTTTGTATCTAAAGACTTTGGGACAAGTGTCAAAACAGTAAATACAACAGATCTTTTGAAAAATGATTTGGTCTTTCCTAATGAAGTAGAGAAGAATTTAACTGTAAGAAAAATACATGATTATTACTTCTCATCTGAGAAAAAGGATTATGTAATGGACATGGTGGATTTTTACTCAGATTTGCATTTCAAGTATCCCTCAATAGTAGAGATGGAGATGTATGCACGGACGACGAAAGAGGCAATATACTACTACCTTTTCCAGTATAGCGGGTACTTGAACATTCCGAAGTTTGTGTCAAATTATTTCGGCGTGCAGGGTGCAGCTCACGCCGATGAATTATTTTACTTGTTGCGGCCTCATTCACTCTCCATAATTCCTCGGTGGTTTGAACGAACAATGCTTGATCGGATGCTCACCATGTGGACCAACTTTGCCAAATACGGGTAAGTTTAATTCATTTTAGTCTATAACCTACAAGAAACGAGCTGTTGCCAGCGACTTGTCATAATTTTGTGTCCGGCTGCGATGCCTTTAAAACGGTACCTAAACCACCTTGTGTCTCACCGTTCTCGAGACAATATATCTGAACCAAATCGAGTTACATAAGTAAATAATAAGTAAAACTTTCAAATTTCGATCCTCTGCCTGTAACGCCTAATTGCGACCAACGTGTAGAACCCGTTCCCGTAAGAATATCAGGATAAAATAAAGCCTCTGTCAATCGGGAAGAACGCACCTTTTTCTAATGAATCAAAGAATTTTCAAAATCGATCCAGTAGTTTCGGAGCCTAGTCGATGCAAACAAACAAACAATCAAATCTTTCCTCTTTATAATATTAGTATAGATAACGTGAAAGTACAGAAACTAATTGAAAAAAGTAAACTTAAATCTGTCTTTTGTGCGCATTTTAGTTGACCGACCGACGGTTATTACATTTTTCGCGTTACATTACGTAAAGAGACATTTAAGTTCATTAGTTTCAGAATGAAATTAGACAACATCAAATACATCTATTAAAATATCTGAATCAGAAGAAAAAGTGTTTCGGTTCTTCTCGTCACAAGATCTCGATTTGCTTTGCGAACCGATTTCGTAGCTTCCTTATGTTCACAAGTGTTAGTTACAGCCTAGCTAGACTAAATAAAAGATAGTTATTTGAATTTAACCTCAAGAAGTGTTTCAGAATCAAAAGACAGGATTACTATCGTCTGCGTTTTGGGCCAATTTCAATATTTAAACCTAAAACTTCGTTGTGTTCCAGTGACCCGACCCCATCGACATCAGAGCTGCTGCCAGTGAAGTGGTTACCCAGCCGGGAATGGAACCCGCGAGCGCTTGTGATCGACCGCACCCTGACCACTGCGCCTATGTGGGACGAGCGATCTGCTCGATTGTGGAATGATACTTACAACAAGTACAGAAGAAAAGACTATGGATTTAGAAATGAACATTTTAGTTTTAATACTTCTAGCAAATGCTGTGATTTTAAAGTTGTTGATTGTAATAATACGAATATAATTAAATTATTGGGTCCGTAGGCATTAAATTTTACCAAAACGTTGTCTCTGTGTTAAGATTATTTTAAGAATCCTATTGAGCAAGTTATAGTCAATTATTTATTTCATCTAATTGTGACTTTTGGCAATTCATGGTTAAATAAATCTGTTTAATTTAATCACTATGTGTACCATCGACAACCATTTTAATACCCCCACTGCTGCAGCACTGACATACCTTATGGATGTATGTATAAGGGAAATGAGCCAAAGCTCTATGACAGACTCAGATCTAATATAAATTGGTGGGTATCCACGACGCTGCCTAGACTTACAACGGGAAAGCAGTACCAAATTTCGAGATATGAAATTTTTGGTCACCCATTCCACTATATACCATTCTGAATGTTGCTTTACTATTAAAACCGCAGGCCGAGCGTGCTAACCACTACTCTTGGGAAATTCCCCCAATCCTAAAGGGTTAAAATACCTTTCAGAATTGGAGGACTTTGTGATATAATAGTGAATAGTGTGAGGTTTGATAGTGTCAGAGTAAAGATGAGTATTTTAGCAGCCTAGTAAACATCTAAAAGCGGGTTAAGACGTAACGTCTGGCCGCAGTGGAAAATAAACGCAACTGTCGAGTACCGAACGTTATTCAGTGCCCAGTGTGCTAATTTTATTGCTATGGCGTCAAAAAATCAGGCGAGTTGAAATAAATAGCATCTACTTGAATTTGTTTATATTAGTTGACAAAATATTGAAACAGATTTGTAAGTAATTGTTATCTTGTAGTATACAAATCTTTATCTTCTTTCTTTACCTATGTAAAGATCATAAAAAGTGAGCGCTCAAACCTGAACGGGGCGGCTGGCGCTGCCCCTAGCAGCTTGCCGCCCTGGGCCATGGCCCCCTTGGCCCTTAGGTAAATACGCCTCTGTGTACTTATTTCAACTCGATTCCATCAGGAGTTAGCCCCAGGTTTATGAAACGCGACATTATTGGAGGAAAGCGGAATCGCAAAGGTGATCAGCGCCCCGATCGCGGTAATTCTATGACGCATTAGTCAGGTGTACGTGCAGTTGACGTGCAAAACTGTTTTAGATAACGCGCGGCGTTGACAGTGCGACAACGTTTTCTATTCCGGTGATAATCTTTGGAACTAAAACTAAATATAATATAAACTAAAATATGCAAAGCATACATAAGATATGCTTGTCCAATGGTACGATTCCATGCAACTAATTATACTGTGGCATATTCTAGAGCTGTTATGATGGAAAGAGCAATATAAAATTAAGTTGTGCAATGTGATCGCCAACCGATATTGAGTGACTAAATCTTGATTAGGTAAAAGATCAAATGATCTAAGAATCAAAAGTAAATCTCCAAAAAGTTGCAGCTGGTAAAATTATTTTATTCCCCACCCTACTACTACTACGCCCACATCCCCCGGGTCCCGAATGTGTGTTTTGGCGGTTTTCTTTTTTTATTCTATTTTTAGTATGCGCACCATTTGCGACACTCTGACCGCTCAACTTTGTTTTCACGGACCCAGTAGCTGCCAGACAGTAACTATCCTTCAGTGACCACCAGCTACTGGGCCTGTAAAAACCAGGCTTTAAGGCACAGATTGCACAGAAGCTGCTTCGTCGTAGCATATTCAGTCATTGACACCCACTGATCATCATTGACACGGTTTCTGCTACCCTACTTGTGGATAAAATGGAAAAAAATTGTATTCGTGGTCAAGCTCTTCGGTTGTTTATAAATAATGAATAAATAAATAAATAAATAAATAACTTCTTACATTCACACCAATTATCTAAGCCCATTTTAATTTCATTAAGAAACTGTATCATGTAAAACTTGATAACGGATAAATATATACTTAAATACTTTTTTTTTGTAAATACATACTTAATATACATAGTAAACACCCAGATCAAGACAAATAGACATGTTCATGCACACAAATATTTGTCTTGTTCGGGAATCGAACCCGAGACCACTGGCGCAGAAGGTGGGTAGCCTACTCCTGCGCCAAATCAGTCGTCAAAGTTCAAGTCAAAGTGTTTGAAAGTTATAGTATGGCAGCTAGACTCCAAAGGGTTAAACTAGGAGACTTTACTAGCTCTGACTCTCCTGTCACCTTTGGCGTTCCACAGGGTAGTGTCCTGGGTCCTAGTCTCTTCCTTATTTATACAAATGACCTGTGTAACCTACAACTCAATAACTGTAAAATATTTAAAATATTTGCGGATGACACAACACTTGTGTTCCATGGTTTCCATAAATGATGATTTGATTTGATGGACAAATTTGGGAAGAGACTAGGACAGAGGCTGAAAAAGGTGTAACACACGTTGTGCTTTGGCTTCAAGAAAATTTGCTTACACTAAACACTTCAAAAACGAAACATGTTTCATTTATTATCACATTGAAAAATACCCCGAGCAGCGATTTTAGTGTTATAGCCTACACTTGTAAAGAATTTTCGTCAAATAACTTGTGTCATAAATAAAGTAGGTACTTAATTTACAACATCTGAACAAACATTACCGTATACCTAACTTATTGACAGATTGGCTCAAAGCTCTCACATATTATACTGATACTGAAAATCTCTTCTCAGTGATAAAATAAATAAATAGAGCTTAAATATAACTAAGACAAGTATCTAATCATGCAATTCTGAGAACTAACTTAAAAGTCAATAAGTTATAAAGACATAATAACATACATTATATTATCTCATTTCGAAAACATGCAAATTATCTGTGTTATTTATCATTACCATATTTAAAAAAGTAAATTATAAACTTAAACTACAACATTTAATATTTTGTAAAATATCGTGAATTTTGTTTCATAAGCTCCTTGTATTGTATTACCTTTTTTTATTTATTTAAAGTACTCGAAAGATATGCAGATAAACAAGTGATTATGTGACAAAGAAAGTTGCTGGTACTTAAATTGCTTAGCATTAATTTTATATTAAATTTAACTCATATATTTAAACTTCGCCAAGCCAGACTACTGTTTATTGTCCATCCACCTTATCCATCCATATTGATGGCCTGTGCTTGTGCCATAGAAATGAGTATAATAATAATGTATCGCACTGAAATTCTCGATGATGAAACGTCAGTGACTTTTTGCATGTTTTCGTTGACCTTGTGATGCTCGCTTTGTACATATTTTCCAGCATAAGAATTAATTTGAATAACATAACTGAAAGTTAACAATAAGAGTCACAGTAGATTCAAGCACAAAGTAACTCTTGAGGTTTATAAATGAAATGAAAAATAAATAAAATGAAATAATGAAATAAAAAAAACATACAGTCGAATTGATAACCTCCTCCTTTTTTGGAAGTCGGTTAAAAATGAAAGACATTTATTGGTACATCACATCAGAAGTTCACACTACAACAGAATACAAATAACAAAGTGCGAGCGTTGTTACGATTACTGTTGATTACCAAATTTCAACACGATATAAAATAATGATGATTTCTGATATTCCCACAAGTAGAACGGGTACCACGCGTAACTATAACCGCGCGAAGCGACTAGAATATTATCATAAAGATGTAAAGTTTGTTTGGATGTTCGAGCTAATTTCTGAATCTTGAAAATTCTTTCACCAGTAGAAAGCTACATTATTCCTGAGTGATAAAGGTAATATTTTATCCCAATATACACACACACGGGAAAAAATACCACGCTGGTAAAAGATCAGGGAGCAGAAAGATTTATTTATTTACTGCAATAATTAAAATCTATTAGTAACTAAAAATACTGTTGTGCTTAAGCAAGTGTTACTGCTTCTCCAACCTACTGTGTCAACTTTTGCGATTGTGACGCATTGATCATTACTTAAGGGCCTGAGAATTTTAATGAATTTTTGTTTTCTGAGTGAAAAAACAAACTAAGTAGTCGAAACAGAAGTAATGCCAGTATAAGAAAAGCCAGTAGTTTTTGAAAAGTAGTAGGAGGGTCAAAGTGACGTCAGTGATGAATTGGGTGTTGCTGACTACATGGATAGCTGCCGGGTTGGTGCAGGTACAAAAATATATTTAAATGTAAATCTACAGTGGCGGTCACATAATTAAAGACACCAGACGATTTTCATACAAACGAGGTAACTTTGAAGCCTTTTGTTCTCCGCCAGAGATTGACCTAGCTGTGATCAGATGATTGCACTCTAGGGAGTGATTGGAGGAGATTCAGATCGCTATACACACCCAACTGTTCTGATCAGCATTCTAAAAGATATAAGGATATGTTTAAAAAATCCGCCAAATTTGCATTAAATTGTATGGAAATCCAGAAACTGAAAACTGACTCTTATATCTCTTAGAACGCTGATCAGATCAGCGATCTGAATCTCCTCCATTCACTCCCTGGATGGCCATCATCAGATCACAGCTAGGGCAGTGCTTGGCGGAGAAACGAGGCTTCAAAGACACCTCGTTTGTATGAAAATCAACTGCTGTCTTTAATTATCTGACCGCCACTGTATTTATTTTAAATTAATAACATAATTTACATTTTTTACCCATCACAAAAGGTGCACCGCCGCCATAGAAGTTTTCACTTCAAAAACCTCTGAGGGCGCCACTTTTGCCTATGGTATTTCCTTAATGTTTTATAATTAATAACCTATTAAGAATGTCATATTTATGCTTGCCTTACAAGATGCCTTCACCCGTGGTGCGGGTCTCCAGCGGGCTGCTGCGCGGCCGCCTGGACCCCACGGGTACCTTCTACCAGTACCTGGGCGTGCCCTACGGGAGCGTCGGCGAGACCAACAGATTCAAGGTCTGGGTGCCTTCCATCAACTGTATGAAAGCGATTCAATGTTTCAGAATAGGTTCACTATAAGAAAGCGATTCAAAACTGGTGCGTTCCAGACTAAGTTCCTAAAATGAATTGCTTTATTTCGTACCATGACCTTCTAAAAATTGAATCGCAAATGAATTACCGAATGTGAATGAACGAACGATTTGTGTCCATATTTCTACTACCCGTCTCTTTCACTCGAATCTGTACTGCCCGGAGAGTGAGAGTGACGGGTATAACTTGCAGGTGTCATGTTAGCTCGACCTAGTTATAAGTAAATAAGAGTTCATGACAGCCACATGACAGCGAAGCGGCTGTGAAATGCCGCTGAATCGCTTGTCATTGACGTACGTAATAGAATCTCGATCGCAATTAAGCTGTCGTGGTACGAATAAGCGAAGCAGATCAGTTTAGGTCCTAAACAAATCCGCAATAAGAGTTGATGTTAGGCATTCTGAACGCAGACAGTCAGGTCAGATTTTCTAATTTGGTTTGAGTGAAATCCTCAATCCTGCGGTGGATGTTGTCAAAACAAAAAGTGATCATCATGACAAGACACATTAACTACGATACAATTGAAATCTCTTGGTGGGTGCTAACGGACTATGAGTTTGCTTTGTCAAAACACCCAAAAATAGCAATTATTGTAATTTTCTCTCAAGGTCTAGGCACTTGTCACTGCCTGCCGTCTTTATATGACCTTGATCTCAAAGATTAAAACATGCTGTTGTTGGAAACACCTATCAATAATTATATCTTTTGAAGTTACAAAAGTGGTGATGTTTCATCATCATCATCATGTCAGCCGAACGACTCCCACTACTGGGCATAGGCCTCCCCCAAGGATCTCCACAACGATCGGTCCTGCGCTGCCCGCATCCAGCGGCTTCCCGCGACCTTGACCAGATGGTCTCGGTCCACCTTGTAGGGGGCCTGCCCACGGAACGTCGTTCGGTACGCGGTCACCATTCGAGAATAGTTTAAATAGTATTCTTTATTTATTTTATATTTGAAGGGAAAACTTCTTAGCGGCGTTGTGCACATTTTGTGATGGGAAAAAATATAAAACTCGCGTCAAGAATCGAAAAACTGTTACAATATCATGAGAATAATTAGTAGAAATAGTAAGTGTGCTGTAGCTTTTAATTAGCTTATATATAAGTATCTACGTAATAAGATGCATTCTAATTATCGGTTCAAATCCAGTTCATATTTTTTCTTTTTTTTGTCAACTTCCTTTTTTTTGTGAAAAAGTCTAGGAAGTCCTTTTCATAAATAAAACTCTTTCACGCATTTTTCAGGCACCTATTCAGGGGCCGTGGTCCGTGACCACGGCCCCTGGAAAGGTGCCGAAACGTCGGATAAACCAAAATATCTCTAAAAACAACTAAAATTTAACCAAGTTGTTAAATATATTGCGTGAAAAATCCGTGAAAGTGTTTTATTTATATGGACAGATTGCGCAGAAATCTAAGATGTGTTTAAGTCCTTTTCACTTCTGCTGGCACTCCCAGAGTGCAACACGTTGTTTTTTTTTTATTTTCAGTCTCCACTGCCACCTCCAACATGGAATGGGGTGTACGACGCCATCGAAGAAAACACCTGGTGCCCTCAGAGATTCTCTTCAAGTATCCTCATAGGCAGTCCTGATTGCCTAAAGCTCAATATCTACACTCCTGTCGCCGTCAGTCAAGACAATTTACTCCCAGTAATGGTATTCATTCATGGGGGCTGTTTCCTCGAAGGCGTTGGATCTCGTTTTTTGTACGGAGGGGATCATTTCATCAGGCACAATGTCATATTTGTAGGCATCAATTACAGACTCAACGTAGAAGGATTTCTATGCCTAGGGATAAAAGAGGCGCCAGGAAATGCGGGCCTTAGAGATCAAATTGCTGCATTAAAATGGATTAAAAATAATATAAAAGCGTTTGGAGGTGATCCCGATAGTGTAACAGTATTCGGTGAGAGTGCAGGAGCTGCCTCATTATCGGCCTTGATCACCTCTTCGTCAACCAAAGGACTGTTTAATAGAGCTATATTACATAGTGGGTCCTCTTTAGTGCCTTGGGGAATTCAACACGACCCTATAGCTACCGCGAGTAATCTAGTCAAAGCATTCGGCTACGATACCAAAGATCCTTATGAAATATATGACATTATATCTAAACGATCATATGATGAGTTGATACGTGCAAAAAAATATTCTGAAAAGACTTGCTTAACTGAGAGAACACTATTTGTACCGTGTGTCGAGAATGAAATTGAGGATGTGGAACCGATAATAAAAGAGTTTCCTTTAGATGTAATCAGATCTGGCAACTACACAAAAGTACCAATGATAATTGGATACAATGACAAAGAAGGTATATTTTTTGTATCTAAAGACTTCGGGACAAGTATCAAAACAGTAAATACAACAGATCTTTTGAAAAATGATTTGGTCTTTCCTAATGAAGTAGAGAAGAATTTAACTGTAAGAAAAATACATGATTATTACTTCTCATCTGAGAAGAAGGAGTATGTAATGGACATGGTGGATTTTTACTCAGATTTGCATTTCAAGTATCCCTCAATAGTAGAGATGGAGATGTATGCACGGACGACGAAAGAGGCAATATACTACTACCTTTTCCAGTATAGCGGGTACTTGAACATTCCGAAGTTTGTTTCAAATTATTTCGGCGTGCAGGGTGCAACCCACGCCGATGAATTATTTTACTTGATGCGGCCTCATTTACTCTCCGTAATTCCTCAATGGTTTGAACAAACAATGCTTGATCGGATGCTTACCATGTGGACCAACTTTGCCAAATACGGGTAAGTTTAATGCATTTTATAATATCATAACGTCTATAACTTATAAGAAACGAGATGTTGCCCGCGACCTCCGCAGCCGAGAGGTGTACGCACCGGTTTTCTAGGTGCCGCTATCTCTGAAGGTCCCTGGTTAAATTTCCGGTCAGGTGAATATTGAAAACGAACTTTTCAATATTTCATCAGTTCTGGACTCTGGGTGTCTGTGGTAATACCCGTCGTTGTTTTCAATTTTCATAACACTAGTGCACTACTAGTATTTGGTATTGGAACAATGCACTGTGATGGTGTCCAATATTTATTTTTTATTGTTATTACTTCGTCCGCATTAGATCAAATGTCATAATTTTGTCCAGTTTCCGGCTGCAATGCCTTTAAAATGGTACCTGAACCATTTCTCACACACTGTTCTCGAGAAAATATGTCTGAACCAAACCGAACTACGTAAATAAATAATATGCAAAAGTTTAAAATGCCTTTTGAAAAGTGTACGTCATCGGTTCACATTTTCTCTAATGTCTTTCTTGAGATAACGTGAAAGTACAGAAAATCATTGACCGCGGGTGGAAAAGTATATGTACTTAAATCTGTCTTATGTGTGCATTTTTACTGTAAAATTACCTTTTATTACATTTTTTGTTACGTGCCTTACGTTACATTACGTAAAGAGACATTAAAGTTCATTAGTTTCAGAATGAAATTAGACAACATCAAATACATCTATTAAATTATCGGGTCGTTACGTTCCCTAAAATATGGTTGAGCGAAGCGATGGCTGGCTCATGCGTCATGCTCGTGAACGGGTGCTGCCAGTGGGGTGGGTCTGCTCATGTCTACTTGTGTTAAAGGTGTTCGGGATATGGTTTATAATAGTATTATATAGATTTATGAGCGAGCTGGTGTGTCTCATAGTAATTTTGGTATCCGTGTCTTACAGTAACAGCAATTTTTCTAATAATTGTTTTATTTATTCAAAAAATCCTTTTATTTGTTAATACTTATAAATTTTAATATACAGCGCAGCTTGCAGTTTCCTTTTCATTAATCCTATAATATAATTTGAATAAGATTAAGATTAGTATGTCCATTAAACTATTTGATTCCTTGTTTAGTTGAAAATTGTTTACTGTTTTAGGTAATAAGCAAAATTGTACTTAATTTAAGCGGTATTCTGTATTGTGATGGAAAGTAACCTTACTATTATGTGAAGGTCATTTTTCAAATTTGACGACTCTGTATAAGTTAAAACAGGGAGAAAAAAATAGCCCTTGGCGAGTTTCTTGCCGGTTCTTCTCGCTACAAGGTCTCCTGCCGTAGGATTTGCGAACCGATGGCGTAGCTTCATTGACGTTCATAAGTGTTGTTAAACAAACCTAAATTGAATAAACGATATTGAATTTTGAATTTTTGAATTTTGAAATATATCTGAATCAGAATAACATAATCTTTCACGAGTTTCTTGTCAGTTCTTCTACTTACAAGATGTCGCGCTGTAGGATTTGCGCTGCGAAATGATTTCGTTGCTTCCTTGAGGTTCGCAAGTGTTTGTTACAGCCTAGCTAGACTGAAAAAGAGATTTCAGTCTACTCAGTCATTTGAATTAGAGCTCACAAAGGGAGTGTTCCAGACTCAAAAGACAGGATTACTATCGTCCGCGTTTTGGGTCAATTTCAGTATTTAAACCTAAAATTTCTTTGTGTTCCAGTGACCCGACTCCAGTGACATCAGAGCTGCTGCCGGTGAAATGGTTACCCAGCCGGGAATGGAACCCGCGAGCGCTTGTGATCGACCGTACTCTGACCACTGCGCCTATGTGGGACGAGCGATCTGCCCGGCTGTGGAACGATACTTACAACAAGTACAGAAGAAATGATTATGGATTTAGAAATTAACGTTTTAGTTTTAATACTTCTAGTAAATGCTGTGATTTTAAAGTTGTTGGTTGTAATAACACAGAATTGGTTGTAATTATATTATTGGGTTCGTTCCATAGGCATTTAATTTTACCAAAACGTCGTCTCTTTATTAACAATGATAATTATTAGTAATCATAATGGTTACTAGCGCTCCGCTCGCGACTTCATCTGCGTGGAATCCCTTTGTACCCCCTAAGAAGGAAAATTTTCAAAAATCCTCTCTTAGTGCTCCCCTACACTCCTCAAAGAACATACATGTCAAATTTCAGCTTCTTGCGTCCAGTAGTTTCAGCTGTGCGTTGTCTGACAGTCAGTCAGTAACGCAAAAGTTTTTTAACCCTCGAATACTCGCTACTGGGTAAAAAATACCACACAGGGTATATTTTCGACGATTACTTTTTTCCTGAGCGCCGCAGCGACTCAGGAGTCTAGGTAGCTTCCAATCAATGAATAACAGATACTTCCTAAAAAAAACATATATTTTCATTGACTTTCGTAGAAGTAATTAGATTTTTTTTCATTTTTGTTCCATTTACGTTGCGTGAATTTCATGTTAATTTTTCAAAATTTTCACGTTATATAAAAAAGTTTGATTTATGTTGGTAATTTGTAAGTGTAAGAAGTCTAATTTTGGTAATTGGTCTCAATTTTGATTGTTTTTAAAAAGAAAGTACTTAAGTACGTTGTTTTTTAAATATTTGTTACTTTTTTAAGATTTGGTCTTATCCATAATATACCACTGTTACAGCCACAATTTGGCATTCCATTTGTGAGAAACATACTATAAAACTCTGTCATCATGAACATGTAAAAAACATGGTTATTTAAGTACATAATCGCATTTATATTGTGTGGTATTTTTTACCCGGTAGCGAGTTTTTGTGACTAAAAATACCTAGCGAGTGCCGCCGAGTTAAATATAGATTTTAAGAAACCTCTTGAGCAATTTATTACTAAATTAACTTATTACATATAATTGTGGCTTATGGCAACTCATGGTTGAATAATTTTGTTTAATTTGATCATTAAGGGACCATTCAGATCATTACCATCCACTACCATTTGAATGCCCCCACTGCTGAGGGACTGACATTCCTTATATGGATGTATAAGGGAAATGAGCCAAAGCTCTAGAACAGATTCAGATCTAATATAAATTGGTGGGTATCAACGACGTACATAGTACGTACGTTACACGTACACGTAGTAAACAGGACCTATTTCAGATTACTTTGACAGAATTCAATAAAGAATTGATTGACATTGACTTTATATGCCTCACAGAAACATTTATTAAACGTGGTTCTGAAAATAATTTGAACATAAAAAATTATACTTTAGCAGCTTCATTTTGCAGGAACGAAAGGCGCGGTGGTTCTTGTATCTTAATTAAAGATGGGATCGATTTCCGGAAAATAGAAATAAAGGAATCAGTACCTTTTTCATTTGAATGTTGTGCGATAGAGATTCCGATGTATAATCTTATAATAGTATGTATATATCGAACACCAACCTCTAAACTTGACATATTTTTTGATAAACTTAAATCTTTGCTTAGGGCATTAATACGTAAACGGAATAAAAAAATTATTTTATGCGGAGATTGGAATATTGACATGATACAGGATAATAAATTGACAAAAGAATTGACCAGTTTACTTAGTAATAATAATATGACAAACCACATTGTGCAACCAACACGTAAAAAAGCGTGTTTAGATTTAATAGTAAGCAACATTAACGATGACCTTTCTTCGAGAATTCATTTATTATGCTTATCAGACCATGAAACTGGACAGTCAATTTCTTTCCAATCTGAAAGTCAGTCAAATAATACGTTATTAGGTAAAAAAACACCCTCATGGTTTGAATATAGACGTGATATGAATAAAGACAACATTAGAAAATTTATACAGCATCTCTCGTCTTTGTCATTTAATGATGTTTTTGAGGAGTCTGATGCCGAAAAAGCTTTCAATAAATTTCATGACTTTTTCTCTTTGCTTTTTAACTTGTGCTTTCCTATAATTAAAATAAAATTAGTAAAGAAAAAAACGAAAAACCGTTGGTTGACGAAAGGTATTAAAAAATGTTGCATTAAGAAAAGACAAATGTACATCAAATGCAGACTTACATCATCTAACAAGAATACACATAAAAAAAACTACATGAATTATTCTAAAGTATTAAAGAAATGTATTTATCAGGCTCAAAAGAATATAAATACTCGTATTTTGTTGAATTCTAAAAACAAATGCAAGACATCATGGGACTTAATAAAAAATAACGCACATGCAACAGGGAACAATAAAGACATTGATATTATAAAATTAGACAAAAACCACTATTTAACTAATAAAACTGAAATATGTAATGAATTTAATAAACACTTCATCAATTTAACAAATGACTTTAGCAAAAAGAATGACACGCCTTATGCTTATAATTGTAATATACCTAATAATCCAAAAAGTATTTATTTGACTCCAGTAGTGGAAAATGACATATACAAAATTATAATGAGTTTGAAAAATACTACTTCAGCTGGTTATGACGGTCTCAATACTGATATTATTAAAAAAAGTGCTGTATATATTGCAGCACCTCTAGCACATGTGATAAACTTATCGCTTTCACAGGGTTGCTTTCCGACTCGATTGAAACTATCGATAGTAAAGCCCCTGCATAAAAAGGGTTCTAGAAATGAATTAAATAATTATAGGCCAATAGCTTTAATGATAATTTTTGCGAAAATATATGAAAGAGTTATATTTGATAAATTAACTGCTTTCATATCATCGTGTGGATTACTTAATACAGAACAATATGGTTTTAGACGAGGTAGTTCTACAACTCTTGCTTGTTTCCAATTAATTAAACAAATAACTGAAACACTAAATAGGGGTAGCAAAGTAATAGGCCTCTTTTTAGACATGAGCAAGGCCTTCGATTTTGTCTCACACACACTATTGCTAAAAAAATTGGAACGGTATGGGATAAGAGGAACTGCTTTAAATTTGATGGAAAGTTATCTAAAAGATCGTTTGCAAAAGGTGGAAATCAATGGGTTTTCTAACACATCAAATAATCTAAAGAAAACCTTTTCTTCGGACTATATTCATAATGGCTGCGGTGTACCTCAGGGTAGTATTCTTGGTCCATTACTATTCCTGCTATATATCAATGATTTGCCGAACGTCATCAATCAACAATGCATTTTATTTGCTGACGATACTACTATAATAATTAAATATGACAACAAGAATGACATCCAAAATATTGCTAATAACAATTTAAGGGAAGTAATTAAATGGTTAAAACTCAATCACCTTAAAATTAATATAGATAAAACAAAACTAATTCAATTTAAAACTCATAACTCTATACGTAAGCATATTGACATTGGTTATAATAATGATAATATTGAAGAGGTGACAGAAGTTAAATTTTTAGGTATAAATATTGATAATAAATGTTATTGGAAATCACATATTAATTTAATGGTAAATAAACTGGATCGTTTTGTCTACGTTCTAAATAGAGTGAAACATGTTGCATCAAAGAAAGCTTGCGCTTATGGCCTACCATGGATATGTTTCCTCAGTCCTGCGATTTGGTATTGTTTTGTGGGGAAACTCAGTGGATGTGCATCGAGCTTTTAAATTGCAAAAAAAAATGCATACGTACAATTTGTGGCGCTGGCTATTTGGAAAGCTGTAAACCACTTTTCAAAACATTAAATATCTTGCCTTTACCGTGTCTTTACATTTATGAACTCTGTGTCTTTGTGAAAAAACATGGCGACTTATTTAAAAAAAAAAGTGACGCAAATTACAGAGGTAGACAAGGAAATAAGTTGTCCATTCCTGACCAGAAATTAACTGTTTATTCAAAGAACTCTTTTTGTATGGCTATACAAGTTTATAATAAATTGCCAAATAACGTGACAGATTTACCTCTCAATAAATTTAAAGGTAAACTATTTGGATTATTATTAGATAGGACATATTATTGTATAAATGACTACTTGAATGATAAAATAATATGACATTTAATTTGAAAACGACATTGTACTTATTTAGATTAATTAATTTAGTTCTGACGTTTTACTTCACTTATCAATATGACATTTAATAAATTTGAAAACGAGATTGTATTTAGATTAGTTTATTTTTGACATTTTACTTGAATCAAATTTTTATAGAATATTATTTTTTAAGAATCAAATATTGTGACATGATTGTGACATTTAAATATTTGCACGTCGAAATATTCGACAGAATATGCGGGAAAATTATTATTAATACCATCTTGTATTTGTACCATATTTTATGCAAATAAATAAAATTGAAAAATTGAATTGAATTGAATTGAATTGAATTGAATTGAATTGACGCTACCTAGACCATTAATTGGGTTATAACGATGGTCTAGATTAACATTCGGAAAAACGTTCCAAAGCACGGAGGAGCTCGAGACATTACATTTTTGGTCACCCATTATCAATGTTGCTTAACAATCATAATCGCAGGCCGAGCGTGCTAACCATATCTCGAAACCTGTATGCTTTAGGAATGTCATCTAATATTATTTGTTCGTCTATAGATCCTCTATCATATCGATAGAGGATCTATAGACGCTGACACTGGTTTCATGATGCGTCGCCCTTTTCCACAGTCTTTCAAAATCATGGTCATCACTATGCCAAGCTTCCATACAAAGAGGTTCAAACCCCTTTGCAGGAACGTTAAGGTCCAAAACATACTGAGATGGAAGCGAAGGTCCACGATGCGCCGCGACGCGCAGCGACGCGCCCGCAACCTCGGGCGTCAAGGAGCGAACGGCTGCCTGCATCTAAAGTTGAAAATTATAAACTGAAATTTCTCGGCGTGTCGCGAACGAGCCCCCATCCCTCTCATCTCGGTATAGGTTGGGCCTAAGGATACAATTATAATGAAATAGTGAAAGGTCCCTATCCATCCCATGTGTGCGAAAAAATTTATGAAGGGAGAAAGTTCGCAGAAATAGTTTATTACTTAAGGTTTTTTTGCGAAACGGTTAATTTTTTAAATAAAATAGCTTAGAGATAAATTTGATGTTTTGCTTGCTGTATACCTATAACGCAGTTCGCTTAATTCGCGTTATGCCAAAGTCATTTCAAATAAGCGTTTAATTTAAGTATCTCCAAAAATTGTCCTTACACTATTTGTCCTAAGATTCACCATTTCCGAATTTCTTGTATGGTGTAAACCAATTGCTCCAAAAACGACATGAGCAAATGAAACCCTCCTAAGTTGATCAAAGTACAGCAGTGCCCCTGCCAAGTCGAGTGCGAAACAAATATTACCGTACCATTCCTTTCTGGAACCATTTCGGCACTTTTCATTGCCGTATTGGAGGATCTATGAAAACGTTGAAATTATCGTCATGAAGTAAACTATGAGCAAAAAGTAGTACTTACCCTAAAATTTCAAGTTTGTAGCAAATTTTTTCTGAAGCTACGCAAAAGCAAAGTTGTACTAATTCGACACTTACCCACAGACTGACTTACTGTTCATAAAAATAGAACTAGACGATCTTCCCATAAACTTTGAGCACTGAAATTCGGCACAGGGCCTACCCCTGTTCAGTCCTAAAAATAATGCATACTACCACAGAATACTAAATAGATACTACCTACAGATAAATAAATACATACATACATAATAATTACTCACGCCTATTTCCCACGGGGGTAGGCAGAGACTATGGAAATGAAATGGAATGATAAATACCTTAAAAATATAGTATAGCAAGTGCAAAGCGAAGCCTTGACTGGTTCACCAGCATTCAACTTGGTAAAAAATATCCTTCAAAATTTGAATATCGTCGCTGTCACTTATCAATCAGTGGGGTCGAAAACAAAGAAAAGTTTAAAATTTCAATGATAAGGTTACAAATAAAGAAGTGAACAGTGCGTTGAGATCTGTTAAAGAGTGCGGTCATTGTGCAGTGATGAAGTGGGTGGCGCTGACGACGCTGATAGCCGCCGGGCTAGTGCATGTGCCCTCGCCGGTGGTGCGGGTCTCCAGTGGGCTGCTGCGCGGCCGCTTAGACCCCACAGGCACCTTCTACCAGTACTTGGGAGTGCCATATGGGACCGTCAACGAGACTAACAGATTCAAGGTCAGAATACAAATTATTGTTAACATTAGGTAATCATACTCACTTATTACAATTTTTGAGGATGGCGCAAAATCCTTTTCTCAAGTCTAGTTAACATTCCTTTCTGCCATATCATAGTTTCGACAAAAAATGGACATAACTTTATTAAATATGCGGTTTTTAACACCATTTATATTTAATTTTCAGGCGCCTTTGCCGCCGCCTACATGGGAAGGGGTGTATGATGCCATCGAAGAAAACACTTGGTGCCCACAGAAGATTTTCATGACGAGAATCCTCAACGGCTCTCCCGACTGTCTGAAACTCAACATCTACGCTCCCGTCACCGCTAAATCTGGTAATTTACTTCCCGTCATGGTGTTCATACACGGAGGAGGTTTTATGGAAGGCGTTGGATCCCGTTTCCTACACGGTGGGGACTACTTTACCGAACACGGTGTCATTTTCGTTGGTATCAACTATCGACTAAATGTAGAAGGATTTCTTTGCTTAGGGATAAAAGAAGCACCAGGAAACGCAGGACTTAGGGATCAAATAGCCGCTTTGGAATGGATTAAAAGTAACATTAAAGTGTTTGGAGGTGATCTGGATAACATAACTTTATTCGGTGAGAGCGCCGGAGCAGCTTCAGTAGGTTTTTTGATGAACTATCCAGCAGCCAAAGGATTGTTTCATAAAGTGATTTTACAAAGTGGATCCATGTTAGCACCATGGGCATTCCAGTTTGACCCTATAAACACAGCGAGTAATCTGGTCAAGAAATTTGGTTATAACACCAGAGATCCTCACGAAATATATAATATACTTTCAAAAAAATCACACCATGAGTTATTAGCAGTAATGCACTATCCTGTATATAGAACAGCGATGACTTCAGGAAAAATAATAGGACCATGTATTGAGAATGATATTGATGATGTCGATCCGATAATAACACAATACTCATGGGATTCCATCAGTTCCAGGAATTACATCAAAATGCCAATGATAATTGGTTTCAATGATATGGAAGGTCTACTTTTTGTGGGTATGAATTTTCACAGCATTGGAAAAGCAGATCTTTTGGATTTCACAAATGATTTTTTGAATTACAGTTTTATCTTTCCCAACGAATTTGAAATGAATAAAACTGCAGAAAAGCTATATGACTATTACTTTTCTACTAAAAAAGATGATTTGAAACTGAGCCTGGCGCACTTCTATTCAGATTTTTTATTCAAGTATCCTTCGATAGCAGAGATGGAGTTGTACGCACGGACGATGGAAGAACCGATGTACTACTATATTTTTCAATACAGCGGGTACAGGAATCTCGTGAAGTTTATGTATAATTTCTTTGGCATGCCTGGTGCGTCTCACGTTGACGAACTGTTCTACATGCTAAGGGCTCATGTGGCTCCGTTCCTCCCCTCATGGCTTGACCGAACGACCGTCAACCGGATGCTCACCATGTGGACCAACTTCGCTAAATACAGGTATGCTGTAATTTGTATATCTTTTTCAACTCAAGACTTCAAAAAGAGGGGTGAGTTTGACGAGCCGGTGTATGTGACTGTTTATCTGTCTGTGTATTTTTTATATTTATTTAAACACTAGCCTTCCGCCCGCGGCTTCGCCCGCGTGTATTACACGACGTTATCCCGCGGGATAGTGATATTTTTCAGGAATAAAAAGTAGCCTATGTCCTTTCTCAGGCTCTAGACTATCTCTGTACCAAAATTCATTCAAATCGGTTCTGTAGTTTAGGTGTGATTGTGTAACACACAGACAGACAGAGACGCATTTATGATATATAGCCTTCCGCCCGCGGCTTCGCCCGCATGTACTACACAACTTTATCCCGCGGGAAGGTGATATTTTTCAGGAATAAAAAGTAGGCTATGTCCTTTCTCAGGCTCTAGACTATCTCTGTACCAAAATTCATTCAAATCGGTTCAGTAGTTTAGGTGTGATTGTGTAACACACAGACAGACAGAGACGCATTTATAATATAAAAGTAAGGAAGTAAGGATAAGTAAGGATAGCTTCGCAAAACGTGACAAATGGTTTGTTGAGTAGTTAGATAATTATTATAACAAACAATTTGGTTATTATGAAACAGCCTAGTAATGCAGCTGGAATAGGCTTAGTTAGAAATAGGTAAACATAAAAAAATTTACAGTGTCAGTGAGAAACGACAAGCGATAGTGTTTTCTATTGAAATGCTTCAGGCTCGTGTAGGTACACGGGCAATTTTTGAGAACATTTTTTGTGAACCTGGTAACTGTAATTGATCAATCTAGAGCAATTAAGTGGAGCGATATTGCTCCATTTTTCGTGTTATTGTGTGGTCGTATCCTAGCAACAGGTTGCTACATCTTGACATTTTACCGCCACCCTTAATTGCTTGATGTGGTCGTGGCGTCATATTCGACGGATTGACAGGAATTGCGCAATTTTAGTATATAGCTCGTGTAAGCGCGCCCTTGGCAGCAACTTGCTACAATTATATCTTCATGAAAGGCGCGATTCCATTGAGAAAGTCTTGCAAACAGGTATGTCGTCCCTTTTGCGTACAAGTTGCCTGCATTGGAAATATGTTTTTGCGTTTGTGTAAATTGTAAGTAGGTATACAATTAGACTTGTATTCAAGTACAGACGTTGTCAATTTTACATTTAACATCATGGGCACTATAAAGCGAAACAAACTTATATTGACTTTATTGAAGACTCTGACGAGTCATATTTGGAACAAAAAAATGACATACAGCTGACAGCAATAATCCGGTAATTTTGTGCTGCTAGTGGCATCACAGCCACCGGGTAAATTTTGTGGTAGGTACTTACACGTCACTTGTTCGCAATTCGAAACGTGCGTCTAACGTAGTGCAAACTACCTTGATGGGAGAGAGAGAGAGAGAGAGAGAGGTTTGCGATACGATTTTAGTGTTTCGTGGTTAACATTATACCTACTCGTATTTAAAATGGCTCTCCGAGACTAGGCTGTCATAAAAGTCCACGCTCGTCTGGGGCAATGGGGCCTCTAAGAGCTACACCAACAGTAATGTTTTTGTTGTAAGGTTATGGTAAAAGATTAGTTTAAATTTTGACTTCGCGCAGGTGAAACCTTGAAACACAGGTGCGCAATTTATTAGTGACGAAATGTGATAGTAACGATAATAATATGTCAAGTTGGTGACCTAAGCGGCCAGAAGTTAAGACTTTAATCTACACTCATGTTATAATATTCGAATTATGAACTCATACCTACACATTTAGGCTCAATCTATACTGAAATGGCAGGGACGCGGCGATCACTTTCTGTGTGAAATAATTTGCAACTTTATGTGCATCTGTAAAAATACGAGTATTGTTTGAAATTACCGAAAGTCAGCCCGACAGTCGAGCGGACAGACATAAAATACTATTACTTGCCTGCTTTTTTTACTTTCTGTTACTATGTATGTTTCTGTTTCAGTGACCCGACTCCGGAGACGACAAAGCTATTACCAATAAAATGGCTGCCGAGCCGGGAATGGAATCCGCGAGCGCTCGTGATCGACCGCACCCTATCCACTGCACCCATGTGGGACGAGCGGACTACCGCCCTGTGGAACGACACTTATAACAAGTATAGGAAAAAATACTTTGGTTTTGTTAATAAACATAAGTAGTACAAATATTGTAATTTTAAAGATTTTAACTGAAATCAATTTGAAAATTAAGTATTTAGAAAAAATCGACCCGTAAATACTTCATTTTCAATTTTTCTATAATAAAAATTGCAATGGGAAGCAAAAAAGTAAAACATTAGATAACTTGAAATATTTTTTTTCTAGCTAGCTAAAGTAACGGAAAAATATAAAATAATATGTCCCGCCAGGAAAATTTTGGTGAACCTTTTTGCGATTATGTTATTTGACATAAATATACTTAATTTCGTGTAAAATACTTTTTATTCATGAAACAGATGGGTGAAAGTAGATCTAAGTATTTCGTATCTCAGGCTCTATGAAGAATTTGTGAAAAAGTTAATTTATTTATTAGATTAAATCTTCTTCTTACTATTAGATATCCAGCTACTGGCCTACATAGTACTTTATACATAAAAAAGTAAAGTAGAGGAAGTAGACGCCACTAGCTGAGCCTACCCAGCAGTCGCTGTAGCCAAAATCGGCTCGGATTATTTATTTTTATTAACATTATAAAAAACTCTTGTCCCAAAGAAACATAAGCTACCTAATTTAAATACTTTTATGGTTCATTACTAAATTAAATCACAAGTTACACGAAAACTGTTGTAATATACAAATTTGTGTTTGAGAAGGATTCTTTAAACATTACCTACGCAAAATTACTGAGTAGAAATGTTTAGACAGGACTTTTAATAAATGTAAGAATGACCGTTTCTTGAGTAAATTTTTATCTAGACAGGTAACTACTTTTTGGTATTTTTAGTACCTGATTACTCACTTCAATAATTTTGATCTAAAGAGTTTCTGTATAATAGCTAAAATTATAATTTGGATTTCTGATAATATTATAAATGTGAAAGTTGAGATGTTTGGATGTTTAGATGTTTTAATGTTTGTTTTAACTCAATCACGCCAAAACAGCTGAACGGATTTGGCTGAAAACAGATACTTTGTAGCATGGAGAGAAACATTTTCATCCCGAAAAAAATTACATTCCTGCGGGATAACGTCGTGTAGTTAAAACCTAATAACACAAAAAAGACGTACTTACCTATATTTTCAGTTACAGTTATTTTATGCATGAAAGAACTGTAAAACTGCAGTTTTTGTATGAATAACCAACAAAGAGCTTTTCTATTTCACCCTGCGCATGTAAAACGTGAAAATTATCAATAAAAAAATTTCGTGTACTTTCTACAAGTTTTAAGCCTATTTTGCTTTATGAAATGTAAATAGGTCTATTACAAATTCGGTGCATCATGATAAAAGGCCTCCTGTTTGGTTAGGCTTCGGCCCAGCAAGGCCCAGAGAGGCCTGGTAGGGCCGAATGCGTAATTGAACCCTTTCGGATTGTAAATACACATCTCGACATAATAAATCTGTTACAAGCCCATCGTTTGCCCTACAGCATTCGCTAATTAGTAAATTCACCAGGTTTCTTAACAAAGTTTGAGAATTCGTTTTGTTTTCTTCAATTTCTAATAACCAGCCCTTATCTGATCGACTTTCACAGTCAACAAATCCATGAAAGAATGAAAAATTTCGAGTAATTTGAGTGAACATACACGGGTATTTTTTATGTGGCTAGCTATATCTATACTTCTACTTGTGGACCCGGTGAAATTCGTATTACCTATACTTAAGGTGCATGTAGTCGTGAAACGATAATTTTTGAGGCCCTAAAACTCATAAATTAGCCTACTGATGAATCCAGAATTAATATATGTTAAATATTGATATATAAACTTCAATCTGAGCATTTAAAAAAAACATAGTCTTTAAGATACTATTTAAAAAAAAAGCATTGAAATGAAGCTGTTTTCAACTTCAAATACGCTACTGCTTCTAAACTACAAGTGATATTTTCACGTGAATAGATTGCTAACTTGTTTAACTTAAAACTGAGCATTTTTCGTTTTAAAATAATACATAGTTTTAACGAAACGTGTATTTAAGCTGTTTTGGTGCGGGTAACGGCCGGAAAAATTAGGCCACTTTTCTATGCCCAAGGTCGTTGGCGATACCACGGGCTTTAAAAATAGACAGATAAAAATAAATAATTGCGAAACGCATCTAAATTAACCAAAGAAGTTTTATACTTATACACTGCCTCCCACAAATGCCACGATAAAGTGCGTCTCAGATAACTCTGCACGCGACTGGAATGTTACGTTTAGGCGCTAGTTACAGTATATTTTTTGTTCAAAGCTGAAAAGATTAGTACCTAGGTATTCGAATTTGACCGCGCGCAAAGTTGTCTGGCGCGCACTCGAAACCAATCGAAACGGTAGTGAAAGCGGCCATGGACGTTCAGTCTAGTTTTTGTACGTAGATTGTTGTGTAGATACTAATAAAAAATAATAAAAAAAACAACCCCTTGGAGTTTCTTGCCGGTTCTTCTCCAAGGCCTCCCGCTGTAGGGTTTGCGAACCGATGGCGTAGCTTCTATGACGTTCACAAGTATTGTAAATAACAATCTAAATTGAATAAACAAATTCGAATCTTGAATCTTGAATATTTTCAGGAGGAAAATTTTGATTTTTTTGTTTCCTTGTAATGGATAAGCTTAAAAAAAATAATTATTCTAAGCTCAAAAACGACTTAACTTTTAAAAAAAATCTATATTTTATCCCGATAATTCCTCGGAAACGGGTAAAATGCGAGTATAACTTAGAGAAGCAGGTAGTTAAATAATATATGAATAACTAGCTTTCCGCCCGCGGCTTCGCCCGCGTGGACTACAGGACGTTATCCCGCGGGAATTTGACATTTTTCCGGGATAAAAAGTAGCCTATGTTCCTCTCCAGGCTACAAAGTATCTGTGTCCCAAATTTCAGCCAAATCCGTTCAGCCGTTTTGACGTGATTGAGTAACAAACATCCAAACATCCAAACATCCAAACATCCAAACATCTAAACTTTCACATTTATAATATTAGTAGGATAAGGCTGCATTCGACCAAACTTTTATTCCGAGAATATCGATTACTGTCGGATACTAATGTCAAACTAGTGAGGTTTTGACATTACTATCCGAAAGTAAGCGTATTCTTGGAATAAAAGTTTGGTCGAATGCAGCCTAAGTAGGATATAATAAAATATAGAACAATTATACCTACCCACTACTTACTGCATTTTAATATTAATAGATTATAAGGAGGTATTAATTAGCTTCAGTACGTAGTAAATAGCTTAATTTATATGTATGTAAGGTTTCAAAACTATTGTATTGGATTTATTCGGTAAGAGTGGTTTTTAAACGTTAATAAATAAATATATCACTACATAGTATAAAACAAAGTCGCTTTCTCTGTCCCTATGTCCCTTTGTATGCTTAAATCTTTGAAACTACGCAACGGATTTTGATGCGATTTTTTTTAATAGATAGAGTGATTCAAGAGGAAGGTTTATATGTACTTTTTATCCCGATATTCCCACGGGAACGGGAACCACGCGGGTGAAACCGCGGGCGGCCGCTAGTAAATAATAAACAAATATATTGGACACCATCACATACTTACATTGTTCCAATACCAAAGTATAGTAGCTTAAGCACTAGTATTATGGAAATTGGAAACAACGACGGGTATAACCACATACACCCAGACCCGAGAAAATATTGAAAAGTTCGTTTTCAATATTTACCCGACCGGGGATCGAACCCGGGACCTCTAGAGATAGCGGCACTTTGAAAACCGGTGCGTACACCACTCGGCCACGAAGGTCGTCAATGAAAATGAAAAATCATTTATTCACTTAGACAAAATAAATATGTACCTACTTATGAATGAATGAAATGAATTATGTTACAGAGAAGTTAAGAGTTAAGAATTATTTGCTAGCCACGAATCCACAGGAGTTTTGGTTGTAGATTCGCTTGCCTTCCGCCCGCGGCTTTGCCCGCATGAGCTAAACAACGTTATCCAGCGGGATTCTGACACTTTCCGGGATAAAAAATAGCCTATGTCACTCTCCAGCTCCCGAACTATTTTCACACCAAAACCCCATCTATTCGTTGGCCCGTTTTGACGTGAAAGACGGACAAACGTATTTTCACATTTAATAATATCGCTGGATGACCCGACATACGTTGTCCTGGCTATTTTTTTTATTTAAATTCTAACTATTGCAACTATTTTATAGGTTCTACAGGACTTTGACTATTGTAAAAAACGGGATATTTACCATGTTTAGATTTATTTATGTTACTCCGTGATCATGCGCCGAAATATCGGAGACTCATAAATATATCTAAACATGGTAAATATCCCGTTTTTTACAATAGTTATAGTGAAATTGACCACGAAAGTTTAAAATCTATAGGACTTTGTCACCAATTTTTAATATACCTAAATGATTATGTACATACATACATGCTTACCATTGTTTCGTATTTGGGGACACATGCATAGGCAGTGCATTTTAATAATTTACCTATTTTACGATGTGAATAGATTACTAGAACCTATAGTAGGTATTATATTATCTGTGTTAGAACGAATTCAACAAACATAATTTTATCATAACACTAGCGAGGACTTCACGACATTATCTCGCGGGAATATGATATTTTTTCGGATAAAAAGTAGCATATGTTCCTTTCCAGGTTACAAAGTATCTGTGTCCCAAATTTCAGCCAAACCTTATAGCCGTTTTGACGTGATTGATTAACAAAAATGCCAACATCTAAACTTTTACATTTGTGATATTAGTAGGAAGTAGGATGGACATGTTAAATATGTACCTGAATAAGAATATGTAAGGTAATACTGTTTTCTTCAATAAAGGATACTGGTTTTGATTAATCAATTAAGTAGTACCTAAATATTTTGTTTACTTAAGTAATACTAGCTTTCCGCCCGCGGCTTCGCCCGCGTGGACTACACGACGCTATCTCGCGGGAATGTAATATATCTCCGGGATAAAAAGTAGCCTATGTTCCTCTCCAGACTACAAAGTATCTGTGTTCCAAATTTCAGCCAAATCCGTTCAGCCGTTCTGCCGTGATTGAGTAACAAACATTCAAACATCCAAACATCTAAACATCTAAACTTTCAGATTTATAATATGAGTAGGATAGGATGTGTTGGTCAAATTGTTTGTTGTCCTAAATTAAAAAAAAGTGCTCTGGATGGGGATCCAAACCCACGACCCATTTCTTAGTACTCACTCATAGCCACTGTGCCATCGGGCCTGACACATAAATGAAGCTTTTCTGTTTTTAGCATAATCAAGAGATTCATACCATGTCGTACTGTTCAATAGGCATGGAAACAACACAAATTGTTTAGGGTTAGCAATTAATAAAAATAGGAGAATATTAATATAAAAAAACTTTTTACGTTTTTTGGGAAACCTTTATACACCATTTAGTTTTCGCTACGTTTTTAAAGTAAATAATTATTGTATTATAAACCTTTGCAGAAAAAATTAGCACTTGCTTTATTTTCATACAGACATGCTCATTTCATGGTAATTTAAATAGAAGTATCAGTAATTATATTCTTACAATTATTTCTTGATCAAAAAATCATTTCAAACAATTTTAAAAATCTATTCACATCCCCAAACTTCCAAAAATGTAAAACATTAGAACAATGTATGGATCGTGTACAAACTTTCAATCGTTTTCCATTGTGGAGAAATCGTAGTGTTTGTTCCTGTTTGAGGCTTTTATTCGAAAGATAAGTAATTTTGCACCTAGATAATACCTACTTACTGACAGATAGTGTAGTAGAGAAATAAGGGTGTGTAATATATGATATAACAACATTTCGTATAATACTCACAAAATATAACAACACATTACATAAAATCATTTCATATAACGTTTATTTTGTATAATCAACGAATGATATAAATTCAAAATATATAATTTTAAACCGTATAATGAACATTTGATATAAAAACGTTTCATATAACCAACATTTACTATAACACTTACATTGTATAATATTTAAAACACATAATGGTTATATAACATAACATCATTTCATATAACGTTCATTTAGTATCACGAATAACTATTTCTGGCGATTCGCCGGCCGCTGCCGCGGCACGCTCGCTTCGCTCGCTCGGCTCGCGCTTTGTTTTGTTCACAGTTCTAACCTAACCTAACCTATTATAAATTGTTTTGTCACGGTTGTGGCTATTTATGACGGAGGGCTTCCCCCCCGAGCCCCTCTTTCGAGAGCACTGTCCCCACCGTGCCCCTGCTCCTTTGCCTACGCTATACATTTAATTGACTAAATTGATGATTATATAAAACAAAATGAAATTATTACATATTATGATTATTATATGAAATAAAATTATATCAAATGACAAGACATGACAAGCAAATGAGTTTTATATAAAATATTTGTATATAAAATGAGCGTTATGTTAAATGATATTATATAAAATGATGATTATATGAAATAAACATTATTTAAAATGAAATTAGTTAAAGTGTTGTTATGACAAACGTTTATTATGTCATATGAACGTTATTGAAATGAAATTATACCAAATGAAATTATATCATTCATTACGCACCCGAGAAATAACTAGTAGATGATCTGCAAACGAGAGTAGTAGTGTTTTTTGGGAACCTTTAGGTACACAACATTTAATTTTCGGTATGTTTTTAAACTAAATTAAATAAACCTTCTCTAGAGAACTGATATTACGCAATAAAAATAAACTATTGTTTTAAAATGAAAACAGTTGTATACACGGTAATTTTTTTATCACCTCGGATAATTATAGGGATTATTCTACTCATGAAAACAAACAACTTTTATTATGAGACACGCGAACAAAAATCAGCTGTTCCATACATTTTGATTTGACTTCAGTGTTGGTCCCATAATAAAAGTTGTTGGTAAGAATAATCCCTAAAATTATCCTGGTTGATAAAAAAATTACTGTGTATAAGTTGAAATAAGTCATAGATATTTTTTATGAAAAATGAATGATCAATATAAAGCTGTCAACCCTAGGTATAGTTGAAACAACAAACAGCAGTCTAAAACGGTTTTTCAGAGGCAAACTACTTTGTGCTCGAACAGTGCCCTTTTAAATTAATTACGGACAGAGCCGCGCGACGAGCGTTGTTCACTGCGCTTTGTGACATTCACTTGCGAATATTGCGATGCGGCATTTTCAGAAAGTAACTAAAACAAAGTGTGTTTTCTTTTGTTATTTATTATTTATGCTGCGAGTTTTAGTAGTGTTCATAGATGGATTTTGTGTGCAAATAAATAGCTTTGTAGTAAGTATTTTATTAAATAACATACTCGATAAAAACAAACAAAAACCGTCATAAGCAAATACTCTGAACTTTTCCACTCATTTTGTCAACAGGAGTCGTTTATCAAAGCTTTTGCTTTTCGGTATTATTATAACTTTCAATACACTTTTGCTAGAAATCAAGGATAGTACAAACTACAGTTTTTGAAGCGTGGCGCAGCAGGTGGAGAGATTTTTTTATTTTTAGGCAAGTTAATTACGTAGGTACTGCTATTAAAGAATAATCTAAATCGTGTCCATCCCAAGGATGACCAATGCCTGAGCAGTCAGCTGGGAGGGAGACAAAATAGCCGATGTTGTTAATGACTTAATTCGATCGACCTTTATTAATCACGCCAGGCATCGCCAGATACCGCCTCCACGGCTCACTCCTCCGCTGCGCCGTGCAATCAACTAACAAAGTGAAGTAATTTGATTGGCCGGCGACTGCCAAAGAACTGGAATTATTTATACAAATCATCGCTGGAACTACGCTACGTGCTTCGCGGTAAGCCGGTTACGGACCAATCAGCATGCGTGCTTGAGATGCGCAAATAGTTTACAATTAAGAAGCGTCGCAGCGGTGGAACTGCACTGTTTTGCTTGGGAACTTTTGCTCGCGGTATCAACTAACTATAGGTATTAAACCATTGTCTCATAGGCATATTACAATGTTTGCTTAGCTGGGGACTACATAGTGCTGCGTAAAGTGAAGTAAGTCGCTGCAACTACGCTACGTCTTTCGTGGTAAGGCAGAGATGCGCAAACTGTTTACAATTTAAGAAGCGCTGCAGCGGTGGAACCGCACTGTTTTGCTTGGGAACTTTTGCTCGCGGTAACAACTACTATAGGTATTAAACCATTGTCTCGTAGGCATAATACTAGGTCTGCTTAGTTGGGGACTACATAGTGCGGTGTAAAGTGAAGTAATATGATTGGCTGGCTGGGTACTTCTAAAGAACTGGAATTATTTATACAAATCATCGCTGCAACTACGCTACGTGCTTCGTGGCAAGCCGGTTACGGACCAATCGGCACGCGTGCTTGAGATGCCCAAACAATTTACAGTTAAGAAGCGCCTCAGAGGTGGAACCGCACTGTTTTGCATTGGAACTTATGCTCGCGGTAACAACTGCTTTAGGTATTAAACCATTGTCTCATAGTCATATTACAAGGTTTGCTTAGCTGGGGACTACATAGTGCTGCGTAAAGTGAAATAAGTCGCTGCAAGGACGTAACGTAATTAGACGTAATTAATTAGCGTCATTAACTGTTAGCGCATCTAGAGATGCGCTAACAGTTTACAATCAAGAAGCGCCGCAGCGGTGGAACCGCACTGTTTTGCTTGGGAACTTTCGCTCGCGGTAACAACTACTATAGATATTAAACCATGGTCTCGTAAGCATAGTACAAGGATTGCTTAGCTGGGGACTACATATTTTTTGAAGTGAAAACTTTTTTAGCGGCTTTGTGGTCGCGTCAGGATCATGTGACCGTCAGATCGTAAGACGGATACGTGACCTGTACCCCTAGTGTAAGTTTTTATATCAAGCAAACGCAAACTATTTCGAATGCGTATTAATGTCAATTTGTATGAAAACTATATAAGCGCGCTACTCGCCGCTAGAGGCGCTAATACAGTTTTCATACAAATTGACATTAATACGCATTCGAAATAGTTTGCGTTTTTTGACATAAAAACTTACACTACGGGCACTGATCAAAAAACTGTTACAATGTCATTAGAATACGAAGGCACCCAATAGTTATAAAGTAATTTAATAATATAATAACCAACAACTTTAAAATCACAGCATTTGCTAGAAGTGTTAAAACTAAAATGTTAATTTCTAAACCCAAAGTCTTTTCTTCTGTACTTGTTGTAAGTATCGTTCCACAATCGGGCAGATCGCTCGTCCTACATAGGTGCAGTGGTTAGGGTGCGGTCGATCACAAGCGCTCGCGGGTTCCATTCCCGGCTGGGTAACCACTTCACCGGCAGCAGCTGTGATGTCACAGGGGTCGGGTCACTAGAACACAAAGAAATTTTATATTATTTAAGTTTTTACGTTTTTGCATTTACAATGCAATTTTTATTGTAGAAAATTAAATAGGTAGGTATTAGAAAAACTCGATCCGGCTCCCAACTAGCTCCGATGGAACTCGAACTCAAGATCTTTCGCTGTCCAGGAGAATGAATCTCGGTAAATAATATATCTATTGCCAAAAGTCATATACCAAAAAAATGTACACAATTTGTCACGAAAACTTACCAAGAAACCAAAGCATTAGGAGATATTATCAGGAATCTACGACAGTCATAATGGATCACTCAATCCATACACCATTTGTACTGAGTGATCCCTGAAATACCCTTCAAAGTTGTATAATTGTACGATTTCTATTTTTTCCCTTAAAATATAAATTAGAAACGTATTTGTACAACAAAATTCAGAACACAAATAATTATAGTAAAGAAAATGTAAGCAATTGATTGTTTTTAAAGCAGCTGAACTGAGTGATCCTTATAAGCTTATTCGGTTAAGGGCACGATCTTCCAAATTATCGAAATCAACCTATTTTTGATTCAAAAGCAGTTAAACAATAAAATATTCTTTATTATGAGTAGATAAAAATATTATGTTGAAGTTTAATAAACGATCTTGATTATTTTGTGGCTAGAAACACGATATTCGTATCATAACTCGACTATAAAAAATTTCAAAAACAAAGAAAATTTTCATTATTTTTATATTTTTTTGGTTTTATACTTAGATTATTAATCTCTAATTCACGAGTAATATATAGTAAAATAGGTAATAACATATTGTAGATTATTCTCAGGCTACTTTTTCAAATAGTGAATTTATGCACAAAATAACAACAAAAACATTGACAAAATGAAAAAGTGAGGTTATTTTCATTACTCTTCACACGTAAGGAAAAAGACAAAGACAAAGTTTTTGGAAGATCCTGCCCTTAACTTGTCCATTCATATTACTTGGCAGTAATCACTTAAAAATTTGTACAACTTTGTGAATAAAATATAATAGACTCATTCTTGAAATGGTAGGCGGGAACGACCCACTAACCTCCTACCACGCGTACCCCGCACCATTGCTCTGTCTAGATGCCTCCGATGACCGACTGTATATTCAACTATTATGTTTACCATATAATAAGACTTCTACCAACAAAAAAATCAAAACAAATCCTACTTCCTACTATATCCTATCCTACTTCCTACTATAATAATATAAATATTGGATGTTTACATGTTTGAATGTTTGTTACTCAATCACGCCAAAACAGCGTTCGATTCATTGTATCCATTCCCGCGGGATAAAAGTATCACATTCCCGCGGGATAGCGTCGTGTGGCATAATATTTTTATTAAGTAGGACTAGCTTTCCGCCCGGACTTAAATGTGAAAGTTTAGATGTTTGGATGTTTGGACGTTTGGATGTTTGGATGTTTGGATGTTTGGGTGTTTGAATATTTAAATTTTTGTTACTCAATTACGCCAAAACAGCTGAACGGATTTGGCTGAAATTTGGGACACAGACACTTTGTAGCCTGGAGAAGAACATAGGCTACTTTTTATTCCGGAAAATATCTCATTCACGCGGGATAACGTCATGTAGTACACAAACAACTACAGGCTAGCTGTTTTTAGTTCTTCGAGCATTTCTCTTATTTCAGTGGCGGAGTTGGAGAATAAAACAATGTCGTAGCAAATCGGAGGTTTGCTAATTTCTTCTCTCCAATAACAATGCCTTTCTCATGCCAGTTGGGCGCAAGCTTCCTAAATACTTCTTCTAGGATTGCCGTGAACAGTTTAGGTGAAAGCGGGTCTCTTTGCTTGGCTCCTTGCTTTAAAATATTTATGTACGTTGAATGAATATTTTGATTTTCTAATGAAGTAAAAATAGTCAAATGTTTTAAACTACCTAAGGCCTTTGAGTAGTCAACAAAGGCTAAGTAAAGTGGCAGGTCGAACACAAAATTATTTTCAATGATTTAATTAAATGTGTGGAGGTTGTCGATTGTAGAAAAGCCTCTGTGGAATCCTGCTTGCTCCACGGGTTGCTGTGAATCTAATTCCTTATAAATACCGTTTTAAATATTTTTTGTAAATATTTTATTGGACGAAGTAATAATAATGATAATAATAATAATAATAATAATAATAATAAACACTTTATTGCACACAAACAAATGAATACAGAAAGAAAACAATCACAAAAAGAGAAGTATACAAAAGGCGGCCTTATTGCTAAGCAGCAATCTCTTCCAGGCAACCTTGAGTGAAAGAATAAATTAAGATCTAAGGACAAAAGGGGAGTCGGTGCGTTTTTAAAAGACAAGTGTAATACTATAAATACTTAAAAAATAAAATAAATATATGTATACAAAGTATATGAAAGATAAGGTAAGATAGAATTAGGAAATAAAAAGGATAAAAAATAAATAAATAGCTATAAATCAGTGGAAAGGAAATGATTTCGAGCTCTATCGCTAAAGGACCTTAAGGATTGGGCCTTCCTGATATCCTCGGGTAGAGAATTCCACAAACGGACAGCGTGTACATAAAAGGAATAAGAGATAAAGTCGGTCGAATGTCGTGGAACTTCAAGAGAGAGGTTAGTTGCAGAGCGTAAAGTGCACTGCGAAGAAGAGGAATGAAAGGAGAAACAGGTTTTGAGGTATTGTGGAGAGGTTGGTAAAAAAAGGATGGAGTAGAGGAGCGTAAGAGTGTGTAAGTCTCTGCGCCGGCGAATGGGGAGCCATTTGAGTTTAGAACGGAAATGAGACACGTGGTCAAATTTACGGAGATTAAAAATGAATCTAATGCAGACATTCTGCAGACGCTCAAGTTTATTAAGCATAAGCATAAGATAAATTAATATTAGACACCATCAGAGTAGGTACATTGTTCCAATACCAAAATATTAGTAGCTTGTGCACTAGTTATGGAAATTGGAAACAACGACGGATAATACCACATACACCCAGACCCGAGGAAAAATTTAAAAGTTCGTTTTAAATATTTAGCTGACCGGGAATCGAATCCGGGACGTTCAGAGATAGCGGCACATAGAAAACCGGTGCGTACACAGCTCAGCCACAGAGGTCGTCAGGAGTCACGGGCAACACCTCGTTTCTTATAAGTTGTAGACTAAAATGCATTCTACTTACCCGTATTTTGCAAAGTTGGTCCACATGGTGAGCATCCGATCAAGCATTGTTCGTTCAATCCACTGAGGAATGAAGGAGAGTGAATGAGGCCGCATCAAGTAAAATAATTCATCGGCGTGGGTTGCACCTTGCCCGCTGAAATAATGAGACATAAATTTCGGAATGTTCAAGTACCCGCTATACTGGAAAAGGTAGTAGTATATTGACTCTTTCGTCGTCCGTGCATACATCTCCATCTCTGCTATTGAGGGATACTTGAAATGCAAATCTGAGTACAAATCCACCAGGTCCATTACATACTCCTTTTTCTCAGATGAGAAGTAATAATCATGTATTTTTCTTACAGTTAAATTCTTCTCTACTTCATTAGGAAAGTCCAAATAATTTTTCAAAACATCTGTTGTATTTACTGTTTTGACACTTGTCCCGAAGTCTATAGATACAAGAAATATACCTTCTTTGTCATTGTATCCAGTTATCATTGGTACTTTGGTGTAGTTGCCAGAACTTATTATATCTAAAGGGAACTCTTTTATTATCGGTTCCACATCCTCAATTTCATTCTCGACACACGGAACAAATAGTGTTTCCACAAATAAGCAACTCTTTTCAGAATAATTTATTGCACGTATCAACTCATCATGTGGTCGTTTTGATATAATATCATATATTTCATAAGGATCTTTGGTATTGTAGCCGAATGCTTTGACTAGATTACTCGCTGTACCTATAGGGTCGTGTTGAAATCCCCAAGGCACTAAAGAGGACCCACTATGTAATATAGCTCTATTGAACAGTCCTTTGGTTGACAAAGAGGTGATCAAAGCCGATATTGAGACAGCTCCTGCACTCTCACCGAATACTGTTACATTTTCGGGATCACCTCCAAGCGCTTTTATATTATTTTTAATCCATTTTAATGCAGCAATTTGATCTCTAAGTCCTGCATTTCCTGGCGCTTCTTTTATTCCTAGGCATAGAAATCCTTCTACGTTGAGTCTGTAATTGATGCCAACAAATATGACATTGTGCCTGATGAAATGATCCCCGCCGTACAAAAAATTTGATCCAACGCCTTCGAGGAAACAGCCTCCATGAATGAATACTATTACTGGGAATAAATTATCTTGACTGACAGTTACAGGAGTGTAGATGTTGAGCTTCAGGCAATCAGGACTGCCTATGAGGATACTTGAGGAGAGTAACCTCTGAGGGCACCACGTGTTTTCTTCGATGGCGTCGTACACCCCATTCCATGTTGGAGGTGGCAGTGGAGACTGAAAATAAAAATTTAATAAATAAATAATACTATTTAAACATCATCACTTTTGTAACTTCAAAAGGTATAATAATCGGTAAGTGCTTCCAACAACAACATGTTTTTATCTTCGAGTTCAAGGTCATAAAGACGCCAGGCAGTGACAATTGCCTAGACCTTGACAGAACATTACAATAATTGCTATTTTTGACGAAGTAAATAGCACTCGTTCATTTTTTTGGTTCATTGGTTTAACATTAATGACCTTTCTTTAAACCCAAAAAACAAATTGTCTCGAATTCTCAGTACCAAATGTAAGGAAGATTGATTTACGTATTAGTTTGAATGCAAATGTAGCCGAATTAGTTGACAGCACGAAATTTCTTGGTATTACGTTAGATATTCACGACTACTATGGGATCCATATATTGAGGCCTTGTCGAGTAGACTGAGTTCTGCTGCTTTTGTAGTAAAAAAGATAAGGCTATTAACTAATATTGAAACGGCAAGACTTGTTTACTTTAGTTATTTTCATAGTGTTAAACGGCAAGACTTGTTTATTTTAGTTATTTTCATTGTGTAATGTCCTATTTGGTGTTATTGTGGGCTCAGCAGCCAATTCTGGAATTATTTTTGTACTTAAAAAAAAGAGCAGTATGCGCCATTTACAGCCGACGCGATTCGTTAAAAGTTTTGTTTAAAGAAATTAATATACTAACCTTAGACAGGGCAATTACATCTATAACAATATATTATATGTTAGGAAACATCTTGTCTCATGCACTAAGAATACTTTGTTATATTCATAATTTTGACACAAGAAATAAAAATAAGCTCCATGATTCAGACTGGAAAAAAGTAGAGGCTCGTTTTTGGGTAAAGGCATAGCTTTAATAATAATAAATAATAAAACACTTTATTGCAAAAAGAAAGCACATACCAAAAGGAAGACACTACAAAAGAAGTAAACAAAAGGCGGCCTTATTGCTACGTAGCAATTTCTTCCAGGCAACCTTGAGTGGAAAAATAATAATCGTCTGAGGACACAAAGGGGAAGGGGGAGTGGGTGCAATTTGAAGAACATTATAATATATTATATAGATATAATTAAAAAGAAATAGGAATAAAGTACCTAAAGAAAATTTAATGATAGTAGGAGTAACCGAGGAAATAAGATAGGTATTAAGAATAAGATAGGAAATGCGTTCGGACTTGATCACTAAAAGATTTAAGAGATGGAGCCTTCCTGATACCTTCTGGAAGAGCATTCCATAGTCGAACAGCATGCATAGAGAAAGAATAGGAGAGGAAATCTGTGGAATGGGGTGGAAAAACAAGAGTAAGATTTGAGAAGGAGGATTTCTGCATACGCTCCAGTTTGTTGAGCAAAACCTCCGAAAGATCCGTGTAACAGACATCAGCGTAGTCTATGACAGAAAGGAGAAGAGACTGGGCAAGAGTAATTTTGGTTTTAGTGGGTAGAAAGTTTCGTTAACGGTTTAATGAGCTGTATGCAGCAAATACTTTTTTTCTAAGAGCATCGACCTGAGGAATCCATGAAAAACAATCATCAAAAATTACGCCAAGGTTTCGAATAGATTTAGATAAAGGAACGACAGTGCCATCGAAAGTGATAGGAGGTAACTGCCCAAAATCAATCCTCGAGACGTAATATGGACTACCAATAATGATTGCCTGAGTCTTAGAAGGGTTTACAGTAAGCCCAAAAGACTTACTCCAATTGGTAATAGCAGCGAGATCGATATTGGCTTTCTTTAATAACACAAGATGTTATTGAGCTGTCTTTGAACAAGTTTAAAAAACATGTTAAAAAGTCGCTCTTAAGCAAAGGCAATTACAAAGTAGAGTAGTAGAGTTGTAATAGAAACACTAACATTGTATAAAAGGAAAATATTCTAATACATAAGTATTAAATTCAATTGCATTATAAAAGGCTAAGCTTGGAACTGCAGTCGGTAATATAAGATTTTAAACTTTCGCGTTCCATTATAAATTATAAACAAGAGTAACGGTTTTTTACGACGCTAAAAAAATCGCGGTCTGCATGGGTTCTTACATGCTACAAAACTTTCTAAAACAAATGGAATCGTCAAGGTAATAGCACAGTCTATATATTTCCCTGTAATAGTCTGTCATTCTGACCTTGAATCTATTAGATTCACCGACGCTCCCGTAGGGCACGCCCAGGTACTGGTAGAAGGTGCCCGTGGGGTCCAGGCGGCCGCGCAGCAGCCCGCTGGAGACCCGCACCACAGGCGAAGGCACCTTGTAAGGCAAAAGTTAATATTAAATTCTTAATCATTAATTATAAGTATGACACATTAATAAAAAAAATCCTCAATGTCCCAAGAGGAAAGTCTTTGGCCAGTGTGTGTTGCCAGTAATGACTTATGGAAGTGAGACGTGGTCTTTTAATAAGGGTCTCATAGGAAGGCTTAAAGTCACCCAGCGAGCAACGGAGAGAGCGATGTTTGGTATTTCCCTGCTCGATCGAATCAGAAATTATGAGATCCGCAGGAGAACTAAAACAACCGACATCGCTCGAAGGATTGCATCATTGAAGTGGCAGTGGGCGGGCCACATAGCGCTGAGAACCGATGGCCGTTGGAGCGGAAAGGTTCTCGAATGGCGACCGCGTACCGGACGATGTTCCGTGGGCAGGCCCCCTACAAGGTAGACCGACGATCTGGTCAAGGTCGCGGGAAGCCGCTGGATGCGGGCAGTGCAGGACCGATCGTTGTAGAGATCCTTGGGGGAGGCCTATGACCAGCAGTGGGCGTCGTTCGGCTGACATGATGATGATGATGATGATGATGACACATTAAGGACCCCTGACGCAGAGTTTAGTGCACTTAACATGCGTTGAGGCAACTTTCGCAATGGTCGGTCACGGTATGGGTGAACAAATAACGTTAAGCCGTTGGTTCCAGCTGCATTTCCTGTCATTAATGCCCACCAATCCGCATTGGACCTGAGTGGTGGGTCTTGCTTGACCCATTATTTTCAAGCAATAAGGCAGACCTGTAGGTGGAGCCATTAAAATGATTGATGATGATGATGAAGTATTACAAATCGTTTAAAATGCGCGACTTCTAATAATTCAAGCTCAAGTAAACACTAATCTAAAGATATTACAAAATACAAATACCAATCATTTATTCGTTAGAATGCAGTGGTATAATACAAGTTGTGTTAGTAGGTTAGTAATTTACAAGTCCATGATGCATTCTACCATAACATGGCGTACAAATATTCAAATTTAATTCGAATTAAACAATCATAGAAATCAAACTATAAATGTCAGAAATTGTATTAATAATGAAATGTCAGAAATTGTAATAAATAATGTTGTCAGAAATTGTAAAAAACTTCCTAATTAAATTTATTTTTTATTGCAAATATCATTATATTCTTCAATGTCATTAAAGCAGTGTTGCATTAGCAATTTTGATAAGTAATTTATTATTGAACATTTTTATTGGGATATCCTTAAATGAGATAAGTAGCTTATTATAAACCTGGATTGCGGTGAAGTACGCATTTCTTTTAGCTAACTCCAGTCGACATTTAGGAAAATACAACTTGTGTGGATTTCTTCTTAGCTACTGCCTGTCTTTTTATAACATCTGTTTTTCTGGGTAAATAGTCAGGGTATTTTTTACAAACATGCACAGTTCTTTTATAAAGATGCAAACACACCGGTTGCACATAACATGTAAAGTCAAAATATTAAGATGTTTAAATAACGGTCTACAAATTTCCAAGTACCAGACACCAGCGATAGCCCTGACAATTTTCTTCGAAAAGCCCTAATAAAGCCAACCGGATTTTCCCACAGCAGTATTCCATATAGCAGTACTGAGGATACGTAGTCGTGATAAGCCGTCATTGCTGCTTGAACTGAAACTGTTTCACGAACGCCCGAATTCTCGTACGCAAATCATCTTTGGGAGCGTCTCAAACATCATGGCATCTCTTTCATACGTTTGACATTTAAAGTGACAGGGCGATGTTTGAGACGCTCCCAAAGATAAGTAGCGTACGAGTATTCGGGCATTAGTCTCCTAATAGCATAAACAAATTTGTCAAGTTTATCGCATACCATTTCAATATTGTGTTCTTTCCTATTTATATATTCGTCAATCATTATTCCTAAAAATTTTGTACATTTACTTGTTCTATAATTATTCTACCTCATAATTTATTCCTCTTAATTAGGTATGTTATTTATTTGAAAATTGAAAAAAGATTTTAATTTAAATGTATATTTTTACCTGCACCAACCCAGCAGCTATCCACGTAGTCAGCAACACCCACTTCATCACTGACTTCACACTGACCCTCAAAATCTTCTGGCTTTTCTTATACTGGCATTACTTCGGTTCCGACTACTTGCTTTGTTTCTTCACTCAGAGAACTGTGAACAATAACAAAAAGTCATTAACATTCTACACTCTTATGTAATGTAATGATCAATGCGTCACAATCTTAAGAGTTGACACATTAGTTGAAGAAGCAGTAACACTTACATAAACACATAGTCCTGTGAATAGAGGGTTTTTAGCTTACAAGTGGTGCGGTAGTTTTGAATTTTTAATATGTTGATTTTAAATTTATTTTAATGCATTCACAATGCAATTCTGTAAGTATAGGAAAAATGTGATAGTAAAAAACCACGAGCCCCATAAGTAGCTTTCAGGCGGGATTCGTAACAAGTGATGGCAAAAATCGACGAGTCGTGTAAGCGTTTCGGTAGCTTAGTTGGTCAGAGTGTCGGGCCGGATTCCCGGAGGCGCGGGTTCGAATCCCGCCTGAAAGCTACTTATGGGGCTCGTGGTTTTTTACTATCACATTTTTCCTATACTTTTAATATGTTATCTAAGATGGTTAGTGAGTATTTAAAATGCAAAATGCACAATTCCTCGCCCTCCGCCCCCGCCGCCATATCGAAAAAATTTGCTTATATCTTCGTTTAGGTGCATTTGAGCCAGAAAGATAATTAATAGTTAGTCTCTATTTACTGGATTACAACAGTCTTTTAAATTTATTGGTTTTAATTATTGCAGTAAATAAAGAAATATATCTGCTCCCCGTGGTTTTAGCCGCGTGGTATTCTTTCCCGTGGGTAGGTGTATTGGGATAGAATATTACCTATGCCACTCGGGAATAATCTGGCTTTCTACTGGTGAAAGAATTTTCAAGTTCCAGAAATTACCTCAAACATTCAAACAAAATGTTTATTATTTTTAATTTTTAGTTTTTTGCATTCACAATGCAATTTTGATGCAAAATTCACAATGCAAATGCAAAATGAAGTATTTAGAAAAAATCGACCCGTCTTACAACCAGCTCTGATGGGACTCGAACCCACGACCTTTCGCTTTTCGGGCAACTGCTCTAACCACTGAGCTACGGAGTCGTTACGAGAAGCGTCGAATTTATCCAATACTTCTTACGCGCTTTATAGTCAGCGTTAATTTCATCAATGCCGTTCTACATTGACGAAAACATTAACCTACAAATTCCACTCAAAACACCAGATGATGTAGAAGACGCCACAAAGTACATCACTTGTCTTATCCAGGAAGCGGGCTGGAAATGTAGTCCAGATATTCAAAAGACAAAAACTCACGTCAATGTTCCTACCACAGCTTTCAAACTACAACTTGAAGAAAAACGTATATTACGTCGAGTCTGGCACACCAGCAGACATCCTGCTGACAAAAAAGCATTTAACAAAGCATCTCGAGATCTCAAAGAAGGATTAAATCTTTTCCAGGAAGACCAATTCCAGTTATACTTGGAAACTTTAAGCCCAGACAAAGTGTCTAACTACTCTTTGTGGAAGGCGACCAAACACCTCAACCGGCCACAAGTTCCGAAACCTCCCCTTAAAATGGCTGACGGTAAATGGGCCAGCCGGCCTAGCATGAGCGGCTTATAGCGCGCGATATGATATGGTACGGCAAGTTGTCTTGCTTACCCCACTAAGGTGTAAGCAAGACGGCATGCCGTACCATATCATGTCGCGCGCTATAAGCCGCTCATGCTAGGCCGGCAGGACTAATCAGCAAAAAGCGGAGACATTTGCTGAACACCTTGAAAACGTTTTTACTCCAAACGAACCTCATCCTGGGTTTAACGAAGACTTTATCGATCAGATAATAAACCAGGACCTTCAAATGGATCTCCCAACCAAACCTACTTCGCCCGATGAAATCCGAAGAGAAATCCAGAATCTAAAAGACAAATCTGCTCCTGGCTATGGTCTAATCACGCCGCGAATCTTAAAAGAGCTTCCTAGAAAAGCAGTAGTATTTATTACAATACTCATCAATGCTATCATTAGAACATCTTACTTTCCAACCCACTGGAAAGTCGCCCAAATACTCATGATCCACAAAAATGGTAAACCAGCTCATTTCGCCTCGTCATACCGCCCAATAAGTCTTCTACCAATAATGTCGAAAGTATGTGAGAAAATCTTACTTGCTCGACTGCGGCCTGCTCTGGAAGAACTTAGAATTACTCCTAACCACCAGTTTGGATTCCGACAACATCACTCAACCATAGAACAGGTTCACAGAGTCTGCGACTGCATCCGGAATTCCATGGAACACAAGGAATTTTGCTCGTCTGCTTTCCTCGACATCCAGCAAGCCTTTGACAGAGTATGGCATAAGGGCCTTCTGTATAAAATAAAACGAAGTCTTCCCCACACATACTTTGGAATTCTGAAATCCTACCTAAGCGATAGAATGTTCCAAGTCAAGGAGGATGACGCTCGTTCGCAGTTCTACCAGTGCAAAGCAGGTGTTCCACAGGGATCAGTGCTGGGACCATCTCTTTACACCTTGTACACCTCAGATCTACCTGAAGATGAGCATGTTACGACAGCCACATTTGCAGATGACACCGCTATCTTGGCCAGCCATCCAAATCCTGAGACAGCGTCCAAAATTCTTCAAGGTCACCTAGACAAAATTGATTACTGGCTAAAGAGTTGGAGAATAAAAGCCAGCCCTGCAAAGTCGTCTCACATCACTTTTAGTTTGCGACCAGGCAACTGTCGTCCAGTCATCCTGTCCAATGAACCTCTTCCTCATGTAGATTGCGTCAAATACTTGGGTATTCACCTCGACCGCCGAATGACTTGGAAAAACCACATCAAAGCAAAAAGACAAGAAATTAATCTTAAATTCAAAAACCTGCATTGGCTATTGGGCAGACAGTCAAAACTGTCCATGGAAAACAAAATTCTGGTTTACAAGACAATTCTCAAACCTGTGTGGACCTATGGCATCCAGCTCTGGGGTAGTGCTAGTCACTCAAACATTGAGATTCTTCAACGCCTGCAAAATTCAATACTGAAGACAGTTATGAAGGCCCCCTGGTTTATCACCAATGCTGAGGTTCACCAGTTTGCGAATATTCCTACAATAAAGGAGGAAATCACCGAGGCATGCTTTAATTATAAATCGCGTCTGAAAGTCCACCCTAACAAGCTAATCCAGACCCTAATCTCTATCAACCCTCCCAAACGCCTAAAAAGGAGCCGCATCATAGAGCTTGACGATATTCGATCTGAAAGCCTCATTTAGGAACCTCATTATTCAATGAGGTCTTCTCACGTTTATATCTTTTCCCCTCACCTGCTTATAGCAATATTGCTGATTGCAGATAGCGAAATAATACAAAAAAAAAAAAAAAAAAAAAAAATGCCGTGACTGTATACGCCCTCTTAATAACCATACATGTGTTTGTTGTATGTTACGATGTTGCAAGTCGTGTAAATTATTTTTACGGTATGTTTCCATCATATACCCAAGAACCCGAGACCTTTAGCGCAGAAGGCAGGCATCCTACCCCTGCGCCAAATCGGTCATCAAAAAAATCATATAATAGTTTTATTATTTTCTTCAAAGAATAAAATATACCTACTAGCTTTCCGCCCGCGGCTTCGCCCGCGTGAACAACACGACGTTATCCCGCGGGAATGTGATATTTTTTTGTAAAAAGTAGCCTATATTCCTCTCCAGGCTACAAAGTATCTGTATCCCAAATTGCAGCCAAAACCATTCAGCCGTTTTGGCGTGATTGAGTACCTAACAAACATACAAAAATCAAAACGTCTACTTTATACTGTTTTTTAAATGACACTGTATAGCAATCACTGTTTTTTGTGTTTGCATATATTTGCGGTTGTAATTAAGTATAGGTAGCACATAATATGCAGTGTATAGGCTTTTAAACTATTTTCTTCCAACAATACAACTTTGTGGATCAGTATCTAACATATCTGTGGCACTTATGTATCTCCGATAATTTATTGCATTATAGCTTATAAAATATTACTCACAAATCAAAAATACTGCGGAAATCCGAAAAACAAAAAACAATCAGAATAGGTCCACCACAATTTGCAAGTCATCCACAGATCATCGGACCACCTACCAATTTCGTAGATTCGCCATTGCCGTAACTCAGTTTACCGTGCTCCTGGGTAAGCGATGGAAACCGACGCGATGCGACGAGACGCGATATTATAGTGCGACAAGCATTTCTGTTCCGGTGATAATCTTTGGAACTGAAACATTTTCATAGGCAGTTCATTTTGACAGCTTATTTTGTATTGCAAGTGGCTTCTCTGTCACGGCTGTCACCGGAACAGACAGTTATGTGGGACAATAATATGCCTTACATAGCGTCGCGCCGTGTAAAGTCGCTACACGATCGTCGCTATAATGTCATCATAATTTGTACCTACCAAAGACCACTAACTTTGAAAATATGAAAGTGAAAGAGTATTTTTAGTAGGTACTTTGTTATTTTAAAAAATAAACTACAATGAGGTATTTGGTATTTGGTATTGACACTTTTCCGCATTTAGACTCATATTTGGTCCGTTATGCGTACTACAATGAGGTGTCTAGATCGCATTATTACCGTATGGTCCACTTTCGATGCTTCGATATGATAAACTGTTGATGTAACATACAATCCATATCATGTACTGTCGATGTCACGTACCGTCGATAAGGTGTACTGTTGATGCACCCCAGCGTTTTGTCGATGTTGTGAACTAGCTTTGACACACACCGCGAGACGTGTCTTGTCGCAGAGCGAACATAGGTTATATACATAATATACATAACAATATAACTTGATATTTTAGCGTAATGTCGCATCACATCGCGTTGCCACGTTAGTCGTTCACCTAGGACAACGGGTTACGACGACTGACTCGCGAAATATGTTAGCGTTTCGCCTAATTCCCGCAGCCCCATAGATATCGCGGTGGGGGGGTGCCTTATGAAGAATTATGGGGGCATTTTTTACGACTTATTCGCGTTATTTGTTTCGGGAGTTAGTTTTGGGAAATCGCTGTTGCGTAAGAGGAAACAGGAGAAATATGATAGAGGATAATACGGGGGAATTAGATTTCTTTTGAAATTTTACTTAGTTTCGTTGTAAGCTACTGTTTCCTTCTGTTATCAAGTAAGCTCCCAGGGTTATATTTTAGTCAACAATTCAGACGTCAAATCCGAATAAAAATTAGCTTATCTATCTTTCTATCTGCCACTACTCACGCTCTTTGTTGATGTCAAATATTAAAGCCCTGTCCAAAATTTACATGGTTATTGTTTTCTATTATTATATAAATAATAGCGTTGTGAATGTTTAAATAAAAATAAAAAGGCAAATTAAATAGCAAAGTCTAAAGCAATCAAATTTGGTGATGTAGTATTGTTGTAATAGTGAAAGAAATGTCCTAAAAGTCCTTTAACGCTTAAGTTTTACTTAACTATTCTTATAAAAAAGGGTGTCGTTCAAAAATATTACGAATAAGAAAAAAACTATTTTCATTAATAAGAAAATAAAAACATATCAGCTTTAATTGGATTAATTCAAAGAGTCTTTGCATTGCATCCATCCTTTTCTTCTAGATTTTTCCACTAATAGCCTAGCTTAAACCTACATTTTGTAGACTGCTACAACTCGTGTTTGTACCGCAAGGCATAAGAGCCTGGCAAATGAGCCGTGGTCCATTGCGCCCCAATCGCCCGTGCGGATAGCCGGGCACGCCTCACCGACACTGAGATTCGGTCCGAAACGGAACCGGACCAAACGGCCTCAGACATTCATACGTAGTATTTTTTTTTACCCTGTGTCCATACTAATGTTATAAATGTGAGAGCAAGCAACGGGTCGACGTGACTTTTGGTATGGGGATAGTTTGGGAGCTGGAGAGTGACATAGGCTACTTTTTGTCTCGTGTAGTCGTCACTGACACTGGGATTCGGTCCGAATCGGAACCGGACCAAACGACTTTAGACACATCCCATATTTTAATCCATTCTCTTTAAAGATTATAACTAATATCCTATTAGCTACCTTCATGTTGTATTCACGTTTGTACCGCAATTTCCGCCAAGGCATTAAAGCCTGGCAAATGAGCCGTGGTCCATTGCGGCCCAATAGCCCGTGCGGACAGCTGGCACGCCTCACAGACACTGGGAATCGGTCCGAAGCGGAACCGGACCGAACGACCTGACCTTTGAGACCGGACACTACTTTTGAATTTGATTACGTACCATATTGATAAATCCATCCCTGATAAGAGAAAGACCTGCTTATGATAATCTTGTCTAAATGCAGTGGCAAATCAAACGACATACTACCTGTACGTACGGTCGCCAGCACGTCGGGTTACTACAAAATGTCAAAATTTGTTCATTGAAACTGAACTCTATCTGTTGAACATAAGGTTGAATTTTATTTAAAGAAATTTGACAGTTTGTAGTAACTTGACGTGCTGGCGCATATAGGTCTTAATAACCATAACACTTATATCAATAAAGACTCTAATGATTTAGCACCTTATTCTGTTTATTAGACTCTTATTAGGTTGTATGAGGCCTTATTATTTAAAAAGTTGTCTGGAAAAGCTGGAAAATATCATTTACCCCTTTTTCTCCCTTTGAAGAAAATCTTGCGCATCTTATTTTTTTACAGAATTTGTTACTTATCATTGTAAAAAATTTGCTTCTAAACTTTCTTTTTCTTAGATTAATGTTGATTAATGTTTGGTTGAAATCTTTGAAGTACCGAATTATATAGGATTGTGTAACGAATTTCAGAGTCTAATAACACAAATTACAATACCTACCTACATATAGTAAAACCACTAAGAACATAACAAAAACAAATATTAATTACATGAATGTTAGTACCAGGCTGTGATTGAACCCGAAACCTCTGGCTCAATAGTATAATCAGTAAGTACCACTACGCCATCCAAACAGTCAAGTTTACGAATCTCAATAAAAACCTGAGATTAAAACTAACCTCGCTCGTATAAATAACTTATGAAGGATTTGTGTATTATAAAGAAGTACTCGATCGTACAGCCTTACAGGCGATATTAATTATCCTATCCTACTTCCTTTCCTATCCTACTAATATATATCCTACTTAATATTATAAATGTGAAAGTTTAGATGTTTGGATGTTTGTAAGTTTGTTACTCAATCACGCCAAAACAGCAGAACGGATTTGGCTAAATTTTGGGACACATATACTTTGTAGCCTGGAGAAGAACATTGGGTACTTTAAATCCCGGAAAATGTCATATTCCCGCGGGATAACGTCTCGTGTAGTCCACGCTGGCGAAGCCGTGGGCGGAAAGCTAATTAACAATAATTATTTGACTTCATAAATTGATAATAGGTAGGTACACACGACAGCACATCAAGTTAAACAGTTGAACTACGATAACAGCTTTTATTACGTAGGGCATAAAGGCGGTCTCAAGGTCAAAATGTATAGTCTGATGTGCCACCGTGTGTACAAGGAAACGGAACGAACCCAAATTCATCATATGAATGTACTGAGTGCAATCATAAAGGCAACTCAATAAAAAGTAACCTCGCTCATCTAAATAACTAAATGAGGATCCAAAACATCTGTATAATACAGACAGAACTGGTCGTCCAGCCCTACAGGCGATAATTAATAACCGGCGCGGCAATTAATAATAAAACCTCACCATCGAGCCACCACTCGACATATTTATTAAGAAAACGATAAATCAGAACTAAACGCCCCTCTAGAGCAACACTAGACACGGGACGTCGATATCGATGCTTGCGGCTGTGGTTTGTACGCAACATCGATAAAATAAGCAGTAATTAAAAGTTTTATCGACATTTAGTCCCCATAGCATAAAAAAACTCGTTATCGTTGTCGTGATCGTATTTTATTGTTTGAAAATCAGAGCAGCACCTCTTTCAGTCGTTTAAGGAACTGTGAGCACCACATTGAACACTAAACAACATGGACACAGTATATAGGTATATATGATATGTATATAAACTGTGACATCGATCTTATAAAAAATCTGAAATACGTTATCAGATCAATAACTACACTAATAAAATATAGCAACGTAAAATGTTCTAAAAGGGTCTCATTCGGCTCTGATACGTTGCTAAAAATATTTAAAAAATTTGCAAAATATATTTCCGATTCATACACCCAGTTGCAGAAAGCTCCATTAAAGTTAATGCTTCATCAAATCTATTTCTGTCACTTATTTTCTTGACAACGAAAAAGTGACAGCAATAGATTTAATGAAGCATTAACTTTAAATGAAGCTTTCTGCAACTGGGTGCAAGATGAAGAAATATTAAATACTAATTTGTAGCTGTAGCAGGTTATAGGTATATACCTTATTATAATTAAAAATCATACCTTTAATTATAATTAAAAATCAACGTGCAAATTGATTATAGACAGCTCACAGCAATCCAATATTCTGTACTTAATCTTAGGTAAGCATTATCGATGTTTATTTATTAATTCCCCCCCAACACTACTGGGGATCTGCCCCATAGCAGGGATTTAGTCGAGATATTTCGCTGAAATTACTGGCAATACATCATTGGGATGTTTTTAATAAGCGCTAGTGTTGCGAGACGCTGACAGACCTGTTTTGTTCGACCGAGAAGTGCACAGCAAATAATTTTGCACTGATTAATTTCAATTTGTTTGTACTTTCGAGAGGGATTTTACTGACTTCTGTTGAATTTTGCTGTGCGGGTTTTATTGTTTGAAGTGTTGTTGTGGGTAATGTTTTTCATTGTTACGTTTGATCTTTTTAGTAACCAACAGCTTAAAATGCTTTCCGAAGCTGGGATGACGTTTTGGCTTTTTGCACACCAATCCAGGCCAACTTTGATCGACTGTTCTACCAAGCTCGTCGATTCTAGCAGTTATTTTGTGTATTCTTTTATACTTTTACAAAAACAGTAGCTGCCTAGGATGACGATTCCGTTTTTCATTAAAACCACAAAACGCCAACGTTATATTGTGGTTTTAATGAAAGACGGAATCGTCATCCTAGGCAGCTACTGTTTTTGTAAAAGTATAAAAGTATAAAGTATTGCGTTACTAAAACGTTTTCTAGTTATGTTATTGTACTTGTACCTATCACATTTTTACAAAATCAAATACCTGTTTTCGATGATCAGTATTAATCAGTTCCTACCTCTACTGCAAGTTTGTCACAGTGCAAAAGTTACTACAGCATTTGCTTTAAGAATACTTTCCTAGATACTATTAATTACTATTACGATCTATCTGTCAAAATTTTACGCAAACGCGATAGTAACGCGTGCTCATTTAGTAATTTACACTCAGTTTGATCACAGATTAAATTGGTTAAGTATATTTAGGTTGACGGTATAGTTGTCTTTATTCTTTATCAGTAACCAGATTACTTAGTAAGCATTTTGATTTTGAACTGTAGACATTATCTCATTGCTAAAATTAGACACCAATTCCGCCATGCCGATAAATCCGAAGTGATGCAGTCCAGACTAATTGGCCTTTCATTATCGCAGCCATCACCATTCACAATAAAATCGGCGCCCGGTGCATTCAAAATGGCGTGACGCTCCACGCCGGACTTTAATTGCCATCCTCCTTTGTGTCACTGCCCATTCTCTTCAATGTTGCCATATTAACATTTATTTTCAATGCAATTGAGAAAGAGAAAGAAAGAAAGAGAGAAAGAGAAACATTTATTGACTATACACACAAAATAATTACAGTAATATTAAAAGTAAAAAAAAAGAAACAGGTGTACAGCCAACTAGGCCCCCACCTCAGCATAGTATTGCAACAGTAAAAAAAAAAAGTATACTGTTGCAACGCTGATATTCTGGAGGAGCCTAATATTGGTGACTTAAATGAAACAAAAACAAAAAATAATAATTAAGACGCATCACACATGTAGACACAAAAAATAAAAATAAAAGAAAAAACTGGAAACATGCTAAATAAGGTATTAAACCGATTTAAACCAGTAACATTTTACATCATTACAATTTATGATGAATGATAGGCCAAGGCCGGTAATTTATATATAAAAAAAAAAACAAGAACAACACTAGCTTTCTACTTAAAAGTCTAATCTGTGACTGTGAAACAAACAAGAAAAGAAGCCAGCCAGTGATTTACAAACATCATTTACAATTTTTACATTTTATAAAGAAATAAAGATTAAAGATTATCTTTGCTGCAGCACCTTCGTCCTTTGGGTTAAAGCTTGTTTTTGCGTGCTTAGGTGGAGCGTGGAAATAATAGTGTAGGTATTTGTATTAACATTTATATTGGTGGAGACGATGAAGAGATCATTATGATAATCCCTGAATTTTGGATGTGTCGCTAATGAGCTTTTCGAGTCCCTTTGATGAAATGAGCAGTAGGTTTTCAAAAGGAATAGGTGTTTGTTATACACGAATGGTAATTTGATAACAACTATACCTGGCATATTAGAGGTAGTTACTTACGTCTTAATGTCCTATGTCCCCTGGATGGGGCAAAGGGCGTCCACAGTAGATCTCCAATGCGGTCGGTCTTGAGCATCGCGTTTCAATTCGCTCCACGTCTTCCCAATGCTTTTTGCTTCTGCCAGTAAGTACGGTGCAACATGCCACGTTTGTTGAGGAGTGCCATGTCTAATTAAAGGACCCTAAAGGTCATAGCAGACTTATACTGCACCGCTCCGACCCAACCCAAGTATGAGCAGCCAAATATGGACTTAATATCGTTCACTGTAGATGCACTTTACAGTAACAATATAACATAGCAGACAGCGCGCGGTAAGCGAGCCTGCCGCAAGCTAAAGTGCGTCTACAGAGCACGCCATTAAGTCCATATTTGACTGCTCATACATTGGTTGGGTGGAAGCGGTGCGGTGTAAATGGGCTAGGACCTTATCACTTCAGCTTATTCATAACGAAAAAAAACTAAGCCGTCATCATTCTTAAGGTGCAGAATCGATAAGGTAGAATTGGGCTACTTTCTCCTATTCTCCTACATTCAATCATCATCATCATCGACATGATGATGATGCCCACTGCTGGGCATAGGCCTCCCCCAAGGATCTCCACAACGATCGGTCTCATCCAGCGGCTTCCCGCGACCTTGACCAGATCGTCGGTCCACCTTGTAGGTACTTGTACTTTCAATATATTGTGAAAACAATGTACCATACTTACTAAAAAGTACTAAACCGATTTCGATTAAACTTGGACTGTTCTCTAATCTGGAATACACCTGATTTAAATCAAAAAGAATAATTTCGATAAGAGTTTTAGTTTTTGAGAAATTCGTGGACGACACAACCGGCCACCATTATTTTATTTTTCTAGGTAGTTTCAGTTGTTTTTATTGCTTTTCTTATATAGGGGGACTAGCTTCCGCCCGCGACTTAGTCCGCGTGGACATTCGAGAAAATACTTTGGGGACCAATAACCAGGATAAAAGTATTCTATGTTTTAATTTCATAAAAATCCGATCAGCCGTTTTTACGTGATTAGGCGGGTCCTCCCTCACCAAGTGAGCAGCCTCGTGCGAGGCCTGCCGCACGTGGCAAACGTTCTGCCTCGCACGAGGCTGCTCACTTGGTGAGGGAGGACCCGCCTAATCACGTAAAAACGGCTGATCGGATTTTTATGAAATTAAAACATAGAATACTTTTTATCTTGGTTATTGGTCCACTAAGTATTTTTTTGAATTTCCACGCGGACGAAGTCGCGGGCGGAAGCTAGTAAATAATAAGTGTCTGTTTTACAATCAAAAAGTTAGCTCTGAGTAGCTTAGGTACCAATAACTTTTAAGATGATTTAGGTTTCTATACCCTATTTACCCCCTGGGTTTGATTTTCGGAAAACTTATCACCACTTAACATCAGGTGTGATGAAGGCTAAGTGCTACCCCGTTGTAGATAAAAAAAAATAAAAAAAACTACGAAATAGGTTGCCTATTTGTTTTAAGAAGTAAGCCTACAAAGTTTCAAATTGAAATGTCTATTTTACCCTGACTTTTCATTCAAAATTTCACCCCTATTTCAACCTTTTAGGGGTTGAATCATGTTCAGCGTGTTAAACATCAAAATAAATGCCATTTTTGCAATCGTCATCCCATAAAACCTCAATAACGACATCCATATCGATTTTTAGGTTTATTTATCCCATTTAACCTCTAAAGGGTTGATTTTCGAAAAAATACGAATATGTGTTTGCTTATTTGTTTTACTTTCCGACCATAAGCCTAAATAATAAATTTAATGAAGGACTTTCTAGATACAACATTTCATCCCCCTCTTCACCCCTTTGGGGTTGGAATTGTCAAAAACACTGACACAGGAAAATATTAATTTTCAATTGCCAGCTTAAATACAAAATTTGAAGATCCTAACTTCAAAACTGACGGACTTTTATACACATATTCATCCCCTATTTTACCCCCTGGGTTTGATTTTGGGAAAATTAGGAAATGGGTTGCCTATTTGTTTTAAGAAGTAAGCCTACAAAGTTTCAAGTTGAAATGTCTATTTTACCCCTGACTTTTCATTCAAAATTTCACCTCTATTGCAACTTTTTAGGGGTTGAATCATGTTCAGCGTGTTAAACATCAAAATGAATGCCATTTTTGCAATTGTCATCCCATAAAATCTCAATAACGACATCCACATCGATTTTTAGGTTTATTTATCCCATTCAACCTCTAAAGGGTTGATTTTCGAAAAAATACGAAACATGTTTTTGATTATTTGTTTTATTTTCCGACCATAAGCCTAAATAATAAATTAAATGAAGGACTTTCCAGATACAACATTTCATCCCCCTTTTCACCCCTTCGGGGGTGGAATTGTCAAAAACGCTGACACAGGTAAATATTAATTTTCAATTGCCAGCCTAAACATAATGTTTGAAGATCCTAACTTCAAAACTGACGGACTCTCATACAAACATTCATCCTCTTTTTCACCCCCTTAGGGGTGGAATTTCCAAAAATCCTTTCTTAGTGGATGCCTACACTGTATAACGTATCTATGTGCAAAATTTGAAGTCTCTAGGTTCAGCGGTTTGGGCTGTGCGTTGATATCTCAGTCAGTCAGTCAGTCAGTCAGGACTTTGAATTTTATATATATAGATATAGAAGATAGATCAAAAGCAGAGTGTATTTAATTTCCTTATAATTCGAAATGAAAAGTAGAGTGTATTACTCGGCCGCAAAATTATTTTCACCTCGGGCAACGCTGCTGCTACTCTAGAATCCTTCACTGCGCTCTGGAATTAAAAATAGAGCCCTCGCCGTAAATATGTTATTTTGCTCCCTTGTAATACAAACTTCTATTTTGTGTTCAGTGCATAAGAGTAGCCCTAATAATAGTGGATCCTTTAAAACATGGCCGATGGTTAACCAAAACAGCTTAAAACAACTATGTAAGGATACGTAGTAAGTAATGCGTTTCCGTTGGTTTCCTCTAAACGTTAAAAAGTACACAAATCAGTTGTCCAAATTGTCCACTTCCAAATTAAAGGGAACGTGCGAGCTTCCACGAACACACTTGGTATTACTAGTTTTTGTCGACGACAATTTGCTTACACCAAGAGACATACTCTTGTCTTATTTTACTTAAGACCGATTGTTATTGCAAAAATTATTTCGATCGGCATCGTTTATACTTCTTGATTGACTGATATTTGGATTATACTCCATCTGAGTATTTTGGTTACAAAATTAGGACGACTTGAGAGTCTGTTTAAATCGGTTAAAATGCGTCAAGCCATAAATAAAAAAAAAAGAAAATAGTAAAGAAAACAGAAAAGAAATCCGCATCTTCATGTGAAATTTGATGAAAATATCTTATTCAAATTATGTCGGAACTACCGCCAGCCAGTTACCCATTAGCCAGTAAACAATCTTGCACACGAGCCACAAACACCGCCCCACTTAAAGCTAGAAGAAGAAACAATTGACGTCTACCGGGCGTCGGTCGGGGCTCGGGGTGTTCATAAATGTATATGTACCACTACATAAAAGAGGTCAGTGGCAGCGTTTTTCGGTGACCCGTGTTTATAGTAGCCTCTGGTCCCCTCGACCAATAACTTGAACACATAAGTGTACTAAATAGCAGAGGGCGCTTCCGTCAATTACGGCGCAATTGCTATAAAACATCAGCAATTATCGCTTCGGCGGCCGACTCCGAAATCAGACCGAACAGTGGGGCTACTATGGAAAAAGATCGCGAAAAGTGCACGTCGTCGTTCGATTCGATTCACCTTATTTGATGGCAAGAAGGATTTTTTTTAACGTGTGAGTTTGTCATATCCGCGCCATCCCGAAATATGGAGATTCGTTATTCGTAAACAAGTACGAAATAAAAAAGTGAAGAAATATAAGTACTTAGGTACTTAGTATGCTGAAATAGAGTTATTTTAATTTTTAGTTTTTTGCAATCACAATGCAATTTTTATTATGGAAAAATGGAAAATGAAGTATTTTAGAAAAAAAATCCATCCATTTTTCCATAATAAAAATTGCATTGTGATTGCAAAAAACTAAAAACTAAAATAACTTGCAATAGTAATTTCATCTTTAGTGATTGCCAAATACCTGGAAAAGTATTTCTTTCGCGTGTGAGGGTAGTAATATCTCCACATTGATGAAATTAACGCTGACTATACAGCGCGTTAGAAGTATTGGATAAATTCGACGCTTCTCGTAACGACTCCGTAGTTCAGTGGTTAGAGCAGTCGCCCTGAAAGCGAAAGGTCGTGTGTTCGAGTCCCATCGGAGCTGGTTGTGAGACGGGTCGATTTTTTCTAAAATACTTCATTTTCCATTTTTCCATGCTGAAATCAAAATCAAAATCAATCAAAATCAAAAATCATTTATTCATTTTAGGCTGATACAGCACTTGTGAACGTCAATGAAGCTACGCTATCGGTTCGCAAATCCTACGGCGGGAGGCCTTGTAACGAGAAGAACCGGCAAGAAACTCGCCAAGGGCTATTTTTTTCTCCCTGTCATATTTCATACAGAGTCGTCAAATTGAAAAGTGACTTTAACATAATATAATATGTAAAGTCACTTTCCATCACAAATTAATCTTAAGTTTAAAAACAAAATAAAAAACCCGGTAATCATAGCAGTAAATAATTTTCAATAACTAAGAAATAGACATCCAAAAGGTAGTTTCTTTAAAATACACACCAACCAAAAACGTAGCAAATAAAATAATAAATATAAATGCCAAACAAGGGTAATAAAACTTTGAATAGTTTAAGAACATAAGAGTCAATAATAAACAGAGCCATACAAGCCACGATAAAATAAAACTAATAACAATAAAACATTAAAAATATTAAAAAATCTGCATATTTTGAGACAAGAAGCCAAGAGCAGACCCATCCCACTGGTGGCACCCGTTCACGAGCATGACGCATGAACCAGCCATCGCTTCGCTCAACCATATTTTAGGGAACGTAACGACCCGCCTCACACGACACCACCGCAGAAATGTTTACAGAGCGCATGACATACTCAAACTTCTCATATCAAAACGCAGAAACCAATATAAGAATGTACCTAGTATTAATAATTTTGTAAAACACGACTCACAATTAACTACAGAAAAAATCCTTGTCAGCTTATGACCAAGTTGCTTTGTCATTTAAGTAATCACTTACAGTATAGTAGCCCTTCTTGAGGAGGCAATTTTTTATATGATTCTTAAACTCTTCAAAGGGTAACTCCAAGATATCACTTGGAATCTTGTTAAAGATGTGTATACCTTGACCCATGAAAGACCCATGTACCTTCTCTAATCGGTACCGAGGCATTGAAAGTTTATTCCTATTTCTTGTATTGTAACTATGCAAATCGCCATGTTTAGTATACAAGTTAATATTACGACGCACAAAAATAATACAGTTTAATATAAATTGAGATGCAGCTGTCAGTATACCAATTTCTTTGAACTTCTCCCTAAGAGAAGTTTTAGCGCTTAGTTGATAAATGGCCCTTATTGCTCGTTTTTGCAGAATAAATATAGCATTAATGTCAGCTGCTAATCCCCACAAAAGAATGCCATATGACATGATGCTATGAAAATAACCCAGAAAGACTGTTGATTCAACTAAATCTAATTTTTCATTATTTATTACAATTTCTACGGGTGGAGATTGTACATTTGGTAAAGAGAATAGAATGCATTTCGTTTTCTTTGCATTAAGCTGTAGATTATTAAAACTAAACCAAGTGAGTATTTCCGAGTGCTTTGTTTACATCGTCAAAATTAGATTTATTTCTGTCAATGTTAAATATTAAGGAAGTATCATCAGCAAACAAGACAATCTCACATAAGCTATTTGCAAAGAAAGGTAAATCGTTAATATAAACCAAAAACAAGAAAGGGCCCAAGATAGACCCTTGAGGTACACCTAGCTTTACATCAGAACCCATTGATTTCACCCCATTTATATCAACTGTCTGAGTTCTGGAACTAAGATACGAGTGTAATAGTTTTTGGGCATTATTTTTTACACCGTAATGATTTAGCTTCAACAGCAGCGTCCGATGATCTACACAGTCAAAAGCTTTGGACAAGTCGCAGAATATGCCAAGAGCATTCTGCGACCCCTCCCAGGCCCCAAAGACATGCTTAAGAAGTGCAACCCCGGCATCAGTAGTAGACCTACCCTTCGTAAAACCGAACTGTTTGTTATGCAAGAGGTTATTTAAAGTAAAATGAGTTAATAATTGCTCCAGTATTATTTTTTCAAAGATCTTGCTCAAGGCGGGTAAAATAGATATTGGTCTGTAATTACCTGGGTCTTCTTTGTTCCCAGATTTAAATAGTGGAATAATTTTGCTAAATTTCATTAAGTCAGGAAAAATTCCTTCAGCAATGCAATCATTAAATATAACAGCAAGATATGGAGCAATGGTGTAAATAATGCTTTTAAGAATAGTTACCGATATACCCCATAAATCATTGGTACCATTCATTTTAAGAGATTTGAATGCTTTAATGATATCAGTGGAATCAATGCTTTTAAAATTAAACAATGAACTACATTCGGACACATGTCTTTGGAGCATTGAGGCTGCAGACGCGGGTGAAGAATTCAAATTAGTTGTCGTTTCTATTGGTATATTTACAAAAAAGTTATTAAAAATATCAGCTATTTCCTTTTCTGAATTTATTTGGGTGTCATTAATTTTAAGCGTCAGGCTGTTGTCACGTGGTTTGTATTTGCCAGTTTCACGCTTTATAATTTCCCAGGTTGTTTTGATTTTATTGTTAGAATTCTTTATTTTTTCTTTAAAATAGTTTGACTTAGCTATAGAACATGACTGTTTAAAAATTTTTGAATATTGTTTAACATGTTCTACAAAGCCAGGACTGTGATTAGTTTCTCTTAGTTTATACAGGTCATATAGCCTGTTTTTACTTTTATAAATACCTCTCGAACCATTGACAAAACTGTAATTTTTGGGTACACTTAATAGTCTTTGCTTTAAAAGAGTTATTAAATTCCTTAATCACTAACCCAAAGAAGTTACTGTAAAGTTCGTTCGGATCGTCATGTACATAATGGCATTAAAGAAACTTTATCATAGATACTATTTTTAAAATTATCTAGACGTGGTTTTGTAATTGGCCTACATTGAAAAGTGACAGGTGCATCAACGACGTCCAATTGGTATGCTGCCTGTAAACCGTAATGGTCGGATGTAATTTTTTTAACAACTAATAACAACAAAATAGACTTAATAATATTTTTTTTTTTAATTTAAGTAGAAATCCAAGTATCTAACTTGGGTTACTTATCTACAAAAACGTCGTGAAGCGAAAGATTTTCGTACGATTATCGTAATCGGCATCAGCTCTCGGGTTCGTTGTAAGTTCAGTGGTGGGTGGCACCTGTCACAACGTGTTCTCGGGAATGCTAAGTGATAACAAATTATGTCAAAATTGAGCTAATAAAACATGCAATTCTCATACCGAGAAGTCATCCAGTTGTAAGATGTGAGTAGTTATCTTTTATTTGTTACGATACAAAGTATGAAGGAATGCTAAGTGTTGTAACGTGTTATAGTATAATTACGTTCCAGAAGAATTGAACGGTTTAATGCAGAAATATAAATATCAGCTATATTTAGGGCCCGTTTCACAATGTCTAAGTAAGGTCTCATTACGTCGTTGCGCGTGCAAAAGTCGCTATGTGTCATTTACTCATTTTCGGGTTTTTATGCAGTTTTAATCGTTATTTCAATACACACATTCTGCAAAAACAGCTATGTGATAAATGCAACATTTAAAGAATTAGTAGAGTAGAGAGAAAGTAGCTATGTGACATTCATACATCGAAAGTTGCGAAAATTGCGCCCGATATGTGCTGTTTCACTGCACATAGCGAACGTTTTTTGGTCAAGTTCAGACTCACTGGATCGCGAAACTCTTAAACAAATAGCTCTATGTGTCAAATTTGCCTATTATGTTTAATTAAGGTATTATTAATAATGTTATATAAGGTCCTTCTTAAATAGTGCACATAATTTTAAGGGGTCAACGTACTCATGCATACAAACAACTTTTACTATGGTATCAACATTGAAATCGCGAAAAAAAAAACAGCTGTTCCATACATTTTGATCTATGCGATTTAAAATTTTCTATTGAACAGCTGATTGTTTTTTCGCGTTTTCAATGTTGGTACCATAGTGAAAGTTGTTTGTATGCGTGAGTACATTGACCCCTTAAAATTATGTGCACTATTTAAGAAGGACCTTATATATTTAAAAGTAATCTGAAACTACGTCAATTTGATATGTGTATTAAAGTACCTAAACATAAATTATTTAGAATCTCTTATAAATTTCGGGAAAATCTGTTTTTTGTCTTCTGTAAAGTATGTAAAAACACATAGCGACCTCAGCACGCGCAACGACGATTAGCTGTTACTTGACAGATAGTCCATACAAAACTGTCAATAACCGTACCGGAAAGTTCCTCTTAATCGGACATTGTGAAACAGGCATTAGCATTTAGTGACAAATGCGATTAGACAAAGAAACTTTCCAGTAGGTATTGCTAGAAAAGTCACATTATAACTTGTTCAATGTAACATGGGGTCTTATGACAGCATATTAGTGCAAAGCAAAAAGTAGTTTATGCTATTGGAATTAAACTCAAGAATATCAGCATTACACATTTTTATGTAGCTTATACTAGAAAATTAGGTTGGTTGTATTTTTACTCAGCACGAACATTTTCGTACATTCATTCTCACAGCTCATTAGCTGTCGACCCATGCTTCATTGAACAAAATATAACAACTTAAAAATTAAATCATACTTACTAGAAACATTAGTTCAACTGTTCAAATACCGTGTTTTAAAGCAAATAAATATTTTCTATTCTATTCTATTCTATTCTATTCTATTCTATTCTATTACATAATATTAAAAGTTCAAAAACTGATTTTCATGATAATTTGTAAATGCTGTGTATACCTGTTATGGGCATTCAGTACCCTTAACGAATAATATTTTTTACAATGTATGTAGGTACAGACAGTACATGATAAATATGCTATTGGTGTACACTATTAAAAAAAATACATGTTGCTATTGTTTTTCCTCCAATCTCACTAAATTCTTCTAAGCCTGTGTTTGACATGAAACAACCTTTATATTCGTATTATAATACAACTTTTTGCTCCTTTGCTTGCGTCACAAATATAAAAGGGGTTGCCAGAAATTAATTATTCCCCTTGAAGGGGCTCGTTCGTCAAATTACAATTAAAGATTTGAAATTTAATTTGTCAAGCAAAACGTCGTAGGGTCTGGAGGGTTGACTTAAGACTTGGAGTTCCGTATGTTGAGTTATAAGTAAACCCTATTGATAAGAAAAATCAGTAACTGATAACAAATGATCATCTTTTTTATAACTGACTAGCGGCCGCCCGCGGTTTCACCCGCGTGGTTCCCGTTCCCGTGGGAATATCGGGATAAAAAGTACATATAAACCTTCCTCTTAAATCACTCTATCTATTAAAAAAAAACGCATCAAAATCCGTTGCGTAGTTTCAAAGATTTAAGCATACAAAGGGACATAGGGACAGAGAAAGCGACTTTGTTTTATACTATGTAGTGATTAGTTACCTACTTATGATTTGCATGATATTATATTGGCGAAATATGAGCACCTTTTTATTATGTAGGTACACTCGACAGCACATCAAGTTAACCTGTTGACTCTCAGGGGTATCAAATTACAGGCTAATTTTTTACGTAAACAAAGCATTTCAGCACGCGTTTGGGCTCTCCCAAACATATGTTTGTGCGCGCGACGACGGAAGTTACATTTATGAGCAGCATTTATTTATTTTATTTTACTTTATTCAGGAAACAAACAGTCTTTTACATTAATATTAATCTAAACATTATGACAAAAATCTTATAGACCTACAGTCCCATAACTTATCCGACACTTTAACGAGATGTTTTGTTTTTATAATCGACGTTCAAACTCAACTTTTGTGTAAACAAAAGACAATAGTGCGGTCTCTTTGTACATGAAAAAACCTATGGGATAAAATTATAATATATGGAAAAACAATAATATTATTGTTCAGTACACCCCTGCCTATACCGCGGAGCCGGCATGGCGCAGTGGAAGATTTATCATGAGTAGACTCCGGACAAGAACTAGGTTTCAGCGGGGATGTAAACTGAACAATTGGACTGCGATACACAGCGTTTTAATGTGAAGTAAGGTGATTTTACATACTGTCTGTGGTCCTGGGCAGCGGAGACAGAGGGCGCGCCCCCTGGTAAATCTTCTTCTTCTGCAGACCTTACCAATTAGTCACCTCACTCACAACACAAATAACAGCGTTCACAAGACACTGGGCGTTTCAACAATATATACACAATAACACACGGAGGAGCCTTTTGTCAAGATATATATTGCCCCTGCAACAACACGTGTGGTGGATGATTATCCTTCAAAGCATCGCGACCGGCCACTCATCAGGATGGCATCAAAATCGTGGTCGTACAACACGGGATCGGCAGGATAATTTAAGATTTTATTCAAACTCGATATGCCAGGCACATTCAACGCGAGCGATTTTTAACAAATTCAGCAAAATTATTCCGACATTTTTCTAACAAGAATTTCAATCAAGTGTCACTGTCAACTTCAAGTGACAGCTAATGTCAATTTGACGTGACATTAGAGTTGCGTTCAGAAACGTCGATCTTTTCCGAACATCCCCCCGCCCCGGACCGTTAAGAACGGTACGTCAATCTACGGGTAATCGGGAGAGCCCACTAACTGCTCTCTTCAAAACCGAATCTCGAACCAAAACCTCAGCAAAACGAGGAACTCCGTCAGTTCCGGGGTAGAGTTTAACAATGCGCCCCCTTCGCCAACATAGGGGCGGCAGGTTAGCATCCTTAATCAACACGAGGTCGCCAGTCTGGGGTGGGGTGGTTTTATCTGTCCACTTCACGCGCTGTTGTAGGATATGCAAATACTCCATCGACCAACGTGCCCAGAAGTTTTGGGACATCTGTTTCAAAAGTTGGTATCGCGACAAACGATGGGATCCTACATCCTGAATCGGATATTTAGGCAACGCCAAAAGGGGCTGTCCGATCAAGAAATGACCTGGGGTCAATGCTTCCAGGTCATTCGGGTCCGAAGACAACGGGCACAAGGGTCGCGAGTTGAGGACGGCCTCAATTTTACAAAATACCGTATCAAGTTCCTCAAACGTGAGAATAGTTTCTCCAATCACGCGACGCAAGTGTGTCTTGGCAGCCTTTACACAAGCTTCAAAAATTCCTCCCCAGGTCGGACAAGCTGGAGGGCTAAACTTCCAGATTATCCCACGCCGGGAGAGGGTGGTTCCAATGTCTATTTTATTATCAACAAAAAACTTAACTACTTCCTTAAGATAATTACACGTTCCCTTATAATTAGTACCACAATCGGAACGTATCAATGACGGCAGTCCTCTACGGGAAACAAATCTGCTCAAGGCGGCGACAAAGGCTTCGGTAGACAATTCCGAGACAATTTCCAAGTGGACAGCCTTGGTGGACAAACACACAAACACGCACAAGTACGCCTTATAGGTTTTAGCATTACGCAGTCTCGAAGCCTTTACAGTAAAGGGACCGGCGAAGTCGGTGGCGACTCCGGCAAAAGCTCTACATTCCGTGACGCGATCAGCAGGCAAATCACCCATCTGGGGCTGCATGGTCGCGGCCTTCAATCTATAACAAGGCAGGCAACGGAAAACCACAGTGCGAATGGCTCGACGAGCAGACAAAATCCAAAATTCACGCTGCAAAATGGCCAACAAAGCATTACAGCCAGCATGTTGTGCATTCACATGGCGATCTGTTATTATCAGTTGAGTCAAATGTCCGGCTTTAGGTAACAAAAGGGGGTGACGAGCTCCATACGGCAGGTTCGCATTTCGAAGTCTTCCGCCGACTCGCAAAAGCCCACTCTCGTCCAGGAAGGGATTTAATCGCGATACCGCGCCCTTCAACTTGCGACGGCCTAAACGCAAAATTTCAATCTCGGACTCAAAACTATCAGCTTGTACTCTCCGGACCCAAAACAAGAGCGCGTCCCTACGCTCGTCCGGAGTGAGAACCGACGAATCACGCCTCGCGCGTGGGTTCCTGCAATTGTACGCAAAACGTCTGATCCAAGCGGTAACACCAAGCAGCTTCTGTAAGGAGCTGTACCGATCCAACAACAAATCCTTTTCCCCGGCGGGGTTAGTCTCCAGGACGCATGCTCGCATATCAGGAACGGCTACGTTCGACAACGCTGGAGAGGGCGGCCACTCCGACTCAGGCCGCATCAACCACTGTGGGCCCCACCAGAGGGGGTGGTTAAGTAGGGTTGGGGCTACACAACCCCGAGACGCACAATCCGCGGGATTCATGGTTCCCGGCACGTGTCTCCAAATCAACTCGATGTCGGAATTACAAATCTGCGACACTCGATTGGCCACAAACACGTCCAAGGTGTGCGCCGGAGCCTTCAACCAACAAAGGACGACCTGACTGTCCGTCCAAGCATAAACCTCTTGTATCGCAATAGATCGACCTAATGTGAGCCATACGTGGTTCAACAAACGCATTAGGAGGGCAGCTCCACACAATTCCAACCTCGGGATCGTATGACGAGTCCGAAGGGGAGCGACTTTGCTTTTCGCTATCACCAGATGCACAGCAACAACTCCGTCAACAGTAACGGTGCGGAGGTACACGGCCGCAGCAAATCCACGTTCGGAGGCATCGGAAAAGCCGTGAAGAGTAACTTTACAATTTTCAGAAGGGAGGAATAGCCTCGGCAAATGCACTTCATTAATCTCGGGGAGGGATGAAACGAAGCTCGACCAATCTCGGAGTAACTCGTCCGAGAGGGGTTCATCCCACGACACACCCGAAGCCCATAACCGTTGCAAGAAACACTTGGCCATAAACAGCACGGGGCAAATCCACCCATTGGGGTCAAAGGTACGTGCGACAGTAGACAATACTAAACGCTTGGTCCAGACTTTCGGTGGTCGTAAATCCACACAATACGTGAAAGTGTCAGAGACCGGTTTGTACTGTACGCCAAGGACGGTCACCACATGGGGATTATCAACATTTTCGAATAGGTGGGGGTCCTGCTGGTGCTCTTCGGGCAAACCTACCAGTACATCAGGCGAGTTGGATATCCATTTCCTCAACTCGTAACCTCCCGACTTCAAAAGGGCGGTGAGTTCGTCTCTCAGGACAATCGCCTCTGAGACAGATGAGGCGCCCGTGCAAATGTCATCCACATAGACGTCACTGGCCAAAATGGCGGAGGCGCGAGGGTATCTCAAGCGCTCCTTCTCGGCCAACTCCAACAAAGAACGAATCGCAACAAACGGGCTCGAAGCCAAACCGTACGTATTCGTATTCAATTCATAAATCAACAAGGGGTCCCTAGGACTCTCTCTCCACAAAATCAATTGGTACCTCCTATCCTCTGGATGGATGACCGTTTGTCTGAACATCATCCGGATGTCAGTCATAAATACAATTTGGTGCCGCCGGAAGTTGGTCAAAATGTCTGAGATCTCCGTGTGCAGCTTGGGACCTACATGCAGACACTGGTTCAAGGACGCTCCAGTAGAGGTGGGAGCCGAACCGTCAAAGACCACCCGAATCTTTCCGGATTTCAAAACGGCGTGGTGCGGCAAAAAGAAGTGCTCAACGGAGCGCCAATCCAAATCGCTCACGGACATGTGCCCTAACTCCTCATACTCCCGCATGAATTCAACATACTTCTGGCGGAAGACCGGATCCTTGCTCATGCGACGCTCCATCGCCACTAGCCTACGTTCCGCTAGCGGTCGGGATTCGCCCAGAGGAGGTCGGCCGGCACGAAAGGGGAGACGGGTGATCAAACGACCAGAGCGGAGGCGACCAGTGTTATTCTGGTAATACAACTCGCATTCATCCGCTACTGGGTCAACCCGCGGGGCTGGTGGAGGTTCCTCAACCTCCCAAAACTTCTGCACCACTTCGGAGAGAGACACATTAAAAACAAGACCGCGATCCTCATCAAGGGAATCCAAAACGCGGCGAGCAGGGCCCATCACAACTGTACCGAGTGTCGTCTGCAGAGCTACCAAGCCATCTGGCTGCAAAACTCGCTTCCCCGTCAACAAAACTCGCCCCAGGACATCGGCTCCAAGGAGAGCATCAATCGGGCCTGGGCGGAAGAAATTTGGATCGGCGAGTGGGGAATCAGACACCAAAGACAACATACTCGGTCCCAAGTCAACTGAAGGTTGACGGCCAACAACTGTGTCCAACACAATCGCCGAGGTCTTAATGCCTGGCGTGGACTTATTACGTGAGGTAAATGTGAAGTCAACATGCCCTAACAACCCGGGGACTTTCACATCGCCAACACCTCTCACGCCTTCCGTGTGGGGGTGCACCTTGAGGCCCAACCGCCTAACTAACCAAGATGACACAACACACCCCTGAGCACCGGAATCCAACAAGGCGCGAACTTCCACAAGGTCGCCATTCAATCCCCTGACAAGCACAGAGGCCGTGGGCAACAAAACGGTCTCTGGAGGGGTGGCTACAATCGACCGTAAACACGTTGATTGCTAGTATGTGGGGTCCCCAGACGTCCCCCCATGGTAAGGGGGTCGCTCATAGCGATCCAGTGGGTCCCAGTCTCCCACATACTGCCTACGTCCAAATCGCCCGGTATCAGGCGGGTTATATCTCCCGGCCCCTTGAAGACGGGGCGGGCGCCGCTCCAAACGCGGGTATTCGGCGAGCGGCGGCGAGAATCGGTGCCTATCATCCACCGTGTACGTCGCCCCATAGTCGCGGGGGCACGGTGACCGATTTTCAGAAGGGGGGTCCCGGGGACCCCCGCCCGTGCGAGGCTCAAAACGTCGCGGGGGGCTTCTACGACCTCCCGCATCGCTCGCAAAATCGAACCCCCTAGTTGGGGACCGATTTCCCATGGGGGGGTCCGTGGGACCCCCGCCCGTGCGAGGCTCAAAACGTCGCGGGGGGCCTCTACGACCTCCGGCAACGCTCGCATAATTCATCCCCATCCTTGGGGATCGGTTTCCCATTGGGGGGTCCCTGGGACCCCCGCCCGTTTGAGGCTCCAAACGTGGCGGAGAGCGTCTGGGGCCACTCTGGTGGCCACTAGAACTGCTGCGGGATGCAAACACCGCGGGGGGTCCGAGACCCCCACCCATACGCGGTGATCCTGCAGCGACACGCTGCGGCGCTCCGCCGCCCTCTGGGCTGTTCATGCAGAGGAGGGGATGGTGGTTGCCCTTACAAAAGCGGCATGGGTGCGCTTGGGTACATTCGCGCTGCATGTGCAGGCCCAAGCACGAGTAGCACCATGTCCGTTGTCGCGCGATCGCTCGACGGCCTTGGACGCGCTGGTCGAGGAACTTATCACAACGGGTCGTGCTGTGACCCGGTTCCCGACAGTACAAGCAGCGGGCGGTCTCCTGGACGGCGGCATAGCGGCCGGGCGCGCGAGGGGCCATACGCCCCCTACGGGGGGGTCCGGTGAGGGATCTACTCTGTGGCACAGGTCGTTCGGGTCCCATAGGACCGGCCAGAGAGGAATTATCTGCCAGTCTACTTTCTCCTTCCAGGAACGTCAAGAGGTCCGAGAAGGGTGGCAGATAAGTCGCACTATCCCCACCATACTGCTGCTCAAAACGGACCTTAACAGAGTCCGGCAACTTTCCCAGGACAATGTGCAGTAACAAAAACGACCACTGCTCCACTGGGAGTTTTAAGTTTTTTAATGCGTTGTATGCAACCAACAGCGGATTCAACAAAGCCACTCTCAAGTGCATCACGCTGGCAACGCGGGGTAAATTCAAAATGGCGGCAACATGGTTGTCCGCCAGACGTCGTACGTTCTGGTACCGACGGGCAATCAAATCCCTAGCAATAGGGTAGTTTTCATCCGAGGGGGCCAAATGTTGCACCGATTCAAGGGCCTCCCCTTCCAACACGGATAACAAATAAGCTAACTTCTGGCCCTGGGTCAAATCGTCCCGGGCATGTACAAGACTATCAAAAATATTAATAAAGCCCTCCCAGTCCTCTAGACGACCAGCAAAGCGCCTTAAGTCTAAGGGGGCCAATCTAGCAAAGAGAGGGGGCATACTCTTAGATGTGACCGGGGACGGGCTCGGTTCATTCTCTCTTGCCACTTGCAAAGGTCGAGCTACCTGGGTAATTCTGTCCGCAAAATCATAACACTGGTCCACATCCAAATCGACTTCTTGTCGCATTTCCACATCGGCCTCAACAGTCCTTTCCAAAAATAAGGCATACTGTTCATCAACAACAGCCAAACGTACGGGCAGATCTACGTATCTGTTCAACAAGGCCTCCGTCCTATCAGGTCGATCCAACAACGCGACCGCAGAAGCCAACCACCGTAACTCAGAACGTATTTTGGCTTTAGCAGAGGAGGCCGTCATTGTAACGTCACAAATTTATCAACAAAAACAACAAATTCAAAATATTCACTATAACACAAAATCTCCAATATTTGGAGGTTATTACTAACCACAAAATTCCAATATTACAACAACAAAGTATTTATAATGACACAAACTCTTAAATATTTGGAGGTTATCAGAGAACAACAAAACTCACTGACTATTGAAATTCACTCAAAATCACTGACTATTGAAATTCACTTGGATATCAACACAACATACTGTTACACAACAACAAGTTAATTTTAATTATTTCAAAGCACAAGTTTCAATGAGTTTCAATGTGTAAACAATGTCCCAAATCATTTAAGTTTCACTAAGTATTGAGTGCAAACTTATTAGCTAACCTTTTATTAGCTATTATTTTAGCAACAAACTTGTCAATATTCACAACTCAAATTTGCTAACAAAACTGAATAATAATTATTATGAGCAAAGAAAGGCATCTGTTTACACTTTGGAACTTCAATACATGACAATTAATTACAAGACATGGAACCAATAACAAAGGAATGCCCTTTACTTTTCAAATGCAAGTTAATTACCATTTACAAGTACAAATTAATCTAGTCCGGACCAGACTGGGTCATCAAAACGGCACTGATTAATACAAAGTTTTGGCGTGGGCCTCTCAGGCCTTCAAGCTACGCTCTTGGCTACCAAGAAATGTTCAGTACACCCCTGCCTATACCGCGGAGCCGGCATGGCGCAGTGGAAGATTTATCATGAGTAGACTCCGGACAAGAACTAGGTTTCAGCGGGGATGTAAACTGAACAATTGGACTGCGATACACAGCGTTTTAATGTGAAGTAAGGTGATTTTACATACTGTCTGTGGTCCTGGGCAGCGGAGACAGAGGGCGCGCCCCCTGGTAAATCTTCTTCTTCTGCAGACCTTACCAATTAGTCACCTCACTCACAACACAAATAACAGCGTTCACAAGACACTGGGCGTTTCAACAATATATACACAATAACACACGGAGGAGCCTTTTGTCAAGATATATATTGCCCCTGCAACAACACGTGTGGTGGATGATTATCCTTCAAAGCATCGCGACCGGCCACTCATCAGGATGGCATCAAAATCGTGGTCGTACAACACGGGATCGGCAGGATAATTTAAGATTTTATTCAAACTCGATATGCCAGGCACATTCAACGCGAGCGATTTTTAACAAATTCAGCAAAATTATTCCGACATTTTTCTAACAAGAATTTCAATCAAGTGTCACTGTCAACTTCAAGTGACAGCTAATGTCAATTTGACGTGACATTAGAGTTGCGTTCAGAAACGTCGATCTTTTCCGAACAATTATATTTTTCGAAAAATTTTGAATTTTTTTTTCCGATTTGCAAATTTTCAAGATTTTTTTATTATTTTGTTTGTTCCGGATCACATATTTTATTGTATTTTTATAGTAAATAGAGTTTATTTCTCTTATAAACATCGAGAACCGCGTTCAAAACACATAAAAATTGAAATAATTACAAAATAAAGTAATAAGGTATTATTAGTGAAGTTTTATTTATATTACATAGGTCGCGTGTCGGGAGCCACGTGGCTCCCACCGATGCTCAAGTGGTACAGTTGAACTGCTATAACAGCTTTTATTAAGTAGGGCATAAAGGCGGTCTCAAGGTCAACATGTATAGTCTGATGTGCCGCCGTGTGTACCAAGTTTTGTGCTAATAAAAGATAAGTGTATGTATTTATTTCAATAGTGTTCATGATTTCGTGTTGTAACTAGTAATTTTAGCTGCGGGTTTATATGTGAAATAAAAGAAATTAAAATATAATAAAGTGTGAAGTTTTATTTATATTACATACAGAATCAAATTTTTTATAACAGATACAGGGCGTGGGAGTAACAATTTACTTTGCAGCTCACTTGTTGCACTGTCAGAGGGACTTAAATTACAGTATTCTCACTGAGTTGAAGATTACATAGACAAGTAATGAAATTGAAGCTAAAGAAGTAAAGTTTCAAGAGAAATTTAAATGAATAGAAGTCTTAGACTATCGCTATCCTTAAATTAGGTTTACAATGTGTCAGACTAGATATGGATTGTTATTAAATACACAAGTACAGTTTGAATTAAGTTAGGAGGGTTACAAATTAAAAGGAAGATAGGTGGTGCTTATATGTATATAGTTAAGTTAAACTTATGAGAGAAGAGAAGATTAGAGATGATTACTGGGCGCCACGCTTATGGACAACTCATAAACGAAGAGAGTGGGAAGAAATGTAGTAAGAGATAAATGTAGGAACGATTACACCTGAGATTTGTATGCCGAGGAGGCTTCCGAGCGCCGGTCACTCAAGGCCCAAGGTCAGCGAACGAGGGCCCGCCGGTACCGTATCAGCTTGCTGGTGCTCGCTCCGGACAGGTAGTCCAGTCAAGAATAAAAACTGTCGAGGAAGAAGAAAACACAGCGTTATGCCAAAGCAGTGACATAAAGAGATGTTGGTACTTATAATTGCCGTTTAGCAGATAGACTTACCCGGACGCTGAGGATCGAAAAACAATTTCGTTCTCGAACAATGATGCAGCTAGGACGCAATTAGCGAGGTTTATCAGGGATAAACTACGTAGGTATCACAATTATCAAAAATGTCTATGCAATAACAGTTCAGTGACTTTTTCACAGTCAGTTAAGTAGAGGCTCAGAGAGAAGAAAAAACACTGGGGCGAGTTGGGCCCTATTTATAAGTTCTGCCACGATTTTTCTAGAATGTTGTTTTTAACTCATTTCGCTTCACCATAAATCTCGAATTTTCCAAAGTCAGTAACATAGACAATGCTCACTTGTACCTTTCTAGAATTATCCGAATATAGTCTATGGTTAAGAAAATCAGTTAAAGGTAAATGAAGAATTATATAAAACCAAATAAAGGAAGATTTGTAGATTTTAACTAACTAATTACTTTCATTGTAGATTAGATATTCATAAAGTTATTGATAAAAGTTTTTAGGTACCATAGATAATCTAGGCTCAATATCTAGAAGTTCAATTATGAAAACACGAAAGCTACTCTACGCCAGATGTCAGTTCTGGTGCTGTTGCATGAACGAGATGACAGGATAGTTATGCATTTAGGTGTGAGAGAGATGTCAATATATGCGCGACATACTTTGCCACTATTTGACACCAGATGGCGCTAAAGTTTGATGAAGTGTGGAATCTCAACGCAAGGTGTCTTTATAAAAAAAAAAAAAGATGGAAATAGCTGGACATCCATGCAAGAATGAGAAGACGTATATCTTTGGATAATTGCTCGTGGAAATAGTTCTGCTATTCCTCACAAGATTGAGCCAATGGTTCAAAAATTATGATGTTTATTCTGATAAAATTAAAATGTCAAACGTCAGACGTGATTGTTGTGTGTTGACAAATTTAAGTAACTGGATATTGGCGAAATCCGAAAGGGAAACGCCATTGCACAAAAAGAAGAAGAAGAAGACAAATTTAAGTGTACCTAAGATGTAAAAATTAGCAATTATTGTTTGGAATTGAGTTAATGAGAATGTATGTACTTTGCAATAAGGGATGTATAAAAACTGTGTTGTGCATTGGTACAAAAATATAGGATAAAAAGCAGAAATGAAGGTTGGTACTATTAAAGTTTATTATGAATGTAACATATTAAAAAATGATATGTTACAGTGTGCTTGGCCTAAAAAGATAAAGGTTAAACAATGTAAATTGATGATATTAAGTTGAAAAAAAGGAAAAATACTTCTTACATCCAAAATGTGACATTTTTCGGGGATAACGTGTAGCATAAGTCACTCTCCAGCTCCCAAACTATCCCCGTACCAAAAATCACGCCGATCCGTTGCTCCGTTTTGACGTGAATAGCGGACAAACAAACACAATTTGACATTTATAATATTAGTGTTCATATTGGACCATTTAAGAACCCAATTAAAATCATCCAAAGTGTGTTTTCCCCAGCTTTAATCTTCAAAAGCAAAGCTTAAAGGACTTGATTCACTGATCGCCACAAACGAGCGCTATAAAACCGGTACATTCGTTACGGAGCATCATTAGCAGTAAGCCTCAATAAAATATGGGACAATAAAAAATCATTTAATACCATTGATAGTTTAAATGTCGTCTGGAAACGTCATTACCGACCGCAGCGTCTGTTTCCATTGTAATAAGACATTTAATTAACAGCTGCGCCAAAACTTAAGTATGTTGTGCCTGCCTTGTATAATAAAACCATTAACACCTTTTTTATTTTTTTATATTGGGCAGGCATTTGACCACCATCTTGGTTGTTAACAGGATGTGGTCTAAGATGTTGCATGCTTGTCCAGGAGATGCCTGTTCACTCTGGGCTTGAAGATACCAAGGTTGTAGTTTTCGGGGAACACATAGGCAGGCAACGCATTCCATTCCTTAGCGGTTCGCATAAGAAACGAATCTGCGAAGCGTTGGGGGAGTGTCAACAACGTAAGGGTGATAAGCTTGCCTGCGTCTGGTTCCCCGATGGTGGAAAGGAGCTGCGGTGTGGGAACAAGGTCGTGCAGTTCACTCGCACCTTTAAGATTTTTAAAATCTAAATAAAGAAAAACAAACGTCTTTGTTTGATGCATCATTTACATCATCATCATCAGCCATTCTCAGTCCACTGCTGAACATAGGCTTCTTCTTTTGAAGGCCACAGAGAGCGGCTGTGGGCTATTTGCAGCCAACGGCTTCCCGCAATCTTCACCAGGTCATTAGTCCACCTTGTGGGGGGCTGTCCTACGCTGCGTCGCGTCTTCCAGTTCGCGGTCGCCATCCTGGAACCTTTCTACCCCAACAGTTGTCACTGCGGGCGATGTGGGCGATGTGGCCTGCCCATCGCCACTTCAACTTCGCTATTCTGAGAGCTATGTCGGTAACCTTAGTTCTTCTGCGGATCTCTTCGTTGCAAACCTTATTACGCAGGGAAATACCGAGCATAGCTCTCTCCATAGCTCGTTGGGTGACTCTGAGCTTGTTTAAGAGGCCAACTGTCAGAAACCACGTTTCGGTGCCGTATGTCATCAATGGCAAAACACATTGCTCGAAGACTTTTGTCTTTATGCTCTGCGGGGGACAGGACGAGAGAATATCGCGCAACTTCCCGAAATTTAAATTTAAATTGGATTAAAATTATATAAAAATTATAAGCTATTTTTAGTTAGGTACCTATCACAGATAATATAATACTATACTAGTACAGATGCCTCATCCCATACAAGAAATGTGACCGTCCCTAGCGGGCAAAAACTTGCGGGCAGTTTAGTTTCCTCTTTTATTTCGCTAGAGGTCGCTATTGAAGGGAGCTGTGCTTTGTAAACCGAGCCCGTTTTTCGCTTCCCGTCAACAGATAGCGTTAGTCATGTAACGAACTGTTTTAAGCCCTTGGACAAAAGGTGGCGCTAGTAACCGCGTATATATGCGAATTCAAACTTTAAAAATAGTATACGTAAGACTTATTTTTTATTGAGTGCTACTTTACTGAGTTGCGTAGCGTACATGAACATGAACACGCACGCGTTGCATTGCAATGCAACTTGCCGATGCCGATGATGTGATATTAGTTGATAAGGTAGGTACAGTCGAACCAATTGAATCATGGCATGACCCATTTTGCTAATGATTTGTTTGCAAGCGTCAATACTATAAAAGTCAGTGTCAATGTCAACAAATTTAAATCGCAACCTTACAGAATTTTAAAATCTGTTAGGCTGGTTACACAGCTCTTTCACACACCGGATTCGGTAGAATAGGTACCAATAGTCGGGCCGTACGGACCGACCCGCGTTGCTGTGATGTGAAACGATGTTCTAGCGCCTCCCGTTTCTCCGTTCCGGATAGTATTATATTATCTGTGGTTCCGGGCTCCCGTGTGCGGGCGGTTGCGAGCGACCGCGCGGGCCGCACGGAGAACTTATGGTAGGTCACGCCACGAACGAATCACGATTCAAGATTTAAGTAGTTTGACTGTTGTACCCTACCTACCCAATATACCTTTGCCCGAACAAGCCTTTTATAGAGATTGAATATTGTTTTTTATGCACTCACAATGCAATTTTGTAAGTATAGGAATTTTTTACTATCACACATTTTTCCTAAGCCTTTTATAGTTTTTTAATTAAAGTACAGTAAGTTACAGTCGAACTAATCGATTAGGTAGTTTACCCACCGAAAGTTCATTTTCTAAAACAGATAATTATTGAAACTCAAACTAATTGACATTGACATTTACCTTTATAGTTTTGCGTTTTCAAACAAATTAGCAAAATGGGTTGCGATTCAATTGGTTCAACCGTACATAAGTAGAAAATAATACCTATTTTATTAAACATTGAAAATGAAGTATCAGAAAAAACAATGACTCCGTAGCTCAGTGGTTAGAGCATTCGCCCGGACAGTGAAAGGTCGTGGATTCGAGTCTCATCGGAGATAGTTGAGAGACGAGTCGATTTTAGTAGGTACACCTACCTACCTAAGTAAGTAGGTACTTTATTTTCAAGGTATAGTAAATAAAGTAGGTAGGTAGGTAGTTTGTCCGCGATTATCTCGCGTTTGGCTGAACCGATTTTGATGCGGTTTTCAGGAAAGTATTTGTTACATTTACGAGGTTTTAGTATTTTAACCGACTTCAAAAAAGGAGGTTTTCAGTTTGACCTGTATGTATGTATGTTTGTACGCGAGATGCGGTTTTCAGAAAAGTACCTATTTGTTACATTTAGAAGGTTTTGGTATTTTAACCGACTCTAAAAGAGGAGGTTCTCAGTTTGACCCGTAGTATCTAATGTTTGTCTGCGAGATGCGGTTTTCAGAAAAGTATTTGTTACATATAAGAGGTTTTGGTATTTTAACCGACTTCAAAAAAGGATGTTCTCAGTTTGACCAGCATGTATGAATGTTTGTCCATGAGATGCGGTTTTCAGAAAACTACCTTTTTAATACATTTCCGAGAAGGTTTTAGTATTTTAACCGACTTCAAAAAAGGAGGTTCTCAGTTTGACCCGTATGTAAGTACCTACTTATGTATGTTTATCCGCGAGATGCGGTTTTCAGAAAAGTACCTATTTGTTACATTTAGAAGGTTTTGGTATTTTAACCGACTTCAAAAGAGGAGGTTCTCAGTTTGACCCGCATGTACTTATCTAATGTTTGTCTGCGAGATGCGGTTTCAGAAAAGTATTTGTTACATATAAGAGAAGGTTTTGGTATCTTAACTAACTTCAAAAAAGGAGGTTCTCAGTTTGACCAGCATGTATGAATGTTTGTCCGTGAGATGCGGTTTTCAGAAAACTACCTAAGTATTTAATACATTTACGAGAAGGTTTTAGTATTTTAACCGACTTCAAAAAAGGAGGTTCTCAGTTTGACCCGCATGTACACACGGCGGCACATCAGACTATACATGTTGACCTTGAGACCGCCTTGAACCCCTTTTTTGGTTTTTACGCTAGAAACCACCGCTAGGTAGCGTAGCGCCAGTGGCTTGGTTTGCTAGGTGTGAGTTCCGCGACGATGCCTGCTTGTTGATCGGTGGACTAGAGTACTAGAGACTTAGTATTTTCTAAAGTCTGGTACATCTGATGTCCCTCAAGAGCCCAGATAAAGTTTAAGATATACGAATATAGCGGCCTAAGGAAGGTTGTTCAGCGAATGAGCACTATTTGGTTAAGTATTCCAGATATTGAGAAAGATAAATTGAATTAGAACCATTCTTAACCACACCACAAAGCGTGATATCATACTTTTTACAAACTTTTTATAGGTACTGAATATCTTGAGAATTCAAAAAAAATATTTTCTTTAGAATTTATTTAAATATCCATGTAAGTACCTACACCTACTTTAATCAATTCTTTTAAAAATCTTGATTATAAATTGAAATGAAAATGCAAATTCGTAAATAACATAAATTACGAGTACCTACCTCTACGTGGTCAAGGCGGAAACAGTATAAGTACTGGTCAAAACTACTATTTTATTTAATACAATCTATTTAAATGCCTTCGGGCTCATTGAAGAGAAATACAAATAAATTACGTCCAGGGGTCTTCCTAAAGGTACCTAATAATAGATGCCAAAATATCGGTCGATTTTTTCTAAATACTTACTTCATTTTCCATTTTTCACACTAATGAGTGCTAATGATTTTATAATCACTTTGTAATCGTAACTCACATAAACTAACGCTGCAAAAAGCACAATGAGAGTGACTCTTTGCTTCTTATATAAACATTTGCATTTTTTTTAAATATGCCGTCGTGAAAACAGAAAAAATATGCCGTCGTATTAAGTAGTTCATAAAGAAAAACATTTAAAAACCCCCGACATAAAACAAACTTAAAAAAGTAAAAAAAAAAATCTCTCAATCGGGGGACCGACCACAACATAGAAGTACCTAGGTAGGTACTAAAAGGGTACCTATAATTATACGTTGAGGGTCCCCCGACAAAGAGAGAAATTTTATCTTTTTTAATCGACTGTTAAACATTTGTAAAAATGTTTCTTTCGGATGCGAGGGTTTCCTCACATTGATGAAACAACGCTGGCCTACAGCGTAACAAGTAATAGCAAAATTCGACGAGTCGTGTAAGCCTTTCGGTAGCTTAGTTTGTCAGAGCATCGGGCCGGATTCCCGGAGGCGCGGGCTCGAATCCCGCCTGAAAGCAACTTATAGGGCTCGTGGTTTTATACTATCACATTTTTCCTATACTTACAAAAATTGCACTGTGAATGCATAAAAATAATTTAAAATCTTATTTCTTAAATTTTATTTTTATAGAATCTTCCTTTTTAAATTACCTACATACAAAATAAAAAACCTAAAATCGGCCAAGTGCGAGTTGGACTCGCCCATGAAGGGTTCCGTACACACTTAACGTACCGATTGCCTATACCTTGCCAAAATTCCAACATAATTTTTTGTCAGCAAAATATAACTTTGTTTTTCATAGTGTTTGTATGAATGACAAAGTTACATTTGCGGTTTTGAAAATGTGTTATATCTCAAAAAGTACTGACTATGTATCGATCAAACCAATTTTCGTTGAAAGTTTTTATTAAAATCTACAGCATATATTTTTTCTAGATTTTTCATTCTTTTATTTCAAAAGTTAGAGGGGGGGGGGACACACATTTTACCACTTTGGAAGGCTCTATCTTTCAAAATATTGAGTTTGAGAAAAAATGATTTAAGAAACCTCCATGTTATTTTCAAATACCTATCTATAGACCTACACGAATATATTTGATTAAAAAAATATTTTTCAGTTTCAGTTCTATGTATGGGGAGCCCCCCTTAATTTGTTTTTATTTTTTATTATTGTATTAAAATCGTAAAGCGGTTCACGGAATACATCTACCTAACAAGTATCAACTGTGTAGTTTTTATAGTTTTGGAATAAATTGGCTGTGACATACGGACGGACGGACAGACAGACAGACAGACAGACAGACAGAAAGACATGACGAATCTAAAAGGGTTCCGTTTTTTGCCATTGGGCTACGGAACCCTAAAAACTGCATTAAAATCGCTTGATCCGTTTAGGCACTACGAATAATGAAAGTTTAGTACATGTATAGGTAGGTACCTAGATACATACAGACAGACAGAATTTTTTTGCTAGGTAAGTACCATTTTTTTATTGCACCTAAATTTGCCCAGGGTGTAGGTACATCTTCGATTAATATAAATCGAAGAGGTAAGTACATTATTTTATGGAAGTGTCTAGTCTGCCACCAGTATCTGTTTAGAAAAAAGAAATATCTTGCCACTAATTGGTAGGTAATTTAACAGGTAAAAATATTCTCACAGTTTCGCAAAAAGCTTCTGTGATATTGTGTTCTTTGCAGATGATACCTAGGTACTTCTATAATATTTAATATAGACAGAAACAAAACCAATTTCGACATTGTAAACAAAGCACTGTCACAAGTAGGTACCTACTCGGTTAGTTTAATTCTAATAATTCGCAGCTTAATGCAAAGAAAACAAAGTGCATTCTTTTTTCATAGCCGAATGTACCTACAGACAGACTACTTAGGTAGGTAGGTACCTGTGAAAATTCTAATTAACAACGAAAAACTAGATTCAGTAGAATCAACACTTTGTTTAATTTATTAGAATTAAACCAACCGAGTACCTTTTACCGTTTCGGCAGGCAGTTGACCATCTCCATAAATGGTCAGATAGATTTCCATCAAACGTGGCTAAGAACCATCTTGATTAATTTAGCTTTCAATTTAAAAAAACCGCATCACAATCGGTCCAGTCGTTTAGGAGCTACGTTGCCCCAGACAGACAGACAGACAGATACAAACACACGTCAAACTTATAACACCCCTCCTTATGCGTCGGCGGGGGTTAAAAACTTCTAGTATAACACCCCTTTTTTGCTTCGGGGGTTAATAAATACACACCAATAAATTAATAGATCTTTGGGACAATATTTTGAACTAAATCCCGCTAGATTACGAAATTGTGTTGTGCTTGTGCGACAACGACGACGACGACCGACCGCGACGTTGCCAATTCGCGTCGCACTCGCACGCGTTGTCGACATGCGCCCACACTCGAACAAACCGCGCGGAGACAGAGGTGCTGGGCTGGCAACGCCGCCGCCTAAAGGCCGGTACACACATTCCGATCCGACCGCCCCGCGCCGCCAATTTGCGCTCCGAACCAAATCTGGGGGGCTACCGCGTAACTTTATGGATATGAAATTCATAAGTTTTTCCGAACTTTAGGTCAATTTTATACAAAAAATGCCGCTAACTGTTCCCTCTTTAGTGACGTCGGGTCGGGTATAATAATTGCTAGCTAGCAACGTTCAATAGAACAAAGCAGCAAAAATCTACCAAAAGAGGGAATTCAAATTACAGTTGAAGCCCATGCCCATATCCATAATATTTCTTAGCCGATGGCCCTCCTGGACGAGTGTAGCGTAGTCGTCCGAGGTTTAAGGGATTTTCAGAGGATTCAATTTAATTGCTCTTTCATTACTTTTGCGTAGGACTGAACGAACAAAAGGTTTTAATATGTCCATTTATGCAAATATTATTATATCTATATTTCTGTTTATTTTATTTGATAAGTCGCATTTTGTCGTAAAACTTAATTAATATAAAAAAGGCATAACACCACATCAATAAGTTCGGATCGGATCCATCGGATTTGACGACCGATTTGGCGCAGGTGTAGGCTACCCACCTTCTGCGCCAGCGGTCTCGGGTTCGATTCCCAAACAAGACAAATGTTTGTGTGCATGAACATGTCTATTTGTCTTGGGGTGGGTGTTTACAATGTATATTAAGTATGTATTTACAAACAAAAAGTATTTAAGTATATATTTATCCGTTATCAAGTTTTCCATGATACAGTTTCTTAATGAAATTAAAATGGGCTTAGATAATTGGTGTGAATGTAAGAAGTTATTTATTTATTTATTTATAATAAGTGCTGGTTTAAGTAAATAAATATTTAGCAAGTTTTAGTATCTTAATGAAAATAACAGAAAATTAAAAAATAATGAAATAGAATTATTATAATAATTTAAACAATAAAAAACCGGACATATTTTTGTTTGTAATCTATTTATTGGAGGCAAATCTATGTTTTAAGTATTCAAAAATAATATTAATTTTGGGAGATTAGCAGTGGCTGGCAACACGTCATGCAACTACAGCTTGGTGCGGCCTGGGGCCTGACCAAATCGGAACGCGTGTAGCGCCGACTAGATTTGGTGAAGCAGACATTGCTTGAACGTGTGTACCGGCCTTAATACTTCGCCATCACAAAAACGCCTTCTAGCGGCGAGTAGCGCTTTAAGGCAAATAAAATAATATGATAACATTCTATCGTAATCTGTGGATTATTTAATATCCTATCCTATCCGCGATAGTTAAAAAAATATTTTTCAAAAGCTTCTTTACGAATTACAATTCCCAGGGTTTATTACGACCTTTAAACTTTATACGAGCGCCACGAGAGCCATCTAGTGTTGAATAGCAGGTACCACACAACTAAGCGAGCGTAAAGCATAAGCTAAGTGCTTTCGGGCATGCTTGCGGGCAAGAAAGGTATTGATATTATTGAATTTCTAAAATGCTCCAAATAGTATTGTAAATACGAACATTTTGTAAATCGATTCTTTTTTAAATATGACAGTAAATTTATGACACTTTCCAGTGGCTTTTATTGTGGTTTTTCGTTTTATTTGATATGATAAAACCGTAAGCGAAACACGTATCGCCCTCTATTGAGACAATTTTGAACTTATTTTTTTTGTTCGCGATGAGACCCCTCTGGTACCTATTTATAATTAAACTAGCTGACCCAGCGCGACTTCGTTCCCGTGGCCCTACCCCCTACTCCACCCTACCCTACCCGTACTCTACCCCTACCCTACTCTACCCCTACCCTACCCCTACCCTACCCCTACCCTACCCCTACCCTACCCCTACCCTACCCCTACCCTACCCCCCTACCCCTACCCTACCCCTACCCTACCCCTACCCTACCCCTACCCTACCCCTACCCTACCCCTACCCTACCCCTACCCTACCCCTACCCTACCCCTACCCTACCCCTACCCTACCCCTACCCTACCCCTACCCTACCCCTACCCTACCCCTACCCTACCCCTACCCTACCCCTACCCTACCCCTACCCTACCCCTACCCTACCCCTACCCTACCCCTACCCTACCCCCTACCCTACCCCTACCCTACCCCTACCCTACCCCTACCCTACCCCTACCCTACCCCTACCCTACCCCTACCCTACCCCTACCCTACCCCTACCCTACCCCTACCCTACCCCTACCCTACCCCTACCCTACCCCTACCCTACCCCTACCCTACCCCTACCCTACCCCTACCCTACCCCTACCCTACCCCTACCCTACCCCTACCCTACCCCTACCCTACCCCTACCCTACCCCTACCCTACCCCTACCCTACCCCTACCCTACCCCTACCCTACCCCTACCCTACCCCTACCCTACCCCTACCCTACCCCTACCCTACCCCTACCCTACCCCTACCCTACCCCTACCCTACCCCTACCCTACCCCTACCCTACCCCTACCCTACCCCTACCCTACCCCTACCCTACCCCTACCCTACCCCTACCCTACCCCTACCCTACCCCTACCCTACCCCTACCCTACCCCTACCCTACCCCTACCCTACCCCTACCCTACCCCTACCCTACCCCTACCCTACCCCTACCCTACCCCTACCCTACCCCTACCCTACCCCTACCCTACCCCTACCCCTACCCCTACCCTACCCTACCTATACCCTACCCTACCTTTACCCTACCCTACTTCAACTCTACCCCCACTTACCCCCTCTTCCCCTATTTTCTCACCGTAAGAACCTTCCTTGGACTTCCACGAACATTTCATGACCAAAATTAGCCAAATCGGTCCAGCCGTTCACGCGTGATGTCGTGACCAAGGGAAATAGGGATTCATTTTTATATATATAGATAGATTGAAACTTCGTCTATCTCAATATAAAAGTAGCGGTTAATCTCAACTTTCACAATGCACCCACGAATCAGTATTGAGCTAAAGGTGGTGGGTCATGGATCATTCTCCTTATCCATCCGTATGGATACGGATCCAATAACGACAAAGGCATGTGCCTCAGCAATGGTGACATTTAAAATGGCCGATCATATTATTTGAACTTTCTTGCATTCACAATGCAAATTTTATTATCTATACATCTATACATACAAATAAATAAAATTGGAGTGTCTGTTTGTAATATTAAAATAACCGGTTTTTACTACATGCTTATGATTATATATACGGTACATATACCAAAATAACATGTTTTTCAATTTTTGTCTGTCTGTCTGTCTTTCTGTCTGTCTGCCTGTCTGTTTGTTCCAGCTAATCTCTGAAACGGCTGGACCAATTTTGACGGGACTTTCACTGCCAGGTAGCTGATGTAATAAGGAATAACTTAGGCTACTTTTTATTCCGATATTCCCACGGGAACGAGAACCACGCGGGTAAAACCGCGGGCGGCCGCTAGTTGAAAATATTTAACATGAATCATTAGAAAAACGACTAGCTCAGTGATCAGAGCATCCACCCGGACAGTGAAAGGTCATGGGTTGGAGTCCCATAGGAGCTAGTTGTGAGACGGATAAATATTTTCAAATACTTCGGTTTCAATATTTTCAATGGCTGATCATGAAAAGAAGTGAGACTTTGTTTGCTGCCGTTGTTTAGACGAGTATTAGTTAAGTTTTGCCGTTTGCCAATGGACACTTGTTGGGCCGTCTCCTTGGGCCCATAATCATCGTAATGGCTCAATGGCGGCTTTAGGCAGATCGGAGGAGCTCGTAAACAATAAGCGCTGCTGATTGATCGAGCCTGAGGACGAGTCATTGCAAACAATATTGCTTGCTTGAAGCGGTCTAATGTCTATGTGAATCTGTGGGAAGTGAAGTCCGAAATCACTCTGAAGTCGTGTTATACTACGGTAGAATAATATATAAAAATCAGGGAGAGGATCTGAACGCGGGTATCAAGATGCAAGCCGCACGTGTACGAAGTGTTAAGGCGCTAGAGTATACGACTACTTATACATTTTATAAAAAAAAACTCACTCATGCTCTGCAAAGTTTACGTTCCATTTGAAAAAAGAATGCGGAGAATTTACATTTCCGAAGTGAACATTCTAAATTTGAAATTCAGTGAGTGAATTGAGAGTGAGAGCAAGTAGTGAGGGGTTTAGTGGGTCCCCCCTTCCTGACCTCACATCCAGTCCTCGCGACTATATGGAGGGAGGGTCACGAAGCGGCTAGGCGAGTTCCACATTACCACCGTCTGCACACTAATGCGGACGGGGTATGCGTAAACGCATTCCGTCACTACAATCTTCGATCAACAATAACACCTAGGTCTAATAGAGTAAGTAATAAAAAAAATTTAACAACCCGTCTGCGGTGCAAAAAAAAATATTTGTAAAACTAACTAAAAAGAAAAAAACAAGCAAATTATTCATTTGGTGAGAGATTATTTCTTACTTATTTGATGTGAGTTTTTTGAAGGCGGTTTTATTTTTTTATAAAAATAATTTTTATTTTACTCTTTTTAGTGCATCGTGCAGGCAATTTACGTGTATTCTGGTAAATAGGTATGTGATCAAACTGAAAACCTCCTTTTTTGGAGTCGGTTAAAATACCTTGAGGTATCCCCTTTTTAACAAAACAAGAATCATCTAAATCGGTTTATAAACAAAGAAGTTATGCCTAAAGACGCGTATTAAATTCACATAAAGTGGTAACGATAACGACAGTATTTTCAAGATTTCCTGAAAACTACTGAACCGATTTCAAAATATCAAGAAATGGGACCAACTTGGAAACCAACCTGATGTTATAACGTTTGAATAATTTCAATCGGTCCATCCGTCTTCGAGTAATCGGTGGACATACACACAAAAAAAAAGAAAAAACATACATACAGACGAATAGAGAACCTCCTCCTTTTTGATTTAGAAGTCGGTTAAAAAAATGAGCGTGTTACTTTAGGGAATAAGTCAAGTTATAATATTGACATTTTTGAGTGAATTGCCATATGATAATATTTTATTAGTTATCAAATACAAACTTTGATATTTTCGACAGATTTTTACAGCATTTGGCTGTGATAAAATCAATAAGATGGTAAATGCTTAACTAAACGTTCCTTCTTAAGAACAGGAAGTGGAATTAAAACTGATACTGTTACTAATTATTGTTATTTTTGAAGAATTTATCTTATCATTATTGTTTGTTATTAATAAAATAATATGTTAGCTAATTTCGAGTGGTTTTCAAATCATTTGGCTATGATAAATATTTAAAGGTTGATAAATGTTAAGAATATTTATGTCGGACTGTAACATTACTTGTTTCCAAACAAGATGAGAATTTAAAACTGATATTTCTTACAATTTACGATGTGTTTCTTGATAATAGATAGTGGTGAATCATTCTCATAAGTTTCAAAAGGTTTTAAAAATAGTTTAATAAAAGTATCATCCTTGTTAATGTTTTTTAAGGAATTTTCAATAAAGATATAAAAGCTAGCTTGGCGGTAAAACGATGTGCGTCAAGTTAGCAGCCTCACAACAGAATTAGATGGTTTTGATTATGTCAAAAAATACTGTATAAATAGTGTTAAATAGTGATGTATATTAAATAAATAGTGTAACTTTGATTCAAAAGATATTTGAGTATCTTAGTGAGGCTGCTAACTTAACGTCAAGTTAGCAGTCACCTCAAGAAATACAGTTCGTATCAATGTGATTTATATGTCAAAAAATACTGTATAAATAGTGTATCGTAAACGCAAAATTTCAAAAGCAGTGCTTTAATACAAGCCGAGATATTAGGGTCTCTAAGTGGGCTGCTAACTTGACGTTTCTTGCGATGGAGATTCCAGGGAAACAGGTACAAGTTTTAAATAAATAAATACTTGAAAAAATACTGTGTGAAATAGTGAATCTTAGGATATAAATAAAAAAAGAATTCTTCTTTGCTATTTTCAAAAAATCTAATGTAAACTTCTACATAATAATCTGAATATATGCTGACGATCAATGTTGAACTTTGCTCCTTAGTAATAAGGTTCAAACTTTATTTCAATCGTGAAGTGCGTACTATCGAGCTAAAAAGTGAAATATATATTTTTGATTGTGTCAATACATACGTATGATCGGTTTAATGCTATTGATTAGGTATTTAAACAAATATATTTCTACCCACTTTTTAACCGACTTCAAAAAAAGAGGAGGTTCTCAAGTCGACAGTATTTTTTTATGTATGTTTTACCATAACTTCGCCAGTTGTTAACCGATTTTAATAATTCTTTTTTTATCTGAAAGAAAATAGGTAGGTAGTTTATGTGTGGTATCATGAAAAAGTTAAAGTAGTCAGTTCAGTAGTTTTTTCACAATCCTGAAAAAACACATAGCTTTTGACTGGTAGTTCCTGCTTTACACGTCAATATCTTCGCGAACTATTGACCAATTTCAATGATTATTTTTTTATTCGAAAGAGTAAACTCCTGAGGTAGTCACATTATTACCAAGTTAGGATCTGATGGTGGAATCCAGGGGAAATCGAGGAAAACCCGTAAATTTTATGGTAATTTACGTATTTTAAAGATTTTCTAAAGTTTTTTAAGTATTTGCATCTGGTAGTCATCATCACATGCTGATGAGCTGGTGATGGAAGGTACAACTCCTCAAATGTCGTTGATATGTAAAGATTTTTAGTTGTATTCTTTCAGGTTATTTAGATTAGATCGTTCTTTCATAAATAATAAATAATAAATAATAAATAATAAATAATAAATAATAAATAATAAATAATAAATAATAAATAATAAATAATAAATAATAAATAATAAATAATAAATAATAAATAATAAATAATAAATAATAAATAATAAATAATAAATAATAAATAATAAATAATAAATAATAAATAATAAATAATAAATAATAAATAATAAATAATAAATAATAAATAATAAATAATAAATAATAAATAATAAATAATAAATAATAAATAATAAATAATAAATAATAAATAATAAATAATAAATAATAAATAATAAATAATAAATAATAAATAATAAATAATAAATAATAAATAATAAATGAGTGTTTGTACTAAAATTTTGAAGTCTCTCCGGCATTTCGGAAGCGTCCCATCTTGCAGCTCTCAATTTATTTCTCCGTTTACGCTGTTTGCGTCGATTATGTAGCTTGTATAGTTTGTTTGTTTATAATATACTAGCGGATTCTCGCGGTTTCATCCGCGTGGTACCTGAACGAATGTAGCTTTCTAATGATCAAAGAATTTTCTAAATCGGTCCAGTAGTTTCGGAGCCTATTCGATGAAAACAATTTAACAAACAAACAATCAAATCTTACCTCTTTATATATTAGTACTTACTTATAGATAATTATATAATTTGTACCGCTTTAATTGTTTTCTGTTTCCCAACGGTTGACTGGCAAAAAATACTTTTAGTATTAAGTCCGCCTTGTATATTACATTACCTATGTATTATGTACAAAAGTTTATTAAATAAAATAAAAAAGAAATAATAACAAATATGCTAGCCCCAAGCTTATTTTTCACATACAAAAGTTCCAGCTAATTGAACTTTTGTCCAACGACACTTGGATCGCTTGTTTTGACGTTAAGTCGTTGAAATCCGATCGAAACAAAGGTCATCTAAATAGTAGAATACCTTCGAGTTATCGTTTTGAAACGATTGAAGGACGATTAATGTACCAGAATACACTTCGACGACACTTCGATAGAATCGCTGCCGCTCAAGTTCTATCGACAGTTGTGAATACGAATATGGTTTCAACGACTAAATCGCTACGATATCGTCACGGTTTATATTACGAGAATCGGGCTACTGGTCAAGGTCGCGGGAAGCCGCTGGATGCGGGCAGCGCAGGACCGATCGTTGTGGAGATCCTTGGGGGAGGCCTATGCCCAGCAGTGGGCGTCGTACGGCTGAAATGATGATGATACGATAGATTATGTATCATTTAAAATGACTGGAATAAAAAATTTGAGAATATCAGTACGTCTAAAGAAAACTGTACACGACTGTACCTAAATTCGAATGTATGGTAGAAGTTAACATGAGATTTTTTGAAAATAGCAAAGAAGAATTCTTTTTTTATTTATATCATAAGATTCACTATTTCACACAGTAATTTTTCAAGTATTTATTTATTTAAAACTTGTACCTGTTTCCCTGGAATCTCCATCGCAAGAAACGTCAAGTTAGCAGCCCACTTAGAGACCCTAACATCTCGGCTTGTATTAAAGCACTACTTTTGAAATTTTGCGTTTACGATACACTATTTATACACTATTTTTTGACATATAAATCACATTGATACGAACTGTATTTCTTGAGGTGACTGCTAACTTGACGTTAAGTTAGCAGCCTCACTAAGATACTCAAATATCTTTTGAATCAAAGTTACACTATTTATTTAATATACATCACTATTTAACACTATTTATACAGTATTTTTTGACATAATCAAAACCATCTAATTCTGTTGTGAGGCTGCTAACTTGACGCACATGTAAAACGAACAGTCTTGTGGTTCGAGTCGTCAGCAGCACTGATGAGTTAAGTATACCCCCCTGTAATTTTATATTTCTCTGTTACTGTTTTTCTTTGCTATCCAATGCCAATGTATTGTCTGGTAGATGTTGCGGAAGTTATTCTTTTGTTAAAGGGATATACTTGTTTATTACTTGATAATATTAAATTAATGTTGTCCTTAGTGGTTTTGTATAAATGATGTGAGTACGGAAATAATATGAAGTAACAGTTTATAGCAAATGCTTGATGTTATTCCTAAATGTTGTTTAATCTTTTATCTTGAATAGTAATGTGGTTGTAAATGTTAATTACGATAAAATGTGTTGTTTGTCCAAAAACGACATAATTATTTTGTAAATGTCGTTGTTTCTGATAACGCTGGTGAGTTTTTTTCGCCCGTTTTTCTTATCAGCTAAAAGATGTCCTTAACGGGTGGTAGGTAAAAAATTGAGGACGAATCAAAATAATAAAATGCTTTTAATTTTTTATTTGTGTTTTACTTGATTCTGGCCTTATTGAAATATAAGCTTTATGGTTTTATTCCTAGTTAATTGAACAGTTTACAGCTTTTATCAGAATAGTCATATTTCCATACTTTCTCCTTAAAATCTAACATCAGAAGTGCTAACTAAGCCCACGACCAATTCATAATATATTTTTTATGTTCTATGGATGGATGCTGCTGATCTGGCTAATACTACGCTTCGAACTACGGGACATCCATCGTGACAAGGTGGCGCTGCAATGCTGCCACCTCAAATTACGGGTCATCCATCGTGTCAAGGTGACGATGTCGTTCTTCTGTCCAACCCGGTGACTGGACTGGTTCCTGGTGCAAGATTATCGAAACTTGGCCAAGGAATTTGGAGCAGCATTTCGTTGGTCAGTAAAGCCAGTAAAGCCCTTTGGGGATCTGTATTTATTTAAAACTTCGGTACGAATTGAGGGTATCATTAGAAAAAAGTGTCATTCTTTGTTTAACTACTAGCCTTAGTAGGTTAGGTACTATAAACCTATAAATACTATGAAAGATTTCCACTGTGAAAGTCTATAAAAGATTTTACCATGATTTAAGTCATTAACAATAATAAAGATAAATACATCTTCATTAATAAAGATTTAACTGTTATTAAGTGACAGTAAGATTTTATTCTGACAAACTTGGCCGATAGAATAGTATGTAATGTACCAATTAAAAATTGAAAATTATTATTATTTTTGCGTTTCTCACTTATAAAATACATCATAGTATGTTCCGCTTTTGTGGGACTGTGCGTTAAAGGGTTTTTTAAATAATCAAAGTTTTATGGATTTACTTAATTCGTTAGTGGGTGAAAAATTTATTGCTTCTTCGGGGGCATCCATAACCATTCTTACAATTGTGGCGGTTTTTTGCAATTTTATGTACGTGGATGGTGCGAGACCATGTAGGAGGTAGTTTAATATTGACTGAATGTTTTGGTACGTCCGTTGTTGACAGTTTAGTAATTCGTCAGAGTAATTGAAACTATGGATACATTCTCCTGTCTCTGGGTCAGTGTATTTGTGGACTTTTTATGCGATAGTTTTTGTGATATTGTGTACCTATATTTGGTACTGCGATATCGATTAACCATGTGTTTTTGTTTGGATTATCCTATAAAATAATGCCTGGTCTATTTGTAATGTGAATGATACATATTATGTAGGTACGTACAGGTATGTAATGACACCTCACCTCAGCCATAGTAAAGTTTAAGTGTGTTGTTGTGTGTGATTGTTTTGATACTCAATCACGGTTAAACAGCTGAACAAATATGGATGACATTGGACAGAGATATAAATTATGCTCTAGAATAGCAAAAGACTTTTTACCTCTAGAAAATATACCTTTGCCACGGGAAAACATCGTCTAGCTCACACGGGCAGAGCTGCGAGCGAAAAGCTTGTACGAGATAGTTTTACCCGCTTTAGATTCAGAAAGGCTAAGTTCGTTTAAGAAATAAAATTATCATTGCAGTGCCTAGAATGTATTCAGTTTTATAATCATCAATCTGTCGCTTAAAATCGTTAAAAAGCTAACTGAGATTTTGTTTTCTCATTCTATTTGTGTCATAAATGTCATAATCATAATTCTTTCTTCAATAAGCTGTTTTTCAGAATCGATATTCTTTATTTACATAATGTATCAATATCTTAAGCTACAAATTAAAGACTTCTTAGTAGGTATATCAAACCACGTATTAACGAAAATTATTAGTACCTACAAAACCATGTGTATTGAATTAGATTTTGCTACAATTGAGTATCAAGAATCTATTTTTCATGATATTTATTGGATATATGTATGGATTATATTTAATACAACTGGAGCTGAATTCCAAACCGGTAGCACAAGCTATGGAATATATTGCTATTCTAAAAAAAAAAAAAAAAACTGGCTAGGTACTGGCTACCTAATACCTTCCTAACATTTTAGCTATAATCAAGAAGATTTTGGAAAACTTATACAGATTTATCTCTTCGAATAAGTGTGTTGGTATAGTTCTATATAACTTACTTACTTTTAAAATTTCGATTTTCCAGGTTTCTTTTGAGAAAATGATAGTCAATCTGTGTTACTGGGAGTAAATACCATTTTGATTAATTAATCGAAAGACGTTATCTACTCGGACTCCTCGTCCGAATGTTATCCATATTTTAGGTTAAAAAGAACAGTAGTTGAATTAGATTATGTTGCAATGGTTCTTTCAAGTTAGGTAGTAGTAGTAGGACCTAGTAGTCGCCAAAACTATTTTCAGTCTTGTCTTGACCCTTGATTGATAAATCGAGTGATGCGAGAATTGCGAGATACAATTTTTTTTTACCACTGCAATTTGAGAAACGTTTTGCTTCATTACTCTTTACTACTATCAGTCTAATGTTAGTCATAATCATAAATACTAAGGTCTTTTTATGATAAAAAAAACAGCCACATGGGAAAGTAATAGGTATATTAGGTTCACAAATCCGGAAAAAATATTTTTCCTACACTTTTTATTTATCTAAGTAATGGCAAATTAGTTCAGTTTTATGAGTTTGAACAGCAGATGATATGGCACATTTCTTTAAGATGCTAAACATCACTTTATTTTAATGGACATTAAAATAAGAGTTATTTAGAATCGGATACATTTACTACCTTTTATATATTGAAATCTCTTACCGTTTTAACGACACAGAAAGTAATTTCAGTTAATGATTAAGATATTTATTCGTTTGGTTCTTCTTTGCTTGCCATTAGAGGAAAATTCGCATTTTTCATTTCAAATAAAATCGGTTTTTTATATTTACAGAAATATTGGTAATATATATGATTACCTCAAATACGTATCAAAATATGTAGGAATCTTATAGTCGAATAGTGATATGTAGTTCCAGTGTCAAATGTAAGATATACAGCAATATCAGTATGGCCAAGCGGATTGTGAAAATATTGAAATTGGTAACCATAACCATACAAAAGTTTACTTGGTTTTTTTTCTCTCATACTAGAATTCGAGAAATTTCTCAGAATTGATAGATTTAATTCAAAACGTCGATTTACAGGCAGACGGGAACTACGAATATTTCAAGTTGACAATTGTATTATTAAGAAAGTTTCGATAAAGTTAGAAGTAAATAGAATTCAGGTAAAATAAAAAAAAAATAAAAAACAAATTGTTGCTTACGGCTGAAAGATTTGGACGAAATTTTGCATAAAGGATACCAAAGAGTTATAGAATATAGGGTTTTTATCTCGATATTGGAACCACTTGAGTAATTAATCGTAAGCGCAGTGTAGTTTGACAGAAAACGTTTTATGGTGTTGCTAGCCAAGATCGTTTGTTTAATTGTTATGGAAAATTTAAACTAAAATCTTGTATGAAACTACGTTTTTTTTTCAAATGACCGTTTACCTTAGGGGAGTTTTTGAAAGCACTGCTGCCAAACATATTTGAGTCACACATAAGAAGAGGAAACAACTATGTATATTTGGTATTTGACATTAAATTTGATCGTAATTTTAAAAATGATGCTGGTGGGCCATTTGTCTAATTTGAGACACTTGACCATGACCACTGTCACGATGATTTTATTGAACAAGTGATTATTAAGTTGACTACCCAGGTGTGGCAGTTGACTTGTTGACTATATGTGATTATTGAGACAATTGCCCAGGGGTGGCAGTAGGTATGTTGACTAAGATTGTATTTGATTTGTTGTTTTTGAGTGATGTTGAAATGAAATAAGATGAGAAAAAAAATGAGATAAAATGATGATGAGATAAAACGCTGTTGGCCATGAGCGGTCGCTTACCTGGCTTCACGTGCAGCGGGTGATGGGGTTTGACGCCAACGAAGCTCTTGACCAGTGTAGTGAAAATCTTATTTATGTATTTATTACAACCAAAATATATCGCAGTTATCAAAAAAATACATCAACTATTATGTGTGTATATTTTATTTATTTATTACCTAACGCTTTATTATTACACCACAATAACACAAAACATCACATAGGTACTTAAAAATAAATTTCAAAACTAGTGTTAAAAAGGCGGTCTTATCGCTCAGAGCGCTCTCTTCCAGACAACTTACTGTAAAGCGGGGTGTAAAGAGGAATGATCGATACGAAGATAATAAACATAAGTCATACAAAACATACAAGAAATATACTTATAATACATACTTACAACATACTTTCTTACCCAAAATACATAAATTATACATACACAATATAAAATGATATCATTGGATTACTAAGAAAAAAATTAATACATATAGGTACTTACATATTACATAAATGATACCTACACAATATAAAATTATATACTTAAATGAAAAGTATTGTATAGTAAACTACATGTATAACTTTGTATTTTATCACAAAATGACACGGAAACAAGACACTCTATGACTTTTTTATCGTTTTGAGGTCTATATCTTGTATACTTACAATGGGTAGCAGTAATTATTTCTTGAAAATATAACATATACAGATTTAGTTTGGTTACTGTTTTATTAGGTACCTATATGTATAGATTACAACCAAATGCAATATATATGTATATATGAAACAGATCACTTATAAAATATCTGGTGTAAAAAGTAAGATAAAATTAATGGTATTGAGTGGGAACTTCGGGGACGAAGTTCGGTCAGTATGGCCGTGTTACTTTAGGGAATAAGTCAAGTTATAATATTGACATTTTTGAGTGAATTGCCATATGATAATATTTTATTAGTTATCAAATACAAACTTTGATATTTTCGACAGATTTTTACAGCATTTGGCTGTGATAAAATCAATAAGATGGTAAATGCTTAACTAAACGTTCCTTCTTAAGAACAGGAAGTGGAATTAAAACTGATACTGTTACTAATTATTGTTATTTTTGAAGAATTTATCTTATCATTATTGTTTGTTATTAATAAAATAATATGTTAGCTATTTTCGAGTGGTTTTCAAATCATTTGGCTATGATAAATATTTAAAGGTTGATAAATGTTAAGAATATTTATGTCGGACTGTAACATTACTTGTTTCCAAACAAGATGAGAATTTAAAACTGATATTTCTTACAATATACGATGTGTTTCTTGATAATAGATAGTGGTGAATCATTCTCATAAGTTTCAAAAGGTTTTAAAAATAGTTTAATAAAAGTATCATCCTTGTTAATGTTTTTTAAGGAATTTTCAATAAAGATATAAAAGCTAGCTTGGCGGTAAAACGAACAGTCTTGTGGTTCGAGTCGTCAGCAGCACTGTTGAGTTAAGTATACCCCCCTGTAATTTTATATTTCTCTGTTACTGTTTTTCTTTGCTATCCAATGCCAATGTATTGTCTGGTAGATGTTGCGGAAGTTATTCTTTTGTTAAAGGGATATACTTGTTTATTACTTGACTAGCTGTTGCCCGCGACTTCGTACGCGCGGTGTAGTGACTTTTGTGTTAGTTTAGTTTATGTGTGTTTGTTGCCCAGATTTCATAACGCTCTTCTTGAAATCCTATTCTCTACTAAAAGGGTCTAAAGAATATCGAATATGCAGGCTAGGGTATAAACATGGTATGTTGTTATCAAATGCTGCATGAACATAGTTGAGCCCTCATTCATAGATCTGTCCGTCTACCTATCAAGAAACTTTTTCTCAAGTATGCGTGGGAGGTATCAAGCTAAAATTTATGTTTTTACTTAGTAATGCATAATATCAGGCCAATCATATTTTTACTATAAAATGAAAAAGAGATTGTGTGTATCCATACTAATATTATAAATGTGAAAGATGGTTTGTTTGTTTATCCGTCTTTCACGTCAAAATTGATGCAACGGATCGACGTGACTTTTGGAATGGGAATAGTTTGGCAGCTGAAAAGTGACATACTTAGGCAGCCATTACAGTCAATCTGGATCGCGATCCGCGATCAAAATCAATGATCGCGATCCAGATTGACTGCGTACGAAGGTGATTGACGGCTCGCGATCTTGATCGCAAAATATCTACATAGTAAATCTCGATCGCGATCAAGATCACGATCAGTGATCGCGATCTGGATGGACTGTGTAATGGCTGCCTTAGACTACTTTTTATCCCTGAAAAATATCACATTCCCGCGGGATAACGTCGTCGTTTAGTCCGAGCTTGCGAAGTCGCGGGCGGAAGGCTAGTATTTTGATATGGAGACATTTCCTATTTGTGAGAGCTTGTAATTAACTTTCTTTAAGTAACAGGTATAAAATGTAATGATATACCATTTAATTATTTAATTTAACATCATTTATGTAAGCTTTCCTAGTAAATAAATGAATAAATAAGTTAGATAGAAAACTATTTTTAATATTCCTTTATTTTATTGGATGGTACCTACGGCTGAAGGCCTAAGTAGCCAGAGCCGGTTAAATGACATAAAAAATGGATGGTAGGTGTGGGTATCTACGTACTGGCCACTTAGCGTTTATGAGCAAATTTTTCAAAATTACATTGGTGACATTTTGTCTACATTGCGACAAACTTATTTCACACAGTGGTTAGTTTTTGGTACTAAATATACTGTTGACTGCCGGCAGTCCATTTTGACAGTTAATTTTGTATTGCTAGTAGCTCCTCCACGACCACTGTCACCGGGTCAGATATATTTGTGGCACCACTATACTTACTGTAGCGACATCTAGCGTCGAGTGGAAATGCGAAATAGAAACATTACATCAATAGGGTGAAAACTTCAGTTTTGGCCACTGCCCCGAGTGCTTACTTAGCTTAAAACATTTCGTTAATAACTTTTGCTTGATAATATACTTTTTATCTATGACTATAATAATATCAATACACATACATACACATACATAATAACAATAGTAATAATTCAGTTTACATCGAATTAGATGTTTCTTTTATTTTATCTAAGTTAGTTATGTATTGATTTCTCGATGTATCTTTTAAAATTTGATTAACAAAAACACATCAATCGGCACTCTTCGCACATTTTAAGTGTAAAGAATAGGTTTTTAATTTACTAAAATAAAACTAAATTTCGTAGGTATATGAATACTTAGTTATATGTTTTTTACTATGTTTGTCCACGAATTTCTCGAAATCTTAAGGCATATCGAGATGATTCTATTTGATTTAAATTAGGTGTATTCTAACTTTGGGAACAGTCTGAGATTCATCAAAATCAGTTTAGTAGTTTCCGTGGGTATGTTATAGTACAATTCACTAAAACTTATTGTTATTGTACACTAAAACTTAAGAAATAAAAAGTAATTAAAAAAAATAAACTGACTGGCACCGACCTCAAAAAGGTACCTAAATTATAGATATTATATTTTTCCTTTTCAGTTGACAAATACTTTTTGGAGTCTGTAAAAAATTTTTAAGTAGTTTTTTTGTATTGTAAGAATTGAAAAATGTAAAGAAAAGTATAAGATACATTCTTGACAATTTTAGATATAAATGTTGTATTTTATAGATACCTACTTAAGACCATAGGCGAAAGAAGTGAAAAACATCTTAATGTGGCAACAGCGGGGGCTTTCATCCTACTTAATATAATCATTCGAATGTACATTTGTGAAAGGTATATCGTAATCTTACTGACTTCCTGCGCCATCTATTGCTTAGTAGTTATGATGCGAAAGAAGTGAAAAACATCTTAAAGTGACAACAGAGGGGGCTTTCACCCTAATTAAAATAATCATTCGAATGTACTTTTGTGAGAGGTATATCTTACTGACTACCTGCGCCATCTATTGCTTAGTAGATATAATGACGTAAATAACATGAAATTATTTTTATGATTTTATATGGGCCTGGATGGGTTTCAATTTATATTATGTTTTGAAGCAGGTAAAAAAAATAACATGATTCATTATTAATTGAGACAGCGATTAAATATAACGTATTTTCATAATCATGTGGCGCCATCTATTTTAGTAAGAATCAGTCTTTGTATTTTCCCGTAGGAATAAGGGGTTCTTATTCAATAAAAGGTACCCTATATGTTGACCCGGGTTATAAGCTATTACTTCACAAAATTTGGTAAAAATCCGTCCAGTAGTTTTTGCGTGAAAAGCGAACATACAAACAGACAAACAGACAAACAGACAAACAGACAAACAGACAAACAGACAAACAGACAAAAATTTTAATATCTATCGTTTTGGGGTCTATATCCTGTACACATCACATAGCAGTAATTATTTTTTTTAAATCTTTCATGTACAGACTTTTTTTCCGTTTCTGTTTTATTATATGTATAGATAATATTAAATTAATGTTGTCCTTAGTGGTTTTGTATAAATGATGTGAGTACGGAAATAATATGAAGTAACAGTTTATAGCAAATGCTTGATGTTATTCCTAAATGTTGTTTAATCTTTTATCTTGAAAAGTAATGTGGTTGTAAATGTTAATTACGATAAAATGTGTTGTTTGTCCAAAAACGACATAATTATTTTGTAAATGTCGTTGTTTCTGATAACGCTGGTGAGTTTTTTTCGCCCGTTTTTCTTATCAGCTAAAAGATGTCCTTAACGGGTGGTAGGTAAAAAATTGAGGACGAATCAAAATAATAAAATGCTTTTAATTTTTTATTTGTGTTTTACTTGATTCTGGCCTTATTGAAATATAAGCTTTATGGTTTTATTCCTAGTTAATTGAACAGTTTACAGCTTTTATCAGAATAGTCATTGAAGAGGTATGACGCTTTACCGAGGCTAAGGTAATAAAAGAGATGTGACTTGTTCGGTGTCAAGATGTATATTGAGATAATAATATTGAGTACAATTAAAGATACATTATCTTAGTAAGCGATCTTATTCTAGATTGCTGAGAATGCTACGCGTGTGTTCCAATTTTCTGTAAATGCGCGATAATGCAAACATCTTGTTTGTGTAATATGTTGCAATCATACTTCATCTCCCCTGAAAAAGTGGAAGGATCATCCCCTCCCTGCAAAAAGGAACAGACTCGTAACATTGACTTTAACGAGCTTAACCAAAATTTAATTACTTAAGTAAAATAAGTAAACAAAATTTAAACATTATCAACATAGTAAAGTTAAAACTATTTCATTTATTAAATCGTACTAATACAAAAACGTTTTACAATATAAACAATATACCTAATTAAAATTGTATCTAATTAAAATGGTATCGAATTGAAATGGTATTGAATTAAAACGGAAGCTTCACATTTTACACTTAATCATAACAATAACAAAGTGTTAAGTAACATGGTATGTAATTAAGTACCTATACTTATAATTACGTATCAAATAAAATAGTTATTTATTGAATGGTTTGGTATTATTCTTATGCACAATTATAGCTTTATTTTCTTTTAAAATTTCTACATTAGACGTCATATCTCTTAAAACTTTATAAGGGCCATTGTAAATACTATCTAATTTATTTCCTACTTGGTTCTTTAATAATAACAAATCGCCTAACTGATAGGTAACATTATTGCTAGTTTTATCATACAATAATTTTCTTTTCTCTTTAGATTGTATCAAGTTACGTCGTGCGTCGGATTGCGCTTGTTGTAAACGATACTTAAGTTCTCGGGGATAACTGTCATAGTTATATAAGGGGTCGATTTCTGATTGTAAATTATTTGGAAGGTTACAAATTTTTCCAAAAACTAATTCGAAAGGCGTATATTTAGTTTCACTATGCACTGTGGTATTAAAAGAAAAACACCAATATGGAATCCAGGTGCTCCAGTTATGTTTATAATTATTACACTGGATTCTCAGAAAAGCTCCTAGGGTTTTATGAGTATTTTCTAAAGCGCCTACAGTTTCGTGATGGTACGCCGTAGAATTTAATTTTTTAATATGTAATAGAGAACATGTTTCGGACATCACTGATGACATGAATTCGGTTCCCTGGTCAGTCAATATTTCTCTAGGAATACCGTAACGTAAAATGAAATTATTGGTAAAAGATTGAGCAACTGTGACCGAGTCTTTACTAGGTAATGGATACGCTTCGACGAATTTGGTTAAATCGCATTGTAATGTCAATACATATTTATTATTATAGTCATCAACATCGAGTGGACCCATTATATCCAAACTAATTCTTTCGAATGATGAGTGGGCTGTTGATGTTATGGTTAAGGGCTGCTTAATATGTTTATTACTATGCTTATGATATTGACATTGATGGCAATTTTTAACAAAAAGTTTTACATCATTACTCAAACCTGGCCAAAAATAATATTGCTTAATGTTGTTCATCATTCTATTAACTCCTGCGTGTCCGCTGGTAGGTAATAGATGGAAATCATTTAGTATTACTCTTTTTTGTTCACTATCATATATTCTTAATATATTTTTTGTTATGAGAAAGCGCGGGGTAACAGAGTTAATTCTTTTTGTTGCTTGTACAAGACTTTTGATTTTACTCTCGTTACATTTTTCTTTAATAATAAGTACCTCATGTATGCCTATTTTTTGACATAATGACTCTAAGTCCCTCGCTAACACCTCTGGGGTAGATGACGATCGGGTACTCAGATATATCGCTGATTGCGAAGGTACGTAAACGTAACAACTTGCATTAGAAATAATGCTATCTTTAGACTTTGAATAATTGTCAAACTTTAATTGATTAAAACTTAATTCAGTTACGTCATCGGGTTTCTTGAGAAGTTCTACCGCAATAGGTTGATCAGGCCTAGTGCTGGTGGAGCTCTCTGAAGAAGAATCAGTGGGGGTTTTTAATTTTTTACTTTGTGCTCTAGTTAAAACTGATACTGTGTTTTGATGTAATGATTTTAAAGTAGAAGATGTAATAGGTATGCGACTCAATGCGTCTGCAGCTGCATTGTTTCGTCCTGGAACATACTCTATTTCAAAATCATACTCCTCTAGGAATAATCGGAATTTAGTAAGTCTGCTTGTTGGGTCTTTCAAGTTAAATAAATAAATTAACGGTTTGTGGTCTGTTATAATTTTAAATTTACGTCCATATAAATAAGGGCGAAAATGTCTCACAGACCAAACAATTGCTAAAAGTTCTAATTCTATGATGGGATATCTCGTCTCGGCGGGTTTCAGGTTTCTACTCGCATACGCGACTACTTGACCGTTCATGTTAGATAAAACAGATCCTAAACCTGTCTTACAAGCATCTGTTTGTAGCCGAAAGATGTTACTTTCTGAAAAATCTGGATAAGATAAAATAGGGGGTTGAATTAATGCTGATTTTAATTTTTCAAATGCCGTTTGACACTCTGATGACCATAGAAACTGTACATTCTTTTTTCTTAATTGATTTAAAGGATAAACAATGTTTGCAAAGTTCGGTATGAATCGTCTGTAGTAATTTGCAAACGCGACAAAACGATTGACATCGTCGCAGTTCATCGGCACTGGATAGTTTTGCATGGTTGCAATTTTACTTTCATCTGGTAAAATTCCATCAGAAGTTATTTTGTGTCCTAGATATATTATTTCGTTTCGCAAAAATTCACACTTCATAGGATTTAATTTTAAGTTAACTTTTCTAAATCTCTCTAGTATACTAATTAAGTTTTTATTGTGGTTTTCTATAGATTTCCCGAAAATTACGCAATCATCTAAATAAATAAAAGCCTTTTTATAATTTAAGCCTGACATTGCAATAGTCATAAGACGTGAAAATACACTCGCAGATGTCCGGAGACCCATGGGACAGCGTTTCATCTGAAAAATTTTATCACCAGCAGTGAAAGCTGTGTACTTTCGTGAATCTTCGCTTAAAGATAACTGATAATAGCTTTGCGAAAGGTCTAATTTTGAAAAATAAATGTTATTTGCAAGCGAATCTAAGATATCAGTTATATTAGGCAAAGGGAATTTGTCGTCCTCAATACGATTATTTAACTGCCTGTAATCTATAACTAATCGCCATTGTTTCTCGTTTGACCTATCTGTTTTTTTCGGTACAAGCAAGACGGGACTAGACCACTCTGACGTAGCCTCTTCTATAATATCATTTTCGAGCATAATATCTATCTGTTTCTGAACTTCCTTCCTTAGTGCGAACGGTAATCTATGTGGCTTGACATAAACTGGCGAGACATTAGGTTTTAAAGTTATATTATGGGTCATTAGGTTTGTACAAGAGAGTTTGTCGCCTGGCAGATGAAAAACATCTGCGTACTTAGCGCAAATACTCTCAATACTTCGTTTTTCTTCTAAATTCAGTTCAGGTAAATTTAATAATCCTAATAATGTTTTTACACGATCGACAGAAACCTCCTCTTTTTCAAAATTACAGACTTCAAAATCATTCAATGAAAAAGTCTCTAAATCGGTAAGATCTAGATCAACTTCTTTCTCAGTGGTGTTTAATATCCTTACTGGCATGCGACCATTACAAGGTTTCGCTATTATACTTCCTATAAAAACTCCTTTCTGTATCTCTTTAGATAAACAAACACAATCGTCGCCTAACGATGTAGGTATATATTTTATTACCTCACATCGTGGCGGTATCAAATGTCTATAGTGACTCAATATAGGTATAGACACATAATTACTATCTTTAGTTAAAAGCAAAGTATTTTCTTTATAGTTAATTATAGCTTGATAGCGTTTCAAAAAATTATCACCTAAAATACCATTTGCAGAACAAGACATATTTTTAAACACATACATTTTTTCTCTAAAAACTAACCCATTATAAGACAAATCTAAGTAAATATATCCTTCAGATACTAGTTTGCCATGAAGAGGTATGACGCTTTACCGAGGCTAAGGTAATAAAAGAGATGTGACTTGTTCGGTGTCAAGATGTATATTGAGATAATAATATTGAGTACAATTAAAGATACATTATCTTAGTAAGCGATCTTATTCTAGATTGCTGAGAATGCTACGCGTGTGTTCCAATTTTCTGTAAATGCGCGATAATGCAAACATCTTGTTTGTGTAATATGTTGCAATCATACTTCATCATATTTCCATACTTTCTCCTTAAAATCTAACAAGCGACTATGGTTTGAATGTGTTCTTAGTTCTTACTAGTAAATTGTATGCCGCGTTATATATATTAGGTACTTAATACTACAAATTTTAAGTAAGAGAATTCTTGGAAGCAGGCGGGGTCCATTATATTTTTATAAATTTAATATTTAAATGGATCCCGCCTGCTTCCAAGAATTCTTCATCTCCTACTCTTGTTGATTTCGATCATAAATTGTTGACTATAATAAATAAAAAAGGGACTTCCTCTAAGTGACGCCTGATTCAATAAAATTTTCTGAATATACTCATACGCACATACAAGCGAACGAAGCCGCGTGCGAACGCTAATGGTAACACCCACAGACATACATCGTATCACCGTTACGTGCCACGTAGCAGTAGCGCCACAGGCTACAGTAATACCTTTATATCATAGCCGAGCACCAGCAGGCACGGGTAAAGTTATGAACCTATTAGCAGTCTGTGAGTACTCTTTATGGGACCTGTCTGCGAAGGTTCTGGGACTTCTTTATGATACCAGTTTACGAGACACGTGGACGAAGTCTAGAGCATCTACTAGTTTAAAATTAGAAGGCAAGAAGCCCGTGGTGCAGTGGTTACCGCCCTCAGCCTGCGGTCGTTGAGATTAAGCAACTTTCACAATGGTCGTTCAAAGCTTTCCTGATCAGAAGGTCTAAGTAGCTAAATGTCCAACAGCGCGAAACGTCCGATGAGCAGTAAGTCGAATTAGCAGAATGTCCATTTAGCAAAACGTCCAACTATCAAGTTACAGACCACTATCAAGTAGCAGAACATCTATTTAGCAAAAAGTCATTTTTAAAATGCGTACACTTTTGATAAAAAGAAAAAGTCATTTGTAAATTACACTACATTTATTTGATAAAACTAAATCTGCATTAAAAAGCTAGTATCCTTTTGATTTGACCAAGGTTTATAAAAATTCAAAGGGACTAACTTTTTGGCCCTTAAGCTTTTGCAGCTCTTTTGTATTTGGCATTAAACATTAAATCGATCTTTTTTCTTTTATTTCCTTCAAATAACATATTCTTGTATTTGCGATCTTGCCAAAGCGCTTCTTTTCTAAGAGCTTTAAGTAATGCTAATCAAATAGCATTCTTGACAATATCTTGTCAGTCACCATTAAAAAGATATGATTTAAGCTACATAGACCAAAGAATCTGTAGTTATGTATAAGTCTGTATGTAGGTACGTATTATAATTCTCCCGATGTACCTATATATTTTGTGTGTTGAATTTTGTGCCTGAGTATCCAGACATTTTGATAATGTGACGATTTGCTAAATAGATGTTACGCTACACCGACCATCTGTTATTTGGACGTTTTGCTACATGGTCATTTTGCTAATTAGACTTACTGCTCATTAGACGTTTCGCGCTGTTGGACATTTAGCTACTTAGACCTTCTGATCAGGAGGGGGTCAAAGGATGGGTTTTTAAAAACTTTTCATCTCGAGCTCGGGAAAGCACGTTAAGAGGGGGTAAATAACTCTAGAAAATAATCGCATACAAGAAAAATCCAGAAATAGTAAACGCCGAATTAGTTTTATTTGAATTATTCGTAAAATAAACGTTATTTTTTCCGAAACGTTAATAGAGTCGCTGGATTATTTAATCCTGGATATTATATAATCCTACTTCCAACTAATATTATAAATGTGAAAGTTTAGATGTTTAGATGTTTGGATGTTTGGATGTTTGGATGTTTGGATGTTTGGATGTTTGTATGTTTGTATGTTTGTTACTCAATCACGCCAAACCGGCTGAACGGATTTGGCTGAAATTTGGGACACAGATACTTTGTAGTCTGGAGAGGAACATAGGTCGCATAGTCCACGCGGGCAAAGCCGCGGGCGGAAAGCTAGTTAGGTATATGTATCAGTAATATGCGACATAATAAAAATAAATTGATTATAGCTGAAAATCAGACCAGAACTTTGTGATTTTTTTATCGACAAAATGTTATTTTTTTGTGTTTCCACTTAATCCAGTCCCTTTTAAATATGTTCAATATCTATAAACATTTTCCTAATATAATTCGTGGTTTAATTTGTATTGTAAAAATCAAATCTAAGACTGACGATTTGCCTTTATAGGTACCCCCTCGCCCATGCCCTTGGTCTCGGCTGCATTTTGCAGCCGTTAATACCCACCAACCCGCATTGGGACCGCGTGGTGTGTCATGGCCCATTCTCCTTATCCATCCATAAGGAAGGCCAGTGCCCCAGCAGTGAACATGGCTGATGATGGTGAATTGAAACAGCTGGAAATAAACTACAAAAGCCTAGTAGGGGAGACCGGGGCAAAGACGTATACCTAAGAGCAAACCTATATAAAATCGAAATATATGAAAGTAACATATTTCATAATCGACTCTTTATTAAAGACTCTCATTAGCTACAGAAATAAACAAAAAATAAAACTGTAATCATCGTAATAACAAAAATAATAAATAAAAATTAAACCTCGTCGAAATACGGTTTTGCCCCGGGGATTGGGCAAAACCGTATTATATACGATATTGCGCCATACGATATCAACGTGAAGCTACGCAACCAATGCATTCGAAACTATCCAAGTCATCTTCATCCCAGCCAGTACAGCCTTAGTGTGCCCTTGCTTTACAAGGTAATGCACTTCACCTAACCTTCGTCCACTCGACCGTATACTGGCCGATTTTACCCCTTACGGTTTTGCCCCGCTGACCATAAACAACATATTCAATATTCACTATTCATATGAAACAGATCCGGCACCAAAACATTGTCGATAATTAAGTAAATATACACAGTTTCACGATAATAACATTCCACTTACCCATTTATCATTATATATTCACAATTCAAACTTTAGAAAACGAAAAAATTACATCAAAGCACCTAAAAGCAATATTTGTGTGATTAATTGAAAACGCTCGTGCCTGCAGTAACAAGTGTCTATTGACAGATTGATCCTATTGGCTACTTGCCGTGATCGGCAAATCCGCGGCTAATTCCTAATAATGCGGGACACAACTACACAATACGGTTCTACCCCGGTATACGGTTTTGTACGGGTTTCCCCTACTGCTCCGTGACGTACAGCGCCCCGATCGCGGTAATCCTATGACGCATTAGTCAGGTGTGCAGTTGACGTGCAAAACCGTTTTTGATAACGCGCGGCTTTGACAGTGCGACAACGTTTTCTGTTCCGGTGATAGTCTTTGGAACTAAAGCAGTTTTCATACGACGACGGTCTATTTTGATAGTTAATTTCGTATTGCAAGTGGTTCCTCTGTCACGGATGTCACCGGATCAGACAGGATTGTAGGACTATAGGTTTGCGTGACGTGTGCGTCGTTATGTCATTACGGCAGTACGAAGTCAAACGTCAAGACGCAAACGTGATCAAGACGCGCTGCATAGAATTACGGCGATAGGCCCGCAGTTCAACAGATGTATACGAGTAAGTTACGCATTCGTTTTATGAGCGAAATAAATGTTTTATGTGTCTGCGTGTAGATCTTTTAAACAACTCCAGTTTGACCCGGTAATGAATAACAACGAATCACGTTGTGACATAGTCGCAGCATATGCAGTATATGAGGATGGTTTGGAATAAAAACTTGTGTACTAACTAATTAAGAAAGTACAATTTGAAAAATACAGGGCAGCCCCCTGTAGTATTCCGGTTTGGTTTGAGATTTTCGTACGTGACGTTCATATTGTAATTGTAAATGTACAAGCACTCTCACACACACGCCAAACATCCAGTGGGGCACACCTCGCGTCAGAAGACGGCCGCGTAAGCGGCACCATGCACCGTGGGGCAGCAGCACCACGAGATGAAGCCCGGGGAAGGAGCAGAAGCTCAAACCCGCACCCGCAATCATCGGCGGAAGAAATCCAGAGAGACACACGCCCGCTTCTTTGTATAATTTTAATTTATATTTTTAATTTAATTCAAGATGAAGTAGGTATTAGAAAAAATGTACCCGTCTCAAAACTAGCTTCGATGGGTTCGGGTGTTGAATGTAAAAAAGTAAAAAAAAACAATTTAATTTAACTCGTTATTAGTTACTGTGGCCGTGTGGACAGGCACTCAATGTGCGGAGAGGAGCTGGAGATAACCAAATTTTGGTCACCCATCGATAGACTGGCTATTGCGATAGCTGCTTAACCTAACTATCGCAAGCCAAGCACGCTAACCACTGCGCTATGGGCATTTTGTGAGTGACTTTCCTAATACGTGTTTCTCCATATCTTCCCACATTCTTTTATGATCCAGATTCAAGACATCATCTATAGATATTTTACTGCGTACACAATATCTATTATGGCTGTCACTGGAACACATGTGGTCGGATTGTTCGCCGCCATATTAATAATTAAACCGTAGATTTATGGCGCACGTAAGTCAGATGTTATGCGATCGTAAAAACGCGAAGCTGGCGATCAAAAAAATAAATAGTAGCGACATCTGTGTCGACACGCCTTCGAGAGATTTGTTGGGGATAGTATATCTAGTGGCAGTGGGAGCTTGAGATGTTTTAACTTCCTTCTTCTTCTATATTGTATTTTTAAGGTATTAAATTTTATAGCAAAAACTAGCTGTTGCGCGTGGTTCTACCCGCGCGGTAGCCGAAGCCGTGCAAATCTTGAAATAAAAAGTAAACTGTTTTTTTTATTACTGAAAAATGGAAAATGAAGTATTTAGAAAAAATCGACTCGTCTCACAACTAGCTCCGATGGGACTCGAACCCACGACCTTTCGCTTGCCGGGCGACTGCTGCAGTCGCCCGGCAAGCGAAAGGTCGTCGGTTGGTCGTGGGTCGTGAGACGGGTCGATTTTTTCTAAATACTTCATTTTCCATTTTTCAGTAATAAAAATTGCATTGTGAATGCAAAAAACTAAAAATTAAAATAAGTGTATTTTTTATTTCAATATTATAAGTTATAGCTTATATACTTCACAGTACATAAGCTATATACTGTGAAGTTGCATCTACATCCGTTCTAAAGTTTTTGCGTGAAAGAGTAACAAACATACCTGCATAAATTTCATAAACTATATCTTCTAGCTAGTACAGTTCAAACGCAGCTTACTGCGTATGAGTATGTGAGTTTTAATCGCCTCTGTGGTCTAGTGGTTCATACCACCGATTTCAGACCCAGAGGTCCCGGGTTCAATTTCCAGTGAGGGCACATATTGGATTGGTTGGTGGTTGGATTTGATTAAAGTCCGCCTGGCTAGCTACCTACCACCATCTTATCTAAGTCTGACGCCATAACAATGTTTTCAACACACTTGCTCATAAAGTGAGCCTTATTACATCGATCTTAGGGCCATAAACCGAACTATAACCCACGCGTGCATAATAATATTACAGTACTAGTTGCGTAATACAATTATCCCTACAAAGTTAAGTAAGTACCTAACTGCAAATTATATGCGAGTAAACAGAGACTTTTCAATTTAACCGGGTAATACAATATCCCTACAAAGTTAAGTTAGTACCTAACTGCAAGTTATATGCGAGTCAAGAGAGCATTTTCAATTTCAGCGGGTAATAGATACAGTTCTTTTTTTGTAACAACAAAGAGGTTTTATACGGCTGAAAATCCATTTACGTTTTTAGAATAAATAAATGTGTCCCTAATTAAGACAAAAAACATAATTAAGTATATTATTATCAAATTATTTATAATTCACAATAATTTGTTATAAAACATTTGCATTTTATCACTATTATTATACTTAATTATTTTGAAGTAGGCTGTATGTAATCAATCGCCTCACATTTGGCGCGTGCAAAAAAAAAACTTGCGCGCTTTTTGCCTTAGTTAATATTTGGTTAATACAATATGTATGCAATAAATGTTTGTTTTTCCTCGCAAGTGTGTTGAAAAAGTGCGTATGAAACTCGTGAGCAACTTACTCACTAGACACTCGGCTGATTTACGCCCTCGCCTGCGGCTCGGGCTGCAACCCACAGCCTCGTGTATAATGAGCAACCTAAGCTCACTTGTATCATAATATACTATTTCAACACACTTGCTCATAAAGTGAGCCTTATAACATCGATCTTAGGGCCATAAACCGAACTATAAAACACGCGTGCATAATATTACAGTACTAGTTGCGTAATAGAATTATGCCTACAAAGTTAAGTAAGTACCTAACTGCAAATTATATGCGAGTAAACAGAGACTTTTCAATTTAACCGGGTAATACAGTATCCCTACAAAATTAAATTAGTACCTAACTGCAAGTTATATGCGAGCACAGCCATCTCTATCGTCTTCTACAAGCCATGCGCATAAAGTTGGCAACGTAGTTTTAAGTGAACCGATTTGACATCGTTTGCACCGTTTGACAGGTAAACAGCGAGTAAACCTCGAGTACTGAATCCTATGGAGATGGCATATCTTCTATACATCTATACAAATTAATAAAATTGGAGTGTCTGTTTGTAACATTAAATAACCGCTTTTTACTACGTGCATATGATTAAATATACGGTATATATACCAAAATGACGTTTTACAATTTTTGTCTGTCTGTCTGTTTGTTCCGGCTAATCTCTGAAACGGCTGGACCGATTAATACGACAATTAGAAGAAGTTTAAAATTGAATTCCAAGATTTTCTTACATTGTGACTTAGTTACACCTCACTTTTTCGTAGGTATGCCACCTCCATAGGATTTAGTACTCAGAGGAGTAAACCGGTTCACAGCAATGTTGCCGTTCCGTATCATAGCATGGCTTGTAGAAGACGATAGAGACGGCTGTGATGCGAGTCAACAGAGAATTTTCGATTTCACCGGGTAATAGATACAGTTCTTTTTTTGTATGAACAAAGAGGTTTTATACGGCTGAAAATCCATTTACGTTTTTAGATTAAATAAATGTGTCGCTAATTAAGACAAAAAACATAATTAAGTATATTATTATCAAATTATTTATAATTCACAATATTTTTTTATAAAACATTTGCATTTTATCACTATTATTATAATTATTTTGAAGTAGGCTGTATGGCTGTATGTAACCAATCACCTTACATTTGGCGCGTGCAAAAAAAAACTTGCGCGCTTTTTCCCTTAGCTAATATTAGGTTAAAATACAATACGTATGCGCAATAAATGTTTGTTTTTCCTCGCAAGTGTGTTGAAAAAGTGCGTATGAAACTCGTGAGCAACTTACAGGTGGTAGGTAAAAAAATGTTGGACGATTCATAAGCATTAATTTTATTTAATCTATATGAATAAAAATTTATTGACTTTGACTTTGACTTTGACTCACTAGACACTCGGCTGATTTACGCCCTCGCCTGCGGCTCGGGCTGCAACCCACAGTCTCGTGAATAATGAGCAACCTTAGCTCACTTGTATCATAATATACTATTTCAGCATTATTGTGTTCCGGCATTTGGAGATAGGTAAACTACCCAGTTCCTCAGTGATTGAGGATTCCGGTAGTAATGCGCTTTCACCTTCAGCCTAAACATCAGGTGTGATGAAGACTAAGTGCTACCCCGTTAAGAATAAAGTTCACAGCACACTCATCAACTCGTAAACGGATCGTAAACGTATCAACTCGAGCGGTTCAGTATTCTTTGTATGAAACCCCCTACTGCAACGCACACTAATCGGAATCGTAACGTAATCGCCTCGCCTCGGGACCAGTGGCCCGATTCTGCTAACGTTGAGTCATAATCATGTCTCAATCGTGTTTCAATTGTTGTGCTTTTTTACACACTAGTTACAAGAAATGTGAACGTTTTTCACAATACTACTGATGGTCACACCACACACTACATTCACATCACATCATACTGTCATAATTCTTGTAACTAGTGTGTAAAAAGCACAATAATTGAAACACGATTGAGACACGATTACGACTTAACGTTAGCAGAATCGGGCCACTGCTCACTGAACCGCGGTGCGGGCTCTACGCACAGTAGTCTGAAAATGAAAATGAATTTCAAAAAATCAGACTGAAATTCCGAGATTCGATCCCATGTTCACCTTTTTTCGATTTGGAACAACTGTGCGGCGAGGCGTAAGCGCGGTGTTGCCTAGCCGTAGCCGAGCGGTTACGTGCTTGCGTTAGGTTGACGCCTGGTTGACGGCGAGGCGAAAGGCGACACGGTGTCGATCCCTTTCCGAGTTGATATATCTGCTGTGACCTTAAAAAAGGTCATGCTGTCAGGCTTGATTTAATATTGGAAGGAATGACACAACAATCTTGGTCGGCAGTACTGCTGCCTTAGTCGTGGGCCACACTGGAGCGGCGCGTCTTGCGTCCGCGTTGAGCGGGAAAAACAAATATATTGAGATGGACGGGAGGGGCCACACTGGTGCGTCCGGCGGTTGGCGCGACCGGCGCGGAGGAAATAGTACGTGTTCGCGCGTCCTGCGGATCCGCAGGTCGCCTCCGCGCCCCGCGGTCGCTCCAGTGTGGCCCACGACTTAAGCAGTTAACAAGCATGCCATCCTATGCCATGACAGCATGATTTTAGTACTTTTAGCTTCGATCAACTATAGTACTAGATGAAGGCTCACGAACTAAATCAAAACTTTTTATGGCTAATAAAAAAGGTTAATATATATGTCATAAATGACAGGAACTAGGGCAGAGGTACCATTTGTGGCCACTTTAAGGAGTTTTTTACTTTTAAGCACTAAGTACTAAATGGTCTTAGGTATTTAAGAGACAAATTATATCTTAAATTATAGATAATTTATATACCTTTAAAGGTAAAATTTTTCAAATTTAAAAAAGTAAAATAGTTTTTTGTGTGTAACACAAAATGTGTGAGAGGTGCCATATGTACCGGTTTTGATAGTTAAACTTTTGTAAGTATAACGAAAAATGAAAACCAAACCCATGTTAAATCAATATATTCTAATGCGCTAGAAACCAGTCAATTGCAAAACAACAATTTCATTGCTAAAAACAAAGGTTTATGAAGTATTTCTGCCAAAACATATTATTATTTCTTAAAATTTTCATACAAAACATTTTTTAAAACAGAAAATTGGATATATTGAAAAAAAGTCGTACGACTTATGGAATTCTAAAGGTTGCTATTATTACCTTAAAATACCTTATTTTAATTTCTTTTAGCAAAAATGGCGAAAAGTTGCTTAGAAAACTTTTAGAGCAAAAAGTGGCCAAAACCGGTACAGTGGCCAAAAGCGGGGCTCCTGCCCTACTTATAAATATACGCTCAAGTAGCTCAGTGGGCTATTTCTCAGCCGTGTTTGTCACTCCAACTATGTATCTAGACCTAGGTGCTATTGTTGATCGAAGATTTTTAGTTGCAGTTTAATTATTTCTGATTTCAATGAAAAAATTCAATAACTCACTTTCGAAACAAAATGAAGGTCGTACGTAAACTAGACCATTTACTAGTAACAAAACAAATGTATTCCATTTTATAGCAAAAAGAGAGAGCTAGTACAGAGTGCCTACCATCAACTCTTATTGCGGTTTTGTTTTGGACCTAAACTGATCTGCTTCGCTTATTCGTACCACGACAGCTTAATATCAATGACAGCGATTCAGTGATCATTCAATGACATTTCACAGCCGCTAAGCTGTCAGATCTTTTATTTGACTTATAACTCGGCCAAGCTGACATGACACCTGCAGGTTATACCCGTCCCTCTCACTCTCCGGGCATGACAGAATCGTGTGAAAGAGACGGGTAGAAGAAATAAGGACACAAATCGTTCGGTCATTCACATTTAGCAATTCATTTGCGATCCAGTTTTCAGAAGGTCGTAGTACGAAAGAAAGCAATTCATTTTAAGAACCTATTCTGCATCGCGCTATTTTTGAATCGCTGTCTTAAAGTTGATGGTAGGCACCCAGTACCTAACACGCAGATTACTGCGTAGTAAGTCACGCTGTCAAGCGCTGACTTTATGTTGTAAGTAATGACACAATAATCTCGCTTTGCGCACTACTGCTTGTAAGCTGCTGTCACATATGGCTGTAAGCTAGGGGCACACAGAGAGCAAGAGAGAGAATATAAAAAAACTTTGAATAGTAATTTGAGTGAGATTCGGTACTTTAGTTGGCGTTATTGTTTTAAAAAAAGTTTTTTGTAATTTCCATTTAGTACATAGTGGGTCTACCTTTTATGGCAGAACGCAGAAAGTTTCTAGTCCGAATTGTTCTTTGGCATAAATTTAGTTTCTATAATAATTAAATGGCAGAACCATCATATCGCAGAAACTTTACAGTCAGAATGGTCATTTGGCATAAATTTCGCATCTATAATAATTAAAAGGCAGAACCATCATATCGCAGAAAGTTTGCAGTGAGAATCGTGCTTTAGCATACATGTTACATTACATAGCAGAAAATTAACTAGAACACTAAAAAATATTATTCCCCGGGACTTACGACGATGATATTTATTGCTACTTATTTCTCATCAGGCGTTGATCAAATAATTTTCATTTTTGCTATACTAGGAGGTAGTCATTATTCGATTTGATATTTATATATCTATATATATAAAAATGAATCCCTATTTCCCTTGGTCACGACATCACGCGTGAACGGCTGGACCGATTTGGCTAATTTTGGTCTTGAAATGTTCGTGGGAGTCCAAGGAAGGATATAGGGGTAGAGTAGGGTAGGGTTAGGGTAGGGGTAGGGTAGGTGTAGGGTAGGGTAGGGTAGGGGTAGGGGTAGGGGTAGGGTAGGGGTAGGGTAGGGTTGGGTAGGGGTAGAGTAGGGGTAGGGTAGGAGTAGGGTAGGGGTAGCGTAGGGGTAGGGTAGGGTAGGGGTAGAGTACGGGTAGGGTAGGGTGGAGTAGCGGGTAGGGCCACGGGAACGAAGTCGCGCTGGGTCAGCTAGTATGTTATATTTAGTGGTTATACTGCTTTAATGTTTTTTTTTCTTATTAGAAATTTGCAAACATGTTCTTGTGCAAGCAAGCAGCAGCAAGCAATTATCAAGCAAGCATGCGGCATGTAAGCAAGCATGCAGCAGTCAAGCAAGCATGCAGCATGCAAGCAAGCATGCAGCAGTCAAGCAAGCAAGCATGCAGCATGTAGCAGTCAGGCAAGCATGCAGCAGTCGAGCAAGCATGCAGCATGCAAGTAAGCATGCAGCATGCAAGCAAGCATGCAGCAGTCAAGCAAGCATGCAGCGCAGCAGTCGAGCAAGCATGCATCATGCAGCAGGCATGTGTTCTGTCACAGCCCCGGTGCTGCGGGGCTATGGCAGTCCCACGCGATAGCACTCCAAACTTTACTCAATTAATGTAATATTGTGGTCTACTGATAGAAATAAATATTTTATGAAATCAATTTGTTAAATATCCATTGGAAACTAAAAAACGCAATGTTTTCACTCGATTTTTACGTGTTTGTTAGAGTGAATATTTTTGTTTACGCTCAAAGTTATACATTAATATATACTTTTTTAAATACGTAAAGAGTGATTCTATTAGATTATCAATAAACTGTTCTAAAATAATCAAAGTAGAGCGTGAGTATTTAAAAGGAAGTTAAATTTAAAATTGGATATTTTAGTAAAGTGTTACATGTGTAAAATCAATAGTACCTACTTGCTCTCAGTATACCCCCCGCTTGCCACAAAGACGGTTGTCACTCGAGGCAAATAAGCAATAAGCGCGACTAATTGTCGTCGCGGCCGCGACTGGAGCTGCTATAAAACTCTCGCTCTGTCGCGCGACGTGAATGTACACTCGAGGACAAATTCGGTGAACCACCTTTTACTTCTTTTCACGTGGCTGGTGCCTCGCCATTCACGCGCAGACCCTTTTACTATTTTTTATGTATTAAACTAGGGTATGATTATGTATAAACAATGCATAAGCAACTACGGATAGGGACTGCAACTGAACAGTGAGACGCCAGCCACACGAAAAGAAGTAAGATGTGGTTCACCTAATTTGTCCCCGACTGTACCTACGAGTATTTTTGAATATTGATTTGCAAGTAAATGTTAAAGATGTTCGTTAAGATGATAATGAATTTTTAGTAGTACAAAGTATTATTGAAACTTGGAATGGGCATGTCAGACTTGATGGCATTTGTTTTTGTCGTTTTTAGATGGTTATGTATCTATATAATATATATACACAATATTATTGTATATAGTTATATAAAAATTAATTGCGGTGCGTTAGTCTCGCTAAAACTCAAAAACGGTTTGAACGATTTGAATACTTTGTTTTTTGATTTGTTTACTTTATTTCAGGGGTAGAGTATCTAAAAAATAATGGCGAAATTTCTTAAGAAAGCTACAAAATAGTACAAAATAATTGTATGGAAAACCTTTTATATATCATGCTTTACAAAACTGACATTCCATCCATGGCCGCTTCCAAAGAGTATGTAATCACTGACGTTTTTATGACTTTATAGCACAGTGTGACCTGAGCCCGCACTTAGGTAACGCTTAGCCGTGACCTAAGTAGCCCTTTATTACACTGTATTTACGAATCTTTATTACATTGTATTTATGAGTTCACTTAGATCACAGATCCGGAATATCCTATAATAAAGACTAAAATAACACTCAAAATAATAGCATACAATACAAATACAAATACAAAAATATTTATTCTGCAAGTAATATATAGGATAGGATTCTTTTTTTATCCATTTTCTTTATTTGATATGTTTTTTGATATTTTATATTTTACTTATCTCTTTTTTTTTATCTTATTTATCTTCTCCTTTTTTTTATAAGTATTTTTTTCTTGTAAGTATAGGAAAAATGTGATAGTAAAAAACCACGAGCCCTATAAGTAGCTTTCAGGCGGGATAAGCTAAATTGCATTGTAAATGCAGAAAAATAATATAAAATCTCTATTTTTTTCTTGTTTTTTTTCTTTTTTTCATTGTTTTGGTCTTCTTTTTTTTGTTTTCTTTTTATCTTTTTTTTCATTTATAAGTACTTAGGTATATCTTTTTTATCGTTTTTTTTCTTTATTTTATCTTTAACTTTTTATCTTTTTTTATCTTAATTTTTCTTTTTTTCTTCGTTTTGATATTTTTTCTACTTTTTTGTTTTTTTTTATTTTTTGTTTTTTTTATCTTATTTAATTTTTTTGGTCTTTCTTTTTGAAATTTTTTTATCCTTTTTTTTATTATTTTTTTTCTTATTTTTTGAACTTTATTTTGAACATAAATCATATTGATTGTGAAACAGGCCCTAAATCTAGGTGATACGAAGTTCACCGGGTTCACTAGTTTACAATGATTATGTGATTGTTTTTACTAACAAATTATTAAGAATTATAATTTATTGTAACGGATATCAGAACTAAGAAACAGTTATTTTCGTATTTATAATAACAGTAAGAAAAATTGAGTTTGTATACATGCGAAGACAAGCATCAATTCACATTATTTATATTAAAACAGGGCCTATTTTCACCTTCTGGGTAACTTTTAGAAATTCAGTTAATAATTCAGACGTACATATCAAAACTTACAAGATTGTAAGAACAAGATTTTGTTTCAACTTAGTTTGAGCTTTGTAATACTTGCAAAGTAAGAAGTTGAAATTTCAGATGTACATAGACTTTATTAATTAAAACACAAGTTAATGTTTCCTTATAGTGTTGAGATACAATATATCGATAAACGCAAATTAGCTAGATCATTGTTTTTCTCAGACAGTCCTTAGAACTTATTGTAATTACTTGAGTTTATTCTCAGACTGATGAAACATCACAGGGCATGCAGCGAAACTTATATGCTAATTATTGTGACTCAGTTATTTACAGAATTTTGGAACTTAGAAACAGTGGGTAATTAATTTAGCCGTAAATAACATCCATGTAGCACAAAAAAAGGAGTCTGCCATCAGTCAAAAATGTAATCAATATATTATTTAACGCAACTGGGACAATTTAAAAAAGCAATCATTATAACAAATAGGTAGGTATTTTTCTATTAGTCACAACACCTGAAGAACATTCCTTTTCTTATGATGAAAAGTGAAATTGTCACTCTCCGAAACCCAACCGCAACCACTAAGGATCAGAAAATCTTATCTCCAACTTCCGAAACAATGCTAAAATAAATTGTTGTTATCTTGTGTAACTTTATGGTACTAACACGATTACAGAAACAAACATCGATAACACCATTGATGAGTTCACAACCCTACTCCCCGTTGGTCAAAGTCTACCTGCCTAACAAGGAGAGTTCTCGTGAAAATTGGAAATTAATAATTCAGAATTTGACGGGCGCGCTGCGGTGTGGCCACTCTCAACACAGGCTTCGAGGGTCAAGGTCCTTTTAATTAACTAGTATTAACTAGAAAAAGTGTTTTAAGAATATGGAAATTCTTAAAAAATTAAAACTGCGAAAGGAAAAGTACTGTGACTTACATATCATTGGTAAAGCCACTATGGGAGTCTGAACAGAGCATTCTTAAAGGTACCTACTTGTAAAAAGCTACTTCTTATAATTAATCGTTTGGTTTTTTAATATTTTAATTAGAACCGAAATTACTAGTCAAAACTATTAAGATTTATCTAGAACTATCGGGGCTTTCGATCGGGGCACCGATCGTTGTGGAGATCCTTGGGGGAGGCCTATGCCCAGCAGTGGGCGTCGTACGGCTGAAGTGATGATGATGATGATGATCGGGGCTTTTGTTTAGATTATTATAATAAAATTGGTCTGTCATTTGTGTGTTGCGTGTATTTGGCCACTAATGGCATGGTTACTTGTATTGAAAGAAAGAAAGAAAAAATGATTATTTTGATATCACACGACACACATTCTGAAAGCAAAAGAAACAAAAAAAAAATTAAGAAAAACACGTATATAACACACTAGAATACAGAAATAAATAAATAAGAAATTAAAAAATAATGAACGCAGTGTCGTGTGATGCAAGAAATGCACCGAACCCAGCATTTGCAGCAGGTTTGGGACCTGCTGCATTGATATTCTGTTGAACAGATTTTAGTTAAATTACATTAGTACCAACGAGTTTGTGAAACCGAATTCTATTTAAACGAAGTCCTCAGTGTAAGTTACGTAACAAGATCTCCAACGTTAGTTTCGTGCAGTATTCAAATTGCAGTTACATTTCAACTAGCATTAATCGGAGTCAGATCTTACAGAACCGCTGGGCGAACTTTGACTACATTTGTATAGTCCAGAATCCCGGTCATCTACTAAAGGGCGATATTTCCTTAAACTAGATCTACGCACACGCTACTCTATGAACCCGCTGTAGGAATGGAGTGCAGTCAAATTTCGCCCTAAAATGGTTGGCCGGAGTACTCCAATTCTACGTGCGTTCTGATCACGTCGCCTAGTGTCCGATTATGCCACCTCCCTTGTAGGGGGATGGTGTGCAGCACAAAACGGACCCTTTAGCAGGGAGCTATGTACAGTTTGACGTATGTGTTACTGATCTCCTGTGTGATGTTGTAGAGTAGGGAAATACTGTTATTAATCGGATAATTTGGGATTACGATGAAAAAAGTATGATGTATTACACATATACACATTGTTGTATATTGCAGAAACAGAATCGCTAGATACCCCATCAATAAAGTTAGTTCATCTTTTGCCATGAGACACTTTGATTCTATTGCTCCAAGGCTTTACAACATAATTTTTCGCTTCAACAAATTATTGCCAAAATATTGTAGTTCTCCTTTCAAAAAGGTTGTTATTGAATGGTTGGACAAGTTGGATTATGACTCCACGGAAAGCTTATTTGATAGCTTTATATAAGTATAACGGTTGTTTTTTACTTTATTGTTTTTACACTACCAATATTAGTTTTATACGTATACTAGCTTTCCGCCCGCGGCTTCGCCCGCGTGGACTACAGGACGTTATCCCGCGGGAATTTGACATTTTTCCGGGATAAAAAGTAGCCTATGTTCCTCTCCAGGCTACAAAGTATCTGTGTCCCAAATTTCAGCCAAATCCGTTCAGCCGTTTTGACGTGATTGAGTAACAAACATCCAAACATCCAAACATCCAAACATCCAAACATCTAAACTTTCACATTTATAATATTAGTAGGATAATAATTAATAAAAAACAGAGAATAACATTAGCATGCAAAGACAACTTTGTTAAAAAAGGTTTCACAGTGGATACAAAGTTACCACAAACAAGAGTAAATTTTATTACTTACTCTTGTTTGTGGTAACTTTGTTATTCTCTGTTTTTTATTAATTATTATTTTTATTAGATGTAGCAATTGTTAATGTATTTAAGAGAAGCCTGATTCCCATTCCACAGGGAAACCTTTTATGGGAGCAGCCAACACATACATTTTGTAAAATACTTATCTAATAAACTACTTTTTACTTTTTTTACTTTACTTTACTGTACCATGTTTGGCTAGGTAACAGTTTACTATCAGACTAATGATTTAGTTTCCGTTCTTTATTAGAGTGAATAATTACTGACTCTTAACCTTTTTACTGCCCCCTTAGACAACTCGTACTAGGTTCTCGGCAAATAGTTATATACTGCCGTCCTTGTTCTATACCAAAACAATATTCGTTTACTAGCACAGGGTGATTTGTCTTTGGGCTGACGTGGCGCCTGATCAGATAATGATAGTTACCTCGGAACCTGGATGCATTTACTACTGTTTAACAGTACTTATCTAAACCGCATTGCGTTGCACTGGCGGGACTAAATTCCCTGGTCTACACCAAAACATACAGAGGCGAGTAAACGCACAGGGCGATATGTCTTCGAACTGAGGCGGCGGCGGCGGACCGCTTTATCCACTGGAATAATTGGAGTACTTTTACCATACTCCGAGCCTAATTCCCAAGTCTCGACATCAGTTCACTGGTTGTGCTAGGTTCCCTGCTCTACACCAAAACATACAGAGGCGAGTAAACGCACAGGGCGATATGTCTTCGAACTGAGGCGGCGGCAGCGGACCGCTTTATCAACTGGAATAACTGTAGTACTACTTTTACCATACTCCGAGCCTAATTCCCAAGTCTCGACATCAGTTCACTGGTTGTACTAAGTTCCCTGCTCTACACCAAAACATACAGAGGCGAGTAAACGCACAGGGCGATATGTCTTCGAACTGAGGCGGCGGCAGCGGACCGCTTTATCAACTGGAATAACTGTAGTACTACTTTTACCATACTCCGAGCCTAATTCCCAAGTCTCGACATCAGTTCACTGGTTGTACTAAGTTCCCTGCTCTACACCAAAACATACAGAGGCGAGTAAACGCACAGGGCGATATGTCTTCGAACTGAGGCGGCGGCAGCGGACCGCTTTATCAACTGGAATAACTGTAGTACTACTTTTACCATACTCCGAGCCTAATTCCCAAGTCTCGACATCAGTTCACTGGTTGTACTACGTTCCCTGCTCTACACCAAAACATACAGAGGCAGGTAAACGCACAAAGCGATATGTTTTCGAACTGACGTGGCGGGGCGGCGGACCGCTTTATCAACTGGAATAACTGAGGACTACTTTTACCATACTCCGAGCCTAATTCCCAAGTCTCGTCATCAGTTCACTGGTTGTACTACGTTCCCTGCTCTACACCAAAACATACAGAGGCAAGTAAACGCACAGGGCGATATGTTTTCGAACTGACGTGGCGGGGCGGCGGACCGCTTTATCAACTGGAATAACTGAGCACTACTTTTACCATACTCCGAGCCTAATTCCCAAGTCTCGTCATCAGTTCACTGGTTGTCCTACGTTCCCTGCTCTACACAAAACATACAGAGGCGAGTAAACGAACGGGCGATATGTCTTCGAACTGAGGCGGCGGCAGCGGACCGCTTTATCAACTGGAATAACTGTAGTACTACTTTTACCATACTCCGAGCCTAATTCCCAAGTCTCGACATCAGTTCACTGGTTGTACTAAGTTCCCTGCTCTACACCAAAACATACAGAGGCGAGTAAACGCACAGGGCGATATGTCTTCGAACTGAGGCGGCGGCAGCGGACCGCTTTATCAACTGGAATAACTGTAGTACTACTTTTACCATACTCCGAGCCTAATTCCCAAGTCTCGACATCAGTTCACTGGTTGTACTAAGTTCCCTGCTCTACATTTTGTGGGGCACACACAAAGGCGAGTAAACGCACAGGGCGATATGTCTTCGAACTGACGTGGCAGCGGCGGCGCGGGCCGCTTCATCAATTGGACGCGGTCGCTGGTAATGCCGCCTACCACGATAGGTAACATTAGACCTATTTCTTGGAACAGGCAATGATAACAAAGTTTTATTGGCTGTTAAACTCTTTAGTGCTTACTGGGTCATTGGTTATCCTGCAATGGCAGCGGTCTGTGGCAAATCTCCCAAAGGTCAGTCAGGTGGCAAGGCATGTTCTCGACGGTACTTTTTTGCTATCATTAACACTGACTAATCCGCTTTGAACTAACGTGGAATGTTTAACCGCCTCTGTGGTCTTTTGGTTCACACCACCGGTTTCCGACTAAGAGGCCCCTGGTTCGATTTCCAGTGGGGGTACATATTATATTCGGTTTGGTTGGTGGTTGGACTTGTTCTCACTCCGCCTGGCTAGCTACCACCGTCTTACCTAAGTCTGACGCCATAACAATGATGTTTTCAGCATTATTGTGTTCCACCAGTTACAGTTAAGATAGCCAGCTTCTCAGTGATTGAGGGTTTCGGGAGTACTACGCTTCCAGCTTCAGCCTTTTCACCACTTAACATCAGGTGTGATGAAGGCCAAGTGCTACACCGCTGTGGATAAAAAAAAATGTCCTGGCCAATATCGTTCCCAAAGCGGCTTAAACAATGACATCCAACAATAGAAAAACTATAACAATTTGTAGTATTGAATACTTAGATACAAAATAAAAAATAATTTCCTTACTTTGAAAAGTGACTCTTGCAGCGATAATAAATGAAGACAGGTTTATTTCCATCCATTGATTCTTGTGAACTAAGGAACAAGGCTCGTGCACAAACTTTAACAATCAAACAGCAATATAACAAAAACGGTAAAAAACAGCAAATTGACTCTTCCTAATGATCAAAGTGAAGTTACAAAATCGGCCAAGTGCGAGCTGGACTCGGCCATGGAGGGTTCCGTACCCACTTAAAGTACCGATTGCCTATACATAGTCAAAATTCCACTATCATTTTTTGTCAGCAAAGTATAACTTTGTTTTTCATAGTGTTTGTATGAATGACAAAGTTATATTTGCGGTTTTTGAAAATGTGTTATGTGTGTATACAGGGTGACTTTGAAGTCGTTAGCATCCTTTTAAAATAAGAACATACTCATGATATAGAGTCCTTTCCCCAAATATGAGGCAAATCCAAGATGTAAAATATTTTTTTATAAATCCCTGAAAAATAGTTTAAAATACTCAGTAATTGATCATTATAACAAATAAAAATTAAAATAACCAAAAAGAAAGATTTAATAAAAAAACATTGATTAATTAATATTCAAATAACATACAAGCCATAAACTACTTCATTGGCCTCCCGACAAAACGCGGGCTTTACTTTAACGTCAATTTATACAAGTTCGCGCACGGAATTCACCGAAACAAACAATGTCACCCATGCTTCATGCCCTCTTTGCCCGCGTCCCTGTGCCCGCCAAACCGCCTGACGCCAGACAACACCCCTTTTCACGTAAAAACATACCTTCATATGAGTACATCAATATGCCGAGTGGATGCCAATGACTTCAAAAACACCCTGTATATCAAAAAGTACGTGTTTTACGCGGACAACACTTATTTATAGTCACAATCTAAGGAAAACTTCATCAACATCATCATGATCAGCAATTTTAAAGTACTCACTTACTGCTCATGGGCCTTCCTTATGGATGGATAAGGAGGGTGAGACCCACCACGCGGGCCCAATGCGGATTGGGTGGATGTTACATCTGAATATATAGCCGTGACCAATTACTTAATGTGCCTTCTGTAAATCTTATGTAAATAATATGTGGAATATAATAATTTAATTTAATTTGTAGTGGGTTATTTTTAGGTAATTTTTCTATATAAGTACATATTTTAGTTGTTTTGTTGTTTGCGTTGTCTAACATAACTGCTACATCAGAATACCAGCGCCACAACCTCGGCTGTGGCAAAAGCTGAGATGAGGCCGTTTCAGCAAGAAATAATGATAATGTGTTATTTTGTTGTTTTCTTTCTAAAAGGTATGTATATTTTTTTGCTGAATAAACATTTTTCTTTCTTTCTCTTTCTTTCCTTCTGAAGTACGGAAGAGCTGGAGATAAATCAGTTTTAGTTACCTATTCCTTGACCGACCATTGCGAAAGTTGCTTAGCCGGCACAATCACATACTAAGTGCGCTAACCACTGCGCCACATTACACACAAAGTATTTTTACTTTTTTGCATTCAGAGTACAACTTTTTAATATCTATATCTATACTAAATTATAAAGAGAAAAGATTTGATTGTTTGTTTGTTTGCATCGAATAGACTCAGAAAGTAGGTAGGTACTGAACCGATTTAGAAAATTCTTTGACCATTAGAAAGCTACATTCTTACCAATTGACATAGGCTATATTTTATCCCGATATTCCCACGGGAACGGGTACCACGCGGGTAAAACCGCTAGGATCCGCTAGTGGAAAATATTTAAAATTAAGTATTCGAAAATCCATTTTTTTATTACTTTTAACTTTTAAGCATTCACAATGCAATTTTTATTATTGAAAATGAAGTATTAATTAATTAGGGGTAATAATATCTTCACATTGATAAAATATACGCTAGCTTTATAGTGCGTAAAAAGTATTGCATGAATTCGACGCTTCTCGTAGCGACTCCGTAGTTCAGTGGTTAGATAATATAATAATTGATAATATCTTATTTTGTATTTGTAACCTATATCTTTTCCGCCTATTTTTAACTATCATACGAATAAAGTAAAGTGGTTAGAGCAGTCACCCGGACAGTGTAAGGTCGTGGGTTCGAGTTCCATCGGATGTATTTGTGAGACGGGACGTTTTTTTCCTAATAGGGCAGGCGTACCGGTTTTGGCCACTTTAAGGAATTTTTCACTTTTAGCCGCTTAGTGCTTAATGATCTTAAGTATTTTAGAGAAAATTTATAATGTAGAGTTATAGATAATTTATCGACCTTTAAGGGTAAAATACTGCGGAGGGGCCAAATACACCGTTTGCATTGGTTTTGGCCACTTTCATAAAATTACTATATGTATAAGTTGAGTTTATGCTTAATTGATGTCTTATTAGAGTTCTGGACTAAAACACTACATGAAATAGTATTTCAATCACAGCTAGCTCCTTACTACAATTTTATAAGTATACCTTTATCACTTGATTAAAAGAAAATTAGCGCTAATAAAATCCGCTAATTTTCTAGTACGTTAGCTAACAAGAGTGAGTTGTGAGTCTTTTAAAATAAATGAACTTTATGATAGGTTGGAAACTTTCTACTAATGCCAAAGTGGCCAAAGGTGGCACAATGCTAAAATTTCTAGCCCCACTTTTGGCCACTTATTGTTTCCCAACTTTTTGTAAGAACAGTGAAAAAACAACACTTAATCCATCTAGAAGAAGCATATTCCAATCTGATATAAAATATTACATAACCATAAAATAATTTTATTGTAGAAAACAAATGATTTTACAAAACCTTTACCCTTAACATTTTGCTTAAGAATTTTACAAAATGTTAACTTTGAAACATAACACGTGTTTATTTCTAAAATTTCGTACTACATAAAAAAAGCTAAGTGCTGTAATTATTAACTAAAAGTCTAATCTTTCATTCGCCATTAATAAATATAAGCAATAATTATTTAATTCCTATTTATATAACTTTAAAGTGAAAAGTGACCAAAACCGGTACAGTGGCCAAAACCGGTACGCCTGCCCTACTTCATTTTCAATAATAATATTTGCATTGTGAATGTTTAAAAAGTTAAAAGTAATTTGAAATAGCAATTATTTCATCTTTATCGATTGTTAAAATATCTGGAAAGGTATTTCTTTCGTGTGTGAGGGTACACATTTAACATCAAGCACAAATTCAAATGAATTTTGAATTTTGAATTTTGAATTTTTTTGAATTTTGAATCCCAGAAGACCTAGTACCTTCAGCATTGCTCTTTACCGTAATAACATTTCCTATCACCAACCACTAGCCAGAATGTGTCGCTCTTTTAATGAATTCGTTCAACAACACCCTGATGTAGACTTATTTATAAATAACACCAACCGTTTCCGCAAGCTGATCAAAAGATGCTTAAAACCCAGATTAGTTTAAATAGGTACCTATAATTATCTTTCTATCCATTGCATCGTTATCCTTGACTCCGCTACCGTTTATTGACTCATTTTTATTGTTATTTTTTGATTTTATTGTTATTTTTTTATTTTTAGATTTGACATTATAATTTTGACTTTTTTGATGTAAGTAATTGAAATTTATACTACTCATATGATTTGATTATTTTTTTTTTCTTTTGACATGTATTAACTCAGCTGACATTATATTTATTTTCATTTTGTAACTTTTCGTTAATGTAATGCATCAATGTTTTTTTTTTACTGTATTGCTTATATTGGAAATTGTCCGCAAATCATGACATGTACGCATGCTTAGGATACCAATCTTGTACTGTAATTGTTTAACTCTATCCATATGAAAATGAACTGATTGTTGTCTGTTTTGTGTACTTGAATAAAATATAAATAAATATAAATTTATGACCTAGCTGACCCGGCAAACGTTGTTTTGCCATATAAATTTTATTGGACACGAACTTCGTTTAACCTGCCTGACACAATGTCACTTATTAAAAAAAAGTAATCCTAAGCGGCAAAAATGTCAGTGATTGCATACTCTTTGACATACCTACTCTTTGGAAGCGGCTAAGAAATGACAGGTGTGTGAAGTATGACAGTTTAACGGTTTTCTATACAAAATTACCATTTTTATTTTATAATTTTCCTAGATAAAAAGTAGCCTATGTTACTCTCCAGCTTTCAAATTATCCCCATACCGAAAATCTCGTCGATCCGTTGCTCCGTTTTAACGTGAAAGACGGACAAACAAACAAACAAACAAACAATTAAACAAACAAACAAACAAACACACTTTCTCATTTATAATATTAGTATGGATAAGCTGGCTTTAAGGCTGATTTACATTGTGGATCAATGTGTCGGCACTGGATTGGCACTGGATCAATGTAAACATGTTTCAATCCAGTACAGCGTTCAGTAAAACATGTTTACATTGATCCAGTGCCAATCCAGTGCCGCAATCCAGTGACACTGGATCGATCTACTGGATCAATGTAAATCAACCTTTACAGCGCGTAAGAAGTATTGGATAAATTGGACGCTTCTCGTAGCGACTCCGTAGCTCAGTGGTTAGAGCAGTCACCCGGACAGTGAAAGGTCGTGGGTTCGAGTCCCATCGGAGCTAGTTGTGAGACGGGTCGATTTTTTTTAATACTTCAATTTTAATATTATTTACACAATGTTGTACGATACTGAGTACGAATGAAAAAAAATTGCACGATTGAGACGAGTATCGGTTCGAGCCGGGCATCGGGCGACAACTGCAAGCGTCGACGCACGATTTCGTACAAAACAAAGAAACATCAACTAGAAACTAGTATGGCGCGGCGTCATGTCGCTTGCAGTTGCGGTTCGACGCTCAGGGTGCCTACCATCAACTCTTATAGCGTTTTTGTTTAGGACCTAAACTGATCTGCTTCGCTTATTCGTACCACGACAACTTAATATCAATGACAGCGATTCAGTGATCACTCAATGACATTTCACAGCCGCTGAGCTGTCATCAACTCTTATTTGACTTATAACTCGGCCAAGCTAACATGACACCTGCAGGTTATACCCGTCTCTTTCACTCTCCGGGCATGACAGAATCGAGTGAAAGAGACTGGTAGAAGAAATAAGGACACAAATCGTTCGGTCATTCACATTTAGCAATTCATTTGCGATCCAGTTTTTAGAAGGTCAGAGTACGAAAGAAAGCAATTCATTTTAGGAACCTATTCTACATCGCGCTATTTTTTAATCGCTGTCTTAAAGTTGATGGTAGGCACCCAGTTCCAACTCGTACCCAAGGTACGAGTTTTTAACGAAACTTTCGTACTCAGTATCGTACTACAGTGTGTAGGTAAATAATAATGAAAATTAAGTATAGACTAAACGCGTTGCAGGAATAAAAATTAAGTCGACTCAAAACAATTTATCTATGTTTATTTAAGCTTATTTTTATTAAAGCAAAGGTTATTCGACTGTAACCTCTGAGTACTCATTCATGAAAAGAGTTCACTCCCGAAAAAAACTATCAATCAGCTCATGATTTGCAATTATGTTGATTCGTCGTCCCAACCGTGAATCCTGTATGGATTTCTTAGGTCATTAGGTTGAGGAAAGCAGTCATTACCCAGAATTGATTAATAGTACACGAAAACGGGCGAAATAAAAATAAAATACGACCTCAGTCGATTGTGCGAGCCCTATAACTCCGGAGTAAATGGGGAAGAAGATTTTCCGGAGAAAAGGAGAGGTTTTATTAAAGGTATAATCAAATGAAAATGAAAATGAAAAATTAAAGTCAACTAAATTTAACTTTAGTAAACTGACACAACAGAACTTCTGTATCAAATGAAAACTCCACTTATATTGGAAAAAATAACTTAAAAATTAAATCGACTTCAAAAAGTACCTACCAGTCAACTGAAAAGGAAAAATGATAACCTTTAAAGTACCTACCTTTTTGAGGTCGGTGGCTTTTTCTGTCTTTTTCTCGCTCCAGGTAGGCATTTTCAAGATATTTTTTTTTCAGTTGACAGGTACTTTTTGAAGTCGGTTTAGTTTTTTAATTATTTATTTCTTAATTTTTAGTGAGCTTGTGTCATAATATACTTATCCAAATCTCAAAAACTAATGAACCGATCTTAATAAAACTTGAGCTGTTCCCTAAGCTGGAATAGGTACTTACATCTTATTTAAGTCAAAATGAATCATTTTCATCAATTTAGTTTTCGAGAAATTCGTGGCGTGGACATAGGCACATACAAACATACATACAAACACTTACGGAATATAGCACACGTGTTTGGAAGCCTAAATAGAACGCTATCATCATCATCATCAGTCATTTAACATTATCCAATTCCAACCATTTTACATCCATTAAACCGCCTCTGTGGTCTAGTGGTTCATACCACGGTTTTCAAACCCAGAGGTCCCGGGTTCGATGCCCAGTGGGGGTACATATTGTATTCGGTTTGTTCTTAGTCCGCCTGGCTAGCTACCACCATCTTATCTAAGTCTGACGCCATAACAATGATGTTTTCAGCATTATTGTGTTCCGGCAGTTAAAGATAAGATAGCCAGTTCCTCAGTGATTGAGGATTCCGGGAGTAGTGCGCTTCCAACTTCAGCCTTATCACCACTCAACATCAGGTGTGATGAAGGCTAAGTGCTACCCCGTTGTGGATAAAAAAAATACATCCATACAGGTCAAACTGAAAACCTACTTTTTTGAAGCCGGTTAAAAACTGTTAAGCAAAGTAAAAGATACCTCTAAATATTTTCTCTTGAAACAAAGCTACTTAATAAATGTATGAGATTCCTTAGACAAAGTATCTGAGCAGCTTCTATCACGGGATAATGTTTGCCGAAGGGTTTTTGCTCAAAACAACGTAGATTGATCGATGCGATGGACGCAAACAGGGTACGCAATGTACAGTCAAGGAATATAATTTCCTATCCATTTCCTTAAAATGTTATTAGACATCCGCAATGCAATAAGTTTAAAAATTCTATTTCAGTAATATTCTGTGGTAATAGTATTGAATTGACAATCCGTATTATTTGTCAAATGTCGTTGTTATAGAGTAGGTACGTGACGACGCGCCATATAACTTGGAGCGTGTCAATATCTAGAACTAAAATAACGACATGGGAATAAGGCTTATTTTTCCGACCGACCACGACGATCAGTGCCCTCTGAGAAATGGAAAGTTATAAATAAATTTATTTATTTATCGAGTAATATACAACTCATTTTGTTAGTAACAATATTGCTTAAAACTATGTTAGTATTAAACCTCTTAAATCTAGACACAATATTTTATATTTTTGCCATGCCACTTGAAATGGCGCAGCAACGATTGACAAATGGGCAGTCAAGTCTGCTCGCAATCATGTCCAGGATGCTGTTGGAGCTCCCCCGCCTGTGCTTCCCTGGTACGCAGGATGCGCACCAGGGAAGCACATCTTTTGCGCATAGTTGCATAAAAGCAACTAACGCTAGCCTCAGCGAACATCCCGGATGCGCTACAGGAGCGACGCAGCCCCAAAAGCAGGCGTTGGAATCACCCATAGAATAGGTCAAAACTTAGTGGCCGGTAGCCCCGATACCCATTCATTGGCTATAATTAAGACCGCCATTTTGTTGGGGTGCCCCCATTGGCTAAAATTAAGGCTGTCACTTTTTTCAAGAATTTCAAGATGACGTTTATTTAGTTTGTGTTTTTTTACTCATTTCGGTTTTCTAGTATTCTTTAGATGTTTTTCCACTTTTTCTCAGATATTTCTTTACAGAAATATGGATACATTATTCGAAGATGCCTTCGGTACACGTAAGTAAATCTATTTACGTAGTTTTATGTATCAATTATTTATTACATTAACCTAAACTTGAGTTTTGTTGTTTTAGGTAATTCCAAGAGGCAACTTTGTATTTCTTAAAACTAACCAAAACAAAAGAAAATACAGTTCACAACTTAACCGGAGTAAAGAAGATTCGGTTTCTCAGAAAGTTATGAAATTTATCAAAGGCTAAAGAGTCGCAATAGTTTTTACAAGTGCGTCATGCCTGGCACCACGGAGGCCTCTTTAACCGAAGTTAAACTGTGGGAAACTCTGCTACCCCTCCACACCCATATGTGCTCATCCAGGAAAAGCTCCCTCCTGGCCTTGAACTTCCCAGATCATTATGGAGATCTTTAAATAGACTCCGTACCCAAGTTGGTCGAAGTAAAGACAACCTGTCCAGGTGGGGCTTCACCAGTAACCCGGATCTCGCGTGCAGGTGTGGTTACACTCCACAGACCATGGCCCACCTCATTGATTGCTCTGCATGCATGCCCGGACACCTGCACGCGTGAGGACCTCATGTTGGCTGCAGATAATGCGGTGAGAGTGGCACAGTTTTGGGCCAACAACATATGATTTTGTACTTGTCATTGACATGTTGAAGAAGAAGTTATGAATGAAAGGTAGGTAATGTTTGTTTATTCTTTTTATATGAATGTAAGTAGGTATGTGTAACTAATTATTGATAATTTTGTTAAAAAATATACATTTTCAATTTACATTTAGAAGTGATATCATATGGTGATAATGATAAAGCACAGTAGATTACTTGGGATTAAATTTAAATAATCAGTTGTCACATTTAACAAGTTTCAATTTAGTGAAGTTGTTAATACCAAATCAAGAGAAAATAACAGTGTAAGTAATTCAATAACTTTGTCAAAACATTTAAAATGCCTTATCATCAAATTCATATTTCTGATTCTGACAAACAGAACAGAATTATAACAAATGTACCGGTGGGATAATATATGATTGTTGTCGGTACGAATGATGGTTTATTGTGATTGTCTTATGACTAGGTATGTTATAACTGTTACTGCTACCTACTATCTTAGATCTTACTTAATTATATATACTACCTCTCATCAGTCTATGTACAAAGCTTATCTACTTTAATAACAGTTATTAACTATAAACATTGATTATCTATAACTTGTGCATAGCGGCACAACAAACAAAATGTGCTTTATATGAAATATGAAATATACACACTACTCTTTCTTGATTTACAAACTTTTCAGTTCAACTATCACTTGTTTATAAAATGTTATGGCAGATTATAGTAACAATATGTAGAATCTATACTAACCAAATCTAATCTTTTCAGATAACTTTAGTCTCAACGAGGTTCGTGGAGTGCTGCGAAGATGCCCGTGTCTGCCTATTCTTGCGGTCATAAGTTATCAAATCAGAATTATGGTGCAAATTACTGCTGTTAGTTGCTATATTGATTACTTACTGCATTAAATGTTTAACTATTAGAATTAGGTTATTGCGTCTTGCATTGAAACTAAAGTGATATTAACAGTGAATAATGAAATGGCAGATACTAAATAAAACTACTAGGAAAAATAGCATTAGCATTTGTGCATAATAAATATTTGCAAGCAGTTTAATTTTTCTTGTAGCTGATAAAGTATTTTATATTTCTTAGTTTATCTATAAAGTCAATTTAGTAAGTAATTTCATTACTCTCATTCTTTGTCTTGTATAAATCTCAACTTATACTTATGTACTTTGTATTTGATAAAATTATAATGTCAAGTAATAAATGCCTTCTTTCATCAAATGTGTTTTTTATTTGAGCAGAATTTAAAATAGTATATTACTAGGGTTGTACCAAACGTCGATGATTTGCACAACTATCGATAACGAATCAAGGGTGTCGATAGTTCTGGCAGCACTATGTTGTCAAAATCTAATCGGGGTCCGTCATTCACTAACAAACGGCCGCTATAAGGCTTGATTCCTATCTGTACTAGTCTATATAATTTGTGCCCAAAAGCATCCTGAACGCATTATTATACTGCACTCGAAGGGCGTGGTATGCCTTTTGAGTGCAATTACACCACAGGCTGCATGTGCAGAAGGAAGTGCAAAAAGCACGAAACAGGGTGATTTTAACTTCACGTGAGCAGCGTGCAAACTTGCGGAGCAACATGTTTGCTCTGACTGACAACGACCTTCGCTCTCTTTCTATATCGTCGTCATCTTTGAGGTCAGGTGTTAACAAATGTCCCAGGTAAAAGGTAAAAGGTATGTGGCGCGGGCTCTAGATCGACGGTGACAGCGGCGCTATGTATTTTTTCCTTATTTTTGTATCAATTTAACGGGCCCTGACTTCTAAGACCTTCAGCCGGCAGCAGCGCTATGGTTGGATAACAACTTGACAGCAAAACTACATAAAAAAACACGTTAGTTCCAAATTATTTTAATTTTTAGTTTTTTGCATTCACAATGCAGTTTTTATAATAGAAAAATGGAAAATGAAGTATTTAGAAAAAATCGACCCGTCTCACAACTAGCTCCGATGGGACTCGAACCCACGACCTTTCGCTTTCCGGGCGACTGCTCTAACCACTGAGCTACGGAGTCGTTACGAGAAGCGTCGAATTTATCCAATACTTCTTACACGCTATATAGTCAGCGTTAATTTCATCAATGTGGAGATATTACTAGCCTCACACGCGAAAGAAATACCTTTCCAGGTATTTGGCAATCGCTAAAGATGAAATTACTATTGCAAATTATTTTAATTTTTAGTTTTTTGCATTCACAATGCATTTTTTATAATAGAAAAATGGAAAATGAAGTATTTAGAAAAAATCGACCCGTCTCACAACTAGCTCCGATGGGACTCGAACCCACGACCTTTCGCTTTCCGGGCGACTGCTCTAACCACTGAGCTACGGAGTCGTTACGAGAAGCGTCGAATTTATCCAATACTTCTTACACGCTGTATAGTCAGCGTTAATTTCATCAATGTGGAGATATTACTAGCCTCACACGCGAAAGAAATACCTTTCGTATTTGGCAATCGCTAAAGATGAAATTACTATTGCAAATTATTTTAATTTTTAGTTTTTTGCATTCACAATGCAATTTTTATAATAGAAAAATGGAAAATGAAGTATTTAGAAAAAATCGACCCGTCTCACAACTAGCTCCGATGGGACTCGAACCCACGACCTTTCGCTTTCCGGGCGACTGCTCTAACCACTGAGCTACGGAGTCGTTACGAGAAGCGTCGAATTTATCCAATACTTCTTACACGCTGTATAGTCAGCGTTAATTTCATCAATGTGGAGATATTACTAGCCTCACACGCGAAAGAAATACCTTTCCAGGTATTTGGCAATCGCTAAAGAGAAAATTACTATTTCAAATTATTTTAATTTTTAGTTTTTTGCATTCACAATGCAATTTTTATAATAGAAAAATGGAAAATGAAGTATTTAGAAAAAATCGACCCGTCTCACAACTAGCTCCGATGGGACTCGAACCCACGGCCTTTCCAGTTTTTGGCCACCGAAACAGAAAAGGTTGTCGCACTATATATATATATATATATATATATAAACCATTTATTTCAGGCAACACAATGAAATTTTACAAAATCAGGCCCATAGAATAGATACCTTACAGACTAACATACATATTATATTTATATTATACATAATATAAATTAATATAATATAAGTGTGCGTTACTGCACTATAGTTGATATGTTGCCTTGTTAGAGGCATAAAACAAAGCATGCGGCATTTTAAGGCAACGTCGTGATCTAGTATTGAACCTAAGGTGGGTTGGAAATTAAATTCCGTGACTGTACGTATATCATAACATTGCTCACAAGATGCACGGGAAATATTAAGCTATCAATTTTTGTTCTGTTTTTGAGTTGAAAAGTAGGGCATTAAAAATTTTAATAGTCTAAAAATATTTAATTTATATAGAGGCATTATGATAATATTTAAAAAGAGTTCTTTCTATATAAAGCTAAGGATTGGTAATAATATCGACGCTAAAAAGAGGAACTGCTGTAACCCGCACCCCAGTCAAATATTTTTTATTGCTGATTCGGATAAAGATTTTTTTTTCTGCGTCGAATGGTATTTTTTTTTTTTTTCTTTATTTATTTCGGAGCTTTGATCGAGCCATGCCAGCTCCATCTTACCCTAATCTTAAAGACTAAAACAACTTAAAGCTAGAAATTACAAAATTAATGGTAACTTTAGCGGCCTCCGAGGAAGGTTCAGCTAACAAGTTGATCAAACAACCAACATCATTTTTATTTATATTTAAAATGTTAAAAACTATGTCTCTCAGGTGACGGTTTCGCTCACATTCCATTAGCAAATGATACACATCCTCTGATATTCCACACTCTGTACAATTTGGGGACTCTGCGACTTTCATAAGATATTTGAATTTGTTTAATGGAATGTGACCAGACCGTAATCTGTGGGCCGTGACAATATGTTGCCTACTCAGACGTGTATTCATAAACCAGGGCACTCGAGGAGGTTCCGACTGTAAAGTTTTGTACCAGATTCCTTTTTCACAGGATCTCTTATCAAAGTGCTCTTTCCATGAATTTTGAATTTCTTTTTTATACCTAATAAAAACTTCCGAACTACAAGGTTTGATATCTTTAACAAATGGTCCAACTGCCGTTGCTCTACGACCAATAGAAAACTTTGTACAGCGTTCAAATTTTCCCTACTGTAATATTGTAAATATCGAACAATTAGTTTTTATTACAGCTGCAACTACAAAATTGTTGCCATTATCACTAGTACGATGAACTATTTTTTTAACTGTTTGATAAAAGTAACATAAAAGGTATAATAAAATAAATAAATAAATAACTTCTTACATTCACACCAATTATCTAAGCCCATTTTAATTTCATTAAGAAACTGTATCATGGAAAACTTGATAACGGATAAATATATACATAAATACTTTTTGTTCGTAAATACATACTTAATATACATAGTAAACACCCAGACCAAGACAAATAGACATGTTCATGCACACAAATATTTGTCTTGTTCGGGAATCGAACCCGAGACCACTGGCGAACACTGGCTATAATAGAATACAAGAAATTTAAGGGGCACGTCTCGCATTTAGTTCTGAAAGAAGCGTGAAATCAAATCAGGCAAGATTCCATTACAACATGAAGAATTAGAAAAAATCGACTAGATCCGTCTCACAACTAGCTCCGATGGGATGGGACTCGAACCCACGACCTTTCACTTTCCGGGCGAATGCTCTAACCACCGAGAGAGCAATTAAAATTCAATCGATATTTTGACACCAGCACTTGACAGATTTTGACGGATGGTATACCTAGCTTACCACACAGTGACAGTTGTCATGATAAGGCTACGGTACATGTTGCATAGAACTCTTACGACCCGACACGAAGCATACACAAATTTTTCAACTCATAAAATGGTTTTTTGAGCTCGCGCCCGTCAATGTATGTTATTCTGTATCTACCATCTTGTTACCATTGTAGAACGCAATAAATTGAATTGAATTGAATAGTAAGTATCAGTACGTCTTCTCCAGTGAAAGTCATTACCAAAATAAAGTTTGTTTTATTAACCTACAGTATAATATTTGAAGTGTAAATTTAGATGTTATCCTTGACAAAGCGCTCGTTAAGTAACGCGCTCTTGGAGATAATCAATCATTATTAGTATCTCATTACTGTCGATTTCTGTTCCGTTGCCGCGCGCCCAGCCTACTCGTTGTTAAGGCCAGTGGTGTCATCGGCCGGTATCGATATTTTTTAAATATTTATTTAACAACTTAAATTGAAGTGAAATTTTGAAAAGTCAGGCAGATTTCACTGAACAATGTACATCAAACATAAAATAAGAAAGAGATCTTGTACTGAATTAACCATGGAATCCTAAGTTCCTATGAACTTAAAGAAATTTAAAATCGCACCTAACTAAAATGCATGGATGGTTTGCCGTTTTGCTCAAAAGGTTTTTAATGCGCGTGGATTTCCTACTTCTAACGCCACTTTATTGTGTTTTACGGTCATTCACTTTATAACTATAAACAGTTTTTGTTTATATAGTAGTTGATTCAAAATCCACAGCCCCTGAAAATGTGTTAAACTGCCTGAAATCCAGAAGCAGGTGAGTTTTTGCTTTGCAAAAACAGCGACATTTGGCCGCCAGTTTGGAATTTTGACACATTCGCCTTTTTGTCGAAAAGCTCTGGAGTAGACAAGAGGTTAGATACTAAACATTTAAATACTTAATAGAGGTTTCCATTTACACTTAAGTTTAAATTTTTATTAAGCACTTTTGTCATACAGTCCGTTTTAAGAAAACCGCGCTTTCATCTAAAAAACTGAGCATTGCATCGATAAAAACCATCGATAAGTTCTCCTCTCTAAAGCCAGGGTTTTATCAGGGAAATTTTAGGTAAAAGCCTTTATTCACTCAACTGTAGCTAAGGGCCGGAGCGGGCTCGCCTAATTTTTGTTGCGATATCTTCACAATTTTGAGGGCACTCCGTTCTGATTGATAAACACATCTTAACCCTAATTGATTATGAAGTGCGTATTGACCTCGCCAGGTTAATTGAAGGCTTTGGAGTTTGTCTTGCTGGCTTCTCATTTGATAAGTGGATCTTGAATATATTGGTATTTTTGTGAAATGTGGAAGATGGAAGGCTTTTTGTGATGTTCAGGGTCAGGAGTGATATTTAGCTGAAATTCCTAATTGGTTGAGTATAAGGTACCTATTTTACGACCAGTCAGACACTGGGTACTAAGGCATACTTAAAAGTTTATATTTTATATGTCGCAGCCAAATTGTTAAATCCGCCATTTAATTAAACGCTTAGGCCCATATTTTTTATATGGTTTACCTTCCATAAGTTGACGGAGACCCGCTTGATCACAACACTAGCCTAACCTAACCGAATTCAAATCAAATTTTCTGCGTAAGACGAATATAAATAAAATTTTTCAAAAATTGTTACCGCCATACCTATCCTCCAGCGACATATTATAATATCGAATTGAATTCGGTACTGGATTTTGCACGATCTAACTCCTGATGATGCCCCGGGTTGGGGCGAAACACGTGTAGAGTAGTCTAATCGGTGAAGGTGCAAGGTATGTCGCTGTCTTGTTAGCTGTAGGTATTGTGCACTGATAGTTTCGAAGTGTGCATGTGCATTTTTTTGCGGGTGGCGCATCTTGCATGTTGTGTTTTTTGCGGAAGTAAACTATACAGGGTTAATTCTTTAACACCATCCAAATTTTTAAGTTCGTCTCAGAATCTGTAAGTGAACAACTTTCTTCTAGAAACATGGGTCGAAATATGACATAATTTTTTTCCCATGTTTCTAGAAGAAAGCTGTTCACTTACCGATTCTGAGACGAGCTTACAAATTTGGATGGTGTTCAAAAATTAACCCTGTATATACTTATTTCTTTTTTCACAATGGTTAGGGGCTTCCGCGATGCCTGAATCATTCAAATACGTTTGTCTATACGAATATCATAAAGAGGAAAGATTTGTCTTTTTGTATGTAACGAATAAACTCAAAAAGTACTGGACCGATTTAGAAAATTCTTTCACCGTTAGAAACCTACAGTCTTCCCGAGTGACATAGGCTATATTTTATCCCGATATTACCACGGGAACGGGTACCACGCGGGTGAAACCGCAGGCGGCCGCTAGTATTTATAATGTTGGTACGTACCTAGCTGACTACAGGTAACAGAATTTCCGACGTCGGTTCAAGAGTCCCAGAAATTACTTCGTACACCATTACTTTTGTATAATATTAAGCATACATTATGTCTACTAATACATCAATTAGAATAAAATATATAAGTATTTTACCGTTATGTTTTAACTAATGTTTTACCCTAAGTCTCTGGTGTACGAGTATCAATATAGAACTACCTATATACTTACAAGCACGAAAGTACAAGGTAACAAATAAAACGGCATAATGTAATGAGAAACATTTGTTGCGTGAAATTTGCGATACGAGTAACAAGTGAAAAGTCGGCGGGCCGGGGCCGATCAGCAGCGATCAATTTAATAGCAATAAGTCAGGGCCCGCTGACAGGGCATTTTCACTCGCCGCGTGTCTGAAGCCCTTTATAGGGTACGATTTTAGCCACACATTTGGGCATCAGAACACGGTTGCGATGACTAACGTCCTAGGACCCGCAATCACTCCACCCCACGTGCTGTGGAGGCACCCTGGGGTTTTAGTGGGTTCAAGCCCCACATAACCCCCTCCTCTCCTCGGACTGGGGGTACGCGAAGGCGTTTCCCCCAGGATAAAAAAAGGCATCAGAACATAATCTTATTTGGGTTTAGTTGTAATTTTAACTTTTAAAAGGAGGCATTAAACCCAATATTTTTCTTTGAACCGCCTCTGTGGTCTAGTGGATCACACCACCGATTTCAGACCAAGAAGTCCCGGGTTCGATTCCCAGTGGGGGTATATAATATTGTATTTGATTTGGTTGGTAGTAGGACTTGTTCTTAGTCCGCCTGGCTAGCTACGACAATCTTATCTAAGTCTAACGCCATAACAATGATGTTTTCAGCATGATCGGCAGTTAGAGATAAGATAGCCAGTTCCTCAGTGATTGAAGATTCCGGGAGTAGTGGGCTTCCACCTTCAGCCTTATCACCACTTAACATCACGTGTGATGAAGGCTTAGTGCTACCCCGTTGTGGATAAAAAATAAAATCTTAGGTACCTATTTGATTGAATCAGGCGTCACTTGGCAGTAGTCCCTAACCATTGTGAAAAACGAAATTTATGTAGCTTTCGTTTGAAAGCCAAAAACACAAAAAAACTTTGGGTTTTTTGGTGTCAGTTTTCGCACGAACTATCTGCTGAGGATGCCCCGGGTTGGGGCGAAACACGTGTAGAGTAGTCTAATCGGTGAAGGTGTAAGGTGTATTGTTGTCTTGCTAAATGCAGGTATTGTGCACTGGTATTTTCGTGGTGTGCATGTGCGTTTTTTTGCAGGCGGGCGGGCGGTGCATCTTGCATATTGTGTTTTTTGCGGAAGTAAGCTACATGTATTTCGTTTTTTTACAATAAAATCTTACATTACGAAACTTACGAATTTAAAAAAAATACCGATTCGTTATTCCCGTCCGTCTTACTCTCCGGGCATGACCGAAATGCATCCGAGACGTAAACCTGTAACCCACCCCGAAATAGAGTTAGTGATAGTTATTATAGTAGGTTGATTGGGGAGCCCGTGGCGTAGTGGTTAGCGCGCTCGGCCTGCGATCGTTAAAGTTAAGCAACTTTCGCAATGGTCGGTCACGGGATGGGTGACCAACTTTTTTATTTCGTCTTCCTCCGTCCTTTGGAAGGCACGTTAAGCCGTTGGTACCGGCTGCGTTTGCAGTCGTTAATACTCGCCAATCCGCATTGGGCCCGCGTGGTGTGTCATGGTACATTCTCCTTATCTATCCATTAGGAAGGCCTGTGCCCCAGCACTGGGGACTTATAATAGCTTATGATGAAACGTAGATTCCGTTATTCCAGCACGCGATCGAGCTGCTTGATACTGATTACTAACACAAACAAACAAATGTATTCACAAACATTACTATAAGGCATCACAGTGCGTTATAGTTAGCAAGGGATGAATGTATTCGTCGCATGTTTTTGCATCCCTTTCTAACTGTACCTGTGCGTCCGCGCGCACTGCGAGTCCTCATAGTAATGTTTGTGAATACAGGTGTATGTTACATAAAATCACGATGCTCTGTGCCTTACAGGATGTTAGTCACTATCAAAACGTTTATTAGTTTCTAAGTAATTGAAAAGTCAATCAACAAACAATATATCTACTAACTCTTGTTTTGGTTTTTATATCCTTACTTAAACTTTAAAGTCAAAGTCAAAAACTCTATAATCAAATAGATTTACAAGATTCTGATGAAATACTTTTGAATCGACCAACATTTTTTTCCTACCTAGCTTACGAGTACTTACTTCCAGTGAAGCAGATTTTTGCCTCAAGTATACTTATACTTGAAATTGTCTAAAACTTCCTAGATCCTATAAAGCTACTTTAAAAAATTCAAACAATAATTTTATAGTTAAAAATGAATTTGCCATGTAAAAGTCGTACATTATAAATGACCCCGACGGGCGGCCGGCGCGGCGAGTCAGCGTTTCTTTAACAAGAGCCTGTTTATTTTTACTGAACGCTACCCGCTCCTTCCTAACCTATGCCTGATCCGGTGTTTTACTCACAATGACATGCTCCTTTAGAATTTGGAGCACATAAGGATGTGGTTAGAGCTTTTAGTGTTTTGACTTTGTCAAACTTAGTTTTAAGATTAACGTTAAAGTAAGAAACGCTGTTGAATTTGATGATGAAAATAAACCTCTTAGGTCACTTTCCATCATTAGAACTGTCAGTATATTACTTACTACAATATTTTGTGACTGGTAGAGAAGGCTCACTAGCATTAAGTCCGCCATTTGTAATTCATGCATTAAAGGTTAAATAAAATACAATTATTTCTGTGTCAAATGTGTTGGATAATAATGCTTTATTTTCCGATAATCATTTGAAAAAACTTTGAAAATCGCATCACATTACGAAACTTCAAAAAATGTAAAACAGGTTCAGTTTCAAAGAATAGTGTATGGAACGTGAACATACTTTCAATCTTTTTTTTTCTTACTTTCAAAAAGATTGAAAGGGAAGTTTAATTTATATTTACACAATGTATGATTGTCACGTTCATATCTATATTAATAATTTGAAACTTATTAATTTTTAGTAATTGATTTTATCTTACTACATTTTTACACAGTGCATGATTATCATGTTCATATTTAATAATTAAAACATTCCACTCCAACAAGAATCAAACCTATAACGGAAATCCTTGTTACTTCTAGACACAATATCTTTTTATATTCATTTTCTAAAGGTAAAGGGGAGGTATTATTACGTTTTCGTATCACGTACAAGTTTTCGATTAAAACTGTTTATTGTAGAAAATAACGAAACGGTCCCAAGAAGGGTGCTACAAAAACGTAACTGTAAGAACTTTTCGTTTCAACAGAATCGGCCGAATTTCCCATCTAGATATGTTTCCCGAAGGAAATTGATAAAGTTTTCTCCTACCTAAGGAATTATTGAAGTTTTCGTTCACAACAAAATTCAATAAGTGACTGTTGCTGATTGGGGGAAGACGGAGGTGCTTTCGACTGGCGTTTTAAGGTAAATATATGAAAAAGTTAAAGATATAAGATGTTCAATGCGAATACTTTAAAAGACGAATATGTTTTTGAAAATATGAATAGGTGTTTATTGTATATCTATACTAATATTATAAAGAGGAAAGATTTGATTGTTCGTTTGTTTGTTTGCATCGAATAGGCTCCGAAACTACTGGACTGATTTAGAAAATTCTTTCACCGTTAGAAAGCGGGTACCACGAGGGTGAAACCGCGAGGATCCGCTAGTGAAACATACGAAGTTGAAAATATTATAATAAATTATTTAAACTTTTTACATTCTCCATGCAATTTTTATTATTGAAAATGAAGTATTAGACATAATTGCTCCGTCTCACAACTCGGAGCTGGTCAAAAGCAAAGTCAGACTTAAAAACTCTTTATTCAAATAGATTTAAAAAATGTATAATTTTGAATCGTCCAATATTTCTTTTCCACTTGTTAAGGACATCATTCAGCTGACAAGAAAAACGAGCGAAAAAAACTCATCATTGTTATGTACGTAAGTACATAGTAGGAATAAAAAAATATATTGTGAACTTTGTAGCGATTTGAACTACTTACTCGTCGAACTCAATCTAAAAAAACAGAATTAGGATTATGATGTTGATAGACTCTGTATCTAAACTAATCATATTTATATTGAATAGACGATAATCCATGAATTTATTATTAGTGCAGATTAATCAAGTAGGGCAGAAGCCCCGGTTTTGGCCACTGTACCGGTTTTGGCTACTTTTTGCTTTAAACATTTTCTAAATAACTTTTCGTCATTTTTGCCAAGGCTGTTAAAATTATGTATTTTAAGGTAGGTTATAGTAAAAGTCGTTAGAATTCCTTATGTCATTGTTTCTTACAGTTAAATTGTTGTTTTGCAATTGATTGGTTTCTTTCTCGCTAGGTATACTTACAAAATATTGACTACCAATAAGTGGCCAAAACGATGTGCATATACAAAAATTAATTATACTTTCTTAAATTTGAAAAAGGGAACCTTTAAAGTATCAAGATAAATCTATATAATTATATAAAATTCAAAGTCCTGACTGACTGACTGAGATATCAACGCACAGCCCAAACCGCTGAACCTAGAGACTTCAAATTTTGCAGATAGATACGTTATACAGTGTAGACATCCACTAAGAAAGGATTTTTGGAAATTCCACCCTTAAGGGGGTGAAATAGGGGATAAATATTTGTATGAAAGTCCGTCAGTTTTTAAGTTAGGATCTTCAAATTTTGTATGTAGGCTGGCAATTGAAAATTAATATTTACCTGTGTCAGCGTTTTTGACAATTCCACCCCCGAAGGGGTGAAAAGGGGGATGAAATGTTGTATCTAGATAGTTCTTCATTTAATTTATTATTTAGGCTTATGGTCGGAAAGTAAAACAAATAAGCAAACACATATTTCGTATTTTTCGAAAATCAACCCCTTAGAGGTTAAATGGGATAAATAAACCTAAAAATCGATATGGATTTCGTTATTGAGGTTTTATGGGATGACGATTGCAAAAATGGCATTTGTTTTGATGTTTAACACCCCGAACATGATTCAATCCCTAAAAGGTTGAAATAGGGGTGAAGTTTTGAATGAAAAATAAGGGGTTAAATAGACATTTCAACTGAAACTTTGTAGGCTTACTTCTTAAAACAAATAGGCAACCCATTTCGTAATTTTCCCAAAATCAAATCCAGGGGGTAAAATAGGGGATGAATATGTGTATGAAAGTCCGTCAGTTTTGAAGTAAGGATCTTCAAATTTTGTATTTAGGCAGGCAATTGAAAATTAATATTTTCCTGTGTCAGCATTTTTAACAATTCCACCCCCGAAGGGGTGAAAAGGGGGATGAAATGTTGTATCTGGAAAGTCCTTCATTTAATTTATTATTTAGGCTTATGGTCGGAAAGTAAAACAAATAAGCAAACACATATTTCGTTTTTTTTGGAAAATCAACTCCTTAGAGGTTAAATGGGATAAATAAACCTAAAAATCGATATGGATGTCGTTATTGAGGTTTTATGGGATGATGATTGCAAAAATGGCATTTATTTGGATGTTTAACACGCTGAACATGATTCAACCCCTAAAAGATTGAAATAGGGGTGAAATTTTGAATGAAAAATCAGGGGTAAGATAGACATTTCAACTTGAAACTTTGTAGGCTTACTTTTTTAAACAAATAGGTAACCCATTTCGTAGTTTTGCGAAAATCAAACCCAGGGGGTAAATAGGGTATAGAAACCTAAATCATCTTAAGTACCCTAAAAGTTCTTGGTACCTCACAAGTTCTTGGTACCTAAGCTACTCAGAACTAACTTTTTGATTGTGAAACAGACACTTATTATTTACTAGCTTCCGCCCGCGACTTCGTCCGCGTGGACATTCGAGAAAATACTCAAGGGACCAATAACCAGGATAAAAAGTTTTCTATGTTTTAATTTCATAAAAATCCGATCAGCCGTTTTTACGTGATTAGGCGAGTCCTCCCTCACCAAGTGAGCAGCCTCGTGCGAGGCCCGCCGCACGTGGCAAACGTTCTGCCTCGTAACTAGTGACTACAAAGCGGTCTCCTGCCCTATATATTAAATTCGATTTTATTTTTGTAGTATTTAGAGAAAAGCAACTTACCTTTCCTACTAATCATTCCAGCCAGCCCTACCCCGCATTATGCCGCGACACGCAGCCCTATGAATAAATGTATCAGTGCACTATTTATTGTTATAAACACGTTTATTCGATGTGCACACTACCCTTCTTCCCTCTCGCTTCAAGGCCCTTACCACGAGTTGTAAAAGAATGTTAACGTTATATTGTCATTTCCTATCTCATTTCTAATTTATAATATTATCCACTAGAGGATAATATTATATCTATCTTTATTTAGTTGTAAGTATATACTTTTCTTAATCCGTTTATATGCACCTATTCCCACTATTACCCTATTTATTTGTTTCCTTTCACCCAAGGTTGCCTGGAAGAAATTGCTGTCTAGCAATAGGGCCGCCTATTGTGTGTGTCTTTCTTGTCGTTTTACTGTAGCTGTTTGCTTTTTACTGTGTGTAATAAAGTTTATTTTATTAATATATATTTTATTTATTGTAAGAGAGAAGGCGCTATACGCGCTATAGCTCCGTCCTTTAATAAACATTTCTTGATATTTCCATGGCTGCTGGCTGATGGTAGGATACCAGTTCGTAACGTATTCATACGAAATACAATATGTATATTATGGAAGTATGAAATGTTCACGTTTTATCGCTTTTTCGGCAGTTGGATCGAGATTTTGCCGAGAATATTTACTGTGTTATTGTAATAAAATAATATACACCGCAAACCCAGATAAGCTTTACAAAAGGTTTATTTAGTTATTTAGAGTTTGGTTTTTCGTTGCATTCAAAATATGAAAGGGCTGAATAAAGCTAACTGTGCTTATTTTTAACGATAGGGTCCTATCGTTAAAATTAGACAGATAGTTTGAAATTTTTCATTGATCAGTTACATAATATATATTATTTTGGTTAGGGTTTTTATTGTTCAAATTCCGATAAATTTTTCGTATATAAGTTTAGTTTTTCGAATGAAAAAATGTATGGAATTGTTATAAGTATAACTGATTTACTTATTTCAAACATTCCAACATACGAAGAGTTTGGCTCTACTTAAGCAAAAAAATAAAGTAAAAACTCAAAGTCGTAAACCATATACTTACTGCTCATAAAATTGCTTAATTAAAACGACTGTGGAGCATAATATTAGCTAAGTGTTTTGCTAATTTCGCCATCAGTCCTTAATTTAGCAAAACGAACGTTCTCATATCAAAAGAGCTAAGTTAAAACTAGACGCAGGCACTTAAGCAAGTCCTCGCTGAGATGTGGGTTAAGTTATATGATAGAAGCGATATGTAGTTTTAGAAATTCAAATAGTTACTTCAAATATGTGTTTGGTTTTTGGTTTCATTTTGACTATGACTACGGATCTAATTTTGGTAAATACTGGCAAATGTTTATAATGGTATTTGATTGAATCAGGCGTCACTTGGCGGAAGTCCCTAACCATTGTGAAAAATAAATATATGTAGCTTTCTTCCGCAAGAAAGCTACATAAATTTATTTTTTACAATGTTTATAATGGGTTTTCCTAAAATTCGTTATAAACATTTATAAGATTCCACCTTCTATCTTAAAAATAAATTTGTGAGAGGTTGAAGTCAGGCGTAATTATACTTAAAAGTAATGACACTAGTTTTGTAAAGCCCAGTGTAATCAACCATATCAAAATTAGACGTCGAAGTATAAAAAACAAAAGATAAATTTTACTTAAGTATAAAATGAACATAGCCTTAGTTACCGATTATTTAATAAATCGTTTCTTATCATTACAAATCAAGTTGACAAAGGGCGGGAAATAACTTATTCATTTTAAAACCATATACGAAGTTCTGATAGTATTTTCCCGTTTTTACACTACCATACTTATAGACAACTAGTATCCGACGCCAGTCGCGTAGTCGAGTCACCAAGACGTATTCAAAATTCAAAACCATTTATTCATTTTAGGCTGATACAGAACTTGTGAATGTCAAAGAAGCTACGCCATCGGTTCGCAAACCCTACGGCGGGAGGCCTTGTAATTATAACGAAAAGAACCGGCTATTATATTATCTATCTATCTATCTATATATACGTTTGTAGAGTAACTCAGACACTACGCAACCGGTATCTGACCTGACACTCTATACAAATGACAGGTTTCAGCGACTGGCATAGGATAGGTACTTAGATATTAATAGTTTTTTAATTTAAGAATGAGCTTAAGCGAAAGCCACACTGCCAGCTGGCAAGCGTGCTAACGAGCTGAGCGATGTGATGTTTCACCTCTCACCTCACGCTTCAGAATACCAGCGTTGCGACAGTTTTCCTTTTTTTTTTTACCTAGCTAGACTTAATACTGAGGTACCTAACTGGAGTTTTCACCCTGGATAAAAAAGTGTGCCCAGCAAATTTGACATTTAGTATGTAGTGGCTGTCAGTTGTCTCATATGACCATACGTATTTTTTCAAAGTGTAGGTGAGACGGAAGACAGCCACAGTGTAATTTGTGGTCACAAAAAAGTGTTAGTACTGCACTCTCCAGTTAACTCAGTATGTAGTCTAGCTCCATGATGGTGACCTAGTTGGCTGTACACTTGTGCCTTGTATATATATATATAAATATTTATCTTTCTTTCTCTTTCCATATTATTTTGTTCATACCGCAAGCAGCGTCGCTCTCTCTCTTTCAGGGCGTTTACACATTATGCCGCAGCGGCAGCGTCTTTGCGTTTTTTCTTTAGATAGACTCGCCGGCCGCCGCCGCCGCGGTGTCATGTATAAGTCGTGGGCCACACTGGAGCGACCGCGGGGCGCGGAGGCGACCTGCGGATCCGCAGGACGCGCGAACACGTACTATTCCCTCCGCCGGCTGGTCGCGCCAACCGCCGGACGCGCCAGTGTGGCGTCCCCTCCCCTCCCGTCCGTCTCAATATATTTGTTTTTCCCGCTCAACGCGGACGCAAGCGCGCCGCTCCAGTGTGGCCCACGACTATGGCATCTATGGCTCCAAGCAAATCCAAAGGGGACTTATGCAGCGGTGCCGTGGCGGCGACGGTACTGCTGCCGCTGCGGCATAATGTGTAAACGCTCTAAGTATCTCTCGCAGTATGAAAAGAGGTGAAACGTCACATCGCTCATCTCGGTAACTCGCTCGCCAGCTAGCAGTGTAGCTTACGTTTTAAAGTTATTGACTAAGTTCAACTTGCAGCATATTTCCTAAATCTTGATTGAACTAAAACTAGATTAGACAGTCAATAAAACATTAATAAAAAATCTAAGCCTCACCTAGTTTAGTTTCTAACACCTAATTCCGCTTCAATCCCATAGCTAGGGCCCAGTTTGCTGTACTTAACAATGTTTAGATAGACGTCGCAACCGTTAAATGTAAGGTAAACATGTTGTCCCTCGGAAATAACACGTCGGAACGAGGTTAAATAACTTGTGCATACTATATGAGCAACATAGTTAAACCAAGGAGGTTGCGCGGATTTTTCTTTTAAAAGAAAATAGTATTTTTTTTGTTTTTGGCTATTGGCAAAAAGAAAGGCTGTAAGCTAGTTATTGGCAGTTATTATTGTACTAAGTTTAAAAATAAAATCAAAAGCAAAACGTTGAAACTTAATTACAAATACTTTAATTAACTTAAAAATGATTTTTTAGTAATTGGCGGAATCAACAGGAAACAAAGTTACAATATTCAGTAATCTAAAGTACATCATTTGTAGATTTATTAGAATTTCGTTCTAAAAACTTTCACTACTAGGTTTGTCGTTCAGATTTCCAATAAATCACTATCACTACATAGTATAAAACAAAGTCGCTTTCTCTTTCCCTATGTCCCTTTGTATGCTTAAATCTTTGAAACTACGCAACGGATTTTGATGCGTTTTTTTTTAATAGATAGAGTGATTCAAGAGGAAGGTTTATATGTACTTTTTATCCCGATATTCCCACGGGAACGGGAACCACGCGGGTGAAACCGCGGGCGGCCGCTAGTAAATATATATAAAATTATTATTCAATTAGACATAAATATGTACTTATGAGTCGTCAACATTTTCCTATTTTCAAGACTTTTTAGCTGACAAGAATTATCCGATTTGCCATATTATTAAAGCAAAAGAATAACATTTGCAAAGACCCTACAGCTTGTTAACATGATATATATTTATTATTATTTCGTACCATTATATTTTGTCACGAGGCCTTTTTTCTACAATTCTCATAAACAAATTAATTTCGCACGCACGTCGCATGAATCCGTAATGGCGGCCAAAAATGAGGAACGTTATATGAACATAAAAACGGGCGTGCCTCTGTACCCATACGGTGGCGGAATATGAAATTATTAAACTCACATTTACACCCAAAAAACAACAATATCAACCTTATCAGGAAAGCTTTAGAGTCGAAGTCAAATGCAAGCTAGAGTTTGAAACCCACCCCGATTGTGCGTTCAAACTTTGTGTTGCCAGGTTAAAATCGGTAATTTAAATGATGAATTAATAAAACATAGATATGGAAATCTGGGAATATAAAAATAATGGAATATATAATAGGCTTGAAAAAGTTTTCATATGGGTACTTTTGCAGTTATAAATACTGAATCGCCCGTATTGCCGTAGAACCGTAGCACGTAGTACCTATCTACGGCGTAGCATATAAAATATGTTGTTTTTATATCGGTAGCTCCGCTTGGAAAGGGTATTAGTCTGATTTTTTTATTGACTTAAAATATTAATTGAATTATTAGCAAGACATAGGTATTTATTTTCAAATACCTTGCATATTTTCAGCGATATAAAACATCAAACTTATTTTCTAATTAAACAGGGAAAGCACTACAAGCCAGTGACGTCACATGCTGGTAGCGCCATACTCTCGCCATAGAAGATTTCGTTTTAGAAAAAGATAGCTAGAGTCACAATTAAGTAGCTCATAATTCGCTTGTTATAATACAAATTGAATTTCTTTTTTCACATTTGTTATTCAGTCATGTTATACCTACTTCTGAATTGTCATAATTAAAAATCTACATTTCAACAACAGTCAAACACCCTATTGTAAGTTAAGGGTATTTATTATTTTAAATTAATTTTATGCATTCACAATGTATTTGTTTTAATATAGGGCAGAGGTACCATTTGTGGCCACTTTAAGGATTTTTTGACTTTTAAGCACTAAGTACTAAATGGTCTTAGGTATTTAAGACACAAATTATATCTTAAAATAAAGATAATTTATCTAGCTTTAGAGGTACATTTTTCAAATTTATAAAAGTAAAATAGTTTTTTTTATATTACACATAATGTGTGAGAGGTGCCAAATGTACCGGTTTTGGCCACTTACTGATAGTTAAACTTTTGTAAGTATTGCGAAAAATCAAAACCAAACCCAGGTAAAATCAATATATTCTAATGAGCTAGAAACCAGTCAATTGCAAAACAACAATTTAATTGTAAAAAACAAAGGTTTATAAAGTATTGCATCCAAAACAAATTTCTTAAAATTTTCATACAAAACATTTTTTCAAACAGAAAATGGAATTTATATAAAAAAATCTTATGACATACGGAATTCTAACGATTGTTATTATTACCTTAAAATACCTTATTTTAATTGCCTTTATCAAAAATTGCTAGAAGTTGTTTAGAAAACTTTTAGAGCAAAAAGTGGCCAAAACCGGTACAGTGGCCAAAACCGGTACGCCTGCCCTACTTATAGGAAAAATCGTAATAGGAAATACCACACAGCCATAGTAGTTACAGTAACCATAGTAAATTTTCTGACGAGATTCGAACCCGCATCGCAGGAAATCCGATTATATACTTAAATCAATTAAACTTTCCTTAGCTTCGGTAGCAGATCTGTTTTAAAGACCGATGTATGACTTGAAAAAATTTTCACCCTATATATTTTTGAATTAATTTCGACCTAATGCTTGAATATAACACAATGTTAAATAAAAAATACTTTGAAAAGCATTTAATTTTACCAATGATACACTTACAGGGTTTTTTCTAGGATATAGAAATAAATCGGTTTTGCATACAAATCTTCGAACAGCTGATAGAGTTTTGTATGAAAAGTAATTTTATTTCGTCTTTTTCGGAAATTCGTAGATAAAAGTTAAGTTGGTGATCTACTCCTGCGAGGTTGTTGGTAAACCCTGTATAATTCCGACAAAGCTAAATATGTAATGTATGTATGTAATGTAAATGTTTCCACTGATGTTAAGGACACAGCAAATAGTTTAAAGTGTATATCCAGTGGAGATGCTGGCAGCATTCCAGCTAAAGGTGATATACCCCGGATGTCGCGAGATACCATTTACACTTACATTTAACAATAGTTCGGTTAAGTAGGTGTTTCTTATAATGAGAGAAGATATAAATTTACCTGGAAGTCATTGAACAGACTTCGGACCCAGGTGGGCCGATGTAAGCATAATCTTTGCCGGTGGGGCTATTCCACCAACGAAGGATGTGAATGTGGTGCTTCCTCTCAAACCATGGCACATCTAATGTCCTGCCCCGCGTGCCCTTCATCTTGCACGCGCGAAGACCTATATAACGCCACTGAGAACGCAGTACGTGTGGCGCAGTATTGGGCTGAACGGATTTGAAGCCAAGTTGATCGACACGCTAAGAAGATATAAATTATAAATGAATAAAACCCTCTACGGGGTTATTTGTGAGGCTAGTGGTTTTTTATGTTATAATTTATTTATAACATTGTTGAAAACTGAAAAATATAATTATCATGAATATTGGACAATTTTAGTGCCTGTTTGTTTTCTTCTTTTTTTCAATTCGCACAGAATCGTATATCTAATAAAATTTGTGTGTCATATTTATTATTTATCTGAAGGTATTTTTTCTTTATATACCTATATAATGGGTTTTTCATGACCGGCTACGCAGACAAATTGTTAGTGTGGCTTTTCTTAACATATTAATTTATGTATGTGAAAATAGTCCTTGTTCTAATTTACGCAAAGGCTAAACTAGAGTGTGCACCAGATAGGTCTGCGCGCGGTCAAAATCGAATACTAATCTTATCCATAAGCTAAGAACAAAAAAATGTACTGTAACTAACGCCAAAACGCCCCAGTCACGCGCAGAGTTATCAGACACGCACTCTTTAGTATTCATTCCATTACCCTTTTTTTCAAAGAGAATATTTGAGAAAGACATTCAAAAGTGGCAACTGAAACAAGTCTTACTAAGACACTTCTTCAAGAACCCGACTAACAATGAAGTTACTTTCTGGAGAACTCTCTAGCGGATAACTTGAAAACTTTTCAACTTAGGGGCAGATACAATATGTTATGTTTGGCACTCTAGATTCACATATATTTTATGAAATACTTTGCACAGATGAAAAGAGAAGGATCATTTTTTTCATAAATATGTGCTGCAAATGTTGCAGCTATAAAAAAAGACTGAAAAAATCAGCTGTTCCATACAAAAATTCAAGATTATTTAATCAAAATGAATGGTTTAGCTGTTTTTTTTTCGCAATTAAAGTGTAGATCCCATAATAAAAGTTGTTTGTCTTCATGGGTTGAATAATCCCTAAAATTATTCCGGGTGATAAAAAAATCCCGTGTATGTCAAGAAATATAACAGTCAATTGCCTCTTAAAATTAACGACTAACGAAGAATTTGCATAGAGGATTTCTTTAGTTACTCATCAGCTTGTTCTTGTTTGAGGTTCAATTTATGTTCATACAATGACTAGCCTTCCGCTCGCAGCTTCGCCCGCGTGGACAACACGAGGTTATCCCGCGGGAACGTGAGATTATTTTCCGGGATAAAAAGAAGCCTAGGAATGTCATTTTCCAGCTCCGAAACTATCACCATACCAAAAATCACGTCGACCCGTTGCTCCTTTTGAACGTAAAAGACGAACAAACAAACAAACAAGCAAACACTTTCACAATGTATTATAATATTAGTATGGATTTTAAACAAACAAATTTTTGTTTGAATATTTTGTTTGAATAAATCTGTTTTGGCCCAATTGTGTGTATAGTCCTATACACATAATCTAAACCGATATGGTGGAGGTGCCACCCGTAATACAAAATTACCAAAAGGCCAATTCTCAGCTGTAAGAAAAGTTTTTTAGTTCCAAATTTGACCACGGGTCAAATAAGTTAGTGGCACAATAACATGTCGTTTTGATCAAACACGCTAAATTTCGCTATGCGATCTCAAAGACAATGCTCAGCCCGATACAAAACGATAAGAAACTACACGACTGTTCATTCCCACTAAGAAGTCTATACCGTATTCAGGCCGATGACCCAGTCCTAATCCGGCCTACAATCATTGAGCTACGCAAATAATAGGGCGAGGAAGGCCCCCAGAAAGGCCTTTCCATCACAACTACCTTTCGTTATTCAAAGGGTCGGCCTATCTCCCGAGTGTATTGGGCCCAATTCCGACAACTTTCGAACCACCTGCCATCTCATTCGACCTTAATCCTCATACATATAAATTTGAAATAGATTTGTTGTGTTATTTATTTATCGTAGTTTTGTTAACAAGTTTTTCTCTTTGAACACGAAGATAATATTGTGTTATTGGATGGAACAGAAGTTAACACTTTAAAAGTTACTTGTTCAGAGATGTCTCATTTTTCATTTACAAAAATATTGTTTTGGTAAAGTTATAGTTATAGCCTTGCAGTGATTAGTACCTAGTTTTTTTCTGACATTGCAACGATTAATTATCCTTTTCATTGGTCAGCCATGGGATAAGTAATCTTATTAATATTTTCTTAATCTACTCGCTGCTTTGGAGTCCAAACGATGATTCGGACAGCTACATTGTACTTTGTACGTATTAATGTATCATTCCGTTGTTACTAGAATACCTTCTTCAAATAATGTCTTCAAAAATAAACTGAACTTGGGAGGCACTTTTAACCGTCTCTGTGGTCTAGTGGTTCACACCACTGATTTCAGACCCAGAAGTCTCGGGTTCGATTCCCAGTGGGGGGTACATGTTGCATTCGATTTGGTTGGTGGTAGGACTTGTTCTTAGTCCGCCTGGCTAGCTGCCACAATCTTATTTAAGTCTGACGCCATATCAATGATGTTTTTAGCATTGATGTGTTCCGGTAGTTAGAGATAATATAGCCAGTTCCTCAGTGATTGAGGATTCCAGGAGTGCTCTTCCACCTTCAGCCTTATCATCACTTACCATCAGGCTAAGTGCTACCCTCTTGTGGATAAAAAAATTCAGTTCGTCTGTGGAAGTATGTTCGTCTTCCTGAGAGTATCTGTAAAGCTCAGACGCTGAAACCTTTTGGCGATCAAGTTAGTAGAAGATATTGAAAATGAAATATAATTTGAAGTGTTAGTAGAAGATATTTCCTATCTTTTAAACTATGTAGATAAAGACCGATCGAGAAGTTTGACGAGCGATTTGGCGCAGGGGTAGGCTATCCACCTTCTGCGCCAGTGGTCTCGGGTTCGATTCCCTAGCTAGCTACGAGTTCAGTTTCAGCCAAAAAACGAATGAATGGATTATTAAGATATTCGTGACCTACAGACAATAAATTACTAACGCAAAATGTGCTATTATTAATGCAAAATGTGCTAACTTACGTATCAAAACTGGATGACCTCCGTGGCTGGCTTGCGTAGGCACTGGATTTCAAACTGCTACTATCTCGAAGTTCCGGGTTCTGTTCCCGGTCGGGTAAATGTAGAAAACGAACTTTTCTATAATTTTCTTGTGACTGGGTGTATGTGGTAATACCAGTCGTTGTTTCCAATTGCCATAACATAGGTGCATATGCTACTTAATTTTGGATTGGAGCAAAAATTAGATTGTAAGTATGTACTTATAAAAATTATGTAGATAAAGATAGGAAATTATCTTCTAACAGAGGTTCTCAAACTTATTTTGTCTACTGCCCACTTTGAAAATAAATATTTTTTTAGCAACCCCCATTTTTTTATACCTACCTAAAATCACTATAGCTTCAAATGTTTTTTTTCTGGGTCTTTTGCTGCCCCCCTTTAGGCATGCAGCGCCCACAAGGGGGCGTTATCACTTACTTTGGGAAAGACTGAGTTCTAACTTGATCGCCAAAGGGTTTCAGAGTCTGAGCCTTACAGATACTCTAAGACAGACGAACTGCATGAATAGTGAAAAAGTAAGAAAAACAGTCATGGGAGTGACGTGGGATTTCATATCAAGGTTAAAGGGATAATAAAAAAAAACCAATCGCAGTCCATAAAGAGACGTCGCAGGACGCCGCCAGTTGATAATATTATTCGCGTATTTGGTAAATAATACTTTGATGGAGGTCGCCGCTTCGCAAAACTCAATTTCTGTTTTAATTAACTGTCAGTAAACCGGTGCATCGAAGGAATCAAGTGTTACATTTTATTATAAAGTGAATTGGAAAATAAGGTAAAAACTTTGTATTTAATAGCAAAAAGTAAGTACGCGGCGGTTGGTAATAGTTTGTATTTAAATCTTGCCGGCTCTTCTCGCAAGGTCTCCCGCCGTAGGATTTGCGAACCGATGGCGTACCTAGCTTCTTTGACGTTCAATCCAATCAATCAATCAATCAAATCATTAGTTCACAAGTGTTGTAACCTCAACCTAAATTGAATAAAAAAAAAACTATTTGATAATCTTGTTGGAAATATATAAATATCCTGTATAATCTTCTGTTAGTCTTTAAAGTTCTCGAAACCTACTCACTGGAAATTAAAAATATGTTAACGTTCCTTAGTTACTAAAGAAACAGTGAAAGTGTGATCAAATTCACATAGTGATTCCTTACATTATGAATAAGTGAAGAAAATCATAAAAATAAACTCATTGGGTCAATTTCTATATAAATGAAAATTTGTTACAAAACATTTAGATTATATTATCCCGATCTTAAAACTCAATTTGTATTTTAATTTGCTGTCAGTAATATTATTGCCAGTACACTGAAACGATCGGGTGTTTCTTTTTATGTTAATGGCAACACTGACCTGATATTTACGCCCCATTTTCTTTCTTCAGTTGAGTTGCTTTGAAAGTTTCTAATGGAATTATTTCATTGAACTGCCTGGGGGTTATGTCTAAATACATTTCGTATTTCTCGGCGTTATTTCATAAATGTTAGGAGAATTACCTTGAATTTTCAAGAAACTCAAAAGAAAGTTAGCTATTTAATTATGATTCCTTAAATTGTTTTTTGCAAAGATAAATTGTAAACTGGTAAATTTTTGTGATGTTCAAAACAGAAAAGTAAAAATTACTATGGTAAAATAAAATAAAGAATATAAAATCTGTATCTTTAAAAGTCTGTGTAGAGTTTAATATGCCAAAGGTTGCTGTTTCAAGTAGTACTGTCTGAGGCAGTTGGGGTAATTTTATTTGCATACATGCAGCATTCAGGGTGAAAAAATTTATGGACCCTAGATGGATACTGCCTTAAATCTTTTAGTTAGCTCATTTTACTGAAAGGCAATGCATTCAAAGAAAATATTTTTTCCTTTTTTTACCCACAACGGGGTAGCACTTGGCCTTCATCACACCTGATGTTAAGTGGTAATAAGGCTGAATGCGGCAGCGCACTACTCCCGGAATCCTCAATCACTGAGGAACTGGCTATCTTAATCTCTAACTGCCGGAACGCAATAATGCTGAAAACAACGTTGTTATGGCGTCAGATATAGATAAGACGATGGTAGCTAGCCAGGCGGACTAAGAACAAGTCCTGCCACCAACCAAACTGAATACAATACAATATGTACATACCCCCACTGGGAATCGAACCCGGGACCTCTTGGTCTGAAATCGGTGGTGTGAACCACTAGACCACAGAGGAGGTTGAACTTAAAATGAGCTAACTAAAGTGTTTAAGACAGTTTTCCTTCAGGGCCCATAATTTCAACCCAGTATATGACTCGAGCTCAATACTAAAAGGCAATGCATTCTAAGAAAAGAATGTATCCTTTCATTAAAATCAGCTAACTAAAGTGGTTAAGACAGTTTTCCTCCAAGGCCCATAATTTCACTCTGTATATTGCATAATAAAATAACATGCAGTACCTATAAAAATATGTCAAAAATAGCAGTGTCAATACAAAAAACGTGATCATATTGTCATTTCTATGTAATAAAGTGTTATCAACTGTTTCCGCTATTCTGAGAATTCCAGAAAACTCGACATTAATTCCTTCCAAAGTAACGGCGTATCATAAACGAGCTCCTCAAATCATTGGCCCTCAAATGAATAAATTGGATGGTAAAGGAAGGTCGCTTGTCAACTTATATTTGTGAAGTTAATTGAAAACCCAATTGTGAAGGGCAGGGCCGGCTGCAGAGTAGCCTGGGGCTCCATCGTCTTCAGCCATTTAATGTCCCCGCTGCAGGGGCACTAAACTTCCTTATGGATGGATAAGGAGAATGGGCCAAGACCCACCACGCGGGCCCAATACTCGTATTGGGCCCGCGTGGTGGCTGGTGGTGTTGGTCTTGGTGAGTATTAACGACTGCAAATGCTGCCGGGACGTGCCTTAACGTGCCTTCCGAAGCACGTAGAAGCTCGAGATGAAAAGTTCTTGGTCGCCCATCTCGTGACCGACCATTGCGAAAGTTGCTAAACCTCAACGATCGCAGGCCAACCGCAGTAACCACAGCGCCACGGGCTCCTCCATGAACTTAGATAATAGAATGTATTTATGAAAGTGTAATATTTTAATCAAAACAATACTTTGAAGATAACTTAATCGTCCAAAAACACTCTTCCTTTTCATTCACTTGAAGGTCGGTGGCTCAGCAGTGATACTGATAATATAAAAAAATACGGTTCCTACAAATAATCCAATTTCAAATCATTAGTATTGGCTGAAATAAATAAAAACAATAAATAAAAATGGGTAATGCTTTAATTGCAAGCATATATTTAGAAATGCAACAGGAAAGGCCTATGTCCAGCTGTGGACAATAAATAGGCTGTTAATAATGACGATTCCGAATAATATAATAAAAGTTGAACTGCCCCAATTTCAGAAAACTTTCACAACAAGCAAAAGAATTTTCAAAACAAACCTTGCACTCTGAAATGTCAACGCAGCCGTGCCATTCTCATTACTGTCGCGAGACACTCGTCGATGTGTATACAATAAATGCAAATGAAAAACTCTAGTTATGGTATCATAACTAGAGTTTTTCATTTGCATTTATTTTCACGTGGGCCCAGGGCCCTCACCCCGGCCCTGGGCGCCGGGTCAGTCCGGCCCGGCGGCCCGGAACGAGCCGATTGTTTGTCGACTGTTATAGAATTACTTTGGTCATCATTTAGTTTCAGCGACGAAATGTTTGAGGATTTGTTGGCAGAAGCATTTAGAAGTTGGCACGCAGATTCGTTCGGATCTCTCTCTTGTTTGTTTTTTGTGATACCGGTTGACAAGTTGACGTGGTTCTCTGGATATAATAACTTGGATTTGGAGCAGGGAGTTGTTCGAGTATTATAATTTAAATTTAGAGTAAAACTTCTGTTAATGATGTTGGAATCTTTTCTGAAAATAAAATAATTACTTACTTACTTCGCTGGCTCAGCGACCCGAAGTGGATCTTAGCCTTCGACAACAAATTGCGCCATTCTTTTCTGTTTTGTGCCAGGTTGGACCAGTTGGGCACGTCAAGCTCTTCCAGATCTTTGGCGACTTCGTCTTTCCAGCGATACCTCGGGCGACCCACCGGGCGACACGTCCAGTTGGTAAAATAAAAACTTTATTATTGATTTGCTTAGGGGCATATTACACTATCATTTATCGGATCATTTATTGGATCATAGATCTATGACTCAATGATATTGGATAATGTAATATAGACATATGATTCATTTTTCGACTCATTATAATAGTCAATTATATTGGATCAAATATATTATGATCATTTAAATGATCAGAGATACTTGATAATGTAATATCCCCCTTTGTTATGTAGGATATATAAAACTGCTCTCACTGGCTTAACTGGATAATGAACCACAGTCTACATGTCAAGTATAAAATATGATTTATGAATGTAAAGTGCTACAAAGTTAAAGAAAACTCTTTTTTTTTCACAACGGGGTAGCACGAAGCTTTCATAGCACCTGGTGATAAGGCTGAAGGTGAAAGCGCACTACTCCCGGAATCCTCAATCACTGAGGAACTGGCTATCTTATCTCTAACTGCCGGAACACAATAATGCTGAAAACATCATTGTTATGGCGTCTGACTTAGATAAGATGGTGGTAGCTAGCCAGGCGAACTAATTAAGAACAAAACCGAATACAGTATGTACCCCCACTGAGAATAGAACCCGGGACCTCTGGGTCTGAAATCGGTGGTGCGGACCACTAGACCACAGAGGCGGTTGCGGACCTAATCCAAAAAGGCTGTCATAATCTGTTTATCAAAGTAAAAAGCTATAGAATCATCCTCACCTTAAGTGTTTTAAGTTCACAAGCTGCCCGATCAGCCTCACCAGAACATTACCCGCGATAACTACGAACAGGTACTTAAAGCGTCGCATCGGTGCTTGCTCACGCATTTTCTCTACGGCCTATTTAAATCTGTTTCTCGCGAATCTACCGCCAAAATTTATCTACAGCCACCACACTCCACCGACTTGATTCGGAATTATCGTCGTTAGGAGTTACGCGCTTTCCGCACGAACGATCTCCAACTGCGATTTAAGATTTATAACTGCAAACGAGAAACTGCCCGTGAAAAACAAAAGCGGGTGGGACCAACACCCTTAATACAAACGGTATAGAAGCGAATTTTCTTTGCAACAATATTTAGGGAGGTGTACAGCTACATTTGTCACGCTCCCCTAAAGGTAAGAACTTCCTGAATAGGTTTTTTCTGTCGTCGCTTGTAGGTCTGATTTCCCTTAAACTGTCACTGTTATGCATATAACGGCATCGTAAATATTGTGAATGTGGCCCAAATAAATTGCGTAGAGATTTTTTTGTTTGCGCCGTATCATGTGGTTTTGCCTTCTCTGAAAGGGCACAGACGGTTTGTTTCTGCTGCTGGCGTAAGTGGGTAAGTGGGTCTGTGTGTAAAATGAACTTACTTATTTTCGAACTTCTTGGTTTGGAAGTATTTGCGCGTAGAAGTCGGGAAGGGAGAGTGTTGAACTATTTTGCTTGGATTGTTTACGGTGCCCAACTATGAGTAAAGTGACTAGAGAAACGCTGTACCACTATTTGTCTTCCAACCATGTTTTTAGTTCTCAGATCTCGATGGTGCAGGAGCTAAGCGCGACACAGTTATGACAACGATCAAGCGACAAACCACAGGAGTAAATAAAAACTAATACCGGGTGCGTACCATCAACTATAAGAAAGCGATTCAAAACTGGTGCGTTCCAGAATAGGTTCCTAAAATAAATTGCTTTATTTCGCACCATGACCTTCTAAAAACTGGATCGCAAATGAATTGCTGAAGTGAAGGAACGAACGATTTGTGTCCTTATTTCTTCTACCCGTCTCTTTCACTCGATTCTGTCATGCCCGGGGAGTGAGAGGGACGGGTACAACCTGCAGGTGTCATGTTAGCTCGACCGAGTTATAAGTCAAATAAGAGTTCATGACAGCTTAGCGGCTGTGAAATGTCGCTGAATCGCTTGTCAATGACGCACGAAGCAGGGGCTTAACCGCCCAAGCACCGCCGGCTTGAAGCCGATTACGACGCATCGTGCCATCCTTGTCATGCCATACCAAATGTGTTAGGACATGACAAGGATGGCACGATGGGTCGTAATCGTAATCAAGCCAAGTGTACGGCCAGAGTGCTCGCTCTGATTGAGCGTCGAGCGGGGCGGGGCGGGCAGCGTTCATCATTTGATTGCCGACGCTCCGGCCGCTACTCAGGACACCACTTTGCGTTAGCATTTGTTTAACATGAACGCTGCCCGCCCCGCCCGCCTGACGCTCAACAAGAGCGGGCACTCTGGCCGTACAGGCGGTAGGGGGCAGATCAGTTTAGGTCCTAAACAAATCCGCAATTAAGGACACAGCACATTACATCAACTCGGAAAGGGATCGACACCGTATCGTCTTTCGCCTCGCCGTCAACCAGGCGTCAACCTAACGCAAGCACGTAACCAAACCGGATCAGCGTCGGTACGTCGGCTCGGCTACGGCTAGGCGACACCGCGCTTACGGCTAGGCGACGCCGCGCTTACAGCTCGCCGCACAGTGGTTCCATAAAAAAAAATGAGAGAAAAAAATTAAAAAAAAAATGAAAAAAAAAGAAAAAAATGTCAAAAAAATTAGAAAAAAAATTATTAAAAAAAATTGATGTTCATTTTCATTTTCAGACCACTGTGCGTAGAGCCGTAAGTTCGGGTACGGAGAGACGTGAGCGCGTGGACGACTAGCGGTAAGCGCGGGGATCGCAAGTTGAGCGACCCGCAAAGCGGTTCGTGAGCTGGTCCCGAGGCGAGGCGATTACGTTACGATTCCGATTAGTGTGCTTCGCAGTAGGGGGTTTCATACAAAAAATACTGAACCGCTCGAGTTGATACGGTGTCGATCCCTTTCCGAGCTGATGTATGTGCTGTGACCTTTAGAGTTGATGGTAGGCACCCTGTGCACCGCCACTTGGTGCTAGAAGAAGAAACAAGTGACGACTAGCCTCCGCTAGCGGCGGCGGGCGTCAACTGTGTGCGGCGAGTTCATATAAAATGCATGAAAACTACAGGAAATAGGTCGGTGGTGGCGTTTTATGGTTGCTCAGTGGCCTATGTGCGGAGAGCCTTAAGGTCACAGCACATACATCAACTCGGAAAGGGATCGTAAACGTATCAACTCGACCGGTTCAGTATTCTTTGTATGAAACCCCCTACAAGCCCCCTAAAGCACACTAATCGGAATCGTAACGTAATCGCCTCGCCTCGGGACCAGGGCCCTAAGTCTGCTAATTTTAATTAAATAAGATTCTATTGATATTCAATTGAGACTCAATTACGATTCCATTACGATTAAAACAAATTGTGTATTCTGTAAAAACTTGTACGTCAGCTCAATAGAATCGCAATTGAATCGTAATTGAATCGTAATGGAGTCTCAGTTGGATAGTTAATGGTGTTGCCTTCTAAAATCTACTGAGAGACTAAATTAATGAATGACCGATAGTTTTGATAAAAATAAACGTTTTTGTATCATTTAAGATAATCAAATAGAATTAAAATTGTCCGCGATGAAGGGCATTGTTAGTAAAACATGACACAATGATAATAAAACACTTTTATTCAAATACGGTGGCTGTAACCCAATTGTCATTGAGAGTCCTGTCAAACAAATATCAAATGAGAGTAGAATAAGTGAGAGTGAATCCGATTAACTCCACAATCGAGCTACGATTGTAATACGATTGAAGAGCAGACTAGCAAATATTCCGATGGCAGTTCAATGGCAGTTCAGTCGTATACCATTGGTCTTAAGTTAGTAGCAGAATACCAAAAATGTCAAAAACCGCTATTGAGATCCAATTAAGATTCAATTGAACCATTTGTAAATTAGCAGACTTGGGGCCCTGCTCACGAACCGCTTTGCGGGTCGCTCAACTTGCTATCCCCGCGCTTACCGCTAGTCGTCCACGCGCTCACGTCTCTCCGTACCCGAGCTTACGGCTCTTCGCACAGTGGTCTGAAAATGAAAATGAACAACAATTTTTTTTATAATTTTTTTCTCATTTTTTTATTTTTTTATTTTTTTTTAATTTTTTGACATTTTTTTTTATTTTTTTTTTATCATTTTTTTCTCTCATTCTTTTTTTTTATGGAACCACTGTGCGGCGAGCCGTAAGCGCGGCGTCGCCTAGCCGTAAGCGCGGCGTCGCCTAGCCGCAGCCGAGCCGACGTACCGACGCTGATCCGGTTTGGTTACGTGCTTGCGTTAGGTTGACGCCTGGTTGACGGCAAGGCGAAAGGCGATACGGTGTCGATCCCTTTCCGAGTTGATGTAATGTGCTGTGTCCTTTAGAGTCACCGTGGTTTTCATCAAACAGATGATCTAAGTAACTAAAATTTTAAATTTTGAGCTTTTCCATGCTTTGCCGTGGTTCTGTAAGATCCAAGTCACTTTCATTTGCAGTTATTCAGAATACACATTAAAATTGAAATTAATCTAAAAAAAATAAATAAATAAGATATTTTATTTTTAACAAAAATTCATTCATCAATTCATTTTAATTTTAAAAAATTAAATATGAATGATGAATAAATAACTGAGCTTTTCCATGCTTTGTCGTGGTTCTGTAAGATCCAAGTCACTTTCATTTGCAGTTATTTAGAATACACATGAACCTTGTGCGGTGAGTTATGGCAAATTCTCGATATGAATCGATAAAGATGGCTTGTAAAAATTACAATGGCAATAAGTGAGAAAAAAAAGAAACTATTTTAGCATCCGTATTGGTAAAAAGAGGGACTCGACGGCGTAGTGACATAATGCTTACTACACCAAGGGTTTTGGGTTCCATACTCACAAGACGACACTCGAGAGTTAAATATAATGTATGTAAGTAATGAAACTTCTGTTTGTTTCGCATCTACGTGTATCTTTAAATTTGTAAGCTAAGTATTCGTTAGTTACTATAATTTCAAATGTTATGTGTTATTTTGAGTGTATGCTATGTTAAATTTGTCTATAATAATAAGTAATAAAATACTTACCTACTTATTTACTTCGCTGGCTCAGCGACCCGAAGTGGATCTTGGCCTTCGACAACAAAGTGCGCCATTCTTTCCTGTTTTGTGCCAGGTTGGACCAGTTGGGCACGTCAAGCTCTTCCAGATCTTTGGCGAGCTAATAAAATACTTGACTATAATTTTAAAATCTTCAAACTGGTGTAGACTTGACTTGAATCTGACGCTTGCATTTCCCCGCGTTTTCACCCACCCTAAATGTTTTATAGCACGCTGCAGTGCAGTCTGTTTGCTCATCCCGCTTAGCATACCGCTTACAAAGGCGCCCTCGACAAGTTTACACGCTGATAAGTCCGGTATCCTTTAGCCGGTATCGGAAATTGATCTTCTTGTTTTCAACGGGAGAAACTATGATAGAAAATAAGTTGAAAATAAGTACTAAATTAAGGATTAAGGAGTGGTTTTACTTCATGTTTGTTTTTTCTCACTTGATTAAAATAAGAATATTAAAATTTGAAAAACAGTATCCGAAAGTGCGTATAAGGAAATCTCATCAATAACCCAATAAAGCGATTACATAAAGTAGTAATACCAAAAAAAGTATAGTAAACAATATCGATAGTAGTAGAAAATACTACGACACAGTTTTTTACTATTGCTGTTATTAACGTTAATATTGTATATGTAAACCTATTTATGGATACTAATAAAATATCTACTAGCGGCTGCCCGCGGTTTTACCCGCGTAGTTCCCGTTCCCGTGGGAATATCGGAATAAAAAGTATCCTATGTGTTATTCCAGTCTACAATCTATCTCTCTTGCAAATTTCATCCAGATCCGTTTAGAAGTGAAAGAGTAACAACGATGCATACATCCATACTCACAAACTTTACGAAAAAGGAAACAGGAAAGAAACATTTCACTCAAGATCGCAAGATAGCTTTTTTATTTCATAATCAATACTCCAGGGTGCCTACCATCAACTCTTATTGCGGTTTTGTTTAGGACCTAAACTGATCTGCTTCGCTTATTCGTACCACGACAGCTTAATATCAATGACAGCGATTCAGTGATCATTCAATGACATGTCACAGCCGCTAAGCTGTCAAGAACTCTTATTTGACTTATAACTCGGTCAAGCTAACATGACACCTGCAGGTTATACCCGTCCCTTATCACTCTCCAGGCATGACAGAATCGAGTGAAAGAGACGGGTAGAAGAAATAAGGACACAAATCGTTCGGTCATTCACATTTAGCAATTCATTTGCGATCCAGTTTTTAGAAGTTTTTTGTACGAAAGAAAGCAATTTATTTTAGGAACCTATTCTGCATCGCGCTATTCTTGAATCGCTGTCTTAAAGTTGATGGTAGGCACCCTGTTCTTACGTTTTTAACTGATTGATACACAAGTAACAACATGTGTGAATGTGCTACTCGATTAGTATAAAAGGTTAAACTTAATCGTGTAGTGCTACCGGTGCTCGCGGGGCTTCCCGGCGTCGGGTTACTGCCCGGCCAGACGGCGCGGCGGCGATCTGTCTGCATATACAGGGTGTTTGTTTAAGGGACATACGTCAGTGGGTGATAGTACCCATGAATACAAACAACTTTTACTATGGGACCAAGTGCGATAGCGCGTAAAAAAAATCGGCTGTTTCATACAAAAGTGCAATAGCGAATGGGCCAAAATGTATGGAACAGCTGTTTTTTTTTCGTAATGTCGCACTTAGTCCCATACTAAAATTTGTCGGGTTTTACCCGTGGCCCCACCACTATGACCCACTGGTGGGTCCATAGGTAATTTTTATTCCCCGTAGACCCACAGTTTCAGAGTGAGACTATGGGGAATTGAAACAAAACTGATTTAAACCGTGGTCCCACTATTGTCATGTTTGGAAAAGTATGAATAATAATAATAATTTCTATATAGAGATTTTATATTATTTTTATGCATTCACAATGCAGTTTTGTTAGTATAGGAAAAATGTGATAGTAAAAAACCACGAGCCCTATAAGTAGCTTTCAGGCGGGATTCGAACCCGCGCCTCCGGGAATCCGGCCCGATGCTCTGACCAACTAAGCTACCGAAAGGCTTACACGACTCGTCGAATTTTGCTATCACTTGTTACGCTGTAGGCCAGCGTTGCTTCATCAATGTGAGGAAACCCTCGCATCCGAAAGAAACATTTTTACAAATGTTTAACATTCGATTAAGATGAAACAGCCATATTGAGATTTTATATTATTTTTATGCATTCACAATGCAGTTTTGTAAGTATAGGAAAAATGTGAGAGTAAAAAACCACGAGCCCTATTAGTAGCTTTCAGGCGGGATTCGAACCCGCGCCTCCGGGAATCCGGCCCGATGCTCTGACCAACTAAGCTACCGAAAGGCTTACACGACTCGTCGAATTTTGCTATCACTTGTTACGCTGTAGGCCAGCGTTGCTTCATCAATGTGAGGAAACCCTCGCATCCGAAAGAAACATTTTTACAAATGTTTAACAATCGATTAAGATGAAACAGCCATATTGAGATTTTATATTATTTTTATGCATTCACAATGCAGTTTTGTAAGTATAGGAAAAGTGTGAGAGTAAAAAACCACGAGCCCTATAAGTAGCTTTCAGGCGGGATTCGAACCCGCGCCTCCGGGAATCCAGCCCGATGCTCTGACCAACTAAGCTACCGAAAGGCTTACACGACTCGTCGAATTTTGCTATCACTTGTTACGCGTTAGGCCAGCGTTGCTTCATCAATGTGAGGAAACCCTCGCATCCGAAAGAAACATTTTTACAAATGTTTAACAATCGATTAAGATGAAACAGCCATATTGAGATTTAATATTATATATATTATATATATTTTTTTTTTACTCTCACATTTTTCCTATAATTTCTATATACATAAGTAAGTAAGTATATTTTATTATATATAAATATTTATATAATATTTTACTTACGAACTTTTTTATGAATTTTAAATAATGTGATGATGGTTACGAACAAAGTATATAATATTGGATATTTTCAATTTGCATTTTGCCTATATTTCGTTTAATAAAATAAGTATAATAAGTAATTAGATAAGATAAGTAAGTAGTAATATATTTGTTTTTATTTAATTTTATGTCAAGTGGGGCATTGCAGTGGAACTACAGTCATAAGAGCATAAAAAATGCATATTTGGCATATGCCTAGTGCAGTGGGTGTACGGAGAAAGAAATTACCTGAGGCAATTACCCGTGTACCCACGGAAACTGACACATTGAAATGCATAATATAAAACTCTATTGAAGTGGGTCCTACGGGGAAAAAAAATTAACCGAAGACATAGTAAAATGCCGTAGACCCACCAGTGGGGCTAAATGGTGGGGCCACGGTTAATACGCGAAATTTGTTTGTATTGATGGGTAATTTCATCCCCTGAAGTATGTCCCATCTTTGAACAAACACCCTGCAGCCCTGCATATACATACTTATTTTATTAGCACAGGTATTAGTAAGTACCTTGGCTATGACGACTAACCGCCTCTGTGGTCTAGACTAGAGTTACACACTGCCGGTATCAGAGCCAGAGGTCCCGGGTTCGATTCCAAGTACATTTGTATTCGGTTTGGTTGTTGATAGAGCTTGTTCTAAGTCCGTCTAGCTAGCTACCACTATCTTACCTAAGTCTGACGCCACAACAATGATGTTTTCAGCATTATTGTGTTCCGGAAGTTAGAGATAAGATAAGTTCCTCGGTGTTTGAGGATTCCGGGAGTAGTGCGCTTCAACCTCCAGCCTTATCACCACTTAACATCAAGGGGCCAATTCTGCTAACGTTAAGTCATAGTCGTGTCTCAATCGTGTTTCAATTGTAGTTCAATTGTAGTGCTTTTTTACACACTAGTTACAAGAAATGTGTACTTTTTTCACCATACTACTGATGGTGACGCCACACACTACATTTACATCACATTATATTGTCATAATTCTTGTAACTAGTGTGTAAAAAAGAACTACAATTGAACTACAATTGAAACACGATTGAGACACACGATTATGACTTAACGTTAGCAGGCTTAGCCCCCAGGTGTGATGAAGGCTTAATGCTACCCCGTTGCGAATGAAAAACTATTCAATTGGAATATAACTTAGGTACCCACCAACACATTCGCAGGTAGTGTATTCCAATCTTTAGCAGCTCGCATTAAAAATGAACAAGCAAAGCGCTTAGTACGGCAAGTGGTATGTCTACGATGGATGGCAAGCTAACCTACGTCTGGTGGTATAAATAAGAAGTAAGTAGCTGGTTTGATAAACGTAGCTATGCAATTTTGCGAATCTAGCGTCAGAAAAATGACGACCAACCTACCGGCTCCCATCCATTCATCTTAACTATTCTAACAAAGGCTAGATTTCTAAAACCAATTCAAATTTATTCCTCCACCAAAAAGGTCAATAATTCCTTACTCCAAATCTACATGAAAATGTGTCATAAAAAGGGGGAGCAAAGGAAGGAACACTAAAGCTCGCACACAAAAGTGTGGGATAAATAAATTAGACAGTAAACAGGAATCCGAGACTTCTATGGATTATGCTAAGAAGGCGCATTCACATACAAATATTAACGCTTGCGCGGCTTCCGCAAGGTGCTTTAGGTCCGAGGGGTTTTAGGTAATAAGGCATTTTAACTTTTAATTAAAACTGGAAATATTTAATATAGCTTCTTGTAATTTTCAAGAAAATTAGTTAACCATTAAAAGAAAAATAATGTTATGTTATGAAAAGGATAGTCTTGACGAAATGTATAATAACTTATAATTTTTATATAACTTATAATTAAAAATGGATATATTTAATTATGGTTTCTTGTATTTTTCTAGACACTTAGTTTACCATTAATAAAACAAGAATACTGTGTTATAAAAACGCGAAATGTATGGTTTTACTTATTTGATGAGCCAGGCTGGTGTATTACAAAATAAATTAGACTTGTACCACGCTGCTTTCTCAGGAATAGTTTATAACACCCTTATCTCGTTACAACGGGAAATATTTAATCTTGTATTTTCTAAGACAATTAGTTTGCCCTTAATAAAATGAAACTAAAAATGTCATTATAAGATGAAAATGTATTTTAGTAATGTTTCTCCCATGAAAATAGCATTGTGAATGTAAAATTAAAATCATTAGAATGTTATGTTGTAAAAGTGAGAGTATTGAAAATATTTAAAAATAAAAAAGGGTTTTGTACGATTTTACACATTTGAAGAACAAGAATACAATTATTATTATCTATACAAACATACAGGTTATTTATGATAAATGTTGGTTAAAGTTCGCTGCACGTCATAGTATAAGGTGCATAAAAGTTATTCAAAGTACCTATCAAACAAAAGCACGAACTTCCTTACCGCTCCAAGTCTATAACGTACTGAAATCCTTCATAAAACACGTTAGTTTCAGCAAAATAGACTCAGCACTTCCCACACGGTGCATTATAAGGCTGTATGCATATTTAAAGGACATGTGTAAGGCTTTAAGCTTACTCTTAATGAGCTTGAAGCAGCCAACGCCTGCTGAAATACTAAGCGGGAATTTTCATGTTTATTCTAAGTTAATTTATATTACACGCAGCTTTTTATCAAAGCCGCTACGAGTTAGAGATTACGGAAGTGTTAAGCAAAACAAAAAAAAATTATCAAGAGATGCGATCTGGAGTGAAGAATACTGCACTGTTGCTGTTAATGCACATAGTTCTGGAGCGCGTCCATAAACATTTAATTCTTTTTTAACAATCAAAATCAAAATCAAAATCAACAGCTTTCCCTAAATGACGCCTGATTCAATCAAATACTGAAAAATATTGTAATTACGCTAACAATAAGAACAATCACTATTTTCAATTGTATTTTTTCTTAACATAGTCTTTCTGTGTGGAACTCTAAAAACACGTAGGGCACGAATTCAGATACTAACACCAGACCATTGTTAGTCTATAAAATGTTACGAAAATAGGGTAGATCTGTACACATTACTTACTACTCTCTTCTCCCATTGGCAAACGAATAACAACAAACAACCCCGCAATAAAACGTTAAATGATAATTTTGCAAGATGGCCGCCCGCTTCCGCGTCCGCTTCCGGTACACGCGTCGGCCATTAGCCTGCGTGACGTCATCGCTGCACGCGCATTTTCTAAGTATTGAGGTGCCACAACTATTATTTATTTTTCTTTGGAAGACCAACAGCACATATAACAAACTTAGGTAAAAAGTAAATAGGCAACATTATGGCCAAAAACAGGTCTCCACATTTATGGTTCTGATAAGATAATAAAAATCCCTGGACAAAAGTTCCCAAAATCGACGTGCATGTATAAGGAGTGGAAGCAAGAATAAAATACGTCAGGATCGTAGCTTATTGAAATAAGTAATGTCGGTTATTCCAGCGTGAGTAATGCGTAAATGGATAGATGATGAAAAAGAGTAGAAAGGTAAGTACCAGATTTTGACGTTCTAATGAAAGTGAGTTCATATTTTTCTCGTGGAATCATAAAGTATAATAAACCTCTCTAAAATCAGAGAAAAGGTAATAACAGAAGCGTGTAATTAACGCTTCTGAAGGTAGTAGAACGAAGTGCTAAAGTTCCAAAAAATTTATAGTTTACCATCGGATTTCATGTCCAGATCATTACTACTTATATTTTTTTCGAAAAAAGGACCAACACCTAAAATTGACCATTTCAAACTGGCTCAACAACCAAAGAGAACATGCACCTTACTTGTTAACATTGCTTTCATAAAAGGTGCTGCCCCACTTATATTTTTTTACTATTTCTACCCTACTGAATTTCGTAATCGCGCAACACAGCTAATTCATCGATATATCGTCGGAAGCCCACTGCGGGGACACCTGAGTTTGTTTGTCTTTACTTTCGTCAAATGTTTAGTTGTTTTAGTGGAACAGAGTGATTTGTGACGAGCAAACGTCGACCATTTAATTTCGAATCATTTTTATATGTCAAATCTACAGGGTATTAGGGGCACCGTTGCAAAAATTTTAACCATTAGCTTCAGACCATCATGCTGAACTACGCACAGCAAGAATTTTTTGTCGGAAATGAATAAAATATTTAAACTCTGCATACAAAATGTTCCGATTAGTTGGTAAATTTGTATGAATAGTTCAATTTTTATTTTACATTTCCGACATAAAATTCTTGCTGTACGTTGTTCAGCATGATGGTCTGAAGCCATGGTTAAAGTTTTTGCAACGGTGCTCCTAACACTCTAGTATTTTTAGGGTTCCGTAGCCGAATGGCAAAATACGGAACCGTTATAGATTCGTCTTGTCTGTCTGTATGTCTAACCGCCTCTGTGGTCTAGTGGTTCACACCACCGATTTCAGACCAAGAGGTCCCGGGTTCGATTCCCAGTGGGGGTACATATTGTATTCGGTTTGGTTGGTGGTAGGACTTGTTCTTAGTCCGCCCGGCTAGCTACCACCATCTTATCTAAGTCTGACGCCATAGCAATGATGTTTTCAGCATTATTGTGTTCCGGCAGTTAGAGATAAGATAGCCAGTTCCTCAGTGATTGAGGATTCCGGGAGTAGTGCGCTTCCACCTTCAGCCTTATCACCACTTAACATCAGGTGTGATGAAGGCTAAGTGCTACCCCGTTGTGGATAAAAAAAAATATGTCTATGTCCGTCCGTCCATCCGTCAGTATGTCACAGCCAGTTTATTCCGAAACTGTAAGGACTACTCTACTTGTTGAAAAGTCTTGGTAGTTACATGTATTCTGTTAACAGCATTACGATTTTTATACAAAAATAAAAAAAAAAAAAAAACAACGGGTTGCACTCCGGGAGTGCCGGCAGAAGTGAAAAGGGCTCCCTAGACTTTTTCACAAAAGAAAAAGGAATTTGAATAATAATAAAAAATACGGGCTGGATTTGAACCGAGGTCTTCTCTGGCTTCAATGCCGCCCGTTTTCTAACTGAGCTATTATAACTTTGGAAACGGTGGCAAAATTTGCCTTCGTATTCTAATGACATTGTAACAGTTTTTCGATCAGGGTGCCTACCATCAACTTTAAGACAGCGATTCAAAAATAGCGCGATGCAGAATAGGTTCCTAAAATGAATTGCTTTCTTTCGTACTCTGACCTTCTAAAAACTGGATCGCAAATGAATTGCTAAATGTTAATGACCGAACGATTTGTGTCCTTTTTCTTCTACCCGTCTCTTTCACTCGATTCTGTCATGCCCGGAGAGTGAGAGGGACGGGTATAACCTGCAGGTGACATGTGAAATCGACCGGGTTATAAGTCAAATAAGAGTTTCTGACAGCTTAGCGGCTGTGAAATGTCATTGATCGATCACTGAATCGCTGTCATTGATATTAAGCTGTCGTGGTACGAATAAGCGAAGCAGATCAGTTTAGGTCCTAAACAAAACCGCAATAAGAGTTGATGGTAAGCACCCAGGTCACGTATCCGTCTTACGAATTTTCGATCTGACGGTCACGTGTCCTGACGCGAGTTTAACATTTTTTACCCATCACAAAAAGTGCCCAAAGCCGCTAAAGAAGTTTTCACTTAAAAAAATTAGTTTGAATAAATGCATGGTAACTACTTAGGATTAAGGTCGTTACAACATAACGGCTCCTGACGTCACTAGTTGGATATAAGTTCACAGTGGGGGTCCTAAGCAGCTGCATATACTGCATCTGACCTCTTTGTCTAAGCGAACGTTATGTAGAGTGCCGATTCTCAGAAACGTTGAACAGGGTGCCTACCATCAACTTTAAGACAGCGATTCAAAAATAGCGCGATGCAGAATAGGTTCCTATATTGAATTGCTTTCTTTCGTACTATGACCTTCTAAAAACTGGATCGCAAATGAATTGCTAAATGTGAATTTGTGTCCTTATTTCTTCTACTCGTCTCTTTCACTGACGACATTCTGTCATGTGAGAGTGAGAGGGACGGGTAAAACCTGCAGGTGTCAAGGGTTATAAGTCCAATAAGAGTTCCTGACAGCTTAGCGGCTGTGGAATGTCATTGAATGATCACTGAATCGCGGTCATTGATATTAAGCTGTCGTGGTACGAATAAGCGAAGCAGATCAGTTTAGGTCCTAAACAAAACCGCATTAAGAGTTGATGGTAAGCACCTAGGAAAACTGGATAGCATAGTTCTAGTTCGCATTTGTATCAAAACGTCTATATGTATGACGTTTTAATCCTACGATTTCCAGGAAAATCAGAGCTGAAAGCCTTGTCTGTGTGAAGAGGTACTACACTCCTGAGCAAAGCTAACGGAAATATATTTCCTGAGCAAGTCATGGTATTTCGCAGAAGTGTTTTTGTAATGAATCAGAATTAATCGTTGAAATAGGCATTTTTTATTCGAATGGCTCTGAGATAATTAGCTTGAACACTTTACGGATATCAGAATCAACAAGAAAATTAACGAGAATAGACTCCCACACCAGGGACAAAAAAAATGTTCAATAAATAAAATAAATAAATAACAAATAAATCATTTCTTACAATCACACCATCATACCAAGGCTGCCTGTCCATTGACGCGGAGTGAGCTGGCGGAGCAGAGAAACGGAGAAATTTTAACTAATAGGATTGCATTAAGGCGCCGATTCCCCAAAATAGGGTATTTTAAATTATGGATTACTCGCAAAAGGGCATTTCTACGGAGTCGACCGATTGACCTACTGGAGCGAAAAAAGTACCTTTAAAATTGAATTATGTACTTGAAAAAAATCACACATATTTTTAGGACTCTTGGCCTGATGGAGAGCATATCTAGAAGACCGCTAGGTTTTATATATCGTCTAAAAAAAATCTGAAAGTTCAAAAACGGGCAGAAATTGGCTTAAAATGGAGTGTCCGGTTTCCAGAATTTACTCGTTATTGTTTCATAACTTTTAAAATAATAACTTGCTCGTTATAATTTTCACATTCACAGAACAAGGGATAGGCAATAAAGCCATATACGTTATTATATTTATTGTACATCATTAGGTTTTAATACAGTAACACATTTAAATTTTGTCCGAGGCGTGTGCCTCAATTCGGTGAAATTTACTTTTGCTTACCTATATCACTAACTAAGCGCAGTACGAATACACACTACTGATTCTCGACACCCGGGGGTTGCGCCCGAGCGGCCGAGCAGTGTGGACGGGGGGACCTGTCATATTGAGGAGCATTTTTCGAAGGTTCGAAATCATTCGGTGTTTTTGGGGTCGGGTCATTTCTCAAATCAGTGTGCGACATTAATTTTGTTTATGAAATATTTAATGAGATTTTTGGTAAATTAATTGAGTGTTTAGCTGATATCTGCCAGTATGTTTTATAGAAATTGTTGTAATTTATAGTATTTTCGAGTAATTTGATGAATTGTAATATTTTCTCAATTCCGTGGATCTCAATTCCATGGAAAATGGGGCATCGAATTGAGAAAACTTACACCGAATTGAGATTTCACATATTATGAATTCAGCTGTACGGGCCATTCATAAATGATAATGGCAATCAATAGAGCATATCATAGTCGATTGCTTCCCTGGTTGCTACTGCTTGAGCTGCCAGTAATATGCCAATACACTCAGCTTCAAAGACAGTGTTGTATGAACTTAGTGGCAGCGCAATTTGTATGTTTAAGTCTTCTGGGAACACACCTGTCCCTGCTGCATTAGAGGTCTTGAAGGCATCGGTGTATATCAGAAGCGCTCTGTGTTGTGCCTGAGAGCTTTCTAAGTCATCCAGTTGTATTTTGTATTTCTTATCAAATATGAAGGATGGTTTGACCTTATCACACACCGCCTCCACAAGGAGTGTTGTTTTGAAACACTTCCTCTATCTTACCGACTAGTTGATTGAGTGCCGATTCTGTGGATTTGCCAGAACTGTAGGCGTGCTAGTGCTTATGTAAATGATGTACAGATTGTATTGTATCTCGTAAAAACCATTCACATACCCTTCCCATGGTATTCAGCAGAAAGGGAAGGCTAATAGGTCGGAAAGCTTTCGGGTTGGTGTAGTCGGACTTACCAGGTTTTGAGATGAGGTCGAGATGGATAATGACCGCAACGAGTTGCTGATCCCCCCACTGCAGAAGGGCAGAAAAGATGTTGTCCATCCTTGTTGACTTAAAAGGCGAGAAACTGTTTATTGCGCATCTTACATTTTCTTGTGTTATCACCCTTTTAGCTAAAGACCAGCGGTCATCTATTGAATGACTTGTTACGTCCTGCCACTCGATATGCTGTAGAGGATGGCAGTTTGGGAAGTGGGTTTGTTGGAGAACGGCATTCATCTCATCCTGATTCAAAGTCATGGAGCCATCAGGTTTACGCAGGTTGCCCAGTAGGCCAGGACCCTGATTCGATATTACCTTCCTTACCCGGCTTGCTTGTTTTGTGTAGTTTATCTGGCTGGTGCCTTGCCATTAGAACGTAGATCCTTTTACGATTTGGTTATGTATCAATAGGGTAGAACAATGCATAAACAATTATGGATAGAGACTGCAAGTGAATGGCGACAGGCCAGCCACACGAAAAGAATTAAGAGGTGTTTCACCGAATTTATCAATCATGCTACATGACAAGCCATGGAACGTTCTGACAGATATTTTTGTTAGGAAAGAAATTAAATAATTTGGTATTGGAGTGGATAGGATTGCGATTCAGATTCTTCATAACTTTAAAATTCTTCTTTAATAAGTTATGAAGCTAATCCCATCCCATCTAGCTCCCATCGGAGCTAGTTGTGAGACGGGTCGATTTTTTCTAAATACTTCATTATCCATTTTTCATGTTGATTTGAATTTTTGTTTTTATTATTAAAGATAGGCGCACTTCATCCTAAAATTAACCAGACCAGCAGTCAGTTAACAAAACGTTTATGGTATTTATTATTTTATTTATTTATTTATTTTTTATTTATGGCACAACAAACAACTACATTTACAGATTCTTAAAAAACATTTTAAAAATAGCATATTATTTTAAATGTAGCCAACCCCGTTGTGTGCAGATTAAGTATGAAAACATATAGGGGCAGTGAAAACAATAATAATTATTAAAGTAACACAAAAAAAAAAAAAAAAAAGTATTAAAATTAACTTAGTTCTTTAAACAAACGATAAATAAAAGAATCAAGGTGCATAACATAGTTAGGGTTATTGTTAAGGTATTAGGTACTTTAAAGTACATTATCTTCGTAGATACAATTAATGCTGTTTCTAAAAGTTGCGAGTGAAGTTGCAAAGATCTCGACATCGACAAAGTGAGCGTTATATTGTTCCATTAGTCTGCGCAAAGGTGCGCGTGTTACTTTAGGGAATAAGTCAAGTTATAATATTGACATTTTCGAGTGAATTGCCATATGATAATATTTTATTAGTTATCAAATACAAACTTTGATATTTTCGACAGATTTTCACAGCATTTGGCTGTGATAAAATTAATAAGTTGGTAAATGTATATCCGCTTAACTAAACGTTCCTTCTTAAGAACAGGAAGTGGAATTAAAACTGATAGACTGTTACTAATTATTGTTATTTTTGAAGAATTTATCTTATCATTATTGTTTGTTATTAATAAAATAATATGTTAGCTATTTTTGAGTGGTTTTCAAATCATTTGGCTTTGATAAATATTTAAAGGTTGATAAATGTTAAGAATATTTATGTCGGACTGTAACATTACTTGCTTCAAAACAAGATGAGAATTTAAAACTGATATTTCTTACAATTTACGATGTGTTTCTTGATAATAGATAGTGGTGAATCATTCTCATAAGTTTCAAAAGGTTTTGAGAAATGGTTTAATAAAAGTATCATCCTTGTTAATGTTTTTAAGGAATTGTCAATAAAGATATAAAAGTTAGCTTGGCGGTAAAACGAACAGTCTTGTGGTTCGAGTCGTCAGCACTGTTGAGTTAAGTATACCCCCCTGTAATTTTATATTCCTCTATTATACTGTTTTTCTTTGCTATCCAATGCCAATGTATTGTCTGGTAGATGTTGCTGAAGTTATTCTTTTGTTAAAGGGATATTCGTTAACTTGTTTATTACTTGATAATATTAAATTAATGTTGTCCTTAGTGGTTTTGTATAAATGATGTGAGTACGGAAATAATATGAAGTAACAGTTTATAGCAAATGCTTGATGTTATTCGTAAATGTTGTTTAATCTTTTATCATGAAAAGTAATGTGGTTCTAAATGTTAATTTACAATAAAATGTGTTCTTTGTCCAAAAACGACATAATTATTTTGTAAATGTCGTTGTTTCTGATAACGCTGGTGAGTTTTTTTCGCCCGTTTTTCTTATCAGCTAAAAGATGTCCTTAACGGGTGGTAGGTAAAAAATTGAGGACGAATCAAAACAATAAAATGCTTTTAAATCTTTATTTGTGTTTTACTTGATTCTGGTCTTATTGAAATATAAGCTTTATGGTTTTATTCCTAGTTAATTGAACAGTTTACTGCTTTAATCAGAATAGTCATATTTCCATACTTTCTCTTTAAAATCTAACATCAGAAGTGCTAACTAAGCCCACGACCAATTCATAATATATTTTTTTATGTTCTATGGATGGATGCTGCTGATCTGGCTAATCTACTACGCTTCGAACTACGGGACATCCATCGTGACAAGGTGGCGCTGCAATGCTGCCACCTCAAATTACGGGTCATCCGACGTATCAAGGTGATGATGTCGTTCTTCTGTCCAACCCGGTGACTGGACTGGTTCCTGGTGCAAGATTATCGAAACTTGGCCAAGGAAGTTGAAGCCGCATGTCGTCGGTCAGTAAAGCCAGTAAAGCCCTTTGGGATCTGCATTTATTTAAAACTTCGGTACGAATTGAGGGTATCATTAGAAAAAAGTGTCATTCTTTGATTAACTACTAGCCTTAGTACTTTAGACATATAATACTATGAAAGATTTCCACTTCGAATGTCTAGAAAAGATTTAACTGTTATTAAGTGACAGTAAGATTTTATTCTGACAAACTTGGCCGATAGAATAGTATGTGGTGTACCAATTAAAAATTGAATATTATTATTATTTTTGCGTTTCTCACTTATAAAATGCATAGTATGTTCCGCTTTTGTGGGACTGTGCGTTAAAGGTTTTTTAAATAATCAAAGTTTTATGGATTTACTTAATTCGTTAGTGGGTGAAAAATTTATTGTTTCTTCGGGGGCATCCATAAACATTCTTACAATTGTGGCGGTTTTTTGCAATTTTATGTACGTGGATGGTGCGAGACCATGGAGGAGGTAGTTTAATATTGACTGAATGTTTTGGTACCTACGCCCGTTGTTGACAGTTTAGTAATTCGTCAGAGTAATTGAGACTATGGATACATTCTCCTGTCTCTGGGTCAGTGTATTTGTGGACTTTTTATGCGATAGTTTTTGTGATATTGAATACCTATATTTGGAACTGCGATATCTATTAACTATGTGTTTTTGTTTGGATTATCCTATAAAATAATGCCTGGTCTATTGTAATGTGAATGATACATATTATGTAGGTACGTACATGTATGTAATGACACCTCACCTCAGCCATAGTAAAGTTTAAGTGTGTTGTTGTGTGTGATTGTTTTGATGCTCAATCACGGTGAAACGGCTGAACAAATATGGATAAAATTGGACAGAGATATAAATTATGCTCTAGAATAGCATAAGACTTTTTACCTCTAGAAAATATACCTTTGCCACGGGAAAACATCGCCTAGCTCACACGGGCAGAGCTGCGAGCGAAAAGCTTGCACGAGATAGTTTTACCCGCTTTAGATTCAGGAAGGCTTAAGTTCGTTTATGAAATAAAATTATCTTTGCAGTGCCTAGGTTGTATTCAGTTTTATAATCATCAATCTGTCGCTTAAAATCTTTAAAAAGCTAACTGAGATTTTGTTTTCTCATTCTATTTGTGTCATAAATGTCATATTCATAATTCTTTCTTCAATAAGCTGTTTTTCAGAATCGATATTCTTTAATTACATAATGTATCAATATCTTAAGCTACAAATTAAAGACTTAGTATTTCAAACCACGTATTAACGAAAATTATTAGTACCTACAAAACCATGAGTATTGATTAGATTTTGCTAAAATTGAGTATCAAGAATTTATTTTTCATGATATTTATTGGATAAATGTATGGATTATATTTTATATAACTGGAGCTGAATTCCAAACCGGTAGCACAAGCTATGGAATATATTGCAATTCTAAAAAAAAAAAAAATGGCTAGGTACTGGCTACCTACAATCCTAACATTTTGGCTATAATCAAGAAGATTTTGGAAAACTTGTACAGATTTATCTCTTCGAATAAGTGTGTTGGTATATTTCTATATAACTTACTACTTTTAAAATTTCGATTTTCCAAGTTTCTTTTGAGAAAATGATAGTCAATATGTGTTACTAGGAGTAAATACCATTTTGATTAATTAATCAATATACGTTATCTCCTCTGACTCCTCGTCCGAATGTTATCCATATTTAAGGTTAAAAAAACAGTAATTCAATTAGATTATGTTGCAAAGGTTCTTTCAAGTTAGGTACCTAGTAGTCACCAAAACTATTTTCAGTCTTGTCTTGACCCTTGATTGACAAATCGAGTGAGGCGAGATACATTTTTTTTTACCACTGCAATTTGAGAACAGTCTAATGTTAGTCATAATCATAAATACTAAGGTCTTTTTATGATAAAAACAGCCACATGGGAAAGTAATAGGTATATTATATTAGGTTCACAAATCCGGAAAATTTATTTTTCCTACACTTTTTATTTATCTAAGTAATGGCAAATTAGTTCAGTTTTATGAGTTTGAACCGCAGATGATATCGCACATTTCTTTAAGATGCTAAACATCACATTAATGGACATTAAAATAAGAGTTATTTAGAATCGGATACATTTACTACCTTTTATATATTGAAAATCTCTTACCGTTTTAACGACACAGAAAGTAATTTCAGTTAATGATTAAGATATTTTTTCGTTTGGTACTTCCTTGCTTGTCATTAGAGGAAAGTTCACATTTTTCATTTCAAATAAAATCGGTTTTTTATATTTACAGAAATATTGGTCATATATATGAATACCTCAAATACGTATCAAAATCTGTAGGAATCTTATAGTCGAATAGTGATATGTAGTTCCAGTGTCAAATGTAAGATATACAGCAATATCAGTATGGCCAAGCGGATTGTGAAAATATTGAAATTGGTAAACATAACCATACAAAAGTTTACTTCTTTTTTTTTCTCTCATACTAGAATTCGAATAATTTCTCAGAATTAATAGATTTAATTCAAAACGTTGATTTACAGGCAGACGGGAACTACGAATATTTCATGTTGTACAATTGTATTATTAAGAAAGTTTCGATAAATTTAGAAGTAAATAGAATTCAGGTAAAATAATAAAATAAAAAAATGTTGCTTACGGCTGAAAGATTTGGACGAAATTTTGCATACAGAATACCAAAGAGTTATAGAATATAGGGTTTTTATCTCGATATTGGAACAACTTGAGTAATTAATCGTAAGCGCAGTGTAGTTTGACAGTAAACGTTTTATGGTGCGACGGGACGTCCTCGTCGGCCAGTGGTACACTAGCCGGAACGTCGGAAGTCACCGCCCAGTATTTAATTTGTAGATAATAAATGAATAAAAAGATGATGTTTATAGGGACTTGACTTTTTATTGTAAAGGTAGTAATAAAGAAACGTATAGGAAGAATAGGAAGTATAGGAAGCATAGGAACTGTAACAAAATGATAAAAAATGCATGAATAACAAAAAGTAGGTAGGTAAGTAGGTAGTAATGGATATGATGATGAAAACTTACCCCTTTCCAAGGGTCAAGGGTTCCACTTATTTAATATTATAATTAAACAACTCAAACTGATATAAAAACTGGTAATGCTCCGAGAGCTCTGTACGGCTTGGTGATTTTAGTAGAACTGAATCAAAAATGATGAACAGGACACGTGAAACGAAGATTTTGAATTTGAATTGAAAGAACAGGATAGGATTCGATAAAATTAATGGCCAGTATGTAGAACTAGATGGAGTTTCCAGTCATCATAGAGTTTTTAACCATCCATAATGACTGGTACGAATCGACATCGTTACAATGGTGTTGCTAGCCAAGATCGTTTGTTTAATTGTTATGGAAAATTAAAACTAAAATCTTGTATGAAACTACGATTTTTTTTCCAAACGACCGTTTACCTTAGGGGAGTTTTTGAAATACTGCCGCCAAACATAATTGAGTCACATGTAAGAAGAGGAAACAACTATGTATTTAATATTTGGTATTTGACATTAAATTTGATCGAAATTTTAAAAATGATGCTGGTGGGCCATTTGTCTAATTTGAGACACTTGACCATGACCAGTGCACGATGATTTTATTGAACAAGTGATTATTAAGTTGACTACCCAGGTGTGGCAGTTGACTTGTTGACTATATGTGATTATTGAGACAATTGCCCAGGGGTGGCAGTAGGTATGTTGACTAAGATTGTATTTGAGTTGTTGTTTTTGAGTGATGTTGAAATGAAATGATGATGAGATATACGCTGTTGGCCATGAGCGGTCGCTTACCTGGCTTCACCTGCAGCGGGTGATGGGGTTTGACGCCAACGAAGCTCTTGACCAGTGTAGTGAAAATCTTATTTATGTATTTATTACAACCAAATATCGCAGTTATCACAAAAAATACCTCAACTATTATATGTGTGTATATTTTATTTATTTATTACCTAACGCTTTATTATTACACCACAATAACATAAAACATCACATACCTTAAAAAATAAACTTAAAAACTAGTGTTACAAAGGCGGTCTTATCGCTCAGAGCGATCTCTTCCAGACAACCTTCTGTATGAAGAAATTGTCAGGAAAAAAAGCGGGGTGTAAAGAGGAATGATCGATACGAAGATATTAAACATAAGTCATACAAAACATACAAGACATATACTTATAATAGATACATACTTACTTATTTAAATTTTTACTTTTTTGCATTCACAATACATACTTACAACATACTTACTTACCCAAAATACATAAATTTTACATACACAATATAAAATGATATCATTGGATTACTAAGAAAAAAACAAATACTTACATATTACATAAATGACACCTACACAATATAAAATTATATAAGTACATAAATGAAAAGTATAATATAGTATACTACATGTATAACTTTGTATTTTATCACCAAATGACACGGAAACAGGGCACTCTATGACTTTTTTATCGTTTTGAGGTCTATATCTTGTATACTTACAATGGGTAGCAGTAATTATTTCTTGAAAATAGAACATATACAGATTTAGTTTGGTTACTGTTTTATTAGGTACTTACCTATATGTATAAATTACAACCAAATGCAATATATATGTATATATGAAACAGATCACTTATAAAATATATGGTGTAAAAAGTAAGTTAAAATTAATGGTATTGAGTGGGAACTTCGGGGACGAAGTTCGGTCAGTATGGCCGTGTTACTTTAGGGAATAAGTCAAGTTATAATATTGACATTTTCGAGTGAATTGCCATATGATAATATTTTATTAGTTATCAAATACAAACTTTGATATTTTCGACAGATTTTCACAGCATTTGGCTGTGATAAAATTAATAAGTTGGTAAATGTATATCCGCTTAACTAAACGTTCCTTCTTAAGAACAGGAAGTGGAATTAAAACTGATAGACTGTTACTAATTATTGTTATTTTTGAAGAATTTATCTTATCATTATTGTTTGTTATTAATAAAATAATATGTTAGCTATTTTTGAGTGGTTTTCAAATCATTTGGCTTTGATAAATATTTAAAGGTTGATAAATGTTAAGAATATTTATGTCGGACTGTAACATTACTTGCTTCAAAACAAGATGAGAATTTAAAACTGATATTTCTTACAATTTACGATGTGTTTCTTGATAATAGATAGTGGTGAATCATTCTCATAAGTTTCAAAAGGTTTTGAGAAATGGTTTAATAAAAGTATCATCCTTGTTAATGTTTTTAAGGAATTGTCAATAAAGATATAAAAGTTAGCTTGGCGGTAAAACGAACAGTCTTGTGGTTCGAGTCGTCAGCACTGTTGAGTTAAGTATACCCCCCTGTAATTTTATATTCCTCTATTATACTGTTTTTCTTTGCTATCCAATGCCAATGTATTGTCTGGTAGATGTTGCTGAAGTTATTCTTTTGTTAAAGGGATATTCGTTAACTTGTTTATTACTTGATAATATTAAATTAATGTTGTCCTTAGTGGTTTTGTATAAATGATGTGAGTACGGAAATAATATGAAGTAACAGTTTATAGCAAATGCTTGATGTTATTCGTAAATGTTGTTTAATCTTTTATCATGAAAAGTAATGTGGTTCTAAATGTTAATTTACAATAAAATGTGTTCTTTGTCCAAAAACGACATAATTATTTTGTAAATGTCGTTGTTTCTGATAACGCTGGTGAGTTTTTTTCGCCCGTTTTTCTTATCAGCTAAAAGATGTCCTTAACGGGTGGTAGGTAAAAAATTGAGGACGAATCAAAACAATAAAATGCTTTTAAATCTTTATTTGTGTTTTACTTGATTCTGGTCTTATTGAAATATAAGCTTTATGGTTTTATTCCTAGTTAATTGAACAGTTTACTGCTTTAATCAGAATAGTCATATTTCCATACTTTCTCTTTAAAATCTAACACGCGCATACCAGCGTTTGTTTTACAAGGTGTTGGTGCAAACAAATGGCGTTTGCGAGCCTCTCGTGTTGGGTGTGATCGATACGGAATACGAATGTAAATTTGGTTGACCAACTGGCTACAATCAAATTTATTGTGACATATTTTGTACAGAAGCATTTGGTCTAATAAAGTTCTTCTCATATCAAGGGAAGGAATCAGATAATTTTTTTTAAGTAAAACGTAGTTTGACTTAGAACGAAAACAACGATAGTGCATAGTTTTAAGAAATTTAGACTGTACTCTCTCAATTTCATTTTTATATTTGGTGTAATGTGGATTCCAAATACACGATGCATACTCAAGTTGAGATCTAATCAAAGATTTGTAAAGCAGAAGGTACGATGCGGGTTTTCTGAAATGAGTAGACATTCTCATTACGTACCCATACATCTTAAAAGCCTTATCGACGACGTGATTGACGTGGACGTCGAAGTGAAGTTTACTATCCATGAACAAACCTAAATCCTTTATAACTGAGACCTGTTCTAAGGGGGTGCCCGACAGGGTATAAGTAAATTTTACAGTGTGAGTTTTTTTTGTGAATGTGATGGATTTACATTTAGTCAAACTTAGTTGTAGCTTGTTTACTATACAATAGTCTGCTAAGCGGTCTAAATCATCCTGTAGTTTTTGACAGTCAGATGGTGTTGTAATTCTGCGATATATTTTGAGGTCGTCTGCGTACAATAAATATTTACTATTTCTAAAGCATTGGCCTATGTCGTTAATAAATAACAAAAAAAGGAGGGGCCCCAAAATTGAACCCTGGGCTACTCCAGACGGGACGATGATCGTTCCAGATGTGTGTCCTTTGATAAAAACTCGTTGAGTCCTGTTCCTGACATAGGAGGTGAACCATCTCAACAAGCTACCGCGAATACCATTAAATGCCAGCTTTTGAAGAAGCAGGTCATGGTCGACCTTGTCGAAGGCCTTGCAAAAGTCTGTGTATACCGCATCTACTTGGACACGGTTGTCCATACATTCAAACAAATAATTAGTATACAGAATGAGATTACTGATAGTCGAGCGTTTGTTTAAAAACCCATGTTGCTCTTCAATTATTATTCTATGTAGGTTAGGATATATGTAATCGTGGACTAATCGTTCAAGGACCTTCGCCAAGGTCGACAGCAAGGAGATTGGGCGATAGTTTGTGACATCACTTCTATTTCCGCTTTTGTACACAGGAGTGATGTTGGCCGTTTTCCATATTTCAGGGACAGCACCCTCACGAAGGCTTCTGTTGTACAAAATATGCAAAGGAATCGCTATAGATTCTGCAGTGTGTTTAATAAAGAAAGGGGGTAGATTATCTGGCCCTGGACCCTTGGTGACATCTAATTTTTTGAGTTCTTTTATAATTGTCTCCTTAGAAACATATAAGTCGGAAAGCGTAAAGTCACAATGTTCACCGGTAGAAACTTTGTCATAATCTATGCGACTCGAGCTGCTAGTCTCGTATACGGAACCGAAAAAATGTGAGAATAATTCGCAGATTTGCTGTGGCTTATCCGATTTAACATCACTGTAATGCATTAATGAGGGTATACCTGATTTTGCTTTGTTACTTTTAACGTACGTCCAAAATGTTCTCACATCCGCCCTCAACCCATCTTCAATCTTTTCAATGTATTTATCAAAACAATTTTGACACTGTGATTTGAATCTCTGGCGAAGAGTAGAAAATTCCTCATAATGTGATAAGCTATTAAATTTTTTCCATTTTTTCCAGGCCTTTTCTTTATCATTAAATATATGTATAAGCGGTCGCGAGAACCATATTGGAAAATTATTAGACCTCACAAGGCCAGTTGGTACGTGCTCCCTAATTATTTCAAACAACTTCTCATAAAAAATATTGACCGAGTCTTCTAAACTACCACAGCTCAATATGTTTGACCAGTCAGTTTTGTTGATTTGTTGATTAATTAAATCGTAATTCCCTTCAAAAAAGCGGTATCTACTTACTGGTAAAGAATTAATATTTTTGTAATTTAAGATGAAGGTAGTCAAAACACAAAACGGGGGGTGATAGTTATCTGCAGGCACCAAAGGGTTAGGCGGTGGGCTATAAGTACATGGCTGTACATTTGATATATACAAATCTAAGATGCAATCCAAATTATTTTTTATCTGATTATATTGAAAGCTGTGAGTGGAACGAACAAAGTCAAATAACACTTTTGTAATCAAATTGTTTTCACTCGATGATCTCGGAATATAAGATGTATTGGGATCGTATTCACACCAATCAATATTTGGGGCGTTAAAGTCTCCCACTATATAGAATGAGTCCAAATCCTTATCGACTAATTCACAGTAGAGGGTATTTAAAAACGTAGAATAAGTTGTAATATTCTGCTTCGGGGGAATGTAAACACCACATATTACACAATGCCTACCACCCACGTCAAACCTAAGTAATATATAATCAATAGACGGCGAAAGAGTAATATCCGCGTCACCAGCGTCGTCCGGGGGATCCGGGCCGCGGCGCACGTCCAGCTGGACCCGCCGGGCCCGCAGCTCGCGACGCACCGCCACCAATACTCCGCCACCGTCCTTTTTACCAGTAGCTAATCGATCCCTATCACATCTGTACACCGTATATCGGGAATCCACACATTCACAGTCATCAATATTCGATATTAACCATGATTCCGTAAGTATAATAACGTCATAACAATTTGCGAGAATATTAGTAAATAAAGTGTTTAATTTCGTCCTAAGTCCCCGACAGTTTTGGTAGTAAATCATAATTTTATCACACATTTTTAAATTTTAGTATGTATAAAGTAGTTAAATATTGTGTATTAAAGTGTAAGATTGCATTCCTTTTATAAGTATTGATAAAATATGCTATTGTAAATATTGAATTCTTAAATAAGAGAATTAGATTAATATTTATGTTTAGGTGATATTTATATTTAATTAAACACGAGAGTAATAATTTGTTATAAAAAATAAGATCGCTTCTAATCATCGATTTTTGAGGCAAACGACAGGTAGTCAACAAAATATTTACGAATAAACGACTTACGTAAAAATGCACAGAGTAATGCACGCCGCCCGAGAGACTGCAAACCACATTACCTTTATTCTTGTAACTCACAACTTGATATCTAAGTATTCCACAAAAACTTAACTTCATGCTCACTAACTTTAAAAATAAAAATAAAAATAAGTAACTAATACATGCACTTAGAAAATCACATAAAACAACCACGTCTTCAGAGTCAAAGTCACTACGTTTGTCCACCAATTTTTGAAAGATCATTTTCGGATCGAACGGAGAATATTGGAGACGTTTCATTTCGCCTGACAAGGATAGTTCCGTGTTTGATCCATACAAAACGGAAGTTGTTTTTCTTAGCTGTTTCTCTTGCATGTCGAAAAAGAGTTTTGTTTTTAAGAGTAAGATGTTCATTCAAGTAAATCCTGTGAGACGGTCCTGAGATATTCAGCTGTTCCGAGGTAATACCCTTATGAAGGCGCGCTCCACTCAAAATATCATCTCTTAGTGATCGGTTGTTCAGCTTCAGTATGATATTTTTAGGGCGCCGAGTAGGGGTTGCTTGGGGGACACGATGAACCGAGATTACACTTTGCTTGTGGATAGGCACCTTTATTATCAATCCAATGGTTTCCAAAATAGACTCAAGATTTTCTCCTCTCTTCTCAGGCAAGTTAGCAATTTCTATGTTGCACTGGCGGGCCTGTTGTTCCATAATATCTAGCTTTGATTCAAGTTCTTTGATACGCGTCGTGTTTGTGTCAATTATCTCACTTTTATTCTCCATAGACGTAACACGATTATTCAAATCAACATTACTTCGCTTTAGGTCTTCAAAGTTATCGTTGATGAATTTCATAGAAGTCTTGATTTCATTGAATTCGTCCATTATCGTTTTGTATTTGTTGTCTTGTTTTGAAAACCAGTTTTCCAGCGTGGACACTATGCTGCTTTGAAATGACCGTAGCTCCAGTCGAAAGATGTTTAAATCAGGGTTTATGTTTCCCTTCCTTAATGTAATATTTGGTGGTGGTGACTCCTGATCTATGAGAATGGCATCATCGATACTCATATCACCGGTATTAGCCACTTGCTCAGTAGTGTTTAAAGTGGAGTTAAGACTATCCATGTTCACTTGTCTTTGTTCCCGCGATTACTCTGGACACGTAGCTTAGGAATGCAGTACCCCGAGTGTAAGTTTTTACGTCAAGCAAACGCAAACTATTTCGAGTACGTATTTATGTCAATTTGTATGAAAACTGCATAAGCGCGCTACTCGCCGCTAGAGGCGCTGATACAGTTTTCATACAAATTGACATAAATACGCACTCACGATAGTTTGCGTTTTTTGACATAAAAACTTACACTAGGGGTACAGATGCGTTGCTTGCTCGCTCGCAGGGTGAGTGATAGGCGCGCGAATGAATAGGTACGTCGAACCGAGTGAACGCGGGACGCAAGCGTTGTGCCCCGATGCGCGACGCGGAATGATGAAATTTTGATCATTTAAATACATTGTTTCTATATTAGGTACATCAATTCTAAATTCGATGGGCGATTTTGAAATTCGGTGATGCATTTTCTCAATTCGGTGCGTTCTCAATTAGGTGCTTAACTTTTCTCATAAACCACTTCACAATATTTAGTCCCATTGCTATTTTTAGATTCAGGATGGAGTAAACTTAATTTTTTATTATTTAAACTACTTAAAAAACCAAATATTAAATCGACCACCGAATTGAGAAAAAAAGGACCCTTTTGTAGAAATGCTCAAATCACAAGTACTTAAAACTTGGAAAAAATATATGTTATTTTACAGTTATTTATCTAGTGCTTCCGGCCGTTTTTTTTCGATTGGTAATATTTTACTGTGTCAAATAAAATCCTAAACATCCGTCTAATCGTAACCCAAATATCGTATTACTTGCAGTATACTTGGTTTTAGTTAATGAAAAATACGAAAATGATTGTCTTTGATTAGCCGAGGGCTTCCGGGCGTCATAATTTTAAATTTTTTATTAGTTAATTTTTAATTGAATTTTGAGTGATTTTCGATTCGCGGGGCGCTCGCGAGTTCACAGTTCACTGCCGGCTGCCGCTGCGTCCGCGTGAAGTGGATCGAGCGCGGCCGAGCAAGCGTTAGCGTGCCTATTTCAGTCGGGAATCCTCGCCTTAAGAGCTAGTTCAGTCAGACGACGCCGCCGGCGGAAACCGCGGCGTTTGACACGCGATTTGTTCTATCTGTTTGCTCAGGATCAGCGTTGTGGAATATTGACAGCAGTGTAACGAAAATCGCGTGTCAAACCGCGCGGTTCCCGCTGTCCGTCGTCTGAACTAGGGCTAAACCTCCGCTCCGCTCCAGTGGACAGGAGTTTGCGAGCTAGTTTTAAAATTCATACATTTTCGGAAGCGGAGCGAGGTAGCGATGCGAGGCGGCATAGCGAGGCGGCGGCGGAGCGACGCGGCGGAGTGAGGCGGCGCGGTGTGGCCAGCTCGCTTCGCGTCTATGGACAGACACATTCCGTAACTCCTCTCCGCAACACTCGCACGCTCCGCTCCGCTAGCTCGTTTCGCGTCAATGGACAAAGCCCATGTAAAATGTCCGAAACTGTGTCATAGAAAGCTTGTCGGCAAAATATATACTTAAATTTTGTTTGTATACTTAATATACGAGGGCGGGTCAATAAGTCCGTGACTTTTTGAATTTCTGACCTCTTTACTGAAAAAGCAACACTACTACTGTCAACAGGCATCTGTCAGTTGACTCCTATCAAAATTTGAACTTGCTGCGTCAGTTAGTTTGTGTTTGACAGCTATCTATAACAGACTCCCCAGTAATTTGAGGAAAAAATGGAAAAAAGTGAATTTCATGTTGGCGTTGTTTAATCGCAATATGGAGGAGGTTTTGCGCCGTTTTGTAACCGTGGACGAAACATGGATCCATCACAACACACCAGAGACCAAACATACTCCTCCATATTGCGATTAAACAACGCCAACACGAAATTCACTTTTTTCCATTTTTTACTCAAATTACTGGGTAGTCACGGACTTATTGACCCGCCCGTACATAGAAAACACCAAGACCAAGACAAATAGACATGTTCATGCACACAAATATTTGTCTTGTTTGGGAATCGTTTAAATAATTATAATTTTTGTAAAAGCTACTATTCCTTGTCAGTGAACAAAGAAACTTATTTCTTGTGTTCTCTGTTAATAAGAAATTACTTATTGTGTGATAGGATTTGTTGGAAACTATATTTTCAAGATCAAAATGTAACAATATTCTGGCAAATAAATGATTACTTACTTACTATTATCTTCAGTGTGTGAGAGGCTGAGAGCTCACCAAAGCTCACTAAAATATGGTGTTAGCTTTCCATCAAACTTCAAACCAAGAATCGATACATCAATGTAGCCACGTAACACATAAAACCTTCGATATTCTGTATCGAATCAGCCGCTCATTCGATTGGGCCGACTCGATTACTCGATACCTCGGGCTGTTATGTTTTATTAAATTCCACCGAGTGACAGCCGTTACTTAATACCCAAATTGAAGAATTCTCCCTCGTCACTGATATTATTTACACGAAGTCGGAGAGAAATACGATTTCTGTAGGGCTGTCAAGGAATAAGAGGTTGGTCTTAAAGCTGGTTATGACGGAGTTTGGAAATATCTCACAATATACCTACTTTAAACTGATTCCGAAATAATAGATATCAGAAACGATGGAGGTACTAGAAATGTATTTGATCCATACTAATATAATAAATGTGAAAGTGTGTTTGTGTGTTTGTTTGTCCGTCTTTCACGTCAAATCGGATCTGTTGTCGTTCCTCTCCCCCGCTCCCTTGCCCGTCAGTGTCTTCTCGAATAGTGACACTTCGCAACGGGCTCGCCAAGTTCCTACTACGGAGCACAATAAAAAGGTTATTTAGTATTATTGTCGACCCACACGAAGCACATTCACATCACATCGCAGCGACAAAATGTGGTTACGTGTGAATAGTGTCGATGCAACTTTTTGCGGTTGTGTGACAAAAGTAGGTAAAGGATGATTTGTCTCAATAAAACGCGAATGGATTGGAATTGCTTCGTAGTTTTATTTTATTTTAAAGAAGAGACTTGTACAATTTTATCTGAATAGAATATCTGCTAAATGGCCGCCACGGGCATTTTTGCTGTGTGCATGTTTTTCATGACACTTTCACACATTTCGCTGCTAATTTCACACATTTCGCTATTTATTTCACCAATAACTCTGCGAATATTTTGTCTATATTGTCTATGTTTTGTGGATCGTTGGCGTAGACTTTATCTTTGACGTAGCCCCAAAGAAAGAAATCCAGTGGCATCAGATGGCAAGATCTAGGTGGCTATTTGACATCACCTCTTCTTGAAATTACGAGATTTTTCGACCTTTCGACGAGTGTTTCGTCGTGTTTTGATCGTGAATTTTCGATAAATATTTGTATAACTTCTATGCGCTGTTTTATTGTGAAACGTTCCACGATTAATTTTACATGTGTCAAGATGACGTATGTCAAATTTCTACCGGCATCTTGTAATAGCGCGAAATTCAAATCCTATACGTACTTTTGAGACACCCTTTAGTTGTGATGTGGATGTGGCCGGCCGCTAGTTTGCATTGCAGCGTTGCCGCTGGTGGTTACGTTGTGGCCGGTACACTCACGCGGTCAATAATGACTGCAAAATGTGGTATGTGTGAATTGTACTATTAATTTCCAATACAAAATGCGCCCCGCCCGTTGTGGTTCGTATGGGTTGGTACATAAAAGAAGTGTTGCGTTGCAAAGAGGCTCGTTGCCATGACAAGGAACGTGAAGAAATTTTGATACAAATACACAAATCGTACGTATTGCTTTTGCATTTCGCGCAAAGAGGAGTGCGCACGGCCCGATAATTTACTTCTTTTTTATCACTGCCAAGCTTGTTCTGCAGCTTAAATCTCTACCCCAAAAGTTGTTTTTTCCATGTCTAAGTTAGCTGTTAACTTTAAAAAAAGCATAAGTACTTACTATTTTTCTTTAGAAAACTCAGCGGTGGCAACCCTTATACTTTTGTTTCTTGGAATTTCGTCGCCTATAACGTTTGATTCGTCACTTTTCAAATTTTAATTACGACATCCGTCCTTTTTTGAATAATGCTCAAACGTCTTTATATTCCAGTGTTTTGCCCGTTTCACCGATAGAAATGGCAGGATTTCATGAAAAGAAATAATTACAGGAAAAAGTTAGTTCAAGAGCGTTATTTTTATTTAAGCTTAAATTCGCTTTGATCTAAAACAGTAATTGGGTTCCGTCAATAATTTTATTTTCAAAAGCAATGGCAGCAACTTGGAACCGACGGCCAGTGGATTATTCTGCTATTTTAATGGAAAAAAGAACCTTAATAGTATTTTACGATTGGATTCATAAAAATAATAAATAATGTTCTCTTATTTTGTATTTGATCGATTCAGGCGTCACCTGGCGACAGTCCCCAACAAATTGTGAAAAAATAAAGCATCTTTGCTGGATTTCACACGGTCTAACTTCTCCTAAAGATGCCCCGGGTTGGGGCGAACCACATGTAGAGTAGTCTAATCGGTGAAGGTGCAAGTTTTGTGGTTTTTGTTTACGGAAGAAAGCTACATCATAATATCCTAATCCTAATCCTACTAAATGTGAAAGTTTTCATGTTTGGATGTTTGAATGTTTGTTACTCAATCACGCCAAAAAGGCAGAACAAATTTGGCTGAAATTTGAGACATGTAGCCTGGAGAGGAACATAGGCTACTTTTATTCCGAAAAAATATCACACTTCCGCGGGATAATGTCGTGTAGTCCACGCGGGCGAAGCCGGCGGAAAGCTAGTATATTTATATTTTCACACTCGTGTTTTGTGTTTTAATAAGGTTGTTCATTAATTTTATTATACAAGCTGTGGTTTGCGACTTCGTTTTAGGAAAAACCTACTTCGATCACCATACGAATATTCATACTATGTTTCACCCCTTCATGGTTTTGATATATTGATCGAAATCTGACAAGTAACTTATTCGAGTGATTTCTGCTTTCAATCAAATTATTAGCCTTTTTTATCTACAACGGCACTTACACTATATCACACCTGATGGTAAGTGGTGATAAGACTGAAGGTGGAAGCGTGCTACTCCCGGAATCCTCAATCACTGAGGAACTGGCGATCTTATCTCTAACTGCCGGAACACAATAATGCTGAAAACATCATTGTATGGCGTCAGACTTAGATAAGATGGTGGTAGCTAGCCATGCGGAATAGGAACCAAGTCGAATATACCCACTGGGAATCGAACTTAGGACATTTGGGTCTAAAATCGGTGGTGTGAGCCACTAGACCACAGAGGTGGTTGAGAGTTTTCAGATAGTCCCAGCGTTATGAAATTATTATTTTAATATACCTTTTTCATGTTTTACTGAAATTTTCATATTAATACAAAGCAGCATGATTTTAAAATCAAAATGTACGGTACTGTATGAGTTTTCAATTACTTGACTAATATAATAATATTGGAAAAGGCAATAATACACATTTACACTGAACAGGTGAAAGATAATTAAAATTTAATTACACTTTGTTGAACAGACACCACACGCTTTGTAACAATATTAAATTTCCAGAAAAATACGTAGAAAATATGGTTTATATTTTATGTTAATTTCAGTTTTACAGCAATAAAGCACTTTTATGGATCCTTCACGAGTAAAATTTGTTATTAAAATAGTATAGATGTAATATTTCGTTAAGGCTGCACAGCCTTCTTGTCAGTTAAAAAAGTCTTGAATGGGTGGTAGGAAAATATTGACGATTCATAAGTACATATTTATTATGTCTAAGTGAATAATAGTATATTATGATACAAGTGAGCTTGGGTTGCTCATTATACACGAGGCTGTGGGTTGCAGCCCGAGCCGCAGGCGAGGGCGTAAATCAGCCGAGTGTCTAATGAGTAAGTTGCTCACGAGTTTCATACGCACTTTTTCAACACACTTGCGAGGAAAAACAAACATTTATTTCATACATATTGTATTAACCTAATATTAACTAAGGGAAAAAGCGAGCAAGTTTTTTTTTGCACGCGCCAAATGTGAGGTGATTGATTACATACAGCTATACAGCCTACTTCAAAATGATTAAGTATAATAATAGTGATAAAATGCAAATGTTTTATAACAAATTATTGTGAATTATAAATAATTTGATAATAATATACTTAATTATGTTTTTGTCTTAATTAGGGACACATTTATTTATTCTTAAAACGTAAATGGATTTTCAGCCGTATAAAACCTCTTTGTTGTTACAAAAAAAGAACTGTATCTATTACCCGCTGAAATTGAAAATGCTCTGTTGACTCGCATATAACTTGCAGTTAGGTACTAACTTAACTTTGTAGGGATACTGTATTACCCGGTTAAATTGAAAAGTCTCTGTTTACTCGCATATAATTTGCAGTTAGGTACTTACTTAACTTTGTAGGGATAATTCTATTACGCAACTAGTACTGTAATATTATTATGCACGCGTGGGTTATAGTTCGGTTTATGGCCCTAAGATCGATTTAATAAGGCTCACTTTATGAGCAAGTGTGTTGAAAAGCATATTTTTATCTTATCTTATCTTATCTTATCTTAATGAGAAATCAAAAACAAAATTAAGACTGTGCAGTCAGCACACTAGCGCCGCCATTGGAAAAAAAATCATAGTGCTTAAGGCGGGCATTCCCCAAAATAGGGTATTTTAAATTATGGATTACTCGCAAATCACAAGTATTTAAAACTTGGAAAAAATATATGTTATTTTACAGTTATTTATCTAGTGCTTCCGGTCGTATTTTTTCGATTGGTCATATTTTACTGTGTCAAATAAAATCCCAAACATCCGTCTAATCGTAATCCAAATATCGTATTACTTGCAGTATACTTGGTTTTAGTTAATCTAAAATATACGAAAATAATTGTCTTTGACAATCCGAGGGATTTCGGCCGTCATAAGTGTAAATTTTTTATTATTTAATTTGTAATTGAATTTTAAGTGATTTTCGATTCGCGGGGCGCTCGCGAGTTCACAGTTCACTGCCGGCTGCCGCTGCGTCCGCGTGAAGTGTATCGCGCGCGGCCGAGCAAGCGTTAGCGTGCCTATTTCGGTCGGGATTCATCGCCTTAAATAAAGACGAAATTGTAATTTATCTCTCTGCAGTGCACTCCGAAGAAGCTTTGTGGTGCTTTCAATAAAATTGCTATATCTATATTTTCTAGCTTGTGGAGTTTTACTGTTAAAAGTGGCCACTTTTCGCAAAAAAAACTGAATTAAACTAAACGACAGGCTAACAAATCACTACATAGTATAAAACAAAGTCGCTTTCACTTTCCCTATGTCCTTTTGTATGCTTAAATCTTTGAAACTACGCAACGGATTTTGATGCGTTTTTTTTAATAGATAGAGTGATTCAAGAGGAAGGTTTATATGTACTTTTTATCCCGATATTCCCACGGGAACGGGAACCACGCGGGTGAAACCGCGGGCGGCCGCTAGTATCCTTTAAACGATAAAAAGTACCACAAAGCTTCTTCGAAGTGCACTGCAGAGAGATAATTTACAATTTCGTCTGTATATAAGAACTATGATTTTTTTCAATGGCGGCGCTAGTGTGCTGACTGCACAGCCTTAAGTAAGTTTTTGATTTCCCATTGTAGGTTAAGACCGATTTTTTTAAAAACGTGCGAATTTCTCAGATTAGTAAATGTTTACTGGAGATGTTCACAACAAATCCTCGTTTAAAAAATATATTCATAGAAGAGTATCTTATTCAGCAATTTCTGCAGATTTGCAATTTTATCCCAAAGTGAAAATAAACAGTAATACTAAATAAAAGTTTAAAAGATAAACTACTTGCCGCTTATCTTCCTTTAGCCGAAGTTGGCGCTAAAGTAAATATGAGATGAATCAGTATCTCATCTAGATATTTTCTATCGTAATTAAAAACGTCTTAGATTATCGCGAGACAAAAATGATGTAGGTACCTATAGGATAATCAATATTCAATACTTTATTTGCAACAATAATGTAGATCCAGAAGATGGTTAATTTTTAACCGACTTCAAAAATTGAAAAGAAGGAGGTTATCTATTTGTCGCGTTTATTTTTTATATATTTTTTTATTTTTTATATTTTATTTATATTCATTTATTTTTCATAATACACTAGCGACCCGCCCTCGCTTCGCTTCGGTGTAGTGTGCACCATGTATTATACATATAAACGTTACTCTTGAATCACTCTATCTATTCAAAAAAAACCGCATTAAAATCCGTTGCGTAGTTTTAAAGATTTAAGCATACATAGGGACAGACAGCGCGACGCGACTTTGTTTTATACTATGTAGTGATGATAGTGATGACCATTATGGACCCTGTCGGGCACGCATAAGGGTAATAAACAGGTAATAAAAGAGAGAAAACACTTTAATAAAAAAGAAATAAATTATCAAAAAATATTTATTTATCACGCATTTCGTTGATATTATTACGATACAAATTACGTTTTGCCTTTAAACGTCGTCAGCTCAAATGAAAGAGCAGTGGCTCGGACTACAATGCGGTTCAGTTCAGTTATGAGAGAATAGTTTATTTGCATAAGTTATCACGCTTTTCTTCGACAGGGGCAGGCAGAAATTACATTTTTTCAGTTGTTAAGGCGGGCATTCCCCAAAATAGGGTATTTTAAATTATGGATTACTAGCAACTCACAAGTACTTAATACGTGGAAAAAATATATGTTATTTTACAGTTATTTATCTAGTGCTTCCGGCCGTATTTTTTCGATTGGTGATATTTTACTGTGTCAAATAAAATCCCAAATATCCGTCTAATCGTAATCCAAATATCGTTTTACTTGCAGTATACTTTGTTTTAGTTAATGAAAAATATACGAAAATAATTGTCTTTGATTAGCCGAGGGATTTCGGCCGTCATAAGTGTAAGTGTAGTTTTAACCGCCTCTGTGGTCTTGTGGTTCACACCACCGATTTCAGACCAAGAGGTCCCGGGTTCGATTCCCAGTGGGGGTACATATTGTATTCGGTTTGGTTGGTGGTAGGACTTGTTCTTAGTCCGCCTGGCTAGCTACCACCATCTTATCTAAGTCTGACGCCATAACAATGATGTTTTCAGCATTATTGTGTTCCGGCAGTTAGAGATAAGATAGCCAGTTCCTCAGTGATAGAGGATTCCGGGAGTAGTGCGCTTCCACCTTCAGCCTTATCACCACTTAACATCAGGTATGATGAAGGCTAAGTGCTACCCCGTTGTTGATAAAAAAAATAAAAAAAAAAAATAAACATTATTTAACTTTTAATTGAATTTTAAGTGATTTTCGTTTCGCGGGGCGCTCGCGAGTTCACAGTTCACTGCTGGCTGCCGCTGCTTCCGCGTGAAGTGTATCGCGCGCGGCCGAGCAAGCGTTAGCGTGCCTATTTCGGTCGGGATTCATCGCCTTAAGAAGCCCTGACTCAATTAGTGGTTTAGCGCGTAGAGTAACAGATACGTACTGTGTCAATCTACAAGTGTGTACGCCTCATCCATTCGACCGATACCCGCGAGCCTAGCGAGCCTCTTGCGAGCGGCAAATCCTCTCCTCCAATTGGCAACTAAGAACGAAGAAAAGAACCTAAAGTACTGGTTCCCGTTACATTACATTGGCTGTGTTGGCATATTCGGCGGAATAAACCTTCGGCGCGCAACCGGCTGGGAGCTACAAATCATGCGACCGGAAATCCTAAGTTACCGCTTCCTGGTGCCCGAGCAGAGCCGGCGCACATCGCCTGTATGCTCATCACGACCCGACCCGTAAATAAAAGCAAATACAGTTTAAAAAATAACTGAGCGCATTTACTAAAGAGCCAGACGCTTGCGTCTTTTTGGTGCAAAAATGGCAATGAATTATTTTTGCGAATTGAAGTTCGCAGTAAATAACAAATTCGGTATCCAAATGAAATGAAATAGTATTTATTTTACTTGTGACAAAGGGTTACATTTGATGATCTTATAATATTATATTGCCTCTCCTCTTCAGCTAGGAAAAGTAGCATGCAAAATTTAACATTAATTGAATACAATTTATTGAATTTTATTTACTTACCTACATTATTAGTCAAAGTAGCATGCAAAATTTAACATTCATTAATTAAAATTTATTGAAAGAAAGGTTGACGTTGGATGGTTGACGATGAATTATAAAATTCTAGAGTTGGGATACAAAAAATTAAGAAACCTAGTTATTTTATAAAATCTGGGCTTTAGAAGTCTGCCCCCCTAGACAAGTGGCTTTCTATTACGAATTTCTATTAGCGGTCACGTGACATTTCGATTGCTAATGTCAATCCCATACATTTTCTTTCTATTCGACTGGCGAATTCGCTAATAGAAAGCCACTTGTCTACAGGGGCTGGTCTTTGGGAGTCGAGTCTATGAAAAAAACCCACTACATACATACACACATTTTCGGAACTTTTACATTATCACTCAAGTTATCAGTGACGTGCTCTGAATGCGTAGTGGCGTGAGTCCGGCAGCGTGACGCATGTATCGGGGTTCTGATTCGGGCAACTATCGCTTTTTAACGGCGCCCCCGACGTGGAGGGAATATGATTACATGATCAGGGCTGGAAGGTCACGTATGTGTGGGCCGAAAAACTATACCTACCGTCTTGTACGTAAGGTAAGAAAACTTTTGTAGAATTGTTTTTAGAAGTGTTTCTTATTTGATTTCTATATAGTGAAAACGAAATATTGGAAAAAGTCAACCCGTCTCACTACTATCCCCGATGGGACTCGAACCCACGACCTTTCAGCGACTCCGTAGCTCAGTGGTTAGAGCATTCGCCCGGACAGTGAAAGGTGGTTCGAGTAGGATTTTTTCTATTGCTCATTAATATAGACTATCGTCTGCATCCAAATTCTCTGCATATATGCGTTGCTATCTATGCAGTCAGAAATGATTTACTCACACTTTAAGTAATGTGTGATGAAGGCTAAGTGCTACCCCGTTGTGGATAAAAAAAAAAAAAAAAAAAGTTGTGGTGTAAAAATACTATTTGAAAGTAGATGAATAAAAATAATAATGAAAGGACCATACCAAATGAAAGTTACCTCTGCCTACCACAAGACGAGAAAGTAATGACTCAAATTCATAGTCAAATACTTTTGATTCACATAGAATAAATAAAATTAATGCTTATGAATCTTCCAACATTTTTTTAACAACCACCCGTTAGGGACATCTTACAAATGACAAGAAAAACGGACGAAAAAAGCTCATACTCAGCTTTAACAGAAGCAACGCATTTACTATTTATGTATCTATATAATTATCATTAGATACAAATAGAATCATACGTTTGAAATCAGAAAACTTTTCGATACCATAACAGGTGGTAGGTAAAAAAAGTTGGACGATTCATAAGCATTAATTTTATTTAATCTATATGAATAACAATTTATGACTTTGACTTTTGGTTGGATGGTAAAGTGTAAAACACTTTTCGGCGAACCAATACCAACCCATACATGTCAGCGCTTGATTTAGGTAAATCGCGGTGCACATCGTCTTCGAGACGTGAGCTGCGTGCGATAAGATATACTTCTTATACTCACGAAGAGTACAGCACTTAGTGCAAGGCAATAAGGCTTAAACTCGTTTGGTTCCCGTAGATGCGTGTGATAAGATAACATCGGGAGGCTGCACTGCATAATGGACCGAGACGATCGCGACGATTGTGATCGTAAGTTATAAAGTGACGTATGAGGGAAACGGGAAAGGGTGAGGGAAAACTGGGTATCAGTTCCCAGTTAGCATCATTCATTATACACCAGGGGGCCAAGCCTGCTAACGTTAAGTCATAATCGTGTCTCAATCGTGTCTCAATCGTGTTTCAATTGTAGTTCAGTTGTAGTGCTTTTTACACACTAGTTACAAGAATTATGACAATATGATGTGATGTAAATGTAGTGTGTGGTGTGACCATCAGTAGTATGGTGAAAAAAGTACACATTTCTTGTAAGTTACAAGCAAAAGTTACACGCGGCAGTTGTTACAAGTTACAAGTAAAAAGCACTACAACTGAACTACAATTGAAACACGATTGAGACACGACTTATGTATGACTTGACGTTAGCAGGCTTGGCCCCCTGTTATGTTGGTCCCGATGGCACAGTGGTCTGGTCCTGTCACTTGAGCCAGTCCTCACGGGGTGCAAATCTGAAATTAAAATTTGCGTTATTATTATACCGGTATATTTTTTAATTCTTTTTATTGACCACCACTTCTTCATTAACAGAATGTGTGTCTAAGATGTTGCATGCTTGCCCAGGAGATGCCTGTTCACTCTGGCCTTGAAGAGACCAAGGTTTTTGTTATCGGGGAACACATAAGCTGGCAACTTCCATTCCTTAGCTGCTCGCTCGCATAAGAAACGAATCTGCGAAGCGTTTAGTGCGGACCTGGTGTATTATAGTGTCAACAACGTAAGAGTATCATTATTTCTTTACCGGTACAATAACCTTTTAATAACCGTTTGCTTTACCTTTAAATCAAAGCGGTACCGGAGTTTTATACCGGTAGTGTAGAACTGGGTAGTGGTAGGTAGGTAAGCGTTTGTTATGTGGCTGGGTGTTATTATATTCTAACTAGCTTTCCTCCTGCGGCTTCGCCCGCGTGCACTACATGACGTTATCCCGCGGGAATGTGATATTTTTCCGGGATAAAAAGTAGCCTATGTTCCTCTCCAGGCTACAAAGTATCTGTATCCCAAATTTCGGCCAAATCCGTTCAGCCGCCGGTTTTTCGTGATTATGTAACAAACATCCAAACTTTCACATTTATCATATTAAGTAGGATTATTATATAGTAGGATAAAGTAGGATTAGTAGGATATCTATATCACATATTCTCTCCTAGCATTGCACCCACTCTCTTCTGTCCTCTTCCTTATTATATTATCTGCTCAAGTTTGCCTGGAAGGGATTGCTATTTAGCAATAAGGCCGCCTTTTTGTATGCATTCTTTCTGTCTTGTTGTGTTCTTTCCATGTAATTGATTTATACCTATTTGTGTGCAATAAAGTGTTTTTAATTATCTATTTATTACAAGCTTTTTATTAACTTGCCATGTTAGTTAGTTACGCCCGAATTCTCGAACGCAAATCATCTTTGGGAGCGTCTCAAACATCATTGCATCTCTTTCATACGTTTGACATTAAAAGTGACAGGGCGATGTTTGAGACGCTCCCAAAGATAAGTAGCGTACGAGTATTCGGGCATTAGTATGTTAGTTAGTGGGGGACAAATCTTGCAAGCTTAATTTGACCCACTTCCCAGTGTCCGATGGAACTGAAATTTTGTACACAGGTTTGGTTTAGATGATAATACAATATTTAAGTACAGTCAGCAAAAAAGCTGGTCATGAAAATGAAATTTTTACTAAAAACTTATTATTCTTTTGCAGCCCGTACCGATAAATATGTAGTTTGTCAACATCCAAACCCCTCCCGTTGGAATCGATATGTTATTCAATCGATCCCTCGAATCGCCAAAAGGCATCCCCTGACGTCAGCTCTTCCCGACAATTACCGGTAATGAGGAGATCCCGTACGTGTCTGAACTCGGGACGAGTGTTGACTCGGTCGGACATGTCGATATATCGATACTCGAGTGATGCTTACTCGATTACAGATGATTTGACGGTTATGGGTTCAAGTTGAGAATAAAGGGAGTCACAAACAGAACACTCTGTCCGTGGAAAAAAAATCCGTTGCGTAATAGTTTGAAATGAGTTAACTTTTGTACTTTTGTTATGGAAATCAGGTATAATAGTCGTATCACCATCACTACCTATCAGAGACAAGTAGCATTTTCTACATCGGTCCAGTATGGAATCTTAGAACCTTAAGTACCTATGTACTATGTACTCCGTGGTCTAGTGGTACATACAATCGGTATCCAGACCCAGAGGTCCCGGATACGGTTCCCTGCAGTGTTGAAGCTGGTGTACAGTATTCCAAAATTTATAAATAAGATATTTTCACGGGGTGAAAAGTAAGCCTATTATGCTATTCCAGACTATAATCTTTCCCTTGCTACTACTTATATATTTTCCAACAGTATACTTATAGTATTTTTACCCAAGATATAATATTTAATACTATACTAAATAGTAGGGTTGGGAACCCTGGTTTTAATGTTTTTAATGTTTTATTGTTATTAGTTTTATTTTATCGTGGCTTGTATGACACTGTTTATTATTGACTCTTATGTTCTTAAACTATTCAAAGTTTTATTACCCTTGTTTGGCATTTATATTTAATATTTTATTTGCTACGTTTTTGGTTGGTGTGTATTTTAAAGAAACTACCTTTTGGATGTCTATTTCTTAGTTATTGAAAATTATTTACTGCTACGATTACCGGGTTTTTTATTTTGTTTTTAAACTTAAGATTAATTTGTGATGGAAACTGACTTTAACATAATTATATTATGTTAAAGTCAGTTTTCAATTTGACGACTCTGTATGAAATATGACAGGGAGAAAAAAATAGCCCTTGGTGAGTTTCTTGCCGGTTCTTCTCGTTACAAGGCCTCCCACCGTAGGATTTGCGAACCGATAGCGTAGCTTCATTGACGTTCACAAGTGCTGTATCAGCCTAAAATGAATAAATGATTTTTGATTTTGATTTTTGATTTTGGTCCTTCGCTGCCATCTCGGTATGAATTGGGCCTAAGATATCCAGTTCCACATTGTGGAGGATTCCGGGAGTAGCGGCTTCCACTTTCAGCTTTTATCATTACACTAGATCCGGATACGGATCCTCGCAGTTTTACCCGCGTGGTACCCGTTCCCGTGGGAATATCGGGATAAAATATAGCCTACAGCCTTTATCGATAAATGGACTATCCAAGAGAAAAATAATTTTTCAATTCGTTCCATTAGTTTCTGAGATTAGCGCTTTATACTCTAAAGCTAACTCTTCAGCTTTATAATATTTCTGTAGATACCATAAAGTGATTTTTAAAGAAAGAAAGAATCGAATATTTATTTTTATTATCTATCGATATGCTGTCTCTGTATAGTATCCTCCCAAATGGTGCGTATTCCACGCGCATTTGATTATCCCAGGAAGTGATTCATTGACGCACGTGACCGCCCGATGCCCGTTGGGATACCAGTTGCGTAAGTGGCCTTAGGCTTTGGCCTTTTGGCCTTTTTGCTCAAAAAGACCTATTATCAGATTTTTCTCTCATCAGATTTTTGCACCGCATCTGATGATCTCAGTACCCAGCTCTCTGGTTGACTGGTAGAGAATGCCTTATGGCATTAAGTCCACCATTACCTTTTCCTTTCGTGCAATAAAGTTTAAATAAAACAAAAATAAAATAATTCTGATTCAAATAAACAAAATTAGTGCTTTTGAATTGTCCTACTTAATTAATTAGCAGGTAGGATAGAGGTACATCTGGATATTTTTTCCAAATTCAAAATATAGTAGTTCCGTGACCAAGGCCCCTGAAAAGGTGCTGAAACGTCGGAAAATAACCCATAAAAACACAAATCTAAATATCGCTATAATGTGTATAATTGTATTGTATGGTACAGGCTTATTACCACAATTAAGGTTAAGTGCTACATAATATTATTCTGTGGTGCTACTCATTGTGGATGAAAAAAATTACACTGTATGCGGGTGGGGTATACTTAACGCATTCCCCTCACTATAAAGAAAAAGTCCATTAATATTTAAAAAAAGGTTTTAATATAGGTATATCACACCCGTGCGAAGCTAGGGGTTTCTAGTAAACTGTAAAACATAAAACATTTGCATGTTTTCATGGTGACTATTCCGTTATCACTATAAATTTCACTCTCCTCTCAAATCTCACGTAAATCCGTACCCTGATAAGGAAAAGGCAATTCCCATGCGTCGTGTATAAAATAAACAAAACCCATGTATTTATGGTTGGCGTATCAAAGCGTAATACGTGATGTGCGGCTGCGTGTACATACAGGCCAAGTATGTTATGTGGGTCCCACCTGGGGAAAGGATTGGTGTCTTTGGAAACCATTGCTCGTTTATAGTATGGCTTATAATAACACGGTTAAGGCGCTACTCGGAAAAAGTATGGGCTTTTTGATATAAAACTATAGGACGGTTAGAGTTGTCATAAATCTGGTAATAAGATATATATTTCTTCATGCCTTTATCTAGAATCGTATAGTTTCAGAAACACGATTTTATGATTTTGCCTCGACACTTTTTCTTTTCGAAAATACCTCAAAAATATACGAAATATCAAAATTATTCTTAAATGGGGTTACATATACTATTGAAAATTGGTTTAATTAGTGGACACTAATAATATTAAGGATCGTATAGAAGATTTCTTTTTTAAATCGCTATAGTTTTTTAATACGAAGTGATTTTGTGTTTTTTTGCGTAATCTGCAAAATCGGTCTCGCTCCAGCGCGCGAAGTTTTCTCATTGCTATCTCGCTTTAACATATTTTTTCCGAGTATCGCCTTAACTAATAGACTAATGAGCTTTTTGTTATTAGGATAAGTTACAGTATTGTACCCCTAGCATGAAAATCGATCGTTATGTTAATCGAATAGTTAACTATATAATCGTTATCGTTATTTTTTTAATAAAAAATGGGCTTTTAAAGAAAACAATGTTTTTCTGTATTTACCCGGAGTTGTATGTACGTACGTACACCATAGGGTAATTGAAGAAAATATATTTAATGCAACTATTATAATGCTTTCTATACTATTCTTTATCGAAATAGCCTGAACTGTACAGAAAATTACAGCCTCATGTACAGTTACGTCTTCAAAACTTACTATTTTATTTTCAAAAGATTAAAACATACCTTCCTCATAAATTTACTTAAATTATTTTCAACTAATCGGCTTCCATAATTTTAAGTAAGTATAATAAAAGCAGCTAATATTAATAAAAAAAAAATTTACATCCACTTATTGTTTTTTTTTCTAGAGCATTATGAAAAGCGTAATGTACAGCAAAGCTAGCGATACGCCCCCTTCGGCGAGGTAAATATTCAAGGGATGAATCTGCAGCGATTTTTGCCACCGGTATATTTACATAGGAAACTAAATTACCTCTATTGATGCCGCGAGGGTGGGGATCTATTAGGGTTGCCTACGATCTAGTTATGTTTGTAGTTGCGATAGATAAAAAGACAATTTTAAATTTTACACGTACCATTTTGCAAGTAGGTAAGTAGTTACTGACATTTTAAATTATTTTTACGCATTCACAATGCAATTTGTAAGTATAGGAAAAAATCTATATTTATTGATCCCCGGTGGCGCGGGTTCGAATCCCGCGTGAAAGCTACTTATAGGGCTAGTGGTTTTTTACTATTTTTCCCATAAGTAGTAACTGCTTTTGTAGTAACTAATGTTGACTAGGTCTTCGGTCTACCTTGGAGACACCTTGGAGTTCTATTGAAAAACAAACTTGTAACTTCTTTCAGCTCGGTGGCTACCTGTCCTATAAAACTTTTGTCCCAAAAGCCAAGGATTTGTCTGCCATTGCCACATCAGCTAAGACAAATTTTGAGAGATACGATATAAAACGTTAAATAATAAAAAATATTTTGATGCCTACTTTGAGCAGCCCGCTAATTCACAAATGGTTGGAAACATCACATTTTCACTGTCTTTAAGTTCAGAATAGACATAAACAAAGCAGGAGATAGTGAGCAGAAATCGTGTGTTATATTTTTTTTCTAGTGGATCTATCACGTTTAGCCAAACTCTTGTTTTTGCTGCGTGTAATTTTCAATGTTACCAACCAAAAAAAACATTCTGTCAGTAGGAAAATTATGAAAAGAACCTCCTCAGTTGTCTCTGTAGGCAAACTTAGCGACCACACAACTTCTTCAGCATTCAGCTATATTTTATGAATATACGTTATGGAAATTGAAGTTAAATGTGTTTGTACATAAAGTAGGTAAAACAGAAACTCTGTATAAATATAAAGCATTTTTTTATGGATTTAATCACGCGTATATTGCACACTTGGTAATTTAGAATTGCGTTTTAAAATATTTTTTGTTATTTTTCGAAATCAGTAAACAGTTCACGCAGAAATCTAAGATTTGTTTATGTTTCTGTATAAATATTTTAAGTACTAGCTTTCCAGGAATATGATATTTTTCCGGGATGAAAAGTAGCCTATGTTCCTGTTCAGGCTACAAAGTGTCTATGTCACAAATTTCCTCCAAATCCGTTCAGCCGTTTTGGCGTGATTGAGTAACAAACATCCAAACATCTAAACTTTCACATTTATAATATTACTAGTAGGAAGTAGGAAGTAGGATGCGTTTTCTTAGTTTTAACTTGTTAGTAACAGCCCTAGCCGCTATAAATATATGATGCACGCCGGGAAGTGGCCCGCGATGCGACGGTTTCTTTGCCGTTATGATTTTGTTACCGGAAACTCTATTTCCAGAGGTTTGCAACTTGTTACGGTTACTATCTATTTTAAATAGGGTTCTTATTTATTTATTTGATTTTGAGTTTTCAGAGAAAACTACCTTTATTGATTATAAAAAATAATCATAATGTAAACAGGTAAACATAAGCAGGTTTCAAAACAATAAGCCATACAAAACGCTAAATAACTTTGTTTCCTTTTTTTTAAATTAAAAATAACATAATTATTGTATTATTTTGAATTAAAAAAAAAGGAAAAATGTAAGAAAAAAGCTACGATTTTTTTATTTAATGTAATTGAAACATTGTAAAATTTTAATGCTTCTGTACTTGAAACTACAAACCTCTCAAAAATTTCATTTTTATGACAAGCTTTCTTGCTGACCGTACCTACTTTAATATTGCATTGTCATCTAAACCAAACCGGTATACAAAATTTCAGCTCCATCTGACACTGGGAAGTGGGTCAAATTAAGCTTGCAAGATTTGTCCCCCACAAACTAACTAACTAACATGGCAAGTTAAAAAGCTTGTAATAAATAAATATTAGACACCATCCATACATTGTTCCATTACCATACTTTAGCACCGTAGCTCTAGCACTAGGGTTATGGAAATTGGAAACAACGACGGGTATCACAGAATACCCTAAGAACCCCTAAGAAGAATACCCTAGAAGAAGCTAAGTAGACCACAGAGGCGGTTAAAATGCGGTATGTCCACATACCGCATTTCAACCGCCTCTGTGGTCTAGTGGTTCATACCACCGATTTCAGACCCAGAGGTCCCGGGTTCGATTCCCAGTGGGGGTACATATTGTATTCGGTTTGGTTGGTGGTAGGACTTGTTCTTAGTCCGCCTGGCTATCAACCACCATCTTATTTAAGTCTGACGCCATAACAATGATGTTTTCTGCATTATTGTGTTCCGGCAGATAGAGATAAGATATCCAGTTCCTCAGTGATTCAGGATTCCGGGAGTAGTGCGCTTCCACCTTCAGTCTTATCACCACTTATCATCAGGTGTGATGAAGGCTAAGTGCAACCCCGTTGTGGATAAAAAAAACACCGAGGAAATATTGAAAAGTTTCTTTTCAATATTGACACGGCCGGGAATCAAACGTCCTGAGTTTGATTCCCGGTCTGCCGATCTCCAGATATAGCGGCACATAATAATAAATATTTTATCGAATAACGATTTCGCCTTTAATTAGTTGTACAACAGCAATTTATCAAATAACATCACAGACATTGATATGAATTTCCAGAAGAGTAGTTTTAGTAGGGTAGGTACCTGTGGTAGATTATTGAAATATACCGAGGCAAAATAAATATAGACAAACTCTTTCTTATACTTTTCTGCTACATATGAGATAGATGCGAATTTTCTAGTAATTTATCCTACTTCCTACTAATAATATAAATGTGAAAGTTTAGATGTTTGGATGTCTGTTACTCAATCATGCCAAAACGTCTGAACGTGTTATTTTTTTTTACCAAAATCAAGGGATTGGATTCCCATTTAAAGTAACAGATTTTTCAAAAATGTGAATGCAGTTTTTATTTACTCAAAAATTGAGCTCACGACTCCTTTGAACACTTTGCGTTATTTCTCATAGTTTATGATTTATCCATGCAGACCCAGCTCAAAAACTCAACCTGTAGATAAACTAGTGGATCCCCGGGGTTTTATCCGCGTAGTACCAGTTCCCGTGAGAATATCTGGATAAAATATAGCCTATGTTACTCAGGAATAATGTAGCTTTTTACTTATGAAAGAATTTTCAAAATCCGTCCAATAGCTTTATCAGTTTAGCCATTACAAACATACAATTAAAAAAACTATACCTATCTTTCTTCATAATATTAGTATACAGGGTGTTAGGGGCACCGTTGCAAAAACTTTACCCATGGTGAGGCAATCATGCTGAACAAGGCACAGCAAGATTTTTTGTCGGAAATGAAAAAACTATTTCGACTCTCCATACAAAATGTCCCGATTAGTTGCTAAATATTGTATGAAAAGACGATTTTTTTTCATTTCCGACAAAAAATTTTGCTGTACGTTGTTCAGCATGATGGTCTGAAGCCATGGTTAAAGTTTTTGCAAGGGTGCCCCTAACACCCTGTAGATAAGCAGTACACCTAGATATATTATATACATATAGTTAGTTTAGGTGTTCATAATATATAGGTATCCTACTTCCTACTATAATCATACTAATATTATAAATGTGAAAGTTTAGATGTTTGGATGTTTGGATGTTTGGATGTTTGAATGTTTGAATGTTTGTTACTCAATCACGCCAAAACGGCTGAACGGATTTGGCTGAAGTTTGGGACACAGATACTTTGTAGCCTGGAGAGGAACATAGGCTACTTTTTATCCCGGAAAAATATCACATGCCCTCGGGATAATGTAGTGTAGTCCACGCGGGCGAAGCCGCGGGCGGAAAGCTAGTCCTACTAATATTATAAATGTGAAAGTTTAGATGTTTGTATGTTTGTTACTCAATCACGCCAAAACGGCTGAACTGATTTGGCTGAAATTTGGGACACAGACTCTTTGGAGCCTAGAGAGAAACATAGGCTACTTTTTACCCCGGAAAAATGACACATTCCCACGGGATAACGTCGTGTACTCCACGCGGGCAAAGCCGCGGGCGGAAAGCTAGTTTAATATATTATGAACACCTAGACATCCAAAGCAAGAATCGAAAAAATATGATAGTAATTTCATATCCCGCGGCGTACGTAAAAATATCTATGTTTTGTTTGCTCTTCGCAACATGACATCATCCGAAAAGTATCTTCTAATAATGGTGGTGCTGTTTGTCGTTTCCCTATTCCTATCGCGCCGGTCGGAGTCGGAGGTTATAAAATTATTATCCCGATAGCGAACTGTGCTCATTCGTTAGCCGCCTTATTGGCGCGTGGTCTGTAATTGCTACGAAATAACCCCCCCAAAAGGCATTTACAGGTTCAGACCGTTACCAGTATTTTTCTTATACAAAATCATTCAAAAATCATAACAGCAAATCAGAGCAAAGACGACATGTTCCCATGGGGACTCTCGGATGGCTCTAATATGGGTTGTATTTGCGGTGACACTCAAACGATGTCCCATCTTAAATCGAGCCACATATGCCCTCAAACCTGCACGCGGGAGGATTTAATGCAAGCCACGGATAGTATGGATAGTAAACGTGGTCAAATTCTAGGCCGCAACAATATAGTTAGAGTGTTTGCCATCGAAACGCTAAGAAGAAGATTCAAAAAATATATCACAAAATGACTGTCTAGAAATTATAATCTTCGATGGTTTAATAAATTTAATGCATTCACAGTGCAAATCTGTAAGTATAGGTAAATTTTGAATAGATATCCCGCCCGGAAATCTACTTGCAGGGCTGGTGATTTTTTTCTGTTACAAGTTTTCCTTTAACAGAATCACCTATCAAGTGATAGCTTGATAGGTGATTCTGTAACATTCCGCTTAACATGACTTAAGCACAATATTTGCATAAAAATAATAAATGTTACTCAAGACAAGCTGATATATACTAGTAATTTTGTCATAAGTCACTTGAACTGGATACCAAAAATTAATAGGCGCGGTAGCGGTAATATTAATTATCAACTAAAACTTTCATATCGGCAGTGATATTAAAATGTGTATATTAAAAATTTCAAAGAGTTGTGTTGTGATAATAAAAAACTATATATTTTCTTAACATTCGGATCGCAATCGGATCGTGTGCTGTAAATGTCTTTGCTTTTGCGACTCCCCTTCACAGTAGCTCGTTAAGACACATTCATGTTTGCTTGTGTAACGGATATTTTCGCCGTATATACGGTTTTTTTTATAATTATCGTATTTATAGGAGCGTAACTATGGCGGGGAATTTTCTCGCCTCCAAGTTTCGTTCTAAGAAATTTTACAAAGAGCCTCGTTTGGAAAACGAAGGAGTTGCGAAAGGAAAACGTGTGATTTCGATTTTATATTTTTCTTTATTCGGTAAAATATGATTTTTCCGAATAACGAATCAACTAGCAAGTTTCTTTACTTTGGCTAAGTATACCAGTTATGTCGTGTCGTTGTTGGATTCATGAAATTCGTTAAATAGAAAATGGTTGAAAGTATAATACTTTACCATTTGAGGAATATAGTTATGTTGATTTTTTGAAGAAGGTAAAATAGTTACGTGCTGAGAATTACTTAATTAATAACATAACAGAAAATGACTTCGCATTAAATTAAACTTTAGTTCACTTATACCTACTATAAAAAGGTTTAAGGACTTTGATTTTTGTTTGTTTGTAATAGACGAACTTAAAAAAATACTAAACCGATTCTGTAAATTATCTCACCAATAAAAAGCAGTAGCACATTTCCATTTTTAAATTAAGTACTTATATATTTTTTTATTTGAACTTTTTGTAAATAAAATTCTCGTGTCACAGTGTTAGTTGCCATACTCCTCCGAAACGGCTAGACCGATATTGATGAAATTTTATATGTATATTCGGTATGTCTGAGAATAGGTTGTTATTTATTTTCTATCCCGTAATTCCCCGGGCGCAGCTAGTAGTCTTATATAAATACGTAAAGTCTACTTACATACGTAACTACGTTTATGTTGCCCATTACGCATTAACAAAATTTGCTTGCTTACCAATTTTAGTGGAAGATCCACGGAGTTACACAAACAAACAAATTGCTTTAATATTAGGTTGTCATCAACCGAACTGTGGGCGTTATATACAGGATGTGTTAAGTTTGATCCTATCCTTATAAGAGAAATAATACAAGAAAAAAAACGAGGTGGGATTTAACCTACTTAGGGACTACTTGCTTTTTTATCTAGTACCTACTTACATCATGTAGAAGAATGAGCTTAGTTGGTCGGAGCATCGGGCCGGATTCCCGGAGGTGCGGGTTCGAGTCCCGCCTGAAAGCTACTTGCGGGGTTCTTGGGTTTTTACTATAACATTTTTTCCAACAGTACTTACATATTATTTATTTTATAACAATAGCATTGTGAATGCAATAACTAAAAATCATAATGCTTTGTTGTGGAACTATTAATAAAGCAGTTAAAGTAACGGTGATTAGTAATCAATAAAAAATCATAAAATCGTATAATCTATGCTTCGTAGAGTGTCTTACCAAATGCAAAATCAGTAATATTAAAACTGTATATCTATCTTAAATTTTAATAATAAATAAAGGAATAGTGATATTCTATTTCTATAATAAAAATATACAACTAGACCTCTTCGCCCGCGTGGACTACACGACGTGATATGATATTTGATATTGGAAAGTTATATTTTCCGGGATAAAAGTAGCCAATATCACTTTCCAGTTTCCAAACTATCCCCATACCAAAAATCACGTCAATCCGTTGCTCCGTCTAAACGTCAAATTCGAACAAACAAATAAACAAACACACTTATATTATTAGTATGAATCTTTTACTGTGTTTTTACTGAAATTATCAGTTCTGTTGCATAGCCACAAAATATTTTGAATTTGTGAAATCACGTAACTGGCCATAAGATAATAAATAAAGTTAAATCAGTTCTTGTTTTTGATAAAATATAAAAATAAGGGTACTCTTTAGTTGTTGATTTGTGGCAAGCCAATTATCCTTAATCGTATTAAAACACCCTGTATAACGTTGTTTGCTCTAGCTGAGCCTACAGGGGAGCCAATCGTTAATGCCTTTGATCTAATAATATATAAATTATTATTCGTCGTCAACTCATACGCGCTTAATGGCTTCCATGTATTAAAATTTTACTATTTCCTTACCAAGAAAATCGAGTTTTTCTTCTACAAATCGTCCTAACATTTTGTATGTTTGGATTTCGTGTAGGTTTAGCTTTTCGTGTAGTTTATTAAAGATGGCTGTTTGTTTTGGGAATGACGTTTTTTCAAATGTAAAATATATTGAAAGTGCAATTTTGTAAGTAAAGGATATCTGAAAATTAACTTGCAGGACTGTGGTTTTTTTCAATTACAATTTTCCCCAAAAGAATGTTATAGAAAACAATAAAAATAATCTTAAAAAAGTTCGAAAAAAATCTTTCTAAAAATGATATCTCCATTGATTTCATAAAAAACTCAATTGTAACAAATTTCAATTTAATTATTATTAATTCCGGCCTTTGGGTTCGTTAAAGCTAGTTACATGTAGAAAAAAACCCAAAAGAGGTAAAAACATTCAAACCGAAAACACTCAAAATAAAAACAACAGAATTAAATCCTCCAAAAAGTTTGAAAACAACAAGCAACACCCAATCGGAAGCGTAACTACAAACACCCATTCAAACAGCGTTAATAAAAATAAAACCTTACGATTTACGCGTTTAAAAAACAATCGTACCTTAATTCGGGTAAAGTTCGACAATTCCGCTCAATTTCGACGTCAGACCGACACCGTGGTACAGTTTAAAACTTATTCTTACACCTCGTCCAATTAACTTGGACCTCTGGAGACTCCTTAGGAAGCTCCGCGGTAGTTCGAGGAGTGTGGTAAGGAGGGAGAGGGGGAGGTCTCGGTGTAGTGGCTGGGTGTTAAGTAACCGCATCACGTAGGAACGTTCCCCTGATCTCACGTGCTCGCGAAATTGGTCGGCTGGTAGTGATGTGCTGAACATCGATAGAATGTTTGGAAGATAATGGAAAAAATAAAACGTGTTCTTACAAATGCACACAAGAAGATTCAAATAAAACTACTAATACTCGAGTCTGAATTGTAGTCCGACACCAGGGTGCTTACCATCAACTCTTATTGCGGTTTTGTTTAGGACCTAAACTGATCTGCTTCGCTTATTCGTACCACGACAGCTTAATATCAATGACAGCGATTCAGTGATCGATCAATGACATTTCACAGCCGCTTAGCTGTCAGGAACTCTTATTTGACTTATAACCCGGTCGATTTAACATGTCACCTGCAGGTTATACCCGTCCCTCTCACTCTCCGGGCATGACAGAATCGAGTGAAAGAGACGGGTAGAAGAAAAAGGACACAAATCGTTCGGTCATTAACATTTAGCAATTCATTTGCGATCCAGTTTTTAGAAGGTCAGAGTACAAAAGAAAACAATTCATTTTAGGAACCTATTCTGCATCGCGCTATTTTTGAATCGCTGTCTTAAAGTTGATGGTAGGCACCCAGATTTGCTAGCGACACGAAATGACGAAAAAGAATGGAAAAAAATATCATTTCGTTTTTAAATGTTCAGACATAAGTTTGCCGTACTATTTGTTATTCATACCCGGATATTTAAATAGCTAACCTCCTTTCACTTAAACTTTCGGGAAAAGCTAAACCATTTCTATTTTTTACCGACTTTAGAATTAAAAGACGAGGAGTTTATACGTTCGACAGTATAATGTTTTATACTGTATTATCTTTATCTTCTATGTATGTTCACTGATTTCTTCGTCAATTGTGGACGAATTTTCATATGGTTTTTATTCAAAAAAAAAGTATACTCCTGAGGTGGTCCCATAGCTACCAAGTGAAGATTATGGGATTTCAAGGAAATCGAATAAAACCCTCAAATTTTGGTACTGACTTCAGATTGGTTAGTAAGTTCCAAGAATAGTTAAAAAAAGTCGCGCATTTTTATCCTATGAATTTAAATGAACACTAAAATTTATTTTTTGTTTTAAGTATTTTATTATGTATTGAGTTTTGGTTTGAAGGCGGTTTTATTTATTTATTTCCTACGACAGACATGTAAATAAATCAAATCCTAACAATGTGATTGTCATGTAAGTAAAATACTTCGATCAACAATAGTACTAGATGAAGGCTCACGAACTGAATCAAAACTTTTTATGGCTGAGAAATTGCACGATCAAGTCATAAATGACAGGAACTACTTATAAATAAACGCTCAAGGGGCTCAGCAGGGGCATATTTTCTCAGCCGTGTTTGTCACTCCAACTATGTATCTAGACCTAGTTGTTATTGTTGATCGAAGGTATAATAGCTTTTAGCATATTCCATTGACATTACCGACAACTCAAACTGAAGTAACAAGCACATCACTAATGAATAGAAGTGTTGTAGCCGTAGGTGCGCGGAGCAGACTGCGTGCTCAATTCGACGGCTACGTTCTTTTGTTTTTGTTTGCAACCCTAACTAGGCATTAGCGTTGCTTATAAACAAATTGTTTTGCTAACCCTATCTCTGACTGAGCTTTTCCTTACATTACGTAAATGAAATAAGAAACGCAAAGAAAAAGTTTTAAATGTAGGTCCAAGGGTAGTGAAGACTTCTTTGTTTTTGATATTAGAAATTAGGTAAGTACTTTTGGGTCCAACGTGATATTTGATGTTATTGTTGCACTTTGAAATGCAGACGACGACGAGAAGCTAGTGCGCCTGAATGCTGCTACGCTGCGCTAGCAAAACTAAAAAAAAGATCTATTGAAGGAAACTCGGTATAGTCTATTTACACTGCTGTATTTATTTTACGACGACGACGACCGATTTGGCGCAGGGGTAGTCTACCCACCTTCTGCGCCAGTGGTCTCGGGTTCAATTCCCGAACAAGACAAATATTTGTGTGCATGAACATGTCTATTTGTCTTGGTCTGGGTGTTTACTATGTATATTAAGTATGTATTTACAAACAATAGTATTTAAGTATATATTTATCCGTTATCAAGTTTTCCATGATACAGTTTCTTAATCAAGAATCAAGAATCAAGAATATTTATTTGCAAGCATTCACAGTACAAAAGTTGACAAGGAAAACAATGTGTGGCGTTTATGTGATGCACCAGATACTGGCATGCAAAAACGGTACAGATAGAATGACGCTAATACGCTATACAATATGAAAACAAATGGTTAGTTTATTAGTAGAAAACAATAATTAATCAATACATGTCAAGTAAAAAGCAATACAAAAACAGTGTCAGGTATAATGTCAAAGCGAAATGTCATGTCAGCGTGTTAGTAATTACAATTTAACTATAGTCTTTCATAAAAATAATAATAATCACACAATTACAATTTCATATTCAAGAATTCATTAATGGTATATATACATTTATCACACAACAAATTATAAAGTTCAATTTTAAATTTATTTAGCGGCAGTTCTGAGATATCTAACGGCAAAGCATTATATAATTTTATGGCCATATTAAAGCAATTTCTAGCAAAGCAGGTAGTTAAATGTGAAGGTACAACTAGACGGTTAGGATATCTCGTTCTGAAAGTGCATACCTCTTGTTTTTTTGTAAATAATTTCAAATTCTTCTTTACAAACATGCACATTTCGAAGACATACATAGCGGGAAGCGTCAGCAATTTCAGTTGTTTAAAAAGCGGTCTACACGATTCAAACGGGTGAGCCCTACAAATAGCTCTTATACATTTTTTTTGTATGAGAAAAACACGATTTAGTTCTACACAGTTCCCCCAGATGACAAGACCGTACCGCAAGATCGAGCATACATATGCATGATAGGCCATGAGCGTAGTCGTTTGATCACTTAGGTGCGTAAGTCGGTGCAGAGCAAATACAAATCTGTTCACCTTCGCACATACCAAATCAATATGTTCTTTCCACGATAGCTTAGAGTCCAGAACTATGCCTAGAAAATTGCTTGATGAGCATTCGACGATGTTACTACCTTGATAGCTTACTGACAGTTTCTGGGGCTTTCCATTGTGACAATAAAATTGAATAAGTTTAGTCTTTGTTATATTAATGTTTAAGTTATTTTGTTTAAGCCAGTCTATAATGTTATGTACAGTGTCATTAATTTCATATTCATAGTTAGTGTCAGGTGTTTTACGTATTATTATGGAAATATCGTCTGCGAAAAGAGTACACGGATATTTTGTTATTTCGGGAAGATCGTTCACATACAGTAGGAACAACAGCGGCCCTAAAATGCTGCCTTGAGGAACTCCACAGTGAGTGAAACTAAATTGCGATCTATACGTCTCTATTTCCATATTTTTATTTAACTTTTCTAATTCTACACATTGGGTTCTACCACTTAAATAACTCTTTATCCAGCTCAGTGCTTCCCCGCGTATACCATATCTCTCCAGTTTAGAAAGTAAAGTCCTGTGACAGACACAATCGAAAGCTCTACTCATATCGAATGAAATTAACATGGGCTTAGATAGTTGGTGTGAATGTAAGAAGTTATTTATTTCTTTATTTTTGATTTTAATAGGTAAGTCAAAAGCCAAAAACTTTTTATTCAAATAGATTTAAAAAAATTAATGCTTTTCAATCGTCGAACATTTTTTTACCTAAAGGACATCTTATAATTATTATTAGCCTAATTGGTGACTAACGAAAAAACACAAGATAAACTACAGAAAAAAATATATCTAATGACAAATTAATTTCAATCGAAATCTATAAGAGTAATGTTAAATTGATGTGTATATTGATAATTGCTAAATATTTTTTTATATTCCATAACAATATTTCACACACTCTTAGTTGGCAAAATAGACGATCATTGGACATCTTAAGTTTTATCTATTTTGTGATAATGATGTTTCATATTTCATTTCATTTCCATTAAAATCGAAGCATAGAGTCCTTTAGATCTATCCTATAGAGAATCATGAAATACTGGTTTTCAGTAACTGACTAACTGTGTTTTACGACTAAAAACTTTTTTCATAGTTCAACTAAAACTTTGCTAAAAAGCCTCATACATTTCCGAGAGCAAAATTCAGCGATGTATCGGATGCCGGCGCTGAAAAATCCAGATATTTTCCCAAAAACCCACTTAACCCTGATGGAGAGGGTCGTTTTATGAAAAATGTCGAATGCATCTACTAAAATTTTGGCCCCCGCTGGATATTGGCGATAAGTTTGATAATACTGGTGATCTGTATTCAAAGTCGAATGCTCTCAAGCGCGTAAAGTAAGGGACCAGGGTGCCTACCATCAACTCTTATTGCGGTTTTGTTTAGGACCTAAACTGATCTGCTTCGCTTATTCGTACCACGACAGCTTAATATCAATGACAACGATTCAGTGATCATTCAATGACATTTCACAGCCGCTAAGCTGTCAAGAACTCTTATTTGACTTATAACCCGGTCGATTTAACATGACACCTGCAAGTTATACCCGTCCCTCTCACTCTCTGGGCATGACAGAATCGAGTGAAAGAGACGGATAGAAGAAATAAGGACACAAATCGTTCGGTCATTCACATTTAGCAATTCATTTGCGATCCAGTTTTTAGAAGGTCATAGTACGAAAGAAAGCAATTCATTTTAGGAACCTATTCTGCATCGCGCTATTTTTGAATCGCTGTCTTAAAGTTGATGGTAAGCACCCAGTTTGGTGAACCCAGTTTAGTTATTTAAATTTTTAATATTTTGCAGTAACAATGCAATTTTTATGATTGAAAAATAGAAAATGAAGTATTTAGAAATAATCGACCCGTCTCACAAACATCCCAGTCCTATCGGAGCTGGTTGTGAGACGGGTCGATTTTTTCTAAATAAGTACTTCATTTTAAATTTTTGAACCAATTTCTACTTATTTTCGTGTGGCTGCAGTCTCACCCTTTACTTGCAGCCCCTAAAGCTAATTGTTTATGCGTTCTACTACTTTAGTTTAATACATATGATCAACTAGCGGTCGCCCGCGGTTTTACCCGCGTGCTTCCCGTTCCCGTGGGAATATCGGGGTTTCTAGAGGTGCCGCTATCTCTAGAGGTCCCGGGTTCAATTCCCGGTCGGGTAAATATTGAAAACGAACTACTTAAATATTTCTTCGGGTCTGGATGGATGTTAACACCCATCGTTGTTTCCAATTTCCATTACACCAGTGTTCAAGCTACTATAGTTTGGTATACGAACAATATAATATATGTAATGCTGTCCAATTTGTATAATTATTTTGTTTTTATTTATATTTTGAGTTGATGTCAACAAAAAAGTTACACTGTGAAATACTTATTAGCTTTGTCTTAAATTTACATAACTTTAATTTTGCGATGATAGTTGATGGTTAAAGCGCTAAGGTTCCACGGACATATTATTATGATAGCCATCCTGCAACCATGGCAGGGGGGTGTCACTCCGCAGTTTAGGTACGTTCGGCCGGCGCGCCTGCCGGGCAGGCGTATGGCAGAAGGATGCCGCTCGGCTCGTACGCTCCACGTTCGCGCGTAAAACGATCGATCATTTCCGTGATTTTTGTGCACCGAACAATGACTACTAAACGTTGTAATAATCCGTATATAAGATACTGTTGTGTTTACGGGTGTATAAATAAAAGAAAGAACAAAATAAACAGCAAAACCGAACTCGCAAGTCGCTCGCAACCCTAACCAGCGAGCGAGCTGTTTGATACATTCATAGAAATAGAAACGCTCGCGCGTATCTATAGGGCACAGTTTTGCTTGCATGCGCGAACTCTAGGTTATTATAACAGTAGGCAAGCGATGACAAAGCAACCGGAATTGGACTTAATTTCCACGCAGAAAGATTTATTTTTACTTGCATGAGCTTGCAGAGTGAGTCTTCTGTGCCTTAGCACTATTATTTATTCTGTGACCATGGCACCGCAGACGCAATCAAAATAATCTTTCTAACTTTATAAATGCGAAAGTTTTGCTGGGATGTTTTTAACTCAACCTCAGAAATACGGCTGAACGGATATGGATACAATTTGGTACTGAGATAGACTATGGTCTAAATAACAACTAAACAACAACGAGAAAAACACAATGATTTCTGGTAGGAAACTTGGTCTAAAGGTGTTAAGATCATCTTGGTATTGATGCAGAACTAAGCATTCATAATTATGTTGCGTACATATAAAAGACAAAGTTTTAGTTTGTATTAATTTTATTTTATTCATTTTCATAATTTAATTTATAATTTTATTGTAATGCCTTGTGAAATTTTATATTAATTCTGTAGCGTATTGTATGGACGAATGTTGTCTAAAATAAATTATAAGTATTTTATATTTTATTTATTTATTTTTAGCTTGAAATTAGAAATAATCCCATCCAGCCAAAATCGCAAACAGCCGCCAGTTTAATCCTACAAACTAAACCCTCCGATATCCACCATGGTCCATATGACCAAGCCCCCAATAATTCTCGCTGCAAAAACTGCCCATCCATCGATAGAAAGATAAATTCGACGGGCCGATCACACCCCATATTTCATACCAGCCCCTACTCTATCTGGTTTAAGAGAGTTTTTAGGAAAATAATGCTGGACATTCAGCCCATATTTCTTTATGGAATGTTATCTTTACTATTTTTTAGGGGATAAAGCTGTAAATATCTTTTAACTTTCAATAGCAGTCGAAAAGTTACTAAAAGAATTTTCACGTTGCATATAAACAAATATTTTGTTACACCATGGAGTTATCTGGTAGAATCGAATTATAGTTGCCTAAAAGCTCATATTTTAACAATGAAATCAATAATATCAAGTTTACTTCCGCCAAAAGCTGTTCATCAAATGTTTTTGTAGTTGTAGTAACATGTACTTACCTAAATCATTAAAAAAAGTTAAGTATGGCTTATATCAGGCCTTCATGCTGAACAACGCACAGCAAGATTTTTTGTTGGAAATGAAAAAAATATTTCGGCTCTCCACACAAAATGTCCCGATAGGTTGCTAAATTTGTATGAAAAGTCCAATTCTTTTTTCATTTCCGACAAAAATTTCTTGCTGTACGTTGTTCAGCATGATGGTCTGAAGCCATGGTTAAAGTTTTTGCAAGGGTACCCCTAACACCCTGTATGTTGTGAGGTAAATTCCCGGTAGTTTCCGAGTTGCGATCCCTGATGACAGAGTAATTGAATTACATGAACGCGTTGCTAAATTCGATTAGGGCAGCGCGGATTGCAGCTGAATGCATTTGTATTGATTTAGGTACAAACACACATGCTTCGGTATTACCTAATGTAAAATACGGCCTCAATGTGACTCACTTTAGGAGCCGTTACTTTTCGTTAACGACTACAAGATAATTTAGCGGTAAAAAAAACGTAGTAACCTACATTTTTGCCCATGGTTAAATCTACAATCTGTCAATCAAATATCATTTTTTCGTTTATGTAACTTTTTTTTAACTGTTAAAATAATCTATACATCTATACAAATAAATAAAATTGGAGTGTCTGTTTGTAATTTTAAAATAACCGCTTTTTACTACATGCATATGATTATATATACGGTACATATACCAAAATAACATTTTTTACAATTTTTGTCTGTCTGTCTGTCTATCTGTCAGTCTGTCTGTCTGTTTGTTCCGGCTAATCTCTGAAACGGCTGGACCGATTTTGACGGGACTTTCACTGGCAGGTAGCTGATGTAATAAGGAGTAACTAAGGCTACTTTTTATCCTGATATTCCCACGGGAACGAGAACCACGCGGGTGAAACCGCGGGCGGCAGCTACTAAAACTTTTATTGCAAAATTTTAAGGTAAGTAATAATTAAGTAATAAAAAAATGTAAATGTGCAATAAGATCGTTTCTGAATGGTAACCATGTTTGTATCTGGCTGGAATAGTGACAAGACACCCGAATTTGTTGAGTTTTTGACTAAAATTATTTTTGCTTTTTTGCATTCACAATGCAATTTTTATTATTGAAAATGAAGTATTAGAAAAGATCAAACCGTCTCACAACTAGCTATAGTGCGACAAGCATTTCTGTTCCGGTGATAATCTTTGGAACTAAAAGAGTTTTCATACGAGACAGTCCATTTTGACAGCTAATTTCGTATTGCAAGTGGCTCCTCTGTCACGTCTGACAGAAGTGTGGGACTATATCATAGTATCCCGTCTTATCGGTGGTGGTGAAACGGGTCGATTAATTCTAACCTGATTCTAACACTTAGAGTTTTTGACTGCTTATCTGTTAATCGATCCTCATGCAAAAGCTATGGAACAGATTTTAATCAAAATTTGGTGTAGCGATAATCTACCAACGTCAAAATCCTACTAATATTATAAATGTGAAAGTTTAGATGTTTGGATGTTTAGATGTTTGGATGTTTGTTACTCAATCACGCCACAACGGCTGAACAGATTGGGCTGAAATTTGGGATGCAGATACTTTGTAGCCTGGAGAGGAACATAGGCTACTTTTTATCCCGGAAAAATATCACATTCCCGCGGGATAACGTCGTGTAGTCCACGCGAGCGAAGCCGCGGGCGGAAAGCTAGTGTAGAATAAACTTGAAAAAAAAAAACTGTAAAGAGTGAAGTAAAATACCCTACAGTGCCAAGTTCAATCGCTAGTTTTTTTTTTAAACATACTAATCATTAAAAGAACAAAACTTAATAATCCCCCAAATATTACCGACTACGAACCAATAATTCCTTTTACTTGACATCAAATGACATGCTCATATATTATTATATTCATAGTTAACTCAGGACGTTATTGATAAACGTAGCGGCCGATCCCGATCGATGCCACGTCCTGTTCCACCGCACTCTATTATTAAACGCCATGAACAAAAATATCGTATATATCGTGTGCCCTCACGCAAAATAACTAACGTTAAAACTGGTGCTGTAGTTAAAGCTAAGCTAGCTAACGTAAGGATATTTTATAGCTTGCGGTTACATTGCAAAAAACTTGACTAACTTTATTTGTAAAATTATAAAATGTTTCCCTTTAAGCAGGGTACTTACTGAGCTGTGTAACACGTAACGTATCTGCAACAGGGTACTCACCGAGCTGTGTAACACGTAACTGTTACTGTATCAAGTTGCAAGTGAGTACGGCTCGTCCACGGTCACCGCGTAACCAGCGAACGTACTCTGAAACGCACATCCGAAACTTCGGTTAGCCTCGTCCCTTTTACTCGATTCTGTCGTGACTCGAGCGTGGGAGGGACGGGTATAACGAAGTTTCGGGTTTTGCGTTTCAGAGTAGGCCATCAGCTACGAGCTCCCGGATCCGCAATGCTCGTGACGAAATCACGCCGTCAAATATAAATAGAGTTGCGATAGATGTCAAGTTCAGATGGTAGATGCCATTACAAAATGTACATGATTTTCATCATGATCTAGGTAACATACTTACATTTGAAACTGTAGACTTCGTGTTGATTCATAACAAACATTAAGTTTTATTATTTCAAAAAACTCACTTCTAAATTCTTTAGCTGCCCAACTTCTAAAGCCTTCCTTAACTGCAAAGAGACTGAAAAGGAAGAATGTTTTATGAAAGGACTAATAGACGCACTGGCTTCTTCACCTTTGAGACAGTAGTCACACAACACATCAGCTTATTAGTCTTGCGACTGATTACCGAGACAAATAAATGTAAATGAAAAAAAATTATTTTGGGTAAAACAGTCTTTACAAGAATAAGATTAGCTTGTGTTTCCAAAACAATTTGTAACATAATTTTAAATTATGTATAAAATAATGCTCATAGATTTAAATTTAAAGATCGCTCACGTTATGTCGTAAACGTAAAAAATAAGTTGTCTAGCTATAGCTTTAGTTTCGCCTTAGCTGTACACCTACCCTAAAAATAATTTGAGTTTCTTCCATACTGTTAGGCGCGTAGGTAATGGTAATTGGAGGGGAGTGGAAGAAAAATACAGCTTACACTGGACTTGGGGAGGGGGGTCGCCCGCTATCTCATCGTTAAGGGGAGGTGTGATTTCGGGGACAAACCGCTTTGGTAAAAAGTTACGTTGTCAATACAGTTATGGGAAAGTATGGAGAGTTGTTATCTTTTTTATTAGTTTTAATCTGTATTATTAGAAGCCTGCGAAGAAATGGCTAGTGCGGCCTTTGATCGTTGAGGTTAAGCAACTTTCGCAATGGTCAGTCATGGGATGGGTGACCAAAACTTAATAATTCTAGCTGCGTAGCTACGAACGCATGTCGTTAATACCCACCAATCTGCATTGGGCTCGCGTGGTGGGTAATGGCCCATTCTCCTTATCCATCCATAAGTGCGCCAGAATGGGGGGGGGGGGACTAGACGGCTGATGATGATGTTGATGAACCTCTCTTCCTTCTTCTTTATTCGATATGGACGTTTTCCGCCACTCGACGTCTTATTGCGCCTATTTTGCGTGAGGAGGGTGTGCATCTGGATTACTCCAGCCAACCCAGCTCTGCCAGGAAAGCACCCAGCGCCCTCACGTCGGAGACCGCTTCGTGGACGCAATGTCTCCAACTTCTCTATTGGTCCTCGTTTATGTGTTTCATATCAATAAAAAATTTAAGTGCGCTAAATAATATATCGCGAGTGGGTTGGCAAAATTTTTCTTTTTTACTTTTTATTTTTTGGCTTTTTTCTACGAAAATTGCACCGCCTACTAAATTATTATTTAACAAACAAACTGGTGAAAATTACTATTTTTTTATTAAAATTTCAATCTCTGCCAACCCTATGTTCTGCCAGGAATAATAGCCAACCCAACGTGTTTACATTCTGTAGACTCCATACTGTCGAATGATATAAAAAATATTTATTAAACAAAATGGGTGCAATTTGATATCGATTTGGTTCGATTGCAATCGTCGATTAAACATAACCTTGATAGGAAAATTTCAGCCAACCCACTGGCATTATTAAGCCTACTAAATTTTATGTAAAATACTTCTGATTTATTAAACAGATGAGCGATGGTCGATCTCTGTTCGTATCTCAGGCTATATGGAATAACTTTGAATATCTCTATACATTTCCAAATTTAAAAAAATGAAGAGCATTACAGTAACGGTTGGAACTACGCGTCGAATCGCAACTGCAAGCGACACATGACGCCGCGCCATACTAGAGTGTGTGTCAGATAACTCTGCGCGTGACTGGAGCGTTATTGGCGCTAGTTACAGTGTTTTTTTTTGTTCTAATGTTATAGAAAATATTAGTATTCGATTTTTACCGCGCGCAGACTTATCTAACGAGCACTCTAGATTCTAGTTGATGTTTCTTTGTTTTGTATAAAGCGTCGACGCTTGCAGTTGTCCTCCGGCGCCCGGTTCGAACCAATACCCTTAGTTGAATTTGATAGAACAATGTATGGGATCATGAACTAAACTTCAAAGTTTTTCCGGTATGGGATAGTGGAGAGCTTCTCAAAATGATTTCATATGTATTTGATTGAATCAGGCGTCACTTGGCGGAAGTCCCTGTCCATTGTGAAAAACGAAATATATGTAGCTTACTTCCGCAAAAAACACAATATGCAAGATGCACCGCCCGCCCGCCCGCAAAAAATTGCACATGCACACCATGAAAATACCAGTACCAGTAAGCTACATATATTTAGTTTTTCACAATGATTTCATATGATTACCGGAAATACAAACATTTATCTATAACATCTGACACATTAATCATCATGGTAAAAAATTGTTCACTGTTTTAGGTAATAACACAGATAATGGTAATAAGCATATTGTACTTACTGTAAGTATTCTCTAATGTGATGAAAAGTGTCTTTACTTTATGAAAAGGTCATTTTTCAATTTGACAACTCTGTATGAAATAAAACAGGGTGAAAGAAATAGCCTTTGGCGAGTTTCTTCCCGGTTCTTCTCGTTACAAGATCTCCTGCCGTAGGATTTGCGAACCGATGGTATAGCTTCGTTGGCATTCATAAGTGTTGTTCAGCCAACCTAATTTGAATAAACGAAATTGATTTTGATTGTGGAAGTATACTGGCACATTTACTTTAAAGATTATGAATTTAGCATGTTTGTATGAATAAAGCAAGTGTCCGTTTTTTAATAAATAAATAATATAAATAAATTACTTACAATCACACCAATTAGCCTAGCTTATAAGTAGTTTTCATTAAGAAACTGTGCTACGGAAACTAGATAACGGATAAATATATAGTATATACTTTTTGATTGTAAATACATATCTAGTTAATAAACAGAAACAACACCCAGACTAAGACAAAGTTCATGTATAAAAAAAATGGTATTGTTCGGGAATCGAACCCGAGATCTCTGGCGCAGAAAGCAGGTATCCGTACCCCTGCGCCAAATCGGTTGGTTAATTATTATTTTTTTACTTATCTTGTAATTAGATCAGTGACATACTAGTGTAATAAGGGTCGTCATCTCTACCAAAAGCGCCATGAAATCAGTTAAAGTTATGAAGTTTCATAACCTCTAAGTAAAAATCAGTCATAACAATTAACACATATTAAAATTAACCAAAAAATTTCTTAATTATCGCACGTATCTTTACAATAACACCGGTATTCCTACACGTGTTAATAAAACGTTAGGGAATATAAAAAATGTTTTCAAATTGTAGGGTGTGGCGGCTCCAATTAGGTGTTTTTTTTTAATTACACTCCTTAATTTCGGAAAATGGTGTTAATAAGTGGTTGGTCGGGAGTGTTGTGATCGAGCGAGGGGCCAAGGTTCATTTTCTAATTAACTACTAAACTGGCATTGGAGGGAAATAGGAAAATAATATTTTATAACAAGATATGTTTTTTTTACGGAGGAGCAGTGGTTAGCGCGCTCGGCCTGCGATCGTTGAGATTAAGTAACTTTCGCAATGGTCGGTCACGGGATGGTGACTAAAAACTTTTCATCTCGAGCTCCTCCGTGTTTCAGAAGGGACGTTGACCCGTTGGTCCGGGCTGCATTTGCAGCCACCAATCCGCACTGGGCCTGCGTGATGGGTCATGGCTCATTGGCCCAAGGAAGGCCAGTGCCCCAGCAGCTGGGAGATTAAATGGCTGATGATGATGATGATGATAAGAAACGGTGGTGGTAAGAATAGTTTGTTACTCCTGTTCCTCTTGTCAGTTAAAAAGTTTGGAATGGTCGGTAGGAAAATGTTAACAATTCATATGTACATATTTATGATGTTTAAGTGAAATAAATAGATTTTTTATTTTATGTAAGATTATAGAATGTAAGATTACATCCATATCCGTTCAGCCGATCTCGAGTTTTGAGCTTAGCAACACATTTGATCATTAATATGAAGTAGCTATTAATTAATTATTCTATATTTAAGTAAAAAAGACCCTCATGAAAGAGGTATACGTATCCTTAGCGCAATCAATCCTCATATACTGCATCCCTGTCTGGGGGGGTGCTGCTAAAACACGTTTTCTTGAAGTAGAACGGGCTCAGCGGACTCTCTTAAAAGTCATGTTTTTCAAGAAAAGAAGATTCGCAACGAACTTGCTATACCAAAAAAGTGGGCTTTTCTCAGTTAGGAAATTATATATACTACACATTATCTTAAGAAAGCATAAGACCTTGACATATGATCCAACTAAAATTATACATAGAAGGCAGAAAATAGAAGTAACTAAATGCAAAACCACCTTTGCTTCTAGGCAATATAGTTCACGTTCGACTTTCTTGTATCGTAGAATAAATAAAATAGTCAATATACATAATAAAAATTACTATACATGTAATAAACTATTATTACAATGGCTAGAACATTTAAAATATGAAGAATTAGAAGCATTGCTTGAAAAAGTAGTATAATTTGGAATAAAACTTCAAGTGCTATACTTTTCCTGAGTTTGCTGAACATTCGACTACAACTTTCGACCCCAAGATCACGTCGTAGGGCCAACCAAACGCTTACATAAACATACACACTCTCTCTCACGCACACACACACACACACGCACACACACACACACACACACGCACACACACACACAAACACACACACACACACACACACACGCATACACACGAACAAACACTTACACACCCACACATTACACTCACCCACACTTTCTCTCTCACAATCAGACACACACACGCACTCATGCATGCTTAGAGTAAGTACTAAGTCTTTATTTAAAGAATTGTTAAACTATGTATCATTTTAACATTTATTTAAGCAAGGAAGAGCGGTGCCCCCTGATACAGGCCTAGCTTAACAGGGGAATCCAACCATGTATAATGTAATCCTTATTTTAAAGTAATAAAGACTATTATTATTATTATTATTATTAAGTAGTAAGGATATACTTAATAACAAAAATTATTACGTTTACATTAGCAGAATAGCACCCTTGGTTACGGTCTATCAATCCTGTTTTTGGTACATCGTGCGTTCACTTCCGACTTGCGCATGTACGCGACAGATTTACGCAGTATAGTATCAGTAAATCATTGATGTCATCGACTGATTTATGTGCTTATGGGTACCCGCGATTTCCACCACGTGGACTTAGTCTCAGTTAACTGAAGGATATTGGATATATATACTTATATAACTAACATAACTTCATCACGTCAAGATTTATTTTCGTGTCAGAGGGAATCGTAACTGTCATAGTCAAAAGTGAGAGATACTCTCGAATTTAAATTATGAATTACACGTGAACAACAAAAGCTTTGGCCAGACAAACGCTACCAAGAATAACGTTAGTCGAACGTTAGTTGCGCGATGGACTTTGCTATTGCAATTAGCTATGATATTTTGGGGACGTATGGATATATTTAACAAAAAAAACTGCAACCCAAACATCCAACCAATTATTTCTTAAACCCATTCACTTACATTCCCCAAATTCCTAGCTACGGTCGATTGATATTTTTGCCACACCGCGCATACGCTTCAGACCTGCGCGTGCGACGGATATACGTCACGCGTAAATCATTCGGTGTCGGTGACTGATTTACGCAGCGCCGATGTGTTGGGGTAATGAGGACTAATTACGGAGTTTGGTGTTTATGTTAAATGTTATTTGTAGAGTGTCACCTAGCGGAAGTCCTTTTTGAACTGTGAAACCTAAAGTGTCTGGCTGACAAGCTACATAACGTGGAGTTCGTTTCCATGGGAACAACAATATATTTTATCCCGATCGCGACTTTGCCTTCGTGAGCGGTTTTTTCCTGTTAGAATGAGATATATTTATGGTAACATTGTGATGGCCTATAATATACTATTTTAGAAATTCATCCCGATCTGTACCCCGTAGCATGAAATACTATCGTTACGATAATCGTAACCATAGCATTAACTACAGTTACTATAACGACAGTTTTTCCAGAGATCACTCTTACATCCAAACTGACAAACAAACATTACTTGACTATAAAACAGCACACATTTTGTAGGTATACCGACTATTCTGAATTAACCCCGACTTTGTCATCTCCTCATTATCTGAAATCAATTCGATGGAAGTCTTTTTAAAAACCCATAACTATAAGGGATATACCTACTCTCTGATTTTCCCCACCATTGTCAAGATTTCAACGACATTTCTCATTTGCGATTTATTGAAATAAAAAATTTCATCATAAAGCCAATAACTACTTATTAAAAAAAATAACATAACACAAAAAAACTGAATTCTACCAAATTTTACTTTTTCTAGACTAGCAACAAAAATCAAAACAGCGACTCCAAAACGAACCTTATTCTCACATACATAAAGTCCACTACTAACTTCGTTCAAAGTACCGTCAGCAGACACAACACAGACGAATTACGGCAAATAGACGGCGACCACTCCCGCCGACTCGCACAATGAAGACGCAATAGTTGCACAACTCGATTGCGATCTACACTCGACACTTTGACGGTGCACTGCTGGCCAATGGCAATGGGCTAGCAAAAAATATAAATAAAATATATTGGACACCACCAATACCAAACTAATTATAACCTGTGCTTTGGCAATTGGAAACAACGACATACACCCAGAGCCGAGAAAATATTCAATAGTTTATTTTTAACATTTACTCGACCGGGGGACTTTAGAGATAGCGGTACCTTGAATACCTGTGCGTCAGCCACTCGGCCACGGAGGTCATCATAGAGAAATTTGCGGTGCTTTTCTTCCAAATAATTTTTTTATAAAGAAGAAATTAATAAGAATGAATATGGTATTTGATTTCAATAAATGCTAGTTCTCTCTTATAAAAAAAAATATGTAGGTATCATTCATAAAGATTACGTAAGTTAACTGCAGCAATTTAAATAAATAATGTGAAATATTAGCGTGTAGAAAAATTTAAGTAATTTTATCTGAGAAAATATTTTAGTCTTTTATTTTTAAACAAATCTAGACTTAATTAGAGACGCAGTGAAATTTATTAAGTAAACTGTATGAACATTGCTAATTAAGCTATACGAGGTATTTATTTAATGAAGAATCAGTTGTTTGTTTTTAATTTATAATAATTAATTGTTTTCATTTCAAAATAATTTTATGCAGCAACTTATCTCTGTTTTATATTTTATTTGCTATTCTAGTGATATACCGTAGACTGTGCACCGTGATTAAAATAAAATTGATATCATTGCATAGTATTTATTGTTGTCATTGCACATGTAGCAAATTACTTTAATTTCGAATAGCTTGGTACATTTTCAGATATCTATCATACAAAAAAGAAACTGAAATTCACTAGAGCGTACCTGTCAAGTATGCCTGTTTGACGGTAGGTGTACTGTAATTTAACTGCACCGAGCTGAACAATGGGCTGGCTAAACAAACATGACCAAAGCCCATCGTTTAGCTATGTTTAGCCGTGTTTTTTGACTGGATAAAGGCAGCTATATTCAGTCTTTCTTACCCGTTTTGATGTCACAACTCACTTTGTTTGTATATTGCATGCCGGCCCATCTCGAGCAAGTGCCTTGTGCTTGATACAAGTTGTCACTAGAGAATGTATTGAGTATAGACTACCATTTATATCATAATATCTTAACCGTATCTGTGGTCTAGTGGTACAACCCACCGATATCAGACCTAGAGTTCCTGGGTTCGATTCCCGGTAGGGGCACATCTTGTAGGTATCCGGTTTGGTTGGTGGCAGGACTTGTTCAAAGTCTGCCTGGCTAGCTGCCACCATCTTATCTAAGTCTGACGCCATGACAATGATGTTTTCAGCATTATTGTGTTTCGGCAGTTAGAGATAAGATAGCCAGTTCCTCAGTAATGGTGAGTTCCGGGAGTAAGTAGTGCGCTTCCACCTTCAGCCTTTTCATCACTTAGCATCCGCCGTGATGAAGGCTAAGTGCTACCCCGTTAAGGATAAAAAAAAATATGTGCAGCAGCTAGTTGCCTTTCGAAAAATAATAATATTTTGTCATGATGAGTAATAAATAATATTTTTTTTTAATTTTTTTTGTGACCCGTTTTGATGTCCCGACTTGCACCGCACTCGAAACAAGTCGACACATGTTCGCTGCACTGTTGCCTGCCGGCCAATCTTGAGCGAGTAACTTGTGCCTCTTGCGAGTTATCTGAATATAGCCAGATGAACAGTTGATACATAGGTACATATGCTAAAAACAGGGTGTTTTTCTATAAGCGCAAAACCTCTTAGATAGGTGGTGATTGTGCTCATGAATATGAACAACTTTTACTATGGGGCCAACTCTGCAACTCAACAAAAAAAAACCAGCTGTTCCATAAATTCTGGTAGAGTAGGTAGGTACCTATATTGACAATTTGTATGAAACATCTGTTTTTTTTGTTGAGCTGCAGAGTTGGCCCCATAGTAAAAGTTGTTCATATTCATGAGCACAATCACCACCTATCTAAGAGGTTTTGAACTTATAGAAAAACATACTGTATTATAAATGCGTCAGGAACACTGTCTATAAATGTCTGTTAACTTTACACTCTTTAACTACGGAACAATTTTTGTTGAATTTTGTCATAAGTCTTTGGTTGCACTAATTTGATATTAGTATATAAATTTTCGAGCGCTCGAAGTTGCAGTTTGAATGCTAATATTTAAGTTTATTCAAAACTAGCTATCCGCCCGCGGCTTCTCCCGCGTGGACTACACGACGTTATCCCGAGGGAGTGTGATATTTTTCCGGGATAAAAAGTAGCCTATGTTCCTCTCCAGGCTTCAAAGTATCTGTGTTTTTTTTTTTTTTTTTTTTTTTTTTTTTTTTTTTTTTTTTTTTTTTTTATTTAATTAGGACAGCTAACAAAACATACACTAGATACAATGCATTAAAATAACTTAAATGGTACAAGTAGCAGTGTTGCCTTATTTATAAGCTGCCACAGCATGTTTGGCAGTTAGTTACACACAAAAAAAAATACATAAAAAATACCTATATGCACAAAAATACCATAACTAAATCACCAGCACCAACATGCGTACATTGTAGAGCCATACAATACATCAGTGCAAAAAATAAAAAAAATAAAATGTCTAATAGGTTCCACGTAGCACACATATTAGTGCCCGCGCGCGACCGAATAAAAAATAGAAAACAAAATAAAGGAGTGATGAGAAGATGACGTACAATTTATAAATATACAAAGAAACATTAATAATAAAAAAAACATAAAAAAACATTAACAATGTGTACTAAAAATAGGTTACAATTATTATCTAAGCATGTAAGACACTATTAATTGGTAAAATTACAATAATTATAATAAATTGAATTGAATTGAGTTGAAAGTGGATTTAAAAACTTCGTTCAGCAATTTTTTAAAAGTTACAAATTTGGAATTTATATCTAATAACGCCGATTCTTTAGCCAGACTATTAAATTGGCTTTGAATCCTGTGCATAGGAGAAAAATGGGCTAGATTAGTTTTAAAAGATCTTATGGAAAACAATTTGAGACGTGAGCTCCTTGCAGTTTTGAAAGGAACGCTCAAGTTAATTTGCTCAAGTAGAGAAGAACAATCATAGGCACCACTAATAATTTTATGCAAAAATAATTGATCCAATAGTTTTCTTCTTGTTTGTAAACTAAGAAAATTAAAGTAAGACAAACGTTCTTTATACAAGACAAGTGTCTTGCACAAATTTTGCTGAAAAGCCAAATGCCAGAAAAACCTTTTCTGAATAGATTCTATTCGTTTGATGTGAACGTCGTAAAGCGGAGACCAAATGACACTGCAGTATTCCAAGGATGATCGAATTAATGCGTTATAAATTAATATTTTACTGTGAGCACATTTGAATTCTTTTGTGTTTCTTACAACAAAACCAAGAGTCTTAAAACATTTTGTTACCAATTTATCAATATGACAATGAAATCTAAGTTTTTTATCAAAATATACACCTAAATCACGAATCTCATCAACACTGCATAGATTCTGATTACTAATCTGATAAGTAAACGGGATGCTTGTCTTTTTTCTTGTAAAGTGAATGAACTTACATTTGTTTATATTTAAGGACATTTTGTTTAAGTCACACCAATCTACAAACCTGTTCAAGTCACTTTGCAACAGTTTGCAGTCTGTTATGTCTCTTATATGTTTTACAATTTTCAAATCATCAGCGTATAAATAAAATGCACTATGCTTGAAACATTGCGCCACGTCGTTCACGAAAAGATTGAAGAAGAGGGGACCCAAATGAGATCCCTGGGGTACTCCGGAGAAAGCGTTAAAACTGTCAGAAGACTGACCATTGACGACTACCTTAAATTTGCGATTACTGAGATAGGAAGCACACCATTTAAGGAAGCTACCATGAAGGCCAAATTGAGATGACAACTTTGAAATTAAGATCTGATGATCAACTTTGTCGAAAGCCTTGCTGAAATCAGTATAGATGACATCAGCGGAGGCCTGGGAGTCGAGTGCTGTAACCAAGTCAGAAACAAAACTGCCGAGATTAGTAGTTGTTGATCGGTGACTAATAAAGCCATGTTGTTGTGGTGTCAACCTCTGTTTAACGTGCCAGAATATTAATGGATATACAAGTGTCTCTAAAACTTTAGCGAAAACTGGAAGTATAGAGATTGGTCTGTAGTTAGAAATATCTGCTTTATTACCATTCTTATAAATAGGAACTATTAAAGCTTCTCTCCAAGCTGATGGAAAATGACCACACGAAAGACTTTTATTGTATATTATGGTAAGAGGGGCTGCAAGTGCATCAGAACATTTTAGAACGAAGATAGTAGGAATCCCGTCTGAACCTGCGCCTTTTCGCCAATCCAGCTTTTTAAGAGCCCTCTCTACCTCTAAACCAGTAAAACATATACTGCTTAAGTTAGACGAGTCGTTGTGACAATCAAACATATCGAGTTTTGACCTCGGATCATTTGGATTATTTAGATCATTCGGCTTATCAAATGCAACAGAGAAGCATTCAGCAAAAAGATTACATGCTTCCTTTGAACCAATACCCTTTTTGTCATTAAAAAACATCTGAGAAGGATAAGCACTCTGTTTGGACCTTTTTTGTTTGATGAAAGACCAAAAAACTTTTGGGTTACTTTTTATATTTCTTTCGATAAGAGTAATATAAGAATTGTAACAACTTTTTATCAACTCCAGAGATCTCCTTTTTAGTATTTGGTATGAAATTTTATCTAACGGATTTTTGTATATGTTCCAAATTTCAGCCAAATCCGTTCAGCCGTTTTAGCGTGATTGAGTAACAAACATCCAAACATCTAAACTTTCACATTTATAATATTACTAGCTTTCCGCCCGCGGCTCGCCCGCGTGGACTACACAACGTTATCCCGCGGGAATGTGATGTTTTTCCGGGATAAAAAGTAGCCTATGTTCCTCTCCAGGGTACAAAGTATCTGTGTCCCAAATTTCAGCCAAATCCATTCAGCCGTTTCGGCGTGATTGAGTAACAAACATCCAAACATCCAAACATCCAAACATCCAAACATCCAAACATCTAAACATTCACATTTATAATATTAGTAGGATAAGTAGGATAAGAAAAATACACACGCATGATTTTGTATTCGATTAGGGTACATACTGTATTCGATTTGGTTGGTGGTAGGACTTGTTCTTAGTCCGCCTGGCTAGCTACCACCATCTTATCTAAGTCTGACGCCATAACAATCATGTTCTCAGCATTATTGTGTTCCAGTTAGAGATAAGATAGCCAGTCCTCAGTGATTGAGGGTTTCGGGAGTAGTGCGATTTCTGCTACAGCCTTATCACCACATAACATCAGTACCCCGAGTGTAAGTTTTTATGTCAAGCAAACGCAAACTATTTCGAATGCGTATTAATGTCAATTTGTATGAAAACTATAAAAGCGCGCTACTCGCCGCTAGAGGCGCTAATACAGTTTTCATACAAATTGACATTAATACGCATTCGAAATAGTTTGCGTTTTTTGACATAAAAACTTACACTACGGGCACAGGTGTGATGAAAGTTAAGTGCTACCCCGTGGTGGATAAAAAAACTTTTTTTTTATGCAGAATGGGCTTGCTCTAGGCTTCACACTGAACCTTAGGGTTGAGAAGAAGCCTAAGATGGAGCGAGCTTACCCAGAAGCAGCCTATTCACTCTAGCTTTAAAACTTTTAGGGTTGTAGTCATTCGGAATATAGACGCAGGCAGGGTATTCCATTCCTTGGCGGTGCGCATCACAAAGGATGAAGAAAAACGCTTGGTACGCATTCGCGGGATGTTGACCAAGTAAGGATGATAGCCCGCTGTGCGTCTAGATTCTCGGTGGTAGAACGGGGATGGTGGAATGAGCTCATGCAGCTCAGAAGCACACTCACCGAAGTGAGTATTTGGGAACTCTACTACTCTCTTGGGAACTATTTGGGCTCGGGGCAGGTACGTGCTCCTCTGTTACCCGTCATCTCCTCATCCTTTCTCATACATATGATTACGCACACAATCTATAAAAGAAACAACGGATTGCACTCCAGGAGTGCCGGCAGAAGTAAAAAGGGCTCCCTAGACTTTACACACAAAAAAAAAGGAACTTGTCAAAAAAAAAAATAATACGGACTGGATTTGAGCCGAGGTCTTCTGGCTTTAATGCCGCCCGTTTTCTGAGCTATTAAGACTTTGGAAACGGTGGCGAAATCTGCCTTCGTATTGTAATGACATTGTAACAGTTTTTCGATCAGTACCCCTAGTGTAAGTTTTTATGTCAAAAAACGCAAACTATCGTGAGTCCGTATTTATGTCAATTTGTATGAAAACTGTATCAGCGCCTCTAGCGGCGAGTAGCGCGCTTATGCAGTTTTCATACAAATTGACATAAATACGTACTCGCGATAGTTTGCGTTTGCTTGACATAAAAACTTACACTAGGGGTACTGGTCACGTGTCCGTCTTACGAATTTTCAATCAGAGGGTCACGTGTCCTGACGCGAGTTTAACATTTTTTACCCATCACAAATAGTGCACAACGCCGCTAATATTTCACTTCAAAAACTAAAAGAGTTTGTTTGCTAATAAATCTGTAATGAGATAATAAAAAAAAACTGAAATGTAACTCCTAGTGGCAATTAAAATGTTTCAACATTCTCCGCTGCACTCCAAAGATACCTAGTAAAACAACTTTCCTTAACTACTCTCAGTAAGTTTTAACAATACTTTTAAAGTAAAAGTGAACATTCTTCTGAATAACTATTAAAGGAAAGTATGTTTAGTTTTTTTTTTATTTTAATCAAGTTGAAGATGGTAAATTGTTGAAATCAAGGTGTGTAATATAAAACTTACTAAAATAGGGCGGCTATATGTGGTCAAATAATGACGAATTCTTTATTTATATTGCACAATATTTAAATAGGTAGGTACTAAAAACTCAACGGTCAGAGCATTTCTCCAGACAGCAAAAGGTTCTCCAGACAGCAAAAGGTTTCTGCCTGGAGCAATTTGTTTCCAGTATTTAAAATATTATAATAATTATATAATATGTAGCAGGGATATTGTCAAAGTCGTGATATTATAATTCCACTAGTGAAATTATAATTTCGCGTGATATTATAATTCCACTAGTTAAATTATGAATAGACAATGAAACAATCCATAAGTTGTATTGATACAAAAAATATAACCACGAAATTTTTAACCTATCACGTGTTCTATATGACTTCCGAGGCTCGCAAGCCGTGTGCATACTGTCTCGTAATGTCTATTCATAATATCACGCGTAATTATAATTTCACTAGTGGAATTATAATATCACGACTTTGACAAAATCCCTGCGACATATACATAGGTACAGCGGAGTCTTTGATTAAATAATAGTTTATACATAAAATATAATTTATTTCACCAAATCCACACACACAAATTCACGTACACATACCAAATGTCATTGCCTTCAGCTTTTGTTTTTTTTAATTGGTGTCTAATCTAACTTGACTTGACTAATCATCTCTGTTGCTTTTACCTAGCCTGAGGTAGGCGCTAACAACTGTGACTAACTAATACAGTTGTTAACGCTAAATTGTTCTGGTTCAAATGCCATGATTAATAAATAAAGTTTTATTTTTAATTTAAATAATTGTGAAAAAAAAAAACAACATAGTCATCAGAAATATACTTGACATGGCCGATTTCGAAAGTTTATTATACTATAATCACATCGACAATAATTCTATACGACTGTCAATATACAATGGCCCAATATCTGGAAGCCTGCGCCACAATGTCACTTGTCATCGATAGGAGACTGGAGTGTTGAGTCATGTCCTCGATCGTCGGAAAATAGAAAAGATTTTTCATTTTTAGGGTTCCGAAGTCAACAAGGAACCCTTAAAGTTTCGCCATGTCCGTCTGTCCGTCTGTCTGTCCCCAGTCTAGCTCATGGACTCTTAGTACTAGAAAGCTGTAATTTGGCATCAATATACATATTTATCACGCCAAGAAAGTAGTAAAGTAAAAATTTTTAAAAATATTTTTTTTAGGTTACCTCCACTACACGTGAAGTGGGCATGTATTTTTTTTTTCTTGTCTGCCCCATAGTGTGGGATGTCGTTGGATAGCAAATAGCAAAACATAATGACGAAGTTAAAAGGAAATCTATCACAGCTAATTATGCTTTACAAGTTTTTGAGATATAACACATTTTCGAAAACCGCAAATATAACTTTGTCATTCATACGAATACTATGAAAAACAAACTAATTTTTTTCTGGCAAAAATTTACAGTGGTATTTTTGCTAGGTGTACGTAGTCGGTACGTTGAGTGGGTACGGAACCCTTCATGAGGGAGTCCGACTCGCACTTGGCCGATTTCTTATTAAAAATATTCTCCTGTTAAATTAATAAAATAACGGATAATATCAGATACGAATTTTTTTACGTTTAAGGTTTAACGTTGTTTATGTGCTTAAACATATTTCCGGGTATGCGTAATATGCCTAGATATGGTTAACTTCGTCATAGTTCTTGTGTTTAATTTTGTAATACTAATTTGAACAATACACCGTTATTAATTAGTTTATTTAACACATCTGAGTATTTATATTATTATTAACTAGCGGTCAGCCCACTTCATCCGCATGGAATTGAGATAAGTAAGTATTCACAAAAGCTGGACCCTCTTTTTGAACAATAAAACCTTAAAATATAGTGGATAAGAGCTTCCAGTTAAGCAGAGCCTCTGATGGCAGCCTATTATCATCACTTTATATCAGGTGTTATGTACGCTAAGTGCTATCCCGTTGTGGATAAAAAAAAATTGTAAACAGCACCCTTCCAAAGCCATTGCGACTCTTCCGATAAATAAATAAAGCTCGCAGTACAAGCTCCTAGTTCCGAACACACGACTTGGAGTTGTAAAGTTGTGTAAGTCAGCCATGCCAGTCGCAGTGCGGTGTACACTCGGCAAGTTGCCGATTCCGGCGACTGAGACTGAACTCGCGCAATAAGCGAAACTGCGTTGCGGTACAAGTCACTTGCACTAATAAACGCTTGAGAACTAAAGCAAAGGTTGGGGTAAACTGCTGAATTAACTGTGGGAGAAAATCTTATCACTGCGAACTATAAAGTTTCGTAGAGATTTTAAATTGTTTTTATGCATTCATAATGCAATTCTGTAAGTTTAGGAAAAATGTGATAGAAATAAAAAACCACGTATCCACCTAAATCTCTTTCACAAACTTACTTTAACATTGCTCTAAATAACAGTTCATAGTAAGGTAAGGTCAGTAAGGTAAGGTCACCGCGTAGGGGCCTGGAAAGCCGGGCCAGCCGTCGAGTCGTAGGGGGACTCGTCACACCGGGCCCTTCACAATACGACTCCTAGCGACGCCGCCGGTGAGAGCAAGTAGTGAGGGGTTAAGTGGGTATTCCCCCTTCCTGACCCCCCATCGAGTCCTTGCGACTGGATGGAGGGTCAGGAAGCGGCTAGGCTAGTCCCACATAACCACCGTTAGCACACTAACGTGGATTGGGCATTCTCCTCACTATAAAAAAGGCCTCGGAAATCTTTCTAAATTTTCCATTTTACACGAAATCCTTTGACATAAAATATAAGCATTTAAATGTAGTAAATACTCCAGCGTCTTTCCATCGCTAGTGTAAAACCACAGCATGTACAAGTTGCACAATTCTGTAGCACTAGCAACTGTATTGAAAATTACAACATATTTGCCCTAACTCTAATCTACCGTAAGCACTTTTCAACCTTCGAGTTCTACACAATACTAACACATAAAATAACCTACAGTGAACACAAGTAAAGCAAATTATGCTCCTAATAAAATAAAGTGGAAACAGCTATGTAAGCAGACGAGTTGTGAAAAGGTTCTATTTTAAGTACTTGGAAGAACTTTTATATAAAACTCTGAACTACGAACAAACTTTATCGCGAAGATCAATTGTTACTGCTACGTACTTTAGCCAAAATCAGACATTATGCAACAGTAACTTTAAATGAAAAATTATGAGTATAAAATACCACCAGCATTACAAGTAACTTTCAGGCGGGGTTTCAAGTTACTTGCAGTTCCGCTGGTTTCGACTATCACAATTTTTCCTTAACTTACAGAATAGCATTGTGATCTTATTGTGATGCGTAAAAAATATTTTAAATCCTAAGAGTTTTCTTTTTACTTTTTGTATTAACAAAGAATTTATTGTAATTTAAAATGAAATATAAGAAAAAATCGACCTATCTCACAACCAGCTCCGATAGGAATGGGACCCATTAGTCATTACCCATGATAAAGTCGTGGGTTCGAGTGTAGGGCAACTATGTATGTTTATTGTATGTATGTGAGCAAAAAACTAAAGGATGCACTAACTAAATCAAAACTTATAGCACTTTCCAACAGTTCCGCTGAATTGCATTAAAAACTGCATTTATTCAACACAAAACATCCTGAAAAAAAAGAGAAAATCTTCATTCAAGGTTTCTGTTGCATTACGAAAATGTGTTTCCCTTAAAACGCTCCACATATATATAAAATATTCAAGCGTCTGTCCGAATGAGCCTGCTCAGGCTTCCGGGGAGAGATTTATAGCTAGCCCTCACCCGCGGCGTCGCTCGCCAACCAAGGAAAATACTTCAGGCACAATGCGAGGTTATATTTTTACACTTTTGTATGTTAAGAGTTTTATGGAATATGGAGAGAGTGGAAACGGTTGTGAAATAAGAGTTTTCAGTATGACAATTCGTATCATTTTAAGCGCATTTTTATCACATTTGTATTTTGTAGTTGGCTATAGTCATAGCTGTAACAATAACGTACAATTAAAATATACGAAAATTGCAATCCTACTGATACCGAGTTAAGTAGATAGCAAAAGTGTCAAAAACGGCCACTTTTAGCAGTTTTGCTATCTACTTCTAGCAAGTGACTACAAGGGAATGTAATTATACCGTCTAAAAATAATAGATTATGGGCTTTAAAAATTCCATGTTGAGTTTCATTAAAATTGTGTAAGTATCAGAATTTATTACAATATTTAATAAAATTCATCGTGGCGCCACTAAAGATAAGATAAGATAAAAATATTCTTTATTCACTTAGACATAATAAATATGTACTTATGAATCGTCAATATTTTCCTACCACCCATTCAAGACTTTTTTAACTGACAAGAAGAATGGGCGCAAGAAACTTGCCAGCGTTTCTTAGTTAGGTAACGACATTTACAAAAAAAAAAACATATCGTTACTAATACAACAATTGCTTAGTATAAAAATACATCATATTAAACAGTGATTATGTTATGTGTTACATCATGACCATGCATTGCGGTCATTCAAATAATCGTCTACTTTATAGTATCCTTTGCTCATCAGCGACTCTTTAATGTAACATTTAAATTTATGCAATGGTAGTTCAATTATATGCTGTGGAACTTTATTAAAAAAGGCTATGCTTTTCCCCAGAAATGAGGCTCTGGATTTTTCTAGCCTAAACTTGGGAACGACAAGTTTATCTTTATTTCTTGTGTTAAAGCGATGAATATCGCTCTGCTTTACAAATGTATTATAATGCTTTTTCACATAAATTATATTTTCATAGATGTAATGTCCTGCAACAGTTAAAATGATTATTTCTTTAAATAGATCTCTTAAAGAATCTCTCGATCGGAGGTTGTAAATGGCGCGAATAGCCCTTTTTTGGAGCACGAATATACTTTGGATGTTAGCGGCTGAGCCCCACAACAAAAGGCCGTAGGACATAACACTATGAAAGTAAGTAAAATAGACTATTCTAGCCGTTTCAATATCGGTTAAGAGCCTTATTTTCTTAACTGCGAATGCAGCCGAACTGAGTTTACTCGCCAAGGCTTCGATATGAGGATCCCATTGTAGTCGCGAGTCTAATATAATACCTAGAAATTTTGTATTGGTAATGAATTCGACCGTATCGCCGTCTAGTCTAATATGAAAATCAACTTGTCTTACATTAGGTAACGAAAATTTTAAACACTTAGTTTTCTTTGAGTTTAATGATAAATTATTACTATTAAACCAATGTGACACTTTTGAAAGAGCACTATTTACTTCGTCAGAACAGTCATCACCTCTATCTACTTTAAAGACTAGAGATGTATCATCGGCAAATAGCACCGTCTCACATAAATTCTTCGCGTAGTAAGGAAGGTCATTTATGTATATTAAAAACAACAGCGGGCCCAATATTGATCCTTGGGGTACGCCCATAGTAATGGGAGCTCCGGTAGACTCAGTTTTATTAATAACTACCTTCTGAGTTCTTTCATACAGATATGAATGCATAAGGCTTACTGACATTTCAGAAACACCATAATGTTTTAACTTCCTTAATAGTGTTTGGTGATCAACACAATCGAATGCCTTGGAAAGGTCACAAAAAATAGCGATTACATCCTGCTTGTCCTCCCAGGCATCAAGTACATGTTTTAGAAATGCAACCACAGCATCACTTTCGCCCAAAACGAATTTATTTCCAAAATCTAACCGCTCACCAGAGAAAGTGCTAAGATTATTTCCCCGCAACCGTTTGGGCCTCGAACCCCGACCCGCTTGTGGGACTAAGCCGGATAGGTCGTCGTCGATCCGCAACGGTCCATTACCCACCAAATAATTATGTCAATCCGTATATTACACTGATATATGCTTCTACTGTACTGTTTGTACACCTGCTGCAGATAGTGGAATTTAGTTTCAATTTTTTTATAAGTTTACTTAAATTCACTTATATCTTTACGCCCGAATTTTCGAACGCTAATCATCTTTGGGAGCGTCTCAAACATCATGGCATCTCTTTCATACGTTTGATATTTAAAGTGACAGGGCGATGTGTGAGACGCTCCCAAAGATAAGTAGCGTACGAGTATTCGGGCATAAGTCAATCAAAAATAGTCAGTTTTCATTAAGTAATTTACCATAATAATAGAATTCTAAGAACATTTATTTTAGCCCTTATATCTCGAATCTGGCTAACGTCAACAAGTAACAAATATCTAAAACCCGAATTCTCGAACGCAACTCTTTGGGAGTGTCTCAAACATCATGGCATCTCTTTCATACGTTTGACATTTAAAGTGACAAGGCGATGTGTGAGACACTTCCAAAGATAAGTAGCGTACGAGTATTCGGGCATAAGTGATTTAACTTAGGACGTATTTGGTACGCTTGGTGAAGCCCATATTAAATGAAAACTACCTATGTGCTCGATATTAAATGATTGAACTACTAAAAATCCACTTTATGGGGTCAAACTCGTGTAGAGTAGTCAATAAAAAAGCGAAGTATAAAATAAAACTAATGTAATTAAAGCCACAGACATTAAAGAAAGGTATGCAAAAAATACGAAATATTTTTTATATTCAATAGAGTCTGGAGTCTACGCAAAACTCAAACTATATTTGATATTAGTTTCAATAAAAATAATCACGTCTTACATTTTTGTGAGTAGGTTCTATTAATTTATTTAACTTAATAAATCATCAAACTTAAAATCTGTATGTTTGTTTATACATTTACTTTAATATTTCGTCAAATAGTTTCAGATGCTTAAAGTCAGATGTTCATGCTAAGTGATTAGATGCCTCGGACTAACACCACTAGCGGGTGTACACGGTCCGCATAGGTGATTATCCGTAATTGCCCATTATAGTGCCCATCCCATACGAAAATACTCATTTACGTTACATATTCACTACCTACACATAATAGTTAATGCATTAATTTATATATGGAAACTTCTTATGTTACACCGAGTCAACATATAACCTATGTCTATAAAATAAATAAAAACTTGTTGATTACTTGTTATTTTGTTCCATTAATTTTTAATGCGAGTTTAACATTTTTTACCTATCACAACAAGTGCACAACGCCGCTACAGAAGTTTCACTTCAGCAAGTGACGACTACCGCTGGGTGGGCATAAAAAATCTAAAAACGCAACTAAGATCACACCATCCTTATTCCAAAGCAAAACGATAATCGATTGATAGCCCATTCGTTCATAATAGGTTCTGGTGGATATCTTCTGTGGGTTTACCACGAGGTTCGAAAGTGGACTGTATTTAGGATTATAGCTGGTTAAAAAAAATAAAAATACGTATGCAATATTGGTGTTCGATTAATTTAGGTCTTGCAAAAACGCTTTGGACACATTTGGACGAAGAAATTCGGCTATGGAGCAGGATTAAAATGGAGGATGCACGCACTCACCTGTTCCTCACGACACGTCGTGATCACTTTTTGTTTCAATAGCAGTTTTCCTTGGATTTTCTTAGGCACCAATATCACGTTGAATAAGTTCAATAAAACATATAATAATAGTTCACACACGGCACCTTGAGTTCACACAGCAATTAATTATCAATTAAAAAATGATGTATGCAGCGGGCGCGCTATTAAACCACTGAGCCGCAAGTAAGCAAGTAAGCTAATTCACATATCTTCAAATGTCAATCGCAGTCATGAGACGGAAACATCTTCATAGTGCGTGCGGGAGAGTAGGATGGAATATATGAAAGGATTGCGTCTTTGCAAATGTCCTATCTATGCATTAATAAAATAAAATAAATTCGATATCCAACAGGTTCCCTTCCACCTGTAGCCCTATGGGCCTATAGGGACCTAGGGAGAACGCTCCCTCCCCTGCCCGGCTCCCTCTCGAGCTTTCGAGCTCGTTAGGAGGCGAGGCAGGGGTTTTTTTTATCCTCAACGGGGTAGCACTTATCTTCATCACACCTGATGTTAAGTGGTGATTATGGCTGAAGGTGGAAGCGCACTACTCCCGGAATCCTCAATGACTGAGGAACTGGCTGAATCTGAACTGAATCTTATCTCTAACTGCCGAAACACAATAATGCTGAAAACATCATTCTTATGGCGTCACTTAGATAAGATGGTGGTAGCTAGCCAGGTGGACTAAGAACAAGTCCTACCACCAACCAAACCGAATACAATATGTACCCCCACTGGGAATCGAACCCGGGAGCTCTTGGTGTTGAAATCGGTGGTAATATGTACCCCCACTGGGAATTGAACCCGGGAGCTCTTGGTGTTGAAATCGGTGGTGTGAACCACTAGACCACAGAGGTTAGAACCGCCAAACACTGACGCGAAGCCTATTAGGCTTGGCGGGGCTGGGTGCAGCGAGGGACATGCCCTGGGTCTGACCGAGTTCAACATGCCGTTTGGTATGCCTAAAGATCGCTTTCTCCTCTTTATCCAAAAAGAAAAAAAGGTTCCCTTCCACCTCTCACAACTTGGACCAAAACAAAGGTCCAGCAAAAATGGGCGTCCACAGTTTTCACTGAACGTTTGAATGGAAACGACTTTATTCAGATACCGGCGCGATTTTATCTTGGCATATATCATACACAGATTATGGCCACTGATGGCTATTGCGTATTCCGTTTTACAGTTTTTGTACGGATTTTAAGCTTAAATGTGAGGTTTTTATTTCGGCAGCTTATGCGAGGATAGTGTAAGTTGGGTATTTATGCTTGCAAGAGTTCAATTGGTTTTTATTTACATGAGTTTTTAATCTTTCAGTGAAGTTGGTTTTGAAAAATGTAGGCATTCTTAAATACAATGTATTTTTTTTGTCTCCCGTTTTTATATTGTGCTACTTACAGATAGCCTAAAATTTACGTGACAAAAAGTACCATGTGTAAAATTTAAAGTCCAATCTAGTTGTACGCTAATATTTATAAAAAATGGTTCAGCTACTGCCTGAAAATGTAACAAGCAGATAGAATGATTTACATTTGTATAGTTAAGAAGAAGTCATAGAATGTCACAAGCAGCACTCATCATTCTTCCAGAAATTTTACCTTAAAAACCTTTTTTTTAATATCTCATTTTTTCCTCGTCAAAAGACAACGCATCTCAACATTACGGATCGCCCCCGATCCGTTTCGCAAACATCCCTCCCATAAATAATCGACGTTCAATCGGTGACCGATATTTTTCCCTAATTGCTCGGTCCCAAATGACCACTCAAATACGGGACTGGTACCCGTGACCGTCCCTTAATTAATTTAACCGTGAACATTGACAAACGGGCCTGCCGAAATAAATCTACTACAAATATAATTAGAAGTGGTCCTGTGAATGGATACACCATTTTCTCTGAACGTATTTGGGATAACGGAGAGGTCCATAAAGACTATTTTGAGAGCGGTTCCCAAACTCCGGGGTTCATCGTTAAGTGATTTATTTTATATTGATGTCTGAGTTTATTTTTGTCAGGCTATTCATATTTACAATAATTTGGTATTCCTTATTTATTATTATTATTCCCTTTATTACATTTTAAATACTTACAAAATTATATTTCTAAACATTAAATTTTTACAATGTTATAACACTAAAAAATATAACATTTAAAAATACAAAAATGCATTTCCCCAACGGTAGCAAGATCAGGGTCCCGGCTACCGATGGTTAAGGATCCAGAGACAGGAACCTTCTCACTATACGGGCCGTGTCCAGAAGTACTGCCTTCTGCATCTGACTCCCGATCCATCCACCTAACGCAAGCCTCTTAAGGTGTTATTATTATGCATTAATTTTTCATAGTCAAAGTAACTAGAGATAGAAAACCACTACACTTTCAGATATAAATAAATTCTTGTTTACTTTAACAACTTTAAAAATACCTATTTTTGAATATTCACCTGTTTTAAAGAAAAGAATCAAACCGGAATTTGTATAGGCCCATTCTGTATCATATGGTTATCATATTTATCTTGATTTTACTATTCTAGAAAAAGAGAAAATAAAGTATTTAGAAAAAATCGACCCGTCTCACAACTTCTAAATTTTTTCTAAATACTTTATTTTCTCTTTTTCTATTATAAAAATTGCATTGTGAATGCAAAAAACTAAAAGTTAAAATAAGTTTACTATTCTAATCAAATTCATAAGTAAAAGTACAAACCCTCCTTTTCCTTAAAAACTGTTCGTAATTTATAATTTCATGTTTTATCGCAGCAACATTAACCTACAGAGTACTCACACGTAAATGGCAGTCATGTTAAAATATAGGTACCTCGGATTGGTTGACGCAAATATCACTAAGTATATCTCCAACTGATAACGCATCATAACAGCTTTATCTTTTATTTAATAAGCTGTTACTATGAGCATTAAGGTTAGTACTCTGATAGACTCTCAAAATGCCGATCGTTCTATACAAAACTGACGGAAGCCCTCCTGCGAGGGCGGTCATGATGGTGGTAGAACTCCTCGACCTTAAAGTGGAGACGTCTGAAGTACTCCCACTCACTGGAGACCATCGCAAGCCAGAGTTCCTTGCAAAGAATCCAGTTCACACAGTCCCTTTCATTGAAGATGGAAACTTCAAACTTGCTGACAGCCATGCCATCATCACCTATCTGACATCCAAATATGGAGCAGAAAAGAAAGCTGAATTATATCCTTGTGACCTAGAAGTAAGAGCTACAGTAGACCATAGAATGTACATGGATGCTACAATCATTTTCTCCAAAATCCGCGCGATGGTTGGGGTGGTAGTGCAGGAGAAGAAACCAGTGCCGACGACAGAACTGGAAGCTGAAGTCAAAGAAGTTTATGGTATCCTAGAGAAATACCTTGAACAGACCAAGTTCTTTGCTGCAAACCACTTGACGTTAGCTGATATTTCAATAGTGGCTTCAATTTCTTCGCTAGATGGGCTAATTCCCGTTAAAGAGTTCCCTAAGCTAGCTGAGTGGTATGAAACCATGCAGGGATACGAATGGTATCAAAAAGCTAATGTTAAAGGCCAACAAGAAATTGTAGGCTTTTTGAAGGAAGCAAGTGAAAAGTTGAGGCAAGGTGTCTAAAACAACGGTTCTCAACTGTTACTTAAATTGATGTTAAGGTCATTTGTAATATGATAAAATGTGGATATTATGATATGTGATAAAGAATGGATGAGCTTGAGCTACATGGTTTTAATTATATAACAAAGTTACGAAACGTGTTTTTTATTTCTGTTGTGAGTACATACTGATAACGAAGCAATGAAATCGATATATTTTTCTAAACACTTATCTATAAAAGTCAATCGATGAGTATTTATTTGTTGTATAAATTGTGTACTTATGTGAAGACGATAAGCATTTATTTATTAAACGAAAAGTTTCTTAAAGTACTGTTTGTTATTGTCACAAAATAAGTAACAACAATAAAGTTATCCTTAATTTTTCGTGTTTTATCTGAAAAATATTAACCTTGCAAACATTAATTTTGCTTTTCAAAAACATTAAACATTAACCCACCCACGCGTAAATGTTAGTCATAATTAATGAACACCTTTCATTGGCTGAAGCATTTTCTAGTTTATCTACAGTTTGATAACGCGTTATGCCAACTTTATCTTTATGTTAATAAGCCACCTTTTTTTCGGTTCAACACAGTACTCTGATAGACTCTCAGAATGCCAATCGTTCTATACAAAACTGACGGGAGCCCTCCTGCGAGGGCGGTCATGATGGTAGTAGAACTTCTTGGCCTTAAAGTGGAGACGTCTGAAGTATTCCCACTCTCTGGGGACCATCTCAAGCCAGAGTTCCTTGCAAAGAACCCAGTTCACACAATCCCTTTCATTGAAGATGGAAACTTCAAACTTGCTGATAGCCATGCCATCATCACCTACCTGACATCCAAATATGGAGCAGAAAAGAAAGCTGAACTATACCCTTGTGACCTAGAAGTAAGAGCTACAGTAGACCAACGAATGTACATGGATGCTTCAATCATTTTCTCCAAAATCCGCACGATGGTTGAGGTGGTAGTAAAGGAAAACAAACCAGTGCCGACGCCAGAACTAGAAGCTGAATTCAAAGAAGTTTATAGTATCTTAGAGAAATACCTTGAGCAGACCAAATTCTTCGCTGCAAACCACTTGACGTTAGCGGATATTTCAATAGTGGCTTCCATTTCTTCGCTAGATGGGCTTATCCCCGTTGAAGAATTCCCTAAGCTAGCTGATTGGTATGAAACCATGCAGGGTTACGAATGGTATCTAAAAGCTAATGTCGCAGGCCAACAAAAAATTTTAGGCTTTTTGAAGGAAGCAAGTGAAAGGTTGAGGCAAGGTCTTTAAAACAACGGTTCTCAACTGTTACATATATTGTTGTTAAGGTCTTTAGTAATATGTGGATATGATATGTGATAAAGAATGGATGGGCTTGAGTTACATGGTTTTAGTTATATAACAAAGTTACGAAACGTGTTTTTTTTATTTCTGTTGTGGGTACACTGGGTACTGATAACGAAGCAATGAAATCGATATATTTTGGAAAATGAAGTATTTAGAAAAAATCGACCCGTCTCACAATCAGCTCCGATGGGCTTTGCATTGTGAATGCAAAAAACTAAAAATTAAAATAACTTCGATATATTTTTCTAAACACTTAGCTATAAAAATCAATCGATGAGTGTTTTTTCGTTGGTTAAACTGTGTATGTGTAAAGAAGATGAGCACTTATTTATTATACATTTTTTTTAAAGAACTGTTTTTGATTGTCACAAAATAAGGGAAAACAATATAGCTATCCTTAATTTTTCGTGTTTTATCACAAAAATATTAACCTTGCCAAATATTAACCCACCCACGCGTCATAATAAAAAAACACCTGAAAAATTGAGGGATTGTCCTATGAGAGCTGGTTGTGAGACGGCTCGAGATTTTTCTAATACTTCATTTTAAATTTTTTCATAAATAAAAATTGCGTTTTGAATGCAAAAAAGTAAAAATTAAATTAATTTAAAGAACACCTTTTATTGGCTGAAGCAAATATTTTCTAGTTTATCTACAGTTTGATAACGCGTCAAGCCAACTTTATCTTTTAGTTAATATGCCAGCATTTTGTCGGTTCAACTCAGTGCTCTGATAGACTCTCAAAATGCCGATCGTTCTATACAAAATCGATGCGAGCCCTCCCGCGAGGGCAGTCATGATGGTGGTAGAACTCCTTGGCTTAAAAGTGGAGACGTCTGAAGTACACCCCATTGCCGGAGACCAGTTCAAGCCAGAGTTCATATCAAAGAACCCAGTTCACACAATCCCTTTCATTGAAGATGGAAACTTCAAACTCGCTGACAGCCATGCCATCATCACCTACCTGATATCCAAATATGGAGCAGAAAAGAAAGCTGAATTATACCCTTGTGACCTAGACGTAAGAGCTACAGTAGACCAACGAATGTACATGGATGCTACAATCGTTTTCCCCAAAATCACCGCGCTGGTTAAGACGGTAGTATTTGCGAAGAAACCAGTGCCGTTGCCAGAACAGGAAGCTGCAGTCAAAGAAGTGTATGTTATCTTGGAAAAATACCTTGAGCAGACCAAGTTCTTTGCTGCTAACCACTTGACGTTGGCTGATATTTCAATAGTATCTTCCATTTCTACGTTAGATGGGCTTATTCCCGTTGAAGAGTTCCCTAAGCTAGCTGAGTGGTATGAAACCATGCAGGGATACGAATGGTATCAAAAAGGTAATGTCGCAGGCCAACAAAAAATTGTAGGCTTTTTGAAGGAAGAAAATGAAAAGTTGAGGCAAGGTGCCTAAAATAATGGTTAATTGATAAAATGTGGATATGATATGTGATAAAAAAAATGGATGGGCTTGGGCTACATGGTTTTAATTATATAACAAAGTTACCAAACGTGTTTTTTTTCTGTTGTGAATACTGATAACAAATCATTGAAATCAATATATTTTTCTAAACAGTTATCTATACAAATCAATCGATGAGTATGTATTTATCCATTGGAGAATTTGTATGGGTAAAGAGGATAAGTTAATTTGAATCAAAAAGTGTTGTATATTATTTATACGACACAACGGCCATTAAATGAACAACTAAGATGGCGGCGCGACGTGGTTTACGCGCCAAAATCGGCCATTGTTATCGGCGGGTTCACCTTTGTTTTTCAGAAACTCGGCCGTGAGTTATCGTCCTCTTGCCATAGGTAAGGGCATCTACTTAGGGAGGGAAGCAGGGGTGTTTTGCTAGGAATGGGAAATGGTTAACGATAGTTTTGAAAGTCAATGAATAGGATTAAATTTGTAATACACTACAGACAGTAAACAGTTATGCTAATAAAGTAAAAAGTGTTTTCTATACGTTTATTTCGAATTGTAAAAGATTCATCATCATGTCAGCCAAACAACGCCCTCTGCCGGCATAGACCTCCCCTAAGAATCTCCAGAAATATTGAAAAGAATGCGTAAATTAAATTAAGGAACTGCTCAAAACAAAACAGGGCCCACCGCGTGATTTTCTAAGCATTTGTTTACTCATTTTTTTTTTATTATCGTAACATAAAAAAAATCGAACCATGCTAATGGCTACCTAGTCTTATTTGTGAGCCATGAGTTTGGGCAGCCTAATCTAGTGATGGCGACAGCTAAAATGATGATGTTATAGAAAGTTTATTGTATATTATCTCTTGAATCTAATAGTCTCACAATTCAAATTTCAAGCCAACTCTTACAATACAAGTTTTTTTTTCCTTTATTAGACCATAAATGCGCACAGTGATGATGCAGCGATGTCACAATTAATATCACAATTCTATTCACTCATTATTATTTGAACCAATTCTTACAATAATTGCAATATCATAACCTGATCTTATAGTATAAGTTATGTAATAGTTACACTTTATTATTACACTTCTGCTTCACAAACAACAATAGATTTTATCGTTCTGATAAATCGTTTAATCTTATCGATGTCGATAATAATTATCGACCAAGTCCATCCATAGAGGAAACAGCGCTGGACTATTTGTCACCCGGTAGTAATGTAAGGGATATTGATTGTTATGAGCGGATTTAGTTTACGTACGTGTCTATAATAAATCTACTGCATGTATATCGATATTAATATTTGTACTTTGATGCGATGCTAGTATCATTTAACTAAAAAGCAACGTAGACAACAGATTTTCATTGATAAAGAAGTAAAATTGAAATTGTATCCTACTTATTAATACTATAAATGTGAAAGTTTAGATGTTTGGATGTTTGTATGTTTGTTACTTAATCACGCCAAAACGGCTGAACGGATTTGGCTGAAGATACTTTGTAGCCTGGAGAGGAACATATGCTACTTTTTATGCCAGAAAAGTATCCCATCCCCGTGGGATTACATCATGTAGTCCCCGCGGGCGAAGCCGCGGGCGAAAAGCTAGTAAGTAATAAAGATCAAGTCGCGAAATTGAGTAGACAAAAATACGTAGCCTGTAGTGTAGGGCGTAGGCTTTGAAAGTTATTAAGTGTTGAGAATCAAGTAGCGTTGTGGTTGAAACTAGTGAAAATACGATTTTAAGACTGTTGATGCAAGACAAATTACATATTACAGTAGAAATTAAGAGTAGACTGTAAACCAAATATTCGAAGCATGCAAAATCCTAAGAAATCAGCTAACCACTCGTGATAAGGACACAAATGTAGTAAAAATTATATCTAACGCCACACCCATCGCCTAGCGGTGCTATCTAATGATATGACACAATATCCTACCCAATACAACAGCCTTCATGAGGGCTAATAGGGCTGCGTGCGTCAGGGATGCTGGCCACGGTGGAGCTATTCAGCTATCCTAAAATAAGTTTTAAGTAAAAATTACATTTTTATGACAAGCTTTTTTGCTAACTTTACTATAACATTGCATTGTCGTCCAAACCAAACCTGTATATGTCCTAGGTAATTAGTATATTGTCAAAGCCGTGATATTATAATTCCACTAGTGCAATTATAAATTCTCGTTAAATTATGAATAGACAGTACGAGACAGTATGCACACGGCTGCGAGCCTCGGAACTCATATAGAACACATGATAGGTTAGAAATCAATACAAATTATGGATTGTTTTACAAAAAAAATAAGATAAGATAAGATAAGATAAAAATATTCTTTATTCACTTAGACATAATAAATATGTACTTATGAATCGTCAATATTTTCCTACCACCCATTCAAGACTTTTTTAACTGACAAGAAGAATGGGCGCAAGAAACTTGCCAGCGTTTCTTAGTTAGGTAACGACATTTACAAAAAAAAACATATCGTTACTAATACAACAATTGCTTAGTATAAAAATACATCAATTTAAACAGTGATTATGTTATGTGTTACATCATGACCATGCATTGCGGTCATTCAAATAATCGTCTACTTTATAGTATCCTTTGCTCATCAGCGACTCTTTAATGTAACATTTAAATTTATGCAATGGTAGTTCAATAATATGCTGTGGAACTTTATTAAAAAAGGATATGCTTTTCCCCAGAAATGAGGCTCTGGATTTTTCTAGCCTAAACTTGGGAACGACAAGTTTATCTTTATTTCTTGTGTTAAAGCGATGAATATCGCTCTGCTTTACAAATGTATTATAATATTTTTTCACATAAATTATATTTTCATAGATGTATTGTCCTGCAACAGTTAAAATGTTTATTTCTTTAAATAGATCTCTTAAAGAATCTCTCGATCGGAGGTTGTACATGGCGCGAATAGCCCTTTTTTGGAGCACGAATATACTTTGGATGTTAGCGGCTGAGCCCCACAACAAAAGGCCGTAGGACATAACACTATGAAAATAACTAAAATAGACTATTCTAGCCGTTTCAATATCGGTTAAGAGCCTTATTTTCTTTACTGCGAATGCGGCCGAACTGAGTCTACTCGCCAAGGCTTCGATATGAGGATCCCATTGTAGTCGCGAGTCTAATATAATACCTAGAAACTTTGTATTGTTAATGAATTCGACCATATCGCCGTCTAGTCTTATATGAAAATCAACTTGTCTTACATTAGGTAACGAAAATTTTAAACACTTAGTTTTCTTTGAGTTTAATGATAAATTATTACTATTAAACCAATGTGACACTTTTCAAAGAGCACTATTTACTTCGTCAGAACAGTCATCACCTCTATCTACTTTAAAGACTAGAGATGTATCATCTGCAAATAGCACTGTCTCACATAAATTCTTCGCGTAGTAAGGAAGGTCATTTATGTATATTAAAAACAACAGCGGGCCCAATATTGATCCTTGGGGTACGCCTATAGTAATGGGAGCTCCGGTAGACTCAGTTTTATTAATAACTACCTTCTGAGTTCTTTCATACAGATATGAATGCATAAGGCTTACTGACATTTCAGAAACACCATAATGTTTTAACTTCCTTAATAGTGTTTGGTGATCAACACAATCGAATGCCTTGGAAAGGTCACAAAAAATAGCGATTACATCCTGCTTGTCCTCCCAGGCATCAAGTACATGTTTTAGAAATGCAACCACAGCATCACTTTCGCCCAAAACGAATTTATTTCCAAAATCTAACCGCTCACCAGAGAAAGTGCTAAGATTATTTCCCCGCAACCGTTTGGGCCTCGAACCCCGACCCGCTTGTGGGACTAAGCCGGATAGGTCGTCGTCGATCCGCAACGGTCCATTACCCACCAAATAATTATGTCAATCCGTATATTACACTGATATATGCTTCTACTGTACTGTTTGTACACCTGCTGCAGATAGTGGAATTTAGTTTCAATTTTTTTATAAGTTTACTTAAATTCACTTATATCTTTACGCCCGAATTTTCGAACGCTAATCATCTTTGGGAGCGTCTCAAACATCATGGCATCTCTTTCATACGTTTGATATTTAAAGTGACAGGGCGATGTGTGAGACGCTCCCAAAGATAAGTAGCGTACGAGTATTCGGGCATAAGTCAATCAAAAATAGTCAGTTTTCATTAAGTAATTTACCATAATAATAGAATTCTAAGAACATTTATTTTAGCCCTTATATCTCGAATCTGGCTAACGTCAACAAGTAACAAATATCTAAAACCCGAATTCTCGAACGCAACTCTTTGGGAGTGTCTCAAACATCATGGCATCTCTTTCATACGTTTGACATTTAAAGTGACAAGGCGATGTGTGAGACACTTCCAAAGATAAGTAGCGTACGAGTATTCGGGCATAAGTGATTTAACTTAGGACGTATTTGGTACGCTTGGTGAAGCCCATATTAAATGAAAACTACCTATGTGCTCGATATTAAATGATTGAACTACTAAAAATCCACTTTATGGGGTCAAACTCGTGTAGAGTAGTCAATAAAAAAGCGAAGTATAAAATAAAACTAATGTAATTAAAGCCACAGACATTAAAGAAAGGTATGCAAAAAATACGAAATATTTTTTATATTCAATAGAGTCTGGAGTCTACGCAAAACTCAAACTATATTTGATATTAGTTTCAATAAAAATAATCACGTCTTACATTTTTGTGAGTAGGTTCTATTAATTTATTTAACTTAATAAATCATCAAACTTAAAATCTGTATGTTTGTTTATACATTTACTTTAATATTTCGTCAAATAGTTTCAGATGCTTAAAGTCAGATGTTCATGCTAAGTGATTAGATGCCTCGGACTAACACCACTAGCGGGTGTACACGGTCCGCATAGGTGATTATCCGTAATTGCCCATTATAGTGCCCATCCCATACGAAAATACTCATTTACGTTACATATTCACTACCTACACATAATAGTTAATGCATTAATTTATATATGGAAACTTCTTATGTTACACCGAGTCAACATATAACCTATGTCTATAAAATAAATAAAAACTTGTTGATTACTTGTTATTTTGTTCCATTAATTTTTCTTTGAATTTTTGCTAGTTTATGAAATAAGTCTAGTAAAAGCAACTAACGCCATACCTATCTATATTGTCCATAGCCACGAGTAGGTACGCCATAATATGCTACTTTACTGAAATTGATTTTATTTATTTCAAACGTATTTCGGAGTATTAGCAATACAAAACAAATATGTAATTATTTTGAATATTTTCAAAGTTATTATAATTATGGTATCAAACTTTCTTATTAGACAAGGAGAAAACGACTATCTTTGTGACGTCACCAAGTCAGTAGCATCATAGTCTCACCATAGAAGTTTTAGAAAGAGACGGCTCTATAGTAAACATTAAATAGCTCATAATAATAATTATAAAAATAAATAAAATAGATTAAATTTATATTTTTTATATTTCGTACCTATTCAAAAGAATTATTTTATTTAATTTTTAATTTATCATTAAATATCTAAAGCCTGGGGGCTGATTCTCACGCAATCGAGAAAAGTTCACATTTCATCATTTCAACCGTAAGACGCCCACTGCTGGGCATAGGCCTCCCCCAAGGATCTCCACAACGATCGGTCCTGCGCTGCCCGCATCCAGCGGCTTTATAAGCTCGAAATTCAAATATAACAGAGTTTTTGTATTGTCAGAATTTCACAATCGGAAAAGTTTGATCGAAAACCAGTCGAACGTTACGAGTGGTACAGGAGCTCTATTTTTGAATCAATCGGGTCGAGACGAGCGCTCGATTTCTACTGATTTTCGTTCGGAATCTGAAATTCCGTATTTTTGAATCGCTCGACCGCAACGAGTGCCCCTACCCACTCGTTGCAGACAGGCGAGCGATAGAATAACTGTCAAAATCAATGCGTGTGTCACATCTCACGTAACTTGTTCTTGTAAAGTTTGTGAATACAAGCAAATCTTTTCGTTTTGTTAGTTAAAAACAATTTATTGTTTATTGTCACAAAACTTTAAGCACAAAATATACTATAAGAACGAAAAACTTAAAAATTGCAACACAAATTCACAATTCACAATCACAAAAGTTTTTTCTTACGTTGTGACATTGATTTACAGTCATTTCCAAAAACTATAAAAGCAAAAAAAGTTTTTCTCAACATAAATATTACGTTCCGTTTTCGTTGCGGAAGTTACCGGTTTTTCTAAATTCTGCGTGAAACGGATAAAACCCGACATTTCGTATTATGTTGGCAGCACTGGAAACGAACGATTCAAAAATACGGAAAATCAGCGTCATGCGACTTGGAAGTCGAGTGCGACTTATGTCGCATGCGGCAACTCGGTGTCATACGAGTGATTCAAAAATAGAGCTCCAGGGGCCCGATTCTCAGACATTCGAATTTTTTCAGTGTGGTAATTCGTATGTCGAACATTTTGTTTGTGGTTTCTATTGAAAAGTTAGAACGTTTCAAACAAACTAGGATTTGACCACATGTCAACAAATTCATTTTGACAGCTAAGTTCGTATGCGAACATCTATTTGGTCTGTACCACTCGTAGCGTTCGACTGGTTTTCAATCGATCTTTTTCGATTGTGAAATTCTGACAATACAAAAACTGTGTTATATTTGAATTTCGAGCTTATAAATGTGAACTTTTCTCGATTGCGTGAGAATCGGCCCCCTGGCCAAAGTATATGTGAGACGGGTCGATTTTTTCTAAATACTTCATTTTCCATTTTTCTATAATAAAATATTCAATTTTAAATAAACAAATTTTTTAATTATCTTTATTTAAACACCGTAACAATAGTTCCATGCGAAACGTCGGGAAAAAACAAAAAAAAAACATAAAAACACAAATCAAAATCGCTATGAAGTGCTTGAATAAAACCGCGTATAGCAACTTGCGGATCCTCGCTGTTTTACCCGCGTGGTACCCGTTCCCGTGGGAATATCGGGATAAAATAGCCTATGGTAATCAGGGATACTGTAGCATTCTAAAAGAATTTTTTCCGATAAATAAATGTTTTTTTTTCTCTGCTATTTAAATGAATGTTAAATTATTTCATTATTTTTGTTAATTCCGAAATTACGTTCCTAAAAAATGAGTCATGTTATTATTTCTAATATTTAATTATCAATCATTAGTATTTTAGTTGATACCCTGGTTATTTTTTTTGTTTCTATTATTTATTTTATTATTTTACAACATTCCTAATTTATAAATGAGTTATTATTTCTAATATTTAATTGTCAATTATTAATATTCCAGTTTTTTTTATGTCTCTATTATTTATTTTAATAAAATGCCATACCCTAACAGGGTTCATGTTTGGTTCTGTTTTTTTGTAATGTCATCTACATGTACCACATGAGTGCAATAAAACAATTTAAATTGAATTGAATTGAAGTGAAAGTGAAAGAATTTATGAAATCGGTACAGTAGTTTTTGAGTTTATTCGTTACATACCCGAATACGTAGGTACAAATCTTTCCTCTTTATAATATTAGTATACTTAGATAAATATGCTACAAAAACCTTTTAGATTTTAATCCCCTTTTTCTTCGTTGCGGAAGAACAAAACACCCAAAAAATTTAAAACAATTTTGAATGAACAATATTTATTTATTTTTAAAGTTAACGAACCACCAATAAAACCCAAGAACTTAAAACAACAAACGTTTAAAACCCGTGTCGATTTATTAAAATGTTTGATGAAACAAAAATAATTCTCGGCTAAGACAATCAGACCTGACCCGCGGCCTTATTCAAAATAAACATCTTTACTTTTAATTAAGTTGCGATCAAGTTGCGAAACGTTTAAGTTGTAATGACGACAGGACTGACAGAGTTATTTTAGGCTATGAGCGCTCCGCTTGCGACTTCGTCTACGTAGGCTCCCTTTTTTACTCCCTTGTAGAGGGAATTTCCAAAAATCCTCTCTTAGTGCTCCTCTACACTTCCCAAGGAACATACATGTTGAATTTCAGCTTCTTGCGCTCTGTAGTTTCGGCTGTAGGTTGTGTGTCAGTCAGTCAGTAATCCAAGAGTTTTATATTATACACCTCTAAATTTTAATTAGTACGAAGATTTAAGGGGATGATAGAATCCATCAATACGAATAATTTTTACTATGGGGCTATCCACGGAATAGTCGAGAAAAAATCAACTGTTCCATACATTTTAGTTGAGTCGATGTTGTACTTTTGTATGTAACAGCTGTTTTTTTTCGCTATTCCGTGGTTGGCTGCATAGTAAAAACTGTTCGTATTGATGGACACTATCATGCCCTTAAATTTTTGTTGTAATTAAAATTTAGAGGTGTATAAATTAATAAATACTATAGCAACATAACGTACAATGATACGAATCTGAAATAATTAAAAATCTTTATTTTCATCATCATTATTATCAGCCATTTAATGTCTCCCCTGCTGGGGCACTGGCCTTCCTTATGGATGGATATGGAGAATGGGTCATCACCTACCACGCGGGTACAATACGGATTGATAGGTATTAACGATTGCAAATGCAGGCGGGACAAACAGCTTAAAGTGCCTTCCGAAGCACGGAGGATCTCGAAATGAAAAGTTTTTAGTCACCCATCCCGTGACCCCGACCATTGCGAAAGTTTAACCTTAACGATCGCAGGCTGAGCGCAGTAACCACTGCGCCAATAAGGATATTCAAGTTACGAGCAACTAAGTTAAACTCTTGAATAACTGTCATCATGTTGCTCAACATGCGTAGAATGTTGCCTATTGACTTTACACACATAAACTTAAACAACTTTTATCAATAAGGAGTTGAACCAAACACTTAATATTTTTCAAAAAACAACGGTTTGAAAGTATAATAGAGAAAAATAAAATTATAATTTCAAACTTTTGTGTAGGATCAGAAAGGGGCAGTTAAATCAAGGAAGATTTTACTTAACTGCTGAACGAAAACAAACTTGAAACTTTAAACAATAAGGGGCCGATGTTTCCGTAGTGTTAGTCCGATTTATCGATGTCGATAAAGTATTCTTGGCAATTGATTCCTATATTTAGGACCTGAGGAGACTTAGTACGATAAAGAGACAAAAGGTGTACTAAATTTCGATCCCTATTACAAATTCAAATGTGCTACTCGTGCTTCGCGAGAGCCATGGTTAAAGTTTGTCGACAAAATTTAAAGATAGCCAGTTCCTCAGTGATTGAGGATTCCGGGACTAGTGCGCTTCCATCTTCAGCCTTATTACCACTTAACGTCAGGTTATGATGAAAGCTAAAGTTAACAAGTTTATTTAATGTTTACAAAAGAATTTATTTAATGTAAGAAGCTAAATTTAAAATTGTGGGGACATTAAATGGCTGATGATGATGATGATGAAGAAGCTAAAGCCTAAGTTCACCAACAGGTAATAATAATAATACTACTATAATACTCGCAGGTCAGATAATAAAATTAATTAATATGATTGTTTGTTAATATAAAATTTTTAATTTTTATTAGTAATTAATTAATTTATGTACTTACTTACGGATGGATATGGATTATTTATAAGTAATTGCTACGCCCTTGCAGGGTCATGTTTGTGTCTATATGTATTGTAACATCTTTATAACATCATGATGCAATAAAGAACTTTGAACTTTGAACTTTGAACTTTGAACAGTCGGTTACGTTAACCGTTGTTTAACCGTCGTCGGTTAGTTTGGTTGTTTAGTCAATCACGTGCGTTAACCAACCAACCAACCAACGTTTAATGTAACCGACTGTTCTTTTAACGCTTTAGATGCAGTAATGGCAGCTTACAACTTCATAAAACAATACATTATTGAATGTAACAATAAATAGGCCAACAACAAAATAGATTGATCGACCAGCAGAAATCTCACCTATTACCATATTTATTTGTTTTCTTTCATCCAAGGTTGCCTGGAAGCTTGTGCTGCATTGCTGTTTAGCAATAAGGCCGCCTACTGTGTGTTTTTCTTTGTTGTATTTTCCATATATTGGTTGTTTTTGTAATAGTGTGCAATAAATTAAAAATTTTATCGACGGAATATGCCACAACGCCCCGTCACTATTCCTATTCAGAATGTTCATTTATTCAGTAGTAAGGACAATAGGCTGTGTTGGCTTCGAAAATTGGGAGTTTTAAACAATGTTTGATTACAGTTTTTACATTTCCAGCTTTTGGATAACAATTTCTGATTGGAACTGAACTTGTTCTGTCGAATTGGGAAATTAATAGTTCCATTTAACTTTGATATGGCTTGTGGGCTGTACAAATTGAAAGGTTAACCCTAAACTAACTTGAATCGTAACCGGCATCATCAAAATTAATTTGAGTAGAAATAGGTTTAATCGACAAGATTGTTTGGAGTTAGTGTTTGTATTAAATCCACGGTTTCGCTTTACGTAGGTATAATAATTTAATATACTTAGTAGATCTAGTAGAAACATGATCATGTCTAGAAATACCACTCGTTGAAAATTAAACTAAAAATTAAAAATGTTTATTGACATAAAATTACAAAAACATTTTCAATATCCATAAACATAAAAATAAGCAAAAGCCACTAAAATATTGAATTTTGTGAACTGCTGTTGCCCGTAGTAGGACAACCTGTGTTACAGGCAACAGGGGCCCCACCCACAAAATGAGAAAATTGTAAGCTTTGAAAAATAATAACTTAATAAATATGAATATAATACTAATTAAAATCTAAATCATAAGTGTGCGTGCATGTAGACTCACATGAGCCATGCAGTTTACGCCATGAGTTAAAATTACGTATTAGATAAAATTTACCCGTATCACAACTAGCTCCGATAGGACTCAGACCCATGACTTTTCACTGTCCGGGCTAGTGATATAATCACTGAGCTACCGGAGTCATTCAGAGACGCGTCGAATTTATCATATATGCGCTGTTAGCTAGCGTTTATTCCATCAATTATTACTATCCTGACTTATTCGTCAACTCGCGAGTGTAAAACTCGCGAGCGCGCGCGAGTTGATACCTTCCAATTTTAATTATTTTTGTTGTCGTCAACTCGCGCGCACATATAAAGTACAGTCAAGTAAATACGGATTGGAACAAAAACTATGCATAACTAGCTATTCCCCGCAGTTTCGCCCGTACTGAATGATTCTGATAAGTCAACCTACTAACATTTCAATCTAATTCGATGCAATATGGGTCCACATCATCGTTTGGATTCTGAAGTATCAGGATAACATAGATAAGGAGGCGGTAGTTATAGTACACAGGTATAGATTTTTTCTAACCAGTCACAACTATAATAACTACCTCCTCCATAGCTATGTTATCCTGGTACTTTAGAACCCAAATGATACCTAATTCGCAAAGCTACATTGTCCTTGTATTTAAAACCGTTACTAGAATACCAAGTACCCATATTAAATTTATCTTAAGGTTGTTGTAGCTGACTGTACATAAATAAATGTGCGCGCGAGTTAACGACAAAAAAAATAATTAAAATCGGAATGTGCCAACTCGCGCGCGCTCGCGAGTTTTACACTCGCGAGTAATTGACGAATAAGTCAACACTCGAAAGAAATACCTTTTCAGATATTTGACAATCGATAATGTTGAAAATTGTTATTTCACTTTACTTTTACTTTTTTGCATTCACAGTGCATTTTATTGAATTATCGACCCGTATCCTTCGATCAGTACTAGATGAAGGCTCATGAACTTGATCAAATCTTTTGATGGCACCTTTAAACGGAGAAAAAAGGTTAATAATGTTACGATCTTATGTCACAAATGACAGGAACTACATACTTATAAATATACGCTCAAGTGGGCGTATATCGCTGGTCCATGTTTATCACGCCAACTTTGTATCTAGGTGTTATTGTTGATCGAAGCCCGTATCACAACTACCTCCGATATTACTAAGTTAAACAGAAAACAACGAAATAATTCCCCCTGCTTCCTATTATCATTGACCCATAGAGAAAAGGTACACAAAGAAATAAGTTATAATTTTTAACGAATGGGAGTTGGTAAGAACAAACTTGGAGCCCCCTCGAATCGGAGCGGACTCTCTGCGTTTTGTTTCACCTCGGGAATTAGAGAAAGGAGGCTGCTACCCGGAGAGGGCGCAACTTCCCTTATCGCGGGGGAGGACTTTCGATGAATTGAATTTGATGCAGAAGAAGTTTTGTAAGGAGGTTCGTTATTAATTTTGCCAATAAACAGGTTGAAGAATAAACAAGGTTTTATTATGCTTTGAATTCAATACCGTAGTTATAAGCTGGCTCCGTATCTCAGATCATAATAATAATATTCGTACCACAGAAAAATCTTTCTGCGTTCTGTGGGCCGTACTCATTATTAGTATTAGGGCCTGTTTCACAATGTCTAAGTAAGTTCTGATTAGCTATTACTTGACAGATAGGCCATACAAAACTGTCAAGTTAACTGGAAAGTATCTCCTAATCGGACATTGTGAAATAGGCACTTAGTGAAGTGTGTCGGAGTCAGAGCGTGATAAAAAAACATTTGTTTTACCAACGTCTATTAAATACTGTTTTTTTGCATTTCTAAGTTCTTATTTACATAATCTCATCAAACAAAAAATATTTTTTTTGATGAAATTTTAGACATTTATTGATACTAGCTCAATAACTACTGATGTTTCTAAAGTTTATGCAATTATTCTAGGAATTTAACTATTCATCTAAAATAAGCGTCATTGTTCCCCTACTCAGTGTATCGATATTTATAGAATGTGTTGTTTCACTTTGTCAATTTCAACAATCACTCGAACCATTGGAATAAAACAATGCCAGCAGATCCAATCTTCTCGTCATTATTTTCCCAAACCCCCAACTACATCCATTGGCACTTAATACAGTGCTTACGTCATCAAAGTATAATTGGACGTTTAAATTAAGCATGTGACGTCACTCAACCATGACGTCACCGTTTGGGGGTAATTGGGGATCACATAATCGCCTGTCACTTACAGGGCAGACGGCACCTTGTCTCAAATTAATCTTAATTGACATATTAATATTAAGGTGCCGAGTAATTAGTCTTTACCCTTCAGTTAATGTGTGCGGTATAAATAGAAATTGCATATTATGTTCGCGACAGGAGGACTTCTAATAACTTTAGATATTGCGACGATTTTATAGAGTACCAGCATGGAATTTACTAATTCACAGTCACATAATTTTTCTTGACATTCGTTGTCCTTCTCCCCAAGCCCGGATTGATCATAACGTCTTTATATCCATCAAAACCTCCTACCCAAGTCCTACCTGTTATGACATAGGGAGCCGAAACGTGGACACTCACGGTAGGGCTGGTTCACAAATTCAAAGTCACTCAGCGAGCTATGAAATGGGCTATGTTTGGAGTTTCTCTGAAGGATCGAATCCGGAATACGACAGAGAACCAAAGTAATCGACATAGCCCACTGGATTAGCAAACTGAAGTGGCAGTGGGCCGGCCATATAAGCTGAAGAGCCGATAACCGCTGGGGTAAACGAGTTCTAGAGTGGAGATCGCGAATCGGCAAACGTAGTGTAGGACGCCCTCAGACTAGGTGGAGCAACAATCTTTGCAGGGTGGCTGGAAAGCAGGGTAGCTGGACGAGAGCAGCCGCTGATCGTGTTCGATGGCGTACTGGAAAAGCCTATGTTCAGCAGTGGATGTTAATAGCCTGATGATGATGATGATCATCCATAAAAATACTGATTTCAATGAATACTTTTATCAATTTAATATCAGTGTTTTGTTTACATTAATTTCATAATTTTCAGTTTCAATCAGTATTATTTTGAGAAGGATCCTCTCTCTCCCCGATGATTGCGGTCGGGATAACAATTATGATTCGGTCAGCTAATTGCCGGCGGCAAAGTGCTGCGTAGCAGGCTGTGGTGAGGGGAGGTCCAGGTTCGCTCCTACTTTATCCTACTAATCCTACTTAATATTATAAATGTGAAAGTTTAGATGTTTGGATGTTTGTTGCTCATTCACGCCAAAACGACTGAAGGGATTTGGCTGAAATTTGGGACACATAAACTTTGTAGCCTGGAGAGGAACATAGGCTACTTTTTATTACGGAAAGTGAAAAAGAGTTTTTGTTCAAGGTTGCTTTTTCAGTCGTTAAACCCACCAATCCACATTGGGCCCGCGTGGTGGGTCATGGCCCATTCTGCTTCTCCATCCACAAGGAAAGCCTGTGCCCTACTTATAATGGCTGATGATGATGATAATGATTATATTATAATTATAATTTAATTGGGCCATTCAATAGTACCTTTGAGTCAAATACCTTTTATGAATCCACAGTGTTCGAGACAGCGTTCTATTGTTTTTAAAACAAAAAAATATCAGCGAGCATTACACTTCAAAGGAGCGCCAACGAGACAGGTGAATGACACATTCTTTCATAAAATTCCCTCTTCACATTTCCCTTAAGGCTGCCTGTCCATTGACGCAGCGCTAGGCGGGCGGCGGAGCGGAGCGAGCGAGTTTTTCGGAGAGGAGTTGCGGACTGTGTCTGTCTATTAACGACGTCACATGCTTAATTTAAACGTCCAATTATACTTTGATGACGTAAGCACTGTATTAAGTGCCAATGGATGTAGTTGGGGGTTTGGGAAAATAATGACGAGAAGATTGGATCTGCTGGCATTGTTTGATTCCTATGGTTCGAGTGATTGTTGAAATTGACAAAGTGAAACAACACATTCTATAAATATCGATACACTGACTAGGGGAACAATGACGCTTATTTTAGATGAATAGTTAAATTCCTAGAATAATTGCATAAACTTTAGAAACATCAGTAGTTATTAAGCTAGTATCAACAAATGTCTAAAATTTCATCAAAAAAAATATTTTTTGTTTGATGAGATTATGTAAATAAGAACTTAGAAATGCAAAAAAACAGTATTTAATAGACGTTGGTAAAACAAATGTTTTTTTATCACGCTCTGACTCCGACACACTTCACTAAGTGCCTGTTTCACAATGTCCGATTAGGAGATACTTTCCAGTTAACTTGACAGTTTTGTATGGCCTATCTGACAAGTAATAGCTAATCAGAACTTACTTAGACATTGTGAAACAGGCCCTAATACTAATAATGAGTACGGACCACAGAACGCAGAAAGATTTTTCTGTGGTACGAAGGAAGGAGTGAGGCAGTGGAGCGAGGCAGTAGAGCGAGGCAACAGAGCAAGGCAGCAGAGCGAGACAACAGAGCGAGGCAGCAGAGCGAGGCAGTGGAGCGGAGCGAGCGAGCCTCGTTCCGCCGCGGCCTCGCTTTGCCACCTCGCACCGCTACCACGCGCCGATTCCGAAAATGTATTAATTTTAAAACGAGAAATAATAAATTGAGCCACAAAAAAATAATAAGTAAGCATCTAAAATACTGAAATGGACGCAAAGTCCACCACTTTACTACTATTACTAACTAACTAACTGACTAAGTTAGTATTTTTGTGGGTTAGGTTAAGTTAGTTTGGTGATCAGTTACATACAACCCTTTTAAAACTAGCTCAAAAATTCCTGTCCACTAGAGCGGAGCGAAGATTTTATGCAATCCTATTGGTAAAAATTTCTCCGTTTCTCCGCTTCGTTAGCTCGCTCCACGTCAATGGACAGGCAGCCTAAGGCGTCTGTCTTATCGAGCTGAATATCTTATAAATGACTCGTAGACTTATTTCTGAACAAAAATACGAGCCGTGACGGAATACAATATGTTGCATCACAGCATTAATTCTTAACTGATGTCAAACATTTGGGGTAATGCTTTTACTAAATTACCTTAAAACAACCCTACTCTATTACTTTCACTATAGAGTTCAAATTAAAAACAGCAAGTTTTGACGACAATTGTCACATTTCGTAATTCTTATTAGTATCGTTGCAAAGTCGAAATTTCAGCGTCAAAATGGATATTTTCGTTTGTGTCATGGATTCGACGTGAGTAAGCTACAGTTTTAAATGTAAGACAAGTACTTATGAGTTCTGTGTTGCCATAAATTAATAGTGCGGAATGACATAATGAGGTGTTTCGTGGTGTGTTATAATTGGATGCTAGTTTCTGTGGGATTCTAGACATGTGGATTGTTTCAGCTGGCAATAAAAGCTAATTGGGTTAGACAAGTTGGAAAGCGAAGTAAGAAGCTAAATGTGAAAATGAAGTACCTACTTTCTTTCTTAGTCGGGCACTCTTGACAGAGTGGTCGTGGCTGTCGATGGACAGTGTTGCGGCTCGCCGTCGCCACTCGCTCCCAGGGCGGCCGCACGTCGAGCGATGTCTCTCCATTTTGTTCGACTTTCAGCGCTGCGAAAACATTGTACTGCGGTCGACTGCGTAGCCTTCTTAATAAGGTCGATCCAACGAGTCGGAGAGTGACTTCGTGATCTCTTCCCCTCTGTGTGACCTGGGGCCTTAGCCAAAGTAACAATTCAAAAACGATAACGAAGTTCGAAAGAAATTCAAGGTATAGGATTGGCGGATTGGTATAAGCTGCGCTAAATCACGTGGTCTTGCCGCAAGTTGATTGGAGCATAAAGACGATAGCGAATATATTTGTCGTTTCGCCACATAACGATGTTACTTTGGCTACAGGCCCTAGTACGCTACCTTGTACCTACTTATTACAAAACATCAATCCGTCTCACAACCAGTTCCGATAGGACTTTTCTAATACTTTATTTTCAATAATAAAAATTGCATTGCGTTGTGTGTGAATACAAAAATTGGTTGTCTGAAAAGTCGTAACGATAATTATTTTACGTGATAACAATATGCCGCTGTCTCTCTTCGCGTCACACGCAGAACGCTTAGGCCGATGATCGTGCCTCTCTGTCGCTTGATCTGCGCTGTCGCTTGCACGCGGAACGTGACACTTTTTAGCCGTCTTCTAAATCAAAAAGGAGGAGGTTCTGTATTCGTCTGTATGTATGTTTTTTTTGTGTATGTCCGCCGATTACTCGAAGACGGATGGACCGATTGAAATGATTAAAACGTAATTACATCAGGTTGGATTCCAAGTTGGTCCCATTTTTTGAAATTTTGAAATCGGTTCAGTAGTTTTCAGGAAATCTTGAAAATACTGTCGTTTTCGTTACCACTTTATGTGAATTTAATACGTATCTTTAGGCATAACTTCTTTGTTTATGAACCGATTTAGATGATTCTTGTTTTGTTAAAAAGGGAATACCTCAAGGTATTTTAACCGACATCAAAAAAGGAGGTTCTCAGTTTAATCATATACCTATTTACCAGAATACACGTAAATTGCCTGCAAGATGCACTAAAAAGAGTGAAATAAAAATTATTTTTATATAAAAATTAAACCGCCTTCAAAAAAATCACATCAAAAAAGTAAGAAATAATCCCTCACCACATAAATAACGTAAGTACTTTGAAGTTGGGCGGGTTTTAACAAAAAAAACAAAAACTTGTACTTACATGTTTCACGCCCGACTTCAAAGTACTTACGTTATTTATTTGGTGAGGGATTATTTTCTTACTTTTTTGATGTGATTTTTTTGAAGGCGGTGTTATTTTTTTATAAAAATAATTTTTATTCGTGCGTGCAGCCAGCGGCGTATGGATACAAACGCAAGTCGTCAGCGCATAAAAAAAACGTCGTGTGTAAGGGCCCTAACTAGTTATAAACAAACGTTTAAACATTCAGAATGAAAACCTTGCATTAGTAATCTGAAGAATTATAATAGATGCAGTTGACTAATAGTTGATGCCTTTCAGATATACATAAAGACGGTAATGAAATTGCTCTGTGAGTCAACACATCGGAATCGGGTCAAAACGACTGTCTTTGTGTTTAAAAAGAGTTACTGGTGGTGAGTCATTTGAGATTGATTGAGTGCCCCTGGCGGCGATTAATGTTCCCTTTGATGTCGCAACTTGTTGAGCTACCGATATGGACATTGCTCAAAAACATGTAAATAAAAAAATTTACATCTCAAACACTTCTTAGAATAACCGGCCCAGTGTAAGCCGGGCTCGCGCACGAATGGTTACGTACCATGAAAAAAAATACGTTTAATGTATGGGAGCCCCCCTTCAATGTAAGTATCTATTTTTGAAGTGAATAAGATTCAAAGATTTGTTTATTCAATTTAGATTGTTATTTACAATACTTGTGAACGTCATAGAAGCTACGCCATCGGTTCGCAAACCCTACAGCGGGAGGCCTTGGAGAAGAACCGGCAAAAAACTCCAAGGGTTGTTTTTTTCTCCCTGTTTTATTTCATACAGAGTCGTCAAATTGAAAAATGACCTTAACATGGTATGACTAAGGTCAGTTTCCATCACAATTACACAATGGGTTATGATAAATACAGTTAAGTATAGGCGAACTAATGATCATAGCGGTGAACAATTTTCAATTACTTAGGAAATCTACTTAAAGCTTTAATATTAGTTAAAAAAATAGTTAAAAAATTAGTTAAGTGTATAACTAAATAATCTGTGAATATTTTAAGCGTCAACCTGTTGCCGTTATTAATACCGAGCAAAAAACGGCAAAAAATACGTTGATTATTATGGGAGCCCACCTTAAATATTTATTGTTTACTGATTTTAGTACCTATTTGTTGTTAATAGCGACAACAGAAATGCATCATTTTTTTAAATTTCAAATGTCTAACTATCACGATTCATGAGAAACAGCCTGGTGACAGACAGACAGACAGACCTGCAGCGGAGTCTTAGTATTAAGGTCAAGTTTTTACCTTTTGGGTAGGTAACCCTAATATATATTGCACACTGTCACGGACGTTGCGGACTTCATAGCCGCCTACTTTAAAAAAAATCCTATTACTAAACAAGACTTCAATCGCCCTTCTTCAATTGTTATTGTACTCATAGTAGCGCTGCCGGCCTAGCATGAGCGGCTTATAACACACGATATGTTAAAGCACGTCATGCTGTATCATACCGCGTGTTATAAGCCGCTCATGTTAGGCCGGCTGGAATTGTCCTTCATCTGCCATTTTAGTTGCCCAACATTTCCAAAATAAAAAAAGGTGGTCAAATAGTTGGAATAAGATATTATCTTTCTATTAAGGCTTCCAAGCACGTGTGCTTTTCCGTGACCACGAGGTGACCACGGCCCCTGGAAAGGTGCCGAAGCCGAAACGTCGGTAAACACTGAAAATCCTTTAAAACATAACTACCTAAAACTTACCAATTATGTGCGCAATATACGCGTGTTTGTATACGAATTTCTCTGACACTAAAAGTCATATCGAGATGATTCTTTTCTATTTATTAGGTGTATTCAAACTTTTTTTACTATGGGTCTCATAAGAAGGCTCAAGGTCACCCAGCGAGCAATGGAGAGAGCGATGCTTGGTATTTCCCTGCTCGATCGAATCAGCAATGATAAGATCCGCAGGAGAACTAAAACGACCGACATCGCTCGAAGGATTGCTCAGTTGAAGTGGCAGTGGGCGGGACACATAGCGCGGAGAACCGACCGCGAACCGGACGACGTTCCGTGGGCAGGCCCCTTACAAGCTGGACCGACGATCTGGTCAAGGTCGCGGGAAGCCGCTGGATGCGGGCAGCGCAGGACCGATCGTTGTGGAGATCCTTGGGGGAGGCCTATGCCCAGCAGTGGGCGTCGTACGGCTGAAATGATGATGATGATGATTCAAACTTAGGGAAATTAAGTTTGATACTAGTTTTCCTAAAATCTATTAAGTAGTTTTTGAGATATGGGTATCTTATGGTACAACCTACACTAAAAATTATGAAATAAAAAAGTAATTTAAATATTAAACCGACTTCAAAAGGTACCTGTCTACTGCTAAGGAAAGATTATATCTTTAACTAGCGGATCCTCGCGGTTTCACCCGTGTGGTACCCGTTCCCGTGGGAATATCGGGATAAAATATAGCCTATGTCACTCGGGAAGAATGTAGCTTTCTAATAGTCAAAGAATTTTCAAAATCGGTCCAGTAGTTTCGAAGCCTATTCGATGCAAACAAACAATCAAATCTTTCCTCTTTATAATATTAGTATAGAAGTACCTACCCTTTTGAGGTCTATGCCAGCCAGGAGCATACACGAAGAAAAAGGCAATGACATCAGTAGGTAAGGTATAGGTACTTTAAAGATATTAGTTTTCCTTTTCAGTTGACAGGTAGGTACTATTTGAAGTCGGTTTTTTAAATAAATTACCTTTTTCTTTAAATTACCTAGTTGTTATGTAAGATTTTAAACTTTCGCGTTCCATTATAATTATAAACAAGAGTAACGGGACTCAACGCGACATTTTATTATGTAGTACATTATGTACTTACAGCTTGACGTTTCGGCTATGTTGCTATAGTCGTGGCCACAAGCAGATTGGCGGCGGTGACTGGCGGTGTTATGTTGGAATAAAAGCAGGTTATAAGTAAGATTGCGTAATCATGTTTGATGCAACATTAATGTAAATTTATATCTCCCTAAATTTTCATGTTCTGTCTAATTGAATGGCGAAAATGTAACAAATTACATGAATTATGGATTTATTCTATTTGATGCCCTATTTTAATATTTAAGTTAACCTCCTTAATTAAATACAAAACCGAAATAACATTATTCATGAACAGAACTTTATTAATATGCCTACTTATCTTAATGTAGGATAAGCAGGGTACTCACCGAGCCGTGTACCACGTAACGTATCAGGGACCGTACTCTGAAACGCTAATCCGAAACTTCGGTTAGCCCCGCCCCTTTCACTCGATTCTGTCACGACTTGAGAGTGAGAGGGACGGGTATCCCGAAATTTCGGGTTTTGCGTTTCAGAGTAGGCCCTCTGATACGGTATCAAGCACGAGCCCCCTGCGAGCCGCTCGCGGGTGGTTTGTAGGGGTGCTTGTACACGGTGCAAGTAGTTGGAGCTTGTATAGAGGCGGTTTATACGCGTGAGTAATATGCGCAAGATACTGGTATAATTTACTCGCGTGTACTTGTACATGGTGCAAATAAATGGAGCAAGTAAAGACACGGGCTACTTGCACAAGCAGTACGCACAAGTTATTTGCTCGTGGTCAAGAGCTATATGTGCAGTGCATGCACGTCTGAATCTGCTCAAATAACATGCGCAGGTGCTCTGCGGCGATTAGTTGCGCGGGTTGCTCGCTTTGGCACATGCTCGAGTCGCTAGACCCGCACATGTTTTTGAACGGTAGTTTACGATGCATATAACCCCAGCAAGTGCCTCAACATGCGCAAGCTACTTGCACCGTGCACAAGCACCCTAAGTTCGCAGTGACCCGTCGAGTGTTGATTTCACTGCGAACACATAGGCGGTTAGTACTGCGGATCCGGGAGCTCGTAGCTGGATATGCGGTGACCGTGGACAAGTACTTGCAGGTTGATACAGTAGCAGATACGTTACATGCTACTAGCTAGGTGAGTACCCCGCTGGTACCCCAAGTAATTATTATTCTTCGTTTTCATGAAATGGTATACGTACAACCGTTTTCCTAACAATTATATTTTATTTGACGACCGATTTGGCGCAGGGGTAAGGCTACCCACCTTCTGCGCCAGTGGTCTCGGGTTCGATTCCCGAACAAGACAAATATTTGTGTGCATGAACATGTTTATTTGTCTTGGTCTGGGTGTTTACTATGTATATTGAGTATGTATTTACAAACAAAAAGTATTTAAGTATATATATTTATCCGTTATCTAGTTTTCCATGATACAGTTTCTTAATGAAATTAAAATGGGCTTAGATAATTGGTGTGAATGTAAGAAGTTATTTATTTAGTATTTATTTATTTTATTTTATTTTGCTAGGAAAGCTTACATAAAAATTAGATACTAAATGGTATATATTAATACCTATTTCTATTTTAGAATTTACCTACGTTATTAGAGCTGAGGAGTCCGTGTCACAGTGGTTAGTACGCTCAGTCTTTGATCGTGGTTGTTAAGCATCTTTCGCAATGGTCGGTTACGGGATGGGTGACCAAAAACTTTTATCTCATACCCGTATCCATCTACGCTGGAGCAGATCGCTAGTACCTGCCTTAAAGAGCTGAATCATTTAGCTCAGTGGTACTCATACTCAACTTTGTGGTATTCAGCTGCTAAATAGAATTCCTGCCACATAGAGCTGAATAATTTAGCTCAGTGGTACTCAGTACTCAACATTGTGGTATTTAGCTGCTAATTACAATACCTGCCACATAGAGCTGAATAATTTAGCTCAGTGGTACTCAGTACTCAACTTTGTGGTATTCAGCTGCTATATACAATACCTGCCACATAGAGCTGAATAATTTAGCTCAGTGGTACTCAGTACTCAACTTTGTGGTATTTAGCTGCTAAATACAATACCTGCCACCTAGAGCTGAATAATTTAGCTCAGTGGTACTCAGTACTCAACTTTGTGGTATTTAGCTGCTAAATACAATACCTGCCACCTAGAGCTGAATAATTTATCTCAGTGGTACTCAGTACTCAACTTTGTGGTATTTAGCTGCTAAATACAATACCTGCCACATAGAGCTGAATAATTATCTCAGTGGTACTCAGTACTCAACTTTGTGGTATTCAGCTGCTAAATACAATAAAGTTTGCATAATAAATGATTCACACTTAAGATAATATGATTCAGTTTAATTACTCTAAAGCAATAATTTTAAATTGCAAATAAATAAAAATCTAAGTAGCTATTGGTATTTTAACATAACTGACATTGCCATTTTAATGATACTAAATAGCCTTCCACAAAAGTTCCACAACAAACTTATCTCCTTAGGCGATTTTTTTAAATAAATACCTACTTACCTAATATTATAAATGCAAAGGTCACTCTGTCAGACTGTCTGCTACCATAACGGCGCATTTTCAAACTGCATAGTTTAAGCTTCAGGCCAAAGTTCAAACATCAGTTAAATATTTCAACAACATTTATTCAATAATTATTAGTTTTACAACATTCCGCCATTTTTCGTGTCCAAAACATCATCTGCCGCTTCTTCCTTTTTCTTTTTTAATTTCCTCTAAGGCAGCGGCACCAAAGAGGTTTTAAGAAAAACGTACCTATTTATAATTTGGCTTTAACAAAACGATATGTGAAAATATTTAAAATAATCGAATACCGCACCTTAACCATAATTAATAATTTTAATACAACTTAGAGTTCATGTTACAACAACTATACAACCAAAATATTAGTTATATCCTTTAACACGTTATTGTACGTGTACCTAACAGCTCGGCCTTCCTGCTAGACGCGAGTCCCTTCGCGTTTTATGCAAAGCAAAGAAAAACATTATACTTTCAGCGAATACAAAATCAAAGAACAAATTATTTACACAAAGTACTAGGTACTTACTCAAAATATTCTTATACGAACAGCAAAAATATGAAAAATATATAAATAGGCCAGCTCATTTAATTATTATTACAATTTTCAATTCACCGTAACTAGGGTAAGTACAATACAATGCAGTTGGTCGTATTTTTTAAAAACTTAGACCTACCTATTTTTAGCCATTTGTTACACTTAGTACTTACCTGACTTTCACAATTAATACCTACCTGCCATGCTCCTCAACCATTATTATGATTACAATCATTAACATCATCATTTACACAATTAAAATATGTTTATTTATACCTAGGTGCACATATTTATCAGTCACCCAATAAAATGTCTTATGCCTTAGTACATACATTTACAAGATCACAATGTCAAAAGCAGTCGGTGCATAGACTACCACAGAACTATTCCGTAAAATATAAGAAAAATGTGCATCCCATGCATCAAACATTTTAGTAGGTACTATTGCCCTGAAACGCTAATAAAATACATCGTTCGATTAACCAGAACATTTTTTTATATCTGAAACTTACATTGTATCAGTACCAAATAGTCTGTCTAGAGCATCTTCAAAATTATTGTCATAATCATCATCATCATCACCAGAACTTCTATCAATGTCCTGATCTTAACTCATCTAAGGTTGAGTTTTATCCATAGCTATCATTCTCTCATAAATATTCGCCCGTCTTTGAAATTTTGTCTTTGAAATGCATCCATAATGGCGTTTTTCTCTTTACAAGAACAACCGCGTGAGGCGATGCTGACTCCCTAACTACTACAACAATCAATTAATAATTCATCTATTTCCAATAAATTCTATTAACATAGGCACGCCGCCCGCGACCGCTTCCTGGACCATAACTACAGATCAATAATTTAATACAAAATAATTATAACAAATGCCAACATTTTAGTTCAATAAAATAAGTAACACCTTTGATTTGAATAGTACAATAATGTTTAACAAATTTAGAAACGAATTCCATAAACAAACACAGTAGGCGATATATTTTACAACTTTTAACGTTGCATACCAACGTCGAAATAGTGGCGATATTATATCTTGGGACGTTCTCAAGCTACCGTTATATATCTGATACCAATGTTTCTATTTTCATTTATATAGTTATCTCGCGCCTATTGGGACATGAGACAATGTCAATTTTATCAAGTCAAGTCCTTGTCTTCTTCATCTCGGGTGACTATTTCTTGGCGCGAGCCTCTTTATAGCGCATCGGCTCATCAGGGCGCTCACGCACGGTTGACTCGGTCATCGGACCTACCCCAGTCAGTACTCTTCACCGTCGTCGCGCGGTCTGCCCCGCCAGGTGAGACCCGTTTGGGAGGCCTAGCGGAGGCGACCAGCGGACGAACGACGGGCTTATGTGCGGGGGCGTGATTAAACCATGTTAACGGGCAATTCAGCAAGCCAATAATGCCATTTATTTATTGTAGTAAATGACTATTCTCCATTCTTCATCCTACTTTGTTAATAAAACAATAGTGATTGGCTGTTATCATGAGCTATAAACAAAACCTTATAAAGCCATTTCATTCATTTTACCATAACGCCAGCGCCAACGCCAACCAACTACAGCTACAACGTAGCTCCAGCTCCGATTCCAGCTCCAGCTCCAACTCAGGCTCCAGCTTCGTCTCCGGCTCCAGCTCCAGCTCCAGCGCCAGCTCTAGCTCCAGTGCCAGCTCCAACTCTAGCTCCGGCTCCAGCTCCAGCTCCAAAACCAGCCCTAGCTTCAGTGCCAGCTTCAACTCCAACTTCAATTCCAATTCCAATTCAGATTCCAATTCAAATCTCAATCCTAAATTAGGATTCCTAATACAATGCAACATAATGCAATCCAATTCAATCGAATTCCAAACACTATTCCAAAACTAATTTCTATTCCCATTCTAATTCCAATTTCCATTCCAATTCCAAATCCAATCCCAATGCCAAATCCAATCACAAATCCAATCATAAATCCAATTCCAATCCCAAATCCAATCCTATATCCCATCCTAAATCCAATCCCAAATCAAATCATAAATTTATTCCCAAATCCAATCATAAATCCAATCCCAAATCCAAGCCCCAAATCCAATCCCATATCCAATCCCAAATCCAATCTCAAATCCCAAGTTAAATCTCGAATCCAATCCCGAATCAGTTCCCGAATTCAATCCTGGACCAAACCTCAGATCCGATCCCAGTTCCAATCCAGGATCTAAATCTCGAATTCAATTCCGAATCCCATCCCGAATCCAATCCCAAATGCAATCCCAAATGCAATACCAAATCCAAATCTAATCTCAATCTAATCCTCAATCTCAATCTCACTCGCAAACGCAATCCCAACCTCAATTCTCAATCTAAATCTCAATCTCAATATCGATCCCAATCTCAATCTCAGTCACACACGCAATCGCAATCTCAATCGCAATCTCAATCGCAATCTCAATCTCAGTCGCAATCTTAATCTCAATCTCAATCTCAATCTCAATCTCAATCTCAATCTCAATCTCAATCTCAATCCCAATCTCAATCTAAATCTGAATCTCAATCTCAATCTTAACCTCAAACTCAGTCGCACACACAATCGCAATCTCAATTCTCCATTTAAATCTCAATTTCTCAATCTCAATCTCAATTTAAACTTCGATCTCAATCTCAGTCGAACACGCAATCGCAATCTCAATCTCAGTCACACACACAATCGCAATCTCAATCTCAGTCGCAATCTCAATCTCAATCTGAATCTCAATCTCAATCTCAATCTCAAATCGCAATTTTCAATTCTCAATTCTCAATATCAATTCGCAATCTCAATTCTCAATCTCAATTATCAATTCTTAATCTCAATTCTCAATTCTCAATTCTCAATCTCAATTCTCATTCTCATTCTCAATTCTCAATTCTCAATTCTCAATTCTCAATTCTCAATTCTCAATTCTCAATTCTCAATCTCAATTCTCAATTCTCAATCTCAATTCTCAATCTCAATTTTCAATAACAATTCTCCCTCTCAAATCTCAATATCAATTCTCAATCTTAATTCACAATCTCAATCTAAACCTCAATCTCAGTCGCACACGCAATCTCAATTCTCAATCTCCATCTCAATCTCCATCTCAATCTCATGCATTTGCTTACCACCACTGTAGTCCCACTGAAGCTATGCTATGGGTCTATCCTGTTTTTAACGCCCTTACCGTTGCACAAACTTGCGTCTTATCCGACCCCCGAGGATCTCGACGATATAGCACGCTATAAGTCCTTGCCATTGCTCAAACTTCACAATACATAACGGAAAGAACTTGTTAGCGCTTCATATTATATTTCTTATATTGTTACATAGTTGGGTATGGAATAAGTATCGTTAAAGTTATTCAAACAGACTTTCACCGCAGCCTTCTCAAGAAGTTTAAAGTTAAACTAATTCACACTGAAAATACCTAATGTTAATGGCTAATGACGATAGTACTGCCTACTCCATCAATTTCATAATGACTTAAGTTTAGATAGACAATCCTTCAGCTATAATGTTTGCTTGACCAGAATTAACCCGTGCTCAAATAATATGGTTGCATTGACTCGCAATGTTCCTTTCGTAAAAACACCGGTTTGTCCTTCGTCTCACTCTTCCATAGGCTAGGGAGTCTATGGGAGTCTCGCTCCAGCCTTCACCAACTTCATCTTCTGTATCCGGTCCGGCCCTTAACCCCGGGCATCATCATACATCATCATCATGTCAGCTGAACGTCGCCGTCGCCTACTGATGGGCATAAACATCCCCAAGGATCTCCACAACGATCGGTCCTGCGCTGGCCGCATCCAGCGGCTTTGCGCGACCTTGACCAGATCGTCGGTCCACCTTGTAGGGGGCCTACCCACAGAACGTCGTCCGGTACACGACACCAGCCCTTCACCTCGGGCAGCATCACATACCAGCTCTTAACCTCGAACATCATCACATATTAGCCCTTGTCCTCGGGCATCCCAATAAACCAGCTCTTAACCTCGAGCATCATCACATATTAACCCTTATCCTCGGGCATCCTAATAAACCAGCTCTTAACCTCGAGCATCATCACATATTAACCCTTATCCTCGGGCATCCTAATAACCCAGCTCTTAACCTCGAGCATCATCACATATTAACCCTTATCCTCGGGCATCCTAATAACCCAGCTCTTAACCTCGAGCATCATCACATATTAACCCTTATCCTCGGGCATCCTAATAACCCAGCTCTTAACCTCGAGCATCATCACATATTAGCCCTTGTCCTCAGGCATCATCATATACCAGCTCTTAACCTCGAGCATCATCACATATTAGCCCTTGTCCTCAGGCATCATCATATACCAGCTCTTAACCTCGAGCATCATCACATTTTAGCCCTTGATTTCGGGTGTGTCGTTGCCATCATTGTCTCTGGAATTTAGAGAAACGCATAGATCAAAATGTTATAATTAAAAACCTTTACAAAAGAAAAACGGCTTTATGTAAGAAGAACCCCGGAATGAAACTCCGTCAAAAACTCTTTGTCTCTCTTAAATCCAATAAAAATAAACTGCTTATTTCTTGAGACAATGCTGTCTAAACCTTCATACTAACTACTCAACACCCGCCATCTACATAATCTTTTTTTCATCCGCGCACGGCTCATTATCAAAGGCAAATTCCTTTTTGGACGGTTACAATTTTATTCTGTATTATCAATTGCCGAATTTTAACTTAATGTTTTTTTTTTACTTGCATGAATTTTACACTAATCTTACATTTATTAAAAGCAAGATTATAGAATCCTTAACTTGTACCTAAACAGGATTCTTAACCAAAACCATAACGCAATAATAATTTTGATTTGCTGCATAACGTTATTTTTACATTTAGAATAGCTTTGAATCATAAAAGAAAAACAATAAAATTAGTATGTACCTATTTCGTTATATTTGATCAACATCTTTGCATTGCCAACAATATTAAATAAAAGGTTTTTTTGTTTAACTATCAGGATCCTTAGGTTCATTTATTACTTTTATTAAATAAAAAAAATACTATCACAAGTTGTAGCAGCTTGACAATAACTTAATTAGCAACTGTTGGAAGTTTGTAATCGGCTTGAACGGAACATAATGACAGCTGTTATTCCGAACGGGAATCGAGATCTATGGTATGGTTAGATATACAGCGCTCAGCTGCAGCTGCTTTTTAGGGTTCCAAATCAAAATGGTAAAAAGGAACCCTTATGGTGCGATTCAGTCTGTCTGTCACAGCTGGACATCTCGAGAACCACTAATGCCATCAACTTGAAATCTTGTTTAAGAAGACGTTTGCCAAACCATTCCGCAAATAAGAGAGAATTAAAAATATTTCATTGTTTTTTGCAACAGGTTCTGAAGAACAGAAGAAACAGAAAGAAGTTTATGTAATGATTACAGGAAAAATAAAACGATGTCTCCAAACATCAAACCTTTTCAGAAATAATCAACAAAAACCACATTAGTTCTACTATCGGGCAAGAGATGGCGCCGACCCAAAACTGCAATAATTCTACACCGCAAATTTTTTTGACGAATATAGCCTCGCCGATGAAAACATCCTCACGTTTTACCCATTCACATGATTGTACGGAACCCTCGACGCGCGAGTCCGACTCGCTCTTGACCGTTTTTTTTTTGTCATTGATTCCATTCCAAAATACTATAACACAGATTTTATTATTTATCATTTAAATCTTGTAGGCTTACAGAAAAAAAAAACAATGCAATTCCAATTTCAAATCACACTAAGTACAACAATTTTCTCTTGTCAATTTTCACAATTCATTCCAATCAAATAACACCAAATGAGTATAATTATTGTCAAATACATAAATCATGCGATCTCAATACTTTTTCAACATCAATTGCCTTGAAACTTTACGCTAAAGTTTTATTTTGCAATAAAAACTATCTTCTTTAGCTATATAATAACATGCAACAAGTTCACTTAACTTTGGTTTTGCAGGCGTGGAAGGAAATTTTGTATATCCTTTACGTGTCCCCTTCTGAACTTTAAGCTTCAGGCCAAAGTTCAAACATCAGTTAAATATTTCAACAACATTTATTCAATAATTATTAGTTTTACAACATTCCGCCATTTTTCGTGTCCAAAACATCATCTGCCGCTTCTTCCTTTTTCTTTTTTAATTTCCTCTAAGGCAGCGGCACCAAAGAGGTTTTAAGAAAAACGTACCTATTTATAATTTGGCTTTAACAAAACGATATGTGAAAATATTTAAAATAATCGAATACCGCACCTTAACCATAATTAATAATTTTAATACAACTTAGAGTTCATGTTACAACAACTATACAACCAAAATATTAGTTATATCCTTTAACAATCCACGTTATTGTACGTGTACCTAACAATAGGTAACGCATAACATTGACTTTAACAAACTAACTTCGAATCATTAACAATATAAATGGTTCTAGTCATAACCTTTTGTCTGTTATAAGTTATTAGTTAACTTGATGGATGGTAGGTGTATTACGGTTTTGGTTAATCTGCGTGTTAAATGTCACGCATTAGGAGGCTGACTTGAGAGCTGGGAGATGTTAATACCACCTTTGAAATATTGGTTAATATGTTACCGGCCAAACCAGATTTTAGAACAAACTAGTTTTTCCTAGGCCAAATCAGTTGATTGGATTTAGCGATGGGATCTTTTTAGGCGACATTCTTCTTACGCCTCGACTTCGCCTTAAATTTCTAACCTATCAGGTGTTCTACAGGACTTCCGAGGCAAATTCGAACTCTAAAATGTCAACGCGATGAACTGATTTGGCCTAGGAAAAACTAGTTTGTCCTAAAATCGGATTTTGGCCGGTAACACATACGATGATTTGCTGTAGTTGTAGTTGTAGGCTTCAAAATGTAGGTGTGTTATTTTTCTATTGACCTTTTAGAAATATCAGACTTGAATAATTAATTTCTAAACACGAGAGTTACTAATGAAAATACTTTTAGTGACTATATTTGCCAAGAGAGATTGCGATAAAGATATTCACACTACGAAATAGCTATAAATAGATTGGCAAAGTAAAACTTGAATTATCAGTAACAACTATTCACATAGTAACAATGTAAACCTATCATTGTAGATAAAAAAATATAATTAAGATAGCAGTATCATTTTATTACGTACCTGTTAGTATTGGGTAATTAAAGTGTAATATCAATAATTAATAATCAATTGAGGTTTCCGTTTTACTTAATGTAATTTTTAAGGGTTAAAGACCCTAAACATTTACGTGAGAATATATCATAAAAAAATTCAAATAGACTTGTAACTAAATGCATTTAACAATTGAAAGCCCCTTTGAATCGTCGATATTTTGCTGCTACCAATAATTGAAGGCCTTATAACTGTCAAGAAATAGAACATGAGCTAGAAACTTAACATCTTTAATTACATTTAGTTAATCCTAGTTAAAGTCTTGTGTGACACAGTTAGATGGATATTTTATGAACCATTTTTAATATTTATAATATAAATTTATTATAAATAACTTAGCGAAGTATTAGCAGCTCTATATAAGTGCAATAAGAGTAGTTGCGCAATGCCAGCAATAGTCCCACATCTGGCGCCAAAATTAGAAACACTTCTAATCTCCATACAAGAACAACAATCAACACCAAACAATCTTCATCCATTGCTGCTTTTGTACCACCACACAATCTCCAACCCTTGTGCCTGGATGCAATGGATTCAAACTATAGCGAAGCTGTAACTAATTAGAATATCGAAACGGGGTAACGATCACACGTGCTCATGGTACTCGCCGCAACAGATGCATTTAATGATCCTTAATGATTGTGTTTTAGGGTTCATAATTGCGTAACAAGTTCTTACAAAGAGCCCTTTCATTGATCGGTGTTTCGTCATTACTGTCTTTGAGCGGTTTTTATGGTAGTGTACTGATTGCGATATAATTAAAGTGTGCGATGGGCTATGAATTTGTCAGACTACTGTTGGGAAGTGGCTATTATGAGAATCAGATGGGAATACATTTGTTACTAGCGGCCGCCCGCGGTTTCACCCGCGTGGTTCCCGTTCCCGTGGGAGTATCGGGATAAAAAGTATCCTAAGTTATTCCTTATCACATCAGCTACATGCCAGTGAAAGTCCCGTCAAAATCGGTCCAGCCGTTTCAGAGATTAGCCGGAACAAACAGACAGACAGACAGACAAAAATTGTAAAAAAACGTTATTTTGGTATATGTACCGTATATATAACCATATGCATGTAGTAAGAAGCGGTTATTTGAATATTACAAACAAACACTCTAATTTTATTTATTTGTAAAGATAAGAGTTTATGACTTTGTTTTGGCAGGATTGGCAAAGAACATAATTACTAGTTTCATTAGTTTAAAAAAATATAATAGGCTGATGTAAAGTGGTTGCTGGTATCCATACTAATACCTATTTTAAATGTGAAAGTGTGTTTTTTTGTATATTTGTCCGTCTTTCACGTCAAAACCTGGAAAAGGATGTGATTTTTAGTTTACCTCTCCTGTCCCGGCGCTTGAATTCAAGCGCTCAAAGTTTTTTCGAAAAACGATTTTATAATTTTTTTTATAAGGCTCTGAGCCCCTAGTGTAAGTTTTTATGTAAAGCAAACGCAAACTATCGCGAGTCCGTATTTATGTCAATTTGTATGAAAACTGCATAAGCACGCTACTCGCCGCTAGAGGCGCTGATACAGTTTTCATACAAATTGACATAAATACGGAATCGCGATAGTTTGTGTTTTTTGACATAAAAAATCCGTATGATATTTTTTCTCGGTTAGCCTGTTAATTCCTCATTCTCTCAAATGCTTAGCAATCACTTGAGCATGGAATAAGTTTAAAAAAAAGTCCGGTGTCAAGTGGGAGCCAAATTACAAAGAGGCCAAGGCCAAGAGGTACCTACTTTTCATCTCGAAAAAATACTTATTTTATTACTTACCTACAGTCCTGCGGGATAACGTCGTGTAGTCTACTCGGGCGAAGCCGCGGGTGGAAAACTAGTTTCAGATAAAGAAGGCCTTATGTACCTACGAGGTATCTAAGGTTAGTTACTGCAGTGAGTTTCAATCTTACTAAATATTATAAATGCGAAAGTTTGGATGTTTGTAACTCAATTACGGCGAAACGGCTGAACGGATCTAGATGAAATTTGGCATAATCTGGACGACTTTTTATAGATTAAGAGCTAAAACAGCATTTTTTTATCTACAACGGAGTAGCACTTAGCCTTCATCACACCTGATGTTATAAGGCTGAAGGTGGAAGCGCACTACTCCCGGAATCCTCAATCACTGAGGAACTGGCTATCTTATCTCTAACTGCCGGAACACAATAATGCTGAAACCATCATTGTTATGGCGTCAGACTTAGATAAGATGGTGGTAGCTAGCCAGGCGGACTGAGAAGAAGTCCTACCACCAACCAAACCGAATACATCAATATGTTCCCCCCACTGGGAATCGAACCCCTTAGTCTGAAATCGGTGGTGTGAACCACTAGACCACAGAGGCGGTTAAAATTCCTACGGTAAATATTTTTTTAGTTCACGCGGGCATCTCGCCGTGGGCTGAAATAATAATAAAAAATAAAAAAATTTTTTCTTACAATCACACAAATTATCTAAGCCCGTAGTTAATTTCTTAAGAAACTGTGTCTACGTGAACTTGATAACGGATAAATATATTATACTTAAATATTTTTGTTTGTAAATACATACTTAATACACATAGAAAGCTAGTAAATAACTCTATTTCTGTCACAGTCGGGTAAAAATGTCTACCTATTTAGAACACTGCATTGCAATTAAGTAAGTAGGTACTAAAAATAAAACTGAACTTTGATAAATTAATAAAAGCGAAAACCCATGTTCATTCCAAAGAGAGTAATGGTTTTTACAGTCATTAGTCTTTTAGCAACACAACTCACATTCTCTTCCGAATAACACTATTTAAAAGTAAAGTTTTACTTTAAAACCAAATAAACGTAGCCTGTGACTTCTATCGACTGCATTTCTACGGTGAAGGAGACTATTTTTTAAGTGCTGGGTACCTACCATCAACTCTTATTGCGATTTTGATTAGGACCTAAACTGATCTGCTTCGCTTATTCGTACCACGACACTGCTTGAGATACGTGATCAACTCGTAAGACTAAAGGCAATTTGTCAAGTAGTAATCACTCATAAGTTCGGGAATTATCTCCGAGATTGGCCGTATGGGCTCCAAGGGAGACTAATAACTGACATCAGCGTGCATGCAATAATCTAATCACGAAAAAAAAAAAAAAAAAATAATCTAATTTAATCTGCTGTCGTTGCAATGGATTCTGACAAAAGTGTAACATTTTTGTCAAATAGCTATACCTACGATTGATAGCTTGTAAACATGTTAAATAATTTTGTCATTGGACTACATAATACAGATCAGTTTTAACTTCATCCATAGTTATTTGATTGTCATCATTAATCAAATAACTATGGATGAAGTTACAAATGATCTGACTAAAGTTACTCCTAGTCACAGCCTGATATTCAGCAAAACTCATAGGATACCGACTTATAACCCTTCGAGATTATCGGCGAAAGAAAGATTCTCGTGATTACAGTTGCAGTCGGGAAAAATTCCGAATAATTCCCGTGGAATACTTACGAAATATTCTGAAGTATTACGAAATATTCGGAATATTTCGATTGTCGTAAAATACGGGATTAGGTAACGATAAAAAAGCAGCAATCGGTAAAAAAGCAGTAGAAAGCAGTTGACACTTATTTTTAAATACCTACCTAGCAAGAAAAATAGTCAATCATAGTAAAAGAAGTATGGATGGATATCTTACTATCTAGGTACCTCTTAAATAAAATTTCTGAGGAAGTTTTAAGTGCAGAAGTAGGTACTTGAGTAGGCACATATACCCTACCTAAGTACCTATTATTTTAGCGAATTTTTAATGTTTTTGAATTGCTTGAAGCGGATGAAAACATATTTTTAAACTATGATATTAAGGTAAGCCGATTAGAATCGGCTTGTAGGTATGTACCCTTTCGTTTCGCCACTGCTAGGTAGGTACAAAACTCGGCATGGAGTATAGCCGTCATCGGCATAGCCGTCGAACCACAATATAAGTGGTCGTACCTAACCTAGCAATACAAGTGCCGTGCCGAGGTCATCACTTCACTATCACTAGGTAGGTAAGTAGGTACATAGTATAAAACAAAGTCGCTCTCCGCCTCTGTCTGTCTGTTTCGAACCTTTCTTCTTTTAAACCACGCATCGGATTTCGACGCAGCTGTCACTGTTATTTAGAAAATTTATTCTCGAAGGTTTATAAATAAATACCTACATACAAAACATTCTAATTACGTATTTATATAATAGAGAAAAATTACATGTTTTTTGATGAAGCCGTCAAAAAACGGTTTTTCGAGCGCTTACATTGCGAACGCTGCTGGCTAAGGGTGGTGGTATTCTATTTATCAAAGACCTTGTCCAATATGCATTGGATCCAAGAAATTGGACGCATATTGGACGACTTTGACGTCCAATTTCATACATTCGACGTCCAATTTCTTGGACAAATATCTTTGATAAGTGAAATACCACCCTTAACCGTATGAGATACCTACATCAAAATAATTTACTACGGCATTGTATATCATAAAGAGGCCTACAAAAAAGACCCGAAGTCGCCTTATTTCTATAGGTTGACTCACAGTAATTTTTATATTTATTAAGTTATTTAAAAATATTATTTCATTTGCAAAGCTAATTTCTCCTAATCAGTATTAATCCTTATCCAAATAAGTACCTATATAAATTACCTTGGCCATTTAATGTAGGTAGATCAAAATTATCCTTTAAATACCGTATTTCATTTAAATGAACACTACAGAAGTTATCACAGATTCGAAGCACCCACAAATTGTTCAAACGAAGCCGGGCTGGGTCGCTAGTACCTAAGTAATAACAAGTAAGTATAAAAATTAATTTTAGTGTTATGCTGTAAGTACCTACTTTTGTTGTTAATGTCGCCTTACATAGGTAAGGAATAAAATAAACATTCAAATTTTACTTACGCTAATTACGCTACACTAATAATAACAACCAATTCACCATCAATCCATCACTGAGCAAATAGGTAGGTAAGCACTTCGTTTTTAAAAACAACGCTCACGTTTATTTTTATCGAAATTGAAATATTTTCTTAGACCGCGAATTATTGCGAAACATTATGAATACTTCTCTGCGGGGAAGGGGAGCGGGCGAATAATTCCCCGGGGGGCATCGCCTCCCACTCCCCACCCCGCTATTCTCGCCCGCCCGCCCTGCGCGCCGCGCGCGCCGCCCGCCATGCGCCACTAGTTCTGCTCACTCTGCTGTCTGTGGCGGGCGGGCGCCACGCGCCGCGCACGAGTTGTTCGTTCGTCCGTCGTCGTCGTCGCCCGCCGGACTCGGGCACGATATTTTAATAAAATAAATAATAATATTTTAATAAAAAAATGCCAATATTTTCAAACAAATTTATTTTGAAAAATTCTGATGGAAAGAAACTTTATGAGAAGTATTACGTAATTATTCCGAATACTTCAGAAGTTTTGCAACTGTACTCGTGATACGTGATCAACCCGTAAGACTAAAGGCAATTCGTCAAGTAGTGATCACTCATAAGCTTAGGGATTATCTCCGAGATTGGCCGTACTGGCTCCATCCATCACGCGCCACAACTTTTGTACGATAAGTACTAAGAACTTACGTCAGGGAACATTGTAATGACTGCCTGTCGTTGTTGGAATCTGGCAAAAGAGTAACATTTTTGTTAAAAAGCTATAAGATGATAGCTTGTAAACAAGGAAAACAATAGTCATTGAACTATGATGTAAACGATCTTGTTAAATAAAACCGCCTTCAAAAAAACCACATCAAAAAAGTAAGAAATAATTCCTCACCAAATAAATAACGTACGTACTTTGAAGTACTGAACCATTTCAATCGGTTCAGCCGTCTTCGAGTAATCGGTGGACATACACAAAAAAAAAAGAAAAAACATACATACAGACGAATAGAGAACCTCCTCCTTTTTGATTTAGAAGTCGGTTAATTATCTTAACAAATAAATAACTAGATATAACTACAAATAATTTGGCTAAAGTCACTCCTAGTCGCAGCATGATGTCCAACAATACTCTTAGGATAGGTATACCGACTCTATATAGTCGTGCATTTATGACCCTTCGAGATTGTCAGCGAATGAAAGATTCTCGTTACCCGATCTACTCGTAAGACTAAAGGCAATTCGTCAAGTAGTGATCACTCATAAGCTTGGGGATTATCTCCGAGATTGGCCATACAGGCTCCATCCATCACGCGCCACAACTTTTGTACGATAAGTACTAAAAACTTACATCAGTGAACATTGTAATGACTGCCTGTCGTTGTTGGAATCTGGCAAAAGAGTAACATTTTTGTTAAAAAGCTATAAGATGATAGCTTGTAAACAAGGAAAACAATAGTCATTGAACTATGATGTAAGCGATCTTGTTAATTATCTTAACAAATAAATAACTTGATATAACTACAAATAATTTGGCTAAAGTCACTCCTAGTCGCAGCAATCATGCTGCGACTAGGAGTGCTGGACATCAGTCCAACAATACTCTTAGGATACACCGACTCTATATAGTCGTGCATTTATGACCCTTCGAGATTGTCAGCGAATGAAAGATTCTCGTTACGTAGTAATTAGTAAGTAGTAAAAAAAAGGCAATTCGTCAAGTAGTAATCACTCATAAGTTCGTGGATTATCTCCGAGATTGGCCGTACAATCTCTCTTATTACGAGCCACAAGTTTTGTACGAGACTAAGTAATAACTTATCATCAACAAAAGAGTAACGTTTTTGTCAAATAGCTATAAGGTGATAAATCTTGTCATTAAACTATAATATAAATGATCTAAACATTCAAATAACTAGTTGAAATTACAAATTATTTGACTAAAGTCACTCCCAGTCGTAGCAAAATATCTAACAAAACTCATAGAATACCGAATCTAGTCGTGCATTTATAACCCTTCGAGATTATCAGAGAACGAAAGATTCTCGTTACCCGATCAACTCGTAAGACTAAAGATGACTAAAGGCAATTCGTCAAGTAGTGATCACTCATAAGTTCGGGGATTATCTCCGAGATTGGCCGTACAAGCTCCATCCATTACGAGCCACAACTTTTGTCCGAGCCTAAAACTTTTGTATGAGACTAATAACTTACATCAGCGACCTTGTAATGACTGCTGTAGTTGCAATGGAATCTGGGAAAAGGGTAAACAAACTTTAGACATCATAATTTATATCATTTTGTAAATTACAATCTCAAATAAAGAGCAAATAAGAAATTTTAACACAATAAAAGTTAATATGACTCGGTTATTAAATAACTCCCATACCTTTTGTGAGAAAAGCGATAAATAAAGTTTATTCTCCTTATTAGGATTATTGTTTTAGGATATTTTATGTTCTTTCGGCTTCGTTGATCCTACTTAATATTATAAATGTGAAAGTTTAGATGTTTGGATGTTTAGATGTTTGGATGTTTGTTACTCAATCACGCCAAAACGGCTGAACGGATTTGTCTGAAATTTGGGACACAAATACTATGTAGCCTGGAGAGGAACATAGGCTACTTTTTATCCCGGAAATATATCATATTCCTGCAGGATAACGTCGTGTAGTCCACGCGGGCGAAGCCGCGGGCGGAAAGCTAGTATGAAATAATCCTACTTCCTACTAATATTATAAATGTGAAAGTTTAGATGTTTGGATGTTTAGATGTTTGGATGTTTGTATGTTTGTTACTCAATCACGCCAAAACGGCTGAACGGATTTGGCTGAAATTTGGGACACAGATACTTTGTAGCCTGGAGAGGAACATAGGCTACTTTTTATCCCGGAAAAATGTCACATTCGCGCGGGAAAAGGTCGGGAAGTCCACGCAGGCGAAGCCGCTGGCGGAAAGCTAGTAATATTATAAATGTGAAAGTTTAAATGTTTGGATGTTTGTATGTTTGTTACTCAATCACGCTAAAACGGCTGAACGGATTTGGCTGAAATTTGGGACACAGATACTTTGAAGCCTGGAGAGGAACATAGGCTACTTTTTATCCCGGAAAATATCACATTCCCGCGGGATAAGGTCGTGTAGTCCATGCGGGCGAAGCCGCCGGCGGAAAGCTAGCAATTAATAAAATTCATTTTTTAAGGCGACTGCAGTAACAGTGTGTCTTGTCCTATGTTAGTGCATTACAAAAAATATAATCATAATTATAGGACAGCTTAGTGTCCTTCAACAAATGGACGCCTGTCCAGTGTTGCATCAACGCTATCTACATCACGCCTCTCCTAAACTGTCTGCAGGGGACTGTTGGAGCTGCCTCTCACACGATGCATAAGGCACGTTGGCTGGACGCAATGCCTTTTAACAAGCTTTTATTTTACTGACAGTGTATGTATGTCCGTTCGTCAAATCTTGCAACCTTAATTTGACCCACTTCCCAAAGTCCGAATAAACTGAAATTATGTATATGTCGTAGGTATATTATTGTCAAAGCCGTGATATTATAATTCCACTAGTGAAATTATAATTTCTCGTTAAATTATGAATAGACAGTACGAGACAGTATGCACACGGCTGCGAGCTCACGAATTTACCTCGTAAAAGTCCTGTACTCCTCGGAAGTCCTCTAGAACACGTGATAGGTTAGAATTTTACATCTCGCCTTAAACTTCGTGGTTATTTTTTTTGTAAAACAATCCATAATTTGTATTGATTTCTAACCTATCATGTGTTCTATATGAGTTCCGAGGCTCGCAGCCGTGTGCATACTGTCTCGTACTGTCTATTCATAATTTAACGAGAATTTATAATTGCGCTAGTGGAATTATAATATCACGGCTTTGACAATATACTAATTACCTAGGACATATACAGGTTTGGTTTGGACGACAATGCAATGTTATAGTAAAGTTAGCAAAAAAGCTTGTCATAAAAATGTAATTTTTACTTAAAACTTATTTTAGGATAGCTGAATAGCTCCACCGTGGCCAGCATCCCTGACGCACGCAGCCCTATTAGCCCTCATGAAGGCTGTTGTATTGGGTAGGATATTGTGTCATATCATTAGATAGCACCGCTAGGCGATGGGTGTGGCGTTAGATATAATTTTTACTACATTTGTGTCCTTATCACGAGTGGTTAGCTGATTTCTTAGGATTTTGCATGCTTCGAATATTTGGTTTACAGTCTACTCTTAATTTCTACTGTAATATGTAATTTGTCTTGCATCAACAGTCTTAAAATCGTATTTTCACAAGTTTCAACCACAACGCTACTTGATTCTCAACACTTAATAACTTTCAAAGCCTACGCCCTACACTACAGGCTACGTATTTTTGTCTACTCAATTTCGCGACTTGATCTTTATTACTTACTAGCTTTTCGCCCGCGGCTTCGCCCGCGGGGACTACATGATGTAATCCCACGGGGATGGGATACTTTTCTGGCATAAAAAGTAGCATATGTTCCTCTCCAGGCTACAAAGTATCTTCAGCCAAATCCGTTCAGCCGTTTTGGCGTGATTAAGTAACAAACATACAAACATCCAAACATCTAAACTTTCACATTTATAGTATTAATAAGTAGGATACAATTTCAATTTTACTTCTTTATCAATGAAAATCTGTTGTCTACGTTGCTTTTTAGTTAAATGATACTTGCATCGCATCAAAGTACAAATATTAATATCGATATACATGCAGTAGATTTATTATAGACACGTACGTAAACTAAATCCGCTCATAACAATCAATATCCCTTACATTACTACCGGGTGACAAATAGTCCAGCGCTGTTTCCTCTATGGATGGACTTGGTCGATAATTATTATCGACATCGATAAGATTAAACGATTTATCAGAACGATAAAATCTATTGTTGTTTGTGAAGCAGAAGTGTAATAATAAAGTGTAACTATTACATAACTTATACTATAAGATCAGGTTATGATATTGCAATTATTGTAAGAATTGGTTCAAATAATAATGAGTGAATAGAATTGTGATATTAATTGTGACATCGCTGCATCATCACTGTGCGCATTTATGGTCTAATAAAGGAAAAAAAAACTTGTATTGTAAGAGTTGGCTTGAAATTTGAATTGTGAGACTATTAGATTCAAGAGATAATATACAATAAATTTTCTATAACATCATCATTTTAGCTGTCGCCATCACTAGATTATGCTGCCCAAACTCATGGCTCACAAATAAGACTAGGTAGCCATTAGCATGGTTCGATTTTTTTTATGTTACGATAATAAAAAAAAAAATGAGTAAACAAATGCTTAGAAAATAACGTGGTGGGCCCTGTTTTGTTTTGAGCAGTTCCTTAATTTAATTTACGCATTCTTTTCAATATTTCTGGAGATTCTTAGGGGAGGTCTATGCCGGCATAGGGCGTTGTTTGGCTGACATGATGATGAATCTTTTACAATTCGAAATAAACGTATAGAAAACACTTTTTACTTTATTAGCATAACTGTTTACTGTCTGTAGTGTATTACAAATTTAATCCTATTCATTGACTTTCAAAACTATCGTTAACCATTTCCCATTCCTAGCAAAACACCCCTGCTTCCCTCCCTAAGTAGATGCCCTTACCTATGGCAAGAGGACGATAACTCACGGCCGAGTTTCTGAAAAACAAAGGTGAACCCGCCGATAACAATGGCCGATTTTGGCGCGTAAACCACGTCGCGCCGCCATCTTAGTTGTTCATTAAATGGCCGTTGTGTCGTATAAATAATATACAACACTTTTTGATTCAAATTAACTTATCCTCTTTACCCATACAAATTCTCCAATGGATAAATACATACTCATCGATTGATTTGTATAGATAACTGTTTAGAAAAATATATTGATTTCAATGATTTGTTATCAGTATTCACAACAGAAAAAAAACACGTTTGGTAACTTTGTTATATAATTAAAACCATGTAGCCCAAGCCCATCCATTTTTTTTTATCACATATCATATCCACATTTTATCAATTAACCATTATTTTAGGCACCTTGCCTCAACTTTTCATTTTCTTCCTTCAAAAAGCCTACAATTTTTTGTTGGCCTGCGACATTACCTTTTTGATACCATTCGTATCCCTGCATGGTTTCATACCACTCAGCTAGCTTAGGGAACTCTTCAACGGGAATAAGCCCATCTAACGTAGAAATGGAAGATACTATTGAAATATCAGCCAACGTCAAGTGGTTAGCAGCAAAGAACTTGGTCTGCTCAAGGTATTTTTCCAAGATACCATACACTTCTTTGACTGCAGCTTCCTGTTCTGGCAACGGCACTGGTTTCTTCGCAAATACTACCGTCTTAACCAGCGCGGTGATTTTGGGGAAAACGATTGTAGCATCCATGTACATTCGTTGGTCTACTGTAGCTCTTACGTCTAGGTCACAAGGGTATAATTCAGCTTTCTTTTCTGCTCCATATTTGGATATCAGGTAGGTGATGATGGCATGGCTGTCAGCGAGTTTGAAGTTTCCATCTTCAATGAAAGGGATTGTGTGAACTGGGTTCTTTGATATGAACTCTGGCTTGAACTGGTCTCCGGCAATGGGGTGTACTTCAGACGTCTCCACTTTTAAGCCAAGGAGTTCTACCACCATCATGACTGCCCTCGCGGGAGGGCTCGCATCGATTTTGTATAGAACGATCGGCATTTTGAGAGTCTATCAGAGCACTGAGTTGAACCGACAAAATGCTGGCATATTAACTAAAAGATAAAGTTGGCTTGACGCGTTATCAAACTGTAGATAAACTAGAAAATATTTGCTTCAGCCAATAAAAGGTGTTCTTTAAATTAATTTAATTTTTACTTTTTTGCATTCAAAACGCAATTTTTATTTATGAAAAAATTGAAAATGAAGTATTAGAAAAATCTCGAGCCGTCTCACAACCAGCTCTCATAGGACAATCCCTCAATTTTTCAGGTGTTTTTTTATTATGACGCGTGGGTGGGTTAATATTTGGCAAGGTTAATATTTTTGTGATAAAACACGAAAAATTAAGGATAGCTATATTGTTTTCCCTTATTTTGTGACAATCAAAAACAGTTCTTTAAAAAAAATGTATAATAAATAAGTGCTCATCTTCTTTACACATACACAGTTTAACCAACGAAAAAACACTCATCGATTGATTTTTATAGCTAAGTGTTTAGAAAAATATATCGAAGTTATTTTGATTTTTAGTTTTTTGCATTCACAATGCAAAGCCCATCGGAGCTGATTGTGAGACGGGTCGATTTTTTCTAAATACTTCATTTTCCAAAATATATCGATTTCATTGCTTCGTTATCAGTACCCAGTGTACCCACAACAGAAATAAAAAAACACGTTTCGTAACTTTGTTATATAACTAAAACCATGTAACTCAAGCCCATCCATTCTTTATCACATATCATATCCACATATTACTAAAGACCTTAACAACAATATATGTAACAGTTGAGAACCGTTGTTTTAAAGACCTTGCCTCAACCTTTCACTTGCTTCCTTCAAAAAGCCTAAAATTTTTTGTTGGCCTGCGACATTAGCTTTTAGATACCATTCGTACCCCTGCATGGTTTCATACCAATCAGCTAGCTTAGGGAATTCTTCAACGGGGATAAGCCCATCTAGCGAAGAAATGGAAGCCACTATTGAAATATCCGCTAACGTCAAGTGGTTTGCAGCGAAGAATTTGGTCTGCTCAAGGTATTTCTCTAAGATACTATAAACTTCTTTGAATTCAGCTTCCAGTTCTGGCGTCGGCACTGGTTTGTTTTCCTTTACTACCACCTCAACCATCGTGCGGATTTTGGAGAAAATGATTGAAGCATCCATGTACATTCGTTGGTCTACTGTAGCTCTTACTTCTAGGTCACAAGGGTATAGTTCAGCTTTCTTTTCTGCTCCATATTTGGATGTCAGGTAGGTGATGATGGCATGGCTATCAGCAAGTTTGAAGTTTCCATCTTCAATGAAAGGGATTGTGTGAACTGGGTTCTTTGCAAGGAACTCTGGCTTGAGATGGTCCCCAGAGAGTGGGAATACTTCAGACGTCTCCACTTTAAGGCCAAGAAGTTCTACTACCATCATGACCGCCCTCGCAGGAGGGCTCCCGTCAGTTTTGTATAGAACGATTGGCATTCTGAGAGTCTATCAGAGTACTGTGTTGAACCGAAAAAAAGGTGGCTTATTAACATAAAGATAAAGTTGGCATAACGCGTTATCAAACTGTAGATAAACTAGAAAATGCTTCAGCCAATGAAAGGTGTTCATTAATTATGACTAACATTTACGCGTGGGTGGGTTAATGTTTAATGTCTTTGAAAAGCAAAATTAATGTTTGCAAGGTTAATATTTTTCAGATAAAACACGAAAAATTAAGGATAACTTTATTGTTGTTACTTATTTTGTGACAATAACAAACAGTACTTTAAGAAACTTTTCGTTTAATAAATAAATGCTTATCGTCTTCACATAAGTACACAATTTATACAACAAATAAATACTCATCGATTGACTTTTATAGATAAGTGTTTAGAAAAATATATCGATTTCATTGCTTCGTTATCAGTATGTACTCACAACAGAAATAAAAAACACGTTTCGTAACTTTGTTATATAATTAAAACCATGTAGCTCAAGCTCATCCATTCTTTATCACATATCATAATATCCACATTTTATCATATTACAAATGACCTTAACATCAATTTAAGTAACAGTTGAGAACCGTTGTTTTAGACACCTTGCCTCAACTTTTCACTTGCTTCCTTCAAAAAGCCTACAATTTCTTGTTGGCCTTTAACATTAGCTTTTTGATACCATTCGTATCCCTGCATGGTTTCATACCACTCAGCTAGCTTAGGGAACTCTTTAACGGGAATAAGCCCATCTAGCGAAGAAATGGAAGCCACTATTGAAATATCAGCTAACGTCAAGTGGTTTGCAGCGAAAAACTTGGTCTGCTCAAGGTATTTTTCTAAGATACCATAAACTTCTTTGACTTCAGCTTCCAGTTCTGGCGTCGGCACTGGTTTCTTCTCCTGTAGTACCACCCCAACCATCGCGCGGATTTTGGAGAAAATGATTGTAGCATCCATGTACATTCGTTGGTCTACTGTAGCTCTTACTTCTAGGTCAGAAGGGTATAATTCAGCTTTCTTTTCTGCTCCATATTTGGATGTCAGATAGGTGATGATGGCATGGCTGTCAGCAAGTTTGAAGTTTCCATCTTCAATGAAAGGGACTGTGTGAACTGGATTCTTTGCAAGGAACTCTGGCTTGCGATGGTCCCCAGTGAGTGGAAGTACTTCAGACGTCTCCACTTTAAGGTCGAGGAGTTCTACCACCATCATGACCGCCCTCGCAGGAGGGCTTCCGTCAGTTTTGTATAGAACGATCGGCATTTTGAGAGTCTATCAGAGTACTAACGTTAATGCTCAAAGTAACAGCTTATTAAATAAAAGATAAAGCTGTTATGATGCGTTATCAGTTGGAGATATACTTAGTGATATTTGCGTCAACCAATCCGAGGTACCTATATTTTAACATGACTGCCATTTACGTGTGAGTACTCTGTAGGTTAATGTTGCTGCAATAAAACATGAAGTTATAAATTACGAACAGTTTTTAAGGAAAAGGAGGGTTTGTACTTTTACTTATCAATTTGATTAGAATAGTAAAATCAAGATATATGATAACCATATGATACAGAATGGGCCTATACAAATTCCGGTTTGATTCTGATCTTTAAACAGGTGAATGTTCAAAAATAGGTATTTTTAAAGTTGTTAAAGTAAACAAGAATTTATTTATATCTGAAAGTGTAGTGGTTTTCTATCTCTAGTTACTTTGACTATGAAAAATTAATGCATAATATTAATATTAAATAAGGAATACCAAATTATTGTAAATATGAATAGCCTGACAAAAATAAACTCAGACATCAATACAAAATAAATCACTTAACGATGAACCCCGGAGTTTGGGAACCGCTCTCAAAATAGTCTTTATGGACCTCTCCGTTATCCCAAATACGTTCAGAGAAAATGGTGTATCCATTCACAGGACCACTTCTAATTATATTTGTAGTAGATTTATTTCGGCAGGCCCGTTTGTCAATGTTCACGGTTAAATTAATTAAGGGACGGTCACGGGTACCAGTCCCGTATTTGAGTGGTCATTTGGGACCGAGCAATTAGGGAAAAATATCGGTCACCGATTGAACGTCGATTATTTATGGGAGGGATGTTTGCAAAACGGATCGGGGGCGATCCGTAATGTTGAGATGCGTTGTCTTTTGACGAGGAAAAAATGAGATATAAAAAAAAGGTTTTATGGTAAAATTGTTGGAAGAATCATGAATGATGCTTGTGACATTCTATGACTTCTTCTTAACTATACAAATGTAAATCATTTTATCTGCTTGTTACATTTTCAGGCAGTAGCTGAACCATTTTTTATAAATATTAGCGTACTACTAGATTGGACTTTAAATTTTACACATGGTACTTTTTGTCACGTAAATTTTAGGCAGATAGATAGTATTACAGATAGTAAGCACAATATAAAAACGGGAGACAAAAAAAATTACATTGCATTTAAGTACCTAACTTAAGTATATTCACAGTTAACCGTATTTAATAAAAAGTATGAGTCCTTGGCAACATGCTACATTTTTCAAAACCAACTTCACTGAAAGATTAAAAACTCATGTAAATAAAAAGCAATTGAACTCTTGCAAACATAAATACCCAACTTACACTATCCTCGCATAAGCTGCCGAAAAAAAACCTCACATTTAAGCTTAAAATCCGTACAAAAACTGTAAAACAGAATACGCAATAGCCATCAGTGGCCATAATCTGTGTATGATATATGCCAAGATAAAATCGCGCCGGTATCTGAATAAAGTCGTTTCCATTCAAACGTTCAGTGAAAACTGTGGACGCCCATTTTTGCTGGACCTTTGTTTTGGTCCAAGTTGTGAGAGGTGGAAGGGAACCTTTTTTTCTTTTTGGATAAAGAGGAGAAAGCGATCTTTAGGCATACCAAACGGCATGTTGAACTCGGTCAGACCCAGGGCATGTCCCTCGCTGCACCCAGCCCCGCCAAGCCTAATAGGCTTCGCGTCAGTGTTTGGCGGTTCTAACCTCTGTGGTCTAGTGGTTCACACCACCGATTTCAACACCAAGAGCTCCCGGGTTCAATTCCCAGTGGGGGTACATATTACCACCGATTTCAACACCAAGAGCTCCCGGGTTCGATTCCCAGTGGGGGTACATATTGTATTCGGTTTGGTTGGTGGTAGGACTTGTTCTTAGTCCACCTGGCTAGCTACCACCATCTTATCTAAGTGACGCCATAAGAATGATGTTTTCAGCATTATTGTGTTTCGGCAGTTAGAGATAAGATTCAGTTCAGATTCAGCCAGTTCCTCAGTCATTGAGGATTCCGGGAGTAGTGCGCTTCCACCTTCAGCCATAATCACCACTTAACATCAGGTGTGATGAAGATAAGTGCTACCCCGTTGAGGATAAAAAAAACCCCTGCCTCGCCTCCTAACGAGCTCGAAAGCTCGAGAGGGAGCCGGGCAGGGGAGGGAGCGTTCTCCCTAGGTCCCTATAGGCCCATAGGGCTACAGGTGGAAGGGAACCTGTTGGATATCGAATTTATTTTATTTTATTAATGCATAGATAGGACATTTGCAAAGACGCAATCCTTTCATATATTCCATCCTACTCTCCCGCACGCACTATGAAGATGTTTCCGTCTCATGACTGCGATTGACATTTGAAGATATGTGAATTAGCTTACTTGCTTACTTGCGGCTCAGTGGTTTAATAGCGCGCCCGCTGCATACATCATTTTTTAATTGATAATTAATTGCTGTGTGAACTCAAGGTGCCGTGTGTGAACTATTATTATATGTTTTATTGAACTTATTCAACGTGATATTGGTGCCTAAGAAAATCCAAGGAAAACTGCTATTGAAACAAAAAGTGATCACGACGTGTCGTGAGGAACAGGTGAGTGCGTGCATCCTCCATTTTAATCCTGCTCCATAGCCGAATTTCTTCGTCCAAATGTGTCCAAAGCGTTTTTGCAAGACCTAAATTAATCGAACACCAATATTGCATACGTATTTTTATTTTTTTTAACCAGCTATAATCCTAAATACAGTCCACTTTCGAACCTCGTGGTAAACCCACAGAAGATATCCACCAGAACCTATTATGAACGAATGGGCTATCAATCGATTATCGTTTTGCTTTGGAATAAGGATGGTGTGATCTTAGTTGCGTTTTTAGATTTTTTATGCCCACCCAGCGGTAGTCGTCACTTGCTGAAGTGAAACTTCTGTAGCGGCGTTGTGCACTTGTTGTGATAGGTAAAAAATGTTAAACTCGCGTTAGGATCACGTGACCGTCAGATCGAAAATTCGTAAAGACGGACACGTGGCCTGGGTGCCTACCATCAACTTTAAGACAGCGATTCAAAAATAGCGCGATGCAGAATAGGTTCCTAAAATGAATTGCTTTCTTTCGTACTATGACATTCAAAAAACTGGATCGCAAATGAATTGCTAAATGTGAATGACCGAACGATTTCTGTCCTTTTTCTTCTACCCGTCTCTTTCACTCGATTCTGTCATGCCCGGAGAGTGAGAGGGATGGGTATAACCTGCAGGTGTCATGTTAAATCGACCGGGTCATAAGTCAAATAAGAGTTCCTGACAGCTTAGCGGCTGTGAAATGTCATTGAATGATCACTGAATCGCTGTCATTGATATTTAGCTGTCGTGATACGAATAAGCGAAGCAGATCTGGGGCCCGATTCTCAGGCATTCGAACTTTTTCAGTGTGGTAATTCGTATGTCGAACATTTTGTTTGTGGTTTCTATTGAAAAGTTAGAACGTTTCAAACAAACTAAGCTGTCTCACATGTCAACAAATTCATTTTGACAGCTAAGTTCGTATCCGAACATCTATTGGTTTTTACCACTCGTAGCGTTCGACTGGTTTTCGATCGAACTTTTTCGATTGTGAAATTCTGACAATACAAAAACTGTGTTATATTTGAATTTCGAGCTATAAATGTGAACTTTTCTCGTTTGCCTGAGAATCGGCCCCCAGTTTAGGTCCTAAACAAAACCGCAATAAGAGTTGATGGTAAGCACCCTGATCGAAAAACTGTTACAATGTCATTAGAATAAGAAGGCAAATTTTGCCACCATTTCCACAGTATGGGAAGCCAGTAGCCAGTAGACCTTGGTGCAATCTAGTCCGTATTTTTTCCTTTTTTTTGTCAAATTCCTTTTTTTTGTGAAAAAGTCTCGGGAGCCCTTTTCACTTCTGCCGGCACTCCCGGAGTGCAACGCGTTTTTTTCTTCTTCTAGCTTCAAGTTCGAACGTTCTAGCGTTTGTTGCTCGTGTGCAACGATGCGATGGTAAAATAACAGAAAAAATCGCTTCTTGCTCATAACTTGACCCATGCCCCAAGCTTACCATTAAGGGTACACATATACATTCAAATGCGGATTTCGATATAGCAGTTAAGGCTCGTTTACGAATACAGCGGCGAACGAACGCAGAAATAAAAGAAGTGTTATTGCAAACCAAATATCAGGGAAGGTAGGTTTTATTTATCAAATCTCAGTAACGGCTTTGGTGCTATGTGTTATGCTAATAGCACGAGGTAGGTAATAAAGTGTTAGGTTTTGGTACTTTTTTGGAATTGAATTCATTTTATGATTATAATTATTGACTAGAGGATCCTCGCGGTTTCACTCGCGTGGTACCCGTTCCCGTGGGAATATCGGGATAAAATAATAAAGCCTATGTCACTCGGGAACAATGTAGCTTTCTAATGGTGAAAGAATTTTCTAAATCGGTCCAGTAGTTTCGGAGCCTATTCGATGCAAACAAACAAACAATCAAATCTTTCCTCTTTATAACATTAGTATAATATTAGTGTAACTGTAGTACATTGATAAATTATATTAAAACAACACATACTAGTCTTACAAGTAGTTTTTAGACCTTTGGATTTTATGTTTAAATGCTCGGAGCGGAAGACATAATAATATGAGACATGTGAAACTTTTTGTGTTTTTTGCTAGCCAATCGCAAGAAGTTTTAGGGTAAACCAAATCTCGGAAAGGGTTTGGTGCTATGTGCTATGCTAATGCTGATAATAAAAGGTGTGTTAACTCATGTAATGAGACGATGCTTCATTGGAATCGATTTTGTTCTATGATCCCTATCATAGAACAAAATCGAACAAAGTTTGAACAAAGTCCCTACTTTGTTCAGGGTGCCTACTATCAACTCTTATTGCGGATTTGATTAGGATCTTAACTGATCTGCTTCGCTTATTCGTACCACGACAGCTTAGTTGCGATCGAGATTCTATAGCCTCAATGACAAGCGATACAGCGACATTTCACAGCCGTTTAGCTGTCATGAACTCTTATTTGACTTATAACACGGTCGAGCTAACATGACACCTGCAGGTTATACCCGTCCTTCTCACTCTCCGGGTATGACAGAATCGAGTGAAAGAGATGGGTAAAAGAAATAAGGACACAAATCTTTCGTTCATTCACATTCAGCGATTTATTTGCGATTCAGTTTTTAGAAGGTCATAGTACGAAAGTAAGCAATTCATTTTAGTTACCTATTCTGGTATGCACCAGTTTTAAATCGCTTTCATAAAGTTGATGGTAGGCACTCAGGTCCTTAAGTAAAGTCTATCCCAAAATGTGTACAAACTGTCCCTATTTCACCTCTTTAAACATTTACTTTTAACATAAGGTAATCTTTATTCCGATTTATCCTTATACAGATCTTAATAGAAAAATATTTAGTCTAGAAAAAGGCTAAGTCACTTGCGCATGGATTTAAAACGTTGATTAATTTAGGTGCCTGATATCAGCACTTGAAAGACGATTGAATACCTACTAGTCGGGTTTTCAGCTCGATCTACCACTAAAACCAACAAGTCCCGAGGAAGTCTTCAGAATTATCAAATCAATGGATAACAATAAAGCTCCAGGGTTCGACCTCATCAATAAAAAGTTCTAGAAGAGCTTCCACGTAAGGCAATTGTGTATCTCACCAATTTATTTAACGCCATTCTGCGTATAGGATACTATCCAGACCTGTGGAAAGTCTCACAAATAATAATGGTACACAAACCTGGCAAACCTAGCCACGAAGTTACTTCATACAGACCCATTAGTTTACTGCCAATCGTGTCCAAGCTATTTGAGAAAATATTGCTGTATAGACTCACCAGCGTCCTGAAAGAAAAGACCATCATTCCCGATCATCAATTTGGCTTTCGAAAAGAACATGCCACCACGGAACAAGTTCATAGAGTGTGTAGAGCAATTAGGAAATCTTTTGAAAAAAAAGGAGTACTGTTCATCGGCTTTCCTGGATATACTTGGATATGCTTGATAGAGTTTGGCACAAAGGGCTGCTATGCAAAATAAAATCCTTACTACCACACACCTATTTCGGAATCCTTAAATCATATTTAACTGATAGAATATTTCAAGTCAAGGAAAATAATTGCTCGTCCAATTTCCACGACATCACTGCAGGAGTCCCACAAGGGTCTGTACTTGGGCCAGTCTTGTACACTCTGTACACATCAGACCTACCACAAAGTCAAAATGTCACAGTAGCGACCTTTTGCAGACGATACAGCTTTACTTGCTTCTAGCCCATGTCCAACCCAAGCTTCTGAGCTCTTACAAAGTGGACTAAATAAAATGGAGAAATGGCTGGCGAAATGGAGGATTGCAGCTAGCGTGTCCAAATCGGTGCACGTAACGTTTACTCTTCGCAAAGAGGACTGTGCCCCAGTTACTCTAAATGGTAGTCATCTTCCCCATCAAAACTCAGTAAAATACTTGGGAATGCACCTAGAGGCTCACCTGGAAGAAGCACGTCCAAACGAAAAGAGATGAGATCAACTTAAAATATAGGGGTCTTTACTGGCTACTTGGTAGAAACTCAAAATTAGCAATTGATAACAAGATTCTCATATATACAACAATGCTAAAACCAATCTGGACTTACGGAATTGAACTATGGGGTTCTGCCTGCGACTCCAACATCATGATAATTCAAAGGGCGCAGAATACAAATATCAAACGCGCCATGGTTTATCAAAACAGAGGAGATCCATGACATCCTGAATCTGCCAATGGTCAAAGAAGTGATTAGCTGCTGTGGTGCTAACTATAAGTCACGACTACATAAACACCCAAATCAGCTTGCAGGACAGCTAACCATATCTGAGAGCATTCGTCGACTCAAGAAGAGGCGAGACATTTTTGACTAGACCATACTCAGTCACCTAGACAGTTGACTGCAAGCAATAATGGGCGCGCTCCGATGGAAGTGGCTCCTTACAAGCCATATTGACTACAAACTATCTGCTTATAGTCTATCCGACTGATTGCAAGATAAGGAAAAGAAAAAAAAAACTAGTCGGGTTTTAGAAAAGTCCAATCTGAGGAATTGCGGTTGGCCGTATGAAGTATCGTTCGTTTCCCGTGACACCCCTTTGATGATACCCCCAGGGGTGCTATGGGAAATCGCTTTTCCCCGTGACACCATGGTCTATTAGTGATGTACTGCTCTGTTATTTATCTTACTGATTTCAAAATATTAATATAACATACTTGCGCAGTTAAAATTTGTTGTTGTTTATTTAGTTCATATTTCCCTTGTAAGCTTGGTAGAAAGGTTTATTTATAATAAATTTCCATACAGTAACTCTTTTGTTTATTTTACCCTTCCGAGTTTCACATCTCGTCACGGGGCAAAATGATTCCCCATAGCACCCCTGGGGGTATCATCAAAGGGGTGTCACGGGTAACGAACGTTAAGTATGAAGTCTAGGCGTTGCGTAGTCTAATCTGGGCGAGAATTCCGTGGCGCAATGATTAGCGTCAACCGGCGATCGTTGAGGTTAAGCACCTTTCGCAATGTTCGGTCACGGGATGGATGGCCAAAAACTTTTCATCTCGAGCTCCTCCGTGCTTCGGAAGGCACGTTAAATCGTTGGTTCTGGCTGCATTTGCAGTCGTTAATACCCATCAATCCGCACTGGGCCTGCGTGGTGGGTCATGGCCCATTCTCCTGCAGCTGTGGGAACAATAAATGGCTGATGATGATAATGATGATAAATATGAAGTCTTATAATTGATATTAGTTTTCTTTTCGGATTCACCCGCGCTTAATTCAGGCTAACGTAGTTCAAACAACATTCTTTACTATTTCGCCATACAAACTTTGGACCCCCGTTTCATTCCCGTGGTGAATATTGGAATATACTTTCTTAACGGGTACCTAAGTATATAAATATATAAAACTCTTGCGTTACTGACTAACTGACAGACAACGCACAGCCTTAAGGGCGCGCACTAAGCCAAAAGCAAAAGTAACAACTGCAACGGCCAACTGCAAAGTAAATGCTGCCTTATTTCTATAAGACATAAAGCAGCATTTACTACATTTCTCCAGCAATTCTCCAGCCCCATTCGGCCGGTCCGGAATGAAGATTTTAAGTAAATTCTTTTTTTTAAAGGATATTTAAGTACAAAAATATAACATAAGCCCTGCCTTATCTTTAGTGTAATTAAACTGAAAAGTTCCAAGCTTTATTTTAATGTAAGTATTACTTGAATACTAGCAGTTTAACGTGCTAATTATGTTAATAAATTTATGGAGGCAATTTCGCAATTTTTTTCTATCGAGAAAATTTTATGCAATCGTGTTTTTGAGTAACATAGTAACAGTGTTAGTCCTGAAGATTGATGCGTCTTAATTTGAAATTCAGTTTTTCATAATAATATTACAGCCGATCATGTAAAGCAATCTGATTATCGTTGGCCTATAGCTGGCCCTTAAGGGCGCAAGAAGCTGAACTTTGGCATGTATGTTCCTTGGGGAGTGTAGGGGAGAACTAAGAGAGTATTTTTGGAAATTCCCCCTCAAAGGGGGTAAAAATGGGGGTCTATTGCTAAACAGCAATAAGGCCGCATTCATATTCCTTTAAGTGTTTCGAGTAGGTACACATTTACTGGTTTCTCTGTTGTTCACGTTAAACAAATTATTATTACGTAAAAGGGAAAAAGCATTGAATTTTTCCCGTTTTACCAGGTTTTACCCCTGAAATTTTCCTGTTACTTAAAAGTTGCCAGTCATGTTAACAGTAAATTTATTCATAAACTATGCTTTGAATAAGTTTATTTTTATATTCATTCAATTAATAGCGCAGTGTTCGTGTAAATGATACTTACCAACCAAGGGAAATATCATCTGAGGAACTTTGAATAACTTTTTTGCACTTATAGGATTTATGGGGACTTTTCAGATATCTATAACTATATCTACGAGTATACTAATATTATAAAGAGGAAAGATTTGTTTGTTTGTTTGTTTGAATCGAATTTCATCTTAATTTGAAATTCAGTTTTTCATAATAATATTACAGCCGATGTAGGGGAGCACTAAGAGAGGATTTTTGGAAATTCCCCCTCTAAGGGGGTAAAAAAGGGGGTCCAATCAAAGGTAGTTGCGAGCGAAGCGCTAATCCTACTTCTACTTTACTTGATGTTAAGGTTTTTGGATGTTTGTTACTCAATCACGCCAAAACGGCTGAACGGATTTGGCTGAAATTTGGGACACATACTTCATACATAGTTACATTCTCTTTTTAGTGCATCGTACAGGCAATTTACGTATATTCTGGTAAATAGGTATGTGATCAAACAGAAAACCTCCTTTTTTGAAGTCGGTTAAAATACCTTGAGGTTTCCCCTTTTTAACAAAACATGAATCATCTAAATCGGTTTATAAACAAAGGAGTTATGCCTAAAGATACGTAATAAATTAACATAAAGTCGTAACGAAAACGCCAGTATTTTCAAGATTTCCTGAAAACTACTGAACCGATTTCAAAATTTAAAAAAATGTGACCAACTTGGAAACCAACCTGATGTAACGGCTGAAAGGATTTGGCTGTTCGTGTAGTCCACAAAAAGAAAGCTAGTGTTTAAATAAACTATTTGCATACCAAACAGCGCAATCCCTTCAGTGATTTAAGCTGTGTGTCGATAGATCAGATAGTAACGGCTGCCTTTTATTTATACAGATTTTATTTGAATTGGTATATCATAATACCACAGTCTATCTACGTAATAATATGGACGTAATGTAGGTATGTATGTAGGACTGTGATTATACGTTGAAAATCAAAAAGGTGAATACCTCATTTGATATTCTATCGACCTAACGTAATTCCCTATAATTTGACATATCGTTTGAACAAACATGGGTCTTGAGATCTCTGTACGGAAGGGAAGCTATATTAGATCAAACATAATTATCTCGAAACAGAAGGGTCGTTATAAAGCACACAATGTGCACACAACCTTATTTGATAATACATTTTAACATACACGAGTTATCATGTTCTTTTAACGGAAAGGGAGGTTAGTCAGAAAAGGACACAACGTTGATAAGACTTAGGTTTGAAATGATATTTTGTCAGTAGAATAATATTAAAATATGTCGTGATAGAGAGCGAGTTTGCCTCGGAAGTTTTGTAGAACACGTCACAAAAAAAAACACGAGAGTAAAAACCTATCACCATGAAGCTCGACTTAATAGTGAGGTAACTGGAGTTCTCACCCTGAATAAAAAAGTGAGCACCAGCAAATTTGCCATTTAGTATGTAGTGGCTGTCAGTTGTCCCATATGACCATACGTATTTTTTTAAAGTGTAGGTGAGACCGAAGACAGCCACTGTGTAATTTGTGGTCACAAAAAATTGTTCGTACTACACTCTCCAGTTACCTCAGTATTAAGTCGAGCTTCATGCCTATCACTCACGTGTACATTCTACAGGACTTCCGAGGCAAACTCGCTCTTTGAAATGTCAACGCGATGAACTGGCCTGACTGATTTGGCCTAGGAAAAACTAGATTGACCTAAAATCGGGTTTGGCGGGTAACACATACATTAAATCATATATGTATGTAAACTATGATGAGAGTTAATAAAGCCAAGGAAACAATGTAAATACAAAACGTTGTTCGCTTGTTTTGACGCGGAGTGTATGTCGAGTTTTGACCCCGGTTTTTATCCACCTTTAGGACTTCACTGTTCTTCAATACAAGTGATAATATAATGTGATAATAATGAAGATAAATTTTACTAATCTTACTATGGAGTACTACTTATTACGGTAGATTTAATTTATGTTGGTTGTACGTCCAGTCAGCTTAAAAAAAGGCGCATCATCCTTTGTAGCAAGTTTAAAGAAACGATTTCTTTTTCACATGATTAAAGCAACAAACTGAAACGATACCTCTAGGTATGAGAAAAAGGAGTGAATATGTGTGTAGATTTTCTGATGGATACCTACCTATTTCTTTTTTTATTACATGATTCATTAAAAAGTACAATAATATAAATTTAATCTCCCCGATCTCTCGTCGAATCCAGCTCGGATGGGCAGCGTTTGGGAAGCTCCGACATATATTCGCGTCCGAAATACCTCAATGTCTCAAAACGAAAGTCTTTGACTAGTGTGTGTTGCCAGTAATGACCTATGGAAGTGAGACGTGGTCTTTTACTATGGGTCTCATAAGCAGGCTCAAAGTCACCCAGCGAGCAATGGAGAGAGCGATGCTTGGTATTTCCCTGCTCGATCGAATCAGAAATGATGAAATCCGCAGGAGAACTAAAACAACCGACATCGCTCGAAGATGAATCTCCCTTATTCCAAAATGTGAACTAAAATAGTCCTGGTTTAAAACTGGTACTAAACTAGTGCTGTCACTTTCATTTTACAATTTTTAAAGACAGAATTAGCATCAGTTTTAAACCAAGTCTAGCTTTAGTCCACGTTTTGGAGTACCTAAGGGGATAGAGTTTAAATATTTTATAAAGCATTTTACTGATAATTTTTACATGAGATGATAACATTAAAAATCGAATTTAAAAAATGTTTTATAAAACTTTTAGACCCCCTGTAGGGGTCGAAACGGCCCATCAATAAATGCTTTATTTGCACACAAAAGAAATAGGTACAGAAAGAAACAATCGCAAAACAGAAGAGTATACAAAAGGCGACTTTATTGCTAAAGAGCAATAAGGCCGCATTCATATTCCTTTGAGTGTTACGAGTAGGTACAGTCACGAGCAATAATATGTAAAGTCCGTTCGGTTAGATAGTGTGGGTACCCGCATGGCATTGTGGCTCTTGCTATAAAATCCTTACTAATGGAGATATAACTAACTAGCGGCCGCCAGCGGTTTCACCCGCGTGGTTCCCGTTCCCGTGGGAATATCGGGATAAAAAGTACATATAAACCTTCCTCTTGAATCACTCTATCTATTAAAAAAAAACGCATCAAAATCCGTTGCGTAGTTTCAAAGATTTAAGCATACAAAGGGACATAGGGACAGAGAAAGCGACTTTGTTTTATACTATGTAGTGATACGCTAATACACACAAGTTGGGTACCAAAGTCAATTAATTATGAAAATTTGGATATTTTTATATAAAAGGAATTTAAGTAAGTGATTTACAAATAAAAGGGCGACACTATCCAAGCGAATGGACTATATACAACATAGGACTATGTCATATTAAAATATTGAATGACTTTTGTGACACTGATCGTTTTCTTTCGGAAAACTTCAATGTGACAAAGTTCTATGTTGTATACATATTATTGCTCGTGACTGTATACCTTCATTGGCTTCTTTGTTGTTAACGTCAAACAAAATTATTATTACGTAAAAGGGAAACGCATAGAATTTTTACCGTTTTACCCCTGAAATTTTCCAGTAAGTTTTAAGTTGTAGGTCATGTTAACAGAAAATTTATTCTTAAACTTTGCTTTGAATAAGTTTATTTTATTATTGATTCAATTAATAGCGCAGTGTTCGTGTAAATGATTCCAACCAAAGGAAAATAACATATTGTGAAGAACTTTAAATAACTTTTTTTGCAGATATGGGATTTATGTGGACTTTTAAGATATCTATACTATACTATATCTATACTTCTATACTAATATTATAAAGAGGAAAGATTTGTTTGTTTGTTTGTTTGCATCGAATAAGCCCCAAAACTACTGGACCGATTCAGAAAATTCTTTAACCATTATAATAAAAAATATATTTATTTGCACATACCAACATTAAAATTAAGTACTTACAAAGTAAACAATAGAATTAGAAAGCTACATTCTTCCCGAGTGACATAGGCTATATTTTATCCCGATATTCCTACGGGAACGGGTACCACGCGGGTAAAACCTCGAGGATCCGCTAGTTATTTATAATGGTGTCCCAAACAATGGTACCATTTTTTAGCTCTATGCGAATTTACCCCTATTTTTGTGCTAACTTGACCTGTGTACCCTTAGTATGAGTTGATTTTAACGTTTACGAAAACTATCGGATAAACTGCTCATGTCGGTAAAGCAGTCAAATGACATGACATATCGTCGCTCGCATGACATACTGTCGTATTTAACAATTTTGTCGTAACTGAACTGAATGCAGTAACATACATAATTTCTATTGCTTTTCATTGTCACAAAGTGTCGCATCTGTAGGTAGCATAGTTTCGGCAATAGACAAGTTTAGGAACGACGTATCTTCAAAGAAATAGATTTTTTTAGTTTTACTATATGACTTAAGATATAGAGCGATAGATTTCGATCACGAATATAGTTTGCCAAACTCATACTAGGGTACTGGCAAATGGTTCTTCTTTCTGTCATACAACAGAACTGCTTGAGAAACTTACCCCAATCACGGGACGTTGGCGGAATTTCTGTGTAAAACGGAAAAGCAATTACTTACACAAAAAAAACTTACCCCGATCCCATTATGTAACTGATGTTACCTGTCGATATTGTCTAATATCAAAGTTCGTTGTTTTTCTTTTATATAAAAGAAAAACAAATCAAGAAACATAACGCACTTAAAACTTACTCCAACATTAGCTTCAAAAGCTTAATGGAAGCCGAAAAAATTTTCAACGTTTCCCCTAAAGTTTGGCAAATAAACGAAACTTGTTCCCTAACTTCTCAATTTTACCAACTAAGCTCCTCACGCAGGAATTAACAAAGTTTCCGTTATCATGGCTGTCTTGTTGAGTTCTCGACCTTGTCAAATGGCCTGAAGAAATTAAACTGTCAAACGGTATATAATTTTACTGTTACCGGAGTTTGTTTTGGTGGTAAAAGAAATTTGGAAATGGTCGAGGGGTAAAAGGTGTAATAAAAACGAAACAGAATTTCTCAAGCAGATTGTAAAATAAATTTTAGGTTTCGGCAAATATGTATGAAGAATGTCATGAGACTTAAGGATTAACACAAATATTTAAGAATCTAAGCAATTATAATTCTTTTTGTTAATTTTAGGCATTCACAATGCAATTCAGTAAGTACTTAGATCCATTCCGAAAATGTACTTGCAGGGTTGGGGTTTGTTTATATTACAATCTTAGCAAGTTTTTTACGTTCTACCTGATAATAAGTATTAAGAAAATACTCGAAGAAATCGACCCTACTTACAAACAGCTCCGATGGGACTCGAACCCACGACCTTTCGCTATCCAGGCGACTGCTCTAACCACTGAGATATGGAGTCCTTACATACTAACGATAGCGAAAGGTCGTGGGTTTGAGTTCCATTGGAGCTGGTTGTGAGACGGGTCGAGTTTTTAATAAATACTTCATTTACAATTTTCAATATTGCAAAAAAGGAAAAATTTAAATAACTAATAAACGAAGGAGTTAGTAGTATGCAAAAAACGCGACGAATAGATAACCTCCTCCTTTTCGATTTTTGAAGTCGGTTAACATGAAATAAGAATACTCCTGACATGTCCCGAATGTATATGAGCCAACTAGCGCCGCCAATTGATTTTATTTTATTTCTTCACTAGCTGTGCCCGCGACTTCGTTCGCGTGGAATAGTGAATTCCTTTCGGCAGCATTTTTCATTTTTTAAGCTCATAAGCTTTTTCGTTTTTTTATGTTTTTATTTTATATTTATAAGTTTAGCGCTATGATACATATTGACACATAAAAATTATATCACATAGCCTTCCGCCCGCGGTTTCGCCCGCCTGTACTACACGACGTTATCTCGAGGGAAAGTTATATTTTCCCGGGATATAAATGATGCCTTTGTCAGGCTCTAGACTATCTCTGTACCAATTTTCATTCAAATCGGTTCAGTAGTTTAGGCGTGATTGTGTAACACACAGACAGACAGATTCGCATTTATAATATAAAAGTAAGGATAATAAGCCTAATTTCTCATAATAAGTCAAGGTCTTATGGATAACGTCTGGTATTTATTGAATAACTTTACACAATTTGAAAAGCATTCAAACAGTTTTATAACGGGCTTGTGTTAAAAGTAGCAACTTTTGGTTCGTTGAACGTATTTTATAATGTTGTAACGTTATTCAATAAATATTAAACGTCATTCACAAGACCTTGACTGAATCTTTTTTTTTTATTGGGCTTATAAAATAAAATCGATTGCGGGATCTAGTTATGGCTTATGCCCGCCTATCAATTTAGTATTAACAATTTCAATGCAACTTATTTCAAAATTCTCCCACCCCGTCACCAATACGCGGTCACATTAGAGACCGCACTGAACTGAAGCACCCAAGACTCCCATTACCCTGAGGTGGTTAAACTAATTACGATACAGGTGGGGCGCAACATCAAAACACACGGTAAGAAGCATACGCCCAACTTGTCCCGCCAACTTCGGATTGCTTCGAGTTTTCAATGGCTCCAAGGGACGAGAGACGAGAGGCTAAGATTCCATCAACTATTCAAGTAAAACAATTCAACATAATATCAATGTTTAAAATGTAGGTACATACCATCTCTCGCCTGGCAAAGGTGAAGGAATGTAAATCGAGGACGGCTGGCCAGAAAGAGGATGATAAGTATTAAAAGATAGTAGTATATACGTCTACAGAAAATGAGTGTCCTCACTGAAATAGATACATAGAATCCTGAGAAATCCGCAATATCGTCTTCTCCAGACCATCATGATGGGGAAGATTGCCGGAAAGCGCAGAGTGGGAGAACGCAAAATGTTATGGCTTCGTAAAATCCGCCAGTGGACCGGCGTTGAGACGGTTGAACAGTTGTTCAGACTCGCCATGGACAAAGCCAAATTCAAGGAGCTGACGGCCAACCTGACGGATAATGAAGCGGCACTTTAATAAGAAGATGGTAAAACTCTTTGTCACTACGAAAGCAAAATACCTCTGCCCATTTTCTTCTTCTTCTTCTTCTTCTTCTTAACAATACGGGCGGTTTCCGCAACTCGACGTCTATTGCGCCTATTTTGCGTCCGGAGGGTGCGCGGCCAGATCACTCCAGCCAGCCCAGCTCAGCCAGGAACGCTCCAAGAGCTTTCACATTAGTGATCGCTTCCTGGACGCTGCCCGGCGAGCCGAGGTACCTCGCCCGGTAGGGGGCCACCCCCCTGCATTCCAGCAGTACGTGGGCAGCTGTTTCTTCTTCCTCCATGCATCCTCTGCATAGGGGACTGTCGGTGACACCTAAATTAAAAAGATGTCTGTTAAATTGTCCATGACCAGTAATGGCACCTGTTACCAGGCGAAGTTGCGGTCTGCACAGTTGTATCAGGGCCCTGGATAAACGCGCGTCCACGCGCGGCATTGCGAGCTTCGCCTGTCTGCACGAATCCAGCGAGCTCCAGTTCTGTTGGTGTAATTCTGTAGTGCGTTCACGGATCTTATTTGCATACCAGCTCGTCGGGATGGGCGCGATCGGCTCTGGGCCAACAGGCGTGGAGCCGGATGCGCGTCTGGCCAGTTCGTCGGCTGCATCGTTTCCACGTGATCCGCTGTGACCTTTGATCCATTGGATAGTAATAGTATTAAGTGCACCTACTATATTTAAGGCGTGGTGACACTCAAGTAAAAGGCTCGAAGTGATGCGACTTCCCTGGAGAGCTTGTAGGACGGATTTACTGTCGGAGAGAATTAAGATGTCGCGGTCTTTTACCTCTCTTGTTTCGATTGCCCGAGCCGCCATTATTATGCCCATGCACTCGGCCTGAAAGACCGTGTTGTATGAGCCTAAGGGGGATGCAATTTGTATGTTGAGGTCCTCTGAGAAGACACCCGACCCTGTGCCCGATGAGGTCTTGGAGCCGTCAGTGTAAATGAGGAGAGCCTTGTGTGTTTTCCCTGAGCTGATGTCGTCTATCAGGTGCACTCTGTATTTTTTGTCGAAAATGAAGGTTGGCTTGACCTTGTCGCATACTGCTTCGATAAGAGGGTCGTTTAGCCAGTCCTTCAGTAGTACACTGAGATGTTTTACCCTTTCGAATTTTAGAGATCCCAGTTGTTTTAATCTTAGAGCTGTTTTGGCTGCCTCCTGTTGAATGTGGAGATGCAGTGGTGTTAGGTTCAGCATTACCTCTAGAGCCGCTGTGCGGGCTGTGCTCATGCAACCTGTGAGAGCGCAGCAGGCCTGCCGTTGTAGTCCCTGTAGTTTTTTTGCGCCAGTGGTTTGAGCGGCCTTTGGCCACCATACTACAGATCCATAGCTTACCAGGGGTTTTATGATCGTGTTGTATAGCCAGAGGAATAGTTTGGGTGCTAGACCCCAGCGTTTGCCAATCATCTTCCGGCACTGCCATAGTATGACGCTGGCCGACTGCGTTTTATACTCCAAGTGGCTGTTCCAGTTTAGTTTGCTGTCTAGGATTATGCCTAGGTACTTTACCTCGTTAGATAGTTGTAGTGTAGTTCCAAACAGCTTCGGCAGACGGAAATCGCCTACCAGGCGCTTGTTCGTGAACATTACCATTTCCGTCTTCGTAGGGTTGACGGTCAGGTCTTGTCGTTGGCACCATTCTTCAACCTTTTTCAGGGCTGCTTGCATGGTGTTACAGGTTATGCCGGCCTGGTTACCTATGGTTAATATGGTAATGTCGTCCGCATACCCTATAGTATAGAAGTAGTTAGAGTTTAGATGTGATATCAGGTCGTCTACCACCAGGTTCCACAGAAGTGGAGAGAGCACACCTCCTTGGGGGCATCCCCTCGCCACCAGAGCTCTTTGGGTGACGTCTCCTGACACCTGTACCGTTCTATTACGTAACATGTTCACGATCCAGTCTATGAGTTGTTTATCAACACCGTGTCTCCTTAGTGCTGCCTCGATGCTGGTGAATGTAGTTTTATCGAAAGCGCCCTCTATGTCAATGAAGGTGCCTAAACAGATAAGTTTATTTTGGAGAGCCTCCTCTATCTTACCGACTAGTTGATGAAGAGCTGATTCTGTCGATTTTCCAGCGCTGTAAGCATGCTGATGTTTATGTAGTGGGAGGTTAGCCAACGCTCCACTTCTTAGGTACCACTCACAAACTCTTTCCATAGTCTTCAACAGGAAGGTTGTGAGGCTGATCGGTCTGAAGGCCTTTGGATTAGTGTAGTCGGGTTTACCTGGTTTAGGTATAAACACTACCTTGACTTCTCTCCATAGGTGCGGAGTGTAGCGATGCGCCAAACAGGCTTGTAACAGACGGGTGAGGGCTGGAACTACCTGCTTCTCTCCCCATTGTAGTAATGCCGGGAAGATGTTGTCCGTTCCGGCTGCCTTGAAAGGGGAGAAGCTCTTAATAGCGCTTCTTACCTTTTCAGGTGTTATTACCTGTTCGGCATGGTGCCAACAGTTTTCGGTGGGTTGCACAGGTTCGTCTTGCCAGCTTACCTGTTGTACTAGTTGACAGTCCGGAAAATGGGTCTGTATTAGGATAGCGTTTGTCTCCTCCTGGCAGCGAGACATCGTGCCATCGGGTTTCTTCAGGTTGCCTAGCGGGCCAGGACCCTGGTTAGACAAAACTTTCCTTACCCGATTTGCCTGTTTAGTGGAGCTTATCTCATTACTGAAGCTTCTCCAGGATGAGGTCCTCCAATACCTTATCTTGCGTTTATATTCAGCCTTAGCAGCCTTATATAGGTCCCAGTCGTGGTCGTCGCAGGTGTTCATTGCCCTGTTCAGCCTTTTCCTGACCAGTTCACGTTGCCTTTCAAGCTCCGGACCCCACCATTGGTGTTTGCCGGAGCCTGCCGAGCCGGGAACTCTCAGGGGACAGGCGTCTTCAAAGCATTGTATTATGGTGTTTGTGAATTTTACTACCTGTTCCTCTAGCTGCGCGGCGGTCGAGAGGTCCCACCTTTCGCAGCCTATGTCAAGTTGCTCTGCTAGGAGTGTTCTGTAAAGTTGTCTGTTTGTTTTCCTTGGATACCTTTTAGGGCCAATAGTAACAGTAGGTACCTGTAAGTTGAAGAGTAGCCATCTATGATCTGAGCATGAGGCTTCATCTGAGACGTGCCAGCCCGTTATCAAAGATGCCGCTAGCGGTGTTGCAAGTGTTAGGTCGACAATCGTCCCTCTACATCTCTTTGCGACGAAAGTCGGTTTGTTTCCTATATTAATTATTTCTAGATTGGTTGTAAGTAGAAATTCTACAAGGTCATTACCTCTAGTGTTACTTTTCTCCTCTCCCCACAACGGATGGTGGGCATTGGAGTCTGTTGAGATGATCAGCTCAATGTTGTTTTCCCTGCAGTATCGAGCAAGCAATACGACCTCCTCAGGTGGCGCTCGCTCCCCCTCAGGCATGTATGCTGATGCTAGGACCAACTCCTGGCTGTTATTTCCATTGTTAATTTTCAGCTTAGTAGTGCTTAAATCTCTGGAACAGAAATTTAGTAAAGGCTGTGTTTCGATATCGTTTGATGTAAATATGCACGATCTTACATCACCACTGGCGGCATGTATGAGCTTACCTCCAATACTGGAGAGTCCTCGCACATTTTTATTTGACGTGAATTCTTCAAATTCAAAGAACTGTCAAAAGAATCCGTGTTGGAATGACGCAGCGTGCAGCTTGTGACGCAGTAGGTGCTACACAAAGAATGTTCACCTCGTTACGTTCCTGCTCTGGGGTATCGGATTAGACCATTTCATTTTGGAAGGTCAAGTCCGATGCTCTGGGCTGCACTGACTCACAACATAGCAACGCACCAGTCCCCGGCACGCCATTGAAATTATAAAATATAACGCAACCGCTTCGATGTTGCAACGCAACGTTGTTGCACTGTGATTTATCATAGATAGTGCTTGCAAAATTAAATGGGATTCATAAAATTCAAGATGACTATGATTAAACATAAAGTTCTAGATAAACATCAAGTCTCTATTTGCTATTAAAATTAAATGCTATTTTAACACTACAAGTTTAACAGACAAAGTGGCGGATGGCCTCTAATACTTACAAATGAGTTTCTAACTGGCTTTTTAATATTGTAATAAAAAGCATATTCGCTCAAACGTCACTCTTAAAGCAAGTTATGGGGCTATTTCTAATTTCCATTACCTGAGTAATATCTAAACATGTACATAGAAAATCTTAGTAAGAATTAAGAGCCCTCTGCCGCCTATAAAACGCACCGTCAATTAAACCAACATATTATTTAAGCTAATAGGAAAATTGTTGAACTAATAACGCAGGCTGCGCACGTCTCGCTTCGTAATTAAACTCGACAATGACATGCCCGGTGGTTCTGTATGAGATCAGATTGAAGTTACGCTTGCGTATTTGCTTTTGAGCATTGGCAATATTTTGATTAAGTCCGTTTGATCACTTTAATAAAATAATTGTTTTGCTGCAGAAGCTATATTAAGATAAGAGTGTCCCATGATAAATCCTTGTGGTATATTGTTTTAGTATAGTAATTAAACTCGACAATGACATGCCCGGTGGTTCTTGAGATCAGATTGAAGTTACGCTTGTGTATTTGCTTTTGAGCATTGGCAATAATTTTAATTAAGTCCGTTTGATCACTTTAATAAAATAATTGTTTTGTTGCAGAAGCTATATTATGATGAAAGTGCCCTATGATACATCCTTGTGGTGTATTTTTTTAGTTTAGTAATTAAACTCGACAATGACATGCCCGGTGGTTCTGTATGAGATCAGATTGAAGTTACGGTTGCGTATTTGCTTTTGAGCATTGGCAATACTTTAATTAAGTCCGTTGGATCACTTTAATCAAATAATTGTTTTGTTGCAGAAAATATATTAAGATTAGAGTGTCCTATGATACATCCTTGTGGTATATTTTTTTAGTTAAGTAATTAAACTCGACAATGACATGCCCGGTGGTTCTGTATGAGATCAGATTGAAGTTACGTTGCGTATTTGCTTTTGAGCATTGGCAATATATTAAACTAGCTTCCGCCCGCGACTTCGTCCGCGTGGACATTCGAGGAAATACTTCCTCGAATGTCCACGCGGACGAAGTCGCGGGCGGAAGCTAGTAAATAGTAAATGTCTGTTTCACAATCAAAAAGTTAGTTCTGAGTAGCTTAGGTACCAAGAACTTTTAGGGTACTTAAGATGATTTAGGTTTCTATACCTACCCTATATTTACCCCCTGGGTTTGATTTTCCAAAAACTTAAGAAGTTTTAAGAAGTAAGCCTACAAAGTTTCAAGTTAAAATGTCTATTTTACCCCCTGATTTTTCATTCAAAATTTCACCCCTATTTCAACCTTTTAGAGGTTGAATCATGTTCAGGGTGTTAAACATCAAAATAAATGCCATTTTTGCAATCGTCATCCCACAAAACCTCAATAACCACATCCATATCGATTTTTAGGTTTATTTATCCCATTTAACCTCTAAGGGGTTGATTTTCGAAAAAATACGATATATGTGGTTGCTTATTTGTTTTACTTTCCAACCATAAGCCTAAATAATAAATTAAATAAAGGACTTTCCAGATATAACATTTCATCCCCCTTTTCACCCCTTCGGGGGTGGAATTGTCAAAAACGCCGACACAGATAAATATTAATTTTCAATTGCCAGCCTAAATACAAAATTTGAAGATCCTAACTTCAAAACTGACGGACTTTCATACAAACATTTATCCCCTATTTCACCCCCTTAGGGGTGGGATTTCCAAAAATCCTTTCTTAGTGGATGCCTACACTGTATAACGTATCTATGTGCAAAATTTGAAGTCTCTAGGCTCAGCGGTTTGGGCTGTGCGTTGATATCTCAGTCAGTCAGTCAGTCAGTCAGTCAGTCAGTCAGGACTTTGAATTTTATATATATAGATAAGTCCGTTTGATCACTTTAATAAAACAATTGTTTTGTTGCAGAAACTATATTGTCCTATGATACATCCTTGTGATATTGTTTTTTAGATTAGTAATTAAACTCGACAATGACATGCCCGGTGGTTCTGTATGAGATCAGATTGAAGTTACGCTTGCGTATTTGCTTTTGAGCATTGGCAATATATTAATTAAGTCCGTTTGATCACTTTAATCAAATAATTGTTTTGTTGGAGAAGCTATATTAAAATAAGAGTGTCCTATGATACATCCTTGTGGTATAACTTTTTAGTTTAGTAATTAAACTCTACAATAACATGCCCGGTGGTTCTGTATGAGATCAGATTGAAGGTACGCTTGCTTTTGAGCATTGGCAATATTTTAATATTTTAATTAAGTCCGTTTGATCACTTTAATAATATAATTGTTTTGTTGCGGAAGCTTACTAAGATAAGAGTTAATATCCTATGATAGAATCCTTGTGGTATATTTTTATAGTTTAGTAGTTTTGAAAGTTTAAAATTTTATAAGATTAGATTAAAGTTACGCTTGCGTATTTGCTTTGGAGCATTGGCAATATTTTAATTAAGTCTGTTTGATCACTTTAATAAAATAATTGTTTTGTTGCAGAATCTATAATATGATAAGAGTGTCCTATGCTATGATACATCCTTGTGGTATATTTTTTTAGTTTAGTAATTAATCTCGACAATGACATGCCCGGTGGTTCTGTATAAGATCAGATTGAGGTTACGCTTGCGTATTTGCTTTTGAGCATTAGCAACATTTTAATAAAGTCCGTTTGATTACTTTAATAAAATAATTGTTTTGTTGCAGAAGCGATATAATTAAGATATAAGAGTGTCCTATGTTACATCCTTGTAGTATATTTTTTTTTAGATTAGTAATTTTACTCAACAATGACATGCCCGGTGGTTCTGGAGATCAGAAGTTACGCTTGCGTATTTGCTTTTGAGCATTGGCAATATTTAAATTTAGTCCATATGATCACTTTAATAACATAATTGTTTTGTTAAGGAAGCTTTAATACGATAACAGTTAATGTCATATGATAGAATCCTTTTGGTATATTTTTTTAGTTTAGTAGTTTTGAAAGTTGTAACGTTACAAATGACCCCGCGTTACTATTGACCCAGTGAACGTTAAAAAATCATTATATTAAATTACTTATTTTAGTTTAATGTAGGTACTGAAAAATAACTAAAGGCATAAGATTTTAAACTTTCGCGTTCCATGATAATTATAACAAGAGTAACGGGAAATAATATAAACTATTTTCTTAGTTTCGCTAAAAGTATAATTAATGTTTATTACAATTACAGTCACTGCCCTATTGCAGAGGACCCATTTTTGAACCTCGCCCCTCGCGTCGAGCGCTCTCTTAGTACTAATTTTCATGTCAAATATGAGTAAAATATGTCATATATCGCGCGACACGAGCGGCTAAATTCCAAAATAGACCCCCAGTTTATACACGGTAATTTAACCGGGGTGATAAAAAAAATACCGTGCATATTATTTCTATATCGGGGTCAATAGTAACACGGGGGCAGGTGTAACAGACACTATTTCATACAAAATCGAAACGTGATTTTGAGTACTAAATCTTGCATTAAACTTAATTCTTATTAGTATAGGCATATTAATGTTGGTCTAAGAAGACACTGTTCAAATCTATAGGTTTGAAAAAAGCGATGTGTAAAATTTTGGCAGAGGTTGCTATTTTATGTTACTGTGCGTTTCAATTTTAATAATGTTGTGATTTTTTTATCTCAGTAAACTGAGATTAAACTAATGAAACTATAAATAATAAATTCTATCTAATTTTCGAATACTTCACTGAGTTTTATTACCCCGAAATGGCGTAACTTTTGCCCCGGGGTAGGCGGCATTTGTAACACTCTCCCTTTTCTCATATAACCTGAAATAACTCGATGATAACAAAACATATCAAAACCTGGATGTGATCCTTTTACTTCTTCTTCTTCGTCGTTTCGCTCTTGGCAGAGCGGTCGTGGTCACGTTGAGGCTTCCACGTCGATGGTAGAAGATCCTTTTACAGCTAGATATATTTACTTTTACTGTGCATAAACACATTTTTAATATAACTTAACAGTTGTCTGAAATCAGGTAGCAAATAAAAAATGTTACTTTTGCCTCCGGTCTCCCTTACCATTATAAAGCTGTAGTTAAACATTGTTAGTGAAAGTTAGTTAATAAAGTTGCATCTCAAGTTCAAAGTTACAGTTTTAAATCAGCTTACTTAACAGTTAAATATTGTTCATAAAAGTCTTATAAAGTAAAACACGAAAAGTAGAATCCAGATAAAACCCAAAGTTTACATAATTAGAAGTTTCACCGTGTCATTTTTATAGGAAACCTGAAAAATGAGCTGAAAGTAAGAGTTTCAAAGAGAATAAGTTTAATATAATCAAAAATAAAGTTTTATTGCCAAAGGTGAAGCCAATTAAAAGGTAACTTTTGCAAGTTTAATGTAGAATTGGGAAAAGTTGGGGGATTTCAACGTGTTGGCGCAAAACTATCAGTTTTCTGAAGGTAACGGACAATTAAAATTTTGAAAAAGGGGAAGTTGGAAATAAAAATGACTGAATATGAGTTAACAGCCGAATTTACTAAAATTAACTAATAAGTACGACTTAAAAAGCGAAGAAAATCTTAAAAAAAAACACGCTTAATAACGTCTAGAATCGCTGGAAAAATAATAAGTTTCCATATTATGCTAGCACACTTTGCAGTATGAAGTCGTAATTATTATTATTATTTATAATCATAACGCGACTGGGGCATTTTCGGCGCTAGTTACAGTACATATTTTTGTTGTATGCATATGGAAAAGATTAGTCTTCGATTTTGACCGCGCGCAAATGTCAAATGGAAGAAATGACAGTTTTGTATCGAAGGTACAACAGTTAAACGATTCTTCATACAAAATGACCATGTTTACTTAATTTTCTGAAATAAAAAGTTCCTCTCCAGCTGCCAAACTATCCCCATACCAAAAACCACGTCGGTCCGTTGCTCCGTTCTGACGTGAAAGATGGACAAATAAATAAATAAACAAACGAACACACTTTCGAATAATAATATTAGAACTAATTTGTTTACACGGTAATATAACGCATACTTCATTATTTAAACTATCTTTACTAATATAGATAATTTTAAGTTAAATCCATCTTATATACTTTTAGATACCCATCACCAAAACTATGTCTGTTACCTTTTACCCAATGTCCTTTATGACACGAGGAAAATGGTTCTCATCGCAATTTATCATTGTTCATATTCCGACCTGATATACTCAAGTAGACGTCTTAAAAGCTTGGTGTCACACGATCCCCCGTTTGAGCTCTGAATAAATTTGACGTCTAGTTGTGCAGTGTTCGTATGAGCTCATAGCTCTGTTGTATATTACTTATTCAAATTTTAATACGCTGAAATCAAATAAGGGTTGCTCGGAATGACGGTGATACCGTACACCGTACACATTGCATTTGTTATGGGTCGATTTATCCCATTTACAGCGACCGATCGTTATAAAGATAAAAAAAATATTAAATTAAAATTACCATTAGATCAAACATAGTTACTTTATGAGTGGTCATTTTTTCTTATTGTTTTTTGTTCGCCGATAAAAATTAACAACTGGGTTAGTTTCAGTACGAACTGTATACAAACTCCTGTAGTTGCCTTTTAGATAGCATTCGGAAAGGTCGAAGTAAAAAAATGACTTCGAAATATGTTGTAAATTACTAGGTAATTCATTTATGGAAGAGTTTTAGAGGCAAAGTAAAAGAAAAGAAGTTTTTCATTCAAAAGAGTTATAGATGTTATAGAGAAACCTTTTATGTGAATACTCTCGAAATGAATTTTTGGATTATAAATAATATTATAAGCAAATAGTTTAAGTTTTTGTACTAATGAAATAAATCTCTGACGAGGAAATGCTTATAACTGACTTTTGATTAAAAAACTTGTATTTTTAACCGACTTCTAAATCAAAAAGGGGGAGGTTCTCTATTCGTCTGTATGTATGTATTTTTTTTTTTGTGTATGTCCACCGATTCCTCGAAGGCGGATGGACCGATTGAAATGATTGAAACGTTATTACATCAGATTGGTTTCCAAGTTGGTCCCATTTTTTTAAATTTTGAAATCGGTTCTGTAGTTTTCAGGAAATCTTGAAAATACTGTCGTTTTCGTTACCACTTTATGTGAATTTAATACGTATCTTTAGGCATAACTCCTTTGTTTATAAACCGATTTAGATGATTCTTGTTTTGTTAAAAAGGGGATACCTCAAGGTATTTTAACCGACTTCAAAAAAGGAGGTTTTCAGTTTATCACATACCTATTTACCAGAATACAAGTAAATTGCCTCCACGATGCACTAAAAAGAGTGAAATAAAAATTATTTTTATAAAAAAATATAACGGCCTTCAAAAAAATCACATCAAAAAAGTAAGAAATAATTCCTCACCAAATAAATAAGTAAGTACTTTGAAGTCGGGCGGGTTTTAACAAAAACAACAAAAATCGTATATGTTTCACGCCTGACTTCAAAGTACTTACGTTATTTATTTGGTGAGGAATTATTTCTTACTTTTTTGATGTGATTTTTTTTCGTTGAATGTTCAAATCAAATAACTTTATAATGATAACGAAGAAACCTTGAAGAACAGGAACAATGAGTAAGTAAGCTGCTCATTTCCTGAACACGATAGCTTATGTATGATGCAATCTTCGATATAAGTCTTTGATAGTGTTTGTAAATTGTAATACAGGAAAGAGAAAGCTTTAGGAATATTTTATTACAAACATTAAATGAAACAGTATCGATTTCAATTCGTTTAGAGATCGAGTTTTATGATATTTTAATGGATATCAGGAGCTATTTGTCTTGACCTGTTTAAACGTCTTGCTCTAAAACGTTATATCCGTCTTTATTAATAAATGTGCAGTATATCTCCTGCAAATCCGATTTTTGTTTCACTTGTTCATGTATGACTAAAAGTTACATTTGTAAGTCAGAAGCGTAGGTAAGTGTAACCACGGATAATATATTACTATGTGTTACTTTGCTCCACGATAATTTAATAGCGGTACCCTTAGCATGAAGACTATCGTTATGGTAATCAAATAGTAAACTATATCGTCCCTCAAAAGCTGTCAAAGTACCACTGTCAAATATGTATTAAAATTTTAGTTCCTTATACGACCAAAAGAGGCGCTGCTCTGGTTTTCATACAAAAGAATATAATAATATCACGATAACAATTTACCAAAACGACAGTTTTTGGTAAGAAATAAAACTGATAAAAGCTTGCTTTGTTTTTCTTTCTATTTAGTATTATGATAAGGCAGTTAGTTTCTCAGTTGTTTAGGATTCCAGAAGTAGTAAGGCCAGCCTTATCATTACTTATTCAGGTATGATGAAGTCTAACTTAATGCTACCCTGTTGGATTAAAAAGAAATTTGTTTCCTTAAAGTTATCACACAGTATCTATACCACACAATAGATACCTACCTACCAAACCATTCAAATATTTCATCATCATCATCATGTCAGCCGAAAGTTTAATTTCTATGAACTAGTTTTCCGCCCGCGGCTTCGCCCGCGTAGACTACACGATGTAATCCCGCGGGAATGTGATATTTTTTCGAGATAAAAAGTACAAACTCTCCAGGCTACAAACTATCTGTGTCCCAAATTTCAGTCAAATCCGTTCAGCCGTTTTGGCGTGATTGAGTAACAAACATAAAAACATCCAAACATCTAAACTTTCACATTTATAATATTAAATAATAAATAGGATATATAATATTTAATTTTTTTTATCTACGGGGTAGCACTCACCACACCTGATGTTAAGTGGTGATAAGGCTGAAGGTGGAAGTGCACTACTCCCGGAATCCTTAGTCACTGAGGAACTGGCTATCTTATCTCTAACAGCCAGAACACAATCATGCTGAAAACATTATTGTTATGGCGTCAGACTTAGATAAGATGGTGGTAGCTAGCCAGACGGACTAAGAACAAGTCCTACCACCAACCAAACCGAAGACAATAAGTACCCCCACTGCGAATCGAACCCGGGGCTTCTGGGTCTGAAATCGGTGGTGTGAACCACTAGACCACAGAGGCGGTTAAAATACTAGCTAGCTACTAATATATAATTAGCGGTACTCATTACTGCCTACTTACAACTCTGCCTAGCATCCCAACAAATTATTCGATATCATTATTAATAAAGTTACTTGTAATACCTAACTCGGAATAATACTGGGATTCAACCCTTCGGATATTTAGCGTGTACCTAACTAGAGTGGAAAGAAGAGAGGCGGTCGTTAGCGCGTGCCCCGAGGTTCAGTCTGACAATGGCCAAAGACATAAACTACCCCGACACCCTAAGCGACTACCTAACTCCCAACCCTGTACATTACCCGGTCACAGAACAACCAACAACATCCACCTTACTAAAAGGAGACATCTATGTGAAACAACGCGACGGTATGATCGCAAAAGTGAATGAGTGAACAATTTTTGCAAGTGGCCTCGCAAAAGCTTCTCTCATTTTATATCGTGTCGCTCTTCACAGGTGGATGGTAGATATTCATATAATACGCTGTTTTCTGTGTCTACGACTTGGATTTTGTTTGTGGCATCTGAAATATTTAAAGTTGCATCATTCTTTGTATGCGGTGTTGGAGGTTGTCTGACTAAAGGTAGGAAGTGAAATAAAATTATCTTGTCTTTTGTTAGAATGTGAGTAAGTTTGACTACAATTCTTGTGCAAAAATTTCAATCATAGGTTTTGAACCGTCAAGAAAGCAGAAAACCGAAATTATTATAAGTTTATATAAATGTGCCATGATAGACAAAAGTCGAGCCGTTTATTTATTTACTTTAAACATTCAAAATGTTAGGTGCAATGTTAATTGTTTAAATAGTTGCTTAAAACATAAAGTAAAAATTAAAGTTCAGACAAAGATGTTAAGAAGTTAATGTTGATAAATAAAATCAAAAACACAATCTTATCCAATCGTAATTTTCAGCTATTACCGCTTATAAGAAACCCTTCACATTTATTATGATAGAGTACTCATTTACTATACCAACAGTTACTCTAACTTCCACTCTAAAAGCTGATCACTATTTGTCCCTACAATTTCAATGGAAGCTTCCCCCATTTGGAACACAGGATTTTCCTAGTTCAGGCAAAATGTGAAATTATTTTGTCCTTAAGTTTTATGTTTTTTTTCTATATGTTTGTATGTTTGCATTTATTGAATTTATGAAATAAATAATTTTAATTCTTGACATGCCTCAGACATGAATGGATCCTGCGCCCCACAGCGTTCGGTCACGCGTGTCCGACTGACAAAATGGCTCGTCTCGAATTATTCACGGTTCTCAGCTCCCATTGGGCCGCTCTTTCTGTTTTAGCGTCACAGTTTGACGCACTGACGTCTGCATTGTGTAGAGAATTTTGGAAAACATCGATGGGTTAAGGAAAATTTAACGTTGTGGTTTTGTTTAGAACAGCTGTTCATTGTGTTCTACCTTAATTCTACGACTAACGTTTTTAGGTGCAGAGACTAACTCTCTGTAAAGATACTTTAACTAATGTTGAAAATGAAAAGTGTATTTACATCGGTTTGTAGTCTTGTAAAACCTAAACTTAATTATTATATACATTTTGACAAGGATAGACTTTCTTAAAACGACATGTTCTTATTATCGCAATAGCGTAATCTTTCTCTAATACATAATTATATTATTTTTATTCACATTCTCAGTTCCAATTGTCTGCTCCTAATGTTTTAGCGTCACAGTTTGACGTATTGATATCTGCATTGTGTAGAGAATTTTGGAAAACATCTCTGGGTTAAAGAAAATTTAACGTTGCGGTTTTGTTTACAACAGCTGTCCTTTGTGTTCTACCATAATTCTAAGACTAATGTTTTTAGTATAGGAAAAATGTAATAGTAAAAAAACCCTTTAAGTAGCTTTCAGACGGGATACTTATAGGGCTCGTGGTTTTTTACTATCACATTTTTCCTATAATTACAAAATTGCATTATGAATGCATAAAAATAATATAAAATTTTAATGTTTTTAGGTTCAAAAAGTAACTATCTGTGAAAATATTATAACTGATGTTGGAAATGCAATGTGTACATCTAAAGTCGGTTTGTAGCCTTTTCAAATCTAAACTTAATTAGTACTTATATTTTGACATGGATAGAGACTTTCATAAACCGACATAATTATTCTTTCAATCGCAAAAGTGTAATTTTTTTAAAGTAAATTTATTATTCACGCTTTTAGTTCCCATTCTGCTGCTGCTACTGTTTTAGCGTCACAGTTTGACGCACTGACATCTGCATTGTGTAGAGAATTTTGGGTAACATCGATGGGTTAAGGAAGATTTAACGTTGCGGTTTTGTTAACAACAGCTGTCCTTTGTGTTCTACCATAATTCTACGACTAACGTTTTTAGGTGCAAAGAGTAACTCTCTCTAAAGATACTTTAATAAATACTTTAACGCCTGGCTAGCTACCACTATCTTATCTAAGTCTGACGACATAACAATGATGTTTTTAGCATTATTGTGTTCCGGCAGTTCCACCTTCAGCCTTATCACTACTTATCATCAGGTGTGATGAAGGCTAAGTGCAAGCCCGTTGTGGATGAAAACAAAACGACAGCTTTTCATGCTCCGGCTACTTCTTTCTTTCGTATAGTTTCTAAAGTTTGTATTAGAAAATCATAGAGTAACTCTAGTACGTTTGTTGCCTTCTCATATATAAACAAGTGATATAGGTAATTTGTTAAATTTTGTCAAAGATCTAAAGATTTGGCCAGGATAAGTCGATGGCAATTTTTTTCGCAAGGGCGAAGGGTATGCCAATCTTTTTTTAAGAAAGAGCTCTTCTAAACGGGATAAAAATAAATTTGAAATAAAATTTGGATAGGGGTCTACAAAAGTTAAAATACAAATATTAAACAATCAATTGCATGTAGCAAGATAAATACTACACAAACTTATGAAAAATTAAACGGTTCTGAATGATCCTGTATCCCATAAAGCTGTTCATTTTGAGGCATAAATAAAAATATCCCTAAATGCATAAACTGTTTAGTTTATTTTTCTTCCCAAAAGATGGCACTAGTAGTACTAGACCGGACATCTTGCGCTGCACTGACTAACAAGATTACTATAAAATTTTCTCTCATTCGTTGAAAATAATGTATTGAAAAACCGTTATAAATAAAACACAAAATTATAACGTAATGTTTGTACTCAAAATAAGATGATTTTTCTTATTCGATCGATTTGTTTACACCTTTAGTTCCAGCGTAGCTTACTAGATGGCGTTATGTGCTTACTACAACTTTCGCTGTTTTAGTAACTAGTGGATTCTCGCGGTTTTACCCGCGTGGTACCCGTTCTCGTGGGAATATCGGGAAAAAATAAAGCCTATTGTCACTCGGGTAGAATGTAGCTTTCTAATAGTAAATGAAATTTTCTAAATCGGTCCAGACTCCAGTAGTTTCGGAGCCTATTGCAAACAATCAAATCTTTACTCTTTATACAATTAGTATTCTACAAGAAGCCCTCCAAAAAATGTCCTACGAGGACACAGAGAAATTACTGTTAGTGATTAAATAAATAAATGTTTAGATTTAAATTAATTTGTAAAGTTTACTCATAAAGTCATAATAGATATTAATTTTACTTTAACTGATATACGGATTGTTTAATTAAGTATTTATGTAAGCCCTTTTTTGCCTGAAACACAGGGATTCCTAGTTCAGGCTCATTATTATTATGTTTGATTTGATATGTACTAGTTTTAGCCTTTACTTTTATATTTTGTATTGAATGTTTTATTGAATAAATTTTTTATTTATTTTTATTTATTATTATTTATTATAATTAGTATTGATATTTGGCCACTAGACTTTATTAAGTAAAGTATTCTAAATTAAGTATAAAGTATTCTGAGCATGTTTTGAAGAATAAACCATTTTCTTTACAACTTTAACTCAACTTTACATTTACAATATTGTTATGGGTCAGTTTAGTATCTATGACTATGACCCCCTATGTCCACCCTCCGATTTCTTACCAATACTTGGGTAATATTCACAGAACAGTTGAACTGTAAATTGTTATTATCAGTACTAATATTCTCATTGTACATCGTTGGGGTTGATTTCTATACAATATGGGATTAATTATTTGGAATTAATAGCAAAAACAGCTTTTTACATGGAAGCTAGTTTGAATGCGTATCAAACAATTTTATTATGCACACCGGTACGCCAATATAATGAGGATAGAAAGAAAGAAATTATTGACAGAGGGTGGTATAAATTGCAACGTATTGTTTGCAATTATGCTTAAATTCAATGGATTTTGTTGTTACTCATTCCATAAAATGTGAATATTTTTTTCCAGTATGTTATCTATACTGTTTGTTTGCCGATAGGCTCCGAAACTACTGGACCGATTTTAAAAATTCTTTCACCATTAGAAAGCTACATTCTTCCCGAGTGACATAGACTATATTGTATCCCGATATTCCCACGGGAACGGGTACTACGCGGGTAAAACCGCAAGGATCCGCTAGTTACAAATAAAGATATTAGTATTACGTTCTAACGTTTAATAATTCGTATTTCAATAAGTCCTTTCAGTAATGGCTATGCATTGAGGCAAAGAAAAGCAGTCATTCACAATTAACAAATGCACAAGGCGAAATCTCACAAAGGGCCTGATTGTAAGAATCATAGAAATTTCGTCTTAAAATGGTGGAATAAGGGGGAAGCTAAAGCGCCTACTCGGGCACAAGTGGCAATCCAGCTAAAATAATTTCCGAAAGAATATTACTTGCGGGGCTAGCGGAATGGCGTTTTAGAAAAAAAGTGCCGATATTCTTTTATTCAAATAATGATCAAAATAATTCTTTTACTATTTTTAGACAAAAATAACGAAAATGAAGTATCTTCGTATTAGAATCACTCGACCCGTCTCACAACTAGCTCCGATGGGACTCGAACCCACGACCTTTCACTGTCCGGGCGAATGCTCTAAGTAACCACTGAGTTTCGGAGTCACTTACGACTCGTTCGTGATCACGGTTGTGGGTTCGAGTCCCATCGGAGCTAGTTGGGAGACGGGTCGATTTTTTCTAATACTTCATTTTCAATATTTTTAATATTAAAAGTTGCATTGTGAACGCAAATATTTAAAAATAAAAGTAATAATGTTGTGATTTTATAAAATACATAATTTTTACCATGTTTGAAATTTTCCAAGTTTTCGATATTTCGCCGCAGTAGCACAAATCAATCACGATGTAACGCGTATTTCGATTTTCATAATTATTATCGTGATAATGACCAGCCTGCCTAGTAAGTTTAAAATATCAAAAGAATATTGGTTCTGATCTGAACGAAAAATCTATCTAACTACTTCATTGTAAGATATTAGTTACTCTTTTCTATTAAAAAATTGTAATGATAGTTTAATGTTAGCCGATCGATAGAAAGAAACAAAAAAAGAAAAATCATTTATTTCGACATCACACGACAATAACAACAAACATTATCATCCAATAAAACTATGATATATAATAAAACAGGGAGAAAAAAACAACCCTTGGAGTTTCTTGCCGGTTCTTCTCCAAGGTCTCCCGCTGTAGGGTTTGCGAACCGATGGCGTAGCTTCTATGACGTTCACAAGTATTGTAAATAACAATCAAATTGAATAAACAAATTTGAATCTTGAATCTTGAATCGAAATATTTTTGCCCAACTTACACCCTGAGCGTTAGTTGGGCTTTGGGCACTTTGGGCTCCAACCTATGTGTGGAAAGGACGGCACATATCTCTTCGCTTCTAACTCTACAGTTAGTTCGTCAATTAAAGAGAGAAGCAGCAAATTGCTTCATTAATTCTGATAAGTAAGCTGGTCTTTCACTGCTTCCATTTCAGGCCATGAATTATTTTACAGTCACTTGTTACACATTGCTATATCTAGTTTGCAGATTACTTTGAATAGAATGTATAGAAATGTATAGAAATGTATTAATATTTGTACTCCTGGTCAGTCTTTGAACAAGATTATAAATAATATTAATGAGTCCCACATAAATGATACCACTAATCTAATAATATTATGTGGTGATAGTTCAAACTTAACTAAACAGGATATACTTAGAAACATAAACATATTATTAACATTGCAATCTAAGACAAGTTGCAGAATAATACTGAGTGCTTTGCCCTATGCAAGTAATTTAAATTGGGATCAGAATAGACGAATTTATGATTTGAATTTGTATATGTATAATTTGATATGTCGTCATAGTGACGTTATTTTATATTTTGACGTTAATAAATTTATTAACAATTTTATTTTGACCCCAGATACTATGTATCTGTCAAAAAAAATTAGAATAGAATTAGCTAATTTATTAGCTTATAACTTACAAGACTCGGTTACAAACTATGTAACTAAGTTAACAATACCTAGTTTAAGTACTTCTACTAATAGTAGACTAATTAATGTAAATAAAACTGTGACAAACTCAGATTTAAACTGAGGCGCAAGACAACAGCCAGACCCATTAGTCTTAATGTAATTCATCAAAACATGCAAGGTCTGTCTGGCAAAGAATTGGAATTAGAATTATTTGCTGAATGTCATGATATTCAGATAATTTGTTTAACTGAACACTGGCTGCAACACCACGATACGTCTTTGAATGTAAATAATTTTCAACTATCTAGTTCATTTGGCAGGAAAACAACAACTCGTGGCGGATCTCTAATTTTAGTAAATAGAAATAGTAATATTCAGATTAAGGAAAGAAAAGATATTGTAAACTTTACTAGAGAACGCCATGTTGAACTGTCTTGCATAGAATTAAATAGTTTGGTGATAGTATGTGTATACCGACCTCCTACGGGTAACTTTGACATCTTTGAATCAGTAATGGAGAATGTACTTAAAAAGTTAAAATTAAAAAATAAGTCTTTATTAGTCTGTGGCGACTTTAATATTGATATTCTGGAAAGTTCTTCGCTAACCACTCGTTTACTGACTTTGTTCAAGTCATTTAATTTAAGTTTTTTGAACCCACTAGGGTAACTAGCCACTCTGCCACTTGCTTAGACAATGTTTTTACGGAATGTGACCCGGTGAGCAAGATGGTTTTTAGTAATATCACATCTGACCATTACGGATTGAGAGTGTCATATGAGTTAAACATTGTGGATGAAGCTAAGACTATAGTATGTAGGCCAATAACAAAAAAGCGACTGGACAATTTTAAACATAGTATTGAAAATAACATTTTAGTAATGCCCTATAAGCATGACAATCCTGATGTCTTGTACGGTAACCTCTCTCAATTGATCAATAATGAGTTTCAAAAATGTTTCAAAACTCAAACTATTAAATGTACACAAAAGTTAAAGTTCTGTGATTGGGCTACGCCAGGAATTTATAAAAGTAGAAATAAACTTTATGAACTTTATAAATTGAGAGAAAGTAACCACTGTACAGGTTTCTTAGAACATGTTAAAAAGTATTCCAAGACTTTCAAAAAAGTATGTGCTCTAGCCAAATCTAACTTTATAAAATTAAAAATTAAACAGTCTAATAATAAAATTAAAACCACCTGGGATGTTATAAATCGTGAAACGGGTAAATATAAACCCCGTGAAAATAGTTTGGCGCTTAACATAAACAATACATTAGTTAAGTCGGATAAAGAAATTGCAAATATATTCGATAATTATTTTGTAAATATTCCGTTGAAAACGACATCAGATTTGGATTCTTCACCAGCGGCTGCTGCCTCCATGCTTAGAAACAACGTAACTGAATGCGGGTCTTTGTTTCATTTTAAAAGTATTGAAGCTGTAGATATTATAAAAGCTTTTAAGTCACTTAAAATTAAAAACACAACTGATCTATGGGGTATATCTGTAAATATTATCAAAAGTATTGTTTACCCAATTGCTCCCTATCTTGCTGACATTTTTAATTTGTGTATTGAGCAAGGAGTTTTTCCTGATCTTATGAAATTCAGTAAAGTTATTCCTTTATTCAAATCAGGAGACAAAGAAGACCCAAGTAATTATAGACCAATATCAATACTGCCCGCCTTAAGTAAGATATTTGAGAAAATAATACTGGAACAGTTATTAACGTATTTTAATTTAAATCATCTTTTACATAGTAAACAGTTTGGTTTTTCAAAGGGTCGATCTACAACTGCTGCTGGGGTTGCGCTTTTAAGACATATATTTAAGGCCTGGGAGGGGTCGCGGAATGCTCTTGGCATTTTCTGCGACTTGTCTAAGGCTTTCGATTGCGTGGAGCATCGGACGCTGCTGTTGAAGCTAAATCACTATGGTGTGAAGAATAATGCTCAAAATTTGTTATTGTCGTATCTCAGTTCCAGGACTCAGGCCGTTGACATTAATGGCGAAAAACCATCCGGCTGTCATGTTAAGATGGGCGTACCTCAAGGTTCAATTTTAGGGCCGTTCCTCTTTTTGGTTTATATAAATGATTTACCGTTCTTTGCAGAAAGATTTTGTGAGATTGTCTTGTTTGCGGATGATACCTCCTTGATTTTTAATATCGACAGGAATAAAACTCAGTTTGACGATGTAAATGAAGCACTCTCACAAATTCTTACTTGGTTTAATGTAAATAATCTAAAGCTTAATGCAAAGAAAACAAAGTGTGTCCAGTTTGCTTTGCCAAATGTACGTGATCAACCTATTAATATTAAAATTAATGATGAAAAATTGGATTTAGTAGATTCAACCGTTTTCTTGGGTGTAACTCTTGACGGGAAACTTCAATGGACCAAACATATCACGACGCTTGCTGGCAAACTTAGTTCAGCTGCATATGCTATTAGGAAAGTGAGACAGTTAACAGATGTCGAAACGGCTAGGATTGTGTATTTCAGTTATTTTCATAGTATCATGTCTTATGGTATTCTGTTATGGTGGACAGCAGCTGATATACAGACTATATTTATTTTACAAAAACGAGCTATAAGGGCGATTTATCAGCTAGGCTCCAGGACATCTCTCAGGGACAAATTCAAAGAGATTGGTATATTAACAGCTGCATCCCAATTTATATTTAATTGCATAGTTTTCGTTCGTTGCAATATAAATGAATATATCAAACATAGTGATTTGCACAACCGAAATACTAGAAATAAAAATAAACTTGTAATGCCTCGGTACAGGCTAGAGAAGGTTCATGGATCTTTCCTGGGTCTTGGGATACGCTTTTACAACAAAATTCCAGATGGTCTATTGGACTTGCCTATTGAAAAGTTTAAGATGCACATAAAAAATGGCCTCGTTAAAAAAGGATATTATACTGTTAACGATTACTTAAAGGACAAAACGGCTTGGTCATAATTTAATTTAATTTTTTTTATTGTATTGTGTTACATTCTAGTATTTAGCATTTGTTTTTTTTTTTTTTAATTCGGCATTTAACACGGGTAGCTTAAGTATGTCATGCTCTCGTTAAACATTCCTGCGGTGGTGTCGTGTGAGTCGGGTCGTTACGTTCCCTAAAATATGGTTGAGCGAAGCGATGGCTGGCTCATGCGTCATGCTCGTGAACGGGTGCTGCCAGTGGGGTGGGTCTGCTCATGTCTACTTGTGTTAAAGGTGTTCGGGATATGGTTAATAATAGTATTATATTGATTTATGAGCGAGCTGGTGTGTCTCATAGTAATTTTGGTATCCGTGTCCTACAGTAACAGCAATTTTTCTAATAATTGTTTTATTTATTCAAAAATTCCTTTTATTTGTTAATACTTATAAATTTGAATATACAGCGCAGCTTGCAGTTTCCTTTTCATTAATCCTATCGTATAATAATACAATGTGAATAAGATTAAGATTAGTGTGTCCATTAAACTATTTGATTCCTTGTTTAGTTGAAAATTGTTTACTGTTTTAGGTAATAAGCAAAATTGTACTTAATTTAAGCGGCATTCTGTATTGTGATGGAAAGTAACCTTACTATTATGTGAAGGTCACTTTTCAAATTTGACGACTCTGTATAAGTTAAAACAGGGAGAAAAAAATAGCCCTTGGCGAGTTTCTTGGCGGTTCTTCTCGCTACAAGGTCTCCTGCCGTAGGATTTGCGAACCGATGGCGTAGCTTCATTGACGTTCATAAGTGTTGTTAAACAAACCTAAATTGAATAAACGATATTGAATTTTGAATTTTGAATTTTTTAGAACTAGCCGGTATTGTGTTGATTCTGAAAAATTACCATGTTTTTAATTCTTCACTCATTATGATATCGCCACAGACACCAATTCATCATCATCATCATCACCATCATCATAATCATCATCAGCCCGTTTTCGTCCACTGCTGGACATAGACTTCGCATAAACTCCTGACACCCAATGTATGTACATTGGGCGGACAAATCCACTTTATATACTAAAGCTCAACGCCTACGACTCAAAAAACGGAAGTGGCCGGGAATTCCTTTTTTCGTATGTGATTAAAGAATTGTTTGTATCACCGGTAAACAAACAATCCCTTAGCAGCTAATAGCTTTAAAATTAATGCCCATTGTCCAATATAAATGACGAACAATATCACTTTCACTTATAAGACAAATGTCATTTATATGGGACAGTGGGCAATTTTAGAGAACAAAACTTTTTATGATTGGGCTTTAGGAGGCTAATTTACGTCAATAAATTTTTATTAATTACAAAATACTATTACCACGAAATTTTACTATCAGAATAACACTAATATTGATTCTTAAGAATAGGTATTTTTCACAACCTCGAGTGCTTCAAAATATTATCATTCCAGAAAAAGAATCAACGATATAAACTTCAGTAAAGATACTACCTACGTTATCGAAATAATTATTTGACCAAATACATAATAACAGTTAATATTTCATGGCCGCAACCGATATGATTTCTGGAGTTATTAAAAAACACTCATCGAGATTTCTGCTAATTGCCTCCGCCCCAAGCTACCATTATTGTATGGAATCAATTGTTTGCCGTAAACAAGAATAATATGCTCATTTTCCTGCATTTGCGAGTACCTTCCAGCGAAATGAGATTAAGGTATTATCTAACGAATAATTTAAATTTGCATCAGCATCAATGCGAGTTACGCAGCATGTTGAAAATCTTTTTTTGATCTATGAACCTTTAAGCTCATGTTATATTTCTGCGGGAACTGTTAATTGAAATTCCGCTTTTACGGTTACCCCTGGAAAGGTGCCGAAATCACATAATATACCTGTACTAGAAAAAAACTAAACATCTTTTAAAAACACAACTAAAAATTATCAATTTATGTGTGCAATATACGCGTAATTAAATCCGTAAAAAAGGTTTAATTTTTATGAATATTTACTGTATATAGTTTAGTATGTATTATAAGCAAAAAAAGAAAAGTCCAAGTACTTCTAGATCTTTAAGTATACATTGAAAATCTGAGATTGAGTACCTGGAATAAGCCAATACTCGATAAAAGACAATTGAAAAAGAAAATAAGCCGGCAACATTGCCAACATTTTAACAACGTCCGTGGCCGAGTGGTGTGTGAACGCACCAGTTTTGAAGGTGTCGCTAGCACTGGAGGACCCGGGTTCGATTCCCGTATCCGATGTTGTTTTAGATTTCCATAACACTAGTACTCAAGCTACTACAATTTCGTATTGCTGATATCTGAGCAACGAGTTTAAATGTAATTTTTCTTTTACCACAAAACGGTGTAGCACTTAGCCTTCATCACACCTGATTTTAAGTGGTGATAAGGCTGAAGGTGGAAGCGCACTACTCCCGGAAGCCTCACTTACTGAGAAACTGGCTATCTTATCTCTAACTGCCGGAACACAACAATGCTTAAAACATCGTTTTTATGGCGTCAGACTTAGATAAGATGGTGGTAGCTAGCCAGGCGGACTTATAACAAGTCCTACCACCAACCAAACCGAATACAATATGTACCCCCACTGGGAATCGAACCCGGGACCTCTTGGTCTGAAATAGGTAGAATGAATCACTAGACCACAGAGGCGATTTCGACATTATGGCGATCGATGGTAGCCACATGTCTGTGTAGTATCTTTATAATGAGATTTAACATACACATGTCTACAATACGGTATTTTACTGAATTTTTTTATTTCTTTAAAATGTTTTTCGAAATATTAGCTACACAAAACAAGTTTTCATTTTGAATTATCTTGAATATTTTCAAAGATATAGGACTTCAAACTTTATAATTAGACAAGGACAGGACGCTATCTTAGTGACGTCAGTGGGTTAGTAGCGTCATAGTCACGCCATAGAAGATTTCGTTTTAGAAAGAGACAGCTATAGTCAAAATCAAACAGACTATAATTCTTTTATTATAAAACAGATTCAAATTATTTTTTCACATTTGGTATTCTTAATTGCAATATTTTTTAACGTCATCATTAAATATCTACATTTCAACAACAGTAAAATACCCTATTCGCACCTATTGGTTACTTAACTACTGCAAATGCAGACCGGACTAACGTCATAATGTGCGTTACAAAAGGCACGGAGGAGATCGGAAAGGTAAATTGAGAGTACCATGACCGACCCAACCCAATACCAAGACCAACCATGGCGAAACACGTTTAATCTCCGCAATCACAGGACGAACTCGCATTAAGCTAACATGCCAGCAAATGCCTCAAAATATATTGAATGAGATGTCTGACGACACAGAATTTAATTCTGTGTTTAGTGATGAGAAGCTCTTCAGCAATGTGATTCGCTTATCTCACCCTTGAAAGTCGATAATTGTGTAGTAATCGAAACTTAGAATACAATAAAATTTATCTATAATTGAAAATTCTTGGATCCTAGACGATTATACTTAGCTATATATATTTAATCTCAAACTTAAATACGTCGCAAATTAATTCGTAGAATGTCAATGAGTAGCTTATAGTTATTTGAATTATTTAAGGTTCATATTAGCCTTATTTCGATATGTTCCTTTTGTAAAGTAAATATTGATATTGCAAGAATTTTGCAATATCTATCTCTCAATATGTTTCCATTACTTTTGTATCCATTCAACAAAACATACTGCGCATTCCCGTTATCTCCCAGAATCTCGAAAAATCAACCACAGCTTCTCTTCTCGTTGCAAATGTCAAAATCAGCTGTTCCCTAGAGGTACCATATGCCGACCGCCGTTAAAATACTACGAAGTGCCAAAAGGTCCATTCATATATTTTTTTAATTACTTTCCGTCAGCTGACGTACCAGTTTTACGAAATTTGTGAATGCCGACCGTGAAGGGAAGGATGAATAGTGCTGTGTGAGACGAAAAGTTATCGATAATTTAGAGGACAGCTGATTTTTCGATAAACTTTTTATTCGTAATGCATAGTCCACATTTTAACGACAACTTAAAGCTTTTTCAATATAAGCATCGTTTTCTTAATCTTTTCTAAATCAAAACTCGCTTGATGGATAGAAATGACTGTTTTATTAATAAAGTGTAACCGTTTTGTTAGTAAGTACACAAATAAAAAACAGACTAAGCTATAACGATTCACAAGTCAAGTCACAAGTCAAGAAGGAAAAGTAACGATTGCCTTACTTTTCCTTCTAATTAAAATAGATTCATATTCACAGAATATTTCATATTTAAATCAAAGGGATGAAAGAAACGAAATGAAATGTTGACATTAGTAAATTATTTGCGTTAAGTGTTGTCGTATTAGCGAAACATGAACACCTTTCTTATTTTTATTATCATTTTGTACCATGTTTTGTGCAAATAAAAGATTTATTATTATTATTAAAAAACATTATTATGTACGTAAGCTAAAAATTTAAATGTGTTTAAAATAAGAATCACATTACGTATTTTACAACTACTGAATAGAGTATTACGGAGTCATCATTATCGATAATGGTTACAATCGATTCCACCACTAAATAATGTAAACTATTGTATACGCATGACGGATAGGGGAGACGCGGCGTCGTAGATGCATGAATGAGTTTTGTCGAGAATACCAAAGGTGATTTCAATGGGGAACGTAAAATAAAAATGCCTAATAAATTATTCTCAGTTTTGTTGGAACACCATAAAGTATGAAATTTATTATCGCATATTCAAGTTTATTATGTTTGCCAATGTATTCCGTTTGTTTTGTTCAATTGTTACGTTTTAAGCCTAGTTGTAAATTATGGATTTTGATCAGTTGAAATTTAATGTTGCGTTGTGGTTGTTAAAACTAGGGAAAATAATAAAAACCCTACCCCACACCATAACTAATAATATTTATGGAAATCTAGATGTAAAAATATTACTGTCTTACTAAAATATAACACTGATAAATAATTATTACATCTCAGTCTCGTGCAATTTATAGTAATTAACTGTGGGATTAATTATAAGTTCTTTCTTTCTTTTCTTTCAAGTTTATTAAATCATTTTAAATTGAGAATCCCCTATTAAGGACGCACTGACTGACTCTAAATTAATTATTTTTATGGACTGTGTTGGTGTTAAAAGTTACTGTTTGTTTTTCTTTTGTTTCTGATATTATTAGATTCTTTGTATTGACATGGCACACTTGTTGTAGTTTAAACTGGAGGCACAAATTAGTACTAAGTAAAATCATAAATCCTAATTTTAATAGGCCACAGTCACTAGATAGACACTGAATCATTTTTATATAGATGTAAAAAAAAGATTATTGATTATTTTTAATTCATTTTCAGTTTTCAATCGCATTTATCTCAGACCACGACTTATATGTTACTGTATATCAGTAAGACAACAGATATCAAAATACCAATATTTTTATCAATTGTCTTCAACAAAACAACAAGTCCAATCGGAGCTGGTTGTGAGACGGGTAGATTTTTTCAAAATACTTCATTTTCCATTATTCAATAATAAAAATTGCATTGTGAATGCTAAAAGTAAAAATTTAAATAAAAACAACAAGTGTTTAATGTCCCACATTAATTCTGAAATTGACAGTGATCGTGATAAAATGTTGAATCCCCACAATACGGTATTTTACTGTTTTTTTTTATTTCTTTAAAATGTTTTTCGAAATATTAGCTACACAAAACAAGTTTTCATTTTGAATTATCTTGAATATTTTCAAAGATATAGGACTTCAAACTTTATAATTAGACAAGGACAGGACGCTATCTTAGTGACGTCAGTGGGTTAGTAGCGTCATAGTCACGCCATAGAAGATTTCGTTTTAGAAAGAGACAGCTATAGTCAAAATCAAACAGACTATAATTCTTTTATTATAAAACAGATTCAAATTATTTTTTCACATTTGGTATTCTTAAGGATATAGCATAGGTATATTTTTTAACGTCATCATTAAATATCTACATTTCAACAACAGTCAAATACCCTATTAGCTCTTAGACTACTTTGTATGTACTAATCATTGCAAATCATTTTAACCGCCTCTGTGGTCTGATCACACCACCGATTTCAGACCCAGAGGTCCCGGGTTCGATTCCCAGTGGGGGTACATATTGTATTCGGTGTGGTTGGTGGTAGGACTTGTCCTTAGTCCGCCTGGCTAGCTATCACCATCTTATCTAAGTCTGACGCTATAACAATGATGATTTCAGCATAATTGTGTTCCGTCAGTTAGAGATAAGATAGCCAGTTCCTCAGTGATTGCGGATTTCGGGATTAGTGCGCTTCCACCTTCAGCCTTATCACAACTTACCATCAGGTGGGATGAAGGCTAAATGCTACGACGGCCGTTGTGGATAAAAAAAATCATGTTTCGCCACTTCTATAGACTGCGCCAATCCCCCCACTATCCTTCATATGCACTTGTCGCGCACGCACCTGGGCCAGGTGGTCGATCGTCAGCTGTTCGACCCAATTGGATCTTGGGTGAAGTGTCACTATGGCTGTACGTACGGCGCATGCACGGACTATGGCGTAAGCTTTTGGGAATGCTGATAATGAAAGTTGGGAAGTGAATGCGTGAGGGCTGTTTGTTATGCTGCTCATTTAAAGATAAAGATATTTAAGACAGACCTTAATAAATGTAACACACAAGTTATATTAATTTTTAGTTTTTTGCATTCACAATGCAATTTTTCTCCGAACGACTCCGTAGCTCAGTGGTTAGAGCAGTAGCCCGGAAAGCGAAAGGTCGTGGGTTCGAGTCCCATCGGAGCTGGTTGTGAGACGGGTCGATTTTTTCTAAATACTTCATTTTCCATTCTTCAAATTCTTTAGGATATATTACAGTATGTAGGTACTTATTTTTATCTCGGATCATCAATGGTATTGGAAAATATATATAAACATAATAATTATGATTAATGTAATAAGTTTTTAAACTTAATTAAAATATTGCTCATGCACATAAATATTTGCCTTGTTCGGGAGTCGAACCCGAGACATCTGACTCAGAAGGCAGGTAAGTATACCTACTACCCTTGCGCCAAATCGGGCGTCCACTAGTAAACCCTCAAGCTAGGATTATGTGACCATAACTTCTCCCAGACAATTCATAAAAGTCCAGTCAGTTACCACTTCAAATGACTAATCTACATGTGCTAAAAGACGCGAGTAAAACTTACCTTTTTACCCACAAATAAATATAAATGAACTGCCAAGGTGTCTAACATTCATACACTTTACGCTGTAATCGTTAAATTTACAACGTTATTTAGCTATCTTCTTTACGCATATCTTTGACATAATGTTGTGTTTGATATAGGACGTTTTAAGTATTATCCAGATAATGGCAACACACATCAACTGCAGCAGATGTGTGACAATGACAACATTTGCATGACATGACTATTATAGCAACAAGTTTTTACTGCAGTTTTTTTTTTACGTAATTCTTATAGATTTTAATTGGGTTTTAGGTTTTATAAGCTCACTGGCACTGAAATTTAGCAAAATTTGTGCAATTTGCATTGAAACGTGATATCTTTGGAGCTTCTTATAAGTAGTGCAAACATTGCACATTTAGAATTTGTTTTACGTTAACGGGCGGCCAAATACTTATTGTAAAATCAACATTTCAAAAACTTTAATATTGATTATTTTTTTTAATATTCGAGAACATTCTCAATTTATTAAAAACAGTATTTGCTGGTGAGTGCACTTTGATTCTATGACAGCCTGGTAGCTCCTTTAACGTAGAGTACCTAAGGGGTTAAAAATCTCGTTTTTCGCGACAGTTTTTATTTTTCCTATATTCATGAGAGCTGTCTTAAAAACTATCCTGCTGTTGGTTGAGTAACTAAGTAAAATCAATACTATAACAACCATAAAACCTAATAAAGAATTATATTCGACATTTTATCTCAATAAACATCAACAGGAAACGCCATAAAACAATATCATATGAAGCTCGCCAATACATTACCATAAGCATTAATTCGAAAACAAACTAAGGCGAATAACCAACAATTTTGACGTATCGCCAGTCAAAGAGATGTTTCTCAAAATAAATATTTGCGAAGCGTTATTCACAAACGAACCGCACCGAAGCAAAAACGGCATGTCAAAAAAACATCAGGACATTTCAAGTAGACGGTTCTGTAAATGGCAGAAGTGGATGATAAAAGAGCCGACGGGAAAAAAGTCGCTATTTTGTTTAGACTCAATCTAATAACAGAAATAAAAGAGGTTTGCACCAAAATGATACCTAATTCTATAGCAATAAAGTTGTGAATTGAATAGAGGTTGCTGGTAATTTGTAAATATTACGTATTGATTTTTATAACGTTTTGTTATGATATGTTATTTCTGTTCGACTGATTATAACTTTTGGTTTATATGGAGAGAGTAATAACGTTATTTGATTATCTTTCTTTATTTAGGTACGTGTAAGTAATAAATACTTATACTTCATTTGGTTTTACATAACAAAATACATTATACTGGCCCGGTCATTTATACATTACGAAACATACAGATGACTGGTAGTTCGCCGGATCAGATAGTATTATTCAAATTTTTACACTACTTACACGCACTTTTTACGTACGTCACATAAGCAGTTTTTTTAAGTATCATTTCAATGATATAAAGTTTGAAAAAATCTAGTGACAAACTGCTTATGTGACGAACTGCGTTTGTGACAAAATACGTGTGTGACGAATAGCATGTGTGACAAACCGCGTGTATGACAAAAGGCGTTTGTGGCAAACTACGTTCGTGACATAATAGCGATAGTTTCAAATCGCGTATTATGTCGAACTGCATAAGTGACGAATCGCGTTTGTGACATAAAGATAAAGATAAGATAAGATAAAAATATTCTTTATTCACTTAGACATAATAAATATGTACTTATGAATCGTCAATATTTTCCTACCACCCATTCAAGACTTTTTTAACTGACAATAAGAATGGGCGCAAGAAACTTGCCAGCGTTTCTTAGTTAGGTACATAACGACATTTACAAAAAAAAAATACATATCGTTACTAATACAACAATTGCTTAGTATAAAAATACATCATATTAAACAGTGATTATGTTATGTGTTACATCATGACCATGCATTGCGGTCATTCAAATAATCGTCTACTTTATAGTATCCTTTACACATACAGCGTGTAATTCGTACTCGGATAAATCGCTAGTTCCTGCCATGCCAGGAGACAGTTGGGAGGCAGGTCGAATTCATCTAGTACTTACTTAGTTATTTAGAATGTAATTATGAATTTTACCGCCTTCGAGGTCTAGTGGTTCACACTACGGGTATAAGACCCAGAGGTCCCCGGTTCGATTCCTAGACGGGATACATATTGTATTTGGTTTGCTTGGTGGTACGACTTCTTAGCCTGCCTGGCTACCACCATTCATATAAGTCTGACGCCATAACAATGATGTTTTCAACATTATTGCCTCCTGAGGTCTAGTGGTTAACACCACCGGTATAAGACCCAGAGGTCTCCGGTTTGATTCCCAGTGGGGGTACATACTTATTGTATTCGGTTTGGTTGGTGGTAGGAATTTTAGAATAGAAAGTTTAGAGTAGGTACTATTATATATTCTGTGATTTTATTCTGCCTGGCTAGCTATCACCATCTTATTTAAGTCTGACGCCATAACAATGATGTTTTCAGCATTATTGTATTCCGGCAGAAAGTTAGAGATAAGATAGCCAGTTCCTCAGTGGTTGGGTTGAGGATTCCGGGAGTAGTGCGCTTCCACCTTCAGCCTTATCACCACTTAACATCAGATGTGATGAAAGGTAAGTCCAAAAAAATCTATATTCTGTTTTCATACCAGCTTTTGGAATAAAGGCGGCCTCTTAAATTTCTATCAAGTTAGTAAAGTTTTAAAATACAAATAGTTACCTATGCATAATGTTAAAAAAACAAACTACAGAAGCCAAGAATATTGACGTGCATAGCAGCCGTATAATTGGAAAAGTACTTAGAAAGCAGAATAAAAAGGTTTATAACGCAGCAGCTGTTAGCCATGTGTCAGTTCGCGTACATTTTGCCGCCGGGAATCGAACCCGGCGTGGCAGCTGTTAGAACTTGTAATAGATAACCACTTATTGTGCTAACGCGTCTATCTATTTAGATCTAGACGTTTATATGATCGTTAGTAAGGCTCTATGTTGATGGCAGATGGGTGACCTAAGTTAAGGCCCCCATATACGGTACGATGCAGTGTTACGATCAATCTGACGTTAAGGCGATGATTGCTGACCGAAATAGGCACGCTAACGCTTGCTCGGCACGCGATACACTTCACGCGGACGACGCAGCGGCAGCCGGCAGTGAACTGTGAACTCCCAAGCGCCCCGCGAATCGAAAATCACTTAAAACTCAAAAAAATAAATAATAAAAAAAATATTATGACGGCCGGAATCCTTCGGCTATTCAAAGACAATTATCTTCGTATATTTTTCATTAACCAAAACCAAGTATACTGAAAATTATAGGATATTTGGATTACGATTAGACGGATGTTTGGGATTTTATTTGACACAGTAAAATATCACCAATAAAAAAAACGGCTGTAAGCACTAGGTAAATAACTGTAAAATAACATATATATTTTTCCAAATTTTAAGTACTTGTGATTTGCTAGTAATATCAATAATTTAAAATACCCTATTTTGGGGAATGCCAGCAATAAATCGTATCGATCGATCGCTTCATATTGCCGCACATACATGAAACGAATTGTCGTCACGAACGATCAATATACGGTACGATGCATCGTTACGATATCGCTTACGATCGTTACCATTGATCATTTACTTATTTGAAACGGAACACGAGTCAATACACCGTCGATTATCGTGACGATATTCATATTCATATTCTTATGGATTTTCGTTGCGATCTCCGATATCGTCTTCGATTAAGTAAACCGTTCACGATCTTGACATATACTGTCGATTCGTCGTTTCGATCGGTCTGAAACGACGGATCGTACAGATCCATCGTACCGTATATGGGGGCCTTTACAATCCTACTACTATAATTATTATAGCTGCAAAAGTTTGTGAGTATTTATGTATGGATGTTTGTTACTCTTTCACGCAAAAACTACTTTATGGATTTGGTTAAAATATAACACACAGATAATAGATAGCCTGTATTGAAACATAGGATACTTTTTATCCCGATATTCTCATGGGACCGGGAACCGGTATGAGTTAAAATTAACATACATACATTACTGTAACGGCCGTAACATCATCATCAGCATCATAAGTAACTCAGGTTCTATTCCCAGTAGGCTTATTGTTTGGTGGGTGAAATAAGTTATTCACTTATATAATTCTGTCAACATAATAACAATGTTTTCAGCCGTTTAATGTCCCCACTGCTGGGACCTGAGTCCCAGCAGTGGGCCATAAGGAAGGTCTGAGCCTTCCTTATAGATGGATAAGGAGGCCATCCATCACCCACTACGCGGGCCCAATCCGGATTGGTGGGTAACGTGTAACGTGGAAGCGTAACGTGTCCTCCGAAGTATGAAGGAGCTCGAGATAATTATGTATTTGGATTTTGGCCAACGATCCTGTGACCGACCAAACCAAAGCTGCTAAACCTTAACTATAGCAGGACGAGCGTGCTAACCACTGCACCACGGACTCTTTCGTTTAATTAACAGTTTCATTACACCATAATAATTTTTAACTTATGTTTAACTTGGATAAATCTGATATAAAAGAACATTAAGCTGTAAACATTAAGCTGGGCCCCGATCGCGGTAATTCTATAACGCATTGGTCAAGTGTACGTGCAGTTGACGTGCAAAACCGTTTTTGATCACGCGCGGCTTTCGACAACCTTTTCTGTTCCGGTGATAGTCTTTGGAACTAAAACATTTTTCATACGACAGTCTATTTTGACAGCTAAATTCGTATTGCAAGTGGTTCCTCTGTCACAGATGTCATCGGATCAGACAGGATTGTGGGACTATAGGTTTGCGTGACGTGTGCGTCGTTATGTCATTTCGGCAATACGAAGTCAAACGTCAAGATGCAAACGTGATCAAGACGCGCTGCATAGAATTACGGCGAACCTGATTAAAGCATTTCATTTGATGCCAAAACTTAATCTGGACATTGCTATTTCGGTATAGAATATATAGCCTTGGCAACGAAATTTTGTGATACAAATAATTTTATACCACACTAGCGGATACACGTTCCCGTGGGAATATCTGGATAAAATATAGCCTATGTCAGTTGGGAAGAATGTAGCTTTTTAATGGTCAAAGAATTTTCTAAATCGGTCGAGTAGTTTTGGAGCCTATTCGATGCAAACAAACAAACAATCAAATCTTTCCTCTTTGTAATATTAGTATAGATGGAATAATTCACTTTGACAATGTGAAATTCACATTCACTAAAATAATGATACGTTCTTAATAGGTCTCACTTTCAAGAAACTGCCACCCTTGACCTATAAGGACTACACTTTTTAAATTGTGCCAAACCAAATTAAGCTCTATTCTTCGGTAATAAGGTTGATTGACTGTCACTGTTTGTATTGACAGAATAGTTACCTTTTGTTATTCGTGAAATAACTAAGATGACAACCGCATATAGGTACAAGTGCTTGCAACAGTTGCACTAATTATTGTAAGTTCGCTAAATTCAATGGGTAATTATGTATGTCCTTTTAAGTATACATATTACTATAGTGGCTAACTACCAGTCATACTTTCCACTTCAACGCTATTTTATAAGAAAAACTAGCGCTCCCCTCGCGACTTTGTCTGCGTGGACCCCCTTTTTCCCCCCTTAGAGGGGGAATTTCCAAAAATCCTCTCCTAGTGCTCATCTACACTCCCCAAGGAACATACATACGAAATTTCAGCTTCTTGTGCCCAGTAGTTTCAGCTGTGCGTTTTCTGTCAGTCAGTCAGTAAAGCAAGAGTTTTATATATTATATAGATAGTAATCTTAAAGAGCCCCTGAGACAAAAGAAAACTCTAAAAAGTAAAAAGAAACTATTTCTGGGTCGGGGGACCAAAAAAAGAGAAGTTCTAAAAGGGTTATAATTTTAAGTTGGAGGTCCCCGACTGAGACAGAAATTTTATGTTCTTACTTTTTTGACTTTTATTTTGTGTGGCGGGTTGTTGAAATTTTTATTTCATTAAAAAATTTTTTTTTAATAACACAAACGTTTGTGAATAAATAGGTACCTACTACTACCTATTATGCGTATAAGATCTCTAATGCAGCTATCTAAAAGAGCTGATGTCCTTGAAACGATTGAACAGATCATCATCACAAATTATAGCTGAGAACCATCTCAATCACGTCAACTTACGAACAAAACAAACCGCATCAAAATCGGTCCATTCGTTCAGGAGCTACGATTCCAAGGGCAGATACACAAACACGTCAAATTTACAACACCCCTCTTTTTGCAGTTAAAAAAAATGATAAAAGAAACCTAAATATCATTTTTAAATACCTACCTAAAGACACCCCACACTAATATGTTTTATGAAAAAAAAAAACAGTTTCAGTTCCATGTATGGGGAGCCCCCCTTAATTTTTTATTTTTTTTATTTTTCTATAAAAATCTTAAAGCGGTTTACAGAATATATCTACCTACCAAGTTTCAAGTCTGTAGTCGTAATAGTTTTGGAATAAAGTGGCTGTGACATACGGACGGACGGACGGACGGACAGACAGACAGACAGACAGACAGACAGACTATAAGGGTTCCGTTTTTTGCCATTTGGCTACGGAACCCTAAAAAGTAGGTACCTTATCAGTAGTCATAAGGGTGATTTTTCAATCATAAGATAAAAATCTGCCCATAATAATATTTATTTGGGCCATCTTTAAACATAACAAAATTTGTTTGCATTTTTTCTACAAGTGAAATCGACCTACAGGGTGCCCTCTATCAACTATAAGAAAACGATTCAAAACTGGTGCGTTCCAGAATAGGTTCCTAAAATGAATTGCTTTATTTCGTACCATGACCTTCTAAAACTGAATCGCAAATGAATTGCTAAGTGAACGAACGACGAACGATTTGTGTCCTTATTTTTTCTACCCGTCTCTTTCACTCGATTCATGCCCGGAGAGTGAGAGGGACGGGTATAACCTGCAGGTGTCATGTTAGCTCGACCGAGTTATAAGTCAAATAAGAGTTCGTGACGGCTGTGAAATGTCGCTGAATCGCTTGTCATTGACGCAATAGAATCTCGATCGAAATTAAGGTGTCGTGGTATAGCCGCTACACATGCTCCTATCCGACCGCCGATTTGGTGCGGGCGAACTTCACTGCAGATCTGATCCGCGCCTACACACGTTCAAACCAAATCTGCCGCACCAAATCGGTCGGCGCTACACACGTTCCGATTTGGTCTGGCCGACCTCTAGCCGTTGTTGCAGTGTTGCCAGCCATTGCTAATCTCCCAATATTATTATTATTTATAAATACTGAAAACATCAATTTGCCTGCAATAAATAAATTAAAAAGAAAAATATTTTCGTTTTTCAATGTTTTATTACTATAAAAAAACAATTTCTTTTTTTTTTAATTTTCTGCTATTTTCAAAAGATACTTAAACATGCTAAATATTTACTAAAAGCAGCACTTATTGATGAGGTGTTATGCCCGCGCGTTACAGATTTAGGGCGGATAATATAGAAATAGAACTATTCTGATAAAATCATTAAACTGTTCAATCAACTATAAACAAAACTATTAAGCTTCTATTTCAATAAGGTCAGGATTAATAAAAATATCAAATCTAAATATAACTGTTCTGATAAAAGCATTAAACTTTTCAAATAACTATAAACAAAACTATAAAGCTTCTATTTCAATAAGGTCAGGATTAATAAAAATCTCAAATCTCTAATAAACTATTTTATTCTTTTGAATCGTCCTTTTATTTTTTTTACCTACCACCCGTTCAGTAGGGCTAGCACAACTTGAGCGCGACTCGAGTGAGAAAGAGTCGCGGGCACTTTCAACCAATTAGATCGCTCGTAGATAGCGGGCGTGACTTAAGGCGACGTGCTGATTGGTTGAAAGGAGCGCGACAAAGAGTCGCGCTAAGTTGTGCTAGACCTACAGGACATCTTTTAGCTGACAAGAAAAACGGGCGAAAAAAACTCACCAGCTTTAACAGAAACAACTACATTTACAAATTATCATGTCGTTGTTGAACATACAACACATTTAACAACATTTACAACAACATTACTTTTCATGATAAAAGATTAAACAACATTTACGAATATCATCAAGCATTTTCTATAATCTGTTACTTTATATTATTTCAGTACTCACATAATTTATTCGAAACCGATAAGGACCACTTTAATTTAATATTATCAACAAATAAGCATTTACATTTAACAAGTTACCGAATATCCTTCGAACAAGGGCAAATCTTCAGCAATATTTACTAGACAATACATCAGCATTAAACAGCAAGAAATAACAAGGAATGAGAAATATGAAACAACGGAATTGTTACTTAACTTGTACACTGCTCACGGCTCGAACCAGACTGACCCGCTACAATGGCGGCCTCGCCTTATAAATGTTAGCGTCTACCGCCAATTTAACTGATAAATTTCAATCCGTGAAAACTACAGAAAATACTACAATACAAACATAACAATTATGAAAAAGTATTCCAAAATCAAATAATGATTTTACATAACATTATTTATAAATACAATAATTACAATAATTATCTTTTTGTTTTCTTTTCAACCGGAAGTAACGTGTACCAACGTAAAAGTACACGTTACCTACTTAGATACTTATACATTACATTTCAGTAATAAATTAATTTTTTATGAATATTTAAAGTAATAACATGATTTTATACACATTATTCAGTACTTATAGGCAAATTAAAGTACAATTGCTTGATCATGCTTTGTTGACGGTTGGCCCCGCCACAAATCAAAATACTTTTTATTAGAAACAGGATACATGTATGTGGGCGCGAACGTTGTAAACTGAAACAATTGTTGACTTGCTTGAAACTTGACACCGGTTTACGGAATGGACATTTGGTATAAACAATCACAGTACTTTGCCTTATCAATAATTGCGCTCTGGAATGATCCAGGAGCGGTGCCAATTTGATGTCTGTTTACAACACTGTAACCTGAAACCATTGTTTTGTCCTTTGGGAATGTTTATGGTTAATAAGTTATAATCTTAATTGAATTTCTAGAAAGATCCAACCAGTGTAAACAGGTTGTTTGTAACATCATATAAATAGACGGGACTGAAGCCCGGCAGATCAGAAGTTGTTCAGACAAGGGACACGGCACTAAGAGAGTGCTCTGAACTGCAACCAACTTGTAAAATAATTGTAATAGTAATAAAGTATGTCAAATCAAGAAGCTACGTTTGACTCAACAACACCTCTCCCGCCCACATCAGAAGCGGGATACAGGATTCCACCGTCGTCCACTACCATGGACCACTTCGGGTCTCAGCAACGCGACGAAAACCATCCCTGACATGATGACGATAACATCGGATACTGCTGCAAGGCCATGAAGAAGTCTAAGACTCAGCACGACGCGCGTGTTGAAAATGGAGGCTCAACGACTTCACCAGCGAACTTGGCTAATGAAGACCTCGTGTCATTAGAAATCACCAGCGTATCCTCGACTTCAACTTCTTCGGCAACTGCTACTATCCCTCAGCGTGGTCGAAACCTGGAGCATATCCACCTGCCTGCCTATGATCCAGATGCCCGAACTACCTCTGAGAAAGCCATTGAACAAACACCGCCGACGCCGACACCGTCGCCAAGGCTAACACATCAAGTTTGTGGCAGTGTTCTCAGTGTACGAAGTGTAGATCAAGGGACCTCACCCATTATGTCACGATCGGTTAAATTTGAGGTCCCTAGTGCAGTGAAAATAGAGTGAAATAGTGACGTAAAAGGACACTGAACTTTGACTGTCATTAATGTTATTTTATTTTAATAGTTTTAGACTAACTTGTTTCTTATCCCACTATTGTTTAAAATGAAATGTTTAGGCAGTACATATATATAATTTTTATTGTAATTATCAGTCTAATTTTGTTCTCATTGTCATTAAGCATACCTATATAATTTTATTATTAAAAATATCATCACCTCTTCCTGTTTTCTCGAGAGGTGCAAGATGTACGGTGAAACGTACATATTTCACAATGAATTTATATTTTATTTGTCGAGTTAGCGTTTAACTTACTTAGCGCATTTTATTTGTAATTTATATCGATCAGTGCATTACACGCATTCGTATCATACGGTTGTTTCTTTTATCATTTCAATATCAATTATCATATTTTTACATTTATATCAATTTTATATCATTTATCATCAAGTGTGGGAAAGCACCCCACAGATACTGTTAAAGTCTGGTGTAAACACTTGGAAGAACTGACGAATGACTGAAGAAGACTGAAGCACGAATATACCCTCAACGATAGAGAAACTCTTAACCTGGCAAGGAAGAACCTACGAGGACGTGCCGCGGAATGGTCACGCACGCCACTACTATACACAGCTTTCAACGTGGCAAGCGTTCAAGGACACTTTTAATGAGACTTTTGCTGATGAATCAAGGTATTACGACGAACTGGTACAGTTTATGGAGTACACGAGTGAGCAAGCGGATACTTTAACTAAGTATGTAAGCAAGAAATGGGAATTGGCAAAAAGGGCTGTTGGCGTAGAAATGACAGAACAACAGCTGGTCGAAACAGTGATAACAGCACTACGCATCAGTGCCGGTGGCCGACGACGCGCGGCGGTGTGCGATGCACACTGGGGCAAGTGTGCGACGCGACGTTGAAGTTGCGGTGCGGCAAGGCGACGCGACGTTGAAACTGCGGTGCGGCAAGGCGACGACGCGGCGGTGCAAAGGCGTCGTGGCACGCGGCACGGACGGCACCTGCGGTGCGGCGGCTATGGTTTTGGCAGCTATGTGTAGAAGAAACACTATTTGGTGAGCAGTTTTCATTTTGTCACCATTGTTGTCAATTAATAGTAATAAAATGCTGTCTTTCGTTCAATTAAGTCGCTTATGGACTTGTTGATATTTTACTAGTTCAAGCCTAGTACTAACGTGTTATGGATCTGTATCAGACTGATTTAGTTGCGATTTTTTAAAATTTCGTCTTGGAGTGACAGATGGGAAGGTGATTGTAAATTTGTGCAGAGGATAAATTGTTTGGTTAGTATTCCATTACATGAAGTATGATAGTAAGGAAGTGCTATAGCTGTGTATGTGTGTGTGTCTGTATTCTACTGCGTGGCCGAGTGTGTCTGCGCGTGGTGTTGGTACAGTGATGACAATGCTGAGAGCACTGGAGTATGTATTCTACCATTCTACCGGTGTGAGAGTGGTAAAGCAGAAGCACTTGTAGTCTGTAGTAATGGATTGGATATGTTGTGTCATTGTTTCTAGCTGTCACTCTAACGCACATTGTGATAATTATTAAAAAAAAAAAGAAATTGGTTAGTCGGTTTACGGAAGATGATAATTTTGAAATGTTAACGTCATAAGAAAACATTGATGAATAATGATGTCGGAAGTAGAAGGTTACCTTCCAGTGACCTCTATCGTCAACTTGATTATAGAACAATCATTCTATCACATTACACGTCTAATTTACAAAGCATTGTGTCACTAAGTGACAATTTTGTTCCTCTAGTTTGATTTACATGGTACAAAATTATGTTAAAGTTAATCTTGACAGTTAATTTGATAATTGAAACAAGAAGTTTTATGTTAGCAATAATTAAAGCTAATTTGATTATTAAAAATATGCTGCTGTTCTCTTCTACTCGGACGCATAGCGCGAGTCAGCTGTGCATATGCCATCTAGTGATGTTAATTTGAGGCTTAAATAATTTGTGTGATTGTGAGATTGTGAGAAAAGAGTTGTTTATTTTAATATGAATGTACTATTCGGTAAAATTACCAAATGCATCAATGGTTAACATAACAACAGTCGAAATGTTCTTAAAGTTATTAGTGTAGATGCACATAAATGTGTAAAAGTAATATTATAGCCACACTGAATCGCCATTTTATTCGCCAATGTGACAGCTGTAAGAAGTTGTCAGCTGTTTGTCATCATTACCACCAATAGCAAAACAATGCATGGCTGGTTGTCAATATTGACAGCGCTGCCAGAGTTAAAAAATAAATAATGCTGTTCGTAAAACATCCAAGGTGTGGTCAAGTAATGAAAATTAAAAAAATGGTTTTTGTTTGGGGATGTTGAATTTTCTGAGTATTTTTAATGAAATACCTAAGAGAAATTTTTGGCGTGTAGGTACTGAGAGATCGCACATGGCCTAGCCGTGAAAGTTTACATTTCCTGTAGTTATTTCCATGCAAATTATCTAAGTTTTGATAGTTTTCTTTTTATGTGGTCATTGATTTGGAACCAATCTCTGTACCAAATTTCAGGACTCTAAGTTTCTGGGAAGTACTAGTTCTATTTTGAACTCAGACGGAACGTGACATTGCATCATGCTTTTTCGTGGGTCCAGCCGGCATTCATCGATTTATAAGACGTTATCACGTCAAAAATAGTCTTAGATGAGTTTTTCGAATACAGCGGTTTAAGAAATTACATTCTGAAAAAGTATTATCATTTAAAGTAGTTAGCTTGCTTAAGACTGGACCTTCAACTAGTCATGGTTACAAATGCGCGCATGATCGTGTCAGAAAGATGTCTAAGGGCCAAATACCAATTGAGATCGAGTTGTAGTAGTAAAAGATACATTTACGAGTGTTTGTAAGGCCTAGGTACTCCATTTGTGTGGTCGGAGAATATACCAGGATGCCGTAGCCGTTAAAAATCGGCATCTGCACTATGTGTAGTCCGTGGCGCACGGTAGTGCGGTAGACCTGGGTGGTACAGTTGGATCTTGCCTTGTAGCAAAGATCATAGAGTCTGGTATGGCTCGAGTTTCTCGTGGGGAAGTGTGTAGCTATTGCGATAGCTGAAGACCGCGAATGAGAATACCTCCTTGTGCTTACTTAAATTGATTAAAGGGTTTTGTTCTTTGTGCGTGTGATTCTCAATGGTATTGGTATCAGTGCTCCTTGGTTAATTTGTAACGGTTGTCTAGCTGTATTTGGCACCTAGGAAAATGTTTTGTTGTAAACTAATTACTTGAATTAGAAATAATTTGGTTAAATTTTGATATTGGAGCTCTCAATGAAACAATGAAAAGGCCATAGTGCTTTATTTCTGATGCAGCTCAAACTTGTTTAGGATACAGAATTGGCCGAGCGAATACTGTGCTGTGTGTTTCTTTTTCCAGGTTGATACACACGAGGACGTATGTCACCCAAGATAACCGTGTCGTATCCGGGCATGAGAACGGGAACTGAAAACTGTATCGAGCTTAGATGCAAGCCGCTTTGACGTAAGTCTGGACGCGTGCGACGTGCGAGGTTCAGCTTCTCAACGCCAGAAGGAAGATATCCATCGGCATCACACAGCACTTCACTAAAAGAAACGCAATTTGAAAACACCGTTTCAGCTCCTCGTGGGTAGCCAGTCGCCACCCGCTATTTCTGCTGGTTTGGAAACTGCTCGCAAGGACATGACGGAAAGTATGGACGAGCGTGCACAAGTCCAGAAGGAACAATTAGATAGTAATAAGGCTAATATTACTGGCTTTTAAAATCGGTGATGTTGTTCTTGTAAAACAAAATCCGCGGGTGATCACCAAACTGAGTAGTAAATATAATAAGGGCCCTTGCGTAGTAACTGATGTTCATGGCATGAAAGATACACAGTATCTGTACACGGTAGTAGTCACGGTCTCTATGTATCTCGTGATAATTTGTGTGCTGAAGTAGGTTGTGAGCTCACAGAATCTTTAGAAGACGAAAATGATGTTTTGTAAATTAACCTACTTACTTGTTAAGTATTTAAGTGGTACGATGTAATGTATATTTTCTTGAGTTGAAAATATTGTCATAAGACACGTGTCGAGATGTATGTGATTTGGTAACTCGAGTTTAGTTTTTTATGTATTGATTATGTTAATCGATCAGCTGTTTGTTTATACCAAGTACTGTGATGTGATTTTGCAGTCATTGCTCGTGTGACTTGGCTGGTGTTGGACCATGTGATTTGGTCCTGGATCATGTGATTTGATCGCTGCCATGTGATTTGGCTGTTGTGGGCTAGTGTTGGACCATGTGATTTGGTCCTGGATCATGTGATTTGATCGTTGCCATGTGATTTGGCTGCTGCTAGCCGCGTTATATGGTTTAAACACCATGCCTTGCGAAACGATTATGAGATTTAATCATTTTTACGTATTCGCGAGCCGAGACGGCTGCTCTGTCAGTATGGCCGTGTGGGCGCGAACGTTGTAAACTGAAACAATTGTTGACTTGCTTGAAACTTGACACCGGTTTACGGAATGGACATTTGGTATAAACAATCACAGTACTTTGCCTTATCAATAATTGCGCTCTGGAATGATCCAGGAGCGGTGCCAATTTGATGTCTGTTTACAACACTGTAACCTGAAACCATTGTTTTGTCCTTTGGGAATGTTTATGGTTAATAAGTTATAATCTTAATTGAATTTCTAGAAAGATCCAACCAGTGTAAACAGGTTGTTTGTAACATCATATAAATAGACGGGACTGAAGCCCGGCAGATCAGAAGTTGTTCAGACAAGGGACACGGCACTAAGAGAGTGCTCTGAACTGCAACCAACTTGTAAAATAATTGTAATAGTAATAAAGTATGTCAAATCAAGAAGCTACGTTTGACTCAACAACACCTCTCCCGCCCACATGTAGTAAAATGTTATCTCCATAGTTATTATAATGAATTTAGATGTAAAAATAACTATATGAGATTAATAACAAAACTCCATATCATATCGCTTTGTTGTGGGATGGCACTGACACAAATCAAACTACAATTTAATGAAAACACGATAAATAAGGTACGATGTTATCCACAAAATTAATTTAATGGATTTAGGTGTAATAAATACTAAATTGAATCAATGTCAAAACTTGATATTCTATCACGCGCATATGCGAATAAGCGAAGCAGACAAGTTTAGGTCCTAAACAAATCAGCAATAAGAGTTAATGGTATTCACCCAGCTTTCAACTAACTTACATGAACAAACAAAAACTGTTGCAATTAGTTACAAAAAAGAAACAAAAAAACAGCCTAGATTTTTTCGAAAAGCAATCAGAATAATTTCACCACAAAATTGCAAGCAATCATTTCCGCTAAAATTAGCCAGAGACAAGATTTAATATTATTATAATATAATTATGTCTAACGTATGTTTGTCTAGATTTTTGAACAATTTCGTGGTGCCGTGACTATCGGAGGCAGTTGCCTGGAATAATTATATAGAGGACGCCTGGCCCTGGAGAATGTTCATTATCATCTAATTGGCCGGTGTGTTACTACTTTAACTCTGATATTATCGATGTTGAGGGCATGGTGGAGTCGCCAAGATTGACTGTAGCCTTTTCATATTTTATTACGGTACAAACAGATGTTTGGACGGACTGTCTTTAATAGAATTGCATGTGCAATACATACATACATATTATACTCACGCCTATATCCCAGGCAGAGACTATGGATCGCCACCTGCTACGATCCTTGCACACTTCTTTCGCTTCATTCACATCCATCAATCTTTGCATGGATGCAATTGCATACGCAATATGCGTTGTGAAATACAATTTGGTTCTGTCAACCTTAATAAATTCACAAATATTTTAATCGAGTAAAATTAAGTTTTCAACGTTATTATAAATAGGGTTTAAAGTTGATTTATTAGATATAAAGATCATTTTTACTTGTCTGCATTCACAATGCAATTTTTATAATTGAAAATATTGAAAATGAAGTATTAGTAAAAATCGAAACGGTTCACAACTAGCTCCGATGGGATCCAAATGACTCTCTAGCTTAGTGGTTAGAGCATTCACCCGGGCAGTGGTCGTGGGTTTGAGTCCCATCGGAGCTAGTTGTGAGTGAGACGGGTCGATATTTTTAATACTTCATTTTGAATAGATATCAAGAGTCGTAATATCAATGAATTTAAACAGTATTTTTATATTGTTAAGAAATCCAGTAATATATTATGAATTTAACTGAATTTAAAGGTAACAATCTTCTTTTCTTTAATTCCCATACACCACGATAAAATATAGATGATTTCCCGCCTGAAAGCTACTTATAGGGCTCGTGGTTTTTTACTATCACATTTTTCCTATACTTACAAAAATTGCATTGTGAATGCATAAAAATAATTTAAAATCTTAAATATTGATGAATCAAAGAAGTATTCGATGAGAAGTACTGTCAAAAGTCGTTATGCAAATTACTGCACCAGTTGTTTTTTTAATTCACAACCAAAAATATTTAATTATTTATTAGCTTACCGCGTGCGATTTCACCCGCGTGGACTGAAATCCGTGCCCACCAGCAGTGGGATAAAAAGTAGCCAATGTCACTGAGGGATAACGTAGCATTCTAATGGTGAAATAATACAACCTCACAAACTTTACCTTTTTATAATATCAGTATAGATAACCTGCATAATCAACTATCACTAACATAACTTGGCCCTCTTTTTACTTCAACTTTTTTAAAGGGTTGTAATTAACAACAATTATGAAAGTTAAAAGGCCTTAGATAAATGGGTAACGTTTTACTATGAACGGGTTTTATAACGAAACCACCTTGTTAAATATATTGAGACCACTTTTTACTTATTTTTGATGAATAATAATTATCTTACGCACACTGAAGTTACGTAACTCAGGCAGCTGTTGTCAGTCCCTAGTAATAATAAACGAACTAAAAGATTGAAAAATGGAAAATGAAGTATTTAGAAAAAATCGACCCGTCTCACAACCAGCTCCGATGGGACTCGAACCCACGACCTTTCGCTATCCGGGCGACTGCTCTTACCACTGAGCTACGGAGTCGTTTGGATCCCATCGGAGCTAGTTGTGAACCGGGTAGATTTTTACTAATACTTCATTTTCAATACTTTCAATAATAAAAATTGCATTGTGATTGACGAAAAGTAAAAATAATCTTTATATCTAATCAATCAACTTAAGGGCACGTACCTCCAAATTATCGAAATCAACCTATTTTTCATTCAAAAGTAAACAATCAAATATTCTTTTAAGGAGCAGATAAAAATATAATGTTGAAGTTTGATAAACGATCTTGATTATTTTGTGGCTAGAAACTCGATATTCGTATCGTAACTCGACAATAAAAAATTTCAAAAACAAAGAAAATTTTCAATATTTTTATATTTTTTTGGTTTTATACTTAGATTATTAATCTATAATTCACGAATATTATATAGAAAAATAGGTAATGACATATTGTAGACTATTCTCAGGCTACTTTTTCAAAAAGTGAATTTATGCTCAAAATAACAACAAAAACATTGAAAAAGTGAGGTTATTTTTATTACTCTTCACACGTAAGAAAAAAGACAAAGACAGAGTTTTTGGAAGATCCTGCCCTTAAAATCCTATTCAGAATAAGGTCAAACATTTAATTTTATTCGGTTAAAATATTTATGACTTTATTAACGACTCCGTAGCTCAATGGTTAGAGCAGTCGCCCGGATAGCGAAAGGTCGTGGGTTCGAGTCCCATCGGAGCTGGTTGTGAGACGGGTCGATTTTTTCTAAATACTTCATTTTCCATTTTTCAATCACAAAAAATTGCATTGTGAATGCAAAAAAGTTATAAATAATGAACTAAAAGATAATAAATGATTTAAATTTTGAAAGGGCATTAAATTTCTTTATTATTAGTGACCAACAAACAGTTCCAAAATGGTTTGGTTAACCATCCATGGCAAAATAAGAAAATAAGGTGTTGTGATTGCCAAAATAATTATCTAAGTGATGGATGAGTACTTAGGTATGCCTACAATAAAGTATTTTTTTAATATAATTCATTATGATTTGAATAATTTGGTTGAATAATTTTGAGGACCGATTTGGCGCAGAGGTATGCTACCCCCCTTCTGCGCCAGTGGTCACGGGTTCGATTCCCGAACAAGACAAATATTTGTGTGCATGAACATGTCTATTTGTCTTGGTCTGGGTGTTTACTATGTATATTAAGTATGTATTTACAAACAAAAAGTATTTAAGTATATATTTATCTTTTATCAAGTTTTCCATAATACAGTTTCTTAATGAAATTAAAATGGGCTTACATAACTGGTGTGAATGTAAGAGGTTATATTTTTTTTTTTTATTATTTTTTTAGTATCTGATTAGTTTGATTTGCTGTGCTAGGAAGTTTAAAAATTTAAGACTAGATATACAGTACCGTTTATCAAATGGCAACTGAGTTTTTAAGGCAACAGTAAGTACCTACCTTTTTAAAGTTTCCACGTATGTTATTTTTTTAATGAACGTTATTTATAATTTGTTATTGTAAGTGAATTCACATTAGAAGAGTAGGTAGGTACCTACTGATTTTACAACAACTTTCTCACACAATTAATTCCTAATCACGTTAACAAATCAGTTGCATCAAACTATCTGATAATGATAAATTAATTTGTATGCAATTACGCCAGTGAAACGGTAAATAACACTCGAATCTACCTAATCAGTTCAATTCATTAAAACCTCACTTAGATTAAAGTATCTACTAATTATAATAAAACACAGGCAAAGTAAGCCCCTGTAAAATAGTTTTAGCGGAAAGATAACTTAGTTTTAAGCTCTATTAACCCGAAAGGTCATATTTTGGAGGTCGCTGACCCGTGCGTATACGCAAGTCACTCGGCGCGTGTAAACAATCCGCTGATACAAACTTAAAATGCCTTTTTTAAAACCAATTTTCAACTTTAACTCTTTCATTCTAAAGAGCCGTGTCTCCTATTTTGAATGTAAACGGTTTTGGTATTTCTAAACATCGAGATGTGTTGATTTGATTGTTTTTATTCAGACCACTGGAAATGTTTAATTGTGTATAATGATAGGAAAAAAGTGCGTATGTAAATTGTTTTTTTTTGTATACTATGTCTGTTGCTAGGCGTAGCCGTTTCGGCCCGCTGGGCGTATTATTCTGTCGCCGTTACACAACTTTTTGTTTGTAACAGAAGACCTTCGTATAATATAAATATCGGACAACATCAGAGTCATAAATTTGTTAACAGATAAACGGGTTTCACACTTGTATTACGGACATCATGACCTAGCTATGACTACTTGCGCGTGGACTCCACGATGTTATCCCACGAGAATGCGATATTTTTCCTCCCATAACGTCGTGTACCTATGCGGGCAAAGCCGCGGACGGGAAGCTAGTGATCAATAAGAATCATTTTAGTTTTGTTGTAAGAAGTTTTATAAAAATTACATGAGAGCCTACTGGTTACCACCAGATGAACTAATTACAAATGGCTACTAATATAAAAAATTTAAAAATTTACATGTCTGTATGTTTGGATGTTTTATACTCAATCACGCCAAAACGGCTAAACTTATTTGGCTGAAATTTGGGACACAGATACTCTGTAACCTCGAGAAGAACATATAGCTACTTTTTATCCTGGAAAAATGTCACATTCCCGCGGGATAACGTCGTGTAGACCACGCGGACGAAGCCGCGGACGAAAAGCTAGTGATTAAAATCATTCATTAGTTTTATAATAATTTCATGAGAGCCTACTGGTTACCACCAGAATAACTAATGTCATACATTATTATATTATCAACCTACTATACCAATATTGTTCCCTCGGACCAATTCAAACATGGAAATTTCGATAAGACTACCCCCAGGTCACGGCCTTCCTTGAAAACCTGGACAGACTTCGAACTGGAGTAGGCAGATGTGGCGCGAATCGCAAAAGGTGGGGCTTCGCCTAAAAGGATGCGTGAAGCGTGCGCCTCTGGAATCGATCCAAACGATCGAGCACATGATCTTCTGCCCCAAACCTCCCCACTGCTTGCACTCAACAAGACCTTTGTGAAGCCAGTCAGAGAGGTTGACGTCGCAAGTACCTAAGTGGCAAAATATCATTTAAAATATCAACCGTTAACACGAAAAGAAGAAGAAGACTCCATTAAAGAATTTTTCGCTCACCTATCACCTAACTGACTTTCTGTAAAGTTGCTTAAGCAATCGCACAAACTGCGCCATCGAGCTCCCCAAACAAACACCATTGCGCCATACACGCCATACATCACACACGTGGTACAAAAACATCACTATTACCCTTTCAATTTAAATATTCTATTCATAACGGAGAAGACTGATGCGTCACATTAAAATATGTATGACAGTAATTTTGAAGTGACCGTAACGAAAATTAAGGGAAACTACTTTATTCTCATTAAAATAGAGTTCATTTCTGCTTGACTCGTCTTCAGAAGGAATTTTGCTGTTTTCAGTGCGTGAACTTTTTGGGTGTTAAACTAGTCGTTTTTATTATAATAGTCGTAAGGTTGATAATGATTTGTTTTTAAGTGTGAGATGGTTGTACACACGGGGAGGTGACGAGGTTAGAAAATATTCGGCTTAAGAACATAAGATGCCAAGTGATAGTCTATGACGATGTATTAGGGTTGGCAATGAACGAGTAGTATTTAATTATACCTAACACATTTTCAATATTTAATCATAATAAATTGTCTTTAAAAGTCTACGCGAGTTTTAAATTCAAGCTGTTGAAAATACTGCTTGCTTTGCTATCACCAGGACAACAAAAACCGCTGGTGCTTGTTTTGCTTAGCATATCCTCAGAATGCAATTCCAAAGAAGTGGCACTGTGCGAAACACCAGTGTTTCCATACATTTGACATAAGCTGACGTCACCTGTTGTGTCAAATGTATGAAAATACATCATAAATCCGCACAGCTCAACCTTCTATGGAAATATTTAATCGTTTAACCCTTAATCGTTTCTTGCAAATTCTAAAAATTGCCTCGACTGGGTTTATAATAAAGTAGGTAAAAGGTTGATTAAGTAATTTATTGGTTTTAATATCTTAAATGGACGATGTCGTTCGTTACTAGTTTGGTTTCTCTTTTTATTATAATTGCAACTCTTCTTTTGCTGTGCCAAATTTTTTTATTCTTATGATCATCATCATCATCATTATCAGCCATACGACGCCCACTGCAGGGCATAGGTCCCAAGGATCTTCTCGCGACCTTCACCAGATCGTCGGTCCACCTTGTAGGGGACTGCCCACGGAACGTCGTCAGGTAGGTACGCGGTCGCCATTTGAGAACCTTTACGCCACAAATGACTGCCCTTTAGATAAAACTAGATAAATAAAAGGATTAACTTCTACAACCTACCACCCGCCAACCCTACCCACCGTACATTTTCCAGCGGTGCGCACGAGTTGCGATGACGCACCGCTGACTCACGCGCAGTTTAAGCGCAAACTGAGAAGTCGCGTGCGCGCTGTCACCTGCCTCACGTTACATCACTACTACATTCTGATACTACCATTAAAACAGAAACTAAAGTGAATCATCAACTTTTTTATTGAGTGTTCGATTTTCAGATGTAAAGGACAATTCTGCTTGTAAAATTTCAGTTTTACATCGTATAATTTTTTGTACTACATATAACATAATTAAACCAAAACAAAGGTGAATCAATTTTTTTTTATTTGATTAAAGCAAGCGTCACTTGGCGGAAGTCCCTAACCATTGTGAAAAACGAAATATATGTACCTTCCTTCCGCAAAAAACACATTATGCAAGATGCACCGCCAGCCGGCCCGCAAAAAAATTGCACATGCACACCACGAAAATACCAGTGCACAATACCTGCATTTAGCAAGACAGCAATACACCTTGCACCGTCACCGATAACCTAGACTACTCTACACGTGTTTCGCCCCAACCCGGGGCATCCTCCGGAGATAGTTCGTGCGAAAAACCAACACCAAAAAATCAGATTTTTTATTGCTGTGTATTGCTGTCTTGCTAAATGCAGGTATTGTGCACTGGTATTTTGTGGTGTGCATGTGCAATTTTTTTGCGGGCGGGCGGGCGGTGCATCTTACATAGTGTGTTTTTTGCGGAAGGAAGCTATATATACTTCGTTTTCACAAAGGGTAATCATTTACTTTTTACAGATAAGTAATTGATATTCAGTTTATTTTATGTCAGTTCTTTAAAGCTTGTCAAACTCATTATTTTTTCAATACATAATTTAAAAACAAAAGCGGAACAACCTTTTTAGGGTTCCGAACCAAAATGGTTAAAAGGAATTATGGTGCGACTTTGTCTGTCTGACACAACTGCATGAACATCTCGAGAAACTGCTAATGCTATCAACTTTAAATTTGGAATAGTTTTAGATGACGTTTGCCCAACTATTTTGCAAATAAGAGAGAAATAAAAATATTTAAATATTTTTTTTTGCTACAGAGACTGAAAGGGGGTTTTAAAAATTCGAACATCGTGATGTTAAGTGGTGATAAGGCTGAAGGTGGAAGCGCACTACTTCCGGAATCCTCAATCACTGAGGAACTGGCTATCTTATCTCTAACTGCCGGAACACAACAATGCTGAAAACATCATTGATAAGGCGTCATACTTAGATAAGATGGTGGTAGCTAGCCAGGCGGACTAAGAACAAGTCTTACCACCAACCAAACCGAATACAATATGTACCCCCACTGGGAATCGAACTCTGGACCTCTTGGTCTAAAATCGGTGGTGTGAACCACTAGACCACAGAGGCGGTTAAAACTAAAATAACTATAGTATAGTAACTCCAATTACAGGCAGACTTATTGCCGATCGGTTACAGATAAAAGTACGGACTAGATGTTTATCGTACACCTATGAATTTCCATTAGTAATGAAATAGTGTGAGACAGACAGACGGACAGATGTGCAGGCGATCGTTATTTATGTATATCGGCTAGTAATATTTTACTGGAAAATGTGATAATCATTTTACAAACTTGATGTAAGGTTTTAAAGTGCTTTTAGGGTTTGCATTTCTATAATTAAGTAAAACGGAACAATTCTTTAAAATAAATAACCAAGTTTATTAAGTAATAGCATAGTAAAACAATATAAGTACGTTGACTGCCTGGACAGGCACCCCAAACGGTTTGTATGTGAGCGCGCCCGTACGTATGCGTCGTCATGCGTCGTCGCACGCACACACTGACAAAATTTATCGGTGATAACGGGGCGACAGTCATGCGTGGCAGGCAGCGCCCGCCGCCCGGCTCGCCGCCCGCGCGGCGCCGCGCATAATATTATTAAGGTAAAACGCTCCGTGCCGCTGCGCTGCCTCCCTCTAATAATTTTGTATTTGTATTTGTAATAATTCGTGCGTGTACCTACGATGGCTAAAAATTCGAGTAGAAGTAAAAAATATTGTAGTGTTGTATACGGATGTCTCAGTAGCGGGTTGTCTAATCCAGAACTATCTTTCTTCGCATTACCTAGCGAACAAGAACGGTGAGTACAATCTACCTACTATAATTATCATACGTAGATACGTACATAATATTTTGTATAGCTGCTTACCTACCTAAATAGTTCTGCTTCCGATTTCGTTTACCAGATACCAATTTGTAGTTTAATTTTCAAATAGAAAGAAAGAAGAAAGAAAAACATTTATAATAACAAATTATTGTAACTTGTAATCCTATGTGTAGGAAGGTATGTGATTAGATTAATAAACTGGGAGCATAATATAAATTTTTAACCGCCTCTGCGGTCTAGTGATGCACACCACCGATTTCAGACCCAGAGGCCCCGGGTTCGATTCGCAGTGGGCGTAGGTACATATTGTATTCGGTTTTTGACAACCGATTTGGCGCAGGGGTAGGCTACCCATCTTCTGCGCCAGTGGTCTCGGGTTCGATTCCCAAACAAGACAAATATGTGTGTGCATGAACATGTCTATTTGTCTTGGTCTTGGTGTTGTAAAGCCACGTTTTAATTTATCCTATTTCGACCGTAATTTTTCAAACCACTAAACAGGTAACATGACGTAGGTAATGAAAAATTTTAGTCAGCCCCTGGTCTATGTACAAAAATAATTAAAAAAACTTTGTATTATAGATATCCTGACGCCCACCCTACAGGGGAAAACTGTTTTGTATAGAGATTGACTATGCATTTTTGACGATTGAATAAACTCTAAGCGACAGCCCTACGTGTTTAGCCCATTATCGCTCGCTCAGGGCTCCAGTCCGCTTACTTATATTGTTTTACTATGGTAATAGCGAGCAATAGAGAGAGCGATGCTTGGTATTTCCCTGCTCGATCGAATCTAAAATTATGAGATCCGCAGGAGAACTAAAACAACCGACATCGCTCGAAGGATTGCATCATTTTGGGATGGGTGAGATCAACCTCCTAGTGGTCCACCCCGGGCAACGTCTCCACAGCCCATAACGGTATGTGGTGGGCGGCTGATCGATTCCTCCTGCGGTGGTAGGCCCCGCAAGGGACCGCCTGGTTGCGACCACCATCCCGCCGGAGCCCGACGCCAAGCGGCTTTTATGCCGCGTTCCGTCGGAGCGCGGGACTTCCAGTGCCATAGGGAAATTAGCGACCGGTCAGTTGCGCTGTGCGTAAAAACGGTACTGGTCTCTCAGCGACACCATTCAGAAAGCTCATTTTGGAGACCAGCGGGATCCGAAGCACGGTCCTGCCGTTGGCCGACCGCAGTTAGTAGGGGGCCCAAGTAGTGCGCTAGCCACGTGCGAAAGGCTGCCCCGCCAGCTCGCGAAAAATCCCGGAATGCGCCACCGTGCCAGTTGGCGACTGGTCGGGAGGACCCGGTGGACATTCACGGGGGGGTTCGGGCGTCCCCGCGGTCTCCAAATTGAGTTTTCTAAACGTTTCGGTTTAGCTGAAGTGCACCGGTTGTTTCTACCAAACAGTGCCTCGACTGTCGCTTATTTCCCCTACATCACTCAACTTAAATGAAAAAAAGCAAAACAAGAAAGAAAAGGTTTAAACAACGGCTGCACTTCCTCCCAATTAAAGTGCACCTGGCAAACATCCGAGGATTGCACTCCAACCTCGAATCGGTCCACCACTTCCTTGAGACCGAAAAGCCGCAACTATTTTTTCTAACGGAGACGCAGATAGCAACTCCGTCGGACGTGTCATACCTCAACTACCCGGGCTACACTCTTGAACATAAGTTCAGAAGGTGGGCTGGGGTCTGTGTGTATGTACGCGATGACATCTGCTGTATGCGTCTCCGTGGCTTTGAAAAACCAGGGTTCTCCACCGTCTGGCTTATGGTCGACACCGGAGTAGAGAAACATCTTTACGTCGGTGTGTATCGACCGCACAGCGGTGATCAGGAGACGACCAGGCTTATAGAGTATTTAACTGAGACGGCAGATCTGGCTATGCAAAGGTACCCCACGGCGGAACTTAACTTTCTTGGGGATTTCAATGCTCACCATCGAGAATGGTTATTCCCGTTCGAGAAAACTGACCACGCTGGTCGTGAGATGCGCAAGTTTGCCTTATCTTTAGATCTCACGCAGCTGGTCAACGAAGCAACACGCGTACCAGATATTGCAGGCCATACGCCTAACTGCCTAGACCTCCTGCTGACTACAAACCCTAACAGGTACTCTGTTTCGGTCTCAGCACCGCTGGGATCATCAGATCACTGTGTGGTAAAATCTGTGTCTGTCACCTCGCCTCTCGATGTTAGCCCTAGGGGCATGCGGCGAGTTTGGCGTTACAAGTCAGCGGATTGGGACGAAATGCGACACTTCTTTGCATCGTATCCTTGGCAGCGAGTATGCTTCTCCTCGTGTGACCCCTCTGTCTGTGCTGATGCGGTCGTGGATGTGATACGGCAGGGAATGGAATACTTTATTCCTTTTTCCGACATCCCGCTCGGACACAATGCCCGACCTTGGTTTAATGCGGACTGTGCTCGCGCAGAAGCGCGTAAAGAGTCCGCATATCAAGCATGGGTACAAGTTCGCGACCAAAAAGCACGTGCACGGAGGGTTCGTGCGAAGAAGAAAGCTTTCAATTCCGCAGCCAAGTTATGCAAACGAGTGATTCGTAAGGCTCGATTCGACCACGTAAGCCGCATAGGAACCAAACTAGCATCGTATCCAGCTGGTAGTAAGCAGTTCTGGTCCCTGTCTAAATCGGTCGAATCAAATTTCTGCCGCTCCTCTTTGCCTCCCATGCTGCGACCTGACGACTCGCTGGCCCATACCGCGGCAGAAAAGGCAAATTTATTTGCCTCTCATTTCGCGAGCAACTCACGCCTTGATGCTGGCTCTAAAAATCCACCTAATATCCCTCACTGTGACGCCTCCATGCCGAGGATCACCATTCACACGAAAGAGGTCAGAAGAGCCATGCTAAACTTGGACGTGAATAAGGCCAGCGGCCCCGATGGAATTCCAGCTAGAGTGCTGAAACTCTGTGCGCCTGAGTTGTCTCCGGTTTTGACACGCCTGTACCGCCTTTCCCTGCATAAAAAATTGGTTCCCAAGTCGTGGAAAGTTGCGAATGTCCAACCTGTGCCCAAGAAGGGTGACCGTGCCTACCCCTCCAACTACAGACCGATAGCTATCACCTCCATACTCTGTAAGGTAATGGAAAGGGTTCTTAATAATAAGCTGCTATCGTACCTTGAAACCAACGACCTACTCAGTGACCACCAATATGGTTTTCGCCGTGGTCGGTCAACTGGGAATCTTCTGGTGTACGTTACGCATTGCTGGGGCGAGGCAATTGAAAAACATGGTGAGGCACTTGCTGTTTCGCTTGACATTTCGAAAGCCTTCGACCAGGTCTGGCACGCTGGTTTGCTCAGCAAACTTCCAGCGTACGGTATTTCTGCTGACTTTTGTGGCTGGATTTCAGATTTCCTGAGTGAGCGGTCGATCAGAGTCGTCATCGACGGCTGTTGTTCTGACCTGATGGCTATCGATGCCGGAGTTCCTCAGGGATCCGTTCTCTCTGCGACCCTCTTTTTGCTGCACATCAACGATCTGCTTCTGCCCGGAATCGTTGGGTATGCTGACGACAGCACCGTCACAGAGAGATATCATTCAAGCGCAAAAGCCAGCAGTGAGGAAGTCCGTTCTTTGAGAGAGGCCATGGTAGAGCAAACAAACTTGACTTTAAGCCATGTTGCTCAATGGGGTGACGATAATATGGTCAATTTTAATGCCACCAAAACACAGGCGTGTCTTTTTACCGCAAAAAGGAGTCCTTTTACCTTAACTCCTTCTTTCCGTGGTACAGCTGTATCAGTTACCGACAACTTAGATCTTCTTAGCATGAAGTTAACATCGGACCTTAACTTCGGCGACAACATTGAGTGTAAAGCTCAAACTGCCAAAAAGCTGGGAATCCTGAATAAGGTTAAGCGATACTTCACGCCGGGACAGCTTTTAACTCTTTACAAAGCGCAAGTCCGGTCATGCATGGAGTATTGCTCTCACCTCTGGGATGGTTCAGCGAAATACCAGTTAGCAGCACTTGACTCAGTGGAACGCAGAGCGAGGAAACTAATCGGAGACGATAAGCTGGTTCAAGCCAAGCTCCATAGTCTAACCCATCGACGTAAAGTGGCTTGCTTGTCGGTATTTTACAGGCTGTACTTCGGTGAGTGTGCTTCTGAGCTGCATGAGCTCATTCCGCCATCCCCGTTCTACCACCGAGAATCTAGACGCACAGCGGGCTATCATCCTTACTTGGTCAACATTCCGCGAATGCGTACCAAGCGCTTTTCTTCATCCTTTGTGATGCGCACCGCCAAGGAATGGAATACCCTGCCTGCGTCTATATTCCCGAATGACTACAACCCTAAAATTTTTAAAGCTAGAGTGAATAGGCTGCTTCTGGGTAAGCTCGCTCCATCTTCGGCTTCTTCTCAACCCTAAGGTTCAGTGTGAAGCAAAGAGCAAGCCCATTATACATAAAAAAATAAAAAAAAAAACATTGAAGTGGCAGTGGGTGGGACACATAGCGCGGAGAACCGATGGCCGTTGGGGCGGAAAGGTTCTCGAATGGCGACCGCGTGCCGGACGACGTTCCGTGGGCAGGGCCCCTACAAGGTGGACCGACGATCTGGTCAAGGTCGCGGGAAGCCGCTGGATGCGGGCAGCGCAGGACCGATCGTTGTGGAGATCCTTGGTGGAGGCCTATGCCCAGCAGTGGGCGTCGTTCGGCTGACATGATGATTATGATGATTAAGTAATACTTTCACCTTCGGTTGGATTCAAATTTACTTATCTTCGTAAATACTATATATGAATCAATAACCAATATTTTGGTAAATGTAAATAAATGTAATTTTAAAATTCTGTTAAATTAGTAGGTACTGTAGTGTGTATAACCACAGCCGTTAGATGAAATTGTAGGCTGTGGGCAGTTAGCTTTTTAAAAAGGAATAGAAACTGCTTTACGATTATATTCTCAAATCAATCTTTAAAGAATATGAGTTTAAAAATAAAAGATGGATTTGACGCAGTCATATACTAGACGGTAATAAAGAGAGAAGTTCCTTTAAAAATATAACATATTTTTTATGTATAGATAAATGAAATAAAAACCCAATACCAGAGGAAAGTATTTTATTGAAGAACACCAGTAGCTAATAGAAAAAGCTTACAGTGGTGAAGGCGCCGAGTCGAAGAAAGGAGAAACCAATGGAAGTATTATATATTTAATTGTAGATACATAATTTTCTTTTTCCCCGAATACCTAGGAAAAAGCAGCTAAGCGAGTGGCCCTAATATTTTGATATAAAAAATAAATAAATAAAAAAATATATCATTTTTCTGATCGGCGGACATTTTGTGAGAAAATATTTTCACGGAAAAATTTTCACAATGGAGTCGATATCAACCTGTTTCTCGGGCAGTCCGCATGAATCCTTTTCATCATTCTTAGAAGAGTTCAAGGAAGCGGCTGCCAAACAAAAATTCATTTCTTCGAATGAACTCCTGATGTTACTACCATCATATTTGAAGAACGGGGCATTATATTTCTTTAGGGAAATTAAAAGCTCTATTAAAACATTTGATGAAGTTGTGTTGAAATTCAAGGAAGAATTTATAGAATTAGATTATGGTGAAAAATTCTACAATGCGAGACAGGAGAACAGGAGTCCCCTGAATTATTTTTATTATTTGGCCAATCTAGCAGGGAAGGCTGGCATTGTAGAAGATAATATATTCATAACACAATTCCTGAGGAATCTACAACCATATTTACGGAGTAGATTGATGCTAACCCATTTCACGGATAAAAAGGCATTGAAAGCAGTATTGATCCAAATGGAAAAAATTAGCCCTGATAGAAAGGAAGAAAATATAAATGTTTATAGAAACTCGGCGAGTTTTGGTCCGAATATGGCCACAGCTAATAAAGGGGGGGGAGATAGTAGGCCGTGCAGGCCATTTAATTTTAATACGCCGGTACAGAACCGAGCAAGATATTCATCATCGCCGCGTGCTCAAGAAGCTGGTGTTGGTCATAGTGTTAATGGTTTTAATGTATATTCTAGGAAAGCGGAATATGTACCACGTCGCAATGACGTAGGACGAGGAGAACATCTCTCCTGGCGGATGCAGCAGCATGGCACGGAAGAAGTAGGACGATTGGGACATGCGAATGTTGTTGCGGACGGAGCGTCGTCGAATCGGCAGGTCAGACCAGTTGTTCCTTTTTATGCGCATAATTTTGCAGATGTGGCCTTGATCGATACAGGTGCTACAATTTCATGTATTAGCCAGACCGCTGCGGTACAAATGAATGCAAGGCGTGTGGCTGATGATGAAAGGTGTGCGAAAGCAGTGAATGGGAGCTTATTACAGATAGTAGGAAAATGTAATATAGATTTTTCTCTTAATAATTTTAATTTTTGCCATGAATTTTTGGTAGTAGCTGATTTGAACCGTAGTGTTATTTTAGGAGTAGATTTTTTAGTAAAGAATAGAATGAATATCGATATGGTTAATTCATGTGTATATTTTTTCCAGAATAAAATATTGTTTTGTGATGACAGTCAGAAACAAAACACGATTCGTGATAGGATTCTTTCAGAACAAAAGATAGAATCGATTTTTCTTGACAGTTCGAGTTCGATTGCGAGCGAACAAATGAAGTTCAGGGGAACAACTGACAATAAGGGTTGTGACGTAGTAGGTTCGATGGGTTTTCAGGGGTTGAGTAGGAATGATAATGTTTATGGTTCGGATTCGCGCAAAGTTGCGTGTGGGGTAGAAGAGAAATGTGTTAAGGTAGAGAAGGATTTAGGTAGGATTAATAAGCGGGGTTTATTAGGTTTATCAGAGGGGAGAATAGGCGAATTTTCTTTTTCGAGCGTGCAGTTAGGTAAGCCAGGGATAATGCCGGTTAATAATAATATAGAGATGAGTGGGGATGAGTCTCCGGTGCAACGGGACGTTGTAGGTAAAGCCAACGTAGTGGCAGATTTTGTAAGTAGGGAGTCGTTTAATGAGGAGAAAGGGAGAGAGGTAGGAAAGAAGCAATCTTCTTTACATATTGAACCTGATAATGGTATAGATTTGTTTAGCATCAACGTGCCGGCAAAGGTTCACGCGAATAATAGTAATGTACAGGCATCAACGAAAGTATTGCCAGATAGTATTTTGTTAGGTAGGGAAAAGCGTTCAGCAGCAGATCGTTCGTTAGGGTTAAAGGTGATAGGTTTAGATGAGACAGGAACAGAAAAGGTTAATCGTATAGGCGGATTATTTACTAAAGCGTTGAATAATATTGCGAGGGCGCAAGTTATTCAAAAGCGGTATTATTATAGAAGGGCGCGATCTAGATTATTTCGGGTGAATGATCAGGTCTTATTGTATGTGCCAAGGCGAGTTACGGGTAGATGTATGAAGTTGGAGCGGCTGTACCGTGGTCCTTATAGGGTCGTACAGAATGTGGGACGGTCTGATTTGTTGATACGTCGTATAAATTCGCGATCGCGTGGGGTGGTTGTACATTCGAATCGTTTGAAACGTTTCGTGCCACGCTGATGTATCTGTCTGATAGAATGTTAGATGATAGTTATTATTCGTAAATAAGAAAGTTATTTGTGGTTACATCTTTAACCTGTAATTTTATCCATGTTGTATATTTGTGTTTTAGGAAAGATGTATTGTATGGTTGTAAATATGATATTAACCGGTGTTTCTTTTTCATGTTGATCCTGAGCTGTGATGACTGATGAGCTGGAGAATGAGGCCACATTATAAGCATGCTAGGTCGTGCGTTGCGAGGACCCAAGGATATATCTTGTAGCATACTAGAAATTTCCGTGGTAGTCTACCTTTGTATGAGAAATATTTGTTGGTTGACATAGTTTGTTGGACCGATCGCTTGATTTTATTTTTGGGAGCAACATGATAAGGCAATAAGCTATTTGTCATGGGGTCCTGGTTTTGGTCCCACGCCCTTAAGAATGAGATTGAGACGAGTTGGTAAGGTAAGAGTAAGGGATTGTTCCCAAGGTTGATAACGAATGTTTCTCAAAGAAAGTAATTTCTGACGTGGAATAAATCAGGTATTCTATGCATGTTCGGAATTCCTTTGTAGTATTTTACCTTGGGTAATCGTTTGAACTCACGATAGTCATCTTGAAACTTTGAATGGTAACAGATAATTTCGTGAACTTCGATAGATTATGTGAGATGATTGTATATTATGGTATCGGCTTTAAAAGTAGTGGATTTCGCTGTGTGGTTGGGACAATATCTATGGCCTCATTCTTAAGCATCTTGAATTTGTTTATTCTTTAAGAAGCTTTTGTATCTGGTTGTATTTTTATCGTCTTGATTACATATGTGTTATTTTCTGCATTTGAAAAAGATATTTTTTTCTTCTGTCTTTGCCTGCGTTAATTTTGGATTATTTCTATTCGGTGGAAATAGATCACGAGTTGGTGATATAATTATAATAGTTGGCAAGGAGTAAAGTTTAGGGTTAATAAAGAACGGGGTCGTGGGAACCTCTGGTAAATTTTTAGACCAGTTTTTTTTGCCAGATAGTTTATCGAATGATGATCGTTCGAGAAGCTAGATCCTAGCTGGGTCATGTTTCCATGGTTCTATGGTTTATAATTCCGTTTCTGGTCTTAGCTAGTTTAGATTTTAAGTCGCGATACAAAATGTACTGGAACTTGTAATGATTATTTAAGTAGGGTCTGCACCTTAAGTGTGGATAGGTTATTGGTTAAGTAGGGTCTACGCCTTAAGTGTGGATAGGAGTTTGGGGTTAGGATCTGCACCTTAAGTGTAGTTAGGTATGTATTTTGAGGGTCATGCCTTATGTATGATCGAAATTTTTTTCTTAGGGTTGTCACCTGTTGAAAAAAAATTTTTTTCTCCGATGAAAAATTTTTTTTTTTTAATGGAGGGGGGAATGATTGTAGTGTGTATAACCACAGCCGTTAGATGAAATTGTAGGCTGTGGGCAGTTAGCTTTTTAAAAAGGAATAGAAACTGCTTTACGATTATATTCTCAAATCAATCTTTAAAGAATATGAGTTTAAAAATAAAAGATGGATTTGACGCAGTCATATACTAGACGGTAATAAAGAGAGAAGTTCCTTTAAAAATATAACATATTTTTTATGTATAGATAAATGAAATAAAAACCCAATACCAGAGGAAAGTATTTTATTGAAGAACACCAGTAGCTAATAGAAAAAGCTTACAGTACCTAAGTAAACCTTGTAAATATGTTAAATACGTAGGAATAATACTATCATACGTAAAAATATGTAAAATCAGAACATAGGCAAGACAATATGTTTAAAACACTAAGGTGAAAAATAATTCATTTTCTCTATCACGAATTCCTCTTCTCTGTTACTTACACCTAAAGTATGCCATGTAGATGATGTAGATCAACTTAAATTATGTAGATAGTTCTAATTTATTTACTTGAAACCAATTACCTAACGAGTCCGAGCTCTTGCTTAAGTTATAAATAAGCACTTATCTTTATGCTCGCTAAGCATATCGGTTGTCAATAACTTATTTATTAAAAGCGACTCGTGCTAGATCTAACGATATTTTAGCACCTGCACAGCTTAGAAACAACAGGATTAAGATAAGTGAATAGGAAATTTTCTTGTATATATTTTTGTTATACGGTTGGAATTACTCTGGCTGTTTAGTAAAAGCGATTTTAAAATTTTAATAAAATAAAAAAATATTCATTTCAAAACATACAAATTTTTTCAAAAGATATTTTTGTAATAAATAGCGAAAGGTCGTGGGTTCGAGTCCCATCGGAGCTGGTTGTGAGACGAGTCGATTTTTTCTAAATACTTCATTTTCCATTTTTCAACCATAAAAATTGCACTGTGAATGCAAAAAAGTAAAAAATTTAAGTATTTTTGTAAGTTTTCTTTTTGATAAAAAATGTCTTTGCCAGGAGACCTCGTTCTTCTATAGCTATAAACATTAGAGTATGTGTGTGAAGTTTTGTTTCTTTTGCTGTATGAGTGTGTGTGTGTGAAAGAGCGAGAGTGGATATGTGTGTGTGTGTGAGTGAGTTGATGTGTTTGGGTGTGTGTGTGTGTGTGAGAGAGAGTAAGTTGGTGTGTGTGAGCGAGTTGATATGTGTGTGAGTGTGTGTGTTGTGTTTGCATTTAATTTAGATTTTTTTGCATTAAGTGATTGGTTACATTCATGAAGGTTTTATAATCAACTCTTATTTGATTTACAAGTCGGTCGAGCTACCATGAAACCTGCAGGTTATACCCGTCCCTCTCACTATCCGGACATGACAAAATACCTAGAGTGAAAGAGACGGATAGAAGAAACACAAATCGTTCGTTCATTCAAATTCAGCAATTCATTTGCGATTTAGTTTTTAAAAGGTCATGTTACAAAATAAAGCAATTCATTTTAGGAATCTATTCTGGAACGCACCAGTTTTGAACTTTTAGTTGATAGGGATCCTGAAACTGTACCCTAACCCTTCGATCAACAATAAAACCTAGTTTTTTGATCGAAGCCCTAAGCACAAAAAAGTATCGTTTTCATTAAAGTATAGCAGCGCCACCTTCGGTTATTTAAGGAGCTAAAATCCAATACCTAGGCAGCACTTAAATAGCATTTTCATGTATGGTATACAATTGGTAATTACAATTTTCAAGGTCGCGGCAAGACGCTGGAAGCGGCCAGCGCAGGACCGATCGTTGCGGAGATCCTTGGGGGAGGCCTATGACCAGCAGTGGGCGTCGTTCGGCTGACATGATGATGATACAATTACGATTATCATATAAAGCTGCTATACACGTGTAGAGTAAACGGTAGAGTAGAGCGGTAGAGTACTAAAGTAATTATACTACATAGTTTAGTACTCTACCGCTCTACTCTACCGATTACTCTACCCGTGTACAGCAGCCTAAAGAGTGTTCTTCGTGTTTGGGTTCCCTAACACCAAAAAGCAACATAAACATTAAGAAAATGATGTTAATAAACAAACTCAGAGTCAATCTTTCAAACCGTCCCTTTTACGCGTTTTCTCAAAATCTCGGCGGAGCTGGAATTGTGATGGATGACCCGATCGATCTTTGGCAAATTTGTACCCGTCGCCAACCTACCAGACACCCGCGCAATCTGATTGAAATCAACGGTATTCGCTAGTGTTGTGTAGGTAAGAGTGATCGCTGTAGAGCTATTAATAATATATCCTAATCTTACTTACATAATATGCTTTGAATTTGTACCCGACGTAACCTACATGTGATATAAATTTGTACCCGTCGCCAACCTACCAGACACCCGCGCAATCTGATTGAAATCAACGGTATTCGCTAGTGTTGTGTAGGTAAGAGTGATCGCTGTAGAGCTATTAATAATATAACCTAATCTTTCTTACATAATATGCTTTGAATTTATACCAGACGTAACCTACATAATATGATTACGAATTTGTACCCGTCGCCAACCTACCAGACACTCGCGCAATCTGATTGAAATCAACGGTATTCGCTAGTGTTATGTAGGCATGAGTGATCGCTGAAAAGCTATTTGGAATCTGTTACTAATACAAACTAACGCAACCTACATATTATTATGATATGAATAATTTGTACCCGTCGCCAACCTACCAGACACCCGCGCAATCTGATTGAAATCAACGGTAGTCGCTAGTGTTGTGTAGGTAAGAGTGATCGAAGAAGAGAAGAAGAAGAATATAACCTAATCTTACTTACATAATATGTTTTGAATTTGTACCTGACGTAACCAACATATTATGATTATGAATTTGTACCCGTCGCCAACCTACCAGATACCCGCGCAATCTGATTGAAATCAACGGTAGTCGCTAGTGTTGTGTAGGTAAGAGTGATCGAAGAAGAGAAGAAGAAGAATATAACCTAATCTTACTTACATAATATGTTTTGAATTTGTACCTGACGTAACCAACATAGAATAGAATAGAATAGAATATCTTTATTTCCAAGAATATGGTAGTAGATTAAGATGACAAATAATATAGGATCGGCATATTCTGCCTTCGTTCGGCGTGGAAATTATTAAATTTTAAACATTAAAATAAAGTAAATTTTCTAAACATTAATTAACATAACCATTCCTTCATTCACCATATCACAAGTAAGTCTTTATCCAAAGTCATTAATTTAAGAAACTTTAATTCAATATTTAATGTTATAATGCTATATAATGTCAAACTTTAGGAATGTCAAATGAAATAGATTAGAATGTCAAATCTTAAATGTCACAATAATTGCCTACCAGTACAATGTCAATTCAATTAAAAATTATAAATGTAAAAATTACAGTTTATGCCCTAGGAATTCACCAACTGAATAATAACATTTATCCAAAAGTATGTTAAACAATTTACATTTGAATTTGTTAGTAGGCAATTCTTTTATTTCAACTGGCAACATATTATAGATCCTAATCGCATTGCAAAACGTACTATTTCCGAACATTTTCAATTTCTGAGATGGGATCTGCAATTTATGCTTATACTTATGTCTCGTGTTAGTTTTTTTATATACCGTGTCATGTAGGGGAAAGAGGTGTAAATTATTTTTTACGAACATGCAGATTTCTAATATATAAAGACAGGGTAGCGGTAGAATCCTTAATTGTTTGAATAGTGGCTTGCAATGGTCGAGAAAGTCAGCTCCGCAGATTGCCCTAACACACTTTTTTTGTGTTTTAAATGCCCTATCAACGTCTACCGAGTTCCCCCAAATAATGAGACCATAGCGCAAAACCGACGACACATATCCGTGATATGCTGCCAAAGTGGTTTCTCGGTTTGCGACTACTCTTAGACGCCTAAGTACAAACACGAATTTGTCAAGCTTAGTACAGGTTTTATTAATATGCTCTTTCCAGTTGAGGTTCTTGTCTATCGTAATACCTAAGAAATTAGTAACGTCTTTTTGAAGTACCCGTGAGTTTTTATAGCTAATGTTGAGTGTCTTTTTAGCGCTGTTATAGGTTTGAAAATGTACGACACTACTTTTATCTATATTTACTTGTAAGTGATTGGCTCCCAACCACTCAACCACAGACTTTAATTCCTTATTGCATTCATCTTCTAATCTGTCTTTATCTTTACATTTTATTATTAGCGAAGTATCATCAGCGAACAAGATACAGTCATGGTTTAGCGATTCCGGCAAGTCATTTACATAAAGTAAAAAAAGTAGAGGTCCTAGTACACTCCCTTGTGGGACGCCAGTTTTGTTTACTTTTGGCGCGGATCTAACAGCTTTCTTCCTGTTATCTACTATCGCTGGAATTTCGACAAATTGCTCTCTATCTCGAAGGTAGGACTCAAGCCAATTATTAACTTTGCCCCTAAGACCATATTTTTGTAATTTTTCGAACAAGCATTTGTGACCTACAAAATTAAACGCTTTGCTCATATCTAAGAATAGCCCTAATACGGAAAATCCATTGTTAATAGCTTCTGTTATTTCCTTAATTAATGTGAAACAAGCTAAAGTCGTAGAGCTATGCTTTCTGAATCCAAATTGTCTTGGCGTGATTACGTCGTTCAGCTTAATGAAACTGAGAATTCTTATGTACATTGCCTTTTCAAAGACTTTGGACAGAATAGGTATAAGTGTGATAGGCCGGTAGTTGCCCATATCTGTTGGATCGCCCTTTTTAAAGAGGGGTTTAACAATAGATTTTTTAAGTCTAGTTGGAAATACCCCTTGCTCAAATGACCTATTTATCAGATGACACAATGGACCTGCAATAGTTTTAGCACATTTTTTTATTATTTTAGTACTTAATTCATCGTAACCCGTTGAATTTGTGTCTGCAAGGGACTTAATAATTTGAATAATGTCTGATTCACATAGGGGTGTAATGAACATAGTGTTTGGTATTTGTTTACTTTGTGGTTTACGCTGATCGCATTTAGTATCATTCAATTTATGTTGTCCAGTTATATCAATAAAATAATCATTAAATATATTCACAATGTCATTAACTTTGTCAAACTTTTGGTCATTTAGCTTTATTTCATTTATGTCTTTTGAGTCACTGTTCATGTCAATATTATTTTTTATAACGTCCAAGACGCTTTACATTTATTTTTAGAATTTTTAATAAATTTTGAATTATTAAGCTGCTGCGATTTATAAATGCATTTTTTTAGAATTTTATTGTATGTCACATATTGTTTTTAATTGTAATGCTTGTTAGCAGGCTCATTAAGATATTTGAGATACAACAATCTTTTTTTAATACAACCTTTTTTTAGACCTTTAGATATCCATTTATTTTTTATCGCTTTTTTCCCTTTTTTAACCCATTTAACAGGGAAGCATAGGTCATAAAACAATTTGATGAGATCGTGAAATATGTTAAAAGATTTTTCAGAGTCATATTCCTCATATACTTCACTAAATGACAGACATGACAAGTAATAACAAAATTTATCAATGTTATCTTTACCGAAGTCACGTTGTTTTTCAAACCAGTGCTTCCTTGGTTTATTATTATGTTCTAAGGTTTTCGGTGTAGTTTGGAAGGATATGGACTGGCCAGTTTCATGGTCTGATAAACCTAAATGGTGAATACCAGCTTTTACTTTTGATAGGTCCATATTTGTAGCAATTTGATCTAAGCAAGCATTTTTCCTAGTAGGTAAGTTTATATGAGTAGATAAATTAAAGTTCGCTAAAATAGATTTGAGTTCCTTAGATTGCCAATTGTCCTCCAAAATATTAATATTCCAATCGCCACAAATTATAATTGTTTTTTTATTGTTACGTGTTATAGTTCTCAACAAGATCGTCAGTTTCTCAAAAAATATGTTTAGGTCTGCTTTTGGTATCCTATATATGCAAACAACTATAGCGTTAAGGTTTTTTATTTCGACACCACAACATTCAAATGTGTATGGGCTGGCTAGTTGTAGTGTAATTGGCACTTGTGTGTAATCAAACTCATCTCATCAATCAATTCATATTATGATTATGAATTTGTACCCGTCGCCAACCTACCAGATACCCGCGCAATCTGATTGAAATCAACGGTATTCGCTAGTGTTGTGTAGGAGTGATCGCTGTAGAGCTATTAATAATATAGCCTAATCTTACTTACATAATAAAATATAAATAATAATATATTTTTCCTATACTTACGAAATTGCATTGTGAATGCATAAAAATAATATAAAATCTCTTACATAATATGTTTCACAAAACAAAATAATTTTGACCTTCATTAACAATACGGAGCGTGAGTCATTCTACAGCCTACGTACCTAATTTCTAACATCTCAAACAAAACTAATTGTAATTTCTTTTTATTGCTTACAACGTAAAACTTTTTTTATTTTTTTTTAATAACAAAGATCGATAAATAATTTTATGAATAAATATTTAAAATGTAACGTATTTAAACTTAGGATGAATAGTTAAGTTTAGTTACCTATGTAAGTTTGGATTTCAGAAGGGAAATCTATTATTGGCCCTACTATTTTTTATAAACTTAGCATTAAGTACTCTCATGTTATGCGCTGTTGATTTTCTCAATAAATAAACATAACCATAAACATGTTTTGAATTTGTACCTGACGTAACCTACATATTATGATTATGAATTTCTACCAGTCGCCAACCTACCAGACACCCGCGCAATCTGATTGAAATCAACGGTATTCGATAGTGTTGTGTATGCAAGAGTGATCGCTGAAAAGCTCTTTGGAAGCAGTTACTAATACAACCTAACGTAACCTACATAAGATATGAATTTGTACCCGTCACCAACCTACCAAACACCCGCGCAACCTGATTGAACGTTATTTGCTAGTGTTGTGTAGGTAGGAGTGATCGTTGAAAAGCTTTTTGGAATCTGTTACTAAAATAACTTAACGTAACCTACATTAATCTGAATTTTTACCCGTCGCCAACCTACCAGACACTTGCGCAATCTGATTGAAATCAAGGATATTCGCTAGTGTTGTGATTTTTTTATTTCTTTATTTGACAAGACTTACCTACGTAATACATAATAATTAGAAAATACATCAATACTATTAATTATATCATAATTATATGCATTTAAATTTATAGATAAACACAACATTGTTTTAATAAAAGACGTTTTGTATTAATTGTGAAGGCAAGAGTGATTGCTGCTGAAGCGCTTGATAAAATCTGAACTTTACGGCTAGGGTATGTCAAGTTTGGCATATCCGGCAAAACCTACTCATAGCGAGCGATGAGACCAAATATACATCACTCTTTTTTATCACTGATTCATTTTCTCATTACTAGGATAACAGCAACGGTCCGAAAGGGACTTTTCCCAATAAAATATAAACTTTACGGCTAGGGTATGTCAAGTTTGGCATATCTAACAAAACCTACTCAAAGCGAACGACGAGACCAAATACATCACTCTTTTTTATCACTGATTCATTTTCTCATTACTAGGATAACGGCATAACGGTCCGAAAGGGACTTTTCCCAATACGTCGACACATGAAAGAAACTCGGGTCCCAACGATAACAGATCACATTATGTTATTTAGTTATATTAATTGACTATCGGAGTCAAAGACTGTGAACTCATCGGCTGCGCAAAACCAAAACACAGTAAGATGCATTTCGAAAATTTTACAGGACGAGCAGAAATGTGTTTTTGCCCTGCCATCATCATCATCATCATCATTTCAGCCGTACGACGCCCACTGCTGGGCATAGGCCTCCCCCAAGGATCTCCACAACGATCGGTCCTGCGCTGCCCGCATCCAGCGGCTTCCCGCGACCTTGACCAGATAGTCGGTCTTCCTTGTCGGGGGCCTGCCCACGGAACGTCGTCCGGTTCGCGGTCGCCATTCGAGAACCTTTCCGCCCCAACGGCCATCGGTTCTCCGCGCTATGTGTCCCGGCCACTGCCACTTCAACTGAGCAATCCTTCGATACTTAATATACATACTTCGATGCCCTGCCATACTTAAGCATAATTAAGTGTGTCACAGAAAAAAACAAAATCTTGTAAGTCCCCGGAGCACTGATGTCTCATAATGTATTTGATTTTGTTTCTGAGACGTACTGTGTTTGATGTGGTCTATTTTGTCTCTTACTAGGTTTAAACTTCTTTAAATAATTCAGGCTCTAGACAACGTAGCGCTACGAGGATCAGACCATTTTTTACTAGGCAAATCAGGACACTAAATAAAAAATATATATTGAAGTTGGGCCTTACTGTGTTTTGCTTTTGGGCAGCAGTCATATTGAGGAGATGGGGACGCTTTTGTACGGATAAAATTGAGATGTTTAGGGAAAAGTCGGACGAAACCTGAAATACTTTTTGGTGTGTAAAGAAGTTGCATTTCTTTGATAGGTTGTTCACAAGAGTAAAGTATCTATTGACTTCAATGGAGGTTACTCGATTATTACCTACCCAGGTAATACTTAGACGTATAGGCCAGATTTAGGGTACAGCCAATACCGACTTAAGAATATATTTTTCGGCTTAAAACAGTACCTACCTACCAACACGTTTAAAGCACTAGCCACACTGCTAGCTAGGCTACACAGGGTAGCACTTAGCCTGATGTTAAGTGGTGATAAGGCTGAAGGTGGAAATGCACTACTCCCGGACTAATAGCAAGTCCTACCACCAAAAAGCTTACATCTTGGTACTATGGGATTTTATTTTATGTTATGTTATTTTATTTTATCCCGAGATACTTATATGAAGGTATATTAGTAAGTAATCTAAACAAGGCTTTGATTGTCACTGTATGTTATGCGAGACACATAGCCCGGAGAACCGAGATGGCCGTTGGGGACGATTAGATTCTCGAATGGCGACCGCGTACCGGACGACACAAGGTGGACCGACGATCTAGTCAAGGTCGCGGAAAGCCGCTGGATGCGGACCAAGCAGGACCGATCGTTGTAAAAATCCTTGGGGGAGGCCTATGGTCAGCAGTGGGCGTCCTCCCTTTAGCTTAAGATTATAAAAAAAGATTAAGTGATCATAACCAGCTGCATTACACTACTCTACTAACAAAAAATGCAGCAAAGAATCGTAAATTTCTATTCAAGGTGCTAAGGAACTAAAAAAATTCAAAGTTTTAAACAATATTATCTTTCTAAGAATCGGGCAGTGGAATGATATACCACAGACCCACCTAACAAGCCTCAATAAACAATATGAGAGTACTAATAAAGAGGATTTGTGATGCACTAAAAGTGCATAATAATACGTGGAACCTCTAACTATGCTTATTACCATTGCAAATGTGCTGTTATTCGTTCCAGAAGAAAAAGCTCGTTATTGTTATACTTACTTAATATTTTTATACTTTTTTACACGTAAGTACTTTAAGCCGTTGGTCCTTGCTACATTTGCAGTCGAGGATTCAAGACCGAAGAAACAATTGAAGAACATCGCATAGCGGTGGGACCCCCGTTATGTTTAGAAAATCTTTAAAGGTACCTATATAAAACTCTTGCGTTAGGCCGTATACAGAAAGAAAGCTGGAAGCTTATCGGCGCTTATAGGCGCCAATCCGCGCCGGAAACCGGCGAGGCAGTCTCTATGAACAAGCGCCGATAAGCGCCGATAAGCGCCGATAGGCGTCGATAAGCGCCGATAAGCGCCGACAGGCGCCGAACGTCGCAGACAAGTTCCGAGTTCCGACACGCGCTGGTCAGCGCTGGCCTGGCCCTTTTGTAATAATGATTATACTATGGACTACGAATAAACTATTGTTATAAAAAAAGATGTGTATTATTTGCAATAATTTCAAAATATGAAGCAAAAATTTTTTCACACTTGCTCATAAAGTGAGCCAAAGTCATTCTTGTATAAATGTATAAAATCTTTGATCATCAAATTTCATTTTTTATTTACAAATAAATGATGGTATTCTCCAAAACGTTTCCTTTCTCTATTTATAGGATGTATACCTAGTTTTTTCATTTTTAAATACACATTTTCTAAGAAAATCAAATCATCATCCGATGAGTCCGACATTTTGTATGCTACTCCCGTATAGAATAGTACTCTTTGTGCTACTCAGAAAATCGGCTTCAATCGGCTTGCTTTATGTAGCTGTTACCTGAATTGACAGGCGCTTATAAGCGCCGGTCAATCGGCATCGGCTTTCGACTTTCTTTCTGTATACAGCCTTACTGACTGACTGACAGACAACGCACAGCCACTAACTACTGGGCGCAAGAAGGCCAAGAAGCTGAAATTTGGCATGTACGAGTATGTTATTTTAATTTTTAGTTTTTTGCATTCACAATTCAATTTTTATAATAGAAAAATGGAAAATGAAGTATTTAGAAAAAAAAATAAAATAACTTGCAATAGTAATTTCATCTTTAGCGATTGTCAAATATCTGGAAAGGTATTTCTTTCGCGTGTGGGGGTAGTAATATCCTCACATTGATGAAATTAACGCTGGCTATACAGCGTGTAAGAAGTATTTGATAAATTCGACGCTTCTCGTAACGACTCCGTAGCTCAGTGGTTAGAGCAGTCGCCCGGATAGCGAAAGGTCGTGGGTTCGAGTCCCATCGGAGCTGGTTATGAGACGGGTCGATTTTTTCTAAATACTTTATTTTCCATTTTTCTATGATAAAAATTGCATTGTGAATGCAAAAAAGTAAAAATTTAAATAACATGTACGAGTATGTTCCTTGGAGAGTGTAGGGGAGCACTAAGAGAGGATTTTTGGAAATTCCCCCTCTAAGGGGGTAAAAAGGGGTCCAAGCAGACAAAGTCTCAAGCAGAGCGCTAGTTTTTTTTATAAAATACCACATAAAGAAAAAATAAAGATACAATGCAGGTGGCAATGTTTTATACTTTAATAAAATGCTGTCATAAAATTGTTATTATATATTAATTCCTAGCAACAGATGCGAAATTATAAAATAAAGTTCTTTACGTATTTTAGTGTCAGGTGTTTAGCATAAGACTGCAATCGGGTAGTTTACATACAAATCTTGTATTTTAAGTTAACATAAATTTTTACATAAGCTTAAAAATATAGTGTGTGTACCTACTATAATAATTCTGTAATAAAGAAATGTGATGTTCACCATTACCCATATACTAATGGCGATCTACGACATCTATTTTTTGTTTGTAAAAAAAGCACTACAATTTGAACTACAATTGAAACACGATTGAGACACGATTATGACTTAACGTTAGCAGAATTGGCCCCCAGTAATTAAGAAAAGCTTGAGATTTGGCTACGGTTATATTTTTATTATAATACTAGCTTTCCGCCCGCGGCTTCGCCCGCGTGGAATACACGACGTTATCCCGCGGGAATGTGATAATTTTCTGGAATAAAAAATAGCCTATCTTCCTCTCCAGGCTACAAAGTATCTGTGTCCCAAATTTCAGCCAAATCCGTTTAGCCGTTCTGTCGTGAAAGAGTAACAAACATACAAACATCTAAACTTTCACATTTATAATATTAGTAGGAAGAAGTAAGACAGTATGAAGTAGGATTCGTACAGCTCTGGGGTGCGATTCTCTAACGAAGTTTCACCGTCACTTCGTCGTTCAGCTTCGATTCTTTATGTCAAATTCATAACAAACAAGTGAAAGTCAAGCGAAAAAGAACGTCGAGTTTGTTGATTGAGTTTTAGAGAATCGCACAACTGGGTGCCTACTATCAACTCTTATTGCGGTTTTGTTTAGGACCTAAACTGATCTGCTTCGCTTATTCGTACCACGACAGCTTAATATCAATGACAGCGATTCAGTGATCATTCAATGACATTTCACAGCCGCTGAGCTGTCATCAACTCTTATTTGACGTATAACTTGGCCAAGTTAACATGACACCTGCAGGTTATATCCGTCCCTTTCACTCTCCGGGCATGACAGAATCGAGTGAAAGAGAAGGGTAGAAGAAATAAGGACACAAATCGTTCGGTCATTCACATTTAGCAATTCATTTGCGATCCAGTTTTTAGAAGGTCATGGTACGAAAGAAAGCAATTCATTTTAGGAACCTATTCTGCATCGCGCTATTTTTGAATCGCTGTCTTAAAGTTGATGGTATGCACCCTGGACGTCGTCGTTCGGCTGACATGATGATGATGATAATGATTAGTACAAAAAAAAATATTGGATTGTACAATGTTTTATTGATAAGAACATTATAATTATTGTATCGAATCGTTTCATATTAATATTTTTACAGATTTTTGCTGCAAGATTAATAGTTTATCCTGTTTTCGTAGGTGTTATGAGTACACTAAAATGCGACATAGCTCATGAAGCTATATACAGTCAAATTTTTCAAATTACCCATTGTCCTTTACACAGTTCCTCTTGTTTTCTTTCCCAAACTAATCACTATTACAAGTATTAGCTCCCGACATTTATCGTTTTCCCATTTCTTAGCAGCCGTACTTTTATCCGAACCCCGTACACATTCCATGCATTCACCTCTCCTCCCCTATAGATTTCGCGACGTAAACAACGCACCTATCGTAAAAGCTTCAATTTACGTATTTCATTAGGAGGCGACTTATTGTTGGGCCGAAAATTTTTGGGCCTCCTCTCAATATTTCATTTTTAATTGCCCAATATTTCAAGGGCCACAATGCGTTTCAGGACAGGGGACGGGACAATAAGATCCAGACAATTAAAGATTTAGATGAGTTTGTCGCTGCTAATAAGGGCTTTGTGATGTGCTTTTGGACTTTTCGTTTACTGTTTTAGACGTATTGATGGTGGAGCTATTCCACAATTGTCAGTTACCCATTTGCCATGTTGTTCCCGCCTGCATTAATTTTGTCCTCAGCTCTCACTTTTACAGAAATATTTTACAGGGGTTATGTCATGATCAATTACACGTGTCCAATTTCGAATTGATAGGTACTTATTATTGGGAAAATGTGATAGTAAAAATACACGAGCCCTGCAAGTAGCATTCAGGCGGAATAAGAATCCGCGCCTCCGGGAATCCGGCCCGATGCTCTGACCAACTTAGCTATACCGAAAGGCTTACACGACTTGTCGAATTTTGATAGGCCAGCGTTGCTTCATCAATGTGAGGAAACCCTCGCATCCGAAAGAAATATTTTTACAAATATTTACTTACAGAATTGCATTGTGTATGCATAAAATAGTTTAAAATCTCAAGGTACTTATTATTTCAATCGGCACTAATGGCTTAACAAGCATTCCGAAGCACACAGGAGCTGGAAATAGTGAAGTTTGTTCACCCATCCCGTAACCAGCCAACGACCATTATGATGGCTAATGGTAAGTATAAGTACTTAAAGTTCTATATTGGCCAAAAAGATCGGCAAATAATAATATGAGTAGACCCACATCACAGGTAAAACGAATTAAAGATCTTCTATTCGCAGGTTGTAATTATCTACATCACTGAATATAAAGCATAAAGTTAACAAACGTGTGTGCCCTAATTTCTAGAGTATATTTTCAGGACATAAACGTCCTTTCATTGACTCCTTTAAGCCTCCTCAATCTAAACTCCTTTCAGTGTAGTACACTTTATAGTGTGCACGTTGAATACAAATAATCTGGTCAACTCTAACAAAAAGCTGAGGGCTTCGACCTCATATATCACAGAGATGGCATAGGGTAAAGTAAACTGTGGCGGACACTTCAATTTAGTACGCTTTCTTGAGAGCATGAGCTATGATGTTTTGTAAGTAGAACGGTTTTCTATCTGTACTAATATTATAAGGAGGAAAGATTGGATTGTGTGTTTGTTTCTTTGTTTGCATCGAATAGGCTCCGAAACTACTGGACCGATTTAGAAAATTCTTTGACCTTTAGAAAGCTACATTCTTCCCGAGTAACAAAGGCTATATTTTATCCCGATATTCCCGGGTGCCACGCGGAAACCGCGAGGATCCGCTAGTAATACATACATTTAAGAATAAGTTACATTCGAGATTATAATTTAATATTCTGGCATACTATTTATTGTAAGGAAAATATAAAAGGATAGGATAGTTTCGCCCGTGAAGCAACTTGTCTAACTAAAAAACTCAAGGAAATTACATTTTTACAGATACAGTTCTACAAAGTTACAAAGTGTATGTTATTATGTAAAACGTTAATCTGCAATCACTTAGTAACGTAAACGATAATTTGCCTCTTTGTCTATTAAGCTCAATTATTGGATTTGTAAAAAATCATGTCTTATTGTTTATATTTCTGTAAACTTGGAAAAAGTCTTTTTCAGTAGATAAACTTCGGTCTTGGATGTCTGTCTCTGTTTGACAGTAATAACTTTTTATCTTTAGTTACAAATAGAAAAAGGAAAAATTTGGTTCGTTTGTTGTTTGTTTGTATGTTTGTAATGATAAACTTAAAAATATAACCCTCCTTCTGTCGCAGTCGGGTAAAAACTACTAGACCGATTTTCAAACTTCTTTCACCATTAGAAAGCTGCATTCTTCCAGGGTGACATAGGGTATATTTTATCCAGATATTCCCACGGGAACGTTTACCATGCAGATAAAACCGCGCGGAACCCTTAATAATTTAAATAATACCTCACCAACACTAACCTCGATGTCCATTTACTGCGCGTTTTACCCTACAAACACATTCGACCTATTTTCGTGCACATGTCTCCTGTTACGGTGTGAAAGAAAAAAGCTCCATAATAGCTGTTAGTAATATATAGTCGGATGTTAATTTGTTTGTCCGTACATGCTCCAGTTTCGGTGGCGATGTATGCGAAATATACTTATAGGTAGATATGGTGATTACTGATCATGTTTAATGAAAAAGTGGGAGCGTTTCCTGTTACGAGAAGATGATAGTGTGATATGATACGATTTTATTGTGATAGGTATGAAGAAAAATTAATTCTTAACTGAATATTAGTGATAATAATTAAGAATAGATATAATATGATGATATGAAGTTATAGTGATACATAGGAATAGCATAGGTATAATAACCGCGTATTGCACAGTGAAAATTTTATAAAATCTTTGTGCTTTGTGTGCCGACATTATTATTAAAATTCAATAATTGTCTAAATAAAACTTTAGTTTCAAGTAAATGCCTTAAAAGCAAAATAGGTTAAGTATTTGTTATCCTAGGACTCTGGGACGACTGAAACTGAAATTAACTCTTTTAAATATATAAATGTGTTATACCTAAAATAAAGACAAACAACAGCCTACTAGGCTACTTTTAAGGCGCTACTCGGAAAAAGTATGGACTTTTTTATTTAAAACTGTAGGACGGTTAAACAGTTGTTACAAAATCTGGTAATAAGATATATATTTCTTCATACCTTTATCTAGATTCACATAGTTTCAAAACCACGATTTTATGATTTTGCCTCGACACTTTTTCTTTTCGAAAAGACCTCTAAAAATACGAAAATTCAAGATTATTCTGAAATGGAGTTACTTACAATATTGGAAATTGGTTAAGTTAGTGGACACCAATAATATTTAGGATCGTATAGAAGCATTTTTTTAAAATCGCTGTAGTTTTTTAATACGAATTAATTTTCTGTTTTTTTGCCTAATCTGCAAAAACGGTCTCGCTCCCGCGCGCGTCGTTTCTCATTGTTATCTCGCTTCAGCATAATTTTTCGGTGTCGGCCAAACTCACCGAAAAAAAAACTCACCGAAAACCAAACTCACCGAAAAGTTTTCTCACCGAAAAAAACTCACCGAAAAAAACTCACCGAAAAAATCTCACCGAAAACCAAACTCACCGAAAACTTTTCTCACCGAAAAAATCTCACCGAAAAAAACTCTACGAAAACCAAACTCACCGAAAACTTTTCTCACCGAAAAAAAACTCACCGAAAAATACTCACCGAAAAAAGCTCACCGAAAACTTCTTGATTTACGACAATTTGAATCATCTAAATCGACGTATCGGGTCGGGTAGATTTCTGCTCATATTAATGTAAAAGTCACCGGAAAATAACAATAAGAACCGCAAGTTTATAAATTTTACGGAAGTCCTGTAGAACACGTGATAGGTTAGAAATTTAATTAATTTCGTGGTAATTTTTTTTAGGAAATTTATAAATTTATGGTTTTTATTAATTTTCCGGTGACATAAATAAATAAATAAAAAATATGCTCTAACCACTGAGCTACGGGGTCATTCGATGGGACTCGAACCCACGACCTTTCACTGTCCAGGCGAATGCTCTAACCACTGAGCTGCGGAGTCGTTCGATGTGACTCGAACCGACGACCTTTTATTGTACGGGCGAATGCTCCAACCACTGAGCTACGGAGTCGTTATTTTCATTTTCAATACTTTTTTTATATTACCTAAATCCAAATTTTTGATTATTTATTTATTTATTTACATTAATATGAGCAGAAATCTACCCGATACGTCGATTTAGATGATTCAGATTGTCGTAAATCAAGAAGTTTTCGGTGAGTTTGGTTTTCGGTGAGCTTTTTTCGGTGAGTTTTTTTCGGTGAGTTTTATTTCGGTGAGTTATTTTCGGTGAGAAAAGTTTTCGGTGAGTTTGGTTTTCGGTGAGTATTTTTCGGTGAGATTTTTTCGGTGAGAAAAGTTTTCGGTGAGTTTGGTTTTCGGTGAGATTTTTTCGGTGAGTTTTTTTCGGTGAGTTTTTTTTCGGTGAGTTTTTATTCGGTGAATTTGACTGGAACCTAATTTTTCCGAGTATCGCCTTAATAAACCACTAGCTTTCCGCCCGCGGCTTCGCCCGCGTGGACTACACCAAGTAACCGCGGGAATGTGTTCGAGACTTTTCCGAGATAAAAAGTAGCCTCCATGCTACTATTTATTGTGTTCCAAATTTCAGCCAAATCCGTTCAGCCGTTTTGGCGTGATTAAGAAACAAACATCCAAACATCTAAACTCTCACATCCTACTTAATATTATAAATGTGAAAGTTTAGATGTTTGTTTGTCCGCCTTTGAACGTGAAAGACGGACAAACAAACAAACACACTTTAAAAATTTCATCATATTATAAGTACGGATAATTGTATTTTTCTATAAACATAAGTGCATATATATGGACTTGGTTAGACATGGCTGTCATAACAATAAATTACAAGACGTTTATTGTACATAATTCACAGTTTCTAAATTATTCACACTCGCAAAATTTAATTTAAGCCCTTGACTTAATATTAACATTGGAAAACTCTTGAAAAGCAAATGAACCAAAATTAACATAAAACGCATAATAAAATGCAAATTTGTTTAGGCTTTATTGCTTTTCTGGACGTGAAATTAAGTGAGCGCGATTTTTAATCCATTATTAGTAAAAATCTCGCGTGCTTACTATATTTATGTACATTGTGACGTCATTTTCTTTAATGGGAGTATGTTTTTTAATGTCTAGGAAGATAAGATTTTAAACTTACATGGTCATTATCACTATAACTATTATGAAAAACGGGATTTTTACCATGTTTATTTTGTTTTTCGAGTTCCCGATATTTCACCAGAAAGACCTGATCCACCTGATCCACTCCGGGCCGAACCACTGGATGGAGTTTTATAACCCTCAGATTATTTCGACGGAACGCCACTATGTACCAAGACTGGTCAGAGAAGCGATTGAAATAAAAAAGCATAAGAATAATTTCAATCGCGAGGATGGGTTTAAATTGTCAAATGTCTGGAATCCAGTGATTCGTTTGTGTAAAAACAACAAAAATCAAAAAAGTGTTCCGCGGAGTGATACTGTGAGTATTGTGTGTCGCGAACAAGTTCGAGTTGAGTGCGAGAACGAAAACAGTGGTACGGGTATCGAGCGCAATAAACGGACAAGAAAGAGGGTAGACAGATTCGTCTGCTCCTAATACCATCCACCCGCATTAACTTTATTCAGTTACTCCGTGATCATGGCGTGTGCAACTGCGCCGAAATATCGGGAACTCGAAAAACAAAATAAACATGGTAAAAATCCCGTTTTTCATAATAGTTATAGTCTAGGAAGATTCTTCACGATGCCACGGAATAGTTTGTTTTTAATATTAATGGCTTCGAAGATGAGACAATTCATCTTTTTACATAAATAGATTGTTAGTTACCTACTTTTTTCATTTAGGTTTTTAACTGAAGCTTTATAATTAAGGGAATTTGATTGAATCAGGCGTCACTTGGCGGAAGTCCCTAACCATTGTGAAAAACTAAATATATGTAGCTTACTTCCGCAAAAAACACAAAATGCAAGATGTACACCACTAAAACACCAGTGCACAATACCTGCATCTAGCAAGACAGATCAGACAGACTAATCGGTGACGGTGCAAGGTGTATTGCTGGTCGTGGTGTGCATGTGCAATTTTGTGCGGGTGGGCGGGCGGTGCATCTTACATTTTGTGTTTTTTGCGAAAGTAAGCTACATATAATTTCGTTTTTCACAATCTTTATAATTAAAAAACTTATAAATAGAGCAAAACTAAATGATAAATCTGATATTGCTTTTGGATTTTGTTCAAAGTTAACATGGTAACTCCTGACAACATAAGTCTATGTCAGCTTTACATATCTAAAACATTTAACCAAGTTTTTAAGGATACAAACACCAATCTTAAAAACAAATGAAGCAATTCCAATTATTTTAAGCATGTATGGCAAACTATATCCCCTATAAGAACTTGAAAAAGGAAATTATACAAGGAACTCCATTCTCTCGCAACCCAAAAAAATACTTGAATATCATTACGAAAACTTTTTTAATGCGACCGCTATACAAAAGGCCGAATCCACACAAAGCGATAATATACCAAGATTGGGCATGCGATAGCAAGCGATGACGTGCAGCTAGCGAGACCAGCACGAATTTAACGCTATTTATCAAAGACTCTTAAGAATAAGTGTGGTCAGCAAAAAAAATTAGGTATGCAATCTTTTAATCTTACTTTTGATTTAAAACCTTTTTCTAGTGTGATGCAAATTAATTTGTTTGTTGGTTCCGATGATTTATTTGGCGATTAGATGAAATATTATGTGGCTGTTTACGGGCAGGGTGCGTTTTAATAGCTTTTTTTAAATTTATTTGTATAATTAACTAAATTACGTATTTACGTCGCTGTTACAGTTTGTTTGGGAATACGAAAAAAATATTTCAGTTATTATTATCCTTACTACACTTATAGATAAAGGTTTCACAGGTTTATTAAAGAATAAAGTTGGATATAAATATTATTAACATCCGTCATAAGCAGCTGTCAAAGTGCTGCCTGTCAAATTTCTATTGAATTTTAGTTACATAAACTACCGAAAGAGGCAATTTTCTGGTTTTCATACAATATAATATCATGCTTTATCGAAAACTATAGCTTTTCATACTAAGAGTATATAGATCAGAACCAACGCATACCTACATATTTAAGAGACACAAAACACAGAAAATAATAATATATTTATCACACAAAATCTAGCCACATAATGCGTAAAATATTTTTTCACAGTACTTATCTGCTGACTGTACCATAATTTTCGGCCAGTATACTTACTCATACCAGTTATGTCGTTCACCTTACCGCGTCTGGGTGTAAATGGCACATCATTTATTACAATGCATTGTAAAACTGCGCTTCTTTTCCATACACCATTACTACTAATTGTTGTATGACGTGAGGTCTGTTCGTGATAACTTAATTATATGCACACATCCTTGACCGCGTGCTATTTCAAACGGTTATTTTTTGCTAATGTGCTTTTTATTAATAACGTTACGTTAGCCAGAGGTGAAATGTTTCTTTCGATCCAATTATATTGCACACAGGGTATAATTAAAACAGTCAATTTAATTACGTGTAAATAAGCGTAGTTTATACGGTGAGTTTTTTATAAGAGATCGACAAATTAAAACATTTGGCCTACGACTGAGTGTGAGGTTAAGCAAACTAAGTAGGTACCGTCATTGGATTCTGATGATGTGATGATCATTATATGATTTTATTATGATGAAAATTTAAGCAAATGCCATTACGCGAACTTTTTATTAACACACTAGTGGTGCCCGCAGTTTTGCCCGCACGGTATCCGTTCGCTAGAGAATATCGGGATAAGATTTAGTCTCTCTTAAGAAGGAAGAAGCTTCCTAATGGTGAATTAATATTAAAATCGATCAAGTAGTTTTTTAGTTTATTAATTACAAACAAACAAAAAAATCAGAACTCTCCTCTTTATAATATACTAGCGGATCCTAGCGGTTTTACCTGCGTGGCACCCGTTCCCGTAGGAATATCGGGATAAAATATAGCCTTTGTTACTCGGGAAGAATTAAGCTTTCTAATGGTCAAAGAATTTTCGAAATCGGTCCAGTAGTTTCGGAGCCTATTTGATGCAAACAAACAATTTTAATTTAATTAAGATTAATTTTGGAAGCATATAGGCACTTTGTTATTTTGCAATGAACGATTCATACACGCGTGAAGTTAAGTTATTGTTAGTTACAAAACTTTTCCGTTACTGATGACTGACTGACAGACAAGGCACATAGTTCAGTCACGTATATAAGAAAAATAAAGGGGTCAAACTCGGAATAAGAGATATTATTAACTCTCTTTCCGAGGTTGACCCTTAATTTGACTGGACTAACAGCCGAAACTACAGGGCGCAAGAAGCTGAAATTTGGAATGCGTGATATTAGGAAAATGTAGGGTAGCAGAAAGAGAGGATTTTTGGAAATACGTCTCCTAAGGTGGTAAAAGAGGGGTTCGGTATTTTTTAGCTATCCTATTAAACTATTCGATTAAAATCTCTTGTTTAGTTGAAAATTGTTTACTGTTATAATGTGATATGTAAGAGCAAATGTAACTAATTAAATTAAGTATTCTCTATTGTAATGGAAAATGACCTTACTAATGTGTGAAGGTCATTTGTCAATTTGACGACTCTGTATGAAATAAAACAGGGAGAAAAAGATTGCCTTTGACGAGTTTCTTGCCGGTTCTTCTCGCAAGGTCTCCCGCCGTAGGATTTGCGAACCGATGGCATCTTTGACGTTCATAAGTGTTGTTACCTCAACCTAAATTGAATAAAAAATATTGTTTTTTTTTTAATTTTGAATGAATCTTTTTATTTCTTAAACTTAAAAACTTAGTACATAGGCTTCGCAAATGATGTACGCGTATAGGATAGAAATAAAGCTGACTTGAACGAAGTCGTGGGCGTCCACTAGTACATAATATTTACTTCGAACTTTTGATCAAGTTTTCTCGATATGTGCCCGCATATACAGGATATTTTTTTTATCAGCGCACAAATTTTTAAGATCGGCTCAGAATCGGTAAGTGAACAACTTTCTCCTAGAAACATGGGTCGAAATCAAAAATTTTTAGACTTCCCATACTAAATCGATCACGTGATCAGTCCGATTTGTATGAAGAGTCAAAAAATTTATGTCATATTTCGACCTATGTTTCTAGGAGAAAGTTGTTCACTTACCGATTCTGAGTCGATCGTAAAATTTTGTGCACTGATAAAAAAAATATCCTGTATAACTGTGTCGAGCAGGCTAGCGTGCACAGCGGACGTATTTTAAAGTCAAGCGCGTATCATTCCGTCAAGTTTACTGGGACAGCTTGTACAAATTGGGGGATTTATTTATTTTATTTTATTAATATTACGGAAAACTTACAGTTAATTATCAGTGTAAATGTAACTATATTACTGAGGGCCATTTAAAAGTTTCCACAGAAATTAATTTATTATTTAAAGACGGAAATTAATGTTTCAAAAACGGTTAAAAAAATAAAGATTAGGTATTGAAAAATTTGTTTGCTAGTAAACGTTTTAAATTAATAACTTCCGTGTCGAATAAGTCGACGTCGTCGTTATTTTTCGTTATTTCATTGATACACCTTGGGATTTGGTAGTTGGTTGTTTGATATAGAAACAAAACATAGCAGGAATATTTGTTGATTATTACTTTTTAGCTCCCGAATTCAAAAAGAGGGGTGTTATAAGTTTGACGTGCCTGTGTAACTCTCTGTGGAATCGTAACTCGTGACCTGAACCAATGGACCGATTTTAATGCGGTTCGTTTTGTTTGATAGCTGACGTTATCGAGATGGTTCTTAACTACAATATCTCACCAAAATCATCCTATAAAAAACTGACCAACTCTCGCTGGAGCTGCTTATTTCTTTACAAAAAGCGTTGAAATCTCTCAGTAAAGTCAAGCCAACTCTAATGTTCCTTTCTGCGATTTCTTTATTGATATAGTTACGTTTTAATTTTATGTGACTTTGGACTTTGAACATTTTACATGTTGTTTAGTTTGGTGGGCACAAGTCATTTCAGCCGTACGACGCCCACTGCTGGGCATAGGCCTCCCCCAAGTATCTCCACAATGATCGGTCCTGCGCTGCCCGCATCCAGCGGCTTCCAGCGACCTTGACCAGATCCACCTTGTAGGGGGCCTGCCCACGGAACGTCGTCCGGTTCGCGGTCGCCATTCGAGAACCTTTCCGCCCCAACGGCCATCGGTTCTCCGCGCTATGTGTCCCGCCCACTGCCACTTCAACTGAGCAATCCTTCGAGCGATGTCGGTCGTTTTAGTTCTCCTGTGGATCTCATCATATCTGATTCGATCGAGCAGGGAAATACCAAGCATCGCTCTCTCCATTGCTCGCTGGGTGACCTTGAGCCTTCTTATGAGACCCATAGTAAAAGATCACGTCTCGCTTCCATAAGTCATAACTGGCAACACACACTGGTCAAAGACCTTAGTCCTGAGACATTGAGGAATTTTGGACGCAAATATATGCCGGAGCTTCCCAAACGCTGCCCATCCGAGCTGGATTCGACGAGAGACCTCTATCTCGAAGTAGGACTTACCTAATTGGATTGTCTGTCCTAGGTAGACATAGTGGTACTTATATATAAACCACGTAAATAAACTATGAAATTAAAATTTAATATATACTTCTATACTATATATTATTACTATTATAAAGAGGAAAGATTTGTATTTTTGTATGTAACGAATAAACTGAAAAAGTACTGGACCGATTTCGAAAATTCTTTTACCGTTAGAAAGCTACAGTCTTCCCGAGTGACATAGGCTATATTTTATCCCGATATTCCCACGGGAACGGGTACCACGCGGGTAAAACCGCGAGGATCCGCTAGTAGAAAATAAAATAAATAACATGGTGTTTGTTAATATGTAAAACAACATTTATTTTAGTATTACAATCAGAACACGATGAAAAAATAAGTAATATATAGCCACCCGGCCTCGCTCGCTGAAGGAAACAGTTTTCGGTACATTAGAGTTTAGTGAGCACTTCTAAATTACCATGATGATTAGATAATGATGGAGATTTATTGCCTAACTAGTCGACCAACTAGTGGGTAAACTAGTCGCTTGAAGTATATGCTTGATTTAGCTAAAACCAAGCCACTTTTTTGTTAATTTGATTTCAAGATTTAAAAATAATATTAATTAAGTTAATAATTATTGTTGACCGATCGTTGCGTTGTGGAGATCCTTGAGGGAAGCCCATCCGTGGGCGTCGTATGGCTGAAATGATGATGACGATGAAGTTTATAATCATCATCATCATCATCATGTCATATCTTCTATACATCTATACAAATAAATAAAATTAGAGTGTCTGTTTGTAACATTAAATAACCGCTTTTTACTACGTGCATATGATTAAATATACGCTACATATACCAAAATGACATGTTTTACAATTTTTGTCTGTATGTCTGTTTGTTCCGGTTAATCTCTGAAACGGCTGGACCGATTTTGACGGACCGATTAATACGACAATTAAAAGTAGTTTAAAATTGAATTCCAAGATTTTCTTACATTGTCACTTAGTTACACCTCACTTTTTCGTAGGTATGCCACCTCCATAGGATTTAGTACTCAGAGGAGTAAACCGGTTCACAGCAATGTTGCCGTTCCGTATCATAGCATGGCTTGTAGAAGACGATAGAGACGGCTGTGGTACCACTCGTAGCGTTCGACTGGTTTTCGATCGAACTTTTTCGATTGTGAAATTCTGACAATATACAAACTGTGTTGTATTTGAATTTCGAGCTTATAAAAGTGAACTTTTCTCGATTGCCTGAGAATCGGCCCCCTGCGCTGCCCGCATCCATACCTACTTAAATTCAGGAAAAAAAGTCTTGGAATGAAGTAGCAGCAGCTGTTCGGTGTACGTGGAAAATGTTCCAGATTTAAGAGTTATCATCCCCTTTTCTTCTTTTTTTTCTAGTCTACATATAAATAATTAAGGAATGTTATGCTGATAATAATAAAGTCCATATCATTTGTATTATTTAAAACCTTGATTTACAGAAATTGCTCAGTTGATGGCATAAGGCGGGACAATATAGCGCGGTAGAACCGATGGCCGTTGTAGCGGAAAGGTTCTCGAATGGAGACCGCGCACCGGATGACAATTTTTCTTTATCTCCAACAGGGTAGCACTTAGCCTTCATCACACCTGATGTTAAGTGATGGTAAGGCTGGAGGTGGAAGCGCATCCCAGAATCCTCAATCACTGAGGATCTGGCTATCATATCTCTAACTGCCGGAACACAATAATACTGAAAACATCATTTTTATGGCGACAGACTTAGATAAGACGGTGGTAGTTAGCCAGGCGGACTAAGAACAAGTCGTACCACCAACCAAACCGAATACAATATGTACCTTCACTGGGAATCGAACCCGGGACCTCTTGGTGTGAAATCGGTGGTATGAACCACTAGACCACAGAGGCGGTTAAACTAATGTAAAATCGTAATTGTATTTTTGTATTGAAAACTATGCGAGACGGTATTAAATGTTTTGATTACCATATTTGTCGGCGTTTACGCCCAAATATCAATGTAGGTACTCTTCGAAGCGAATGCCATGTATTTCATTTAATTGTCTACATTTGCCTGAATAAAATAACTATCTAAAATACCATATAAAAGTCAAATGTTAATTAATTCCTTTGATCAGCCCCGATCAAGTATAATTCAATGCATTCGACGTGATAGGTGAAGTTGTCAAGGGTAATTTGCGGGTAAAAACATTATTTTGTACCTTTAAAAAGACTTAAATTATAGTACAGTGAACAACAGATCACGTTTGACATATTATCCTTAACCGTGCGTTTATCGCATATGTAGTAAAAGCGGTTTTACAACTTATATTTTAAAAGCTCAATGGTGTTTTCAATTCTACACATGGTAAGTAATACATCTTCGTTACAGTAATTTACAGTGCTATTTTATCAATTTATTGGTGGACTTTTACTAAAGTTATTGAGGCATTTAAGTTAAATAGTGTATCGGCGACATTTCTAATTAACCTACTTCTTATTTTTTTTTTATTTATTTATAATATACAAGGATGTTACAACAAAACTTATAAACTATAACAGTGTTACAAAAATCAACTTAGATTTTACTGAACACTGGGTATTCACCATCTACAATACTAAAAATACATTTTTTTTTATAAGTACAAAAAAAAACAAAGAGGAACGATATTTTAAACAATTCCACATCGAAGTCAAATCATAATCGCTTTCCATACAATTATTTCGTTTGGAGGGTGACTGAATAAATTACGATCACTGCTCGGTGTCGGCACTACCTACTGCCTGCATCCCAATAAAATAAAATAAAAGGATAAAGATAGCAAGCAATAGCTGAGAACTTTAGACACTGCCGCCAGTTTTCGCTCCGGTGGACGGAGATGCAGCGTGAGTGTGTAATACACTGCGTGTTTTGCATGCAAACCAAGATTTTACAGCCAAAGTTAAGAAGCTGACTACCACAAACCAGAGCGGTGTCCGGTGCAGTGTGAGGAGGAAAAGGAAGGTTCAAAAAAGGAGGTTGTATTTCTTGAATATATAATATTAGTAGAATGGTCTAGACTAGCAGACCATAATCTATCTTTGTGCCAAATTTTATCCCAATCACAAGTTACAATTAATATCCGGCATAGTAAGATATTTTATTTTTATTATTATTTTATTTTTATTTATAACTAGCTATACGCCCGCCCGCGTGGAGTACACGACGTTATCCCGCGGGAATGTGATATTTTTCCGGGATAAAAAGTAGCCTATGTTCTTCTCCAGGCTACAAAGTATATAATATTATGTCCCAAATTTCAGCCAAATCCGTTTAGCCGTTTTGGCGTGATTGAGTAACAAACATATAAACATCCAAACATCTAAACATTCACATATATAATATTAGTAGGATAGGATAGGATTATTTATTTTGCGCTTAGCTCTCCTCCATTGAGCCGCCTTCAAAAAACCAAATCTCTGTTTCCTTGTCTCATTCAATAGGCAATATAAATGCAACAGTAACCGTTACACTCAAATTCTATAAGCCAATTTACACCTAAAGTGCTCGTCGTAAAGTACAATTTAGATGACATATGTCACTTAGATATTTGCGAAATGGAGGCGGCGTGATAGGTAATACAGTACGTACACGTGTTTTTAGTTTTATTTTACCTTTAGTTTGTTTTTGTGATTTAGATTAGGTACTGCAAAAACCTTTTAAGGTGCATGTAGTCGTGAAACGATCATTTTTGAGGCCCTAAAACTCATAAATTAGTCTACTGATGAATCCAGAATTAATATATATTAAATATTGATATATAGACTTCAATCTGAGCATTAAAAAAAACATAGTCTTTAAGATACTATTAAAAAAAACCATTGAAATGAAGCTGTTTTCAACTTGAAATACGCTACTGCTTCTAAACTACAAGTGATATTTTCACGTTTCTTTCAGGAAGAGATTACTAACTTGTTTAACTTAAAACTGAGCATTTTTCGTTTTAAAATAATACATAGTTTTGACGAAACGTGTGTTTAAGCTGTTTTGGTGCGGGTAGCGGGCGGGAAAATTAGGCCACTTTTCTATGCCCAAGGTCGTTGGCGATACCACGGGCCTTAAGGTGCCCTGGCGCAGTGGTTACCGCGCTCGGCCTGCGATCGTTGAAGTTAAGCAACTTTCGCAATGGTCGGTCACGGGATGGCTGACCAAAAATGTTTTATATCGAGTTCCTCCGTGCTTCGGAAGGAACCGTTGGTCCCAGCTACATTTGCAGTCGTTAATACCTACCAATTCGCATTGGGAAGGCGCCGTGGTGGGTCGTGGACCATTCGTGGCCCATTCTTCTTATCCATCCATAAGGAGGGCCAGTGCCCCAACAGTGAGGACATTAAATGGCTTATGATGATGATGATGAAAAACCTTAAATAAGTTAAATATATATTTAGCTATGTGTGTACCTACCTAACGTTTAGATGCAGAATCTAAACCATGGTTTTGTTATAAATCTACTGAAAAATACATATTATTATTAGTAAGTGCTTTGTTTAGTAGGTGTGGAGAATGGTCGCAACTAGGAAAGGAAGACTGATGGTGTGTCTTCCTTCCGGGCTAGGTGTTGTTAGCCCGGGGACAACTGTCCAACAGGTGTTAGTTGAAATTCGTATATATGCGAACTTGGTGGATGAACTTCGTAAGCGCGATGTAGGTTCTGCGTACTATTCGTTTTTTTTTTTTTTTTTGCGTCGAACGACCGATCGTTTCCTATTGAAACAATCGCTCATCCGGCAACCTTCCGGACTACGGGGGAAGGAGGCAGTGAATCCTCATGGATACCATTACAGCCGGCTGTAATGGTTATGTCGGACTCTTACCGACTAAACACTGCCTGAAAACAGCTGTTACCTGGACGGGTATTTCAGCATATCTGTGGCGACCACGTCCCTGGAGGGCCGTGGCGCAGGGCGTCACTCGCCTAGGCGAAGTGCACACTGGGGATGACCAGCATCCAAAGGAGGTGACTGGTCATATCTGAAATCAAAAAAACAAAAATACCGATGCCCAAAGCGGGCGGGTCGGCAATGAAATGAATTGAAATGTGGTAAAAATAAAACCGTATAAAACAAAGTAAAATGAAATGAATGAAGTTAGATCGACTGGCTCCCAGAAGGGGTAACCGCCGATTGAGAGGACTGGGGGTGACCTGAACGGTCCTGTGAAATTACTGGGGGTTGACCGGAAGGGTCCTGAGGAGTGAGGGCTACAGCGGCTTCCTGAGCCTCCAATAGGCGGATCAGGTCGGCCGTGAGCTTATCGGTTCGCCGGCGCCGTCAGTGGCTATGTGCGCGTCGTCTAGATGTCGCCACATCACTCCCCTCCTACACCGGAGGTCGATCCCATGGTAGCTCAGCAGTCAGTGCGTGAGAGTTTGCAAGTGCCAGAGAGTGCTGCAGGATGATGCCGCAGTCTGCGGTGAGTCGAGACTTCGTCTGCGGTGAGTCGAGACGGTGCGGGGTGGCTGCTGGTCGCTGCTCCTGTCCACGGTGAGTCGGGACGTCCACGGTGAGTCGGGATGGAGTGTGCGTTGTGACGGTGGGTCCGAGCTGCTAGCGCACAGAACTGCCACGCTGGAGTAAGGGCCCAGTGATGCTCCAGAGACGTGGGCTGCGAGGATGCCAGGTCGGGATGATGCCGTCGGGTGCTGCCGAAGGTCCAGGTGGCGGAATAAGTACTTACTTTATTTTGACACCGTGACGTTATATGGGCTTTATGCTTAAAAGTTTAAAGTCTGATAGGTAAGTAGGTAACCGCGCGAACCGGACGACGTTCCGTGGGCAGGCCCCCTACAAGGTGGACCGACGATCTGGTCAAGGTCGCGGGAAGCCGCTGGATGCGGGCAGCGCAGGACCGATCGTTGTGGAGATCCTTGGGGGAGGCCTATGCCCAGCAGTGGGCGTCGTACGGCTGAAATGATGAAGTAGGTAACCGAAACTTCTAAGGATTTTTAAAATAGGTATCTATAAGTACATAATTGAATTGAAATTGTTGAATTTCTTTTAACTACCTATTGATTATTATTTTCACTTTTTACAGGCAATAAAGAACGACTACAGTACCACAAAATGTTTGCGCTTACACTGAACTTTGCTTTCAAAAACATATTTCGATAAATAAACACGTTATAAAATACGAAGCGAATTCAATCAATGTGTTAAATAACTTTCTGCTTTTGACAAAGGTCGATTCGAGACGAATTGGTTTCTGCCGGAAATCGAATAGGCAACAATTTCCGCCGTGGATACACCATTAAGGGCACTGATGTCTCATTAATGGTGATCGAAGAAATAAAACAGAATATTATTATTATAGATATGTTTATGATATTTATGTTGTGACTGTGAAATTACGCTTTAAATATTATCATTAAAGAAATATAACAATCACATTTATTGCTCTTATAATAATGTTATTTATCATTAGTTCATTGGTAATACCTATAGGCTCTCTGTAACAGGCATTGTCATGCTTAGAAGAGGACCCCTGCTACTGATTGTTAAGTTTTATGTTTTAAAGGAAAATAAATATTTTAAATTTTTTATATTTGTTTTTTTTTATTGATAGGTATGAACATTTCACTTATGTTGGTATTGTATTAATGTAAGGGAAGCTAAACATTGCGTTTCAAAAATAATAAAGAATTAACAAGACTCATTCATAATAGAGTAGGCTTTATAAATGCAATCCTTTTTTTTCGTGTGTTACCTCAAACAAACCTTAGTCTGCAGGAGTATTTTAAACACAATCGTTAAAGTCAGGTCTTACCAACTTAAAATATGGTAGAAAAGAAACTATTTTTTGCTTCGTCTGTATAAAATAATTTTTATGAACTTTCCTCGATATTAGGAGTTGTTTGTAATTACTTAAGAATAGATTAATTTGTACCTTACATTTCGATGCTTTTTATCCATTAAGTACCTACTTAGTTTTTAAGATAATTTTTGCTAAGTCAGACTACAAAAACGATAAATTCAGATCATTAGTAGAATGATTGAGTAACAAATACCTATCAGGCTTTCGTAACTCTAATTTTGTAAGGATTTCTTTTTATTCTGTATTCTTTCTTTTACATACATACTCTTACGCCCGTTTCTCATGGAGGTAGGCAGAGACTATGGATCGCCACTTGCTACGATCCTTAAATACTACTTTGGCTTCATTAGCACAGGTTTGGTTGGTTGAAAGTTGAAAAGTCACAGATGATGTATTTTTCTGTTGCCGCTATAAACTCTTGTTTAAAATAATTTGAACTACCTATTTGTTTTGTAAAATACTTATTAAAAAAAACTGTTTTTTTCAGCCCTGGTCCATCCACCTTTCATTTGGCCTTCCTCTCCCCCACATTCAAATTCAGAACCTCGGGCAAACAACATAAGTAATACAGTAATCAAATTAAAACTTTTACCAACATAAGTACCTACCCAAAAATAATACAAGCAGCTTATCTGTTCGATTTAGTTCCCTTCATGGTTGTGAGGGTGCAACATCAATCATGCCGTCTATTCCTCCATGGTGTAAGTGCTCAATCTTCCGAACCACGGGCAGGTAAGTCCGACGGGAACCACTATGGGTTGATTCGGTGGTGTGACGGGTGTATGTGGGTAAAAAAATGGGACAAAGATTAAGGGAGTGCGTAGAAGGTTTATGTGGTATAATAGAAAAGAAAATAAAAATATTTATAGATACAATTGTGCTAAGGGTTTCTGTAACTAGATCTGTGATCTAATTTGGTAAATTAAGTAGTAAGCCGTACTAATCTCTCGCTTAATTATTACAGAACAGAATATTAAAATTGTACACTTGGTAGAATTATTACTCATATTAACAGTGTTTAGCAAAAGAAAAGTAAAGTCCATTCGCTTAGATAGTGTCGCCCTTTGATCGCGCCGCCTTGGCACGTGCCGCTTCTTGTCAAAGGATGCCGCCGCATAAACAAAAGAAGCCGCGTGTGGCGTACACCCGAAAATGGAATTGGATTTTGGGATTCGGCATTTATTAAATTATATTTTCTTAAATAATCTATGTTTATTATAAATACAGGTGGTAACGACGGTTGTGACTTGTGACAATTTGAGCGATAATAAGTAATCATAATAATCATATAAAAAAATTATAATAATTATTATTATTTGTAAATCACTTATTTAACTTCCTATATATAAAAATATCCAAATTTTCATTAAAATTTACTTTGGTACCCAACTTGAGTGTATTATTTTATATCTGCATTTTATAGCAAGAGCCACAATGCCGTGCGGGTGTACCAACACTATCTAACCGAACGGACTTTTACCCTAGTTCCAAAACTATCGTTCTTATAATGGTTAACGCGATTGTTTTAAGTATTTTGTTTGAAAACCAAAGCAATAATACACTAGCATGAAAACTGTTGATATGGTAATCGAATAGTTAACTGTACCGTCCTTGAAAAACTGTCAAAGTTCTGCTGTCATATATGTATTGCATTACAGTTTCTAATTAAATCGAAAGTGGCGCTGCTCTGGTTTCCATACAAAATAATACGATCACGATAACGGTTACCATAACGACAGTTTTTCGTGCTAGAGCTACTGAGCCAGCCTTTTTCGCTCGTTTCTGCACTTTCTTTATTTTAGAGCTTTGCATTTGTCGGTGAAGTATTTTCAATTCCTCTCTTCTCTCTGTCAATGCCTTCAACTTTTGATACGACTTCAGTCGTTTATGGAACTATTTAATAGACATTTGACAGCAGTAGCCCTAGTACAGCTTTTGACGAATGGTAAAGTTTACATCCTGTTTCGGCTACAGAAGAAGTTCTATTAAAATTGATGGTCGATAGAGGTAAAATAGCGTAAATCTTCGGTTTTTCAAAAGATAGAGATATTGGTGTATAATTAAATAATTTAGGTTATAATATCATTTTAGCTCAACATACTCAGTGGTTCCAAAACAAAGAGTTTTTCTGTGAGGATTATACAATTAGTAGGCAAAATACTTGCCAAAACCACCCCATCTGCATTACTTAATCTATGTCTGACACCAACGGATGCTAGCCGGACCAGTAAGTTTTTTGCCTCACGCACACTCGCGCGCGATCAGCTGATCGACCAGCTGTGAGGAATGCCTCGGCAGGCGGTTTTATGTAGTTGCCACGGTTTTTGTCGGAAGTTCATCCTTGAATGCAAGATGGTGATGGAAATTTTAAGGAATTTTAATGTCCTTACTAAATTATGAATGCAAAAGTAACTCGTCTAGTCTCTATGCCGAATTTTTTTAACAAAATCGGTTAAGTGATTTAGACTTGAAAAGATAACAAACATAAACATGAATAAACAAAAAAAAAATGTTTGTTTTCTTTTCAAGGCTAAACTACTGAACCGATGTTTGTTAAAAATTTGGCATAGGTATACATTATTACATAGATTAGACCTCGGAAAAAGACATTAATAGACCGGGCGGACACGACAGTTAGAGGTGTACAATTTTTTACAGCATGCAAATTTGCGAGAACCTCTTAGACGACGACATTTTGTAAGCACTATCAAAATTAGATTTTTTATCCCTGTGCATCACACTTGAAATTTAATTTTAAAATGTAACAAAAAAAGTACGCGTGTGAAAAGTATGCAAACGCATATGTCACTTATACAAGAAACGTTATCGATACCTACATCAATTTGCATACTGAAAAAAATGATTGTTTTAGAGCCGCATCGTTAACAATTTCAAAAACTTATTCTCGAAATTTGCACTCGCCCGAATCATTTCAAGTCAAAATTCAAATAAATTATTAGCAAAATATATAATAGGTCATGATTCAATCGGCTCGATTGTACATAACGTGTCTTCAAAAAATTGCTGAATGAACTATTGGCATGAAATTACAACGAAAGTTAAATGCAAAATATGCACATAGCTATTTTACAAAGCCCTTCCTTTCCCCTTGAATAAATAAAATACAAATCCGAAAGAGTATACTTCAAACGTAAAACACAACAACATACTTGTATTATTGGTACGAAAAATAAAGCTAGAAAGAAGATTTGTGTTCGAAGAAAATGGAAATGTAAGCGGTCGTCCAATAATTTAATTTATTTAGCCAACCCCTGTCGGCATAGTAACGTTTATATCTAATATAATATTGTGTAAGTAGTCGCCGTATCTGTCCTCATCGCTAATTCTATAATATTCAACATCGCTGGGTCCCCTCACGCACACAAGGGGGCGTGCATTCATCACGTGTTGCTCTCATACTGATTTACCGATATAAAGTGTAGGCGCAGTATCTCAAGTAACGTTTGAAGTAAAACTTATTTACGCAAGCTTGACTTGGGGAGTAAGCTTGTGAATGTTACGGAAGTGACGAGAGCGTTACATACAACGGAAGTTGATGGAAGAGTATAAACTTTTAAGAGGGTAAGGTGTACTAAGTTTAAATGTCTAATAAATTTATAAGTTTTACTTCAGTCGTGTGGTCTACTCACTCGTTTTTTTACTAGACTTCCGCTTGCGGTTTCGGCGTGGAATGGATGATTTTTTTCGCATGGGAATGAGATAATTTTCCTGTGGTAAAAAGTAGCCTTTATGCTATTCTAGACCATAATCTAAGTCTGTGTCATATTTCACCCTGATCCGTTCAGCCGTTTTGACGTGATGGAGTTACAAAATATGCAAACTTTTGCGTTTATGATAATAGTAAGACTTGAGAATACGTATTTCTATTATTATCATATACAACGTGTATGAATAAGCGCAAAACCTCTTAGGTGGTGATTGTGCTCATGAATATGAACAACTTTTACTATGGGGCCAACTCTGCAACTCGTCAAAAAAATCTTCTGTTTTATACAAATTGATACAATAACTACTCGAACAAAATGTATTTAAACGATATCTAGACAACGTACAGCCGAAACTATTGGGCGCAAGAAGCTGTTTGGCATGTATGTTCCTTGGGGAGTGTAGAGGGGAGTCTACGAGAGATTTTTTGGAAATTCCGCCTCTAAGGGGGTAAAAAAGAGGGTCCACGCAGACGAAGTCGCTAGCGGAGCGCTAGTGTGTAGATAAAAGACATGTAAAGTTGCCCTACTGGAAATTTTATTTGATGCATTTGCTCAGCTGACTACGCACACATAGGCAACTGCCCCACACAAACGAACATGTTTACACTTGAGCCTGTGGTCGTAGGATGTTGACTGTTCGTAAATGAGGGTTTCGAAAAAAGTACAAGAGCTGTAGGGTGGTGGAAGCGGGACAGAACCACTTATGACACATAAGCCATCACATGTGGGAGAAGGATGGAGAGTTCTTATTTTTACGTCGTCGATGCGTTCCTTTTTCGAAAGCCACGGGAGGCAAGGTGCGTTCGATTTTTAAATTGACCTGAGTGATGTGTGACGTGGAGTCAACTCCTTTTACCTTTTTACTTTTTTTTAAACTACAGGTCATGACACTTTGCGAAATAAAATGGTAGAAATATTATTATTCCCTTTATTACATTTTAAATACTTACAAAATTATATTTCTAAACATTAAATTTTTACAATGTATAACACTAAAAAATATAACATTTAAAAATACAAAAATGCAGTTCCCCAACGGTAGCAAGATCAGGGTCCCGGCTACCGATGGTTAAGGATCCAGAGACAGGAACCTTCTCACTATACGGGCCGTGTCCAGAAGTACTGCCTTCTGCATCTGACTCCCGATCCATCCACCTAACGCAAGCCTCTTAAGGTGTTTATCGAGGCTCTTGGCTATCAGACCATGGGCAGATATGACTATCGGAACAATAATTGCTGAATCAATATCCCACATGTCAACAATCTCGTGAGCTAAATCAAGATATTTGTTTTCTTTATCTTTTTCAGCTTTCACAAGGTTGTCGCCATGTGGAACAGTGACATCAACAATTATTGCGCGGCGTTCGTGTCGATCTATCAATACAATATCAGGCTTATTAGCTACAATAGTCCTGTCTGTAGTGATAGATCGATCCCAATACAATGTGGCATAGCTATTTTCAAGGACCTGTTCTGGTGCATACCTGTAGTACGGCACCTCGGATGCCACAAGACTATGTTTCAGAGCAAGTTGTTGGTGTATTATCCTGGCCACTTGGTTATGTCTATGCAAATACTCGCCGTTTGCGAGACGAGAACAACCGGAAATTATATGCCTAAGGGATTATTATTATTATTATTAAATACTTTTGCAATAAGACGCGTAAAGTGACTCTCCATTACTTACCGACCGATTTGGCGCAGAGGTAGGCTACCCACCTTCTGCGCCAGTGGTCTCGGGTTCGATTCCCGAACAAGACAAATATTTGTGTCCATGAACATGTCTATTTGTCTTGGTCTGGGTGTTTACTATGTATATTAAGTATGTATTTACAAAAAAAAAGTATTTAAGTATATATTTATCCGTTATCAAGTTTTCCATGATACAGTTTCTTAATGAAATTAACATGGGCTTAGATAATTGGTTTGAATGTAAGAAGTTATTTATTTATTTATTTATTTACGTCGTACAAAATTTAGGTAGGTATGTAATGTGTATTTAGACGAAACACTATAAAATCTAACAACTTGACGAAGATTCGTCTCCACGCTCCATATAATCGTTATATGGCATATCGCTTTCAGCGATAAGACCGCCTTTGCCCTCATACCTATGTGTAACCTTTTTCCAGTGTTCTTGTAGGTACATTTTATTTGTTTGAGCAATAAAGAGTTTTTAATCAATCAATCAATCGTTATATGGCACATGAAGTTTGTTTTGAGAATATTGAGCGGTTTTTGTAAATTTCTTGAAACGAGATATTACAATTGGGCGTTTGGAGTCTACGTCAATGGAGAGAATTGACGTAGAAATCATTGCAGAGATGCAAAAAGTTACTCATCTGTGATACGCTCTAAAGTGAGCATGTTTGTATGAAAACAGCCCAGTGGTTAAGTAAGTAGTTATAGTTATAGGAAAAATGTGATAGTAAAAAAACCACGAGCCCTATAAGTAGCTTTCAGGCGGGATTCGAACCCGCGCCTCCGGGAATCCGGCCCGATGCTCTGACCAACTACCGAAAGGCTTACACGACTCGTCGATTTTGCTATCACTTGTTACGCTCTGTAAGCCAGCGTTGTTTCATCAATGTGAGGAAACCCTCGCATCCGAAAGAAACATTTTTACAAATGTTTAACAGTCGATTAAGGTGAAATAGCCATTAAATAATTAAAAATCTTAGTTATAGTTAATTTAAATGAGTGAAAAGTGCAGTCGTATTTCAACATGATCACAATTAGCATAAAATCAAATATTAAACGATTATGTGATGAATATTTAATGCTCAAAAGTAGATCTCTACGATATATCATAGGCAAGTGAAATTTAGATCTTTATAAACAGATTCAAAAACCTGTTGTAAATTTTGATAAAGTATACGATATAGTACCTACATGACGTTATGAAAACTTACAACATAATGAAACTTAGACTAAAATTCGGATTAAGATTAAAAGTTTAAACATTCACTCTTATAACATGCTTATAATATTTCAACAGATGGCGTTACACGTAATACAATTTGTTGTTCCGCAGTGTGTTGAGTTGAGTACCTACAATACCGCAATTCAACAATAATCAATATTAATTAATTCTACAGATTTATAAACAATTGTGGAAATTGCTTGTGATAGATACTCTAGAAACATTTTTAAGAAAAATAATTAATTAATAGGTATTTGGTTATAACAGTTAATATAAAGTTTTGTAAACACCGTTGTTTTGTTTTCTGTTAATCCATTATTATTAAAAAGAGAAAAGATTTGTAAATTTTTTTTTGTAACGAATAAACTCAAAACTACTGGACCGATTTTGAAAATTGTTACACCAGTAGAAAGCTACAGTCTTCCCGAGTGACATAAGCTATATTTATTATCCATAGGGAACGGGTATCACGCGGGTGAAACCGCCAGGATCCGCTAGTAATCAAATAAATGTCAGTAATCCATTTTTTTACCTGACTCCGGCGAAGCCAAAAAAGGAGGGTTGTTATATTGCTTAATGTTTTAGAAACAAAAAGTTTTGTTTAAGAACAATTATCTAAGACAAAAATTATTTTTATAAAAAAATAAAACCGCCTTCTAAAAAACCACATCAAAAAAGTAAGAAATAATTCCTCACCAAATAAATAGCGTAAGTACTTTGAAGTCGGGCGTGAAACATGTACAATTTTTTGTTGTTTTTTGTTAAAACCCGCCCGACTTCAAACTACTTACGCTATTTATTTGGTGAGGAATTATTTCTTACTTTTTTGATGTGGTTTTTTAGAAGGCGGTTTTATTTTTTTATAAAAATAATTTTTATTTCATACTTTTTAGTGCATCGTGCAGGCAATTTGCGTGTTTTCTGGTAAATAGGTATGTGATCAAACTCAAAACCTCCTTTTTCGAAGTCGGTTAAAATACCTTGAGGTATCCCCTTTTTAACAAAACAAGAATCATCTAAATCGGTTTATAAACAAAGGAGTTATGCCTAAAGATACGTATTAAATTCACATAAAGTGGTAACGAAAACGACAGTATTTTCAAGATTTCCTGAAAACTACTGAACCGATTTTAAAATTTCAAAAAATGGGACCAACTTGGAAACCAACCTGATGTTATAACGTTTGAACCATTTCAATCGGTTCAGCCGTCTTCGAGTAATCGGTGGACATACAAAAAAAAAAAAAAAAAAACATACATACAGACGAATAGAGAACCTCCTCCTTTTTGATTTAGAAGTCGGTTAAAAATGTAATTAGACGCAATCACAATTCGCCTATTAATTAAAAAAATAACTTGCAGTCTTTAGATTACATTTCTTACATTGCAATACATGTTCAAAGTTATAGGAGCTTTCGAAAGCCTAGTAACACAAAAAACCGCCTCCACAAGTCGTCCTTGAAGTCATATGGGATGCGCGGGAGTAACAGCTGATGCTACCTGACACCACGCACACAGACACGAGCCACCACGCACACAGACACGAGACATCACGCACACAGACTCGAGCTACCCCACACACTCTATCAGCGACTTACCACAGAACTAGTGTCATTCATTGTAACAGTGAATTATCTCCGTGTAATTAAATTGGAGTTACTTCACTATTACTACGAAAGATATGACTTAATATGAGACTATTTTAAAAAACAAAAAAATATAAAAAAATGGAGTTCACCACTATTTCAATGAACGACACTAATAGTACTGACACCGGGTAGAGAAGAACAAAATTATCTGTTCACACTATTACATGCATAGTGTACCATCAAATTAGACGAAGATTAACAAAAATTTAGAAAATTGTTGTTATGTTACTTACAATAAATAGAAAAGGTCATCCGATTCTGAGAAAAAAACTTCATAAAGTGCGTTTTTGTTAGAAATATAAGTGTTATTAGATAACTTTGTAGCCATGATTGGAGAGATTGTGTGCGTCTTTGTAATTGTTCATTGGAAGGTATCACAGGTGTGTAAGGGATTATAATCGTTGCTGTAATAAAAAAATACAATACCTAATAAGTGCTTTTAATGAGAAAACTGGATTATCATAGACGGCTACCGATTATTTAGATGATATTAAAAATCTATAATATGTTTCTTAAATATACTCTTATGATCAGTTTTAATGTTTAAGATCTTAAAAGTTGAATTACTAATTTTAATGCAATAATACAAACTGGCTACCAAGAGGTAGCCAGTTCATATGTTGAATAAGTAAACAATTCAGGTGTATCGATGAGCTCAGTGGCGCCGCCAATGGAAATAAATCAATTGCATTTTATAAAAGTCATGGATTAAAAGTTTCGGTTATTTCGCGCAAATAGAAGAGCAAAATGCAATTTTTAATTGTTTTTTCATGGCCTCAAATATGAGCACCAAGTTATGGATCTCGATATTGCCAAATGTGACCACTTTTGGCACTATTGAAATTCACGATTTATTGCGTAAGTTTGAGTTCTCAAAAGTATATTTATAAAATGCATTCCACTCTTTCACCTGCGCGAAATAACCGAAACTTTTAATCCAAGCCTTTAATAAAATGCAATTGATTTATTTCCATTGGCGGCGCCACTGAGCTCATCGATACACCTGTTAAAAACTTAACATAGTTAAGGTGGAAAGCGGATGTCGTAACTGTTTACATATTTATCTCAAAAAGTACTTGGTTTCTTTATTCCAGAAGTAACGTAACGATATCGTGATTTCATGTTGTGTTTAATAGTTGTGTTTAATGTCTCATCACTTTCAATCTATCAAAATGTTATTGCGAAATCACATTTGGATGAAGTTACCTACGTGTTGAAAAATCAAACATGATTTAGGTATATAAATAAAACACTTTCACGGATTTATTCTCGCAATTCATTTAACAACTTGGTTAAATTTTAGTTGTTTTAGAGATATTTTGGTTTATCCGACGTTTGTTAAATAAATTGCGTGAAAAAATCCGTGAAAGTGTTTTATTTATATGGACAGTTCGCGCAGAAATCTAAGATGTGTTTATGATTTAGGTACTTATAGGAAAAATTTTATAATAAAAAACATAGTAGCATTGATGAAGCAACACTTGCCTACAGCGTTAAATTAAAAGTTATAGCAAAATTTGACGAGTCGTGTAAGCCTTTCCTTTACCTTTCGGTAGCTTAGTTGATCAGAGCATCGGGCCGGATTCCCGGAGGCGCGGGTTCGAATCCCGCCTGAAACTTATAGGGCTCGTGGTTTTTTACTATCAAAATGTTTCCTACACTTACAAAAATTGCATTGTGAATGCATAAAAATAATATAAAATCTCAATGATGTAGTTACTTCAGATACATTTGACCAAATCAGGTCAAAAGTATAAAAAAAATCAAAGACATCTCAAGGGACCCATTGGCAGTACCAAAACATCATTAATTCTCTCACGGCGTTTAATAACAACATTACTATAATAAATGCTAATATTAATCACTCACCAGGGAGACAGACAGACAGATGCATCATTCAATTCTAACAAAGATAAGCGGACGACAGACCATGATGTGACATTTTTCTTTTTAAAACTACTACCTATTTAATTTTGTAAATAGAGACAGACCATACAGCCAACTAACGACTTTGTTTAATTGAAATAGAATGATTTCAATTGCATTCAGGTTATGATGGCAATTAAATTTTATAAAAAAAATACTTATTCTGTACCCCGAGTGTAAGTTTTTATGTCAAGCAAACGCAAACTATTTCGATTCCGTATTTATGTCAATTTGTATGAAAACTATAAAAGCGCGCTACTCGCCGCTTGAGGCGCTAATACAGTTTTCATACAAATTGACATAAATACGGAGTCGAAATAGTTTGCGTTTTTTGACATAAAAACTTACACTACGGGCTCTGAAAGACTTGAAATAACTAATGATCACTTTAATATTTCCAACTTTTTTTTACCTAAAAGGATGAACAAGCGTAGATATTAGTTTAAATTTAAGAAAAAGGCTATCTTGTATTTTGAAAGAATATTGACCTAACTATACAGGGTAAATTTTTTATCAGTGCACAAATTTTTAAGATCGACTCAGAATCTGTAAGTGAACAACTTTCTTCTAGAAACATAGGTCGAAATATGACAAAAAAAAAATAGACTCTTCATACAAATCGGACTGATCACGTGATCGATTTAGTATGGGAAGTCCAAAATTTTTTGTCGTATTTCGACCCATGTTTCTAGGAGGAAGTTGTTCACTAACCGATTCTGAGTCGATCCTAAAAATTTGTGCACTGATTAAAAAAAAATCCTGTATTTGTACACTACATAACCAAAATGTTACTGAGATATATTGTTAAAATGAGAGTAAAATAATATTTCTCACAATTAAGATTTATGAAGGTTCAACATAAGAAATAACATTTTGTGAATGTATTCTAGTCCTTCATCATTAGATCAAGTAATTTTAGTGAACGATAATAACTCCAAAAGGTTACGTTACTAGGCAAGATGTGATAAAAAAACGTGTTATCAACGAGCTTCTCGAGATAAATTTAACCAACAGGTAAGTATTTTTTGTAAGGGGATGTTCGAAACAGGTCTTCGGTTCTCGGAAAGCCAACTTGTTATAGAATTATAGGTTTTAACGCAACGAAATAAAAGCTTTTCGTAGTAAATTGTCTTCTATCGTAGAATCGGATTGTTTGCCTTCGTCGAAATGTACTTGCGAGGATCAGTGATATTTGAAGTAGTATATGGCGCAGCTTACAACAATGTTGATAACAATAGTATACCCCAATTCTATAAAAAAATACACGTTCTCTGTAATACCTGTCTAAGGATTTCTTAGACTCTTTTGAAATGAAACGTGTTCATAACAGCTGTGTTGACGATAAAATAATAGATTCTAGTAGAAATACAACAAAAAAAAACCATTAATTACTACATTTATTTCGAAAATGTCAAGTATACTACAGTAAAACGTTAATCCCCTTATTAATTAACGTTGTGTAAATTGACATCTGATGTAGTTAAATCTGTTGTTGTCTCTATCACCATTTTAGCCAATAAAGTGACAACATCTGTTTTAAAGTAGGGGTAACTTTGCTCTACCCTTTTTAACGAGGTGAAAGAAGTATAAATACTTAATATTACAAATGAATTAGCTAAATTTTGTTTTGGCTCACTTAACAGTAAAATAATAAATTATATATTACACAGTGATGTTTCTCAATAAAGTGTTTATTTAAGTTCTCAGTGAGAAAACGTTGTTACGTTATATTACGTTCATATTGTGAAATATAATATTAAAATGGCGTTCTAATAACAAAACAGAGGCTCGCTAAACAAAACACCCTAACATCAACAAATCAAAGCTCGAGATCAAGACGGTTCCAAAAGAGGGCAAATCAAAACAATATACGAAGCCAGCATCCATTTTACTATTTGTGAAATGACCCTCGGCGAATGAAAAGTCCAGAAAGAACAAAAAAAAGCTTCGGAGGGTACTCACACACATGCATCCAAACTCGTCGCACATGGGCGCACAAAAAATAAACTAGAAGTACAATTTACGACTAATTGTGAAGCTTTGGTAGACGATATTGAACCTAATGACGATGTGGGATACAACTTACATTCAAATGAAGGGGAAAGTAGTGTTTATGATAAAACATCAGCTGTTTAGACTCTCAGAAAGGGCACAGAGGATGCAGACGTGTGATAATTTGAGCCAAACATTTGGTAGTCGCATGAGCGTGCGTTGCATCCTAAGTTTAATTGGAACAAATATTTGACGAACAAACTTTGTCTAAGGAAATCTCGTTTCTAGAGATGGCGTTGTGAATTTTAGCCCTTAATCCTTTGGTTATAAGGAACAAAACTTAGACATTTGTGTTTGTTTTCGGATGATATAGATGTCTAATGTTGGGAATATAAAGTAATGTCTAGTCATCTTTCAAGGAAGAATTTATTACTTTGAATTTGGTAAAAAACAAAATATAATACTAAATGAGGGCTCATATGAATCTGTAAAATAACGTTCGTTAACTTTTTATAAGTATAGATAAAGAGTGTTATAATTCGACTCTTTCTTTCGAATTATGGATTCGTAGAACGGAAAACGATATGAGTTTTAACTATTATTAACACCTTAACACCAATACTTTTGCAATGCTTTGAAACATAACCACTAAATGACATTTGATAGAATAAAAATAATTAATAATAATAGTATTAAATCGTAATCGTAATAATAGTATAGAATGCGCCAAAGCTAAATTATATAAAACATCCTTAATAACAATAGAACCACATTTCTTTTAAGCTCACTGTTTCAATTTATAAAGGGGTCAAGTATCGAAGCTGTTACACAAGCAGGAAGGGAACTTTACATATGTGCCTTATTTGTAAAGGGAGAAAGTTTAATTTAGCGATTGTATTTCTAGTAAAGGTATTTGGAACCGAATGAATAGGAACCTCGAGGCTTGGGCCTATTGTTGAGGCACTTCGCTTGTTGGGGGCCGCGAAGTCCACGTGTTCGGTAAAGGGTTAGGTCCTTTGAGGAGGACGTTCAATTTATGTGCCCCTCTATTTTTGTTTATTATTATGTACCTATTGGATGAGTGTATACTACTATTTGGTTGCGACTTCATGAAATTTTCATTTATTTCGGGACAAACAAATAGTTACAATAATATTATAAACTTAAAATTTTACCAATCTGGTATAAAATACCATATCAACATTTTAACAATATTTTAAATACGGTATTTTACTGATTTTTTTTATTTCTTTAAAATGTTTTTCGAAATATTAGCTACACAAAACAAGTTTTCATTTTGAATTATCTTGAATATTTTCAAAGATATAGGACTTCAAACTTTATAATTAGACAAGGACAGGGCGCTATCTTAGTGACGTCAGTGGGTTAGTAGCGTCATAGTCACGCCATAGAAGATTTCGTTTTAGAAAGAGACAGCTATAGTCAAAATCAAACAGACTATAATTCTTTTATTATAAAACAGATTCAAATTATTTTTTCACATTTGGTATTCTTAATTGCAATATTTTTTAACGTCATCATTAAATATCTTCATTTCAACAACAGTAAAATACCCTATTGTAACCTACGACATTATCCACATATTTACAATAAAAAATTGTGCACTTATGGATCTTGTGCCATTGCTTGGTAATTAGTATGACATCGTACACAATTAATAATTTACAACGTTTCACTGTTATAAAATAACAAAAAACAATTAAAAGTAGAGTAGATAAAAAAAAATGTAGATATTAGCATAGCATTTCAAGATAAATAAGAAGTTGAAATATGAAGTTACGACGTATGAACACTAAAAAAAATTACAAATTATTTTGTCTTTTGTGAAATTAAAATATTATATAATTTATATTAAAATATTATTAATATTATATAAAAGTATTAAGTATTAATGAAAAAAGTAAAGAGTAAACCAACTTCCTACTAATATTATAAATGTGAAAGTTTAGATGTTTGGATGTTTCGATGTTTGGATGTTTAGATGTTTGGATGTTTGTATGTTCGTTACTCAATCACGCCAAAACGACTAAACGGATTTGGCTGAAATTTGGGACACTGATACTTTGTAGCCTGGAGAGGAACAAAGGCTACTCTTTTTATCCCGGAAAAAATCACATTCTCGCGGGATAACGTCTAGTAGTCCACGCGGGCGAAGCCGCGTTCGGAAAGCTAGTTCTTTATAAGTAATACATTGTCAAGTAACAAAATAGGGTATTTAAAATTATGGATTACTCGCAAATCACAAGTACTTAAAACTTGGAAAAAATATATGTTATTTTACAGTTATTTATCTAGTGTTTCCGGCCGTTATTTTTCGATTGGTGATATTTTACTGTGTCAAATAAAATCCCAAACATACGTCTAATCGTAATCCAAATATCGTATTACTTGCAGTATACTTGATTTTAGTTAATGAAAAATATACGAAAATAATTGTCTTTGATTAGCCGAGGGATTCCGGCCGTCATAAGTGTAAATTTTTATTATTTAATTTTTAATTAAATTTTAAGTGTTTTTAGATTCGCGGGGCGCTCGCGAGTTCACAGTTCACTGCCGGCTGCCGCTGGGGCAGCGCGAAGTGTATCGAGCGCGGCCGAGCAAGCGTTAGCGTGCCTATTTCGGTCGGGAATCCTCGCCTTAAGTCTTTTCTTTACTTTTGCAACTTTAAAAGAGTATATCCATACTTATTTGTACTATAATGAGGAAAGATTTGATTGTTTGTACATTCTTCCCAAGTGACATAGGCTATATTTTTTCCCGATATTCCCACGGAAACGGGTACCACGCGTGTAAAACCGCGAGGATCTGCTAGTTTCTTATAAACTTGCTAAATAAGTACACATTGCGTTAAAAGTTCCTTCAGTTTTAAATGAAAAAACTTTGACCATTCCCCAATTGCAGACCGCATGCCACCACAAAAAAGATCTCCACAAAAAAAGGACCACAAACGATAAAAAAAAATACCACGTGACTTTATTTTACAACTTTTAGTATTATTGTTTTACCACGTGGTCGATGCGTGATAGATAATAAACATAAGAAATTAAAATTATGATTAGATACATTTTGTTTCTGCTTCTGTAAATAGATTTTACACATATTTTGTAAATTTCGATTGTGGCCCTTCGAAATAATTTATGTTTACGATAGGTTTTATTATTTTAGATTTTTATTAGATTCATAAAAATACTTTGAAGAAATACTCTTCATTATTAATGTCTGTTTTCTACAGATGACTGTCAGCTTTACTTGTAACGACCGTAACATAGTTGTTATTGAAGACTACTTACATTACAATTTATTTAATATAGTCAACGATTTTATTACATTAATTATAGGTAACTGTAGCTTACTTTCCTCTATGATTAAGAAAACAAAACCTAGTAAATAATATAACAACTAAAAAAATAAGTTACGCAAGTGTGACTCCGCCTAAAACACGTGCACTCATCACGTGGACACACCAAACGATATTGTCCTAATTTAAGGACAACTACAGTTGCTTTCTTAGGACTTGGGTCGTTTTCACCCCAGAAGCGAGTAAACACTATAGTGGCTGCCCTCTATACCTCAAAGGTTGACAAAAGACTACACAGTAAAGTTGGTTGGTAACATAATAGTGACTTAAATTGTATTAGCGACCGCTCGCGGTTTCACCCGCGTGGTTCCCGTTTTCGTGTGAATATCGGGATAAAAAGTATCCTATGTGTTATTCCAGCCTATAATCTATCGCTGTTGCAAATTTCATCCAGATCTATTCAGTATATTTTGCGTGAAAGAGCAACAAACACACATCCATACTTACAAACTTTCGCATTTATAATATTAGTAGGATGATATTGAAATGTTTCAACTTTGTGTAATTATGGCTATTTTAATCGGCTTTATTTAATTTATGACCTAAACTTTAAAAATAATTCGGTCCAACAATTTGGTTCACTCAGCCTTTTTAATTTGGTTATTCATTTTCCAGATTTCGCATGTTTTTAAGGGAAAAGATAATATAATAATACCATTATTAGCTAGTTCTTAAGTTAAATGGCCGAGCAGCGCGACCGATATAGTTAGAAAGATCCTTTAGGAGGCCTATGCCCAGCAGTAGGCGTGGTAATCGTAACTCTGCTGATGATAATAATTTAAAGAGATAAAAAATACTAAACATTTTCCTCTATCTTTTTTAACATTAGTAACCAATAACTCTTGACAGTGATCCAAAGTAGGTAGTTCAGCTAACAGGGGGGGCTACCACTTAACTTTATCCTTTATTCCTCGTACAACTATGAAATTCAAATGACAGTTGAAGCCCATGTCCATTTGTCTATATCCATATTTTCTAGCCGGTAGTCCCCCAGGTTAAATGAACTTTTCACTTTTGATTTGTAAGCCGCTATCAATTACAACCAAAATAATTTAAAAATAGTTCCAAGCAAATCTTTGTATTTCAATTCCAAACGCGCAGCCATCTCCAAGCGTTTTACTAGAAAAAATAAACCATTACTTCTTTTTTTCATTTAAATATTGATTTATAGAAGCTCTCGGGGCCTTTCCAAAGATGGTCTTCCTTTTATCCATTTTTTTTAAACCAGTCCCATTTTAACAACCTTAAAAGTTCAAGAGAAACTATTCTTTGTGTAATGGACATAAAATCTATTTCACAATTTCATCGAATTTGGCCAAATGTAAACTTTTTCTGTGCACTCCTTTTTTTGCATCAACAGGTAGTTCCAAGAAACCTCCATCGAATTCTTAGAACATCTTCGTTTTACGTTCAAGTTGTAATGATCTGGAATAATAGTAGACAAATTGGTTGTTATTATTACTATTTTGATTTATTTTGTATTGGATATTTGATTGTCTAAAAATGTCATATCAATATTTTCTGCAGGCATTATCTTCATCTTTACTGCTGGAACTTTCCATTTCTGATTTCATCACGGATAGATAAAAATAATGGTGTTGGTTGCTAGGTAATGTAGGTATTACTGACTGCATTTGCAGTCGGGAACAACGGTTTGACGTAGGTACCTACCTTTTCGACACACCGAGGAGCTCGAGATAATTATAATAATAACGCAAGCCTGGCAAAAGGACGGGACTGGACGGGACTGAATGCCCGTGATGGGTTTCATGGGCATTGCCCGGTCCTTAGCCGAGATACATAATAATAATAGATTTACAGATGCAGAAGGCAGTACTTCTGGACACGGCCCGTACAGTGAGAAGGTTCCTGTCTCTGGATCCTTAACCATCGGTAGCCGGGATCCTGATCTTGCTACCGTTGGGGAACTGCATTTTTGTATTTTTAAATGTAATATTTTTTAGTGTTATACATTCTAAAAATTTAATGTTTAGAAATATAATTTTGTAAGTATTTTAAATGTAATAAAGGGAATATTAATAAAAATACTTTATTGCAATAAGAAAACACATAACAAAAAGAAGACACTACAAAAGAAGCACACAAAAGGCGGCCTTATTGGTACGTAGCAATTTCTTCCAGGCAAATTATAATTTTTTGTTCACAATGCAATAGTAGGTACACTCGACAGCACACCAAGTTAAACAGTTGAACTGCGATAACAGATTTTATTACGTAGGGCATAAAGGCGATCTCAAGGTCAACATGTATATTGTATAGTCTGATGTGCCGCCGTGTGTACATATAGGCAAATAATGTGGGAGTGGCAGGTTATAGGCTGTAAATAATATTATTATTGCCCAGTGATACTGCTCCGGAGCCAGGCCAGACGTAAGGTTGATCCTGGGACAAATTTTTGTGTACAATATTAACTGTGTTAGTTCCTTGTCTGCGAGATTAATAACGAACAATTTTTTTATTCACGACGGGTAAGCACTTTGGGGTGGGAAGCCGAGGTGTGGTCTTGGTGGGAATCGCTGGTTTAGTGACACCAGCATTACCTATAAAGTACCAAGAAACCATCTGCTGTGTAGTAGCGGCACACGTTATAAGCAGAGCCCCAGCCAGTCCGAGTCATCCACGTCCCCGCCGTCCACCCTGGGACCTGCTACAACCACGCTTCTGCGTGCCCGCTTCCGAGTTGTAGCTGAGCTGAGGATGCAGGGCGCAAGGCGAGCATTCTGCGCCTCAAAACAGAATCCTATCACTAGGGAGGATACCCGTACAAAACCGAGTATATCCGTTGGCTCTGAAGTGGCAGCCCCACTAACGGATTAAGGCACACTGGCCCGAGACCATCTCTAACGACCAGCTGTTAGAGCTCTGCCAAGAATCTCCGATCGACCAGCAGATCAAGCGCCGGAAGTGGCGATGGATCGGCCACACGCTCCGGAGAGATTCCGACCATATACCTAAGCAGGCGCTCGATTGGAATCCCCAAGGAAAAAGAAGACGTGGCCGTCCTCGTCAAACCTGGCGTCGCACCGTACTGGCAGAAGCGAAAAGCATTAGGAAGACGTGGAGCGAATTGAAACGCGATGCTCAAGACCGACTGCGTTGGAGATCTACTGTGGACGCCCTTTGCCCAATCCAGGGGACATAGGACATTAAGTCAAGTCAAGTAAGTCAAGTACTTAGCCTTCATCACACCTGATGGTAAGTGGTGATAAAGCTGAAGGTGGAAGCGCACTACTCCCGGAATCCTCAATCACTGAGGAACTGGCTATCTTACTTAACTCAAACTGCCGGAACACAATACCTACGTGTTTGTAAGTATCCTTCGTTAATTTTGATAATCGTATTACAAAAGGCTAATTAGCTTGAAATTATATTAATGTCAGTGTAAGTAGAAAATAGACACAATCCATCCTGATATCATAATTAATGTGAAAGTGTATTTGTTCGTTTGTCCGTTTTTCACGTCCAACTGGAGCACCTGATCAACGTGATTTTTGGAATGAGATACCTAGTTTAGGGGCTGGAGGGACATAGGCTACTTTTTCTCCCGGAAAACATCACGTTCCCGCGGGATAACGTCCTGTAGTCCACACGGGAGAAGCCGAAGGCGAAATGCTAGTTACAACTTAAGGATAAAGAAGTCGATTAATTAACTTAGAAATATGACAGAAGGAAGGAACTACCAAAGCAAAACGTGGTATACCTACCATAATTTGATGGATTGACTTTTGTTGCATCAATCATCATTATCATCATCATCAGCTGGGTGTATGCAATTTGAGGCATTAGTAGTGAATTTATCGCTTTAACTGCGTTAATGGTTTACTGATTAGGTAAGTAATTTCTTAAGAGATAAGTAAATACAGTTAGCCTTATTGTTTACTTGTTAATAAATACAATGGTTTACTGCTGGAAAGTGCAACTTTGGTGTAAAATAACATACCAATCTAATGTTAAATCGCACATTAGTGCTTAGTTAGCTCATATTTAGTGGTTGCCTAAGAAGGTGACTTCAAAGACGTTGTTATATTTATGTGATTGAACGGTAGGACGACGTGATCATTTAATCTTTTCACAAATATCAATACTTACTTGAATTTTAAGAAATAAATCTGGTATTGAAACTGTGGTATTTCTTTTGAAAATTAAACAAAATCATTGTTTTTTTTAATGTATTATGGGCTTGCTCTTGGCTTCACACTGAACCTTAGGGTAACACAGCCACAGTAAGCCACGAAAGCATAACGTTAACAAAATCCCCATGAAAAATTGAAAACTGAACCAAAGAGACACACGGGGCGTGCCTCTAACAAATAAAATCCTTCTGCCAAAATTCCGACTCCGACTGAACGAATCAGCGCACACGACCAACCCGTACAACTCCAACGAATATTCAAAAAAGGTTGAACAAATAAAATTTCATCTCACGAACAGTCGGCAACTGCCGAACTTGGCTCCGAAGTTCTTCAACTACTGTTCTATAAAGTGTCTGTAACATCTGTTGTATGGACAGCGCTGCAAACTTTATTCAGCACTCCGCACTATCCCTAATCCAACCCCTTTAAGTTGAGTCTTCTTCGATCCCCTTACTCCTTAACTTGGTATTAGTTCAGCTTGGTTTTGTACTCTTCCGATAGAGTTGAAGCTTGTTCATAAAAATGAAGGGGTATTTTGAATAACTGTGACTAATTTGTTTCGCGGGATCTTTACAATTGGCTTCGTTTAGAGTCATTGTGTCAAACTAATAATGTTCCGATTTGAAACTCGATAAATGAACACAAAAAGCTCTCGAGAAGTCTTTATAACGAACGTGTATAGAATTTTAAGGATTATGTTTGATAATAATCGTTTTGTTAGGTGAAAGCTATTTATTACAACAAAGGTACTTTTAACATTTGCCTTAAAGGTAACTTTTGATTTTTGCTTTCATAAATCTCCATTTAATTTTGTATATTTTAAGTGCAAAATATTTAAGCTGGCTTCTTCCTAAACTTATTTGGCATCGTTTTATAGCCAGTAAACTGTGCTGGAAAATTCAAACTTTTTAAGATTTGCGTTACAAGTCTGGATATAGCAGCTATACCTACATCTGGTGAGGGAACAGAACTTTTGATAAGAGAAAAACGAACCCTCTGTTATCAGATATCGGTATAGGTAAATCTAATCTTGACGTAGCTGCCGAAGCACCAAAAAGTTTTTGGTCACCCATCTCGTGACCGACCATTGCTAAAGTCTAACCATTGCGCCACAGGCTCCGTGAGTATAAGCTAGTTATTAACTATTAAACAGGAAGTAAGTGTCCAAAACATTAAGTTACAAAATAACTTTGTAAACCTTCATAATATAGATCTTCCAAAAACTCTGTCTTTGTCTTTTTTTTTACGTGTAAAGAGTAATGAAAATAACCCCACATTTTCATTTTTTCAATGTTTTTGTTGTTATTTTGAGCATAAATTCACTTTTTGAAAAAGTAGCCTGAGAATAGTCTACAATTATGTCATCACCTATTTTTCTAAATATTATTCGTGAATAAGAGATTAATAATCTAATTATAAAACCAAAAAAATATAAAAATAATGAAAATTTTCTTTGTTTTTGAAATTTTTTATCGTCGAGTTACGATACGAATATCGTGTTTCTAGCCACAAAATAATCAAGATCATTTATGAAACTTCGACATTATATTTTTATCTGCTCATAATAAAGAATATTTGATTGAAAATGAAATATTAGAAAAAAAACGACCCAACCTCCAAGTAGCTCCGCCGGGAATCGAACCCGGGACCTTTCACTGTCCGGGTGACTGATCTGACCGCTGAGCTACGAAGTCGGATTCCCGGCGGAGCTACAGTAGCTCCGCCGGGAATCCGGAATTGGAGGTTGGGTCGTTTTTTTTCTAATATTTCATTTTCAATCAAATATTCTTTATTATGAGCAGATAAACCACCCAACCCAACCTCCAAGTAACTTGGAGGTTTGGTCGTTTTTTTCTAATAGTTCATTTTCAATAATAAAAATTGCATTGTGAATGCAAAAAACTAAATATTACTTGAAATATTTGATTGTTTACTTTTGAATCAAAAATAGGTTGATTTCGATAATTTGGAAGTACGTGCCCTTAACAAGGTATACAAATATGCATAGCAAATACAATACAATGCTTTTGGCACACGTGCATTTAATATGACTAACATACAACAATGTTTGTAATGCATACTAGACTAACTCATTCCTAATATAGGAAATTTAATGTAAGCACCTGGGAAATACCTATCTTCCTACTAACACTTTCAAGGTAAAATTGCATATTGTGCAATGTTACTTAAGAATTGAACTTTAACTCTTAAATTGATTAAAATAAGAGTCATTTTTGTTTCAATAAGTTACGTGACTTAAGTTACTACCGTGTTGTGTTTTCTTGAACTTCCAAGTCTAATGAGAAGAAATAACGCTAATACATAATAAATATTATTACTGGTTCTATTGTTCCTTTTGTATATGTTTTCTTGTCATTTTCTAGTAAATAGGAAACATTAAATTTTAATGTGTATTCTATTAGCGAATGTAAAGGGAAGTAAGCTAAATCATAGCTTACTCCTTTGATAGAATGAAAACATTTGTGAGTGCTATATGCCTTTAAAATTAGTTTGGCACTAACTTATTGTTTACTAGCTTTACGCCCGTGGCTTCGCCCACGTGGACTTCACGACGTTATCCCGCGGGAAATGACATTTTTTGGGAATGTGACATTTTTTCGATATATAAGTATCCTATGTTCCTCTCCAGGCTACAAAGTATCTGTGTCCTAAATTTCAGCCAAATCCGTACAGCCGTTTTGGCGTGATTGAGTAACAAACATACAAACATCCAAACATCTAAACATCCAAACATCCAAACATCTGAACTTTCACATTTATAATATTAATAGGAAGTAGGATGGTGGTACCCGCTCCCGTGGGAATATCGGAATAAAATATAGCCTATGTCACTCGGGAAGAATGTAGCTTTCTAATGGTCTAAGAATTTTCTAAATAGGTCCATTAGTTTCGGAGCTATTAGAAACGGCTTTAAGAGCGTGGTACCCGTTCCTGTGGGAATATCGGGATAAAATATAGCCTATGTCACTCGGGAAGAATGTAGCTTTCTAATGGTCTAAGAATTTTCCAAATAGGTCCAGTAGTTTCGGAGCCTATTCGATGCAAACAAACAAACAATCAAATCTTTTCTCTTTATATTATTAGTATAGATAGCTAACCAAAACGTATATCCATACTAATAGGTATTATTAATGCGAAAGAGTGTATTTGGCTACTTTTTATCCCGAAAATATTTCACATTCCCGCGGGTTACCTAGTCCAGGCTAGCAATTAATATACTTGGAGAGGTAAAGTTTGTGTGTTTGGATGTTAGAGGTAACTTCTGAAACTACTAAACTGATTTTGAAGGTTTTATTAATATATTTTTATCGTATGTATCGTAATGTATCCTGATATCCCACGGGAAAATGGTCTACGCGATATAACCGCTCAGGGCAAGTCAGTTACAGCATAAAATAAGAGACAGCATGTACAAATATGACATTGAAAGCCATTTAACACAATAAATTTACTTTAACGAAGAACGAACGTTTATGATAATATTAATACCGCACACAAACTGCAGAGAGCATCTCAATGAAGCAAATGAATAAAACAAATCGCACGATAAGACTGCACTGCGAGCTAACAAAAAATAAATCACTATTAAAACGCGAGATCTTATTCTGTACCCAAAAAGGGTCCCAATTAAGTTGCACACGCGAGCAATAAACAAAACGAAGTACTACCGACAACACATTCAGTTCCACCACTATCAAAAACATTTAATCAATTTACAACCTTAAAAACATCGTCATCAAGTTCAAAGTCATTTGATCGGATGTGACATGTAGTACAAGCAGCTTATTTAAATAAATTCCGTGAATCGCGAAGGAGTATGCACTCGTTTACAAGTTAAATCGACGGAGAACCGTTCCGTAATTAATTGGAGGGAGTTTCCGGGACAACACTAGTGTCGTCTCGACCCACGGGGAGGGAAGAAACAAGGAAGATTTAAAATCGAAGGGAAACGATTGAGAAATGCCACTTCAGCGGGAGCAATAAAATCAACCTTTTTTAGTCAGGAATTTTGTAATTTTAATATCGATACATCTTCTACTTTGGATAAAGATAGATTATAGATTCCTGGGTCTTCCAAGAAATCTATATTTATCTATGCCCATACTGTCTTCATAACAAATATTCAAGAATATTACCGAAACGGCGAAGCAAGTCCTTTCCTTGGCTCTTGGCAAGAAAACAAACGTTGAATTGTTAAAATTATAAATAATTAAATTTGTAACTTAGTTATTAATGCAATACTATGTTGAATTTTTATTTATTCAGTAAGGCTACAGGTTTTAAGATTATTTGCACTTAATTACTTGCCTTCTTGTAAACAGTCAAATCAATTTATACTGCATCTAGATTCATCACGCAACTCAGCTTGCGTAGATCGCGTTCATGTGTTGATGAGACGAAAATCTTTTGAATCACGACCACTTTATTTACCGTTAATTTTAAGTATTAGTAGAATATTATAAAGTCTGTTTGAGTTTCCAGAGAATCAAGATTGTGCAGTTTTGGAATCTGATTTCTCATATGAATGATTTGGACAACGAGAATAATAGAATCAATCACCCTTCAATTTCAAATTCAATATAATCTATTCAGTCTAGGATGTAGACAAGCACTTATGAATAAAGTAAAAGAAGCTTCGCCATTTTAATTAATTTAATTAATATCATAAATCACTAACATTAACGTTCAATTTCTTTGTGATGATAATATCTTCTCCAAATTTTTAGTAAGGTAAAATAATCCATGTCCAAGCAATCTTTGCAGTTTATTATATATTTTATGAATTTTACACGTTTGTAAACAGCCACATCATGTTTTACTGCATCCCAGTACAAGTGTTTGTAGGACGAAAATCGTATTATCCACAACCACTTTAATTACCGTCAACTGAAGTAATAGTAGTGCATGTGCATGGCGATGCGGTCGCGTAACTGTTTGCGTTTTCGGGGAATTAGAGTTTGATTGTGTCTGTGGAGTTGCGACGTGTTGTTTGATGTTTAGCTTGTTGCGAAGTTTGTTAAGCTTTTTAGTGGACGCGACATTGTTGCTTGCGGCATCGATAAAATTTGGGTTTAAGACGGTACCCTAACTGAAAGTGGCGCCCTTATAAGTTATATAAATAATAAATAACCTCTTACATTCACACCAATTATCTAAGCCCATTTTAATGTCATTAAGAAACTGTATCATGGAAAACTTGATAACGGATAAATATATACTTAAATACTTTTTGTTTGTAAATACATACTTAATATACATAGTAAACACCCAGACCAAGACAAATAGACATGTTCATGCACACAAATATTTGTCTTGTTCGGGAATCGAACCCGAGACCACCGGCGCAGAAGGTGGGTAGCCTACGGGCGTTTGTGCACTACACTGAAGCATCCGTGCAAGCAAGCATCCGTTTTTTTCCGGATCGGTAAAATTCAGTGTAGTGCACAAACGCCTTACCCCTGCGCCAAATCGGTCGTCAGTGTCAATCGGTTGCTAATAGAAAAGGACTTTTATAAAACTTTACGGGGAGTTTTTAGGGTCCTTAATCTAGTATTTTTAAAAGGTAAGTATCGCTACATTTCCTCATAGTCATTCGTAGAAGTAGATAGCATATGTGTCAAAACGGCCACTTTTAGTAGTTGTGCTAACTACTTCTAGCAGTGACTACGAGGGAATGTAATGATACCGTCAAAAAATTCTCCGTAAAGTTTCATTAAAATTGTGTATTAGAATTGCAATATTAAATAAAATTCAACGCGGCGGCGGCGGCGGCGCCACTTTCGATCAGAGTACTGCCTTAACACAGACACAAATATAGAGAACACGGCTATTGTAATGATTGCATTTACATAAAATGTGAATCTTCATAGCGAAATACAGTGTGTTCATTTTGACATAACTCTGAGGTTAGAATACCAGCGCCACAGCCTCGGCTGTGGCAGATAAGCTAAAATGAGGCCGTTTCAGCAAGAAATAATGATAATGTGTTATTTTGTTGTTTTTTTTAAATGTACCTATATTTTTTTCTGAATAAACATTTTTTCTTTCTTTCTCTCTTTTTTTTCTGTCTTTCACATTCTGTTATCAAACAGGAATCAAATCTAAGGTTAGTCAAAAACGAGTTTTTTAGCTTTCCCACACAAAACCATAAGCAAGTTGAATTGTATGGGTAAGCTAAAGAAGACTAAAATAGTTTTCACTTCTCATGCTCGTAAAGTTCGTGTTTATGTTGGGTGTAGGCTGCATAAAATCGCTTTTTATGCTATAGTGCATAAAGTAAAATCTTCGTCTAAGTCTCAGAGTCTAAGACAAAGGTCGTCAGGTAAACAGTCACACACGCAATAAAACTTCGTTAAATAAACTTGTAATTTCATTCTGTTTCTTTAGTTTTGTACACAATCCATGTTAAATTACTTACTAAATTAATAAAACTAGGCAAAATTAATGAGTTTTGTAAGAAATTAGTATTTCAAGAGCATTATGGACTACGATCTATGCAAAAGTCACTGTGTTGCCACTGCTACGTATAAAAAAAAGAAAGTTTTCCCGCCAATATGGCGAAGTCTTTATTTTTACTTTTTTGCAATACATATTGTTATTTATTTTCCTCACACTCGAAGGGAAAAGCAGAGTGTATAACTCGTAGATAAAACCCATTTTACCCTCGAATTGACTATCCACCCTCGCCTGCGGCTCGGATGGATATATACGTCTCGGGTAAAATGGTACGTTTTATGCACTTGTTGTACAATCTACTATATCTAAATATCTCATAGATTCTGCTATTCTTTAATTCCAACGTGAGCAAAAGCGTACCAAATCTATCTTTCTTGTCTTAACATTCACGGATTTTATTTTTTGCCTTTCGATTCCATACATATTGTATCTGTCTAAGGTCAAAGTACTACCTTTTCTTTTTACAATATTTCTAATAACAATAAAGATTTCTAGCTCTTAATTTATTTATTCTGACAATACATTTATTATAAACACTTGTTGACCTCAACTAAAGTACGGTATACATATCCGGCCGGACGTACAAACATGGTGTTGTTAGTAAGGCTCGGAGATCTACGACCTATATGGATATTGATAAGGTTTCCGTCTACGGCGATAAAATGAACTGTTAGCCTTTGGTTAGCCTTTGGTTTGGTTTGGTTTAGGTTATGGGCATATGCTTTTTTTTTCTTAATGCGAAAGATAGCTGTTTTACGTATAAACCAATGAACTAATTACACATACTTCAATATCATTAATTCAATCTTGGCTGTTCCAGCCCTTGTGAGTGTCGAAGAAGCTACGCTATTGGTGCAAAACCCTACAGCAGGAGACCTTGTAACGAAAAAAACAGGTAAGAAAGTCGTCATAGGTTTATTTTTTTCTTAATAGGTACACCTTTTTTCTTAGTAAATTCTGGTAAAGCACTTGACCGCCATCTTGCTTAACAGATGGTGCTTAGGTGCCCATTCATTCTTGCCTTGAAGAGGCCAAAGTTGCAATGATCGGGAAACATAATATGTGCAGGCAGCGTATTCCAATCTTTAGCAGCTCGCATTAAGAAAGAACTAGAAAAGCGTTTCGTACTTTGTCTACTATGTAAGGATGGTAAACTATCCTGCGTCTGGTACCCCGATGGTGGAAAGGGGCAGGAGGGACAAGATCATGGCCTTAGAACTTAGAAGACATTTGTAACTTTCTGTTGTGATTTGAAGTACCCAGTCCCCATTTGTACAGAGCACGTAAAAGCTACATTTACGGGGATGAAGTCGCGTGTGGAATGCAAGTTATATACATTCCACTTGATATTTTGTTGCAGAGATCGATGCTGCAATTATTTAGATCGTTAGACGGTGAATTGTAGCTATTAAGTGATTTGAACAATGACTCTTCATAGGGTGGATGGCCAACGGCGAGAGACAGACCTTGTCTGACTGAGTCCAACATGCCGTTAGCGGTATACGAAAAGACTGTATTTGCCCTAACTATAAAAAAAAAAAAGGGTGGATGGCCAAAATTTTACCATCTCGAGCTCTTCCTGACTATCCATAGTGCATTGCATCCTTGTGGTATAAGGTCATGGCCTCAACTCCTTGTTCATCCATATTGAAAGCCTGCGTCTTAGCAGTGGAGACTTTGAAATGGCTGATGACGATATTCAAAATGTCTCTTCTTCTTTTAAGTATGTCATTCTTCCATGTCTCTTCTTACTTTTGAATAAAGTTTGCCGGCTCGGCTTAGGCGGCCTTCAGCCTTGTCACTTCTTGTGACGGCCGTGGACACAGATTATGTATTCTAGACTTGTCTTTTTCTTTTCTTTTTATATAACGATCGTGGCATGGGGTTAGGCAAAGTATTATTACTTACTTAATTAAGTAGTTAATATTTTTTTAATGTTAACCCTATGTGTTAATTTAGCTCCCTGCCCCACCATCATGGTTCCGACGGAAGATCAAGTCGGGATCGTTTTAGGGATAAAATGCTTTGTTTTATTTTATTTTACTGTGATGTCTTAAATAAATGGTTTTTTCTTTCATTCAAAATATTTGATTGAATCAGGGGTCACCTGGCGGAAGTCCCTAACCATTGGGAAAAATAAATCATTCGGTGCTGGATTGCATACGGTCAAACATCTCTTGAAGATGCCCCGGGTTGGGGCGGAACACGGAGGGTATTGTGATCGGTGAAGTTGCAAGATTTGTGATTATTTGCGGAAGAAAGCTACATATTGTTTTTTTTTAATTTCTTTTAAAATATTATTATTTTCAAATATACGAACCGTTTACGTTTGTTTCCCCTGAATCAGTGACCACTTGAGAGTTAGTCATAGCCGATAAGGTTTATGTTCCACGCGATAATGCAGCTAACAGATATGTAACGCTAATTATTTCGCAATCAACTCAAGTCCCGTTTACGAGAAACTGCTGGCAAAACTTTCACAATACTTGGATTTGTTGAAATGAGGTCAGCTTTGTGTATGGGAAGACTAATGGTTTGATGGCTAAGCTACTTTTGCAATGGTTTGGTATGGGATCGGTGACCAAAGATAATGAAGGCACCTTCCGTCGAAAGACACTTTCCGAAGCCATCTGTCTCGAATGCTGGTTAATAAGATCATTCTCTTTAATTAAATTAAGTATAAGGGATCAATCTGATATTTTTAGTTTCTCTAACTGTAACTGTAATGCTCGGCTCGCCTGGAACACAGGATTTTCCTAGTTCAGACAAATTATGAAATTTTATTATTCTTAATATTAAATTTTCTCTTTTCTCGTAACCAGTAACAAAGTAGTAAATATTTCAATGGACATTGAAATATTTAATGATTGTTATCATGAAATAAATTCTGTTCCTATTTTTGACCGACTTCTAAATCAAAAAGGAGGAGGTTCTCTATTCGTCTGTATGTATGTTTTTTTTTTTTTTTTTGTGTATGTCCACCGATTACTCGAAGACGGCTAAACCGATTGAAATGGTTCAAACGTTATTACATCAGGTTGGTTTCCAAGTTGGTCCGATTTTTTGAAATTTTGAAATCGGTTCAGTAGTTTTCAGGAAATCTTGAAAATACTGTCGTTTTCGTTACCACTTTATGTGAATTTAATACGTATCTTTAGGCATACCTCCTTTGTTTATAAACCGATTTAGATGATTCTTGTTTTGTTAAAAAGGGGATACCTCAAGGTATTTTAACTGACTTCGAAAAAGGAGGTTTTGAGTTTGATCACATACCTATTTACCAGAAAACACGTAAATTGCCTGCACGATGCACTAAAAAGAGTGAAATAAAAATTATTTTTATAAAAAAATAAAACCGCCTTCTAAAAAACCACATCAAAAAAGTAAGAAATAATTCCTCACCAAATAAATAACGTAAGTACTTTGAAGTCGGGCGGGTTTTAAGGCGATACTCGGAAAAAATGTGCTGAAGCGAGATAGCAATGAGAAAACGACGCGCGCGGGAGCGAGACCGATTTTGCAGATTAGGCAAAAAAAACACAAAATCACTTCGTATTAAAAAACTACAGCGATTTAAAAAAAATGCTTCTATACGATCCTCAATATTATTGGTGTCTACTAATTAAACCAATTTCCAATAGTGTAAGTAACCCCATTTAAGAATAATCTTCACTTTTCGTAATTTTTAGAGGTCTTTTCGAAAATAAAAAGTGTCGAGGCAAAATCATAAAATCGTGTTTTTGAAACTATACGATTCTAGATAAAGGTATGAAGAAATATATATCTTATTACCAGATTTTTAACAACTGTAACCGTCCTATAGTTTTAAATCATAAAGTCCATATTTTTCCGAGTAGCGCCTTAACAAGAACAACAAAAAATTGTACATGTTTCACGCCCGACTTCAAAGTACTTACGTTATTTATTTGGTGAGGAATTATTTCTTACTTTTTTGATGTGGTTTTTTAGAAGGCGGTTTTATTTTTTTTGTAGTAAAGTTTCCAAAAAAGATCTTCTGTTCTAATTTTGTAACAAAACTCCATTTGAAAACTTTAAACAGGAAGTTCTTAGAAAAAATCGACCCGTCTCACAACTAGCTCCGATGAGACGGGTCCGAGTTTGAGACGGGTCGATTTTTTCTAAATACTTCATTTTCCATTTTTCAATAATAAAAATTGCATTGTGAATGCAAAAAATAAAAAAAAAATAAAAACTCCATTTCTTCCGTTTCACATAAGTAGGTAGTACATACGGGAGAGAAATAACGGAAAAAATAACAGTACCTAAACGTAAATTAAAAATTACTTTTAATTAACTTTTAAAGAAAAATTATATCTTACTTCCTATTGTCAGATATTCATTTTATAAATGAAGTAAAAAAAAATCGTCTAAAATATTCCGCACAGACACAGCAACAGTTTTTCTCGCTAAAATGAATAATAGTCCATAAATCTCTCCCATTGCACATAGTATATGGGGAAATACCCATTTCCCAATAATAAAAAAAGACTGAAGCGAAGCTTTCAGTTAAAACTTAATGGGTATTGAAAAAACAAGTTTCAGTGGAAATTTTCAGGACATGAAAAACGGGTTAAAACAAGAACAATGCGGTTAGGACAGGTTTTAATCCGGCGCGAGCCGCTTTTCTCACGCCGCGCTGTTTTTAATTTTTTTAAACACCTTTTTTGTATGTTTATTTTTATTAGGATTTTTTTTATTTTATCGTGTGTCACTTGGTGGAGGTCCCTATCCATTGTGAAAAAATGAGATATAATACGTAGCTTACTTCCACAAAAAACATGCACAATGCACCGCCCGCCCGCCCGCAAAAATGTGTTATGTTTTTTATTATACGTGTTTCATATAAATTACTTTCCTAGTTGAATGTCGGATGTGTCTGGTAAGGCATCAAAGTTATAAATAAGAAGAAAGGCAGTAGAGTCTTTTGATATTGTGGAAACTGCTTTGATCTAGCAAGTTGATTCGCCATCAGGAGGGGGTATAAACCTAGAAAAAAATCACATACAAAAAAAAACAGAACTAGTAAACGCCAAATTAGTTTTAATTGAATTACTCGTAAAATGAACATTATATTATAAACATTATAAATAAATATTATAAATTATATATAAATATTAAAAACATTATATATTTGCAAATTGGAAATAGAGACGCTAGATAATATAGTTTAATAATAAGTATTAAAATATTGGCTCATTACTCTGCGTCATAATGAAAATAAATTGATTATAGCTGAAAATTAGACCATTGTGATTTTTTATATCGACAAAATGTTATTATTTTATGTTTTTACTTAGTCCAGTCTCTTTCAAGTATGTTGTTATATCTATAAACTTTTTGAAAAATGGAAAATGAAGTATTTAGAAAAAATCGACCCGTCTCACAACCATCTCCGATGGGACTCGAACCCACGACCTTTCGCTATCCGGGCGACTGCTCTAACCACTGAGCTACGGAGTCGTTAATTCGTTAATTCGTTCGTTTTTCTCAGTGGTTAGAGCAGTCGCCCGGATAGCGAAAGGTCGTGGGTTCGAGTCCCATCGGAGCTGGTTGTGAGACGGGTCGATTTTTTCTAAATACTTCATTTTCCATTTTTCAACCATAAAAACTGCATTGTGAATGCAAAAAAGTAAAAATTTTAATAACTATAAACTTTTTTCCAAATATTTCGTGGGTTAATTTTGAAAAATCAAATTTAAGACTGACGATTTGCCTTTATAGCCCCTCTTAATCCTTAGTTACTGTTATCCTTACTGTACGGGACACAAGCCTTCCTTAGGAATGGCTATGAAGAGTGGGATCACGCTTCATAATCACGCTTACCAATGCCGATTTGTGAGTATTTATTAATACAATAAATGCAGCAGATACCAACTTAAAGTTCTTTCCGAAGTACGGAGGAGCTTCAGCCAACAAATTGTTGGTTTGTCATCCCGTGGCGGACCATTGCGAAACCGCCAGAATCGCAGACAGGTCACAGCACATACATCAACTTGGAAAGGGATCGTAAACGTATCAACTCGAGCGGTTCAGTTTTCTTTGTATGAAACCCCCTACTGCAAAGCACACTAATCGGAATCGTAACGTAATCGCCTCGCCTCGGGACCAGCTCACGAACCGCTTTGCGGGTCGCTCAACTTGCTGTCCCCGCGCTTACCGCTAGTCGTCCACGCGCTCACCTCTCTCCGCACCTGATCTAACGGCTCTACGCACAGTGGTCTGAAAATGAAAATGAACATAATTTTTTTTTTCTCTTTTTTTCTCTTTTTTTTTATTTTGTTTATCATTTTTTTCTCTCATTCTTTTTTTTTTGTTGAACCACTGTGCGGCGAGCCGTAAGCGCGGCGTCGCCTAGCCGTAAGCGCGGCGTCGTATAGCCGTAGCCGAGCCGACGTACCGACGCTGATCCGGTTTGGTTACGTGCTTGCGTTAGGTTGACGCCTGGTTGACGGCGAGGCGAAAGGCGATACGGTGTCGATCCCTTTCCGAGTTGATGTAATGTGCTATGTCCTTAAACCCGCTAACCACTGCCTATTGAATTTGCTTTCATAATATCAAATGTTATACTTATACCTATAGTTTAAAAAAATAAACAATCCTTTAATGAAGTATTGCATGAAATCTCTCGCAAGTGTAGTAATAGCGGAAATACACGGTTCACTTTTGCCTGTAAACGTAAAAGTGAATCATTCAATGTCAATGTGCGCCTGTATTTCTGCGCCTTTTAACCAAAGTGAATAAATTTTGTTGAACCGTGTAATATTAGCATTACGTAATCATACCTATTAATTACAAAGACTGTGACAAAGATTAAAAAGGTGATAATAAAACAGAAAGGGCTAGAAATCTCATAAAAAGGGCGTCATAAGAGACCACCCCATCGACTGAAGCGGACGATGTGTTATTACCATAAATGATTCAGACGTGAAACACCACGTAACATTCACTTCTGATAGGTACAAACTTTTCGAACTATTTAACTGTTTAGGTTTACTGACGACTGGATGAAAGATATTTTTACCATTTTCCAAAGTTGTGTCCTTCTGTAACTGATGGAACATTTACTATGTTTTTGATCAATTTTAATGCAATATTAAATGTATCTATCGTTGGAGAACCTTAAATTATTATAAATAAATAAATTATGTTTTGTTATTATTATTCGGCTATGTTCAATACCTATATTTTGGTTGCATAAGTGTAGTAAATATCATGATAAACCAACGTGATAATGATTTCAATAAAAATCATGTCAAGAAAATACTTAGTTAATAAATAATAGTTGATACACCTATTGATGCGATGCGATGATGCGTAAAGTTTTATAATATAAAAATGGCTCCTGAAATCATGCGTTCTTTTCGTTAATTTACCATTTTAACGTTTAACACATCTCATTAATTTACTCATATACCTCAGTTTACAACAATATAAATAATTGAAAAAAAAAATACTTAAAAAAACAGCAAATTAAATAGTTAAACACTCTATTATACTGAAGTTACTAAGCCCTGTATCTTAGGGAAAATATTTAATTTCACTAAGTACAAAAAAAACAGGTTCACGCCTTAAATTCTTTCTTTCTTACTAAAATACTTAAAATCACACAAAATCTAGTTGAGTGTGTAATTTAGTATTTTTGGTGAGCAGTATACTACACTTATGATAATACTTCGATTTAACTATTATTGTTAAACTGGAAAAACATGTATTCTTGTTTTAATTATTTATTTCACTTAATAGAATTAACGCGTCAAATTTCGTGGTCTCGCAAAACCTAACAGTACCTACATAGGTACTGTACATGTATGGTTATGTATGTACAGAAAACCGCTCGCCCGACCTCTGAATTGTGATGATCCAGTTTTGAAATCATAATTTACGCGAAATGGCAATTGAAAGAGCGATGAAATAAAATTAAATTTCGCGAAATGATCAAACAAAACAATCGGACCCAATAAATCTGCCACTGGGATGAAATATTTGGCAAGCCTCAATCGATGAAATGATAAATCAGCCAATTGTTTTTCGGCGTGTGCGAATTTGACGCATTCCGTTTCAATAGATATCTCCCACCGTTTTACTGGTGTAATTAATTTTTTTTATGGCTCATTGGAGGAGCTATTGCTTTGCGACTTCAGCATGTGATTATATTCTAATTTTGGTCCATTGGAGGGGCTAGTGGTTTGCGACATCGGCATGTGATTATAATGATTATATTCTTATTTTTTATATGGTCCATTGGAGGAGATAGTGGTTTGCGACATCGGCATGTGATTATATTCTAGTTTTTTATAGGGCCCATTTGAGGAGCTATAGGTTTGCAATTTCGGCATGTGATTATATTCTAATTTTTTATATGGCCTATTGGAGGGGCTAGTGGTTTGCGACATCGGCATGTGATAATATTCAAATTTTTTATAGGGCCTATTTGAGGAGCTATAGGTTTGCAACTTCGGCATGTGATTATATATTTTTTTTAATATGACCCGTTGGAGGAGCTATTGGTTTGCGAGTTCGACCTGTGATTATGGCGCTTAAGCAATATTCGCATTGGTCGGCCGCGGTGTAGGTGACCAAAACTTTTTTTTATTTAATCCCCGACGCAAAGACAGGGGTGTTAGAAGTTATAAGTTTAACGTGTGTGTGTATCTGTCTATCTGTCTGGGGCAAAGTAGCTCCTAAACGACTGGAAATATTTTGATGCGGTTTTTTTTAATTGAAAACTAAATTAATCGAGATGGTTCTCAGCCACGTTTGATGAAAATCCATCCGGCCGTTTATCGGTCTGCCTACCGAAACGGTAAAATTCGACGAAAATGTCTGGCAAAAATATTTTGTGTAATAAATTTGTACCTACATATTGTATTAATAATTTTAAATTATGGGTCTTTTGTACCTGCAATAAATGCATATTATTTATTTATTTTATCATAATCTTTGTAACCAAGTTCCAAGTAACTTACCTACCGATATAAGAATGTAAAGTAAGTATTTATTCAGTGTTTCATACATTGTTATGACAATAAAAAATTACAAATGATTCCTGAAATCTAGATATTAGAAACTACTGAAAGGGCTGACCAGCACAGCTAGTGTTGCAGCTTGTAGCCACACCGCTGATTTTCAGCTTTATTTCGAACCATAACATTCCTATACGAAGGTGCGATACCTGTTATATTTTATTCAGGCCTCTTCACACTCGCCGGTAGAAATATTACAGAAACATGAAAAGTCGGTTCGTTTAAAAATTCAACGTAGATAATAATCCGATAGCGCTTCGTAGAACAGTTTTAATAGAGATGTTTTATAAAGTTGTTGCCAAGTTAAGGTATGTACTTTTTTAGTTTTAAATTGAGATATTATTTTTCCTTAGCTTTACTGTTGTGCTTTCGAGTTTCAATCATTAGGTACTTGGCTTCTTATAGTTGCAATAATTTAAGATATTTTTTTATATATTTTAAATGTTTTTGGCTGTATTTAGCGGGCGGGAAAATTAGGCCACTTTTCTATGCCCAAGGTCGTTGGCGATACCACGGGCCTTACATGTTATACTTTTAAACTTTATCATTAAATACCTATCTACTTACATTTTCAATAACAATCCTTTTAATAAATATTACGAAGAACGGGATTTTTACCATGTTTTGATTTGTTGTTGAGTCCCCGATAAGTATGAGTAAAAATCCCGTTTTTCGTAATATTTACAGTGTTAATGACCATGAAAGTTTAAAAAGTTAACCCTTCTGGTGTTGTGATGTGATGAAATAGTAGCAAATGTTACTCGCTTTACTTCTTCTCTTTGAAATACACATGAGAGAGGGAAAGTCAAAAGAGACAAGGAGTGAATACATTTACACACAAAAATATTATGAGTATGGTAACATTTCTTATGTGTAAAACAGTTTTTCTTATAAGTACAAAACTTTATTTTAATTTTTAGTTTTTTGCATTCACAATGAAATTTTTATTATTGAAAAATAGAAAAATTATTTTTAAAAAAAAAAAACCGCCTTCAAAAAAATCCACCTAAAAGTAAGAAATAATACCTCTAATAACGTAAGTACTTTGAAGTCGGGCGTGAAACCTGTTAATTTTTTATTTTTTTGTGTTGTTGTTTAGACCCGCCCGACTTCAAAGTACTTACGTTATTAGAGGTATTATTTCTTACTTTTAGGTGGATTTTTTTGAAGGCGGTTTTATTTTTTTATAAAAATAATTTTTATTTCACTCTTTTTAGTGCATAATGCAGGCAATTTTCGTATATCCTGGTAAAAAGGTATGATAGTTGAACATCCGTCTTAAATTCATATGAAGTGGTAACGAAAACGACAGTATTTTCAAGATTTCCTGAAAACTACTGAACCGATTTCAAAATTTCGAAAAATGGGACCAACTTGGGAAAATACCTGATGTTATAACGTTTAAATCATTTCAATCGGTTCAGCCGTCTTTGAGTAATCGGTGTACATACATATAAAAATAAACGCGACGAATAGATAACCTCCTCCTTTTCAATTTTTGAAGTCGGTTAAAAATGAAGTATTTGGAAAAAATCGTCCCATCGGAGCTGGTTGTGAGACGCGTTGATTTTTTCCAAATACTTCATTTTCCATTTTTCAGTACAAAACTTTATGATAATATCCTACTTATCCATTACTTTTCTGAATGTTTATAATCTATCGATTCTATTATGGGAAAGTAATAACAAAACAAGGTAAAGTTCATTTGATACTACTTAGGTAGGTACTAACTTATTTCAACAAAAACTGGGAGATCGAACAATGGATGTTATCGTAATGGCGACCAACAATAATAAGAATTGCGCAGCTTTTGGTTACTATATTACTATTGGAACTGGATTGATTTTCATCTCACTTCTTCGCTGTTTTTACGTGGGATCTTGTCACTGTCTGTTGTCTTGTCTATCCACCAGTATCAAACTGAGAGGTCCCGTGTTTGATTCCCAGTGGGGGTACATATTTTATTTAGTTTGGTTGGTGGCAGAACTTCTTTTTAGTCTGCCTGGTTAGCTACCATCATCTTATCTAAGTCTGCCGCCATAACAATGATGTTTTCATCATTGTTGTGTTCTGGCTGTTATAGATAAGTTAGCCAGTTCCTCAGTGATTGGGGATTCTGGGAGTAGTGCGCTTCTACCTTCGGCCTTATCACCCTTTAATATCAGGTGTGATGAAGGCTAAATGCTACTCCATTGTGGATGAGAATGGCTATCGTAATGACAAATTGAAGAAATTCATAATCGTACAAAGGTAACACGTATGCGGTTTGCAGTTTTGAACTAAATGTTTCTTATTGACAATAAGGGTTTAAAAAAATGGGGCTCGAACCCACGACCTTTCACTCTCCGGGAGAATGCTCTAGCCACTGAGCTACGGAGTCGTTCTAAGAGCTAGATGTGAGACGGGTCGATTTTTTCTAACACTTCATTTTTAGCAATAAAAATTTTCATTGCGATTGCAACAAATAAAAATAATTATAAAGTTTCTAGTTTTCTGTGATTTCTAAGATAGCACCAATAGTAAGAGCCATATTACTGTATCAACCATTTCTACGCAATTACCCTTAGTATCGTATTACCTACTCGTAAGGTAAACATTATCGTATTTGCTCTTTTTTGCTTACAAACAATGATTAGTAGGTATTAATTAAAGCCAATTGTATTGGCACAGAAGTTAAACACGCATGACCTTGTTTCTCGTAACTGTTATCAAAACATTTCTATTTTATAGTAAATCAAGTTAATGTTATGTAAAATCAAGTATTAAACACGCATGCGAAGTATAGAGATGATTATGACATAACAATGATTTTTTCAACATTATTGCGTTCCGGCAGTTAGAGATAAGATAGCCAGTTCCTCAGTAATTGAGGATTCCGGGAGTAGTGCGCTTCCACCTTCAGGTGTGATGCAGGCTAAGTGCTACCCCGTTGTGGATAAAAAAGAGAAGTGTGAGATTAAGTTGTATATTATTATGTTATAAAGGTCGGGTAAATGTTGAAAACGAACTTTTCAATATTTCCTCGGGTCTGGGTGTATGTAGTATAGTCCATTCGCTTAGATAGTGTCGCTCTGCCACAATGCCGTGCGGGTGTACCGACACTATCTAACCGAACTGTACAATCCCATAGAGGTCCAAAATACTGTTATTCACAACGTAAATAAAACTAGTGTGTAGGTCGAGGATAATTTATTGGGTGCATCGACAAGCCTATATCAATCACCAAAAAATCTTAACACCGCCGTTCAGCATTACGTACGTTTGGCACAACGCCATCTATGTACAATAATTACAACTTATATTTAAATACAACGGCTTAACATTCCGCCCACCATGAACGGAACGTCCATCAGAAACAACACAATCAAATAAGAAACTTAACAAAAACAACAAAATTTAGGTATGCAATACATCAATAATACATAACTAACACATACACATACTTGACTAAATTAAAATACAAAAAAACATAGTAGTAGGTATTTACATTTATTAAGTGACAGGTAAAATTATAAGTTTGGATACAGGTCTTTTTACTAGAGACCCCTTGCATCGCAAGGTTACGACTCTCGTAAGATTGTCCGCACCAACATGTTTTTCCTTAATTACGCCATACAACCATCTGGACGGTGGGAGGTCATCCTCCTTTACTAACACGACATCCCCTACAGAAGGTTCAGGAGCAATATAGGACCATTTATATCTATGCTGTAATTGAGTCAAGTACTCATGAGACCATCGTCTCCAAAAGTCTTGCAGTAGTCTCTGTACAAACTGCCATCTTTTAAGAGTACTCACGTTACTCTGCTCAAAGTTGGCATCGGGTATAAGCAGCAACGGCTCACCGACTAGAAAATGGCCGGGAGTTAATGGATACGGATCATCTGGATTATTGCTAATTTGAGAAAGTGGACGCGAGTTAAGGCAAGCTTCTATTTGATACAGAAGCGTGGACATCTCTTCGAATGTCAAGGTACTGTTACCAATAACCCTTTTTAGATGGTGCTTTGTGGACTTCACTCCAGCCTCCCACAACCCTCCAAAGTTCGGCGAGTGAGGTGGAATGAAGTGCCAGTTGGTACCATTTGTTGCCAACCACTCAGCAATATCATTAGCGGCTTCAGACTTTTCCGTTTGGAATAAATGCTTTAACTCCCTATTGGCCCCCACGAAGGTCGTGCCGTTGTCACTCCATAAATCTGCGCAGTGACCTCGCCGTGCAACAAAACGCTTAAAAGCTGCTAAAAATGCCTCGGATGTCATGTCACTAACGACTTCGAGGTATATTGCACGAGTGGTCATACATACGAACAAGGCTATATATCCTTTAACGGCTCGATAACCACGCCCTTTATACGGTCTTATAGCTATGGGTCCTGCGTAGTCAACCCCACTCTGATAGAAAGGTCGACAGACTGTGACACGTTCCATAGGTAGCTGTCCCATCATTTGCTGACTTGTTTGTGCAGAATGGCGACGACATACAACACACTTCCGAACGACCTTGCGAACAAGATTTTTCGCATTAACTATCCAATACTGCGTTCTTAAAAAGTTTGTCATTAATTGTGGACCGCCGTGAAGAGTGCGATTATGGGCATCATCCACAATCAAATCTGTGAAATGCGACTGATACGGCAGCAATATTGGATGTTTCATATTTTTATCTATTTCAGCATTTTGTAAGCGACCGCCCACCCTGAGTATACCATCAGCATCAAGAAACGGACACAGTGATGTAAGTTTACTGCTTTTCCTTATCTTTCCCAAAGTTTGTAAACATTTTATTTCTTCCAGGAAACTTTGCCTTTGACACAATCGGATACAGGTAAGTAAAGACTCTTTTATTTCTAATCTAGATATGTAAGGCGTAAATTTTTCTTTCTTTAACTTAAGGAATCTACGTATGTATGCAACAACTCTTAATAATTTATTCAATGAAGAATAACGACATAATATAGATTCTGACTCTGACTGAATAGTGTGGCATGAAATTTGCTCTTTTTTCTTTTCTAAATCCGTTAATTTAAAATGTCCCTTTGAATAATTAATAACCTTTTCTTGCAGCCATTGTGGACCCTCTCTCCAGATCTTTAAATCCGATAGTTTGCTCGGATTTATACCTCGCGACGCACAATCTGCAGGGTTAGATTCGGACTTGACATGTGACCACTGAGTATTATTCATAAGCGTTAATATTTCAGAGACCCGATTCGCGACATAGGTTTTCCATTTGCTGGGATGACTGCTCAACCATGAAAGGACTACACTTGAGTCCGTCCAGGCGTACACGCACTCCTTCGGAATCTCTAAAACTTCTGCAATTTCTTGAAGCAGGTTGGCTAACAATACCGCTCCGCACAACTCCAACCGAGGAATCGAGACTTGCTTCACCGGAGCAACCTTCGTCTTTGCGGCAAGTAATCGTACATGCACATCACCTTTAAAATCAACGATTCTCATATAGACTACAGCTGCGTATGCTGCATTTGAAGCATCGCAGAATCCTTGAAGTTCTCTGCTAACATCGTTGGTGCTAGTGCCAATCCATCTTGGAATCTTAATTTGAGCGAGATGTGTAAGTTCATCTCGAAACTCAAGCCATGCCTTCAAAATATCACATGGCAATTCTTCATCCCATTGTATCCCTGACAGCCAGACTGTTTGAATAAATATTTTAGCAGTGGTGACCACAGGAGCTAGCCAACCGAGGGGATCAAACAGTTTTGCTATTTCCGAAATCATTTTCCTCTTAGTTATGGGTGTTTCCAGTGCTGTAAGTTGGACAGTGTATTGAAATTCATCTTGGTGTCTATTCCAAGTGAGACCTAAAATTTTGATAACTGTATCTAATTTTAGCTCTAAAGTTTCCTTTGAATTCTTACTTTCTCTATCCCACTTTGACAACAACTCACTATTGCTACTACTCCATTTCTGAAGCTGGAAACCACCAAGTTTAAGTAACTCGTTCATTTGTTGATAAATCTGTGCTCCCTCGTTTATATTTTCGCAGCCTGTCATAAGATCATCCATATAATATTCCCTAAGGACTCTGCTAGCTGCCAAAGGATATTTATCTCCCTCATCATGTGCGAGCTGTTGTAAGGATCTGACCGCCAAGTAAGGTGCCGCTGATGTACCAAATGTTACACGCAATTGTCGGAGATGCTGAAGTTCTGAATTAACATCGCTACGCCATAATAGACGTTGAAAATCAACATCCTCAGCAGCTATCTTGACTTGACGGTACATTTTCACAATATCTGCTACCAGGCTTATAGGATAGCAGCGCCAACGTAAAATAAGGTGTCGAAGTGTGGGTTGAAGCGTTGGACCTACCATGAGATCATCATTCAACGAAGTTCCATTATTAAGAGAACACGACGCATCAAACACGACCCGAACCTTAGTGGTGCTTCTCTCATTGCGAACGACAGCGTGATGGGGAAGATACACAGCCTTGGGATTAGCTTTCTCCACTTCCGGCACTACTTCCATGTGATTTAATTTTAAATATTCCTCCATAACCTCCGAATATTGAATCTTCAGTGGTTGATTCTTCAGTAATCGTTTTTCGAGCATAAAGAATCGTTTTTGCGCAATATCATAAGAATTACCGTATTGACAACTTGGGTCCACCTTTTTGAATGGCAATTTCACGATATAGCGACCCTCATCACCTCTAGAAGTAGTTTTGGCGAACAGCTCTTCGCATTGCTGTTCTTCTTCAGACAGACATTTCTTCACAGCTGAAGACAGTTCTTCTTGCTCCCAAAAACCTTTCAGGAGATCGTTCATACTCAATTGAGTGAGCATACTAATTATTTCATTACGTGTCTGTGAAAGTTCGTAACTTGGAGGGGAAAATATATGGCCTGAAAGGATCCAGCCAAGTTTGGTATTTTGCGCAATTGGAGAACCTGGTGGACCTTTGACAACTCCATCCATTAAAATTTGACCATACACTTCCGCCCCCAGTAAAATATCAATTTTACTCGGAGTATCAAACTTCGGGTCTGCTAACTCTATAGCAGGAATCTGAGGAGAAAACATCGGAACAGACATTTTCCTCTCAGGTAAAAGAGAAGTGAGCTTATTAAGAACATGAGCTTTAACTTCAACTATAAAGTTGGGGTCATGGCGTGACTGAATTTTGACCATACCGGTCCATTTAGACTGCAAGGATGAACCTTGATCACTACCTAACCCTGAAATGTAGCTCATGTTTGAAACTCTTCTAAGACCAAGCATTTGTACAACAGACTCTGCTATAAATGAAGCTTGTGAACCTTGGTCCAGAAGAGCTCTGATACAAAAAGTTCCATTTTTCGTATCTACATTGACCAAAGCAGTGGCCAATAATACTTGACTATTTGCATTAGAAAAGCATGATACTATATTTGATGCCTCGCCTTGAGATGATTCTACATTGGACGACTGAGCGCCCCCTTCCACTACGGAAGTGTTTACCTGATCATCTTTAGGACCTAACTTTGGGTGCAGTAAAGAGTGATGTCGCCTTTTACAAATGCGACAGCTGGTTGATTGACGGCAATTGTATATCGAATGATTCGGAGCAAGACAATTAAAACATAACTTGTTGGTTTGGGCAAAAGTACGACGTACATTTACATCTTCCTTTGCGAATTTTTTACAATTACACAGTTTGTGAGCATCGGAACAAAATATACATGATACAGCAGGAATTGTATGCATTGTTTTAGGAACATTATTACGAACATTACTCTGTTTAGTGGCTTTATTGTCTAGAAATTCTAAAGATCTGAAACGATGATCTAAAAAGTTTTTAAAATCAACAAGTTTAGGCAATTCATCATTACATCTACTGACTTCTACTTCCCACAACTTTCGAGATTCTGTATCAAGTTTCAACGAAACTACATAAATTACAATAAGATCCCAGGAATCTACATTTACATCTAAATTAGTAAGAGCATTTAAACACTCATTAGTTGTGTCCAGTAATTCCTTTATCGCACTTGAAGATTCCGACAATACATTTTTTTGGTTCATAAAACGTTTTAGTACACAATTGGCTAAAAACCTTTTGTTGTTGTAACGATGCTCTAACTGATCCCAACAAGTTTTATAATTACATGCCGTGATAGGAATGTGTCTTAACATTTGCTCGGCTTCGCCAGACAAGTGACTCTTCAAATAGTGCAGCTTTTGAACGTCATCCAATCCCTTATTGTTGTGAATTAAAGACAAAAATAAATCACGAAAACTACTCCATTCTGTGTATTTGCCACTGAAATTAGGTATTTCTATTTTCGGTAATTTAACAGTAAAGGATTGGGTGCTGTTAGTTGCATTTGCATCATAAAATTCATTAACATTAACATCTTTCTTTAACCTAAGGATGGCTTCCTTTAACTCCGACTTGTAATTTATGTACAGTTCTTCGGTCTCATCATACATGTCATTTTTAAAATAAGTAGATTTTTCAAGTACGTCTCCAGAAACTTCCATTATAATCTTCTTATGTGTTTCATCAAAAGAAGACCACTGTTTTTCTAAGGCTTCTAGACGTGTTTCTATGTATGACAAAGAGATCCTATCTTTCGGAGATTTTCTAAAGTTAGACCTTCCCTTCTGAACCTTTGACTTAGTATCATCTTGCATTTTACCGTAGGCATCCATCTCGATAGTTATTCTAACTATTCACCGTATGAGAAAATTCAAAATTATTTTCTAAGTCAATCGTAAAATTTACGAAATTTTTCTAAGTGTTTTCGCACTTGGCTCCGCAAACTAGCGTGGATTCCCCGTATTTCACTTTTGGAGAAATTATTCTAAGTCTATGAAAACACTTCTAAAATTTCCAAATTCTAACTTTCTTGAAATTATTCTAAGTTAATGAATGACACAAATGTACTCACAGTTTCATCACAGCACAACTCACTAAACGCTTCCGCTTACGCAATCGCTCGCTTCGTGGTCGCACCCAGATCCGCTGACGTCACTGCTGGAGCTGCTGCTGCAAACTCAAAACTCCGATCCTCCGTAGTCCCTGCTCCTGTCACTCGTACTGAGCTGGTTCCAGGTCAACCAACCGAAACTTCCGACTCGGTTAGGACCATGTACAATCCCATAGAGGTCCAAAATACTGTTATTCACAACGTAAATAAAACTAGTGTGTAGGTCGAGGATAATTTATTGGGTGCATCGACAAGCCTATATCAATCACCAAAAAATCTTAACACCGCCGTTCAGCATTACGTACGTTTGGCACAACGCCATCTATGTACAATAATTACAACTTATATTTAAATACAACGGCTTAACACGAACGGACTATAATATACCCGTCATTGTTTCCAATTTCCGTAATACTAGTGCTTAAGCTACTAATACTATACTACTACTACTCTTTTATTTGCGCAAAACAACCGAAAGTACCGAAACTTTTGATCTAAGCCTTTAATAAAGTGTAATTAATTTATTTCCATTGGTGGCGCTACTGAGCTCAACGAACCACCTTAACTAAAACAATAACTAGCATATACAAACTCTGCGTAAACATATTTAATCGGTCCGTCTTCGAAACGCTTTACATCGTATGTTGTTAATTGAAAATGGAGCTGTCAGAGGCACATACGCGATGCCCTCGAAGTTTCCTGCACAGCGGAGCACTAATTGAGTTTTATCTGGTGGTAAAGTGCGAGAACCAGACTAGTTTGCTAAGGAAAAAATGTTGAATTGTTCATAAAAATTTGAAAAAAAAGTATGTCTTTGGTCAATATTTTTTTAAAAATATAATAATAATAAGGGATTTTACTGTTATTGATATGTAAATAATAGGGGTTAAAGAATGAAATTGCCGTTTTTTTCTTTTGAACATATGACTTAACAACTTGTATAATATTAGAAATATATAATTTCTGACATATTGCGTCACATTAAGACCGTATCGAGAACTTTTGATAATTTAATAACCATGGTATTTTGATTATTTACATAGAAAAAACTTATCCCGAAAGTTACGACTATTTTTGTTTCCAGATTTTCGTACTTTATTAGTTGTAACTTAGTGAATTTTTTTTTCTCTTAACGAATATGTCATTTAATAGTTAAAATGTCCTTAAATACGTGTGAAAATATTTGTAAAGTTACATAATATTAGACGTTGAATAAATTACAAAAACGTTAGTTTGGAAAAAATAATTATTAAAATCTCCATACAAAACGGCAATTTGATACTTTAACCCCTAATATAATAATGTAATAGTAACGTTCAAAAACATTGGAGAATAACAAAAGTGAAAAAATTTTTGAATATCAAGCAAGTAACGTAATGAGCTGCTTAATTGTGAACAGCTGTGTCTCTAGCTATCTCTTTCTTAAACGAAATTTTATATGGCGGGACTATGGCGCTAGACACATCTGACGTCACATGTGTCTAGCGCTGTCCTTGTCTAATTAGGAAAGATGAGCTGTACCTCCGAAAATATTATGTAAAATATATGAAAATAAATGTGAAATACCTGTCTCGTTATTTTAATTTGTAGTTTTTGCATTCACAATGGAATTTTTATTACTGAAAATGGAAAATGAAGTGTTCCGACAGTTATAGATAAGATAGACAGTCCCTCAGTGATTGAGGATTCCGGGAGTAGTGCGCTTCCATCTTCAGTCTGCTAAGTGCTACCCCGTTGTGGATAAAAAAGCAGTTAATAATTTTATAATATTTAATTTAAAACAATGTTTAAAATTGCAAGACTATTCTTTGACCTCATTCAGGGATGAAATATAACAACTTACTGTGTAACGTATTTCTACACATTTAGAATATCACCAGTGCCAACGGATATCAGTTTCCACAAAGACATACAATACGTTGAAATTGCCATTAGGCTTCTACTCGCAGAGCGTACGCAGTTTAATTGAATGGCGACTACCCCTTCGCCCCAACGCCAAATATTTACATACACCACCAACAATATCAGTTATTTATATGTAACATACACTAGCGCCAGAATTGATATATCAAGCGAGGCGTTACCCTAGTTACTTTAGGACAGCGCTCTTCAAACTGTTAAGCATTAAACCCCTTCTATTTATATGATAGTTTTGTTTGTATAACGAGTTTGTTCTAGTTAAGTAGATGGTACATATGATTTCATGATAACTAATAATTTACTTTAGTAGCTGAATCAATGTTATAAATGCGAAAATGAGTAAGTATGTTTGTTTTTTTTCTGTCTGTCTGTAAGTTCCATTTTCACGTCAAAACGACTAAACCGATTTTGATTAAATTTGGAATGAATATAGTTTGAGACCCTAGGACTCTTCCCATGGGAAAATAACTTTTGCCGCGGGATGATGTCGTGTAATCCAGCCGCGGATGGAAGGCTAGTATTGGAATAAAGAAGCCTTTTTCATATTATTGATACAATAGCATAGGATAGGTAAACATTCTCTAATTTAAACAATAAGTTAATACATAATATTCTAAGGAAAGAAAGATTTTCTAGAACAATGCACGATCAGCCATTTATCTTTATCACACCTTTTTACACCCTTAAAAAAACCCTTAGAGGGGAAACTTCCAAAAATCCTTTTTTAGTGCTCCCCTACTCTCCCCGAGGAATATACCTACATGCCAATTCCAGCTTCCTGCGCGCAGTAGTTTCGGCTGTGTTTTGTCTGTCAATCAGTAACGCAAGAGTTTTATTTATAACTAGCGGCCGGCCGCAGCTTCGCCCGCGTGGTTTACACGACGTTATCCCGCGGGAATGTGATATTTTTTCGGGATAAAAAGTAGCCTAAGTTACTCCTTATTACATCAGCTACCTGCCAGTGAAAGTCCCGTCAAAATCGGTCCAGCCGTTTCAGAGATTAGCCGGAACAAACAGACAGACAGACAGACAGACAGACAGACAAAAATTGCAAAAAATGTTATTTTGGTATACGTACCGTATATATAATCATATACATGTAGTAAAAAGCGGTTATTTTAATATTATTAGAATTATTAAATTGGTAAAAGTTGTAGTCCACATTTAACTAAATTACTAAATATAAATCATGAATCCACCAATTGCAGGTAAAATCACAAGGGCTGCTAGTACAACCGAACCAATTATTTACATTACTGACGAAGAGTATAAATAAATGGGTTAGTGTATAATTTTGAGAAACACTGGCTTAAACAAACTTACCGGGGCGCTTGTGCAAATACAACACACAGATGTGCGAACGAAGATGCCATTATCTGGCAAAATTGACAAAATAATAACTTAGTAACGGAAATAGATACGAGTAGGTACTTCACAAATTTAGGAGAGCTCTATTGCAATCTATTACGTGCTTCTGAGTAAAAAGCAGGGAAATATGAAATAAGGAGCTTCTATCGAATAGTATCAAAACAGCACATGTAGCATAGTATGTAATAAAATTTATCATTGGTCTGGATTTTAGCTTTGTTCAGGTTAATCCATACTAATATTATAAATGTGAAAATGTGTTTGTTTGTTTGTCCATTTTTCATGTCAAAACGGAGCACCGGATCGACGTGATTTTCACTATGGAGATATTTTTGATGCTGGAAAGTTACATAAGCTACTTTTATCCCGGAAAAATATCACATTCCTGCGGGATAATAGTCCACGTGGGTGAAGCCGCGGGCGGAAGGCTAGTAAATAATATATTAATCATGACAGAACCAATGTTTTTTTTTTTACAAACAGGGAATTACATGACAAATTTGACAGTGCCTTTCAACACCTAATAATAGTTTTGTCTGCGAGATTTATTTCCTATTTATTAACCGACTTCTAAATCAAAAAGGAGGAGGTTCTCTATTCGTCTGTATGTATGTTTTTTTTTTTTTTTTTTTTGTGTATGTCCACCGATTACTCGAAGACGGCTGAACCGATTGAAATGGTTCAAACGTTATTACATCAGGTTGGTATCCAAGTTGGTCCCATTTTTTGAAATTAAGAAATCGGTTCAGTAGTTTTCAGGAAATCTTGAAAATACTGTTGTTTTCGTTACCACTTTATGTGAATTTAATACGTATCTTTAGGCATAACTCCTTTGTTTATAAACCGATTTAGATGATTCTTGATTTGTTAAAAAGGGGATACCTCAAGGTATTTTAACCGACTTCAAAAAAGGAGGTTTTCAGTTTGATCACATACCTATTTACCAGAAAACACGTAAATTGCCTGCACGATGCACTAAAAAGAGTGAAATAAAAATTATTTTTATAAAAAAATTAAACCGCCTTCAAAAAAACCACATCAAAAAAGTAAGAAATAATTCCTCACCAAGTAAATAACGTAAGTACTTTGAAGTCGGGCGGGTTTTAACAAAAACAACAAAAAATTGTACATGTTTCACGCCCGACTTTTTTAAAGCCATATTTTTTGAGTAATTATTTTTCCATAAGGTATGTTTGTTTACATACTGAGATTGATAATGTTCTACGACTAAATCAAAGAGCCGAAATTCTGAAACAAGTAAACTTAGTCGATTCGAGCACACCTAAATAGGAGTTAACCATTCCATATTGATTTATGTCGAGTGTAAATTTAACTTGGGCCATTAAAACTAAATCAAAGCGTGTTGTAAATCGTCAAAGTCCGTGAAGCGACCATTTTATATTGAACTCTGTTAAGCGGTACTACGCCCTTTTTAAAGCCTTCCCTTAGAAAGCTTTACGGGGGGAGGGGTACCAAGTTCCGCTGGTCCACGGTCAAAATAAAAAGCGGTGCGGTTTTCAGAGACCGATGTGTATAGCCAGCGTTTGTACTGGGCACCGTAAATTTAATTTTTTTTTAGTTCCCCGAAAATATCTCGCTGAAGTGTCGAAATGATAGGCGTTAAAGATTAATGGGCTGAAACTTTTAACCGTGTAACTGCAATTGAATGAAACTTTACAATTTTCAAAGGGTTCCGTATTAGTAGTTTGCCCTAATTATTGCGTTGTAAAATTATTATTGATTCTTTTTTATGTTATAGTTTTTGTATCCGTTGTGTTGAAACAAACGATATTGAATCGAGTTTTACTTACACATTTTAATGTAAGTTAGTATACTTTTTGAAGGAGCATTATTTATGTATCTCACATGTTTTTACCACACTTTTATTAGCTTCACTTGTAACTAAGTCACAATGTAAGAAAATCTTGGAAATCAATTTTAACCTACTTATAATTGTCGTATTGATTTGAAACTTTGCAAGTCTATATGGATCCAATGACAATACAATAATTTGCTACCATCGAGCTGATCTGATGATGGAGTCAAGAGGTAGGCAATAGAACTCTTTAATGGCTGCTAGGAAACCCCTCGAGTTTAGGCTCATTTCTTTTGTTCTGATGATACCTATTCGCTACACTTGATGGTGAGGGTCTGATGATGGAGCAGGGAGGAAGACAGTGGCATTTCTTAATGACCACTAGGAAACCCCTCGAGTTTGGCCTCCGTTGTTTCGTTCTGATGAGACTTATGAGTCGCACTTGGTGGTGAGGGTCTGATGATGGAGCAGGAAGGAAGCCAGTGACACTCCTTAATGACCAATAGGAAACCCCTCGAGTTTGGGCTCATTTGTTTCGTTCAGACGAGACCTATTTGCTACACTTGGTGGCGAGGGTTTGATGATGTGATGATGGAGTTGGGAGGAAGCCAGTGCCACTCCTTAATGACCACTACGAAATCTTTTGAGTTTGGGCTCATTTGTTTCGTTCTGATGAGACCTATTCGCTACACTTGGTGGCGAGGGTCTGATGATGGAGCAGGGAGAAAGTCAGTAGCACTCCTTAATGGCCAATAGGAAGCCTTTCGAGTTCTGGCTCATTTGTTTCGTTCTGATGTGACCTATTTGCTACACTTGGTGGTGAGGGTCTGATGATGGAGCAGGGAGCAAGTCATTGCCACTCCTTAATGACCACTTAGAAACCCCTTGATATGGGCACATTTGTTTCGTTCTGATGAGACCTATTCGCTACACTTGGTGGTGAGAGTCTGATGATGGAGCAGGGAGGAAGTCAGTGGCACTCCTTAATGACCACTAGGAAATCCCTCGAGTTTGGGCTCATTTGTTTCGTTCTGATGAGACCTATTCGCTACACTTGGTGGTGAGGGTCTGATGATGGAGTAAGGATGAAGTAAGGGTTCGGCTCGCGCATCTGGTAACTAATAGACTCCACTTGAATTTGTAAAACAAATACATACAATCACGCCTTTGAGTTATAATGTTTACGGGGTGGGCAGACACATGAATGGACTGTGAAATCGATTACCATCCATCCATAGCTTGCCATTTATTAAACTAAAAAGTAAAAAATAAATATGTAGTTTAAAAAACTATAAAAACACACTTTTATAGGAACATACTAAAAAGTACAAAATAACCGACTATTCAGTAACTGAAATTAAAAAGCGTGGTGCGCCCTTTGCAAAGCATGCATTCAAGTAAGTACTTAATATTGACAACGCGCACCACGCTTTTTAATTTCAGTTACTGAATAGTCGGTTATTTTGTACTTTTTAGTATGTTCCTATAAAAGTGTGTTTTTATAGTTTTTTAAACTACATATTTTTGTTTTCTAAAGCCAATCCTACTAATATTATAAATTTGAAAGCTTAGATGTTTGGATGTTTATTACCCAATCACGCCAAAACGGCTAAACGGATTTGGCTGAAATTTGGGACACATATACTTTGTAGCCTGGAGAGGAACATAGGCTACTTTTTATCCCCAAAAATGTCACATTCCCACGGGATAACGTCGTGTAGTCCATGTGGGCAAAGCCGCAGACGGAAAACTGGTTTTCCATAAGACTAAACGTATTTTTTTTCTAAGATAAATTGCCCGCCCCGAAAGATGCACAGCAACTTGCAAGACAAACTTTTTATCCCTTATCTATTTCAATTTAGTTTCGTAAGTACCATTATTTAGCTCCAGCCGGTTTAAACTGGATCTTAACCAGTTTAGAGTTAACATTAATTGTGAATTAGAGTGGTGGTTCGAAATTACAGCTATTTGTTAGCTGGAGTTGTTACTGCGATTCGTAGGAGAAGCTGTGTTATCTAATTGCTTTAGAAGACGTGTGCATCGTACGAGTAAAAGTTTACGCAGTAACACTGTTACGTAACGTATACAGGCGATGCTTTAGTATACCTACTTCTGATTAGCTAAAACGACTGCTTCTAATATCATAGAATATTAACAGAGTGTCTTTTCAAAAGAGCTTATTTCATCACTAACAGTTTTTTTTCAGAATCGGAATAAAAAGCTTTAGTTATAAGCCTGTTTGATGCAAAAGACACTTTTGGAAAGCGATTTTCTATAGGAAATAAGCTCTTTAGAAAATAAACCGATCGAGAAAATCGAAAATCGATCGAGAACAAAGCTTTAGAACCGAACTGCATGAAAACATTTGTTTTTTAAGTTAAATTAGCTCTTTTTGAAAAGACACATTAATTTCGGATAACACTCCACCAGTATCTTTATCCACTGTTTTTGAAGTACCTATGTATCTTTCTTGGTGCTGCTATACGGCTTACGTGCGGGACAAAAGTTGTTGCTTTCATGGAATGCTCCATTGGTATGTCTAATGCTCTAGAATAGACAAAAGCCCTAACTGTGAAGCTCTCTCTTATTCTTATTCTTATTCTTATAATAAAGTAATGAAAATGTAGTATTAGAAAAAATCGACCCATCTCACTAGTAGCTCCGATGGGACTGTGAAACAGGTAGATTTTTTCTAATACTTAATTTTCAATAATAAAAATTGCATTGTTAATGCACAAGAGTAAAAATAAATTAAAGTAAAGTGTCAAATATTTGAATTTGTATACAACTATTATCAATGATTATGAAGGGTCAAAGGTAGGGTAACCTTTGACTTACCTTTAGGTAAGTTAAGAGTTTTTGACTTGTATGTGGTTTTTCCATTGCGACAACATATAAATGTCAAAATATAAGTAGGTAACTTGAGCAAGTTTTGAAGTGCAGTTATTCACAGATGAGGTAAAGCTTCACTATAGATTGGATGAACTCAGATTATAGGAGCCTCGACTTCATAATTCATCAGAGACTAGTTGATCACTGCAGTATTATGCTCAGACTGACCAGTTCCTATTCTGGAAACGCTTCTAAAATAGTCATTGCCAATGCTCCATTAGCGATGACTTGACTGATGGAGTGATTTGATTGTATCTGAAAAGGCACGTAGATGAGATACTGCTTCACCTAATGCCTAATTTACTGTGACTTATCTAAGCAAGTTGTTTTAAAAGTGGAACGTTTTAATTCAGAGGTAGGTAAGCAATTTGTTGATGTATTGTTAAACATGGTGAATGTTTTGTTGCTGTTGTTGATATTTTTTTGCTAAAGGTTTTGGTGTTCAAATTTTCGTTAAATAATCAATCATTTTTTTTGTTGATTGTTTTTGTCTAACGATACAATGATTAATAAAATGTGTAGGTGTCAAGTATACGCTTTTAAGTTTTGCTTCCAAGAAAATAGTAGGTACTTACTGAATTATAAATTATGTTCGACCATAACATAAATTCAAAAGATTTCACCTTTTCATGAAAATTACATCCCTAGCTCACTTGAATACTATTAGTAAATAAAAAGTTTTTATTTTGTTGTAGGCCAGTAAGCTCAGGTCGTGCACATATTTGTCCATGCAAACAATCATGTTATAATATTTGAATTATGAACTCTTGAAAATGACGTACTTTATACAATCTCTCTCTCTTCCTTAGCTATATATCCCACATGGTGGTGGGGTCAGCTTTCCTGGTCTCACGTCTCCACTTCGCACGATCTTCGACATCAGAGTCGGAAACCTGATTCGCCCTCATATCTTTGGACACTACAGCTCTCCACGTTGTCTTGGGTCTACCTCCTGATTTACGACCAGGAAGTGAAAGCTGCAGTGCCAAGTTGCCAACGTAGTCAGGTGGTCTCCTCTTTACGTGACCATACCATCTCAGCCTTCTCTCCTGCATCTTGTCGGCTATGTCACGCACGCCAAGGCTTCCTCGCACGTACTCGTTACGAATTTTATCAAGCCTGGTTACACCACACATCCATCTCAGCATCTTAATTTCAGCAACTTCAATGGTATGGACGTTTTTATGAGTCATAGCCCACGTTTCGCTGCCATACATAGATAACTTTTAAGAAATAAAAAACAACCTGTAGTCGTAATGATCATTACAATACAGCTGCCATTCATTATAGCGCAATCCTTTTTTTAAATTATACAATCTCCATGACAACCGTAATATGTACCGGCCCTGAGTTCCAAGCCCTTCTTTAGTCGGGAACGACAAGAAACTATATTAAATTTATACTAGTATAATAAGTTTATGATCCAAACATAAGGAAGGCCAGTGCCCTAGCAGTGGGGACATCAAATGGCTGATGATAATGATGATGTTGATACTCCAATGTGTAGGGTTTGACGCCATTCTATAATTTAAGAGTATTATATTTTTTGTTTTATTTTTGAAATATATAAAAAATGCACCTACATAATTTCAAGATAATGTAGTTTACGAGACTGCACATAACTCGGTATTAATTAAAAGATTAAAACACTTGTGGGATACTATTGAAAAACTCGCCAAGGCTCCTTTTTTAAACTCCCACTCATGTTTTGAAAACCCTTACAGAAACTACTATCAAATGCTATTAATGTTAAGAGTATGTAAACTGTGTCTACCTTACAAAACACGCTCTGACAGAGCTAATAAAGCCATATTTGCGTCCCGACACTGTGTATTACTTGAGGCTTCTGCGCAAATTAATCAAAGGGAAATATTCATGGGGACATATGCCATAAAATGATAATGAACTTGGAACGCAGCCTGCCTAAATGTTAAGCTGTAGCATGTTAAAATTGTGTGCAATTTTCTTATGTGTCTGGGTGCATGAAAAAAGCTTCAAAAATAAAATAATTTTAATAGTCAAATTGTGAAAGCAAAATTTTAAAAAAGTCTTACATTTTAAACTATGACAAGTTTTTTATGATCCAATGTCCAAGATTCTTATGACGCATTTGCGAATTTTTGTGGAAGTCTCAATAAGCTTACAAAGCATTTTTGGTTTTTTTTTAAGATGTAATTATTAATGATCTCACACCTGTAAGTCTCAATAAGCTTACAAAGCATTTTTGTTTTTTTTTTAAGATGTAATTATTAATGATCTCACACCTGTTATATTTTTGCTTTTCGATTTAATAAAATTTCATGAAATCCTTTTTTGATAAAAATGTGCTATTTTATCAATAAGAGGATTAAGTAGTTTCCCACCAAAAAATTGGCTTATTCTTGTATTATTTATTTCCAATCTAAAGTAACGAGATGAACAAATTTTTATACCATCAAAGCGTTAAAAAAGAGAAAATTTATATTTATATGCAAAATGATATTATTTCAGTTAAATATAAAATTGTAATAGAAAAACATGCGGGACTGGGTGGACTTTTTCTCTAAGAAAAATTTAAAGTTACCTTACCTATAACTATAACCGTTTAACTACCATAAAATATCTTGTAAATTGCGCCACACGCGACGGTTTAGATGCGGCCGGTAAAACAATAGGGCTAACAGAATGCCAGTACCGACAATTAGAGTAGAAATTGCTTTTCACCTCCTCGCAGCAACAAAACGTTCATCAAACGGAGCTTTGACGTCACTCGCAACTTTGGTTACCCTGTTGCAACTCTAATTTAGTCTGAAGGGAACTCACTAAACGGATTTTAATTCGTGTATCTAGTTGTGAAATTTATTTGATTTGGCATCCTTTGGCGAAATGCAAAGGGTTAAATGTTAAATTGAAGGTTTAAATGGAATAGGTGCATGCACACCTATAATACTATAGGGGACAGCAGTATCGACATTTTTCATCTTACTCATAACGCATTCAAAGGAATGTGTAAAGCTCAATTAAATAACACTCAAAATATTATTTAATCAGTAAAACAAAATATGTTTTAGTAATATAAATAAATGTTTATAAATTTAGGTATACAATTTTAGGTTTTAAAATTATATACTTAATTTAAGGTTTTTATAAATTAAACTTATTATTTTCTTCTTTATATTTCTATTTTTCTTTATATTTTTATATTCTTTATGCTGTATTTACCAGTAAAGGCATATCTTTTAGTTGTGTGATTTGTATTTGTTATTTTAATGTGTGTTATTGATATGTTGCTGGTGAATCTTTTGCAATAAAAATAAAAATAAAAAAATAAAATATCTATCCTTGGTTTGGTCTTACGTATTCTATCACAAAACATCTATGGCCCATCAAGCCAACCGGTGGAGCCTCGTCGTCGGTGGATCCAAGTAGACAGAGGGGTGAGTTAGGGCCTCCAACAAAATGTTTTGAAAAAAGACTATCACACAAATTGATTTAATTCCTTAAAAAGCATTTGACTTCGTTTGCAACTCTATTTAGCCTGAATGAGAACTCACTAAACGGATTTTAATACATATAGTTGCGAAATTTATTTGATTTGGAATCCCTTTGGCGAAATGGTTTAAATGAAATATCTATCGTTGGTTTAGTCTTACGTTTTCTATCACAAAACATCTTTGGCGCATCAATTGTGTTATTGTGATGGAAACTGACCTTAGTCATACCATGTTAAGGTAATTTTTCAATTTGACGACTCTGTATGAAATAAAACAGGGAGAAAAAAACAACCCTTGGAGTTTCTTGCCGGTTCTTCTCCAAGGCCTCCCGCTGTAGGGTTTGCGAACCGATGGCGTAGCTTCTATGACGTTCACAAGTATTGTAAATAACAATCTAAATTGAATAAACAAATTTGAATCTTGAATCTTGAACCCAAGTGATTTTTGGCCTCCAACAAATTGTTTTGAAAAAAAACCTATTACACAAATTAATTTAATTCCTTAATAAGTTTTTAGTAAAAATTTCATTTTATGACAAGTTTTTTTACAAATACAAAATACAAATACAACAAGTTTTTTTGCTGACTGTACTTTAATATTGTATTGTCATCTCAACCAAACCCGTATACAAAATTTCAGCTCCATCGGACACTGGGAAGTGGATCAAATTAAGCTTGCAAGATTTGTCCCCCACTAACTAACATACTAACTAACTAACATGGCAAGTTAATAAAAAGCTTGTAAAAAGCGTTTGACTTCGTTTGCAACTATTTAGCCTGAATGCGAACTCACTAAACGAATTTTAATTCATGTATCTGTCGCAGGCGGATGGTTAAGTATGGAAGCATGTAAGTACCTACCACTCGGAAGTCATGTAGAACACGTGATCGGTTAGAAATTTAAGGCGATCGCGAAGCGATAGTCTTAAATTTCGTGGTTTTTTTTGTGATTCCGTCAACTTATGGGAAGATAAAATAGCTTACGGAAAAAATCATCGGCCTAGGCGTTTAATTGAATGGTGGATTCAACCAGTTGGCTGCGACACATCTAAGAAGTGTGTGGTTGTGAAATTTATTTGATTTTTAGTGCCTTTGCGTTTTAGAATCTAAAGATGAGATAAGATAAAAATATTCTTTATGTACTTATGAATCGTCAATATTTTCCTACCACCCATTCAAGACTTTTTCTCTCTCTCTCTCTCTGTCTCTCTCTAAGATCTCTTTGCTAGAACGCAAAGTTAACCTTTGTCTAATACCACGTCACAATGCCGGAGCTCGTGTGCGGCGTTGCCGTTCCGCTGTTGCGCGACCGCGCCGCGGCCGTTTCGGTTTGTATCTCGCGGACGGCCGTGCGGCTTTCGCACGCAAACGCAACGCAATGCAGCTGCGATACTGTTGGTGTGAACCTACGCGTACAAATTCATATATTACAACTCATGACGCACGCACACGCAATGCAGCACGTCTGCGTGCGTTTTTGGTGTGTGGCAGCCTTTAATAGAAAACTGCAATGTTATGATTTTAAAGTCGAGCATTTGTCGAGAACTCTGCCACCGACATCCGTGCAACATTTTGGGAAAGACATCTTTAGCAGTTATAACTATTTTTCGGCGCAGTTGTACACACCATGATCATGATGTAGTACTCTGTGATCATGTGCAACTGCGTCGATATATCGGGAACTCAAAAACAAATTGAAACAGGTAAAAAATTTGGTTTTTTCGTAATAGTTATAGTGATAATGACCATCTAAGTTTGCAGAATTAACATTACACACCTTACACCGATAACGGGTTTCCAGAGGCATAAGAGTCGACAAGCTTTATGAAATTCACACACTTTTTTGCAGGTGATGCCTCCGAAGAAATGTGTAATCTCTATGGTAAAATATACTCCATCTTCTTTCGTGTCGCTGACCAACTAAACTGTGTCCGACCAAAACTCAGCTACGCGAATCGCAGAACTGTAGCCTTCATTAGGTCCTTCTGCGTGCAGCTGCAACGAGACGCAGGGCCCCACCTTGACAGGTTGTCTTTGCTACGGCCGACCATAGTCCGAAGTCTATTTAAAGACTTCCAGGCATACACTCCATAAAATCCAAGCACTACAGAGAGTATCTTACCCCATTCATTACCTTGGTGAATCTGGAAGTCTCTGAAAAAAACTGAGAACCTAGACATACCGGGCCCTCCACATTACGACTTCCACCGACGGCGGTGAGAGCAAGTAGTGAGGGGTTTAGTGGGTATTCCTCCTTTCTGACCCCCCATCGAGTCTCCGCGAGTGGATGGAGGGTCAGGAAGCGGCTAGGCGAGTCCCACATAATCACCGTCCGCACACCAACGTGGACGGGGTATGCGTAAAAGCATTCCCCTCACTATAAAAAAATAAAAAAAAGGCCGAAGCAAGGACAATCTTTACCATTAACGATCCTAATTGTGTGGATGAACACCCGAATTCACAAATTGTGTTGTGAATTTGGTTGTTCCTCCCCAAAAATGGACATCTTGTGTCCTATCCTGCATACCGGTCATACTGCACGATTGAGGACTTTCAAAGCGCTATCGGTAATGCAATACAAGAGAATACGGATACAATTGGTCCGAAAAAGTATAAAAAGCTAAATGTTATTTAAAGTTTTACTTTTTTGCATTCATAATGAAAAATTTAAAATAAAGTATTTAGACAAAAATGACCACGACCTTTCGCTTTCCGGGCGACTGCTCTAACCACTGAGCTCCAACTTCGGAGGTAGTTGTGAGACGGGTCGATTTTTTCTATATACTTCATTTTCAATTTTTCAAAAGCTAAATGGTGAAAAGAAGTGAAAAGTACAAAATAAATATTTTATGTAAATTCCACTGATTTTAGAGTAAACGTAAAGCATATTCCTACATGATATGTTTACCACATACCCCACATACACGGGTATCAGCCACCCAAACATTTGCCGATTCGAAGCAAGTTTGCGCAGGCACAGAATAAATACTATCAGTACTCCATCTTCATATTATAAAAAGTAGGATAAGTAGGTATTCCATCTTCATATAAAAGGTAGGAAAACGAGTTATGACACATATTTATTTATTTTATTTAAGGTTACAACCAAACACATCAAATACATGTTCAAGCACAATCTTAATAGCGTAGATAAATGTGCAGGCTTTTTACAAGCTTACACAACATTCATTACATAGCTTAAAATCTAATCAAATTTAATAATACTGAGCGGTACTAGAGATTAAGTTATAACTATTAAATACTATAACATGCAATTAATATTATAACAAAATATAATAAAGTAAAAATTTAAGAATGAAATTCTGTCTTAAAATATTAAACTGTCTGCTTAATATGTTTCAACTCACATGTATCTCTGTCTCTCTTTTGTTATGATCTGGAATTGTCCAAGAGAGTGTGTGAGAGAGAGATATATAATAATGAGTCATAAGTCGCGTCCCGACCTTTTATATGAATATGGAACACTGGTATAGTATTTATTCTGTGGTACAGGCACCGCACTTCAAAGGACTGTCGTTGGGCTGTGATTGCGTTGCATGGTAACAGTGTAATTGGCCCCTAAGGCAAGGGAGCCCCTAATGTGTATTTTGAAACCAAAGATTACGTATTTTCACGGTGTATGAGCAATAAATACGGTGTCGAAATGATAATACGAGAATTTGCTAAATTCGTTGTACTCGAGAATAGGATTTTGTCAAACTCGCAAGGAAATAGTGGACAAATCTTCAGATTCTTTCGAAGTTCATATCAATATTGGTTACATAAGGTTTCATTATATTTTCAGCACTTATTTAAATAAAAATTATAAACTATTTGAAACACTGCTGCACCAATTTTTATGCTGAGTACAGCGTCATAATAATTATGTGTTTTTTATTTTTATTTTGGGAGGAGTATTTATGCATAATGGTGTAAACTAATAAAGTTTTGGTAAACAAATAAAATTTTGTTTTGTGGATTGTGTTTGTTTTTATAAGAAGGCTTTATCTAAATAAAACACTTTCACGGCTTTAGCTTTTTCAAGAAGGCTTTAGCCGAACTACCACTACTACTGTTGCTATTCAAAATGATGAAACAAAATCTGGCATTCCTTAGTTAGTTAAAACTGTAACAAACATTTCTAACTTGTATCTATTCTTTTCCTCCTTTTGTAAATTTTTGTATTCCTTCATTTATATTTCTAATGCAAGGAGTAGCTGATTATCACCCAATTGCAGGAAGCTCCATTAAAGTTAAAGCTTCATTAAATCTATTGCTGTCACTTTTTATTTCTTGACAACGAAAAGTGACAGCAATAGACTTAATGAAGCATTAACTTTAATGGAGCTTCCTGCAAGTGGGTGTATGTTAGCTGAAAACAGTCTCTACTAACATCAAATGATGTAAAAAGCTAAATGTTATAACTATAAGTGTTCTTGCTGAATTTCGGGTATTGCAATAACCCTTTCAAGCTGCAATGAATTTGCTGATGAAACATTATCGTTATTAATAAGAAAGTTTTAATATAAAAAAATAAATAAAGTATGTAGTTTTCTCGGCGAATGTTTTTTCGTACCTAAAATGGTTACTAAATTCCCCAAGAAGGATCACACAGCCTAAATTAATATCGCATAGTGAATTTTCATCATCCGTAGCCTAATGAAACGGTGCTCTCACCTGCAGCTAAAGATGCGTAAATAGAACAGAGATTGAATTTTTTAAATCTGTCTATACATACATTTAGGAGCTACTATGCCACAGATATCTGTGAATCAGAAGTATATTCAATATTATAGAGTCCTTCGATTTTATACATATAGTTCGTCATAGTTGTTTACAAAATTTAGTTCTTTGGTTACTCATAGCAACGCATATTTTTATGTCTACTTATGCTTAAACAAATACATTTTGCCTTTTTTTTTTTTGCAAAGCTCAGATTAGAAAACGGGCGGCATTGAAGCCAGAAGACCTCGGTTCAAACCTATCCGTATTTATTTCTTCTTTTTGTCAAATTCCCTTTTTTTGTGAAAAAATCTAGGGAGCCCTTTTCACTTCTGCCGGCACTCCCGGAGTGCAAGCGGTTGTTTTTTTTATTTGGGAATAGAAGTTTCTTTTAAGATTGACGGAAGAAAATACTTTACATTACATGATGGTGTAAACTAATAAAGTTTTGGTAAACAAATAAAATTATGTTTAGTGAATTATGTTTATTTTTATAAGAAGGTTTTTACTGAACCACCACTCCTACTGTTGCTTTTCAAATGATGAAACAAAATCTGGCATTCCTTAAGTTAGTTAAAACTGTAGGTAGGTAACAAACATTTTCTAACTTGTACCTATTCTTTTTCCTCCTTTTGGGAATTTTCTGTGTTCCTTAATTAAATTTTTTTTCTATGTAGAGTAGATGATTATATTATCTGAAAACAGTCTCTCCTAACCTCAAATGATGTTTAAGGCGAAATATTATAAGTGTTCTTGCTGAATTTCGGGTATTGCAATGACTCTTTAAAGCTGCAATGAATTTGCTGATGAAACATTATCGTTATTGATAAGAAAGTATTAATATAAACAAAGTATGTAGTTTTCTCGGCGAATGTTTTTTCGTAACTAAAATGGTTACTAAATTCCCCAAGGAGGATCACACAGCCTAAATTAATATCGCATAGTGAATTTACGTCATCCGTGGCCTAATGAAACGGTGCTCTCACCTGCAGCTAAAGATGCGTAAATAGAACAGAGATTGAATTTTTATAGGTAGTATCAGCATCATTTTAATTATTAGAAACATAAATTGCCAACTGTTTGTGATTTTAAATTCATTGCATGCAGTCACAATGCAATTATATGTAAGACTAGGAAAAATTGTAATAGAGAAACCACTATATCCCGTTCGAATATGCTGTCCCCGGTTCCATTCTTGTGAAGCTGGTGGTTTTTTTCTATTACAATTATTACCTATACTTGCCAACTCCTCTTACACGAAGCAAAAGTAGCTAGTGTTAGTATTGTGAAAAACAAAAAACTTTGCATCATAATCTGTCTATTCATTTGGGAGCTACTACTATACCACAGATATATCGGCAAGTGAATCAGAAGTATATTCAATATTAGGTATAGAGTCCTTCGATTTTATACTTATAGTTCGTCATAGTTTTTTGCAAAATTAAGTTCTTTGTATCTCATAGCAACGCATAATGTTGTTGTCTACTTAATATGCATAATGCCCGGGCGAATGCTCTTTCGCCCGTACAGTGAAAGGTCGTTGGTTTGAGTCCTATCGGAGTTAGTTGTGAGACGGGTCGACTTTTTAACCGACTTCTAAATCAAAAAGGAGGAGGTTCTCTATTCGTCTGTATGTATGTTTTTTTTTTTTTTTTTTTTTTATGTATGTCCACCGATTACTCGAAGACGGCTGAACCGATTGAAATGGTTCAAACGTTATTACATCAGGTTGGTTTCCAAGTTGGTCCCATTTTTTGAAATTTTGAAATCGGTTCAGTAGTTTTCAGGAAATCTTGAAAATACTGTCGTTTTCGTTACCACTTTATGTGAATTTAATACGTATCTTTAGGCATAACTCCTTTGTTTATAAACCGATTTAGATGATTCTTGTTTTGTTAAAAAGGGGATACCTCAAGGTATTTTAACCGACTTCGAAAAAGGAGGTTTTCAGTTTGATCACATACCTATTTACCAGAAAACACGTAAATTGCCTGCACGATGCACTAAAAAGAGTGAAATAAAAATTATTTTTATAAAAAAATAAAACCGCCTTCAAAAAAACCACATCAAAAAAGTAAGAAATAATTCCTCACCAAATAAATAACGTAAGTACTTTGAAGTCGGGCGGGTTTTAACAAAAACAACAAAAAATTGTACATGTTTCACGCCCGACTTCAAAGTACTTACGTTATTTATTTGGTGAGGAATTATTTCTTACTTTTTTGATGTGGTTTTTTTGAAGGCGGTTTTATTTTTTTATAAAAATAATTTTATTATATTTCATTTTGAATTTTTCATCAATAATAATTTCATTGTGAATGCAAAAATATAAAAAGTAATTTGACATTTTGCTTTCTTTTGTAACGCTTGCGTTCAAAATTATGTCTTGCCTCTGCCCGCAATTTCGTCTGTACCTGCAGCCCATCACTCGACAATGGCGACAGCCGTTTTCAATTAACAATTCGTTGTCCCGTCTCCGCCAAATTAAATTCTGCATTGTATCCTGTTTAGACACATAGTGCGCTGCAATAAAGGTTCGCAGTGTACGGTGCCGGTGCCGGGAATACGTTTTAGTTTTAAGATTAATAAGGAGGAGTGACGTAATTCCACTGTTCCAAATTTGAAAACTTGCAGCTCCCATTTTCATTTTAAAGCAAAGGAATCCGGATCGTACGTCCAAGTTTTGTACTTATTTGTTACTTTGTTAATTAAAGTGGGCGGTGTAACTTATTGTTGTAGACAAAAAGAGCAAATTTTCGCCGAGATTATACGGTTCATTGTATAATTGGATAAGATGAGGAAAGTACCATAATTGTTGTAGTTAAAAAGTCGATTTGTACTACAGCATTGTAAAAGTTTATTCATGTAAATCGGAGTCATGAAACTAACAGCTGTTAGTTAGCGTTTCATTAAGCAATATAATTTTTATTACGCTCATATGATATGATACCATATTATTATTTAAAATTATACTGCTGCTATCCACAGGTGGCTTTTGATAAGCGCTATTAGTAAAGAACATTCGTGTAATAAAATAAAATAATTATAAGTAGTCTCAATTATACTAAACTTATAATCGAGAGAACTGCTGCATCTTGTGTGATCATCATATGAACATGAAATTAAAGTTTTAACGTAATAATAAAATAATATTAAAACTGGAGAGGGTTTTATATGTTACTAGCGGCCGCCAGCGGTTTCACCCGCGTGGTACCCGTTCCCGTGAGAATATCGGGATAAAAAGTATCGTATGTGTTATTCCAGCCTAATCTATCTTTGTTGCATCTTTTTTTTCATCCATACATACTTCCATACTCACAAACTTTCGCATTTTTAATAATAGAAGGAAGTGAATGTAAGCTAACGCCCGAATTCTCAAACGCAAATCATCTTTGGGAGCGTCTCAAACATCATGGCATCTCTTTCATACGTTTGACATTTAAAGTGAAAGGGCGATGTTTGAGACGCTCCCAAAGATAAGTAAGTAGCGTACGAGTATTCGGGCATAAGACTTCTAAAGTATTTGCAACGATCATGCTTTTAAAATAACCATTTAATCTGTTATTTTATTTTGATTGTAAACTGCATTATTTGACCACCCACCTAGCAATCCGCATTGGGGCCGCGTGATGGGTCATGCCAATTTGTTGAATGCGTAGTATAAAAGATAAATTTGAAATACAGACATAGCAAAAGACCGTAGAAGCCAGGGCCGTTTAAATTTAACCGTCACAGACAGATCTATCTACATAGCTCAAACTACTGAACCGATTGCGCTGAAACTTGCCACGCTATCAAAGTACTTTGTTATTAACGTAGGCGTTTTTGGATAGAAATATAGGCAAATAAATCTTTAATCAAATAAACTTGTACAGTAGTTATCTCACGAGCGCGGTCCGCCTTTTGTTATGTGCACCCGTGTATATGTCGCAGGCGGATAGTTGAATCCGGCGGATGGATAGGTAAGTATGGCAGCATGTACCCCTCGGAAGTCCTGTAGAAAACGTGATAGGTTAGAAATTTAAGGCGATTGCGAAGCGCAGTGAAGTGATCGTCTTAAATTTCGTTGTTATATTTTTTTTTGTGACTCCGTCAACTTTTGGGAAGATAAAATAGCTTACGGAAAAAATTATCTGCCTAGGCGTTTAATTGAATGGTGGATTCAACCAGTTGGCTGCGACATATATACACGGTTTGACAGACAGTTTGTATGACAAAAGGAAGCTGTGGTCTACACACACAAGCGTGGCTCACCCACGCTTGTGAGATAAAACAACTGTAAATATTTTTGAATCGTCAGTTTTGCTCTACCTTAAAATATGATAGCAATAAAGTATATTATGCAAATCAGAAATTATTTTACAAAATTCAGCTCTTAGGGAAGAAACGGGGTTCAAAGTTTGAATGGAGAAATAGTTAAGAAAAAGAAGGTCTATACGAGTAAATTATACAAAGTTATTCTTTAAAGTTACATTAATTACGAAATACGTGTTTTTTCTTTTTATTATTATTATCACCCAGTATTAAAATATTAATTTAAAGCTATTCAAAGTTATCCTAAATGAAACTGCGCGTGCTAACACCATGTAAAAAAGATTTTGCAAAAAGACCTATTTTTATAAGTGAATTGAATGATACTCAATGCCTGGAGAAAAATTAGATGGTTTAAAAAAAACCTTGTTTAACCCCGCATTTTACGCGAGCGAGGTTGCGGGCAAAACGTAGTAAAAAATAATGAGGTTAACCGAGCATAGATAATGTAAAGGAACCTTAAAACCTTTGCGCTTTAACCTACTTAGAACACGTGTTTAGATCTCTTTGTTACACTAATGAGTAATTTTCACTTTAAATCAAAACAAAGCATGTTGTTATCTTGATCAAAGATCGCTCAGTTTCACAGATTATAAAAAGCGTAGCGTTTTGTTGTTTTAATTTATTTAAATTACGACAGATTAGGCACGTGTAGGTACTACTTATATGTAATTAATTAAGGTGTTTATGTTAGTATGAACTTAAATTTCATTAAATGGCTTAATTTTACATGTTGTGATATTGTGCTGTATGTGTGATATTGGATCAATAAATGAGAATTGTAACTGAATGCAATGGTTCAAACCATTTTGTTTCAACCCGAATTACGTTATAGCCTTTGACTTCAGTATAAAGTTAGTCTAACTGCCGCACTCAGAGATGCCAGTTAACTTTAATTGGAAATTAAATATCTTTCCTACTTTATTCAATACTGGACATAAAAAAGAGTCAGAAAGAGATTTAATTGTTAATTTAAGTGCAGTTATTTTAGTAATAAGAAAGTAAAACCATTTTTTTACGGATTTGATCACGCGTATATTGCACACATACCTACTACTAATTTAATTGGTAATTTTGAATTGTGTGTTTAAAAGACTTTTAGTTTTTTACCGACATTACAGCACCTTCCCAGGGACCGTAGTCACTGAAACTACCCATCACTTTTTTATTTAATACGGCTCTGTCTGTTATTTATTTTTTATTTTATTTAAGTAGCAGTAGTTATTTCTTTTTTTTTACATGAATTTAATAAACGAAGGTCGACCCTTTTCGTGATTTTTCTTAGCCAGTTCTTTCTCCGATAGGCCTCCAAATTTGGTGATTGAGGATTCCGGGTGTAGTGCGCTTCCACCTTCAGCCCTATCACTATCTAACATCAGGTGTGATGAAGGCTAAGTGCTACCTCGTTGTGGATAAAAACAAAAGAACTGGCCGTCGAGTCAGAAATTTGTTGCCAAGCCAAAATGACTAATTCGTGATTTATCCGTAAAAAATTGGTTTTAGTTCAATGAAAAGTTCGCCCAGAAATCTAAGCGTTGCCTCACACGGGCCACTGGACCACTTTCCTGTAGTTTTCATACATTTTAAATGAACGCCGACGCCGCTAGTCGTCACTTCTTTCTTCTTCTAACTTGAAGTGGCGGCGTTTGTGGCTCGTTTGCGGAGACGGGTAAAGAAACTTTTGTTAGCAACAAACTGCTGATGTTACTGAAGCCATGCATGATGTCACCAGCCATTTTTTTTTTTTACCACAACCTGGTAGCGCTTAGCCTTCACACCTGATGTTAAGTGGTAATAAGGCTGACGGTGGAAGCGCACTACTCCCGGAATCCTCAATCACTGAGGAACTGGCTATCTTATCTCTAACTGCCGGAACACAATAATGCTATAAACATCATTGTTATGGCGTCAGACTTAGATAAGATGGTGGTAGCTAGCCAGGTGGACTAAGAACAAGTCCTACCACTAACCAAACCGAATACAATATGTATTCCACTGGGAATCGAACCCGGGACCTCTTGGTCTGAAATCGGTGGTGTGAACCACTAGACCACAGAGGCGGTTAAAATGGGACCCCCATAGAATCTCCTCGCCTCCCTTCCTCAGATGATAAGGACTGGACCACAGCCTATTTGGCCGAGAGACGTGCGCTAGATCACACCGAACTTTGTTATCATTTCGATTATCATTTTGTATTTAATTTTAATTTTATTAATAATGTTCAATACATGTAAATAGTACTTTTGCTTCCGATTTTTATTTAAGTAAGTAGATTCCATATTAGTTTTCCCTTAAAAGTTCTAAAACTTTAATGATAACAACTAGTACCTGGCAAGCAGCGTTGACAGATTCTTTTTGGGCAAAGCGGGATTCAGGAACCTTTTGAGTAAAAAAGCGGGATTCTTTCGTCGAAAGCGGGACATAATAAAAAATCGTAAATGATCAGTAGTTTTTCTCTGAGTTTCAAACTAAGTTTACAATGATGTTGATGAAAGATAGCCATAGAAAACGTATTTTAATGATTATACTTTTCTGAAGATTTAACTTCTTTAAAAGTTTTTTTTTTAAATATAGTTGAAGAACTCTATTGAGTAAGTAATCGCCAAAAAGCGGGACTAAGGCTGTCCCATGCGAGATATTCAATTTAGGACTAAAAATCGGGACGTCCCGCCAAAATCGGGACTTCTGGCAACGCTGCTGAGCAAGTAGTATTTTCCCGCTCTCCATTGTTATTTTAAAGGCTTTTACTATAATTTACGTAAGTATTTCAATTAATCCCCAATAAAGTTACTGATCATTAATTTTAATAAGCACATCATTTGATGTTTATTGCGGTAAAATAGGTTTTGTGTATTAAAAAAGAAAATTACGAAAATTGTTTAGTTCAAAAAGCTCAAAGGGATCAAAGAGTAAGCAATTTTACAGATAAAAACGCCCTGCGCGCACGCGCATTAATTTAGATTAGTTCCAGAGATTATATTGAGCAAAGGCCCGATTAACTTGTCTGTCTGCACGTCACCGGCGTCGGCCTATCACTGGGTAAGGCTGTATGAAGCCATGAGCGGAGCGGTAAGCGGTTTACGGACAGTATTTTTGTATTTGCATATTTACGCCCATTTATAGTCAAGTATATCATGGCGTCTCTTTTATACCTTTGACATTTACAGTGACTTAAATTTGACTAGCGTTAAGTATTTGGACGATATACCTATATCGTTAAATTTAGTCTAAATGGGTAATATCAAAATTTATTGCATGTTTTACCCACGCTGCTACTTCTAAGACACAAACTGCGTGAGTGTAGCAATATAGGTGTTATCAGAATCATTTTCTTGACACGAAAATATATATTGAATAAAGTTTATACCTACGTCAAAACTGTATGGGTTAGTTCAATAAATATAAATATTATTCTTCGATACATCACTAAATAAGGAGCTGAGGTATTACGCTAGGAAATCGGAAAGATTAATGGCAAGAACCTAGAACATAAGTCGATGTCGAATAAGTCGAGCACAAGTAAGACGTTAAAAAGCTATAACAACTTGAAATTAAAGTGCAAACCACTCAAAGTTAGTCGTCAAGCATAATTTTCAGATGTGGATACGATCATTATCGCCTATCAAACGCTATAAATGTTAATACCGCTCCGCTCATCCCCATGTCCCCTGCCTTAAAATGATTTGAAATACTATTAATATTATTATACCTATACTTGAATACATAAAACGACATATACGTTCATTTTGAAGTGTATTGTTTTCTTACAAAACTCCATTAGAATAGCGCGCGCTGCGCTCGTCGCCATGACCTATGCCTTATAATGAATTTTGATGTACTACTCGGGGCGCATCCGCTTACTCGTGTAGCTTCCTTATTCGTACGACGTTGATGTAAACACACCATGCGTAATGCTACTTGAATTCATAAAAGGGTATACGGTTACTTTTAGAAGTACTTTCACATTGAACTTTTATATGTTTACTGTAAGTTGTATTTTTTCCCAAGAGCTGTATTCAACTGTACGTCTTACTTCTCATCTTCGTTTATCATGCGAATCGCGTTTGAGGTTTTAGTTTCTGGGTGACTCCCATCAACGTGAAATTCGCTGTAGCAGCAATCTCCTTTTAAAAACCTCTCCCATTTTTCTGGCTTCGTCTCACGTTCCTTCTCTCTTACGGCAGTTCGGCTCTGGAACGCTTTACCCCTGAATATTCGCAGTGCTCCCAGTAAGTTTGTATTTAAAAAACTAGTTCGAGAGTATTATCTGGATTCTGGACTCTCTACCCTAGCTTCGCTGTCTACGATACATATCATGCTATGCTATAATGTATTATATTATTTAAATTATGTAGTCTATGTATTTAATGTGTGAGTATATATGTGTTATTTATATGTATGTATATTAAATTTATATTGGTTATATTATAGGTATTTATAGTATGTAGTTTGATAAGTTTTTATTTTGATTTCTTCTGTTTAACATTTTTTTTTCTTTATTGCCGCCGTAACCTCTCTTCACATCCTTTTCGGTTGACTGGTAGAGTATGCCTAAGGACATTAAGTCTGTTATTTGTATGTTTATGTACAATAAAGAATCAATAAATATAAATCGCAAAAGAGTGGAACGCCCTCGCTGCGTCTGTGTTTCCCAAAACATATAACCCGAATGTTTTTAAGATTAGAGTGCACAGGCATCTTCTGGTTACGCTCGCTTCATCGTCGATGTCATCTTGCTCCTCGAGTAAAGGTAGAAACACATTTCGCTGGCGCAGCGCAGCGTATCCGCCCGGCTCCGATTGCGCCAGGCCCCCCACCACTTTCTAGCATTGTATCGTCAGATGGCTCGGTAGCGGACTGCGCAGCGGAGCTCTGCATTTTGCTTTTTACTACTTATGTTCTCCGATTTCTCCGTCAATAATGGGCCAATTTAAAAAATATTTTTTTTGTTTAGAAGAGTCACCAATTCATTATCATGTAGGGTTGTTAATTATACTGTTAAAACAGTATTAAAGTGTTTTTAGTACACTATACTTTTTAATTTTATAACAAAAATAATGTATAATTCTGATTTGAAAATAAATTACACTAAATATTTCTAACATCGTTACAGTATTTTTTGAGTTTATCTATTACAAACAAACAAAGTGTATTTATAGTATTAGTATAGATATTTGCATCTCGTATTCATTCATCATCATCTTATCATCGTAATCATCAACATATATTTTTTTTATTTAATATGTTATTTTTAATCTATATTTTATATCAAGTAAGAACAGAAAATGTTTTCAAAATTAGAAGAAAACATAATGCAGATGTTAGCTCGGCCACGACTCGATTGACACTGATCAAAAATTTCGTCAGGAAACGCTACGCCACACTAGTAAAGTGTGCACACCCGGGTCGACGCTGCGCTGCGCTGCGCCAGCGAAATGTGTTTATAGCTTAAGATTAGTATCAAGCGCAAACCCATAGTTTAATTAAAAAAAGTCATCTAACCTAAGTACAAGAATTATTATTGCATTAAGTATTGTATATCAGAAAACCTTAAATCAATAAATGCATGCAATACCACACACACATTCACTAAATTGATTCTCAAATAATTGGCAGTACACACACACTCACTAAATTGAACAGCGGCAGCGCTTGTAAAGGTTTCATTTCAAAACTTTAATACCTTAACTACCTACCTCCCAGATGGGAATTAAATCTATATATGAAATTAATGTTGGCAGCTCCATTTCGTAAACTGAAGCTGATTCACCGCATTTTAGATAAGTTTTAATGCTTTAGAATCGTCAATTTTTTCTTTAATTTATGTCAAATATTGAGGGATTTTAAAGTTGATTTTCATATATCTTCGCCTATAATGGCACATTACGGCAATTCCATACACATCAAGGGATGAATTGATTCATTGAATGCGACTTGTCCAGGCCCTCAAGGTCTCCCACAGGACTCCGAACTGCGGAGGAAATGCGAACTGAAACGATGATGGCGTAACTTCATTGGCGTTCATAGGTGTGTAAAACCTAAATTGAATGGAGAAATTTTTAAACCTGAATCCACTGGTTACAAAAGCCTCGCCTAGAATGTACCTAATCTTAAAAAATAGCGGGTTGCACTCCGGGAGTGCCTCAGAAGTGAAAAGGACTCGCTAGACTTTTTCACAAAAAAAAAAGGAATTTGACAAAAACAAGAAAAACATACGGACTAGATTTGAACCGAGGTCTTCTGGCTTCAATGCCGCCCGTTTTCTAACTGAGCTATCACAACTTTGGAAACGGTGGCGAAATTTGCATTCGTATTCTAATGACATTGTAACAGTTTTCGATCACAAGTGTCCGTCACGAATTTTTGATCTGACGTTCACGTGATCCTGACGCGAGTTTAACATTTTTACCCATCACAAAAAGTGCACAACGCGCGCCGCTAAAGAAGTTTTCACTTCAAAAAAACTGTCGCAGCAAAAACAAAAGAATCTTCCAGCAGTGGTTCCGTTCAACCCCGACATTACTGTCCGAAATTATCGCTCCCATTTTGTCGGTCGCGTGATTTTAATATATAAACCGACGCAGTCGCAATTAAGCGGAATTGCTTCCTACGGTGTCGAATACATTTACATATATTTTTTTGTGCGCCCTGGGGCGAGGGTTCACGAGCCGTAGAACAATATTGTAAGAGAGATGGCGCTTCACGCCGGGACAGCTTTTAACTCTTTACAAAGCGCAAGTCCGGTCATTCATGGAGTATTGCTCTCACCTCTGGGATGGTTCAGCGAAATACCAGTTAGCAGCACTTGACTCAGTGGAACGCAGAGCGAGGAAACTAATCGGAGACGATAAGCTGGTTCAAGCCAAGCTCCATAGTCTAACCCATCGACGTAAAGTGGCTTGCTTGTCGGTATTTTACAGGCTGTACTTCGGTGAGTGTGCTTCTGAGCTGCATGAGCTCATTCCACCATCCCCGTTCTACCACCGAGAATCTAGACGCACAGCGGGCTATCATCCTTATTTGGTCAACATCCCGCGAATGCGTACCAAGCGCTTTTCTTCATCCTTTGTGATGCGCACCGCCAAGGAATGGAATACCCTGCCTGCGTCTATATTCCCGAATGACTACAACCCTAAAATGTTTAAAGCTAGAGTGAATAGGCTGCTTCTGGGTAAGCTCGCTCCATCTTAGGCTTCTTCTTAACCCTAAGGTTCAGTGTGAAGCCAAGAGCAAGCCCATTATACATAAAAAAAAATGCAATGTATAGGGCTGCGCAAGTAAGTACTCAATACTCAATCATTAAGACAAAAGGTCATTTGGGTTGACCAGCAGCTACAGAGATCTAAAACTTTCAAAAGTACGTAAGGAGCATTGTCGTCTCTTTAGAATGGGCGTTATATGAGATGAAACAACAACAGATGGGTAACGGTAGTGAGTACCCAAAGCAATAAAATTTTAAACAAAAAACAATGCCACCTTTTGTAAAATCCCAGACAACGCATGTCAGTGAATCTTCGTTGGTAGAAAAAACAAATGGGGCGGGGCTAAAAATGGGCAGCCCTTCTTGTCCATGCAAGCGAAAAAGTTTTATAAGTGAATATCTGGTGGTTTTGTTCATTGTACATACATAAGGTGGTAAAAGCTTATAATCTAAAGATCACTATGGACCCTGTCGGGCAAGCAATTTGGTGGAAAAAGAGAGGAAGCGCCCTTTAAATACAGTTTTGTATTAAATAAGTACAATTAAATAAAAAAAAAACATTAGCTTTATTAATTTACTGTTATTATTTAATTATTAACAACTATGTTTTCAGCAGTTCTGTGTTCCGGCATCTGGAGATAGCTGGTGCCTTTAGGGGTGACGATTCTGGGAGTAGTGCTCTTCTACCTTCAGCCATATGGAGAGAATTCTTAATAGCTGGAGGATCTTTTGGCACTTGGATGACATTGACAGGAGCGTTATTTAACTGTGTCACTAACTAGCAGAGGAGCCCATGGCGCAGTGGTAAACGCGCTGCCTGCAATCGTTTCAGTTGAGCAACTTTCGCAATGGTCGGTCACGGGATGGAGGACTAAAACTTTAACATCTCGCGCTCCTCTGTGCTTCGGAAGGCACGTCAAGCAGTTGGTCCCGGCTGCATTTGCAGTCATTAACACCCACCAATTCGCATTGGGCCCGCGTGGTGGGTCATGGCCCATTCTCCTAATCAATCCACAAGGAAGTGTCCCAGCAGTGGGGACTTATAATGGCTGATGATGATCAGCCTATGTAGTTAATTGTAAAGGTCCTTGTCGCGATAAACCTAAATGCGAAAGTATGGATGTATGGATGTTTGTTAATCTTTAACGCAAAAACTACTAAACGGATTTGGTTGAAATTTGGCACACAGATATTAGATAGCCTGATTTAAAACATATGATACTTTTTATCCCGATATTCCTACGGGACTGGGATGCACGCGGGTGTAACCGCGGGCAGCCGCTAGTATTTCAATATTGCGATGACAGTTGATGGTAGGGGCCTCTGCGCCCAAATGGGTAGGCTCGCCGATCGGTTTCATGCCTTTCGTACGATGCGATACAATCTCGGTTTCTTTGCGAATACGAATTTGTTAGGATATTGTTGGTTGTTTATTAAGGCTCTTTTACGCCGGAGCAACACTGTGCGACACTGCCGCATGCTTCATATAGTGGCGTACGTCATCTCGTGGTATGCTACATATCCAACATTTGCAGCATGCGGCATGCGGCAGCCTATGTCAAAAATATCGCATGGAATCCATCGTTTTTGTATATTATATATATCTTATTACCAGATTTGTAACAACTGTAACAGTCCTATAGTTTCAAATCAAAAAGTCCATACTTTTTCCGAGTAGCGCCTTAACGTCCCCAGGATCTGGTCGGGATACCTAGCCGAGGTTGCGGAGTTATGAATCTGTTATTTGTACGCGAGTGCACGGGAAATTACTTTCCGATGCCATTTTCCGATTTTTTTGTTACACCTATAGTGTAACAAAAAAATCGGAAACGTTTTAGGGTTTTTTACTATCACAATTTTTCCTTTATTACATAATAGCATTGTGAATGTGTAAAAGTAATTTAAAATGTTGATGGCATTTTATTTTCTTAACACTGCACTGCACTGCACTCGACTGACTATCATAAAGCACTTACAGTAAAAAAATATAATAGAGTTTATGAAAGTCTCATCTATCTCATAGTCAAGTCATCACCGGAAAGTTACTTGCAGGGCTGTTGGCTTCTATCACTAGCACAATGTTTCGTTAACAAAATGCTATGTTTATTTTATGTGGATTGAAGTGGGAAAGTTTTTGAAATGCCCGCAATTTTAACTGCGTGTGACATCCCGAAAACTTGTATAATATTGATGTCTTGTTTCGTGTCGTGTCGTGTCGTGTCGGCGAATAAAGAAGGCTTATTGGCATGACATGGCAGCGCCGACTATTTCATACAATTGATGTCGGTGTCGTGTGTTGTAACGGCCAATAAAAAAACGTCAAAATTTTCAGGATAAAAAGCTAGATTATTGTAGACCGTAATGCCTATGTGCCATTCTACATAGAAATCTATCATTGTACCAAATTTCTTCCAGATCTGTTCAGCTATTTTGCCGTGCCGTTGCTATTGCGTGACATACATACATCCAATCTTATAATATTGGTAAGACGTGTACTTCACTTTAAACCGCCTCTGTGGTCTAGTGGTTCACACCACCGATTTCAGACCAAGAGGTCCCGGGTTCGACTTCCAGTGTGGTACATTTGTATTTGGTTTGGTTGGTGGTAGGACATTTTCTTCGTCCGCCTGGCTAGCTACCACCGTCTTATCTAAGTCTGATGTCATTACTCCGGCAATTAGAGATAAGATAGCCAGTTTCCCACTTAACATCAGGTGAGATGAAGGCTAAGTGCTACCACGTTGTTAATAAAAAAAAACTTACTTTTATACAATTCAAAAATATCACAAACCAACCCTCGACACAGGCAAACGCCTTTCATCCCATTTCACAAGGCTTTTGAACCTCTGAATTGCAATTAAAAAATATCAAAAGTCGCAATCTCGAGCCTGGGCTAATTACCAAGATGCTTTGTCTCCGCACGATGACAGGAGGGCCATCGACTCGGGCGCAGCCGCTTTAAATACTGCAATCGTCTCGTCTCAATGGTCCTTTACGGTGGATGTTCTGAAGAGGAGAAGGCTAATTTATGCATATGTTGCTGGCTTGTCCTTGAACTTTTAGAAAATAATAATACCCAAAAACAGGGTGTAGATCGGTGTTTTGCCGACTGGCAAATTTACACACCGATTTGACCCTTTTTGCTGCTGCAACTATGCATACTCCTTTACTTATTCTGTATCATGTGCTCATAGCTATAAGTTAATTGTATGTTTATTCTTTTATACAAGCTTTTTATTAACTTGCCATGTTAGTTAGGTAGTTTGCTAGTTAGTTAGTGGGGGACTAATCATACAAGCTTAAGTTGACTCACTTCCCAGTGTCCGATGGAGCTGAAATTTGGTATGCAGGTTTGGCTTAGATGACAATACAATATTAAAGTACAGTCAGCAAAAAAGCTTGTCATAAAAATGAAATTTTTACTAAAAACTTATTTATTATTATTTGGCTTTTGTTGTTATGTCATGTGTTTATCGTAGTGAATAAACTTTTTTTTGTCTATCTATCTCAATAAAGTAAATAAATAATAAATGAATATATATTTTTTTTTAAATCACACCAATTATCTAGCTCATAAGTAGTTTCATACTGTGTTAAGGAAACTAAATAACGGATAAATAAACATGTTTTTTTTTAAATACACACATAATATACATAGATAACACCCAGACCATGACAAATAGACCTGTTCATGCTCACAAATATTTGTCCTGTTCGGGAATCGAACCCGAGACTTCTGGCGCAGAAAGCGGGTATCCTACCCCTGCGCCAAATCAGTCATCGAAAGTTATGATTGCTTGAAAAAAACTAAGGCTAAAAATTGTAGGTACTTACGCTTCTAACAATGGCACAATGGCGCTGATCTGCTTTCTGAGGAAGGATTGATTGGAGTGTAAAAATGCCCACCCGAGACTTTGGTTTTCGTCAAGTCTTGCTAAATGTTACCTATCACGGAATTATGTAAAAGCACCCCAGATACGGAAAAAAGAATCACCTGAGGTCAGTAATTATTTATTTTTTTAATTTACACATTTAGTACACTCACGCCCGAATTCACGTACGCAAATCATCTTTGGGAGCGTCACAAACATCATGGCATCTCTTGCGATGTGTGAGACGCCCCCAAAGATAAGTAGCGTACGAGTATTCGGGCATCATACAAGTAAATAGACGAGGCGAATTGATTGAGGACCCCGTCGCGTAGTGGTTTGCGCGTTAAAGTTAAGCAACTTTTACAATGGTCGGTCACGGGGATGGGTGATCAAAAACTTTCCATCTCTAGCTCCTCCGTGCTTCGGAAGGCACGTTAAGCCGTTTGTCCCGGCTGCATTTGCAGTCTTTAATACCCACCAATCCGCATTGGGCCCGCATGGTGAGTCATGGCTCATTCTCCTTATCCATCCATAAGGAAGGCCAGTGCCCCTGCAGTGGGGACAATAAATGGCTGATGATGATGATAGATGTAAATTAAAAAGAAGGAATTAGAAACAAGTATTGTACAACACGAGCTAAGTAAATACTTTTTGTCCGTCCTGTGATGTCCGATTTTCTTGACAAAACATAATTACAACTAAGTAGAAAATGAAGTATTTAGAAAAAATCGACCCGTCTCAGAACCAGGACTCGAACCCACGACCTTTCGCTTACTTCATTTTCCATTTTTCAACCATAAAAATTGCATTGTGAATGCAAAAAAGTAAAAATTTAAATATCTTACAACTAAGTACCTACTTTACAAGTCTTTTTATCAAATAATGTAATTGCTAAAATGATATTTCAATTTGTACCTACAAATCCCTCCATTCCATTCTACTTGAAACAACTGAAATTCACAAAAGAAACCTTGTTTAATTCCTTAAACAGAATTTAAAATGACATCGAGACAAAGTGCATTAGAGCCCTTAAGAACATTACAAAGGCGGCACCACTCAATCCTCCTGCACTAGCCATTACCCAGGCTTTGCCCGCCTCGTTACAACAGAGGAAATTCCTCGTAATCTAAATATCATCAGTTATTTAGATAACAAAGAAGCTCAAGAGCAAAATGGAGTTTGTATCCACTTTGTATGAAAAGAGGTTGCTTAAAGCGAAATGTACAAGAATTATTTTTCAGGATTCTTTCTTTGGGAAAAGTTAAGTTGGAAATGTTGGTACTTGAAAAATAATATCAGAAAAGAACACTTACAGTCACGAACAATAATATGTACCTAAACAACATACAACTATGTCATATTACAATATTGAATGACTTCTGTGGCACAGCTAGTTTTGTTTCGAAACGTTCCACTGTGACAAAATTCTATGTTGTATACAAACTTATTATTGCTCGTGTCTCTCGATGGGACTCGAACCCACGACCTTTCACTGTCCGGGCGAAGGCATCGGAGCTAGTTGTGAGACGGGTCGACTTTTTCTAATAATTCATTTTCAATTTTTCAATAATAAAAATTGCATTGTGAATATGAAAAATAATTTGAAATATTTTTTAAGTTAAAAGTCGCCACAACCGTGGCAGTGGACAATAGCGGGGCTTCGCTCTATCGCAAGCCTAGGCGCGCATGGAAGCTTGACTTGATCGGCCGATGAAAATATCGGTCAGTTTTTATATTGAAATAGAATTTAATCTAATTGAAGCTATCATGCGCGCGTGTCAACGTAATGTCATAAGAATTGTCAACGTAATGCAATAGTAATAATATAAGTAAGTAACTTATTCTTATGGTAATGCCAATGTTGTATAGTCCCACATTCCTGTCTGTTCCGGTGATATTCGTGATAGAGGAGCCACTTGCAATACGAAATTAGCTGTCAAAATAGACTGTCGTATAAAAAATGTTTTAGTTCCAAAGATTATCACCGGAACAGAAAACGTTGTCGCAGTGTAACTGACCGATTTTTAATCGGCCGATGAAGTTACGCTTCCATGCGTTTGAGCCCTAACAGCTATTTATTTTAAATTTGCATTCGTAAAAACAAAACTACAATAAAAATTCAGATTTTAATAAAAACCCTCTTTCTTACTTCCCTTTATGAAGTAATGAATTCTCTTGTATGTGGCGCTATGAGGGTTAATGAAAACTGTCAGTTATACATTCTCTAGTGGTAATCTAAGTCTAGTGGTTCATACCACCGCTTTCAGACCAAGAGGTCCCGGGTACGATTCCCAGTGGGGGTACATATTGTATTCGGTTTGGTTGGTGGTAGGACTTGTTCTTAGTCCGCCTGGCTAGCTACCACCATCTTATCTAAGTCTGACGCCATAACAATGATGTTTTCAGCATTATTGTGTTCCAGCAGTTAGAGATAAGATAGCCAGTTCCTCAGTGATTGAGGATTCCGAGAGTAGTGCGCTTCCACATTCAGCCTTATTACCACTTAACATCAGGTGTGATGAAGGCTAAGTGCTACCCCGTTGAGGATAAAAAAAAAACATTTATACTCCATTCGCTTAGATAGTGTCGCTCTGCCACAATGCCGTGCAGGTGTACCGACACTATCTAACCGAACGGACTATACCATCTCATATTTTTGAAATGGAAAATTCACAGACAAGTAATTTCAAAAAGTTGCAAAAACTTCATTGGGTCTAGGCTGATTAGAAGCAATTGTACTTCGAAAGTTAAAGCGTCGGCAAATAAGTTAGCTTCTACTAACTACTAAAGAGAAATTCGAGAACTAGGTGTAAAAGGTTATAAGTTTAAATTATTAGAACTAGTGCCTATGGTTTTATCAATATCAAGTGACTTAAATGAGAGTACCTTTTGATTATGCATTATTTACTGAAAAACAGCATCATCACCATAAGACATGTAATGTTGCTACTGCTGGGGCAAACCGAACTTCCTTATGGATGGACAGGATTATGCGATATGAAATAAAACAGGAGAATAAAACAACCCTTGGAGTTTGTTGCCGGCTCTTCTCCAAGGTCTCCCGCTGTAGGGTTTGCGAACCGATGGCGTAGCTTCTATGACGTTCACAAGTATTGTAAATAACAATCTAAATTGAATACTTAAACAAATTTGACTTTGACTTTGGTACCAATACGAGTATTAACGACTGCTAATAGCTGGGACTTGCAGCTTAGAGTACCTTCCAAAGAACGAAGGATCTCGAGAAAATAAGTTTATTGAAAAATGAAAAATGATGTATTTTGAAAAAATCGACCCGACTGATAAAAAATTGACCAGCATACAATAAAAATTGCATAGTGAATGCAAATAGGTAAAAATTTTAATAAATAAGTTTATGGTCACCCACCCCGTTACCAAGCATTGCTAAAGTTGCTTAACTTCAACGATAGCAGACCGAGCGCGCTATACACTGAGCCACGGGTTCTCGTGCCCAATATTATTTCCAGACTAAATTCAGCGTGCTATCCCAAACTTTAAATAAAGCCTGTCTACACGAACCGACGATTTAACGAACAATTTCGAGGCCCGCGTTATCCGGTAAAAAACACGGATTTACCCGTTCTATCTACACGATGAACCAAGTATTGATTAAAGCCCGTCTCTCAACGGTCCGGTTAATAAATAAAAATAAAAAAACGCGTTGCATCGCCTGCAGCCATGCACTCGCGATCGCTCAAACACATAGCTTAAAACGTAATGTATACTCCGACCATTTTGAAAAGACCCTCCCCCCCTCTTTAAAACCTTTTGGTAACACCCCCTATAGGGGCATATAGCCTTTCCACCGAGGCTCAACTAACAATTGATGCCTTTAGCACGTCCACGAGGCACACTAAATGGAATTTTATTTCGTATAGTTGTGATAAAATATATTTTTCAACGGAAATTCAGGTGAAAAGCACTGCATTCAGTCGTCGATATTTTATTACAGGCGTAATGTGTTTTTCATGATTTCACTTGCAGCTCAATACGGTTTATTTTCTATCATAAAAAAAGGTCTAGTGAGGGTCAGACTCGTAGTGTGGTTCAGTAGATTTTCTTTTTAAATGTGCAATGGTTTTTAGTTTATTACTTAACATTTATTTGGTGACAAAGCAAATATTTATTTGGTGTTATGTGCTTGAGTTGTTCTAAAATAAAACTATATCGGAATCTACAGTCTTAGGAATTTTACCACATTCTATGGTATTTTTCTGTGAGTCCGCTGTATACTGTAGAATTTGCGAACCAATGGCGTAGTCTCAGACGTTCAAGGGTGCTGTATCAGCCTAAAATGAATAAATGGTTGAGTGAAAATGTGTGTTTGAATTTTGAAATTAACCCATTGTATTATTGTTTTTAAATAAAAACATATCAAACTCCATTCCACATTTCCGCTCCAACTCCACATTTATAATTTATCCGATACTTTTTGGGAAATCAGCTTTGCTTACATTTCTCATTTCCATTTCCATCTCCATTTCCATTTGCATTATTGAAAAATTTAAAATGCAATATTTAGAAAAAATACACCCGTCTCACAACTTTGTATTGTTTAAGTGCATTAATTCTTACTGAGAGAAAACGGAAAATAGGCAGAAGCTATCATTTTTTCCTCTAGTATCTGAGAAAACTGATTATTATTATTATTTATTAAACCTAATTAAAGAGACAACTTATTAAATAAAAACATTTATAGTTTTGGCGGACCCTAAAACCGTTTCAAACATGCTTTTATTCAAGTTTCTACAGATTAACGTTTCAATCTTATAAACCTACTTCTAAAAGCCTCTTAAATCTTAACTCAAAGTTGATCAAAAAAACGATAAGTCTTTTACGCTCTTGTAAATTCGTTTCTTTTTTATCGAAACTTGAAAGACTCAAATAAAACATTTCAAAAAGGTATTAACCGTACATTAGTTTCTTTACTTTCCGTTTTCAATTTAAACGTTAAGTTTAGAAGCAGATAGGTATAATAAAACTGGTGATTTCTTCGTAGAGAATTCATTTTCACGTCAATATCGTGACGGATAACGTTTGACCCCGAAATTAGATGTTAAACTTTTTAATGTGACTGCCTCCTAAATGACTGTGGTAACTGTGAACTTAACTGTGAACCAGAATAGTGTAAACTGTCTTTGTGGTCTAGTGGGTACACAACCGGTTACGGACCCAGAGGTCCTGGGTTCGATTCCCAGTGGGGGTACCTACATATTGTATTCGGTTTGGTTGGTTATAGGTAGGACTTGTTCTTAGTCTGCCTGGCTAGCTACTATCATCTTAGCTACGACTGACGCGGCGCGTCAGGCAGCTCGGGCGAATTGTGCATCATCTGGTGTGTTACACTGACTTATTTGATTAGACTTCTGTAGCGAGCGCGTAACGATAGCACAATTTACGTTGCGCCGCCTTTTTTTGAACGAACCTATAGGCGTACATTAGATGGTCACGCAACCATCAGGCAATTCCATCACTCTAAGACTAGCTAACCAATCGGTACAGAGGAACTTTGGGCTGCGTTATGAATGATTCATTTTGATTGGCTAAAAGAATAATGACAGATAGCGAACTGACAGCAAAACCTACCGTCTAAAGGGCGGTATACACGCATACAAAATTCGACAGCCGCGGTCGCCGCGCCGCCTAGCGTTCTATTTGAGGAACTCTTAAAACGTAAACTTTCAAGTTCTCAGTTTTCGTGTTTCCACAATGGCGTGATACCGTCCCATATCTGTCGCCCTGTCGCAGGCAGTAAAGCCTAAACATAAATTCGGTGTGTTTTCCGCCGTTTATCGACACAAAATAAAACAATTCGGCAAACTTCCACTTCCTGAATTCGTGGGATAACTTTCGTATTGCTTTTAAGCAAATTGATATTACGACTGTGATCGCTTTTACAAGTAAATGTTGTTGATACTTAGTGAGGCTTGAGCTGTGGTTCTCGAAGGTTCTCGAATGGCGACCGCCTACCGGACGACATTCCGTGGGCAGGCCCCCTACAAGGTAGACCGACGATCTGGTCAAGATCGCAGGAAGCCGCTTTTATTAGAAACTGTAAGCAGCTCATTGTATTTTATACTGATTGATAGGTTGTACTTTTATTTACTTAACTTCAAAGTATGTATACATGCATGTAAAACAAAACATCGCAACTTCATTCTCTCTTCTCGTCATTTTCCATACGCAGTTATTTCGGAGCTACCTACTGTTACCAGATACTCTTGACCAGCAGACCTCGCTATTATTAATGAAAATCTTCGTTTACTTTCTAACTTCATCTCCTCATGTTGTAATTACATTTCATAGGGTTGTCAACGGTATGTTGATATAATTTACCTAAAAATATGTCCATCGAAATAAATACACTTTTACTTTTACAAATGGGCACCGTAATTTAGATTTTCAGATAATGCGTTATTTAGTTAAATGCTTCGACTTATATACCTACACGAATACATTTGCGTCCTTTAGTACGTATGTAAAATATTGGTTTCTACGCATAGAAAAGCTTGTTAATCTCTTATCTAGCCTATTTAAAATAAAATAGTACTTTCAGCAAAATTGTTGTTCTGAAAGACTTCGTTACCAAACGTTATCTTGTGCTGCCTGAAAAAATATTCAATTAAATTTTTGACATCACTAAAAAATATTATTTATTTACCTATTTATTAAATATTTATTTTATAAGTTTTTGTAAGAATTTTATTTAATCTAACTATATGGTCTCTGTCTGAAATAAAATTATTTTATTTAATTTTTTATTAACATCAGCCACTTTTTAAAAAAAGGAAAACTAAAAACTTTTATGCAATCTAGGCTGATACAGCACTTATGAACGTCAAAGAAGCTACGCCATCGGTTCGCAAACCCTAGGGCGGGAGACCTTGGAGAGGAACCGGCAAGAAACGTCAAGGGTAATTTTTACTACCTGTTACTTATGTCCTTCTTGCTGAAGTGTAGGTCCCTTCCTTATGGACAGATCAGAATGATGAGCCACCCGGGCCTCGCAAACCCAAAACCGTTTAATGGTGTGATGGATGACTGCTATTACAACCGGGCTCTACGGTTTAACGTGTCTTCTGATGCTTGGAGGAGCACAAGATAGTATATTATTTGGTAAGCTAGCTACTGCACCACCAAAAAAGCCAAAGTAACTCTGTCTTTTCACGTCTAAATTATTCAACTGATTTGGTCGAATTTAGCATAGAGATAAATTAGACCTTAGAGAAGAGCATTATGCTTCTTTTCAACCGACTTCAAAAATTGAAAAAGAGGGGGTTATCTATTCGTCGCGTTTTTTTATATGTATGTCTGTACGCCGATTATTGGAAGACGGCTAAACCGTTTGAAATGATTCTAACGTTTATAACATCAGGTTTTTTCCCAAGTTGGTCCATTTTTTTCATCCCGAAAATTAGACTTTTCTAGTTGTGCATACAGCAACAATGTGTCGACAACCCTACTTCTTGCCCCACAGCTCCGTATCGAGCTATTACACGCTCAAATATTTACGTAGCCTTCTTGAGTATCCATGCTAGTTGCTGTAGCCTACAGTGTTGTACCTCGTTAGCAAAGGTAATCTAGTACGTACTACTTATGTAAAATAAGATAGCATTTTGTTTGGTAAATTTTCTGGTTATCATGATTTCATTTCACATTACAATTTGTAAAACTTGTTTTGAAATAATACAGTAGCTAGTTTAACAGAGCCTATACTAGTGCAACTTTACCTAGTTTATAGTTAGTTTTTTATGTTTTAATTTATTTGTAAACAATAAACGCGTCGCGAGCTGAAGTTAAAATAAATACTTAGTTATTTTATACTTCAAATTCCAATATTTTGCTTTAAGCAACATGCATAAAAAGCGTTTTAGATATAAAAAGTTAACTAATACACCAAAACTTATTGTAATCCCATATTATAAGTGCATTCAAAGAAACTTTAAGTAATGTAACAACTACTGATTAACATGAAATTCATAAATATTTTGGAGCTCTGTTAATTTATTAAACAAAATTTAAATCCAATAAATGAAATAACTCTACACCTCTCTTGTACAAAAGTTAAGGCTCATTTACACCGGAGCAACACTGTGCGACATTGAGGCATGCCACAAGCCCGCATGCTACAAAATTAAAAATGTCGCACTTTGTGGCAAGAGTCGTGCAGCATGCCAACACCTTGCGTCATGTGGTAGACTGTCGCAGCTTGTATCCAAAAACGATGGATTCCTTGCGATATTTTTGACATAGGCTGCCGCATGCCGTATGCCGCAAATTCAAATTCAAATTCAAAAATTCCTTTTATTTGTTAATACTTATAGATTTGAATATGCGGCGCAGCTTGCAGTTTCCTTTTTATTAATCCTATAATATAATGTGAAGAAGATTAAGATTAGTGTGTTCATTAAACTATTTGATTCCTTGTTTGGTTGAAAATTGTTTACTGTTTTAGGTAATAAGCAAAATTGTACTTAATTTAAGCGGTATTCTGTATTGTGATGGAAAGTAACCTTACTATTATGTGAATGTCATTTTTTCAAATTTGACGACTCTGTATAAGTTAAAACAGGGAGAAAAAATAGCCCTTGGCGAGTTTCTTGCCGGTTCTTCTCGCTACAAGGTCTCCTGCCGTAGGATTTGCGAACCGATGGCGTAGCTTCATTGACGTTCATAAGTGTTGTTAAACAAACCTAAATTGAATAAACGATTTTGAATTTGAATTTGAATTTATATTATTTCTTCATATCTTTATCTAGATTCGTATAGTTTCAAAAACACGATTTTATGAATTTGCCTCGACACTTTTTCTTTTCGAAAAGACCTCTAAAAATACGAAAATTCAAGATTATTCTTAAATGGGGTTACTTAAACTATTGGAAATTAGTTTAATTAGTGGACACCAATAGTATTTAGGATCGTATAAAAGCATTTTTTTAAAAATCGATGTAGTTTTTCAATGCGAAGTGATTTTGTGTTTTTTTTTTGCCTAATCTGCAAAATCGGACTCGCTCCCGCGCGCATCGTTTTCTCATTGCTATCTCGCTTCAGCATAATTTTTCCGAGTATCGCCTTAACACTTTTCCAATACAGTTTTATGCCATTGTAATCTCCAAAATTCTGTGCTGCGAGGACAGAAAATACTGAGTCTCTCTGACAAAAGCAGGATTTTGTTTTCTGTATCGGGGTAGAAAAAGCTATATTTTTTTTGGTTTGTTTTCCACCATCGAACAGGTCCGAGCTCTGTAAAGCCGGAGAGCATTAGGACTGCCAATAAATAGTTTTTTGTTGTTATGTTGGTCTGTGTGACTAAGCGGATTATATGAACGAAACTGTACCCCTAGTGTAAGTTTTTATGTCAATTATTTGACATAAAAACTTACACTACGGGCACTGAAGTACTTAGATGAACGCGATTTTGTCTGCGTGCGATTTAGTTTCACCGTCTCGGGTTTATTTTTGTTTATGTTCTTTATTTGACGACCGATTTAGCGCAGGGGTAGGCTACCCACCTTCTGCGCCAGAGGTCTCGGGTTCGATTCCTGAACAAGACAAATATTTGTGTGCATGAGCATGTGTATTTGTCTTGGTCTGGGTGTTTACTATGTATATTAAGTATGTATTTACAAAAAAAAGTATTTAAGTATATATCTATCCGTTATCAAGTTTTCCATGATACAGTTTCATAATGAAATTAACATGGGCTTAGATAATTGGTGTGATTGTAAGAAGCTATTTATTTATTTATTTATTTGTTTATTTATTGCACGGTATCTAGTTGTAACCAACATGGAGTTAACTGGTGTTTTTAGATATTACTGTTCTTTAAATCAATGCAGTATATATGGCCCGTGGCGCCCTGCAGTGATTGGCGCACTCGGCCTGCGATCGTTGAGGTTAAGCAACTTTCGCAATGGTCAGTCACTGGATGGGTGACCAAAAACTTTATCTGTTTATTCCCCCGGAATTTATCTGTTTCTTCCTTAGTTATAAATCTCACATGGTGGTGAGGTCAGCTTTCTAAAATTATAAGTACCCCCGGAAGTTATAAGTCTGAATTATCTTACAACACGCATACACTTATTTACTACTATCTATTGATTCAGTCGATCTAGTAACAGTTGATCATTTGTAGACAGAATATATCTCCTTATGGTTATAGTTTGACGCCGTAAGTCTATCTTAAAACTACGTAAAAAGATCTATTAAATTCTTCAATCAACGTAGGTGTTATTGTTGATCGAAGATCAAACTACTAAAACGTAACCAAAAATGTAATTTACTAAAAATTAAACAAAAAATTCGTATATATTTTAACACACACCATTACAACTACAGGAGTAGGTACCTACTATTTGATCAATGCAGTCTACCTAGTAATAATTCCAAACATTTTTAGATTAATATTTATTCGCTAATTTTAACCGCCTCTGTGGTCTAGTGGTTCATACCACCGATTTCAGGCCCAGAGGTCCCGGGTTCTATTCCCAGTGAGGGTACATACTGTATTCGGTTTGGTTGGTGGTAGGACTTGTACTTAGTCCGCCTGGCTAGCTACCACCATCTTATCTAAGTCTGACGCCATAACAATGATATTTTCAGCATTATTGTGTTCCGGCAGTTAGAGAGAAAATAGCCAGTTCCTCAGTTATTGAGGATTCCGGGAGTAGTGCGCTTCCACCTTCAGCCTTATCACAACTTATCATCAGGTGTGATGAAGGCTAAGTGCTACCCCGTTGTGAATAAATAAATAAATAAAAAAAATAATTATTCTCCTTACTTACCCGGGCAGTAGTTTGATGCAATAAGTCTATCTTAAAACTAGGTAAAAAGGTCTACCAAACTACTAGAACGTGACCAAAATGTATTTTCCTTAAAATTAACCAATGAATTAAGTAGTAGGTAAATATTTTAACATTCACACCTTTACAACTGTATGTACTATTGATTAATGCAGTCTATCTGTAACAGTTCCAATCATTTGTAGATAGATATCTGTTTACTACCCCGGGCAGTAGTTTGACGCCATAAGTTTATCTTAAAACTAGGTATAAATGTCTAGGTACTGAGCTAATAAAACATGACCAAAAATGTACTTTCCTAAAAATTAAGCAAAATATTCGTATATTTTTAACACACGCACCATTTCAACTACGTGTACTATTGATCAATGCAGTCTATCTAGAAACAGTTCCAATCATTTGTAGATAGATATCTGTTTACTACCCCGGGCAGTAGTATGATGCCTTATGTCTATCTTTTAACTAGATTAAAAGGTCGATCAAACTTAGTAGTTTGATGGTCGTTTGATCGTTCTAGTAAACGTGACCAAAACTGTACTTTCCTAAAAACTATAAAACAAATTAGTATATATTTTAACACTTAAGCCATTACAACTTTAGATACTATTGATCATTGCAGTCTATCTAGTAACAGTTCTAATCATTTGGAGACAGATATCTCCTTCCATCCCGGTTAATAGTTTGACGCCATAAGTCTATCTTATAACTAGGTAAAAAAGTCTACCAAACTACTAAAACGTGACCAAAAATGTACTTTCCTAAAAATTATACAGCAAATATATTTGAACACTCACATCATTACACCTATAGGTAAGTACTATTGATCAATGCAGTCTATCTACTAACAGTGTTACAATCATTTGTAGATAGATATCTCCTTTCACCCCCGGGCAGTAGTTTGACGCCATAAGTCTGTCGTTCGCTGTCCAAACTTGGAGTAATGATACACCAAATTAGAGATGTCAAAGTTAGCTTAGGGCGGCTACACGTGTGCAACGGAATTCACTAACTAAAATGTCCGAATACTTAAACGCTTAGTACTCAAATTCAAGAGTATCTCAAACATCATGGCGTCTCTTTTATTATCTGTGACATTTTTAAGAAACTTATAAAGTTAGTAGCATGCGAGTACTCGGTCGTAAACCAGATGAAAGTGACAAGTTTCTTGTTCATAGTTTTTTTTGCCACTTATAACTTATAAGTTTAGGTGGGAGAAAAGGACATTTTGCATTTTCGGCTAGGACATTGTACACTATTCGTACTAATAGTAAAAAATATAGTAAAGTCAAATAAAATATTAAAATTCTCATTGTCTTTCTGGATAAATGGTACAAAAATAAATTTGAAATAAAAATTCTTTGCCATCCATGGTCACACTGGCAACCATATTTAAATCACGTTCGGAAACATTGATGTTTCTGTACGAAAAAACGATGACATTGACGACTGATGATAATCTGTCAATGTGAACCTTTTTTTTAATGTTAGTGTGACATTTTACCGCCATATTGAATCGGGGTTGCATAATTATTAAGACTAGATAATGCTTTTTGTACCATCAAACGCGTTAGCTTATTGCGATATAATTAGTTTTCAGTTATTATATTTATCTTTTGCTTGCCTATGGTATAGTGTACAAAGTCCTAGCCGAGGCTCCATACAAAACTGAAAAATGTAGTTTAACAATTCAACATTTTTTTTTCATTTCACTCTTTTTAGTGCATCATGTAGGCAATTTACGTGTTTTCTGGTTGAAGTCGGTTAAAATACCTTGAGGTATCCCCTTTCCAACAAAAAAAGAATAATCTAAATCGGTTTGTAAACAAAGGAGTTAATGCCTAAAGATACGTAATAAATTCACATTAAGTGGTAACGAAAACGATAGTATTTTCCAGATTTCCTGAAAACTACTAAACCGATTTCAAAATTTCAAAAAATGAGACCAACTTGGGAAAAAACCTGATGTTATAACGTTTGAATCATTTCAATTGGTTCAGCCGTCTTCGAGTAATCGGTGTACATACATATAAAAAAAAGAGAGGAATAGATAACCTCCTCCTTTTCAATTTTTTAAGTCGGTTAAAAATAGGAGACAACGTATTTTTCATCAACAACTCTAAACAATATAATTCACACGATCTAAGTTTGATCCGCTTGTAACAACCCTACCTCACCACCCACCGATTGAATTCCAACCTTATGAAGCGCATCATAAAGCACAAATTGGTTTGCTTCAAACATGTTCGACCAAGTTCTTGTTTGATACAGGCCTGGGTGCCTACCATCAACTTTAAGACAGCGATTCAAAAATAGCGCGATGCAGAATAGGTTCCTAAAATGAATTGCTTTCTTTCGTACTATGACCTTCTAAAAACTGGATCGCAAATGAATTGCTAAATGTGAATGACAGAACGATTTGTGTCCTTATTTCTTATACCCGTCTCTTTCACTAGATTCTGTCATGCCCGGAGAGTGAAAGGGACGGGTATAACCTGCAGGTGACATGTTAAATCGACCGGGTTATAAGTCAAATAAGAGTTCCTGACAGCTTAGCGGCTGTGAAATGTCATTGAATAACCACTGAATCGCTGTCATTGATATTAAGCTGTCGTGGTACGAATAAGCGAAGCAGATCAGTTTAGGTCCTAAACAACATCGCAATAAGAGTTGATGGTAGGCACCCTGTTGGCTGTTAATTGATCGGATGAGTGCAGCCGGGTGACGGGACTAACTTCTCCATTACCAGACATGATCTTTATAGTTTTGGTGGTAATGTGCTATTACCTAAACTTGAGATAACAAGCTATTAGGCGCAGTGATTTTTACTCTGCCTTCTGCGTCAGTGGTCATGGGTTCGATTCTTTCTTGGGACAAACATTTATGGGAATAATCATTAAATTTTTCGTTGCGAAATTTAGAAATTCTAATTTTAAATTGAAATTAATTTATTAAATGTAAATTATAACTTAAATTTGAAATTTGACGTACTGGACGACGACGTTCCGTGGGCAGGCTGCCTACAAGGTAGACGGACGATCTGGTCAAGGTCGCGGGAAGCCGCTGGATGTGAGCAGCGCAGGACAGATCGTTGTGAAGATCCTTGGTAGAGGCCTATGCCCAGCAGCGGGCGTCGTTCGGCTGACATGATGATGACATGTACATAAAAAACTATTCTGTTTAACATAATATAAGGGTACCTATAATTATAAACTTAATTAGTAACCTACTTGATGGATAGTTTTATTTAATAGTACGTAAATAGGATCATGACCACAGACATAATATAATGCCCGTGCTCATGAATGTATATTTGTGATAGGTCGCAAAATGATCCGCATATATTCTATCTAATTACGACATGGATAATTAAATAGTAAATTTATTGTGAAATTTAAAAGTAATACGAATGTTTTTGCCATTATTATTTAATATAAAATTATGAAAGATATGTACTTGATCATTTCCGCAAAAAATATGGAGAAGTGGCGTCGCTTGAAGGGCTGTTGATAAAACTATTGCTCCTAAGAAATGTAAAAAGCGCGCCACTACATACGCCAATTATTTAATTGTAATCGTATTGTTTTAAATATGTAAAACCGATAATAACATATTATAATTTTGCTGGATTGATGCCACATGATTAAGGTATGGTTTTGTTCAGACTTCTTTTGTTTAGAGTGACATTTTGGAATTGTGATGTAAGTAATTTATTCTCAGTGGAGTTGCGGATGCGGATCATTTTGCGACCTATCACAAATATACATTCATGAGCACGGGCATTATATTATGTCTGTGGTCATGATCCTATTTACGTACTATTAAATAAAACTATCCATCAAGTAGGTTACTAATTAAGTTTATAATTATAGGTACCCTTACAATAATGAATTAATTCTACTAAATTGAAAGATAAAACATTTCAAAATCTAAATATCCAAATATATCTCAGAGACCTCTAGGGTACTAACTTGAAATTAAACACACTCAGTAAAAGTTCGAACTAAAAAGTTCGTGGTCTGAAGTTAAAATGCACACCACACGCATAGTCAATTTAGTTGTTGAACTAAAGCAGTATCTAATGTTCATATTTTACCTTTGGTGGACCAATATTAACTCCCAAACATACACAAACATACAACACAACCTCTAACCATTGCGCCACGGGTCCATCTACTCTTACGAAATATTGTGAGATCTTAAAAAATCTTTAAAATCTGACTTATTATTACGTATAAACAAAATCAACATCATCTTCCTTTCCTTGTCCCAATTTGATTTGAGGTTAGCGCAGTACTTTCGTTTTTCTCCTCTACTCCATTCTATCATCTGACATGTCCTCATTTACTTTCTGCTCATTCATGTCATCCTTCTTTTTCTGTCTTTTCGGTGTTTTTTCTCTTTTTCTCAACCCACCAACGATTGACCTTTCTGGCCACATCTTTCTCGTGACGTTCATGTCCATACCAACTCAAGCCGTTTCCTTTCAACTTATCTCTACGCTGCTGCATATATCAAAGATAAATACAGATGTGAACATATAATGTTCATATCTGTGGAAGCATTTGCGCTTCTGCTTCAGCTTATTGTGTGGCTCTCTTGTTCTGTGGACTAATTCCCATGATTATGCACGACATTTTAATGCCTCACTTTTATAGCTTATTAACCATATTATTTTCATGCCTAAATTTTAAGATTCATTTGTGAGTGTTTCACCGTTCAACGATTTCTGAGGATGCTCTGTATAAAGTGAGTAAAGGGTCAAGTTGTGTTACTGCTTCAGCCTATAGTGTACTGTGTCGCTCTCTTGTTACAAAACGCTGAAACGAAGCCTTTGGCGTAAAGTAGTAGACTGGCTAACGGTCATCTGGCTCAAAACGGCGTCATTAGCCACTCGGCTGCGGTATTATGCTCGATATTTTCATGACTCAATTTTAAGGTGCATTTCTGAGTATTTTACTGTTCAACGACTTCTGAGGATGCTCTGTAGGTATAATTATAGTCAGTGAAGGGTCAAGTTGTGTTACTGCTTCAGCCTATAGTGTACTGTGTCGCTCTCTTGTTACAAAACGCTGAAACGAACCCTTTGGCGTAAAGTAGTAGACTGGCTAACGGTCATCTGGCCCAAAACGGCGTCAGTAGCCACTCGGCTGGGGGTGGTTTATGCTCGATATTTTCATGACTCAATTTTAAGAAGCATTTCTGAGTATTTTACCGTTCAACGATTTCTGAGGATGCTCTGTATAAAGTGAGTAAAGGGTCAAGTTGTGTTACTGCTTCGACCTATAGTGTACTGTGTCGCTCTCTTGTTACAAAACGCTGAAACGAACCCTTTGGCGTAAAGTAGTAGACTGGCTAACGGTCATCTGGCCCAAAACGGCGTCATTAGCCACTCGGCTGGGGGTGGATTATGCACGATATTTTCACTGCCTCTCCAGGGTAGCAGCGTCGACATTTTTATGGCACTCGGCGATGGTTCAAAGGAATTTTAGATTTTTTGTGTATAACTTGTCTTTGTGGTAGAACATGCATGTTTCCTATTTTGCTGAAAATTTTGGTAATACCGAGTTTATTGCATTCTATAAAGTAAGAAAGATGATACATATAACTATAGTAGACGACCGATTTGGCGAAGGGGTAGGCTACCTGCCTTCTGCGCCAGAGGTCTCGGGTTCGATTCCCGAACAAGACAAATATTTGTGTGCATGAACATGTCTATTTGTCTTGGTCTGGGTGTTTTCTATGTATATTAAGTATGTATTTACAAACAAAAAGTATTTAAGTATATATTTATCCGTTATCAAGTTTTCCATGATACAGTTTCATAATGAAATTAACATGGGCTTAGATAATTGGTGTGAATGTAAGAAGTTATTTATTTATTTATTTATAGTACAAAATATATGTAAGTAGAGAAAATATCTATTTGTTTATCGATCGAAAATATCGGTTTCTGTGAAATTATTAAATATTAGGTGATAGTTTGTGCGGGTATCTGGATAAATAATCACACATATTTTAATCCTATTTATAATCCTACTTCGTACTATAGTATTATAAATGTGAAAGTTTAGATTTTTGGATGTTTTGGAGAGAGAACATAGGCTACTTTTTATCCCTGGAAAATATATCATTCCCGCGGGATAACGTCGTGTAGACCACGCGGGCGCAGCCACGGGTGGAAAGCTAATAGTTTATATTTATATTCAGTCATGATATTAACAAGAAATTATATAAACATCAACAGTAAAAAAAATGTATTTTGTACTCTTCGACTAATTCGAAAGAAACTTCGAAAAAACGAATAATTGCTTATTCGTTTTTCCTCTGAACTGAACTGAAAAAAGCAAAGCAAACTTTAAACAACAAATGAACGTTAATTAAACATAATGCTTCACAACACGTCTTATTCTTTTTTCAATTTCCATTCTCGTTATATTTAAACTTGTATGTATTCGATATCAGGCCATTCTAAAAATGCAGCAATAACGAAAAAAAACCCGCTCGCTGAAAATTCTCTACCGTCGAATATTCACATTGCAGCCGCAGGCTATTCACCTGAAATATGTATTTCAAATTTCAATGTTCACAGAACTTTCATTGGCTATCGAATACAAAGAATTCCTTTCTGTTTGACTATTACAGTTTCATGATTAATTGTTACAAAATAAATATTTGATTTCGATAAAATTGTGGTTTTGTAATAAATTTGAGTTTTGGTAATCTGAGGTTGTAAGGTAGGTATCAATTGGATTTGATTATTTTTAGCATTTGAAAGCATAATTTTGGAGCAATTAATATATAACTATTTTAAATAAGATGCAGATTTTAAACAGCTTCTTGCCTGTTATAGAAGTTAAAAAGTAGGCACATTTTTTTGTAATTGTAATTTGTATTGTAAATTGTAACTGATAGGATTTTTTTGATAAACTTACATAATTTCACAATCGGATACTTAGGATTTTAACTCTTCAATTCAATTATAACAATTATATAAATGTTGCAAATTAAACCACATTACAAAATTTTAGTACCTACACTTCTTCTTTCTTTCTATCTAGCATTCACTTAATTTCATCAAGTCCGAACGGCATAAAATGACTGAACGGCATGAAAAGAACCCGTCCAACGAAGGCCGACGTTGATAACCACAAATATCGCTGCCAGTACAGCTAAACCCGATATCCTAACTCCTAACTCAGCCCCTTTCTGGCCAAAACACGGGAATGTCCAAATTTAATTTGGTCAGACCATACCAATATGTACCTAGTCCATTGCTATTGGAAATAAAACAATGGGGCTACCGCCCGACCGGCTTTCCACTGTTCGGCGTATTGTTACAAAGCCCTGTTCGAGTGCGTCGAATAGTATTAACCTTACTGTCCAAGCCATAAGTGACTATAGGTCTTTGATCAACAGTAACCCCTAGGTCTAACTAATTACATATTAGGAGTGACAAACACGGCTGAGCAAATTAGTGCCCACTTGAGCCACTTGCGCGTATATTTATAAGTAGTTCCTGTCATTTATGACGTAAGATCGTAACATTATTAACCTTTTTTCTCCGTTTAAAGGTGCCATAAAAAGTTTTTATTTAGTTTTGCGCGTATATTTACAAGTAGTTCCTGTAATTTATGAGGTAAGATCGTAACATTATTAACCTTTCTTCTCCGTTTAAAGGTGCCATAAAAAGTTTTTATTTAGTTCGTGAGCCTTCATCTAGTACTATTGTTGATTGAAGCTAGAGGTCTCTAAAAAAAGGGATAAGTTTAGAAAATGGTCCAGCCCCATGCTCACAAACGTTTCTGGTGGTTTGTGAATAAGAAGGCAGGAAAAGTTTCTTGCCGGTTGTTTTCGATGTAAGGTCTCCTGGTACGGTTTTGCTTATCCCCTCATTTGATAGCTGTCATAATATGACATCAACATGTAATAACCTTACGGCCCGAGGCATAAGCGAATGGAGAACTTAAATCATGAGATTTGATTAGAATCGAAAAAGAACAATTCCACCGGCCCTGGATACACACCACGAAAAATTTTTAAGACTCATTTGACAGTCAATGTGGCTTGATCCCCTCTCGTTTTGGTATATCAGTATTATAACCGAGACAGAAAACGCGGTGTCTGGGTTGAGAGAAGACCTAATTTTCTTTTTTGTCAGAAGTTTTCACGGTTTTACTCGTTAGAAAGGTCTCCCGTCTTAGGGATTTGCTCTGTTTATTTTTAACTGAAAGTTACATCGTATTACAGCTACTTCCTTGAGTGCCCATAAGGCTCAGTAGACGGGATCAAGCATATTATTGCAATATGGTACTATTTATTTTCCATAAATATTTTCCTCTTTGTTAAATATTCAGACTTTTATAGGTATAGCAAATTATTTTTACTTTTTTGTTGCATTCACAATGTAAGTTTTATTATTGAAATTAAAATATTAGAAAAAATAGACCAATCTCACAAATAGTTCCGCCATCCCATCGAGTCCCATCGGACCTAGTAGTAAAACGGGTCGATTTTTTAAAATACTTCATTTTCAATCAAGGTATAGCAAGATAAAATACCGACGTGAGGAAATCTATGTGCACGTGCAAACTTTATAAAACAGGTGGCCTAGTAATTACTGGTTAGGATAAACATACCTACGTTTATTTGCTTCGCTTTGGCTTTTAAAAACACAGCTATGTCATGTGCCGCTACATCTTATAACTTGGACCACACAACATTTGGCCGGTCGATTGTTCTGTGAGCTGGGCAGCGATTTCAATTTTATGTACTGCGTCGGTATATAATTGATAATATGTTAACTTTTGAGGGCCTGAGTAATGCAGAATATCGAGGGCCTTACGGTCAAAGCAAAGCGAAAGGTATAATTGATTCGTAGATTGGTAAAGCAAAAATAAAGTAAGGTTAACTTAACTTAACAAAAGTCATCAATCGCAAGATTCTGTGAGTTAGTGAAACAATATAGTGACGTAATTGACATTTATTTCGACTCGCTGAACAAGATTCTTAAGAAAATTTTGCATCTATTGGATAAATAAACGAAATAAGAGCGTAATTTCAACTGAAATTAAAAAATTTTTTTGTACTTACAGCATTCTTAATGAGAACTTTTTTTATGTGTTTTTATTTTACTTTTTATCTTTAAAGTTGAACATAATTTAAACTAAGTATTAGGTACTAGTGCATGTTGTGTTTACCTGATAGAGTTTGTGACAATGAGCTATTAGAAAATTACTATAAGCAAGGTTGTAATAGTAGATTGTTTAGCAAGGGATGTATGGCACCCATAACAATCGAGTGTTTGGGCGCACGAACGAAGTGAGGGCGCCGATAGTTCGAGACTGTTATGGGTCCATACGCCCGAAGTAAACACTCTACTTTTCATTTTGAATATGAGGAAAGTAAAAATAAACAGAAATAATCTAAAAAATATTTTTCCTATGGCCGCGGAATTTCCGAAAGACTACAACTTTTTTGTTCATTTTCTCTGTTTTAGGGAAGGCAAGGGAAACTAAGTCCATACAGCCTAGTTTGGTGTTTGACCCGTACTCTATGCAATTCCATGAAATTAATAGCCTGATTTTTTATGTTACAAATAACTCATTTGGTTTAATCTGTTTCTAATAACGCATTCTTAAAAAACAAAAACAATGTTTTAGATATTAAATTAATAATTCTACGATATTAGTAATTTTATATAATAGCAAAACAGGCTGTAAAGGCTATGTGAGTTTGCCTGCATACATTTGGTAAATAAATAACCTAATTCTAATAACCTTTTATCAAATGAAGCATAAATAAATGTCCAAAGAGATACTTACAGATTTTGACATGACCCCTCCTATCCTATTCCTTTTTTAAATTTCATAACGGCCCTAGGGCCGCCACATACCACTTTCAACCCGCATTTTAGGCAAGTTAGGAGTTATTTTCAGAATATGAGACATGAAAAAGTATTGTTGTACACAAATAATGGTAAACCTAATAAATAAAATAAAATAAAAATCAAACTTGAAGAAGGCTTGATTTTCATATTGTAGAGGGTGTTTGTTAAGGGGATAATAAGCTGGTGTGATTTATAGAAAAAACATATTTTTGAAATTTCGTGTTTTGAATTAGCTCGTCTGGAATTAATGTAAGTAAGTATATAAATCATTGTTGTTGTTATTGATATTGATTGGTGTATTTGTAACTAGGACATGTTTAAATTTAATTTTATTGGAAAATATTTGCATGCCATTAACAAATGGCTGAATGGGTCTAACATAAAAATCTGTAACATCTAAAATTTTCACCCCTTTCAAATGGCAAATAAATGTTTATGATTTATGATTATGATTCATAAAAACAGTTTATGTGATAAAAAAGATCATTTTGCCCAGCAAAATAAGCGCTTCTGCAATAAGAATATCCTAATTATTAACCCTTAAACCTTTTTAGGGTTCTATGTAGCCGAATGTCAAAAAACGGAACCCTTATACATTCGTCATACCTGTCTGTCTGTTTGTCTGCCCGTATGTCACAGCCATTTTATTCCAAAACTGTTAAGACTACACAGTTGACATTTGTAGATATATTCTGTAAACTGCTTTATGATGTTTACACAATAATAAAATCTCACACAATCTCTTTGAAATCTACTTTACATTAAACTTACGAATAAACGCTACAATATTTCCCATAAAGTTCAACTTTTCATATGAACTAAGTGATTCAAAGTTGCCGATACTAAAAATGATTCCAGACCAAGCGGCCGCGGAGTGGCGTAACATGAAACTTTACTTAACTTAGAAAGTTAAGTTGAGTTAGTGCATAATATTGGACGATAACTCGCCCTTTACTCAATAAACTAAGCTGGTATAAACTCACAGGTATAAAACGAAACTGTGTCCAAGTTATTTAGTATTCAGAATAGTTTTGACGCTTCTGTGAATGGTATGAAAATTGCTTTTATCGCGTTTGGAGCTGTTGATCATTAATTAAAGCTTCAGTATTAAAGTTATTTTAGAGGCTCTATAACGTTAAATCTGTTAATACACATGAGAAGATATCTCTATTGGATAATTATAATTACAGCCTTGTTATTTAAATGGTTACTTTTTTGCATTCACAATGCAATTTTTATGGTTGAAAAATAGAAAATGAAGTATTTAGAAAAAATCGACCCGTCTCTTCTCTCCATTTTTCAACTATAAAAAATTGCATTGTGACTGAAAAAAGTAAACATTTAAATAACTTGCCATATTAATTTCTTCTTTAGCGATTGTCAAATATCTGGAAAGGTATTTCTTTCGCGTGTGGGGGTAGTAATATCTTCACATTGATGAAAACAATGCTGGCTATACAGCGTGTAAGAAGTATTTGATAAATTCGACGCTTCTCGTAACGACTCCGTAGCTCAGTGGTCAGAGCAGTCGCCCGGAAAGCGAAAGTTTTTTTCTAATAAGTACTTCAATTTCAATAATATGCAGATATATACTAAAATAAAATATGTACTTGTAAAGGTGTATATCCAAAAGTTATCAACGAAATTCTAGGTAGTGATTGATTAAGTGTTACCCACATTAAATTAAACAATTCAAAAAACAACATTTCTTTTCTGACCATTTAGTCAGCGTTTCGGGCGATAGTTAGTAAGAAGTTGGTGGACTGTGCCCCTTATTCCTCGTACATTACCAAGTTTGATAACTGGCTTTCTACAAGGAAAAATAGTTCTTCCTAGCTTACCCGGTTTTCAAATGGGAATTATTTTTCCTGGTAGAAAACCGTAATTTTATTTAGTTTTCTACGAAGATATTTTTTTCTTCTTAGCTTACCCAGTTATCAGAGGAGATTTTTTTTTTCCTCGTAGAAAGCTGTGAATTCAATCACAGCTTTGTACGTGTTGTGCGTTCTACGAAGAAGAATTTTTCCTTCGTAGCCATTAGATCAGAATATCAGAAAGACCGAATAATTATTCATTTTTATTATTTACTAAGATTAACAACTGATTTATTTTATTTAATTACTAGCGGCCGCCCGCGGTTTCACCCACGTGGTTCTCGTTTCCCTAAGAATATCGGGATAAAAAGTAGCCTAAGTTATTCATTATTACATCAGCTACCTGCCAGTGAAAGTCCCGTCAAAATCGGTCCAGCCGTTTCAGAGATTAGCCGGAACAAACAGACAGACAGACAGGCAAAAATTGTAAAAAATGATATATTGGTATATGTACCGTATATAACAATATACTTAATCATATGCATGTAAGTAGTAAAAAGCAGTTACTTTAATATTACAAACAGACACTCCAATTTTATTTATTTGTATAGATATAGATTTAATAGTAAAGAGGTTATTTAAATTTTTACTTTTTTGCATTCATAATGCAATTTTTATCATTGAAGAATTGAAAATGAAATACATATTTTAGAAAAACATCGACCCGTCTCACAACCAGCTACGATGGAACGGTTGGTTGGATGGTCTAATTATTAAAGTAAAACTTAATCTAAGTAATTATTCGGTCTAACTGATCTAATGGCTAAGTAGGAAAAATTCTTATTCTTAGAACAACACGTACAAAGCTGTAATTGAATTCACAGTTTTCTACGAGGAAAAAAAAATTCTCCTTTGATAACTGGGTAAGCTAAGAAGAAAAAAAATTCTTCGTAGAAAACTTAATAAAATTACGGTTTTCTACCAGGAAAAAAATATTCCCATTTGAAAACCGGGTAAGCTAGGAAGAATTATTTTTCCTTGTAGAAAGCCGAGGAATAAGGGGTTAAAATCATAATGTTAATATTACATGGTTCAACCAAATTGATTCATTTTTACGTTTACATTCATAATAACAATACTAAAAAGAAAAGATCCACTGTCTCATAAGCAATATCAAATGCTGACGTCATCAAACCGTGCGACCGTCAATTGTTTTTCATTCATAACTGACACGAGTTAGATAGCAGCAGCGTGCGTAAACCATCTGTGCTATAATCGTCGTATAAAGGTTGGTTAGTGACGTGCGCGTGCGCTGATTTCGTGACACCTGGCGATGCAAGCGAGAATCACGTTCTGGTGATAAGGCGGCGCGGCGATTGAAACGCAGTTGGTGTGGTGCGACTGTGATAATGTACTTCGGACGATCTTTTTAATTCAGCATGTGTTGATGATATTAAACGTTAATACTTACTCTCGTATTCAAGAACGACACTCAAGTGGAAACGTTCTCAAACTACTAAACGGATCAGGATGAAATTTGCAACAAAGATAGATTATAGGCTGATATAACGCAAAGGATACTCTTTATCCCGATATTCCCACGACAACGGGAACCACGCGGGTGAAACCGCGGGCGGCCGCTAGTAAATTAGATATAATGCATCCAAAATAGATCATAAATAGACACAATGTCTGCTAATCCAAATTGCTCATAAAACTATTATACAAAACTTTCTATAATAGCTCGGTCTTAATGCAACAAAAGCGATAATATAGAAGAATAAAAATGATACGGATTCAGAATTAGTTGAATTCGGCCACAAAGCGAGATTAGGCACTAAACGTCAGGCGCAAACGATAAATATAATTCAAGTTTTTGTGAAGGCGACACGTCGTAAACTCGCGTCTCGAACATTGTTACGGGCTTGGATTAAATCTTGCATTTTGAAAGGTCGCCAAAGATTAGATGGAATAGAAGATGTATCACACATATAAACGTGTTGTGATTCGAAATTATAGCAAACCTGCAAGTAAAGTATTAGTTTTTAAAATAAGATATTTGCCATTGACTTCTCGCTGCAGTAGGTATTGTGGGTGGTATATTTTGAGTGACAGTATAATTATGTACACGTTTAAATGTACACGGATAGTTATTACATTTAAATACAATTGTAATGACTATTATGTAATGTTTTTTTATAGTTTTTGATTTCCAGATGTTAGGCACTAAACGTCAGGCATAAACGATAAATATAATTCAAGTTTTTGTGAAGGCGACACGTCGTAAACTCGCGTCTCGAACATTGTTACGGGTTTGGATTAAATCTTGCATTTTGAAAGGTCGCCAAAGAGTAGATGGAATAGAAGATGTGTCACACATACAAACGTGTGGTGATTCGAAATTATAGGAAACCTGCAAGTAAAGTATTAGTTTTTAAATAATTAAGATCTTTGCCATTAACTTCTCGGTGGAGTACGTATTGTGGGTGGTATATTTTGAGTGACAGTATAATTATGTACACGTTTAAATGTACACTGATTTATTTATTTATTTTCTTAAAGAAAGACCAACAGCCCATCTTATAAATTAATAAATACATAATAAGATAAATAACACATTTGGATACAAATTTCATGACTATTAGGTAATGTATTGCAATATTTTTGAATTTCCAGATGTTAAGCAGTAAACATTAAGCGCAAACGATAAGAATAAATCAAGTTTTTGTGAAGGCGACACGTCGTAAACTCGCGTCTCGAATATTGTTACGGGTTTGGATTAAATCTTGCATTTTGAAAGGTCGCCAAAGAGTAGATGGAATAGAAGATGTGTCACTGCTAGTATAGTAAAGCTATTTTGGTGGTATAGAATATTTGGTGAGTTTTGTAATCGGAATATCACCCAGGCGCCTATGCAAGCACATTCATGATGATACAACACTAGCGAGTTGTTCAGAGCGGAGGACAAACACGCGCTCTGCTAAATCGTTTCTGTGTTTCATAAACAAACTATTTTAAAAATATCACTAAATTATGTTTACCACTAAATTACTCTAAATTACCTTATTAGTTTCAAGGTCAAATCGGTACATGATTTTTAACCAAAGCTTCTGTCTACAATTTTAGTTTTTGGTGTATGCCTTGTTGGTTTTCCTTATATATAATTGAAAAAAAAATATCACCATTAATTTTAGACACTGAGGAAAAGATTTATGAACTCATTATAAGTCTGTATGTTCGCTTTCCACGCAATAGCACGGGTTATTAATTGGGAAACTTTTAGCTTGGGAAAGAAAGTGTAAAACTAAAGAAAAAGCGGCACGAATATCAGTATCAGCGAAAGAATTTCAAAACATACTGTTGACAAAACATACTAAAGAACTCAAATCAAAAGTATCAATTATATAAACTTACGTCAATATTCAATGTGGCACTTCTACGATATAATCTTTGGCTCATCACTGATTCAAAATACTCAAGCGCATAAAAACGGATCGACGTTGACATAAGCGATAAAACGCCGAAAATCGTAAATTACCACTAATACCTCCCTCCCGACAGCAGAATGCACAATATGCACTTGCATGAAATATGCACTTTTTGCATCGTAAAATTATATTTTCGGAGAGAATGTTGACTTGTGATCTTTTGTACACAGTGCGTAATTTCAAATCTCATATTCTTTCTTCTTTGAAATTTGAGGTTTATGTCTCTGAAGAGAATGTCACTGTTTCCTGAAAGTCTTAAACGTTGCCTTTTATGTATTTTACTGGATCCAATATCAATGTTTCATTTTAACTGATTCTTCAAATAAATGCCTTTAAATGAGGACCAAAACGGACATTCCGCAAACAATTTAAAGAGCACAACATCAATAATTTAATTTTTATTACGAGTGAGTGACTTATATGAAAAGTTATGATATTTTTTTCTACCTCAGTATAGGTATAACTATAAACTTACTTCGTTACTAAAATTGTTCATTATTATTCAAAATAAGAGGGCCCACGTGTAAGTTTCCTAATCGTGAAGTCGTCAAAATGTTAACAAATTATCAACAAGAAAATTATCAACAAGAAAAACCCATGCTAGCTTATTAAAAATCTTTAAAAATAGGCGATTGTAACGCATGAAATAAATAATACGTTTTTAACAAGTCAGAGGTTAAACCGAGGCATATGTAGAGCATGTAGTGACATATGCTTGGGGGAAAGAGGGAAATAAAAAGGGAAAGTCATGCAAAAGTAATAAATTCCTTGCTTTAAAATGGCCCTTATTTTAGTAGAAAACAAACATGTCTGCCCATGTATGCCTACGGGAATAAAATTCAAGATAAGTGTTTGCCCTTTTCATAATAAACTTTTTGACTGGGCCGATGACGCAGAAGGTAGTACCTAATCCGAATGCCCCAGGGGTTGTAAGTTCGTACCCCACTCACGTTCATTCATGATACCTAATTTCTGCTGTTTTTAGTGTCTGGGTGTTGAGTTATAATGTGTAATAGAATACTCGTTGATTCTGGGTGCCTACCATCAACCTTAAGACAGCGATTCAAAAATAGCGCGATGCAGAATAGGTTCCTAAAATGAATTGCTTTCTTTCATGCTATGACCTTCTAAAAACTGGATCGCAAATGAATTGCTAAATGTGAATGACCGAACGATGAGTGTCCTTATTTCTTCTACCCGTCTCTTTCACTCGATTTTTTCACCCGGAGAGTGAGAGGGACGGGTATAACTTGCAGGTGTCATGTTAAATCAACTGGGTTATAAGTCAAATAAGAGTTCATGACAGCTTAGCGGCTGTGAAATGTCATTGAATGATCACTGAATCGCTGCCATTGATATTAAGCTGTCGTGGTACGAATAAGCGAAGCAGATCACTTTAGGTCCTAAACAAAACCGCAATAAGAGTTGATGGTAGGCACCCTGGTTCCTACAAAACAAAATAAGGCAAATTGTCTGTTTATTATCTCAGAATCTTATGATGATGATCTTTAGCTTTTGGTAGCCCACTTATACCACACAAAATTTTAATTAGTACAAAGGTTTTAGGGGATAATAGTGTCCATCAATACGATAATTTTTTACCATGGGCCAACCACGCAATCGCGAAAAAAAAATCAACTGTTCCATACGTTTCAGTCGAGTCGATGTTTTACTTATGTATGTGGAACAGCTGTATCCTTTTTCGCGATTCCGAAAATATCACATACACCCGGACAGACCCGAGGAAATATAAAAAAAAATCGTTTTCAATATTTACCCGACCGGGAATCGAACCTGGTACCTCTAGAGATAACGGCACCTTGAAAACCGGTGCGTGCACCACTCGGCCACGGAGGTCGTATATTCTGATATCATTAGTAACGGGGTCGCAATAATAATAATCTAGAACTGCATGTCCTTCTGTGTGTTGGCTAATATTGTTATCTTGGTGACGGCCAAATGGTCATTATGTTATTATATTGTATTAATGTCTTATTTCTACGTTTGCTATGCGATAATAGCCTTTATTGTATTTGTGTGAAGGTGAAACTATGTAACTGTATTCTGGTAGTTTAGCTTTAACTACAAATGATTAAAGAAACAATAATTCAGAAATGAATTACGTAAAAAATGGAAAATGAAGTATTTAGAAAAAATCGACCCGTCTCACAATCAGCTCCGATGGGACTCGATTTATCGGTTAGAGCAGTCGCCCGGAAAGCGAAAGGTTGTGGGTTCGAGTCCCATCGGAGCTGATTGTGAGACGGGTCGATTTTTCTAAATACTCCATTTTCCATTTTTCAGTAATAAAAATTGCATTGTGAATGCAAAAAACTAAAATTAAAATAACATGAATTACGTATCTTACTATTATTAGATTACTAGTGGACCCTTGCGGTTTTACCCGTGTCGTACCCGTTCCCGTGGGAATATCGGGATAAAATATAGCCTATGTCACTCGGGAAGAATGTAGCTTTCTAATGGTGAAAGAATTTTCTAAATCAGTCCAGTAGCTCTGATAGCCAGTCCATTATTCCGGATTCCGGGAGTAGTGCGCTTCCACCTTCAGCCTTATCACCACTTAACATCTGTCAGGTGTGATGAAGGCTAAGTGCTACCCCGTTTGGGATAAAAAAAAAGTTACGGAGCCTATTCAATGCTAACAAACAAACAATTAAATCTTTACTCCTTTTAATATTAGTATTGATTACCCGCCTGGTACCCGTTCCTGTGGGAATATTGGAATGAAAAGTAGGCTATGTTATTGTGATTTTTAAGCTATTTCATTGTAAAGTTTTATATAAATCCGTTAATTAGTTTTTCCGTGAAAAAGTAACAAACAAACATACATCTTCGCAAATTTTAGCATTCATCATATTAGTGGGATAATAACCTAAATAACAACAACATCACAACGCAAATTATTTTTACTTTTTCGGATTTGCAAAGCATTTTTTATCATTGAAAATGGAGTATTTATTAAAAAAAATGGAATCGAACTCTAGAGAATTCGCCCGGACAGTGAAAGGTCGTGGGTTTGAGTTCCATCGAAGCTGGTTGTGAGACGGATCGACTTTTTCTTGGTAATGTGGTAATACCTCATTTTCAATAAATCACCACGCTTTAATTTAAATTATTTATCACACATTCTTTTACGCTTTGGTGTTACATATTTAGTTAAATGCTGATTTCTTTATAGTCAAGGAAAATGAGTTAGTTCATTAATAACTTTACTCAATTATTTTAATTATTAATCACCGTCTTCCATCACCAGGTTAACATTATGAGATGATGACCACCAGATGTAAATACTCTATAAACTTTAAAATTGTAAAATACCGGTAACATTTTGCAGGTTTTCCTTGATTTTCCTTGGATTCCACCATCATTTTCTGACTTGGTAACAATAAGACCAGCTCAGGCTCAGCTCTAGATATACTCTTTCAATTAAAAAAAGCATCGAAATTGGCTAATAGTTCTCGAAGATATTGATCATTTAGTTTCTATCAGTCGAAAACTTCTAAATCATTTACTGTAAATTTTGAAACCTTGGTTAACCTGATAAAACAAGAATTATCAAAATTGGGTTTCAATTGGCGGAGCTCTCGTGGAACGTACATTAAAAAAACAGACCCCCTTTTTTGAAGTCAGTTAAAAAGGGGAAACGGACCAAATACACGTGCCTAAGTAGAGCGAAGTAAACTGATATATTTAATATGCCACTAGTTCAACTTGTCTTAAAACTGTTCCAGAGTCACAATCTTATTTACTTATTAGTCTAACTCTGCCCTTATTTATTTACAAGGTTATTAAAACAACTAGCCAAGGAAAAATAAACCTTATCACAACGTATCAGAGGTTGGGTTAGGTGAAACATTGTGATTGTCAAAGTATGTCACGAAGAATGTCGCGGTTGACAATCGAAAATAATATTCAATGTTTTATTATTACCACACTTTTATTAGCTTCACTTGTAACTAAGTCACAATGTAAGAAAATCTTGGAATTTAATTTTAACCTACTTCTAATTGTCGTATTGATTTGAAACTTTGCAAGTCTATATGAATCCGATGACAATACAATAATTTGCTACCATCGAGCTGATCTGATGATGGAGTCAAGAGGTGAGTAATAGAACTCTTCAATGGCTGCTAGGAAACCCCTCGAGTTTAGGCTCATTTGTTTTGTTCTGATGAGACCTATTCGCTACACTTGATGGTGAGGGTCTGATGATGGAGCTAAGAGGAAGCCAGTGCCACTCCTTAATGACCACTAGGAAACTCCTCGAGTTTGGGCTCATTTGTTTCGTTTAGACGATACCTATTCGCTACACTTGGTGGCGTGGGTCTGATGATGGAGCTAGGAAGAAGCCAAAGGCACTCCTTAATGACCACTACGAAACCTTTTGAGTTTGGGCTCATTTGTTTTGTTCTGATGAGACCTATCCGCTACATTCGGTGGTGAGGGTCTGATGATGGAGCAGGGAGAAAGCCAGTGGCACTCCTTAATGGCCAATAGGAAACCCTTCGAGTTCTGGCTCATTTGATTCGTTCTGATGTGACCATTCGCTACAGTTGGTGGTGAGGGTCTGATGATGGAGCAGGGAGGAAGTCAGTGGCACTCCTTAATGACCACTAGGGAACCCCTCGAGATGGGCTCATTTGTTTCGTTCTGATGAGACCTAATCGCTACACTTGGTGGTGAGAGTCTGATGATGGAGCAGGGAGGAAGTCAGTGGCACTCCTTAATGACCACTAGGAAACCCTTCGACTTCGAAATATGTAGTTTAAAAAACTAAAAACACACTTTTATAGGAACAGACTAAAAAGGACAAAATAACCGTCTATTCAGTAACTGAAATTTAAAAGCGTGGTGCGCCCTTTGCAAAGCATGCATTCAAGATTCAAGTACTTAATATTGACAACGCGCACCACGCTTTTTAATTTCAGTTACTGAATAGACGGTTATTTTGTCCTTTTTAGTCTGTTCCTATAAAAGTGTGTTTTTAGTTTTTTAAACTACATATTTTTCATTAAAGTCTGGGTCTAAGTACAGTCGGCGATAGATCGTCATAGACATAAAGTCAAACATTTTTTTTTAAAGATACATACATGTAGAGACGACCTCCGTGGCCGAGTGGTGCACTCTATAGGTCCCGGGTTCGATTTCCGGTCGGGTACATTTTAAAAACGAACTTTTCATTATTTCCTCAGGTCTGGGTGTATGTGGTACTACCCGTCGTTGTTTTCAATTTCTAAAAAGAAACACCTCTGCTACTTCGCATTTGAAGAATCTATTCATAGCTAAAATTTCTGTGTATCATAATACGAATATAAATTAAGTGTAAAGTATTGTCCCGGATTTATCTATACATCTTTACAAATAAATAAAATTGGAGTATCTGTTTGTAATATTAAATTAACCGCTTTGTACTACATGCATATGATTTTATAAACGGTACATATACCAAATTTTTTTTTTTTACAATTTTTGTCTGTCTGTCTGTTTGTTCCGGCTAATCTCTGAAACGGCTGGACCGATTTTGACGGGACTTTCACTGGCATGTAGCTGATGTAATAAGGAATAACTTTTTATCCCGATATTTCCACGGGAACGGGAACCACGCGGGTGAAACCGCGGGCGGCCGCTAGTTTAATCTATGGTTAAACATGCTAACATTAGCTTGACTCAAAGTTTTAGATATAAGACTCTGTTTACAAGTTCCGGGATACGTTAACTTATTAGCTTAAAAATCTGTCTTTCGTATTATTTAGAGTTTTATATTATTTCATAAACATATCATTTAGCTTTTTTACGATGGTCGTATTTTTCAGTGGATTTGTGTGTGGAAAACACGTATTTGGTACCTGAAGGACCGTTTTACGGACATAAACTGAGTAAACGGGGAGAACGGTCAAGCGTGAGTCGGACTTAAATGTACACTCGAGGACAAATTCGGTGAACCACCTCTTACTTCTTTTCACGTGGCTGGTGCCTCGCCATTCACGCGCAGACCCTTTTACTATTTTTTTATGTATTAAGGCGACGATTCCCCAAAATAGGGTATTTTAAATTATGGATTACTCGCAAATCACAAGTACTTAAAATTTGGAAAAAATATATGTTATTTTACAGTTATTTATCTAGTGCTTCCGGCCGTTTTTTTTCGATTGGTGATATTTTACTGTGTCAAATAAAATCCCAAACATCCGTCTAATAATAATTCAAATATCATATTACTTGCAGTATACTTGGTTTTAGTTAATGAAAAAATATGAAAATAATTGTCTTTGAATAGCCGAGGGATTCCAGCCGTTATAAATTTAATTTTTAATTGAATTTTAAGTGATTTTCGATTCGCGGGGCGCTCGCGAGTTCACAGTTCACTGCCGGCTGCCGCTGGGTCCGCGCGAAGTGTATAGAGCGCGGCCAAGTAAGCGTTAGCGTGCCTATTTCGGTCGGGATTCCTCGCCTTAAACTAGGGTAGTACAATGCATAAGCAATTACGGATAGGGACTGCAACTGAACGGTGAGACGCCAGCCACACGAAAAGAAGTAAGATGTGGTTCACCGAATTTGTCCCCGACTGTACATGTTCTATATACTAGATTTTTCATCTCTAAATCTATGACGCATTAGTCGTACGTGCAGTTGTTGAAGTGCAGTTGACGTGTAAAACAGTTTTTGATAACGCGCGGCTTTGACAGTGTGACAACGTTTTCTGTTCTGGTGATAATCTTTGGAACTAAAAGAGTTTTCATACGACACTCTATTTTGACAGCTAATTTCGTATTGCAAGTGGTTCTCTGTCACGGATGTCAGCGGATCTGACAGGATTGTTGGACTATAATTTTGCGTGACGTGTGCGTCGTTATGTCATTACGGCAATACGAAGTCAAACGTCAAGACCCAAACGCGATGAAGACGCGCTGCATAGAATTACGACGATTGGCCCGCTGTTAAAGCTGTGGGGCTACCGCCCAAGTGTCGTCGGAATCGCTATCGGCTTCATTTGACAGATGGATGTGACACATTGGTACTTCTTTTTTGCACCAATAAAAACTTGAGACGGAAAAGTCGCAATGTGTCGAATCCATCTGGGGGCCAAGTCTGCTAACGTTAAGTCACAATCGTGTCTCAATCGTGTTTCAATTGTAGTTCAGTTGTAGTGCTTTTTTGCACACTAGCTACAAGAAATGTATACTTTTTTCACAATAATACTGATGGTCACACTACATTCACACATCACATCATACTGCCATAACTCTTGTAACTAGTGCTTTAAAGAGCACTACAACTGAACTACAATTGAAACACGATTTAGACACGATTGTGACTTAACGTTAGCAGACTTGGCCCCCAGTACTGGGACGCCAATGGTGACGCTAGTTCGGCGGCTAGATGTCGCAACCGAGCCACCGCCAAAAGCGGTAGGACTACACGAATCTTTTAGAAAAGGTTTCCGATAATTTATTTTACGGAACCCTAAATGAAAAATCTAGAACAACCACCACAAAAAGGCAATAATCTTGAATGTTGTCTGAATAAAACAAATCATATACGTTGTGTGTGGCTCCCACGGCGGGGTATTAAATGGATCCGCCGTAAACACTGAAAAGTAACCGCCTTAAATTAACATTTCATGTTTAATAATATAGATATTTAAAAAAAATGTCATATTATTTAGATCAAGAAAATGTTGGATTAATAATATAAAAATTAAAAGTATTTCACTACAACTACTCAAATGTGACTATAGTTCAGTCAAATTAGGGTTTCACCTCGGAATGAGAGATAATTAGCTGTAAACTAGTATACACCTTAATTTTGGTGTTTTAAAAGTTGTCTCAAAAGTCACATAAAATCTTGTGTCTGCGCAGTATTCAAGGTTAAAGGTCACAAAAATCTGTTTTTTGCAATTATCTCGGTTTCTATAGCTCCTATGATGTTGACATTTATCATAAGAATTGTAGAGCATAACATTTGCGACAAATTCTGTTTGATTTTTTTTTGTACGCCTAACCTTCTTTGAAATAGAGGGCGAAAAATCTATACATACTTAGTATAATAAAACCGTAACGAGACCGACTTACAATCTTTCACTGTCCGGGCGAGTGCTATAACCACTGAGCTACCCAATCATCATCTCAACCGTACGACGCCCACTGCTGGGCATAGGCCTCCCCCAAGGATCTCCACAACGATCGGTCCTGCGCTGCCCGCATCCAGCGGCTTCCCGCGACCTTGACCAGATCGTCGGTCCACCTTGTAGGGGGCCTGCCCACGGAACGTCGTCCGCTACCCAATCGTTAGAGCTTAGTTGGGTTATAGCTAAATCGAACATTTCGATGATGTAAGTAATTATCATGGTATGTTAGTTTAACAAATAACTTAAATAGTTTAACCCTAATAAAACAAAACCGTTTTAATGGTACATTTGGGCTTAACAATGAAATTGCTAAATTTAAGGGTTACCTCACCATATTTCAAAACATAGTAGGTATATGTCGGCTATTCAACAAATATTGAGGTAAGTTACGCGTTTAATACTTTGTAATAGTTTACGTTTCGTTAAATTTATGAAGGTACTAAATTAGCATATGGTACATTTGGGACTCAGTATTTTGCATAATATGAAGTGCAATTCGCACCTTTGTTATATTATGCGAGGCTTCTCCTTTCTCTTAATAAATTTTAAGTAATAATAGGTTATAAGTAATATAAAATTTAAATAATTGGTTTTAATAATTTGTCGGACCCATTGGTGCAATGGTACCTACTTACGGATTATGCCTATAGGTCAGCTTTTGTGGATTTGATTCCCTCCTTTCCAAACTTTATTGGTTAACATTAGTGTATTTCCCGTTTCTGGTTGTTATTATGTTTAACTTGCAAAACCGTACTACTTGTCTTAAATTTAAAGCTATGTATATAATAATAATAAATTTATTTTATTTTGACCAAATTGAACAGAAAAAACATAAATTAAATATAAAATGGCATGTCACAACCATCAAATAATAAAATTATAAATTAATCATTAACACACAAAATAATAATACATACAATTTATTATGCAGTCACTACATGAATCATGGCTGCATTATAATGTTGTCTGATATTGCTGTTAAATACTAAAAGAAAATACGATTTGGCAGAGTCACTTTAAAAATAATGCAGTAATTTTGTTTTAAGGACTTTTACATAAAGAACTTTCTTTCTGTGAAACTCCTTAAATAAGGTTATTTAACGTGGTTACGTAATATAACATTATTTAAGTTTCCCTAATCATACACAAGTTTGTTTACTACCCCCCACGATGCGTGTTTACCTCTACTGAAAAACAAAGCAAGTTTACTCACGTGAAGATATACAAGATATACAATTTGATTATCAGTATACATCTCGGGGTATATGTTTATATGTAACGGGGCGTTATGAAAGTTCGGGAGAGTGTTACTGCGGCCGCATGTGCGTGAGATGACCATTACACGCAGACTCGCAGTTAATAGAGCAAGCCTTGGAATCTATTAGACATGGCCCATTTAAATCGATACCAATGGTAAAACATAAGAGATTTTTTGAAAAATTGAAAATGTAGGTATATAAGTTAGGTAAGGTAGTATTAGAAAAAGTCGACCCGTTCTAATACTTCATAAAAAAATTTTCAATAATAAAAATTGCATTGTGAATGCAAAAAAATGAAAAATAATTTGAAAGATAAAGGTTTGGTATTTTGTTTTGTTTGTAACGAATAAACTCAAACACCTAGCATCAACTTTAAGACAGCGATTCAAAAATAGCGTGATGCAGAATAGGTTCCTAAAATGAATTGCTTTCTTTCGTATACCTACATGAATTTCTTTCGTACCTTCTAAAAACTGGATCGCAAAATGAATTGCTAAATGTGAATGACCGAATGATTTGTGTCCTTATTTCTTCTACCCGTCTCTTTCACTCGATTCTGTCATGCCTGAAAAGTGAGAGGGACGGGTATAACATGCAGGTGTCATGTTAGCTTGGCCGAGTTATAAGTCAAATAAGAGTACATGACAGCTTAGCGGCTGTGAAATGTCATTGAATGATCTCTTAATCGCTGTCATTGATATTAAGCTGTCGTGGTATGAATAAGCGAAGCAGATTAGTTTATGTCCTAAACAAAACCGCAATAAGAGTTGAAGGTAGGCACCCTGGACCAGTTTTAAAAATTCTTTCACAATTAGAAATTTACATTCTTCCTGAATAACATTTGATTCACATATTCCTACGGGAACGGGTACTACGCAGGTGAAACCGCGGAGAGCCATTTTGTTGTTATAAATTTTTTTTTTGCGATGGGGCAAGGGTGCGAAATAAACCTTAAACAAAAAAACTACATTAAATTACATTAAATAAATTACATTTAGGTCCTTATAAATTATATACCTACAACAAAAGCCAAAAGTAAGAATAAAACTGCCTGAACTAAATTACATTTTAGTTGTTAGTCACCTACTGTCGTCATCATCATCCATTTAATGTCCTCACTGCTAGGGCACTGGCCTTCCCTGTTGATGTACTTATAAAGAAAATGACGTATGACCTACCACGTGGGCTTAGTGCCGATTGGTGGAGGTCGAGATGAAAAGTTTTTGATCACCCATCCCGTGACCTAAGTTGCTCTACCTCAACGATAAGGCCGAACGCACAAACCACTACGCCACGGGCTCCTCAATGACCTACTTTACTATATTATCTTCTATTTTATTGTTTTACTAGCGCTCCGTTCGCAATTTCGTCTGTGTGGACCCCTCTTTACCCACTTAGAGGAGGAACTCACAAAAATCTTCTCTTAGTGCTCGCCTACACTCCCCAAGGAACATACATGCCAAATTTCAGCTTTTTGCGTCCAGTAGTTTCGGCTGTGCGCTGTCTGTCAGTCAGTAACGCAAGAGTTTTATAAATATTATTATTATTATATAGATAGGTTAGTGTGACAAGAAGTTTTATATAAAATAAGTAATGTATCTTTTGTTACAGAATTGACGTCTATGCCTTGTTATTAAAACGAAGTTTGTAAATTATATTGTGAACGATACGTTTATCTAAAATAGTGCGCTGTTCCTGACTAATAGGTGGTATGTGTGTTAACATTTTGCTTGTTATTCTAAACAGATGACCATCAAGGTATTGACGTATTTCTTCAGTGATTTTCCTATTCTTACGTATATTGCAATTAAAAAACAAAGTTTGCCACTGCGAAAATTATAAAGTTAAAGTAGTAATTATCAATTTTCCACTAATTGGCAGCACTGTAAGTTGATACTTGCATCATCATCACTGATTCATAACGTGTTGATAAATGCCACCATATAAATAGTTTTTTTTTACTTAGATCGTCGTCTCATCACTATTATGCAAAATAAAACAACGCGTGGCAGTCCGGGAGTGCCGGCAAAACTGAAAAGGGCTCCCTAGACTTTTTCACAAAAAAAAGGAATATGACAAAAAAGAGAAAAATGCGGACTAGATTTGAACCGAGGTCTTCTGGCTTCATTGCCGCCCGTTTTCTAATCTGAGCTATTACAACTTTGGAAATTGTGGCGAAATTTACCTTCGTATTCTAATGACATTGTAAACATTTTTTCGATCAGGGTGCCTACTATCAACTCTTATTGCGGTTTTGTTTAGGAACCTAAACTGATCTGCTTCGCTTATTCGTACCACGACAGCTTAATATCAATGACAGCGATTCAGTGATCATTTAATGACATTTCACAGCCGCTAAGCTGTCACATACTCTTATTTGACTTATAACTCGGCCAAGTTAACATGACACCAGCAGGTTATACCCGTCCCTCTCACTCTCCGGGTATGACAGAATCGAGTGAAAGAGAAGGGTAGAAGAAATAAGGAGACAAATCGTTCGGTCATTCACAATTAGCAATTCATTTGCGATCCAGTTTTTAGAAGGTCATAGTACGAAAGAAAGCAATTCATTTTAGGAACCTATTCTGCATCGCGCTATTTTTGAATCGCTGTCTTAAAGTTGATGGTAGGCACCCAGGTCACGTATCCGTCTTACGAATTTTCGATCCGTGATATCCTGACGCGAGTTTTACCCATCATTTTTTACCCATCACAAAAAGTGCACAACGCCGCTAAATAAGTTTTCATTTCAAAAAGTGAAACGCACACTTGCACGTGATAATTATTAAGGAATAACTACATCAGTGCCCGTAGTGTAAGTTTTTATGTCAAAAAACGCAAACTATTTCGATTCCGTATTTATGTCAATTTGTATGAAAACTGTATTAGCGCCTCTAGCGGCGAGTAGCGCGCTTATATAGTTTTCATACAAAGTGACATAAATACGGAATCGAAATAGTTTGCGTTTGCTTGACATAAAAACTTACACTAGGGGTACAGTGCTCCGAAACAAATGGCAAAAGTCCGGTTATCATGATAATTTGTGGTCATTTCTGTGCGTATTTGTGTCTATGGCTCGAGCGCCCAAAGTCTCCCAGAGACAATAATAATAAACAAAACAAGAGCTTGTCCACAGTTACCGTCCTATCTCATACTTGGTATGTAACCACGAAAGCTGATGATTTGTTACAGTTTATTTTTACTTTTTTTTTCGAAATAATGTGTAGTTTACTTATTATTTTGTTCTATAAGTTTGAAGTTCCAGTACATGAACGTAACAGTAAAAATTAAGAGATTTAATGTGGCAATTGTGCAAATACAAAACCAGTTCACCGTAAAATACTTTAAATCAAGATCAAGATTGAAGAGGATTGGAATATATGCTTGTTATTGTTATTTACAAGAAGTTTATCAATAAAAAGATTGTTAATTCTCATCTCTGTTTATACGTAATACAATTTTGTATGTAGGTATTACTAGCTTTCTGCCTGTGGCCTAACCCACGTATACTACATTACCTTATCCCACGGGAATGTGATATTTTTCCGAAGCAAAAAGTAGTCTATGTCACTCTCCAGCTTCCAAACTATCTTCATACCAAAAACCACATCGATCCGTTGCTCCGTTTTGACGTGAAAGACGGACAAACACATAAACAAACACTTTCTCATTTCTTTCTCACCTACCTCATGTAATGCAATAAATAAATATTATATTCTATTCTATTCTAAAATATAAGTAAAAGACAGCAACTGCTTTCCGACTTAATACTCAAATCCAATATTTTATTTTTTACTTTTTTGCATTCACAATGCAATTTTTATTATAGAAAAATGGAAAATGAAGTATTTAGAAAAAAATCGACCCGTCTTACAACTATCATCCCCATGATAGTTGCTCCCATCGGAGCTAATTGTGAGACGGGTCAATTATTTCTAAATACTTCATTTTCAATTTTTCTATAGTTAAGTCCATTATTAATGTTATTAAAAGCGCAGAATAAAAACCACAAAAAACCACCACAATAAGCTAACTCCTAAATCCCTTTAGAAGATCGCGCTGGCACTCTTAACGTTGAAAAGTAAAAAGAAAAACCCAGCCTAAGTCCACAGTGTACACACATGCAGTTTGTTTGTTTATCCGGGAGTCTTGTGGCCACTTTTATTGGCCCGCATTTAAGCTGCTCTATGGAAAAAGTTCCTACCAAACGTGTAGTATATTTGTTGACTGCTGTAGTGTAAAATTAAAGAGTACGTAGGATGGTAATTGGGGTACTGACTCTCGTGTATTCTATTGTTGGGAGGAAAAAGTCAAGAAGTTTATATTGTACATGGAGACCTCTTTGCTTCAGTGGCTACTAATAATGACAATTGTACGCAAGTGCTTCCTGAATACAATGCTTATGAAAATAAGAAAAAGGATTTTTTTTTGAAGATAATAATACTTACATCATATTCAACCTCGTTAGATGTAATATAAATTGTTACTCACAAATCTGTTATTGCTAAAGAAAATTACTTGCAAAAAGAATACCTAATAAGCAAAAATGTCGACAATTTGCAGTATAAACTGAGCCCCAAAAAACTTCAAAGAAAATAACAGGAGGAACTTGAATTTTCTTACCTGAAAAAAAAACTTGTATTGTTAAAATCGGACAACATTGAATGACAATGAGAGTAAAGGAGTGTAAATTACGTAATTCATGGAAATTCCTCCATTCCATGCCTGTTTAAAATTCCGCAAAAATAATACAGGACCGCGATTTCGACCGTCAAAGAATCCTTAAATTAAGGTCCTACAAAAAGTATGCCATCGAACAGAGATAAACTGTAGAGTTTTCTTTTATTAGTTTCTATGTTGAAAATTCTATAATTTCTTAAAATAATGAGATTTTATTAAGGAACGTTAACTACCCTTGGTTTTTACTGAGTTACAAAATATAAATGTAATATTAGTAACATTGCATCAATCATGTTTATGCATTGACTATGGTGATAAAGGATAGTATATATACCTAATATAATGCATCTTTGTATTACAGGTTTGACGTCTATACCTTGTTATTAATGCGAAGTTTGTTTTATATTGTGAACGATACGTTCATCTTATATCTAATACAATAGTACGCTGTTCCTAAGTAATACTATGACGGTAAATTAAATGCGCAAATCTGATGTGTATAACTTTTAGCATGTTATTCTAAACAAGGGATATATGAATTATTATGATCAATACACTTACTTCGTTTGGTTGGGAAGAAATAATTTCCTTATATTTTTAATTAGTGACTTTCAAAAGTAAAAAAGTAAAGTAAAGTGTAAAACTGTCTATCTATATATTATAAAGAGGAATGATTTGTATTTTTGTATGTATCGAATAAACTCAAAAAGTACTGGACCGATTTAGAAAATTCTTTCACCGTTAGAAAGCTACAGGCTTCCCGAGTGACATAGGCTATATTTTATCCCGATATTCCAACGGGAACGGGTACCACGCGGGTGAAACCGTGGGCGGCCGCTAGTTCATAATAAAATGATAAAAATTGAAAATGTCCATCTCTGAATGTTTATCTCTGTTCTTGTACCTACTCTTTGATGCTAGTGGATTCAATAGGGTTTCCAAAGGCAGTGCTGATTGCTGGGAGCCACGTCGATTCTGTACCGTAATTAGTTAATGAACCAGTTACATATCTTTTGGTTTGGGCTGATCGTCTCCTTTCAAACGGTAGTGACGTGCAAATTGTAGTAAATGAATATAATTTGCAGACATTTAGGACTTCAATACTTGCATGTTGTCTACCTACATACAGAGATCTGTATGTAGGTAGACCACAGAGGCGGTTGAATACCTGTATACATAGATATGTATACAGGTATTCAACCGCCTCTGTGGTCTAGTGGTTCACACCACCGATTTCAGACCAAGGGGTCCCGGGTTACATATTGTATTCGGTTTGGTTGGTGGTAGGACTTGTTCTTAGTCCGCCTGGCTAGCTACCACCATCTTATCTAAGTCTGACGGCATAATAATGATGTTTTCAGCATTATTGTGTTCCGGTAGTTAGAGATGAAATAGCCAGTTCCTCAGTGATTGAGGATTCCGGTAGTATTGCGCTTCCACGATTTTGTTTTATTAATGACTACTTGTTTGTATGTCAATTTAATGTAGTCAGTATATTGTTTATCCTCATCAAACTGACAAATATATGTGTAAATCTGACTTTTGATTAAGTACCTATAATATACCTAGTTGGATTTAAAAAAAATATTTGCAATAGAAAGAAGAAAGAAAGAAGAAAGAAAGACATTTATTGGCACATCACATCACAAGTTCACACTACAATAAAATACAAAAAAAACAAAAAATACAATTTACATAACAAGTACATAATATAAAAAAATATAAAAATAAAAACAATTATTAACTTAGTGATGGGCCAATCAGGACCCTGCCTCAGCATAAATATGTTGTAACTAAATGCCGATCGTATTTTTTTAGCTTTTGATCGATCAAGCCTTTTTGGAAATTTCGTCACTAGCATAATATACACATCAGGCATACCTAGCTGTTCAATACTGAGCTCTTAAAATCTTTTTCGCTCTTTACTTTCTTCGCATACACATGTGTCTATGCATAATTATATGGCTAGTTAAAGATGCATTTGCAGCTTATAGAATTAGCCTGCAGCTAAACCAACAAGTGTTAAGGCGCATATTACATTTTTTATTTTATTTTACTAAAAACTTCTCACACATTGTGACCGACGACCGATTTGGCGCAGGGGTAGGCTACCCACCTTCTGCGCCAGTGGTCTCGGGTTCGATTCCCGAACTAGACAAATATTTGTGTGCATGAACATGTCTATTTGTCTTGGTCTGGGTGTTTACTATGTATATTAAGTATGTATTTACAAACAAAAAGTATTTAAGTATATATTTATCCGTTATCAAGTTTTCCATGATACAGTTTCTTAATGAAATTAAAATGGGCTTAGATAATTGGTGTGAATGTAAGAAGTTATTTATTTATTTATTATTTATTTTAATACAGTGCAATTTTTTTAGAATAACTAAGCAGACCAACCTTTTTAAAGAAAGCACAACTATTCGCCTTAACACTTCGCTCGTCGATTTTGATATCTTAACCAGATAGCTTTGATGACCTTTACTTTTTTAATGACTTCATAATTTCACGTTCCGATAGTATCGATGTAAATGTTCGCTCGCTTACAGCTATTGCTTAGCTCTGAGACAATTTAAATTTCTTTTTCAATGCTGCGGTTGTTAAATGGCTGTTGGCCGATATAATTATTATTATAGGGACCGACCACCCGTCAGGTTTCATGGATGTTGCAATAAATGAACGTCGCATTAAATATTATTTTTTTATTCTTACTTTGGAGTACAGGACTTTTAGCTAACAATATATGTTAGTGCTTTTGTAACTTAGACTATTACAAATATCATTATTAATAATTCTACTAAAGATTGATGAGGGAGTATCTATCACCGGTGACTAACCATTGCACGGATAATATTTGCTGCTTTTGCTGTAGATTCAATTATTAAGGACTGACAAATGCCTATATCTAATTTGGTTTAAGTTTAGAGCGGTCCACAGCATTTGACGCTCTCTCATGATTTTGGCACACACCAACAACAAATGCTGAACATCTTCAATTGTGAAAAATGGAAAATGAAGTATTTAGAAAAAATCGACCCGTCTCACAACCAGCTCCGATGGGACTCGAACCCACGACCTTTCGCTATCCGGGCGACTGCTCTAACCACTGAGCTACGGAGTCGTTACGAGAAGCGTCGAATTTATCCAATACTTCTTACACGCTGTATAGTCAGCGTTAATTTCATCAATGTGGAGATATTACTACCCTCACACGCGAAAGAAATACCTTTCCAGGTATTTGGCAATCGCCAAAGATGAAATTACTATTGCAAGTTATTTTAATTTTTAGTTTTTTGCATTCACAATGCAATTTTTATTACTGAAAAATGGAAAATGAAGTATTTAGAAAAAATCGACCCGTCTCACAACCAGCTCCGATGGGACTCGAACCCACGACCTTTCGCTATCCGGGCGACTGCTCTAACCACTGAGCTACGGAGTCGTTACGAGAAGCGTCGAATTTATCCAATACTTCTTACACGCTGTATAGTCAGCGTTAATTTCATCAATGTGGAGATATTACTACCCCTTTTTTTCTAAATACTTCATTTTCCATTTTTCAGTAATAAAAATTGCATTGTGAATGCAAAAAACTAAAAATTAAAATAATCTTCAATTGTTCCACATGTATCACAATTTGGGGAATCTACTTTCCTCATCCGAAAAAAAACAACCCTTGGAGTTTCTTGCCGGTTCTTCTCCAAGGCCTCCCGTTGAAGGGTTTGCGAACCGATGGCGTAGCTTCTATGACGTTCACAAGTATTGTAAATGACAATCTAAATTGAATAAACTTTGACTTTGACTCATCACGAAAGCAAACTTGTTAATCGGATTATAAAACTATAAAAGATTTTTCAACACACTTGCTCATAAAGTGAGCCTTATTACATCGATCTTAGGGCCATAAACCGAACTATAAAACACGCGTGCATAATAATATTACAGTACTAGTTGCGTAATAGAATTATCCCTACAAAGTTAAGTAAGTACCTAACTGCAAATTATATGCGAGTAAACAGAGACTTTTCAATTTAACCGGGTAATACAGTATCCCTACAAAGTTAAGTTAGTACCTAACTGCAAGTTATATGCGAGTAAACAGAGCATTTTTAATTTCACCGGGTAATACGTACAGTTCTTTTTTTGTAACAACAAAGAGGTTTTATACGGTTGAAAATCCATTTACGTTTTTAGAATAAATAAATATGTCCCTAATTAAGTCAAAAAAACATAATTAAGTATATTATTATCAAATTATTTATAATTCACAATAATTTGTTATAAAACATTTGCGTTTTATCACTATTATTATAATTATTTTGAAGTAGGCTGTATGGCTGTATGTAATCAATGACTTTACATTTGGCGCGTGCAAAAAAAAAACTTGCGCGCTTTTTCCCTTAGCTAATTAGGTTAATTAATTTATGAATGAATGCAATAAATGTTGGTTTTTCCTCGCAAGTGTGTTGAAAAAGTGCGTATGAAACTCGTGAGCAACTTACTCACTAGACACTCGGCTGATTTACGCCCTCGCCTGCGGCTCGGGCTGCGACCCACAGCCTCGTGTATAATGAGCAACGTTAGCTCACTTGTATCATAATATACTAATAAAAGTTAACTTGGCATTACAACATTGGACGTAGTATAAAAGTCTTAACTTCTAAAGTATTGACAGTTGTCAAATTTTTGCTATCGGCAATTGTTTCATTGCACTTAAGTACCAACTGTCAGAAACGGACGTTGTACCGTACCCCTAGCACTATCGTTGTTATCGTACATCGTGATCATATTATTTTGTATGAAAACTAGAGCAGCGCCTCTTTCGGTCGTACTAGGAACAAATACTCAGTTAGTATTTGACAGCAGCACTGACAGCTTTTGACGGATAGTATCTATAAACTACGATTAAGTGCGACAACGTTTTCTGTTCCAGTGGCCAAAACTGGAACTAACGTGTTTTGTTTTTAATGTCATTTTTCTGTCAAGTTGTGTCAACCATTAGCGTTGCTGTCAACGAAACGGAAAAGATTGTCAAACTGTACTGCGAGTTTAACGACAGTTTTCATCATACGGTTATAGGTGCTGAAACAATAAAATATGGAAGTTATTTCATTCGTCTCAGTTTCTGTCAAGTTCTTTGACTTGACTAATTTGAGCTTAAAAATAATGTTTATTTGATACGTCAACGATTTTATGTGCACATCTAAATTTTTCGCACATGCTGTTGGAATACGGTATTTTACTGATTTTTTTTTATTTCTTTAAAATGTTTTTCGAAATATTAGCTACACAAAACAAGTTTTCATTTTGAATTATCTTGAATATTTTCAAAGATATAGGACTTCAAACTTTATAATTAGACAAGGACAGGACGCTATCTTAGTGACGTCAGTGGGTTAGTAGCGTCATAGTCACGCCATAGAAGATTTCGTTTTAGAAAGAGACAGCTATAGTCAAAATCAAACAGACTATAATTCTTTTATTATAAAACAGATTCAAATTATTTTTTCACATTTGTTATTCTTAATTGCAATATTTTTTAACGTCATCATTAAATATCTTCATTTCAACAACAGTAAAATACCCTATTGTAATGAATCATTTTTCAACAAACTTAAACGCGTACTATAGCCGTCGTAGCATGAAAATCTATTGTTATGGTAATCAAATAGTAAACTATACCGTCCTTCAAATGCTGTCAAAGTGCGGCTGTCAAAAAAATTGTATTGAATTTCAGTTCCTTATACGACCGAAGGAGGTGCTCTGTTCTAGTTTTCATACAACATAAATTACGATCACAGTGTTTCGATCACCATAATTATTAGTTTTTATCACAATAACAATAACGTTTTTTTTGTCTTTATGTCTCTTTTCGATTTCCTCATTTTTCGTCGCCCCTCTAGGAGCCCCAGACCATTGCTATACAGGGTGTTCGTTTAAAGAGGTACATGACTTTCGGAAGTGTAAGTACCCATCAATACAATCAACTTTTACTATGGGACCAAATGCGATATCGCAAAAAAAACAGCGGTTTCATACAAAAGTGCAATACCGAATGGGCCAAGATGTACCAAGTGATGTACCAAGATGGAACAGCTATTTTTTTTTGCGATATTTCACTTGGTCTCTTAGTAAAAGTTGATTATATTGATGGGCACTTTCAACCCCTGAAGTGATGTACTGTTTACGTGCTCAAGCTACTTAGTCATGGAATGGTTTGAAAAGATTTTTAAAACTTTATACTTAACTCTTAAAAAGTTTAAAGTATCTCTGGCATTACAATACATATCGCTATTTGTAATCTCAGTCGCTCTCATTCCATATCTAAATAATACTTAATGCGTCCAAAAACATAATGTAGCCCATTAATCTACACATCGGATCTCGATTCTCATCGCAAGGCCGCTTCGATTCTACGTAATCGATACTATCTCGAGATATACCGATACGATACCGATTGAGATCACGATTTGACCCTAAGTTCAATAGATTATTACGTACAAGTCTTTCGGTGATTTAAAAAAGGTCACGGTGCGGTATGATGAGACGATACAAATCACAGTTCACAATAGATGGCGCTGATATCGGTATTAGTGATAAAAGTATCGCGTTATTGTAATGTATGTTGTGTATTATAGTGAAAGGTGTGAGGTGCTTCATATAGGTGAACACAAATGAACAAGAAATTTATCGAGAATTCTTCGCGGTTTTACCCGCATGGTTCCCGTTCCCTTTGGAATATCAGGATAAAATATAGCTTATGTCACACGGGAATAATGAAGCTTTCTTTTGTAAAAAGAACTTTTTAAATCAGACCAGTAGTTTTTTAGTTTATCTAATAACAAACAAACCAAAAATCTTATCCTTTCACTTTATAAGATACTACGGTTTCGTGTGGACTAAGACCTGTGCACGTTAGTACTATATATATTCTGTGCCTGTGCCCAGCAGTGGCTAAAAATGGTGGCTAAAAATAGCCTATGACACTTAGGGATAACGTAGCATTCTAATGGTGAAAGACGAATTTTTGAAATCGGTTCAGTAGCTTAGAAAATTACCCCCTACAACCTCATAAGCTCACTAGCTTTACCTTCTACAAGAGAAAAACATCTTTCCGTGTTCTGTGCTTTACCTCTTTATAATATTACTATTACTACTAAGAAGTCCATAAACATACTCGTAACAGTAACACACATTTTTTTATAACTCTAACATTTATCTAGCTTGATACAACTTATCAAGGTAGAGAGAGAAATAAGTCAACTACTTATTTGTTGTGTATCATATTATATTATCAACTTATCTTGTTCATACCCAAATCCGCTTTTTCGATATTCTTAACAACCTATAATAAAATGATATGACTTCCAAAAGAGCCTTATAAAATCTAAGGAATTTATAGGTATGTACAGCCACACATAAACTAAACTTTTTTTTTTATCCACAACGGGGTAGCACTTAGCCTTTATCACACCTGGTGTTAAGTGGTGATAAGGCTGAAGGTGGAAGCGCATTACTCCCGGAATCCTCAATCACTGAAGAACTGGCTATCTTACCTCTAACTGCCGGAACACAACAATGCCGAAAACATCGTTGTTATGGCGTTGGAATTAGATAAGATGGTGGTAGCTAGCCAGGCGGACTTTGAACAAGCCTAACCACCAACCAAACCGAATACAATTATGTACCCTCACTGAGAATCGAACCCAGGACCACTGGGCGTAATACCGGTGGTGTATACCACTAGACCACAGAGGCGGTTAAACTAGCACAAAAGTCACTACAGCGTGCGTACAAACAAAGTCGCGGGCAACACCTAGTTTTTGATATTTTTCACGTGATATTGACCAAAAAAGCTACTTCGCATCGAATACACATAACCATGAACTTACTTCGAATGTATCCCAGTAGTTTTTTTTTCTAAAGCCACATTTCCTTGCCATTTTCGTGGACAAAAAGTTATAACTGTAGGTAAAGTGTTCCCTTTGAGTAATAGTCGGTGTTCGGGCGTGGGGCGTCGGCAAAAAAATCACGTAATAAGGCATACCTCACCGATAGATAAGTGCGGTCAACATTGATCCAATAGAAGCGTCAGCAAAAAAATAATGCTTTTAAAATCTTACTTATATCATAAATACGAAAGTAATTCTTTCTCTTGCTCCTTAACATCAAATTATCACTGAACTAATTATGATGAATTTTGACAAAGAGTGTAATAATAGATCTTAGAGAAGGACATAGAAGAAGGGCAAGTACATTGAAGTTGTCAAGAGTGAACTGCTGTATCCTGAATTAAAACGCAGCCTTCGGCTATAACTCGTCTTAATATAAGTACGTTTTTACAAACAATTAATTTTTTTGTTGCAGTGTATTTACCCATAGTACAATCTCTACTTACAAATAAAAAAATCTTTTTTTTATTTTATTAGTTTAGTCTCATATAGAAACAAATGATTATCATTACACATAACGTAACACTACACTTTGTGTAAATTGTATTATATCAAACCGCCTCTGTGGTCTAGTGGTTCACACCACCGATTTCAGACCAAGAGGTCCCGGGTTCGATTCCCAGTGGGGGTACATATTGTATTCGGTTTGGTTGGTGGTAGGACTTGTTCTTAGTCCGCCTGGCTAGCTACTACCATCTTATCTAAGCCTGACGCCATAACAATGATGTTTTCAGCATTATTGTGTTCCGGCAGTTAGAGATAAGATAGCCAGTTCCTCAGTGATTGAGGATTCCGGGAGTAGTGCGCTTCCATCTTCAGGCTTATTACCACTGAACATCAGGTGTGATGAAGGCTAAGTGCTACCCCGTTGTGGATTAAAAAAAAAATAATTTAGGCCCGTTCTAGCAAACAAGTATTGTAAGTAGTGTAGTAATACAATCTCTACTTACGAATGATATAAAAAAACAAAATAAAAATCCTTTATTAGTTTAGTCACACATAGAAACAAATAACGCACCACCCACTACACTAAAATGGGTGATATTTTGTAAATTGAGACAACAAAATAATTTTTCGTTTTTTTTCGCAGACCCTACGTACGGTCCCCGCTGACCGCTGAGGCTGCGATCTAAAATAAGATATCCACCGCCAACCTCCGACCGGCCCACATAAATTCACGAAATATGAACGCGGCGCGGATTACAAGTGACCGGTCCATTGTGAACGCCCGCCTATGTTGCAACTTGTATGGAAATGGTGTGGACCCACCTTTACCTTTGGGACTATTGGCACGTATTAAACTGGGTAACTTGTAGACTCAGTTAAATTAACGCGTTACTTGCATTCCAAAATCTATCTACATACCTATATACAGGGTGATGTTTAAAGATGAACATACTTCAGGGGGTAAAAGTAGCCATCAATACAACAACTCTTACTATGGGACCAAGTGCCATATTTGATTGCATAAAAAATCAGCTGTTCCATACAATTTGGCCCATTCGGTATTGCACTTTTGTATGAAATAGCCGATTTTTTTTTCGCGACTTCGCACTTGGTCCCACTTTTATTGTTAGGAACCCTCACCCCCTTAAGGCGAGGATTCCCGACCGAAATAGGCACGCTAACGCTTGCTCGGCCGCGTTCGATACACTTCACGCGGACGCAGTGGCAGCCGGCAGTGAACTGTAAACTCGCGAGCTCCCCGCGAATCGAAAATCACTTAAAATTCAATAAAAAATTAAGTAATAAAAAAATTAAAATTATGACGGCCGGAATCCCTCGGCTACTCAAATACAATCATTTTCGTATCTTTTTCATTAACTAAAATCAAGTATACTGTAAGTAATACGATATTTGGATTACGATTAGACGGATGTTTGGGATTTTATTTGACACAGTAAAATATCACCAATCGAAAAAAAACGGCCGAAAGCACTGGATAAATAACTGTTAAATAACATATATTTTTTCCAAGTTTTAAGTACTTGTGATTTGCGAGTAATCCATAATTTAAAATACCCTACTTTGGGGAATCGGCGCCTTAAGTATGTCCCATCTTTAAACAAACACCTTGTATATAAAAGTCTTGCGTTACCTACTGACTGACTGACAGACAGACAAGGCACAGCCGAGACTACTGTGCACAAGAAGCTGAAATTTGGCATGTATGTTCCTTGGGGAGTGTAAGGGAGCACTAAGTGAGGATTTTTGGAAATTCTTAGATTCAAGATTCAAATCTGTTTATTCAATTTAGATTGTTGTTTACAATACTTGTGAACGTCATAGAAGCTACGCCATCGGTTCGCAAACCCTACAGCGGGAGGCCTTGGAGAAGAACCGGCAAGAAACTCCAAGGGTTGTTTTTTTCTCCCTGTCTTATTTCATACAGAGTCGTCAAATTGAAAAATGACCTTAACATGGTATGACTAAGGTCAGTTTCCATCACAATTACACAATGGGTTATGATAAATACAGTTAAGTATAGGCGAACTAATGATCATAGCGGTGAACAATTTTCAGTTACTTAGGAACTCTACTTAAAGCTTTAATATTAGTTTAAAACAAAAGACAATTCTACTATATACTGCAAGTTGCGCCATACATGTTTCAAATGTAATTCTTAATAAAATGAATAAAAACAAAAGAAAACACATTTTAATGCAAGCAGATTAGATTAGGGGGTAAAAAGGGGGACTACGCAGACAAAATCACGAGCGGAGTGCTAGTGTTGGAGGCTACTTACGCTACTTAGAGGATGGGTAATTTTTTTCCAATATTTAATTTTCAATAAGTACTTACTAAAATTTGCATTGTAAATGCAAAAAAGTAAAAACAATTCGTATTAATAAGGGAAACTTAGGATAAGAAGGTGTGGAACGTTCAAAATGACTTTTTTAGTATGAAAAATGAAAAAATGAAAAAATGTTTATTGCATCAACTTAGTCTAATACATTAATTAGTGGTTGGAGATACCTTTAGAGCAAAAGATTGCTTGTGTTAGGTAACATCGCTCTTCCATAGCATAGTTACAGTAGACTATTTTATACAACCTTATTAGTCTAGAAATAATTATTACTAGTTTTTAATATTTATAAGTATGGGTACAGTTTTACATAACAAACTAATTAATTAATACATTTATTCAATCAATACATTAGAACTATGGATATTATTATGAAAACGATTTATACGCGTCGCGCGCTCAGCTGAGATCGGTTCGGTGACGTATCGCTGCGCACGCCTAGTAGCCATGTCTTCGAACGTGATTAAGTGTAACAGTTGTAATATTGTTATAAACGAGGTTTTGTCTTTTATACAAAATAAACTTGAAGTGATGGACGAAGAAAGTTTAATACGCGTGTGTGTGAGTGCTTTTCAAGCCGAGGAAATAACCGTTGCGAAAAATTTACTATTTGAGTCGGTGAAATCATCTACCCGAAATAAGCAACGCAAAAGAAGTGGAAAAAACCACCGGGAGCTGGAGGATATGTTTGGATTATTTAAAGGAACTGATCCCGAGGAGATTCCAATATTTGTTGCGAAGGATCTCCACAAGCTTCCGCCACTAACTTTCGATCACGTCGATGTGACGAGATTATTAAAAGACCTGCTCCTGTTACAAAACGATGTGAAAATCATCAAAAGTACGTACGTAACTACTAAAGACCTAGATACTGTTAAAAATGACCTTACAAATTTGAAAAAATCGTCAATTGTAAACAACTTTGAAGTCGAACCTACGAATTATGTGAACGCAAAAAGAGGAGGTGGGTCTAGGTTTAACTACGACAGCGGACCCATTGGTTTATTACATACGCCGTTTAACCAGCAACCGAATAGTGAACAAAATATGTCGACTCCCGAAAGGAATCAGTCGTCTTTGTCGCCGGCACCGGCTGCGGAGGTAGCTGCAGATTTGCCGCTTATTGTGGCTGGCCCGGCCGAGTCGCCTAAACAAGTTACGTTCGAACTAAAAAACTCGACCACGTCTGCGTCTGTGGACGAGCGGATAGTAAACAACGAACGCGTCTCCCATCCATTGACATCGTTTTCGGATATTGTCAAAGATGGCACATGGAAGTCGGAAAAAGAAGATGACGAATGGAATTTGGTTCAGCGAAGACGGTTGAGAAATCAATTTGTCTCAAACAAGGGAAAAGCAAGCTCAGAGCCCGAAGAAAAATTTAAAGCAGCTGATATAAGAATACCGCTTTTTATAAACAACGTCGACAAAAACACCTCGCCCGACGACATCTCAGCTTATATTTTGCAGAAGACTAATGTGAAAATAAGTATTGAAAAGATAAATATGAAAGTTATTAGAAATTATAATGCTTATAAGATATTTATACCGAGACATAAGCTTTCAATGTTCATGGATGCTTGACTATGGCCAGATGGGATATCTTTTCGTCGTTTTATCACGTATAAGAGAAAAGATATCACTTCAAATGATAAAGACTGAACAAAAATATAGTTCTAAATTAATTTGTATTTACTTTTATTATAACAAACGATGGATAATCAAAACAGACATAGTAAATTAATTTCATTTAATTGTAAGTCACTGAAGCGATCTATAGAATGTATTAGAAAGCTATGTGAAAGTGCTGAAATAATTGCTTTACAAGAGACTTGGCTGCTACCCCATGATTTGCCGTTCCTGGACACAATAAGTAAGGACTTTGGATACACGGGCACCTCTGCAGTCGACGTCTCGGCGGGGACGCTCCGCGGGAGACCCTATGGCGGAGTGGCGTTATTATGGCGAAGAAGTAGCTTCGATTCTGTGTCAGTGATCGAGTGCAATAATCCACGTATAACGGCAATCAAAGTGACGGATGCTAGTCAGGTTATACTTGTCATAAATGTGTACATGCCTACGGATAAAATTGAAAATATGCCACTTTTTACCCAGTGCTTAAGTGAAATAAATGCCATAGTACAAAGTGTAGAAGCTGACTCAGTGATCATTCTCGGCGATTTCAACGCACACCCCGGTGAGCAATTTGGTATTGAACTACAAAACTTTTGTTCTGAACAATCGCTAATTTGTGCAGATTTTGTGAAACTTGGTATAGATTCCGATAGTTATACTTTTATTAGTGAAGCTCACGGTACAAAAAGGTGGCTAGATCACATTATTGTAACTGAATCAACCTGGAATTCAGTAGTCGCTGTAGAAATATTAAATGATATTTATTGGTCGGATCATTTCCCGATTTCAATAACATGTAACTTAAACTTGACTAGAATAAAGTATGTTGCTGATAATCTTCCCATGTGTAATAAAGTCTTATGGGGCGATAGGAATGATTACCAAAAGGACATGTATACTAAATTATGTCATGAAAAACTTAGAGATATTGATTTTCCATCTGAGCTATCGCATTGCTGCGAAAGGATCTGTAATGATGAAAGTCATAGACTAGTGATTGACAACATATATAATAAAGTCGTTAATACATTACGGGAAGCTGCAACAGTAACTAGGGATATTGGGGTGGGGAAAGGGGTGAGTAAGCAAGTAACAGGGTGGAATAAATATGTAAAGGCAGCACATTTAGAGGCTAGGCTTAAATTTCAAATTTGGGTGTTATACGGTAAGCCCCATGAAGGACCGGTGTATACTGACATGTGCGAAAGTAGGAAAACTTTTAAGAAAAGGTTAAAGTGGTGTCAAGATCACCAAGATCAAATTAAAATGGATTTAATAGCTTCTCATCGACTCAAAAATGATTTTCGTAAATTTTGGAGTAGCACTAATAACTTAAACGTGAAACCAAGACATCCCACTTCGGTAAACGAGGCGAACAGTCCCGAAGACATTGCTAATTTATTCAAAAGTCATTTTCAAGTTCGATCGCCACTAGGTCCATCAAGTAGAGTGAACTATGCTGGGAGTGTCGTTAATGAGTCGCCAATCAGGTTTACATCCAAGGATGTTTACAGCGTAATTAAGAACATGACCAGGGGCAAGTCACCTGGTCACGACAGTCTCAGCATAGAGCATTTTCAGATGGCTGGTACCCATCTGCCACGCGTATTGGCAATGTTATATACTTTTTGTGTAGGACATGCCTATCTGCCCCATGAGATGATGGAAACGATTGTTGTGCCAATAATCAAAAATAAAACAGGTAATTTGTCAGATAAGTCAAATTATAGGCCTATATCATTAGCAACAACAACAGCCAAGGTGTTTGACGGTTTGCTGCGTTCTCAACTTGAATGCAACTTACAGCTTTGTGATGCTCAGTTTGGATTCAGAGCCGGAATGTCAACGGAAGCCGCCGTTTTGGCACTAAAGCACACCGTCAAATACTATACTGACAGGCGCACCCCCGTGTACGCTTGTTTTCTAGACCTCAGTAAAGCTTTTGATATGGTGTCATATGACATACTATGGAAAAAGCTAGCATTATCTAATATACCCTTAGAGCTTCTGAATATTTTTGATTATTGGTACAGTAATCAAACAAATTATGTCAAGTGGGGTAACTGTTTATCGGATGCATATAGGTTGGAGTGTGGAGTAAGACAGGGGGGTTTGACTTCGCCCCTACTGTTCAACTTCTATATTAACGGTCTGATAGAGAGGCTCAGCAGGATGCATGTAGGTTGTTACATCGATGGACAGTGTATTAATAACATCAGTTATGCTGACGATATGGTCCTGCTGAGCCCCTCTGTTAGCGCCTTGAGAAAGATGCTGACTGTATGCGAGTCTTATGCCGAGTCTCACGGATTAACATACAACTCGAAGAAAAGCGAGTTTATGGTTTTTGGGGCTGGTGGTAAATGTCCAGATAGTGTACCTCCTATTGTACTTTGCAAAAGTGAATTACAAAGAGTACATGAATTTAAATACCTTGGACACATTGTTACCGCTGACCAAAAGGATGACCATGATATTGAAAGGGAACGGAGAGCATTGGCCGTGCGGAGTAATATGCTGTCCCGCAGATTTGCTCGTTGCTCCAAACAAGTGAAAATCACTCTTTTCAAAGCATATTGCCAAGTTTTTTACACGAGCAGTCTGTGGGTGAATTACACTCAGAGGGCCTATAATGCTCTCCGTATCCAATACAATAATGCGTTCAGGGTGATGTTAGGGCTACCCCGTTTTTGTAGCGCCTCAGGTATGTTCGCTAGCGAGCACACTGATGACTTTTACGCCATCCGACGCAAACAAGTGGCGTCCCTGCTTGACAGGGTACGGGGTAGTAGTAACATCATTCTGAGCACTATAGCGGCAAAGATGGATTGTCCAATCCTGAGATTCTGGATAGGGCTCCTTATTAAATAATATGCCTTGTTAACTCTGTTTTTCTTTAATATTTACTAACATAGAATGTAAGATAAAATTGTAACTAACAAATAATATGGACATAACATAAATATTGTAATAACTATTTTGTATTTGTCTGAAATAAATGAATATAATATAATAATAATAATAAATCAGGAGAAAAATTTTTTTTTGGATAAGTGATTAAAATACGCGTTTTGTGAATGTGAAGTGTGTGTAGGTGTGTGTAGAGTGTGTGAGAGTGTATGAGCATGCCTTAATTAACACATAAACCATTCAATCTCAGCATAACTTTTAGTATTCAGCCATTTAATTAGTGCAAATTTGCAATTTACATAAGTCATCTCGTAAATACCTATTTCCTTATTAATTTTATTATACAATACAGCAGCTCTCGTGACATATTGTCTTTCCGCAAAAACTGACTTTACCCGTGATTGTTGTATTGCATTACGTTTTCTTCTGGTGCTATTCACTGTACGTTGGTATGGGAGCGATTTGTGTTTGCTCAGTACAGTGTTCAAAATATATAATTTTCGAATAGAAAGTAAATTACTAGAGGAATAAAGTATATCTGTAGAGAAGTCGCGCGGTTTAAAGTACATCACTTTAATTAGTGATCTCTGAGCTCTTTCCAAGTGTAAAAATCGTGTTTTATTAGCTCCACCCCATACAGTTATGCAATACGATAAAACTGATTGCGCTAGTGACTAGTAAATTATAAACAATCGCGACATCTGCATTTTTGAGTACTGTAGTAAGTTTGTATATTGTCGCAGAAAGCTACTAATACTTTAAAAGTAAAAAACTACAGCTAGATTCAGGATTTTTTATTAAATATTTATATAAACAAACGTCAAACAGTTTTGTTTAAAACGTAAAACGTATGTTTGCAGATTTACACATTTTGTTTTTGGCAGCCATTACATAATTATATTATCTTGAATAGTTTTTGACAAAACCGGTATCAACTGAAGTAATTCGTAAATTATAATTATATTGCTAGCGCTTCGTCCACGTGGAATTGAGATATTTACAAAAGTTTCATACTAACTTTGACCCCCTTTTTATCCCCTTAGGGGGGTAATTTCCGAATATCCTCTCTTAGTGCTCCCATACACTGCCCATTTATATGCTAAATTTCAGCTGCGTGCGCCCAGTAGTTTCAGCTATGCCTTGTCTGTTAGTCAGCCAATAGCGCAAGAGTTTTATATAATACTAGCGGATCCTCGCGGTTTCACCCGCGTGGCACTCGTTCCCGTGGGAATATCGGGATAAAATATAGCATATGTCACTCGGGAAGAATGTAGCTTTCTTGCCGGTTCTTCTCGTTACAAGGCCTCCCGCCGTAGGATTTGCGAACCGATAGCGTAGCTTCATTGACGTTCACAAGTGCTGTATCAGCCTAAAATATTTAAATAATTTTGAATTTTGAATTGAATGGTCAAAGAATTTTCGAAACCGGTCCAGTAGTTTCGGAGCCTATTCGATGCAAACAAACAAACAAACAATCAAATCTTTCCTCTTTATAATATTAGTATTGAAAATATATTGATAATTGATTAGTAAGCTACATGCCCCTTAAAGTATTTTCAGATAATTTTATTCTACAGATTTCATTTATCAGATTATCAGATTTTATTCTACAATTCTACAAAATCACTTAGACATAATAAATGTACATATACTTATGAAGTTATGAAACGTCAACATTTTACTCTACAATATTGAAAGTAACCATTCATATTTCATACGGTTCGTTTATTTCTCAAGTTTGATTACCGATATCAAAGCAACCATTTTGAATCCCGTATGATATTCTGTAACACGCTCGTTACGTTTATGATATTGGCTGAACCATTGAACTGACACGGATTGATTGACAGACCATTTTATTGTTGGAAATTTCGGGTCGTATGTTTTAGACAGGATGTTGTTTGAGCCATAAAAAGTGAGCCTTTATTTAAATACTTAAATATAATTTTCCGTTTATTACTTAACAATATGGATCTACTAAATTTAAGTTAAGGGCATTTCTACGGAGACGACCGATTGACCTACTGGAGCAAAAAAAGTACCTTTAAAATTGAATTAGGTACTTGAAAAAAATCACACATATTTATAGGACTCTTGACCTGATGGAGAGCATATCTAGAAGACCGCCAGGTTTTACATGTCTCCTCAAAAAAATCAGAAAGTTCAAAAACGGGCAGAATTTCGCTTAAAATGGAGTGTCCGGTTTCCAGAATTTACTCGTTATTGTTTCATAACTTTTAAAACAATAACTTGCTCATTATAATTCTCACATTCACAGAACAAGGGATACACAATAAAGCCATATACGTTATTATATTTATTGTACATCCTTGGGTTTTCATACAGTAACGCATTTAAATTTTGTCCCAGGGGTGTGCCTCAATTCGGTGAAATTTACTTTTGCTTACCTATATCACTAACTAAGCGCAGTACGAATGCACACTACTGATTCTCGCCACCTGGGGGTTGCGCTCGAGCGGCCGAGGTGTGCGGATGGGGGACCTGTCGCATTGAGGAGCATTTTTCGAAGTTTCGAAAACTTTCGGTGTTTTTGGGGTCGGGTCATTTCTCAAATCGGTGTGCGACATTAATTTTGTTTATGAAATATTTAATGAGAATTGTGGTAAATTAATTGAGTGTTTAACTGATATCTGCCAGTATGTTTTATAGAAATTGTTGTAATTTATAATATTTTCGAGTAATTTGACGAATTGTTATATTTTCTCAATTCCGTGGATCTCAATTCCATGGAAAATGGGGCATCGAATTGAAAAACTTACACCGAATGGAGATTTCACATATTATGAATTCAGCTTTAAGGGCCATTCGTAAATGATAATGGCAATCAATAGAGCACATCATAGTTGGTTACTTCCCTGGTTACGACTGCTTGAGCTGCCAGTAAAATGCACATACATACACTCAGCTTAAAAGACAGTGTTGTATTGGCAGCGCAATTTGTACGTTTTAGTCTTCTGAGAACACACCTGTCCCCGCTCCATTAGAGGTCTTGGACGCATTGGTGTATATCAGAAGCGCTCTGTGTTGTGCCTGAGAGCTTTGTAAGTCATCCAGTTTTATTTTGTATTTCTTATCAAGGATGAAGGATGGTTTGACCTTATCACACACCGCCTCCACAAGGAGTATGTCCAACCATTCCTCTAGTTGGCCCTTTATGTGTCTTACCTTTGGAACCCTGAGGGTACCTGGGTGTTTCAGTCTAAGTGCTGCTTTTGCCTCTTGTTGCACGTGAAGATGCCGTGGAGTAAGATTAAGCATTACCTCCAGCGCTGCAATTGGAGCAGTGTTCATGCAGCCAGTGAGAGCACAGCAGGCCTGTCGTAGAAGACTCTGCATTTCTTTGCTCCTACAGTCTGAGCAGCTTTGGGCCACCAGACTATGCTTGAGTACCCATTCTTAGGATGGTGACATCAGCGTAACCTATGGTGTAAAAGTGACTTGAGTTAAGGAGTGAGAGCAGGTCGTCTACTACCAGGTTTCATATCAGTGGAGAGAGGACGCCTCCCTGGGGGCCTCCTCTTGCTACATGCGTCCTTTGGTTTCTATCACCGGATACCTGTACTGTATCAGTCTGTTGCAAAGCATGTTGACAATGCATCTGTTGACACCTCTCCTTACAAGCGCTTTCTCAATGCTGCTAAAGGTAGTCTTATGAACGGCCTCATTAATTTCGAGGAACGCACCAACTCATATCAGTTTGTTTTGAATCTTACTGGCGAGTTCATTGAGTGCCAATTCTGTGGATTTGCCAGGACTGTAGGCGTGCTGGTGCTCATGAAAAGGATGTACAGATTGTATTGTATCTCGTAAAAACCATTCACATACTCTTTCCATGGTCTTCAGCAGGAAGGAGGAAAGGCTAATGGGTTTGAAAGTTTTCAGGTTCGTGTAGTCGGTCGGACTTACCATATTTTGGTATGAATACTACCCTGACTTCCCTCCAGGGGTGTGGGATGTAGCCATGCGCCAGGCAGGCTTGAAAAAGATTGGTAATGACCGCAACGAGTTGCTGATGCCCCTATTGTAGAACTGCAGAAAAGATGTTGTCCGTCCCTGTTTACTTAAAAGGCGAGAAACTGTTTATTGCGCATCTTACCTTTTCTTTGTTATCACCCTTTTAGCGAAAGACCAGAGGTCATCTGTTGGATGACTTGTTACGTCGTGGCACTCGATATGCTGTAGAGGCTGGTAGTTTGGGAAGTGAATTTGTAGGAGAACGACATTCGTCTCCTCCTGATCCTTTTACTATTTGGTTATGTATTAATAGGGCAGAACAATGCAAAAACAATTATGGATAGAGACTGTAAGTGAATGGTGAGCCACACTAGTAAGAGGTGGTTTACCGAATTTATCCCTGATGCTGCATAACAAGCCATGGAACTTTTTTTTTTAAACTTTCGCGTTCCATTATAATTATAAACAAGAGTAACGGGACTCAACGCGACATTTATTATGAAGTACATATTATTATGTACTTACAGCTTGACGTTTCGGCTATAGTCTGCTTGTGACCACGGTTGTTGCAACACAGCCGAAACGTCAAGCTGTAAGTACATAATAATATGTACTGAAGCGGGATAGGGTATTCCGATGCACAGGAATAAAATCCGCCACTCAATATAGTAGGTACGTTTATTGCGTACACACGTAAACACAGAATTACAACACAGAAGGAAGAGATGAGTTTATACACTAGGGAACACAGATATTAGTAGCTAAAAGACCTAGACTAGGCAAGCTTTGTTTAGTCGAATTCAAAAAGCAGCGGAAGGCATACGAAACACATACAGCGAGAGAAGGTATAGAATCGACTAACTATCTGTCCACCGAGCGCGCGGCCGCGGCTCAGGGCAGCGGCGGCGGGGTCGCCCCACCAAACCGGTCCACATTCCAGCGGCCGCCGATCGGTGCGTAAAATATATATAAGAAAAATTATCGATTTGTCCGCTTGTTCATGGCACAATATTTTATAAAATTTAGATACAAAATTTATTTCTTAACATTTAAGATTCTCTTTTCTTAAGGAATATTACAAGGTTAATTTATTTATTTAATATAAAATTTATCTTTGCAATATATGATTTTTATACGAACTATTTTTACATTAATATATATTTTATCTTAGATATAAGTTAACATAAATTATTAGTTTTAAGTTTACTATATAAGCAATAGAATAGGATACTTGTACATAGATATTACAATTTAAGCAATGTAAATTAATTTGTTTTACATTGTAAGCAAAGCGTAAATAGATTTAACTATATTAAACAAGGTAGTTTATTTATAACTAAATCAGAGCTATGTTCTAATGTAGGTACGCTACATCACCCCCCTCCAGAGACCGTCCTACGGGCGATAAAAGTCTGGAAATCTTACCCTACGACCAGATTTGGTAAATTTCACCTTATTATGGACGTCCTCGGATACGGGTAAGTTATCACATACTATTTGTGTAGTATTTTTGTTGGTGTGTGGTGAGTGATTGGAAGTGTGTGAGGGTGTATGTGGTTGATTTGTATGAGAATGTGGACTTGTTGTGTCTGGATCGCTATGTAGGTAAGCTGGTTTCAATCTGTCGATAGATACAGTGACTGGCTTACCATTCACCACAAGTTTAAATACTTTGTCACCCTTTTTCACAACCTCATGTGGACCAATATACGCAGGTTTAAAGGAGCCAGCCCCAGTGTCGTCTCGGAGGAAGACATGAGAGGCTGTGGCCAAATCTTTAAATACGAATAGTGATCGTCGCGAGTTATGGCGTGAAGCTGGAGATGGTTGCAAGTTCCTGATAAATGTACGAAGTCGAGAAATGTACTCGGTAACGTCAACGGTGTCAGGGTCACTCGGCTGGAAGAAATCTCCAGGCAAACGCAATGGCTCGCCGTAAACCAATTCTGCGGAAGATGATTTAAGGTCCTCTTTAAAGGTACTTCGAACACCTAATAGGACAAGGGGAAGAGACTCGACGCAACTGCTATCAGCGTGGCAGGTTATGGCAGCTTTAAGTTGCCTGTGGAACCTTTCCACTAATCCATTGCATGCTGGATGATAAGCGGTCGTCCGTCTGTGTTGGAAACCAGCAATTTGAGAGAGGTGCTTGAAAAGAGCTGACTCGAACTGTCTCCCACGGTCGGTAACTATCTTTGTCGGACATCCGAAGCGTGAGATCCACCCACTGAGTAAAGCCCTTGCAACCGTCTCCGCTGTAATATCCTGTAACGGAATTACCTCAGGCCATCGTGTAAAACGATCGACGGCAGTGAGGCAGTAGCGATAGCCCTGTGAAAGAGGTAATGGCCCTATCAGATCGATATGGAGATCCCGAAATCGAGCAGATGGAAGCTGGTAAGTGCCAATGGGTGCCGAGACGTGTCGCGTTACCTTGGACTTCTGGCAAGCAATACAAGAGCGAACCCAATCTCTACAGTCGCGACGAATACCTGGCCAAACATAACGACTGCTGACAAGCTTGACGGTAGCGCTGGAACCAGGGTGGTTTAATGAGTGCAAACTCTCGAACACCTGCCGGCGCAGATCCTGCGTTACAAAAGGACGTCTCAGGTCACCTCTCACATCGCAGTATAATTCAAGGTTTGAACCAGGCAGTCTAACTTTCTCTAAGCAAAGTGAAGTGTCGCCGTTTAAAAGAGCTTTAAGCTCATTATCGGACCTTTGGGATGCTGATAGTTGATCAAGGTCGACAGGTTGCACTATTTCCTCTATTCGCGATAATGTATCGGCCACGACATTATTTTTGCCTGAAATATGCCTAATATCAGTAGAAAATTGCGATATTAAATCTAAATGACGAAACTGCCTGGGAGAACAATTCTCCTTCCTTGAATGAAACGCAAATGTGAGAGGTTTGTGATCGGTATAGATTACAAAGTCACGAGCCTCCACCATGTGCCGAAAGTGCTTAATTGCCTCGTAAATGGCCAAAAGCTCTCGATCATACGGAGAATACTTCACCTGCGCTGGGGACAACTTGCGTGAGAAGAAACCGAGTGGTTGCCAAGCGTCATCTTTGAACTGCTGCAATACTGCGCCAATAGCAGTGTCAGATGCGTCAGTGACTAAGGACAGCTTGGTATTGCTATCAGGATGCGCCAACATTGTAGCCTGGCAAAGGTCTTCTTTGCACGAGTCAAATGCAAGCAATTCGCTGGCTGCCAGGTTAACCGGATGTGAGCCCTTTACTGAACCAACCAATAGAGCGTTCAGTGGAGCTTGGTGTTGAGCAGCCTGTGGGATAAACCTGCGGTAAAAGTTTACCATTCCGAGAAACCTGCGCAGCTCACGGACAGTTTTCGGGACAGGGAATTCTTTGATGACCGCAACTTTCTCTGGTGGAGGTTTCACGCCAGCTGCTGAGACGTTGTAGCCCAAAAATGTGACCTCCGACGCCCCAAACACACATTTGGCGGTGTTGACTACCATACCATATTTTTGCAGCCTGTCAAAAACCTGGCGAAGATGGTCTTCGTGGGTCTCCTGGTCTTTCGAGTAGACCAGAATATCGTCGATGTAGGAAAAAGCGAAATCAAGGCCCCGAAGCACCTCATCGACGAAACGCTGAAAAGTTTGTCCGGCATTACGAAGTCCAAACGTCATGTATGGAAATTCGTATAAGCCGAACGGGGTAGTGATGGCGGTCTTCTCTATATCAGCTGGGTTTAAAGGCACTTGATTATACGCCTTAACGAGGTCTATTGTTGAAAAGACCGTACAACCACAAAGGTTGTAGTCAAAGTCCTGGATATGCCGAATTGCGTACCTGTCCGGGATTGTCCTGGCGTTCAGCATCCGATAGTCACCGCAGGGACGCCAGCCGTTGTCTTTCTTCGGCGCCAGGTGCAATGGCGATGACCACGCTGATTCCGAAGGACGACATGTACCTAACTGCAACATAGCTTCAAATTCAGCTTTAGCGATTTTAAGCTTATCAGGTGCCAATCTACGAGGTGAACAAGCCACAGGCGGTCCAGGTGTAGTGCGTATATGGTGTACAGTGTTATGCATGACTTTGTTATGTAAGCCAGAAGGACGAGTAATGTCGGGGTATTCGGCTAGTATGTGATGGTATACCGTATCACCAGACATAACTTTAACCGAACATACAGAAAATTTATTAGCAAGCAAAGCCGGGGCACTAAGCATAGTTTTAGCATCTAGTAAGCGTCGATTGCGTACATCCACTATTAAATTATAATAGGAAAGAAAATCAACACCGATTATCGCCCGTGTTACGTCAGCAACAATAAACCGCCAAGCAAAGTCGCGGCGCAAGCCTATATTAAGAATAAAATGTGCATAACCGTACGTGTTTATTGTCGAGCCGTTAGCGGCACACAACTCATAGCTAGTTTTATGACGATGTTCACTTAATAGTTTTTTAGGAAACACACATATGTCACTGCCCGTGTCTACTAAAAATTGGAGCTTAGTTTTAGCGTCCGTGACAAATAAGCGACCAGAATTTGGACAGGCGTCGGCCGCCATAACACACTGCCCTACACTTTTCCCGAATAATCGCACGGTTTTACACACCTGTGCGCACTACTGCCGAATTTCGCATGGTACCAGCACAAGGGGAATTTCCTATAATTTGACAAGGAACGGTTTTCGCGGGAACGGGAAGTGTCACGAGAACGGCGACCGTTGGAGTTTGAATTGCGACGCTCTCTTGCTCTTGACATTCGCTCGACCTTGGTATGCAACGCTTTTATTTGTTGCGTTAGCTCAGCGATCTGGTTTCCCATGACGGTCGAGCTTCCAGGAACCACGGCTGCAGACGCTACTTGAGGGGAAGGAGGGACGACGTCATGTATTCGGTCCGCCAGCTCAGCTACCTCCTCCAAAGACGCCTTGGACTGGGACGCAACAATTGTTTGAGTGCTGCTGGGCAGTCTGCTAGTCCAGATAGTTTTGAGGAACTCCTCTGGGATGTTGGGTCCAGCAAGATGTTGAAGGTGTCGGAGGAACTGAGAGGGTTTTCTATCCCCTAGCTCCTCATGGTCCAGCAGCTGCTTCACCTTCTTTTCCCTGGACGCTGACAGTCGTTTGATGAGCTCTGCCCGTAGCCGCTCATATTTGTTCGGAGCCGGTGGAGAGGCGATAATATCCTCCACCTCGGAGGCGTAGACGGGGTCCAGTTGACTTACAGCGTAGTGGAATTTGGTGGAGTCAGTGGTGATGTTAGCTAAAAAAAATTGGCTCTCTAGCTGGGCAAACCACAGCGCCGGTTTTTCCGGGTAAAAAGGAGGTACCCGTACACTGACTCGGTTCACGTCGCTTCCGCTCGCCGGGGTCTCATCTGCGCTTGTCGATGACTTAGCGTTCTCGTTACTCATCTTGTGTGCTCTGACGGGGTCACCAATGAAGCGGGATAGGGTATTCCGATGCACAGGAATAAAATCCGCCACTCAATATAGTAGGTACGTTTATTGCGTACACACGTAAACACAGAATTACAACACAGAAGGAAGAGATGAGTTTATACACTAGGGAACACAGATATTAGTAGCTAAAAGACCTAGACTAGGCAAGCTTTGTTTAGTCGAATTCAAAAAGCAGCGGAAGGCATACGAAACACATACAGCGAGAGAAGGTATAGAATCGACTAACTATCTGTCCACCGAGCGCGCGGCCGCGGCTCAGGGCAGCGGCGGCGGGGTCGCCCCACCAAACCGGTCCACATTCCAGCGGCCGCCGATCGGTGCGTAAAATATATATAAGAAAAATTATCGATTTGTCCGCTTGTTCATGGCACAATATTTTATAAAATTTAGATACAAAATTTATTTCTTAACATTTAAGATTCTCTTTTCTTAAGGAATATTACAAGGTTAATTTATTTATTTAATATAAAATTTATCTTTGCAATATATGATTTTTATACGAACTATTTTTACATTAATATATATTTTATCTTAGATATAAGTTAACATAAATTATTAGTTTTAAGTTTACTATATAAGCAATAGAATAGGATACTTGTACATAGATATTACAATTTAAGCAATGTAAATTAATTTGTTTTACATTGTAAGCAAAGCGTAAATAGATTTAACTATATTAAACAAGGTAGTTTATTTATAACTAAATCAGAGCTATGTTCTAATGTAGGTACGCTACATGTACTTCATAATAAATGTCGCGTTGAGTCCCGTTACTCTTGTTTATAAGCCATGGAACGTTCTGAAAGATATTTTTGTTAGGAAAGAAATTAAATAGTTTTGTATTGGAATGGATAGGATTGCGATTTAGATTCTTCATAACTTATTAAAATTCTTCTGCAATAAAAATTAAGACTAATTCTTAGTTCTCTATTGAAAAATTAAACATGTTGATTTGAATTTTTGTTTGTATTATTTATATTTCAATTAAAGATAGAAACATTAAAGATAGGCGCACTTTATTCTAAAATTAACCATCTAATAAACTGATAGACCAGCAGTCAGTTAACAAAACGTTTATGGTATTTATTATTTTGATCATTCAAATCCATTGTTTCTATATTAGGTACATTAATTCTAAATTCGATGGGCGATTTTGAAATTTGGTGGTTTATTTTCTCAATTCGGTGCATTCTCAATTAGGTGCTTAACTTTTCTCATATACCACTTCTCAATATTTAGTCCCATTGTTATTTTTAGATTCAGGATGGAATAAACTTTATTTTTTATTATTTAAACTACTTAAAAAACCAAATATTAAATCAAGCACCGAATTGAGAAAAAAAGAACCCTTTTGTAGAAATGCTCTTAAACAATTAGCCAAAACAGAAATATGTTCAAATTCTCAAAGACGTAAATTAAAATCTGATTTCCAGTGTAGTTTTCGTTTTGATAAAATTTGGTGAAAATATAAAAATGTGTCGTAGTCATTTGTTATTGTACGAGTATCATACTTAACTTATTAGATTTAGAGCTTATTTAGAGCTTATAATCAACTTTACTTATGTAGAGCAAAGATCGTTTTTATTACAAGCTTTTTATTAACTTGCCATGTTAGTTAGTTAGTTTGTATGTTAGTGAGTGGGGGACAAATCTTGCAAGCTTAATTTGACCCACTTCAAAGTGTCCGATGGAGCTGATATTTTGTATACAGTTTTGGTTCAGATGACAATACAATATTAAAGTACAGTCAGCAAAAAGCTTGTCATAAAAATGAAATTTTTACAATTTTTTTTTATAAATTAATTAATTCTTACAATCACACAAATTATATCTAAGCGCATGTAAATTTCTTTAAGAAACTGTGTCATGGAAAAATTGATTACGAAAAAATAATATGTAAGTATATTATTATACCTCATCATCATCATCAGTCATACGATACGACGCTCACTGCTAGGCATAGGCCTATAGATATACTTATAAAAGGTGTAAATTATTTATACCGGAGAGTGAGCAGCTAGTGGTCAGGTCATACTTAATATACATAGAAAACACTCAGACAAATAGACACGTTCATGCACACAAATAATTGCCTCGTCGGGAGTCAAACCTGGGACCAATGGCGCAGAAGGCAGGTAATGCAGGTATTTGTACCTCTGCGCTTTCTATAACTTGTGATTTTTTAATTCCGGAAGCCCATGCACAAATCCATATTTGGGGGTGGGTGGTAAATGGGACCTGCCTATTAGGTATTATTTAGTTCGTGTCAACTTGCAAGCGAGATTGATTTAATAAGTGTCGCCATCGACACTGTCGTAAACTTGACCTTGCTTGCATTCACAAATTGCTGACGGTGTACTGACCTCTTGACTTATTACTGACAGACAGTCGTGTACTTACTTCGTTGTGCATGTCAGCAATAAATTCATGGCAATCACTCAACACTTTAACTCATTCACCAGTAAACGTTCAGTAATATTTGATGAACAGAGTGACTTTAAGAAAGCGATTCAAAACTGGTGCGTTCCAGAATAGGTTCCTAAAACGAATTGCTTTATTTCAAACCATGACCTTCTAAAAACTGAATTGCAAATGAATTGCTGAATGCCAATGAACGAACGATTTGTGTCCTTACTTCTTCTACCCGTTTCTTTCACTCGATTCTGCCATGCCCGGAGAGTGAGAGGGACAGGTATGATCTGCAGGTGTCATGTGAGATCGACCGAGTTACAAGTCAAATAAGAGTTCATGACAGCTAAGCGGCTGTGACATGTCGCTGAATCGCTTGTCATTGAAGCAATAGAATCTCGATCGCAATTAAGCTGTCGTGGTACGAATAAGCGAAGCAGATCAGTTTAGGTCCTAAACAAAACCGCAATAAGAGTTGATGGTAGGCACCCAGGACTATGGAGTGGTAAGCGTGGTTAAGCAATTTTCTCAATGGTCAATCACGGGATGGGTGACCCTAAATGTATGAATGTTCGACTAAGTTGAGTTTACAGGCGACATGAATCGCCATTGGGCCGCGTAGCAAGCGATCGCCCACCCAACAAACATTTGTAGGTGGCCGCGACGTGTCGCCGCGACGTCGCCATGACCACCAAAAGGGCCTACTTTATGCAACTCAATGTCGTAATAGAGTCATGTAGCGGTCGTATAAACCATTTTAATGTCGTTTAGAGGTTGTATAAAGGTTATGGTAATAGTAACTCTAAGTTGTAATAATTCTAAAATTACTTCAATACGATGATTTTAGCAATTTCAGTCACGTAAGTCACGTAAATTACTTCAATACGATGTTTTTAGCACTTTCAGTCACGCAACTTTCTCTTATTACGACTAAAATGTTTGTTGGGCATTCTTCTTATCTATCTATTATAAGGAAGGCCCTATGCCGCAGGAGTTTAACATTGAATGTCAAACGATAATCATAATAATAACTGAACACATTTACTCATTAACCATTAACCTTTAACCCGTGAAGTGCTTCTTGATACAACGGTAGATCGAATAATTTTCGTACCCCAGCAGGCGCTGAGTGAGCTAAACGTAGAACACATTTATGTTCTGATGTCGTTGTAGGGTTTCGTTCGGTCCCGCAATTAATTTTGTCTACGAACCGATTCCTATTGAACGAAAATACGAATTTATGATCTTGAAATCTATACCGTTAGATCAAAAAGCGCTTCACGGGTAATGTTCAAAAAGACGAAGCTCTTCTAATGTTAAACCCATCAAAAGACATTTCCTCTAACTACAAAAATCTCGATCCGAAACCGAAACCTCAGCGAGCCTATCAAATTTATAAACCGACTGTGCAGGCTTCATCTAGCTGACATTGACCAGAAACTATAGATCTTCGACCTCCTCCTAACATCGTAGAAAATCCTATAAAGCGTATGAAGAACAGGACACCGAAAAGTTCTCGGAAGACTGGTCGCCGTTGTATGCAAGCGTCACAATGGCCAGTTTACAAAGAGCTTTCAAATTGTATCTGTTGTCGTTTTGGGGAGTGTTTTTGGTTGGTTTTAGGGGGGAGTGGGGGGTCTCGGTGTGGTGGTGGTTGCTAGGATCCCTGTACAATGAATTGCATTAAGCGACAGCCTTCGTACGAGCCACGGACGGTTGTTATGTATAGCTCGGGTTGATAGCTTGCGGCGTGTAGTGGTGGGCTTTGGAGGTTTATATCGATATCGAAAATGTAATAAAAATGTAATAAAATTCGAAACCGAAACTTGGGTGCTGGTTTTCACATGATGTAACTCATGAAGATGCCCCGGGTTGGGGCAAAACACGTGTAGAGTAGTCTAATCGGTGAAGGTGCAAGGTGTACTTCTCTCTTGCTCAATGCAGGTATTGGGCACTGGTATTTTTGTGGTGTGCATGTGATTTTTTTTTGCGGAAGTAAGCTACATATATTTCTTTTTTCACAATGGTTAGGGACTTTCGCCAGGTGACGCCTGATTCAATCAATATTATTATGTTGGCTAAGTTTTGAATCCTTGTGTCATACCTATTATGAAAAAAATTGTGATTGTATATAATTGCGTTATCTTAAAGTAGATAATTAATAATATACTTTTGATAGTTTTAGTTTCAAAACGGCTTAATGGTCTTTTATTTTTTTTCTCTTTTTTTGATTTTTACGATTACTATCTTTTACCTCTTTCAAATTCTGTAAGTTATAGTATTGGTAGGATCAAAAGGTACACATGCATAAGTGCCTAAACTAATAAAAAAACATCAACAATTACTATTAAAGCCTGAAACTTTGATCCAGATTCAAATATTTTAAATTACTCTAGCAATTAAAACAACTTTATTAAGTAAATCATATTTGTACACCTACCATATTTTCTTTACAACCTAATTCATAATCCACAAAAAGAACACTGTGCAGCTTTTATCGATATCAACTTACGCAACACTAGTTTGGCGAAAGCTGCAAGTCACGACTGGTTAGTTTTACACAAGGATCTTATTATTTCTTGCTATTTTGCGAGCTCTGTACGCTTATTTTTCATTTTAATATCTTACTTTGGCATTTTCATGTTTCGTTATAACGAGGTACCTATGTTTGGTTCTATGTCGAATATTCACTATTATAGTGATGTGCAGTTTTCTAACAAGATACAATAATAATGTCATTATTTTTCTTCAGAATTTTGCTGTAAGCATAGTCGCTCTCCTAAGCCGCTGAATTAACAAACTTTATGACGTAGGGCAGGCGTACCGGTTTTGGCCACTGTACCGGTTTTGGTCACTTTTCACTTTAAAGTTATATAAATTGGAATTAAATAATTATTGCTTATATTTATTAATGGCGAATAAAAGATTGGACTTTTAGTTAATAATTACAGCACTTAGCTTTTTTTATGTAGTACGATATTTTAGAAATAAACACGTGTTATGTTTCAAAGTTAACATTTTGTAAAATTCTTAATCAAAATGTTAAGTGTAAAGGTTTTGTAAAATCATTTTTTTCTACAATAAAATTATTTTATGGTTATTTAATATTTTATATCATATTGGAATATGTTTCTTCTAGATGGATTAAGTGTTGTTTTTTCACTATTCTTACAAAAAGTTGGAAAACAATAAGTGGCCAAAAGTGAGGCTAGAAATTTTAGCATTGTGCCACCTTTGGCCACTTTGGCATTAGTAGAAAGTTTCCAACCTGTCATAAAGTTCATTTATTTTAAAAGACTCACAACTCACTTTTGTTAGCTAACGTACTAGAAAATTTGCGGATTGAGGCTAGTTTAGGCACTAGCCTACACTAGCCTCAATCCGCTAATTTTCTTATAATCAAGTGATAAAGGTATACTTATAAAATTGTAGTAAGGAGCTAGCTGTGATTGAAATACTATTTCATGTAGTGTTTTAGTCCAGAACTCTAATAAGACATCAATTAAGCATAAACTCAACTTATAAATATAGTAATTTTATGAAAGTGGCCAAAACCAATGCAAACGGTGTATTTGGCCCCCTCCGCAGAATTTGTTCTAAATAAAAAAAACTATTGATTTTTTTTTACTTTGTAGATTGTACCCTTAAAGGTCGATAAATTATCTATAACTCTACATTATAAATTTTCTCTAAAATACTTAAGATCATTAAGCACTAAGCGGTTAAAAGTGAAAAAATGCTTAAAGTGGCCAAAACCGGTACGCCTGCCCTACTTAAAAGATTAAAACATCACTTAGGGCCAGTTTTTTTATCCGTAGTTAACTGAACTAATGATTAAAAAAAGTAACTAATAGTCAAATACAGTACAGTTGTTTGAAATACGAACTTTCTAGATATGTGACTATTAGTTACTTTTTTTAACCATTGGTTTAGTTAACTACAGATCAAAAACTGACCCTTAATGTGCAGTGGATTGCACGTAAACTACTGTTAAAGATTGGTGAAAATTATACAGTACTCAAGTAGTATATAGGACTGTATATATTCTTTGATATAGGTAAGGTCCTTCTAGTTTGAATTTTGATTATGGAATAGAAGCATAGACAATAAGGATAAACAATAATTTATGTAAAAAATGTTATCCTTTAACCATAAAGTTAATATACCTATCGGAATAGAGGAACAACCACGAGCTGTCAAACGAAACCGAAATTGGATCGCATTTGTGTGTGTAAAATTGTTTATGTATGCGTGTCAGTGATGTACGTCATGTCGCTTTTCAGATTAATATCGATATCGACAATATTAAATAGTTACAGTAATAAATAAATATATATTGGACACGATCACATTCATTGTTCCAATACCAAGGTATAGTAGCTTAAGCACTAGTATTATGGAAATTAGAAACAACGACGGGTATTTACCACATACACCCAGACCCGAGGAAATATTGAAAAATTAGTTTTCAACATTTACCCGACCTGGGAGGGCTACCGGCTAAGAAATCTGGCTTCAACTGTCATTTGAATTCCTTATTCTGATAGATTTTTGCTGCTTTGTTCTGTTGAACGTTGCTAGCTACTTATCGTTATACCCGACGTCACAAAACAAGGAACTGATAGCGGCTATTTTCTTTATAAAATTGACTTAAAGTTCCCAAAAACGTGTGAAGTTCATATCCATAAAGTTACGCGGTAGCCCCCTGGGGGGCCTACCGGCTAAAAAATATGGGTATGGGTATCGGCTTCAACTGTCACTTGAATTCCTTATTTTGATAGAGTTTTGCTGCTTTGTTCTGTTGAACGTTGCTAGCTAGCTATCGTTATACCCGAGCGACGTCACAAAACGAGGAACTGATAGTACGTATTGTCTTTATAAAATTGACTTAAAATTACAAAAAACGTATGAAGTTCATATCCATAAAGTTACGCGGTACCCCCCAGGGATTGAACCCGGGACCTCTAGAGATAGCGGCTCCTTGAAACCGGTGCGTACACCACTCGGCCACGGAGGTCGTCTAATAATAATATATTAATATATATCTAGTACCTAATATTATTAATATAACTAAAATTCCCATCTTGGGAAGGGGTTTTGCATGGCTAAATCTACGATTCTGCGGTGAAGTATGCATATTTAAGAAAAACTCCGAAGAGATTTTAAATCATTTATTATACACTAGCGACCCGGCCATGCTTCGCACATTATCCTTTGAACAATTTGTTGGTGCTACCACAGTGATAGTACGTTTCACTTCTCGCGTTTGGAAATATTTTTCATCAAAATGCTTACTGCATAATAATCAATTTAGTCCAGTTAGTTTCTGGTATCCAAGTTAGTATGTAATCTGAAAGATAATTATATTACTAATGATAGTATATGTAGGTACCTATTCTAACAGTCAAAAACTGATACCTATGGATCAGTTAAGTATCTTAAATGGAATTACATTCCCAGGTAATTCATATATCTAAACGTCTTACAAGTACTTTAATTACAGTACCTAATACATATTCATTTTTTACCGCGTGATAGACAGTGGACACGAAATATCGATAACTTGATGCAGCCCTAGTGTAAAACGAAAATTATTTCTATACACAAAATATTCGTAAATTCTGCATTATGTGTAATCAATATTTGCTTGTTACATAAATAAATGTTTGTTGAAGAGCATTATCACACTTCTTGCTTTAAATTCGAAGCGCATTGGCAAAAATAAACCTTAGGAAGGGAGGTGTCGGTTTTTAATAATTTACCTGTGAACTGAACATTTTGCGGGATTATTTCATTGTGTTGTACAACAATCAATAACTGTGCAAGTCACCATGTTTCCATACCAATATTGGCTAAAAATATCTAAGATTGCACGTAAAATCCGTAAAAATTAAAATACCTAAATTCTCAGCGTGCTGATAAGTGCTGACGAACTGTCAAACAGTAGCCAAAAACGGTTCTGTTACGTTGCATCACGCATCTCCTTTTATCTCACAGTGTTGTTGCTAGTGACATCCCGCTCGCTCAGCCCTTTGTTTCTCTATTCCGCTAAGGTATATTAACTTTATGCCTTTAACCGAAAATAAAATTCTGTGCGTTTTTTCCTTTTATTCATTTATTAAACATTCTACTAATGTTATAAATGTGAAAGTTTAGATGTTTGGATGTTTAGATGTTTGTTACTCAATCACGCCAAAACGGCTGAACGGATTTGGCTGAAATTTGAAACATAGATACTTTGTAGCCTGGAGAGGAACATACTTTTTATCCCGGAAAAGTAGCACATTCCCGCGGGATAACGTCGTGTAGTCCACGCGGGCGAAGCCGCGGGCGGAAAGCTAGTACAAAATAATTTCTGATTGTACAGCCAAACAAAAACACAGCAGCTTCGAAAGTTTTCACTCTTGCCAGTAATCTACAAAATAATAAGGTATGTAATATAATAGTCAGAAAGAAGAAAGATAGGCAAATAGCAAAGGTAACTAAAGTTAATGCAAGCGTACCCAAATGATGTAGCAAGAAATCCATAGTATCTCACTCAAAAAAGATCTACATACCAAATTATGGGAGAATAAACAAATTGAATGGCCGTAACCGTAGCACGTTTGTCCGCAGCCATCATAACGTGGAATTTACAAACAATTGTAAGCGTAGCCTTAACATTGGGGTGCTATTGTTTTACTACAATACTATGTTGCGCAAGCTAACACAGCACAGTGGGAGAAACTACAGTAACATTAAAATTTATAATTTTGCATGTCAATATATTTTTTATTGATCATACCTGGGTGCCTACCATCAACTTTAAGACAGCGATTCAAAAATAGCGCGATGCAGAATAGGTTCCTAAAATGAATTGCCTTCTTTCGTACTATGACCTTCTAAAAACTGGATCGCAAATGATTTGCTAAATGTTAATGACCGAACGATTTGTGTCCTTTTTAACCGACTTCTAAATCAAAAAGGAGGAGGTTCTCTATTCGTCTGTATGTATGTTTTTTTTTTTTTTGTGTATGTCCACCGATTACTCGAAGACTGCTGAACCGATTGAAATGGTTCAAACGTTATTACATCAGGTTGGTTTCCATGTTGGTCCCATTTTTTGAAATTTCGAAATCGGTTCAGTAGTTTTCAGGAAATCTTGAAAATACTGTCGTTTTCGTTACCACTTTATGTGAATTTAATACGTATCTTTAGGCATAACTCCTTTGTTTATAAACCGATTTAGATGATTCTTGTTTTGTTGGAAAGGGGATACCTCAAGGTATTTTAACCGACTTCGAAAAAGGAGGTTTTGAGTTTGATCACATACCTATTTACCAGAAAACACGTAAATTGCCTGCACGATGCACTAAAAAGAGTGAAATAAAAATTATTTTTATAAAAAAATAAAACCGCCTTCTAAAAACCACATCAAAAAAGTAAGAAATAATTCCTCACCAAATAAATAACGTAAGTACTTTGAAGTCGGGCGGGTTTTAACAAAAACAACAAAACATTGTACATGTTTCACGCCCGACTTCAAAGTACTTACGTTATTTATTTGGTGAGGAATTATTCTTCTACCCGTCTCTTTCACTCGATTCTGTCATACCCGGAGAGTGAGAGGGACGGGTATAACCTGCAGGTGTCATGTTAAATCGACCGGGTTATAAGTCAAATAAGAGATCCTGACAGCTTAGCGGCTGTGAAATGTCATTGATCGATCACTGAATCGCTGTCATTGATATTAAGCTGTCGTGGTACGAATAAGCGAAGCAGATCGGTTTAGGTCCTAAACAAAACCGCAATAAGAGTTGAAAGTAAGCACCCTGTTCAAAGATAAAACAATATAAAAAAAATTTCCAAATTATGATATAAATCAAGTTGCAAAAAAACGTCAAAGAACGAAAGAACTCGGAGCTTAAGTGGCGATCAATTCAGTTCCTTCTTCTCCTGTAATTTATTTTAAACTTTTATGACCAAATTACCTATCGTCTGTAAATATTAAAGGATACGAACATTTGTATCACAAACATTTGAGGATCACAAATGTTTGTGATCATGTACCACGCAATATTGTTAAACAGTTTAGTTTGTTATTATTGCACAAAAATATGACTTTATTATTTGCCATTGTACATACTACATTTTATAATATGTCTCTCTGCCTAACTAGTTTACTTATAAAGCTTTGATATAGCATCAAAATAAGAAACTTAATAAATAAAATAATTCCCAAGCTACTTCTTTAGTCGCGAACTGTGGCGATTTAATTTGAAAAACGTATTGAGTTGTTAATGCCACCAATTTGTATATCCGTTCACTAAAAACATCATCTAGACTTTATGCCTATAAGAATACAGCACAAAATCCTTCACCCTTTTTTGCCATGACATGAATAAGTATGGTGGTTATGGTTTTTCGTGTCAATCTACCGTAATGATCTTAATAGCGTAATAAATCCGATGTGTACGGTTACCTTTGGCCAAAATGGGGTGTAAGTAGGTGTTTTGAGTTATTGGCCGATATTTTTGATATACAACCTTCAGGTTATATGATTGGGCCAAGATGGTACTTACATAGGTCGATTAGTTCGGTTATTGGTACATAAGAGCTTTTATATAAGAGCATTGCTATTGATGGGCGATCTTTCAGTACCTACAAGCCTTTATAGAAGAAACGCTATACAGGATACATTTTTAAACACTGCACAATTTTTTAAGATCGACTCAGAATCGGTAAGCTAACAACTTTTTCCTAGAAACATGGGTCGAAATAAGACAAAAAAAATTACTCTTAATACAAATCGGACTGATCACGCGATCGATTTTATGGGAAGTCCAAACATTTTTGTACCACTAGCGATTCTGAGTCGATCTTAAAAATTTCTGCACAGTTTAAAAATTTACCCTGTAAGTAAGTATAGAACTTTTAGAGGCATTAATTTTTAGGCAGAAAACTTTTTAATAAGCCCCATGGTGCAGTAATACTAGTACCAGATGTTGTGGGTTCAATTCTCACTCCGTTAAAAAATATTTATGTAGGTAATGACAATAAGTATTTGTTCCGTGTCTGGGTGTTATTTATCTACAGAACTAGGTAAGTATTATATATTTGTTTTGTTATCGTTGTGAAAATGCTTAAGCTCTACATTTCAAAACTGATCATTCTGTGTGATGATTAGTCTATTCTTACTTATACTTGAATAATAAACGCGAAAGTTTGTATGTATGGATGTTTGTTACTCTTTTACGCAAAAACTAAAAGGATTTGGTTCAAATTTGGCACACAGATATTAGATATCCTAGATTAAAACATAGAATACTTTTTATCCCGATATTCCCATTGGAACGGGAACCACGCGGGTGAAACCGCGGGCGGCTTTTATAGTGTGATATTAATTATGTAACTTTTTAATATCCTAGCAGAATAAGCTATTGAATTATTTTAACCAACTAATTAACACTTTGATGTAATATATTTCTTAACTATCGTAAAATATAAATGGAGATATTAAAATCGAGGTATTTACCGCTATTAATTCTAGACAGGCATTCACAGATTTACCTAGACTTGATGACTACGCCTACAGACATAGTGTCACCTGTCACCCAGTCACTTTGTGCTATACACCTTGAGCACAGTCAATATTAATGCTATCCTTGAGTGTAGCATATAGCGGAAATACACAGTTCACTTTTGCCATTCAATTTGGATGAAGCAACCAAATCTATACATCTATACAAATAAATAAAATTGGAGTGTCTGTTTGTAATATTAAAATGACCGCTTTTTACTACATGCATATTGATTATATATACGGTACATATACCAAAATAACATTTTTTTAAATTTTTGTCTGTCTGTATGTCTGTCTGTCTGTCTGTTTGTTCCCGCTAATCTCTGAAACGGCTGGACCGATTTTGATGGGACTCTCACTGGCCGGTAGCTGATGTAATAAGAATTAACATAGGCTATTTTTTATCCCGATATTCCCACGGGAACAAGAACCACGCGGGTGAAACCGCGGGCGGCCGCTAGTTGAACAATATAAACGTAAAAGTGAATCATTTAATGTCAATGTGCGCCTGTATTTTTGCCTTTCAACCAAAGTGATTCAATTTGGTTGAACCGTGTAATATTAGCATTAGGGAATATAAAGTACTAGCTTTCCGCCCGCGGTTTCGCCCGCGCGTGGACTACACGACGTTATCCCGAGGGAATAAGATATTTTTCCGGGATAAAAAGTAGTCCATGTTCCTCTCCAGTCTACAAAGTATCTGTGTGCCAATTTTGAGCCAAATCCGTGCAGCCGTTTTGGCGTGATTGAGTAACAAACATAAACATCCAAACATCTAAACTTTCACATTAATTTATTCGCCACTGCTACCCGCTATGCCAGCGTGCCAGTATATATAGATAGATAGATTGATAGATAAATCGTTTATTGCTGAATTATTTCACATACATACAATTGCCGAGATATATGTGTCGCAGTAAGCTAGATAAAGCTGTGATATAGCTATTGGTACTCGTATCCCTAGGGATACAATTATATACCGTAAGATAGATAAACGAAAGTGATTTATTACTATCCTACTAGTATTATGGTTCAAGTTTTTGATATGAATATATTACTAGATTTCTGTAATGAAATAATTGTAGGAGTAGTGTAGTCCTGTAGAACACGTGATAGGTTAGAAATTTGCGATCGCCTTAAATTTCGTGGTTTTTTTTTCACACCACAGAACTCTTGTAGCTTTCGTATAACTATCTTACGATATATAAATTATATCCCTAAGGCTACCTATAGCTATATTACGGCTTTATCTATATTACTGCGACTGTATAAGTTCTATCTAATTTTAACCTAACACTCACAAACTTGATAATCATCACATTTACCAAAACATATAAGATATACGAGTATATACACCTGCTTAAAGCTTTAGTTCTTATTCCTACACTCACAAGGTTGTTAGTCCCTTGTAAATATGGTGAATCTTGAAGCTTACTTTAGCCTTGGTACAAAATGTCAGTTAGTGATCTTTTACACAACTCAGTATTGTTTTGTAACTACTTGTTGTAAAGCGTTAAAGAGATAGATAAATTTTGAATTAAAATTGAGCAACAATATGCATGTAAGTATGAGTTGTAAACGTTTATGTTATTAGTTAATTGAGTAATTTTAACAATTTTGTATGAAGGTGAAATACTCTACTTGTTGACGCGTAGTCTGAAAGGTATTTTAATGGCGTGAAATATTTGCCTATTCGGGTCGTTAAAATTATAATATGATTGGAGTTGGAAAATCCCATAAATAATATTAAAATTAGAAACTTACAATGTAGGCTTAGAAAAATATCTATTTTTTAAATAAAAAATACATATTTACCTATGGCCTTTAAAAACAATAGAGCTATGCCGACGCCATGTTTATTTAAATTATCTTTATACAGGGTGTTAGTTTGGTCACTTGCAAGCCCGAAACCACAGCTTGTACTAATAAAATTGAACAACTTTCCCACGGAAACATGGGTCGAAACCGGAAAAAAAATTTTGGTCCTTCATACAAAATCGATCAGCTGACTGTGCAGTTTGTATGGGAGACCGAAAATGTTTTTCCACGTTCGTATTGATGGGCACTTTCATCCACTAAAATCTTTGTACCTACTAATTAAAATTTAGTGGTGTCTAATAACTAAATGTTTTGCTCTTGTTATGAAAGTAGTTTAAGTATTACTAATGCCACTAGTCGACTACCCCGCTTCGTGTAAGAATGATAGTATTAATCCAAGTTGATTGTGCTCGAGATACGATGATAGATTAACGGACATACCGACTACGAAAACTGGCGAGTTGTGCAGGAGAAGTGTCCATTTAATTCGTATCCTGTATATACAAATAAAAAGTTTTTATAAATATTAAGTAGTTGAATAAAATCGGCATATCTTTTTAAATATAATAAAACATTTACTCCGGTAAACGCTCGCCTCTGTACCGCTCGCCGATACTTATAACAAACATTTTATGAGTGTAGATATATTTAATCTTAATGTTAAGACATATATTAAATGTATCTTAAATCTATTTAAGTGAAATCAATACTACATACACCACTTGCACCTAAAGGTATAATACGAGTAACAATGTAGTTAATAATATAATTTACCAAGATAAATTTGACGACCGATTTGGCGCAGAGGTAGGCTACCCACCTTCTGCGCCAGTGGTCTCGGGTTCGATTCCTGAACAAAAGACAAATATTTGTGTGCATGAACATGTCTATTTGTCTTGGTCTGGGTGTTTACTATGTATATTAAGTATGTATTTACAAACAAAAAGTATATAAGTATATATTTATCCGTTATCAAGTTTTCCATGATACAGTTTCTTAATGAAATTAAAATGAGCTTAGATAATTGGTGTGAATTTAAGAAGTTATTTATTTATTTATTTAAATAGAGTACTCTCAACAAAAAGAAAAATATTTATTAACTATCTGTGGTCAACGGTGCCGGTTTCACAATTATTATATTATGTACTGTTTGTTTTATTTTAAGAAACCATATTGTGAAACTGTTTGTTGATCCAAATAAAGGAAAAAAAAGCACTACAATAAATATTATAGATGAGATCTAATAGAATTTTGTACCTTTTGGGAATTTACAGATATACCTACGTAGCTTGAATCACCGTCGATAGTAACGTCCGTCGATTGTCTGTCGATTTTTTTACAGATAAGACTCTACTGCGGCGAGTGCGCATCTGAGTTGCGTTGCATAACATCATACCTCCTTCTTCTTTCTTCGAGTGGATAACCAGACGCCCCGCAGGTTAACTATCGCACCGCAGGTTACCTATCCCTATTTTATTGACTTCTAACATTCGCACAGAGCGTTTAAAGTCCCTCCTAAGTCCTCAGTTCCCGTGACATCAGTCCCTACAACCTATCTGTGCGGGCATTCATCATGACGGAAACAGAGTGCGAGTGTTAGTCAACCGTCTGTTGTTGCTTAACATCAAGACGCGAAATAGAATTATATGATAGATGCAAAAGGACCGTGGCGCAGTCAGGGCCCCGATCGCGGTAATCTTATGACGCATTAGTCAGGTCTACGTGCAATTGACGTTTACGCGATGTGCAATACCGATTTTCATAACGCGTGGCCTTGACAGTGCGACAACGTTTTCTGTTCCGGTGATAATCTTTGGAACTAAAACAGTTTTCATACGACAGTCTATTTTGACAGCTTATTTCGTATTGCAAGTGGTTCCTCAGTCACGGATATCACCGGATCAGACAGGATTGTGGGACTAATAGGTTTGCGTGACGTGTGCGTCGTTATGTCATTACGGCAATAATACGAAGTCAAACGTCAAGACGCAAACGTGATCTAGACGCGCTGCATAGAATTACGGCGATCGGCCTGCTGGAAATCGATTCTCTAACTTTCGATAACCAATTCGCTGTTATCACTTGCTTGAGTTTCACTTGTTTGTTATGTTATACATTTATAACCAATCAATTTCAAAACAACAATTTAATTGTAAAAAACAAAGGTTTATAATAAATTACACCCGAAACAAATTTCTTAAATTGTTAATACAAAAAAATAAATAAACAGAAAATGGCGTTTATTGAAAAAAAACAACGTTTGACACGATTGTTATTTTTACCTTATAAAACCTTATTTTAGTTGCCTTTGGCAAATATGAAAAAAAGTTATTTGGAAAACTTTTAGATCAAAAAGTGGCCAAAACCGGTACAGTAGCCAAAACGAGGGCTTCTGCCCTACCTATCAGTGCATAAAAGATAAGTCAAAATTTGGAATGCATTAAAACACAGATACCATAACAGACAGACAACAAATGTCTTTTGACAATCAACAAAAAAATGTCTTGTACGGGAATCGAATCTGCGATCTCTGAGCAGGAGGCAGTTTCCGCCCATACAGACACGCCATCATTAACTGATTACTGTTGATTACTAAAAAACTTTACGTATAGTGTGATCTCGCTTATAACATTACTTGGATATTGCTCTAAAACGACATGGTAAGGTCAAATGAGCCATCACAGTGATTTTCCAATCTCAACAAAAAAAACTGGATCACCATCATCCTGTTTACGTATCTCACTCTCTACCACTTAATTTCCGATCTAATAGCGTAATGATTGCAACCTTTTTGCGATACTTTAGAAACTCCCACAAAAACCCTTAATTCGGGCCATCGGGGGCCAACAATCCATCAACATCGCCGATCTATTTGTAACACATAAAATGTATTACTAGTTCATTATCGAAACAGACATAAATCTAAATCAGGCAAAAAGCCACGATGCCCCATAATCCGCTGAAGAGACTTTTTATAAGAACACCATTTACATAACACGACAATTTTTAATGTATCAATTTTTTTTTTAATTATTAGACATTTGATTGAATCAGGCGTCACAAGGCGAAAGCCTCCAACCATTATTAAAAAATTAAATAAAATGTGGATGGATTTCGCACGGTCTAACATCTCCTGAAGATACCGCGGGTTGGGGCGAAACATCGAACGAAGCGATTAAGTAACAAACATCCAAACATCTAAACTTTCACATTTATAATATTAGTAGGTTAATCAGCTATGTTTATTTTATTGTAAAATAATTAAAGATCACAAATTTTTGTATTTCCCGAGAGCCAAACATATTCTAAATATTAAATACTAGTGGACCCGGTAAACTACGTACCACCTCTGTCGTTTTTAGTATTTTCCGTTACTTATTATTTATGTTTCTCACCGTTTAAAACTTCCCTGAACTGCGGCAAATATTTCAAGATCAAAATTAGCCAAATCGGTCAAGCCGTTTTAGAGTTTTAGCGAGATTAATAGCAATTCATTTTTATTTTCATAGACAAGAGTTTTTTTCAGATTGCAATGTTAGTTGATTCAGTCAGAGTTGGCTAATCCCTCACCTAAAATTACATCAACTGTTTGACGTCATACGATTCAGATCGCTGTCGTGTCGTACGATTTAAATGTTTGCTTCTGTTTTATAGTCATTTTTCTTATTCGGAGAGTAATAAATCACTATTCTATTCATCGGTGCATTAGTTTGATTGAGTGATTCCATTACGTATTTTTGCATATTGATTATGATTTAGTTGTCGAGGGCTTGGACGGTGGTGAAAGCTCTGCCCTTCTTGATCAAAATACGAATTTAATATTCATAACGGAATCTCCTTTAAAATATTTTTGAAGTGAAAACTTCTTTACAGTGCCACAACCTTTTCTGTTCAGGTGACAGCGGCGCTACGTACGTTTTTCTTTTTTTTTGGACAAAAGGGTGGCTTCAAAGTTAACATGTCCAGCCTAATCTGCTACTGACGGTACACAAGGCGAATAAAACCAATTTTCGTATGCATAGACGCTGCATCTTTATCTCAATTCAATACAGTTCACCCATAGATACTAATACAATGTCTTTTGGTTGAGATTTAGTGCTCCAAACGTCTATGAGTTATAGTCAAATAAATTCAAAATCACTACGAATAGAAAGCACCTAGATACAGTCTTGTTTTGAAGTATTTCATATTCATGAACAGACTACAGAATCGGGCTTAGAGCATAATATTGTTGTTGTAAATATGCTTAACATACGGTGAATGTTTAGCAATCGGTCCCTTACTAAGGCTGCCTGTCCATGGAAGCGGAGCGAGCTGGCGGAGCGGAGCGAGCGAGTGTTGCGGAGAGGAGTAAGGCGCCCATTAGACTATAGGTTTTGCTATCAGTTTGCTATCAGTCACGATTCTTTGAGCCAATCAAAATTAGCCATTCATAACGCTGCCCGAAGTTCCTCTATACCGATTGGTTAGCTAGTCATGAGTGATGGAATTGGATTGGAGCGGACAGGAGTTGCGGACTGTATGGAGCTAGGCCTGTTCGCCTCGCCCCGGCCGCCTCACTCCACCGCCTCGCACCACTACCTCGCTCCGCTACAGAAAATGTAAGTATGAATTTTAAAACTAAAGCTCGCTAATCCCTGTCCAGTCCACTGGAGCAGAGCGGAGGTTTTATGCAATCCTATTGGTTTAAATTTCTCCGTTTCTCGGCTTCGCCAGCTCGCTCCGCTTCTATGGACAGGCAGCCTAAAACTGGCAGACCACATTGGGAGCGAAGCTATGCGAAATTATTTGTGTTCCGCATCTTTGTGTAGGTCTTTCGTTGTTTTATTAATTTAATCCTGGTAAAGTTGTCATAAATGCGAAGGTTTGGGTGTCTCTATGTCAATTATGACAGGAACGGCATAAAAGAGTGCATGGTGGCATGGAGTAAGATACACAAGTAGACAAATGACCCACAATGTGTGTCGGTGTCTATGACATAGGAAACAAAGAATATGCGGTCTTGTAATGAAGTATTAGAAAAAAATCGACCCGTCTCACAGCTACTTTCGATAGGACTCGAACCCACGACCTTTCAATGTTAGTGCGCAAGGTCTAACCACTGCGCTACGAAGTCGTAACGTACGTAGTACCTACTGTTTCGAGACGGGTCGATTTTTACTAATGCTTATTTCATTTTCAATAATAAAAATTGCATTGTGAATGCAAAAAAGAAATAATTAGATTTTTTTGCATTCAATATACCAACACAAAAATAAAAAAAAATATTCACACGTTAATACATCAAAAACACGGCAAAGTATATTCATACAATTTCTATAATAACATGGAATACCATCGAACATTAATTTACTTCGAAATTACTTCGGTATTCAAAGGGTTTCCAACAAAAACGGACTCAATACCATTTCAATTCATATCTCCCAAATTACGTGGTTTTCAATAACTGATATTTCAATTCCAAACTGCTTCAATGAACAAATCTCGGGTACAGTCATTATATATTTTAATTGAATGATTCCAAGATTGAATTGAGATTATAAGATATTTCGAATTGTGTTGAATATAATATTACGCGTTTAATCCTTAAAAAAATCTCGTTTTCAAATCCAAGTTCTCTACTTTACATACCCCTTAACCAAGATAGGTAGTAATTATTTACAAATTATAATAATAAGTGACATAAACATAAATAATAACTACCTACTTGTCATCTTACTTATATATAGTTAGTATAGTATAGTTAGTTTACTCAGAAAGTAGAGGCCATAGAGTAAGATTGATAGAATATAACCAATCTCGTTTTGATAAAAAAACATGTAGAATAATTGTATTATACAACTCTATTGATTTGCTGTCTATTATCCAGCCCACAAAATTCTCAAGCAAGGTATTTCAGCTTTTGAGCTCATGCTTTATATTATACCATTAAAAGCGTGGTACCTGTTCCTGTGGGAATATCGGAATAAAAAAATAGCCTATTATCTTTCAGGAATAATGTAGCTTTCTTCAAGTTGGTTTGGTTGGTAGTAGGACTTGTTCTTATTCCGCCTGGCTAGCTACCACCATCTTATCTAAGTCTGACGCCATAACAATGATGTTTTCAGCATTATTGTGTTCCGGCAGTTAGAGATAAGATAGCCAGTTCCTCAGTGATTGAGGATTCCGGGAGTAGTGCGCTTCCATCTTCAGCCTTATCACCACTTAACATCAGGTGTGATGAAGGCTAAGTGCTACCCCGTTGTGGATAAAAAAAAAAAAAAGTGAAAGATTTTTTAAAGTTAAGTTTTTGAGTTTATTCACAAACAAACAAAAAATCTAAACTTTCTTCTTTATAAGTAATATTAGTACATAGATTACTAACTTTACGACCGCGGCTTCGCCCGCGTGGATTACTCGACGTTTGGAATTCGATATTTTTCGGGATAAAAGTATCTGTGTTTCAAATTTCAGCCAATTCGTTTTTGGTTTTGGCGTGCGTGATTGAGTACGGTACCAAACATCAAAACGTCTCAACTTTCACATTAATGATATAATTAGGATATGAAGAAAATTGCATGTTAAATTTCGATAGTTGATAAATGTCGATACGGTGTTGAGCATGCTTACGTAAGTTATTAAAATAAAATAAAAGTCAAAATGTGTAAATTATTTGTATCTCATTGGCACTGCGTTTCATGAAAGTGACTAAGCAAATAGGTAATTCAGTATTGCTAATTACTAAATAATCAAAAAGTTAATCTACTGTGTCTCTTCACTCTGTGACAGGGTAGCAATCTTATGATACAAACGAGTTGAGGTCCGCAATTAAATGACTGCAGAATGCCTGATATCAACTGCAAATTATATGTGTTTACTAAAGGTAAGGAGAAAACCAATGATAAGGTGTCGCGTTATGCGAAGAAACGGCGCAAAGTTTCTAATTTCGATTTTATCACTTTGATACTTTTCCTTAGAAGATAACATATATAGCATTATGTATATTGTAATGCAAGTTTATTCTACTTATCCTACTATATAATATTATAAATGTGAAAGTTTAGATGTTTGGATGTTTAGACGTTTGAATGTTTGTTACTTAATCACGCCAAAACGGCAAACCGGATTTGGCAAAAATTTGGGACACAGATACTTTGTAGCCTGGAGAGAAACATAGGCTACTTTGTATCCCGGAAAAATATCACATTCCCGCGGGATAACGTCGTGTAGTCCACGCAAGCGAAGCCGCGAACGGAAAGCTTGTACCTATACTGTTATAAGCCAACTTGCTAACATGCGACTAATAGTCGGAACTTTAGAAGAATTGAATTTAGCCAAAGTTGTGGTTCAATAGGTAATTTTCAATGAAAAATCTATTTACAGAATGGTGACCAAAATGTATTCATTAGGAACTTCTCTGTGCTTTAAAAATGCACGTTAAGTCGTTATTCTGCATGTCTTGGCAATTTTTAGCACCTACCTAGGAAAAAACCGATGATGATATTTAAGGAAGTACTTCTTTGATCTATTTCATCATTTTTTTATCAAATTAAGAGATATTATTCAACGATTGGGCAGCAGCTTTTTGGTCATCCAAATACTTTAACTAAAGCCTCCCATCTTAGCACAACCATTGCGGAAGCAGCTTGACATTTACAATAGAGCCTTTTCACCACATATAAGGACTTTAGATCATTGCTGGACTGCACAAATCCTGCCATTTGAAATGCGCAGCATATGAAATTGAATTATAGACCTCCAGTGTTGCGGGGAGCGCCTTCTACGGTGTGGGGATCAGAGTTCTTAGGGTTGTCACCTTATTTAAAGTGCTAGGTACAGAAGAGTCTGCAAAGCGGAAGCGACGCAGGAACGTCAGTAGCGCAGCGGACTCTGTCTGTTCATCTCATACACTAAAGGTAGGTCCAGATATGTATCACTTGCCCGATCCAATCACCGTATCCGTTTCTCCGATGCATATCTTGATTGCATATAGGGACGGGATTGCATATAGGGACGGGAATTATAAGTGATTATGATGTGCAGTCTTGATGCGCCACCCCATCCACACGGTCAGTTGGCCATGATACGCGTCGGCTACACGGATACGGTAGCCGGATCAAAATTAAAAATTCAATACCATTTATTTATTGTAGGCTGATACAGCACTTGTGACTGTTGTGACCCAAATCCTACGCCTTGTAAATAAATAACGAGAAGAACCAGTAAGAAACTCGATAAGGGCTGTTTTTTTCTCCCTATCTTATTTCATACAGATCGGGCAATTGATACATTTATCTGGATCCGCCTTAAGCGACCATGACATGGGAACAGCTCTACGTCAACAAAGCAGGCAGCACACGTAGTCCCACGTCTATAAGACGCCTTGGTTTGGCTGAAGCGTATGTCGTTTACCTGACAGGATATCATACATATTTATTAAGTAAATGCCTATTGGTCTGTTTCACTGATAATACAAATTGAAATTTAAAAAAAATCATTTTATTTCAGAAAAGAAAGACTATCAAAAAGGAAATGACGGATGAAAATTAATATGCGGTATCGGTAGTTAGAGTAACGATAATTGAATTACCAATATTCAGACACAATTCGATTAAGAATATACTAAGCCAAGAAAATGGAAAAAAAATTGTCTGATTACGCTAAGCGTGTAGATTTTTATTGCAAAATCTCCTCATTAAGTAACTCATGATGTGCCACAAATTATGTAAAATGGAGGAAAAATAAAGACTATTTATTTATTTAACTTTAGCTGAAATTCAAGCTCAACTCGGCCAGAGTCACAGGAGACCGAAGAAATTAATATTTTTGGCAACCCTAGGTGCCGTATGGGCTGCTTATGGTATAACGAGCCGACCGATCGACATGAGAAACTTCCACCTTAACATGTGATTTGAAGACTTCTATGGTAAAATAATACTATGTTATTCGAATTTGATAAAAAAAAAACAAATGCTTAACATAACTACTCGTAAGAAAAAAACTAAAACTTCGGGCTTTCGTACGGGTTCTGAAAAGACGAAAAATATAAAACCGCCAGGCTTATCACGTACAGTCGCCAGCACGTCAGGTTACTACAAACTGTCAGATTTCTTTAAATAAAATTAAACCTTGTGTCCAACAGATAGAGTTCAGTTTCAATTATTAAATTTTTACATTTTGTAGTAACCCGACGTGCTGGCGACCGTACCTAACTTGCAAAAGCCAAGCGATACCAATTATTGCTCTAAAATCGCTAGTCGAGTTGAATTTACATAAAAATAATGGGTGTCCCAAAAGTAGGTATAGGATGATATCTCTCAATAAAACGCGAATGGATTGGAATTTCTTCGTAGTTTTATTTTATTTTAAAGAAGAGACTTGTACAATTTTATCTGGATAGAATATCTGCTAAATAGCCGCCACGGGCATTTTTGCTGTGTGCAAGTTTTTCATGACACTTTCACACATTTTGCTGCTAATTTCACACATTTCGCTACTTATTTCACCAATAACTCGGCGAATATTTTGTCTATATTGTCTATGTTTTGTGGATAGTTGGCGTAGACTTTATCTTTCACGTAGCCCCAAAGAAAGAAATCCAGTGGCATTAGATGGCAAGATCTCGGTGGCCATTGGACATCACCTCTTCTTGAAATTACGAGATTTTTCGACCTTTCGATGAGTGTTTGTAATTGATCGTGAATTTTCGTTAAATATTTGTATAACTTCTATGCGCTGTTTTATTGTGAAATGCTCCACGATTAATTTTACGTGTGTCAAGATGACGTATGTCAAATTTCAACCCGCCATCTTGAATATTTCGGAAATAGCGCGAAATTCAAATCATTATACCTACTTTTGAGACACCCTTTACTTAAATATACCTCCATAGTACGAATTTCCGGTTTTAGAGCAAAAATTGCGTGATTTTTGCTATCGCTTGGCTTTTGCAAGTTACGTGATAAGCCTGGGGACCAAGTATGGCTGGTACGATTTCATGTATGATTTTGAAACTAGTCTTTCAGTAAAAGTTGTTTATATTTGCGGTTACTTTCAGCAACTGAAATATATGTACCTGCTAAATTAAAAATTAAGGGTGGTTAAAAAGATTAATATACACCTTTAAATTTTCATTAATACAAAGGTTTTAGGCGATGATAGTGTCCATAGGGCGCTACTCGGAAAAAGTATGGACTTTTTGATTTAAAACTTTAGGACGGTTACAGTTGATACAAATCAGGTATTAAGATAAATTTTTCGTCATACCTTTATCTAGAATCGTATAGTTTCAAAAACACGATTTTATGTTTTTGCCTCGACACTTTTTCTTTTCGAAAAGACCTCTAAAAATACGAAACTTCAAGATTATTCGTAAATGGGGTTACTTACACTATTGGAAATTGGTTTAATTAGTGGAGACTAATAATATTTAGGATCGTATAGAAGCATTTTTTTAAAAATCGCTGTAGTTTTTTAATACGCAGTGATTTTGTGTTTTTTTAGCCGAATCTGCAAGATCGGTCTCGCTCCCGCGCGCGTCGTTTTCTCATTGCTATCTCGCTTCAGCATAATTTTTCCGAGTATCGTATAAGTACGAAAAATTTTTACGACCATCCACGGAACCGCGACAAAAAATAGCTGTTCCATACATTTTAGTTGAGTCGATGTTGTACTTTTATATAGAATAGAATAGAATAGAATAGAAAATTATTTATTCCACACACTGTAACACATTACAATCAAAAACACAAGCAGGATAAAGATACATTGAACAACATAAAAAAGAAGAAAATAAAACACACACATACATTATCTAGAAACATACAGAGCACATTGTATCTAAGTGAGCAACGCCACAGCGGTGGAAAAGTCCCCGTAGCGATGCGCGACTCCGAATAATACTAATACTAATCATTCGACTCCACGAATCATTCGACTAAGTCGACTGCGATTGAGATTATTCCACTGGAGTCGATGGCATACGTCCGGCTGTCCAGTGTCCAGTCGCGTTCGGATTCGGTTCGACTCGCGCTTGGTCGGGTGGGCGGGATCGAAACTATTGTGCTTTTGATACTGTGCTGTGGGAATGATTAATGAATGAATAACCTATCGTTTATTCGTTTCGTTCCGTATTGACATTAGTAGTTACTAATTAGTAGTCGTTATTCGAATAAAGACATTAGTATACTACTAATTTTGCATTCGAATGGCCAAATTAGTAGTTATGAATTAGTCGAAAAGGAAAATCATTCGGAGTCGCGCATCGCTAAGTCCCCGGCTCAGCATATGTCAGAGCGAAGACGAATTTTCGCTTTGACGCTGTTTTTCAGACGGAGGCTAGGGGGGTACGAGTATGTATACACATATAGTTACAGGAATCAGATGTGTACACATACATCATACGTCTTCGAGTCACACTTTCTCGTCAGAGTATGTAAAGGAATGCAATAGATGTAAACTGTTAACAAGAATAGAAATAAAATAATGTCAAAGATTAATATTGAATATATTACAATTGTATAATTGTATATGAAACAGCTGTACTTTTTCTCGATTCCATGGTTGGCTCCATAGTAAAAATTGTTCGTATTGATGGACACTATCATACCCTAAAACCTTTGTACCAATTAAAATTTAGAGGTGTATAAATAGACTCAAAACAGATTAGTACACAAATGAAACGTTATCCAAAAGCTACCTTAGCTTAGGTAAGACAGATCGTTTGCACACAGGCGCAGCCCGTTCTGTCAGCCGCTGAATACATAATGCCTGGGTTTAGGCCTATATCTAAGGATTCAGCCTGACTGGTGTTTGCTGAAGGCAGGATATCAGTTACTGGACGTTAGTGTTTGAGAGGGCTTTATCTTGGGGCTTCGCACAGTTTGGTATTGGTATTGTGTCTCTCTATTTTCATATAGCTTGTGAGTTTGTGAATTGAATGCATGCAACTACATATTATTATAGTAAATAGGTATTTTTAAGCGCTGACTACTTACACTATTGCATTAGGAACTTTCCTGTAATAATTGATGAAATGTGTGTTAAATAAAAAAAATATAAAAAATTGCAAATCTGCAAACGTTATTTATGAGTTTGCAATTAGAGTTGTTATTCTCTCTCTCTTCTAAATAAATAACTGTGTAAGTAAGTAATTTGCAAGTAATCATTTATTTGCCAGAATATGCTTACATTTCAATCTTAAATATACGTTCCAACGGGTATGAAATATAATAATAACATATCGTATAATACTCACAAAATACAACAACATATTACATCATAATAGTTATTTATAGCAAGGCAAAAAGTTACTAAGTCAACCACCAGTTCACAAAATTTGGAGGCCCTTCGGAGAAATAACTGGCAAGAAAACTACACGAAGGGGGACGATCTCCGTTTATTAAATTTGTGTGTGTGTGTGTGTGTGGTTTGGGTTGAGACTTTACTTAATGAATTATATGTTTCCAAGCTGGTGATATCTTCCAACCATCTTCTCTATTAAAATTTGGATATTTGCTATTTATTGAAGATAAAGGGTTTTTCAATAGGGACGCTCAAACTTTGAAAGTGGATAGCGGCCATCTTGGAAAAGCGATAGCTGTCAAATTTGGCGGGAATGCATATTTATTCGTGACATTTTACCATGGAAAATGTGGTTGCAAAAGGACGGCGCCACTTGCCATACTGCACGGGAAACATTAAATTTGTTGGATGAGAAGTTTGAGGGCTTCGTTATCTCGCGTGGTGGTGACATCAACTAGCCACCGAGATCGTGTGACCTAACTCCACTCTATTACTTTCTGTGGGGCTACTTGAAATCCTGAGTCTATGCTGACAAACCACAGACAATTTGCTGCCCTGAAGGCCAACATAACTCGCGTTATTCATGAGGTTGAGCCCCATTTATGCGAAAATGTCGTCCAAAATTGGTCCATCAGGATACACCACCTTCAGCGGAATGGCGGTGACCTATGGCTGATATTATATTCCATAAATAATGTCATCAAATGCTCTTTAAAATTAAATAAAAATTGTGGGAATATCACTTAAACATTTCAAAGTTCGAGCGCTCTTAATGAAAAACCCTTTATAAGAGAGAGAGAGAGAGAGAGATTAACATAATAATGCACTTAAAAGTGCGCTATTATGTTTGACCACTTTCTGTAATTTTTGACTTGTATTATGATCGTAACATTCGTAACCTTTTTCTCCCTTTACAAAACAATTAGTTGGTGTCATAGCTATTTGAGTTATCTTTTACTTCTTAAGGCGATATCTAATGGTACTGATTGTCGATCGAAGGATGGATAGCAAATCTCCTAAATGCATTTCAAACAAACGACTCATTCTACTCAAAGACAGATTAGTCGGTTATGTCGTCCGTCCGTCCATCCACAATTAGGCATACGAATTGACCTCCCCGGTCAACTCAGGCTTAGTCTAGCGAAATAAACCTCTATGTACCACTTTGTCTACATACGAACATCAAACCCCGTTAGGGTTTAAAATTGGCCCAAGTCACAAACTCCGAGAGGCACAACCTGTAATTTTACAGCGTATACAAAACTGACCCTTACTACTTTAACATACAGTCCTATATTTAAGTTAACTAAGTTGCAAATAGCTCCTATTAGTTGGAATTAGATTGTCTGAATGGTTTTTAACGTCACGTTTTACGCTCAAATCGTGAATCTGATTCTCAGTGGAAATCAAATGAGTGTTGATCAAATCGATATGAGCTTTCTGTTGAACTGTTATAGTTCATGTGCTTTGGTGATAAGACTACTTTTAGCTTGCAAAAGATTGGCTTTCGAAACATATTTCCAAATAAAGTATTCCATAGCTTTGGTGCAATTGATTAAATGAAGATACAAATAAATATCAGTTTTTCCTGAAGAAGATTGAGAATTTTAGAAAGCACACATAGACTTAATTCATGTTTGTGGCATTACACCTATGAATCTTTTTATCATCAGTATATTTTCTTAGTCCTATAATCTGTATCATCAGTTAAAAACCTGAGTGATTCGAAAATTTCCCTCTCCAAGTTTGATTAGTAGTTATACCATAGTAATATTAATGTTCAATCACTGGCGGTACTTCCATAGTCATCTACTTCTATAGGAATGATTATTTATATAATAAAATATGAAACGAAAAAAAACATACTTTTCTTCTGCAGAGATGAGTAAACAACACCTCTTTACACATTACGATATTTACACATTTTCCTACTTTTCCCATTTGTGCTACTAAAATAACTTTTATGTAAGTAACTATTTTCGTTTTTATAAATTGTCGGTAAAATAAAACAAGTTGGAACTATTTCTTAAGTTTTGTCATTTAAAATGCTGGGTTTGACTTTGGCGCGACTTAATTTCTAAGTCAACAACACACATCTCACTTCGACAAGTAGCTGCACCCGCTCCCGCTTCATCTCATCTCTCGCACCGCTACCAAAGCGCAGCGGAGCGGGCACGCACGTCCGCCCCGCCCGGAGCTAATTCGGCCGGAGTAGCACCTGTTATTATAAAACGAACTATTGTTATAGCTATACAACTTGCAGCAGAAAACAGTTTCTTGGGGAAGTAAGCTAGGCACATAATATCTCTATTTTAAAATTTCTAAGTTACTTTTCGACGAGTAGCTGCACCCGCCCAACATGAATTACCCGAGTAGCCGCTCACGCTTCATCTCATCCCTCGCACCGCTCCCAAAGCGCAGCGGAGCGGGCACGCACGTCCGCCCCGCCCGGAGCTAATTCGGCCGGAGTAGCACCTGTTATTATAAAACGAACTATTGTTATAGCTATACAACTTGCAGCAGAAAACAGTTTCTTGGGGAAGTAAGCTAGGTACATAATATCTCTATTTAAAAATTTCTAAGTTACTTTTCGACGAGTAGCTGCACCCGCCCAAAATGAATTACCCGTGTAGCCGCTCACGCTTCATCTCATCCCTCGCACCGCTCCCAAAGCGCAGCGGAGCGGGCACGCACGTCCGCCTCGCCCGGAGCTTATTCGGCCAAAGTAGCACCTGATATTATAAAACGAACTATTGTTATAGCAATATAACTTACAGCAGAAAACAGTTTTTTGCGGAAGTAAGCTACATAATATCTCTTTATTCACAATTTCTAAGTTACAACTTCGACAAGTAGTAGTACTTTCTGAGTTCCCGCTTCATCTCAACCCTCGCACCGCTCCCAAAGCGCAGCGGAGCGGGCACGCACGTCCGCCCCGCCCGGAGCTAATTCGGCCGGAGTAGCACCTGTTATTATAACGAACTATTGTTATTGCAATACAACTTGCAGCTGAACGGTACACCACTCGCATGCTCCTAATTAGCCTTGGGCTAGATTTAATAGGGACACGAGTGAGGTGTAAATTTTCGGGTAATGGTCAGGTCTGTGGGTCAATTTGGGGAGTAAAGTTTATACTTTAGATAAGATACAGCTTGGTGGTACAGAAGTTACCCCATTATGGTGGTTTTTTAACTAAAGGGTAGCACTTAGCCCTCGTCACACCTCGTACTACTTCCAGAATCCTCAACCAGTGAGGCACTGGCTATCTTATCTCTAACAAACATAATGCTGAAAAGTGATTGGTTAAGCAATTAGCCTATGTCTAGATTCAATAGGGACACGAGTGAGGTGCTAATTTTCGGGTAATGGTTTATGTTGTAGGTCAATTTGGGGAGTAAAGTTTATGCTCTATATAAGATACAACTCGGTGGTACAGCAGTTATCCCATGTGGTGGTTTTTTTTAATCCATAACAGGGTAGCACTTAGCCCTCATCACACCGTGCACTACTTCTGGAACCCTTAACCACTAAGGAACTGGCTATCTCTCTAAAAAACATAATGCTGAAAAGTGATTGGTTAAGCCTGAGGCAAGATTTAATAGGAACACGAGTGAGGTGCTAATTTTCGGGTAATGGTCTGATGTGGCTGTGGGTCAATTTGGGGAGTAAAGTTTATGCTGTAGGTAAGATAATGAGCTTGGTGGTTAGTTTGGTACAGTAGTTAGCCCGTGTGACGGTTTTTTTATCCACAACAGAGTAGCACTTAGCCCCCATCACACCTCGTACTACTTCCAGAATCTGTTATGTAAGTTTCATAATGAAAACCTGCCTAGATCTATGCACACGTCCAATAATTACATTGCATATTGGCAATTATATTGTATTTTACATGCAAAAAATTAAAAACATTTTTTTTAATACTTATATTTTTATAATTTGAATCAAAGAGTCCTTTTATAGCTATTACTTACTGTTTAAACAGTAGTATCATTTAATTGAAAAGTAAACTGACCATAATAAATGATCGAATTACATGAAATATATTATGTCGTTAAATTTGACATATAAAGTGTTGTATATATGTACTTTCTTTCTGTTCGTAGATAAGAAACCATCTGCCTACGTCACGCAAAGTCGTATGAAAAATTTATAGCGAATTATTTAAGAATTCCTGTTTTTGCTGATGCGGTATTGATAAAATGTAAAATAAATGGTAAAAATTGCAAGTTTCCGCTATAATACACTTGTTTCTTTTACTAGCTTGAGGCAGACAATGTTATACCATTTAATCTTACGTCTCGCAATTAATAGCTAACTACGATAGACATCTGTAGGTAAGTTTAGAAATACATACGCTAATATGGATATTTTTTCCGAGGTAACAAACTCAAAAGATAAAAATTAAATTTAAATACCTGGCAACTAATAAATCTTATTTTAACCGCCTCCTGTGGTCTAGTGGTTCACGCCACCGATTTCACACCCGGAGGTCCCGGGTTCGATTGCCAGTGGGGGTAAAATTTATTGTATTCGGTTTGGTTGGTGGTAGGTGTTCTTAGCCCGCCTGGCTTGCTACCACCATCTTATCTAAGTCTGACGCCATAACAATGATGTTTTCAGCATTATTGTGTTCCGGCAGATAGAGATACGATAGCCATGTTCATGATTGAGAATTCAGGGATTGCGCTTCCTTCAGCCTTATCACCTCTTAACGTCAGTTGTGCTGAAGGCTAAGTGCTACCCCGTAGTGGATAAAATCTGAATCTTGTCCATGATCCTTACCAGATAATTTGTTAAATCGTAATACTGACTGTACGTGATTCTGGCGAGCGAATCTAAAAGACTCACCATACGGTAAACTTGACTATTTCATTTGTCACTTAAATTTTGTAGACCTTTGAATTTGTCCTAACTTCTTGTCTGTCCATGGTCCTATTTTGCTTGCTCTTACATAAACGGCATCGTGACTATTTCATTTTGTCACTGACATTTTGTAGACCTTTGAATTTGTCCTAACTTCTTGTCTGTCCATGGTCCTATTTTGCTTGCTCGTACATAAACGGCATCGTGACTATTTCATTTTGTCACTGACATTTTGTAGACCTTTGAATTTGTCCTAACTTCTTGTCTGTCCATGGTCCTATTTTGCTTGCTCGTACATAAACGGCATCGTGACTATTTCATTTTGTCACTGACATTTTGTAGACCTTTGAATTTGTCCTTCCTAACTTCTTGTCTGCCTATGGTCTTCTTTTGTTTGCTCCAAAATCAACGGCTCCAAATTCAAATTCAGACAAATTCAATATTGGACACCATCGCATACATTGTTCCAATGACAAATTAAGTAGGTAGCTTTACCTGTGCCATGGAAATCGGAAACAAGGACGGATATTACCTTTGAACTTAGACTACGATACACCCAAATAAGTGAAAATGTCGAAAAATTTGTGACTGAAAATATTGACATTACTTTTACCTAACCAACCGGGAATCGAAACCGGGACCTCAGAGGTAGTGGTGTCTTGGAAACTGGCGCGTTCACCAATCGGCTACGGAGGTTGGAAAAATGATTGTATCATTGAAAATAAAGAATTTGAAAAAAAATCGACCTGTCTGACAACTAGCTCCGATTGGACTCGAACCCACGACCTTTCACTTTCCGGGCGAATGCTCTAACTAAACCACTGAGTTACGGAGTCGTAGGTTTGAGTCCCATCGGAACTAGTTGTGAGAAGTATAGTTTTTCTCTAAAACTTGATTTTCAATGATAAAAATTGCATTAAAAGTGAAAGTAATGTTTGTATCATCAAAAATAGAGTAGGTAGGTATATGGCTTATATGAGTACAATTAAAATAACTGTCATGTAACCAGCCATAAAAGTATATCAATTAATAAATTCCTACAATTACCACAAAACAATGATTGAATACTTGATGTCAATCGCAATCTTAAAACATCGGCATCAATCGAACAGAGCAGAGATTGATATAAATAATCTAACAACGCTCTATTATCCCATTGTAATTCGCCACTGCCATTTGTATGGGATACTTAATGGTCCTTTAATGGTAACCATCGGGTTAGAGCATCTTCTATGCATTGAACGAGTTAGGGAGACTGCAGACTTGATAGAGTTATTGGGTGAGGTTATGTTCTTCATTCTAACTGGAGAAAAATGAAAGTAATAGAAAATCTATTTTATTTTATTTAAATTTTTACTTTATTTTGCATTCACAATGTAGTATTTATCGTGGAAAAATTGAAAATGAAGATTTTAGAATGAAGTATTTTAGGTTGTGAGACGTGTCGATTTTTTCTAAAATACTTCATTTTCTATTTTATTTTGGCAACAAACAAGAAATACGCTGAACAAAATTTAAAAAGAAAGAAAATTAAAAAATATCCCCTTGTATGTTTGAGAGTTTTGATATGACAAAACTGTACTCAACTGGTATAGCAGCAAGCGGTAGCCTGCTGCACTAGTATTCTGCTGAATAACACAAACAACATACTTACCACCATGTCAATGTCAGTTTAGGGGAATTAACAGGAAATTTGTCAATTTCTATTGCTTTTAAGCTTAACGTGCCTTTCGAAGAAAGAAGGATCTCGAGATGAAAAGTTTTTGGTCACCCATCCCGTAACCGGCCATTGCGAAAGTTGCTTAACCTCAACTCGCGGGCCACTAACCACCCTAATCACTGCGCCACGGGATCCACAACAACAATATTGTAATCACATCCTACCAATATTCTAAATGCGAAAATTGGTGATTGTTATCACAGAACACGGAAAGATTTTTTTCTCTTGTTATGTTTGGTGTACTCTTTCACGCAAAAACTACTGAACGGACTAAGAATAAACCTTACAATAATGTATGTAGCTTATACATCAGCATAACACATTGGCTACTTTTTATCCCGATATTACCACGGGAACGGGTACCACGCGGGTAAAACCGTTTAAAATCATTGAATGAAATTAAAAATTAGATTAAGGACTTACTTTAACTTTTTCGCATTCACAATTCAATTTTTATTATTGAAAATTGTGAGACGGGTCGTTTTTTTTAATACTTCATTTTCAATAACTAGCGTTTCACCCGCGTGGTACTCGTTCCCGTGGGAATATCAGGTTAAAATATAGCCTATGTCACTCGGGAAGAATGTAGCTTTCTAATGGTCAAAGAATTTTTTAAATCGCTCCAATAATTCCGGAGCATATTCGATGCAAACAAACAAACAAACATACAAACAATCAAATCTTTTGTCTTTATAATATTAGTATAGATGAAAGTTATATCAATAATTTGCTCTTTAGTAATTAAATTAAATTTAATATCAATTAATTTGTTTTCAAATTAAAAAAAACACATAAAAAAATTATAAAATTAAAATAAATTATTGTTGAATACAATTTACGGCTCAGCGATTGCATTGAGCCCAGAAACACTGGCTATACTGCCGTAATCTTTGACCAAATAAACAAAATAACTCTTTATTTGACAGAGAGTATCCATAATTATTTGAAACATGAAAAATAAATATTGGGTGGTTCGCATTTATTATTCATATCGAAATACATTATCGATATTGGAATAAATAAGTATCATTTTATTTCCTCTTTGCAGAACTAAGGCACAGAATAAGAGGTTAATCCGAGTAGTAAGATCGATAATTTATAATGACATGACAGAAAAAGAAAACGATAGTGTATCTTAAATCTAATTCAGTTAATAAGTAACATGTAACAGACAAACAAAACTTTTAATGTAAAATGTAAAGTAATAACAAATCAGAAATTTAATTTATTGCTACATTTAATTTAACCCTTCAGTGTAAATGCTCCTTTACAACAACGCCAATTAATTTAATTGAGCGTTCCTTTATAATAGTACCTGGCTAAGTATCCAGCTACAATACCATTCAAGTATTCAAGCAGACACCTGTTTAACTTAACTGAACTTAGCTGTCAGACGGTTGACTGTGTCTCGCATAAAGTAAGATTAAACACGACTAAAAATGCCACAAGTTGCAATTAGTACAAATTTATATTCTGTTATTTAGACCCTTTAGTGAATTAGTATTAATGGGATGTCGTTCGAATTGAAGAAAAAAATGTTACTTGGTCATTTCGTTTTTTGTATTAACCTGTTGGGTTTGAGGAAATAATTAAATTGCTGATATAAATGATAACATAAGTTTATCGAAATGTCACACGATTACTCGAATGAAGTTCTAAATACTAAAGTACATAGGTATTTATTACTAATTGACTGGATACAATGAAAACATGTTTGGCTTCCGTTCAGGAGTGGGTACACGTGAGGCCCTATTTGCACTGAATGTTCTCGTACAGAAGTGTTGGGATATGCAGACTGATGTCATAATATGTTTTGTTGACTACGAGAAAGCATTCGATCGAGTCAAACACGATCTTCTTCTAAGGCATATGAAGGATGTTGGTCTCGACGGCAAAGATATCAGAATAATAAAAAACTTGTACGAGAACCAAAAAGCGACGATAAGAGTGGAACAAGACGTCACAGAAGAGATCCAAATTAGTCGGGGCGTCAGGCAGGGTTGCATCTTATCTCCTTTACTATTTAATTTGTACTCCGAAGCAGTAATGTCCGAAGCACTAGAGGGGATAGAACTGGGCATAAAAGTAAACGGCAAAATTATTAATAATTTGCGCTATGCCGACGACACAGTGCTTATCGCTTCTTCAGAACGTGACCTGCAAGAGATTTTAAACCGAGTGCAAAAGAGTAGTGCAGAGGCCGGTCTCACAATGAACATCTCAAAGACCAAGTACATGGTTGTATCTCGTAATCCCGACTTGAAGCCGAAGTTAGCAGTGGCTGGCAGAGATATAGAGCGAGTACAGCAGTACAAGTACCTCGGCGCTTGGGTGAATGAACTATGGGACTCGGATCAAGAAATTAAGTCCCGGATTGAAATTGCTCGAGCGTCCTTCATGAAGATGAAGAAAGTATTATGTTGCCGAAACATCAACATAAAACTCAGAGTACGGATCCTCCAGTGCTACATTTGGCCGGTGGTCCTATACGGCTGCGAAGCATGGACTATAAAAGAAGACGTGAGGAAACGTCTCGAAGCATTCGAGATGTGGTGTTACCGTCGCATGCTGCGTATAAGTTGGGCCCATAAAGTACGAAATGAGACAGTGCTCCAGCGCGTCGCAATGTCGCGGAACTTGATGCGGACCATCAAAAAGCGTAAGGTTGAATATTTGGGACATGCATTACGACACGACCGATATCAGCTGCTTCAACTTATCATGATGGGCAAGATAGAAGGCAAAAGACGTGCTGGAAGACGAAAAAAGTCATGGCTGAGAAACATAAGGGAGTGGACTGGTATCGCCAAAGCAGAAGAACTGTTTCGCTTGGCGAAAAACAGAGATGGATTTGCGGAGCTGACGGCCAACCTCCAGTAATGGGGAGGCACTGAAAGAAGAAGAATGAAAACACCTACTTACTTCTTTTTAACCGACTTCAAAAAAAGGCGGAGGTTCTCAGTTCGGTTGATTTTTTTTTTTATTTTTTTTTTTATGTTTGTTACCTCATAACTTTGTCAATTATAAACCGATTTTAGAAATTCTTTTTTGGTTTGAAAGCATATAGTTACAAATTGGTCCCATTGTTATACGGTCAGGATCTGATGATGGCATCCTGGAGAAATCAAGGGAACTCTTCAAATATTATAGGCACACCTATAGCGATTTTGCTATTTTCTTAAGTAACTCGTGCATTTGCTTTCGGTAAGCACCATTTGGTGAAGAGTAACTGATGATGAAGACCACATATGACCATCGAAAACATTAATTAAATACTAAATATGTTACGGGCGCAATACGATTCCTTTAAGGTTCATAAGTAATTTTCAAGTATTTGCGACTGGTAGTCATCATCTCACGATGATGAGCTGGTGATGGAAGGTATAACTCCTCAATAGTTAGGAGTTGGAGGATAATTCTTTAAATATCGTTGATACGTAAATATTTGTAGTTGTTACCTTTCAGGTTATTTAGTTAAGCTGATGATGGAAGGTAAAACTCTTTAACGCTTAGAAGTTAAAGTATTTTTTTAAGTACTACAAGCGCCAATAGAACTTTAGGTTGTATTCTTTCAAGTAATTTAGGTTAGCTGATGTTGGAAGGAAACTGCATAACAGTTAAGAGTTGGAGGGTGGTGCTTGTCTGAGTTCTAATTTAGATATGGGCTATAGTCGTTGCACATTGAGCTACCCTTGCTCATTATGCGGTTTCTTATAGTAGATTTCTTACACTAAAAAAGGAAAAATAAACAAAATTTTTCAAAAAAAATTAAACCGCCTTCAAAACAAAACTGCAAACAAAAACTCATTTCCCAAAAACACGTAAAAGTGAAAAATAAATTGAATCATACAATTCAAAGTACGAAAGTGCGGGACTTTTTCTAATTAATCTTGAACTTACTGATCTGATTGAAGTCGGTGTCAAGCCGAAAGTAACAAGAACGAATACTTAAAATTCAATTTGAATGAATGAAATGAATGAAAAACATTTATTGACACATCACAAAACATACAAGGGTAACATACAATAATAACATTAAAAAATACAGTGAGTTTTTTTACCCTGTGGTGACGTGCCAATCAGGACCCTGCCTCAGCATAAGTTGTTTCAGGGTGAAAGGTCACCCCGCAACAACGCTGGTATTCTGGCAGGGCCTGTGTGAGCAACGTTTACACCAGAAAATGAAGTGCTTAAAGATAAAACAAAATACAATTTTTAATACTTATCTTAAACAAACATACAAAACAATAATAGATTTAAGTACTTAATAAATATTTTACATTATTTCTGTTCTGTTTACGTTTGACAGCATGCCTGAAGTCAAGGCCAGTTACAAATTTTATATAAAAAAAAAAAAAAAAAATTTGGCATTGACAGCGACAGCTAATAATATAATAGACAGAGACGCGTTGTTTTGGTGTGGTTGGGTAAAAAATGTTGAAAGAGGAAAGTTACTTATTGTGTGTGTATAATCATATTGATGATAATCACAAATTAACGGTCCGTTCCGTTCTGCATTAAACAATTAAATTAATAAATGTTTGAAAAGTGGGATTGTGTCCGACGCCTAACCACGAATCGTGAAAAAAAGAAATGGTGAGTACCTAAGGTTTTCGCCCAAAGTAAATGTTTATTAGGCTGATGCTAATTGTTGGGAAAGAAGGTGACTCTTAACGCATTTCTTAAAAGAGTTATTTGTTTTAGAGTCACGTAAATGCGAGGAAGGCGGGAGAAGAACATTCCAGCACCGGGTAGCGGCGAACCTGAAAGAACCACGGAACGCCCTGGTGTGGTGTCTTGGCGTCGCGAAGGTGTTTCTACATCTCCTTAACTCATTACCAGTGCTGCTCTGTGCCCAAGTGAGCTTTTCATGTAAATAAGTTGGCTTACCTGATGTAATCACACCAAACATTAAAGTGGCAAGGTGGAGTTTTCTACGAGCCTCCATTTTTAATAACTTTGAGTCGTTTAAGAATGGGGTAACATGAGATCTTGGAGGCACACTAAAGCAAAAGCGGGCACAGGCGTTTTGAACCCGTTGCACCAGTTTGGCTGTTTTGCTCAGAAGACAAGGGCCGTACACAGTGTCGCAGTAGTTAAGTTTAGATAGTATTAGCGATTCACACAGTGTGATTCTTAGTTGCTCATGTAGGTAAGGGCGTATTTTGTATAGGAGCTTCAGACGGTAAAAACAATAGCGAACACATTCCGTGACATGGAGTTCAAAGTTTAGATGACAATCCAAAATTACTCCCAGGTTTCTACACCTGTCAACACGTTCTATGATTTGATTATCCAGCTGTACATTGATATGCTTGTTTTCTAATTTTTTCACATTTTTTCTGGAACCAAATATCATGAATTTTGATTTTTTAGGGTTGAGAACCAGGCAGTTGGACTTACACCAGTCAGATATTTTTAGTAAATCACTGTTTATTTTTGCAACAGCACTATCCACATCATTAGGCTTGCAAGAAATATACAGCTGCACATCATCAGCATAGAGATGGTATTTACAGAATTTAATATAGTTGATGAGGTCGGCACTGTATAAAACATACAAAATGGGTCCAAGAATAGAGCCCTGCGGGACTCCGCGTGTCACAGGGGTAGGAGATGACCGAGACTTGACACCATTGGCATCAACAAGCTCTACATACTGGTATCGTTGTGATAAATAGCTATCAAACCACTTCACTGTGGCCCTGTCAGCACCATAGTATGAAAGCTTGGACAACAGCAGTGTAGTATTCAGTGTTTCGAATGCGCGCGAAAAGTCGAGTAGCACAAGAATACTGATATTCCCCTGATCCTGAGCAGTTAGGATGTTATCAACTACATCTGCCAGTGCAGTAGCAGTACCATGACCCTTACGAAAACCTGACTGAAAACATGGTAGGATGTTATTATCTTCAAGATATTGGGTTAATTGGTCACAGACAACCCGTTCTAATATCTTAGACGGACAGGGTAGGATGCTTATTGGACGTAGGTCTTGAAGGGTTGCCGGTGGGTTAACTTTGGGTAGGGGCTTAACTACAGCGGTCTTCCAGGCATTGGGGAAAGTACTGTCGGCTATTGATCTATTTACTATGGCTGTAATAGTTTGTAATGTATAGGGTAGAGTCAACGATAACATTTCAAGTGACAGGCTATCACAGCCTTGAGCATTAGACTTAAGAGTTTTGAATATTTTGTGAATTTGGTCTTGGCTAACTGGCTTTAATGAAAGTATAGATGCGCCGTGTCTGAGATATTCAAATTGTGTAAGCTGAGATATTGTGACAGCATTATGCCCAGGTGCATTAAGGAAATGTTTATTGATAGTTTCAGGGCTATCAAAGTATGGAGGAAGATCAGGTGCTGTCCCTTTCGACAAAACACTACTTTTCAGATTTTGCCAAAGACGTTTTGAATTTTTTATATTGGAGTTTATATATTTGTTGAAATAACACCTCTTCTCCTGTTCAATTGCTTTGATCACGATATTCTTCATTGTCAGGTAGTTATTTTTTTGTGACTCAGACTTTTTTGATTTATAGGCCCGTAAATACTTATCCCTAGTACGCATCATAGACCTCACTGTGTCAGTAATCCAGGGGTGGGGAGGATGTTTAAACTTGCGTTTTTTAATTGGAGCATGTAGATCAAAGAGATATGTCAGACATAAATTGAAATTATCTACAACAAGATTTACATTTGTTTTGGCTACTAAAATAGTTCCAGTCTATTTTTGTGAGATCTGTTTCCCAGAGGTTATGCTGTATGTCTTTGATTGGTCTATATTCTACCCACCTATGTGGTGGCCTCTCTCTCTTTATTTTGAAGGTAGCTGCCACCATAGCATGGCCTCTCAAATCAGGATGTCTAACTATTACACCCGACACATGCATATCCGTGCAAATCACGTCGATTAAGCTCTGGCTATGATCGGTAAAATGTGTCGGCTCATTAATTAACTGATTTAGATTTAAAGTCTCACAGAATTGTGTCAGCAACTGTGGTCCACTACCCCTAACAGTAAGAAGGTCGATATTAAAGTCTCCTAGTAGAATTAATCCATCGCAACCGGTGAAGGAAGCAATAGAGTCGGCAATAGCGTCCAGAAAAACGTCTGTGTTAAGCCATTGAGGCCGATATGCAGTACCTATTGTAATTGAGTGGTTGAGTAGGCGTACATTTAACCACATTTGCTCTACCGAAGGCACAACAGGGTGCGAGCAGGTACGCGCGTTTATACCCTTGCGCACATAGAACCCGACACCTCCGCCACGTCCATGTCGAACGTGATCTGGTCGCGGAGCGTGTCGGAGAATGTAACCAGGTACCTTAGGTGCACTGTCTTCCTCGCCCGCCCTTAACCAAGTCTCATTAATGGCCATAATGTCCACATTCAACTCCTCCATTGCCACCAAAAACTCCTCATGTTTTGTGCATAATGATCCGGCATTAAATAAACCAACTTTGAAAAACCTATCACTATTATTCATCATTGCGGTGATAATTATATGTATATTTCATTAAGCTAAAAAGTTTATATGAGTAAAATGTGTATAAATATGTGAAAAATATAGAATTAAACATATAGTCTACAGGATGTATAATAAAAACAGATAAAATATGAATAAGACAAGAATGTAAGACAAGAATATAAGTAATATTATGAACTTTAATTGTACTTACTTTATGTAATAGGTTGTAGAGATGTATAGTTTGAATATATTTTGTTATAGGTTTATATAGTTTATAATTGTTTAAGAGAATAAATATAATTGTCAATAATGCTGTCTTAACACTTATTAATGGCCCACATTGAAAAACATTCAGAAATAACACAAATTGAAAATATAAAACAAGGCTATACCTGCACATTACAACAGACAAAGTATAGAGCAAAATCAAAATAACAAATAAAGGTAAACAAAAATAATTATATTCTCTGATATTTTTACTATATAAAGGCAGAAATGAAGTTACTTTTAAATTACAGGTGCAGAGTCATGACGAATCAGATCCGAATACACGAGCCAAATCCTCTTCAGAGCCGAGACGGAAAACAGGTTTACCATCACTTTGACGAGCGAAGATACGTCCTTGCTTCGTAAGTCTTGACAGTATCGCCAGTTAAGCCTGCGGCACTCAGAACGGGCTTGGTTGAAGATCAGACGATTTATGCGAGTTAGCCGCTCATTAATGTAAACCCTACTTCCCTGAGGAGACTGCATATTACGGCGAACACGAGCGGCGCGCAGCACTTCATCGCGCAGGTGGCGGCGAGTCAGGCGCACGACGATGCGGCGCGCACGACCGCCCTCCGCGGGGGGCGCACCCACGCGCTCCGCGTACACTATATCGCGCTCATCCAGTGTAATGCCAAGTTGAGCTGCCAGAACGGTTACAGAGTGTGTCACGTTCTCCCCTTTCTCCTCCGGCACATGACCGATATCAAGATCAGCGAGGAGAGTCTCCTGGTCCCGGTCATTGAGCTCACGTCTCAGTGCAGCAACAGTACGCTCCAGCTCACGAGTCCCTCTGGCTTCTTCCGCGGAGCTACGACTCTCAACGGAGCTGAGTCTTTGCTCGATGCCATCCAGTCTCCGGTCCATATTGTCCACCCGCTCCGTCAAGGCCGAAATTAATTCTTTCAGAACCAATGTTTCGTTCCTGAACTCGCGCATCTCCTTCATACATTCATCGAATACACGGCGAAACTCAGTCACTTCGTTCGACGGTAAACAAGGTAGCGAGGTTCTGGCTTCATTCGCTAGTACGATTGGTGGTGATTTTGCTGTGACGACAGGATCACAGATGCCTTTTATTGGAGTTTGGCTGTTATCTCCCTTGCGCTCGCTTTGCTTACAAGACGGGCATACCCAATCTTTACTCACTTGAAATTTGTCCGGTAGAGCCAAACAGGCCTTATGGTATTTTGCCGGACAGGTACTACAAGTAGCGGCACCAACTGCCCCTAAGAATTTTCCACAAGCTAAGCACTGAGGCATGGTTCGAGTCGATGTAGAACGCACTTGTAAAAAAGCGCTTGTGTAGATGTCACCACTTGCTTGCACTAGTGCGCAGAACACAAAATAGATGGCGCCAGGTGAGAGTTTTAATAAACAATAATGTTGGTTGAAGTCAATTAGTTTTTGTTTTAACACCGACGTTATTAAAAATTGTTACCGTTTTATAACGAAATAAAGTTAAATAACACCACTATTCGACCGCGAATTATAACACCCACAATTGTACAGCCGCAGAAACACTTCCCGAAACTTGTGAACTCTGTTTTAACACGTACGTATGCGTTTAGAGGTATGTACTCATTTAAATAATTGCACAGTGAGTTAGTCAGATAACAGACGAAACGTCACTCTGCACAGTGAGTTAGTCAGATAACAGACGAAACGTCACTCCAATTTCATTTCATTTCAAAATAGTGAAACAATAATAAACAATATCTCATGCGCAGAGTGGTGTAAATTGTAACCTATCAAATACATATTTGGCTTGACACCGACTTCAATCAGATCAGTAAGTTCAAGATTAATTAGAAAAAGTCCCGCACTTTCGTACTTTGAATTGAATGATTCAATTTATTTTTCACTTTTACGTGTTTTTGGGAAATGAGTTTTTGTTTGCAGTTTTGTTTTGAAGACGGTTTAATTTTTTTATATATAAATCATTTTTATCTAATACTAATATTATAAAAGGAAAAGTTTCGGATTTTTCTCTAATTATACTAATATTTTAAAAGGAAAAAGTTTCGATATTTTCTCAAAAACTACTGGACCGATTTTGAAAATTCTTTCACTAACTGAAAGCTACATAGTTCCCGAGTGACATAGGCTTTATTTAATCCCGATATACCGGGCGATATGCGGGTACCACACGGGTAAAACTGGTGGGCAGCCACTAGTCGTAAATGTATTTATTTAAATAAAAAATACAATAACAATAAAGAAACGCGACGTTTATATATGTGTTACTTGTTTTATGTTCGTTTTGATAGATTGTGAATAAGTTTTTTCTGATACTGGTGTCCTTACCCTTACTAGAAGGAGCCTACAAATTATTATTTGTGTCAAAATGTGGTACTTATTAATATATTTTTATTTTATTTATTCGTCTAGGACTAGAGTTTACCGTTAAAAATTATATAGGTACTATTTAAAGTTCTACTATACCTAACTCTAAAAACATATGTAGAAAAAAAAATCTTTTCCCTGCATTATAAGAGCACGTATTCAAATTGAGATCAACGCGACTATTTGATTAAAATTCAAATAGAGCATTCTAGATCACATTAACCGATAACTATTACGTGTAATATTACAAAGTTTACTTAAAAAAGCTTCGTCGTGACTCGCATCACCTTATCTAAGTTGATATCAAGAATAACTCTTTATACATGAGAGAAACGCCTGTTAGTGATGCTTGCACGTCTCTTAATATCAGACCGAAGGCAATTATCACGATTCGTAGTCAAACTGGTCTACTACCTAAAACGTTTGTTACTCATAAAGTGCTAGATGAAACTCAACCTTATTACAAAGTCAGAAGGTTACTTGGTTTGTAGTGAAAGGACTGGATTAAAAAAGTGACATCCCTAAACTATTGAAAAAGGGTTGCAACTGTCAGCCCTTTTATGGTATTGGTAATTTATTTTTATTCTAATTGAAATAATAATCCCTCATGTTTATTGTGCCTTGGGCATCATAATAAAATCGTTAAACATTTGTTTAACATTTTTATAAACGATGTTTTTTTAGCAATGTTTCTTAAAATAGGTACTTATAAACGGATTAACGCACTAATGAACAGAGTTTACTTAATCCTATTAGATACAATCAATTAACTAAATGTCTCGTATATTTTTGTTGTTAAAAATAAGATAATCCGTTTTATATCAAACTAGCGCTACGCTCGCGACTTCATCTGCGTGGACTCCCTTTTTTACCCCTTAGAGGAAAAAATTCCAAAAATCCTCTCTTAGTTTTTCCCTTAACATCCCAAGGAACACAAACACTAAATTTCAGCTTGTCGTGCCCTGTCAATTCAGCTGTACGTTGTCTGTCAATCAGTCAGTAACGCAAGAGTTTTATATGTATAGATTAAGGTATATTTTAACAAACCTACACCCATAAAGATTTTATTTATAATGTACTATTTATTAAAACGCTTCTAGTAGTACAGAGAGTTAAGTTTGTGACATTAAAGATATTTAAATTTGTTTATAAAGATGGTTAAGGAAATAGCTAGATCAAACAATTATTAATTTAGCTTAAATATCGAAGCAAAAATATCTAGCCCTACATTTTTCACCTGATCAGTATCTTAGAACTAACAGACAGACTAAGGAATTTGTCTTCTTTACTTTTTTTTTTGCCTTCGTGCGTTTACCCGCATGATACCCGTTTTCATAAGAAAATTTGAATTAAATATAGCTTTGATCACTCAGAAATAATGTAGCTTTTACTGATGATACAGATACAGCAAAAGAATTGTTATTCAAATGTTTAATATTACTTATTACTCTATAGTTAATGCAAGCTGTCCGCACATACTTTTGGAGTTACAGTCTGTCTCTCTGTCGATAGATTTTAAGATAACTTATGTAAATGCTGTAGGTAAATCTGTTCTGTGTGGCCAATAAATAAAGGAATAAATAGATGAAAGAATTTCCGAATTAGGTTCCGTAGTTCGAGAGATACTTAACCTATCACATCCAAACATTTTTACTTAACCTCTTTCTAATATAAGTGTAAACAGTGTAAATATATGCAACGGCAGTCGGTAACAGCCCAAACACAATAAAAAACTAGAACAGTATTCAACCATTCATTCCACGTGACTGCACCAAAAAGGGTCAGTTGTGACGTCATCAAACAAGATTTAATAATATTCCGAGCTTATTGTGTCATAGCAATATCTAACGATACCTCTTTTTTGTCTTGTAAATTATGAGGGACTTTAAAAACCAAACAAGTATTCTTTCTCTGAGATAAAAAACGAGATATCGGTGGCATGGGAAGGGAATAAAGCTAATATCGAGTAATGTTGAAAAAATATTATAAGTTCGAAAACTTTAATGCATGGATGTTTTTACTCAATTACTCTGGAACAGGCAAAACTGTAGCCTTCCATAGTAATCGTAATAGTAAGCTTTTATACTATCCGTCAAAAGCTGTCAAAGTGTTGCTGTCAAATATCCATTGAATTTTGGTTCTTTATACGACCGAAAGAGGCGCCGCCCGCTCTTGTTTTAATCTATACTATAATATTATAAAGAGGAAAGATTTGTATTTTTGTATGTAACGAATAAACTCAAAAAGTACTGGACCGATTTAGAAAATTCTTTCACCGTTAGAAAGCTACAGTATTCCCGAGTGACAAAGGCTATATTTTATCCCGATATTCCCACGGGAACGGGTACCAAGCGGGTGAAACAGCGGTCGGCCGCTAGTAATAATATATAATAAATGATCACGTTATGTAACGATTACGATATAGGTAGTTTTTCGTGCTAGGGGTACGAGATGAAATTCAGCACAAGCCAACAACATATTAGCTAGCGAGGCGCAGCTTGTTGATGATAACCGCCTCACCGTCATCCGCGAAGTCGCAAATGACGCGGGTGAAACCAAGGGCGAGCACTAGTTATATAAAAAAGACGTTACTTATATGTTTATACTTACTTACTTACTTACTTATACTCTAAAAATAAAGATATTCTATTCTTAACTTTTGGAGAAAACAATTGTTTAACAAATTTAAATGCAAAATGGTATTAATCAAAACACAAAAGCACGCGGTCACACATTATTTTATTTAATAGAACTTCGAAGCACACCCTTTTCGCAAAGATTATAAGAATTGTCCAGTACTGTCACTACTCTGCAATTTAAGTAAAAGCCTTAATGTAGTGTTGCATTTGGTAGTTATCCCGTCTGTTATTGCTATCGGATTTGTTTTGCGTCTGCATGTAACAAATAAACTACAAATTTCTTTCATAATAGGCAACAAAACTATCGCCTATCCCGACAAGCTGGTATGCAAATAAGATCCGTGAACGCACTATAGAATTACACCAACAGAACTGGAGCTCGCTGGATTCGTGCAGACAGGCGAAACTCGCACTGCCGCGCGTGGACGCGCGTCTATCCAGGGCCCTGATACAACTGTGCAGACCGCAATTTTGCCTGGTAACAGGTGCTATTACTGGTCAGACATCTTTTTAATTTAGGTGTCACCGACAGTCCCCTATGCAGAGGGTGCATGGAGGAAGAAGAAACAGCTGCCCACGTAGGTACTGCTGGAATGCAGGGGGGTGGCCCCCTACCGGGCGAGGTACATCGGCTCGCAGGGCAGCGTTCAGGAAGCGATCATGAATGTGAAAGCTCTTGGAGCGTTCCTGGCTGAGCTGGGCTGGCTGGAGTGATCTGGCCGCGCACCCTCCGGACGCAAAATAGGCGCAATAGACGTCGAGTTGCGGAAACCGCCCGTAATGTTAAGAAGGAGAAGAAGAAGAAGGCAACAAAACTGATGATAGAAAACCGGAACAATTAATGTGTAATGAACATGTGTAGGTGTTCCGTGTAAGAGTTTTTTTACGAAGGTTGCATAAAAAAACTCCACCCAGTATACTTCGCTAAACACCAACTTAACCAATGTGAATAGGCAATAATTTAAGCTTTATTTAATACTAGCGGATCCTCGCAGTTTCACCCGCATGGTACCCGTTCCCGTGGGAATATCGGGATAAAGTATAGCCTATGTTACTCGGGAAGAATGTAGTTTTCTAATGGTAAAAGAATTTTCTAAATCGGTCCAGGTAGTTTCGGAGCCTATTCGATGCAAGCAAACAAACAAACAAACAAACAATCAAATCTTTCCTCTTTATAATATTAGTATAGATAAATATTCTTTCCATTTTTCTTTTTTTTCTATATGTAATCGACTGGACGATATCCCGCGGGAATGTGACAATTTTCCGGGATAAAAAGTAGCCTATGTCTAAGGTTTCCAGATTACAGGAGTTTTCCAGACATGACATGGGTTTTGGCCATTTGTCAGGGAAACAGAGAAAAAATTGAATTTGGCAGGAATTTTTAAATTAATACAGAAAAAATGGAATTTAAATTAAATGTATCCTAAAAAAACACTTAACTAAATGACATTTTGGTAATAAAAAACCTAACATTCGACTTATTTAGATCTCGAGATACTCAAACATTTTCGAGACGAGAATCTCTCAATTTTGAAAAATTTGCCGCCCTGCTGATGTTCTATCATCGAAACAAAATATAAGGAAATTTACTTAAAAGTTAGAGGTTTTGTCAGGAAATCTCATTTTTGGATCTGGTAGCCTTACCTTTATCACTTTCCAGTTACCAAACTATCCCCTTAGAGCTAGCGCGCACGGGTGACTTTTGTCACCGTGACTGTTTTGTCTCTCACATCAATAGTATGAAAAAGTCGCGTCGCTCATGCGCGCACTTTCATACTAACCCGTAGACTTGATGCGAGTGTCAAAATAGTTGCACACATTATGTAATTTATATTATTAGTATGGATTATCCTTTACAGTAAATGCATTACATTGTCGCATCTAAACAAAAAATACTCTTTGCTCATCCCCTCAGTCGTAAATATCTAAGTGATTTGCATAAGAAACGTAGGGAGTCACACACTTTGCTACTGAATAAATTAAATGGCTCTGGCTTTTTGTGAGGATCAGAGCTGGTTTTTTTTAGCAAAGTTTATTACTAAATTTTGTTTTACTACTTTCCCGTCGGCAGTTAACGCGTAGGTAGAAAATTAACATGTCTATCGCTTCTGTAACGTTGTTTATTTTATGGCGCTAAGGGTGTATAAGCGACAGAAGATATAACTGATTAGTGCTTTTTAAAAACGTTAATTTATTAACTATTATGCTGATACTTCGCGGTCTGATCACGTCGATCCGTTGCTCCGTTTTGACGAGAAAGTCGGACAAACAAACACACTTTTTGAGATTTTAAATAAATTTTATGCATTCACAATGCAATTTTGTAAGTATAGGAAAAATGTGATAGTAAAAAAGCTCGCATGAAAGCTGCTTAGGGTTTGTGGTTTTGTACTACTTATCACATTTTTCATTACTTAGAAAATTGCATTGTAAATGCATAAAAATAATTAAAAATCTCAATGCTAACCCGATTTTAAAAATTCTTTCACTATTAGAAAGCTACATTCTTCCCGAGTGCCATATGTTTTTTTTTTATCCCAATACACCCACGGGAACGGGTACCACACGGGTTAAATCGCGGAAAGCCACTAGTAATAAATTGAAAGACTTAATAAAGTTATTTCAGAAGTGGGTCGAAAAGGAATGATGATGATGAGATTTCTGTGTATTTTTTTTGTATCTAAGTAGTTCATCTAATATTTTGTGTTCTGGTAAAAAACAACATATTTTTTTATTTAAAAATTATTTAAAAATTCTTCGCATTTCATCAACAAACGCAATTTTTCCTAAATTATCTCGTCCCATTATCTTGTTCCACCATTCCTTATTCCACCTCCTTGATGAAGGGCGTAATTTGACTGCACCGTAAAATGCAAATGAAAACAAACCTATTTATACTAAGCTTTATTGCGGGGGTTTAAGGTACATTTTACCTGTTTAATAAATAACAACCCTTGATGGCTTGATGTTTTATCAAGTATACCTATGTATGTATACGAGATATATATGAGAACATGAATGTATGCAATAAAACATCGAGGCATCTGCTCTGTGGAAGGAATAATCTTAACTTTAACAGTGTCAACAAAGACTGGTGGTTCTAAAATAAATTAATCTACATAGATTACAGGATATTTTTGACATAAATCTGTAATTTCAAATTAAAGGCTACTGTATTTGTTTGTCTGATAATATCAACATAAAGCTCAAAATACTAGATGGATTGAGCTGAAATTTGGCACACAGATGGTTTTTATGATGGAGCCATTCCCTGAGAAGGGATTCTGTAAAATACAACCCCTATGAGTATTAAAGGGGAGTCTAAAATTTGCTTTGCTATCGTCACATAGCTTAAGCTACAGGACGGAATACGCAGAAATTTGGCACGTTACAAGTTTAGTTGGCATAGACTAAGAAATAATTTTCCAAAATTCAGCCTCTAAGGGTATGAAAAGGGGTTATACGTTCCCCGAATTATACGCGAGAGAAGCTGCGGAAAAAAGTTAGTTTTAATAAATATTGTACACATAAACCACAAAATAGCCATATGGTTAGCAATGTAAAATCTATGCACTGCATAAAATGTGCTTTTGAATCGTAATGTTTTGATATGATGTAAATAGGCAACAATTTGAGACACCTTACTGATAAAACTGGATGTTAGTTACTGGTAAGAAAAGGAAAGTAAAAAACTAAGCTAAAGCTAGCTAGCTCTTTAGTACTAAGTACTTATTTGTTTTCAAAAAGGTCAGAGTGAGAAAAAAATCATATCTACTCAAATGTTTTAGTACGAAACTCGAAAACGTTTCACTTTTTCTAGCTTTTCATTTGTGTCATACGTGTACTCTAAGCCTGTTAATTTTTTTTTCTACATCTGCGACACAGCGTAGCTATTCGCCCACCTCAGCCGGCGGCCGAACGCAAACTGATGCCATCAAATCAACTCGTCTATTTTTTTTATCTAAATTAAAAATCTCAGGCGACTGCGTATTGGGAGGTCTAAGGTTACGGCTCAAAAAGTTTGTTTGTTATACTCGTAGTGATGTACCGTTCTGTGATCGAAGATAACAATGGTGATTACGTTCGCTCGATTGAATTTATTGGAACGATTGTTTTTTGTTTTAGGTTTTTGGATTGACGTGTTTGGCTTTGCTTGGTTGAGCTTAATGTATGCAAGTTTTTTTTTAATAAGACTTTTGGGGTTGTGCATCTCTCTCTTAAGTAAGTATTTAAAATGAATCTAAAAGATTGACAAGGTTACTGACATTATTGATAATAATAGTAGTAATAATAGAGTTTGAGATAATATGTATAATTTCTATAAAAATCTTTTTTATCAACAACGGGGTAGCCTTTAGCCTTCATCACACCTGATGTGAAGTGGTGATAAGGCTGAAAGTGGAAGCGCACTACTCCCGGAATCCTCAGTCACTGAGGAACTGGCTATCTTACTACTAAGTACATTAGTTTTTAAGTTCAAATTTCAGGAAAACGCTTATGTTTTTATATTTGGAATACTTTCAGGTAATATAATTCAAATATGCATCACAATAAAATAATGAAAAGATTCTTTTTAAAACAACATTTGTTATAATCAGTTAAAAAAACAACTCAAGTATTTCAAAGACTACCTATTCACATTATTGTACCTATAAGTTGTTAGTTAACATAATATTAAGTTAAAGTCAACCATTCCTCATTGAAGTCGTCTAATACCACAAACTATTCGAATGTTATTGGTAATTTCAGTAACAACATGTGCAGACATCATAATTTATTAATATGTCCACAAGAAAATCACATAACTATAATATAATCACGCGGCGCTGCTGCCGCACTAACGTTAAACTGATTTGACAATTGCCGAAACACGCTACAATGCTCTGTCTGTCGTGTTCTGTTTCCATTGACTAACGATAAATAAATGCATCCGATTTTATACAAAAAAAATGTGTAGGAATAAAAGAGTTAAAAAAGCAGCTCAATCCAGCGTTGACACGTATAATTTTCCAACAGTGACAGACAACCAAAAATTAGTGATTAAGATAAAGAAGTTGACATAAAAGAGAGTAAATCTATAATACACTACAATCATACAGATCATAAATATATTACGTACTTTCCACACAGCCGAGCGACGCAATGATTAAGTTGTTAGTGATGTAATGAAAAGCATATCTGTTTTATTTAAAGGGATTTTATTCTAGTCCATTTATTTTTCCGTCTTTTTGTTACCAATTGTTTTCCCTTGTTTTGTTTGCCGTCCCTTTAATTTATGTTTTTATTACAAGAGTTTAAAAATGTCAAAATGCATCAAACACTTATACCTGAGTTTGTGTAAAAACGTACCAAACAGAGTTACTCACACATTACAGTGTGCAAATATAGCAGACTATTTGTATGATACAAAACACAATTTTCAAATAAAAAGACGTATCATAATGGAGCCACAGTGCGCTCAGTAATTTGCTCAAGCCTGGAAATTGCACCGTAATAAGCTATATCTGAACTACTTGCAGCGGGAATGAGTTGGTTCTTGCGTGTCAGTGAGTTAGCGCAGCACATATATATAGTTATATGTGAATGCAGTAAGTCAAGTACAGTAACGAGCAATAATATGTAAATACTATAGAAATATGTCATATTATTACAATACTAGCGGCCTCCCGCAGTTTCACATAAGTGGTTCCCGGTCCCGTGGGCAAATCGGGTTAAAAGTTTCTTATGTGTTATTCCAGCCTATAATCTATATCTGTTGCAAATTTCATCCAGATCCGTTCAGTAGTTTTTGCGTGAAAGAGTCACAAACATCCACACATCCATAGATCCATACTCACAAACTTTCGTATAATCCTACTCATATCCTACTTATCCTACTAATATTATAAATGTGAAAGTTTAGATGTTTGGATGTTTAGATGTTTGTATGTTTGTTACTCAATCACGCCAAAACGGCTTAACAGATTTGGCTGAAATTGGACTTGGACACGGATACTTTGTGGCCTGGAGAGGAACATATGCTACTTTTTATCTCAGAAAAATATCACATTCCCGCGGGATAACGTTGTGTAGTCCACCCGGGCGAAGCCGCGCGTGGAAAGCTAGTTATAAATATAACAATGATGATTTTTGTTCCACAAATAAGTTATTTTTTCGGAAAGCTTCAATGGTGACAAAGTTCTAAATTGTATACTTATTATAGCTCGTCACTGTCCCTGCATACTTTAATTAATGGGTACCTGTGTCTAATGTGCCACCAGATAAAATTTGAGGCCATAGTCGATCTAGTTTTTCTCATTTTATGACCCCATTGCTAAGCCAGAGTGAGATTTTTGGTGTCCCATCCCGTGACTGACCATCGCTAATGTTGTATAAAAACAACAGTCGCAGAACGAACGCGCTAACCACTGCTCCTGCGAGCTCCTCATTATAAGGTCAATTCTGTGTAATCGCATTGTCATGACTTCAATATTGCCAACCCTCACTAGTCCAAGAGTCAAAAATTGGAAAAATAAATGAGAAATGTAATTAATAAACGAAAGAATAAAAAAAACAACAGCAATATCTAAGGATCTTAGCAAGTGAAAAATGTTAATTTACTCCTACGAGAAACGTGATTATATATGAGTCTATATCCGATTCCCAGTTCAGTCAGGCGATAATTCAAAATTCTTTGAATGCAGTTCGTTTTCTTATTATAATAAAAATGAAGTCTCAGTCTTCAGTAAAATTTTATATCTTTAGTATATAAAGTACTCTCCCTCCATGTGGCATAGTTTTAGAACGCCCTGTATATGTATGTCATACATGAGATACTGCTCTGTAGCTAATATATTTACTGTGTAACTCAGCTTCATATTTAGTATGCAGACTACCTAAGTTTGTATAATTTTAATAAAGAGACACATTTCGAACGTATATCACTTTGAGACTTAGCAAAAAATCTTTCCGTGTTCTGTGGACTAAGCGTATTTAAAAAAACTTGTATTAGTAAGTTTTAATTATATTACTTTCTTGAAAAAGACAAAAATAGAGAGTTAAGCAAACTATGAGATCGTCTTAGCATCAACCAATTAATCTTTTGCTGGATTGTAAGAGCTCAGAAACTGATATTAATACCGACGTCTCTCAAAATCAATCTAAGATTTCTTAAAGTAGAAACTAAAATAAACCGCCTTCAAAAAAACTGTAAACAAATTTCGCTTCCCAAAAACACGTAAAAATGAAAAATAAATTAAATCATTCAATTCAAAGGACGAAAGTCCGGGATTTTTTTTAATTCATCTTGGAACTTACTGATCTGATTGAAGTCGGTGCCAAGCCATGTAATATTATGTATTTGATAGGTTACAATTCACACCACTCCGCGCATGAGTAGGTTTTGTGTGTTATTCTTTCACTAAGTATTTATTCTTGTTACTTTGGGCTTGTCACCGACTTCAATCAGATCAGTAAGTTCCAAGATGAATTAAAAAAAATCCCGGACTTTCGTCCTTTGAATTGAATGATTTAATTTATTTTTCATTTTTACGTGTTTTTGGGAAGCGAAATTTGTTTACAGTTTTTTTGAAGGCGGTTTATTTTTTTATAAAATTTTTTATTTTTCCATTTTTAGTATAAGAACGCTACCAAAAGAAACCGCAAAATGAGCAAGCGTAGCGCAATGAGCAGCTACTAAAACCCATATCTCGGACAAGAATCACCACAGAACACGGAAATATTTTCTCCCTACTAGGTATGTTCTGTAAGAATCACCATCTCTAACTCTGTTATAACCAAGGAATTTATAACGTAGTACTTATAAATTCCTTGGTTATAACTGTTATGCACACAGAACACAAAATTATTTTTTCTTTTAATGTCAGAACATTTGGTGCATAACAAACAACAGATTGTTTGTTATGCACCATCCACCATCAGCTAACCTAAAAAACTTGAAAGAATACAACTTAAGGTCTCGGTGGTACGTAACCAAACATGCTTTAACTCCTAAGGAGTTTTACCTTCCATCATCAGCTCACCTAAATAACCTGAAAGATTACAACTATATTTTTTTACGTATCAACAATAATTCAAGAATTATCCTCCAACTCCTAACCATTGAGGAGTTGTATCTTCCATCACCAGCTCATGATGATGAGCTGATGGCTATCAGATGCATATGGTTGAAAATTTTTAGAAAATACATAAAACACCTAATCTATCTTCGGGTTTACCTCGTTCCCCTGGATTCTACCATCAGATCCTGACTTGGTTATAATGAGACCAAAACAGGAGTATACTCTTTTAAATAAAAAAATTATTGAGATCGGTGAATAGTATAGATAGTAATTTTTCATTGAATCCTACGACCAGCCCTTGCAAACGTTGCTTAACCGCAACGATTGCAAAACGCGGTGATAACCCACATCACCAATCGAGGTCCTGGAAGTGAAACCCATATACCCATTATACTATGACATAATTAGTATATAATTAGTTTCCGCGTGTGACTTTATTGACGCTATTTTGAAGAACAAACTATTCAGCCCGAACAAAAACCTAACGTTTACTTACATGGATGACATTATACTTTCTGCTAATAATTCATGACTCCCAGGAGGTGATCTGTGCTCCCATGACATCAGGCCCCATATCTCCGAAGATTGTTATCGGATCTAAATGAAACTTATATGGGACCAAATCGAAAGTATACCCAATCGAACAAAAAAACAACTATTAAAATCGGATCACTAACGCCAGAGTAATCGGTATACATACATCAAACAAAAAAAAAAATAAAAAAAATAATAATACGGGTTGAATTGAGTACCTCCCTCCTTTTTTGGAAGTCGGTAAAAAAGGAATGAGGTACGGTACCCTTCGTGCGCGAGTCCGACTCGCGCTTGGCTGGTTTAAATATTTCGAATTTAAAGGGTTAGAACAATAGTAATGGGGGTCGCCTATTATAGCTATTGACAATTAAAAGAAACTTAAACCACCTCTGTGGTCTAGAGGTCCCGGGTTCGATTCCCAGTGGGGGTACATATTGTATTCGGTTTGGTTGGTGGTAGGACTTGTTATAAGTCCGCCTGGCTAGCTACCACCATCTTATCTAAGTCTGACGCCATAACAATGATGTTTCCAGCATTGTTGTGTTCCGACAGTTAGAGATAAGATAGCCAGTCAAGTCAAAGTCAAAGTCAATAAACTTTTTTATTCATATAGATTAAATAAAATTAATGCTTATGAATCGTCCAACATTTTTTTACCTACCACCTGTTATGGACATCTTTTAACTGACAAGAAAAACAGGCGAAAAAAACTCATCAGCTTTAACAGGAGCTAGTTCCCTAATAAGTGAGGATTCCGGGAGTAGTTCCACCTTCAGCCTTATCACCACTTATCATCAGGTGTGATGAAGGCTAAGTGCTGCACAGTTGTGGATAAAAAGAGAACACCCTAATTAATTAAAAATAATCGATTCTTAGCATCCAGATGTAACGAAAACAAAATAAAATAAAAAAAATCTTCAATCGGCTATTTCTATTCAAGTATTTTCAAGTAAGGTTGTGACGTGGCCATTATGAAATAATACATTGCTTGTTAGCGCGAAAGAACTCATTATTTATCTCATTTAAGTCACTCGTTTAAGGCTCTGGAGTTAAATTATCACTTTAAGTTAACTCTAGGTTAAATGCAAGTAGTATAATATGCTAATGTTTTCACTAGAAAAAGTAGGTAAATGATGAAAAGATACATTGAAAGACTTCTATTTGGCAAAGGAGTACGAATACCTGCCTTCAGCGCCAAAGGTCTCAGGTTCGATCCCCGAACAAGACAAATATTTGTGTGTTTGAACATGTCTTTGCCTGGGTGTTTTCTATGTGTAGTAAGTATGTACCTAATTACAAACAAAAAGTATTTAGCCCAGTTTCTTAGTGAAATTAACATAGGCTTAGATAATTGGTATGATAGTAAGAAGTTATTTATTATTTATTTAACTCAAGTTTAAATGCTATTAGTATAATATGGTAGTGTTTTTACTAGAAAAAGTAAATGATGGAAGATGCACTAGATATGAAGGTAAGAAGGTACATAGGAATTTAGTTATCTGCAGTTATTTGCAAGGAAATATTAAAATATAAATTAAAAGATAGAGAAGAGCTATTCAGTCCTTATTTTTGGCCGAACTTCTTATAATGGCAGAGAATACTTTTAGTATTTGTACTTTTAGTAGTATTAGTACTTAGTTCTGCTCACGAAGTCAGGGGTCATAGATTCGCTTCCCATCCGGGCTAAGATTCATGTGATAAGCATTAGTTAGTTCCTGTGTCTAGGCAGAATTGAATCTATTTATGCCCAGCAGTGGACGTCGTTTGGATGACATGATGATGATGATGATGATCTATGAATAAGAAAGTAGGCTATAGTTTTTCTGTACCAAATGGCAATATTTAAGAAAATTTAATTCATACTGACAAATTAGCATACTTTCTCTGTATTTTCCACTATAAAAATCAAAACTATACGAAACATTCTCGCGTTTCGCTTCTAAAAATTTATCGATAACATTTTCCAAAGGCTTGTTCATCGACAAACTATTGGAAATATTCGATAAAAAAAGATGGAATCTCTCTCTAATAAAACTTGTTTTAATTTTTTACTGATCCCGAGCTGGTATGCAGTCGTACAAAATGTTTAAAGAGGCGAACACTACCTGACTCACTGATTGATGATTAATTCGAAAAAGGCTTTAATACAGTTGAAATTGAAAATTAAGACTTCATCTATAATCAAACGCAATGGTTTCGTGTTGTGTGGTAATGTGGTGATATAAATTTAAAGCTTTTAAATTACCTGAAAGGTTTTTGTTATTGCAATAAGTTTTTAGTAAAAACTTCATTTTTATGTCAAGCTTTTTTGTTGACTATACTTAAATATTGTATTGTCATCTAAACCAAACCTGTATTAAAAATTTTAGCTCCATCGGACACTAGGAAGTTGGTTAAATTAAGCTTGCAAGATTTGTCCCCCACTAACTAACTAACTAACTAACATGGTAAATTAATAAAAGCTTGTAAAAAAGGCTTCAATAAAGTTGGAATTGAAAATTAAAACTTCATCTGTAATCTGTAAACAAACGCAATGGTTTCGTGTTGTGTAGTAATGCAGTGATATAAATCTATAGCTTTTAACTTGACTGAAAGGTTTTGTTATTGCGAAATAGACTTGTAACGGCTTTAGCTTAACGCAGATGAAATTTATTATCTTTAGATCTCGGTAACGTTATGAGAATAATTTTTGGAGATAATATAACTATTTAGTATTCCCATAGGTAATACCAGCAATAATAAGCATCACATATAAAATGTTGATCATCGTAAAGAGGTGATTAACTTGCAAGATACAAGCTAAAAATATAGTAAGTAATGATATGTAAAGATAATTAAAACACACACAAACAGAATAAGAACCTATGTACCTACATTATTCACAAGAATATAATATATCCTAGATAGACGGTTTGGATGGCGAGAGAACTTGTTCTAAGTCCGCCGCCTAAATCTGTCACCATAACGAGAATGTTTTCAGCATTGTTTGTTATGGTTCTCCACTGGGCCGCTTACTGTGACTCCAGTAACAGGAAAAAATCGCGTCGACGAACTTTATGTGAGTAGAGTTACATGGTGCTACATTTTAAATCCGAGTAATCCTTGCGTATTAGGGGTTTTTATGAGTGAAGTTGAATGAAACATAGACGATAGAGACCCTAAAAGTGAAATATCGGTGTACGACTTGTGTAACGACCTTAAAGATTTTTTTCTATATTCCAGGAGTAGTGCACTTCCAGTAGGGTGGATCGTTTTTTCGTTTTTATAGAATTTCAAAATCGCGGGGTGCTCGAAAGTTGCTTCATGTGATGAGGATCAAAACTTATTATGAGGACAACTTAATCAAACTAGTAGAAGTACTGCCCCCAAGGCCGTCAAAGTTTGAAAATCATGAAGTTTTCAAAGTCATAAAAAATTTTATACAAATATCATAACTTAAATCATTAATGAAGAATTAGTTGTAAAATGAATAGAAAAACCATAAATGACAATAAAAATAACATTTAAGTTATACACGCCTCCAAAAAATTTTTTTTTTAATCTCTTTAATTTTCTAATTTTCTAAATTACCTTATTTTCAAATGATTTGTTTTTTTTCTGTTTTAATTTCCATTCTCATTTTCTTTGTAGCATGTTTATTGTATTATTTCAATAAAAAAATACAAAATTTATTATTCCATAACTTTACTTTTTTTCATACATCATATATTTTTCTTAAAATCCAAAGCTCTTGGGGCAGTACTTCTACTAATTTGATTAAGTTGTCCTCATAATAAGTTTTGATCCTCATCACATGAAGCAACTTTCGCGCACACCGCGATTTTGAAATTCTTTAAAAACTTAAAAACGATCCACCCTAACTTCCAGCTCCATCCTTATTTTCACTTAACATCAGGTGTGATGAAACTAAGTGCTAAACCGTAGTGGATTAAAAAAACTATATAGACCCGCATTGAGATGCAACAAACTAATATTCAGAATTTCAGATAGAGTACCTAACTCTATCTGAAATATCGCATTTATAAAGTTATATCGCGTGGACTACACGAAATTATCCCGCGGGAATGTGATATCTTTCCGGGATATAAAGTAGTCTATGTTTCTCTCTAGGCTAAAAAGTATATATGTCCCAAATTTCAGCCAAATCCGTTTAGCCGTTTTGATGTGATTGTGTAACAAACATCCAAACATCCAAACAGTCATATAAACTTTCACATTTACAATATTAGAAGGATTACAGGGTGCCTACCATCAACTTTAAGACAGCGATTCAAAACTAGCACGATGCAGAATTGGTTCCTAAAATGAATTGCTTTCTTTCGTACTATGACCTTTTAAAAACTGGATCGCAAATGAATTGCTAAATGTGAATGACCGAACAATTTGTGTCCTTATTCCTTCTACCCGTCTCTTTCACTCGATCCTGTCATGCCCGGAGAGTGAGAGGGACGGGTATAACCTGCAGATGTCATGTTAGCTTGGCCGAGTTATAAGTCAAATAAGAGTTCTTGACAGCTTAGCGGCTGTGAAATGTCATTGAATGATCTCTGAATCACTGTCATTGATATTAAGCTGCCGTGGTAAGAATAAGCGAAGCAGATCAGTTTAGGACCTAAATAAAACCGCAATAAGAGTTGATGGTAAGCACCCAGATCACTGGTGTAGTATGAAGTACCATGTAAGTACGTACAAATGCGCAATAAAGATATTCAAATACGACCTTTGGCTTTCACAGTACACCTTAACTCCAAATGCGTTTCAAGCAATTATTTCAAGATATGAACAAAGAGGTTTAATGCCCATATACGAAGCTTCGTGTTACAAAAGTTTACTATCAATCGGCGATAAAGTAACCACTAACACAAATAGCAACCAATAAAAAGTCACATAATACCAAACATGAGTCACATCGCAGTGGAAAGAAACGACGTTTACAGTTTCAGGGTTGACTCTTAGCACTAGGTTTTTATTTCAATTATATTATGGACTGCACGACGATATCCTGAGGGGAATGTGTTTTATATTTTTAGAATAACAAGTAGCCTATTGCCACTCTCCAGTAAAAGACGAACAAACACACAAACAAGCAAACAAACAAACTTTCACATTAATAATATTAGTATGGATTCACAAATTATTTTAGTCTATCTACTTTGAACTGATTTATTATCTTATTTGACGCCTCGTGTTAACACGCCGTATTTATATGGACGTGTTATAAGATAAGTGTGCATACATTTACTGTGAAAACCGATGTCTTCTGACGAACGTAACATCACATACGTGGCATCACATAAGCTCGGTAGTTGTCTTGCTTTCCCCACTAAAGTGTAAGCAAGACGGCATGCCGTACCATATCATATCGCGTGATAAAAGCCGCTCATGCTAGGCCGGCAAATTGTTTGAGCCTTTAGTGACATGAATAGGCGATTTATGAAGCTTCATATATTATCGCCTGTGGTTGTTAGCTTTATGAACCCCTACAGTAGCTCCAAAACGCATTTGCTAAAAAGTTTGAAAAAGATAATTCATTAAATTTAACAGCTTTTGCCTTATGCTGGCCACACACAGCGGACGGGATAGTCAAGTCTCATCGACGAGACGCTCCGTGCCAGAAAAAATAAAAAAGTTGACGATCTCGGCAGCCCTACTCAAACGTAGGTATTATTCACCGATTGTGCGCACAGGCACACGCATCTCTATCGTCCGACGCGTGAGTCACTCATACCTATTTTATTATTATTCCCGCTTTCCGTTTACTGCTTGAGAGGTTGCGGTCAGTGTAACTCCGCTTAATATTTTGTTAACAAGACTATTTGGAAGGCCACCAAATTGGTTATTAGTCATTATTTAATTAGCATACATTTAACTGCTGAGTGGTGAACGACCTAAGGTAATAATTTCGATGGCAGCATAGAGAAAGATATCTACGAAGTCGCAACGAGAGCATATTTACGTACTATAAAAATAGTGGTCATTTTGAGAATTATTGACCCATTAACATGAAACTTTAAACGATGCATTAAATAACATTTTTCATTGATTATATACCTAACAGGTTATATGTACGAGTTGTTTCTTACTGAAATAATGCAGATGCTTTTTTTTAACTACTAAAAAACTTTGACGTATAATTTAGTAGTAGTTGTAAGTTGTAATACAGACTTGTAGGTAAGATTTATTTAAAGCTAATTTTGAGAAAAAAACACTTTCGCGAAAAATGCCCGAGAAAGATGTCCGTATCTACTTTGCTGCCATAAATTAAAAAAAAAACAAAATTCAATCTTTTTTATTCAATTTAGGTTGAGGTAACAACACTTATGAACGTCAAAGAAGCTACGCTATCGGTTCGCAAATCCTACGGCTTTGAGGCCTTTGAGACCTTGCGAGAAGAACCGGCAAGAAACTCGTCAAGGGCAATCTTTTTCTCCCTGTTTTATTTCATACAGAGTCGTCAAATTGAAAAATGACCTTCACACATTTAGTAAGATCATTTTCCATCACAATAGAGAATACTTATTTAAGTAGTTACAATTAACTAAACAAATTAATTAAATAAACAATTTTTGAACTAAACAAGAAATCAAATAGTTTAATCGACACACTATCTCATTCATATTATGATTAGTGATTATTACTAATAAGAAAACTAATATACACAAGAATAAATTTAACTTCACGTTAAGACAAGCAGTCAAGAGTAGACCCATTCCAGCTGGCGGCACCCGTTCACATGCATGACGCATGAACCAGCCATCGCTTCGCTCACATTGAGTTATAATGTTCGCACACCACCGCAGATTTTTGACCACTCGGTTAAAACCGTGTAGAGCCTCTAGCTAGTACATAAATAAAAAGAAGCGATAACTTTTTAATCCTCAGTAACGAGATAGAACACAGTCTTCATCACGCCTGGTATTTTAAAAAGTGTTAAGGCTGAAGGTGGTATCACACTACTCTCAAATCCTCAACCACTGAGAAAGTGGCTAAACTTACCTCTGCCAAAACACAACAAGGCTGAAAACACTTTTACTATGGCGACAGACTCAAAACTATAAGATGGTGGTAGGTACTAACCAGTCTTACTACCTACCAAACCGAATACAACCCTCACAGGGAATCGAACTCGAGATCTCTGGGCTTGATACTAGCATTCGTAGGTGTAAACCTCGTTGTGCTGTCCACAGTACGATAGAAGTCCAGTAAGTCAGTCACTAACCAGTTCTTCTACCAACCAAACCGAATACAACCTTCACAGGGAATCGAACTAGAGATCTTTGGGTCTAATACCGTCACTCGTGAGTGTAATCCTCGGTGTGCTGTCCACAGTACGATAGAAGTCCAGTAAGTCAGTCACTAACCAGTTCTACTACCAACCAAACCGAATACAACCCTCACAGGTAATCGAAATCGAGATCTCTGGGCTTGATACCGGCATTCATAGGTATAAACCTCGGTGTGCTGTCCACAGTACGATGGAAGTCCAGTGTGTAAGTCACTAACTAGTTCTACTACCAACCAAACCGAATACAAACCTCACAGAGAATCGAAATCGAGATTTCAAAAATCTCTCTCTCCGAGGAGTGGAACTATCCTGTATTCCCGAGTACTTATAACCCGACCACCTTCAGAGCAGGCGTGAATAAGCACCTTCTGGGTTAGCTCGCTCCATCGTGGATCCTGTCTTAGCCGCTGGGCTTGATTGAGATCAAGAGCAAACCTATTAAGTAAAAGGTTAAAAAAAACTCTGGGTCTGGTACCGTTATTCGTAGATGTAAACCTTGGTGTGCGGTACACAGTACGATATAAGTCCAGTGAGTGAGTCACATAATCAATTCTACTACCAACGAAACCGAATACAACCCTCACAGGGAATCGAACTCGAGGTCTCTGGGTCTGATACCGACATTCGTAGGTGTAAAGTTTACACTGTAAACCTTGGTGTGCTGTCCACAGTACGATAGAAGTCCAGTGTGTAAGTCACTAACTATTTAGTTCTACTACCAACGAAACCGAATACAACCCTCACAGGGAATCGAACTCGAGGTCTCTGGGTCTGATACCGACATTCGTAGGTGTAAAGTTTACACTGTAAACCTTGGTGTGCTGTCCACAGTACGATAGAAGTCCAGTGTGTAAGTCACTAACTATTTAGTTCTACTACCAACGAAACCGAATACAACCCTCACAGGTAATCGAAATCGAGATCTCTGGGCTTGATACTGGCATTTGTAGGTGTAAACCTCGGTGTGCGGTTTACAGTACGATAGAAGTCCAGTAAGTCAGTCACTAACCAGTTCTACTACCAACCAAACCGAATACAACCCTCACAGGGAATCGAACTCAGGATTTCTGGGTTTGATACCGTCATTCGTAGGTGTAAACCTCGGTGTGCTGTCCACAGTACGATGGAAATCTAGTGTGTAAATCACTAACTAGTTCTACTACCAACCAAACCGAATACAACCCTCACAGGGAATCGAAATCGAGATCTCTGGGCTTTATACCGGTATTCGTAGGTGTAAATCTCGGTGTGCTGTCCACAGTACGATAGAAGTCCAGTAAGTCAGTCACTTACCAGTTCTACTGCCAACAAAAAAATTCAAAATTCAAAATTCAATATCGTTTATTCAATTTTTTAGGTTTGTTTACCAACACTTATGAACGTCAATGAAGCTACGCCATCGGTTCGCAAATCCTACGGCAGGAGACCTTGTAGCGAGAAGAACAGGCAAGAAACTCGCCAAGGGCTATTTTTTCTCCCTGTTTAAACTTATACAGAGTCGTCAAATTTGAAAAGTGACCTTCACATAATAGTTAGGTTACTTTCCATCACAATACAGAATGCCGCTTAAATTAAGTACAATTTTGCTTATTACCTAAAACAGTAAACAAATTTCAACTAAACAAGGAATCAAAATAGTTTAATGAACACACTAATCTTAATCTTATTCACATTGTATTATAGGATTAATGAAAAGGAAACTGCAAGCTGCGCTGTATATTCAAATTTATAAGTATTAACAAATAAAAGAAATTTTTGAATAAATAAAACAATTATTAGAAAAATTGCTGTTACTGTAAGACACGGATACCAAAATTACTATGAGACACACCAGCTCGCTCATAAATCAATATAATACTATTATAAACCATATCCCGAACACCTTTAACACAAGTAGACATGAGCAGACCCACCCCACTGGCAGCACCCGTTAACGAGCATGACGCATGAGCCAGCCATCGCTTCGCTCAACCATATTTTAGGGAACAGGTAGATGTAAAACTTGGTGTGCTGTCCACAGTACGATAGAAGTCCAGTAAGTGACTCACTAGTGTCACTACGGATGTAACTCGACTCTCAGTTGTTGTGGATTTGTCAATCGTTCGACGGTAATTGGTTAACAAAATTACTAATGCTTTAAGTCGTCGTAAGCCTGTTAATGCGTTGTCAAATATTTATTGTTACTTACATTTGTTTTTGATAATGATGTACGCGTTGTTTGTTATTGTAGAAAATTGATTGAAATCGTAATCATAAATTTCTTCAATCAATCATAAGATTTTTCAGTTTGATAAGGTATATTTTTCAAGATTAAGTAATTGATATTACTTACCTTTATATTTTTTTTCCATGTAGTTAGTCTTTTAATTACTTAAGTATAAGATCGGAACTTTATGAGAAAAACTTGTAAGCAGAATTGTTTTTTAAGAGGTGATAATTTATTTGACCATGATTTAATTTAATAATTACTATCCCTCCGCCTGCGGTTTCGCCCGCGTGGACTACACGTCGTTATCCCGCAGGATTATGATGTTTTCTCGAAAAAATTGCCCATGTCCTTTACCAAGATCAACTCTATCTCTGTACCTGTACGGTCTATACAACCGCACAATAGCTTCATGTCGCCGATTCAGCATTTACTTCATTTTATTATAATATTCATTTTGTAATTTTAGTACGCATTCGATCGCCCCGATGTTTACTCGTATCAATTAGCAATTCTATCAGTTATCAAAATAAATTCATATTTATCAAGACTTTCTTATCATTTCTATCAAATTAAATATCGTACGAGAGCAGCCCGTACAGTACCAAATCTCATCAAAATCGGTAAAGTAGTTTAGCTGTAAAAGTGTAGCAGACAGACAAACAGACAGAGCTACTTTCGCATTTATTCACATATTTCGCAGTAGGGATTGTGATTAATGTTTAAATTGTTTCTCTACTTTCAATTTTTTTTTGTTTCTTTTAGTAGGTACTAGTTTAATACACATTACATTATACTCGAAATGAGTAAATATTTAAATTAGTAAAAAGAAAAAAAAAAGAATTCTTATCAATAACTCATTTTAGTTCATGCTAAAACACTGAATACAAGACAATTGTAGTGCCTGCAATATAACCAGTACTTATTAACATTAATAATATTAACAGATTCAAGGAACATAACTTGAATGGAGTCCAAACCAACGTCTCTATGTACTCAGACATAAACGTTATTGTAACACAATCTGATACAGATACGAAGCTGTGACGTCATCATTCTGTTCCCAGCTAGAAACAAAAAGCGATATGCATAAACAGCGTTTTGAAATATATTAGAAACTGGTTCTGCGTAGCGCAGTAGTGACCGAGAGAAATGAGCCATTTACACCTCACGACTTAATGGCGCCTTATAAATTATTCCCGCGGCATAACGCCGTGTATTTTTTTAAATTTTATTTTTGGCCGTGTAAGAATTTGGATGTACTTAATAATTCATTAACCCAGAACAAACCATTGTGTTATTGTCCAATATCCAAATAATCGCGTTATATTTTGCCTTTACAAAGAAAAAAACGATTTAATCAATTTGATGATGCTACTACCTGCGATGCAATTTGTCTCATCGGTGTTAAATCAAGCATGTGTCTTTATTTATTTAGACACCAAAAATACACCAAGACACTACGATGTTTAGTCTTCACACGTTGTCCAGTAAGGACACAGTACCTATATTAAATTTGATAAAACTGCCCTTTTGTATTTACCTGGATACAAGAAAGGCGCTCATGTAATTTATTAGTAATATTTATGTCAACTTTTTACCTAATAATAAGCAAAGATAATATACCTAATACTTAACTTTAACAACAAAATCGTGTAAGTATATTATTTAAACTTTTTTAAATATTTTTTAAGGCTTAAAAGTCTACTATCTTACAGTGTAAACGTCTCTAAAACAGGTTTTTATTAGCACACGGCAGCGGTCGCGGCGCTCGGCGATGCTTTATTGGATAAGCTGCGCCGGAGCTTCGGAGTTCCTTACCCGACCTGGCACTGTTACCAGGAAACATAGTATACTATACCATACTTAGTAGCTATATCATAGCTAGCGAGTTAGGCGAGAAGATATAGGTATAACACTAAACACTAGGTAGCAATACAACACTTTATATTCTTAACTCTGGTCTAGTCATCGTCTTTTTCAATCTATAGGTATTAATATTTTATATGAGAAAGTGTGTTTATTTTAGCAACGGATCGACGTGGTTTTTGGTATGGGGATAGTTTGGGGGCTGAATAGTGACACAGGCTACTTTTTATCCCGGATAAACGTCGAACTCCCGCGGGATAACGTCGTGCAGTCTACGCCAGCGAAGCCGCAGACGGAAAGCTTTTTATCCAATAAAATAAAGAGCTTATAACTCTATATCTTTTCCATTGTATAATTTTTTTTTCTGATTTTAAACTGTTGTAGACCATCAAAGAGCAAGAAGTTGAATATATGGGCCATGCTTTGCCGATATTCGCCGCTTCAACTTATAATAATGGGCAACATTGAAAGCAAATTACGTGCTTGTACACGAAACAAGTTATGGCTGAAAATAAAAAAAACAAAATAAATTCTTTTTTTATTCAATTTAAGTTGAGATAGTAACTATTTTGTAATCTGTGGTTGAGGTAACAACACTTATGAACGTCAAAGAAGGTACGCCATCGGTTCGCAAATCCTACGGGGCGGGAGACCTTGGGATATAAGGGACATAAGGGAGTGGACTGATATTACCACTGCAGCATAACTACATATTACGCTTGGCGAAAGACGGAGAAAGATTTGCCGAGCTGACGGCCAACCTCCAGTAATGGAGAGGCACTGAAAGAAGAAGAAGACATTTTTCCATGCTGTGATAACAACGTGCCGTTTTGTCTATCACTAAGAAGAAGGCGACACCTACAACATTTCATATCTGACTCAAGAGTAACTGGACTCAACGCGACATTTATTATGTAGAACATACGTACTTACAGCTTGACGTTTCGGCTGTATTGCTACAACCGTGGTCATAAGGAGACTCCAGTCTGCTTGTGACCACGGCTGTAGCAACACAGCCGAAACGTAAAGCTGTAAGTACATTATGGTTTTGAAGAGTTTTGTTGTTCCCAAGATTTCAGAAGACTGTGGTCAACACAGCATTGTAAAGTTTATTTACTTGGCGTTCACTAATCAGTATTTGGAATCAATAATAATAAATTTTAAAGGGAATGGCAGAAGTAGTTTAATTTCTTATGTAAGCAAGTAGAGACGGTATTACATAATTGGTAATGGTAACCCTAATATTGAATAAATAAATCAAAATATATATAAGCAACATAATTTATGCTTCTAATTAGATGTGATTCAAGATGATTTGCTTACTCGAGACTTAATTGAAAAGGCCCCAAATGAGTAATTACTTCCAAATTTAACGATGACCCGAAATTGTAAAATTGATTTCTCTAACTACCTAATCATGAATAAGTATGACGAAAACATTATTAATGGCACTGCCCAGTAGCGAAGTTGTAGGTAATTAAAACTCTAACATAAATAGGTACATAAGTAGTTAATTAAATAACTGTATAAGTTAAGCTTAGGTAAGTATACTATAGGATTGCCCAGCAGGCAATATTAAATTTGATCAACTTCCTAATGTCCGATTGAGCTGAATTTTTGCATTCAGATTTGTTTTGGATGACAATACAATATTAAAGAACAGTCAGCAAAAAATCTTGTCATTAAAATGTGTTTTTATTTTTACAAAAAAAAACTTGAAAGTTTTAATATTATTCACAAATGCTTTTTTTCCTCAAAAAAAACTTTAAAAAGAGTGTAGACCTCTTTTTGGAAGACTTATATACCGTCTCAGTAGCTCAGACGGAAAAACTCGCCTTATACAAAGATTGTTTGCCCAAAGGTTGTAGGTTTGAGTTCTGTCAGTTGAAAGCAAGGTGCTTTTACTATAGTCTGTTTTTTAAACAAACGAGTAAGTACTGAGTATATGTCTCTCGCACATTTCCCATATTGACCAGTATTTGGCTTCATTTAACAGATGGATGTGATACATTGCTATTTTTCTGTGATAAGTTTTTTTTTGGTGCATTAAAAAAGTAGCAATGTGTCACATCCATCTGTCAAATGAAGCTGATAGCTATACCGATGACACTTATGCGGTAGCGCCCTCAATACCTATGGGGAATGAGCGAGAACCATATACTCAGTACTCGTTTGTCAAAAAAACCCAGACTATATAGGTAGACTGACAGAGTGATATGGGTCATTATTACCCATACCATACCCATCTCACTCTGTCAATATGGGAAATTGTGCGTTTACTAAAAAAAACAGACAATTGTATCAAATTACTATGGCATATGACCATGTACCCGAAGCACGATTAACTCTCATTCTTGTCCTCGTTATCGCGATCATAATTATTTTGTATAAAAACCAGAGCAATGCATCTTTCGGTCGTTTTAAATATTTTAACAGCAGCAAAGAAAAAATCTTTCCGTGTTCTGTGGCAGCAACTTTGGTAATTAGCATTTTGATGGATAGTAATGTTTAATAGAAGATTATCTAACCGACAGTTTATCGTGCTTGTGGTACTTACTGATATTTATGTCACGTGAAAATCGAAAAGACAATAAGTTATTCCTGTGGCTAAACACTTGTCTTACTGCACCGAGAACGTCTTCAAAACCTTTAACCCTACAGCTTGTAACATTTATTTCAAAACTGCCTAATAACAGAACGAAACAGTTGCTTTCGTCCTCTTGGCCTTTACCCGACTTGGAGCCAATGTGTCACTACAAACTTAATAAGCAACAAAACCAACAAAAATCAACTTTAAGCCATCAAGTTAAAGTGCATAAGGAAAGCAAACTGCACCAGTTAACTTTGTGACCGGTAAAACCGAGTGGGTGTACTACCGCGCTACGCACAGTATGTATTAGCTTTTGTTGTATATGTTTATATGTTAAAGATACTTTTAGAGGCAAGTTTAAGTTGCTGTACCAAATAAAGTGGAAGAGATATTACATGCACTTAAGCTTAAGTTGTACTATGCTAAGGAGGGATAAGGTTACAATATTTATAAATAGAATTAAGGTTGTATATCGAATAAAAATAATTAGAAAATAAATTTGTAAATACATGTAACACTTTTTATTTATCTAGGTATATTATATTTCACTGGTTCGATGGCGCTTATAGTTTATCTAGGTACTGAATGAATACCGAAATAATTTTTTACTGTTATTTTATTTGTAAAGTTCAGTCTGCTTTTTAATGCGGTAGCTTGAAATAAGGTTACAAATATCTAATTAATAAGATTTCTTGTAAACTAGCTTTCCGCCTGCGATTTCGCCCGCGTGGACTACACGACATTATCCCGCGGGAATGTGATATTGTTCCAAGTAAAAAAATAATCTATTGTCATTCTCTAGCTCCCAAACTGATCCCACTAAAATACGCGTCGAACCGTTACTCCGTTTTGACGTGAAAGACGGACAAACAAACAAATAAATAACCAAACTAGCACACTTTCACATTATTTTATAATATTAGTATTGATGATACTGTAAACTCCCTAAATAAAATAAAATAAATCTTACCTTCTGAGTCAGAGGCCGTGAGTTTGAACCCTACCAGAACAAATATTAGGTAATGAGAATAATTTCGCTTCTATGAAAGTCCTTAGAAGCTCTGTTAAAGTCACTTATTTTTTATATATCATTACAATTAAATAATAGTTCAGTTGCTACTTTATTAAAGATTTACAATTTTTTTTATAGTTCCTAGTTAAAAAGACCTGACTCATGAAATCAAACTCTAGATGTTAAAAGCGAGACAAATCACACATTGGAGTAAATAAACCCACGGGATAAAACAACCATTCGCTAAAACAAAGAACTTTGAACTTTAATCTAGACGTTTTAAAGTCAATTTTAGAACTAAATAGTGATGAATATGCCTTGTCGCTTGTACTCTGGACAATTTCCCGTTGAGACTAAACTGTGAACGATCACTTCCTATTTTGGCATTGATTTGTAGTAAAAAAAGTAATTGATATTCAATTTGGCGTGTTAAAAATGTTCACACGGTTCTAATATTGTACGTTTCATATTTTTGTAGCCATCTCATACATGGCGCCATCTCATACATTGTTCCTTAGACAAATTAGGTAGCTGAACCCCCGTGTTATAGAAATTGGAAATGTATGTGGTGATACTGTTATTCATTACATAGGTATTTCTTATATATAGTCGGCATCTTGTCGCCATCTCATACATTGTTCCTAAGACAAATTCGGTAGCTGAACCCCCGTGTTATAGAAATTGGGAATGTATGTGGTGATACTGTTATTCATTACATAGGTATTTCTTTTATAGTCGGCATCTTGTCGCAATCTCATACATGGCGCCATCTCATACATTGTTCCTAAGACAAATTAGGTAGCTGAACCCCCGTGTTATACAAATTGGAAATGTATGTGGTGATTGTGTTATTCATTTCATTTCATTTCATTTATTTCATTGCATGTCACAAGTACATAGATGGAAAATATTGGTACAGATCGTGTGACACCCTGCAAGGGCGTAGCAATATATGAGAGAGTGCTATTTATACTTCTAATTTAAACAATAATTAAAATCTATTTGCAAAACACAGTCTGTTTGGTATACTATTAATAGTAAAAAAATAAAATAATTATATGTCAATGTCGCTATATATTAATAATGATCAGAATAATAATTTTTATATAATAATTTAAATATCAATGTGAATATATAATAATATGATCAAAATAATGATTTCACGCAATAATTTAAATGTCAATATCACATTAATAATAAAAATCAGAATGTATACAAACAAAACCAAAACCTATTTTTTATATTACAATGCAACAATACACATTAACAGCATCTCAGAATTTAGTTGGATTTGTCGACAAAAAACTCACTAACATTATAATAGCTTTAAGTTTTTTTTAAGTTCTTTTTCAAAGATTGAGGCTTCTCTATGTCTTTAATGAAGTTCGGAATTTTGTTATAGATTTTTATCATCATTGAGTGAGGACCGTCAGAATATAATTTCAATTTCGTTATGGGCACTTTTAGTTTGTTTTGATAGCGATTGTTGCGTCTAATAGTTTTTATGGGAGAATATAGATCACTATATTTTCTAACAAGTTTACACGCTTCAAATTTACACTGGTTACACATTACATTGGTATTACTTATATAGTCGGTATCTTGTCGCCATCTCATACATGTCGCTATCTCGTACATGTCGCAATCTCGTACATTGTTCCTAAGACAAATTAGGTAGCTGAACCCCTGTGTTATAGAAATTGTAAATGTTTGTGGTAGTGTCCAATATTCATTACATATTTCTTCTTCTTAGTCGGTATCTTCATTGCTGAAGGTAAAGTACTAAGATCTTCCACGCAGTTCTATCCTTAAGCAGGCCAGTGAGAGTTTTGACTTATTCTGATGTAATTATAATTGGCCTACGCTAGTCATTTCATTAAGTACATATTAATTTATTTTATCTAAACCTTTGCGCAAAGTGAAGCCAAAATTAATTTTATTCTAATAAACATATAACAACTCTTTATAGCATACCATGGAATTAATATGACTGGTCCTTTTACAACAAGTTTAATGCTAATTAATAGACAAAATAATGTATTATAACTAATTATAGACTAAAACATCTATTCACCGTATCTAGGAACATAATCAGAAATTCTTGCAGAAGAATTACTTAAAATATGTTTATGTTATTTAATTAAGTGATGATGTTGATTAGATGCTTACATATGCTAATAGCCGTTGCTGCCGAGGATATATGTTGCAGGCAAGAGGGGAAATACATAATTTTATGATAATGGATATTTTGTCGACAATACTGTTGGTGTAGTAGTTCAAGTGTTGGCTTGCCGTGCAGTGTTGTGGGTTCGTTTTCTACAGGGGATAAAATACTAGTGTGTAGTATACTTATTTTTTTTTATCCACAACTGAATAGCACTTAGCCTTCGTTACACCTCACCAGGTGATGATGATAAGTGATGATATGGCTGAAGGTAGGAAAGAAGCGCACTACTCCCGGAATCCTCAATTACTGATTAACTGGGTATAACCAAAAATGCTGAAAACATCGTTGTTATGGCGCTAGACTTAGATAAGATAGTGGTACTTAGCCATGCGGAATTTAAACAAGCCCTACCACCAACCAAACCGAATACAATATGTACATTGTACCCCCACGGGAATCGAACCCGGGAACTCTGGGTCCCCGGTTGGTGTGTACCATTAGACCACAGAGGCGGTTGAAGTTAATAATTGTATTGCACACGTAATATTAGTAGACAAATCGACAGAACCGTCACCAAACCACATGCCTTTTAAATAAATGGATAAGAATACATATTGGGCTGTGACCCACAACGTAGAGACATTGACAACCTTCGTGGCCGAGTGGTGTACGCACCGGTTTTCAAGATGCCACTATCTCTAGAGGTCCCGGGTTCGATCCGCGGTCAGGTAAATATTGAAAACGAACTTTTCAATATTTCCTCGGGTGTATGTGGTAATACCCGTCGTTGTTTCCAATTTCCATAATACTAGTGCTTAAGCTACTATACCTTGGTATTGGAACAATTTATGTGATGGCGTCCAATATTTATTTATTTATTTTATTTTATTTCAGATTAGAGGGTCTTGCAGCTGGTAGCAACTACTTAAAGTGTCTTGAGTCTCTCTCGAACCAAGCACTCTCGAAAGTGCTTGGTTTCCATACATTTGTGAAAACCCATTCGGAAACGACCATCATAAAAGAGGCTTAACTGCCGCAATCGCAGGCTAAGCATGCTAGCCGCTGTACCATAGAGATCATCCAAATATTTTGAACTAACTTTTCGCTCACGACTTTGTTCGTGTGAGCTAGACGATGCTTTTTCGTTGGAATGTGATATTTTCCCGGAGTCTATATACTGCAGTGCTTTACACTATAATCTACCTTTGGGTAAAGTTTCATGCAGATCCGTTCAGCTGTTTCAGCTGTTTGCGCAAGCAGTACGCACAAGTTATTTGCTCGTAGTCAAGAACTACGTGTGCATGCTATTCGAGCGGTAGCTTTATGAGTTGAACCTGCTCAAGTAACAGCGCGAGTGACTCGCGCGCGCCGCAGAGCTCGCGGATTAGTTGCGCGGGTGGCTCGCTTTGATACATGCTCAAGTCATTAGACCCGCACATGTTTTTGAACGGTAAGTTTACGATGCATATAACCCGCGCAAGTGCCTCAACATGCGCAAGCAACTTGCACCGTGTACAAGCACTCTAAGCAAGCTTTTTGTAAGTATTTAAGGTACCCTCAACGCGGAAAGAGACAACCGAACACTTCATTGCCGACAATTAATTAATAACCCTAAAACACCTGCGTGCACCTAGTAACGTCCACAAAACTGAGAATTCTCATTCGGCCTCAACCCCGGGGCCAGTGCGGAACATGCGTTTCCAATTATTGATGGTGTCTGCACATGTTAGCGGATATGCGTTATTATCGCGCCTGAGGGTTCCGCAGGGTAGGTACCGTCCTATCGTAGTTAGAAAGAGGTTTGTAGGGCTGGCTTTAATGCTACTTGCCTAGGAGCTTCATATTCTTGTTTCTGTTTTGGTCTTAGTTATTTTGAAACGATGTCTAACACGATAAACTTAAAAAAGATCTTGAAGATTAGGTACGAATGTTTAATAAGCTTTTAGTAAAAAATACATTTTCGTGACAAACTTTTTTGCTGACTGTACTTAAATATTGTATTCTTATCTAAAGCAAACCTGTATACAAAATTTCAGCTCCATCGGACAGTGGGAAGTGGGTCAAATTAAGCTTGCAAGATTTGTCCCCCACTAACTAACTAACTAACATGGCAAGTTAATAAAAAGCCTGTAAAAAGAGCAATAGATAATCTTTTGTACAAAAAGACTTAATAGTAGATTTTATATTATTTTTATGCATTCACAATGCAATTTGTAAGTATAGGAAAAATGTGATAGTAAAAAACCACGAGCCCTATAGGTTTTTTACTATCACATTTTTCCTATACTTACAAAATTGCATTGTGAATGCATAAAAATAATATAAAATCTCAATATGGCTGTTTCATCTTAATCGATTGTTCAACATTTGTAATAATGTTTCTTTCGGATGCGAGGGTTTCCTCACATTGATGAAGCAACGCTGGCCTACACAGCGTAACAAGTGATAGCAAAATTAGCCTTTCGGTAGCTTAGTTGGTCAGAGCATCGGGCCGGATTCCCGGAGGCGCGGGTTCGAATCCCGCCTGAAAGCTACTTATAGGGCTCGTGGTTTTTTACTATCACATTTTTACTAGACTTAATAGTAGTGATAAAAATATTAGTTCTAAAAACCAAAACTTCGACCACTAGCATTTTAAGTGTATAATTGCCTAACCCTTCAGTGTATTACTTATACCTAAAGAAGCATACAAACCAAGCCCGTTTACAGCACTCAGCTCTAATGTTTTAATTTATAATTTTCACATTAAAAAAAAAAAGGAAAACAAAAGCTCGAAGTATTTATTTGTCTATCCTTTCTCAGTGGAGGCAACCCTAATTTATGCTAATAGGGTTTCAGGTTCGTTCGGGTCTACTTTACTGTGAGATATAACAGAATTATTTGTTTAATCCCCCCTTGTAATTACCATAAATTATCAAAATAACCCTTAAGTTATTGAATTTAGTCCTGTTGGGACGTGATGCGTGGCTTTTAGTTCATAAATATGGTTGACTAGCGTATACTGCGTCTTCGTCCAGGTAATTAGCAAATGAATAAATTTTGAAATTACGAAATGAAATTACATACACAGGGTGTCTGTTTAAAGGTTCTCCAAGGTCTTCCGCCGCGCCGTAGGGTTTGCGAACCGATGGCGTAGCTTCTATGACGTTCACAAGTATTGTAAATAACAATCTTAATTGAAAGAAACAAATTTGACTAAAGATGGGAGATACTTCTTAACGTTCTCTACTTTTAAAAGGCTAAAAAAGTGCCCTAGAGACTTATAGGGTAGCGTAGTAATAAGAAGGTAGGTACATCATGAGGGTTGGTCAATGGACTACTTGCTCTTCAAGTCACATTAAATTTATTTAGGTATGTGGTAGGACTTTTTCAAAGTCCGCCTGCTACCACCATCTTATCTTAGTCTGACACCATAACAACGATGTTTTCAGCATTTTTGTGTTCTGGCAAATAGAGATAAGATAATTGAGGATTCCGGGAGTAGTGAGCTTTCGCCTTCAGCCTGATCATCACTTAACATTAGGTGTGATGAAGGCTAAGTACAAACCCGTTGTGGATAAAAAAATATAAATTGAAAATGAAGTATTAGAAAAATCGACTCGTCTCACAACTAGCTCCGATGGTACTCGAACCCACGATCTTTCACTGTCCGGTGAATGCTCTTTTTCTTATACTTCATTTTCGATAATTATATTCAATAATGAAATTGCATTGTAAATGCAAAAAATAGTGATTTACTAAGGTCAAGGTTCACGTACCGGACGACGTTCCGTGGGCAGGCCCCCTACAAGGTGGACCGACGATCTGGTCAAGGTCGCGGGAAGCCGCTGGATGCGGGCAGCGCAGGACCGATCGTTGTGGAGATCCTTGGGAGAGGCCTATGCCCAGCAGTGGGCGTCGTTCGGCTGACATGATGAAGGTCAAAAAATATAGGACAGTTGCTTGTGAATTAAAAACACTCCCTGGCTATTATTGATAGTAATGTAAATTAATTTAAAGCTTAAAAGATATTTTAATTTTTAGTTTTTTGCATTCACAATGCAATTTTTATTACTGAAAAATGGAAAATAAAGTATTTAGAAAAATTCGACCCGTCTCACAATCAGCTCCGATGGGACTCGAACCCACGACCTTTCGCTTTAGAGCAGTCGCCCGGAAAGCGAAAGGTTGTGGGTTCGAGTGAGACGGGTCGAATTTATCTAAATACTTCATTTTCCATTTTTCACATTCCACATTCAAGATATCAAACCATATTAATGTGTCAAAAGTTCTGCAATTTGAGCAATGCTCTTAAACTTAAATTTAACTTTCATAGCTGCATAATAATAAAGTGAGCTAAGTCCCAGGTATGAAACACAGCCAACTTGCAAACTTAACTCAAACATAAAACTTAAAAGCTTTTTACATTCCAAGTTGCTCGTGAATCGCGTCAGAATGTTTTCCTTCTTTAAAAAAAACCAGATATGATTTTGGTAAAAAAATTTAATATGAAAAGTCGATCGATTAAGCTGAGTAACCTTAAACAACGTGTTAATACTTTTAGTGAAACTGTGAAAACAGTTTGTTCAGAAGCGAAAGTAGAATCGATTCCACACATTTTTGATAGGGGTTAAATATTTCAAAAAAATTGTTTAAATTTTTTGCCCCTTCTAAAAATGTTTGTGTCTACCTGCCTATTAATTAAATACGCGCGCAACCCGTCACGTGCTCACTTACGTCATAGTAGAGCTCAAAATCTGTCAGAAAGTCACGGAGACTTATGAGCACGAATATCTTGGAAATTCCTTAAGACATTTTTTTTTATGGAATTCAATTTAATATAATTTGTTGGGGTATATAGGCTTTTCATAGAGAAGGCTGTGGTTGCTCCGTTTTGACGTGAAAGACCATTGATTTATATTTACTTAAAACTTTTGACAGCTAGTTTTTATGGGAAAAGGAAAGTGTAGTTTTTACTATTTTCCACGCAATTTTTGTTTTTTCTCTCCATAAAAACCTTCCGTGTGAACATAATATGAAAAAAAAAAATGCAGAATTGGTCTAGCGGTTTTTGAGTTTTGCGCTTACCAACATTCATTTTTATTTATTTAGAAGATAATTCATATTATACATGCATATTAAGTATACAGTTCAAACTGATAACGGTTAAAAAGGTTTGAATACCCTTCAAACAAGAACCTCATAATTCTTCATATCTGAAACATCCATGATTCATAAGCACATAAAGATTGGAGGCGGTAATTTAACAGCCGACAACCGCCATAAAGATAAAAAGTTCGAGCACTAATCAAAGTACTCAATCATTAACATGAGCCTTGTAAATTATAGTGCACTAAATCATTTTACAGCTTTTTGAGTGACCCTTGAAAGTTAGATACCTATATTGACGTTTTTATGAGTTCTCTTTTGTAATGGTAGAGGCATAGTTAACAAACATACATTTGAAGAAAGAATTTCTAAAAAATAATAAGGATTTGTTATTGTTGATCGAAGGATTAAGCTACATAACAACGTGGGCAAGCAATTTAAATACAGTCAATCTCCAATTCAATCCGCGATCAAAATCAATCATCGACTCATATACACCACAAAATTTTAATTAGTACAAAGATTTTAGGGGATGATAACAACGTGGGCAAGCAATTTAAATACAGTCAATCTCCAATTCGATCCGCGATCAAAATCAATAATCGACTCATATACACAACAAAATTTTAAATATTAAGTACAAAAATTTTAGGCGATGATAGTGTCAATCAATACGAAAAATGTTTACTAAGAGGCCAACCACGGACTCGCAAAAAAAATCTGCTGTTCCATACATTTCAGTCGAGTCGATGTTGTACTATTGTAGTGAACAGCTGTTTTTTATTGTGTGTATATTCTGTTATCGCGACCCAGATTGACTGTGTAATGGCTGCCTATGGTCAGTCGTGAATTGGGTGACCAATATTTTTTAACATGTAATTATTAGGTGCTTTGAAATTAGAATTATTTTTGAAATTGGAAGTTTACTATTTAGCGACATCGTTTAATTTAAATGTTAAATGTTAAATGTTAAGTAATGTTTTATTTTCAAAATTATTATTCAACCGTATTATATCTGGAAGAGCTCAAACTTGGTTTGTTTTAAAAATGACTTTTATTTTAATTTAAGGCGCTACTCCTTTCGCTACTCGGAAAAAGTATGGAAATTTTGATTTAAAACTATAGGATGGTTACAGTTGTCACAAATCTGGTAATAAGATATATATTTCTTCATACCTTTATCTAGAATCGTATAGTTTCAAAAACACGATTTTATGATTTTGCCTGGACACTTTTTCTTTTCGAAAAGACTTCTAAAAATACGAAAATTCAAGATTATTCTTAAATGGGGTTACTTACACTATTGGAAATTGATTTAATTAGTGGACACCAATAATATTTAGGATCGTATAGAAGCATTTTTTAAAAATCGCTGTAGTTTTTGAATACGAAGTGATTTTGTGTTTTTTTTTGCCTAATCAGCAAAATCGGTCTCGCTCCCGCGCGCGTCGTTTTCTCATTGCTATCTCGCTTCAGCATATTTTTTCCGAGTATCGCCTTAAAACAAGTGACTGAAATGTAATAATATGATAGATTTTTAGAACCGCCTTGGTAAGCCCTTTCATTAGATACCAAACACGATAGGTTTCAGAGCAAAAAAAAGTCTCCTTCTAAGGGACGGAACTTCCAGCTATGCGACTCAAATCGCTCTAATAGGTCTAGGGAACAAGTGTAAGTGAAGTGAAGTGCCGTATACTTCCAGTATTTTCCACTAACCTCTTCCACTATTAGGCTTTTGTACAAAGTTGTCATCACCTATCATCGTTCACATCACAAAAGCTTTTGAAGTAATCAACAACTCCATGTCTTAGTTTTCCATGATACAGTTTCTTAATGAAATTAAAATGGGCTTAGATAATTGGTGTGAATGTATGAAGTTATTTATTTATTTATTTTATTTATTTATTTATTGATGATGATTTTGATCATAAAATTTCATTGACTTTTTCTATAAAAATCCTTTTACAAAATATAAAAAGGGAATTAAAATGTTTATGGTGTTAAAACATTTCTACGCGTATGAAGTAACAGGCGGCAAAAAAATAAAATACAAAAAAACAGAATAAATTGTATTAAAAAACCATTAATAATATCCTTGTATAACCTTCAAAAGTAACAACCTTGATCTCCGCCAATGTTAATTAAAAAAAAACCATATCCATTTGTCAAGTCGAAGAGTTAGTCATTAGTAATAATACTCGTAGCTGTTATTCCGAAGAAAGAATGTAGTGAAGATATTTTAGTTTTATGATTATTATCTGTGTTTCGCCGTCAGCTGAACACTTAAACAAATAGCTACTGGATCGTAAAACAAAGTTAACTGGAGTAAGTGATCACTCATTTGTGGTGATGATGATAGTGATCATATTTCAAATCATTAAACCCTAATGCGTTACGATAAACATGGTGTTGAATTCATTTTAAATATTTTTTAATACTTCAATCATTTGTGACTTTAACTACTACCTACTTCTGTATGAATGCATAGAAATAAATTTTTATATTTATTTTTTACCTAGAGTGTTGATTCTGCTAACGCCGAATTGACAGCCGATGGCATGTTTTAGTCATTGCGATAATCTTAAGAGTGATAAATAGTCGTAAAATCAAAATTGACCAGTTGTGCGATTCTCTAAGATTCAATCAACAAACTTGACGTTCTTTTTCGCTTGATTTTCACTTGTTTAATATGAATTTTGACATAAAGAATCGAAGTAAACGACGATAAATAACTAAATAAATAAATATTTTCTAACATTCACACCAATTATCTAAGCCCATAGTAAATTCCTTAAGAAACTGTGTCTATGTGAACTTGATAACAGATAAATATATACTTAAATACTTTTTTTTTTGGAAATACATACTTAATAATCATAGAAAACGCCCAGACCAGGACAAATAGACATGTTCATGCACACAAATATTTGTCTTGTTCGGGAATCGAACCTGAGACCTCTAGCGCAGAAGGTAGGTAGTTTACCTCTGCGCCAAATCGACGATGTGACGGATAAACTTCGTTAGAGAATCGCACCGCTGCGGATTGAATAGAGCAAAAGTATTTCAATTTTAAATATGATCAAAAGGTTATCTTTTGACAAAATCGGCAAAGGCGTGAAAATTTAAATTGGTATTTTTTTATCAACAACGGGGTAGCACTTAGCATTCATCACACCTGATATAAAGTGGTGACAAGGCTGAAGGTGGAAGCGCACTACTCCCGAAATCCTCAATTACTGAGGATCTGGCTATCTTATCTCTATCTACCGGAACACAATTATGCTGAAAACATCATTGTTATGGCGTCAGACTTAGATAAGATGGTAGTAGCTAGCCAGGTGGACTAAGAACAAGTCCTACCACCAACCAAACCGAATACAATATATACTAATACTGTGAATCAAACCCGGGACCTCTGGGTCTGAAATCGGTGGTGTGAACCACTAGACCACAGAGGCGGTTAAAGTTTAACTATCGATAGAATTAACTTCTCATTAACAAAATAACTAATGATACAAAGATTGCAACAACACAGTCTTTCATTAAAGAAAAAACAACTTTAACACTCTACGTAATCATCAACAAAGACTTATTTGATGAAAACCATAATTTAACAAAGATTATTCACTTGAAACACATTTAGAAAGCTAACTCCTTTCTGACAGTTAACACTTAAACACGTCAAGTAAAATGCATTTATTACGCTCCTATCAATATCGTGGTAATACGCTCAGCGAGAAAGCCACAAGCTTCTGTTCAGATAAGGCACGGCGTTCAGTAAAACGTTGTCGCCACCAAATAAGCTTCTTAATATCGTGAGCAAAGAGTAAGCGCAGAAGCGACATGTTGTACAATAGGTAAGGTCATTGTTTTACTCATAATGGCAAAATGAATGTAGGATGCACGACGTGCCACTGCACGTCGTCGTTCCTTGTGCGGACTCCTATATGCGGATAACTGCCTTTTGCACCAGAGGTCGTGATTTCAATCCCCGCTGAGTTATGCGAACTACTGTTGAACTAGCGAACAAAAATCAGAATTATTTTGAAATGTTTTAATTTTAATTAATGAGTTGTAAGATTTGCAACATCCTAACATGATTCATAATGAGAGCTACATTAGGTATACTGAAGACATATCGTAATCAATATTATGCAATAAACACTACTTATTACTATAACTATCATAATGATTTTCTTGTTATAAATAAATATAAATATTCACCATCATATACATTGTTCCAATACCAAACTATACAGGGTGTTAGGGGCACCCTTGCAAAAACTTTAACCATGGCTTCAGACCATCATGCTGAACAACGTACAGCAAGAATTTTTTGTCGGAAATGAAAAACATATTTCTACTTTTTATACAAATTTAGCAACTAATCGGGACACTTTGTATGGAGAGTCGAAATATTTTTTTTACACCTAACACCCTGTAGTAGCTTGAGCTCTAGTATTACAGAAATTGGAAACAATGACGGGTATAATCACATACACCCAGACCAGAACCAGAACCAAAACCTCTAAAGATAGCGGCACCTTTTAATCGGTGCGTACACCATTCGGCCACAAAGGTCTCCAAATTAAATGTTCTTTTAAGCTATTTAGGCATTACTTTAAAATAAAGTTACCGAATGAAAAAACTTCATGGCCTATGACTTTGTTAATTCCAGTAAATAGGCCTCTGGAGTACTTTTTTAACTTCGTCAGATGGCTTTGACCGTCGTAAAGTTGAAAAATTTGAGTACCTTCTACAAATTTTGTCGAAATGAATTATTTATCTGTTAAACTTTTAAAGAAATGAGCGTCTTTTAAACTGTTATTAATTTTCGTGTACAAGTTAAGCGAATAAATTTTCTTTTTCCTTTTTTCTTAACTCATGGGCTATCAAGGATACCTATAGGTATAAAAAAAATTGTCTTGCTTGCTCTACATTGAAATAAAATTGCTTCCAATCTGAAAAAGGAATGAACACAGGGAAGAGTTTTCTTACGACATTTTGACGTATCGTCTTTTCGTGTTATTTTTACGGCTTCGGTAATGCATATTAAATGCGCATGTTCACAAGATCTACAATTGTAATTGATGGCTCGTTTGTAAACGAGCCGTTAGAGAAGCAAATCAATGGTAGTGTAGGCATATTACTGTTTTAATTTAAATATTCAACGTTTTATAATCTTTGATCTAAAAGGTGCATGTTTTAAACACACCATAAGACTCAAGTTTCGGTGTTAAAAAGCATATTAACCTATTTTATTTGAAAGTTGCCTTGTTTGAGCTGCTTCTATTGTAAACCTTATGTCTATAGAAATGTGATCTATAGTAAAATAGTTAATTGATTAGTTAAAACCGATATCATGGAATAGTGGTTCTTTGTTTAGAAGTGTTTGTTCGGATTTTATGTGATATTTGATCGGAGTATAAGGTTAAAATTATGAGTAATAATTAAGTTACTTTTGTTTGTAATATGCAAAACCTGTATATTATTTATTATATAAAACTCTTGCGTTACTGACTGACTGACAGACAACGCACAGCCGAAACTACTGGGCGCATGAAGCTGAATTTTTTTTTATTATTAAAAACTATATTTCACAAAAACAATTTACAATTTTCAATTACATTTCCTCGCAAAACCTAATGATAGGTTTGTCTGCGAGTTAGTAGGTAAGTTATTTACTTACGTATATTATATTATTTATTATATTATCTTATGTGTTTTTTGGCATTAAGTATGTTTCTTGGGGAGTGGTAGGGAAGCACTTAGAGAGGATTTTTAGAAAGTCCCCCTACTAAGGGGGTAAAAAGGGGGTCCACGTAGACGAAGTCGCGAGCGGAGCGCTAATAGTAGATTTAAATAAAGACATTATCATTCTAGTAGGACAGCTAGACATCAATATAACTAGCTATTTAGTCCCCAGTGCTGGGGTACAGGACTTCTTTCTGACCCAAAGCGGGTTGGTGAAGCTATTGGGGAAAACAATTCAGAAACAAAAATAATAATCCATAAGTACTAATTTATAAATATGAAATTGTGTTTTGTTTGTTTGTTTGTCCGTCTTTCACGTCAAAACGAAGCAACGGTACGACGTGATTTTTGATATAGGGATAGTTTGAGAGCTGGGTGCCTACCATCAACTTTAAGACAGCGATTCAAAAATAGCGCGATGCAGAATAGGTTCCTAAAATGAATTGCTTTCTTTCGTAATATTATGACCTTCTAAAAACTGGATCGCAAACGAATTGCTAAATGTGAATGACCGAACGATTTGTGTTCTTATTTCTTCTACCCGTCTCTTTCACTCGATTCTCTCTTGCCCGGAGAGTGAGAGGGACGGGTATAACCTGCAGGTGTCATGTTAAATCAACTGGGTTATAAGTCAAATAAGAGTTCATGACAGCTTAGCGGCTGTGAAATGTCATTGAATGATCACTGAATCGGTGTCATTGATATTAAGCTGTCGTGGTACGAATAAGCGAAGCAGATCAGTTTAGGTCCTAAACAAATCCGCAATAAGAGTTGATGGTAGGCACCCTGGAGTGTGTGTGACATATAGGCTACTTTTCATCCTGAAAAATATCAGGTTTCCACAGGATTACGTCGTGTAGTCCACGCGGGCGAGGCCGCGGGTGGAAAGCTTTTAATATTATATACTTTAAACTGCTGTAAACATTTTAGATTGCAGTGAAATAATTTTGACAAGCTAATTACGATGTCAGAGGAGCCCGTGGCGTATAGTGGTCGGTGCGCTCATTCGCGATTGTTGAAGTTAGAGCGCCCGCACATTGAGCCACAGTCGCGGCCACTAATCGCGACCACTGGTCAATCAATCAATCAATCAATCAATCAATTTATTTATTTGCTACAAACATGGTAATTATGATGGTAGGTTACATTAGTTTGTACAACATGTTTCGCCTATTACTAAGCATGCAAATTTTACAGTTTTATTTATGGTGGCTTAGTAGTGGCCACATGTCGCAGCCACTACCACAGTATAACCAATTTTTCCATTCAGTAGGCCGACGGTGTAGACGTCTAGATAGGGCAAACGTGTTATGTGCCTATGTATGAAGTCAACGTACTTATTTGGTTTTACTATGGCTTGTGGCTCGAACTCGGCCACTCGATCGCTCGGTTTGCGCCGATGCTATACAAAATGTATGAAAATACTCGTCCGCAGCTTGTGGTCGCGTTTTGTAGCCGCGACTAGTGGTCCAATGTGCGCCCGCACTTATGCAACTTTTACAAGGTCGGTCACGGGATGGGTGACCAAGAACTTTCAACTCGAGCTCCTGAGTGCTTCGGAATGCACGCCGTTAATCCCAGCTGGCATTTGCAGTCGTATATGGTACCCACCAATCCATATTGGTTTGTCATGGCCCATTCTCCTTATCCATCCATAAGGAACACCGGTGCCACAGCAGTGAGGAAATTAAATGGCTAATGATGATGATGATTATTTATGGTCTCGGTAGCTCAAATGGTAGAGGATTTGAGTCCTGTCTGAGCAGTAGGAGGGAAATTTTGTTTTAAGGCGATACTCGGAAAAAATGTGCTGAAGCGAGATAGCAATGAGAAAACGACGCGCGCGGGAGCGAGACCGATTTTGCAGATTAGGCAAAAAAAACACAAAATCACTTCGTATTAAAAAACTACAGCGATTTCAAAAAAATGCTTCTATACGATCCTCAATATTATTGGTATCCACTAATTAAACCAATTTCCAATAGTGTAAGTAACCCCATTTAAGAATAATCTTCACTTTTCGTATTTTTTAGAGGTCTTTTCGAAAATAAAAAGTGTCGAGGCAAAATCATAAAATCGTGTTTTTGAAACTATACGATTCTAGATAAAGGTATGAAGAAATATATATCTTATTACCAGATTTTTAACAACTGTAACCGTTTTATAGTTTTTCGATGCCTGGTACATTTAGAAGTGGACTACATGGTGAATATGAAAATCTCGAGGATGCAGCGACGAAGTATAATTGAAGGTTAAATCAAAAAGTCCATATTTTTTCCGAGTAGCGCCTTAAGTACCTATTAAAAAATAATTCTTTTTCTTCAAAAAGCACCATCACATTTGATTATCTTACCTTGTAAGAAAATACTTTTTGTTAAGGCTGTGCAGTCTGCACACTAGCGCATTGATAAAAAAAAACTTAGTGCTTAATTAAAGACGAAATTGTAAATTATCTCTCTATAGTGCACTCCGAAGAAGCTTTGTGGTACTTTTCATCGCTTAAAGGATATTTGTTAGCCTGTCTATAGTTTAATTCAGTTTTTTTTTTGCGTGAAGTGGCCACCTTTAGCAATAAAACTTCATTAAATTAAAGGACATGCTAGAAAATATAGATAAAGCAATAGAAAGTACCACAAAGCTTCTTCAGAGTGCACTACAGAGAGATAATTCGCAATAATAATATGATCTTTATTTAAGCACTAAGATTTTTTTCCAATGGCGCCGTTAGTGTGCAGACTGCACGCTCTTAAACTGTTATTCATCAAAGCTTTTGCTGCCTAAATCATAATCAGTCCAAAACGCATAAATGAATGATTAAAAAAGCAATAAACACTTTTTGCCGGAACAGAACCGCTCAATAAACAATAAATTATCAACTGTCTCAAAAAAAATACCGACCCAAATGCCGACAGCGTTAAAAAGCCATTAAAGCAGGAATTAATTTACAACGAAAAGAACCACATTAGTAATACACCTGTACCTTATTCGGTTGGTTTATTTTACGTATACGAAATTAAGTGGTTTTTTTTTTCGTGTCGTCAATTTATTTGGAAGGGTTGTACTATCCATCTGAAATTTAAGTGGGCAGTGTATTTAATAAATAGAGGAACGATAACTTTTTCGTTTGTTTGTGATTTAAAAATCCAAAAACTAGTAGACTGATTTAAAAAATTCTTTCACCATTAGAAAGCGACATTCTTCCCGAGTGACATATGCTTTAATTTATCCCGATATTCCAACGGGAACGGGTACCACGCGTGTGAAACCGCGGGAAGACACTAGTCAGTAATACACCTGTACTCGATTGGGGAACTTTCATTCTCTTTATGCATTCGAAATTAATTGTTTTTTTTTTGTGTCGTTAATTTATTTAGAAGGGTTTTACTATCTATCCATCGCTGAATGGCGTAGAATTTGAGTGGGCAGTGTATTTTGAATAAACACAGTAATTAATGAATAATAACTTCTTAAAAATTAACTGAAATTCATTTATTCGTTTTAAGGGTTGGGGGTGTGGAAGTAATTAATTTGTGGCTTAGGGTCAACTGTATTAACAAATTTAGTGTTTAAAAAAAACTTTAGTTGATTTAACTACATCATGACTTGTAAATAAAACATACTTTCCTATCTATAATATAAAAAAATTAAAAACTCGAGACATGCTCCTTCTAAGCTTTTTATTGTGTTCTACGGTATTTAAACAATAAAAATATCAATAAATAAAATACCACGGTAAATAAATAAAGCTCAATACTCGTATCAAAAACGTTACATAATAATATACTTACCTATAAACATTTTCGCTCGGTACAATGTCTTTAAGTATTCATACCATTAATTACTACTTACAACCATTGTAGGCAAACTGTCCTCTTAATTTATAGCGTAATGTACTAGATAAAAAAAATCACCTAGTTTAGATAGCGTTGACATTACTTCGCACCTTTTATCTTTAAATTACCATATGCACAGTGTAATTTTTTTAAAGTGAAACTCTAACTTACAACGAGGATAAGATACCTTACAATTATTTAACGCTTAAATGCAAAAAGTTCGTAATATCTTACATGAATAGGCCACTTGTCAATAGTTAATTCTAAATAAATAAGATGTTTATTCAACTTATTTTACTGAATACATTTACGTACTCACTTAAAGTAAATATTTGTTAAAATTCTCGTACGCAAATCATTTTTGGGAGCGTCTCAAACATCATGGCATCTCTTTCATACGTTTGACATTTAAAGTGTCAGGGCGATGTTTGAGACGCTCCCAAAGATAAGTAGCGTACGAGTATTCGTAACGCTCCCAAATTTGATTTGCGTTCGAGAATTCGGACGTTAAACTATAAATTGGTGATCAATTTCAACTTCAATAAAATCATTAATTATTTTTCAATAACTAGGTAAGTAATACTATGTGTTCACCGCCTCTGTGGTCTAGTGGTTCACACCACCGATTTCAGACCCAGAGGTCCCGGGTTCGATTCCCAGTGGGGGTACTTATAGTATTCGGTTTGGTTGGTGGTAGGACTTGTTCTTAGTCCGCCTGGCTAGCTACCACCGTCTTATCTAAGTCTGACGCCATAACAATGATGTTTTCAACGTTATTGTGTTCCGGCAGTTAGAGATAAGATAGCCAGTTCCTCAGTGATTGAGGATTCCGGGAGTAGTGCGCTTCCACCTTCAGCCTTATCACCACTTAACATCAGGTGTGATGAAGGCTAAGTGCTACACCGTCGTGAATAAAAAAAAAATGTGATAGTAAAAAACCACGAGCCCTATAAGTAGCTTTCAGGCGGGTTGAAACGAGCCCTATAAGCTACTTATAGGGCTCGTGGTTTTTTACTATCACATTTTTCCTATAGGTACTTACAAAATTGCATTGTGAATGCATAAAAATAATATAAAATCTACCTTACAATTATTTAACGCTTAAATGCAAAAAGTTCGTAATATCTTACATGAATAGGCTACTTGTCAATAGTTATCACTACATAGTATAAAACAAAGTCGCTTTCTCTTTCCCTATGTCCCTTTGTATGCTTAAATCTTTGAAACTACGCAACGGATTTTGATGCGTTTTTTTTTAATAGATAGAGTGATTCAAGAGGAAGGTTTATATGTACTTTTTATCCCGATATTCCCACGGGAACGGGAACCACGCGGGTGAAACCGCGGGCGGCCGCTAGTTTAAAAATAAATAATATGTTTATTCAACTTTTTTACTGAACACATATCAAGCACTCACTTAAAGTAAATATTTGTCACTAAGTTAAAAATGGCATGCTTCATGATTCAGCGATTACTTTCAAATACTTCAAATACTTGCATTCACAATGCAACTCTAAAAACTCTAAAAAAAGAGAAAAAAAATGTCTATAAATAGAGGAAAAACGTGATAGTAAAAAACCCCCCGAGCCCTTTAAGAATCCCGCCTAAGTTCCTTGATCCCTCCTGAAAACTGCTTAAGGGCTCGTGGTTTTTGACTATCACATTTTTCATAAATTAGTTTATATTAGCTAATATTTATGTAGGTTTAAACAAAAAAAAAACACATAAATACACATTCACTCTCTCACTTGTCGTTTAAGGGTTAACCCCACGCTTGTCACATTAATTCAATTAATTATTAAAAAAACATTTCACCCTTGTGGAGGTCGTCTCATTTGCATAGGCACTGGGAGGTAAGCGGACCGAAAGGAACGTACCTATTAGTGAGTTTGGCCAGTAATTATAGTGGTGTGTGGAATATTTTAACTCCTTTTCAACTTAATGAAGTATTTTTTTTAATAGGTGAGTCTTCAATACTTATAACAATGTATATTAACGGAATTAACAATAACGGAGCGTAAGCTACTAGCATTTAGTTTTTGTTTGTATCCACAACGGGGTAGCACTTAGCCTTTATCACATCTGATGTTAAGTGGTGATAAGGCTGAAGGTGGAAGCTCACTAATCCCGGAATCCTCAGTCACTGAAGAACTGGCTATCTTATCTCGAACTGCCGGAACACAATAATGCTGAAAACATCATTGTTATGGCGTTAGATAAGATGGTGATTGCTAGCCAGGCGGAATAAGACCAAGTCCTACCACGTACCCCCTCTGGGAATCGAACCCGGGACCTCTGAGCCTGAAATCGGTGGTGTGAACCACTTGCCCACAGGAAGGTTGAAATTTAATCATATCGCTTTTAAATTTCGTCTCAAGTAGTAGATATAGCTCATCATCAGCAGATTTTAATGTCCTTATTGTTGGGACACAGGTCTTCCTTAGATGGATAAGGAGAACGGGCCATGACCCACCACACGGGGCCATTGCAGATCGGTGGGTATTAACGACGGTAAATGGGTCCGGGATCAACGGCTTAAGGCGAGGAATCCCGACCGAAATAGGCACGCTAACGCTTGCTCGGCCGCGCTCTATACACTTCGGCAGCGGCAGCCGGCAGTGAACTGTGAACTTGCGAGCGCCCCGCGAATCGAACATCACTTAAAATTCCATTAAAAATTAAATAAAAAAAATATATTATGACGGCCGGAATCCATCGGCTATTCAAAGACAATTATTTTCATATGTTTTTCATGAACTAAAACCAAGTATACTGCAAGTAATATGAAATTTGAATTATTATTAGACGGATGTTTGGGATTTTATTTGACACAGTTAAATACCACCAATCGAAATAAACGGCCGGAAGCACTAGATAAATAACTGTAAAATAACATATATTTTTTCCAAATTTTAAGTACTTACTTGTGATTTGCAAGTAGTCCATAATTTAAAATACCCTATTTTGGGGAATCGGCGCCTTAAGGACCTCCTACACATATCAGGGCCGTGGCCGGGCCGTGATTCGTCCGCCAATCACTAGCGGCGGAGCTTCAGTGCCGTGTCTGGCCGCCGCTAGTGATTGGCAGATGGATCACGGCCCGGCCACGGACCTGATATACAGGGTGTTAGGGGCACCCTTGCAAAAACTTTAACCATGGCTTCAGACCATCATGCTGAAAAACGTACAGCAAGAATTTTTCGTCGGAAATGAAAAAATAATAATTGACTTTTCATACAAATTTAGCAACTTATCGGGACATTTTGTATGGAGAGTCGAAATAATTTTTTTTCATTTCTGACGAAAAAACTTGCTGTGCGTTGTTCAGCATGAAGGCCTGAAGCCATGGTTTAAGTTTTTGCAGGGGTGCCCCTGTTTGTATGTAGGCAGTCTTTTAACGTATCTTACGGAGCACGGAGGTATAATAGTCTCGAGATACTAAATTTTTTGACACCCATCCTATGACCGACCATTGCGTAAGTTGCTTAACCTCAGCGACCGAAGGCCAAGCGCGCTACCCACTGCGCTACATTTTCTTGTTTATATCTATACCACATCAAAGGCGGATCAGTAACTTAGTCGTGAGAAGGTAACAGATAGACAAACAATAAAGCTATACTTTCTTCTGATATTCTTCTACACTTGAACAACCAATATGAAAAAAGCTTTTTCACTTCTCATGCTCGTAAAGTTCGTGTTTATGTTGGGTATAGGCGGCATAAAATCGCTTTTTATGCTCTAGTGCATAAAGTAAAATCTTCGTCTAAGTCTCAGACTTTAAGACAAAGGTCGTCAGGTAAACAGTCACACACGCAATTAAACTTCGTTAAATAAACTTTATTAATACCTAACGTATTTCATTCTGTTTCTTAAATTTTGTACATAATCCATGTTAAATTATTAAATTAATAAATCTAGGCCAAATTAATGAGTTTTCTAAGGAATAAGTATTTCAAGAGTATTATGGACTACGATCTATGCTAAAGTCACTGTGCTGCCAATGCCCGTATAAAAAAAAGAAAAAGAAAGTCTTCCCGCCAATATGGCGAAGTCTTCATTTTTTCTTTTTTGCAATATTGTTATTTATTTTCCTCACACTCGAAGTGAAAAGCAGAGTGTATAACTCGTACATAAAACCCATTTTACCCTCGAATTGACTATCCACCCTCGCCTACGGCTCGGATGGATATATACGTCTCGGGTAAAATGGTACCTTTTATGCACTTGTTGTACAATCTACTATTAATATACCTACAGATTATTAAAAAAACGCTGATCGAAATTATTTGCAAATTTTTTTCCTATGTTGGGACACAAGTCTTCTTTAGAAATAAAAAGAGAGCCCATAAACCATCCGGTCCTAATCCGCCCTCAACGTTCCTTCTAAAGCACGATTTTTAGGTCATATTCACTTTGCCCTGATAGGTATCCTACTTAATATTATAAATGTGAAAGTTTAGATGTTTGGATGTTTGTATGTTTGTTACTCCATCACGCTAAAACGGCTGTACGGATTTGGCTGAAATTTGGGACACAGATACTGAAGATACTTGAAGCCTGGAGAGGAACATGGGCTACTTTTTATCCCGGAAAAATATCACACTCCCACGGGATAGGTAACGTCGTGTAGTCCACGCGGGCAAAGCCGCGGGCGGATAGCTAGTACTTTATAATTTCTAGGAATTAACTTGCATTTTGATTAAAACGATAGATTTTTAGTTGCAGTATATAACCGGTTAAGGCGATACTCGGAAAAATCGTGCTGAAGCGAGATAGCAATGAGAAAACGACGCGCGCGGGTGCGAGACCGATTTTGCAGATTAGGCAAAAAACGCTCAAAACCACTTCGTATTAAAAAACGATTTAAAAAAAATGCTTCTACACGATCCTTAATAATATTGGTGTCCACTAATTAAACTAATTTTCAATAGTTGTATGTAACCCTATTTAAGAATAATCTTAATATTTCGTATTTTTTAGAGGTATTATCGAAAAGAAAAAGTGTCGAGGCAAAATCATAAAATCTTGTTTCTGAAACTATACGATTCTAGATAAAGGTATGAAGAAATATACTTATATCATAATACCAGATTTGTAACAACTCTCACGGTCCTATAGTTTTATATCAAAAAGTCCATATTTTTCCGAGTAGCGCCTTAAGACTACATTCAATATCTACTCAATTATTCAGCACGTAAAAAATTTACGCATCAATAAACTTAAAACATTCCAACATTTAATGCTTACAAAATAGCTACCGCTAAATCCGATACAAATACAATCCGAAAATTCAGTCTACATATTTCCAAAACGCTCAGAGCGGTACGAACATTCTTTCTCATAGCAAACTATTTAATTATTCGCCGCCAAAGCGAAAACACAACATCAATCAAAGTTGCCGACGTACTACGTGTTCAAAAAGCAAAAAAAAAGTAAACATTTTAACCCTACGAGTAGGATACACTTTTGGAAAACAATTAATGTGATTAATTGTTATTTATTTATTTACGAGTGTACTTAATTAATAAAGACGAGAATTTGATTCTTATCGCACTCGGGTATTGGGATACAAATTTACATTGAATAAGATTGTATTTGGACGGAAAATGTTTAAAAGCCGTGAATTACCACTATTTTACGCCTTTTACGATTTTGAATGACAGTTTGAATGAGAAAAAGTCCTTTAGGAAAGGTTTCTCATACTAAAGAAGATACAGAAAGATATTGCAAATTTTGTTTTTTTTAAATGTCTTAACTTTTCTTGTAAATAAAATTGTGCTATATGGCATTACAATCTGTTCTGGTAAATAATATTGGCCATTTTTGTAACCACTTTTTGTACTGGTATTAGTAATTGATGAAATTAATTTATATTTATGTTAGGTATAAAACTGATATAATAAAGACTGCATAATTATATTAACTAAGAAGTTTTCTATTGTTAAAAATACGTTTTATTTCTGTGAGTCTCACAAAACCATTAAAGGAAACCATTAAGAACCTAAAATATTTTGAGACCAGAGAGCACTCATGAGAAGTTAACCCTACGAATGTTACGTCTCATTTAAGAAACAATTACCCAACTTCACCATTGCCGCGTTTATTAACGGGTTGAAGTTTTTATCTGCATGTAATTTTAATTACGTTTCGGTGTTTTCATTTCAGTCGTCTGTAATTATTACGTTTACACGTATTTGAGGAAGCGTAAAATATACTAAAAGGAAAATAGGTGTTACATTATCTTTGGGATAGGTATTTACTTAAGATAGGATTAAGATCAAATTATCTTATTTCTGTATTAAAAGTCTGGACGTTTGTTAATTAATTCATTAATGAAAACTTTCCCAAGATAAAATAATATGTTTGTATATGCCTATGCCATGTGGTACATATACGTTGATGTTACAAAAAAACTTTTAATGACCTTTCGAACTTTTAAAAAACTATAAGTATTCCCTATCTTAGCTGATATCCTTCACGGTGCGTACGTATTAACACGTCCTCGTGTTTTCTGCCGCATTTACAATTTAGATAGTACCCGCTCGGTTGTACCGGTGTTTCGAAATTAATTACTTGGGTCACGCAAACCAACCTCTCACATTTTTGGGTTAACACGTCACGTGTAAGAAAGAATCAACTCTATTTTTGAAGTCGTAAGAGTTGGTTTTGTTAGAAGTAATTATTACATTAGCACCTACTTATAGTGTGTATTTGACACTATTAATTTGTAATTTAGAATTAAAAAGGCTCATAATGTCAACTGATCGGACCTAATTATGTTCTAACGAATTCATTTGGAAAAAATAAATGGAAGTAAAAAAATGGATTGCGTGTGATTGCATTAAATAACCACGTGTAACTGAGAAACAATAAATAATAGTGAGTGCGGAAATTAATCATACGATTGAAATGAGGACTGTTTCGTTTCTATTTCTATAGAAGAATTTTCGTATTACTTCAGACTTAATTAATTTGTTGAAGTAAAAAATATGTAAATAAACTAAAAAAATACATGACTTTAAATTTGAAAGATAGGCCTAATAGTATTCAATCTCTTGAAACTAACTTATGCATATTTTATTTTATAGCCGATTTTCCGATTTTTCTATTGAAAGTGGTTTTCAGATGCTAGTCCCCTGAGACGTATTTTAATCATAATCATAATAATAATCATTTATTGTGAAACATAGGTACATACAGATGTCATAATCTATTACTTACAAATCTATTACAAATTATATATTTGTATTAATTGGAGTGTCTGTTTGTAATATTAAAATAACCGCTTTTTACTACATTTACATGATTATATATACGGTACGGTACATATACCGAAATAACATTTTTTACAATTTTTGTCTGTCTGTCTGTCTGTCTTTCTGTCTGTCTGGCTGTCTGTTTGTTCCGGCTAATCTCTGGAACGGCTGGACCGATTTTGACGGGACTTTCACTGGCAGGTAGCGGATATAATAAGGAGTAACTTAGAATAATTTATCTCCCGATATTCCCGATAAACCGCGGGCAGCCGCTAGTACAATATAAATTGATCAGCTATGTCCTGCCATGATAGCATAAAATGAAGGGTTGAATTAACTATACTACAATTTGAAAAAATAATGATAGTACAAATTGATCATGCATGATAAGATAATATTATTAACTTTATTTTGAAAATTAATTTAAATCAAATGTAAACAATTTTTTGCCCATAGCTCTAAGGATTTTGGAAGGATCGATATAAAAATAAAACCAAGTGTTGAGGAATTTATCGAGACACGTGTTAGCGTTTGAATTTAAAAATCAGCTGGTAACTTTTTTTTGAGTTTTGAAAAATGTGAAAAGTCGGGTTTTTGGGGGTTGTTTGTTTACTAAATTGTAAATATTTTGGACAAAACCGACTTCAGAAAGAAAGGATCCTAGGGTATTAGTTTAGCTACAAAATGGCGAAAAAATTTAAAAACTCGGTGTTGGTTTATATAGATTTGGAGTTGTAGAAAAACGGGTATTTCCGTATATAAAAAGTGATGTAGCTTCTATGATTATTGACTAATCGTCATGGTAATGCTGTAAAAAGATGCTGATGCAGTCGAGAAGTGCATTCGAGTTGGAATTTTGAAAACCGGTTAATAAGTTATTGAAAACTTCTGAAGAAGATATTTTTATTAAAAAAAAAAACCAACACAAGCTGGAGTGATTATTGACCGATCGTCATGGTAATGGTGTTATAAGGTGCGGAAGCAGACGAGAAGTGAATTCGAGTTGGAGTAAGGAAAATAAAAAAAAAAATGTTTTCTTTTATTAAATTAACTTTTTCAATGCTACGATTCTTGTGGGGACTGCGAAATCTATTATGTTTTGTTTACTCAAGCATAAATGTTAAGATTTTTCCCGAAAATGTTAAATAAATTTTCATAACTGTGCCAAAGAAAACAAATCAGTTAGCCTGCTTAAGTTGACGAACATCAACTCAAAACCAAATTCCATTTCCTCAAACAAAACGCAATGAAAATTAATTCGAATATTCAACTACATCTTAACGTCAGCCTCTTGTCTCGAAATCAGATGGTTCCCAAAGTTAATGAAAATTACGGACCCTAATTCTGCCCCTGAAACTTATAAAGTGAAAATTAACAAGCATTTGAGAATCAAACGCACTAAACGCTCGTTCCTGTAAAGGGTTATTTAAATTTAAATTGGGCCCTCCAAATTAAAGACAAGGGATGTCGTACCTAACGGACCGAATTCGCCTTTCGAATGTTTATGACGTTTGAGTAAATCATTCAGTTAAGTTGCTAGCCGAATCGACGAGCTTTCGGAGTAAAACGCTCTCAGTAGATTTCGGCGTAGCAGCGTAATGGAAATTGTGTAAGCTCCTTAATGTTTTCGGACCTTTGGGAATTATGATTTTATTATTTAATTTTAAACAGGTAGGTCGTATTTCGTTTCATAAGGAAATATATATGTCGCAGTAAGATAGATAAAGCCGTGATATAGTTATATCCCCAGGGGTATAAGAGTTATGTGGTGTGATAAAAAATAACCACGAAATTTAAAGCGATCGCGAAGCGCAGTGAAGCGAAGCGATCGCCTTACATTTTCTAACCTATCACGTGTTCTACAGGACTACACTCGTACAATTATTTTATGAAACAAAGCTGGTAATATAATCATATCAGTAAGCTTGAACCGTATTATAATTATATTTCTAGTAAGATATACGAAAGCGATTTATTACGATCTTACGGTACTTACATAATTATATCCCTAGGGATATAACTATATCACGGGTTTATCTATCTCACTGTGACATATACAACGTGTCATAATGAAATAGTCCTATGAGACTCGTAACATTTAATTTGTTTTCATTTCAACTTTCATTTAGCAAACGTGTAAAATCCAATTGAGCCCATCAGTAGAAGGTTTGTACGTTGTTGACAATTAATTTCCAGTACTGTTTTGTACAGGGTAAAATATACAGATTAAGTATACATATAAATATACACATGACAAACTAAAACAAAACTTCACGTGCACTACGCGACGTAAGATTTATTTTACACAAATTCGTGCCGCAATTTCATGATCATATTCCTTTAAACATGATACGCTCGCTCAAAATTTGTGATCCTTTCGCTATTACGCGTGGCTTTGTTCGCCTTAATAACCTTAATTTTATCTTCACGCAATACGGGGGGCCCATACATAATTAGGGTATCTGTTTCACTTATTGTTGAGCTTTTTGTTCAGAAACCAATGTTTTGGCACACGCAACATCGTTATGCATGGCATCTTATGATGCGAATTTAAATTCTTTTGTAATTCTTTGGAAAATACTTTTGTGGGAACACAATCTTTGAATCTTGTGTGTGTTTCTTCGAAATTATGTTTTGGAATAACTTATTTATTTTAAAATCATTAAATTTTGATGTAATAATAGGGTAAATTATTATCTTATTATGACAGTGAAATAACAGTTCAAACATAAGAAACATATTGTGTCTAGTGCAAAATGGCATTCTTTACTTTATTTAAGCAGGGGGGCTACCGCCTAACTTTATGGGTATGAACTTCATACGTTTTTTGGAACTTTAAGTTAATTTTATAAAAATAAATAGTCATTAGCAGTTCCTTGTTTTGTGACTTGGGTATAATGATAGCTAGCTAGCAACGTTCAACAGAACAAAGCAGCAAAAATCTATCAAAATAAGGAATTCAAATGACAGTTGAAGCCCATACCCATAGGACGAAAAATGACAAAAAATGTTTTACTCTTCATACAAATCAGACTGATCACGTGATCATTTAGTACGTTTTTAGATTCTGAGACGATCTCAAAAATTTGTGCACTAATAAAAAAAAATACCATGTATATGTAAAGGTTCATTTTATAATTATTTTTAAAGTCTATAGGACCTTGACATTTGCAGTTCAGCATTAACTTTAAATTTAAACTACTGTATGTAGGTACTAATTAACGAAAAGATAGCACTGATGACATTTTACGAATTAAAATGTGTGCGGAAATGAGAAACGATTGGATCTCGACTTATTATTCGAAGGTTCGTGAATTTAAAACGGGCATTTAACTGAATAATGTAAGTACAATCAACAACACAATGAGTTTTACTTGCTTACCTTAAGCGAGCTTTCATCGAATTCGTAACAAGAGGGTTTTCTGTGGAGCAAATTTAATGTTTGATGTCCACACCGTGACTGCACCAGCTATGTTTGTGTCAAACTCGAAACACTATTGGATGTAGATTTGCTATCGATATAAAATAAACAGATAGTATAAATGTCAGCGTATATCATTGTATTCAGCTGTTTCAGCTGCTTTTACGACCAATAACTTCTAATTTTTGTACGAGATAACTTTTTAAACTTTCATGGTCATTAACACTGTAAATATTATGATTCAGTTGTGCAAAAACTACAATAAACAAAAAAAGAGTCGTTCCGCGGAGTGATACTGTGAGTTTTGTGTGTCGTGCAAATTGTGAACAACCTTGAGTTGAGTGTGCGAACGGAAACAGTGGTACGGGCAACGAGCGTGGCAAACGAAGGAGAAAGAGGGTAGACAGATTTGTCTGCTCCTAACATCCAACCCGCATTAACTTTCTTCAGTTACTCCGTGATCATGGCGTGTGCAACTGCGCCGAAATATCGGGGACTCAACAACAAATCATAACATGGTAAAAATCCCGTTTTTCGTAATATTCTGTACGAGAGTTCTTAATATTCAAATATTGAATTTGAATATTTACTTGTATTTATCTTAAAATTAACGTAGGTATCGTTGAATTTATTAATCTTAATTTATTCAAACCAAACAAACAGAAGTAAATAAAAACAAAACAAGTAGAAAATATCATTACTTCCGTCATCATGTCATCATTTAATTTGTATACAATAATAATAATGAGTCGTTTCATTACTTAACATTACAAAATGTGTGAATGAAGCTATTTTACATTTTATCTCTTTATTTCATCTTAATAGATTAAATTACAACCGTGAAGGTTTTTAAATTGTTTTATTTTACATTTCTTTTGTACAAACACGACACGTCTAAACTAAAAAAGGTTTTGTACCGTTTATCGTTGTTTAATAAAAAAAGGTTTGTAGTTAATGGTTAAATGAGATACATAATGTATGTGATGGAAAACGTTTATCATAGTAAGTAAGTAGCAGTTGGAGCTAGAGTTTATCGGTAGAGTAACAAATGTGGTTTATTAATTTTGGTGGTGGGGTACGAAGTAAATTTATAAATGCCGCCTTAAAGGAGAACACTGCTCATATTCACAAGCTTTTATTTAAGTTGTATTTAAATAAGTTATTTATTTATTTATTTTATTTTATTTATTCATCCATAAGGAAGGCCAGTGCCCCAGCAGTGGGGACATTAAATGGCTGATGATGATGATGATGATAAGGTCTTGAAGTAATGCCGATATTACACGGTCAACCAAATTGATTCACTTTGCTTGAAAGGCGCAGAAGAGAAAGATTCTGCTGTTTACCACGTATCTTTAAAAATGAACTGTCTAAATTATAAAGTGGACCATTCAATTCGCATTGCTTGAAAATGTCTATCAATCAGGTAGCACATTGAGAATGAACAGCTAGTGATCATTCAAATATGTTGACTGCAGATAGTGTTGCCAGGTCCGATTTGTTTTAAATCGGGGCATGAGGTAAAAGTAAATCGGGATTTAGGGTTGAAGATCGGGACAAACATAAAATAATGTGTTTTTAAATTAAGGTGGGTAGCTGGGTAGGTATTGCGTTTTGCAACTACTACGGATGGGCATTAGAAACCCGCGGCATTATTATGTATATATAATTTTGACTTTAATCTACCGGATGACTGTGAAACCGTTAGCATCTTTTTAAAATAAGAACGTACTCATGATATAGAGTCGCCTTTCCATAAACAGTGTGCTCCTCGATATGGTGCACAAACGAAAAGGGTGTTGATTATACCCGATTTCATCAACAAATAAAAAAAAAGTATATTTCACATCCGATTATTTAAAAAAATATTTATTTTATGTCCTTTTGACATTAAAAATTATAGTTTTCAAACCAAAAGAGATATATCGTTATGTGATGCATGAAGTGCAACTTTATTTGGTTAGTTCACGCTATACAACGTCATAGCAAGCGAACGGGACGGGATAGAGCGTTGATTATTTTTGTTACGAAGCAGAAGCAATGAAGAACAGGAAAATATGGATAAAATAAAAATTTATAATGGGATGGAATGAAACGTGAATAATCTCCTTTGACCTACTTCCCAGTGCCTGATTGTTTGGAAGACAATACCATAATAATATAATATTAAAGTCAGCTAAAAAGCTTGTCATAAAAATGATTTTTTTAAAACTTATTTTAAAATTCTTGTTCTTGTCTTATTAAAACCAAAATTTTCTCCTTCACCCTTCGTGATTCAGACTCACAGTTATTTACACCATAAATTTATAACATATAGGTATCGTTCTGACGTAAAATTAAGGGGCATTCAAAATGAATGAGGCTTAAAGAGGGTTTCCATAGACAAATAGAAGCGAAATGGGTAACTTGTAAATTTTTTATAACTTGGAATTACGCTGGTGGGAGATTTGAATCAAATTGAAGATGAGAGAGTTATACTGGGAGAAGATTAGCAATTTTTTTTTTATTATTATATTATATTCTTCATTGCACAAGTAACATCATTTACATTTACAGTCTTAAAATCTATAAGGCAAAGGTGGAGGCAAAATATATACGTCTCGGGTAAAATGGTATGTTTTATGCACTTGTTGTACAATCTACTATAGTTGAATTATGCTTTAAATCTAACTTAACTTTTGTCCGACAACGAATACAAAGCAAAAAACCACAAAGGTTAAATCACTGTTCTTAAAGAAAGAAAAACAGTAGTTGAACACTGTCTAGAAGTTAACAGAATACCATTTTTCAATTAAACAATTACTATACAACTGTCAATTTGCCGCCCGAGCGACTCGGCCCGACTAATGACAGGGCTCCTGATTGGTGCAACCCCCGTCCCTTTTTCGCGGGAACTCGTCGTTGACGCTTTTCATTTGTTCTGAGCCCCAAATTTGACAGAAGGAGCTTTGCACTGACTGTCATTTGTTTAAAAATATAAAATTATAGTTAGTTTTAAAGCATTTTTAAATAAATAAATAAATATTTTCTTACAATCACACCAATTATCTAAGCCCGTAGTTAATTTCTTAAGAAACTGTGTCTACGTGAACTTGATAATGGATAAATATATACTTATATACTTTTTGTTTGTAAATACATACTTAATATACATAGAAAACACCCAGACCAAGACAAATAGACATGTTCATGCACACAAATATTTGTCTTGTTCGGGAATCGAACCCGAGACCTCTGGCGCAGAAGGCAGGTAGTTTACCCCTGCGCCAAATCGGTCGTCGGTCGAGGCATTATTTTTTAAAAACCTTTTTTTTATTTCACAGTCAAGTAAAAAAATTACACGGCCCCCACGTAGCTCCGGCAGCGGGTTACGGGCAGCGGTTTTTTTTTATTTGATTGAATAATTTATTTGCTAAAAATAAAGGTAAGTACAGTGTTTGTTAGTAAGTATTTTAAAGCCTATGTTAGGTAAAATTTCTCATAGGTAATTAATTTTCAATATAAAAGTTGTACTGATGACTTATTTATGTTTAACCGTTCTATCGTAATACTCTGTGCCACAAGTTCCAAAGAAAAAAAAGTGGATGTTAAAATATTATATTCTTTCTTTCTCTACTTTCAACTCAAGTGAAAATAGTAGATTGTATCTTATGGGTGCAAAATTATATTTTTACGCGATGGCGCTTTTTTTAGCGAAGTGCTAAGTGAGGGATTTTAGAGTGGAATCCCGAGAGTAGCGAGGCATTATTTAGTAGAATCCTGAACGTAGCGAGGGATTCAAAGTACGTCGCCCCAGCCAAAAATATATTTTGCGTCCGATTGATACACTCTAATTTTCATCACGCAAATAAAAGGCGCCTCACATTTTTTTTATAAACCCGGCGGGAGGTGCGACTATAATTGATAATTGCGGCGCACTTATAAAAAAAATAAAAAACTCATTACTGCCCGCTAAAAGATTCTTATAGAAAACACCACCTTTGGGTGCACTTAATTAAAGGTAAACCAAGTAGTCCTTTTCGAATAGATGTGATGAAAATTTTTTTTATACAAATAAACTTAGAAGCCTGGGAAAATATGAGCAACAAACTGATTTTCGTTTGATTATTAAAAAATTATACTAGCTGGGTGCCTACCATCAACTCTTATTGCGATTTTGTTTATGACCTAAACTGATCTGCTTCGCTTATTCGTACCACGACAGCTTAATATCAATGACAGCGATTCAGTGATCATTCAATGACATTTCACAGCCGCTAAGCTGTCAGATCTCTTATTTGACTTATAACTTATAACTTACGCAACATTAGCTGGTAAGCTTAGTTCTGCTTTCTACGCTATTAGAAAAGTACGACAGCTAACAGATGTTGATACTGCTAGAACTGTATACTTTAGTTATTTTCATAGCATCATGTCATATGGCATTCTTTTGTGGGGATTAGCGGCTGGCATTAATGCTATATTCATCTTGCAAAAACGAGCAATCAGAGCCATCTATAAACTAGGCTCCAAAACTTCGCTTAGAGACAAGTTCAAGGAAATAGGTATACTGACAGCTGCATCTCAATTTATATTAAATTGCATTCTTTTTGTACGTCGCAATATTAACTTGTATACCAAACATGGTGATTTACACAATCGTAATACTAGAAATAGAAACAAGCTCGTAATGCCTCGGTACCGTTTAGAAAAGGTGCACGGATCTTTCGTTGGTCAAGGTATACACATATATAACAAAATCCCAAGTGATATCTTGGATTTACCATATCTAGAGTTTAAGAATCATATAAAGAGTGGCCTCCTCAAAAAAGGCTATTACACTGTGAATGATTATTTGAACGACAAAACACCTTGGTCGTAACACTCGTAACAAATGTTCCTAGTATGATATTGTGAGTCGTGTCCTATATTTTATATTATTAGCGTTTATATTAGTTAAGCTTTTAATTCGGTCATTTAAGGTAGGCAGTTTGAGTATGTCATGCTCACTAAAACATTTCTACGGTGGTGGCGTGTGAGGCGGGTCGTTACGTTCCCTAAAATATGGTTGAGCGAAGCGATGGCTGGTTCATGCGTCATGCTCGTGAACGGGTGCTGCCAGTGCGAATGGGTCTGCTCTTATCTGCTTGCCTTAAAATGTGTTTTCTTTTGTTTTTATTCATTTTATTAAGAATTACATTTGAAACATGTATGGCGCAACTTGCAGTATATAGTAGAATTGTCTTTTGTTTTAAACTAATATTAAAGCTTTAAGTAGAGTTCCTAAGTAACTGAAAATTGTTCACCGCTATGATCAGCTATGATCATTAGTTCGCCTATACTTAACTGTATTTATCATAACCCATTGTGTAATTGTGATGGAAACTGACCTTAGTCATACCATATTAAGGTCATTTTTCAATTTGACGACTCTGTATGAAATAAGACAGGGAGAAAAGAACAACTCTTGGAGTTTCTTGCCGGTTCTTCTCCAAGGCCTCCCGCTGTAGGGTTTGCGAACCGATGGCGTAGCTTCTATGACGTTCACAAGTATTGTAAATAACAATCTAAATTGAATAAACAAATTTGAATCTTGAATCTTGAACTCGGCCAAGCTGACATGACACCTGCAGGTTATACCCGTCTCTCTCACTCTCCGGGCATGACAGAATCGAGTGAAAGAGACGGGTAGAAGAAATAAGGACACAAATCGTTCGTCATTCACATTTAGCAATTCATTTGCGATCCAGTTTTCAGAAGGTCGTAGTACGAAAGAAAGCAATTCATTTTAAGAACCTATTCTGCATCGCGCTATTTTTGAATCGCTGTCTTAAAATTGATGGTAGGCACCCTGGTAAGTACTTTATTATCTACCACTTTGCCCAGGTAACATCAACATGGCCGCATTTCGCCGGCGTCACTCAATCAACGTAAACAAGATGCACAAATAAAAGTACTAATATTTCTGAAGCTAGTAATTATTTTCTTGCATAACTCCGAAGGCTGTAAGCAATACCACAGAGAAAAAAAAATACTACGATACGATGTGTTTCAATTAATAATATTTGACGGAATGTCTTTTACTATGGGTCTCATAAGAAGGCTCAAAGTCAACCAGCGAGCAATGGGGAGAGCGATGCTTGGTTTTTCCCTGCTTGATCGAATCAGAAATGATGGGATCCGCAGGAGAACTAAAACAACCGACATCGCTCGAAGGATTGCATCATTGAAGTGGCAGTGGGCGGGACACATAGCGCGGAGAACCGATGGCCGTTGGGGCGGAAAGGTTCTCGAATGGCGACCGCGTACCGGACGACGTTCCGTGGGCAGGCCCCTACAAGGTGGACCGACGATCTAGTCAAGATCGCGGGAAGCCGCTGGATGCGGGCAGCGCAGGACCGATCGTTGTGGAGATCCTTGGGGGAGGCCTATGCCCAGCAGTGGGCGTCGTTCGGCTGACATGATGTTGAATGATTTTTTGTCATATCGACACAATATAGTTAATTAGAGTTATGACAAAATGCTTATAAACTAATCATATTGAAGTTCGTGTTTGAAGGATTGCTTAATAATTTTATAATGAGTTAAAACCCTTATTCGGATTTACTGAAAGTTCATAAGGAAGAAGTCGTACTTAACTGTTATAATATTAAAGATTTTCAAAGTTTATTTTAAAACATTGTTATTGCTCCTGTTTCACCGTATTTTAATATAATTTCGAGCACATGAGAGCTGTGAGGGTAAATTAATTAAATAAACATTTTCAACGTATTTTATTTGAGAAAATTTAAACTTTATTTCAAATTTTCCCTCGTTCGTGATTGTACGAAATCTGATTCTATTTACATCATGTATAAAGCTTAAATTCGCTTTCTCTCAACTAAAGTTTACTTAAAACAACAATCTTTACAACACAGCAAACTTATTTACGAGGCCCTCAAACTCTTAACACCTGAGTAATAAGGTTAAAAATTGTATGTCAGTACAGATTGTTTGGAATAGGGTGTACTGAGTAAATATTGTGAGTCGGCTTAGCGGGTAAGTTACAGAGAAATGTGCTCAAATACTAAAGCGTAATATTTGAGGAGTGATGCGCCAATGAGAGGCTGTACGCTTCGAGTGGCGTACGCTGTTATTTATAAGTGGGATGGATAGAGATGTCCTGGATAGATGACGTACAAATTTGAAGGGTTTTCGTCAGTTTTCAATTGAAAACAAAGGTTTTTAACATTTTACTGTTTTAAGGGTTAAGTCATCGTTTCCGTGTTTTTCTAATCGAATAAACGCCTTAAGGCTTTATATAATAGGTCTTTACATATGAAATTGCCGTTTTTTTCTTTTGTACATATAACTTAACAACTTTTATAATATTAGAAATATATAATTTCTTTAATATTGCGTTACATTAAGACCGTATCGAGCAACTTTTGATAATTTAATAACCACGATATTTGATTATTTACATAGAAAAAACTTATTCCGAAAGTTACGACTATTTTTGTTTCCAGAATTTCGTACTTTATTAGTTGTAACTTAGTGAAAAAAAATTTTTTTCTCTTAACGAATGTGTCATTTAGTAGTTAAAATGTCCATAAATACGTGTGTAAAATTTTGTAAATTTACATAATATTAGTCGTTAAATAATAACAAAAACGTTAGTATGGAAAAAAAATAATTACAGAAATCTCCATACAAAACGGCAATTTCATAGGTAAAGACCTATTATTATCATCATCGTCAGCCATTTTAAGTCCGCACTGCTGGGGCACTGGCCTTCCTTGTGGATGGATAAGGAGAATGGGACATGGGGTTGGTGGGTAATGGCCCATTCTCCATTAACGACTGGCAATGCAGCCGGGACCAACGGCTTAAGGTCACAGCATATATATCAACTCGTAAACGGAACGTAAGCGTATCAACTCGAGCGGTTCAGTATTCTTTGTATGAAACTCCCTACTGCAAAGCACACTAATCGGAATCGTATCGTAATCGCCTCGCCTCGGGACCAGCGAGCGGTAAGCGTCGCCTTGCCGTAGCCGAGTCGATCTACCGACGCTGATCTGTGCCCCTAGTATGAGTTGATTTTAACTGTCAACGTTGACGAAAACTATCGGATGAACTGCTCATGTCGGTAAAGCAGTCAAAGGACATAAAAGAGATAGAGCGATAATTTTCGATTACGAAATACAGTTTGCCAAACTCATACTAGGGGTACCGGTTTGGTTACGTGCTTAGTGCTTACGTTAGGTTGACGCCTGGTTGACCGCGAGACGAAAGGCGATACGGTGTCGATCCCTTTCCGAGTTGATGTATCTGCTATGACCTTAACGTGCCCTTTCGAAGGACGTAGGAGTTCAAGAAGGAAAGTTTTTGGCTCAGTTCTTGGTCACCCTCATCACTTGTCAAAATTTGCTTTACCTCAACGATCGCAGGCCAAGCGCGGTAACCATTGCGCCACGGGCTCCTCTTTTCCGGCTGTATATTTAAGAGAAAACATCAGTGGAGTCGTTTTATCTATAATATACGTGCTTCATCCTACTATTAGTAGGTAGTTGTGGCAGTGGTCGGTCACCCATTCGCGCCAAGGTTCAGAAAAATGTGCTCAAAGTCTTTAAAAATAAGCGTTGTTGCATGTAATATACAGGGTGTTAGTTTGGTCATTTGCAAACCTAAAACCATAGCTTGTACTAATAATATTGAACAACTTTCCCCAAGAAACACGGGTCGAAACGTAAAAAAAATTATTTTGATCTCCCATACAAACTGCGCAGTCAGCTGATCGATTTTGTAAGGGACCAAATTTTTTTTTCAGATATGGACCCATGTTTCTTGGGTAAAGTTGTTCAACTTTATGAGTACAAGCTCTGGTTTCGGGCTTGCAACTGACCAAACTAATCCCCTGTATACTAATGCGACAACGCTTATTTTTTTTAAAGAGTTTAAGCACATTTTTCTGAACTAAAACAGTTTTTATACGACAGTCCATTTTGACAGCAAATTTTGTATTGCAAGTGGCTCCTCTGTCACGGCTGTCACAGAAACAGACATGAGTGTGGGAATATAACAAGGAGATCCAATACACACAGATTACAAAACATAAGAATCCATTTTCAAAAAAGTAATAAATGAAGCTCAACTCCTTACTTTATCGTTGAAAGAGGTTTTATATCTTTTTCTTTTTCCCAAAAAATACTCAACCTCAAGGAGGTTCAATACACACACAAACTCAAGAAAACAAAACCAACCTTTTCCGTGTATCACTTAAAAAACTACTTACACGGTCCGCTAGGCCTTAGCTATTTACGCGCCCAAACGCTATAGAGGCAAGAACCGTGAACTTTATAATGGGTGCGAACGGGATCGGTGTGTGATTTGACTGCACCCATGTTGGACTCATTTGGGGCCAAATGTGGGGAGCCCATGGCGCAGTGGTTACGGTGGCTGGCATTAGTCAACTAGCGCCGTTAACTACGATCAACAATAACACCTAGGGCTAAACATAGTTGGAGTGACAAACATGGCTGAGCGATATACGTCCACTTAAGCGTATATTTATAAGTAGTTCCTGTCATTTATGACCTAAGATCGTTACGTTATAACCTTTTTTCTTCGTTTAAGGCGAGGAATCCCGACCGCAATAGGCACGCTAACGCTTGCTCGGCCGCGCTCTATACACTTCGCGCGGACCCAGCGGCAGCCGGCAGTGAACTGTGAACTTGCGAGCGCCCCGCGGATCGAAAATCACTTAAACTTCAATTAAAAATTAAATAAGAAAAAAATAAAATACTTAAACAATTATTTTCATATGTTTTTCATTAAGTAAAACCAAGTATACTGCAAGTAATATGATATTTGAATTATTATTAGACGGATGTTTGGGATTTTATTTGACACAGTAAAATATCACCAATCGAAAAAAAACGGCCGGAAGCACTAGATAAATAACTGTAAAATATAGTAGATTGTACAACAAGTGCATAAAACGTATCATTTTACCCGAGACGTATTATATCCACCCGAGCCGTAGGCAAGGGTGGATAGTCAAGTCGAGGGTAAAATGGGTTTTATGTACGAGTTATACACTCTGCTTTTCACTTCGAATGTTAGGAAAATAATAGCAATATTGCAAAAAAGAAAAAATAAAGACTTCGCCATATTGGCGGGAAGACATTCTTTTTCTTTTTTTATACTTGGTCTTGGCAGCAAAGTGACTTTAGCATAGATCGTAGTCGATAATGCTCTTGAAATACTTATTTCTTAGAAAACTTATTAATTTTGCCTAGTTTTATTAATTTAGTAGTTTAACATGGATTATGTACAAAATTGATAAACCAGCCCCCCTAGCATGACCAACAAAATTTGATATGATATGATAAGTTATCCGGTTTAACTGTCAAAAGACTATGAGTTTTGACGTTTGAATGTCGATAAGTCGCTGTATCATGCGATACATATCACGTTTTGGGTGGTCATGCTAGGCTTACAGAATGAAATAACAAGTTTATTTAACGAAGTTTAATTGCATGTGTGACTGTTTACCTGACGACCTTTGTCTTAGAGTTTGAGACTTTAGACGAAGATTTTACTTTATGCACTAGAGCATAAAAAGTGATTTTATGCAGCCTATACCCAACATAAACACGAACTTTACGAGCGTGAGAAGTGAAAACATATATTTATTCCAAATTTTAAGTACTTGTGATTTGCGAGTAATCCATAATTTAAAATACCCTATTTTGGGGAATCGGCGCCTTAAAGGTGCCATAGAAAGTTTTTAATTAGTTCGTGACCCTTTATCCAGTACTATTGTTGATCGAATGCCGCCAATCGATTTATTTATTATCATTTAAAGTTATTCAAGAAATATTAGACGTGATTCACAAGAAATTTAATGGTTTCTTTTTTAGAAATTGGGCATATTTAGACGAAATAAAATAAAATCAATTGGCGGCGCTAGTTGGCTCATGTCAGCCCCTTAACGCACTCGGCTTATGAGTTAAGAAAGGTCTGCAATGGTCGGTCACGAATGGGTGTCCAAAATTTGAGTATCTCGAGCTGCTCCAAGCTTCGGAAAGACGTTGGTCCCGGTTTGTAAGAAAGAAAGAAAAATCATTTATTTGGGACATCACAGTAAAATAAAATAAAACATAAAACTAGTAAGTAGGTATGTTCGAAAACGGTCTTGACAAAGCATAAAGCTTGGGCTGTGATTGTGGGGCAGGGAGTTAAATAAACACAAAGGGTTAAGAGTAAAAACCAATACTAATTAATTAAGAAAACAACAAACTAAACCATAAGAACAAAGGTAAGAATTTATAAGTACTGCATTAATAAAATACTTCGCATAACCCTGTGCCACAGTCAGTTGAAAAAAAGAAAGATAATGTTTGGGGATTGTGTCAGATATCTCAGCGCGACTGGGGAATTTTTGGCGCTAGTTAGTCGTACATTGGTTTCGTTTGCAGCCGCGAATACACACCCGCGTGGTGAGTCAAGGCCATGTCAAGGGTCATTTTCCTAATCCATAAGGAAGGCCTGTGGTCCAACAGTGGGGGTTAATGATAACGATGCAGTTTTGATTTGACAGGTTAAAATTAGTGGAATCAAGGTTCAATACTTAGTACAAATTGTAAATAGTTCACATAAACACATCTTAGATTTCTGCGCGAACTGTCCATGTAATGTTGCTATTTTTATTTGTAGAGACTTATTTAAATTTTTACTTTTTTGCATTCACAATGCAATCATTATTATTAAAAATGGAAAATGAAGTAAGTATTTAGAAAAAATCGACTAGCTATTCCCATCGGAGCTAGTTGTGAGACGGTTCGATTTTTTTAATACTTGATTTTCTATTTTTCAAGTTGTAAAGATTCATTCAGGCATCAGCCAATCAGACCGAAGCAGAATGTGCCAATGAAAACATGATGTTCTTTTGTTTGTTATCCTTTGAACTTATGATTGTAATTTTATCGCAGGCAATATCAGTAAAAGAATATAAGATAAATGGTGCATTTGCTTAAGGCTCTAGTATAATTTGACAAGTAATGATATCTTTAATGGGTGTAGGATACCCCATTAAAAACAATATTACGAGTTCATATTTAATGATATATAGATTTACTCTCTTATCAAAATACAGAAAGAAAGAAGAAAGAAATACATTTATTGACTTGCACACACACATATTATACAAACAATTTAGGCAGAACATGAAAATAGGTTGACAGTGACAGAAGTGGGAGAAGAAAATTAAATAAGAGAGGTTAGGAAGTGTGTGCAGCCACGACCCTGTCTCAGCCAAACGCTTCTGAGTCGCACACAGGTGGGCGGAGCAACAAAGAAGCGCTGTTTATTCTGACAGGGTCAAATGTTTAGTAGAGTCAATAGAGTAAGGTATATTTTGTTTTTACATTAAAATGCCCTTATCGGATGCCTAGATGTCTTTTTTGGTGAGGCATAGAATTAGGCACATACAGATAACCGTCAACAATTTATTTAAATTTTTACTTTTTTGCATTCACAATGCAATTTTTATGGTTGAAAAATGGAAAATGAAGTATTTAGAAAAAATCGACCCGTCTCACAACCAGTCCCATCGGAGCTGGTTGTGAGACGGGTCGATTTTTTCTAAATACTTCATTTTCCATTTTTCAACGTCAACAATTTTTTATATTTATGAAGTTATTTGGACATGTAATTGACAAAAAACACACCTCACATTGCCTGGTCGCAGATCCACGCTGCAAGAACAGCTGTAAACAAGATTGTAAAGCAATAATTCTGAAAATGATCTGAGTAGAAAGGAGCAGATTCTGAAATTAGAACAATATAATACATTATCACTTTTTTATTTTATTATTATTGTAAAACGAATATCACTCACCCGGTCATATTTTATTGAAGTTAGCTCTACAGATTCCAGAGAAATTTTGAGCACTAACACACAATTTCAGTTGTTTCAAGGCACACGTTAAATAATTTATCGTCGAAAAGTATGGTACGAAGAGAGAATTTCGAAAAGTATTGTGTTAGTTCTGCTTTCAATATAACTGAAATGTACGTGTCTAAAATCTAAATGTGGCCTATTGGGAGATGGTTTTGTATGGACAGCTTTACTTTTAAAAATATCAATTTTTAGGGAGCTTATCTATATGTTCGTTGCGGTAGATAGAATAGAGGAGTTTTTCAATTTTAGTGTGTTGTTAGAAATGTTCAGTTTATTGGTAGCACAAGAAAATCGTTACGTTCCCTAAAAATGGTCGAGCGAAGCTGTGGCTGGTTCATGCGTCATGCTCGTGAACGGGTGCTGCCAGTGGGAATGGATCTGCTTTTAGTGCTTGCAGTGTATAGTAGAAATTTCTTTCTGCTTATACTTAACTAATTGCTTTAACGAGAGTTCCTAAGTAATAGAAAATTTTATTGTTTACCGCTACGACCATTCGTTCGCCAATACTTAACTGTAATTATCATAACCCATTGTATAATTATGATGGAAACTGACCTTAATCATATTATGTTAAGGTCATTTTTCAATTTGACGACTCTATATTGAAATCTATATATATAAAAGAAAGTCGTGTTTGTTACAACACTTATAACTCGAGAACGGCTGGACCGATTGCCATGGTTTTTGATTTGTTGGATTTGTTTCCGTCCCGAATAGCAGAATAACTAATAAAAACATTGTAAAATTGACGAAAAAATAAAATAAAAGAGAAAACATTTTCCCATACAAATTGTTCCTGAGTTTCGTACCTGTCAAACATTTGATGTTCATCCCGTCGATACGGTCAACTCTTCCCTCAAATTAAAGAATGTAATTAAATAAAGGTTTCGAATCGACAACATATATTCACAATAATCGGATTATCGCGTATTTTAGATTTTAAAATTATAGAATCAATGACGTTATAATATCATTGTATAGAATAGTGTCAGAAATGAAAAAGGATTGACATATTTATTTGTTGTCAAATTCATATTCATGCGTGAAAATTGATTTTGTGTAAACTAAAGAAAAGATATCAAGCTACTTATCAGAATATATAAAAATCAATGCCACTTTTCGTTGTAATTTTATAACTCGAGAACGGGCTCACCTATTCAATCCAAACCAAATGTTTAGGCTTTGGTCGGACTATTTAATAGATGGTTTATGTGAAATTTGGGGTAGGAGTAGGGTAGGGTAGGGGTAGGGTAGGGGTAAGGTAGGGGTAAGGTAGGGGTAGGGTAGGGGTAGGGTAGGGGTAGGGGTAGGGTAGGGGTAGGGTAGGGTAGGGTAGGGTAGGGGTAGGGTAGGGTAGGGTAGGGGTAGGGTAGGGGCAGGGTAGGGGTAGGGTAGGGGTAGGGTAGGGGTAGGGTAGGGTAGGGGTAGGGTAGGGGTAGGGTAGGGGTAGGGTAGGAGTAGGGTAGGGATAGGGTAGGGATAGAGTAGTGATACGGTAGGGGTAGTGTAGAGTAGGGGGTAGGGCCACTAGAACGAAGTCGCGCCGGGTCAGCTAGTTTTAAAATAAAACAGGGAGAAAAAGCAACCCTTGGAATAGCCCCAACCCCGTAGGGTTTGCGAACCGATGGCGTAGCTTCTACAAGTTTACAAGTATTGTAAACAACAATCTTAAATGAATAAACAAATTTGACCTTGGCTTTGATTTTGCATGGTTGCCTTTGAAGAATTTCTTGTCAGTTCTAATATAGTATCTATTCTGCCATATGGCATTGTGGTTATGGTGTTACTACTTTGACAAGGAAGGTATTGGTGTTGTCACAAGTGGTGCAAGATTCAGAGCTTGCACACTTTGAAAAAACCCTGAAAGGCATTCGTTGTATAAGCATCTTATGACATTCCACCAATCTGCCACAAATGCATTATTTTTTTGGTTTACTTAACCGAAATCGTTTTTTGAATCACAAAAACGTATATCCGTAGCAATGCTACAATACTTACATTAGTCCGCTAAAGTTGAAATGAATAGACTATAATATATAACTGGTTCCACCGTTGACTCATATTTTTAATTTAATTTTTTCTACCGGAGTTTTCCCAAATGATTTCAAACTCGCTGAAGTAATACCTATTTACAAGAGTGGTGATAAGAGCTGTGTCAACAATTACAGGCCGATATCTATACTTCCGTCCTTGTCAAAGCTAGCAGAAAAACTATTAAACAAACGTCTGGTCAAATATTTTGAATCCAAAAACCTCATCTCTAAGGCTCAATTTGGTTTTAGAGCTCATACATCTACTAGCGATGCTGTACATGAGCTGACAGATTGTATTGTTTCTAACCTTGACAAGAAGAAAAAAATAATTGCAATATTTCTGGATTTAACTAAGGCTTTTGACACAGTCTCCACACCACTCTTACTAAATAAACTGGAGAAAATGGGTATTCGAGATAATCAGCTGAAATTATGCCAAGACTATCTGACAAATAGGTTCCAAAGAGTAAAGGTTGGTGAACACACTAGCACTGATGTACCCATAAGCTATGGAGTACCCCAGGGAAGCGTTTTGGGCCCTACGCTGTTCCTTGCTTTTATTAATGACCTGTGTAATCTTCAGTTAACCAATGGCAAGATCGTAGCCTACGCTGATGATACTGCGTTGATTTTTCATGGTGACACATGGGAACAGACGTATGAGTATGCACAAGCTGGATTTGATAAGGTCTACTCCTGGCTTGCCGATAATGCCTTGACGCTTAATGTTGACAAAACCAAATACATACCCTTCTCCATCCAAAACACCCAGATGTATTTACATGACCAGCATTCAATACTAGCACATTCTTGTCTAACTGGCCAAATCTGTACCTGCAGTAAAATAACGCGAACTTTCAACATTAAGTATCTAGGAGTAATAATAGATAATAATTTAAGCTTCGAACGTCATATAGAACTTCTATCAGCAAGAACTCGTAAATCCTTACTTATATTATAAATGCGTCTCTGTCTGTCTGTGTGTTACACAATCACACCTAGACTACTGAACCGATTTGAATGAATTTTGGTACAGAGATAGTCTAGAGCCTGAGAAAGGACATAGGCTACTTTTTATTCCTGAAAAATATCACCTTCCCGCGGGATAACGTCGTGTAGTACACGCAGGCGAAGCCGCGGGCGGAAGGCTAGTTAATATTTATTTTTAAAAACCTACGTCACGTTGCCGATAAAAGTATTGTAAAAATGGTGTATCTAGCATTGTGTCAGTGTGTTTTAACGTACTGTATTACGGTATGGGGTGGTACATCTAAAACCAAACTCTTAAAACTGGAAAGAGCTCAAAGAGCTGTATTAAAAGTATGCAATTTTCTTCCATTTCGTTACCCCACAAAAGAATTATATATCTTATCCGACGTTCTTACTGTAAGACAACTCTTTATTTTAAACACAATTCTAAAACAGCATTCCTTGATTGATTTCGACCCCTTACTGAACTCGTCAAAGAGGCGGAAACACAAAGTCTGCACATCTAAACATACTTGGTCCACTGAATTCTCTGGTAGGTTTTTTGCTTTTCTTGGGAAATTTCTCTATAATAAAATTAACGAAAAGATTTCCATATATCCACTTACAAGGTTCAAATGTAAATTAGCCACTTCTTCTTTCCTAAAAAGTCTTAGCTATGAAGATACAGAAAACATGCTTATTGTTCCTTCTTAACAACTTAAAAATTGTCCTATAATTGTATTTATTACACACAAACACATACACAGACATACAAACACTTAACACATACATTGAACTGCAAAACATCTTCACTTAAATTTTAACATAATTATGTGGTAGGTTTATAAAATATTTACCTGGTCCAGAGTTGGAGAGGCTGGTAACTGTAATACTGGTATTACTTACCTAGCACAGATACCAGTCTCTTACATAGATAAGTATTCCGTTGTTAGCAACTTAATAAGACATTTTTCGATTTGTACTTTGTAATGATATCTGTGTAAGAGAAGAAATAAAGATATTTGTATTTGTATTGTATTTGTATAGACAAACATAGTATAATTATGTACTTTACTTTAGAGCCGAGATGTCACACTTCTTCTTCTTCTTCTTTATCTCGCCAATGTCATGTATCTGGGAAATACATGTAAAATAGTAAAAATTATTTTATGTTATCCGACCGTCGCGAACGGTTAGATAACATAAAATTCATGACCGACCTCATTCGTCAAAACACTTCCAATTGATTTGTAAAACGTCTAATATAATCTACAATCGAGAGAAATGTGACAAAATTAGCGGATGTTTAATTAAACAAGTCGGCATGAAATAATATCGGGTACAGTTTGACTACGTAAGCTATTTACTTGAGAAATTCCAAAGCTTTATGATTCATAATCTAATTACATTGATTGACTTACTTCTGTTTATTTAAGGTTATTTAAACCTACCACTGAAATGTTTTCAACTACTATGATTATTATAGGAAAAATGTGATAGTAAAAAACCACGAGCCCTATAATAGGTGGGAATGAATAAGCTACTTATAGGGCTCGTGGTTTTTTACTATCACATTTTTCCTATACTTACAAAAATTGCATTGTGAATGCATAAAAATAATTTAAAATCTTACTATGATTATTATTTTGAGCTGGATAAAAAATTACATAGCTTCTATGTCTGCAGCAATCATCAGTTGTACCTTTAGGCCAATATCATAGAAGATTATGCTAATTAAAGACGGGGGCATAATATTGAAGTTTCAATAACAAAACTCATCACTAGCAACTTTTGGTTACCCATCTGCAACCGACCATTGCGAAAGTTACTTAACATCCATAGTCCACACTTTTGGTTGTCTGCTGCGATCGTCAGTTGTACCTTTCGGCCAATATCACAGTAGATATCCTAATTAAGGGCGGGTGAGAAGCATATATATTGCGAAGTTTCAAGAACAAAACTCTTCACTTGCCACTTTTAGTCACCCATCTTGTGGCTGACCATTGCGAAAGTGAGATGTATGTAGGCGCGCAAAGGAAACAACCAACTAGAACGGTAGCTCGTTTATTACTGCTCGAATGATGGTACTACGCAGAGCACCTACATATGTATAAGTATACATAAACATACCACTCCTTCCCCCATACTTTATAACCTAAAACAAAGAAAAAAAAATATACAGTTAAAAATATTTCTTATAACCTATCGGTCTATTTCTAGGTCTGAGCTGCATACGGGGAGCGAGAGCATTCGTTTCGTTATCAGCAGTAGGCACATTATCATTATTGACATCAGCACGACTCTCGGTCTCCGTCGGCTCTGTAACCTCAGCTCCTTCTACATTGCCCTGAAACTCGGCCGCCTCCTCCCACGACTCGCATGAATCTTCATCACCCTGTAAGTTTTCTGATAACTGTGATTCATTTTGATTTTCTGAGTTATCAGGAAGAGATGACTGGAAATTTTCACTATTAGTTTGACTAGCCAAACATTGACTAAAATCTGTTTCTGGTGGTGGGAATGCCATACCAGTATATTTCAATATTTGGTCTATATGACGCTTACAGTGTAATCCATAATCAATTACAAAAACTTCAAACATCCTGTTTCCTATTTTCTTTGATATTGTCCCTAATGTCCAAATCTCTTTTCTAGACACAAACCATTTTATCCAGACGTAATCTCCAACCTCAAAATCTCTTTTGTTTACAATCTGAATATTTTCCTGACGGCATTGTTTATTCGGTAAAATTAAATCTAATCTACATCGTAATTCGCGTCCAAACATAGACTTGGCTGGAGATTCGCCTGTAGAACAATGTTTTGTGTTTCTGTAATTAAATAAAAAACCTAATAATTTTTCTTCTATTTCACTAGCTGTTGTTTGTTCTTTAATGATACATTTTAACATTTTCTTGCAAGTTTTCACTGAATTTTCGGCTTGACCGTTACTACATGGGTGGTAAATAGGAGAGGTAATATATTGAATGCCATTGTATTTACAGAATTCGTTGAATTCCAACGAGTTTATCTTAACGTCATTATCTGATACAATTGATTGAGGAATTCCAAACCTAGAAAACAGGCTCTTTAATTTGCCTATAAGCGCACGAGTCGAGGTGCCACAATTCATGAACAAACACTCTAACCACTTGCTGTATGCGTCTACTACGATTAAATAATTTCGTTGTCCGATCGCCATGTAATCTATGTGTATGCGGTGCCATGCGGCTGCCGGGCGCGGCCAGGGCGCGGGCGGCGCGCGCGGCGGCGCGCTGCGCGAGCTCACACAGGTGGTGCACGAGCCGATCATGCGCTCAATGTCCCCGTCAATACCTGGCCACCACATTCGACTACGAGCTTCATTTTTTGTTTTGACAACCCCAAAATGGCTCGAGTGTAATTCTTTTAACAATTGATCGCGAGAAACTGATGGGATTACCAACTTGTGACCTCTGAATAAGCATCCGTTATCTATTTCTAAATCAGTTTTACATTGGAAATAAGGCAAGATAGATTTGCACTTTATTTTTCGTGGCCAACCCTGCTTCATATATTTTATAACGGTTTGGATTATTTTATCATTACTCGTTGCATCTTTTATGCATTCAAAAGACATTGGTAATATTTTCGAATCTAAAAAATTCAGAAAAGATATGCCATCACATTCTTTTTGTGATAAATTTCCGGAATCTTTTTTGATCGGTGCGCGTGAAAAAAAATCAGCCACTATGTTACTACCACCATTAATATATCTCACTTTATAGTTATAGGCGGATAAAATTATCGCGTATCTTTGTAACCGTGATGCCGTCATTAATGATACTCCTGACTTATTTTCAAAAATAGACAATAGGGGTTTGTGGTCCGTTTTTAAAATAAACGGTGTTTCCCTGCCGTAAAGATACTGGTGAAAGTGTTTCACTCCAAAAATAATCGCAGTCGCTTCCTTTTGCACCTGACTATAATTTTTTTCGCTATTAGTCAACGTCTTGGAAGCGTATGCGATCGGTCGCTCCACATTGTCTGTGCCGCTCTGCGCGAGCACAGCGCCGAGCCCATACGGACTCGCGTCTACTGATAAGATCAGCTGTGCGGCTGGGTTATAATGCGATAACACGCGCTCCGATGACAGCATTTGTTTTATGTTATCGAATGCGCGCTGCTGACGCTCACCCCACTGCCACTCGGCTCCCGATCTTAACAATTCGTGCAATGGATGTAACATAGCTGACGCATTCTGTACGAAATTCCTGTAATAGTTAATTACACCTAGAAATCTCTTCACTTCGGTGACATTACTAGGCGTGGGCGCTTGTAGTATAGCCTCAGTTTTCTTTGGACAGGTTCGAAGACCCCCTTTATCGATTACGTACCCCAAATATGTTACCGATTTCTGAAAAAAAGAACATTTTTCTTTTTGCAGTCTCAGTCCGGCGTTACGTAACCTACTTAAAACTTCTCTTAGCCTTGATAAATGTATTTCCTTATTAGGCCCCGTAACGCACAAATCATCTAACCAACAACTGACTCCTTCTATTCCCACCAGTAAGGTTTCCATTGAACGCTGGAAAATCGCCGGTGCATTGGCTAGACCATACACCAAACGAGTGTATTTATATAGACCTTTACTAGTGGAAATAGTAGTTAAGATTTGCGATGACCCGGTTAATTCAAACTGATTGTATGCATTACTTAGGTCCAACTTTGAATAATGTTCGCCACCTCCTATCTTAGCGAACACCTCCTCGATACGTGGCATAGGATATTTTTCGATTTTCATATCCTTATTAAGCGTGATAGAATAGTCGCCAGCTATGCGTACTTTTCCGTTTTCTTTTAAAACGGGGACAATCGGCGTTGCATACCTAGAAAATTGGACAGGTACTAAAATGCCTAACTCCACCAGCCTATCAATTTCTTCCTCCACCTTCGATTTTAGAGCAAAAGGAACCGACCGCGGTTTGAAAAACTTTGCTTGCGCCCCCTGTTTTAAATGTAACTCGACTTTAAATTTATTAAAACAACCCAATTCATCTTTGAATAATTCAGAGTGTTCGTTGATCAATTGCTGCACCTCCCTATGCGAATCAGAAATGGTTTGAATGTTATTATTTGGGGTGATTAAATGCATTTGAAACTGTGCCATAAAATCGCGCCCGAGTAAAGGTGGCCCACCATTTTTTATGATATATATTTTTACGGTTTTTGTTTGACAGCGATATGTAATCGGTGCATTAAAATATCCGAGCGGACTAATTTTATGGCCAGTGTACGAACACATTTTCACATTATCCTCATATATTGAATAGGTAGAAAAAAATTCATTGTACAATTTATCCGATATTATCGTTTTACCCGAGCCGGAATCGAGTTCCATTCGCAAGTCAATATTATTAACTCTAACTGGTAGTACGATAGGTAAATAATTGACTGACCTTATATTAAAAAGTTCACACTCTTCGCAATCATGATCATGAGTATTATCACATTTCTCCGCCGACGACGACGCAGATCCCGATGTGGATTCAATATTTTTTACGCGCACGGGTTTTTTTATTTTTGCACACTTTATATAAATGGCCCTTTACACCACACGCACTGCATTTATAATTTATAAACCGACACGTATCCGCCGCATGACTCTTCATTCCGCACACGGTACAACGAGGCCCCTGGTAGCGTGACTGGGCGCCGGCGCCCCTGACGCCTGCGCCGCTGCCGACCCTGTACACCGGCTCCTGCTTCACCTGCAGCTGCTCCCGCGCCTGGCGTGCGCACGCCGCCTGCTGGGCTACTTCAATCGCTCTCGACAAAGTGGTCGTTTTAGCACCCAACTCGAACAGACGGTCTCGTTCTGGTCCATGGTCCATACCGAGCACAAATTTGTCAGTTAGTAACTGCTCCAATGACGTGCCGAAATCGCAATTAATAGCCAATCCCCGCAGACGTGCTGCCCACTCCTCGACGCTTTCGCCCGGTGCTCTCCTCGCCTCATAGAAACGTGCACGGTCTGCATACGTGCTTCTTTTAGGTATAAAATGATCGTCGAGTACTTTAACGAGCTTATCGTAAGAAACCGTTTCCACTTTTTCCGGATGTACTAGGTTACGCGCCAACCGATACGATTCCTCACCCAGGTGTGTCAGCAACAATGCACTTTTATTTTCGACTGTTATCGAATTCAATTTAATAAATAGTTCCAATCGTCCATAAAATATCTCCCAGCTATGGGAATTATGGTCGAAAACACCCAGATTTCCTAATAATTGCGACATCACTTTTATTATCACTTTGAACGCGGGTAGACCGATCCTCGTCGCCACTGAGATGTATGTAGGCGCGCAAAGGAAACAACCAACTAGAACGGTAGCTCGTTTATTACTGCTCGAATGATGGTACTACGCAGAGCACCTACATATGTATAAGTATACATAAACATACCAGAAAGTTACTTAACATCCATAGTCCACACTTTTGGTTGTCTGCAGCGATCGTCAGTTGTACCTTTCGACCAATATCACAGCAGATGTCCTAATTAAGGGAAGAGGAGACGCATAATATTGCAAACTATCAATTACAAACAACATTATCAGTCATCATTGGTCACCCATCCCGTGACCGACCATTGTGAAAGTTGCTTAACATCCATACTCCACACTTTTAGTTGTCTGCAGCGATCGTCAGTTGTACCTTTCGGTCAATATTACAGCAGATGTCCTAATTAAGGGAAGAGGAGACGCATATATTGCGAAGTTTCAATAACAAACCACATCACTAGTCACTTTTGGTCATCCATCTTGTGGCTGGCCATTGCGATAGTTGCTTAACATCCATAGTCCACACTTTTAGTTGTCTGCAGTAATCGTCAGTTGTACCTTTCGGCCAATACGTTACGTTCCCTAAAATATGGTTGAGCGAAGCGATGGCTGGTTCATGCGTCATGCTCGTGAACGGGTGCTGCCAGTGGGAATGGGTCTGCTCTTATCTGCTTGCCTTAAAATGTGTTTTCTTTTGTTTTTATTCATTTTATTAAGAATTACATTTGAAACATGTATGGCGCAGCTTGCAGTATATAGTAGAATTGTCTTTTGTTTTTAACTAATATTAAAGCTTTAAGTAGAATTCCTAAGTAATTGAAAATTATTCACCGCTATGATCATTAGTTCGCCTATACTTAACTGTATTTATCATAACCCATTGTGTAATTGTGATGGAAACTGACCTTAGTCATACCATGTTAAGGTCATTTTTCAATTTGACGACTCTGTATGAAATAAAACAGGGAGAAAAAAACAACCCTTGGAGTTTCTTGCCGGTTCTTCTCCAAGGCCTCCCGCTGTAGGGTTTGCGAACCGATGGCGTAGCTTCTATGACGTTCACAAGTATTGTAAATAACAATCTAAATTGAATAAACAAATTTGAATCTTTGAATCTTTGAATCTTTGAATATCACAGCAGATGTCGTGATTAAGGGAAGAGGAGACGTATTATATTGCGAAGTTTCAATAACAAGCCACATCCTCAGCCATTCTTGGTCACCCATCTTGTGGCCGACCATTGCGAAAGTTACTTAACATCCATAGTCCACACTTTTGGTTGTCTGCCGCGATCGTCAGTTGTACCTTTCGGCCAATATCACAGCAGATGTCCTAATTAAGGGCAAGCGAGGGGGCGCGTATATTGCGACCTTTCAATAATGAACACTGGGGGAAAGCTTAGCCGTGGTCCAAGTGAAAGGAGGGAGAGGACGTTAATCCGACCAAAAATCCAAAAGAAAAGGTTAGGAATGCCACTGTAATACAACTTTTTACTCTGGGGTAAATAGAAAGTTTGGGGCAAATAAAAAGTTTACGCAAAATTAACCCCAGAGGAAAGCCAAGTGGGTAGAGCAACAATTAGGGGCGGGTGACGCGGCTCAAACATTCTTAAACAAAAATGTAATTGTGGGCGCCATTAATATTAAGTACACATATTCGTCTAACCTTTGTTCTTCTTAAAGGAAATCCGGTTGTACCAACAACTTTTTTTTTCTGATCTTGGGACTCAGGAGGATAGAAAAAAACTTGCAAAGGTTAGTATTTTCAATGCTAAATCAAAGATCCCACAGCATACTACCGATACAGCATGACGACCGATTTGGCGCAGGGGTAGGTACCTTCTGCGCCAGTGGTCTCGGGTTGGATTCCCGAACAAGACAAATATTTGTGTGCATGAACATGTCTATTTGTCTTGGTCTGGGTGTTTACTATGTATATTAAGTATGTATTTACAAACAAAAAGTATTTAAGTATATATTTAACCGTTATCAAGTTTTCCATGATAAGTTTCTTAATGAAATTAACATGGGCTTAGATAATTGGTGTGAATGTGAGAAGTTATTTATTTATTATTTATTTATACTTGTAGCATAAAACACGCCCTAAGTTGACTTTAAGAACCCTTACTGAACAAGTGACTGACAACGCTTTCCTCTCCTCCCTTGTACCACAAGTTGTGGATAAAGGAAAATATTTGGCAATGAAATCCTCAGCCCCATGTAATTGCTAGGTGGCAGTCCCGTCTACTGGAAAAGGAAGCACATACTTATCTCTAAATATACCGTTACGTCATCCTATTCTATCCTACTAATATTATAAATGTGAGAGTTTAGTCCTACCTTATATAAGCGCTATAATAATAATAAATAAATATTGGACACTAACAAACTGCAATAGTATTATGAAAATTGGAAACGACGACAGGTATTACCCACATACACCCAGACCCGAGGAAATATTGATAAGTTCGTTTTCAATATTTAACTGACTGGGAATCGAACCCGGGAGCTCTAAGATAGCGGCACCTTGAAAACCGATGCGTACACCACTCGGCCACGGAGGTCGTCATGTAATATTATTTTTACTTTTTCGGATTCACTTTACAATTTTTACATTTTACCAGAGGTATTGGATAAGTTCGACGCTTCTTCTAACGACTCCGTAGATCAGTGGTTCACATTCACCCGGACGGTGAAAGGTCGTGGGTTCGAGTCCCATCGGAATTGTGTGACGGGTCGATTTTTTCAAAGAGTTCATTTTCAATGAAATGTCTTGAAATTGTAAACAAACATCACACGGTCTATATGTGTAACGTATAATTCCAACCGCTTTGATGTTTTTTAAGGATTATTTTTTTATCCCGAAAAATTGCAGTGTCCCTGAAAGAGCAAGATATAATTCGGAGCGCGGTTTAACTGAATTCAACGCGAACGACGTCACAGGCATTCACTAGTGTTATAAATACGATAGAACTGCTGTCTATCTGTCTGTTTGTATTTCAGGTGCATTTCGGCTTACACAAACTGTAATATATTATTTATTAACAAAAATAAAAAATACATTTCTCAATATTCACTTTTATATTATTGGTTTTTTGTACCTGCTTAAGTGCTTGAGTTTGAAAATAAATTTACAAAATACTAACACTCATCGAAGTAAGTAGGTAGCTTATGCACTTTTGTTACGAAGCTCAAAATCAAATATTAATTAATAATTAGAAATATGTTTCTATGATATATAATCTAGACTTATGAGTCTACACATGATTGTATTTCTCATTCATTATTTTTAGTGAAATAATTTGAAATCCTTAGTTTGTTTTATTACCATTCATCATCATCATCATCAGCCATTTAATGTCCCCACTGCTGGGGCACTGGCCTTCCTTATGGCGCTACTCGGAAAAATATGGACTTTTTGATTTAAAACTATAGGACGGTTACAGTTGCTACAAATCTGGTAATAAGATATATATTTCTTCATACTTTTATCTAGAATCGTATAGTTTCAAAAACACGATTTTATGATTTTGCCTCGACACTTTTTATTTTCGAAAAGACCTCTAAAAAATACGAAAAGTGAAGATTATTCTTAAATGGGGTTACTTACACTATTGGAAATTGGTTTAATTAGTGGACACCAACAATATTGAGGATCGTATAGAAGCATTTTTTTTAAATCGCTGTAGTTTTTTAATACGAAGTGATTTTGTGTTTTTTTTGCCTAATCTGCAAAATCGGTCTCACTCCCGCGCGCGTCGTTTTCTCATTGCTATCTCGCTTCAGCACATTTTTTTCGAGTATCGCCTTATGGATGAATAAGGAGAATGAGCCATGACCCACCACGCGGGCTCAGTGCGGATTGGTGGGTATTAACGACTGCAAGTGCAGCCGGGACCAACGGCTTAACGTGCCTTCCGAAGCACGGAGGAGCTCGAGATGAAAAGTTTTTGGTCACCCATCCCGTGACCGGCCATTGCGAACGTTGCTTAACCTCAACGATCGCAGGCCAAGCGCGCTATCCACTGCGCCACGGGCTCTTCTAAACCATTAGAAAATAAATATTTATTTATGAAGGTGTTATTTTCAGTTTCATTTCATGTCTACTCGATATCCATTTATCAGAATCTCTCTTATATTTTACTTACAAAAAAAAAATACGCTTTCTATTCAAGATTTAATTTCCGAAAAATATAGAAAGAACCTCCGACTGTCTCAAGCAAATTAAATTGTAATTAAAAATAATATTTCTCCAAAAACCCGACGACGGAGCAAAAAAACTTTGTTTCATTTTGTTTCAATCGTCGACAAAGATCAAAAGGAAACGTTTTGCTAAACCTTTTGTTAATCAAATCAACATTCAGAAAAGGAAAAGGGGATGAAAAGATCTGAAAAGTTGAAGTAGAAACGCCACGAAAAACGGAAAAGAAACAATTTATTTGTAATACCCTATTAAAAAGGTTATTTTATAACGAAAATTCAATGGTGGAGGGAAAGTTTGCGCATTAATAAAACTGTGGTAAATGTTTGGGACAATTTATGGCGTTCTCACGTTTTAGAGATCCGTGTGGACGATGACTTAGTTACGGATTTTTCTGTGTTTCCTAATTTAAACTACCTGAAGAAATACAGGGTTATATTTTTTAACACAATAAAATTTTTTTCTTTAATTCCATTTATAAAAAAATATTTTTATAAAAAAATAAAACCGCCTTCTAAAAAACCACATCAAAAAAGTAAGAAATAATTCCTCACCAAATAAATAACGTAAGTACTTTGAAGTCGGGCGTGAAACATGTACAATTTTTTGTTGTTTTTGTTAAAACCCGCCCGACTTCAAAGTACTTACGTTATTTATTTGGTGAGGAATTATTTCTTACTTTTTTGATGTGGTTTTTTAGAAGGCGGTTTTATTTTTTTATAAAAATAATTTTTATTTCACTCTTTTTAGTGCATCGTGCAGGCAATTTACGTGTTTTCTGGTAAATAGGTATGTGATCAAACTCAAAACCTCCTTTTTCGAAGTCGGTTAAAATACCTTGAGGTATCCCCTTTTTAACAAAACAAGAATCATATAAATCGGTTTATAAACAAAGAAGTTATGCCTAAAGATACGTATTAAATTCACATAAAGTGGTGACGAAAACGACAGTATTTTCAAGATTTCCTGAAAACTACTGAACCGATTTCAAAATTTCAAAAAATGGGACCAACTTGGAAACCAACCTGATGTAATAACGTTTGAACCATTTCAATCGGTTCAGCCGTCTTCGAGTAATCGGTGGACATACACAAAAAAAAAAAAAAAAAAACATAGATACAGACGAATAGAGAACCTCCTCCTTTTTGATTTAGAAGTCGGTTAAAAACACAGATAGGGCACTTGTGCACTACACTGAATTTTACCGTCCCGGAAAAAACGGATGCTTGTATTTTAATCTTAATTTTAATTGCATAAAAATCCGATCAGCCGTTTTTACGTGATTAGGCGGGTCCTCCGTCACCAAGCACGCAGCCTCGCGCGAGGCAGAACCTTGCCACGTGCGGCGGGCCTCGCACGATGCTGCTCACTTGGTGTGGGAGAACCCGCCTAATCACGTAAAAACGGCTGATCGGATTTTATGCAATTAAAACATAGAATACTTTTTATCCTGGTTATTGGTCCCCTAGGTATTTTCTCGAATGTCAACGCGGACGAAGTCGCGGGCGGAAGCTAATAAATAATAAGTGTCTGTTTCACAATCAAAAAGTTAGTTCTGAGTAGCTTAGGTACCAAAGATGATTTAGTTTCTATACCCTATTTACCCCCTGGGTTTGATTTTTGGAAAACTACGAAATGGGTTGCCTATTTGTTTTAAGAAGTAAGCCTACAAAGTTTTAAGTTGAAATATCTATTTTACCCCCTGATTTTTCATTCAAAATTTCACCCCTATTTCAACCTATTAGGGGTTGAATCATGTTCAGCGTGTTAAACATCAAAATAAATGCCATTTTTGCAATCGTCATCCCATAAAACCTCAATAACGACATCCATATCGATTTTTAGGTTTATTTATCCCATTTAACTTCTAAGGGGTTGATTTTCGAAAAAACACGAAATATGTGTTGGCTTATTTGTTTTACTTTCTGACCATAAGCCTAAATAATAAATTAAATGAAGGACTTTCCAGATACAACATGTCATCCTCCTTTTCACCCCTTCGGGGGTGGAGTTGTCAAAAACACTGACACAGGAAAATATTAATTTTCAATTGCCAGCCTAAATGCAAAATTTGAAGATCCTAACTTCAAAACTGACGGACTTTCATACACATATTCATCCCCTATTTTACCCCCTGGGTTTGATTTTGAGAAAATTACGAAATGGGTTGCCTATTTGTTTTAAGAAGTAAGCCTAAAAAGTTTCAAGTTAAAATTTCTATTTTACCTCTGATTTTTCATTCAAAATTTCACCCCTATTTCAATCTTTTAGGGGTTGAATCATGTTCAGCGTGTTAAACATCAAAATAAATGCCATTTTTTCAATCATCATCCCATAAAACCTCAATAACGACATCCATATCGATTTTTAGGTTTATTTATCCCATTTAACCTCTAAGGGGTTGAATTTCGAAAAAATACGAAAGATGTTTTTGCTTATTTGTTTTACTTTCCGACCATAAGCCTAAATAATAAATTAAATAAAGGACTTTCCAGATACAACATTTCATCCCCCTTTCCACCCCTTCGGGGGTGGTATTGTCAAAAACGCTGACACAGGTAAATATTAATTTTCAATTGCCAGCCTCAATACAAAATTTGAAGATCCTAACTTCAAAACTGACGGACTTTCATACAAACATTCATCCCCTATTTCACCCCCTTAGGGGTGGAATTTCCAGAAATCCTTTCTTAGTGGATGCCTACACTGTATATCGTATCTATGTGCAAAATTTGAAGTCTCTAGGTTCAGCGGTTTGGGCTGTGCGTTGATATCTCAGTCAGTCAGTCAGTCAGGACTTTGAATTTTATATATATAGATTTTAAAACAAACAATGCTCAGTTTTAAGTTAAACAAGTTAGCAATCTTTTTCTGAAAGAAACGTGAAAATATCACTTGTAGTTTAGAAGCAGTAGCGTATTTCAAGTTGAAAACAGCTTCATTTCAATGATTTTTTTAAATAGTATCTTAAAGACTATGTTCTTTTTCAATACTCAGATTGAATTTTATATATCAATATTTAATATACTTATATTAATTCTGGATTCATCAGTAGGCTAATTTATGAGTTTTAGGGCCTCAAAAATGATCGTTTTACGACTACATGCACCTTAAATTAATATTTTACTACTGGATCACCCTGTTAAAAGAAAAAACACAACAAAAAAAGAACACTGTAAAAATTCTAAAATCCAATATTGTTCCAAACCCGAGTATAAGTACTATTAATTCGCTTATAATTTTTTTTTTTGCGTGTAATATCGTAATTTAAGCAAACATTTTACTATTTATAGTGAGATAATACGCAATGTTATAGATAGCTTTTACATATTATATTTATTTGATTAGTTTTTTTTTCTGCACGGAACTCTCGGCAAGCTAAGCCTGCTCTAGCTTTACTGGTTTTATTGTTTTGAAGGAACGTTTGATTTAACTTGCGAGTTTTCGGCCTATATATCTGAAGTTATTCAATAAAAACTGTGTAGGATCTTTGTCTTTTCGTCGTCACCGCAACTTTGTTTTTTGGGATTGTAGGTTTACAGTTTTATTATGAAGTGAATTAGTTTATGAACTTTTTTCTTTTTGCAGATAACAAAGTAGCAACCATCTAAAAACTATATTTGAAGTATTTAAAGAATTGCTACTTATTTCAGTTAGAAAATCCAATTCTATCCTATTTTGTTTCTAACAAATATTATACGACTAACGACAAAAATTCGAATTATACTGTATATTGAACATAAAATGCCTTACCCAGAAAATAAACCAGGGTGCCTACAATCAACTCTTATTGCGGTTTTGTTTAGGACCTAAACTGATCTGCTTCGCTTATTCGTACCACGACAGCTTAATATCAATGACAGGGATTCAGTGATCATTCAATGACATTTCACAGCCGCTGAGCTGTCGTCAACTCTTATTTGACTTATAACTCGGCCAAGCTAACATGACACCTCCAGGTTATACCCGTCCCTCTCACTCTCCGGGCATGACAGAATCGAGTGAAAGAGACGGGTAGAAGAAATAAGGACACAAATCGTTCGGTCATTCACATTTAGCAATTCATTTGCGATCCGTTTTTAGAAGGTCAGAGTACGAAAGAAAGCAATTCATTTTAGCAACCTATTCTGCATCGCGCTATTTTTGAATCGCTGTCTTAAAGTTGATGGTAGAAAAGTGAAAATAATAATTTATTAATATAATATTATAATCCTTAAACTTACTACCCGGCTTAAAATTTAAGGTTATTTTTACTGCGTATAAGCGTTAAATATAAGTTACGCAGGGTATCGCAACTTATATAACAGGGTTTATGTTCTTGGTACCGGTTTAATATTGTAACTATAGTGTGTAAAATTAATAATTACTTACGGCTAGAATTAATAACCTAACCACAGATAGGGATAGGTGCGATCCAGATTAGTTGCTAGGCAACACCTAGCAACACCCTGGCAACTGTCGTTAATTCTATGTTAATATCAAGCGTTGCATAGCAACTAATCTGGATCGCACCTATCCCTATCTGTGGAAACGTCATTAATTCTGGCCGTTAATAAATGACCCATAGACCTCAGTTTGCTGTTTTTATTTAAGAAGACCCTCCACCACAGTACCTACCTATTAGCACAAGCAAATGATCAGTATTAAAACTTTTACACCCTGAGAAGATGAACTGCTTTCTCCCTAAGTCAGCTTAACAACAAATTTTGTTTGTTTAATATTTCAAGTTAGCTAAGTTCAAGCCATTCCTGTAGCTCATAAACTGCTTACATAGTAGCATGCGAAATATACTCACTAAAACATTACATTGTAAGGTCACTCTATACGTATTTGACTGCAATTCTACAAAATGAAGACTCTGGAAGCGTAGGAAATTCAGAAAATCCTGCTGTTTTCTAAAATCATGGTACAACTTTTTAGGATCCAGCCAGAACTATCTTTGTTCTTTTCTTCTTTAGATTTCGTTTCCGTTCGGTTTTCGTTTGGTACACTTTCCAATGTTATATAACTGATTGAATAATCATTTATTTATTGGTTATACACACATACAATATTACTTAAATATTCTGTAAACATACAAAAATTATAAAAAAAGATTATGCCGTCGAAAACGTAATTATTTTCCCGAAAGCAAAACGATGATTTTCAGCCAATACATAAATGTGACGCAGAGACAAAATAAAAACAGTGGAATAAATTGTTTACGTGTGTGTGTATATCAGACAACAGCTCATAATATTAAATTGACTCCGTTGTACGTAGCATAAGCACTTGTAATACTGAGAACAGACCAACAAATTAATGTTTATTACAAATATTCACAAAAAATAAAACACACACATAAAAACATATTATATAAACGCTTAGCTCTGAATATTGGCCCCCGATGGGAATTGAAACCATGAGCCCTGGATCATACAGACGCAAACACTACACACAGTCTAAGGGCGTTAGTGCACTACACTGAATTTTACCGATCCGGAAAAAAACGGATGCTTGTATTTTAATAATTAATCATTTATAATAGTAATTAATTAAATACAAGCATCCGTTTTTTTTTCCGGATCGGTAAAATTCAGTGGTAGTGCACAAACGACCTATGGGTGTTTGTGCACTACACTGAATTTTACCGATCCGGAAAAAAACGGATGCTTGCATTTTAATAATTAGTTATTATAAATAATAGAATTTATTTATTTCGTGTAGTTTAGGGTACGAAACATTGAAACTACACGAAATAAATAAATTTTTACTATTATAAATGATTATACCTATATATAAGTAGGTATATATAAGTGTAGGTATATAAGTAAAATACTTTTATATATTATATAATATGTATTTATTATTATATATTTATGTATTTAATATAAGTAAGTATATTGTGTTTGATACATATTGTATTTCTTTAGTTTGCTGTTTTTCTTATTATTATTGCCGCCTATTTTTCTCTCACTGACATCCTTTCCGGTTGACTGTTAGAGAATGCTCACTAGCATTAAGTCCGCCATTTGTAACTCTTGCAATAAAGGTTAAATAAATAAATAATTAAAATACAAGCATCTGTTTTTTTCCGGATCTGTAAAATTCAGTGTAGTGCACAAACGCCCTAAGCCATCAAGCCAGCTATTTTTTTTTGTTTCATCTGTCACCATTTTTCCCTCTACGTGTGTTAAAAACGAAAAACAAACGTCCTATAACATAAAAATTTCAAAACTAATTAAAAAAAAACTCTTGCGTTACTGACTGACTGACAGACAACGCACAGCCGAAAGTACTGGGCGCAAGAAGCTGAAATTTGGCATAGGTATATGTTTCTTGGGGAGTGTAGGGGAGCACTAAGAGAGGATTTTTGGAAATTCTTTCTCTAAGGGGGTAAAAAAGGCGCAGAAGAAGTCGCGGAGCACTAATTATTAACCAGCTAGATCTAAGGTACATTTTTCTATACTAATATTATAAAGAGGAAAGATTTGATTGTATGTTTGTTTGTATGTTTGTTTGTTTGTTTGTTTGTTTGTTTGTTTGCATCGAATAGGCTCCGACACTACAGGACCGATTTCGAAAATTCTTTGACTATTAGAAAGCTACATTCTTCCCGAGTGACATAGGCTATATTTTATGCTGATATTCCCACGGGAACGGGTACCACGCGGGTGAAACCGCGAGGATCCCCTAGTTGCTCTATATTTCTAGCGAGTATTCTCATGTTAAAACGTTAATAAACAACTACTAAATGCGATGAAAAACGAGATTTCACACATACAACGCTAATGAAAACGTAATCAAAACTAACCGGAATACGCAAATTGAATTTGACCTTTCACTCCCGTACTTATCTTTACTTAAGAACAGAAGCACTCTAATTAGTTCCATAAACTAAATTCTGTTAGACGTACAAATTTATTTATGCATGTTTTTCATTTTCAGACAGCACAAGTTCAAAGTTCTATGTACTACCTTTTTACCTCCTAGAAAGTACGCCTTAAACCGACTTACGACCAGAATTAATAATTAATCCACAGATATGGATAGACATGATCCAGATTAGTTGTTATGCAACGTTTGATATTAACATAGAATTGACGGCAGTTGCCAGGGTATTGCTAGATGTTGCCTGGGTGTTGCCTAGCAACTATATCCCTATATGTGGATAGATTATTAATTCTGGCCGTAAGAGAACACAGATTTAAAAAGAATAGTTTTATATACAGAACTCAGCGCTCCATATCACGTTAATACGGAACATGAAGTTTGTCTTATTGTTTTTCCTTTTTGGAAAAAATGAGTGGTTTTAGGCAATTTTTGAAAACGAAATTTGACAATTGGGCGTTTGGTCTTTCCATTGATGTAAAAATCATTGCCGAGATGCAAAAAGTTACTCATCTGTGAGACGCTAAAGCGAACACTTTGTGTATGAAAAATGCCCAGTAGCCGCTATTTTCTTTTGAGTAGTATTATATGTATATAGATATGCACATCTTCAATTTATTGCCACATATAGCAGCTTTTTTCATACCACAGAAAGTATCACACAAACCAAAACATATTTACGTGAGAATGTGTCGATTTTTCCATTTTTCTCCTTCAGAAACTACAGCACCCCTGCTTTTCACGGATCAAATTTCCCGGAAAAAATGCTGCGTTGAGAAGCTCAGCAGTTTCCGAATTTGAATCATCGGAACACGGTTCGATTGCGTGGACTGAAAGGGGAGGTACACACTATAGTTTTGTTTTGATTAAGAAACGGCAAATACTATTCTTTTTTTAAACATTCATTACTAAGATTTATAGATGCACAAGTAAAATCTGTGAATAAGTTAACCTTTAAGGCTATAACATTTCTGCCAAACAGGAACATGTGGCTAAATTGTCTAACTAACACCGTCGCCGTCGCTTTTAGTTTGTCATCCATCAATGGTTGCTGACTGCCGTTGAAGAATATATTTATATTACTGCAGCAACGGTTGTACAACATCTTTCAAACTGATAGGGATCGCGATAAATATATAAATCAAGAGGCAAGAACTAGAAAAGGTTGATGAGTCTTAGTCGTTTGGCCCCTGTTTTGGTAGCAAAACCAATTATAATTGTTATTATAAATTTATAATATTATGAGAATAAGAAAAAAATGGATAAATAAAAATTATTTACTACTTACAACGTTACGGCTGCCGTAATATTTTAAGTATTTGAAATAAGTCACCATTATAAGAAACGTAATAGTCATCATCATCATCATTTCAACCGTAAGACGCCCACTGCTGGGCATAGGCCTCCCCCAAGGATCTCCACAACGATCGGTCCTGCGCTGCCCGCATCCAGCGGCTTCCCGCGACCTTGACCAGATCGTCGGTCCACCTTGTAGGGGGCCTGCCCACGGAACGTCGTCCGGTTCGCGGTCGCCATTCGAGAACCATTCCGCCCCAACGGCCATCGGTTCTCCGCGCTATGTGTCCCGCCCACTGCCACTTCAACTGAGCAATCCTTCGAGCGATGTCGGTCGTTTTAGTTCTCCTGCGGATCTCATCATTTCTGATTCGATCGAGCAGGGAAATACCAAGCATCGTTCTCTCCATTGCTCGCTGGGTAACCTTGAGCCTTCTTATGAGACCCATAGTAAAAGACCACGTCTCGCTTCCATAAGTCATAACTGGCAACACACACTGGTCAAAGACCTTAGTCTTGAGACATTGAGGAATTTTGGACGCAAATATATGCCGGAGCTTCCCAAACGCTGCCCATCCGAGCTGGATTCGACGAGAGATCTCTTTCTCGAAGTTGGACTTACCTAATTGGATTGCCTGTCCTAGGTAGACATAGTGGTCAACAACTTCGAGTGTAATGTTCCCAACATTAACTGGAGCGGATGCAACATGGGCATTGGACATGATTTTCGTCATATCCATGTTCATCTTCAGACCCACTCTTTGGGAAGCATTGCTGAGATCTTCGAGCATTGTGTTCAGGTCTTCCAAGGTCTCAGCCATGAGAACTACATCATCGCCAAACCGCAGGTGTAGTGGTGGCAAACGTAATAGTAGTTGTATAGTATCTATAAAACAGGTTACGATTAACACCTGTTTAATCAGTTAATCAGAAAAGAGTTACTTTTTCAGACGTATGTTTTTTACTAATACTATAGTAGATTTCATTACAAGTGCGGAAAGCCTGTCATTGCAAAGAGTTCCGACAAATGTCTACCCGAGCCGAGGCGCAGCCGAAGGTGAGGGTTGACAGTCGGAACAAGTTGCAATGACGGTTCCGCACGTGTACTGAACAACTATTTTTAATACAGTTGCGAAAAAATTAAGCAATTTAATAAAATAATAAAACACAATAAACTCAACTAACTAATCGTAAAAGAATATAAGCAGAGACTTTTTTTTTGTTTTCTTCACCCATTCTGGGTTGGCAAAGGAAACTATGATCATACAGCCAAGGCTTCAGTAGAATTTCTTTATTGATATGAAGTGAAAATTAAATTAAATGAGATGAAATGAAATGAAACCTAACAAAAGCAATCCGAATCCTACAGGAGCGCCTTTCCTTATTTCTCTCTTTTACCACATCGTTTTCCATTAAAGCCACATTATTGCACTAATTCCACCATACTAAGTACCTACCACAATAAAAACCAGAAAAAACTAATTTAGAAAATTAAGAAATAAGGTTCCTCATTTTCTTTTCACTTACTTGCGCAAACTCCTATAAGCAGATACTTTGGTAAATAGTGCACGTCATACCATATTTAGTAATCTGTGGTCATACAGCCAATTTTATGTATTTTTTATATTCATAAATTTTGTTTGGCCGATACTAATATTAATTTAATGTAAGTATAATTAAAATTACTTTTAAATCTGATATTGAAACAAATTAGTAGCTTCTTTTTAGAAATATTTGCATGAATCATAAAAACTTCTATGTTTTTTTTTTGTAAAAACTTCGTGGTTGGGTTTTTCTTTTTAATAGACAATATTTTGACAGTTGGGAAAGAAAACGCACGAGTTCGGGAAAGGTAAAGAAAAAGTTCGAGTGTGTAATAGCCCACATCCCGAACGCTATACGTCCCTGCAATACGCCACTTTTTGAGCAACTGTATTAAAAAAGTTGTTTTGTCACCAATGTATAAACAACTTTAGAACGAATTCAGAGCATGACTCTGATAACATTTTAAACAATCTCATACTATGTTGATTACTATCACCCCGTACAATTCAAACTATGTTCGGAATTCAACTGATAACAGTTACGAGAAATTTATCTTAAATATTCCCAATGCAAATAACTACTCATAGATCTACAATACTTACAAGATTCTCAGTTGTTATGTCGCGTAGTTAAGATCAATCGGTATTTTGGAAAAATTACTGGCATTCAGTGTCTGGAGTTGTTACAAATCGTACTTTACTTTATCTTTATACTATAAAGAAGATAGATTTGATTTTTTGTTTGTTTACATCGAATAGGCTCCGAAACTACTGGACCGATTTAGAAAATTCTTTCACCATTAGAAAGCTACATTCTTCCCGAGTGACATAGGCTATATTTTATCCCGATATTCCCCACGGGAACGGGTACCACTCGGGTGAAACCGCGAGGATCCGCTAGTAGTGCTTAAAAATAACACGTAGTGGTATTTACACATTGTTATCTGTACCATTTGATGTCAATAAATACCTACACTTTTATTATGAATACAAAAGTAAAACACTTATCTATAAGATACAGATTCAATAATAATAGAAGGTAAACAGGTCTTACCTTATTATGTTATGTTACAATTTTAGTACCGAGATTTGATACCTCGAAAGTACTTTAGCTTTATTCATTCATTATCATTCTTTTTCGACCCACTGCTGAGCATATGCCTCTCTTAATTTAGGCCAGTGGCTACGGTTCTGAGCAATTCTCAGCCAAGTTGACATTATCGTCCCGCGGTCTTGACATTATCGTCGACCCATCTTGCTGGTGGACGACCACTATTTCTATACCCGTGTCTCCGTCTCCACTCGGTAAGTGCCTTGGTCCATCTGCCGTCGCTCTGTCTCGCAACGTGTCCCGCCCAACTCCAAATAAGTCACAATATCCGCTCACTGACGTCATGTACTTTTGTCAGATTGCGAATTTCGGTGTTAGGGACTAGATCTAAGAGTTTGACGCCGAGCATAGCGCGCTCCATGGCTCTTTGCGCAACACTAATTTTATGCACAGCTTCCCTAGTGAGCCGCCAAGTCTCAGCGCCGTATGTTATTGTAGGCAGGACACATTGGTTGAAAAGACGTGTTTTAAGACATTGTGGGATGTGAGCAGACTTTTTTTTTGTAAATACATACTTAATATACATAGATAACACCCAACCAAGACAAATAGACATGTTCATTCACAGAATATTGTCCTGTTCGGGAATCGAACCCGAGATCTCTGGCGCAGAAGGTCCTACCTCTGCGCCACATCGGTCGTCAAATGATAAACATAAACATGTTTTTATTTTTTTTATCCTCTACGGTGTAGCACTTAGCCTTCATAACACCTGATGATAAGTGGTGATAAGGCTGAAGGTGGAAGCGCACTACTCCCGGAATCCTCAATCACTGATATCTATCAACATCACCGCATTGACTTGATTCTGTAATAATTTGTAGTATGATCAATAACATGGCGTCAACGGACCTTACTATCCATATCCTTATGTTTCTTTTTGTTGATCGACTTTTACATAATTTTAAATATACATTAATTCAATTTGTAACATTTTAACAATTTGTCAAAGATTTGGGGCATCGACAAAAAAACATGTTGACCCCCGCTTTGGGGGGCTACCAGCTAACTTTCCGAACTTCGGCAAATCTGCCGGGCTTCGACTTAAAACAGATAAATCGTACGTACGGAAAGTACGAAATTTCGTATTGTAATATTTGGAAGATATCGATGTTCCTGTGACATCATGAATAGTGGTTTTGCCATTATGGCCTGATTCATCTGTATTAATTTGAAGACCGGCAGACTTGCCGAAATTCGGAGCGTTAGCCGGTACGGCTCCTGGGTCCTTTATGGTGCAAAGGTTGTCCATTGCCATCTAACGCGGCCAGCGTTATGGGCACGTTTGCACCGGAGAATATTCGAGGCTGTCTATTAGACTTAAGGCCAGAATTAATAATCAATCCACATAAAGGGACAGACATGATCCAGATTAGTTGCTATGCAACGTTTGATATTAACGATAGTTGCCTGGGTGTTGCTAGGTGTTGCCTAGCAATTAATCTGGATCATGCCTATCCCTATTTGTGGATAGATTATAATAACCGTAAAAAACTTAGTTATATTTTTTATATTGCTGTAACCAAATGTAATATTTTTTTGTCATTAAAAAAAACATAAAATAATAATTTAGATTCTGACCCAAAAATTATTCAGCACAAAAACAAACCTTCTCACAAACAATTTGCGAATTTTTCTCTCATCAATTTTCACATGTTATTTTTCCCACTTCGCCTTTTAAATTTTATAATATATTGCTAGCCAATTTCAGAAGCTTCGCAGACAACATTTAAACTACAACATAATTTTATGAGATCATCGCTGAATGCACAGCTACACAGTAACATTTCATAGTTTTAATTATTTAGTTTAAACAATTGTTTACTCACTTGTTTTAAAGTTTAACCACATGTTTCCGCGAAATATGCAGCGGCATGGGGATTTTTTTATTTCCATAATAATTCAAACATTATGTCACTTGTAGGTGCTTGTAGCATTTGTGTAAATAATTTTAATTGATTTAAGAATGAGTAATTTTCATAGGAGGGGAGGGGAAGAAAATCATGTGATAGGGAAAACATATTCTTTCTTGTCACAAATCACACAGTACCCCTAGCATGAAAAACCATCGTCATCGTTCTCAAAATCGTAATATAGTGTACTAGCGCTCCGCTCGCGACTTCGTCTGTTATCTGTGGTCTGCGTGAACCACAGATAACCTGGCGTGAACCCTCTTTTTCCCCCTTTAAAAAGGGTATTTCCAAAAATCCTCTCACTGCTCCCTACAAATGAACATGCGACTAAATTTCAGCTTCTTGAGCCCAATAGTTTCGGCTGTGCTTTGCTGTCAGTCAGTTAGTAACGCAGCAGTTTTATACACCCTGTATAAAACTGCTGCACCGTTGCAAAAACTTTAACCATGGCTTCAGGCCATCATGCTGAACAACGCACAGCAAGATTTTTTGTCGGAAATAAAAAAATATTTCGACTCTCCATACAAAATGTCCCGATTAGTTGCTAAATTTGTATGAAAAGTCGGTTTTTTTTTCATTTCCGACTAAAACTTCTTGCTGTACGTTGTTCAGCAGGATGGTCTGAAGCCATGGTTAAAGTTTTTGCAAAGGTGCCCCTAACACCCTGTATACAACTTGTTAATGAATAAGCGCAAAACCTCTTTGCTGGTGATTGTGCTCAGAATATGAACAACTTTCACTATGGGGCAAACTCTGCGACTGAACAAAAAAAAATCAGCTGTTCCATACATTCTGCTCGAGTAGGTATTGAAATTTTGTATGATTTTTCATACCCTACGCCGAAAAGTTTTCGGTGAGTTTTTTTCGGTGAGAAATGTTTTCGGGCGGCCGCTAGTAGATTAAATAAAATTAATGCTTATGGATGGTCCAAGATTTTATTATGAATATGACCCATTATGAATATTTTTTAACTGACAAGAAAAACAGGCGAAAAATCTCATCAGCTTTTACAGAAGCAACGCATTTACAAAATAATTATGTCGTTGGTAGATGTTATGTACAATAATAAAAACTATCAACAAATAAGTTTTATGTAAAAACTTCGTTTTTATGACAAGCTTTTTTGTTGACTGTGCTTTAATATTGTACTTGCTTCCGCCCACGACTTCGTCCGCGCGTGCGAGGCCGTCGCACGAGGCTGCTCACTTGGTGAGGGAGGACCCGCCTAATCACGTAAAAACTGCTGATCGGATTTTAATGAAATAAAAACAAAGAATACTTTTTTCCTGGTTATTGGTCCCCTAAGTATTTTCTCGAATGTCCACGCGGACGAAGTCGCGGGCGGAAGCTTGTAAATAATAAGTGTCTGTTTCACAATCAAAAAGTTAGTTCTGAGTAGCTTAGGTACCAAGAACTTTTAGGGTACTTAAGATGATTTAGGTTTCTATACCCTATTTACCCCCTGGGTTTGATTTTCGAAAAACTACGAAATGGGTTGCCTATTTGTTTTGAGAAGTAAGCCTACAAAGTTTCAAGTTGAAATGTCTATTTTACCCCAGATTTTTCATTCAAAATTTCACCCATATTGCAACCTTTTAGGGGTTGAATCATGTTCAGCGTGTTAAACATCAAAATAAATGCCAAATCAATCGTCATCCCATAAAACCTCAATAACGACATCCATATCGATTTTTAGGTTTACTTATCCCATGTAACCTCTAAGGGGTTGATTTTCGAAAAAACACGAAATACGTTTTGCTTATTTGTTTTACTTTCCGACCATAAGCCTAAATAATAAATTAAATGAAGGATTTTCCAGATACAACATTTCATCCCCCTTTTCACCCCCTCGGGGATGGAATTGTCAAAAACGCTAACACAGGTAAATATTAATTTTCAATTGTCAACCTAAATACAATATTTGAAGATCCTAACTTCAAAACTGACGGACTTTCATACAAATATTCCTCCTCTATTTCACCCCCTTAGGGGTTGAATTTCCAAAAATCCTTTCTTAGTGGATGGCTACACTGTATAACGTATGTATGTGCAAAATTTGAAGTCTCTAGGTTCAGCGGTTTGGGCTGTGCGTTGATATCTCAGTCAGTCAGTCAGTCAGTCAGTCAGTCAGGACTTTGAATTTTATATATATAGATATCTCAGTCAGTCAGTCAGTCAAGACTTTGAATTTTATATATATAGATTGTCATCCAAATTAAACCTGTGCCCGTAGTGTAAGTTTTTATGTCAAAAAACGCAAACTATTTCGATTCCGTATTTATGTCAATTTGTATGAAAACTGTATTATCGCCTCTAGCGGCGAGTAGCGCGCATATAGTTTTTATACAAATTGACATAAATACGGAATCGAAATAGTTTGCATTTACTTGACATAAAAACTTATACTAGGGGTACTGTATGCAAAGTTTCAGCTTAATCAGACACTGGGAAGTGAGTCAAATTTAGCTTGCAAGATTTGTTCTCCACTAACAAACTAACTAACTAACATGGCAAGTTAAATAAAAGCTTGATTTTAAACTTACATGGTCATTATCACTATAACTATTATGAAAAACGGGATTTTTACCATGTTTATTTTGTTTTTCGAGTTCCCGATATTTCGGCGCAGTTGCAGACGCCATGATCACGGAGTTACTGGACTTACTCCGTGATCATGGCGTCTGCAACTGCGCCAAAGCAACAAAATAAACATGGTAAAAATCCCGTTTTTCATAATAGTTATAGTAAATAAAAAAAGCTTGTAAAAAAGCTAATGCTGAAGGAAAATTTTCTCATACTTATGTAGGTATTGGAATATTTTCCTTTTATACATTGTTAGTGTTACTATGTCGTCTTCTATCGTCGAAGTAAGTAAGTTAAGTAGTAATATTTTAACTCCACTCCGACACATACTTTTCACAGCCCCATAAATAAATACCTAACTAAAAATAACTTGCCATAACAAAATCTTACAAGCGTGTTAATAATGAACTTATTCAAGTTGGCGATAAGTGTGATTTAAGCAACAATGTTTCATTCGTAAACATGTAGTACAATAGACCTCTGTTCCTTGGAGTCCTTGATAAGTTGCTGATAACAGAACGCTTGTCGGGACGTATAGGTACAGAATAAATACTGCCTACCAGTATTCCGTTGTCATATAAAAGGTCTGAACCGCCTCTGTGCTTCGGTGGGACACACCATCATATAAGACCACGAGTTCCCGTGTTCGATTCCCAGTGGGGGTACATAATTATTGTATTCGGTTTGGTTAGTGGTAGAACTTGGTATGAGTCAGCCTAGCCAGCTACCACTATCTTATCTAAATCTGACGCCATAACAACGATGTTTTAAGCATTGTTGTGTTCCGGCAGTTAGAGATAAGATAGCCGGTTCCTCAGTATTGAGGATTCTGAGAGTAGTGCATGTCCATCTTCAGCCTTATCTTGACATAACATCATGTGAGATGAAGGCAAAGTGGAACCCTGTTTGTAGAAAAAAAAGATCGCGAGTCATCCATGATCAAAAGTGTTGTTACCTCAACCTAAATGGAATAAAAAAGATTGAATTTTGTTTTTTTATTTTTTATTTTGACCCATCGAGTATGGTCATACCGTCTGATATCGCCGCACACGAGCCACACGCGACAACCACAAACGCCGCCACTTGGAGCTAGAAGTTAGGATGTGTACCGAGTATAACATGCTAAATAACAAAAATTCAAATGATTTTGACATATTTCGCGACTCATTACCCCGGTTTAAAACTAAGGTGCTGGAATCATTTACCACATCGCGTAAGCTTTTGTCTGTGTTGTAATATTGTTGTATTATTTATTATTATTATTTTTAATTAATAATTTCTTTGCTTTTTCATGTGTATTTTAAATTTTGTTTTGTTAGTACTTAATGTTTGCAATATGTTGTTTATACGTTTAATTTGTTTTTAGTTGTTAGTGACGTGTAATGTGTGAATGCTGTACACGCCTGTAATAAGTGTACACATCAGATAAACTACCATAAGTGCAATATTTGTCAATGTTTTAATGTGTTATGCTGTTGGTGTGTCTTTTAAATAAAATTAAATAAAATTAAATAGAAGAAGAAACAAGTGATGACTACTGGCGTCAACTGTGTGGGGCGAGTTCTTATAATATGTATGAAAACTACAGGAAATAGGTCGGTGGCAGCGTTTTGAGGCTGTGGTCGGTGGCCGGTGGTACATGTAGCACATACCGAGATCATACCGAGCTCCAGACGACGAGTCATACTTATCACACGTTCCAACCTTTCGTATGAAGATAGAATACTGGTAATATTAATTCTGTGCTATATAAGTATTGCGCAAAATTAATGAACGACTTCTATTTACTTGTAATACTTGTTTATGTAATGTTTAAATATTATAAGTGTTTAGGAACTAGATTTTCGCTAGCTAGGATTTTTTTTTAATTTAATAACCTACCATGTCAAATTATTTTTACTGTTTTGCATTCACAATGCAGTTTTTATTGAAGATGAAATATTAAAAAAATCGGCCCGTCTCACAACTACACAACTAGCTCATATGGGACTCGAACCCACGACCTTTCACTGTCCGGGCGAATGCTCTACCCACTGAGCTACGGAGTCGTTATCGACTAACGACTTCCATTGGAGCTAGTTGTGAGACGGGCCAATTTTATGACTCTCATTGCAACTAGTTTAAGACTGGTCGTTTTTTTCTTATAATAATGTAATATTCAATTATTTATATGGTTTTGCTCTCGATACCAATCTTAGAGTGCTTGTACACGGTGCAAGTAGCTTGCGCATCTTGAGGCACTTGCGCGGGTAAGGCCTCATTTCCACATGCAAGTAAGTCTTCTGCGATAAATGTCCGACAGTCTGACCGATAGCAACTTGCAGAAGATTTACTTGCAGGTGGAAATGAGGCCCTATATGCATCTCAAACCTACCGTTCAGAAACATGTGTGGGTCTAGCGACTCGAGCATGTACCAAAGCGAGCCACCCGGGCAACTAATCCGCGAGCTCTACGGCGCCGGCGTGTGCGGGTCACTCGCGCCGGTCACTCGCGCATGTTACATATTATATTATGTTAAAGTCACTTGTCAATTCGACGACTCTTTATGAAATATGACAGGGAGAAAAAATAGCCCTTGGCGAGTTTCTTGCCGGTTCTTCTCGTTACAAGGCCTCCCTGCGAATCGATAGCGTAGCTTCATTGACGTTCACGAGTGCTGTATCAGCCTAAAATGAATAAATTTTGATTTGATTTGATTTACTTGAGCAGTTTCAACTCATAAAACTACCGATCCAATAGCATCTACATGTAGCTCTTGACCACGAGCAAATAACTTGTGCGTACTGCTTGCGCAAGTAGCCCGTGCCTTTACTTGCTCCAGTTATTTGCACCGTGTACAAGTACAAGCGAGTAACTTGAACTGATGATGTTGCTCAAGCTCTATATATCTATTTTTGGTTGGTGGTAGGGCTTGTTCAAAGTCCGCCTGGCTAGCTACCACCATCTTATCTAAGTCTGATGCCATAACAATGATGTTTTCAGCATTATTGTGTTCCGGCAGTTAAAGATAAGAATAGCCAGTTCCTCAGTAAATAATTGAGGATTCCGGGAGTAGAGCGCCTCCACCTTCAGCCTTATCATCACTTAACATCAGGTGTGTTGAAGGCTAAGTGCTACCCCGTTTTGAATAAAAAAATTATTTCCCTTTTTTTGTATTTATTGTAAAATATGGTTTTAAAATTTTTGTTCCACATTGACATAATACTTTGCAATACTTTAATTAACATAATCAAAATAACATTCAACTTGAGGTCATTAAGGCGGCGTGCCTCCGTCGCGCCGACTTATCAATATATAAATTAAATAACGCCGACCTATTTTTAAATATCTAATTAGCTTTCTTATCTGTGACCGCAAACGAAACAAACAATGCCTATTTTACTTATCTACAGCAAATAAATTGATATTTCGGCTGGTGGGAATAAACTGCCGAAGTTTGTGAGGTCACCATTTTTGCTCAGTTTTTTTTTATTTACAAGGGTAGCAATTAGCCTTTATCACACCTAATGTTAAGTAGTGATAAGGCTGAAGGTGGAAGCGCACTACTCCCGGAATCCTCAATCACTGAGAAACTGGCTATCTTATCTCTAACTGCCGGAACACAATAATGCTGCAAACATCATTGTTATAGCGTCAGACTTAGATAAAATGGTTGTAAACAACATCAGTTGGTAGTAAACTACAAAATGTAAAATATTTTTGGGCAAAAAGTGGGTTCCTTAGTAACCTTTAAAACTTGTACTAAAATACAACGTGTTAATACTTTTAACGAAACTGAGAATTTACTTTGTTCAGAATCGAGAGTAGAATCGATTCCCATCTTTTGATGAAAGTAAAATTTTTCAAAAAAATAATTTATTTATTGCCGCTTCTAAAATGTTTGTGTCCACTGCCTATTCATTCAATACGCGCGTGACCACAGCCTTCTCTATCGTCTGACGATATCTGACGTCTGAGTCATCACGAGCCTCTACTTTTTTCAAGTCTAAGTATTGGAACGACAAGCTTATTTTTATTTCTAGTACGGAGTTAGACGAGTGTAAACTTTTTTAAACATAATATTTTTGATATTTCCATCTGATCTAGCAACTGATCCTTCTTTATTTCGTATGAGTTCGCTTAGACAACGTAACTACAGAAAAATTTACAAAATTTTTCAAAAAAAATTAAACCGCCTTCAAAACAAAACTGCAAACAAAAACTCATTGCCCAAAAACACGTAAAAGTGAAAAATAAATTGAATCATTCAATTCAAAGTACGAAAGTGCGGGACTTTTCTAATTAATCTTGAACTTACTGATCTGATTGAAGTCGGTGTCAAGCCAAATAGATATTAATATTAATATGTATTTGATAGGTTACAATTTACACCACTCTGCGCATGAGATATTGTTTATTATTGTTTCACTATTTTGAAATGAAATGAAATTGAATTTTAAGTATTCGTGCTTGTTACTTTCGGCTTGACACCGACTTCAATCAGATCAGTAAGTTCAAGATTAATTAGAAAAAGTCCCGCACTTTCGTACTTTGAATTGAATGATTCAATTTATTTTTCACTTTTACGTGTTTTTGGGCAATGAGTTTTTGTTTGCAGTTTTGTTTTGAAGGCGGTTTAATTTTTTTTGAAAAATTTTGTTTATTTTTCCTTTTTTAGTGTAAGAAATCTACTATAAGAAACCGCATAATGAGCAAGGGTAGCTCAATGTGCAACGACTATAGCCCATATCTAAATTAGAACTCAGACAAGCACCACCCTCCAACTCTTAACTGTTATGCAGTTTCCTTCCACCATCAGCTAACCTAAATTACTTGAAAGAATACAACCTAAAGTTCTATTTGCGCTTGTAGTAGGTACTTAAAAACATACTTTAACTCCTAAGCGTTAAAGAGTTTTACCTTCCATCATCAGCTTAACTAAATAACCTGAAAGGTAACAACTACAAATATTTACGTATCAACGATATTTAAAGAATTATCCTCCAATTCCTAACTATTGAGGAGTTGTACCTTCCATCACCAGCTCATCATCGTGAGATGATGACTACCAGTCGCAAATACTTGAAATTTACTTATGAACCTTAAAGGAATCGTATTGCGCCCGTAACATATTTAGTATTTAATTAATGTTTTCGCTGGCCATATGTGGTCTTCATCATCAGTTACTCTTCACCAAATGGTGCTTACCGAAAGCAAATGCACGAGTTACTTAAGAAAATACCAAAATCGCTATAGGTGTGCCTATAATATTTGAAGAGTTCCCTTGATTTCTCCAGGATGCCATCATCAGATCCTGACCGTATAACAATGGGACCAATTTGTAACTATATGCTTTCAAACCAAAAAAGAATTTCTAAAATCGGTTTATAATTGACAAAGTTATGAGGTAACAAACATTAAAAAAAAAAAAAAAAAAAAACAACCGAACTGAGAACCTCCGCCTTTTTTTGAAGTCGGTTAAAAATGAAGTATTTACAAAAATCGACCCGTCTCACAACCAGCTCCGATGGGACCGTTGTGAGAAGGATCGATTTTTTCTAAATACTTCATTTTCAATTTTTCTATACTTAAGTACCTACTTAATAAAAATTGCATTGTGAATGCAAGAAATTAAAAATTTAAATAACTTGACTACACTCATATCAATCTAAACTTTATTTTTAATTATTTTGCAATTGGAAATCTCGTTAGTTTTATTTTCTTGAATTTATTATATGAGCCAGACTACAGTGCATTTTATTTCTTATGTAATATATTTTTATTATTTTGTGTGTTTTTTATCCACAGGGTTATAGGCAAAGGCAACTTTTTTTCCTGGAAAAATTATTACAATCCCGCGGAATTGCATGGCATAAAAAAACACAAAATATAATCACTGAGGTTAGCCGCTTTGGATGACATATTTTGTGTCAGGCAGTGTTTAAAACTTCTACCACTAGTATTATACTAATCTAACAACTAATTTGCTTTCTCGTACAAATTGATTGTTCGTTTGTTTTGTGTTTTTAGTGAATCAGTAGGTAGGTACGCTCGAAAATGAAAGAAATTAGAATTTAAGACACATAAAACAAACTTTTAATTAACGCATTACTCATTGCTACTAGGTAATGAAAATGCATTGTAGGCAATATTGTTTTATTAAATGATTACTCGTATTAGTCATAACAACTAATGTCTGACCCAGTAACTGAGCAATCTGATAAGACGTGACCCATTAATAATAATGGTATATTGTTTCATATCTGTTCGAATATTAACCACTTAATTGAAAATTATTTTTAATTTTCTTTTGCATTCACAATGTGAAAATGAAGTATTAGAAAAAGTCGACCCGTCTCACACTAGCTCCGATGGGACTCAAACCCACGACATTTCACTGTCCGGGTGAATGCTGTTACCACTGAAACGACTCACTAGCTCAGTGGTTATAGCATTCGCCCATGGTGAAAGGCCGTGGGTTCGAATCCCATCGGAGCTAGTTGTGAGACGGGTCGTTTTATTCTAATATTTCATTTTTTTTAATCTACTACGGGGTAGCACTTAGCGGGGAACCACTAGACCACAGAGGCGGTTATATTTTCAACTATATAGATTACTTTTTATTTCTAGTTGCTATTATCTAGCGCGCTGCACACGTGCCTTTTATATACTGCAAGTGTTTGTTATCTAAGTGTGCTTGCACATGGTGCATGTGGCTAGCGCATGTTGAGGCACTTGCGTGGGTTATAATCATCGCAAACTTACCGTTCCAAAACAGTCTAGCGAGTAGTGCCTCGAGCATGTACCAAGGCGAGCCACCCGCGCAACTAATCCGCGTGCTTTGCGCACGCGGGTCACTCCGTGCGGGTCACTCGCGCATGTTACTTGAGCAGTAGGTCTAGCACAACTTGAGCGCGACTCGAGTGACAAAGAGTGGCGCTCACTTTCAACCAATCAGATCGCTCGTAGATAGCGCGCGTGACTTAAGGCGACGTGCTGATTGGTTGGAAGGAGCGCGACAAAGAGTCGCGCTAAGTTGTGCTAGCCCTGCAGGTTCACCTCATAAAGCTACCGCTCGAATAGCATGCGAATGTAGCTCTTAACTACGAGCAAATAACTTGTGCGTACTGCTCAAGTAGCACGTTTGTTTACTTGCTCCAGTTATTTGCACCATGTACAAGTACAAGCGAGTAACTTGACCAAGTAACTTGCGTATATTGCTTCCGCGTGTAACCCCGCATGTGTACAAGCACACTGACTGCAAATGATCTCTAGTTTAAGTATTAAGCACAAGAGAGCGTTTTGAAAAAATCGACCCGTCTCACAACCAGCTCCGATTGGACTCGAACCCACGATACTCGACCCACCCTCCATTTTCCAATAATAAAAATTGCATTGTGAATGCAAAAAAGTAAAAATTTAAATAACTCACAAGAGAGAGATTATTTTTACATATAGATATTATAATATTTATCGTGTTTAAATAATGGTGGATTTAACGAGAATTTGTTTCTTATAAATCTTATCAGAAGTTTTTGTACATTTGTTTATTGTGGATTTCACATTTATGCCTGCGGTCCGTTGGGAACCCAGTATTTCTGAGTATAAATCCTGCTACCATTCTACCATTTGCGGCGCTCTCTTCCGTCTAGACGAGGCCATCATTTCATTATCCTGGACATCGGCTAAGGTGCAGCCTGTGTCACATAGATAATAATTTAAGAGGTAGCCTCTTAGGTGCTCTAAAGGAATGAAAAGTTGTTTGTTGTACTCAAAAGTTACAAAAATGCAATTTGGTCTAAAAAAGTTTGTGTTTCGTTTTTGGTACCTACTAAATAATTTGAAAAGAAATATTCGCTGCGTTATTCATAGAAAGTCCATCAAAGGTAAGTATTTTATAAAAAAAACAACCATGACTTTAATACACAATTAAATACCTCCATTCATCATACAAATTTTTACTTCACCGGAATTTGAACCCAGAATCTCAGAGCAGGCGGCACCTCGGAAAACCGAGAGCGAACTACTCTACCACATAGGTCGTCAGTTATCCATACTAATATTATAAATGTGAAAGTGTGTTTGTTTGTTTGTCCGTCTTTCACGTCAAAACGACGATCGACGTAATTTTTAGCCCCATAGTTTGGGGGCTGGACAGTGACATTTTATTACTTTTTCCTGAAAAAATATTACTTTACAGCGGGATTGTATGGAAAATGGATTAACTGACGTGCTAACCAAACTGACATAAATTCCATGGCCGTTTCCAAAGAGTATGACGTAATCACTGACGTTTAAGATGTTTTGGATGACATTTGTGTTAGGTAGTGTTTAAAAATTCTATAGTGAATGAAAATCTTTATTAGATGTAGGTGTCGAAGTTCATCGGGTCCACTAGTAGGTATTAAATACTTACAATTTGCTTTCTCATATGAAATGACTGCCACTCGTAAAATTTTTCATAATTTTGTAAAAATAAGCACTATTACATACATTTTACCTCTCAAAAGGTTAACATTAAAGAATAAAGGCTATAAAGACGTTACTAAGAGGAAATATTCTTTAAATAACAATGAGTGCTACATGAAAATAATTATGGTAGTGGACCATATCGGCGAGCGAGGTCGCACAATTTGTGCTTACTCTAGGAGACAGGGTTAAAAAATAATCCATATTATTTTGTTTGCATATTATAAATGTGAAAGTGTGTTTTTTTTTATCTCCAACGGAGTAGCACTTAGCCTTCATCACACCTGATGTTAAGTGGTGAAAAGGCTGAAGGTGGAAGCGCACTACTCCTGGAATCCTCAATCACTGAGGAACTGGCTATCTTATCTCTAACTGCCGGAACACAATAATGCTGAAAACGTCATTGTTATGGCGTCAGACTTAGATGAAATGGTGGTAGCTAGCCAGGCGGACTAAGAACAAGTCCTACTAGCAACGAAACCGAAAACAATATGTACCTCCTACTGGGAATCGAACCCTCTGGGTCTGAAATCGGGGGTGTGAACCACTAGACCATCTATGGTCTATGACTATTAGATGGCCAAACAAAGAAACTGCCTCTAGGCGGTTTGTTTGTCCGTCTTTCACGTCAAAACGGAACAACGGATCGACGTGACTATTGGTGTGGGGATAGTTTAGGAGCTGGAGAGTGACATAAGTTCCTTTTATCCCGGGAAGATATTATATTTCCGCGAGATAACGTCGTATAGTCGACGCGGGCTGAAGCTGCGGGCGGAAGAAAATAAAGTTAATAAATGTAAGTTAACATCTATACATTCACTTAGGTGTGTGTCAAAAAATAAATGCAGAGGTAAGCATAGACAAAGTTTCAACGCCTAATTTTAAAGCAGTACCTAAATATAAAGACTTTTTTCCTATTTTGCCCAAACAATGCCTATACTGATAAAGTAATCGAGTCTAGATTTTTCTCACAGAACACGGAAATATATTTTTCTTCTACAATCAACCAATGTTTATTAATTATCATCTTTTTTGAAAGGTTAATCTCAAACCTATCTCCTAGACTACACCTAAGTATATCCTAAACGAATTCATTAACCTTTAAATGTTGTTAGACAATCGATGGGGCGATAACTCGTCGGCGATCATTTGGGCAAACTTAATTTGGTCGCGGCACGACCGATCCTCCTTCAGATAACATGATGTTAATAATTTGAGGAGCTCTTTGAATATTTATTTAACTATATTTTATTTACTATATTTAACTATATATAACAGACCTAGGTATTAAAACAAATTATTTTTACTGTGGTGTACGCACCGGTTGTCAAGGTGCCGCTATCTCTAGAGGTCCCGGGTTCGATCTCCGGTCGGGTACTTAAGGCGCTACTCGGAAAAATATGCACTTTTTAACCGACTTCTAAATCAAAAAGGAGGAGGTTCTCTATTCGTCTGTATGTATGTTTTTTCTCTTTTTTTTTTTTTGTGTATGTCCACCGATTACTCGAAGACGGCTAAACCGATTGAAATGGTTCAAACGTTATTACATCAGGTTGGTTTCCAAGTTGGTCCCATTTTTTGAAATTTTGAAATCGGTTCAGTAGTTTTCAGGAAATCTTGAAAATACTGTCGTTTTCGTTACCACTTTATGTGAATTTAATACGTATCTTTAGGCATAATTCCTTTGTTTATAAACCGATTTAGATGATTCTTCTTTTGTTAAAAAGGGGATACCTCAAGGTATTTTAATCGACTTCGAAAAAGGAGGTTTTGAGTTTGATCACATACCTATTTACCAGAAAACACGCAAATTGCCTGCACGATGCACTAAAAAGAGTGAAATAAAAATTATTTTTATAAAAAAATAAAACCGCCTTCAAAAAAACCACATCAAAAAAGTAAGAAATAATTCCTCACCAAATAAATAACGTAAGTACTTTGAAGTCGGGCGGGTTTTAACAAAAACAACAAAAAATTGTACATGTTTCACGCCCGACTTCAAAGTACTTACGTTATTTATTTGGTGAGGAATTATTTCTTACTTTTTTGATGTGGTTTTTTTGAAGGCGGTTTTATTTTTTTATAAAAATAATTTTTGATTTAAAACTATAGGACGGTCACAGTTGTTACAAATCTGGTAATAAGAAATATATTTCTTCATACCTTTATCTAGAATCGTATAGTTTCAAAAACACGATTTTATGATTTCGCCTCGACACTTTTTCTTTTCGAAAAGACCTCTAAAAAATACGAAAAGTGAAGATTATTCTTAAATGGGGTTACTTACACTATTGGAAATTGGTTTAATTAGTGGACACCAATAATATTGAGGATCGTATAGAAGCATTTTTTTTTAATCGCTGTAGTTTTTAAATACGAAGTGATTTTGTGTTTTTTTTGCCTAATCTGCAAAATCGGTCTCGCTCCCGCGCGCGTCGTTTTCTCATTGCTATCTCGCTTCAGCACATTTTTTCCGAGTATCGCCTTAAATGTTGAAAACGAACTTTTCAATATTTCCTCGGGTCTGGGTGTATGTTGTAATACCCGTCGTTGTCTCCAATTTCCATAACACTAGAGCTCAAGCTACTATAATTTGGTATTGGAACAATATAGGTATGTGGTGGTGTCTTATATTTATTTATATATTTTTTTATTTATAAAAATGAAAATTTTGAAAATATCAGAAAAAAACGACCCGCCTTAAGGTCATAGCCCACTTATACCGCACCACTCCGACCCAACCAAAGTATGAGCAGCCAAATATGGACTTAATATCGTTCACTGTAGATGCACTTTACAGTAACAATATACAATAGCAGACAGCGCGCGGTAAGCGAGCCTGCCGCAAACTAAAGTGCGTCTACAGAGCACGACATTAAGTCCATATTTGACTGCTCAGCTCCATTGGTTGGGTGGGAGCGGTGCGGTATAAGTGAGCTATGACCTTTACGACTACCTCAGATGCGACTCGAACCCACGACCGTTCGCCTTTCAGAGCATTTGCCCAGACAGAGGAAGGTAGTGGCTTTGAGTCCCATCGGAGCTAGTTGTGAGAACGGGTCGATTTTTCTAATACTTCATTTTCGATACTAAAATCAGCTATAGGTAATATGGGACCGTTGAAAATTTGGCATGCTAATCTCCAAACTTCAGTATGGATGGATATGGCTCTAAATTATGATGATACATAATACTAAAGAAGGAGCATGTTGGTTTTTTTTTTATCCACGACGGGGTAGCACTTAGCCTTCATCACACCTGATGATAAGTGGTAATAAGGCTGAAGGTGGAAACGCACTACTCCCGGAAACCTCAATCACTGAGGAACTGGCTATCTTATCTCTAACTGCCGGAACACAATAATACTGAAAACATCATTGTTATGGCGTCAGACTTAGATAAGATGGTGGTAGCTAGCCAGGCGGACTAAGAACAAGTCCTACCACCAACCAAACCGAATACAATATATACCCCCACTGGGAATCGAACCCGGGACCTCTGGGTCTGAAATTGGTGGTAAGAACCACTAGACCACAGAGGCGGTTTTGGCTATAAGCAACTTTCACAATAGTCGGTGACGGCATGTGTGACCAAAGTGTGTAAGTATGAACTTTAATTTAAATAACTTTGGGTTACCTACATTAACGGATGCCGCCAGTGGGAATGGGTCTACTCCTGTCCTGACTGCTTGTCTTAACGTGAAGTAAAATATATTCTTGTATATACAGGGTTAATTCTTGAACACCATCCAAATTTTTAAGCTCGTCTTAGAATCGGTAAGTGAGCAACTTTCTTCAACAAACATAGGTCGAAATACGACAAAAATTTTGGACTTCCCTTACTAAATCGATCGCGTAATCAGTCTGATTTGTATGAAGAGTCAAAAATTTTATGTCATATTTCGACCCATGTTTCTAGGAGAAAGTTGTTCACTTACAGATTTTGAGACGAGCTTAAAAATTTGGATGGTGTTCAAAAATTAACCCTGTATTTAGATTTTATACTTGCAGTTTTCTTGTTAGTAATCAGATAGTGTGTCGATTAAATTATTTGATTTCTTGTTTAGTTGAAAACTGTTTACTATAATTGTATATAATATATTATGCAAATGTAAGTTACTTAAATTAAGTATTCTCTATTGTGATGGAAAGTGACCTTACTAATGTGAGAAGGACTTTTTGCATTTTGACGACTCAGTATGAAATAGAACAGGGAGAAAAAGATTGCCCTTGACGAGTTTCTTGCCGGTTTTTCTTGCAAAGTCTCCCGCCGTAGGTTTTGCGAACCGATGGCGTAGCTTCTTTGGCGTTCATGAGTGTAAATTGAATAAAAAAGATTGAATTTTGATTTTTCATAAAAGTTCTTGATATTATTTTGAATTCAACAGCAGGTACCTACTCATGTCCGAAGAACAAGAAGACCGAAACAAGGTTCTTGTTATATAATCAAACTAAATCTCAATTTTTCTTTATTCAATTCATGTAATTGCATAAATATTTGTACATAAAAGGACCAGGTCGTAAGAGGTACAAATATTGAGTCCGTCATATTTTACCCATAATGGGTGTGCCAAACAATAATAATAAAAGATTAAAACATTATCAAGTAGAATGTCAACAAAATAATTAATAAATTTATAAAATGTCAAAAAAGAAAATTCGGGTTATACTGTCAAAAATTAAAACTAATGTTACAAAATGTAATCTCGAAAACTAATAGTGAAATTCGTACAAATGCTTTAAATACCTCAGCCCAAGAATCATATTCGTGGCACACTATATAAGTCGACAGTTATTATCTAATTTATAATTTATTGCCTTGAAATACGGTTCAAATCGGCAAATTTATGGCGCGATTTACTACAGCAGCCTTAATACTGGGATTAATTAAGTCAGTGAACTGGAATAAGTTAATATTTAGGCTTGATTTGTTGAGAATTTATATACGTTATGTATTGAAGCAACTGTCTAATCAAAACTAATTTTCATTTTAATGATTTTTATTTAATTGTACGGTAGTTCGTACATAAAATTAAAATAAACACTGTAATCTTTACTAATATTATAAAGCTGGTGTGTTCGTTTGTTTGAACGCACTAATTGAATACATTAAGAGGTACATGTATATAAAATGCACCTTCTCAAAAGGAAGTTTAAAATTAAATGTTGACCAACTTCACCCCACTTTTGTTCTATGCAAAACAATAAAATTAAAGGAAGTTTACACTTAATACGCAGGCTCTACTTACCTACATCGAAGCTAAGTTTAAAAAAAGGTTTGATATCTATGTATGTAGGTACAAAGAGACAAAAAACCTCTTTTCTATATTTTAAGGATCAGGGGCCCGATTCTCAGGCATTCGAATTTTTTCAGTGTGGTAATTCGTATGTCGAACATTTTGTTTGTGGTTTCTATTGAAAAGCTAGAACGTTTCAAACAAACTAAGCTGTCCCACACGTCAACAAATTCATTTTGACAGCTAAGTTCGTATACGAACATCTATTGGTTTTTACCACTCGTAGCGTTCGACTGGTTTTCGATCGAACTTTTTCGATGGTGAAATTCTGACAATACAAAAACTGTGTTATATTTGAATTTCGAGCTTATAAATGTGAACTTTTCTCGATTGCCTGAGAATCGGCCCCCTGGAATCAGGATACTGGCCACGGTAAAATAAAGACAAGAAAAAGAAACATTTTAACGATAATCTTTTGTTTGAAGTGGAAATAAAAAGGATCGCTCTCGACTCAATACAAAAGTTAAAACGTTTAAATTATATTGTAACCAAATCGACCAAAGTTTCGTATTGTCCTTTAATATTAGAGACTAGCTTTACAAATGCAAGACAATTTCAAATCCATAAAAATCCTCATTTCTCGAGGTCCTTCTAAGGTCACTTTGGCCTTCACAGCGGCCTTAGCCTTGGAAAAGTCGAACTTATCTCCGACTTTCAACGTAATACTACTTTATATTCTCAACCTTACACTACGAACTTAAGCCATATTTTAGCTTGCACGCCAATATTTTCACTCTCAAATTGAATAATGCAGATTAAGTTAATATTAGTATTTCATTTTGAAACTTCCTCGGGCTTTAGTGCGTGTATTGATAAAATATTGTATTACATTGTTATGGAAATTTTTACTTTTTTGCATTCACAATGCAATTTTTTGCAACTTAGTGAAAAATTTAAAATGAAGTTTTTAGAAAAAAATCTAGGTTGTAAGACGGGTCGATTTTTCCAAAAATACATACTTACTTCAAATTCAATTTTTCAATAATAAAAAATGTATTACTTACATCGACAAAATGTTATGTTTTATCATCACAATTTAACATGGCAAAGGTTTTTCAATCGACTTCAATTTTTTTGCTAACAAGGAACAGTTAAAAATGACTTAGAGCTTATTTTTAAAATTAGACAGAGAAAAAATCTTTCCGTGTTCTGTGTTAGACAGAGAAAAAAACTTTCCGTGTTCTGTGTTAGTCACCATCAAATGCAATGCTCCAATCTAAAATTAAGTAGCTTACGCCCGATTACTCGAAAGCGACTTAACTTCGTTAGCGAGCGCCAAAAACATCACGCGGTCTCTTTCATACGTTTGCGATATTAAGCGACACAGAGCGATGTTTGAGACGAATGAGCTTTTATAGAAGCTCATTGTTTGAGACGCTGAAATTAGCGTTCGAATATTCGGGCGTTAAGCTCTTTCTAGAACTATAACGAGCTTAAGAGGATTGAGTAGCAAACTGTCTTCATACAAACGGCGATAGCGTTTTCCAGCCTCATACAGCAATGAATTTTCGGTATGATGTTGAAATGCATAAGAAGGGTGCTAGGGTTGTACGTTTTTTTTTAAATATTTTTCATAGATGTTGAAATATTTGCTCTTTAGTGATTTCTTACACAACACGAAAGTGCCAATTCTCTCAAATCTATAATTCATGTATGTATGTTTGTATGGGAACCGTTTGCTACAGAATCCTTTTAAGCTCTCGTGTTATGGTATTGGGAAACAACGTCGGGTATCACCACATACACCCAGACACGAGGAAATATATAACAGACTAGCTTTCCGCCCGCCGCTTCGCCCGCGTGGACTTCACGAAAATATCCCGCGGGAGCGACTCGCGTTACTCATGCAAAAATTGAATTCTCTTTCATTTATTCAATATTTTTTATTTAACAATGGCTAGTTATTTTAATTTTTATTTTTTTGCATTCACAATGCAATTTTTATAATAGAAAAATGGAAAATGAAGTATTTAGAAAAAATCGACCCGTCTCACAACCAGCTCCGATGGGACTCGAACCCACGACCTTTCGCTTTCCGGGCGACTGCTCTGAAAGGCGAACGATCGTGGTTTCGAGTCCCATCGGAGGTAGTTGTAAGGCGGGTCGATTTTTTCTAATACTCCATTTTCAATACTTTTAATAATAAAAGCTACGGAGTCGCTCAGTGGTTAGAGCAGTCGCCCGGTATCCACTGAGCGACTTCGTAGCTCAGTGGTTAGAGCAGTCGCCCGGAAAGCGAAAGGTCGTGGGTTCGAGTCCCATCGGAGCTGGTTGTGCGACGGGTCGATTTTTTCTAAATACTTCATTTTCCAGTTTTCTAAAACAATGGCTAGTTTAACAGCCAGCCCTAATAGCTAGGGCTACCGTACCGTACAGCAGGTCTAGTCTAGATTTGCCAAATCTTAAACACGCTGTTATCTTCTACGGTAAAAAGATTAGTATAACCGCCTCTGTGGTCTAGTGGTACACACACAGTCAACTAAGGGTACATACACGTTCCGGGTTCGATTCCCAGTGGAGTTTTCGCCATTGTTGTGTTACGGCAGTTAGAGATAAGATAGCCAAATCCCCAATGTTGAGGACTACGGGAGTAGTGCGCTTCCACCTTCAGCCTTATCATCACTTAACATCAGGTGGGATGAAGGCTAAGTGTTACCCTTGTGGTCTGATACCGTTGGTGTCGTACCACTAGACCATTTATGCCCGAATACTCGTACGCTACTTATCTTTGGGAGCGTCTCAAACATCGCCCTGTCACTTTTAATGTCAAACGTATGAAAGAGATGGCATGATGTTTGAGACGCTCCCAAAGATGATTTGCGTTCGAGAATTCGGGCGTTAGACAGTTAAACTAATATTTTTACCTTAGAAGATTAGAGCGTGCGCTCAAGATTTTTTTTAACTACAGATGCGGTCCAGTGTACGGTAGCCCTTGCTGTTAGGGCTGGCTGTTATAGCACCTACACACGTTCCTATCCGACCGCCGATTTGGTCTGCTCCCAGATGAGACCAAATCGGCTGTCGGATCGGAACGTGTATAGATGTCGCAGGGATATGAGGAAATAAGAGATTTCACGAAATCTCGGAAGATGTGGAATAGACTTATTTACGACGTCTTCTTCCTAAACAAGTTCAGTGATATGTCATTTCACTAGACTAAATCTAGTAAAATGTCAGAAAAGTGGATTTCAGAGGTGAGAATTTGCCTCGGAAGTACTGTAAAACACGTGATAGGTTTGAAATTTATAAATTTCGTGGTTATTTATTTTTTGTGCAAACAATCCATAAGTTGAAGCATAAAAAAAAATAACTAAAATGTCTAATCTATCACGTGCTCTACAGGACTTCCGATACAAACTCGCTCATACCTGTCACCTGCAGCCGTGAGCTTACTGTTATTACTTCAGTCATTCTTCATTTCACTAGATTTAGTTTAGTGAAATGACATATCACTGAACTTGTTTAGGAAGAAGACGACATCGTAAATAAGACTATTCCACATCTTCCGTGATTTCGTGATATCCCTAGGGATTTCGTGAAATCTCTGATTTCCTCATATCCCTGCGACATAGACACTATTAACCTAGCCATTTGTAAATAATAAAATATTGAATGAATAAAAGAATCAGAGAATTCAATATTTGCATGAGTAACGGGACTCGCATTATCGAAGCAAAATGTACGATAAAGCAAATTAATTTATTGTTATTAAGTAGTAACATTGCTGATAACTCGTGTTCCCTGAAATTCGTATCATTTCCATTTAACAATTCACTTTGATATCACTTTGAATTTCAGGAACTTTGAATCGCAATGCTCTGCGTGTATCAAAAGCATCATTTTTATCATTTACATTATACTGCACTGTGATGATTTTTGGACAACATCATCCCACCAAAAACATTTATGTATGTTTAATGTTGCCAAGACGAGACCATATGGCTCGCACTGTCAAAAAGGTATCAAATTCCATGTAGAGCCCAGGTTGTAACTGTGTTCTAACTCCATATACATACATAATACATAAATAAGTAACTTAATTCTTAGTGAAGTGTCTAAAAACAGTATTTAAGAACTAATAGGGGAGTGTTCTTCTGCCAACAAACTGTAATACAGTTTGGCGGAACTGTATGTATAAATAAAATGTACTGTTTCATGTGAATAAATGCATTATTTATTTTTATTTATTTACATACAGGGTGTTAGGGGCACCTTTGCAAAACATAAACCATGGCTTCAGACCATCATGCTGAACAACGTACAGCAAGAAGTTTTTGTCGGAAATGAAAAAAAAAACGTTTGTTCATACAAAATCGGCACATTTTGTATGGAGAGTCGAAATATTTTTAGTAGGATAGACACCAGTCTTTTTTATTAAACCCTCTACACACTCTAATTCTAAAAGCCTTCAGTTTGTGAACAAACTCTACATCTTACTCAAAATGTATGGCTTGGCTATTTTGCTACAATCACATGGGCGTAGTGGTTAAAGATACAAATAGGGATCGAGCTTTACCGAACTATTGAATGGAAATAAGCATGCTAAATGAGATAATATCACAAGTAGGTTGGCAAAATTTTGTTAGCAATTTTGTTTCGCACAGCGGGCTACCACCCTTTCTTGGTTGATAATCCCAAATGTCGCACCAAGCGCTACTCAACATCTTTCATATTGCGCACAGCAAAGGAATGGAACTCCCTCCCTGCGTTTGTATTCCCGGGTACTTATAACCCGACCACCTTCAAAGCAAGAGTGAATAGGCACCTTCTGGGTTAGCTCGCTCCATCGTAGATCCTGGTTTAGCCCATGGGCTTGATTGGGATCAAAAGCAAACCCATTTAAAGAAAAAAAAAGGTAAATTATTAGCGATTTTAAAATGTAAATCAATCTAATTTAATGTACATATGACTTTAATGTAATGAAACTAATGAATATAATAAATTTTGTTACTGTAATTTTATTGTTATGCTCTGAAATAAATGAAATTTTTATTATTTTTGCATTCACAATGCAATTTTTATTATTTTTGCATTCACAATGCAATTTTTATTATTGTAAAATTGAAAATGAAGTATTAACCAAGCTTAATACCATATTTTGTTATCTGAAAGAATTAACAAACTACTTAACTAAAGTATAGGTGAAACTAAAAAACTGGTGTAGATACAATATTGTACCCAAATTATTTTGATTGTTAAAATAAAACAAATATTTTTAGCCTTAAGTATACCTATCTTTTGTAATCGTCCTTTTAAACATCTCAATAATATCTCCGCGTCCACCTTATTATACTTCAATTAGTACAAATTGGAGCAAAACAAAAACCCCCGTGACCGGTTCTACGTCCCATTTAACAGGATGCGTTTCCCGTCGCGCGTTTAAAGTGCATCCAAAGTTTTTTCCATGATTGAGCAGCGTGCGAGCTTTCGAGTGGTAGGGTAAGAATCAAAAATTATCTGGGAACCTGGAGGTGTTGTTTTTTTAATATTCGACACCATATTCGATACCATATATGTCGCAGCCAACTGGTTGAATCCGCCATTCAATTAAACGCCTAGGCCGATGATTCTTTCCGTAAGCAATTTTATCTTCCCATAATTTGAAGTCACAAAAAAAATACCACGAAATTTCTAACCTATCACGTGTTCCACGGGACTTCCGAGAGTTACAAGCTGCCATACTCAATTCACCCATTTCAAGAAAAAAATAACCCTTGACGAGTTTCTTGCCGGTTCTTCTCGCTACAAGGTCTCCTGCCGTAGGATTTGCGAACCGATAGCGTAGCTTCATTGACGTTCATAAGTGTTGTTAAACAAACTTAAATTGAATAAACGATTTTCAATTTTCAATTTCAATTTTCAAACATTCGCCTGCGACATATACATTGCCAGGCGCGGATACAAGGGGGGGAGGGGGGGGGGAGGGAGCGATTGCGCAGAATGCCAGGGGGCCCTAACACACATTTTTACCTACAAAGTTTCATCATATATTTATTTGTCCCCCCCCCCACCCCCTCAACCAAATCCTGGATCCACGCCTATACATTGCTCCAGTCTCAAAGTAAGTATAAGCTAGTTACTGGCGTTTTGGCAATTGAAAACTTTATTTTCAACATTTAACCGACCGGGAATCGAACCCTTGACATCGAAGCGGCACTTTGCGTACACCACTCGGCCACGAAGGTCATCAAATTTCGCCACTAACTATAAAGGAACTGTGGTCGTAGTACAGTGCTTAGAGAGGTCAGCCTGCATTCATTGAGGATAAGCAACATTGGCAATGGTCGGTCACGGGATGGGTGACCAAAAGTTATTATCTCAAGCTCCTCAGTGCTTCGGAAAACACGTAAAGCCTAGTCCCGGCTGCGTCTGAAGTCGTTCATACACATCAATCCGCACCGGGCCCGCGTAATGAGTGATGACCCAATCTCTTTATCCATCCTTAAGGAAAGTCTTTGCCCCAGCAGTGGGGACACTTACATTACTGCTGATAATGATTATGAATAATGCTATGCTAATATTCAAAAATACAGGCGCACATTGACATTGAATGAGTCACTTTTACGTTTACATTGTTCAATTTGGTTGTTTCATCCAAATTGAAAGGCAAAAGTGAACCGTATATAAGGTCCTTTTTAAATAGTGCACATAATTTTAAGGGGTCAATGTACTCATGCATACAATCATCTTTTACTATGGTACCAACATTAAAATCGCGAAAAAAAAAACAGCAGTTCCATACATTTTGATCTATTCTCTATGGAACAGCTGATTTTTTTTTTGACCTTATATTTCCGCTATTCGATGAAAGAGTGTCTTTGGATTACCAGTGATTTAAAGTACTAACTGGCGGTTAAACTGGGATGGGCGATTAAATAATTTTCGAGAGGTTCGCCGTCACTGCACTTCGTAAGACACGTTAATCTGTTTGACAGGATGCGTTACCGTTGTGCGTTTAAAGTGCACCCAAAACTTTTTTGCAGCTTGCGAGATTTTGGGGGCAGTGGCGAGATAACAAACAAAAATGATTCGCAGACAAAAATTTATGATGATCATTCGATGATGATTTCGGCCCTACTATTTCGAAGGTTTACCAAATTTTGGTATGATCAGTACTTGAAACATTTGTCCATGCTATGAACCGCTAATTCTTAAACTTCTACGTATTAAATAACGCCACAGTCTAGATCGAATCCTGATATTCATTAGCTCATTTTAGCATTAGGCTATTCAAAGCCTGGACGACCGATTTGGCGCAGGGGTAGAGGCTACCCACCTTCTGCACCAGTGGTCTCGGGTTCGATTCCCGAACAATGCAAATATTTTTGTGCATGAACATGTCTATTTGTCTTGGTCTGGGTGTTTACTATGTATATTAAGTATGTATTTACAAACAAAAAGTATTTAAGTATATATTTATCCGTTATCAAGTTTTCCATGATACAGTTTCTTAATGAAATTAAAATGGGCTTAGATGATTGGTGTGAATGTAAGAAGTTATTTTTAAAATAAAACTGGGTAGCACTTTGGTACCCTTCATCACATCTGCTGTTAAGTGAAAATAAGGCTGAAGGTAGAAACGCACTACTCCGGGAATCATCAACCACTGAGGAACTGGAACTAAATTTTAATCAGAAAACCTTTTATACACGAAACAATAGCTTATAGGTAACACCTTAACCATTTCAACACCACGAAATTAAACTTTAGCTCCTTTAGAATAAAGACTAGTCAGTCTTGCCAAGTAACGGGTGTCCCAAAAGTAGGTAAAGGATGATTTGTCTCAATAAAACGCGAATGGATTGGAATTTCTTCGTAGTTTTATTTTATTTTAAAGAAGAGACTTGTACAATTTCATCTGAATAGAATACCTGCTAAATGGCCGCCACGGGCATTTTTGCTGTGTGCAAGTTTTTCATGACACTTTCACACATTTCGCTGCTGATTTCACACATTTCGCTACTTATTTCACCAATAACTCGGCGAATAGTTTGTCTATATTGTTTATGTTTTGTGGATCGTTGGCGTAGACTTTATCTTTGACGTAGCCCCAAAGAAAGAAATCCAGTGGCATCAGATGGCAAGATCTCGGTGGCCATTTGACATCACCTCTTCTTGAAATTACGAGATTTTTCGACCTTTCGACGAGTGTTTGTAATTGATCGTGAATTTTCGTTAAATATTTGTATTACTTATATGCGCTGTTTTATTGTGAAACGCTCTACGATTAATTTTACATGTGTCAAGATGACGTTTGTCAAATTTCAACCCGCCATCCTGAATATTTCGGAAATAGCGTGAAATTCAAATCCTATACCTACTTTTGAGACACCTTTATAATACTGAATTTTTCATGCATTTTCCCACTTTTTACTTTACTTGTTTTGTCAACCTTCATCTCCAAAGTTCATCTTTTTTCGTGGCTCGAGCACCAGCGACACAGAATAAATATTACCAGTAGTACATCTTTATACAAAAGGATGGAATGCGAGCTCATGGCTCAGGGGCACGGGGATGGGGGATCAGGAAGCGGCCTCAAGCGAGTCCTACATAACAACCGTCCACACACTGCACGTGGATGGGGTATACTTAAACGCGTTCCCCTCACTATAAAAAGGGAGGCAAGTTGTCAGCAATTGTTTCTAGGGAGGTAGGTAAGTTGTCAGCACATGGTTCTAGGGAGGGGAGGGACAGGTTAATACTACTGGAAGTATATGGGAAAACTACTACTGGGTCATTTTGGGTCTCCAGAAAAGGGCAGCGGTCCCCCCTCCCCTGCTCCTCTCTGGTGACTCTTTCTCTCTCTTTCTCGCTAGATATTTTTCTCTTTTATACACAACGGGGTAGTATGTAGCTTTCATCACACCTGACATTAAGTGGTGATAATGGTGATATGGATGATGATGGAGCGCATACCGAGATCCTTCCAGAATCTCGGAATGCGCATACCGAAAGAGAGAGCACAAAAACTGTCGTTATGGTAAGCGTATTATACCATATCTGTTTAAAGCTCTGCTGTCAAAGTGCTGTTGTCAAATATCTAATGAATTTCAGTCCCTCATTCGTCCACAAGAGGCGCTGCTCTGGTTTTCATACAAAACGATCACGGTAACCTACCACGATAATTTTTTATGCTTAAGTTACTGGTAATATTTATTCTGTGCCAGCGAGCTTTCGTGCGGGCGCACTCGGCCTCCCTGCACAAATGCATTGCTCCCGCTAACTTACAAAGGGTTGGCATAATGTGGATACTACCCACTCAGACCTAATAAAAAAGTAAGACGGAACGTTCAGAACTAAAAAGTGACGCCAACAAAACTACACCCAACCGCGTACATACACAGTTACACGCACAACACACATGTAACGAAACTACACCCATAACTAACACACTAAAAGCATTATAAAAGCGACTCACGCACACGCACACGACCGGCGCACGCACACGTACATAAAAAAGTGGCTTCACTTTTTAGTTCGGGTCGTTCCGTCTTACTTTTTTATTTGGTCTGAGACTACCCAATACTTTAGTAGTCTTCGATCAACACTACTACTATGATTGATAACCAGTTGGAGTGTAAAACACGGCCGAGCGAATAAGAGCGCAATCGCACCTGTGATTGCGCTCTTATTCGCTTATTTCATCTTATTTCATAGCAATTCCTGACATTTTTAACGTAAAATTACATTCGTAACTTTTTCACCGTATAAAGAAACTTATATTCGGTGCCATTTATTTGTGACTAGCTTTCCGCCCGCGGCTTCGCCCGCGTGAACTACATGACGTTATCCCGCGGGAATATGATTTTTTCCGGGATAAAAAGTAGCCTATGTTCCTCTCCAGGCTACAAAGTATCTGTGTTCCAAATTTCAGCCAAATCCGTTCAGCCGTTATGGCGTGATTGAGTAACAAACATCCAAACATCACAACATCCAAACATCTAAACTTTCGCATTTATAATATTAGTAGGAAAGCTTGTAAATACCAATATCGATCGCATAGCATAATAGTTAAGACGCAGCTGTACACTTAGTATGCAGTTGATCACTAAACATAACAAAAAAACTACTTAACAAAACACCTTATCACACGGTCAAGGCCCAGTGATAATGCGAACGTGCTCAAATTTCGTAACGACTTCCGATACTGCAACAACAAAAAGGCTTATCTATATTATTCTTTCGTTTCTGCTTGATACATGGACGTGTCCGAATGGACCGGTTAGGTTGATGAAAGAGATGGCGATGTTTGGGCTATGGGAGTGAGAGAGATGGAATATAAGGGCCCGACAGGGACCACAACACAAACATGCTCGCGAATAGTGGGTGTGGTGCTAGTGGCAGCGATTTGAGATAAGGTTTTGTCATGGAAATGTACGACGATCACAACACCAAAACATGACAATCTCATAATAGTGTTTGTTACGTTTATGTTTAAAAAATCTAATAAAATATAATAAAGCTAAAACTAAAAAAAAATAGTTAGTTCCTAGGTTTTTAAATACATTGCATGAAAACTTGTCTTCTCTGATATTTTTGACAGGAAAACGTAAATTTTGTATTAATAACCTACGGTAAAAGCACAAATTATATCAATTGATAGGTATGGTTTGATAAAGTGTTAATGCAATACACCCCAACAATTTTTTTTTATTAAATTGAATTCCATCAAAGACATTTTATTTTTCAAGAAACTTCCAAGATATTCATGCTCATAAGTCTCCGTGACTTTCTGGCAGATTTTACGCTCTACTATATGACGTAAGAGAGCACGTGACGGTTCGCGCGCGTATTGAATGAATAGGCAGTAGAAAGAAACATTATAAAAGCGATTTATTTTTTTAAATTTAACTGCTATAAACGTCCTTTATGAATGGGGGCTACCGTTTTCTTCCTCACTAGTTGGCGCCACAGTCGCGAGAGGTCATGTCAAAGTTTGTTTACTACGCCCCCTACCATATACCACAGTAAATATATATGCTACTTCATAAACTGTGCCTATACGGGTGTGAAAGAAAACAAATCTTAGAATAATACATGGATAATACCTATTTATTAAAAATATCCAGCATGCCGCAATGTTGTGCAGTCCCGTATTGTTCTGAAAAACTTATTTTTCTTAGCTCCGCTTTTAAAGCACTGACGCTCATTGACCCGTAACTCATATTTGCCTTTTTGAATCTCGTATTGCAAAATAATCACAACATTTTATTTATTTTAGAAATAAACGCGCGTAGCTCACACACAAAGTATGACATTTGACGTTTTGAAGACCTCACGCAACAACAGCGCCTCTAGCGGCGAATTCATACGCGTTAGCCCTCATTGATGCTACTCTCGATTCTGAACAAACTATTTTCTCAGTTTCGGTTTAAGGCGATACTCGGAAAAATTATACTGAAGCGAGATAGCAATGCGAAAACGACGCGCGCGGGAGCGAGACTGATTTTGCAGATTAGGCAAAAAAAACACAAAATCACTTCGTATTAAAAAACTACAGCGATTTAAAAAAAATATATAAATATTATGGGTGTCCACTAATTAAACCAATTTCCAATAGTGTAAGTAACCCCATTTAAGAATAATCTTGATTTTCGTAATTTTTTAGAGGTCTTTTCGAAAAGAAAAAGTGTCGAGGCAAAATCATAAAATCGTGTTTTTGAAACTATACGAATCTTGGTAAAGGTATGAAGAAATATATATCTTACTAGCGGCCGCCCGCGGTTTCACCCGCGTGGTTCCCGTTCCCGTGGGAATATCGGGATAAAAAGTATCCTAAGTTATTCCTTATGACATCAGCTCATCCATCATCAAAAACGGTCCAGCCGTTTCAGAGATAAGCCGGAACAAACAGACAGACAGACAGACAGACAGACAGACAAAAATTGTAAAAAAAGCTTATTTTGATATATGTACCGTATATATACCCATTATGCATGTAGTAAAAAGCGGTTATTTGAATATTACAAACAGACACTCCAATTTTATTTATTTGTATAGATTACCAGATTTGTAACAACTGTAACCGTCCTATAGTTTTAAATCAAAAAGTCCATACTTTTTCCAAATAGCGCCTTAATTAACACGTTGTAATCACATAAATATTTGTCTTTCAGTACGGGACACAGCGCGGAGAACCGATGGCCGTTGGGTCGGAAACGTTCTCGAATGGCGACCGCGTACCGGACGGACGACGTTCCGTGGGCAGGCCCCCCTACAAGGTGGACCGACGATCTGGTCAAAGTCGCGGGAAACCGCTGGATGCTGGCAGCGCAGGACCTATCGTTGTGTAGATCCTTGGGGGAGGCCTATGCCCAGCAGTGGGCATCGTTCGGCTGATGGGCTTCGATCAACATTAGGTACCACTAGATAACGCCTCATGAACTAAAACAAAACTCGAATATGACACCGACTAACTTTTTTACTAAGAACAAGGTTACGAATACGCCATACTCCCGCCAAATAAAAGATGGCTAGAGTCACCAGTTGGTCTCAGTGCGCACTTCGCCTAGGTGAGTGACGCCCTGCTCTACGGCCTTTCAGGGACGTGGTCGCCTTAGATAAGCTGAATTATCTGTATCGGTACAGCTGATTACTGGCAGTGTTTAGTCGGTAAGAGTCAGACATAACCCTTACAGCCGACTGTAAGGGCATCCATGAGGATTCACTGCCTCCTTCCTCCGTTGTCCGGAAGGTTGCCAAACGTGCGATAATCCAATAGGAAATGGTCGGACGGTCGACGCAAAAAAAAAGAAAAATGGTTGCACACAATTTCAGCATTTCATTATATTATTATGTTTGACATTAGACAGATTTAATAAATTTTTCACTTTTGCTACACATCAATAGTTTTTTTTAATATTGACAAAATAAGCTTTACGATTCGCTTTTAGTACGACCATACCTCCATACAGCTTGTTGCGCTATGGAAACTGCAACGAATTGAGGCACAACCGAATTTCAACCTTCATCCTTCAGCATTAAAAGCGAATCTTCATTGAACTGGTGCTATTTTAGGACCTCTCGTAATGCACGTCGATTCCCGATTCCGACTCTGCTGACATCGAATGGCCGATTCGATCCTATCAGCATTTTGCCTGTACTATGGACGGCATATCGAAATAAAACACTAATACTCTATAGGGGATGGGACTGATTTTTTTATTTGTTCGAAATGTTTTTATTAATAAGTAAGTTCCGGAAACACGACACAGGTATTTATTTATTTTAATTTTTTTGATTTTTGCATTCACAATGCAATTTTTAATATAGAAAAATGGAAAATGAAGTATTGAGAAAAAATCGACCTGTCTCACAACTAGCTCCGATGGAGCTAACTAGTCCCATCGGAGCTAGTTGTGAGACGGGTCGATTTTTTCTCAATACTTCATTTTCCATTTTTCAGGTATTTATTTTCAAATATTTTCCATATTTTCGGAGATATAGCTCATCAAACTTCCTTATTAGACAAGGACAGCGTTAGCCACAGATGACGTCAGATGTGCTTGGGCTTAGCGCCATACTCCCGCCATATAAAATTTCGTTTTAGAAAGAAATAGCTAGAGACACAGTTTTTTACAATTCAGCAACTCATTACTTGCTTATTTATCAACATTTTGTTTTTTTTTTTCACTTTTTTATTCTTCAATGTTATATTTTTGAATGTTACTATTTAATAAATTATTTACATATTAATAACAGTCCGAACAGGAGTTCTCGTTGTTTACACGGCAATCTCCCCCCCCCCGCTCCGAAATAGTGTAATGTAGTCGTATTACACAAACAATATTTCCTCTTGAAGTAAGTACTTTATCTATGCGCTAGCGCTCCGCTTGCTACTTCGTTTGCGTGGACCCTCTTTTTACCCCCTTAGAGGGGGAATTTCCAAACATCCTCTCTTAGTGCTCTCCTACACTCCTCAAGAAACATAAATTCAAATGTCAGCTTCTTGCGCCCAGTAGTTTCGGCTGTGCGTTGTCTGTCAGTCAGTCAGTAACGCTAGAGTTTTATAGTATTAAAACCGTATTAAAACCTATAATTAAACAAACTAACCAATGAAGCGTTGGAAAGCTTAGCCTTAGATGTAATTGTAGATCATAAAGAATAATATTAAAACACCCAGACCAAGACAAATAGACATGTTCATGCACACAAATATTTGTCTTGTTCGGGAATCGAACCCGAGACTTCTGGCGCAGAAGGCAGGTAGATTACCGCTGCGCCAAATCGGTCGTCATTATCTTTTAACCGACTTCAAAAAAGAAGGTTAACAATTTCACCTGTATGTATGGGATACTTATAGGTATTTGGAATTGGTTACGAAATTTTTGAGAAATGCGTGGACATACATAATTATGTCCAAGCATTTCTAGAAAACTAAAAGCCATAACAAAATGATTTTTTGACATTGATTAAGTGTGTTCCAAGCTAGTCTTAAGTCTCATCAAAATCGGTTTTGTAGCTTTTGAGATACTTACGGGTATATTATGGTACTATCTACACTAAAAATAAAAAAAAGAATTCCGCAACAATAACATGCATGATGCAACGTCCGGCCACAGAGGAAAAAAAATACTACTAGTCAGGCCGTCCGCAAAAAAGTGCACATGCACACCACGAAACTATCGAATCGTACCTGCAGTATTATGCACTGATAGTGTCGTCGTGTGCATGTGCACTTTTTTTTGTGTCTTACATGTTTTTTGGTTTTTGCGGAAGTAAGCTTCATGATTGTATATCTTTTTTTCACAACTTTTGTTAAGTAGAGAATCTAAAAATGATAAATACGTACAAGCCTACATTCAAAACAGAAAGCAAATACTAAAAAGGTAACCAAAAATCGATCAAGAGCGAGTTGGACTCGCGCACGAAGGGTTCCGTACCAAAAACGGCGAAAAATCACGTTCCGTTTGTTGTTTGGGAGCCCCACTTAAATATTTATTTTATTCTGTTTTTAGACTTTTTAATATTTGTTGTAGCGGCAACAGAAATACATCATCTGTGAAAATTTCAACTGTCTAGCTCTCAAGGTTCATGAGATAAAGCCTGGTGACAGACAGACAGACGGACAGTGGAGTCCTAGTAATAGGGTCCCGTTTTTAGGGTTCTGTTCTTACCCCAAAGGATAAAAACGGGACCCTATTACTAAGACTCCGCTGTCCGTCAGACTGTCTGTCTGTCTGTCACCAGGCTGTATCTCATGAACCGTGATAGCTAGACAGATGATTTATTTCTATTGCCGCTATAACAACAAAGACTAAATACATAATAAAATCAGTATTTGAGGGGGGGCCCCATACAACAAACGTGTTTTGTCCGTTATTTGCTCGATATTAATAACGGCAACAGGTAGACGCTTGAAATATTCACATAATATTGAGTTTTTTTTTAATTTTTTTATTTATTACCATATTACAAGCCAGATTACAGTTTATGTTATTAATAACACAGGAAAACCACAGAGGTTTATAAGACGTGTTACTTATTGATTACTTATTATCTACAACAGAAAAATACCTATCTATAGCAGTTGTATATTCACTTTAAAAATAAATAATAAAATAAAATATATGTCTAAGTAAAATATATATATATAATTTGGCATGTTTAATAATTTTTCGCTTTTAAATTGATTTTTATTCTGACTTTTATATATTTTAACATTTGACATTAACTTTATTTGGACTTCCATTTTATTTCGTTAGATTTTTAAGTCGGTTAATTCCTTTATGAAAATGTAATTGTTTGGCATTGTATGACTGTATTGCGCTTTTATGACTTAAATATTTGTATACCTTATCGTTTAAGGTGGAAATGTAGTGATACACTAACAAAATTGACAAATTCCATCATTGTAACACTAACACCTACATTTCGCAAATAAATCATTCTAAGGGGGCTCCCATACAACAAACGTGATTTTTTTGTTGGTACGGAACCCTAAAAAGCCAAACCCCTTAGCGTTTTTTCAATAAACCAAAGCTTTCGTAAGACGTTTCACATTATCGTCATTATAAGCGTGAAAGAAAATGGCGTTCCCTACCCATGTTTGGGTTTGAATAACTGCACGGTGTGTGGATCTTAACGGGTGGCTGGGCTAAGCGCCTCAGAAGGGGCTCAGAAAAAATATTATATAATGTACATTTTTGCATAACGCTCGGCTTTATGATAACGAAAATAAACAGGGCGTAATATGGATATATCAATGCGGAGGCATTAGATATAGCTGTTGAACTCTGTATGTATACTGAAAAATGGAAAATGAAGTGTTTAGAAAAAATCGACCCGTCTCACAATCAGCTCCGATGGGACTCGAACCCACGACATTTCGCTTTCCGGGCGACTGCTCTAACCACTGAGCTACGGAGTCGTTACGAGAAGCGTCGAATTTATCCAATACTTCTTACACGTTGTATAGTCAGCGTTAATTTCATCAATGTGGAGATATTACTACCCTCACACGCGAAAGAAATACCTTTCCGATATTTGGCAATCGCTAAAGATGAAATTACTATTGCAAGTAATTTTAATTTTTAGTTTTTTGCATTCACAATGCAATTTTTATATTACTGAAAAATGGAAAACGAAGTGTTTAGAAAAAATCGACCCGTCTCACAATCAGCTCCGATGGGACTCGAACCCACGACCTTTCGCTTTCCGGGCGACTGCTCTAACCATTGAGCTACGGAGTCGTTACGAGAAGCGTCGAATTTATCCAATACTTCTTACACGTTGTATAGTCAGCGTTAATTTCATCAATGTGGAGATATTACTACCCTCACACGCGAAAGAAATACCTTTCCAGGTATTTGGCAATCGCTAAAGATGAAATTACTATTGCAAGTAATTTTAATTTTTAGTTTTTTGCATTCACAATGCAATTTTTATTACTGAAAAATGGAAAACGAAGTGTTTAGAAAAAATCGACCCGTCTCACAATCAGCTCCGATGGGACTCGAACCCACGACCTTTCGCTTTCCGGGCGACTGCTCTAACCACTGAGCTACGGAGTCGTTACGAGAAGCGTCGAATTTATCCAATACTTCTTACTCGCTGTATAGTCAGCGTTAATTTCATCAATGTGGAGATATTACTACCCTCGCACGCGAATGAAATACCTTTCCAGGTATTTGGCAATCGCTAAAGATGAAATTACTATTGCAAGTAATTTTAATCTTTAGGTTTTTGCATTCACAATGCAATTTTTATTACTGAAAAATGGAAAATGAAGTGTTTAGAAAAAATCGACCCGTCTCACAATCAGCTCCGATGGGACTCGAACCCACGACCTTTCGCTTTCCGGGCGACTGCTCTAACCACTGAGCTACGGAGTCGTTACGAGAAGCGTCGAATTTATCCAATACTTCTTACTCGCTGTATAGTCAGCGTTAATTTCATCAATGTGGAGATATTACTACCCTCGCACGCGAATGAAATACCTTTCCAGGTATTTGGCAATCGCTAAAGATGAAATTACTATTGCAAGTAATTTTAATTTTTAGGTTTTTGCATTCACAATGCAATTTTTATTACTGAAAAATGGAAAATGAAGTGTTTAGAAAAAATCGACCCGTCTCACAATCAGCTCCGATGGGACTCGAACCCACGACTTTCGCTTTCCGGGCGACTGCTCTAACCACTGAGCTACGGAGTCGTTACGAGAAGCGTCGAATTTATCCAATATTTCATACTCGCTGTATAGTCAGCGTTAATTTCATCAATGTGGAGATATTACTACCCTCGCCTCTCAGTCAAAGAACAAGTGCAGGGCATCATGGAAAATTATAACTGGTAACGTCAATAACAATATGGCACAAAATGAAATCACGAAAATAACGAAAACCAATGAAACTTTTTATAATTTGAAAGATATTGCGACTGCTTTTAATGACTTTTTCGTTGATACCAGTAACAATGATTTAACTAAAAATACTAAAAGATCAAGTTCAGTAGTAAACAAAGATAGTATTTATTTGTTTCCAACGTCTCCTGATGATGTCCATCGTATAATATCAGCACTAAAAAACACGAGATCAGTAGGATATGACGATATATGCACTGATGCATTAAAATCTTGCTCTAAAAAAATTGCAATACCATTGGCACATATCATTAATTTATCGCTTGAAAATGGCATTTTTCCGGACAGGTTAAAACTGTCTGTAGTAAAGCCGTTACTTAAAAAAGGGGATGAGTGTGATATAAACAATTATAGACCAATTACACTCAACTCTGTATTTTCAAAGATATTTGAAAAGGTCTTTGCTAAAATAATGTTGTCATTTATACAACAACATAATATAATAAAACACGAACAATTTGGGTTTCAAGAAGGTAAATCTACGACACTAGCATGTTTTACTCTTATTAAAAAAATATCCGAAACTGTAAACGATGGAGTGCCTAACGTAGCTCTTTTTCTTGATATGTCAAAAGCGTTTGACAATGTAAAACACAGTATTCTTTTAAATAAAGCTTTTGATTATGGTCTGAGAGGAAAAGCAAATAGTTGGCTTTCAAGTTATCTGGAAAATCGTCAACAATGTACAGAGACAGAAAGAGTAGAAAATAATACAAAAATCAGGGCTAGATCTAACTTTCGACATTCAAAAAATGGCGTTCCACAAGGGAGCGTATTAGGTCCGCTATTGTTCATTATTTACATTAATGACTTGCCCGAGGTAACAAAAAATGATTGCTTTTTATTCGCTGACGATTGTACTTTATTATTCAAAAACAAAAATATTGACATGCTAGAAACTGACATAAATAATACTATAAATGACATTCACGATTGGATGAATAGAAATAATTTGCAAATAAACATTAATAAAAGTAAGGCCATACAATTTCGTACATATAAAGCTAAAAAATTAAATCTTGACATCAAGCATCAAAATGAAAACGTTGACATAGTAAACTCTACACAATTTTTAGGTATTATCATTGACGAAAACTTAAGTTGGAAAAATCTAATTGAAAATGTATGCAAAAAAAATAATAAATTTGTCTTTGCCTTGAATAGAATCAAAAGAGTTGCATCACTTCAAAGTGCATTGCAAGCATACCATGGTTATGTCTCCTCTGTGCTCCGCTATGGCCTGATAATTTGGGGTAATAGTGTCGATTCAGAAAGGGCATTCAAAGCCCAAAAACGATGTATAAGAGCACTCTCCGGTACACAAAGCTGGGAATCCTGTCAACCATGGTTCAAACAATATAAAATATTAACACTGCCGTGTATGTATATCGCTGAGTTATGTCTTTTTGTAAAGCGATATCCCGAACTTTTTATCACTCATCATCAGAGAAATGCAAATGCACGTAAATGTAGACAAAATAAGTTATGTGTACCAAAATGCAACTTAACCTTCTTCAAACAAAATGTTTACTGCATGGCGATAAAAATTTATAATAAGTTACCACAAAATTTGAGAGACCTACCCACAGAGAAAAATATTTTTAAGAAATATTTGCTCTCTTGGCTTACAGAACAGTGTTTCTACTCGATTAATGAGTGTTTAGAGTATAAAACTTGTTAGAAATGTAATACCTAATAACTTTATGTTTTGTCTAACTGGTGTGAATCTGATTCTTTATTTTTATTTTATTATATATTTTTTTTACCGTATGAAAAATGACATTATTGATAATATTTGTAGGTACATACGACATTCTTGATAATATTATTTAATATATTTTTTGACATTTGATTAATGCGTCCACAAGAATTGACATTGTACTGTGACATCTGTAACTCGATTTTCTTATTCAATGTGTCTATTTTTTAAATTGCATAAAAGAACATTATATGACATTTTTAATTTTATTAATAAATATTTGCATACCTACATATTAAAGACAAATACTGTATGGTACACTAGAAACAATTCCTAAACAACTTGTAAACCCAGTATTAGCAAATAAAGACTATTTCTATTTCTATTTCGCACGCAAATGAAATGCCTTTCCAGGTATTTGGCAATCGCTAAAGATGAAAATACTATTGCAAGTAATTTTAATTTTTAGTTTTTTGCATTCACAATGCAATTTTTATTACTGAAAAATGGAAAATGAAGTGTTTAGAAAAAATCGACCCGTCTCACAATTTTGTTTTCTACTAAAATTACTCTGTATGTATATTTATCCCCCGACTGCAAAAAGGGGTGTTCTAAGTTTGACGTGTCAGTGTGCTATTTGTCTGTCTATGGCATTGTAGCTCCTAAACGAATCGACCGCCTCAGAAGGGGCTCAGAAAAAATCCTGACTAATATTATAAAAATTTATAATATTTATAATATTACTAGCTGACCCGGCAAACGTTGTTTTGCCATATTAATTATAGTGGACCCGGTAAACTTCGTATCACCAACATCTATTATAGATAGACAGGTGAAAATAAATGATCGCGAAGAAGTTTTATACACTGCCTGCAACAAATATCACTTATTAAAAAGTAGGTAATCCAAAGCGGCTAAAACGTCAGTGATTACAATACTCTTTGACATACCTCTTTGGAAGCGGCTATTGAAGAAATGACAGTTTTGTATAGTACGACAGTTTATCGATTTTCTATACAAAATAATCATTTTTATTTTATAATTTTCCGGAATAAAAAGTAGCCTATATTACTCTCCAGCTCCCAAACTATCCCCATACCAAAAATCGAGTCGATCCGTTGCTCCGTTTTGACGTGAAAGACGGACAAACAAACATACAAACAAACAAACAAAGAAACAAACACACTTTCACATTTATAATATTAGTATAGATAATTTATATTATATAATATTATAAATGCAAAAGTAGCTCTGTCTGTCTGTGAGTTACGCAATCACGCTTAAACTACTGAACTGAGTTAAATGAAATTTGGTACAGAGATAGTCAAGAGTTCAAGGAAAGGACATAGGCTACTTTTTAATGAGAAAAAAGGGCTGTAAAAGGTTGAAACAGGGGATGAAAGTTTGTATGGAAATTACGTCATTTTTTGAGCTAGAAGCTAAAACATGATTTTTTCAGACTTTTGATTAGACATAAATAAATAAGACAAAATCAAATTTTGTAATAATTTTACTCTTAAGGGGGCAAAAATAGAGTAATGTTTTTGTGCGATGACGACGGCAAACAAGCTTATTAGCCTAAAAAATGAAAAATGCTGCCGAAAGTCACTATTCTACGCGGACGAAGTCGTGGGCACAGCTAGTATCATATAGTGTACATTTTTGCATAATGCTCAGCTTTATGATAACGAAAATAAATGACGTAATATGGATATATCAAAGTGGAGGCAGCACTAGATTTAGTTGAACTCTATATTTTTATCCCCCAACTGCAAAAAGGGGAGTTATAAGTTTGATGTGTCAGTGTCCTAAGGAATCTACGTTTGTCCTAAGTGACACAGGCTATATTTTAGCCCGATATTCCAATGGGAACTGTTATAACGTGCGTAAAACCGTTAGGAGCCACTATGGATAAATAATGAGGATGGTCCATTTATAATATATTATTATTTTTATTTTATATAACTTTATTGTACAAAATACATTTGTAAAGTACAATAGGCGGACTTAACGCTTAAAGCATTCTCTGCCAGTCAACCTTTAGGAAAAAGAAATCAGCAAATGCGGTACAAACAAAGAAAAGAAAAACTAATGAAATAAAATAATAATTTGTCTAAAAATAGGTAACATTACATACACATAACTATAATAATACACAACATACCTACATACATATAAATATACTGAATATATACATATATATAAACATATATAAATAATTACAATGAACACAGATAGTGATGATAAACCATAATGATTATCCACGTCAAACACGAGATCCTTCAAGAAGGAAAGCATGAGCATTCCTTTTAAACGAGAGCTTGGATTGAGATCTCCTTACGGTCTCTGGAAGACTATTCCAAAGGCGGATGGCTTGCATTGTAAAAGAATCGGCCATATAGTCAGAATTGTAGAGAGGAGTAGATAGAGCTAAAGAATCGGATGATCGAAGATTACGGCTATGAGAATCGCAGATGTATGTAAACTTGGAATTCAGGTATTCTGGTGAAAGCGGGTTATTTAATATGGAGTAGAGAGTATTAGAGTAGAGAGTAGAGTTATTTAGTATTATGATAACGTGATAAACCGTTAATGCTACAAACGTGCCTTCCAAAGCCCAACGAACCTCAACACACAACATTTTCGGTCACCCATCGTAAACCGACCTTAGCGAAAGTCGTTTAACTTTCACAATCGAACCTCGACTCAGTCGCTCCTCACATATCACAATACACATGAATTTTAACCGATAATGAGTCACCTGGTTACTGGGTCAAGGGCGTGATGTCATTTCGTCAAACACCCGTGTTAGGGTGCATCCACACTGGTAGTAACGTGAGTAACGTCGCGTGAGGTCTTCTTGCTAATGGCTTAGGAGAATAAGGGGGGTGTTTTTTGTTGAACGGATTGCTTTCCGTCATCCATATTATTATTATTAAAACAATCACCACCGATTTCAGAGCTAGAGGTCCCTTGTTCGATTCCCAGTGGGGGTTCATATTGGACTGGTTCTTAGTCCGCCTGGCTAGCTACTACCATCTTCTTTAAGTCTGACGCCATAACAACGATGTTTTCAGCATTGTTGTGTTCCGGCAGTTAAAGATAATAGCCAGTTCCTCAGTGATAGAGGATTCCGGGAGTAGTGCGCTTCCACCTTCAGTTTTATCACCACTTAACATCAGGTGTGATGAAGGCTAAGTGCTGCTACCCCGTTGTTTTTAAAGTAGATTTATGTCTTGTTGTGTTGTAATGTCATTGATAAAAAAAAAGGTTTTTGTTTGTTTGTCCGTCTTTCACGTCAAAATGGATCAACGTGATTTTTGGTACAGGGACCTAGAGAGCTGGAGAGCGAGATAAAAAGTAGCCTATATATAACAGTATAGGCTGCTTTTTATCCCCGAAAAAATACCTTTAACCCGCAGGATAACATCGTGTGGTCAACGCGGGCGAGAAGGCTAATTTTAAATAGATAATAGTAAATTACTAAGGAAAATTAAACACAGAACACCGAAGTAGTAAATATAGTGACTACTATTTTCTTTGTAATTAATGTGCTAATTTCATGAGAAGCTACCAATTAAAGGCAGAGAATTAAACCCCCAATTTCACCATTCTAGAGCTAAAAATGTAAAGAATAATATAATTACTTTGAACAATAATTTACTATTAAAAATTAATTATTAGAAAAAATCAACCCATCTCACAACTCGAATCCACGGCATCCGGCTCCGATGGGACTCGAATCCACGGCATTTCATTGTCCAGGCGAATGCTCTAACCACTGAGCTACGGAATCGCTACAGCAGTGGTAAGAGCATTCGCTTGGACAGTGAAGGGTCGTGGGTTCGAGTCCCATCGGAGCTAGTTGTGAGATGGGTTGATTTTTTTAAATACTTCATTTTCAATATTTTCAATAATAAAAATTGCATTGTGAATGAAAAAAAATTATAATAATTTGTAATAATCTACTACTTTTAAAACGAAACTACAATATACTCCACTTTAATTTTTCTATATTGCTAAGTCCAATTTCAATACTTAAACTATTATCAAAATGTAAACTCTACGAAGAAAATGAACGCAAAAAAAAACAATTGTTAGAAATTAATATTTTGAGTCAATAAAAATAATATCAATAAAAAAAAAATAAGTACAAAAGTAAAAGTAAATAAGTAAAAAAATAACAGCAAAATAATTGAAAAATTGAAAATGAAGTATTTAGAAAAAATAGTCTCACAACCAGCTCCGATGGGACTCGAACCCACGACCTTTCGCTATTCGGGCGACTGCTCTTCTTTTTTTTCCATAATAAAAATAGCATTGTGAACGGACAAAGTAAAAATTTAAATAACTTGCAAAATAATTATAATTAAATACGACAGTGTAAACCGCACCTCCGCTAACCGACTCAGCACAAAAAGTATGACGCGACGAACGCAGCAATCACACCATGAGCGAATCACTTCCGATTATACTTAGACTTTGCATCAGATGACCGGCAATCGATAAACACGGATTTATGACTAATAAACTATGATCTTATTAATCTGTCATTTCAATTAACTGTACTACTATCGGTGATTGAGTAATTTTAGGGTTTAGGTAGTTTAAATGAATAGTTTTAGGGAATTAAAAGATTGTACACAAATAATTTGCATGCTAAAATTTTGGCAAAACATGTGTGTCCTCGGAAATTGTAACACCTAACTTATACCATGTTTTTTGGCAAATAAATGATTTTTGATTTATTATTAATCTTGAGGAGCCAGTGGAGCAGCGGCTTCCGCGCTGGGCCTGCGTTCGTTGAGACTAAGCAACTTTAGCAAAGAAAGGAAGAAAGAAAAAACTTTATTTGATACACACAAACAAAACATTTCTTATGTTATCATCACTATCATCATCATCATCATCATGTCAACTTGCCGCAGCGTATGAATGTGGTCTATGGTACTGTAGCCTTTCCGGAATCCGGCTTGTTCGGGAGGTTGGAAGTCGTCGAACCTGCGAACGAGACGATTCGTAATGACTCTCGAAAACAACTTATAGAAATGGCTCAGAAGCGAGATGGGTCTATAGTTCTTCAATAGAGTTTTATCAACCTTCTTGAAAAACAGCATCACATCGCTTCTGCCCCATGCCTTTGGCGTTTTGCCTTCAAGGATGACTGAATTGAAAAGCTTCTGGAGGACTTTAAGTATCGGCTTACCGCCTGCTCTCAGAAGCTCTGTTGTGATTCCGTCATCGCCCGCCGCCTTGTTGTTTTTAAGCTGCTTGAGAGCCATTCTAATCTCGTACAGGCTGACGTCCGGGATTAATCACTATCAAGGAACATAAATTTGCATGCATCAAAATGGTCTTCGCTCAGCATTATGTCCTGGTATTAACCAAGACGCTGGTCTTCTGCGGATGCCACTTCTTATGTAGTAAAACAAACGATCTGGTCAAGGTCGCGGGAAGCCGCTGGATGCGGGCAGCGCAGGACCGATCGTTGTGGAGATCCTTGGGGGAGGCCTATGCCCAGCAGTGGGCGGCGTTCGGCTGACATGATGATGATGATGATGATTAAAAAAAACGAATAAAATGGCTTTGTGGCGCCGCTGGCCTAACGATCCTATATTACCTAACATTGGATGGTCAATGGTCGGTCAACCGGTGGGTGACCAAAAACTTTCATCTCGAGCTCCTCCTTAATAAAAACTTTATCTAAATACATAAATTCTATCCACATTACCCTATCACAGTAGACACGAGAAAATGACAAATTTTTATAACATAAAGTTTTTTTTGTGGACAACGGGGTAGCACTTAGCCTTAATCACATCAGATGTTAAGCGATGATAAGGCTGAAGGTGGAAGCGCACTACTCCCGGAATCCTCAATCACTGAGTAACTGGCTATTTTATCTCTAACTGCCGGAACACAATAATGCTGAAAAACATCGTTGTTATGGCGTCAGACTTAGATAAGATGGTGGTAGCTAGCCAGGCGGACTATGAACAAGCCCTACCACCAACCAAATCGATTACAATAATGTACCCCCACTGGGAATCGAACCCGGAACCTCTGGGTCTGATACAGGTGGCGTGTACCACTAGACCACAGAGACGGTTGAAAAAGTACATAAATAATAGTCTAACAGTCAATTATTTTTCAATTATCGACGTTACGTTGCTTGTGCTACATCTTAAATCCATTCTCTAGTAAAATTTTCCGTAAACACAATCTCATAGTTAATATCCGGTACAGACATCCGTCGACTTGCAATAAGCAGTAATAATGCGATATAATGCGATCTTTTTGTGTACCTACTCGTTCATAGTAATATCCTATACTTACTGTTTTATTACGGCGGATCTTCGATCAGCCATAAGGTGTTATTGTTGATCGAAGAGGCGGATTTATCATTAGTAGTTTAAATAAAATTTTAAGCATTAGACATTAAGTAGATATTATGAGACTTTTAATTAATTAATTTTAATTTATTTGGATAAGACATACCAACAGTGGACACATTGAGAAACATACCAAAAAAATACAACCTTAAAAGTATCTGATATGAACACTAATAATAGGCGTGTACACCATTCACAAACAGCCAAAATAGTGCATGTAGGTACATCATTTGCAACTTTTGCAAGTTACAATACAACTAGCACATGTCATGACTTACAACAATTCCAACTCAGAAAATTAAATAAATATATAAAAAATTAAAATATAAAGTAATCTTTAAAATTAAATGTATTGATTTAAAATTAAAAGTATTCAATTAAAAAAATTAAGAACGATAATTAAATAAATAATTTGGATGGCAAAAATGATTTCAGTATTTTTGTCCTAAAGACTTTACATAAGTGCATTTTTTGGACCACAAATAACAAGAAATTAGCTAAGAACTACGACAGTTCTACAAATACCAAGACTCGACACAAAAATAAATAAATATTAGACACCATCACAAATACATTGTTCCAATACCAAATCTATATCTATTTTAATATTATAAAGAGGAAAGATTTGATTGTTTGTTTGTATTGTTGATCGAAGAGGCGGATTTATCATAAGTAGTTTACTCGTAAATAAAATTATAAGCATTAGACATTAAGTAGTTAGGTATATGGGAGTCTACATGAATTTTTTGGACCCAAATAACAAGAAATTAGCTAAGAACTACGACAGTTCTACAAATACCCAGACTCGAAACAAAAATAAATAAATATTAGACAGCATCACATACATTGTTCCAATACCAAATCTATATCTATAATAATATTATAAAGAGGAAAGATTTGATTGTTTGTTTGTTTGTTTGCATCAAGTTTGCATCGAATAGTCTCCGTAACTACTAGACCGATTTAAAAAATTCTTTCACCATCAGAAAGCTACATTCTTCCCGAGTGACATAGGCTATATTTTATCCCGATATTCCCACGGGAACGGGTACTACGGGTGTGAAACCGCGAGGATCCGCTAGTTATCTATAAGTAGTAGCTTGAGCACTAGTGTCATGGAAATTGGAAACAACGACGGGTATTACCACATACACCCAGACCCGAGAAAATATTGAAAAGTTCGTTTTCAATATTTACCCGACCGGGAATCGAACCCGGGATGTCTAGAGAAAGCGCCACCTTGAAAACCAGTGTGTACACCACTCGGCCACGGAGGTCGTCAAAATAAATTTATCGATCTAGGGAAGTTGTCTTTTTTATAATTTTTTTTTTGACGTCATCCAACACCCAATTATGCATTTCAATGAAAGAGGTGCAAGTAACTATTTTTAATAAAGAAAAATGCACTGGGTATAGATTCAAGATTCAAGATTCAAATTTGTTTATTCAATTTAGATTGTTATTTACAATACTTGTGAACGTCATAGAACTACGCCATCGGTTCGCAAACCCTACAGCGGGAGGCCTTGGAGAAGAACCGGCAAGAAACTCCAAGGGTTGTTTTTTTCTCCCTGTTTTATTTCATACAGAGTCGTCAAATTGAAAAATGACCTTAACATGGTATGAATAAGGTCAGTTTCCATCACAATTACACAATGGGTTATGATAAAAACAGTTAAGTATAGGCGAACTAATGATCATAGCGGTGAACAATTTTCAATTACTTAAAGCTTTAATATTAGTTAAAAACAAAAGACAATTCTACTATATACTGTAAGCTGCGCCATACATGTTTCAAATTTTAATGTACTTCTTAATAAAATGAATAAAAACAAAAGAAAACACATTTTAAGGCAAGCAGATAAGAGGAGACCCATTCCCACTGGCAGCACCCGTTCACGAGCATGACGCATGAACCAGCCATCGCTTCGCTCAACCATATTTTAGGGAACGCAACGACCCGCTTCACACGCCGCCACCGTACCATAGTAATATGCTAACATTATGACGAATAAACAATAAAAAATGCGGTTTTTTTTTTGTAAGTATATTTTTATTTTTGTTGTACCTATGACCTGACATAATTGGGTTATCGGCGTTATCAGGTATTATAGCTATAAAGATTAGAGATAAATATATTATATTTTACGTCACATGAAATCTTAAGAGGAAATTCAGAGAAATGTTTATCTTACCTTGATATAAAAGGAAGTACGAGTATATTTTTGAATTATCAATAGGATACCTATGTAAAATAAATTTTATCTTTGTAAGATGATAAAACTTGTTCTATTTTAAAATTTATTAAACTTTTAGAGTAGGTACATAATATTTGGCTTATCACTAGTACCAACTAGAAAGGTGATGTACCTACATGAATGTAGATGGATGGAGAATTGGAGAGGGAGATAAAAATTGTTTAAAATATAGATAGATGATAAATAATAATAAATATTGAACACCATCACATACATTGTTCCAATACCAAGGTATAGTAGCTTAAGCACTAGTTTTATGGAAATTGGAAACAACGACGGGTATTACCACATACACCCAGACACGTAGAAATATTGAAAAGTTAGTTTTTCAACATTTACCCGACCGGGGATCGAACCCGGGACCTCTAGAGATAGCACTGTAGATACCTTGAAAACCGGTGCGTACACCACTCGGCCACGAAGGTCCAATTGTGTGTGTAATTATATAATTACGCACACAATCGACTCTCATTCATATAAATGAGAAATTAGTGAAAGAGAAGATGACGGGTAACAGAGTAGAGTGAAGGAGAAAGACGTTCTCCCCGACCTCAAAAAGATTTAGGATAAGGAGAGGAGGTAGGAGGAGCTTGCCACCTCGGGCCCTCCACATTATGACCTACTCGACGGCGGAGGGAGCAAGAAGTGAGGGGTTTAGTGGGTATTCCCCCTCCCTGATCCCCCATCGAGTATCTGAGACTGGATGGAGGATCAGGAAGTGGCATGGTGAGTCCCACATAACCACCGTCCCTATGCACACCGCACGCGGACGGGGTATGCGTAAATGCATTCCCCTCACTATAAAAAAAAAAAAAAAAAAAAAAAAAGGATAAGGAGAGGAGGATGATGATATTACGAGTGCCTACCTACCTTACCAATTGCAATAAAAAATTTGGGAAATCATTCACTAATTATTTCAAATGGCTTTAAAGAAAGTTTATTACAGTATTATGGATTTCTAACAGAACATAATTAATTCAACCAAAATATATTTTATCTACACTCATGTTATAATATTCGAATTATGAACTCATGCCTGAACGTATATTGATACACTTTCAGCCATAGGCAACTTAAAAAATTAAACTGCTGTATCCGGGTGTTGCATAATGACCATTATGAAACACCCGGATACAGCTGTCACTCATTATAAAACACTTATATTTCTTAATTTTACTGTCTCCATGGCAACCGTAGGATTTACCGGCCCTGCCTTCTAACTCTTTCAAGCCCTTCTTTAGCCGGCAACAATCAGAAACTTTTTTAAAATTAGAATTTTGAATTTAGAAGGAATAGACCGTATAGACTCCTATGAGTGGGGTTTGGCACCAATTCGCACTTTATAATTAATATTGATTTGCTTTATTTTTGAAATATATAATAAATGTAATGAGTGTAGATAAAGTAGTGTATGAGACTGCACACAACTCGGTATTATGCGACAGTCACATAAACTACTATTACTTACTAGCCCTCCGCTCACGACTTCATCTACGTGGACCTCCTTTTTACCCCCTTAGAGGGGGAAGGAACATAAATGTATGCCCAATTACAGCTTCTTGCGCCCAATAGTTTCGGCTTTGCGTTGTCTGTCAGTCAGTCAGTAACTCAAGAGTTTACAACGTGTTAAGGCGATACTCGGAAAAATTATGCTGAAGCGAGATAGCAATGAGAAAACGACGCGCGCGGGAGCGAGACCGATTTTGCAGACTAGGCAAAAAAACACAAAATCACTTCGTATTAAAAAACTAAAGCGATTTTTAAAAAAATGCTTCTATACAATCCTAGATATTATTGGTGTCCACTAATTAAACCAATTTCCAATAGTGTAAGTAACCCCATTTAAGAATAATCTTGAATTTTCGTATTTTTTAGAGGTCTTTTCGAAAAGAAAAAGTGTCGAGGCAAAATCATAAAATCGTATTTTTGAAACTATACGATATTAGTTAAAGGTATGAAGAAATAACTATATATCTTAATACCAGATTTGTAACAACTTTAACCGTCCTATAGTTTTAAATCAAAAAGTCCATACTTTTTCCGAGTAGCGCCTTAATGAACAATCGCAAATTCTCGTATGTGTTGATTGTGTTCATGAATATGAACCACTTTTACTATGGGGCCAACTCTGCAACTCGACAAAAAAAAAACAGCTGTTTCATACAAATTATCAATACCTTTCCGACCAGAATGTATGGAACAGCTGATTTGTTTTTTGTTGAGTTGCAGAGTTGGCCCCATAATAAAAGTTTACACGTTAAATAGAGGTTTTGCGCTTATTCATTAACACGTTGTATGTACATAGATTAAGGCAATAGGTATCACATTCTGTCCATAACCCACCCATCTTTTAGTAACCACTACCAACGTAGCTTCACACTTGTTATCGCGAAATGATTGCTTTTTTATCGCGTCGCAAGCAGCTGGGCCCGCATCCTTTGATGCTTACAATATTTATTAATGGATTCCGACAGGTGTGACATTGTCTGGCCGCACATCAAACTCGTGTTGGAAATATATAACCTTGTGCTGCAGTTCATTTATTGAATTAAATATTGTAGACGTTTCTTAGAAGACTTAAATCTCCTTGGACAATCTTTAGACCTTGAGTTTTAGAGATGGTTACTAACTTGTTCTAGTTTGAACAAATGTAATGATGACACAGGGATACTCTTAACCTACTTTCCATGGGATGATGTGATAAACATTTAGGTAATGTGCTTCTTTGACAACTAAATCCTGGGTAACCGAGATGAACTGTGTTTTTTTCGCCTGTTTTTCTTGTCAGTTAAAAGATGTCCATAACAGGTGGTAGGTAAAAAAATATTGGACGATTCATAAGCATTAATTTTATTTAATCTATATGAATAAAAAAATTATGACTATGACTATGACTAACTGCTGAACACTTTTCGCTTTTTACTGTACTAATTTTCATTATTCCGATTGCAATATGAAACGATAAATTAATTGTGGTATGATCTCATTGTTGAGAGTGACTGGTGAACATGTCTGTCTTTTCAAATTGAAAGTGACGTGAGTGGACTTGCTTGGATCTGCCTTAATTCTCCAGGATTTCAGCCATCCTTCTAATTACTTCAGGTGCATCAGGAAGGCTGTATCAGATCAGATCAAGATAATAAATTTTGGTCACCCATCCCATGACTGACCATTACGAAAGTTGCTTAACTTCAACGCTCGGAGGCCTGGTGCGCTAATCACTGCGCCATATCCGCTATTTGATTTATAAGTGTATTTATTATTTCATTTTTGTAGTATGGTGGTATACTTACTACTATAATAACAAAAATTCCATGATGCAAGGATTAAAGTAATATCAATACTGTTTATTATCTTTTATCTGTGTGTTTTCAATAACTCTTCAAAAAGTCTGTGAGCCCGCTTCAAAATAGCCTACGTCATAAATGACATCACGATAAAATGCATGGCACACATCGAAAATGTTGTGATGAACGAGGATCAGAAGATTATCGCAATAAACGAGTAAATTGGCCAGAACTTTGAGAATATCCTTCATTTGCGGTCAAAAATCACCTTTGAACGACTTCTGGTCAGATATGGCTTGGCAGATTTATTTATTCTTGAAGACACTGTTATTTTAAAACGGTTATAATATTCATCAAGATCTCACATGCATGACGTAGGAAAAGGTATCTTTGGCACACTCTAAATATAATTTAATTTTGTTTAAATGTTTATTAAATTAACAGACATTTGCACGCCATTACATTTGGCAAAATATGTGAAACTGTATTTAAAAGTTTAAGATCTCAATGTGCCATATTTTATGCAAATAAATAATCTTTATCTTTATCTCTGTCAAAAACCACATACAATAGTACATTACAGCCGAGGACAGGTAAGTAAGAAATTACATTGTCGAGGATGGTTTGAAGCACGAGCCGCAGGCGAGGGCTTTAATCATTCGAGGCAAGGTAATTTGCTTACAGTACAAGGCTTGTATAGTGCTTTTCTCAAGAAATGCGAGGAAATAAAAAAAACTGTTTAACTAAATAATATTTATTAAAATTTATATCACACATGTTCGGGCAATTATTAAATGTAAACGTTATTGTTTTCCCGGGCACACTTATGTATAAATCGCCCATAATAATATTATTTTAATGATGTATCAATTAAATACGCCAACAACACAGATTCCGAAAACGTATGCGCCTTTTTTTCACTTTTCCAAATCAGATCGTAGGTTTTCATATAGGTATCTTTCTTTTGATTTTACTGGCAGTAAGTTTTCTGTTATTAATTTTGCTTCTGCTCTCAAATTTGGTGGAGTAGGTACATACAATGTCTGTATATGTTTCATTGGCAGAACTCGTTTTGATAATTTATTACACAATATAAACTGTATTGATATTTAATCAACCGCTGAAAATCATTCCCGCCGTTTTTTTAATATTGGTTTGTGAGGCCATGTCGAACGGTCATACAGCCTAGTGATACTTACTACTTGCTACTAAAATGCGCAACTTCAATACCCGCTTCTGGGCGGTAGATGGCGCTGTATATATTTCCCATACAAAATTACTCGTAAAGGATATTTTGTCTATGATAAATCTCATTTTGTTTTTTCGATTGATGTTCGTGCTAAGCATGAAGCTCGACTTAATATTGAGGTAACTGGAGTTCTCACCCTGAATAAAAAAGTGAACACCAGCAAATTTGACATTTAGTATGTAGTGGCTGTCAGTTGTCTCATATGACCATACGTATTTTTTTAAAGTGTAGGTGAGACGGAAGACAGCCACTGTGTAATTTGTGGTCACAAAAAATTGTTCGTACTGCACTCTCCAGTTATCTCAGTATTAAGTCGAGCTTCATGGTGCTAAGGGTACATAGCGCTTGTGGTACAATACGAAGTAATATACTCTGTGCGCACCGTATTTTAAAAAAAGTTAACCTAATATGATATAGTAGATTTCATTTTAGATTTCATTTTGAATATGAGGAAAGTAAAAATAAACAGAAATAATCTAAATAATATTTTTCCTATGGCCGCGGAATTTTCGAAATACTATAACTTTTTTGTTCATTTTCTCTGTTTTAGGGAAGGCAAGGGAAACTAAGTCCATACAGTCTTGTTTGGAGTTAGACCCGTACTCTATGCAATTCCATGAAATTAATAGCTTGATTTTTTATGTTGCAAATAACTTATTTGGTACAATCTGTTTCTAAAAACGCATTCTTTAAAAAAATCAATGTTTTAGATATTAAAATAATAATTCTACGATATTAATTATTTTATATAATAGCAAAACATGGCGATTTGGTCTGGGAGCAGACCAAATCGGCTGTCGGATCGGAACGTGTATAGATGCTTTTACAGATTTTGACATGACTCCTCCTATTCCTTTTTTAAATTTCATAACGGCCCTAGGGCCGCCACATAACACTTTCAACCCGCATTTTAAGCAAGTTAGAAGTTACTTTCAGAATATGAGAGATGAAAAAATAATAATGTGGCTGTATGGTGCAAATGTCCCTTTGCTTTTTCTGTTTTTATACACAGGAATAACTAAAGAAAAAATAAAGAAAAAAAGTTGATAGTACCATAGAAAATCACTGCAGTAATGAATTTCAGTACTTACTTACTGCACTAAAATCAGTGCAGTAAGTAAGTACTGAAATTCATTACTGCAGTGATTTTCAAATTTAGAATGTTTACCTCGGAAAAGTGCCACGTACTGCATTCTTTTCTCAAATATAATATTAACATTTCAGAGCATAAGTGTGAAAAAAATGTTATTGTTTAGATGCTAAGACAGCAATCTTTTTTTCTAAAATTTTCTAATCTTTAATGTAAGTTTTCTAACTTCTATAAAACTCGTAACTTAACATTTCTTTAAAGAAATGGGTTTAAATATACAAATTATGTTGAAGAAAATTAATGAAATCATAACTATATTTAAATAACGTAAGTTCATAGAAAATACAGGAAATTTTTACCTGGTAGCGACTAGCGACCTCTTGTAATATAAAATGAGGCGCGCTTCCCGCCGGGTTAATAATTTTGATTTAAATATAATTCAATAATTATGTTAGTATTCATTTCAATCGTTCTTTCTGATTTTATTAGCCTAGCACCAGTCTTTATAACATACCGGGGTACCTAATGGATAAAATACATATACCGATACAAATTACATTTTTATACAAGTCCTACAAAACATAATATGTATTTACGCATTTTCGCATTTATAATATTAGTAGGGATTTGTTCAAAATGTCAAAGTGAGCAATAATAATTTTAACTGATTTAACAATGTCGATTGGTATAAAATCGCTATGGTGATGATCACCTTCTACAAGTCGGACAATGATAACATCTGGACTAAAGAAAAAAACTAAAAAGAGGTAGTTTGCCAGCTACATAATAAACTTACATTTGATTCGAAATGAAATTTCATGAAACTTCATTATCATTACATACTGTAAATAAAAATAAAATTTAAACGAACTTTTACAAAATTACCATGCAAATCATGGTTTAACAAATTTACTTCAACGAAAAACAGCTTTCTTGGATGTAAAACAAAGACTCAATCTTTCCTGTGATTTTTAAATATATTGTAATTATATAGAGTCGGTTGTTAAAAATGTTTGATTGAATACACTTGTGGTAAGGAATTTAGATAAAAATATAGTTGCAATACAGCTAGAAGAAGAAACTGCTTTCAATCATAAGACTGATTCAAAAATAAAAATAAAACTTTAAGTACATACTAAATACGATTTTAAAAAAGCAAAACAGTTATCTACAACTTATGTAAATAAGCTTAATTTAAATTCAATCTGCGAAACTCTTTTTACTAATAGCACACTAATTGTTTTTGTTAAAAGAAAAACCACACGTAAATCCCAAAATGGAAATCTTTAACATAAAAAGAAAATAAATAACGAAACTCTAACATTCGTATTAAAACCACATTCTATATTTGGCTCTGAAAAGTATACACAACTAATAATTATCACACCAATTTGGGTGGCTGTCTTTATCGACATTACAATGTCGGCACACATTAGTGCCATATAAGTCAGTTATATATTTCCGTGTTGAACTAAAGTGGTTAAAAAAAATGTAAACGACACAGAAGGATTTGCATTTAAAACGAGTTGCCGTGCTCCAGTCATTAGAGCGTAGCGTATGAGGTGACTATAATATTGTGGATTTAACTTTACAGTGAGGTGATGAGTAATCGTGATCGCGACGTATGTTGGCGTGTGCGTGATACATTGACGACATACGAGTGGCACCGTGCGCTCGCGACAGTGGCCGAGGCGCGAATGGGCAGCGGGGGGCGCGAGGGGCGCTTGCGCGGCGCGGGGCAGGGACACAAACAGCTGAGCGCGCTGGTATATTGACAGTGAGACGCGTGTTGCCGTTCAGTCAGTAGGTTCGCTGTCACCGCGGAGTGCGAACGTGTAGCCGCATCGCTCCCGATTGATTATGCCACGATCGCCCCGCAGTACTAACTGAGCTGCGGTCGGGACACGTTAAAATTATGACTTTTGGACCGATCGCCGGCGAAGAAGAAAGCAGCAGACATAGTCTAGAAGAGAAAGCCCTGAGAATAGTGTCCAGGTACTGGGAAGTCTCCGGTGCTTCGTCCGCCGAGAGGCTTCGGTACGGGAATAAACAGAGGCTCCTAGTTGCCCCATTCGGACTGCTATAAATTTTGGACAATTTTATTTGGACTTGAACAAATTAGTCTTTAGTGTTATTTTTAAGTGCAATAGGTGAACTGTGTTTTTGTGTTAAGTTTTATTTTTTTTCGGGGTATTTTTTGGATAAATGAAAATGGTGCCCCAACAAGTGTCGGATGTGAGATCCATGACGCCGACTTCGAGCGGAGTCGTATTTGGTTCTCAGCTGGTTGACAAAAACTCATCCACCCCATACACGGATGCTACACAGGTAAGTCACGACATAGGAAATATAATCAGTGATATTACAAAAAAAAATACAAAAAAAATAAAATGAAAAATAGTAACACCAAAATACACTTAAAATAATTTTAAAATGTGAAACAGCAAAAATTTTAAAATAAAATATTAAAAAGAAATAATAAATAAGATGAGTAAAAAAAAAACACCACGAAAACAATCCCAAAGCATTTTCCAAATAAAATGTAGAGACGCTACAAAATAATCAGAAAAAAATAAGTGTAAGTTACATTTCAGGTAAACAATTTGACAGCAAAACAAAAATAAACAGAACTAATAAATTCTCTCTGATAACAAATCGCATCGATGAAAATAAAAATATCAGCCATCGAACAAATATTTCTGCGTATCTGAAATACGCAATAAAATTTCTTATGTAAATAACAGAAAAAAAACAATGCGTACAATTGTAATCTTGGAAAACAGTCGTCACAAGCCTAAGTGATATTTCGTAAACATGTTGATTCCGTATCCTTAGCATATTGAAGAAATAAAATAGATCGCTCGAGCACTTCCTTAGTAAAGCAAAAAAAAAACAATCGCAAACAGTTTCACAACACGGAAAAAACATAATAAAATGAGCGATTCAATTTACATCGCGTAATTTGTTACAATTAACTGAGAATGTTAGCTGCAAAAAGCAACTAAGTGATAAAGACTGATAAATCAATAATTATAGTAACATTAATCAACACTGCTAATAAAGGATGAATTTCAACATACCCATAAAGTGAGAATTATCATACAGAAATACTTTAAGTAGGGACATTGAATCAGTGCAAAGGAAAATGAGGAGAATATTACACGCAAAAACATAATTTCAATTTAATCATCGCAAAATCTAACTTACTACGAATAAAACTAATGTATTAGTCAGTCTCAAATTTTGCATCCAATCCATTCCATTTTCCTTGAAATGTACGAGTCATTCTATCTTCTTTAACCAATTATCTAAATTAAAACAGAACTACATAGAATATTTATAAATTACGGTGTTTAAAATGCACACAATCAAAATGCAAAATATTTTTAATGTACTAAACAAATCATTAATACATATTCGTGTATTTAAATTAAAAAAATAATTAAAGTTAAAATTTTCGAAATTGTTATTAAACAAAATATATTAGTGAGCTACCCAGTAAAAACCTCGGGGGAATACCTCACAGAATTCATCAGTAACGTAAAATAACATTCGTAGCTTCGACTTAATTTAGCGTTCGTAAAACGAAAAGGATGGCCACTTAAACGTTAACGTACCATTAAACGTGGACGCTGATAGTAATGAATAAAACAAACGAGCAAATATCAAACAGGCCAAAGATAAATTAACTGCAGTACAACTGAAGCTAGTAGAATCAGGGAGCAACGACACTAGTGGCAATATTTTTTCTATAACACATTCAACCCTACCTAAAGTCCAAAATCGTTTGAAATTAAAGCTTTACCAGTCAAAACAATCGATAAAACGAAAAAAATGTGTTCGATTTTATTACTCCTCGGCGAAATATCCGTAAAATGCGCCGGCGTAGCCCAAGAGTGCATTAACATTTCAATGTCAACCCGTAATATTTTTAGTCATCCCATCTGTGTGAGTGGCCTTTCTTGTGTATACTGTCGATATGTGCGTTTCTGCCTGTATCGCACTTCGCCTGTGTGACACCCGCTCACTACTAGGAAATGGTAATCTTAGGTCATTCGCCACTGATTTTAAAACGAATTTTTCAGGGAAACGCTTAATCATGCCCCTCATCAGATAATTCGCCTGATAAAAAACCTCTAACGATACCTCGGCGGAAATTTTTCTTCAGAACTATGCGGAAACGATTATTTACAATTGTATCGTTTATAATGTCATAGTTTAGATTACGAAGCATCATAATTAGCTATCAGACACGAGACGACATTAAAATTAGGCGATTGTGAAATCAATAATGTCAGGAGTCAGTTTAGACGAACGAAATTCGTGTAGCGAGTAAAAAAATAACAAAATTAACTTAGGGCGGAGTTTCGGATCATTATAATCAGAACGGCGAGCGAACTGCGGACTTAGTTTTTGTTCTGTTTTTTACAAGTTACATATAGTCGGGTCGGGTTGTTGCCAACTTACTATAATGTTCCACCAAGGCTGCCTAACGCCTCCGTGTACCTTTATTACTTGAATAATTGTCCGTTCTCCAACCGATTGTTAGATTATACGTTTGAAGCTGAAAAACACGCCTCGCTTGCTTTTAATTTACTTTAAGCACTTCCTAGAAAGAAAAGGCTCTTTGTACAGTTCCAAAGGTAACTTTTTCTTCGTGTTTGTCTACTATATCGCTGGGTTTCTTACAACTGTTACTCACGAAAGCTTTGTTTTGGAATTTGGAGAATTCTCATTATACTCAAGCTTGGAGTTTTGATGGAGTCCCGCCGGGATTATAAGTTGGAATTGATACGATATAACTTTTAAGCTCTGACCTGGAATCAGGCAGCTCTGTCTCGGACGGTAATAAATTAAAATTCAACGCCGCTGGTTACGTTTCTGAAACAATTTTGTATCAGATCCTTTCCTCGCATAAGTTTATCGTTTAAGTAAGCAAATTTATGTACCCTAATGCAGTGTTGGCAGCTCGACGCAAATCAACATTTGATTGTAAAATACGAACCTATGTCGGCAAATGCAATTTGCTCTACACTCGTGGGTGGTGGTTTAATGCTACCATTATGCTTCAGCACGGGTAGTGTTGCTCAAGAAAATTACCGCTGCGTATAGATAAACACCAACCGTGTGTATTTACAGGAAAAATTAGTAGAATCGCGTTTATGGAGTAAGACAACAAGATCCGTGGGAGATTTTTGTTGTTAAGAATAGGTAACCTATGCTTGGAACGACGAGTTAATTATGATTTCAATTGCATTTAGTATGCTATTTTTAAAACATGTATTCTTATACTATTTTCTGACTTGCAACCTTTAGATTTCCAGTTGAGCATAGAGCTAATCTTAAAATTACGTTTTATTAGATTTAAAGATATATTTTAGCTATAAAAAAATCCAAGCCACAACAATATTAAAATTTTAAATCCCAAACATCTTACAGCTTTATACCAACACCGTATTAATTTACTGGATTGCTTACACGCAGACATAAATACTCTGGACATTTCGCCTTGAGTAAGTTTGCGACTCGAAACTCAAACCATGACATGTGAAAACAGAAAGTCTGAACGGCAAATAGCTATAAATTTGGCCAGGCTACGTTGACGGGGCGAAAATCGCAACGAACAACTTTAACGTTTGAAACAACAAAAATAAACCATATATCTTTTTCACTTGAAATTTTCCGCATAAGGTTTTGTTTGGTATTTACTTCAAAACTGTTGACTTCGGAAAGGAAAAAATATACTTAACCTATTTACGTGAAGGACTAACAAAAATTACATTTTATAGGTACGAATAAACATTTTGCCTTTGCGAATCAGAAGCTCGAAGGACTAAAAATAATTTATAAAATGATATATTAAACAAATGGAAAATGAAGTATTTTAGAAAAATCTACCCGTCTCACAACCGGGTCGTTTTTTTCCAAAATACTTCATTTTCCATTTTTCAAGTATAAAAATTGCAGTGTGAATGCAAAAAAGTAAAAATTTAAATAACTTGATATATTCAAATTAAAGTGAATGAAATACGTTGTAATCCAAAAATACATATACCTATACATCAATTACAAAGACTGCTTTACTTAAACAAGCTTTCTGCTGTTTATTTGATTAAGTTTCAAAACTCCTCCGATTAGATTCTCCAGATAATACCTTATTTTGATTCTGACTTGTGTTTTCGAAACCTCATTACACCTCACCCGTTTAGCGATTTCTGTACGATGATTGGACACTTCAAAACTTCGCTCGGAGTTCCGTGCCGGCTTTGGACGTGAACCGAATATCCGTTACAGACATTTCCGTGAAAAAAAAGCATCCGTGCAAGATCCGTATTGTATAGGGTATCTGTAATCCAATTCAGACACTCGAGAAACCTCTACTTCCCTTCCTTCCTACTTCGAATTTTCGCCCGAAATTACATTCAATTCTGGTACTTGATGAAACCAAAACACCATAAAACAAAACTTTAGGGGCTCTTATCAGCGGAATTTATTTGGTAATCGACCCATAAATTTATTCCATATCCGCTTAGTTTCCCGTGCATCCCTAGTCTCATAAACCCTCCACGTTGATTAGGTGTTTCGGTAGCAACTTTATTGTGCAAGTTTGATTGGAAAGTAATGGGGCCGCAACTATCAGTTCCGACTTTAGTTGCTCACAAGGGGTTTTTTCTTTTGAACCCTAAAAAAGTTTTCGGTTCATTAATTCTTTATCATCACTGAATTTTTTGGATATTGTTTTCTGCTTGACCGAATACTTGATATGCTTTATTTTTTGTAACAAAAATAGATCAGGCTTTCACAGTCTATATTGGCCCATATGAAAAAATTACTCTCATAACATCAAGTAGGTCAACTTTACTGTACCTAGTGTTATGGCCCCGAGCGTTCCGTTTTCTCATTTCTGAACGGAACACTAAAAACGATAAAATTTACGACTGGCTTTTAAAAAGGACGACATTCGATCCCGGTTGCTTTCGAAAAGAAATTTCTCTTTTGTTGAAGCTGCCGTTTCGCTTCTGCTTATTTTACCTTGAAACTCAGCTCCCTGATTTTATAGCGTGAGCATTAAGGTCTCAGTCGAAACTGAGCGGTCGTTGGTTTCAGTGAATGCTTCAACTCCCCCATGGTAATCACATTTAAATTTGTCTGTACGCGTCTCTTGATCTATATTTAAGGATTCTTCACTCAAACTAAAATGTTTGGTATCAATTTCGTAAGTAATAAATCTAATATTTGGCGTCCCAAGCCCAAGTTTTTAAACTGAATCGGCTAAGTCGAGCGTGCATTATCGACAATGACCTTTAAAAGCTTACTTTTATTTCGTTCAATTGAAACCGGTTCTATTCATAGCTCGGAGAGTGTACAGCGGGCCACACGTGAATACATCTTATTATCAAAAGAACACCAGCATTTTTGACTTTAAAGTACGACGAATAAAGCTCAAAATATTCTTTGGGACGTAGGGCTTTACCTGCGATGTGTAGGGATGTATAAAACGCTTTCATAACCCAAGCGTTGACGAACTATAGTTGAGCTTAGATCAAAGTAATAAAGAGCAGACATTTTTCATTGAAATGGATTTTACTTTACACAAAAGCTGTTTTGTTCTTTATGAGTTACTGAAGTCGAAATGGAATAAAACTTGTATAATAATAATTACATTCAAAGTAAGTTAATGAGTTTTAGTGTTTAATATTCCTGGGGTTTTCAAAACTGTGGAAAATATCTAGTAATGCTATTTAATGTTACTGCGTAACGAAATTTGCAATGTCTTTGTTTCATTAACAGTTTTAATAACTTTATGTTTTTTTTATCAACGTGGAATACAAAGTAAAAAATATAACCGTTTCATACTTGCGTAATTTTTTCAGTATCCGCTGTGGTAGCGAATTTCATTTAGGTCTCGGTCGAGTCATGGAGCGAGGGGAGCCCGGCTTTAACTTTTCTTATTCTTAGAACTTCCCCGATATTCACTCGCTCTCCGGTAATCTTGTTACTCGATTAACTTGTGGACAGGTACCTTTTATACAATTACCCACTTATTGGTTCAAAAAAATCCTTTCTCTATCCAAGTTTTTGTACGTCTAATCGAGTCTTTTCTTATTAAGCTGTATAATTTATTTTAAAGTCGCCAAGTAACAGTAAAGGCCGTAACAGATTGGTTGTCAAGTTTCTCTATAATTAGCACATCTATTCGCTTGACAGTGTGATCGCTTAATCATTGTATTGAACGTTTCAACTTAGTGAATACAAAATAATGACATCGATAGACGACAGGAAATTTCATCATTAATATGACGCGCTTTAGCGTTGATTGCTTTATTACATTTTTTGACATATAACCTTATAGGTGAAAGGGAAATTTAGAGGCATACTTTCAATTCCCAATAAATGATAACAAAATTCTTAGCACTTCTGTCGTCGCGTGATGAAAGCCAGCATACCAGGTTCAACTTAAAATCTACATAGCAGCGACAAAAAAGGGCAAAGCATGGAGTACGGGGCTCACAGATGATTTACATCGCCAGTCGCGTGACTCTAGGAACGAACAGTAAATCCTTTAAATGCCAGCAAAATTAATCACCCAACTCGAATTTCCCCTCGCGCTGGAAATTCTATTGCAACTCTTGTTCAAATGCTCTTTACGGACAGTGAAAAATTTTAGATGTCACTACCTAGTTGATAGTTTTTAGTTCACACAATTATTTTGCTGTATAAAAGTATGGTAAAACACGAAAACCAGTAATGCGATGACAGTTAGAATAAAAATTTCATGAAAAGTCACCGTTAGCAAGACCTTTTCATTAAGTGATTAAAGTAAAAAGATAGTTATGAAATTCTTTCGCCGTGAGCGGTTGAAAGTCATAATTTTTGGCACGCCGATCCATCTAGCTTTCAAGATATACCAGAAAAGATTTCCCTTGGGAATAAACTTGCGGAAATCAAGCCGTAACACCAAAAGGCACTAATAAAATAAAAGCAGGCGTTCCCGAATCGTAACATGAGTTCACTTCAGTCATCCGAAACGTAATCAAACTCCGTTATCCGCTCACCGGATGATCTTATCGCTAATTTAATCAAATCCTCGGCGAAATAAATAAGGGTGCAAGTGCGAAAATTTTAATCACATGCAAATTCGAATTGCTATTTAATGAAAATTAATTAGCGTACAATACCAGCAGAGTTGAATTGGACACGAAGATATTAAGAGGAGAAATCGACATTGCTGTTTTCTTTACCTTTTGTAAGAAAATACGGCTGAGAATTCTCAACACCAGTTAAAGAAATTGATAAAACAAGTAGCGTCAGCTCCAAGTTAAGGGAAGGAAGAAATTCTTCCACAAGATAAGTAAATTTGTTAGATTCAGAGGGATACAGAACTTTCCAAGTTAAACACTTAGTTGGGAAAACGTGTGGAATTGTGTGCTTTTTTCACTTGAAGATAACGATTGTTTTTGTTTGTCATTTACAGTTTTATTAGTTCTAAATTAATGATTACACTTTTTTACTGTACTATCTCGGCTAGATAGGTGTTAAGTAATAAAGTTTAATTATCAAATAGCTTGTTTATTTATCAATACGAGTTGAAATATAATGAGGACGAGTAATTTAATAATCGTTAGTCAAATTCTGTTTTAATGTTGTTTGTATTTGCAGGTCACTGATATGCTATTTAATGTTTATTCTTATTTATATAGTAACTGCTTCATAAGACGCAGTTTGACATCATTTTGGTTGCTTTAAAAATAATCATAATATTATCTGGATAAAAAGAAAATGAAGTAATAAATAAAGATCTACAAATGTGTTCTAAATGGAGATGTTTCACTTTCCCAGTAAATGTTTTGAGCAGTTAAACTTGTCAACGCTATTGCGATTGATGTAATAATGTTTCCCTTTCCTGTGATTTGTGAGGGCTGTTCAAATCTAAACAAGTCTTTGAAGCTGATATTTGGAATACTCTAGAAATAAACTGGGGTAAGGGTTAAAATAACTACGCTTAACGACAAAGTTCAAATACGTACTTATATAAGAGAGCTTGGATAAATATGTTACGGAGCTAAAATATTGGATTTAGAAACCAGATCCAATTCTTTTGATGCGTTATTCAGTATCCATCGCGCACCGAACCGGTTTCTACTTATATCACTATTGAACTTGATTCAAATCATACCTTCACCTTTACTCACGCCAGTAATTGTTTTCTTATTGTTGTGATTGTGCATTGGCCAACACTGCCATGAACCTTGGCATTTCTATAACAATAGCCTAATCGTGGATAATAATGTAAATAGGATCGGCTAAATTAACACACACGAATTTTATTATTTTATTGACCACTTCGAAAATTTTAAGCATGGTAAAAAGTCGACCGTGATTACATTTATCTTTAATAACTTTACAACAATATTTTTTTCGTAACGTTAGTTTGAGATCTTAAATATTGAAAATTGTATGTGCTTATATCTATTTTTAAGGCCAGTGATTGAAACTTAATTAAACGTACTATTAAAAATACTGCATTAAATGTTATGCCTGAAAAGTTAAAAGTACTACACTAAGAAGTTTGCTTTAAACTACAAAATACCCTGTGAGAAGAAAAAGTTCAAACTGTTTCTCTTACAAGTGAAACATTTATAGATTTTTCTGTGACAGCAATCCAACGGACGTTACCACAAAATTACACTAACGATAATGCTTTTTGCTATTGCACTGTATGTAATCGAGTAAGGTATTAAATAAACATTAATGTCGCATGAACCGGTCTGATTGGATACAAGATGGTGAATATTAAAATAAAAATCGTTCAATGCACCTTTGAGGACCTTAAAAAAAAACAACAATCGATTAACCACAAAAACTTGAAATGCTAAGATAAATTATAATGTAAATTAAATAATATGATACGAGATCTTTAAAAAAAGATAAACGTAATTGATTAAACAATATAAAGATATTAAATATAAGATATACCTACTCTGAAGATTGAGCAAAGTATTATTCATAAATAAAGCTACTTTTATAGATCGTGAAACGAACTTGTAGGTACTAAAAGATGTAAAGGGAATCAGTAATGAACCAAAATACTACGTAGTTGAAGCATTCATTACCAAAGCTGTTTCATCAGAGTAATATAATCCTTTTGATTGGACACTTCAACTTGCTCGAGTTAAATACGATCCTACTTTAATACGTCATGACTGAATATTTAGATGTTAGGAAGGCATTCCCCTCTGCGATAACTACTCATCAAATATAGATACATTGATATTGCCATCATTAAGGAGCACAAAAAAGCAAAAGTTTCGTCTGTGGTGCGTCAAGACGCTATAAATAATAGATGAGTTGGCCCATTAAATAATGATATACAGAGCGAAAGTTCATTTGAAGTAAATTGTGTCCGATTCCCAAAAAGTAGTCATTTCATTAACGAAGGCTTTATTTCTCTCTGCTACTCTACATTTAACATTGACAAAGATAAATCATTTGTAGTAAATTAGACTTATACAGCAACCACCAACTTCGAAATGAACTTATAAATTCTTCAAACACTGTGCACTACGACAGATTTCATCAGTATGGAAAAGGTCTTTAAACTGAATATTTAAATTGCAATTGTGTTAAAACATTTAAAAATCAACCATACAGTCTTTCTTTTAAAGTTGACATTGCAGTAGATGAGGCGAACCGGCACAAGGAAGCTGAAGCGAAACATGTATTTATAAATACAATTGCATGACCTTGAACTTCGGGTGGATGAAGTCGTTCGCCTCTCTTGGAACCGGTGTGATCTCGCCTCAAGCTACTCCGTATAAGGCAGAGTCTACTCTTTTCAATATCAGCTTGTATGTTAACTTTCAAAAGTCGAGTCTTTAATGAGGCGAAAAAGTTGCGCTGAGATCATAGATGGTTTCAGATTGTTGGGTAATAACTCGTTTATTATTATTGTTCAACGGTGTTACTAAATATAGTTTTCAAGGGCTCTTTTATACAAAAATATTGAGATACACTTTAATTTAATTATAAGTTCTGAAAATGTCAGGCCACTAATTTATCAAAGTTAATTTTAATTAGTTTGGAAAGAACCAGATATTGTACGAAAAGTCTTTAAGTTTCATTATATAAATTAAGGGCTAAGCTACCCTGTTAGAAACATAATTATAATGCGTAATCCCACGACGGATCAAGCCAGGGTTTTCAATAATACCGAACGAGCCGTGCCTTAATTATACATTCACTCGAGAACGTTCGAATTTTGCTCCTAATTGACGCCCGACTTCTATTTTATGACAGGAATGAAGGGAGCTACAATTAAATATTTACCCTAATAAATATTTACGTATACATTCATTTTCATTAAACACAAATTATCATTTGTATCGCAAATAGCTAATTCATTTCACTAATGTCGCAGTACCAGAAAATAAACATAAAAAGGTCAGACTAACTTTTGAATCTGTATTCCGGCAATCTCGGAGATATGTAGATGAGAGCGACTCGATGCTGACGATTTATGAAGAAAGCTGAGCGAAATATTGCGTCGTCGCGACCGTTTTCATTGAAACTTTTTTTAGTGCCTCCCCTTTAGATGTGAGATAAATTTGCAAATAGAGGAAGACCACCCGGCATCAGCAATTTATTTCAGATTGAAATGTAAATATCTCGTTGTAAAGTTGTTTTTCCGTTAGACACAGTTGAGTCAACAATTAGGAGCGGAGGTGTAGAAGGCTGTGATACTGTTGTGAGTTAAAAGAGGGTAAAAACGGAGGTAGCTAAACATCGTGTAAGGTCGGGTAGTTTAAAAGTGACTCGTTACTCGCGTGCTCGCTAATACACTGCCAATATTTGCTCCAGTGCCGACTCCACAGGGATTGGCTGGAACGTCTCACTGCACAAACACTGTCGTTCGTAGTCTTTGGATGCATTGCCGACTGCGTGTGGAATACCTCGAGGGAATGCACGCTAATAATGTTAGACGGTATGCTCAGAATTGAATGCGGTTCCCGTCGCCGCATATAGTTTTGTCAAATGTTTTTGTTTGAGAAAGGATTCCTGTTTGAGAATATTTTTATTGCTTGAATAATAATGTATCTCTATGTACGTGTTCAACTTGTTTAGCACGAGGAAAATTTGTATCATAATATGATGCGAGATTATCTCTATCAATGTGATGTTTAATTGGACGGTATCGATCGTACAGAGACTAGTCATTATCCGTCAGCTGACACGATGTCTGGCATGATACAGTGTAGCTTGTTAAGTACCTCTTGTACGGTACTTATCTACACGGGTTAGGTTAAGCTATTACGTGAATACCATTGACTGTTATATATATCCTACTAGCTTTCCGCCCGCGGCTTCGCCCGCGTGGACTACACGACGTTATCCCGCGGGAATGTGATATTTTTCCGGGACAAAAAGTAGCCTATGTTCCTCTCCGGGCTACCAAGTATCTGTGTACCAAATTTCAGCCAAATCCGTTCAGCCGTTTTGGCGTGATTGAGTAACAAACATCCAAACATCCAAACATCCAAACATCCAAACATCTAAACTTTCACATTTATAATATTAGTAGGATTGAATCTGAATCCTACTGATTTGCAATGAAATGGCATGATCACCTTAAAAGCAGCGTTATTACCGACAAATGGGCTTAAAACTCATACGCAGTGCACTGAAATTGTTCCGCGATTATAACTAGTTCATCGGCAGTTTTATGCGCAAACGAGCCATAAATTTTACGTGTAACGATGAAAGCACGACCACTTTGCTGCGTGAAAATAAAAAGTTCAATTTGGACAACGGCGTATTGAAGTTGGTTTATGTTTGATCGGCTTGCATCTGCGTCCGCTTCGGACTTATTGATTGGTCGCATCGCCGCATCTGGTGACATCGGTTTGCTAGCATATGGCAACTGTGCATTTCTCGTCAAAATATTTAAGTGGAAATTGGAGTGGCTCCCCTCGGGAATACAGCAACTCTAAACGCCAAAGAATTGTCTGACTTCCGAAACCACAAGCAAAACTTTCTGATACGCTTTGAATATCAACTGCTCGTCGTTTCCTTTATGGCGCTTCGACGAACCCCTTATTTCCTTATTCAATCAATATTACCCGATGATAAAGATAGTGACGTAACCAACGAATAGTTTATACAACAGCGTCTTAAAATTCCCCTCACATCTTAAGCCAGAAGTTGCCTAAACGAGATCGTCTCAAAAGCAAGGACCTTATTGACTGTTCCGTTCGGTTTATACCAAGTCTATTGACTCTGTAATGTCTCTCATTTCCCGAACACACCAGCTTTCGGGAATAAGAAAAGTTCTGACGTCCTCCTTCGCGAGGAAATGAAAGAAAGAGGCCTTTCGAAGCGGGCGCACTAAACTTAATACCTTTGATCTTACATCCAAAAGTTCGAATTAACTCGAATACAAAGACAGTCATGGCCATCTGTTTAGGGGCCCGAGTATCAAGTAACTAATTCCAAGTTTAATGAGAAACTCTCTTAAGAGGAATAATTCGATTGCGAATACAACATTCTTGTTAATTTGAACGTTTGCATCCCTTACCTTTTTGATGTTGTCCCAAATTAAATTCCTTTTGTTTTCGAAAGCTGCGATCGAGCCTGATAGTTGGACGGGACAAGACTATTAAGGGTAAATGATGAATCATCAACGATAATGCTATCTTATGCCCTTTTCTTTTATACCGTCATTAGAAGTAATTGCCACACTAGAGCTACTCGATGGCCACAATTTCTTGGCGCGGAATCGATTTTTCTCCCCATTGTAGGCTCGCCCGTCGAGTCAGCATATCAAACAATTTACTTACAAGACGTCTATGATTTCTTTATTACAACCCCTTTACCCTTTTCTCAGCCGGCATTCACTTCCTTTTTAGTAAATTTCTTTCCGTTTCCACCAGTATCTCTCTAGAGATAAGGAGATATTGAATTTTGAAACATAAGGTTTCCCTTTTTATCTGTTCCCGGGATTTGTGTTTATTTACTGTCCGCCGCCTAAATATAAAGTGATTTAGGCTCAAAGTCTATTACATAAATTGATATCGCGTTGTTTCGGCTTGGGCCGGGGTGCTTTAAAGATTAAAGGGTATACTCGTGGGGAATTTCGTTGAAACGCACCCGAGAAACGAGCAGCATTAAGTCTTCGAAAAGAATTGTGTTCCAGTTCTCTCGCAGCGTACAGTAAAGCACTTACCGTAATGTATTTATAATTACGTTTCTATGTAGGTTTCGGTCGTGACATGCTGAACAGCTAAGTCTCTTGTTTGAGAGTTCCATGTATATCCATTTGGCATGATTACAATAATGGTATGCTTAACCGTGAACCTTAAACGAGAAACGAATGACATTTTACATTGTACGGATGCACGGAACAGCTGACTAGGGGACATAATAAAACCCCGCTATTCTATATTATGTGGGGTTATTATCTAAGTAATTAAATCCCATATGAGTGTTTAACGGCTATCCAGAGGCGGGGCATGTAGTAATAAACGGGTGAGCATGCTTGTTACCGCGTTCCCATGTGCATGGGAGATGCATTTAGCTCCGTTAGGACAAATATAGTGCGTAACTCTGGCATTATCCAAACGATACACGGAAAATTACTGTAGTGTTTACGGCAGACTTTTTGTTCCCATACGGCTCTGTCGTTAGCTCAAATTATAAGTCTGAAGTTGTGATGTCATCGTCTAGCAATATCGAGCATCGGAATATCGATTGCATTAATATTTTATACTTTCTTGAGGGTAATGCAACTTCACTCGGCGGCGACGACGCTTTGATGTCAATGACAGTAATTTTTAAAAGACTTCTTTTTTTGTTATTAGTTAATAACAAAATAACGTCCTGTTCTCGTGTGTCACCGTCAACTTGTTATACTTAATAACAAGTTAACTGCTACAGAAAAGTTATGGTAGCGTTTAGTTGATAAACATAAATAACCTATAACGTATTCTTCTATTATACTGATTGGTGGTTTTGTAAGTCAAGTCTGACGAATTATCATGTAGTCAATATGAATAAAAAATAAGTCTACTTTATTATGAAAATGGTTACCAAAGAACTGAATTTTCGCACTAAATAGTAGACGTTTTTATATACGTGGTGAAAGTGAGACCTAAACTCGCACTCGCCGAGCAGAAATAGAACTTCCAACGGCGTCGAAAGCTACACGTGTTGAAATACTCGACACCTATGTCACTTATTACGCAGAAAGCAGGGATCACTACAATTACGGTGCTTTCTACTCTTGGGAAATGTTTATCAGCTGGCTTGGTCCACGTTTGTCTTAAATGAAAGTAAATTACTATTAATTTTATTTGATTCGAAACATTAATATTACTTTGATGGGAAATTACTTTAAATGCTCCAAGGGCCGTACCGTAGAGCAATTATAAACTGATATTGCAAGCGAGATGGCACTATGCGCTCCGTCTTTTGATTTACATCTCTCCGAAATTAAATTAAACATAATGTAAAAGTGTAGGACAAATATTATTCTGTGGTGTAGGTATCACAGATGTAATAAATGTTTTAATCTAAACCAATATCAAATTACTGGCCACATGTGAAATGTTTTTATCATTCAAGCAAATTCAAGTCAAAGGTCTATAGCAAATAATCTCGGATCACGTCTGCTGTGTCATCTAATTAAAAAATACATGACATTGATCTACATTATTGGCATGACTAACGACCAGAATTAATAATCCATCCACAGATAAGGGATAGGCATGATCCAGATTAGTTGCTATGCAACGTTTGATATTAACATAGAATTAACGACAGTTGCTTGGGTGTTGCTAGGTGTTGCCTAGCAACTAATCTGGATCATGCCCATCCCTATCTGTGGATAGATTATTCATTCTGGCCTTAAGACGACAATTAAAAGGCACAACCTTTGGCATAAAGCACACTCGTTTTTAAACTAATACACATTTACTTGCCTACTGAGAAAAAAAAAATCAAATTATGAAATTATGCCACGCTCACTTAAGAATGTATTACTTGGACAAACTCCACAAACAAAACTACAGAAATGGAATATGATTTCTCTTCCATTGATTAAAGTGTGAATCATACAACATACACGACACGCATTTTTCTGACAGCGGTAACCCAATGCCCCAAAAACCGTCCATTTGCATTGAATAACAAAAATGAAGTAACAAATGGAATTAATGAAACGGGGATAATACTTACGATTGTGTGAGCAACGCAACCATTATTGTCATAATCATAAGGTGTTGGTGTTAACGCTCATGTTTTACTTTAGGATTCCTCGTCCAATACGTAATATTATAATTTCAGATTAATTATGGCATAATTGGTATTCAAAATAAACTATAGAACGGAGTAAATAATGTTATTATTACATTCAATATATCTGTTGTAGATGCATTATCATCAAAGATCAAAGATGACGATTAAAAAATAGGGTGGGTGATTTGTTGATGTTAAAAACTAGCTAGCTTTAATTCTAGGTAAATAATGTTATTATAGCAATTACCAAATGAATAACATCGATAATGAAAAAAAATGCTGATTCCAGTGATCTGTCGATGTAGAAAAATGGCGATCCTTAATTCTTACAATAGTTTTTAAAACTAATGCCCTTGGAATAGAGTCAGAGAATAGCGCGTTGCTACCAAATCCACCATTACTCTTCGTACGTCCAATTTCTCGTTATCTCAGTAAAGGATTGGTCTTGCGGTGAAATAGCACGATCGAACATCGATACGAGACGGTGCCAAAAGCGAATTTATGTAGACACAGCAAGGAAGCCATAAAGTTTCTGATAAACGATCTGGATGCGTTTTAAATATTGCAATTATGTTGTCTCCTTAGATTTAGGATTATTTGAGTTTACTTTTGGCTGAAAACATTTGTAGCAGTAGCTAACTTGATTGTTGGGGATTGTTCAAGAAGTTTGCGTTTGGATTTCAATAATTTATTGCTAATGAGGGATTTTCTGCCAGATGATTAAAAAAGAAAAAAATTAGTTCCAAAAAACTCAACAGATGGCGTTCATCAGACATGGGTCTGCTTTTTTTTATTTAAAAAAAAACACTTGCAAAAGGAAAAAAAACATTTACAGGACTGAAAAGGCTTATCTACAACTCGCGGTATGGTCGATATGGTATTGCAACGCAAAACAAGAGGAATAGAATTATTTGACATTACTTTTCTTCCGTCAACGTCAGCTTTTTTTGGCCTTGCACCTTCTTGCACAACTTTGAAATTCAAGTGTAGGTCAGATCAGATGAGATACATGTCTGGTCAGCGCCATCTATCGAGCTAATAAATAAACTTTTTTTTTATTTGCTGGCAGAAAATCTCTCATTAGAAAACAAATAGAAGCAACGCAAGATTACGTTAAGTTCAAGCTCAAGTTTTAACTAAGTTACTCGTTTTTTTTAAGTTTTGATTATAAGTACCTACAAAATGATATCAATAGTCAGCCATGTATGTATCATGTACGCTCTAACCTCTAGATCGACCAAAAAAATCTCTAATTAAACTCAGTACGTAGGCAAATGAACAAAACAAAATAGTTGCTCATAAATGTTGCTAATTACATATTTTTTTCATCTAACAGCGCAGTCAGTGATAAGGCAATGAAACCAATACAAATGCACAACAATATCAGTACGCAGTTACATCATTACACGCGCTCGCTCCTGCGACTCGTTTTATTAATAAACCGCCACGTGCTAGAAGTACGTGCGCCCGCGGTTCTAACGGTGCGCCCATAGTTAGAGGTGCAAGCGGCTTGAAATCTGCAATGAAACTTAACATTGCATTTTCAAAAAAAAACTTAGTTGTAGAAATTATGTCTTCCATGATTTTTTTGACGTTTTCATTATTGGCAAGTTTACGGTACTTTTTGTTCCGAGTTAATGTAATTGAGATATACACAAAAGTTTCTTACAAACTCTGACCCCCTTTATTACCTCCTTAAGAGGGGAATTTCCAAAAATCCTCTCTAGTGCTGACTTATGCTCCTCAAGGAACATAATGCCAAATTCCAGCTTCTATTTGGCTGTGTTTTGTCTGTCAGTCAGTCAGTAACGGAAGGGTTTTTATAGGTATTTGGATTAAAATATTTCGTAAATTTTTACGTTTTTTTTAATAATACCTATGCATAACTGAAGGTCATACGTTGAAATCCATTTTAAGTAGCGTTATTTTTTGAAGTCTGTGACTGTCGTTAAATAATGTATGTAACGAAGCCAGGAGTCTTTTTGCATTAACCTATTCATTCAAGACGACGAAAAGACAGGAGTTACAATACAATAATTTAGTATTTCAAAAGACTGACTTTCAGACAACATTTTTCAGATCTTTATTCTAACATTATTTTGTAACACAACGATTATATAATATTTGTAGTAGTATCACAAATAATTAAGTGTTTAATGTGTTTTTTTCGTCTAAGTCGATCTCGCTCTCGCGTATGCAATAAATATATCGCCTATCATGCACAGCCGTAGATATCTCGAATGTGTATGCGATATAAAAGCATATGCACCCGGTAGGAAACTCGATATAATAATAGTAAATACTAAATACCTAGTAAATTGCTACAACGGAATATTTTACAGAGACACTGCGTCTGCTTTCTATTTTATTATTTATGTAAATTATTTGATTAATGTTAACGGCATACTTAACATAATTTGCGATGTAATTCGAATGATTGTCAAAGAAAATTGTCAAAAGATAACAAACTAGATAAAGATTGATGACTGTGACATTCTACGTACTATCGTCAATACGTTTAAGAAAGCACTAACGTTGTCATTAAGAGTCTTATCTTCAGGAAATAAGATAGCAAACTTTGTACTGTAACGTGATAGTTTTTCTACGCCTTCGGTAAACACATTACAAGGTAAAGTGATCGGCTTTGAATGATTTCGTTCAATAAAACCTGTGCAAATAAAAGTACACTTATCACAGGGTAAATAGGAGTTAAGTACTTGGCAATAGCAATAGTAGACCTTGATGTAAAAGTAACATGATAAAGGTATTTTATTTTCTACGTCCTTATCCCTACGCATTAGTTATTTTAGTATTCTAGTTGATTATATAAATACGGATACGCAAATCTTCCGTCAATAAATTGCGTCAAATCTCTTCAACACTCCACTTATTATTAGATACCTTCCACTCGTGGCCACAGATTAGAACTAAAAGTTTGACGTAACAAAATACTGTAACATCACTACAACTCTTAACTTTCCTCGATCGATTTAGATCTTAAAATTTTAAGCATTAAGGTTTGATTTTCATCAAAAAAAATTTACAGATTGTAATTACCTGCTGTGTTTTCACCAACACGTGTATAAACATTTTTTAACTCAACTGATTTATATGTACTGTTTACGCGTCTATGTCGTGTAGTTATTTGACACGTGTGGACGCATAATATAATCTATGCTTTTGGTACTGCACCTAGAACTGAAAGTAAATAGTTACACGTGTTTTGGCATTAGGCGATAAATAGGTATATAGATATAAAGCGTGTCTTTGCCTATCTCAATAAAATAAATTATTCCACTAGCGTACATTCTTGACACTCAAAATCAGGAACCAGTTTGTTGAGAACTTTTCAAAAACTATGAGTTATAAAGTGGGGAAACTGTCTTTAATAAAAGTGAGGAAAAAATATGTGTTTATTATAAATATAAGCACAATTTCCGGCTTTCAATAGTAACAAAAGTTTCTAGCAAAACGGTAAAAAAAATAAAAACATTATCTCAATTTTTATCAAGTAAGATCCTTTCTATATCGCTACCTCTTTCTATTTCTCTACTAGAAATGTGATGGACGTGATGGTCATGGACATAATAGACTCTACATTCGCAATACTTGCGCAACAAACTAACTTGGCTTTAAATATGCCTATAAGTCGGTGAATCAATGTTGGTCATTATTTTATGATGTCGTTTCAGTAGGTATACCTACTGAGATACATGCAAAAACACAGGTGTACTTACTAGTGTAGTAAACAGCATAGCTCCGACTACTAGTCTTGCATTAAGTAGAGATCAATAGAGTTTTGTATTTTCAAGTAACAAAAGGAAAGGCAGTATCATTATAAAGTAGCATTAGCGTTTCGAATGTTATCTTTTGTGCGGTTCAAGAATATTTCCGGAGAGATTAAAAAAATGGTTTCGACGTGGCATAACAATACATTAATTTTGTTCTAAGAACCTTTTGTTGCTGTCTCGGCGATACGAAGTACCAACTGTTCGTTTTTTTTTAATTGCATTGTTCTAAAAAAGTTTGTGTCATTTTGCGATCAATCACATGTTAGTTCAGATCAGTTAGAGCATTGTTATATAACATGAAATACCTAAATGCAAAAATATACGTCGATGCATTCAATAATAAATTTTTGGCACTCACCACTTTTGGACTTGTCATACTATTTCTATAGATAACATTATTTTTATCTTTGATAATTATAAAGCAAATCCTTGTCGTTTTTCTATTAATCAGAAACATTTTGATAATCTTACTTTCACGATTACCGTATCTAAGTTCAAAGACCCACATTGAATAGAAAGTTTTAATATAATTTTTCATACCCGCCTTATCAGTTGGCGTGTTTTGAGGATGGCAACACTTTTTAATCCTTTTGCAGCTCTGGCTTCCAGCGTTTTTGCCATTAGCTCCATTTGCCGCACGGAAGCGTGTATATTTTGCTGTAGTTTTACTGTCGCTCGTAACATTATGTCATATGTCAACTGCACCTTTTTAAAAGTTCGTGTTAACGACGAATAAATTAACAAACAGAGTTTTACGACCAGCGCCATCGAATACAGTGCGGTGGCGTTTTTATTTTAGACGTTGAGTTATGTCATTGTGTTGTCAAATGCGACTAGTTTTTACACTGTGGGTTTTTTAATTTTCATTTTAATTCAATACAGCTATAGCTTTTTATAAATTAAAATCAATGCGGGTACAGGTGGCCTAGGCTGTGGTATCTTGTTAAGTCAATAATAATAATTGCTGAGTGTAGGAATACACAATAATTTATTTTCAGTAATATAAATAAAATGTAAATTGGTTCGGTGTTTCGAATCCAGCCTGTACCTTTAATAAAGTGTTATATGAATTGCAACGACAATTTGCATTCGTAACCTCTTTTAAATTATTGCACGTGGTACGCCCAGTTAGTATTGTCATTCCATTGCACACTATACCTATCTTATCGAAGTTATTACCGGCGGCGGTGCATACGAAACTTGCAATGTATGCACAAACAACACGAAGGGAAACTTTCGCGTCGTGAACTGTAATTTTCCTTTTTAATTGCCAACTATTACCATATGTTATGGGGACTTGGCGGTTACTATTTTAACTTTTGTTGCACGAGCCGTTCTTTTGTGTCGCGGAATTTAATTTAGTAAATGCGCAGAGTTTTATGAAAAATATATAATTGCTTTTTAAATGCCACAATGTGATATTGGAAAAGAAAGTAAGGACAAAGCTGTTATGTAGGTTTACATTGTAAACTGATCACAGCAGTGTGAGTGACTCTGCTTATTCATTTTCAAATCTACCTGACCATTAAAATTTGTAGTTGGTTTAAAACAAGCAAACGGCCAAGTAAATATTTTTTTTTGCAAATACAGTTGAAATTGTCTTTATGTGGTTTTATATTACCACTTACTGCACTGGAATCTGAACCATAATCAAACTAAACTAAAATAAATGAATAGCTCTAGAATCTTCTTACCTTCAGCAACATTATCTATGCAGCTTTTGACAACAATGTCAAATTTGTTGCTAATTCAAAACTATTCGTTTCTCAATTTCTTTAGACGTCAATTCATCCCTTTAAATAACACCATTAATGAGTAATTCTATTAAAAGAAGCCTAATAGCATGCGCAAGGGTCTAAACAGGATTATCCTTGAGAATTATTGAGCACAGTGCTATCTCAACGTCGGTTCTATATGAGCAGATTAAATCAAGTGCCGGCTGATATCGATCGACAGCTAACTAACCACGGACTAATTTGGGCTAGGCCACAAGTTGCAGGCGAAAGTTGAAGAGGAGATGCAACGAATCGCTAAATTAAAAAAAACAAATAAAGAAGTAGGTAAGTTATAAGAACAACATGACAATACCCCAATAAAAATGAAGACGCAATAAGTAAAATAAAGACTGAAGTTTCTTCTGCATTTACGCAAAAAGAATATACGCAATATACAGGACGCTTAAAATCATAATTAATTTCAATAGCAATGAGATTTAAAAACGAAGAACTGCATGTTACATACAGGAGTAACTACAGCGAAAGTGCTATAAGGTCAAAAGTGGCAAGCCACTTCGCCAGCTCACTCCCCAGGGGTTGTAATCCTAATTCCACGTCAACGGCTCCAGCGAAAGCAACTTACGTCATAAAACAAACTAAAACTCGAAACACTAACAATACTCATGAAGTCCCGTTGCAAAACTTTCATCAGGACCTTTATTGTTGCTTCAGTAACCGTGCAAAAGTTGGCCAAACGCTTTGTTTGAACATTTGGACCACACTAACTCTACTAAGCAGTATTTGCACGTAGATAAGCATAGCGCGCGCAAGGTTGTAAGTCTCAACACAAATATTTGTTCAAACAATATTTTCTCGCGAGCCCCCTTGATGTCGACATCAAATTAAACAAGTTTTGAACTGAGAGACCGCTTTCAGAATAATCCAGATAAACTTTATGACTCCCGTTGTAAAACCGCAACCTTTGATAAAATTAAGTAATATGTCCCCATTTCTTGCTTTTTAATCTAGAATTATCGCCACCGCGCCCGGCTTCCCGTTCATATCGTTATTTCAGCAATTGTTGTTCGCGTTATTTATATATCTTTACTGCCATCTCGACACCATGGATGAGTACTTAAAAGTCTTTTACACCGTTCTGGTAATATTTTACTTCGTCGTTATCTTCACACTAACTTTTAATTGCTAACATAACGTCAATAAACAGGTCTTTAGCGTTGAACAATGGTTGGTTGGCAGTGAACGGTGCTAATCTTAATTTTGACTGCCATTACGAATTTTCGGCGAGTACTGGAAGCGCATTTATATTTTTCTTTCGGGAATTTGTATTTTTTCTAAACTTTTATTGCTCACAATGGTGGTTTCTGATGTTGTTGCATATTTGACTACTTAACACAGTAATATGAGCTATAGACCTTACGAGTTTGACTACCATATGTCGTCAACGTTGTCAGAATTTCGGAACAGTTGTCAAGTGCTGGCAATTTTTTTTTCGGCGTTCGGCACTTGTATAAACAATGTGCTTGGCCTCGATTCACTTCGCTAACGAATCGTTAAACTTCCTCATTGCAATTTAGGTTCCTACTAGAAAAAACAAATTTAATGTTTTACGATTTGTAGAAGGGGATTATACATTTTACTGAATCTTGAGTTAGTTTTTAGTACTTATAAACATCGAAACGCAATTTATATTTTTTATTATTTTGATCGGATCATCAACAATTAGTTGCAATTCCATTACTTATATGGTCTCAAGTCATTAACTACACAGCTGGCAAAATGCGGGTGTCCTTATTACACACATCTGCTACTTTATTGAGTGCTGCATCGGTTGGTTATTAATAAAAAAAACAAGTTGCAAACATTTATTAACCAATTGTGCTAAAAAATAAGGTAAAAAAATTTAAGATAAAAGTTTTCATATTTCTATCTCTTGCAATATTCAAATCTAAATGGTCGGTCCCCTGTGTTCTGAAGTTTATTCAAAGTACAAAACATCTTGGAGAAGTAATGCTAGACTCGGCTGCCATCCCGAGAGACGTGATACCGAAGAAAGAACATTTATACAGACAACATCGAGTATAATAGACAAAAGGATCAATAGTGTAAGACAAAAAACGGTTGAGCTGAGCATAGCGAATTGATTTATTCATTTATCAAAAAGTAGGAAGGTTTAAATTTGCTTAACGCTTACACAATACACGATAGGGGCTGTGTAAAACGCGTTGACGGTAAATAAAAAAAATTAAAGAACGAAAAATGTTTTAAACGAAAACATAGTGAAGGAGATAAGAGCACGTTTTATTGTGGCTCGACATGGGGGCGATCGACAAAGTGAAAAAGGTCCAACACACGCTGGCACGATACTTAAAGTTTTTCGTGAACGCTCAAACAAAGCCAGCCGAAAAGAACAAGTTGAAACGCAGTAAAAGAATTACGAGCAATAATTTTAACTGCTTAATGCTCTATGAGTTTAATAATAAAATTATTCAGTGAACAGCACTTAAGAATGTTGACATTGAACCCAATATAAAATCCACTTTTACTGTTATTTATAAAGAAGAAATATGTGTCTCAATAACACTTTGTCTGACAAAAATACTTTTACGCACGAAGCGCACGATATTAAGTGCATTGCGTGTCAGTTGCCGTATTTGCCGTATATCTTCATAATAAATCCACGTAACATTATCTATCTCCAAGTTCTATGACACACGTATGTGATATGTATCTATTAGAACAATACGTCAAACGCTCTATACATATCTGATGTTGAACCATCTTACTACCTGTCTTCATCAATAACGTTTTTTCCAGCCAGTTCCCTCCTAACATTGTCTACGTCGCATTTGATGGATCCGTTTTAAATACTCATCTTCGTGGATTGCGCTTCATTCTATTTGATACGCTCCTTAATAAAGCTTGACAGTTCTAGGCGATATGACATTGACCTCTGTAATCGACTTAAGAACCATTTGAGACTTATCGTAGTCTCGATCGCAATTAGCGTCATCTGAAATATCATAAGCTGATGCTGCGTTGTTTTTAGACTACAACTTGTATATAAAAAGTATAATAAATAAGTATTTTGTTACAAACTCTAAAAAGATACTCTACTATTTTCTAAAAGCCTCTCTATTTGTAGTAAACGAGATGTTATTTAAAGGCGAAGGGGAACGGCACAATACAAAACGTAAGTCAACTGTTAGATTGGTGTTGAGATAAAAATCAATTACGCGCACGAAGTAGGAGATTCATTGGAAAAATTCCGTGTATTTCTGAGTGGACGGCGAAAAAAACGAACACCGCTCCCGTCCGGGCAATCTCGATAAAATTGTATAAGAGGATTAAAAGATTTATTGTATAAGCCTCTTCAAAGGAAATTTTCGGGTGTCCCTGTTTTATTTTACCAGTTTATTTCTCGACTGGATGGCAAGCGTGTTGTCGCATAACTTAGCAGAAACGGGTGCACATTAGTTTATTTGACTCGCTAATGTAAATGTGCTTGTAAGAATACGGTCCTAGAATACAGCACTTGTTTGGCTAGTAAACCGACTGGACTTAGTGGGACTCTTCGTTATAATAATGAAAGCATTGTGGAATAAATTGCGATTGAATTCATGCATACATTATGTTTATGATATGAGTTCACCATAATTATGATATATTAAATTAATCTATCGATAGGTACTTATGTAATTTTTTATTTTTTTGATTTAAATACATAAACGCTAATAAAGAATTTTCTATTTTCACAGGTAAATGAGAACTTGATACGCCTCGAGTATTCTGGTAAGACGTACTAGTATTTCACGTAGCTTCTCGCATTATTTTATATCGAGACCTTAACGACTACTCCAACGTTACCTACGAAAGGTAATGCCTTCCTTAACTAAACTATAACAATAAATTTCCAACAACTTCGTTCATTCTACACACAGCAGACCGTTCAACAAGTCAACCCTTATAGTCTTAAATTACAGCACTCCCATAGAATATTTTTCATTAAAGAAATTTACAGCTTTAGATATAATCACTTTTGCAGCGAGAAACGAATCTTCTCTCTTTTTATCGTGTCTTATACCTCCAAGAATGTCTAGTGCTTTTGCTCTATCTTCATTCATGAGATTCTTTTAAAACTTAATAAAGTTTAATGTAAAAATGTACCGTCTTACAGAGATTATTTTTAAGTACTTAGATTGTGTCGTGACTTAAGGTGCTAAGATTTGTTCAAGTTATATTTTATTTCATAGCTGCTCTAATGTAAATTTCAACTGTTTAAGAGTCATGAAGTTTATCTTTAACGTTTAAATAGAAGCAAAACAAAAGAGTTATGAACTATAAATGCGTAAACGGTTTTATAATTAAGAACAGCTGAAGAACTAACAAGTAAGTAACAAACTTATAAAGCTTAACTGCAAATAATTTTCTGAAACAGTTATAAAAATTTTACAGTTCTATTTCAGACCTTTCCCAGACAGGGGATCAAAGCAATTAAAAACTTCTGTCTGTAGTCTATAAAACTTATAGCCGCAAACCTATGTGGCAGATTGATATGAAGTTTGCGTGTGTTCAACACTTGGGTACTTATCAAACTATACTCCGTATTTTATAACGTAATGAAATGCAAACAATTTGATTACCATAAACAATACATTTTCAAAGTTAAGTAATAAATTTATGTCGTTCATGATATTCAGTCGGAAGCATAAGAAACAACTATGCTTTTTGTTGATGATGTGATGTTTTTCCTTAAAATAAATCAGTTAATCTGACTTTTTACTAAATATTAGTAAATTGGGCCTATTTATCACGTTTTAATTGTCATACATACAGATATATAGAAACCCATAAAACCGATTTAAAAAAAAAGAAAATGAAACCAAACTTTTTATTCAAATTTGGGATAATTGTGATAGAAAGTGTGGTCTGATTCTCAATTAGAAAATGCTTGACAGAAGTCTAACTCCATAGCTCAAATAAAGAAAGATTATCAGCAAGTAAAAGAAATGGCGATAAGAAAATAACAAATCAGACTCGTTTTCTTGCGGGTTATATTAATGGCGTATATTGTCTCATAAATTTTGAGCCTTATAACATTTCCTCCCGAAATGTCCCTTTCCAGAGAAATGTTTTGAATGGCTCGGCTCATGGTGAACGTTTGACATTCCGCGCTCTATTTTATTATCGTTCGCCCATCTTCATATATACCAAGCGCAGTACCATTATCATTCCCTAGAGATACTTGAAATGCCATAATGTCTAATAGTAAACTTTCAACAATGTTTTTGAAGTGTTTATGTCTGTCGTTACTTTTAAGATTAAGAAACTTGATGTTGAAAGATTTCATACAACAAAATTGCTAGTTTGTATGTATATTCTAGACGTATAACCGGTATAAATCTAAATTACACACATAGGTCACATTCAACGCCCGTACAATCAGATCTAACCAGCGCTAACAAGAGCTAATCTAGGTTTAGCGTTAAAATATTATTTGTTTCCTGTTCTGTCTTTTTAAGCGACGCACGTATTAATTCGTGTCTAAGTAACCACTTCCTCATTAACCGTTTTGTTATTATTTATTCTAGTCGGACCACTTAACTTCTCTCCTGGAGTCACCTCGATTTTAATAGGCCCGTTTATCTCTATTAAGTGCGTTATTTATACCGTATCACCGACGACGCTCAAATTGGTGCTCGTTAATCTGACTCTCGTTCGGTAAAACTGAGTCGAAAATTTACCGCCAATTAGCTCTCAAGGCGAACGGGCATTATTGTCGACACAAAAAACTTATTTGCTATGATTATAGCTTGTTAGTCAGATTAGATTAGGTATTCAGGTAGTCATTACAATTTGGTATAGCACTCATAAGATCTACAAATATATCAATAATGATTGATATTAATAATATTCGCTGTTAAATAAATTTCTGGTGAATCAAAAATTACTGCAGAAAATTTCGGATCATTTAACATACGAAGAAAGTTTCGTGCAAATCATAAATTATTCAGGATAGACAACATGAATTTTAATTCTCAAACTTGAAATAATCCCTTATCGACATCGGCGACGAGGAAGTTGTTGTATCAATTTAAGTTGTCTGCCAAACGAGCAGACATACGGAATTCATTAATGGACTGACATCTTTTGTTTATAATCATAAAAGCCTCTTGTCATACCCATTGAATATCCATCAAAGTCTTGACAAATTGAAACAAACCGTGAAAGTTTGACTTGAAAGTTTGCAAGTCTTCAAATAGGGGCAAGATCCATTAATTCACTCTAACTTGAATTAAATCAGTTGAACCTTCGGCTTGTTGAGGATTTTTGGAGCGATGTTCTTTAGCTATTCGAACGAATTGTTTTGCAAAGTTATTAATTTGTTTGAATTTCATAACGAAATACGAAACTCGCGTATCGGAAAAGTTTCATTTATTATTCAGCGTAAGAAGAACTTTAGCATTGTGACTCAGGATTTGTCAAGAATGACGGTAATTTTCTTTTGATACCTTACAATCGAATTCATGTAACCATTAATGTCGATAATTTTGCAAACAGCTAAATATATATATAGTCAACTGGTTGTATTAATTTTATAACGCACGTTTCCTATATCGTGTTTACGGAAATTGCTAGCGGAAACCCGGCTAATGGTACATACATTATACGTATATTTGTATACAATATTATATACAACTTAATTCAACTTCTTCAACTTTTATGGTTGCGTGCTCGTTGCTCCGTTCATTCGAAATTAAACTAAACAAAATAGTCTAACGGTTCAACCCTTTGGTACTCAATTTTTTCACTCAAAAATTATGAAGTATAATGAACCAGCGGGAAGTAAGTTAGCATTAAGTATTCGCATTTCCAGAGCTGTCTCTGTCGAGGCAGTTAAAATTTCACTTGGCTAAGCAAAATTTTCTGTCCGCTGCAAAAATCTTCCCCTTTTAGGGAGAGGGGAGCACCGAGCGAATTCTCGCATAAAATTTACATCGAGCGGTCCATACAAATTACCATTTCACTTCTTACTCTGATTAAATGTTGTAGAAAAAATATTGCTCTCTAAATGGAAGAGAAAATTCTCGGTTTTCGACTCATTAAAATTGATGTTTTGTTTTTTGGCTCGACTGACGCTCGTACAAGAACGATTTCCTTAGTTTGCGTTTGATTTTTCGACGAAGGAGGTTTTCTGAGTTCAATTTGTTAAAAGAAATAATTTCCAGCCAAGTTTTCTTTCTGAGTTATTTACATCAGCCGTATAGAAATTCTTTGCTACAGAAAAGTATAGAAAGTCTTACCACGAAAAGAATGCAAGCGGTCGTCGGGGAAAAACTTGGCAGAAGCCTTTGAGAATTCATCCAAAGAAGGTGTGCGTTACAACGTCTTTCACGGAAAAGGGTGAGAAAACAGCAGTATGATACTGAAGATATTTGGCAGGCCTTTACAGGCTAATGATCCACTTGATTGCGGTTAAGTGTCCCTATAAAAATGTCTGAATGTTGCCAAGTGGGAAAAAACAGTTGCCTCTCTAAAGTGACTATTTTTCCTGGCAGCCTCCCGATATCATGAGACAATTGCCTTTAGGAGCACTTTAAGTGGTTGGAAATTGATGTTTTCCTTCCTCGCTTTTACAAACTTACAAACTTTTTCATGTAGAATGGTATGCTTTAATAGACAACTCTATTACACGTCCTATTTGCTTATATGTAACGTTATATCATTTTATTCAAAAATTGGGCAATCTGATTTTCGATCCTCATTAAAGAAATAACTAGTTTTGATTGTATGATGTGTGAGTGTGATGTATTTTTTTATTATTTTTATATAAACAATCTATTAGTTACTGTGAGGTAATAGATTGCAATCAACTCCCTTCAAAATAGCTCACAGCAGGCGATATTTAAAACCAATTCACGAGCTTTAATTTAATTTGTTGCAACGCTACAGTTTGAACGGTATTAAAACCCGTTTAAGTACGGCGGCCAAAATATGAAACGCCGAAACATAGCGAGTAGAGTCAATAAAATGGAGTAACAAAATATAGCGCAGCTTGCGAAATAACTTATAACAATGTTGATAGAACACTATAATCAGGAAGTTCTGCAGGGACTAAATTTGGGACCAAGTTTATTAAAAGTTGATAAGAGGAGCCGACCATAACGCCAGTTTGCAAGTAATATAATACTTTTGCCCGGCCGAATAAACGTTTCAATATTCGCGAGCTTCATTAATCACTGTAATTGACAGGAAGGGGACTTGGCCGGTGTCTGCCCCCCTCTTTGTAGCCGCTGATTTTGTTTTGTTTTTATTTTGGAATAATGAAACAATTTCGTGTGATAATTTGCTTGGGGGAGAAGACTGATTGTCATCGTTCGAATCATTTATTCTTTATGGACTAAAAATGATTTGTTAATGAGATTCAGTTTCTTAACGGAGACGTTGAAGGTTGTTTAAGTATCCGAATAATTTATTGTAGAAATTCTGACTACATGACGAGAATAATATTTTAGGAACCTTCTTTTTATTTCGAATCTTTCTCTTTTTTGCATTGGTAATTAATCAGTGTCACCGTTGTTTGAGAAAGGGTTTGGGCCAACGGCGAGAGCGGCAAATATTTTATTTCGTAAGCCATCGCTGATAAAAACGGTCCATACAAAACATTTCTTTTAATATTACGTAGTGGCATTGAACACTCTTATGCCATCGTTAGTCTTGCCAAAGGCAAAGTTAATAATGACCCAAACTTTTTGTTTCTTCTCTTTGTTTCCCCAAAAATTATGATGAAAGCATTACGTTCAAACTGGAAGAGAAATAGTTGTTTGGGCACAAGAAAGTCCTTCCAGCCATACTAATTTATTGAAAGCTTGTAGACATTATAGGTGCTTTATCGTTAAAATCTGCACTAGCAGTAGCTTTCAAGCCTTTTACTGAAAGTGAAAGATTAATCACGGTTAGTCGGTTTTTATCTTTCGGGTAAAGAGCCCATTGATCATTAATAAGACGTTCGTCATAAATCAGAACATTAGACAACCCTGCACTATTTCCATCTCTCTCTAACTTACGTCTTCATTCCTACTAAATGGGACTCCTAGAGGATTTCCTTGACAAATTACTTTTTCGCTTTTCTTGTTTATAGGCGAGAGGGGGGTTACTTTTTTCACAGTATCGGAACAGTATCGGTTTGTTTACGCAAAAGTTTGCTACAGTCATTTGGGAACGATTTTTATTAACTTTCGTGCCTCGAGAGAACGAAACTTCAGCGTATTGCGCCTTTTTCGTTTAACTTTACGTTCAGAGGTTTATGGTTTGGGTACTTGGCTTTATCGCTTATTAATTTGACTATTGATTTTGTATTAAAAGTAAATTTGTCACTGTACAAGGGCTTTCAAAAATTGGAAAACTTTTTCTTTCCGTCTGATATGGAGACTTAATCTGGTAATGACCGTCTGAAGAATAATTATGGATCCAAAACTGCCGCCTACATAAACATTGAAGGTGAATTTTTAGGCTCATAAGTATAAATTTAAATATATTTTTGTCGTTAGTACTACAACGTGATTTAGCAGCTTTCGAAGATCCGTAAACCTTACAAATTGGTTAATGTTTGAGGGTCCATTGTGTAACCTCTTACGAAATGTGTCATTCGAATAAACGTCTCTTAATAACCACCCACTCGGTTCGCGAGAAGGTTCAAATCAAGGCTAGTGCCATGATTTACTGGCTGTATCGAGATAATTTTATTATTATGGACTGTTTTGTTACTAATTGGACTCTTTAGTTGACCCTAATGTCACCTATTGTTGATAACAATGCGCTAACGGTGCAACTTGTTTTGCTTTCACGTTTATGGTCGTGGATAAATTAGAGTGCCGCCGAGTGTGAATGTACAGTGGAAATTGAAATGGTTGAAATAATAGTGAATATATTTTCTACGGAAGTAACGTTAGATGCATTCTCGTAAAATATTAGACAGTAGACAGCCGCTGTTATTTGTAACGTTCAGGTTGCTTTGTTTTGATTTTTTTGACCTCGTATCTCAACTCCAGCTATGCAGCCTGTGGCGCAGTGGTCATTGCGCTTGGCCTGTGATCGTTGAAGTTAGGCAGCTTTCGCAATGATCGGTCACGGGATGGGTGACCAAAAATTTGTATCTCGAGCTCCTCTGTACTTCAGAAGGTACGTTAAGCCGTTGGTCCCGGCTGCATTTGCAGTCGTTAATGGGGGTCATGTCCCATTCTCCTTATCCATCCATAAGGAAGACCTGTGTCCGAGCCATGGGGACATTGGGTAGTATGCACTGTGAAGAATGTTAACAAGAGCATCTAAAAATATAAAAAACACTTTATTTTACAGCCGAAATACGTCTTATATGATTTATTCCTTAGACTAATTCCCACATTTTTCGAAAATCATTTTCTTGTATTCTGCAACAAAATGTCGGTCTCACAGTTGCATAATAGTTGTAACTGCTACGCGATTTGCATAACGAGTTGTACAAGTTCACAACTAGTGAATAAACTAATAAGTTACGATATTATTTGCAGAACCTATTTTACTTCGAAACGAGTAATGACTGTTGTGGTTTCGATTTCAATTTAATCTATGAACAAGATATTTTAAGATTGAGTGGCTTAAAGAATATCAAAAACGGGTTTTTATTTTTGCAGAGTTGTAACATAAAAAACTTTCTTTTTTTGTTTCCTTATAAAATGTAGTATGATATCTACCGATTATAAAATAAAATTGCCGTTAGAAGATTTACTTCCAAAATATAAAATTACGTCATGTACTAATGTCTCAAGGTAGTAATGAACAGAAATGCCTAAAGATATTTTTATTAATCGAAGATATTTTTAACCTGACGAAACTCAAAATCTCTTTCAGATACTTTTATATTACCTAACTATAGGTAAGATTGTTTTAAGACTTTCCAAATTTAAGATGATTTTTCCAAAAATAGTCTTAAAATTGCGTAATCGTTGTTAAATCAGCAAAAAATTATGTTCCAAGCAAAGGCATAAAAAAGCTGATGACGAAAAACCGTTTAGCATTAAGAATGTTATGGAAACAGAATCGACATTAATCGTCATATTAATTGTGGGTTTATGCGACACCACAGCCAAGGTTTATTTATGCACGGATTGATTTGCAATACCCGTTTGCCCTTCGTGTTCAAACATTAACACATTTAAGCGAAATCACGGTATAACACAGTTTTGAAATTACTGCGACACTTTCTTGTGATAGATTTTGTGCTATTTTTAATTTCGGATTTAGAATGACCAACATAATTTATTGTTAAATTAATATCCAAAACTTTAGTGTTTGTTTGTTTATTGTTAATTCTCGTTCTACGAAAACAAATGTAAGAAGCAATGGAATGAAAATTTCTTGACATGGAAAAACATAATTATGTACCTACAAAAACCTTACCACTTGCTACCCTACCACTTATTTTAGCGAACATCACAGGTAGAAAAATTTCAATGGTCTTTTCGGCTTAATTACTGTGGCATCTTAAGTGTAATTAAGTTTAATTATAAATGAATACTCGTTAATAGCTCAATTGGTGGAGAATACAACCTTTAGTAAAAGGTCGCACGTTCTATGAACCCAATTTTGAAATTTCACGTCTGTTCATGATGCGTTTTTAACATTCTTAGCACTCGTAAGTTAAGTTATTATTAAAGCTACTGTAATTAAAATGAGAATTGAAGGGCTACTCAAAGTAAGTACCGTCACATTTTATCGTCACAAACCATTTTATATTTATTTTTTTATCCACAACGGGGTAGCACTTAGCATCTTGTTTCTACTTTAATAATATTTAGTGAAATGAAAAGTTAGACTGAGATACCAATAAGGACCTTTACCCATCACCATAAACAAACATGTCTGGCCAGGTAACTTTTATCCCGCCTACTCGTTATATATTATTTATTTTAGCATACAAGTTTATTGATATAAAACTCTTAATCAGATCAATCCATTAAACAGATAGGTGAAGGTTGATTTCCTATCTTAGAACTAGATTTATCATCATTTACAAAAAACAATCTACACCAAACAACGTTTGAAACAAATCTCACATAGAACTAGATCAAGTAGACAATTTAAACGATTTCGAGGTAAAGAAACGCTAGGAGGTCAAGTTTCTTCAACGATAACCCTGGTAATGAGGAGCTAGAATGTATTATGGGCACGTAGAGCGAACATGCGAGCGGCTTACTTATTTCGTAATTGAACCGCGAGGTTATTTATATCGCGCGAGCCGACTGTAATTTTCATTATAACTCGAATCATACTCTGGTATAGCAACGCCACGATCTTACCACCAATAATGAAGGAAAGAAAAGTAAAACGAATGGTGCCGATGAAGATCTTACCACGAATAATGACACCAAGAACAAATGTGATGAAGATGAATACTGGATAAAAAGTTATAATAATTTTATTTGGTACACACACAACTTTTATTCCAAATACATGAAATAATATAAATAGACAAAAATCTATTGACTTTCCATTAAGAATAATACATACTGGGCAGTGTAGATCGAAATTTGAAAAAAAAATACAAGCTAAAGAAGTACTTACCTACATCAAAAGTTAATTAACTATGATGTAGGTAAGTACTGCTTATAGGATATCCCTTACTTTCTGCTTATACATATAAAGAGTATTATGAAACATATCTATTAAGTCACATTTCTTAACATAAATTATAACAAGCTCTGTCCAAAAATGTGTTAGGAGCATAGTTAGTCTTAATTAGTATTGTTAGGAAAACTAAACAATTTCTAATTTCTAGAACTAGCCATGGGGCACCTTACAAAAATGTTACTTAAAAGAAAGGAAGAAGTAATGCTACTACAACTACCAATTAAAATTAAAGATTCGTTGGCAATAATTTGGTTTAGTATCTTTAGTTAACTTGTGGTTTTAATATTATTCGAATCACCCTCTGATATTTTAAGTAAAAACGCTGCTTAACACCATTTTGCCACTAATAATGAAGACAAAAAAAGAAAGAAGTTTTAATCCTTCTTTACAGTAACTTATTATTGTAAATTTACATATTCTCATAGCGATAACTGTTAAAGTACCTTTGGCTATTCAAAAGAAGTTTAAGATCCTATAACGAAATACGATAAATTTCTGTTAAATACAAAATTATTCATAACAGCTTAGAGTGTAGTTTCTAGTGCATTGGTGTTAATATAACTAGATATATACGATAATGTTTGTAATATGCATTAAGTATGCATGACGCAAGGTATATCTACGTTCATTTTAGAATCTTATTAAAACAAGAACGAAGGTACTGCAAAAGATTTAAGTGAAAAATATGTTTAGCCTACAAAAGATTTATACATGACATTTATCAAAAGTCATTTATTTAAATCTGTGTTACAATGTAATCGTTTCAACTGCAAAGGTTCTCGGTATTAACTTTTACAATCTAAATCAAGCAGAATGCCATTTTTTTTATTTGTGGCCTTATGTCGAGGCCGATCTACAAAAAGTTACATGTTTGTTGTACAGACTATTTATCATTCTATTATTATACGAAACACCCAAACATAAAGGCCAGAATATTTTACTTAAAGCTTCAAATTAGCCGGTCGTGATAGTTTCACTTCAGTGCTTAGTTGTCATGGAAACCGATTTAGAGGTAAGTAACCTCGCATCTCACAGTTCCTCTCCAATATTATCAGCATAACGACCAATCAAAGTCAAGTGCTCTCTCTGCACAAATTGTGGGTACGTGGATAAGTTACTTCTTAAAATTAATTGGATTTTTACTGTGCTATCATGGCACGTGAGATAATGGGTAATCAGGAATCAGAATTTTATTGCTAACCTCTATTTAAGTATTTATGTTATGACTACCGCAGTTATCGCCACACCTACGAGCAACTCGTAAGTTTAATCGCTCCGAAGAAAATAGCGACATTACAGAAAAATGTTCTCAAAAAGCTAAATGTTATATTCCACCGAAGTTATTTTCACAGCCTATAATTTACGGCATTACCATTTCCTGACACAATTTCCTTCGCTTGTTCCTGTCAAATATTAACAAAGTCCCACCTACTCCGTGTAAAGAGAACAACACATTATGATTACTTTGAAACCTCGACACTTTACATGTTCATGGATATTTTAACTTAATCTGTATTGTATGTTTCAACATCTCACACTGTTGACGACTAAATCGTTGACGGCATAATAGATGTTAACGCACCCATTGTTTTAACAGTATAAATCTTACTATTCGAAAATCATCATTCTCTACGTATAAGTGTAATAGTTCTGACCCCCCAAACTCGGTCGGTTAATAAGGTTTTCCAAAATTGGAACATGGAAGTGGTAACACGCAAGGCAATTCAAGATTTTTATCTATTCAATGGATGGTTATATCGTTACGAAATGGTGTTTAAAAAATAAGAATCTCTGAAGGTTGGTTTAGGTTACTATTTGTTGTACATAGCGTAGCGTAGCGATTTAATTTATTAGAATTTAAAGTTTAAGTTCAAAATAATAATCTTAAGAGTTTTTAACATTAATACTATTAATAAGTTAATAATAAATGAATAATTTTATGTTTGTGGCATTAGTCGATTTCTTGTTATTTAAATATGACAATAACTGGCAGTTTACATTCTGAACTTTTTTATTAAACATTTAATATTTATGGAGAAAAATTAATACTATTTCACAATCAAAAGATGTAAAATAAAATTAATAGTTATCATTTTTGAAAACAACATCAGCTTTGTAAATCGCTGTTTCGTCTGCCCTAAGACAGAGCCCTATTCTCTTTGCAGTGCGTGATTTAGTTAATGAAGATCGCTCGAAAATGTAGTATTTAGCAAATTACAACTAACAAATGAACGAACCCATTACTTCTATTAGAATGGTTCACTTTGCACATGTGTACCGTGGAGATTATGGAGAAATAATGGTTCTCTTCATGCTTGTAAGTTTTATGACTATGATGTTTTACAAAGTGGATTAATTACTTATTTCTATGCGCTTTCTTTCAACGAATGAAGTATATGTATACAGATGCGAGAGCTGAGAGGACATAAATATTTATACATTTTATTGCTAACATAACTTAGTATGTAATAACCAGACCTTTAAACCTTAAAAGCATTCCGCTTATAAGTTTAGCTTACAAGTCAAAATTGCAGGACAAATCTAAACTACTAAAGTGATCAATCATTACCTAAGCTATTTTAAACTGTCGTATTAATATTCACGAAATCATAATCGCCCATAGACGTAATAAAACTGAATACTTCCGTGCACAATAAAATTGTTTAAATTAAGCCCCATGTACTTTTGGAACCAACAAGACCAAGGTGAGTTTATAAGAGGGAAACGTACCAATTTAAAGTGCTTATTCACGACCCAACCGGCCTTCAGAGCAGCGTAACACAATTAGTCAAAAACTATAAGCCAGCAATCCAGCATTCGATCGCTTCGCCGATAACCGAGGAGCTTCGAGATCTCTGATCATCAATAAGTTTGATGATTCCGATATGATTTTTATTATTAAAATTATTAATGGGTCTCTCTTAAGCGCCGAAACGAGATTTGCTACCGAACAATTACTTAAAAATGAAACAATTAATAAAAATCAAAAGCCATTTAAAACCAGCGGCGTCGGAGTGATGGGACGAAATTAGACTTAATACGTTTTATAATAGAATATATCATTGCTTATTGAAAAAAATAAAAGCAACTGGAACGTCAATAGATCAAAAAAGAACTGGAGATAAAAAAACGACATCACGAAATGTTCACGATTAATCTCTTCCGTGAAAGCCCAATACAATACAAGCCTTATCGCTCGAACGATCTAACGAACCAAGGTCTTCGAAATATGATCCCTGGACCATTCACTAATCGTTTCTTCCACGCCAATGAGCGGAGTTTCACGTATCACTTGATACCAGAAACTGGACATAGATTTAAACATATTTTGATGGACTTTTATATAAGTATAGCTTTATTTAGACATCTTAAGTCAAGTTCATTTTCTAGAGATAAAGATTAGAGATTTCTATCAAAATGAATTATCGAAAAATCATCAATGTTTGTTGCTCGTGATTCATCTTCAGTAGTATTCCAAATTATATCTGTTTATACACTATAACCTTCAACACAAACCGGTTAAGCTCATTGCGGAAATTTGCAAACCGGTCTAAACACACTTCCGATTCTTGGTCTAAGGCAAATTGATACTCAATCTGATTTATAGCCATATCAAGTGCTCGCAATCTCCGTATTCCGTCAGCTATAATTAGAAGAAATATACACCGGAGCCATGTTTTTTTCCTATTAAGGTCAAATCTAGATTGCTGTAATATTTTCATTTCCATTTTGACATTCTCTATGGCCAGTCGTTAAGTGTTAAATAATGATTGTTATTAATACAACGCCCACGAGACCGCTGCCTTTTATGGTCGAGTTTGACATCATTCCTAATTCGGACATGGTCAAAATTCGTTAAGATATTCATTACCAACCATAATTTTACGTAAGCAATGAGAGTCGTACTATTGAATTTAATTTTATCGCTGATTTGCCTAAAGCTGTACCTTATTTGGTAAAGGTGACTATGAATAAAATTTAATCTTCTCTTAACAGCCATGTTTTATGAAATAAATTAATAAAGTCTGTATTGAGATTCCTTGTAAGAAGCAATAAATAATTTATAATGACAAGGTCGATTGATTCCAATGGGCTCACGGAAAAGTTTTGGCCAACTTCAGAACTCTCTGTACGAATAAGTCCCTTATTTAACTTTCCCTTTATACAGCCTATTATAAGTTGAACACACTTCAGGTAAATCAATTGAGGAAAGGTTCACTCGTTGTTTTTATATTTCTGATAGAAGTAGCAAAACTATATTGGCTGAGCTTTCAACTTAAGAAATGTAATAAAGTCACGCACGCTAAGTTTTATGTAAAATTCTCGTTTAATAATTTCGGCGTCAGCAGGGTAACAGATTCATTTCTCTCGGAACTCGCGAACAATATCAAAAACATCCTTCAAAAGCAAATCCGAAAGAAACTCATAATAAAAAAGACCTAAAAACTTCCTGTACAAAAAATGTATATTATAAAGCAGTGTTCTTTTATCACTTCCCGTCCCCAAGCTCGGTCTTTTGAAACTTGCAAATGTTTTCCCTTCTCGTTATATGTATATTTTAACGGGAATTCTCGTAAATTCCTTAAATGCTTCCTTACGCAGCGCCGCAGTTTTGGGGTGTTAGCTTTTGCTTTTTTCACTCCAGGGTATATCCCCTCCCGCTGTGATATAGCTTATATGTAACTGGAGCCCTTTTAACACGGGCTGGCTTATTGCTTGAAAAATAAAGCCAAGCTCTGTGTTTGACAGATTAGTTCGTGAAAGTAATAATAACTTTTGAATCCCTCCGGGCGAGCGTATTTGTGAGCAGGACCGGGATCACCTGCTATTGGCCTCCAGTGCTGTAATCATGGCAACAGATGGAGACACCCATCTGTCGCACCGCTCTGTGAAACGGACATGATTATTTTTTACATTCAATGTAAAACCGACGGAAATATCGGCGCACCAGTCTCTTTGGTCACGTTTTACGATAATTTTATTGCCCTTACTTTTTAATTTTATGGTTTTCTATATGTAATTTTAGACTTTTGGATTTCGTTACGTTCAAATTTAATGTGAATTTTAAACGGTTCATGCGGAGAAGTGTCTCATCTCATTTGGCTTCATGAAAAAAGCACTCGCGGATTCAATTCGCTCGTAAAAAATTGTAATTTCAGTAGCGTTCGCGACTGTCGTCTTTGTGGAGTCGTCTAACAATTTGGAGCATTTTCAATATAGAGCCACGTATTAAGGTAAGGTTAGCGAAGCGAAATTTTATATTAGCCTCGTACGTTCTGTTTTAGGTGAACATCAGTGTAATTTAGAGCAACAGGGGATACGACGCAAGTGGCCATGGGGGGATAAACCACGACTTCGCCGGGGTGGCAGGGGGGCGCAGCCAAGCATGGAATGGATGCGAGGGAATCGACTGTACCTCCGACAACGAGCATACACACGCCATTTTGTATCCCACCCAAAAATATGAAATGTATATTTTAACATGTCAAACTTAATAAAAACCAACGTTTATACAGCAGGAGCGGAGATAATCGAAATTTAAATATCTAGATCGGAAATGTAGGAATACATGAATGACGTATACGTGAAAAATAGACATTAAAAAGCATACGTGTGGACGATAAACTATGAATTATTCAACGTCGATACATGACATTATAATTTTTTACGATTGAAATCTGGGTAGAGATTTAAAAATCTGGTCGGTCGTTCAACTTTGGGATCGTGTTTCACAACGCTCCGCAGACATGTCAATTATAATACCAACTCTTTTTTAAATAGTGTCTAAATTGAACATTTTGTTTAATTGCAGGTAAATACAGCTACAATACATTGAATGAATCCAGCTTTATCCGTAAGTTCGTTGAGGTCATTGAAATCACAAACGAGTTCGAGAGCCTACTCGTCTATAACTTCTTTATTCATTCCTTTATTTGCTTAATAATAATATTTTGACACCTCTAAATGGTTCGCGCCGCTGTTATCGTCGACCACACATTGGATTGGATCTAAAACGCGCGGTTGAATAACCTCATTAGGCGTCTGTCGTGAATAATATATAGGACAATTTTTGGCGTGTGATTCCAGAAATGATTTTCATGTTGCGTCAGTAAATTTAAATATGGCCTGTTTTTGAAGCTTGTAGGGTCCGAAACAGAACTCAGGCGTAAGAGTGTAAGGTCAAAGGTAAATAACCTAGAGGACAGTGCGGTGCAGTGACATTTCAAAATGCTATTAAGAAAATCGACTTATGCAGCGGAGATTTAACGGATTTATTTTTTTAAGTTAATCATTTTGCATTTTGTCGTCACTGTCAAAGTAAGGTTAAAGGTCATTGACCTTAGTAGCAGGACATGTCTCGCTGAGTAAGCGTTCACTGACTCGATAAATACTAGCGTAAATTTGAACAGATTATCTATTAAAATGTTGCATTTTGTAGAATATTTCCTCCTTTTGAGAGCGTAAATATATTTTGTATTCTCAAGTCTGGTACTGAACAACATTTATCAACACTAGCCAATTGTTTACTATTGCGTACTCAAAATCAAGTTCGATGAACTTTTTATCTATGTTGCGCAGTATGTTTAATAAACTTGTATTTTTCACAGCTGTTTCTATTCAAGAATGTGAATAAAGATTCTCGCTAATTGAACGCGATTTGTCATCGATATTGCTTTGAAATATTTGCGATATCTTGCGGGTGGGAGTATAATGTTTAAAGCTGTGCGTCTTCTTAATGTATCTGTCTGACTACCGAAATGAATAACCTAGAAATTTAACGATTAATATTGAAATATCTCCGTGTAGTTATAAAAATTATTGGTGTTAATCTTATTGAGACGACGCGTAATGAAATGTATTATAACGTTTAAATGTGGTTTCATCCGTTAATTTGATTAAGTTTGCAGTAAAAAAGCAGGTTAAATTGCAAACATGATAGTTTCATTTACTTTAGAGTTAGTTTGAACAAGAATAATATTAAAATGATGCATAAAACTACTTAATAAAATTATTTTTTACTGCTATGTGATGTGCACAGGACATTAAAGTTCTGTTAATTAAAAAGTACCTATATGTTTTCTTCTAATATTATTGAGTGGTACTCAGGCCGAACAACTTTTGAGTATTATTTAGTAATGTTCATGTATACTTTGACCTACTTTGGGCTTATTGCCATTATTACAGAGATAACCTACTATGGACATAGGTCTATAAAAGCTATCTTGATAATATCAATCTATCACTTTCCATTGCTTTTGCATATTTTATTTGTTTATGATCGCTACTCGCTTTCGAAAGTAGTGTTATTATTGTCAATAAAGATAATGTTTTAGCTCACGTAAAACGTTTCTGATGTATATTGATTAATAAAAGCTATTTCTGATCGTATTAAGTATCCAACACTAATTCAATAATTGTGATTCAGTTTTTTTTACTTTAAAAATTTTCATCGAAATAACCATTTTTCTACATATTTAAATACTAAGAATTGTCATTGCTCCCATAAGTCATACTAGGTAAGTTGTATGTTATGATAAAGTAAAATCAGATATATTGGTTGAAATAAACTTGAGCTAAAATTTTCGATGATATAGCAACGTTCAAAACTCCGCGAAATCAGAATGGCGTTGCATTAAAATAGTCGATTGGATATAGCGACGGATTACACCAACGTCCATCCCAGTAATCTACGTTTATCATCGTACACCAGCCGGGATTGGCCACTAGTAACACCGATGGACAATTTAATCCTTACGTCCTACCTATACGGGAAACGTCCAACAGCGAAATCCCCCAGTTTTTACGTAATATCAACTACTGCCCATACTTAATCCAATAGAACATTTTGTCCAAACAACCGAATAGCTCGCTAATTTCGTATCTCTGAATTTATTTTCCAAATCCCCTCACACGTGTCAAAGTTTCCACATGATGTTTACCTTTATCGTGGCAAAAGATAAATTATGTATATAGGTTTCGGAAACTCGTTGCCTCGTGGTTGAAACAGGATTCCCGACCCTCCCTCACGAAATACAATTTAGAGCTAGGTCATTAACCTTTAAGATACTTTCATTTATTTTCCTATTCGCTTCTTGGCCTCCCGTAAATTACGTACCTTGCGAAATTTATGTTCCGACAATGTTACTGTATCATCAATTCTTGAAATGAGCTGTTTATTATTAGCTACAGTATTGGCTATTCTGTTTCCAATTTTGTCCTAGATTACACACTCGATGTTTAATCCTGCGTTATCATTAGACACAGTCGCTCGTTCAACAAATGTCCTTTACTCCAGCAACGATGAATGATTCAGAGGATGCATTCTTATTTTCCTTACTACGCCTGAAATAAGGATCAGTATTCCGAGTTCGGCAACTCAGTTGTCATGGCGCTTAATTATTGGGCACGCATCGGATTGGCCTTTCGACATTTTTGATCCCCACTTTCGTGACAAATGTTCATAAACCTTCTAATACTGTTTATCACGTAATAATTTTGTCTACTTCGACAAGATAACGTTTATTTTAAGTGCTTCGCGTAATGTCTCCTTAAATATTTATGTAGCAGAAACGTTTTATGCAGACTTAAATGTTTGTCTCGCAAAATCGTGACTGGACAATCTCGAAGTAAAAAGTTTATTTCACCAATCGATAAAAGCTTTCTTGTTACCTTACTGCACGGTTACACTGATAATATATTTTCGCCAGAGATTTATTACAACTTAAACAGTTCAGAGAGAAACATTAATCTTCTGTAAGTAAGTAATACTCGACTAAATTGTTTTAAGGAAGGCACGACTGACAATCCATTTCAAGAGCTCTTTTGCAAAAGAAAAAACATGTTATTGCTAATGAATCGTGAATAATCGAGATGAAAAGGCCAACTTATGTTTATAAATTCAAGTGTTCGATCAACTCTGGAAAGCTATCTTTACCTTAAAACTCCCGTGTGATTCCTTCGTCTGGCAATATTTCAAAAGAGCACTTAACATTATTGACATTAGATGAGAGAAATGGGAGATACGAGTGTGCGAAAGCAAAATTATAATTCAGCTATAACTTTGCATTCAAGCCACTTCATTACCTTTGTTATTACATGGAAATAAGGTTTATAATCACCGCTAGTATCAGTAAATACATTTGCTACGGATAAGCTTGTGATCTCGAATCTGTTATATACTAGAAGGTTATCTTTGATTGATGTAGATTCTGTTACGAGTTGTTGCTTCATTTTAGATTGACACACGTCTTACTTGGCTGTTGAATTTCAAAACTTAATTGCATTCTGTGTTTCGATTACCTAATTCCATCTACAACTCGATATTATAATTTGATGCCTTATATGATATGTCATCCTTTTCATTGTGAAAGGTTTTCAAAGCTTTGATTGGAAAAGGTGAAGCTGCAAAATTATTGGTATAGCCTCGCGCGTCAGTTTGTTGATATTTCAGTTTCGCTCAGGATATATTGATTGTAGACGCAAAATGGGTGAAAATATTTCCGGTACACCGTTCTGATCGCGATCTCCGAAACCCCTATTTACGTCCGCAGGTATCGTAGCAGCGAGCGATGTTTTTACGTGTATGTTTTGTATTATTTCTCTGAAATTGGAGGTTGCACATCTGGTGCACGCTGCGACCGGGCCTCGTTTTTATTGCCCTGTTATGACTGCAATCCGAAACGCGGGCCGCACTGTATTTTACTTATTTCATTTATTAACACGGCGTGTTCCGTTGCGGTAAATTAAATTTTTGTGCGTTGTGGGGTTTATGTAAAAATTTGATTATGTGCCGATGTTTTTGCGAGTGCCGAGCGAGCTTTTGTTCAATTTCGTACTTTATGTCTTTGATGAAAAACTTGAAAGGAGTGAAGCGATTCGGTTTTATGTATTATTTATTATTAGCTATAAAATGTTCGTAAAAATATTATATGATTTATTTCTGACTTATCCCCGTGTCAACACAGAAATATCGCCTCCCCTTTGAAAGGGCAGGCTTATTTGAAATGTTATCGTGGAAGGTAATAAGTGTGAAGGCAATAATGTTTCTGAAGCCACCTAAGGTGATTGAAGAAGCCCTTTTGAAATATAGGTAACATTTTCCCAAATAAGTTTGTGCAGAACGTAAATCTGTGGCACATTTGATAAAGTAAAATACGTGGGGGCAACTTTATAGCACTTCAGTCACTTTCAACGAGATTTCTTTTCTGTTTGAAAGTCAATCCACGTTGAAATAATAAGATCAAATTGACATAGATTGGTTGATAGTAAGGTTTTTTGATATTTTGCACATTTCCATAACAGTAAAAAGAATGTTATTTATGTGTTTTACTTATTAATTTTATTGAAAAAATCAAATAATACCTACCCGACTAGAAAGTATAAAACAGCAACAAGAACAGCTATACTAAAAAATTGATTCATCAATTCATAATCGATAGCTCAACGATTTTGTATTCGAATTTTTGTTTGAAAATAAACAATTTAACGATTCACGCGTGCCGTGATAACGGCAAGGTTGTCGGTTGAATGGCCTTTGTATTTGAATTATTACAGTCATACGCGTATGACAATGTAACACAAATATATTGCCGCAAATAATTTAATGAACTCTAGCGTATTGTATTACGCGTTTGATTTTATTATTAATATAGTGGCAAATGATTAATATTACCATAGAATATATATTACCTAGGATTATTTTTGATAAAACTTGTTTACTTATTTATATATATATTACTAATAACGTCTGAGGGCCTCAAAACCAATATTCTTAAAAGCTTAGCTTGAAAACTGCTCATTGCAAGCCAGTATCGGTGTCGCATATCGTAGCGATTGCCCCGCTCAGTTGTTCATGCGATAAGTTTATAGGGCATTACCCATCGCTCGACTCATGTCGCTCACTTGATTTATCAGTTTTATGTACTGCGAATATTATAATATCACTTAGAACATGTGATACACCATTATCGTCGAGAGACCTAAGGGCGATATCAGTGTAAAATTGAGTAATATAGAATTTTTTATTTATATTTTTTATTTCTATAATATGTTTTTCGAAATATTGCTTACAATTAACAAGTTTTATTTTGAATTTACTATATTTGTGACGTCACCAAGTCAGTAGCGTCTTATTTTCTCCATAGAAGTCTTCGTTTTATAAAGAGAGCTATAATTAAACAGTTAATAATTCACTTGTTATATAACAGATTCAATTTATTTTTTCACATTTGGAATTTTTAAATGTTATATTTTTAACATTATCATTAAATATCTACATTTCAACAAGAATGAAATAGGTACCCTATTATTATTGGTATATCCAGTGGCGCAACAGACAATTACTTTAAAGCATCTGTTACGTTAAAGTAATTGCCATGAAAATTGTAAGCTATTGCGTATTCAATCAAGATGCTACCACAAAACGCTTCGACAGCCGCAGCCAACGTAACAAGCTTGCTAATTTAATTTGCCAAATCTTTCGACCGTTCGTTAGTAGCAAATAAATTATCTCCGAGGCTTCGTATGCACCGCCCAGTTCGGACTAAATCTCCATAGTCAAATTATTCACTCTACCAATCCGACTAAAGCCTCAGACTAACACTGGCTGGTCCGGTCGTGTAATATTAAATTATAGTAGGCAAGTAAGGCCCTTTTAAATGGAAAATTGTGTCCATCTGTGCTTTTTGCATCAAAGTAGAATCCTCTTCCATGTAAGTAGATATTTTTAATGTATCAAAACTTGCAGTATTCGTTAATGGGCTCTCGATAATGCATTCTCTTTCGATCGGAGCTCTTTAGCATAAAGAGAGAGAGACTACAAATAAAATTGGAAGCAAATTCTGAAGTCTAGACTTGTTATTAATGTGTTACCTTTCCGAGTAGGATGTGTGGGAGGGAAAGAGATGAAGATATTGTGTACAAACGCTATCGGAGTTAAAACAAGGAACAACCAGACGTCGTCGTCTCGAAATTGTGAAATATGAGAAGGGATCACTGTATCATTCTTCACATGTAGAATTTATAGAATTCTCTGTCTTCATGAATGGAATGGTTCAGGAAAATAGCTGGTGTATCCTCACTGGCAAGTATTTACTTGCTCAAAGTGAATTGGGTTTCCTCGACGTATGCTTTTCCTAGGATCTTTATGGAATATTCGCCATATTTGAGGGCCTTTTCAGTTTGGCTTTATTTAACTTTGTGGCTTTGCTCTATGCTTTCGTTATACCTATATGTACATAGTTTCAAACTAAGATACGGACATACGATATTATTTTTGCATTTGTTTATATTTAGACCCATTTGTATATTTGCTGTCTTATGGATTTATCTAAGTAGGTAAATAATTAAGACCCATATATTAACAGAACTGTCGTTAATTATATGAATGTTAGCTTTTAGAAAACTTGTATCCAATCAAAATTAAACACTGATTTTACAGTGATTTTAATAAAGAATACTGTTAAAGAAATACGATTACAAATTTCAAACATTTTACAGAGCACCCTTAAAAATACATATTTAAGTATTCTTTATGAATACACACAAAAAAGCGGCACGAAAAGTCAACAATGGACAAAATCCTTAGTTTTAATTTATTCTCTTTCGGTTCGCGGACTGGACGTCATTTCATTTTACGCTAAAGCAACACGTTTATGCTTTTATTACTTCGTCGGGACTCCAAAGACATTTCGCTTTTAATCTGTTGGAATTGAACTGGTTTCCTTAAATGTTATCAGTTGAACGAGAAAATTACTATGATGTAATATAATAAGACGTTGGTTGTTTAGTCTAGAGTCTAGACTCTCTCTCTAGATGAAGGAGAGTCGTTTTTTTAATTTTTATTTTTGTTAGTTTGCCTTCCTCTTGATACATCACTGAAACTCCTCAAACAGTTTAATTAAAGTTTGAAATTTCAAAAGTTTGAAATTTAATACGAAATAGCGGTTGGCAATAAACCATATCTGTTGTTTATGCGCGCCATCAAATGAAGATAACAACGACTTTACATCCTGAGTTTAAGTTAGTGTCATTGTTTTGTAAGTTACAAGTCTAAGCGACATTTCACAACAGCGCTTCGCCTTAACATTCATGAATATCATTAAGACTCCCCCTGCTTTGAATATTGTGAACCTCTTTTCAAACGAACTTTACCGAGTTCTGTTTATGCTTATTGCCTTTTACGAAGACTATTTTTGAGAGAATACTTTACGATCGTAATATTCACAAGTGAACAATGGCAAGGACTCCGAAGCGTCGGAGTAAAAGGACAATCCTGTGTTCAGAAGCAATAAGCGTCTATTTGAGTATGTCCCAAAAGGTTTTCTCTTAAAACAGCCTGAGTGGATTGTAACCGACATGCAAAGTGTCGCATTTAAAAGAGGAACAAGAAATAAAATAGGAGAAGCTGAAAGCAAACAACAAAGTTGGCCGGGAGCGACCATGCCTCAAGTCGCATGAAACAAGTTTTCTATGGACATTACTTATTTAAGTTTGGCCCGCAGTAAGCACTGTATTAAACGTATCAGGGTAGAATTTTTAAAGTCGTCCTGTCGATACGAGTGAGTTGGTCGACCGCGAAACTGCTCGGAACACTTGGCAAGAGACGCCTATTGGAAAAATAAAATAGAGGCAACAGTTTGTTGTCTAGTCGTACAATGTAAAAGCCGGTTCTATTGAAAAGAATTCGCTGCGAATATGTTTTCCGGGCAAGTTTCTTTAAACGACGCCGTTTGAGTGCAAATTTTAAAGGCGGTAATAAGTGGATTGGCTGTATGCTGTGCCTTCTTGGTTGTTTGCTGCTGAATTTAATTACTGGTATCGTGTTCTTCGGATAGTGCCTACACTAATAATATTCTATGTTAGGTCCTTGAAATTTACCTGATGAGGAGTCTAATGGTTCTCACTTTTTTCAAGATTAATTTAATTGATTTTGTTACGTAATACTTAGGTAAGTACCTATGTTGCATAAAATTCTTGTTAAAGAACACCTAATTAAATATCAAAAACCATACCTCGTGCCTTCATACGAAATCGAAAAGTTCAATAATTTTGGGTAAATTGAAAAGCTATGTCATGAAAGGCTTAAAAGTAACATAAAATTAATTACAAACTTTATATCAAAACTTTGGAAGGCAATCTCAAAATATTTCATTTTGAAGCCACAGCACAACAAATTGGCCATTCTACTTGATGTTTGCTAAAATTCCGTCGGCCCGACCCCTTGGGACAATTTTGACAAATAGTTGTTTGACTAATAAATTTTCATTGAAACCCCGATAACTTTACTCGCGTCAGCTGAGTTCAAATTGGAACGTTTGAGCAAGTCTCAGTTAACTTAATTAAGAGTTGACTAAGTATAACTGTAACTTTTTCATTGTTTTTTTGGCCTTATTGGCTGTGTTATGATTTTGTTAGCTAGTGTAATTCAATTTTCAAATGCCAATTAAAGCGGATAAATTAATGTCACGGATTTTAATGATAGTTACGATTACGTTTTAATAACTTCACCGAAATTTTTAATAAGGCAAGTTTTTCAGTTAGGTACTGGTCTTGATAAAAATTAATATGTAACTTTAATTGTTAAGAATAAATGATTTTATGAGTTCAAAAAGGTTCGCATAATTAAAATTGCTTACCTGCTCATGTATTCTTTTGCATGTTGTTGATGCTTATCACCTGGCTGATGTTTTTTTTATACATGCAAGTGTTAGTTGGTGTACCCAATTATTAGGAGATTCCATCTCCATTGGCGTGCTCTCTTATGTTAATTGTTTCTTGTTTTTTCGCCTCCTTTATCGTTCTTTAAATAGCCTTGATTCCGTAATTAACGCAGTGTGAATTCTTAAGTATTTTTGGTGCCAAATAAATGCAGTTTTTAAAATTCTGATCTTCGAGATTGTTTCGCCTACTTGTTTTGACAGCCAGTTGGAATAATGAGAGTCGTTCTCGTTTCTGCTATGTCTGGATCTCATCCAGAGAAAACATCATGTGCATCTGTGCTTAAATTGTTATGCATCGAATTGTTATCGTATTATTAGCGGCATGTATGTGTTCAGTTCAGGTGGCAAAACATGAGGCGCGAATTTCTGCTTACGTTTTGTTCCAGCTCTTAAGTTCCACGTCTGCAGTTATACTTCTGAAATACAGTTATTGGAGATGCCAGAAGCAACCTCTTTCTGTTACTGCGATTGCAGTAATTGAATTGTTCCTCAATGTGGCGAGCATTTTTGTATTTCTCAGCTTGATTATTTTGTTGAACATTTACTTTAAAGTAGGTTTCACAACGTTAAGAGTTGAATTAACAAAATTCGAGCGAGGACAGTATTCCTTTGAATTTTCGTCTCTACCAACTTTAGTCCTTTTCGAAGCTCGTTGTTTATACTTGAGTCCATAAAATAAGACTTTTGGGACACACCTTTTAAAAAGTTTTATACTACCCTACCCAGTACCCAGTCAACTGAAGGTTTCCCCGCGGTTGTGCAAAATTCCTTCAGGAGTTTTTACTCAGCAACTTAAGACATTGACAGGGAAGAAATTTACGAGAGTTCCCTCTTCGGCAATAACCGGGATGAGCTGAAAAATTTCAGTTACAACATTTTATACCGTATCTTGTAAATGTTTGCAGGTTTTTTATTTATAGGTATTTACATAGTTGACTTAGTGAGTGTATTTTTACGAGTTTTTTTTTACTGTAATGGAAATGTTAAATTCTAACACAACATTTTGAGAACGCTGCTTGTTTCATATTTAACAGCATCCCCTATGTACGGTGAAGTCACAGAACACGTTTTTTTTTTCTTGAAGTATTCCTACTTTTATAAAGCTTCACGTAATGTCAAAGTAACACTGATGCAATACCGTTTACCAGGGCCTATGGCGTTGAACTTTTTTCGTCATTGTTAGTGCACCATGGCATTTCCCATCAGTCACATTCGCTACGATTAATCAGAGTAACTCGGCTATTCATTCCAGACACAGTTTCCGAGCGTGACTACGTTTTTGAGCGTGACTCCGTTTTAGAACGTAATCCATGCTACGCTAACTTTGGACAATTTCTCAAATTCCTGTCTTAATTTCAAAATTATCTCGTTTAATAACAAAATTGTAATAAAGCTATCAAGCTCCTTAAAAGAGACAAAAGTTTTGTATTAAACCAAACCCCTGGAAGACTTTGTTGCCGAGCTGATGTCGTAATTACGTCACGCCTTGGGAGGTGGGACTTTAATACAGTTCTCTTGTACCGGTGTCACCGGCAGTGGCTATTTGGCTCTTTATTTGATGTATTCAATTTGATTTTGACGGTGATTATATTTCATTGCTTTGAAATCTTTAACACTAATAGATTTTTTTGACTGCCTGAACAAAATATGCCTATTTATAAATTTTAATATCAGATAATAATACACACTAAAGTCAATTACACATTACATCTTTAAAATGTAAGTCCACTTATCAAAGCATGCGTAAGATGTAACCATTACAGTCACTAATGCTCATCATCGATCGATGGATCAAATTATCAATACGAACAAAAAGTCCATAAAGTCATTCTCTTAGTTGCAAACCATATAACCCGCTTTGTGAAATTCAACAGAGTATTTACAAAGAGCGCGCACACCGAGATCAACAAAGTCCGTTTTATGAGGTAGAAAATTTTAACTCTATCACATACTTTGCTTTATGATAATAATGCCATTTATTACGCATGTAAAACTCAAGGATGAAGTCGAGCTCATACAGGGAACTTGAAAGCGCTCAGATGTTTCTCAACAGAAAACAAAAGATGGTCCTCGGTGGAACTGACTTTCTTGACATCGGAACCAAATTAAAATATGAAGTAGTATAATGAAATGCAAATACGTTTCAGAGATCTCGTTACCGCCGCACCGGATAATCCAACGTTTTAATAAAAGAAATGGAAATTAAAAACCTGTTGCAAATTTCACTTAGTGTTGGTTGTGTAACGCTTGTTGATAAATCTCATGACGAAACAGCAACTGAAATTTCAGATGATTTAAATCATGTTTCTGTTGCTACAATTATGACATGTTTGCAAATTGCTTAGCGCTCCAATTTGTAAACAACGACCTAAGATGCTGGCGGCACATAAAGCTATTAGAAATAAACATATAACACTTCCAGTTCCAGAAACTATTCCTCAACATTCCCACGTAGAACTTTCTGGAACAATAGCTGAAGATGTTTGTTTGGAACTGGCGTTAATCTTGCACCGTGTCTGCGGTAATGATATTGCAAATTGCATTATGAGTGCACTGTTTGTTCTTTATATTCATAACTTTGAATTTATTGTGCCATATAAATTTGTGAGAGCACGAATAAATCCCTCTTTTTGTTATAAACTTGCTGCCATAGCGGAAAGTTTCTCACTGTTATCTTTCCGAGTTGGTTTGCGCTACTCATCATCTTTAGCGTAATGTATTCCTGTTAGCACCTTGTTTCTTTAGTTTTGGCACATAAAAATAAGTATTATGCAAAATGTTAACTTACTGACGACGTAGTTAAGTTAATATATGCTAATTATTAGTAAATGACCAGGCAATAAAAACATAATTCCCAAAAGTTACCGTGTTTGGATATTTTAAATGTTCGCGCTACGTTTAAACAGAAAAAAACTATATTTTCTATGGGTCTCAAGGTACGTTGGACCCATGAAAGTGCATCTACAAATAGACGGCATTATATTCTAGAAATAGATATAAAGAGTAACTGAAAGAGACATAACACATTGTCCAGCGCAAATTGAATTTCGCTTTAGAATACACATTTGCAGAAAGGCGTCTTTTAAGAAGAGAGCGATAAAATCGTATTTTTCTAAGGGCATCTAAAGAGAGGAATATTGTAACAGTAGTCGATGAACCGTGGTATTTGAAAGAGATTTAATTTGGACATTTCAGTCATTGACATATACTATACTATTATAGTTTATAATAATAATAAATATTGGACACAATCACATACATCGTTCCATTACCAAAGTATAGTAGCATGAGCACTAATATTATGGAAATTGGAAACAACGACGGGTATTACCACATACACTCAGACCCGAGGAATTATTGAAAAGTTCGTTTTCAATTTTTACTCGACCGGGGATCGAACCCAGGATAGTATATGTTACTAACTGCGATGTCTGAAATATAATGCCCTCTGTTTGTGAATGCACTTTTTTGAGTCCAACGTACGTTCAGATCTAACAGCAAATATACTCTTTATTAACTCTAGAATTAAAAATGTATTAGCATGGTTTTACCCACATTAATAATTGTATTTTTACTGTTTTCTTTTATCCTTTACATTAAAAGTTGTTCGGTTGTATGAGCCAAGTAGCCGTCCCGATCAACGCATGCGATACTACATTCAATAAACATTGTGTGGTGGGGCATAAAAAATCGCCTATTGGTAGTCAGCTCACATTGGCGTGCTTGAACGTGATTCGTGATTGAATAAGTTGAATGCAGAAAGGCTTTGAGCAATTACTTCAACATGATATACCTTTACTGGTCTAACATATGAAAATACTGGAATACTAGTATCACTTCCAAAATAACCTTTGAGAAGATTTTAATTAATACCTTTTAATTAATAGTAGTATTTAATGCAACCAAAACAGTCATTCAAGTAAAATAATCTGAAACTATAACCCCGAATAAAGCACTCCACAACGCTCTGTAAATCAACAAAATGTCTGTAGCAAACGCGGCGGCAATACAAAATATCATTCACCTCCAAAGGACCGGGGTACCAAAACCGTCCTTAATGGAAATGTCGGTTCTCTTGTTAATATTCTATGACGACCGAAGGCAAGCCGAGCGGCTGCCCCGCTAGAATACATTATATGCAGGAAATCACGATCCAGTCTAGTGTCCAATTTATCTTCCAAAATCATAAATTTTACTATAATGATATTTTGCATCCGCTACAGCGGGCTTTATTTACTCGATTTTTGCCACACAGAATTCTCAGTTTTGCGTTGGATTTGGCCAAGTCTTTTTAGTGTCCTCGCTCGGTGTGTCTTTGCGGTACCAAAGTATTTGTTGATTCTGTTTGATTTAGAGATTGCGTGTATTGTAGTTTGGGCTATGCCAATATATTCTTGAGTACAAATAAATTAGTATTGTGTGCGTTTTTCGCGATTCTTATTATTTCTGATATTTTATATTTTCACTTTTAAGCTTTACTAAACAACTCCTTTCTTCAGCTTAAAACTGCATAATCCAGTTCTCGACTAGGTCAAGTTAGAAACGTGTTGCGGCAGGAACCAAACTTGCACTACACAATTATCGATTATTAACCACTTACTGAGCGGTGAAACTTTATGATAAACTAGATTTGCAGTGTGCACTTTTCTCTCTTTAAAATTTTCTTCAATTTTATGAAACGCCCCTTTGGTGAGTATTTCAAAAATTGTGTCTTTAAAGTTTCTCGTTTAGTAGCGAGTTAAAAATAGTTCAGCTTTTTTATTTACTTGTCGTACACCACGAGGCACAAGTTTCTGGAGATACAAGTTATATCCAATGAAAGCAACTCACATAGAAAACATCTTCTGCGTTTCTTGGCACTCGACCAGAACCATCAGGTAGCTCTGAAATGGGAGTTTTCAGGCTTGGAGATAGTAATGGTAATAGCAAATATTGTTCTAAAATAAAGAACAATTCTTCAGCAAACATAAAAAGTTTTCAATTCAGTAAGGCTATTTGATATGTTTATAACTTCATTTTATTTCAAAAATGGTAAATACGTCGTCTCCAAAATTCCATTTATATTTTAACAATTCATGAACATTACGCAATTTCCTTTCTAGGCATAAAACTGTTTGACCTCAAGTGTACATTTCGTTATTGCCTAGTTCCAGACAACTTCGAACATTCCACTTTATTTCAACTCTACCGTAAACATTAACTGAATTGGTTACCGAGCAAGCTGCTGGAGAATTAAAAAGTGTTTCTTTAGAATTTCAATGTACCAATCAAATTAGTGTGAACATTTGCTTTCTGGGCTAATGTTGCTTTTAATGGCGTTTACTAATGGAGTAAAAATATCATCTAAATGTAGTAGAGTTAACAGCTGTTTAAAAACTTCGAATGTATCAATATATTGGGACCGCTTGCGTAAAAACCTCTACCATTAAATCACACAATTACATCGTTATTTATAGCCAACTTACAACAGATGCTGCAACTCTGGCCCTTATGATATCGATATAAAGTGGATGCATTACTGTCATGTTTGATGGTCTGTTGTAAGTCGCTGTAAGGCAAACCACTCCTACTTAACTGGCAAGCATTGTATTGCTAAAGGGCTTGGATATGCTGCTATTAAGAAACCTATTATTATCTCTTTCTATTGATTGGTATTTTTCGTTCAAAAGATAAGGAGGAGTAAATTTTTAACGAGGTTTTACATTAAACTAGACACCATATTTATTATTATCGTCAATCGGAGTACTGAACTGTAAGTAAAAAACTCTTTTATGTATGAACAAGTTTTAAGTTTTTGTTTGTTTATGAACAATGCTATATAACAAATAAATAAATAATTTTCACATAATCACTCCAATTGTATCATCGGATCCATAGAAAATTTCACATATCTGTCATTAAACTATTTTGAATGTACAATTTTATTGATATTATTTTGTCTACGTTTTGATTAAAAAAACTGTCATCTTGTTTAGTGTTTTTGCCGATAAACATAAACAAATGTGTTGTTTGTTTGTTGTCTTACATCTCGTAGCTTGTACCAAAACCAATCCATACGTTCGAGTAGATGATACATAAATTACCAACGGCGCCTAGGGGCAGCAGCAAACAAGATAAACCAAATGCCCAAGGTCAAGTATACGCCGCAGGCCATATTTAATAGAGGTATGAAATTTATAACTATCATACGTATAATTTAAGTTCACCGGTCCAAACGTGATATGGATAACTGCTACGCCCAAATTATTATATCTATATGTACCGTATTTAAATGCAATAAAGTCTATTATTGAAATAGTAGCGCTCAAAATTATTCGCATATTATTGTACTTGCACAAAAGTAGAGTTAGCAACAGCGCTGTAATGATAAACTAAATTTAATTACCCAATATTATTATACTTATTATATTACAAGGACTAATTTTGGACTTGGTAATGTTTCCAAAATGTTAATTTGTATTTTAACTTCCTGGTAAATTAAATGAAGCACGTTAAAACGAGACGTTTAATATTTTCAAACGTAATTCAGGTTGGCATGAAGATCCACAAATCTAATTGCTTATTACAAATACAGAGCCGACCTTCGTCGTTGTGGGAAAAAGATGGAAACTCACAATGAAACAAAAGCTACTCTACAAAACACAAGGAAACGAAATGGAGGAGAATTTGAAATACATTGCGTTGCGTGTACAAAAGAAGTTTAAAAATGTTGACGCGCACACAGAAATAAACGGAGAACTTGTCAACTCTCTTGTTTTGCTTCGACTAACAAATTGTTTTGTATTTTGTCGTCCCACGTTTAGTTTGCTAACGGTGTCGTACTATAATCACGTTCGCGAGAGGTAATCACTTGGATTATGGTATATTTTTTCTTCTTCGACCCACAAATAACAGGCTGTTTGCGATGTAACGTAAGAATCGTGAGGATTAAAGCTTTCGGGCGAGCAGTTATTGGGTGGCACTGTTTAGATAGCAAACACCTTTAGCGAAATACAGAAGCTTAGGGTGCGATGGAAATAATCGATGTCAGGAATTAGGTATCAAATACGCTTTGAAATAGAAATAATATTGATGAAATTACATAAAGATTCACAAAACGCGCAACAATTTCTCGTTTACACACGACGTTGATCGACGTACATTATAAAACTATGGCCAAATCTGATACGAATTTGTTCAATCCAGTCAACAAATATTTGAATCCCCTGTTGTTACCGCGAAAGTGATTTGTGTTTGTAACCTTTTGGACGTTGATTCATATTCTCCTTCACTTCTCTTGTGTAGAAATACTCAGCTGATTTATTGTCTTGCGCGGTTCTTCTAAAGTCAATTTCCCTTCATCAAGCGATGTTGAAAAGGTTCAGAAATATGTAAATACTCTTATCCTAATACTATTGTAAGTACTTAATTCGATAAAAATATGCATTTTAGCTTTAAATTGAAATGTCATGTTATAAGTAACTTGTTTCAACTTTCAACCTTCTTGGGTAAAATTGCTAGTCTTTAATTACGCTAAAAATATTTAAGAGGAAAGCATAAATTATTATTAATGTTGAAGCCGACTAGGTTTGCAACATGAACCCTAAATAACCTATAAAATAGTAAAATCGTCTACCTTAATGAACGAAATGTTATTACACCAAGTCTGAGATAATTATCTTCAGCATCGCTCCATGAAAACATTATTTTTTATGGATCATTAACTTTAATAGAATGAAAAGTAGTGCTCTTCAAATAGTCCTTTAAATCAAATATCATTGATATTACATAATTACATTATTATCGTCTTTCTAGAATAGCTTTTAATTTAGGTAACTACTTCAGACGATCTCGACGAAATATTTCGTAACATTTTCAATTTATTAAACGTAAAACGAGAGGTATATTATTGCTTTATGACTAAGAGATTATTTTTAATTATCCTTGACTTTACTTAGAAGTAAAAAAGCATTTCAAATTCAAAATATGTATAATGTTAAGTTTGAAAATGTTTAAATATGTCTGGTTAGTCACTTTTCAGGCGTCAAATTAATGATTTTCGACATGAAAGATATTAGGTAAGTATATTTTTTTATTTTAGTTAGTTTCTAATGAAGTGACTAACAAGATATAAAAATCCTTTTAAGTTAATATTAACATTATCATATTTAAATTGCAAACCAAAGTTCGGAAGCTAAACCGTATTTTATGTGAAGAAACGCCAAACAAATCGTTTTATAAGGTTGAAGTGAATTCGGTCCGTATTTTTGGCAATACGAAGTCGGATTTACGATTTGTCGGTGCCTTAAAACCGCAATACGTGAGGCCACGTGCCTCGAACAATACTGCACGTCGATTTATATATTTTTTTATATTGTTCTTGTTATAATCAAAATTTAAGTTTTGCCTTTGAAACCGCCGAGCGTAACATCGGGGCCAAGGCTACCGACGATATGTAACATGGTCTCTAGTCTGAAGGATTTTTTACGTTCTTACTAATAAATCTTGGTAGCCCATTGGTATTCCGTTTTCGTCCAATTTCAATAAAGGATATTGAATGAGTTACCTGTTTAGAATCGCTTCGGTGTCTGCCTCACGATTCGGGAGAGTATTGCTTTTGTTACTTAAACACAATCATCGCTTTAGTTATTGTGAAAGTAAATTTTAGAGTTCAAACAATTGTTTTATTGGCATTTGTAAAATTAAATTAAATTCTTCTTCTCTAAATTTGTCGTTGCCTTTTTATAATTGGTGTCAATGTAATACTCAAGTACTGATTATATTTACTAATTGTTATAATTTGCTTTAAACATTAAAACATAAATCAAAGGACATTTTTCATTTTCGGCTAGGACATTGTACACTATTCGTACTAATAGTAAAAAATAAAGTAAAGTCAAATAAAATATTAAAATTCTCATTGTCTTTCTGGATAAATGGTACAAAAATAAACTTTGAAATAAAAATTCTTTGCCATCCATGGTCACACTGGCAACCATATTTAAATCACGTTCGGAAACTTTGATGTTTCTGTACGAAAAACGATGACATTGACGACTGATGATAATCTGTCAATGTGAACCTTTTTTTTTAATGTTAGTGTGACATTTTACCGCCATATTGAATCGGGGTTGCATAATTATTAAGACTAGATAATGCTTTTGTACCATCAAACGCGTTAGCTTATTGCGATATAATTAGTTTTCAGTTATTATATTTATCTTTTGCTTGCATATGGTATAGTGTGCAAAGTTCTAGCCGAGGCTCCATACAAAACTGAAAAATCTCCTTTTCAACCATATTCAACGAATTATTTTAAATCTGGTTAGAACAAAAGTATCGGTCATAAAAGTAACTAACAAAATCCAAAGACATTTATAAGAAACCTCTCAACTATACACACAAACCGGTTTCAATTTTACGCATACTATTGTCATTTGTTTACAAACTCGAAGTGTGAAATCTAAAAATGGTAACGCTATACAAACTGAGCAAGTCGTCTACATATAAATTATTGATCATATATTATCAGCTACTAAATCCACAGTAACAATGTACAATGTAGCTAAGCATTATTTTCATAAGAATAAGGATCAATTTTGAACGAGCTTCTAAGTGTTGTAGAACAATCATAATCTACCACTGTATTTGGTCATCCCAAATGTGTACAGACTCGTTAGTTATCGTATGTGACATAGTAACGTTGTATTTAAATGATAATTTTAATTTACGACGTAATATAATTATATTATTGTATTATTAATTGTTTTTTCATTGTCACTTCTGACCTCTTTCACTGTTCACTTAAATAGTTTTGGAGTGAGAATGTGTTTGGTATATTAATTTTGTGTGTATCCAATTTGCTTATGCTAAGGGTCTACGTATGAATATTATACGCTTATAAATGTCTAGATGTGGTACTTTTGCATTGTAATATATTTAAGATTCAGGTCGTGTGCGTGTATGAATAGGCGATTATAGTGAAAAGAGGTCAAAATTGCGTATCTTTGAAAAGGTTGTGGTGTAGAGTCGTGACTGTAGGGCGACGGAACAAGTTTTAGGTAGAGTCAGCAATAATATCGAAGACATTTTGTTTTCCTTTAAACGGCATTTCATTTAATTTTTGTTTTAAAGAAACTACTTGCTTTGTATTGCAACAATTTCTGGATCACCTTCTTTGTTATTCATTTTAAAATCTAATAGACTGTCGATTTTAAAATTTATTTTAATATCAAAGATTCGTTGTTTTTAACCTCATCACATAAATGATGAATTTTAATAATCGTAATATGCGTAAGTATATTAAGCCATCCCTACAGCTACTATCCTTGACTTATACGCAATTTATATTCACTTCCTCATGCCACTATACAACAGCCTTTTCTCTAGACTTCCTACTTTGCATATAGCATGTCAACACTGCGCCGAGACATTTAAATTTAATACATTCTATGGTTGATCCGATATCCTTATGCATTTTCTAGACTTCGCACGTGGTAATATTGTTTTATAGTTTGAAGCGAGAATTGCATTTTATACTTTGTGAACTTAAATGGTTTGTGCAACTCTAATATTTAAATAATTTATTGCGCAATTGGCATTCATCTCGCATTGTTCTAATAATCAATTTTATAAAAGTTTCGTTCGAGAAGTGTAGTTAATACTCTAAATATTACTAACTCAATGATTTTAGATCAAACAGTCCTTTAAACAGATATCAAAGAAGACAAATACAAAAAAGCTTCGCCCAAGTTAGAACCCAATTCGAGATAACTTAATATTAACAGAAATTTCTCACAAAAGACCCGGAGACCAACTTAATAAAGCGCAAGATGTCGTCGAAAAATTCCAATCTCTATTTCCAAACGTGCCCGATCAAATTGCTTCAGTAATAAGGGTCTGCCTTGATAAAAAAAAGTTTCATTTCGACTATTGTGACTCATTATCTGCAAACACAAAAGGTAAGACTCATCTGGAAAGCCTTCAGTCCTCGCGGTTATTACAAAGAGCATGCCCATAATCGTCAGCCCCAAATATAATCTTTTGTTCGTCTTTAAAAGACTGGGATTGTCCAACATTTTCATTAATATTTCCCCTCGCCCTTCCTGACTTTAACGTGTTATAAACACCATTCATCTCATTATTAAAATACAACTTTTTGACTTCAATACATATTGTATCATGCAAAATTTTAGCCAATATTATGTGACTTAAGAAATTCAACATCTGGTCAAAGACCTTTTTATCTTGAACTCTTTTCGCATGAATGCTTGTCCGATCATCTCTGGGTAATCCCGAACAAAAAATAAGAACAATGGACTTTAAGCCTCTTTTTAATTAATTTTACGCTTTCATAATAGACTAGTGGGTATTAGGAGACAATCATGCATGGTCATAAACTTACATAATTATATGTACGGTCCAAAACTAAAGCTGAAGTGAACATATTCATGTATTTATTAATCTATTTTTGAGTATATCGTTTCCTCATAGGAAGTTATTATTAATCATCTTTAAAAAACCTTATCTCGTTTGTGACCTCAATTTATTTGACTTGCAAAATTCCGGATTCGAAGCTACGCGAGTGAGTTTTGAAAATGCGGAAATGTGTGTTCTGGCCTTGGTGAGAATCAATATGAGCCGTTTACTTGAGGTATCCTATTTTATGTTTTTTAACTTATTTAATAAACCTTTGTCAATTTTATTCGTTCTTAAACCAACTTGAAATGAGAGAGTCTACTAGTCTGCTTGTGGTATGGGGTCACAAATGATGGTTCCAAAGTTAGCGTGGGTAACACGTAGAAACATTCCAACTGTATAATCTAATTTGGGAGTTGGGCTACTCTTACATTACTTTGGGACTTCAATTTTGTAAACATACATTTCATTTGCAGTAATGGAGATGAGACAAAAATTTTATTTAACTACAAATAACAGTTTCTTTATGTTACTATGAACGTTAGTTATAGATACGCTTAAAGTTATTTGATTCTCAAGCTTAAGAAGTGCACGTGTGTTTATTACGTGTTTTGAACGGGATATGGTGTTTTTGCCAACCTTCCATGTATGGCGTTCCAAGTTTATTATTGCAAGCGCGTCGCTACGTTTGTTCGGAGTCGGCAACACAAGGGCATCCACTTCATTTCCTAGACCCGATAGTTGGGTACAATCTATACGTCTATCGTTAGCCAGTTTTGTAGTTTAATCCGATTTAATTTCATGTAACATTTTGTTATTGTATTCGTGTCAGTGATCGCGTTTTAATATTACAAGACGTTGAAAAATTAAATAATGAATGAGATGGACGCTATAGATTTGATACCAGGTAAAATGACGATAAATAAAGAAATGCATGCCCATGCTTCTCACCAAGTTAAAATATATCTGCAGTGTGAGAAATATAAAAAAACACATGTTTTCTTTTCTATCGTAAAGATTTAATGCAGTCGTATAATATAGCAGAACGCTAACAACAAAATAGGAGCCATTGAACTTAAAGCAGTGAATTCGAAAGAGGTGGAAGCATCAATTTGCTCATAAATATGTGACGCTCAAACAGCAGTTTTGTAGAATATTACACCTGCGCTTTTCACGTGTAACTGCGTTTTATTACAACCTTGCTTGACTTGTTCCCTGTTATCTTTCGTATTACTGGGCGTTTTAGATTTTCATTTTACGAGATCGGCCTCTGAAATTTTTTACGCTTGCACATCTTTCACACTACCTATTTCAAAATTAAATCTTCCTAATTTATTAGATACCGATACATATCATTCGATATGCGATGCAAAAATCATACTAATATTATAAATGTGAAAGTTTAGATGTTTGTATGTTTGTTGCTCAATCACGCCAAAACGGCTGAATGGATTTAGCTGAAATTTGGGACACAGATACTTTGTAGCTTGGAGAGGAACATAGGCTACTTTTTATCTCGGAAAATATCACATTACACATTACAGGCGAAGCCGCGGGCGCAAAGCTAGTTACATAATAACATAATTAATTTAAAATTTAAGTACGCAACCAAATTGATACAAAAGGTGACTTTGCCGTATATAGATATCACACGCTCTTAGCAACAAAATATATTAGTCACGACTAACAACTGCACTAGTTGGGTGATTAATCGAGTCGGAACCGTTGCAGTCTAGATTGTAGCCCAAAACAAATTGCCCCAACAAAAAAGTCAATAATAATAACTTTAGTAACCTGGATACGTTCGTGCCGATGCAAAAAACTGCCTACCTCTACTCTACACCGTTCACCTTGAGACTCGAGTGGGCGTACCGATCTTGATTTAGTTCGCCATCTGACAAACCCTTTTTTTGTCCTGAATATAAATAAGACGAACAAAAAATATAAAGTCGACTGAGGATTTTTTCCCTAGCAGTTTCCACAGGGACCGCCCGAGTAGAGTTTAGCGAAAGTAAGATTTGAATAATAAAGGAGAATATTCGCCTATGTTCTTACTGTGCGGTGTTGTTTTTATGTTTCTTCGTAAAGCGGCTCCAGAGATAGTGGGCCGTAAACTTTCCCCGTGGCTAAACCACGAAAATATGCTTTCCATTTCGACGGATACGGACCGCTTATCTAACGCTCGCGTGCAATTTGACTCGAAAGGGAAAACTAAGGCAACACATTTCCTAGTATAGAGGCATTATTGTCCTCCGTCAAACGCTTCCTACATGATTTGATAACGACTTCCTGTGTCCTTTAGCATCCTCATTAGCCAATGTTTTACTACATTCGGTTGAGATACGGAAGTGTTTACTGCACTTCAAAAGAACACTCCACTTGAGAGTTTATGGTCGCCCAAACGGGCACAGTTGAAATAGAACCAAAATTAGGTCACGCGTAACATTAACCAAAGGAATATGATTGAGTTTATCAATAGTTAATGCGGTTTCCACCTACGCGATAATCATAAAGTTTTCCGATATCAAACTATAATTTAATTTGACTTGTTTGTAATAATAATTCCTATGATAACAATATCATTAATAGTAAGGCCGCAGACTTAATGGTGCAATGTCATGCATACTAATTTAATATAGCCAGCTCTTTGCCAGGGCCCGCGGTAAATCGGACATGCCTGAAATAATAATTGAGTTCTCCACAATTAAACAGATAACACTGATTTTCCGTCTCGAACATAAATCTTTTTTATGCCCCCTAGCATTGTTAATCGATTTATACATGACACTTTTATAACAGGTTTATTTTCTATTGTTCACAGACGAAGAAGAACAACCCAAACCACATCAAAAGGCCAATGAACGCATTCATGGTCTGGTCACAAATCGAGCGCAGGAAAATATGCGAGCAAACACCAGACATGCACAACGCGGAGATCTCCAAGAACCTCGGCCGCGTTTGGAAAACCTTAAACGATGAGGAGCGTCAGCCCTTCATCGACGAGGCGGAGAGACTTAGGCAGCTGCATATGCGCGAGTACCCAGACTATAAATACAGGCCTCGCAAGAAGACAGCAAAGCCGGCGCAACGTTCCGGTGCTGTCACAAAGCAGAAGAGGAAGCAGAAGGCAGACTCGAACAACAACAGAGGCATGTCGAGACGACGATCCCGGCCGGCAGCCTTAAGCGTTCCGAGCGTTCCAGTAGAAACGCCCGCTCCTCCTCCACTGCCGGCGTCGCCTGCTGGCTCCCCAGACTCTCCAGAGTCTGCTTGCTTGTACGAGGACAGCACGCGCCGCGAGCAAGCAGACCTCTCAGATCTTTACTCGATCACGGACCTCCTTCCCTTACCGGCGGACTGCGAGGTGGACCTCGACGCGTTGACGACGGACATGGAGTCGTTTGAGACCGCGTCTTCCTCGTCAGGCTCCCACTTAGAGTTCTCGTGCACGCCGGACGTGTCCGACATGCTCAGCGAGATTGGCGTAGCGGGCGACTGGGTCGACAATACCTCCTTCTCGTATCTCATGTCGTCTTAGAGCGGTGCTCGGGTCGGTTCCACTGATCTCATGCGGTCGGCTCAGAGCCGCCAACGGAGGCCGACGACGCGGCGCCCGCTCGCCGCCCCGCCTAGAGAGTGCCTACATCCAAAATGACGTGTCGACATTTGGATTTAATGTACAAAGTTATTTAATAAGGGTCGAGGGAGATAATTATGTTTTATCGTCAACCGGCCGCACGCACGGCCGCATTCTCCTTCAGTTCAAGTTTCTTAATTTTAGTTTCGTTAATAGGCGACGCTTCAAACGATCGGAAGTGCATCAGGTCTATAGTAAGGCTGTGAGTCGGTACTTTTTATTACTTGGAATTTTAACTTTTGAATGTTGTGGGTGATTTTCAAACGGCACGTCTCTGACGCAACTCAGTAAATAAATCCGTCTACACTCCGTCGCCTGTTAAATAAGCATCGGGTCAGTTAGGGATCGGTGGGCGATTGGGCCTGAGGTCGACTTGGCCACTTTTGTAAATATACCCTGATGGGACCCTGGGAGCCGGCTCCAGGCCCAACCGCTACGCCGGTCTAGATAGTTCGCTGCACCGCGTCGCGTCCGTAAACTGTATGTACATTACTCGACTTGGCTTCTAGTACTTTCTTTAAAAATAGTAAGTTTGCATCTGTTACACATTTTATTTTATTAACACATGTATTTTAAGCGTAATCCGTTACGTTTACTTTCAGACTAGATGGAATATTATATCAAACGTAATAGAAAAATAAGACTAGGTTGTAGTCAAGTTTGTCTTGCGTTCTTATTACTATACGTACGTAAGTTCACTTTATACTTTGATGCACATTTAGGTAGTACGACGATTTAAGTTTACTCGGAAGCTGATCAGTATGCCATTGGAAGAATTGGAGTGACATGTAAGTTGGCTCGTCTCAATGGGGGTAATTAACTTCTACCATGTTGATGTTAGAATTAGAACTAGCTACGCATACTTCTTCTACCTATGTTCTTGTTTTATGCGTGCCTCGTTCTCTTTTTAGGATAGTTTGTTTCATGGTAGGGGTTAGTTCGATGTGTTGCGTTGATCGTTTATATAATGTATGTTAGAGTGTTAAGGTAATGATAAACTTTGTCAATGGTTAGGTACGAAATGTAATTGCTACGACGGCACGCGTGGATCGATGCGAGGGACACTTCAACTTTTTTCTTTGTTATCTTCACGCTAACAATTTCAATACAAATTCTATAGAAAGATACATATCAATAATGGGAATGTGTTATTTGCGGGACGGTGGTTACGCTATTCGGAACGGCATACAATTGTTCAGTTTCAATAAAACGTTTTTGCTAATTCAAACTCTGTGATTTACTTTATGGATTTTCTAAATTATAAGAACCTAGTGGAGACTGATATCGCATAGATTAGTTTTAGCAGCGCTAGCTTCTGTAACTTTTTAATTTTTAAAACTGGGCATATTAATTTCATTGTGGAAAACAATATGTACCTATTTTTGATACTTTGTGTTGCTGTGGAAAGCAATACTTAACTGATTATTGTAATTATTGGTTTCGAAATGTACAAAGTGCGCCATAGTTTTTTCGATGAAAGATTTAAAGGTACTTTTGGATTAAATAATATTTTGCCGTTTCACATTTGCTCTCCACAGTAACGCACAAGCTAAATGTATTCAAAATGCTAAAACCTGTCAATTCAGTGAAAATGGTGTCACTTAGGGAGTAACTCAAGCAATGAATGTTACTTCACTCACTTTTTTATGATAGATAAAAATCTTCTAATAAATATACTATTTCAGATTGTGAATTCAATACTTGTAGGATATCTCGTGTCCCTTAATATTAAAGTTAACATAGGGATCCGTTGTGCTATAGTCGATAAGAAAGAAAATGCTTTACTTACAATTATTATATTCTTATAAATATATATGTAAAGAAACAAGTTCATGTATTACTTAGTAAGTGTCTACGAAAACATAAATATTGATAAAATTGCAAAAAACTACGTGTTATTATCTATATATTATTGCAAATCTGTAAGTTATACTGTCTTGTGTGTTGTAGAATATATATTATGTATATTGATATGATATAATATTCGAGAAAAGAAGTAAATTTGTGCCTATTGAACTAATAAAATTTTTCATGATTCTTATTTTAGTAATGCTCAAGGTACTTTTAAGCATGTAGTCGATAATAGATGCTGTTGCTTGGAAGAAAATTTACAAGATTAATGTAGAATTTTATTTGTCTCCGGATGCTCTAAATGCATTTCAGAATACTTTCGTAACAATAGCTTTCACACGGTTTCATGAAACTAACAAAACAGTTATAAAACATATATATCTTTCGAGGGCTTAGGAAGTTATCATTGGATTGTTGTAGATACTCTGTATGCGTAATGTATCCCTCCATACTTTCAAACTTTGACAATAAAACGTCATTTTTTGCTTCTGTGTAAGTTGTAAACGTTCGGATCGAAACTTTTGTATCGCGTTTCATTTGGATATACTTTGAAATATCGGCTTTGTTCTGTTTGATTTCTTTTCCTTCTTTTAGATTGCTGTTCCCTTGTAATAAATTAGAAACTTCGATCAACGACAACAAAGCAATATTGATAATGACAGCGAAGCTCAAATTAGTGTAAAAAGCTTTTCAAGCAGTAAATTTTGTATTAGGATTCCCAGAACCTTGAGAAACTTTTCAAATACAATTTTTACTATTGGAAAGTCATGTAACCCCAAAAGTATTTATTCAAGCAACATCGAATTTATAATGTTGTAATGTAGCGCTTCTTGTTACGGTGTTTCAATAATTGGAATCATCAGGGTTTACATTTCGTTTAAATTTAGGTGTAAAAAATTAATGTTTCAAAACTGTGCATCTTAGTCGTCTTCTACTCTGTTGCCGAGACATAAGCTTACAGTTTCCTTTCATAAACTACATGTATGTAAGATTAAATAATATTCGTATGTATTTAAGTATTAAAACTGTTTATAATAATAAAGTCAAAATAAAGCGATACTGTGAGAAAAAATTAGAAGTTATATAACGTCTCAAAGGAATAAATTATATCATAGAGGACGTAGGTAGCTGTTGTAGGTTATGATATTAAATACTTATAAATAACTTGTTGTCTCCATTCTATTGTAATCGCATTGAAGCTTGAAAATCGCTTAAAATCCGAGTAGATTTACATATTTCTGAGAGTTTGAGAAAAGTTAGCATCAGGTAGGTGCACTTCACAGTGAGTGAATGAGTCCAGATATACGAATGCGATTTAATGCGTTAGTGATTGATTCACAGAACTGAAAAGTTGAATATTCTCGTTATGTTGTTTGAGATAAATTGAACATATTATCTGTATGTATTATAGCATCTATTTCTATTGTTGATTTAATTGGTAAGCGTCTTCTTCTAAGATTTAATTTTTGCGTATTCTGAGACACAACGAAGCATGTTTCTTTCTGTCACTTTCCAACATTATCCATGTATCATGTATTCTAATGGTATTTAATTGGTGTCTATAAGATTATAAGGAAAATAAACAGTATGATTAATCCATATACGAGTAATTTGTATGTCAACAAAACTGTAGTAGATGCATATATTTAAATAATAATCCGTTTCGTTGTTGACGTAGCTGTCATAATGATAATATTGGTAATTATAAAATGATGGTAAACGATAATTAATTATATAAAATACAAAAAATTCGCACAATCTGATTCAATGAACTAATGTAGGGATAACAATAATAGTCTTAAAAATTGTTAATTAAGGAACGTGAAAATAGATAAGTGTATTAAATGTTAAATTTAATTTAGCTTCTGGTGGCTTAAATGTTTTTACCATGGTCATATTTTTATGTGTATACACCCGTAACTTTCTGTTTTGTCGAACAATAGTTTTATACCAAGCAACGTAGGTTTCCAACTTAGTTACTCTGTGAAAACATTTTAACAAGCTTTTGAATGCATGTTGTTAAAGTTTGAATTTTGAAGTTATTCCAGTTTTTTTTCTGTAAATAATTCGTTGATCAATTTCTTTAGGAACAAAAATGTAAGAATGGTCCATTTATAGATTAAATATAGGTTATTTAGTAGTGCAGCATAAGTTATTATACAAACATATATGCTCGATGAATCACGAATAAAAGTGTATGGCCAAACTTTCTTGTTTTTTAACTGAAGCATGGCTTTAACGCGAACAATTGGACTGAAACTGTATTCATTATGCCCACATTTGACATTGAAATTTCGTCATTGGACATTGTAAATATCTTGTAATAACCTAATTAAGGCCACAATTTTTTTAGGGTCTTCGGAATTAAGTTCAGCCGTATTGCGTTCCGAACCTTTCTAGTCTTTGCAAGTCTATATATATATTTTTATTTTTATTTGTCTTCGCTTCTGTAAGTAACCTTTGCTGTAGTGTCATCTATACCTCCTTTAGCAGCGTTTTCGATGGTTTCAGTGGCCTTTATATCATCGATACCTGATCTTATTAGTTTTTTTATTCAATTTATACCAAAAAAAATACGAAGCTTTTAGATACCGTTACCGATGGATCTCTTATTTGTAGCACTTTACAGTTAATCGAGAATTCGGCTAACCAAATAAAGAAAACGCATGTTTTCTACATTATGATTGGTTCTAAAAGGTTGTACATATAGAACGCGTTTGTTTGTTGTAAGCAACTTTAGGCATAGTCCTCCAAAATGAGACGAAAACTTTCGCCCTTCAAAGGGAATTATTTTAATGAAAAAAAAAACTCTTTTTTTATAAGCATTGAACTTCCCATTATTCGAGGAAAGTACTATGAATACTTTGAAAGATAAGTTTTTCCGTCGTTCGTTGTATAAATTATTGATATTATGTATTTCTTAAGATACCTACTCTAATTGCATATGATGTATGTAGACCTTTAAATTGTTAAGTATGAATTAATAATATTGTAGCTATGGAGTTAAGGAGAACGTGTACATTTTGTAACGTAATTTGTTCAATAATGAATATATATTATAACGCATTGGTAAAATAAATCATCCAGTTTTTAAAAAATAACCCGATTTTCAGTGAAACCCTTACCTTTAGTGAAAACATTCTGCTACTTAAAATGTTGGTTCGAACCCAGCATTTAAAAAATAATACGATTGATAAGATAACCCAACAAACATTGTAGTCCTAATAAGTGAAAGTTACATGACTGAAAGTGCTAAAAACAACGTATTGAAGTAATTTACGTGACTTACATGACAGAAAATGCAAAAAAAAACATCGTATTGAAGTTATATCAGAATTAATACAACTTACAGCCCATTATCTCTAAACAACCTCTAAACGACATTAAAATGGTCTATGCGACCGCTACATGACTCTATTATGACACTTATGCCCGAATACTCGTACGCTACTTATCTTTGGGAGCGTCTCACACATCGCCCTGTCACTTTAAATGTCAAACGTATGAAAGAGATGCCATGATGTTTGAGACGCTCCCAAAGATGATTAGCGTTCGAGAATTCGGGCGTGAGTCGCCTAAAGTGGGCCCTTTTGGTGTTTTTTTTTTATTTTTTTTATCCACCTACAAAACCTACAAATGTTTGTTGGGAATGCAACTATAAAAATAACGCCCGTATACTCAAACTCTACTGAACTTAAAGGCGCACGTGCACGGGCACTTTTTTGGCAATAATTGGTTTATTTGGCAATATTTGGAAATATTGGTAAATATTGGCAAATATTGGCAACTATAATGTATCAATCTGGAGCGATTAAGTGGAGCCATGTTGCTTCATATTTCGTGATATTGTGTGGCCGTAGATCAGCAACAGGTTGCCACATTTTGTCATATTTGGCGGAGATTGATAGGAATTGCGCATGTTAGCGCCCGTGTTAGCGCGCCTTAAGGAACGTCTCTTAAGGCTCATTTACGCCACAGCAACACTGTGCGACATTGCCGCATGCTACATATTGTGGCGTACGTCATCTTGTGGTGTGGTATGCTACATATCCTACAATAGCGGCATGCGGCATGCGGCAGCCTATCTCAAAAATATCGCATGGAAGCCATCGTGTTTGGATACAAGCTGCACAGTCTACCACATGACACGAGGTGTTGCCATGTCGCAGGACTCTTGCCACGATGCGCGACATTTTTAATTTTGTAGCTATATCGCAGTGTTGCTCCAGCGTAAAATAGCCTTAACATCGCCCTGTCATTAAAGTTTATGTCAAAATTATTGAAAAGACGCCATGATGTTTAAAGGTGAACGCTCACTTATCCGAGCCGTACGCGTCAAACAAGCCGAACGCAACGAATTTTAGGCCTGAATTCTAGAACGACGGATCTCTTCTCAATTATAGTTAGCAAGGGATGAATGTATTCGTTGCATGTATTTGCATCCCTTTCTAACTGTACTTGAAAAAAGATCTCCAGTTGTGTAGTTCTAGAGAATACGGGCCTAAGAGTTCTTTATATAGTGGTGGCCACATAATTAAGGACGCCAGTCGATTTTCATACAAACGAAATATCTTTGAAGTCTTGGTTCTCCGCCAAGGATTGATCGATCTGTGATCTGATGATGGCTGTCCACGTAGTTAATGGAGGAGATCTAAATCGCTATACACACCCAAATGATCTGAACAGCATTCTAAGAGCTGTTTGATATGTTTAAAAGAATCGCCAAAATATAGCATTAAAATGTATGGAAATCTTGAAACTGAGAGCTCTGATCTTTACATCTCCTAGAAAGCTGCTCAGATCAGTTGGGAGTGTATAGCGATCTGGATTCATTTGGGGTTGGAGTTATGTACGTGATGTGATGGTGTCTATAATTTATTTATTACTATTAGTAACAACAAAGTAATATATTTAAAAATATGTAAGTACCCTATCTTACTTACCGCACACGAGCCACAAACGCCGCCACAAACGCCGCCACTTGAAGCTAGAAGAAGAAACAAGTGACGGCCACTGGTGTCGGCGTTCATAAATAAAATGCTCAGACCAAATAAAAAAGTAAGACGGAACGCTTCGAACTAAAAAGTGAAGCCACTTTTTTATGTAGGTACATACGTGTGCGTAAGCCGCTTTTGACTTTAAACTTTGACTGGTGGTACTGGCGTAGTTTCGTTACATGTGTGCTGTGCGTGTAACTGTGTATGTACACAGCGTGGCGTAGTTTTCTAGGCTTCACATTTTAGTTCGAGGCGTTCCGTCTTCCTTTTTTATTTGGTTTGAGATAAAATGAAAGAAAACTACAGGAAAGTGGTCGGTGGCGGCGTTTTTCAATGGCTCAGTGTGCGGCGACCCTTATTTATTCTATTATTTCAGTATGTTTGTGAAATAAAAGTACATTACGTACTACCTTCGCATAGCAACAGCTGAACACAGGATGAACAAACTCATAAAACGTAACTGTTGAAATTTGACAAACTGCACAAAAAGTTTTTAACTACAACCTGGCTAATTAAAATATTTCACGAGCAGCACCCATTGTGTTCTTCACACTAATGATTAACAATTAGGTAAGCTGGATTCAGATCTAGAATGTGCTGATATTTGTAATATGCTAACTTGGTTTTACCTGACTGCGACAGAAGGATGGTTATGTTTTTAAGTCTACACTTCTATTAGTTAACTAACTAAAAAGAGGAAAATTTATTAAAATTTTTACTATCTCGCATTTACAATGCAATTTTTATTATTGAAAATTGTTTATTTAAGTATTTTAGAAAAATCAATCCGTGTCACAACCAGTTTTGATGGGACTGGAACTTACGACCTTTCGCTATCCGGGCGACTGCTCTAACCTCTGAGCTACGGAGCTCGAATTTATCCAATACTTCTTACGCGCTGTATAGTGGGTTCGAGTCCCATCGGAGCTGGTCGTGAGTCGGGTCGATTGTTTCTAAAATAGGTACTTCATTTTCAATTTTTCAGGAAAACTTATGTTTTTTTGGTATCCTGTTCCTTACTTTATGTACTCACTAGCATTCCGCCCGCGGCTACGCCCGCGTGGACTAAACGACGTTACCCCGCGGGAATAAGTTATTCTTCCGGGATAAAAAGTAGCCTATGTTCTTCTCCAGGCTACAAAGTATCTGTGTCCCAAAAGACTTTGAGCTTTTTTATATAGAGCCTGGCATACCTAGTTGCAAGATTGACATATTTTGCTTTGAACCTATGCAACATGCGCCAATCAACCGAGAGAATCAAGAGAAACAAACGACAAATACTATTGATAAAATTTCGTAAATGGTATATCTTCTGAAATATTTCAGTTCGAAGATGTAAAATAATTTTAATTTAAACATTCAAAGTGAAATATTTCAAAAAGTATATCATTTACGACATTTTGTTGCTAGTATTTGTCGTTTAGTGTGTGTGTGTTGCCAGTTATGACTTATGGAAGCGAGACGTGGTCTTTTACTATGGGTCTTATAAGAAGGCTCAAGGTCACCTAAGGAGGCCTATTCCCAGCAGTGGGCGTCGTACGGCTGAAATGATGATGATTTGTCGTTTATAATTATTTCCTAGGTTGACTGGCGCATGTTTCATAGGTGTGCACCAAAATATTCCATACTTGCAACTTAGGTATGCCTTTTCAGCCAAATCCGTTCAGCCGTTTATATCCAAACATCTAAACTTTCACATTTTTAATATTAGTAGGATTCTCATGAAAAATGCTATGCTATTCCCGTTAAAACATTCTATGTAAGTACATTAATTCATCCTCTTCTAAAATAATAATAATTTCTCAACAGCTGACCATAATATTATTGGACTGAAGCGATTCATACAAACACCGATTATAACAGGAAATGATAGATCGTTCTGCATATGATTCATTGCGGCAGCCCTGTTTAATCCACGACTATTTGTTTTTGTTCAATGACTGATGTAATATGGTTGACATAAACAAACGCTTCCACTAAATTACAGAAGAATTAGAGATGGTTGAATTATAATGTACCTACCTGACCCCCCCATTGAGTACTTGTACCCCCGATGAGAGGTCAGGGTGCCTATCATCAACTCTTTATTGCGATTTAGTTTAGGACCTAAACTGATCTGCTTCGCTTATTCGTACCATGACAGCTTAATTGCGATCGAGATTCTATTGCGTCAATGACAAGCGATTCAGCGACATTTCACTTCACTTCCATGCATTTCACAGCCTCTTAGCTGTCATGAACTCTTATTTGACTTATAACTCGGTCGAGCAAACATGACACCTGCAGGTTATACCCGTCCCTCTCACTCTCCGGGCATGACAGAATCGAGTGAAAGAGACGGGTAGAAGAAATAAGGACACAAATCGTTCGTTTATTCACATTCAGCAATTCATTTGCGATTCAGTTTTGAAGGTCATGGTATGAAATAAAGCAATTCATGTTAGGAACTTATTCTGGAACGCACCAGTTTTGAATCGCTTTCTTATAGTTGATGGTAGGTACCCTGGAAGCGGATAGGCGACTCCCACATAACCGCTGTCCAAACACTTACGCGGACGGGGTATGCGTAAACTCATTCCTCTCACTATAGCTCGAGTCCTTGCGACTAGTCAGGAAGCGGCTAGGCGAGTCCCACATAACCACTGTCCGCACACTAACGTGGACAGGGTATTCGTAAACGCATTCTCCTCACTATAACTCGAGTCCTTGCGACTAGATGAGAGGTCAGGAAGCGGCTAGGTGAGTCCCACATAACATAACCAATGTCCGCACACTAACGCGGACGGGGTATTCGTAAACGCATTCCCCTCACTATAACTCGAGTCCTTGCGACTAGATGAGAGGTCAGGAAGCGGCAAGGTGAGTCCCACATAACATAACCAATGTCCGCACACTAACGCGGACGGGGTATTCGTAAACGCATTCCCCTCACTATAACTCGAGTCCTTGCGACTAGATGAGAGGTCAGGAAGCGGCTAGGTGAGTCCCACATAACATAACCAATGTCCGCACACTAACGCGGATGGGGTATTCGTAAACGCATTCCCCTCACTATAACTCGAGTCCTTGCGACTAGATGAGAGGTCAGGAAGCGGCTAGGTGAGTCCCACATAACATAACCAATGTCCGCACACTAACGCGGACGGGGTATGCGTACACACATTCCCCTCAATATAACTCGAGTCCTTGCGACTGGATAAGAGGTCAGGAAGCGGCTAGGCGAGTCCCACATAACCACTGTCCGCACACTAACGCGGATGGGGTATGCATAAACGCATTCCCCTCACTATAACTCGAGTCCTTGCGACTGGGTAAGAGGTCAGGAAGCGGCTAGGCGAGTCCCACATAACCACTGTCCGCACACTAACGTGGATGGGGTATGCATAAACGCATTCCCCTCACTATAACTCGAGTCCTTGCGACTGGGTAAGAGGTCAGGAAGCGGCTAGGCGAGTCCCACATAACCACTGTCCGCACACTAACGCGGATGGGGTATGCATAAACGCATTCCCCTCACTATAACTCGAGTCCTTGCGACTGGGTACGAGGTCAGGAAGCGGCTAGGCGAGTCCCACATAACCTTTGTCCGCACACTAACGCGGATGGGGTATGCATAAACGCATTCCCCTCACTATAACTCGAGTCCTTGCGACTGGGTAAGAGGTCAGGAAGCGGCTAGGCGAGTCCCACATAACCACTGTCCGCACACTAACGCGGATGGGGTATGCATAAACGCATTCCCCTCACTATAACTCGAGTCCTTGCGACTGGGTAAGAGGTCAGGAAGCGGCTAGGCGAGTCCCACATAACCACTGTCCGCACACTAACGCGGATGGGGTATGCATAAACGCATTCCCCTCACTATAACTCGAGTCCTTGCGACTGGGTAAGAGGTCAGGAAGCGGCTAGGCGAGTCCCACATAACCACTGTCCGCACACTAACGCGGATGGGGTATGCATAAACGCATTCCCCTCACTATAACTCGAGTCCTTGCGACTGGGTAAGAGGTCAGGAAGCGGCTAGGCGAGTCCCACATAACCACTGTCTGCACACTAACGCGGACGGCGTATGCGTAACACATTCCCCTCACTATATTCCTTACAACTACGAAGGGGGCACAGAGATGTAATTCAACTCTATAAAATGATTAACGGTACTATTGATTCGCCTTATTTACTAAGCAAAATTTTATTCAAATGCCCAAGACTGAGTTTGCGCCTTCGCGATACTTTTCATGTTCCTGCCGGCAGGACAAACTATGCGAAAAATTGTTTTATCCGTAGAGCCATGAAAGAATATAACGTTAATTATAGTCACATCGATATATTTAGTCATACTATCAAAATTTAAATTGTTATTAAAGGTAAAATCCAAATTATAAATTGTCTAAGATAAAAATTTCAGTCAAGTGTTTTTAAATTAATTACTTACTAAAATAATAACTTTGTAATGTATACCTATTGTGCACAAGTTTAATGTTTACTCAACCCTATTGTATTATATTTAAGTGGAAACTTCATTGGCAAATGTAAGATTCTATTATTTGTTAATAGAAATGTGTAAAGAACGGTGTTTGTTTCCCAATAAAGATAAAATAAAAAATAAAATAACTTGAGTCCTTGCGACTGGATCAGAGGTCAGGAAGCGGCTAGGCGAGTCCCACATAACCACTGTCTGCACACTAACGCGGACGGGGTATGCATCAATGCATATTCCTCTCACTATAACTAAAACAATACACTCCTTGGACAGTTGTGTAAAAAAAAGATTGAATAAGGCAGTCATAATTATTTATACCTACTTTGTTCAATGTAGCATAGGTCCTTTGATAGCTCGTTTTTGTGCAAAGCAAAATGTTGTTTCTTAACAAGGAAAAGAGTCTAGTTTTCTAGCATAAGCAAACAAAAAAATGTTTAATGCTGATTTTCTTGAATTTTATTCCAATAGTACAATAGCATAGGACTCATAATACGTTGGACAAAGTATAGTAAGCCTATGGCAGATGAAGATCCTGGGACCGCCAGACATCAGACATTTTCATATAATAGGTAGGATTAGGGCGCTTGTGCACTACACGGAATTTTACCGTCCGGCCGTCCAATTTTGTAGGCAGGACCGTAAAAAACGGACTGCCGGACGGTAAAATTCCGTGTAGTGCACAAGCGCCCTTAGGAGGTACAGCAATAAAAGGTGTAGGATAAGGAGTAGCGATAAAACTGTAGACTGAGAATTGAAAAAAGTTAGTTCCTATTGTTCTTCCCTACCTTGATTACCTGGTACCTGTAAATTAGCCATCTGTCCAATCTAGCAGGTATGCTAACTCACGCAAAACACATACAGGATTCTGAGTCGTTTTACAAAAATTGTGTAGTGTTTAAATATTGAAACACTACACATTTTTTTTAAATCGACTCAGAATCGGCAAGTGAATATCTTTCTCCTTTTTTTTATTTAAAAAAAAAAATTTGACCCTTCAGGTTCAGACAGTTCAGAAAAATAATTTAAAATCTCAAAATACAATGCTTATGATTAAAAACCCATTTAAAATTTTATTAATAAAAACTTTACGATAAACTTAAATATCGTCAAGACGCGACATACATTTTAATAAAACTGCACTGGTACTTGAACCTTTGACCTTCAAAACGCGGATATGAAACTTGACTCATCGTCATGCAACTCCACTGCAAACGAGTTAATAAATAAAATCTACACTCCACTATTTTTAGACTATTGACCATATTTTGACCTGACTCAAGTAATGGGTCGGTTAAGGAGCCCTAATAAAACTGAATTAATAGGTACCATACACTTGTCTAACTGACCTCCCTGATATGGGTTATTCCCGCTAACCACGTAATCGTTTATTCCTTTAGGTATAAACGTTTAGACAGAGTGATGTGTCAGGATATTTTCCCTAGCGATAGCTATAGCGATGGCGACGGTATCATCATCATCCTCTCCTTATCCAAATTCTATTTGGGGTATAAAATAAATATAGTTTAGTATAAAATTGATAAATAATCAAGAAGAGAATGTTATAACAATATGACAAATAAGTGATTAATCTTGTTAATTAACATAATTATTAGCCTTTTATGAATCTGAATCAAATAATTACCATCGAAATCGTGTACACTTTGTTATTACTTCTAAGAAGAAACCTTATAGCGGTTAATTTTCAGACTGCCAGAGTAGTGCGTTATATTTGAACTGTAAGTTTTACTCCTTATTCATAATGCCCAGATTAAAACAAAAAAATGAAACGAAAATATTTTATGCGTAACATTTACACAATTAATCGATTAATCACTTAGTTCGGGACGTGCTGCACACATTTGGTCAGGCAAACAATAAAATAAAATAATTTTATCAATTGACGTGAGCATAAGAAATATAACCTACATTTTATTTTTGAAGTAAAATAAAAATCTAAATATTTGCAAATTTTGATGCCACACGGAATGAAACCAGAAAGATCATTTCATTAAGGCAACTCGCAAATAAGACGTTAGTCCCGGGACGTCGTGGACTATTATTCAAATTTATTACTTTAATTTTATATGCCTCCTTATATTAGAGATCGCGTTGCTCATTTTTGATGATGCCATCAAGTTTGCGTCTTGCAATTTCATGTCCTCAAATGATTATGGTGTCGAAATTTCAAGAGCATTAGGCTTTTTTATGTCTGATGAAATTTAAATTCTGGACCGTATATTCTCATTTCACGGATGGAAAGGGAGGTACGTTAAGCATGATATACACTAGTGAGTAGGTCGTAAAGGTGGGCTGGGTTCACTCATTGTTTATTTAACTTTATTATAGACAATTAATTTTCTTCGAATTCAAAATAAAATATATATATTTAATTGAAAACAGAACTAAAAGTTACAAGTGATATCACGAAGTCCTGAACAGAATTTTATAAAAATTATTATTATACTTTACGGCATACACTACACATTTAATATTTACTTCCCATATACAACATTTTACAATGAATATAATATTATAATGTATACAGAAAACATGCTTAAGATTAGTTTAAACTGATAAAATATTTCTTCTAGTGAATTTTGTCTGCACATTTTACGTTGAGTAAACGCAAAAATAGACGTGTTAGCTTCATCTGAAAATTAATTGTTAATTAACCTTGAAAGCCTTGATATTGATTAATTATTTTGTTAATAATAATTAATTAATTATTCAATACATTCGCAATTTATTCAGCCTTATGTCATACACATTTGAAAGACAATCGAGTGCCCGAGGCCAAACGCTATCGCCATCGATACGAGATTAAATCAGTCGAATCGAATTAACTTGTCGAATCAACAGCGAATGAATACTAAGCAGTCGGCAAATTAATTTGGGGCAGTTGGGAACATTCTGGAGCGCGTTTGATTGAATGGGTTTGTGTTGACCAAACTATTATCATAAAACAGGAGTAGATTGTTAATCGTGTAAAATAAATGTATTTAGCGATGTTTTAACTTATTATTTTACTTACTAACTTATAATTAAAACTTTTTTTAAATCAAAATAAGGAGGTTTATAATATATTTAACTTTTAACCATCTTACATTAATTAATACTCGACTTTATTCGAACGGTAACTAGTCGTTAAATTTTAGGACACAACAAATTATAATAGTATCTACCTAGTTTAATGACGATGTTGTCCTTTTTACTTATTTTTAATTGTCACTATTGCTTTTAAAAACATGATATCATAATTATACACCTGAAGCTAAGATTTATTAGCCCCGCAAAATATCTATCATCGTTCTTCTTCCAAAATATTTCGCAACCAGTATTTATATAGAATTAAGGCGATGTATACAGGTACATATTTTCTGCTTGCTACACATTACACTATCGATAGACTTACACGTGATATTTCAAAGCTTCAAAGCAAAGATGATGAATGATATATCGATTAATTTTATCAACTAGTCAGCAGACCTCTAGTTGTTTACATTTATATAGCTACATATGCCCAGAGATTCTGAGCGAGCTGCAAATTAATTCGCGTCTAGAGCACAGAGGTCTATTTAAACAGAAACTAAGCTATCATTAGTAATTTTAGCTCTTTTTATTTATGATCAGGTTGGATAAAATCTTTAATAAGCGAAATAAAATATTGATGACAGACTTTACTCTTGGCTTGGCCAAATTTTTAATTGAAACTTTTAGTAAGCTTATCTTTTATCTGGGATATTTTACATTCTTTCGGAGTAGGCCACATGGCCTGCTGACCATCCACCAACCATTAAGGGTTAATGATGATGATATTTTATACTTTCAGATTAAAACAAGTAAGTACTGTTGTTGATTGGTTAGTTGTAGGTTTTTTTATATAACAGGAAGTGTTTTTTTTTCTGCTACAACAGGATGAAAAGACAGGATCAAAAAAGGATATACTTATTATTATTTGAATGTAAGGGACTATTCATCTCCCGTAGGAGATGTAGTCACTGCGATGTGACTCGCCACCTGGTTAAAGTAACTCTTTTAGCCTGGAGGCTTTCAAGAAGTCTAGAATACTTCTAGCTTTCAGAGTTTTAATCTCCTCCGGGCGCATAATGTGTCGACCCAGGTGGATATTGCGTTTGTGGATAAGGGGCCCGCAGTCACACAGAAGGTGCCTGGGCGTTTCCTCTCCTGTTTACAGTAGCGGCAAACATCAGTGTTTGTGTCAAGGATAAAGTTACGTAATTGAGCTGCAAATTGAAACGTATCTAATAAGGTGATTGCCTAAAAAGGGTTGTCTCTGTTTCCTTTTCTTAACCTGTGCAAGTAGGGTGGAGCCCTACAGTTTCGGTTTTAAGAGCGCACCCTCATGAATAAACAAGCGATGTGTGCCCCGTGGAGAATTGAGGAGAGCTCGTGTGAGCGAACGACACGGGGAGCTTTTTCAAATGCTTGATAGTTTACTCAATTTTGAGGTTATAGTGCGGACAAGGCATTTGGAAAAAGGGCAGTGATTCTTATAATTAACTAGCGGATCATGCTAGGGGTACTGGTTTTCAATAAAAATAATACGTTCACGATAACCATTACTACTGTAACACATATCATAATGTGTGTCTCAGGGCACGGTTTCTGTATTAAAACCATTCAAATATGTAACAACATTTATGTAAGTACTCAGTACATAATGATATGCTACACACCACACCATCATCAGTCACAATATCAATTAAAATCAAACGTCACCTTAGTAGTCCCGTCTGTGAAGACAGTATCGTCATTGAAGGAGTTATCTTGGATCCAGTGAGTCACTATATTTCATTAGCACAATTTATATTCTTGAAGAGGAAAACCATCAATCCATCCACCGTTTTTGAGATTCGCCATCAGCCAAATTCCCGGTATCCGCTTGTCAAAGTGACAGCTCTGTATGACGTATTTACGCAGACTATCACCACACTCTATAGCCTGTGCTATAGTGCATGTATGTAATCGCTAACTAAATAATACCGTTACACTACTTATAATGATACGAATTTCGTGCTAGGGGTACAGTTTCGCGGCGGAGGTGTGCTACCGGCATAAAACGCCATCTATACTAATATTATAAAGAGGAAAGATTTGATTGTTTGTTTGTTTGCATCGAATAGGCTCCGAAACTACTGGACCGATTTAGAAAATTCTTTGACCATTAGAAAGCCACATTCTTCCCGAGTGACATAATTAGGTTATATTTTATCCCAATATTACCACGGGAACGGGTACCACGCGGGTGAAACCGCGAGGATCCCTTAGTTATAGATAAGATTATGTTAAGAATCGAAGCAAAACAGCGTGTTTTAATCACACACTTTGATTTGATTCTGGGATCAAAATCTTTATTTTTTTTCTAGGCTTTGGTCTGGACCATGATGCGGAAATCGAACCAGCTACCTTGCAAAAAATATGCATTCCTACCTCTGCACATACAGACAGGTCATCTAGTGTAAACAATAAATATATTATTCAGCGAATAAAACATACAATGCGAAGCTTTTATCAGTCACTTCGGTCCGACTCAGCCTATCTGCCTAGCTAGACAATCTGTCGCGCGATAAGATACGAATATGCCGTCACTGTTATTTCTAGTGTTTCTGTACAAAAGACAACACATACAGTATTTATATTCACGTTGGCCTTGAACCTTATTGTGAAGGTAATAAGGGAGGTGCTTTGCTTGAGGCGTTGTTGACATTATAATAAAGATTAAAGGTTTCTATGTAGCGAGATGTTTGTTAAGTCTTAAGGATGTTTTGTTTTCTGTTTTAAGTTTGTTGACATTGTGTTAATATTAGTTAGTAAATTACAATACAAGGTACAATGTGACGACCAATTTTTCGCAGGGGTAGGATAAAAAAAAAGAGGTTAGGATACTTGCCTTCTGCGCCAGAGGTCTTGTGTTCGATTCCCGAACAAGACAAATATTTGTGTGGGTGTAGGTACATGTCTATTTGTCTTGGTAGGGTGTGGTCTAAGGTTTAGAACTAGTAATGAGTCTGTGCTTGAACTTTATTTATTACTAAAAACGCAAAATGTTCGTATAAAAATTATGCAAAAAAAACTAACCCGTCTTATCCCCGTGTGGTGACTGTACAGTAAAAACAGAATATTCAGGTAGTAAGTATTTTTTTATTTCTTCATTATATTTTTCTCATAAGTGATGTCACTAACTTTCGATACTTAGTTTTTTAAATCAAATAGGTACGTTTAAAAGAAATATAGCATTTTAAAGCAAAGTTCAACACAATATTTAAATAAAATTATGGTGGCATTGTCTTTTGAAACATGAAAATTTTAATTTGTTCTATTCAAAAATATCATATACAAATTCATAATATATTCACTATGTTAATAATATTTACAGCAACAAACACATTTTTTTTAATTTCTAAATCAAACCATCTGTTATTTATCATGTCGCCTGTCTGGCGAAATATCGGGGACTCGACAACTAAATATGAGAAAAATCCCGTTTTCCATTACATTTACTTAAAATGATGACCATGAAAATCAATATGTTCTCAATTTTAAAATTATTCAGAAACTGCAAAATCCTTTTCTTTGACACCTTCCCATAAATCAAATAAGTACGTATGTGAGTAAAGCTTTTTTGCAAGAATCATGAGGTGTATAGTTTTAACCGCCTCTGTGGTCTAGTGGTATACATCACCGATTTCAGACCTAGAGGCCCCGGTTTCGATTCCCAGTCGGGGTACATATTGTATTCGGTTTGGTTGGTGATAGGACTTGTTTTTAGTCCGCATGGCTAGCTACTACCATCTTATCTAAGTCTGATGCCATAACAATGATGTTTTCAGCATTATTGTGTTCCGGCAGTTAGAGATAAGGTAGCCAGTTCCTCAGTGATTGAAGATTCCGGGAGTAGTGCGCTACCCCTTTCAGCCTTATCACCACTTAACATCAGGTATGATGAAGGCTAAGTGCTACCCCGTTGTAAATAAAAAAATTAAAAAAGTGTAATTCGTAGTTAAGTTCTTACAACCTCTTAGATAAAGTCATTGACAGAAGCTAGAAAATACTAAGACATTAACATTCTCCATTCAGCATGTCCAACATCTGACATTGCAGCAACATTGTCAAAATCAAATAAACACGTTCATGCGAGCGACGTGTCTTTTGCAGTGACGGCTAATTATAGGTCACTGAAACACGAAACTTTCAAAATATTTATGTTTTGGTTAGAATCTTAAATGAAACGAAAATATTTTATATTAAGTTCAGTATCTTTAGAAAAATCTTTTCCTACTGAAGTCTGTTTTTAAAGGGTTAGGAGATAATTTTGACACTAATGAAATATCTTGAAATTAAAGAAACAAACTTATAATCCAAAACAACAATGTTTCAGCATTGTCGTGTTTCGGCAGTTAGAAATAAGATATCAATTTTAAAATCATTCAAAAACTGCAAAACCCATTTATTTGATACTTATACAATTCCCATAATTCAAATAAGTACAAGCAGCTACAAGCAGCTAAGCTTTCTTGCAATCATTATGAAGAGTAATTCATAGTTAAGTTCTTACAACCTCTTCGATAAAAATATTGACAGAAGCTAGTAAACATTAAAGTTCTCCATTCAACAAGTCCAACATATGACTGCAACAACATTGTATTTTCAAATAAACACGTTTGTTCATGAGACGTGTCCTTTGCAGTGACGGGCAATGATAGGTCACTGAAACACGACACTTTCAAAATATTTATGATTTGGTTGGAATCTTAAATGAAACGAAAATATTTTATATTAAGTTCAGTATCTTATGTTAATCTTTAGAAAAATCTTTTTAAGAATAATTTCCTACTGAAGTCTGTTTTTAAAGGGTTTGGAGATAATTTTGACACTAATGAAATATCTTGAAATTAAAGAAACAAACTAATAATCCAAAACAACAATGTTTCAGCATTGTTGTGTTTCGGCAGTTAGAAATAAGATATCAATTTTAAAATCATTCAGAAACTGCAAAACCCATTTATTTGATACTTATACAATTCCCATAATGAGTTACACCAACACATCAAAATATGACTATAAAAATTACTGCATTTAATGCGCGTATTCGTGCAAGTAATAACAGTTTTTGTTTCATCGAAATCTGTCCAGGATTTCCAAAGTTACAGCGTTGCAAAGTTTCACCAGCTTTTGTAAATTTGCTTTCCTTGCGCGCTATTGCGATGACGTCATGTCGCAGTGACATCTCCGACTGCGGATGCTGCGGGTGATTTCCGTCTAACTGTACTGCTGTATTTTCAAATAAACACGTTTGTTCATGAGACGTGTCCTTTGCAGTGACGGGCAATGATAGGTCACTGAAACACGACACTTTCAAAATATTTATGTTTTGGTTGGAATCTTAAATGAAACGAAAATATCTTTGGTTCAGTATCTGACGTTAACCCTTAGAAAAATGTTTGAAAGAAAAATTCACTACTAAAGCCTGTTTTTTAAAGGGTTAGGAGATATTTTACTGAAATTATAGTAACAGACCAATTGTTGACTTTTAATAAAGTATAATAATAATAATCCATAACATCGAAGTTTTCAGCATTGTTCCGAGTGTTAGAGATAAGATAGCCAGTTCCTCAGTAATTAAGGATTCCGGGAGTAGTGCGCTTCCACCTTCAGCCTTATCATTACTTTACATCAGGTGTGATGAAGGCTAAGTGCAATGCAACACCGATGTGAATAAAAAAAATAAAAAATAATCACCTAAGAGTAAGAACTTAGGACTTCAGTAATACGCATCACCAGACCTCAGGGTACCTTTGAACCGGTGTAAAACCAAACTTCCATGTCGTCACTATGTACTCTAAACAGGAAAAAATCGTTATCGCGATTGCAATTTTTTTGTTTTATTTTTTTGTTCACACATTGCATCTATCATTACAGGAAAGTTCCTAATTCAATAGTGTAGTCAGCGTTTACAAATACCTATTTACTATATTACGTACATAGTTGCATGCATTCAATTTACATGGAAATAATCAATTCTTAACTTATACCTAGTTTAAGAACCAGAATAGCGCCTCTGTCGGTCGTTTAAGGCATTCACTTTTTACTGCTGAAAATATTGAAAATAAAGTAGTTATTACTTACAAAAAATCTGCCCTGTCTCACAACTTGAAGAACACTCCTAAGGCAAGTATGCCGTATGAGTGATCCAAATTAATCGTAATAACTTTGGAACGGGACGTGCAAGTGAATTCTCCAATTGTTAATAGTTTCTAACAAATTTTAACAAATTTTCAGTACTGAAATAAAAAGTACAGATGCTTTATATTCGGAAATACATTTTATGACGTTTTCTTAAAGCATGCGGTTTGAGTGATCCTCTTTATTGTCCACATAATTTTTATCTCAGGTTTAACAAATTTTTACTTTGCAGTAATTTTCTAACAATTTCTAACTATATCTTCCCAAATTGTTGTTAAGATTGAAGAGAAGATCACTCGTACCATCTGCACGTGTCCCATCGGAGCTAGTTGTGAGACGGGTAGATTTTTTCTAATACTTCATTTTTAATATTTGTCTTTTAGAATTTATAAAAAATACAAAAAAACATACGTTAGGTAGGTATAACAAACACCAGCCAATTGTCCTTATTTACCAATTGTCCTAATTTAGTTAACGTCCGCTATTGTGTGCGATTGCAAAACTGTGACGTCACGATAACAACATGATAGCTGATAAACAAAATTTGTTATCACAAATCGGGCGGTATCATTACGACCTTGGGGTCGTTGACCGAGAGGACGCGAGGTAGCTGACATTCATTAGTGAAAACTGAAAATGACGTATAGTGAAAATATTTGTTTTGTATGTGATTATACTTCTTGTGGTTCATGTGCGGGTAACCTATACCTTTGTTATGGTGTGTAATAGAGTAAGGTTTGTTTATTTATATCAATGAAACCAAATTTTTACAATTATGTCCTAACACCAGACTCTCCAGCTCACAGGGTCCAAGACAGGTTTTACATGAGTGTTTCACACTAGGTTTTACATGACTCTTAGGAGATGGCCCCATTTGCTCAGCCCACTCCCGCCGCGCAGGGGCCCGTAAAACGGACCACCCGTCAGGCTGTAGGGTGCTTCTCACCACGACCCCCCAACAGTCGGTGTGCCAAAACTGACGGAGGAGAGCAAGTAGTGAGGGGTTTAGTTGGCAGTGGTGCCTGCTCTCGATACCTTGAGTGGGTAACCTTATGGGGAGATTGTGAGGGCTCCCTCCCTCTGTCCGGCCCCCTCTCAAGCTTTCGAGCTCGTTAGGAGGCCGGAGCAAGGGTTAGAACCGCCCAGCCTTGACGAGAAGCTTATTAGGCTTTGTGGGAGGGCTGGGCGCAGCGAGGGTCAGGCCCTGCGTCTGACTGAGTCCAACATGCCGTGTGGTATACGTAAAGACAGTATTTGCCATCACTATAAAAAAAAAAGGTTACATGTCTGTCTCTCTACATGATTGTCTGATATTCTTTTGATTTCTGTTAATCAAAGTGTTTGTCATTTTTTGTATACAAACTTTCATAGCCAGTAAGATAGGGAAACTTTCAAAAACATGAATTAATGTGATTTTTTAACATCTATTTATCATTCTGGTATGACCCCTTACCGTTACCGGCTCCTGCCGGTTTTAATCAAAGTGCGTTTATTAATCCGAGTGCGCTAGTCACTGCGCCACTGGCTCCTGCCAGTGGCGCAGTGACTAGCGCACTCGGCCTGCGATCGTTGAAGTTAAGCAACTTTTGTAATGGTCGGTCACGGGATGGGTGACCAAAAGTTTACTATCTCTAGCACCTCCGTGCTTCGGAAAGCACGTTAAGCCATTGGTCCCGGCTGCATTTGTAGTCGTTAATACCCACTAATCCGCATTTGGCTTGTGTTGTGGGTCATGGCCCATTCTCCTTATCCATCCATAAGGAAGGCTGTGCCCCAGCAGTTGGCAAATTAAATGGACAGGATGTTTTTGGTGGGATATTTATTGACGTGACAAAACGCGTAAGTACTTTTTGTATATATTTCGCGTTTTCCTTACTGAAATATTGGCGACTTCTATCTTCTCTTCTCTTATCTACAACCAAGTACCTAAGTATCCAAAACATAAATAAAGAAAACCAGCTTAATAATAATTAGGTAAGCACCTATGCAAAATGCATAGTACTTATGATGTTCAACACTATGAAATGCGTATTTTACCTACTGTATTAAAAATAATAATAAAGAAAACAAGTTAAATAACAATATGCAAAGTATGATGGTCAACATGAAATGCGTATTGTACTGTATTTCCTGCGGTCATGGTCGTCATACAAACAAGTCTCAACCTGTCTTTCACAATAATACCTCAAAGCTTAATTCCAAGAGCCCATTAATTCGATAATAGATAAAGGTGTACTTTAGTGTGCTTCTACATGGTGCAAGTAGCTTGCGCATGTTGAGGCATTTGCGCGGGTTATATGCATCGTAAAATACCGTACAAAAACATGTACGGGTCTAGCGACTCGAGCATGTACCAAAGCGAGCCACCCGCGCAACTAATGGCGGAAATACACGGTTCACTTTTGCCTTTCAATTTAGATGAAGCAACTAAATTGAACAATGTAATCGTACAAGTGAATCATTCAATGTCAATGTGCGCCTGTAAAAAAAAATATATTTTCTTACAATCACACCAATTACCTAAGCCCGTAGTTAATTTCTCAAGAAACTGTGTCTACGTGAACTTGATAACGGATAAATATATACTTAAATACTTTTTGTTTGTAAATACACACTTAAAATACATAGAAAACACCCAGACCAAGACAAATAGACATGTTCATGCACACAAATATTTGTCTTGTTCGGAAATCAAACCCGAGACCTTTGACGCGGAAGGAAGGTAGTTTACTTCTTGAACGAGTAGCTTGCGCATATTACTCACCCCGCATCTTTACTAGCTCCAGCTACTTGCACCGTGTAGAAAGACCCTGAACTTCAGCGGATAACGAATTTGCCTGTAAAGGAGGTACTGTGGTATCATATTGTTAGGATATGATACCTCCTTGCATTGTCTATGGTTGATTTATGTTTAAATCAGTATTCAAAATATCGAATGGATTGTCATTACCTACGCGAGTAGTTTTGTTTTAGTCTAGACGATTCCAGGGTCGCGTGTTGTAGTAGATATAGAATATATCGGCCATGGTGCCGCAGTAAAGATTTATATCGAAATTACATTTATTATTTAATAGAATCCCAGTATAGGACTTCTTATGGTGTTAGGCGCAAATCTTCGCAGATCTATACTGTAGTTTCCATGTTTCAGACCCTTTGGTGAAGATGGAGGTCTTATTGTTCGACGGCATCCACGGAGATGTCGAAGTTTTTTTTCGGAGCTACGAAATAATGACGGCTCTGCAAGGCTACGAAGGCGAGGCCAAGAAAATCGTCGTCGGAGCTTTCTGCACGGGCGCAGCCCGCTATTTCTACGATAAGATCGTCGATATGGTGAAAGACTACGACGAAATGAAGAAGGAGTTTATCAGGGAGTTTGGTCTTGTATCGGACCCACTTGCTGAATTTTTTGCGAGAAAGCAGTATTTCAACGAAAATTCGTTGGAATATCTGTATGCGTTGGAGATATTAGCCGCTCGTGCTGGGAACGCAATTACAGAACAGTTGTTCATACAACAATTCCTGCGGACAACCAACGTTGTCACACGCAGCAAATTGATGTCGCAAATCTACGTCGACAAAACGCATTTAAAAAAAGTAGTGAGACAGTTGTATAACCTTGAGTGCTTCGAGGAATGTGCCCCTAATATGTGTGATTCTAGCAGTGGTGATAAATCTAATCAATGTGTTTATTTTGTGCTGGAGTTAGAGAATGTGCCAACTCCCAATCAATGTGCCTCTCGCACGCCAAACGAAAAACCCCATGATTTGTATGATGCAAGTGAATTGAATGATTTTAGAGCTCAAGCCCCGATGATGCCCATCACGACATCATCTTGGAGGACGACTGAGACGTCCCCACAATCTAATAATAATATTATTGTAAATAGAGAAGAGGATTGTATGCAGCTGACGTTGGTGCAGGACAATCACAACACAAGTAAGCGTACGCCGTTTTTATCTATTGAGTGTCGTGGTCAGAAAATAGACGCCTTGGTGGACACCGGTGCGAGTGTGTCGGTAATATCACAGACGGTAGTAGACAGTCTAGGTCTCAGTGTGGACATGGTGAACGCTGAACTACGAAATGTGAGTGGTGGAAAACTTTCAATAGTAGGGAAAACTAATGTATGTTTCTTGATAGATAACGTGTTGTTTACACAGCGATTCGTTGTTGTAAGGGACATTGTACCAAACATAGTGTTGGGTTGTGATTTTCTTAGCAAGAATAGCATAATTATGAATTTTGAAAAATTTTGTATAATTTACAAAAAATTTAATTTTGAATTTAATGTTGACATGAATTTTATGTTGACATCGATTGACATTGATGACAATGAGTCACAACAGTCACAAGTGATAGATGTCTCGAATGACGGATGTCAGAGTAATTTTCGAAAAAGTAATATGTCAGAAAAAAGTTCGTATGTCATTCCTAGATTAAAAAGTTTTTTTATGAATAAAAATAGGAATGACAGTAAAATGAAGAAAGGCGCGAAAAAGTTTGAAAAGTCGAATATGAATAGGATTTCGAAATCCAATATAAGTTCGTTATGTAATATTAGTTCTTTACGAAATAAGAAACGTTTGAAATTTGTAACATATAAAATTAAATGTAAAAATAAATTTTCTTTCATAGATTCATTTTATAATAGGGATAGAAATAGGATAGGATTTTAGGATGTTTTATAATAGTGATTGTTAGATAGTTGAAATGTATAATTGTGTGATTTGTATTAATATGTGTTTCTTTTTCATGTACGGAAATACTGCACCTGAAGCCCACGAAGTGTCCTGTGGTCCACTTATAAAATGTGTTTATATAAAAAAGTTTTGTTGTCTTTATTGCGTAATAAATTTTTTTTTTTGTATTTTTACTAATTAGTAGACATCGTGTCGTGTCTCTTTAATTTCATGGGATAAGGCAGGAGGATGATCTATTATCTAATTAGGAGTGAGAATCCCCTGACCTTAACTTATGTTGATACTAGCTTTCCGCCCGCGGCTTCGCCCGCGTGGACCTCGCGACGTTATCCCGCGGGAATGTGACATTTTTCCAGGATAAAAAGTAGCCTATGTTCCTCTCCAGGCTACAAAGTATCTATGTTCCAAATTTCAGCCAAATCCGTTCAGCCGCTTTGGCGTGATTGAGTAACAAACATCCAAACATCCAAACATCCAAACATCCAAACATCTAAACTTTCACATTTATAATATTAGTAGGATTGACATCACGTTTCGTTAATGATCTGGACCACAAAAGTAACACTTCTGTGTTACATTTTATTTCCGTTTTAGTTAGTTTGTAAGTTGTTTCGATGTCACTTAAGGAATGAGGTGACGTCAATATTTGTTGGTGAGGGGGGAGGAAACCCTGATGGTCCAATAAGGACCAGGGTCATATCCTGTTTGTTGCAGGATCCCTCTAACCCTGACTGGCAATGTTGTCGACACCACGCTACATAAACTGTGGTAGCCCCTAGTAGACAGTCTGCTTGAGGTTACCACAGGTTTATGAAGTTCCAAGCTTGTTGTCGGGCACCTTTTGAGATGAGGGGTTATTTTTGGGTAATTTCGTAGTATATATATATTTGGTGCTTGTCTGACATGTTTGATCTTGGAATTTCGACTTAGTTAATGCTTAAATGAGCTAGGGTTAGCTTTGATTGTAACTACATAATGATGTATTAAGGTTAGGTTGAAGGCTGGGCAGACCTTTTCCCTTGGTTTTGGTATGTCAAGCCAATGCAATGGTTGGTTTGTGTTGATTACAGGAAATTAATAATTATATCAACCATTGTCCTGGCTGTCCGTTAGTGAGGACCAGTCTTATTGATGTGATATCGTTCCAAGGTAGGCAGGGCCTTCGCTTTATCCATGTAGGAAAAACATTTCTTTAGTAAGAAAGGTTTTTTTGTTGCGGCAGCGGCATGTGGTATCATATTGTTAGGATATGATACCTCCTTGCATTGTCTATGGTTGATTTATGTTTAAATCAGTATTCAAAATATCGAATGGATTGTCATTACCTACGCGAGTAGTTTTGTTTTAGTCTAGACGATTCCAGGGTCGCGTGTTGTAGTAGATATAGAATATATCGGCCATGGTGCCGCAGTAAAGATTTATATCGAAATTACATTTATTATTTAATATAATCCCAGTATAGGACTTCTTAGTACCTACCTCCCGATTTTCAGCTTACTTAAACTTTTATCAAAGTTGAGAATCTTTGCTGATAGAATATTCCATGGTGCAATTTCTTCTTTATTTATACGAAATATGATAGCAATAAAAAAAAATGTTATCCAAATTGAGAAATTGATTGAGCAATAAAAAAAATGTTATCTAAATTGAGAATTTTTGACCTTTAATTATCTGTTTTTACTGATAAAATTTGTGCTTCAAATTCAATGTCAAAAGTTAAAGATTTATTTTTATTCTAGATTAGATTATATAAAATAATGCTTATGAATCGTCCAACATTTTTTTACCTGCGTTATGGACATCTTTTAATGACAAGAAAAAAGGGGAAAAACAAACTCATCAGCTTTAACAGAAGCAACGCATTTACAAAATAATTATGACGTTGCTAGACAAAATGCTACAATAATTAAAACTATTAAAAAAAGCTAATGCTGAAGGAAAACTTTCTCATACTTATGTATTGGAATATTTTCCTTTTAGACATTGTTAGTGTTAGTAGTGTAGGCAAGGAAGCTAGTGCACCCCCATAGTAATTCCTCAGTCAGAAACAAACATTACAGCATGATAAAGATCAATAAATTAAAAGTACTGTATAAATTTCTATAAAATAATTATAAAAGAAGGTTCGGTATTTTTCATTGATATCTTTTTTAGGAAAAATGCTCCGTCTAAACTTTCTTCACCGGAACAGTATATGAAATTTCCAAAAAATCCCAGCAGAAAAACCAAATTTTAATAAAATAACTGGTGTGACTTAGACCGGAAAACGTCTCTGTCGAACTTTTTTACGGAATTATACCTTTTTGCCATGCATACTCATCTTTGAAAAAAGTTTTAGATTTTTATCAAGTATCAAATACAGCTGGTTTAAATAACTCATTTGGTAAAATAAATTTGGACTGAGAAATTACTCGGTTCAATATAGTTCAATCACTACATAGTATAAAACAAAGTCGCTTTCTCTGTCCCTATGTCCCTTTGTATGCTTAAATCTTTGAAACTACGCAACGGATTTTGATGCGTTTTTTTTAATATATAGAGTGATTCAAGAGGAAGGTTTATATGTACTTTTTATCCTGATATTCCCACGGGAACGGGAACCACGCGGGTGAAACCGCGGGCGGCCGCTAGTAATTAATAGTGTGGAGTTTTTTTTGGATATTAATATAGGTAAACCTTTATGGCTCATACTCTTTAAAAACCCAGCAAAGTTTCATCGACTGAGGAATGAATGTATGGGTATCCATACAAAGAATCGGTTCATTGCCTACACTATAGGTACTATTCTATCAACCATGCATTGCGATCATTTAAATAATCCTCTACTTTGTAATAGCCTTCCATATGGTGCAATTCTTTTCAATTTATACGAAATGCGATAGCAATCAGTCGAAATGCGATGATGTGTGTGTGTGTGTGTGTTGTTGTATGTTACACATACTTAAGTAAGCGCATTTCTAACGAGATGCAATCTGCTAAGGATGCTTATAGATATTTTTTATTGTTGATACCGAAAAAGAATAAATTTCACCGGGAATAAAGCAAATATATCGTAATTATTTCACGTGAAACATACATACTCCTTATCCATCCATAAGGAAGGCCAGTGCCCCAGCAGTGGGGACATTAAATGGCTGATGATGATGATACATATGGTGGTTCGATGCGCTCAGTAGCGCCACCAATGGAAATAAATCAATTACATTTTATTAAAGGCTTAGATTAACAGTTTCGGTTATTTTGCGCAAATAAAAGAGTAAAATGCATTTTATAAATATACTTTCAAGAACTCAAACTTAAGCAATAAGTCGTGAGTCTCAATAGTGGCAACATTTAGCAATATCCATAACTTAATGCTCATATTTGAGGCCATGAAAAAATACTTAAAAATTGCACTTCACTCTTCTATTTGCGCAAAATAACCGAAACTTTTATTCTAAGCCCTTGATAAATGGCAAATGGTTTATTTCCATTGGTGGCGCTACTGAGCTAATCGAACCACCTTAAACGGGGAAATTCCCAATTTGCGCAATACACGAATACAAAATGCCCGGTCTTTTAGCACTCGTGTTTTTCATTTGAGTATTAAATTTTGTCACCGATAAGTTATCGGGAAATTATACTTACCTGTTTAGATTCTGACTCAAAATTTGCTAATATTGTGCAATCCTACTAATATTATAAATTCGAAAGTTTATGATGATGTATGGATGTTTGTTACGCCTTCACGCAAAAACTACTAAACGGATTTGATAAGCACATCTAAGATTTCTGCGTGAACTGTTCATTTAAATAAAAAAGTTTCCGTGACCACAGCCGGGAAGGCCCTCCGTCGCTGTATATCATATTCTCAAAAGACCACATTCGTAAAACACTACATTCGCAAAACACGATATTCGCAAAACATCATATTCTCATAACATCATATTCTCAAAATATCATAATCTTACAAGACCACATTCGCAAAACAGGACATTCTCCAATCATCATATTTTCAAAAAGGTAAAAAAGACACTGGGCTCCAAAAAAATAATTCTGACGGACGGCTTTATGCACCACATTTGCAAAACAAAACATTCTTGTGATAAGAACCACATTCAAAGTACAGTCTCTGGTGTTTTAATGTTTTATTTAGAACGGAAACAAAACAAAAAATGTAATTATTCTTAAACAAAACAAAAAAAAACCTTTTCTGATAAATAATTTCTTAGTTTTTTATTACGTATTTTTTGTTAGTCCTTATTATTATGATATTATTTACTAATTGAACATAGACGTTTCAAACAAACTTGAATGCATTTTTTACACAATTTGCGAATGTAGTGTTTTACGAATACATGTGGTCTTTTGAGAATATGATATTACAGCGACAAAGGGCGGGAAGGGTGCCGAAACAGGAAGCCCAGATGGGTGCCGAAACGTCGGAAAAAAACAAAAATCCTTTAAAAATACACAACCAATAATTAACTAAATGTGAAAAATGGAAAATGAAGTATTTTAGAAAAAATCGACTAGTCTCACAACTAGCTCCGATGGGACTCGAACCCAAGACCTATGGCTATCCGGGCGACTGCTCTACTCTCTGAGCTACGGAGTCGTTACGAGAAGCGAGATTTTTCTCCAAAATACTTTCTTTTCCATTTTTCAATAATACAAATTGCATTGTGAAAAGATTGTGAATGCAAAAAAATCAAAATTTAAATAACTAACTTCATCATGTCAGCCGAACGACGCCCACTACTGGGCATAGGCCTCGCCCAAGGATAAGTAACTTAATGACATGTTATTTTAATTTTTAGTTTTTTGCATTCACAATACAATTTTTATTACTGAAAAATGGAAAATGAAGTATTTCGAAAAAAATCTACCCGTCTCATCCATCGGAGCTGATTGTGAGACGGGTCGATTTTTTCTAAATACTTCACATGTGTTTAATAAAGCGTGATTGTATTCGTGAAAAATTGTTTTTTCACTTCTCATGCTCGTAAAGTTCGTGTTTATGTTGGGTATAGGCTATATATAAAATCGCTTTTTATGCTCTAGTGCATAAAGTAAAATCTTCGTCTAAGTCTCAGACTCTAAGACAAAGGTCGTCAGGTAAACAGTCACACACGAAATTAAACTTCGTTAAATAAACTTGTTAAGTATTTCATTCTGTTTCTTTAATTTTGAACATAATCCATGTTAAATTACTAAATTAATAAAACTAGGTAAAATTAATGAGTATTGTAAGAAATAAGTATTTCAAGAGCATTATGGATTACGATCTATGCTAAAGTCACTGTGCTGCCACTGCCACGTATAAAAAAGAAAAAGAAAGTCTTCCTGCCAAAATGGCAAAGTCTTTATTTTTTCTTTTTTGCAATATTGTTATTTATTTTCCTCACACTCGAAGTGAAAAGCAGAGTGTATAACTCGTACATAAAACCCATTTTACCCTCGAATTAACTATCTACCCTTGCCTACGGCTCGGGTGGATATATACGTCTCGGGTAAAATGGTACGTTTTATGCACTTGTTGTACAATCTACTATATTTAAACGGATTTGGCGTTCAAATTTGGCACACAGATAGTGATAACCTGGGGGCTACCGCCTAAGCATGTCGGCTTGATTACGATTACGACGCATCGTGCCATTCTTGTCATGTCGTAACACATTTGGTATTGCATGACAAGGATGGCACGATGCGTCGTAATCGGCTTCAAGCCGATGGTACTTAGGTGGTAGGGGGGCTGGATTAAAACATAGTATACTTTTTTATCCCGATATTCCCACGAGAACGGGACCCACGCGGGTGAAACCGCGGGCGGCCACTAGATTAAGACAAATATTGGAAGAAGCCCGTGGCGCAATGGTAAGCATGCTTGCTCGGCCAGCGATCGTTGAGGATAAGCAAATTTCGCAACGGTCAGTCATGAGATGGGGCACCAAAAAGATAAAAGTATTATCTCGAGCTTGTGCTTCGGAAGGCATGTAAAGCAGTGAGGACATTAATTGGCTGATGATGTTAATGATGGATGACAGATACATACTGGTTGAAGTAGAGCCACCTTTAACCGCCTCTGTGGTCTAGTGGTTCACACCACCGATTTCACACCGAGAAGTTCCGGGTTCGATTCCCAGTGAGGGTACATTATTGTATTCGGTTTGGTTGGTAGTAGGACTTGTTCGTAGTCCGCCTGGCCAGCTACCACCGTCTTATCTACGTCTGACGCCATAACAATGATGTTTTCAGCATTATTGTGTTCCGGCAGTTAGAGATAAGATAGCCAGTTCCGTAGTGATTGAGGATTCCGGGAGTAGTGCGCTTCCACCTTCAGCCTTATCACCACTTAACATCAGGTGTGATGAAGGCTAAATGCTACCCCGTTGTGGATTAAAAAAACAATGAGTCTTCTTTTGTAATTTAATATGGGAAGGCGTTATTACAACTATATCCTTTCAAAAACTCACTAAAAGTTGTCATAATACCGAAGTTCAAACCATCAATTAACTAAGCCAGTAAAATTTGCTCTGCACATTAAAAAACGTGTTGTTGAAATAAGAAATGAAGACTTCCATTTATAGCGGAGTCTGCGACATGTCTGAACATGTCGGAAGTCGGACCTGACGTGAATCATGATTAGATAAATAAACCTACCTATAATGATGACATAGACGGGTTTTGTACCGAAACTAACTTAATTATAACGGAATCATTTTTATATTTTATGCTTTTAGTGGACGTAAAAAATAATTGTCTAACGGTTGGTACGATCTAAAATTTGTTGTTTTTTGTGAGTAGTAAGTTTATGACATTTAAACTTTGAGTAGGTACCTACCTAAATCCTATTGGTGGAGATTTGTAAATGGTATTGTTTTCAATTAAGTACCTACTGATTATAATTTAGTAGTTTGTACTCATATTTGTCTGAAAATCTTCTAAGGAATAAATACATTTTAACCCGGGGTGAGCACAGTGAAAAAGTGTTACACCGAGTGTAGTGTTGGGTCAAGATGACCCGTTTATAACATTAATGTTATTCCAATATACTAAGGTATTTTAAGAAAGTGTTGCTGTAATTTCAATTAGTGACTATCATTTAAAGGGTTTTAAGTAAAAATAAACTAATTCATTATAAAATATGTGTTTAATGTAAATTAAAAGAAAGTAGTACGAGAAATCAACAAAATTTACATCTTCTGTCTTATGGCAATAAAACGTTAACAAAACATAAATATTCTAAAAAAAAAACTAACCTAAGATGACACTTCTATCATAAAACTTTGTAATAACATATAATAACAACAATTTTTTAGTCTTATAAGTCATCATTTTCAGGCTCACCATTTGCTCAATCGCGGCAGTATAACATTGCGTGTTCAGTAAATATATAAATATATTATATTTATTACAGCACGAACATTTGTTTTTATTAGATTTTCTGTCTTGTTGGCGGGATAGTCTTGACATTGTTTTCTTACATTTGGTTTCTTTGTTGGTGGCTCCTCATCTGGTTCTCCTAAAAAACTCCAACTGTGCGACATTCTTACGTAAATGCTCACGAACAAGAGAAAACCTAAATTCTTTAGAAATATACTTCATTTTACGTTATTTCGCGTTATTCCCTGTTCATTTTGAAAATAAACCTAAAAATAAAAAAATAAACAATAAAAAAACGTTAAGCAAAAATGGCGCGAAATTACGACGTCGAGTGCATGGTTGGGTCATATTTACCCTTTTGGTCGTTTGGCCAAATTTATCTCTCGGTCCAGGCGCAACCCTATATTATTATTAATTATTCAAGATTCAAAACCATTTATTAATTTTAGGCTGATACAGCACTTGTGAAAGTCAAAGAAGCTACGCCATCAGTTTGCGAAGGGAGGCCTTGTAATTATAATGAGAAGAACCGGTCAAATTGAAAAGTGACTTTAACGTAATATAAGTATTAAATTTTTACTTTTTTGCATTCAAATAGTAGTAAGAAACGAAGAGAAGGGACTGTTAGCTCCAGCTACTGAGAAGTACGTCAACGTAGCACTAAAATTTCTGTAAAATACACGCGATTTAAAATGGCGCGGGTCAAATTGACCCAACTGTGCGCTCCCCGGGTTAAAAGAAAGATTTGCATTTTTTTAATTATTTAAAAAATTTAGTTTAAAAAGCTATCGAGAGAAGTATTACCTACCAATCGGGTTATACTTATTTATATTTAGCTAAAGGACTGAAGTTACGAATACTAAAATATATTTAGAAGTCGGGTACTATGCTTTAAAAAATACACATATGGTCCCACAACAATCACAGGTGCCTGACATCAACTCTTAATGCGGTTTTGTTTAGGACCTAAATAGAACTGCTTCGCTTATTCGTACCACGGTCCACGACAGCTTAATAACAATGACAGCGAATCAGTGATCATTCAATGAAATTTCACAGCCGCTGAGCTGTCATCAACTCTTATATTTTGACTTATAACTCGGCCAAGCTAACATGACACCTGCAGGTTATACCCGTCCCTTTCACTCTCCGGGCATGATAGTATCGAGTGAAAGAGACGAGTAAAAGAAATAAGGACACAAATCGTTCGGTCATTCTCATTTAGCAATTCATTTGCGATCCAGTTTTTAGAAGGTCATAGTACGAAAGAAAGCAATTCATTTTAGGAACCTATTCTGCATCGCGCTATTTTTGAATCGCTGTCTTAAAGTTGATGGTAGGCACCCAGGTCTAGCGCGCAAACCACTGCGCCAGAACCACGGCACAGAATAATATGGCCACGGGCTCTCCTCGAAGATACTCGTAATTGCACCAAATAGACAGAATAAGGCTTGCTGTCTATTTAGCTGTCGAGGTGTGAATCATTACAACAATTGGGCCAGGCGTCATACATCGCCATGAAATTATAAATTATGTAGGAAGTATTATCGTGTGATTCAGCGTTCGCGTGCGGTGTTGTATTGCAACTGGACTACGTAGACTGTGGGCTTAAGCAAAATTTTGTTAAATCCGAGTCTGTTCAACAAGAATAGGATTTGACTGGAAGTCTATTTACTTTGTATGTATTTTTTGTCCAAAACGGGGTAGCACTTAAGATTCAAGATTCAAAACCATTTATTAATTTTAGGCTGATACAGCACTTGTGAAAGTCAAAGAAGCTACGCCATCAGTTTGCGAAGGGAGGCCTTGTAATTATAATGAGAAGAACCGGCAAGAAACTCGAAAAAGGGCAATTTTTTTCTCCCTGTCTTCTTTCATACAGAGTCGTCAAATTGAAAAGTGACTTTAACGTAATATAAGTATTAAATTTTTACTTTTTTGCATTCACAATGCAATTTTTATGGTTGAAAAATGGAAAATGATGAATGGTTGTGAGACGGGTCGATTTTTTCTAAATACTTCATTTTCCGTAATATAAGTAGTTAAGATCACTTTCCATCAAAAATTTATCTTAAATATAATAACAAATAAAGAACCCAGTAATCATAATTATCAGTAAACAATTTTCAATAACCTAAGAACTTTAGACATTTAAAAGGTTGTTTCTATTAAAGTATTTAAATGTAGGGAACAACTTTAGGATTTCGTATCAATAAGAAAATACTAAACAAATTAATAGAACTTTGAATAGTTTATGGAGTTAATAATAAGAAGAGCCATACAAGACATGATACGAAAGCAACATTGAAAACATTTAAAAAAACAAAAAATATAAAAATCAGTCTATTTTGAGACAAGCAGTGAGGAGCAGACCCATCCCACTGGTGGCATCGTTCACGAGCATGACGCATGAACCAGCCATCGCCTCGCTTAACCATATTTTAGGGAACGTAACGACCCGCCCCGCATGACACCACCGCAGCAATTTTTACAGAAAACTTAGCTTTCATCACAGGTTAAGTGATGATATGGCTGAAGATGGAAGCGTACTACTTCCGGAAATAATTACTGAGGTTAAGGCCCGATTTCACCAATGATATTTAAACGCGATTAACGCTAAACGTGTTTAAAACGTATTTCTGTCCCTGTCACATTCAAACAGATGACAGAGGCAAAACTAAGTATTAAACACGTTTAGCGTTAATCACGTTTAAATATCAGTGATGAAAGTCGCCCTTAATGTTATATTTTACTCTATAACTAATTGTGTTTAGTTAAATCCATGTCTTTTCCGTTGATGTTTTTTTATAATAATGAACCACAAAGTTTTTGTTTCATTATTTTAGTTTGTTTCTTGTTTAATATACAAGTAAGCAAGTGTAGTTTAGTACCAGACATAATCCAACCCATTAGATAATCTAATGTTCTAAGTCCCCAGTCTACGTGGTGCCTATTTAAACCTTGTAATTTATCTAAAAGTGAGTCAGTAACTGATTTCTGGTTAATTCCACGCGTGCCCTTCGGTTATCGTGCAAGGTTCGATGTTAAACAATGCATTTGTACCTAATCGTCTCAGAATTGGAGATGTAGGTCGTAGTTTTAAATTGCATACGCTACTCGTACTTTAAGGCCGACTTGTAAGACATGATAGTTTAATTGCTTGTTATAATAAAAGTTGTAAAGCAATCTCGTGGAATTCGATTGGGCAAGTTTAAAAGGGAATTATAGTAATTGCAGGAATAGAATTTATTGTTTGTTTCGTAAGATTTCTCATAGGTAATTTAAGTTTTCTAGTTAAAACCCATGCCTTAAAATCATGTTATACTCCTCTTTGTCCATGCATCAGGGGCCCGATTCTCAGGCATTCGAACTTTTTCAGTGTGGTAATTCGTATGTCGAACATTTTGTTTGTGTTTTCTATTGAAAAGTTAGAACGTTTCAAACAAACTAAGCTGTCTCACATGTCAACAAATTAATTTTGAGCTAAGTTCGTATACGAACATCTATTGGTTTTTACCACTCGAAGCGTTCGACTGGTTTTCGATCGAACTTTTTCGATTGTGAAATTCTGACAATACAAAAACTATGTTATATTTGAATTTCGAGCTATAAATGTAAACTTTTCTCGATTGCCTGAGAATCGGCCCCCTGAACTAAACTAAAACTACTGGACTGATTTTGAAAATAATTCCACCGTTAGAACTTAGAAAGCTTCTGTCTTTCTGAGTAAAATAGGCTATATTTTATACCGATATTACCACAAGAACGGATACCACGCGACAAAAATCTATACCTACTTATCTATAAAGAGGAAAGATTTGATTGTTTGTTTGCATCGAATAGGCTCCGAAACTTCTGGACCGATTTAGATAATTCTTTGACCATTATTATTTATTTTGACGACCGATTTGGCGCAGGGGTAACCTACCTGCCTTCTGCGCCAGAGGTCTCGGGTTCGATTCCCGAACAAGACAAATATTTGTGTGCATGAACATGTCTATTTGTCTTGGTCTGGGTGTTTTCTATGTATATTAAGTATGTATTTACAAACAAAAAGTATTTAAGTATATATTTATCCGTTATCAAGTTCACGTAGACACAGTTTCTTAAGAAATTAACTACGGGCTTAGATAATTGGTGTGATTGTAAGAAAATATTTATTTATTTATTTATATTTATTAGAAAGCTACAGTCTTCCCGAGTGACATAGGCTATATATTTTATCCCGATATTCCCACGAGAACGTATACCACGCGACGAAAATCTATATATATAAAATTCAAAGTCCTGACTGACTGACTGATTGACTGACTGACTGACTGACTGAGATATCAACGCACAGCCCAAACCGCTGAACCTAGAGACTTCAAATTTTGCACATAGATACGTTATACAGTGTAGGCATCCAATAAGAAAGGATTTTTGTAAATTTCACCCCTAAGAGGGTGAAATAGAGGATGAATGTTTGTATGAAAGTCCGTCAGTTTTGAAGTAAGGATCTTCAAACATTGTATTTAGGCTGGCAATTGAAAATTAATATTTACCTGTGTCAGCGTTTTTGACAATTCCGCCCCCGAAAGGGTGAAGAGGGGGATGAAATGTTGTATCTGGAAAGTCCTTCATTAAATTTATTATTTAGGCTTATGGTCGGAAAGTAAAACAAAAAAGCTAGCACATATTTCGTATTTTTTCGAAAATCAACCCCTTAGAGGTTAAAAGGGATAAATAAACCTAAAAATCGATATGGATGTCGTTATTGAGGTTTTATGGGATGACGATTGCAAAAATGGCAAAAATGGCGCCCGCGACTTCGTCCGCGTGGACATTCGAGAAAATACTTAGGAGAACAATAACCAGGATAAAAAGTATTCTATGTTTTAATTTCATAAAAATCCGATCAGCCGTTTTTACGTGCGAGGCCCGCCGCACGTGGCAAACGTTTGCCTCGCGCGAGGCTGCTCGCTTGGTGAGGGAGGACCCGCCTAATCACGTAAAAACGGCTGATCGGATTTTTATGAAATTAAAACAAAGAATACTTTTTATCCTGGTTATTGGTCCCCTAAGTATTTTCTCGAATGTCCACGCGGACGAAGTCGCGGGCGGAAGCTAGTTTGCTATAAATTTCAACACACCAAGTGACTACAAATTGAAGTCGGTGTAACAGAATATTGATTGACATTACCTACCAATACAGCAGCTTTAATTTAGGGCCTTACTAAATAAATATATAATGGTATGTATATGTCGCAGGGATTTTGTCAAAGTCGTGATATTATAATTCCACTAGTGAAATTATAATTTCGCGTGATATTATATTTCCACTAGTTAAATTATGAATAGACAATGAAACAATCCATCACGTGTTCTATATGACTTCAGAGGCTCGCTGCCGTGTGCATACTGTCTCGTAATGTCTATTCATAATATCACGCGAAATTATAATTTCACTAGTGGAATTATAATATCACGACTTTGACAAAATCCCTGCGACAATCAGCAAAGTATTTACCTAACCATGCGATGTTAATTCTTTAAATCTTTTAATATTGGAAACCGTCACATACATTGTTCCAATACCAAAATATAGTAGGTAGGAAATTGAAAACAACGACGGGTATTACCACATACAACCAGACCCGAGGAAATATTCAAAAGTTTGTTTTCAATATTTACCCAACTGGGAATTGAACCCAACACTTCTAGACATAGAGGCACGTTGAAAACTAGAGCGTAAAACACTCTGCCACGGTGGTCGTCGAAAAAATCGAGAGAAACAAGATACAATGGAAAATGAAGTATTTACAAAAAATTTACCCGTCTCGCAATCAGCTCCGATGGGATTCGAACCCACGACCTTTCGCTTTCCGGGCGGCTGCTCTAACTACTGAGCTACGGAGTCGTTCGAACGTCGTTCCGTAGCTCCATTTTTCAGTAATCAAAATTGCAATGTGAATGCAAAAATCTCAAAATTAAAATTACAAGATACAAGATTTTCGGTATTTTCCCCATTTTTATTTCAGTCGTTAGTCATTATTAAACTAGCAGCTTCAAGCGGTTTTATCCGCATGGTACCTACCCGTTTCCATGGGAATAAGTATTAAATTTTTACTTTTTTGCATTCACAATGCAATTTTTATGGTTGAAAAATGGAAAATGATGAATGGTTGTGAGACGGGTCGATTTTTTCTAAATACTTCATTTTCCGTAATATAAGTAGTTAAGATCACTTTCCATCAAAAATTTATCTTAAATATAATAACAAATAAAGAACCCAGTAATCATAATTATCAGTAAACAATTTTCAATAACCTAAGAACTTTAGACATTTAAAAGGTTGTTTCTATTAAAGTATTTAAATGTAGGGAACAACTTTAGGATTTCGTATCAATAAGAAAATACTAAACAAATTAATAGAACTTTGAATAGTTTATGGAGTTAATAATAAGAAGAGCCATACAAGACATGATACGAAAGCAACATTGAAAACATTTAAAAAAACAAAAAATATAAAAATCAGTCTATTTTGAGACAAGCAGTGAGGAGCAGACCCATCCCACTGGTGGCATCGTTCACGAGCATGACGCATGAACCAGCCATCGCCTCGCTTAACCATATTTTAGGGAACGTAACGACCCGCCCCGCATGACACCACCGCAGCAATTTTTACAGAAAACTTAGCTTTCATCACAGGTTAAGTGATGATATGGCTGAAGATGGAAGCGTACTACTTCCGGAAATAATTACTGAGGTTAAGGCCCGATTTCACCAATGATATTTAAACGCGATTAACGCTAAACGTGTTTAAAACGTATTTCTGTCCCTGTCACATTCAAACAGATGACAGAGGCAAAACTAAGTATTAAACACGTTTAGCGTTAATCACGTTTAAATATCAGTGATGAAAGTCGCCCTTAATGTTATATTTTACTCTATAACTAATTGTGTTTAGTTAAATCCATGTCTTTTCCGTTGATGTTTTTTTATAATAATGAACCACAAAGTTTTTGTTTCATTATTTTAGTTTGTTTCTTGTTTAATATACAAGTAAGCAAGTGTAGTTTAGTACCAGACATAATCCAACCCATTAGATAATCTAATGTTCTAAGTCCCCAGTCTACGTGGTGCCTATTTAAACCTTGTAATTTATCTAAAAGTGAGTCAGTAACTGATTTCTGGTTAATTCCACGCGTGCCCTTCGGTTATCGTGCAAGGTTCGATGTTAAACAATGCATTTGTACCTAATCGTCTCAGAATTGGAGATGTAGGTCGTAGTTTTAAATTGCATACGCTACTCGTACTTTAAGGCCGACTTGTAAGACATGATAGTTTAATTGCTTGTTATAATAAAAGTTGTAAAGCAATCTCGTGGAATTCGATTGGGCAAGTTTAAAAGGGAATTATAGTAATTGCAGGAATAGAATTTATTGTTTGTTTCGTAAGATTTCTCATAGGTAATTTAAGTTTTCTAGTTAAAACCCATGCCTTAAAATCATGTTATACTCCTCTTTGTCCATGCATCAGGGGCCCGATTCTCAGGCATTCGAACTTTTTCAGTGTGGTAATTCGTATGTCGAACATTTTGTTTGTGTTTTCTATTGAAAAGTTAGAACGTTTCAAACAAACTAAGCTGTCTCACATGTCAACAAATTAATTTTGAGCTAAGTTCGTATACGAACATCTATTGGTTTTTACCACTCGAAGCGTTCGACTGGTTTTCGATCGAACTTTTTCGATTGTGAAATTCTGACAATACAAAAACTATGTTATATTTGAATTTCGAGCTATAAATGTAAACTTTTCTCGATTGCCTGAGAATCGGCCCCCTGAACTAAACTAAAACTACTGGACTGATTTTGAAAATAATTCCACCGTTAGAACTTAGAAAGCTTCTGTCTTTCTGAGTAAAATAGGCTATATTTTATACCGATATTACCACAAGAACGGATACCACGCGACAAAAATCTATACCTACTTATCTATAAAGAGGAAAGATTTGATTGTTTGTTTGCATCGAATAGGCTCCGAAACTTCTGGACCGATTTAGATAATTCTTTGACCATTATTATTTATTTTGACGACCGATTTGGCGCAGGGGTAACCTACCTGCCTTCTGCGCCAGAGGTCTCGGGTTCGATTCCCGAACAAGACAAATATTTGTGTGCATGAACATGTCTATTTGTCTTGGTCTGGGTGTTTTCTATGTATATTAAGTATGTATTTACAAACAAAAAGTATTTAAGTATATATTTATCCGTTATCAAGTTCACGTAGACACAGTTTCTTAAGAAATTAACTACGGGCTTAGATAATTGGTGTGATTGTAAGAAAATATTTATTTATTTATTTATATTTATTAGAAAGCTACAGTCTTCCCGAGTGACATAGGCTATATATTTTATCCCGATATTCCCACGAGAACGTATACCACGCGACGAAAATCTATATATATAAAATTCAAAGTCCTGACTGACTGACTGATTGACTGACTGACTGACTGACTGAGATATCAACGCACAGCCCAAACCGCTGAACCTAGAGACTTCAAATTTTGCACATAGATACGTTATACAGTGTAGGCATCCAATAAGAAAGGATTTTTGTAAATTTCACCCCTAAGAGGGTGAAATAGAGGATGAATGTTTGTATGAAAGTCCGTCAGTTTTGAAGTAAGGATCTTCAAACATTGTATTTAGGCTGGCAATTGAAAATTAATATTTACCTGTGTCAGCGTTTTTGACAATTCCGCCCCCGAAAGGGTGAAGAGGGGGATGAAATGTTGTATCTGGAAAGTCCTTCATTAAATTTATTATTTAGGCTTATGGTCGGAAAGTAAAACAAAAAAGCTAGCACATATTTCGTATTTTTTCGAAAATCAACCCCTTAGAGGTTAAAAGGGATAAATAAACCTAAAAATCGATATGGATGTCGTTATTGAGGTTTTATGGGATGACGATTGCAAAAATGGCAAAAATGGCGCCCGCGACTTCGTCCGCGTGGACATTCGAGAAAATACTTAGGAGAACAATAACCAGGATAAAAAGTATTCTATGTTTTAATTTCATAAAAATCCGATCAGCCGTTTTTACGTGCGAGGCCCGCCGCACGTGGCAAACGTTTGCCTCGCGCGAGGCTGCTCGCTTGGTGAGGGAGGACCCGCCTAATCACGTAAAAACGGCTGATCGGATTTTTATGAAATTAAAACAAAGAATACTTTTTATCCTGGTTATTGGTCCCCTAAGTATTTTCTCGAATGTCCACGCGGACGAAGTCGCGGGCGGAAGCTAGTTTGCTATAAATTTCAACACACCAAGTGACTACAAATTGAAGTCGGTGTAACAGAATATTGATTGACATTACCTACCAATACAGCAGCTTTAATTTAGGGCCTTACTAAATAAATATATAATGGTATGTATATGTCGCAGGGATTTTGTCAAAGTCGTGATATTATAATTCCACTAGTGAAATTATAATTTCGCGTGATATTATATTTCCACTAGTTAAATTATGAATAGACAATGAAACAATCCATCACGTGTTCTATATGACTTCAGAGGCTCGCTGCCGTGTGCATACTGTCTCGTAATGTCTATTCATAATATCACGCGAAATTATAATTTCACTAGTGGAATTATAATATCACGACTTTGACAAAATCCCTGCGACAATCAGCAAAGTATTTACCTAACCATGCGATGTTAATTCTTTAAATCTTTTAATATTGGAAACCGTCACATACATTGTTCCAATACCAAAATATAGTAGGTAGGAAATTGAAAACAACGACGGGTATTACCACATACAACCAGACCCGAGGAAATATTCAAAAGTTTGTTTTCAATATTTACCCAACTGGGAATTGAACCCAACACTTCTAGACATAGAGGCACGTTGAAAACTAGAGCGTAAAACACTCTGCCACGGTGGTCGTCGAAAAAATCGAGAGAAACAAGATACAATGGAAAATGAAGTATTTACAAAAAATTTACCCGTCTCGCAATCAGCTCCGATGGGATTCGAACCCACGACCTTTCGCTTTCCGGGCGGCTGCTCTAACTACTGAGCTACGGAGTCGTTCGAACGTCGTTCCGTAGCTCCATTTTTCAGTAATCAAAATTGCAATGTGAATGCAAAAATCTCAAAATTAAAATTACAAGATACAAGATTTTCGGTATTTTCCCCATTTTTATTTCAGTCGTTAGTCATTATTAAACTAGCAGCTTCAAGCGGTTTTATCCGCATGGTACCTACCCGTTTCCATGGGAATAAAATAGAGCTTTTGTCAGTCAGGAAAAACGCCGCTTTCTGATGGTGAAAGAGTTTTCAAAATCGGTTTAGGAGTTTTAGAGTTTATTTACAATCAAAAACATGTCAAATCTCTTTATACCTAATTATCTTTATTAAAGTAGAATATAGTTCAATCATAAATAATTATCGTTTTAATCAAGAGCATACTGTTTTGCTTTCTACTTGTTATTTGGTATCAGAACTGCTAAGAGGCTCGGTTATATACCGATTTTACAGAAGTATCGTAAATCTATGATCGAAATAAAAAACATACAAGAGTTAAAAAAATCATGAAATGAAAAACATTTATAGACACACGCCACAAAAAACAAATAGGGGTAAAAGGTAAATATTATATGAGTAAGAAATAATAATTATTAATGATTCATTAAAACAGGGAGAAAAAAAATGATCAAAGATACCTACGTGCCAATCAGGACCCTACCTCAGCAGAAGTTCAGTTCTTCAGGGTGAGAAGTCACCTCGTAACAACGCAGAGCGTCGATTAACTGCTATCATTAGATCATAATCGTGTCTTAATCGTGTTTAATTATTATACGTTAGCAGAATCGACGCCTGCGCCCCGATCGCGGTAATCTTATGACGCATTAGTCAGGTGTACGTGCAGTTGACGTTCACGTGACGTGCAATACCGTTTTTGATAACGCGCGGCGTTGACAGTGCGACAACGTTTTGTGTTCCGGTGATAATCTTTGGAACTAAATAGTTTTCATACGACAGTCTATTTTGACAGCAAATTTTGTATTGCAAGTGGCTCCTCTGTCACGGATGTCACTGGAACAGACAGGATTGTGGGACTATAGGTTTGCGTGACGTGTGCGTCGTTATGTCATTACAGCAATACGAAACGTACAAAACGTGGTGAAGTCGTGCTGCATAGAATTACCGTGATCGGGGCGCTGGTATTCTGACAGGGCCTGTGCGAGCAACGCTTACTCAAAAAAAAATGCTATTTATATTAACTTACTTAATGATAATGATGAATGAATAATGAATCAATGTGGTGGTTAAAAAATAATCATAGCTATTTTCGAAATTAAAAATGTTTCATTCATAGCTATTTTCGTAATTAAAAATGTTTCATGTAACAAGTCAAAACTGGGACCGTACTCTGAAACGCTAATCCGAAACTTCGGTTAGCCCCGCCACTTTCACTCGATTCTGTCCCGACTAGAGAGTGAGAGGGACGGGTATACCGAAGTTTCGGGTTTTGCGTTTCAGAGTAGGCCCTCTGACTCGACTCACGTAGGCACTAGGCACTCTGTTAAATTAACGATAACATTTCGGGTTTTTAAGTGCTAAACTGAGTAATCATCGGAGTTTCTTAGAAGTCACCAATAAGGAGACTGACTGAAAACAAAATTTACCAATTAGAATGAACTTAGTCCTATACTAGTTGTTACCCGTGACTTTGCTTGCGTATTTCTTGATTTTCCCATAGGTTTGAATACTTTTCCGCTATACAAAAAAAAAAATATTTCGAATTATTTTTTCTTTTTTTGCATTCACAATGCCTTTTTTATTTAATGACGTATTAGAGAGAGCATTCGCCCGTGAAAAGCCGTGGGTTCGAGTCCCATCGGAGCTACTTGATAGACGGGTCGATTATTTGAATTATTATAGGGAAAACAACAACTCAGTTCATTAGTTTTTGTGTTCAAAATAAATAAATAAAAAATGACCGTAAAATCAACTACCATTGAAAGAGACAAACAGAATAAAAGATAAACATTTAAAGACTTCTTTGGTGTATAGCTGTCGCAGTAAGATAGGTAAAGCCGTAATATACCTAACGATATCCCTGGGGATATAATTTTATGCCGTAAGATAGTTTTTAGGAAAGCGATTCATTACAAGAAAAAAAAAACCGCCTTCTAAAAAACCACATCAAAAAAGTAAGAAATAATTCCTCACCAAATAAATAACGTAAGTACTTTGAAGTCGGGCGTGAAACATGTACAATTTTTTGTTGTTTTTGTTTAAACCCGCCCGACTTCAAAGTACTTACGTTATTTATTTGGTGAGGAATTATTTCTTACTTTTTTGATGTGGTTTTTTAGAAGGCGGTTTTATTTTTTTATGAAAATAAATTTTTATTTCACTCTTTTTAGTGCATCGTGCAGGCAATTTGCGTGTTTTCTGGTAAATAGGTATGTGATCAAACTCAAAACCTCTTTTTTCGAAGTCGGTTAAAATATCTTGAGGTATCCCTTTTTTAACAAAACTAGAATCATCTAAATAGGTCTATAAACAAAGGAGTTATGCCTAAAGATAAGTATTAAATTCACATAAAGTGGTAACGAAAAGGACAGTATTTTCAAGATTTCCTGAAAACTACTGAACCGATTTCAAAATTTCAAAAAATGGGACCAACTTGGAAACCAACCTGATGTAATAACGTTTGAACCATTTCAATCGGTTCAGCCGTCTTCGAGTAATCGGTGGACATACACAAAAAAAAAAAACATACATACAGACGAATAGAGAACCTCCTCCTTTTTGATTTAGAAGTCGGTTAAAAATAACCACGTTCGCGATCGCCTTCAATTTCTAATCTATCACGTGTTATTTAAATTTTTACTGTTTTGCATTCACAATGCAATTTTTATTATTGAAAAAATGGAAAATGAAGTATTTTGAAAAAAAAAACTCCGTAGCTCAGTGGTTAGAGCAGTCGCCCGGATAGCGAAAGGTCGTGGGTTCGAGTCCCATCGGAGCTGGTTGTGAGATGGTTCGATTTTTTCTAAATACTTCATATTCCATTTTTCAGTATCACGTGTTATTTAACTTTTTTGCATTCACAATGCAATTTTTATCATTGAAAAAAATGGAAAATGAAGTATTTTGAAAAAATAACGACTCCGTAGCTCAGTGGTTAGAGCAGTCGCCCGGATAGCGAAAGGTCGTGGGTTCGAGTCCCATCGGAGCTGGTTGTGAGACGGGCCGATTTTTTCAAAATACTTCATTTTCTATTTTTCCATCTCGTGTTCTATAGGGCTTTATTCGCTTTCTGTTTCCTTTAAAAAATCTAGTAATATAATTATATCACTAAACTTGAACCTTATTATAAATATACAAGCTGACCCGGCAAACGTTGTTTTACCATATAATAGTGGACCCGGTCACCAACATCTTGTGTGTGTGTTTATACATCAAAAGTTGCCTACACCAGACAACAGATAGCGCTAGTTACACACTACCAATAAAGGGGCCCAAGCTTGGTCTCTATTTCCTACATATAAAAAATTACTCTGTGAAGTAGAGTGAGTGTCAGATAACTCTGCGCGACTGGGGCATTTTTGGCGCTAGTTACAGTACATTTTTTTATTCTGAGCTTATAGAAAAGATTAGTATTCGATTTTGACCGCGCAGACGTCAGTGATTACATACTCTTTGGAAACGGCAATGAATGAAATGACAGTTTTGTATCGAAGGTACGACAGTTAAACGATTTTTCATAGAAAATTACAATTTTTACTCAATTTTCCTGAATAATAAGTAGCCTATATTACTCTCCAGCTCCCAAACTATCCCCATACCAAATATCACGTCGATCCGTTGCTCCGTTTTAGCGTGAAAGAAGGACAAACAAACAAACAAACAAACAAATAAACAAACAAACAAACACACTTTCACAATTATAATATTAGTATGGATAGTATGGATTACTAGTAAAATAGCAATAAATCGTTTTCGTATGTTGCGGTATACAATTATATCCCTAGGGATATAACTATATTACGGCTTTATCTACGAGTATCTTACTGCGACATAGACATGAAATATGTGTAGGTAAGAAAATAAAAATGAAAATCATTTATTCAGTCTGGGCTGATAAAGCTTGTGAATGTCAAAGAAGTTACCAGATACATCGCCATAGCCATCGGTTCGTAAGTCCACGTAAGTCCTACGGCTTGAGACCTTAAAGAAAAGAACCGGCAAGAAACTGGTCAAATGCAATTTTACAACCGACTTTAAACTTCAAAAGGAGAAGGTTATTATAGGAGACTTCAGACAGATCAGTAAGTTCCAAAAAATTGCTTAAGAAATAAATAAATACTTTTTATAGGTACTGTATTCAAAATGTTTCATACAAATCGACTAAACCCCTAATATTTAAATTATTATTTGTTCCTTCTCAATACATAAGTTCATTGCCCCCTTATCTCTGCGGAACGAATTTGTCTTATCAAATCTTCAATGTTATAGGTTTTTGGCTTAGACTGTATGTAGGAATCATTCATACAATTAGTCATTTATATTATTAAACATGTCGTAACTTGCACCACTTAAATTAAATAATTTTACATTAATTATAATTAGAAATAAGGAAGTGAAAATAATAGTAGATTGTATTACAAGGGAGCAAAATAATATATTTACGGCGAGGGCGCTATTTTGAATCCAGAGCGCAGTGAAGGATTCTAGAGTAGAATCTCGAGCGCAGCGAGGGATTCTAAAGTAGAATCCTGAACGCAGCGAGGGATTCAATATACGCCGCCCGAGGTGAAAATAATTTTGCGGCCGAGTAATACACTCTGCTTTTCATCCCCCTCTATAAGAAAAGCAGTAAAGACAACTCAAACTACCTACCTTTCTTTGTCGTTCGGATACATCATAGCGCTAGTCGGGCAAGAAAAATAATTTGAGTTTTGAAATAAGAAAAATAAAAAAAATATATGTCCATCAGATTCCTTATAAGTATCTCCGGGGATGCCGTAGGGGGGTTGAAAATTTTGTTGTTAGATTTTAGCTACGACTCACCGTTTACGAGATATTCTCAATTTTATAAATTCCCGAAAAAAGTCCCGGCCCCATACAAAATAAGTTGATTTTTTTTTAAGTACTGCACACCCTTTGCTACACTCCAACCAATGCTTCTTTAATTATGTTCTAAATTCAAATCTCATCGTTATGGACCCTGTTAAGAAGCTGTTCAAAATTCAAATCTCTTTTATACCCTCTTGTCATAACAGGTAAACAATGAATCGTTTTGGACCCTGTTATTAGATAAACAATTATCGCTTTTCGAATCGATGGGATGAAAATAATATTTTCATTTCTCATATTCTGAAAGTAACTCATATCGTGCCTAAAATGCGGGTTGAAAGTGGTATGTGGCGGCCCTAGGGCTGTAATAAAATTTAAAAAAGGAATAGGAGTGGTCGTGTCAAATCTTAATCTCTTTGGACATTTACTTACCAAAGGTATGTGGGCAAAGGCACAGAACCGGCACCTATACAGCCCATTTTGCTACTACTTAAGAGAAATTATTATTATAATATCTAAGTAAAACATTGTTTTTCTTTAAAGAATGCGTTTTTAGAAACAGATTAAACCAAATAAGTTATTTGTAACATAAAAAAACAGGTTATTAATTCCATGGAATTGCATAGAGTACGGGTCAAAACACCAAACAAGCCTGTATGGACTTAGTTTCCTTTGCCTTCCCTAAAATAGAGACAAAGTTATGAGTCTATCTAAAATATCGCGGCCGTATGAAAATTTTTACCTGATTAAAATGACTTCATCGAGTCAATCGAGTAATTTGGAAATGAGTTTAACTCCCGAATCAATTAGAGAGGAAGCAAACAGTATTATTAATAATCTTTTACCTTCAAATTCAAGATATAGATATTTGAAAGCTTACGAACATTTTATGGAATGGCGGGAAGAAAAAAACGTGAAATCTTTTTCAGAAAATGTGTTCCTGGCGTATTTTAACGAATTAGCTAAGAAATATCAGCCTTCTTCACTATGGAGCACATACTCCATGCTAAAATCAACTGTTAATTCAAAAAACAACATTAGTTTGAAGAATTATGACAAATTAGTCGCATTTTTGAAAAGACAGTCGGATGGCTATAAATGCAAAAAATCTAAGGTTTTCACTTCGCAGGAAATAGAAACCTTTTTGAAACAAGCTCCCGATGATGTATATTTAGCGACAAAGGTAAGAAATAATTTTGATTTTATTTACTTCCTTTAATTTGAGTGATTAATAAATAATTATACTAAATAAATGTATTTTTTTAGGTGGTGCTATTTTTTGGTGTCACCGGCACATGTCGAAGTAAAGAACTCACGTTCCTGACGATTAAGAATGTAGAAAAACATGGGCAACTACTAATAGTAAAATTGCCGGATACAAAGACCAAGATTGAACGAACATTCGTGATGCGGGAAGAATTCGTGAAAATAGTAGAAAAATACATAGCACTGCGTCCCGAAAACTTACAAACTGTTAGATTTTTTATAAATTACCAACGAGGTAAATGTATGCGACAAGTAATTGGTAAAAATAAAATTTCTTGTATGCCTCAACAAATAGCAACATTTCTTAATCTACCAAATCCTAGTCTGTATACCGGGCACTGCTTTAGACGCACATCTGCTACATTGTTAGCAGACTCTGGAGCCGATTTGACAATGCTCAAGAGACATGGTGGATGGAAGTCGAGCACCGTCGCCGAAGGCTACATAGAAGACTCGATTCAGAGTAAATCTAAAATTTATAGCAAAATCACAGAAACTATAAAGTTACGCCCTACTTCGCCTCGCCCAGGTACTTCCAAAGAAACGCCGTATTTTTCAGCGGTCAACAACCAACCGGCGACATCAACGATAACTTCTACATATCCCAGTGACAGAATACCTTCTCCGACATATACCGATATACCTCTTAGTGATACTCAAATATCGCAAAAAATTGCTAATGTGAATATCCCTGGGAAAAACGTTTCATTATCATTTACTAATTGCACGATTCAAACCATTAATTTTAAGTAAATTTTTAAGTGTTTTTAATTTTGTAACATTTTTCTTATTAAATATTTTTTTGAATATACTGTTTGTTTTTACTTTCCTCATATTCAAAATGAAAAGTAGAGTGTTTACTTCGGGTGTATGGACCCATAACAGTCTCGATCTATCGGCGCCCTCACTTCGTTCGGGCGCCAAAACACTCGGCTGTTATGGGTGCCATACAGCCCTTGCTAAACAATCTACTATTTATACTTACATTTCATTATCGGGATATTTACCGTGTTTAAATTTGTTTTCGAGTTCCCAATATTTCAACAAATTTAAACATGGTAAAATTCCCGTTTTTTATAATAGGTAAGTAGTTAAAGTGGAAATAAGTTGCAAAATTTGAAAAGTACCTAATTACCTACTTATTTTATGTAAGTAAGTATGTGTTTTTCAAACATATCCTTCCAAGTAGAGAACAAAATAAAATGTGTTTGGATATGGAAGTTGAAATAATGTATAGATTATTGCCAAATAAAGAATTTAAGTAATTAGAGTTTAAGTTATTAGATGCCAATGTATAGATTATTGCCGTGTACTTTACTTGTAACATTTAGTAATCTGTGTTTCTGTGTGTCTTTATTTTTTTATTTTTTTTTTGTTTTTATTTGTGTCCTGATGTCACTGCTGCGCTCAACATAATATCAGTGCAGCAGATTCCAAACATGCCCTGAGTTGGGCGCATTTCTGACACCACACGACGTCGCGTTTGTTATTTGTACGTTTGTACCATTTATCCAGAAAGACAATGAGAATTTTAATATTTTATTTGACTTTACTATATTTTTTACTATTAGTACGAATAGTGTACAATGTCCTAGCCGAAAATGAAAAATGTCCTTTGACTCCTGATTAGCCCACTGTATACGGACGTGTACACGGTTTTTTTTAAAGATACCTATAAATATATATTTTCTTTTTTTTCTTTTTTGTTCATCATTTGTAACCTATTTAATTATAATAACAATATTTTTTTAAAATATATTGTAGTTTGACTAAAGTAACTACGCGGGCGGTCGCCCTAGCAGAGAGTCCGCTTAGAACAAAGTACCATTTTCGTCACGCACACATAGACGTCACATATACAGGCAAAATGGGACAGTTTGGGACAGTACTCAGTCGCGAGTATCGCAAAGAGGTCAGTGATCGCAAGTTCCAAAGAGCATTTAATTGATCACTTCACGTCCGCGCCGCTACGTGTCACTGTGACACTTATATACCAATTTTACCAATAATAAAATTAACAAAATGAATATTCAATATTATTACAGTTGCCGTGTATTTGGTTGTCTAAATACGACTAAAAACTGTGCATACACGTTCTTTAAATTTCCAAACGATATTGAAGGGTAAGTTATGTCAAACTGTTTTCTCTTGTTGGTAGGTGAGTATACCTAGGTCATAGATTAATAACAGCTTCGCTTCGCTTACGCTAGATCGATAGTCTTCATATTAAAGCTTCGTCAAAAGTGAAGCAAAAAATCAGATTTATGTGTGTGCGAGCATTACGTGCCTACGTTCGCCGACCAGCCCCGACACGCACACAAACAAAACTTTGATGTTGTTGAGTGTGTCCAGTAGGAACAATTACCCCGAAAGTGGGGAAGTGTAACAATTTCCTGAAATCGGAATTTTTGTTCATGATAATGTTTGTTTAGTGTTAATTCAAAGATAAGTAACAAATAACAGCCTAAATTGCCTTTGAAACACATACATACATACTCTTTTGTAAATAATTTAATTAATTACGTGAATGTTTATATAAGTTTTAAAAGTAAAATTTGTAATAAGAGTCATACTATTGCATGACGAGGTGCTTTCTTTGTTACATAATATTTATATGTATATGTACAAATCACTAGGTGAAACAAAAAACAAATAGGATGAAGGACCCAGTTATCAGCACTTTAAGAGTAAAGTCCTAACTTAAACCCTAAATCACATTGAAAATACGTTATCACCCGTTATGACGAGTTTTCTGGTTTCAATATTTAATCAGTAAGATTATATATAAAAAACATAGTTTATCTTTGTCCAATTTCTTTTTAGATAGGTAAAAGCGAAAAATGACTATCTCACCATTTATCAGCACCATCACCCACCACCAATTATCAGCACTGTGATAGTGGTAAGTATTGAAATTATATGAAATATTTTTTTTATTTAAATTTTACTTTTTTGCATTCGCAATGCAATTTTTATTATAAAAAAATGGAAAATAAAGTATTTAGAAAAAATCGACCCGTCTCACAACCAGCTCCGATAACCTTTCGCTATCCGAGCGACTGCTCTAACCACTGACTAACGACTAATGACTCCGTAGCTCAGAGCAGTCGCCCGGATAGCGAAAGGTCGTGGGTTCGAGTCCCATCGGAGCTGGATGTGAGACGGGTAATTTTTTTCTAAATACTTTCGTTTCCATTTTTCAATAATTTTTTTTATTAAACATTTTTTAATAAAAATAAACTAGGGGGTCTGAAAAAACATGATGAAATGCTAGGATGATTCTGCCTCGCGCGAGTCTGCTCGCTTGGTGAGGGAGGACCCGCCTAATCACGTAAAAACGGCTGATCGGATTTTTATGAAATTAAAACATAGAATACTTTTTATCCTGGTTATTGGTCCCCTAAGTATTTTCTCGAATGTCCACAAGGACGAAGTCGCGGGAGGAAGCTAGTATAGTATAAAATGTAACATAAACTTAACTTCGATCACAAGGAACTGGCAAAAACAGGACAAACTGCAGGATACACCAGTTTTGATCACATTTTTTTCGCTATTTATAAGTCGGAAAGTATGGTATGACCGGGAGTAGGATTCCCAAAACACCAATTTATTTATTTTCCAAAGTGGTAGCTCAATTTAGTGAGTGAAAACCTTATAATTAATTTTACTATTTATTCGGAGTGCTGATTATTTGGTGCAGTGCTAGCATTTGTGTCCGTTACCCTAAGTACCTAATGAAAACAAAAAATAAATTATAAATATTTATTTAAACACTTTACACAAAAAAGGGAAAGGTATTATCTTACAACTGACAACTCTCATAATAATTGGTCACAAAAACATTTTCGATAAGAATTATTTCTATAATCAGTAGGTAGGTATAATATATGATATCAATAGAAATCGGGAACTTAATTTCTTATTACTGGTAACACTTTCAAAAGTATGACGGCTTTCAATTTTATTTTCAAACATAGTGAATATTTAGCAGAATACAAGTAATATAGTGAAACTAACGTATGAAATGTTATGTTCGAGGCTTTTTTCTCCTTATCCGAAGCATTGTCACAGCCATTGATCACACAAACCATTATAGTTTATTTAAATTATCAGAGATGTTTACTCTGACGTGTAACCTTGACAACTGACGGGACATTCGTGTAAAGTCGGGCCGACTGAGCCAAATTGGCTCAGTTTGATTTGCTTCATTTTCTTAGGCCTACTCGGTTTCTAGGCGTTATTATTCTAAGACCTAGGTAGGTACTTTTGGGACTAGCCGCTTTGATAACGACGATGAACCATACACATTCATCTTATAGTTAGCTGGTTGTGGTATAACGCCAGTATTTGGGTTCTATGGTTTAGTTAAGTAGGTACCTAGATATTATTATATTCTTTGTTGGTGCTCGACCGCCGCCCGCCGCCGCGCCGGTCACAATCACAACTCGTAGCGGGTCACGCATAGGTAATCTAATGAGACCGATAGTTGTGGAGATCCTTGGGGGAGGCCTATTCCCAGCAGTGGGCGTCGTTCGGCTGACATGATGATGACGCTGGTCCTTATTTAGATGTTATAGTATTCTCAAAACTTCTTGGCGGTTCAGCGAACACAGCCACAAGTCATGTTGACGAATTTTCAAGTAAAAGTTGTCGTTGCATTTTCTTTTATTTTAGCAGTATTAAGAGATCCTACTTACATTTTAGAGACGTCAGTCATTAAACCCCAAATAACATTTTACTTGCATTTTTTTTTCATCTAAGCGCACGGCAGTGTGCCAACCAAGTTCAGTGTTGTATTAAAAATTCCAGCCTTTCTTATTGCCTAATCTGTGACAGTTCATCTCATGTAGAAATACGTCTGTGGTTACTTACTTCCTCTCCTCTCTGTACTTTTGTGAACCCATCGAATAAACTAATTTTTGCTTAACGAGTGTTTATTATTATTTCATAACTATTCTCATGAAATCTATCATTCACGAAAGGACGCCAATCATTAAATCCCAAATAACATTTCACTTGCAGTAAAGCTTTCTTTATCTAGGCGCACGGCCGGCAGTGTGCCAGCCAAGTTCAGAAGAGAACACCAATCATTAAATCCCAAATAAGATTTCACTTGCAGTAAAGTTTTCTTTATCTAGGCGCACGGCAGTGTGCCTGCCAAGTTTGGGAGAGAACGCCAGTCATTATACTTACCCCAAATGACATTTTACTTGCAGTAAAGTTTTTTTGACGCACGGCAGTGTGCCAGCCAAGTTCAGGAGAAAACGAACCACGCACGATTATGCGTATACCTATTTATTTTAACGTCTTAATCGTAGGAGTGCCATAGGCTATTTTCGTTGCAAAAATAACTAGTTCATTTTAAAAATCAAATTATTTATTTTCAGACGAACCTTATGGTTAAGTTTAATTGATCGAGAAGATGTACGCAACAAATGGTCAACATATCTTCGAGTTTGTGAGGCCCATTTCGAAACCAATTCTATAATCAAGACATCGAACCGAACTGTCCTGAAAAAGGCACTAATCCCAAACTTTTGCTACCTGTCAAAAAAAATAAAATAAAGAATCGCAAGCAACTGTGGAGACAAATGAATCTTGTACACAATATGAAAAAGTTAAATGTGACTCAAATTCACAAATAGCAACTCACGTTTCTGCAAATTCTCCCAGAAAAATAAAGCTGAAAAACGATATTCTTGAGTGCATGAAAAGACTATAAGGACTGCGCCAGAAACAAATATGAACCTGTTTTCATCTCGCTGTTCTCCCGCTGTAGGGTTTGCGAACCGATAGCGTAGCTTCTATGACGTTCACAAGTATTGTAAAAACCAATCTAAATTGATTAAACAAATTTGACTTTGACTATTAAACTACTTATATTTTTTTATTTACCTATATACGATAAAAACACAACATAGGCATTTAAATACACTTTCTTGTTTTCAAAATAGTTACCACTATTGCTTGATACAGTTCTTGCGTTATAAAGGTTTTTCAATTTTTGAAGATGACAAGTTATAAATTCAACATTTAAGAAAATATTAATTATTTGAAGTTCTTGAACGAAAAAAATTATGGAACTTGTAACCCATTTAGATTTCAACTATTTTTCGCTGAACTTGGCACCTTTTTTACCTTTATGTTTTCGTCGAACTTACTTAGTGCCGTTTTTAGTAGGATAACTATCACACCATATTTATATCTTGTTCATAGAGTACATTATAACGTATAGGAATGGAATACATTACAACATAATAGGTACGGTATAGGTACAATAGGATCTTGTCTTCGTCGTGTGTGGCGTCGGGACTTTAAATGGATATTAGATGCTCTGTTTACCATCTAAGCAGCATCTAAGGCATTTAAACATGTTTAAGATGTATGTATATACGAAGTTATTTATGTATGATTGTTAACTTATACTACCTACTCCTTTTTAAATTCAGAATCAATAAAGAAGCAACCCTAGTGAGTCAGACAAGGATAGGTATAGATTTTCAAAAATGGTGGGAGCGGTCCTTCTGTAAACTCTTTATTTTGTGATATGGGCGTTAATAGGTTAAAAATTCTTTCACTTTTAGAAAGCTACATTCATCCCAAGTAACATAGGCTATCCTTTATCCCGATATTCCCACGGGAACGGGTACCACGCGGATGAAACCGCGGTGAGCCGCTAGTATGATAAATAATCGCGATGTTCTTTGCACCTTTCCTTATGTAGAAAACAAAATTTGATGACAATAAATTCAGCCATCAGCCTACAGCTGATAAGATAGAAAGTAAATGTTATTGTGTGTTTATCACAATCATGATCGTGAAATTTTCATGTTTGTACATGAGAGAAATGCGTGCTTATATATGATATAGTTCTGAAACATGATCAGAATCAAAGTCAAAAAAGGATTTGAAAAACAAACACAATACCTACATGAATGTTGTGTCATTCTTTTGAAGGTGACGACTATGTTTATTTTTTTGCATTCACAATGCATTTTTTATTAAATATTGAGAATAATGAAAATGAAGTATAATACAAGTAAAAGACCAGTCGCACGGACAGTGAAAGGTCGTGGGTTAGAGTCCCATCAGAGCTAGTTGTGTAACACATTGCAACACTACAAGAAAAAAAGAGATACTTACTTTATTTATGATTTATGAATAATTGACTTAGTACTTTTTACCCGTCTGCGGCGAAGCCAAAAAAATGTTATGTATTTTTTCTATGTATTGTATTTAAGGAATTACTTTTCATTCGAGTTGTTGTCCTGCCGGAAGAAACAGTGTATTAGAGAAAAGTTATTTTTCCAAAATATAACTTAAGTTCGAATTTATTGCATAAAAATTAAATTAATATTGAGCAAAAGTCAAAATCCGTGATCCGAAAACAAACTTTGTTTGTAGGTATATAAATAATTATAAAAACGAAAAGTGACTGACTAATCTACCAACGCAGAACCCAAACTACTGGACGGATCTAGCTGAAATTTGGCACGCTCATAGGTATTATGAAGTAAGCGTCCGGTAAATAAAATTTAAAAAAAAAACTCTTCAAAGGGGATGAAACGATGATATATGCGTTCCCCAAATCGCACGCGGGCGAAGCCGCGGGTAAAATATAAGCTAGTTCATAAATATTTACTTAGAAACGTCAATAAAGCCATCAAAATAACAACCGATTAAGGATAAATTTACGTGACACGTCATCGCACTATGATTAATCATAAGTTGTCCAGAGGTCACTTATGTACAAACGACATCAGCTGATTTGAGGAAAAGTCAACGACCTCGCATACACTGCGATTGACAGCTTGTTAAAATGAGGTGTTTATTTTAAAATCCACCTTTTTTCCTTGCCGCTGGCGACTACAAGGTTCCAAGTGAGGTGTGAATTTCGCGCTCATAAAAGGTTGTTTAAATTATGTTTTAAAAGAGCTCAATGGTTAATCAACACGCGCTGCGGGCCGTCATGTGATGGGTGACCAATAACATTTATTACAGTGCGACAACGTTTTCTGTTTTTTAATTTCATAGCGCTGCTGCCGGCTGAAAGTCTTAGAAGTCAGGCTGGTTAAAATTAAAATTGGTTGTCTTTAAAGTCGGTTTAGGACGATAATTTTACGTGATAACATCTAGTAATGTTAATTTGAGCTAAATAATTTGTGTGATTGTGAGAAATTTAGTTATTTCTAAGTAAGGTTTTTAGTTTTAAATTTAGTTTTTTTATGCAACTGAGACATACCTACCCCCACAGTAGCGTTTAAGGCTGTTAAAGACGATTTAACAACAACGACATGCCAATAACCTTATTAGTTTGGCTGGTCTGTTAAGGTTTCTCCTCAGGGTCATCAGGTAGGTACTCAGGATCTTTCATTATCTTAGTTTTGATAGTTTTCCCTTTATGCGGTCATTAAAGCCAACCCCTATCAAATTTCAGGTCTCATCTAGGTTTATGGAAAGTAGGTACTAGTTCTATTTTGAGCTCAGGCAGAGTCATGCGTGCAGCCAGCGTTGATCGATTTATAATATTTGTTACAGCGCCGCCGTCACCGGATCAGAAAAAATTGTCGATCTGTATAAACAGCTTCTCAGTGACAGCTGTTTGCCACTCGGCTTAAAGTTCTTTCATTTTATGCTGTTAGTCTTCACTATTTTTAACACCTGCGAAACCACAATGAGTTTCGTGGAATACCTAAGCTCCATCTGCCTTATCCACAAACATAGTATTAAACAAAGTCATGATTTTGAAAAAGTTTTTATTGTATCATCATCATCATTAGCCATTAATGTCCACAGGTACTATCGTCCCTATGGATAGATAAGGAGAATATGCCATGACCTACCACGCGGGCCCAGTGCGGATTGGTGGGTATTAACGACTGCAAATGCAGCCGGGATCAACGGCTTATCGTTCCTTCCGAAGCACGGAGGAGCTCGTTAAAAGTGTTTGGTCACCCATCTCGTGACCGACCATTGCGAAAGTTGCTTAACCTCAGCGATCGCAGGCCAAACGTACTAACCACTGCACCACGATTTTCATCAATAGAGTGTTTCAAGAGGAATCTTGATATGTAAAATGCAAGAAATAGTAGATTGTACAACAAGTGCATAAAACGTACCATTTTACCCGAGACGTATGTATATACGACCTCGCCTACGGCTCGGATGGATAGTCAATTCGAGGGTAAAATGGGTTTTATGTACGAGTTATACACTCTGCTTTTCACTTGGAGTGTGAGGAAAATTTAATAAATAACAATATTGCAAAAACGAAAAAATAAAGACTTCGCCATATTGGCGGGAAGACTTTCTTTTTTTTATACGTGGCAGTGGCAGCACAGTGACTTTAGCATAGATCGTACTCGTAGTCCATAATGCTCTTGAAATACTTGTTTCTTAGAAAACTTATTAATTTTGCCTAGTTTTATTAATTTAGTAATTTAAATTGGATTATGTACAAAATTTAAGAAACAGAATGAAATAACAGGTTTAAATAAAGAAGTTTAATTGCGTGTGTGACTGTTTACCTGACGACCTTTGTCTTAGAATCTGAGACTTAGACGAAGATTTTACTTTATGCACTAGAGCATAAAAAGCGATTTTATGCAGCCTATACCCAACATAAACACGAACTTTACGAGCATGAGAAGTGAAAATTATATTAGCTACGTTCCCGAGCGAAGCCGTGTTGGGTCGATAGTATGGAATAAAGAAATTCTTTGCGTTCAAAGGTTTTGCTTTTGGCCTTAGGATTCTGTGAATGCCCAGCGTACCTTCTTTGACGTTCTCAAATACTTGTAACGGCATAAACGACATCTTCTAATATATAAAATTCTCGTGACACAGAATTTTTATGTTTTTTTTTGTGTATATTTGGTAGGTCTAAGAATAGGTCGTAAGCTGTCATTATACCCTTAGGTGATAATGGTGGACCTTTGATTTTTGGGACAATTAGACAGACAGATATTATTTATGATTTGGCACTAAATAAGTATTTAGTAAAAATTTCATTTTCATGACTAGGTTTTTTGCTGACTGTACTTAAATATTGCATTGTCATTCTGAACCAAACCTCTATACAAAATTTCAGCTCCATCGGACACTGGGAAGTGGGACAAATTAAGCTCGCAAGATTTGTCTCCCACTAACTAACATACTAACTAACTAACTAACATCGCAAGTTAATAAAAAGCTTGTAAATAGGTACTTTAAAAACATTATAAACATCAATTTTTACCCTTGTGTACCACCAACCCCCATTTTTAATAGCGATATTAGTCTCTCTAAAAATAATTTATAATGATGGAAAAACAATGTTTGCCGGGTCAGCTAATATATCAATACATTTTTTCTTCAGCAGTGCTGACATTAAAATAATGATGATGTTAATAAATAATAAAATATTCATTTATTTACATAGACATAATAAATATGCACTTAAGAATCTTCTGCATTTCCTACCGCCCAATTGAAGACTTTTATAATGAAATGAAAGACATTTATTCGCACATCTCATCACAAGTTCAACACTACAAAATAATACAAATAACAAAGAACACAATTCACAAACAATTGCATAAAAATATAAAAAAACCTTTGTGTTGGGCCAATCAGGACCCTGCCTTAGCATAATATGTTGTTGCTGGGTGTAACTGACAAGAAGAAAAGGCGCTAAAAACTTGCCAGGGTTTTTGGGTAACGATATTTACAAAAAAATCATGTATCGTTATTAATTACTGACCAAATTGATGACCAAATAGCGTTGTATTGATCGATTTAAAACACTACGCATACACGTTGAGCAAATTATCTCGGAAGAGCGTAGCATCACGCGATTAAAGTGATCTCATTTTATTGCGGTCAAGTTTATTTTTGAGGTCAGAAGATATCATGCACATTATAAAGGATTTTTACACGCATGTTTTGGGTTCTTTTTAGGTTTTATGAAGTGAGAACTAATGTAAAACATGAAATGAAAAGTTTATCTCTCTTGTTACGGAACTATGATGCTTTTCATAGTTTCTGTATAGTTTTCTAGGCGTGTGATAAAAAGTAACTTGTAGCCTTCGATCAAAACTAATACCTTAGGTCTCGATACATAGTTGGAGTGACAAACACGGCTGAGAAAATATGCGCCCACTGAGCCACTTGAGCGTAAATTTATATGTAGTTCCTGTCATTAATGCCATAAGATCGTATATCGTTAATCTTTTTTCACAGACATAAAAGTTTTGATTTAGTTCGTGAGCCTTCATCTAGTACTATTGTTGATCGAGGAGTCCTAGTACAAAAAACTGTCTTTAATGTACTATGGTTACCATTACCTATTTGTGATCGCATTATTTTGTATGAAAATCAGTACATTATTGTACAATCTCATGTCATAAATGACAGGAACTACTTATAAATATACGCTCAAGTGGCTAAGTGGGCGCATATTTTCTCAGCCGTTTATTTGTCACTCTAACTTTGTATCTAGATCTAGGTGTTATTGTTGATGGAAGCTAGGACTACTACTGTAATTTACATTGTAAACAACTAGAATTTTTTTGCAACCTGGTTGACCACTAATAATCAGGAAAGTCAATTAGCATCATTAATATTATCAACACAGGAAAACATTGCATTTGAAAACCTTGACTCGCCTTTCAATGCGATTAAAGTTCAGGCCGAGATCATTCGCCCCGAAAATAATATTGATTGCATAAACATTCGCGAACAAATCTACCAATAATAGAGTTATTGACACCGTGGTGTATTGATAATAGATATACGCATCTAAGATACGGTGATAAATAGGTCGATAAACTCTCAGATTATTTTTATCAGTGTCACCTTGCTGTTTAACTTTCACTTCAGTGACACGTGCGGTATAACGTGGTGATAAATTATTTTTGTTGACACTTCATTAGCCAAATACATAGTCGTCATCGTCATCACAAGCCATTATAAGTTTTGGTAGGTGGTAGGCCTGGCTAGCTACCACCATCTTATCTAAGTCTGACGCCATAACAATGACGTTTTCAGCATTATTGTGTTCCGGCAGTTAGAGATGAGATAGCCAGTTCCTCAGTGAATGAGGATTCCGGGAGTTGTGCGCTTCCACCTTCAGCCTTATCACCACTCAACATCAGGCGTGATGAAGGCTAAGTGCTACCCCGTTGTGGATAAAAAAGTCTCTGGCAGGCCTTCCTTATGGATGGATAAGGAGAATGGGCCATGACCCACCACGCGGGCCCAATGCGATTGCAGGCTATTAACGACTGCAAATGCAGCCGGGCCCTACGAATGAACATGCCTTCCAAAGCACGGAGGAGCTTGAAATAATAATTTTTTGGCCATCCATCCCGTGACGGACCATTGCGAAAGTTGCCTAACTTCAACAATTGCAGGTCAAATATCAAATGATATGATACCTACCTTAAATCAGCATTAATAATTTGCCTACATTTTTAATAATCCTTCGTATAATATTATGGAGCTCTTATTTTTACATAATTTTAACTTAAGGCATTCAAACTCGTGAAAATGGCTATTTTACGAATGACATGGTGTTTTTTTAGTACCCTTTTGGTTTAAACTATATAGCAATACTGTTCTAAAAGTGAATAATTGTACAGATTTGTATTTGTGAATTGTACTTGTACTTCCTAATTAAAAACAAAATCTAACTAATCTAATCTTCTATTTATAAAGGCCCGCTTATGTAATAGCTTTATATAGGTCCATAGATCTAACCTTGATATTCTTCAATCCTACAAACTCAGGTATTATTACGAATGACCTTTCAAATAGTCATTAAGAGTTATGTAGGTATTTTTGTTCTATTACTATTAAAGCTTACGCAATCTACACGATGAAGTAATCTCCAAGTAATAACAAAAACATAAGTTCCTATCGTAAATAGAAAACCCTTGAAGCAGCATTTACACGGAGCCTATACTTGGGACAAAGCCACTAAGCTAGTCTACTAACGGCCAGCATTAATAACCTATCTACAGATAGGGATAGGTGCGATCCAGATTAGTTGCTAGGCAACACCTAGCAACACCCTGGCAACTCTCGTTAATTCTATGTTAATATCAAGCGTTGCCTAGCAACTAATCTGGATAGCACCTATCCCTATCTGTGGATAGGTTATTAATTCTGGCCGTAAGACAATAGATATTTGGTACAATTGATCACTGGCTTGAGGAAAAGCCATTGTAGTGGACTGTCTCTACTTACACGATGCCAATATTGGACTGGACGACGCAGCGTAGGACGGCCCCCCATAAGGAGGACCGATGACCTGGTGAAGGTTGCGGGAAGCCGTTGGCTGCAGATAGCCCACAGCCGCTATTTGTGGCGCTCAAAGGAGGAGGCCTATGTTCAGCAGTGGACTCAGAATGGCTGATAATAATGATGATATTGGACTGTCTTAGTGTAGATATTGTTTCAATTATTGGTTCCGAGTAAATGCTGTATGAAGTAGGGTAGTGGTTTAAGGCAGGAATATTATCACGTGAAGAGTAACTCACTCTGTGTGGGTTGTCGTGTTAGGCGGTTTACACACAGACGCCAATTTTCTGAGGTACATTGTTGAGCAATGCTTGTATGGCATTGTTTATTATTGACTCTTATGTTCTTAAACTATTCAAAGTTTTATTACCTATGTTTTATTATTTTATTTGCTACGTCTTTGGTTGATGTGTATTTTAAAGAAACTACCTTTTGGATGTCTATTTCCTAAGTTATTGAAAATTATTTACTGCTATGATTACCGGGTTATTTATTTTGTTTTTAAATATGAGATGAATTTGTGATGGAAAGTGACTTTACATATTATATTATGTTAAAGTCACTTTTCAATTTGACGACTGTATGAAATATGACAGGGAGAAAAAAAAGCCCTTGGCGAGTTTCTTGCCGGTTCTTCTCGTTACAAGGATTTGCGAACCGATAGCGTAGCTTCATTGACGTTCACAAATGCTGTATCAGCCTAAAATGAATAAATGATTTTAAATTTTGAGCTCGACGCGTGGACTTAGGGTTAGACGCTGAAAACCCATGGACAAGTCATGGACAAGTCTAATCCTAAAATCTTTTTAACCTTTTTCGAATCATTCACCTGAAAAGCTTACTGAGAGTAAAGTAAGAGATATCACTAGATAAGTTAGTCCAAAATCGTTACTTTTTCAATTTATTTAATTTTATTTTTATGGTTCAATAAGGTAAAATTTACTTAGGCCTATCTCTTATTACCTATGTAAAGCATTAAAACTTCGTAAAAAGTATTCTAAAATCATAAAAAATTTTGGAGTACGAAGAAAACTTACTTCCGTGGTCAACATTAAGCTTTAAACGATGGTTAATTAGAAATTTTATAATTATGTTAGAACTTATTCATTCATACTAATATTATAAATGTAAATGTGTGTTAGTTTGTTTGTCCATCTTTCACTTCGGAACGGAGCAACGGATAGTCGTGATATTTGGTATGGGAATAGTTATGGAGTTGGAGAGTGTCATAAACTACTTTTTATCCCGGAAAAATATTAGGTTCCCGCGGGATACTGTCGTGTAGTTCACGCGGGCGAAGCCGCGGGCGGAAGGCTAGTATTTTAATATTTTCACTACGGTGTGGTGTGGTCAGACCTTTCTACGGGACGAATCAGGAGAATGAGGTGGGTGATGACTTGCCAAAAGGTTATCATCATTTTTAGCCATTAAATGTCCCCACTGCTGGGGCACTGGCCTTCCTTTTGGATGAATAAGGAGAATGGGCCATGACCCACCACGCGGGCCCAGTGTGGATTGAAAGGCACTTGTGCGGGTTATATGCATCGTAAACTTACCATTCAAAAATATGTGTGGGTCTAGCGACTCGAACATGTACCAAAGCGAGCCACCCGCGCAATTAACGCGCGTGTAACTCGCGCATGTTACTTAAGCAGGTTCAACTCAGACAGCTAGCGCTCAAATGGCATGCACATGTAGCTCTTGAAGACGAGCATATAACTTGTGCGACTGCTTGCGCAAGTAGCCCGGGTCTTTACTTGCTCCAGTTATTTGCACCGCGTACAAGTACAAGCGGGTAACTTGAACAAGTAGCTTGAGTCTAGTTATTACTCACGCGTCTAACCCGCATCTTTACTAGCTCCACGGTTACATGCACGGTTTCCAAGCTCACTTAACGACTGCAAATGAAGCTGGGATCAACGGTTTAACTAGCCCTCCAAAGCACGCAGGAGCTCGGTCGAGATAAAAAGTTTTTGGTCATCCATCCCATGACCGACCATTGCAAAAGTTGCTTAACTATAATAACACCTTAAGAGGCTTGCGTTAGGTGGAAGGATCGGGAGTCAGATGCAGAAGGCAGTACTTCTGGACACGGCCCGTATAGTGAGAAGGTTCCTGTCTCTGGATCCTTAACCATCGGTAGCCGGGACCCTGATCTTGCTACCGTTGGGGAACTGCATTTTTGTATTTTTAAATGTTATATTTTTTAGTGTTATACATTGTAAAAATTTAATATTTAGAAATATAATTTTGTAAGTATTTAAAATATAATAAATAATAATAATAAAATCATTTATTTCTCTCTTCACAAAAAGTAAACATACACTATCATCCCCTAAAATCTCTGTACTGTTTTTTTTAACTACCTGTATATAAAAACAAAACATATTTCAGTAAGTATATACTTATCCGTTATCAAGTTTGCCATGACGTAGGTTCATAATGAAAACATGTGCTTAGATAATTGGTGTGTTTTCTCCAGTCCTTTTAATCTTGACTCCAATTTTTCCACCACCTACACATAGATCGTGCTTATTAACTTAATTAAGTAAGTATATAAACTGGTTGGTTGTTAACGTTATTTATTGATATATTACTATTATTATCTTCTCATTCTTATTTATAAGCCTAAAATGAGAAGCTTCCTAGTGAAACAGTGCCTTGTGCATTCCTAAGCAGCTGGGTAACGAGGGGTGACTGACGGCAACCCATATCGACGTCATGACACGAGCTTTGTGCTCCAACCATGTATATACCTAAGTAAATAAACACGATCTATGTGTAGGCGGTGGAGAAATTGAAGTGAAGATTAAAAGGACTGGAGAAAAAGATAGTAAAACAACAACTTGTCAGCCTCTGTAGACGTGTTCGAAAACAGCTGTTGTTATGGTTATCGTAATATTTAGTACTTATAGATCATAAAGTTAATATACCTATCGGAATATTAACTATGGTATAGATCGACTTTTCTGTTCCAATGTCAGCGGCGCGGCGCTATGTATTTTTACTTTTTTTTGTAGCAATTTAACCGGCCTGACTTCTAAGACCTACAGCCGCCAACAGGATGCTATGGCAGCATAACAACTTGACAGCAAAATTAATTAAAAACTGGAAAATGGAGTATTTAAAAAAAATATGGACCCGTCTCACAACTAGCTCCGATGGGACTAGAACCCACGACCTTTCGCTTTTTTCTAGAATACTTCATTTTCCATTTGTCAATTATAAAAATTGCACTGTGAATGCAAAAAAGTAAAAATATAAATAGCAAATTATTTTTAAAACAAGTGAAAGTGCGAGCCAGATAAGACTGCGCGCGGTCGTAATCGAATAGGTACTAATTTTTTATCTTAACCTTGGAACATAAAAATGAACTGAAACATCAACAACAACAAGAACAGTCGCGCGCAGAGTTATCTGACAAACACTTAAGTTTCACTTTTTGGCCACCGGAACAGAAAAGATTGTCGCACTGTACAGTGCCACAATCTTTTCTGTTCCGGTGGCCAAAATGCGAAAATAACGTGTTTTTATTAAGTGTCATTTTGCTGTCAAGTTGATGTCTAACCATAGCGCAGCTGGCGGCTGAAGGTCTTAGAAGTCAGGGCCGGTTAAATTGCTACAATATGTCATATGTCTATGTCATAGCGCCGCTGTCACCGGAAAAGAAAAGATTGTGCCACTGTCTTCGATCAACAGAACTAGGGGTTATTGTTGATCGAAGGCCACTGTCCGTAAACTATAAATAAACAATAAAAAAATAAAAATAAAAATCATTTATTTTCAGACCAGAGACCTATAGACTGTTAGTAACAATATAACTTATAGACTATGTTAGTAATTTGGCAACACAAAAGTAAATTTACACCTCCAATGGGCAGTCTCACTCTCACTATACTATCCGTCAAACGCTGTCAAAGTGCTGATGTCAATAAAAGTCACAGCAGATATATCAACTCGTAAACGGATCGTAAACGTATCAACTCGAGCGGTTCAGTATTCTTTGTATGAAACCCCCTACTGCAACGCACACTAATCGGAAGCGTAACGCCGCCTCGGGACCAGCTCACGAACCACTTTGCGGGTCGCTCAACTTGCTATCCCCGCGCTTACCGCTAGTCGTCCACGCGGTCACGTCTCTCCGCACCCGAGCTTACAGCTCTACGCACAGTGGTCTGAAAATGAAAATGAACTAACCACATTTAAAAAAATCAGACTGAAATTTAGAGACTTAATCCCATGTCCACCTTTTTTCGATATGGAACCACTGTGCGGCGAGGCGTAAGCGCGGCGTCGCCTAGCCGTAGCCGAGCCGACGACGTACCGACGCTGATCCGGTTTGTTTACGTGCTTGCGTTAGGTTGACGCCTGGTTGACGGCGAGGAGAAAGGCGATACGGTGTCGATCCCTTTCCGAGTTGATGTATCTGCTGTGACCTTAAATGTCTTTTGAATTTTAGTTCCTTATTGCCTTATACGACCATCTATCGCATAATCGTATAATGCCAGTGGCGCAGTGGTAAAGCGCGCTCGGCCTGCATTCGTTGAGGTTAAAAGCATCTTTTGCAATGGTCGGTCACGAGAACTATTGTTGACATAAATGTACGCATCTTTTTCGATAGTACTATTTTAGCATCAAGTTGAATTAAAGCGATTATGAATTACCATAAAACGTACACATACAAATATTTATTTTCGTTATGCGGAATATTTCCGGCTTATTATATCCTACAATTTCCACCTCCAGAAATAATAATAATAAAATAATAATAAAAATAGTTTATTTCATTCTCATTAAAAACAAAGAAATTCAGTGGTCAGAACCATCCCAGGAAGCCTGTGAACAGGCCTGTGTTGGGTAGTTCTGCTCTTCCTTATACCAAAATACAGTATGTTATTGATAAACTATTTTCTCTAAAGCTAATTAAATAAAAAATCATTGTGTGTGTGTGTGGGTGTGTGTATGTTTGCGTGTGTATGTGTGTGTGAGTGCGAGTGGTGTTATGAGGGGTGTGTGTGTTTGTGTGTAAGTAGCTTGGTCACTTCAAAAACAATATTAAGTACACAAAACAAAAAATTACAAAGCATTCTTAATTAATATATCCTCTGTCTCACAATATCTTATGGTTACGAGTCCTTTAACTAATGTCTGTCTACATTCGCTGTGAGTGAGGCTATAGATCTTAAACCTGTCATTTAGCTTATTGTAGAGACTAGCATTCCGCCCGCGGCTTCGCCCGCGTGGACTTCACGACGTTATCCCACGGGAATGTGATATTTTTCCGGGATAAAAAGTAGCCTATGTTCCTCTACAGGCTATAAAATATCTATGTCCCAAATTTCAGCCAAATCCGTTCAGCCGTTTTGGTGTGATTGAGTAACAAACATCCAAACATCTTCACTTTCACATTTATAATATTAGTATAGGATTAGTAGGATAGTAGGATAAGCAGAATAAGAATTAAACTGACGTTGTTCCAATAAAGTTCTGCAGTGCTGCAAAGAACTGGAGCAACTTTTCGTTGTCTTCTTCCTGTCTGAACAATGGGCGTGTAAGGTAAGGATCTATGTAGTTTAAGGACAGAATTAATTATATACAGTTGCCTAATACAGAAAGTATGTAAAGTAAACTGTTAGCGTAAACAAAGTCCACAAATAAAGTTACACCCACAGGAGTCCGCATAAAGGAATTCGGACGGTGGCCGCTCATAAACTCGGCTCCTGCAAACGTTATTTGTATTTAAAGGACGAATGGGGTTTGAATGCCGGTACTAGTGGTCTTCGAATGGTGAAGATTAAACAAATAATTAATTAAGTATATAAGGTACACTGCGGGCGGCCGCTAGTCACATAATAGTTTTAAGACCAATTTTGTTGCATGAGCGTGACCTTCTTACGTACTAGACCTTTTAAGGCGCTACTCGGAAAAAGTATGGACTTTTTTATTTAAAACTATAGGACGGTTACAGTTGTTACAAATCTGGTAATAAGATATATATATTTCTTCATACCTACCTCGTATAGTTTCAAAAACACGATTTTATCATTTTGCCTCGACACTTTTTCTATTCGAAAAGACCTCTAAAAATACGAAAATCCAAGATTATTCTTAAATGGGGTTACTTACACTATTGGAAATTGGTTTAATTAGTGGATACCAATAGTATTTAGGATCGTATAGAAGCATTTTTCAAGTTGCTGTAGTTTTTTAGTACGAAGTGATTTTGGTATTTTTTTGCCTAATCTGCAAAATCGGTCTCGCTCCCGCGCGCGTCGTTTTCTCATTGCTATCTCGCTGTAGCATAATTTTTTGGAGTATCGCCTTAAACAGAAAACGTTGTCGCACTGTAGGCTGTAAGCAATCGAGTTTCCACAGTAGCATCTAACCCTTTAAGGGCAGGCGAATGAATAAGTAACAACTGTCAATCAAACCGCTGCCGGAGTCAGACGCAAGTTGATCGCTCGCAGTCAGCTGGGCCGCCGCCATTACGTGAACTTAGTTTACTATGACTTTGCATAAGAAGGGTTTGGGCTAAAAATAACTTCAATGTGAATCGTCTATTCATATAATGCCAGTGGCGCAGTAGTAAGCGCACTTGGCCAGCGATCGTTGAGGTTAGGCAACTTTCACAATCGTCGGCTACGAGATGGATGACCAAAAACTTTTCATTTCGAGCTCCTTCTTGCTTCAGAAGGTACACTAAGCCGTTGATCCTAGCTGCATTTGCAGTCGATAATACCCACCAATCCGCACTGGACCCACTTGGTGGGCCATGGCCCAGTCTCCTTACCCATCCATGAGGAAGGCCAGTGCCCCCAGCAGTGGAAACATTAAATGGTTGATGATGATGATGATGATACGACCTAGAGTAAACAGACGATGATCTGGTTTTCGTACAACATAACACGATCACAATAAAGATTACGATAACGAGATGTTTTCGTGCTAGGGGTTTCCAACAAATCCCAAAGAAAGCGTAGCCTGTAACTGATCGAGTTTCCACAGTAGCGTCTAACCCTTTAAGGGCAGGCGAATGAATAAGTAACAACTGTCAATCAAACCGCTGCCGGAGTCAGACGCAAGTTGATCGCTCGCAGTCAGCTGGGTCACCATTACGGAAACTTAGTTTAGTATGACTTTGCATAAGAAGGGTCAGGGCTAAAAATAACTTCGGTGAGAAAGGAATCTTAAGTCGAGATATTCAATGAATCTATTCTTATTTATAATAATTAATTCTTATATTCTTCTTGGTCTATTATCTTTATTTTTCGGGCATTTTTATATCCTCAATGCTGGCCAAAAAAAGAATAGACCATTTCGCAGCCCAATGCGGAATGGGGGGTATTGTAGACTACAAATGCAACTGGGACCAACGGCCTAACGTGCCTTCTGAAGCAAGAGGCGAGTGATATTAAATTTTGGTCATCTATCCCATGGCTGACCATTGCGAAAGTTGCTTAATGACCATAAATGCAGGCTGAATGAGCTAACATAAATGAATTAGTAACCACTGTCCACCAAACCACCTTGCCAGGGTAAGACGGAAGACCAGCCATTACATAAATAAATAAATAAATATTTTCTTACAATCACACCAATTATTTAAGCCCATAGTAAATTTCTTAAGAAACTGTGTCTTTGTGAACTTGATATCGGATAAATATATACTTAAATACTTTTTGTTTGTAAATACATACTTAATATACATAGAAAACACCCAGACCAAGACAAATAGACATGTTCATGCACACAAATGTTTGTCTTGTTCGGGAATCGAACCCGAGACCTCTGGCGCAGAAGGCAGGTAATTTACCCCTGCGCCAAATCGGTCATTACGTGAACTTAGTTTGCTATAACTTTGCATAACAAGGGTTTGAGCAACAAATAATTTATGTATCAAAGGACTTAAGTTATAAATTCGCTGTATCTGATCCAATGAATAATTTTTATAATTTCATAAATGTCTTTGACTTAAATTATGCGAGGACAGATGTATCCCATATGCGTTAAAAATCAATGGGACCTATGAAATCAAAGTTAAACCAGGCAACCTGGAGGTTTTAGAACTCCAAGGTAGGTATTAGAGTAATTTACGCGATATTCACATTTATTTATTTAATCCTTATAAATATAAATGCTATGAGGCATTCTCCACCAGTCTACCGGAAAGGGTGTCAAGGAGAGAAATTTTAGCGGCAATAAAAAATAAAATAGCAACGTCAAAGTAACACAATAGAGACCAATATAAATATATATACCATATATACATATAATATATACTACATATAATATTATATACTATATATAATATATACTACATATAATATTATATACTTACTATATATAATATACTTATATCACATGTCGTTCGCAGATGGATACTACTCGTACATTTTCTTAATCAGAGATCCACAATCATATGAGTTGTATGGGTGTTCCTTTCTTATGTATATGTCGCAGCCAACTGGTTAAATCCGCCATTCAATAACCACGATATTTAAGAATTTTCTAACCTATCACGTGTTCTACAGGACTTCCGAGGGGTAAATGCTGCCATACTTAACCATCCGCCGGATTTAACCATCCGCCTGCGACATATATACTAGCTAAATCAGCCGGCCTAGCATGCGCATCACGAGAAAGGGAATTGAACCTTATTGTATGGGAGCCTGAAAAAAGGTGGAAAAGCGCAACGCATCATGAAACCAGTGATTATCGATAGAGGATGTATAGACGAACGAAAAATGTTAAATGACTTTTGTCCTAAAGCTTACAGATTTCGAGATGTTTCATGATAAAGATCCGGTTTTAAGGTAATTTTATTTATACGGAATCTTTAACATGGAATATTTCGAAACCTGTATGTTTTAGGACATAATAACATAAGTAATTTTTTGTTCGTATAAAGATCGTATTTGATTGAATCAGGCGTCACTTGGCGGAAGTCCCTAACCATTGTGAAAAATAAAAATATGTAGCTTTCTTCCGCAAATAATCACAAAACCTGCACCTTCACCGATCACACTACTCTACACGTGTTTCGCCCCAACCCGGGGCATCCTCAGGAGATGTTTGTCCGTATGCAATCCAGAACCGAATTCGGTGCTGGATATATTTATTTTTCACAACGTATAAAGATCCTCTATCGATATACACTGTCTTCATGATGCGTCGCGTTTTTGGGAAATTCCATTCGGAAAGTTTGGTTACTCAAACCCCTTTGTAGACTCTCATTTATGACTGTCAACATGATTTGTCCCGTTCACATATCAGTAAGATAAACGAGACAGCAACACGCGCTGTCACGGATGAGAAAAACAAAATTTTCTCGATCCTATTTCACCGTCACAAGAACTTTTCACTATATAAGACTAACTTTCTTTATCACGTATTATAATCTGTCGCCTGTATCACAGACAATCTAAAAGGCTACAGATAAAAAATCAGTACCGTTTTATTACTTACTTTTATAGCTTCGATAGGATCATCCTCCGGGCTGATATGAATACCCGTTGGGTTTTATAGGTTCCTCGAATGTTACTCTTTAGGTAATTTTTGTGGTAAAACTTCCGTTATTTTTTGTTTTTGTAAAGTGTTAATTGTCTACCCCGTTTTGAGCTTATGACTTGCTTCGAACTAAAGGTCCAATTTTCAGGGTCAGGGTAACATATTCAACGTGCTCTATAAGTTAAGAATAGCTGAATCAGTTTAGAATAGGAAACAGGAGGTCAAACCACCATCTCCATGTGGGGACTGAAAAACTCATTAAGGTCACAGCAGACATATCAACTCGTAAACGGATCGTAAACGTATCAACTCGAGCGGTTCAGTTCAGTATTCTTTGTATGAAACCCCCTACTGCAAAGCACACTAATCGGAATCGTAACGTAATCGCCTCGCCTCGGGACGCTCACCAACCGCTTTGCGGGTCGCTCAACTTGCTATCCCCGCGCTTACCGCTAGTCGTCCACACACTCACGTCTCTCCGTACCCGAGCTTACGGCTCTACGCACAGTGGTCTGAAAATGAAAATGAACATCACAACTTTTTTTCCTTTTTTTTTGTTTTTTTTTTATTTTATATTTTTTATCATTTTTTTATATGGAACCACAGTGCGGCGTCGTCGCCTAGCCGTAGCCGAGCCGACCGTACCGACGCTTTGGTTACGTGCTTGCGTTAGGTTGACACCTGGTTGACGGCGAGGCGAAAGGCGATACGGTGTCGATCCCTTTCCGAGTTGATGTAATGTGCTGTGACCTTCAGCCTGTGAGTGTGGGGCATCGGACCAGACCTTAAACCATATAGTCGAGGACTGCCCACTTCACCTTTTCCCGGGCGGCTTAGCAGATCTTCACCATCTATCACCTGCAGCAGTAGATTGGCTAAATCACTTAAGGAGGTTTAGGATGACACAGTCTAGCTATGGCTACGCTATGATGATGATGATGACCATACCTAACTACCTATAAGTAGGCATATTTACCTACAAGGACGACGGATTTGGCGCAGGAGGTCTCAGGTTCGGTTCCCGAACAAGACTAATATTTGTGTGCATGAACATGTCTACTTGTCTTGGTCTGAGTGTTATATAATAGGTCTTTACATATGAAATTGCCGTTTTTTTCTTTTGTACATATAACTTAACAACTTTTATAATATTAGAAATATATAATTTCTTTAATATTGCGTTACATTAAGACCGTATCGAGCAACTTTTGATAATTTAATAACCACGATATTTGATTATTTACATAGAAAAAACTTATTCCGAAAGTTACGACTATTTTTGTTTCCAGAATTTCGTACTTTATTAGTTGTAACTTAGTGAAAAAAAAAATTTTTTCTCTTAACGAATGTGTCATTTAGTAGTTAAAATGTCTATAAATACTTGTGTAAAATTTTGTAAATTTACATAATATTAGTCGTTAAATAATAACAAAAACGTTAGTATGGAAAAAAAATAATTACAGAAATCTCCATACAAAACGGCAATTTCATAGGTAAAGACCTATTATTAGTCCGTTATCTAGTTTCCATAACACAGTTTCTTAATGATAACTACTTATGAGCTAGATAATTGGTGTGATTGTAAGAAATTTATTATTATTATATTGCTTGCTTAACTTCAACGATCGCAGGCCGAATGCGGTAAACATTAAATATGTTTTGTTCCTTTTTTTCGTAGTCGTCTTTATTGTAAGCCTAATATTATAGTAAGGGATGTTTAATTTATATGAAATTCAAAAATTGTGCATGTAAAGACACAGTCGGCTACTACTAATACATTAAAACGGAAACGCGACTGAAGACGTTTTCCTCGTTTCAAAAATACTTACTTAAGGTCTCACATCAGTTAAAAGGAAAAATCGTACTTCCGCTAAGGAAATCTCAACTGATTTGGAAATGGAACTCATGTCTTCCGTTACACTGCCATTGAAAAACATGGTCGGGCTATAAATAAGTTAGCAGTGTTTCCGGTGATTGGGTAAGATAAAATCATCACTAAGGACCTCCCACGACTTTTCATACGGGCAGAAACATTTTTTTTATTTTTTTATTTTACAACTTTTCGGGAAGCTTACAGCTAGGTTACAGAAAAAATACAAACTTAAATAAATATCTAGGGCCAATTAATTACAAGCTTCCACTTTCATGAGCTACTAGCTCTCCGCCCGCGGCTTCGCCCGCGTGGACTACACGACGTTATCCCGCGGTAATGTAATATTTTTCCGGGATTAAAAGTAGCCTATGTTCCTCTCCAGGCTACAAAGTATCTATGTCCCAAATTTCAGCCAGATCCGTTCAGCCGTTTTGACGTGATTGAGTAACAAACATACAAACATCTAAACATATAAACTTTCACATTTATAATATTATACTAGCTTTCCGCCCGCGGCTTCGCCCGCGTGGACTACATGACGTTATCCCGCGGGAATGTAATATTTTCCGGGATAAAAAGTAGCCTATATTCCTCTCCAGGCTACAAAGTATCTGTCTCCCAAATTTCAGCCAAATCCATTCAGCCGTTTTGGCGTGATTGAGTAACAAACATACAAACATCCAAACATCTAAACTTTCACATTTATAATATTACTAGCTGACCCAGCGCGACTTCGTTCCCGTGGCCCTACCCCCTACTCCACCCTACCCTACCCGTACTCTACACCTACCCTACCCTACCCCTACGCTACCCCTACCCTACCCCTACTCTACCCCTACCCAACCCTACTCTACCCCTACCCTACCCCTACCCTACTCCTACCCCTACCCCTACCCTACCCCTACCTACCCCTTTTTTTTACCCTACCCTACCCCTACCCTACCCCTATCCTACCCCTACCCTACCCCTACCCCTACCCTACCCCTATATCCTTCCTTGGACTTCCACGAACATTTCAAGACCAAAATTAGCCAAATCGGTCCAGCCGTTCACGCGTGATGTCGTGACCAAGGGAAATAGGGATTCATTTTTATATATATACTAGCCTACCCTACCCTACCCCTTCCCTACCCCTACCCCTACCCTACCCTACCCCTACCTCTACCCCTACCCTACCCTACCTATACCCTACCCTACCTTTACCTTACCCTACTTCTACTCTACCCCCTCTTACCCCCTCTTCCCCTATTTTCTCACCGTTAGAACCTTCCTTGGACTTCCACGAACATTTCAAGACCAAAATTAGCTAAATCGGTCCAGCCGTTCACGCGTGATGTCGTGACCAAGGGAAATAAGGATTCATTTTATATATATAATAGATAGATATAAGTAGGATTAAGTAGGATACTAGGATTGTTACTTGCCTCTTGTGGAAACTTCTTGAAAATTAAAGAAATGTATCTTTGTCAATAAATTATTGTAAAACAAATCAAAATTTAAGTACATACTTACTTTTTACTGTCAAATTCGTTAAATGGATTAAAGGTACACTTAAAAAGGCATAAAGCCACATTGATAACAGAAGTTGACACATAAAACGATGAATTAGGGTGTCTGCGACTTAGACGATTTTCGAGCGTTTAAACCGCTAGGTCACCATCACTTTTGAATCGATTTTTTTTATGTTTAAATTTTATAATAGAATAACTTTAACAATGACTTATTTTACAATTGATCAGAAAATATGTTTCGCTATGAGCAAAATACGCCTTTGTAAATTTGCCTGAGAAAAATATACATTTTAGCGCGAAACACAATCATAGTTTAAAACAAAAATGTTACCTAACTTTCTTGACGTTCTTTTTAAAACGTTTAATAAACGTAAACGTCGAACAAACGTCATAATAAAACCGTCCTAACTGAGACTAGGTGCTCGGAGCTTAATTAAAAACATTCATGTCGTGTTATAAGGAGAGCTTGATTAACTGTACGTTTTGGCGGCGATCGTAAAAAACTGGGGATATGACGAACGCTTGGCTCTAAGGGTTGGTGCACACATCGCGACTTTGACAGAATTCTGATTTACTTTATGTTTTGTGTCAATTAATTGTTACACTCTTATAAAAACTTTTGATGTTGTTTAAGTAGTCTTGAAAGACACTTTTGTTTTTATATCATCATCATCATGTCAGCCAAACGACGCCCACTGCTGGGCATATGCGTCCCCCAAGGATCTCCACAAGGATTGGTCCTGCGCCGCCCGCATCCAGCGGCTCCCGCGACCTTGACCAGATCGTTGGTCCACCTTGTAGAGGGCCTGCCCAGGGAACGTCATCGCCCGGTACAGTTGTTTATATATAGGAATTACCTACTAATATTCAAGTAGCATCCTAGTAATATTATAATTGTAAAAGTTTAGATGTTTGGTTGTTTGGACGTTTAAATGTTTGGATGTTTGTTACTCTATCACGCCAAAACGGCTGAACGGATTTAGCTGAAACTTGGGACAACGATACTTTGTAGACTGGAGACGAACAAAGGCTACGTTTTATCTCTGAAACATGTCATATTCCCGCGGGATAACGTCGTGTAGTCCACGCGGGCGAAGCCGCGGGCAGAACGCTAATAAGTCATTATTTTACTATTATTATAAATTGTAACAAAAGTTTCGATGGATGGATTACTCAATAACTCCAGAGTAACTACTTTACTGTTCAGCTGAACGTACCCGGAATAAATTATAGACCGAAATTACCACTGGCAACTATTTATCCCTATATTTCCATGGAAACAATAACTCCATACGGGTAAAACCACTTAACGCAGCTAATACTTAATAAACATAAATCAAAGTAAATGTTCAACCGGAACGAATACATAAAACAAAATATAACGCCATTGCATAAACCATTCCAACCCCATTCGCTACCCGCAAGTCGCTCCATCAAACTGCTAACAATCAAACTGTCACTGTCACTTATCTGTCAAGCTGCCAGTGAGTACTCCGCCTTAGAACGAGTGCCGCGTCAAAACGGTTCCCTCGGGTGGTTTACGACCGTTTTAAACGAAGCACTCTCGCAGGAAGATTTTGAAAAAAATGAAGACGATTTTATTACTTTGGTAGGTACTGAAAACTTTCGGGTTTTTAGGGAATTAAGTCTTTAAGTATCTAGAAAATATTTTAATTGAAGTGGCTTTAGCGCTTGTGTTGGAAGAGGAGGGGGGAAATGGCTAAGTAATCAAAAGTTAGTAATTTATTTAAATTGATTACAAATAAAAAAATAACAGAATAAGAAAGCACTGAGAAGAGAAAATAACAAAAAAGAGGAAGAATAGAGAATATTACATTATATTATTATTTAATTTTACATTAATATTATTTTTACATTATGCAAAAGGAGTACAAAAATATTAAAAAGTCATAACGCAATCTATTGATTTAATCTAGTTTATTTCACTAGTGTTATGTAATGTTAACCACTAAAACCTTGTATAATTTATGTGGTATTTTTCTTTGTGCTACCTTTTGTTTTCTTTTTTATTTTCAACTTAACCATCTGAACAGTCTAAGAGTCTTTATAAAAAATGTTTCTTCAGACTGAATAACATTAATAACACGAAAATGAGAGTCATCCCCAAAATCTGGATTATCCGCATTTTCACCCTTTTTTAAAATAATGAAATAAGAGAGACAGGTAAGCATTTTTGTCATTGTTTACACCTTGCGGATAAGTCGGGCAAAAGCTCCTTCGTATATTTCCCAGTTCTGTTCAACTAATATTTTAAAAGCAAAAGTTAATCCTATGTAACTGTTACATTATTACCTTCAGCACTTTACAAATTTCGATGAACTTGGTATTGACAATCATTTAAATGATACACACCACAAAATTTTTATTAGTACAAAGATTTTAGGGGATGGTGTGTCCGCCAATATGAACAACTTTTTTATGGGCAAGAAAATGAGCTGTCATTTAAGCTCATTTTTGTGCAAAGCAGAACGTTACTTCTGAACAAGGAAGAGGGTCTAATTTCCTCGCATAGGCTGCAAAAAAAAACTAATTATTATTTATTTTTATGCCAAAAGCCTAAAGAACTTTTTGCTATGCATGTTTTTTTTTAATTAAATATTTATTTCCACATTTTACAATCCATATTGTGATAATCATTCTATTATTATATAAGTACTTAGAGGGTTAATTAAACTTTTTTTTTTCAGTGTACCACCACTTTTGGATTGCTAGTGTTTTGCCGTTGTAATAATTGCAATCTGTATTGTATACTAATAGATAAAATAAAATAAAATGAGCTGTCAGAGGAACAATGCTACATTGTGCAAAGTATAGATGTGTCGTTTAGTAAAAGTAAACGAAGCCACCGGGCAATCGCTAGCATTTTTTGCAGGTTTAAGGCGAGGATTCCCGACCAAAATAGGCACGCTAACGCTTGCTCGGCCGCGCTCGATAAACTTCACGCGGACACAGCGGCAGCCGGCAGTGAACTGTGAACTCGCAAATCGAAAATCACTTAAAATTCAATTATAAATTAACTAATAAAAAAATTAAAATTATGACGGCCGGAATTCCTCGGCTAATCAAAGGCAATCATTTTCGTATATTTTTCATTAACTAAAACCAAGTATACTGCAAGTAATACGATATTTGGATTACGATTAGACGGATGTTTGGGATTTTATTTGACACAGTTAAATACCACCAATCGAAAAAAAACGGCCCGAAGCACTAGATAAATAACTGTAAAATAACATATATTTTTTCTAAGTTTTAAGTACTTGTGATTTGCGAGTAATCCATAATTTAAAATACCCTATTTTGGGGAATCGCAGCCTTAAATAACTTCGCTGACAATTTTCCAGCTAGTAGTAAAAAAAATCGACTGCACGACTGAGCATCGAACTGCAGTTTGCGCAACTCCCTGCTGCTATGATCACTGCGCGCATCGGTAGATGTCACGGTACCTTAGTGGTTAGAGGCGTTAAAGCAGCCATCCGGACTGCGCATTTAGTGTCGTGACCATAGAGCTTAAAGGTCACAGCACATACATCAACTCGGAAAGGGATCGACACCGTATCAACTCGAGCGGTTCAGTATTCTTTGTATGAAACCCCCTACTGCAAAGCACACTAATCGGAAGCGTAACGTAATCGCCTCGCCTCGGGACCAGGGTGCCTACCATCAACTCTTATTGCGGTTTTGTTTAGGATCTAAACTGATCTGCTTCGCTTTCCGTACCACGACAGCTTAATATCAATGACAGCGATTCAGTGATCATTCAATGACATTTCACAGCCGCTAAGCTGTCAAGAACTCTTAATTGACTTATAACCCGGTCGATTTAACATGACACCTGCAGGTATACCCGTCCCTCTCACCCTCCGTGGATGACAGAATCGAGTGAAAGAGACGGGTAGAAGAAATAAGGACACAAATCGTTCGGTCATTCACATTTAGCAATTCATTTGCGATCCAGTTTTTAGAAGGTCATAGTACGAAAGAAAGCAATTCATTTTAGGAACCTATTCTGCATCGCGCTAGTTTTGAATCGCTGTCTTAAAGTTGATGGTAGGCACCCAGCTCACGAACCGCTTTGCGGGTCGCTCAACTTGCTATCCCCGCGCTTACCGCTAGTCGTCCACGCGCTCACGTCTCTCCGTACCCGAGCTTACGGCTCTACGCACAGTGGTCTGAAAATGAAAATGAACATCAATTTTTTTTTTATATTTTTTTTTTCCCATTTTTTTGACTTTTTTTTTTCATTCTTAGTCTTTTTTTATATTTTTTTTAATCATTTTTTACTCTCATTCTTTTTTTTATCATTTTTTACTCTCATTATTTTTTTTTCTATATGGAACCACTGTGCGGCGAGCCGTAAGCGCGGCGTCGCCTAGCCGTAGCCGAGCCGACGTACCGACGCTGATCCGGTTTGGTTACGTGCTTGCGTTATGTTGACGCCTGGTTGACAGCGAGGCGAAAGGCGATACAGTGTCGATCCCTTTCCGAGTTGATGTAATGTGCTGTGTCCTTTAGGGTTCTGTACTACAAGGGAAATCGGAGCCTTTAAAGACTCACTGCTTAACGCAGTCGTGCGACTGTCAATCGCGGGTTTGTATCGCTACAAAAAGTAGCAACGTGTGAAACACAGAACTGAAAAAAAGTGTGAAAGGCCTATAATAATAAAATACTATTACATTTTTACATTAATATTACATAGAGTAAAAAATTGCTTCGACCTTTTTCTGGTTAGAATTCAAAAAATATATTTAAAAAGTTTTAATTTGGAGCACCTCTTTAGAATATAATAATAAAATTAAATAGTGAAAGATGAATCTACTCTTCTTTTGATATTCTCAAACAATTGACTGACAGCCTTCACTGACATATTATATTTTATTGTCGTAACCGTAATATTCCTTACGTTTAAATAATCAAAATGAGAAAGAATTATTAGTAAGGTGATTGCTTTAACTAATGTGTCGTAATTGAAAGCTCGTAAGTAATAGCCGATTAGTTGTCGAAAGATTTTGCGTCTGTTATTTTTTCTGCTGTCACTGACATAATTTGTCACACACAATTTTTGCTGCTTTTGGTAAAGTTTTACCCATTTTCTATAAAAAAAGGATTGCCAATGTAATTGCTGAAGGAATCGTCTATATCTATAGTTCGTACCTATCTAGTTAGGTATCACTGTGGGTTTAGAAATGTTTAGCTTCATCACATTGTCTTCCATTCATAGATTAATAACTCTTCGCTTCTTTCCATTAAATCACAAAAAAAAACACCGCAGCTTTCTTCTTTCTTTCTTACTTACTTTGAAAACCAATAGCTACTATTTAGAATGCAATATTTTAACTTAAGTTAAATAATACCTAAACAATGTTAAGTATAGTTTTATAGAAAAATAATCTCGGTTAAGTATATAAAAAAAACGGCGCAGATTTTAGAAGAAGAACGCTCTAAGTTGTACATCTGTAAGTGCAAAATGATATAATTGTATAATTAAATCGATTAAACTTTTTTACATTTAAAATTGTATAGGTCGAAAGTCGTTAAATATCAAAGTCGTTGAGGTCGATCATAAGTAAGTCTAGTAGTGTTTGTCTTTCTTCGTTGTATCTAGTTGCGATTCAGTTGGTTGCTGCTGTTGTGGTCTTAAAAAAGTTTTCTTTTTGTCAGTTGTATTACGAGTTTGAAGTCTTTCGTTGTACAAGTTCACATTCTATGAAAAAATAGATACGTAACGTAAGTACTCAATAATAAGAACTGAAAAATACTTGTTTCCATTTGTTTTTACTTTTTTGCATTCACAATGCAATTTTAATAATAAAAATTAAGTATTAGACAAAATTGACCCATCTTACAACTAGCTTCGATGGGACTCGAACCCACAACTTTTCAGTATTTGCCCGGAAAGTGAAATGTAGAGCATTCGCCCGGGCAGTGAAAGATCGTGGGTTCGAGTCCCATCGGAGCTAGTTGTGAGACGGGGCGATTTTTTTTAATACTTACTTCATTTTCAATACCTTACTGAAAAATATGATAAATTAATGATTTTTGCGTGATTTCTGTCTCTCCTTCATTACGTTATTAGAAAGAAAGAAAGAAAGAAAATAATATTTATTATTTATTTGGGACATCACAGAAATGAAAAATTAAGTTAACACAAAAACACGTAAGTACTAGGGTATGTCCCAAAACGGTTCCGACTCAGCATAATGCTTGCCCAGCATGGCCAGCGCTGATCTTCCGTCGGTATTATATTGTAAATGCGTTGCTTCTGTTAAAGCTGATGAGATTTTACCGCCCGTTTTTCTTGTCAGATAAAGATGTCCTTATACGAGTGGTAGGTAAAAAAAATATTGCATATAGCATAAAAGCATTAATTTTATTTAATCTATGTGAATCAAAAGTTTTTGACTTTGAATTTTTGGCTTTGACACAGATTGGTAAAATTTTTGGACAATTTACAGCCCCAAAAATATCCCAATACTAGTCCTCTCCCACGGCTCCATCAGCGTGGACTACACGACGTTATCCCGCAGGAATGGATATTTTTCCGAGATAGAAAAGTAGCCGATGTCACTCTTCAGCTCCCACACTATCACCAAACGAAAAATACTTTGGTTAAAAAATAAAAGGGCCTCCAAAAAATATGCCTTCAAAAAGTAAGAAATGATACTCTAATATTGTATTCACATCAAATAACGTAAGTACTTTGAAGTCGGGCGTGAAACATGCACAATTTTTGTTTTTTGTGTCTTTTCTTCAGAGTACTTACGTTACTTGGTGTGAATACAATATTAGAGGTATTATTTCTTACTTTTTGATAGCATTTTTTAAGGCGGTTTTATTTTTTAACGAATTCACATTTTTTATTTCACATTTTTTAGTGCATCATGATGAACCTTCTTTTTTGAAGTCGGTTAATATACTAAAACCTTTCCTGAATGTAACAAATACTTTCCGAAAATCTGTGTCAAAATCGGTTCAGTCAAACGCGAGATAATAGCGGACAAACATACATACATACATACAGGTCAAACTGAGAACCTCCTTTTTTTAAGTCGGTGAAAAATCACGTCGGTCGATCCGTTGGTAATTTTTGACGTGAAAGACGGACAAACACACAAACACTCTTTTACATTTTAAGGATTAGTAGTCGGACGCAGCTATTTTCTCTAATTCATTTCACCAGCACATTTCTACTACTCCAAACGTGGAAAAACCATGCTACTTAAACCCATTTGAATACAGGACTTATAGTTCGGAACTAGTTAGGGATAAATCGTCGCGAGCCAAAATCTATTATTATGTTAAGGAGGGTGGCCAGAGCTGTGCAGTTTTTGTACATTTCCTGTGAATATAAACATGCCCTGGTGTCGCTTTGCGTCGTCCCTGCATTTCGCATAGAGCAGTACTATTCAGCTGGTCAAAGTATTTTGTTAATACAAAAAAAATAGTCGCCCGCGGGGTTTTACCCACATGGTCCGTTCCCGTGGGCATAGCGGGATAAGTATAGTCTATGTCACTCAGGAATAATGCAGCTTTCTACTGGTCAAAGAATATTAAAAATCAGTCCAGTAGTTTTTGAGTTATCCAGTACAAACAAACACAAAACAAATTGTCTGCGCGTAATTTTCTGCGCGAACCGAGGTTGCACTGCGACGAAAGCCCTTTCTGTCCTTCTTTTTTCCGTCCATCCATTTTTTTTTATATTAGTAAAGGTAAGCTTTGTTATTAAGTTTTACAAATAATAATATTGGTATCACTTCTCGTTTTCCGTCGAAACAACTAGCGCTAGGGCTAGGGTCATCCATTTGTTATGTATTTGTGTTCAAACTTCGTCTGTATTCTTTTGTTTGTTTCATAAATCCAACAATACGAAAGTGGGTTGTGTTATTCTAGGTTGGCACTTTTTCATTAAAAAACTGTCACTTTTTTGTTGGATTCTCGTTTACTTACTCTTTTCTACGGCTATTGTTAATTAATGGGAGTTACATTGTTTTGCATTTTGTAACATGTTATTTATTAAGGTTTAATTAACTGAATAACAAAAGTAATTCAAAGAAATAAGCAATGCGAAAATGGTTACTTTTCAATGGGGAGGAAAACTAACTTTTTATCACGACAGAAGGAGAAGGTGATATTGGAGTGCTGTTTTAACCAATCATAACAGCTGTCAAAATCGATGAAATATTTTAACCAATAAAGAGTACATTATTATCCTACAGATTAGGTAGAAAGTGGACTTCCAATCTCAAAAACGCCATCTACAAAAAGCTTTGTCCGTTTCTTCCCATTCATATAAAAAAATAATTAAAACAATGCAGTGGTTGTACTGCCTAAAATGTCCTTTCTCCCTGCTCTACACAACGGCGCAGAGGAATTCTCGTTACAGTATCCGAGATAAAGTTAAAATATTATCGTGCCGGATCGAAGCGGATGCGTCCCGCTCCGCGCGAATAAATGCTCTAATACATTTGGAAAACAACAGTTCAATTCCCTTGCATCCTTGGACGTCCCGGAAAGCTCCGGATATGGAGGAGAAAATTGATAAATGCTAACTGTAGCAGGTAGACGCAGTTTGCAAATACTCTTTGAGGATGATGGAATTGTTATTTTAATTTTTAGTTTTTTGCATTCACAATGCAATTTTTATAACAGAAAAATGGAAAATGAAGTATTCAGAAAAAATCGACCCGTCTCACAACTAGCTCCGATGGGACTAGTTCTAGTTGTGAGACGGGTCGATTTTTTCTGAATACTTCATTTTCCATTTTTCTGTTATAAAAATTGCATTGTGAATGCAAAAAACTAAAAATTAAAATAACTTGCAATAGTAATTTCATCTTTAGCGATTGCCAAATACCTGGAAAGGTATTTCTTTCGCGTGTGAGGGTAGTAATATCTCCACATTGATGAAATTAACGTTGCCTATACAGCGAGTAAGAAGTATTGGATAAATTCGACGCTTCTCGTAACGACTCCGTAGCTCAGTGGTTAGAGCAGTCGCCCGGAAAGCGAAAGGTCGTGGGTTCGGGTCCCATCGGAGCTAGTTGTGAGACGGGTCGATTTTTTCTGAATACATCTTACCATTTTTCTGTTATGATGGAATTGGTTGGGTTTCATTGTTGAAAATATATTTCGTTTATTAGAATTTTTACTTTTTTGCATTCACAAAGCAAATAAAGTAGGTATTTAGAAAAAATCGACCCGTCTCACTACCAGCTCCGATGGTACTCGAACCCACGACCTTTCGCTATCCGGGCGACTGTTCTAACCACTAACGACAAAAGACTCCGTAGCTCAGTGGTTAGAGCAGTCGCCCGAAAAGCGAAAGGGCGTAGGTTCGAGTCCCATCGGAGCTGGCTGTGAGACGGGTCGTTTTTTTTCTAAAATAATTCATTTTCCATTTTTCAAATGCTAACTGTATCAGGTAGACGCTATTTGCAAATACTCTTAGAGGATGATTGAATAGGTTGGGTTTCGTTGTTGAAAATATATTTCGTTTGTTGACTAGGCATCCGACGTAATAGTAGTATTAGAAATATGAAAGTATGTTTGTTTGTGCATCTTTCTCGTCAAAACAGAGAAACGGATCGGCGTGATTTTTGGTATAGGGATAGTTTGGCAGGTGGAAAGTAACAGGTACTAATTTATCCCGGAAAAATATTACATTTTCGAGGAATAAAGTCGTGTAGTCTACGTAGGCGAAGCCGCGGACGGAAGGATAGTTATATTGATACCCACCTAATGTTTCGACGGTGTGACACTCGTGACAATAGCCAGCCTGAAGCCCACAATATAGCTACATTTTCGTTACTTATCTTGATGAACTTCAAAACTTATGCTAGTGGTGTTTTTTTTACTATCACAATTTTTCCTCTGTATTGTGAATGAATAAAAATAATTCCAAATCATAACTCGTAACTGAATAACTATTTGAATGTGGCGTGTTTGTAAATCCATACTAATATTATAATTGTGAAAGTGTGTTTGTTTGTTTGTTTATTTGTTTGTTTGTTTGTTTGTTTGTTTGTCCGTCTTTCACGTCAAAACGGAGCAACGGATCGACGAGATTTTCGGTATGGAGATAATTTGAGAGCTGTAGAGTAACATAGGCTACTTTTTTATCCAGGAAAATTATAAAATAAAAATGGTAATTTTGTATAGAAAACCATACTGTCATACTTCACACAACTGTCATTTCTTAGCCGCTTCCAAAGAGAAGGTATGTCAAAGAGTATGTAATCACTGACATTTTTGCCGCTTAGGATTTCTTTTTTTTTATAAGTGACATTGTGTCAGGCAGGTGATACGAAGTTCGTGTCCAATAAAATTTATATGGCAAAACAACGTTTGCCGGGTCAGCTAGTATTATTATAAAGTTGTATGTGATTGTAATGGTCGAGTTGTTCGAAGCCTTCAGTTAATATACTTGTTAAGTCGTTTTATGTAATTTTCTAGGCTTTTTGGCATAGCATGATGTGTCCCGAGAAAAGTTTCGTCTATCTTACGTAGTGTTTTATAACTGGACTAACTTTTTGCTTGCTATGCATTGTAATCTTTCCCATTTGATGAAGAAAAATATCTATCGAACTCATCAGTGTAACAGAGGTTCGCGATTGCAGGCATCAAGAGTATAAAAGACACTGCTCTCCGTCATGTAATGGCAGTTCTTCCTTTGTCCACTATGAACGCTTCCCAAAAACAGCACTCAAGCACGAAATACCCTCTTTCTCAATCACACCAATTAAGGTGGACCAACGATCTGGTCAAGGTCGCGGGAAGCCGCTGGATGCGGGCAGCGCAGGACCGATCGTTGTGGAGATCCTTGGGGGAGGCCTATGCCCAGCAGTTGTCGTCGTACGGCTGACATGATGATGATGATGATGAGGCCATCATAGCGTGGCCAGCATCGCAGTCATTGTGGACCAAGTCTTATACAGTGCTTTACTCAAAGCATTTTTGAGTAAAACAAATTATTTTTACTTTTTTTCATTCACAATACAATTTTTACTATTAAAAGTATTGAAAATGGAGTAGTACATATATTTAGATCCTTGAGGGAGGCCTATGCCCAGCAGTTGGTGTCGTACGGCTGACATGATGATGATGATGATCATATAAGTTTTAAACTATGTCATGGAAAACTTGATAACGGACAATTATATACTTAAATACTTTTTGTTTGTAAATACTTACTTACTATACATAGAAAACTATTTTGTATGGAAACCAGCCCTGATTCACAAACCGTCAGAAACGCTCCCGACAGCGGAATGTATGCAGTGCACTGTCTCTGTCACTCACTAAAGAATAGACAAAGACACAATACGGAATTCGAATCCGCTTCCGTTTTCGACGGTTTGTAAATCAGGCGGCAGGTCAACGCTGCTGCGATCGCTTGCAGAACTAAAATTGGTCAGCTTTGGTAGCATTTTGAGGAAGGAAATAAATATTAGATATATACTTGTTAATACTTTTAGCGAAACTGAGAATACTATTATAGTTTGTTCAGAATCGAGAGTAGAATCGATTCCGCACATTTTTGATAGGGCTTAATTGTTTTAAAAATTGTTTGAATTTTTTGCCGCTTCTAAAAATGTTTGTGTCTACTCAGTAGCAGCAGTAGTACTGCCTATTCTTTCAATACGCACGCGACCCGTCACGTGCTCTCTAGGGCCTAAACTGAGTAAAGCGGGCGCCCGCGACGGTCACACGTCGCGTGTCTCCGTCCGTGGACACGCGCGCGGGCTCCGTGGAACCACATCACATCTTAGCGCTATTGACTGAACAAGCCCGTGCGTGCTACCGCTGGCCCGCTGGCGGGCCCCGTCGCGGGCACCCGCGCGGGCGACCGTCGCGCGGAAAAGGGCATTAAGGCGCGGGCGCGGGGCCCGCCTCCGCGCCCGCGCCTTGTGGCCCGAGCACTCTTGGCGTACCCTCAGTGAAAAAAAGGTATAAGTAATCTTACTTTGAATGATCAATTTTTTTTTTTTAGATGTAAATTTTAAATAGTAACAGTTTCATAATATTTTTTATTTCTTGCTGATGTATGTAACTTAAAAGTTACATATAAAAATATGATAAAATTTATCATTCAAAGTAAGATTTACTTATGCCTTTTTTTCACTGTATGGAACCGCGCGGGCGCCCGCGTGACGCAGTTTAGGCCACGTCATAAGTAGAGTAAAGAAAGTCACTGAGACCTATGAGCACGAAGATGTTGGAAGTTTCTTTAGAAAAAATATTTTTTTTTCAATGGGATTCAATTTAAAATTAAATAAATTAGTTGAGGTGTATGGCCTTTTCGGTTATTGCATTAACACGTTGTAGAGAAGAAAAGTGGATTGCCCCTGACAAGCTTTCTTTTTTTTCTATCTTGAGGCTACTTCTAATAATAAATAAATAATAAATCAGCCTGGGTCGTCCCACTGCAGTGCAAAGGCCTCTCCACCTTCCTTCCATTTCTCGCGGTTAAGAGCTGTTGTGTGCCAGTCACTCATATACGAGTCAAGATCGTCTCGCCACCGCCGTCTCGGTCTGCCGCGTGGACGTGTAACTGTGGGGGTCCATTTGGTGGCGAGTTTCGCCCAGTAGTCGTCTGACATACGGCAGACATGCCCGGTCCAGTTATATTTTAGTAATGCTGCTTTTTGGGAGACGTCAGCAATAAGAGTTCTGGAGCGCAGTATCGTATTTCTTATGCGGTCGGCTAACTTAATGCCCAGCATGCTGCGCTCCATCCCCCTTTGACACACCCCGAGGGCAGACCTTTGTTTTTTGGTCAAAGAGCAAGTTTGAGCGCCGTATGTGAGGACGGGAAGTATGCACATGTCCATGAGTTTACGCTTTAACGAAATTGGTGCGTCGCCTTTCATGAGATGTTTAAAAGACCAATAGCTCCTCCAAGCGCTTTCAGTGCGTCTTTTTCTTGACGCGCCTGGAAGGAAACTAGTTGGCCCAAATAGATATACTCCTGGACATGCTCAACCTCCGCATCACTCACACAAATTCTGCGCTTGACACTGTTCGTCATTAACTTGGTCTTTTCCATATTTTCACTTCTAATACTTCTTAATAAATTGTCATGTACGTTTAGACACATCTCTAGACACATGCCTACACTTCTCCTCAAATACTTTAACATCCTCACTCCGAATATTATTTCCTCGTCGGTCTACGTATTTCCTGAAAATATTTAAAGTCTCGCCTATACACCGCTAGATTCCGGTTTCGAGCATCACTTGAATACCGGGACGTAGTACCGGAACATTTTCCGGACTTTTTGACCAGCTAGCCCTACCGTGTGGTATTTAAGCGGTACATATCCAAGTGCAGTACTATGCAGCATGTCATAGTGAAAGTCGGTAAGTATTGTAAGTTAATGACAACATTATTATGGCAAAAGAAAATACATTTTGTTTTTCTTTTTTTTATAATGATTTGATGCGGTTTGTTTTTCTTATATTAAAATACTAGTAAAATTCGACCCGTCTCCCAACTAGCTCCGATAAGATGTTGGGGTCGTTCTTCTTTATAGTAGTTTGTTTGTAGTAGCAGATTGATTGTGAACGGCTAAAAGGTTGAGGATGTAGAAAGAGTGATGAAAATTATGAATTAATAAACGAAAGTGAAATAACAGAAACAAGGCCATTTGCAAAAAAAATAGTTGTCTGTAAAGTCGGTTTACGGACGATGATAATTTTACGTGATAATCTCATAAGAAAATATTGATGAAAATATTAACTTAATTTCGATTGCCGACCATTTAAAATGCGTTTTCTCAGAAATATAGTTTTTGGTTATCATCATCTTAGTCACTACTCCCACTGCTATGCATAGTGCCCCCCAAAGATTTCCAAATCTAAGCTGTATCTGTGACGGAACGTCCTCCAGTGCGTGGTCACCATTCGAGAACCTTTCCGCCCTAACGGCCATCGGTTCTCCGCGCGCGCTGCTGGTTGTCAAATGTCCTGCGCATTGCCACTTCACCTGAGCAATCCTTCGCAAAAAATAATCTAAAGTTTTTTGGTTAAGTCAGTTTTATTTTGAGCGTGCGATTTGATTGTTATATACTTACCTATTATCTGAAATTATTCTACTGCAGCTCTTTACACTGAGTCCAAAGCGCCCCGTCTAGTGGCCGATATTAGAATGTCTGCTGGCTTTAAAGGTTTATACATTGTAGATCAGGTGATTGCTCTCAAAGAGGAGATCGGCGGAATTTTATCTTGTTACGAGTATCTCCAGTGATTTCCTGAAGGTTTTCTGGAAAATTCGAGCCAGTAGGTACTTGAAGTCGCGTCGCGTCTCGGAATTGAGCGAATAGGATATTTAGAAAACAGTGCATTTTAAATTGACTGTTGTTGTTTTAAAATCTTGTTTCTCTTGTGTCATGGATAGTTTGAGAGAATTGAGAGAATTGAGAAGGAAATCGAGTTATTCATTCAAAATAGAGAGATTAGGTTTTCGAAAGTAGATATCCCTTTATTTAATTTTGCGTGTTAAATGCTATTAAACAAAAGATAAAATCATTTATTACATTTAGTTTGATCAAACGCTTGTTTGCAAAAGTTTCCTTGATAAATTTTTATTTTTTTACTATTTATACAACACTAACGCCATCTATTAGAACTATAGCATATTCATTCTAGAATTTATTGCTGCTTTGTTATACCTATATACGAGTACTTACATTAAAATACAGGACTCTCCCTACCTAAGCTGTTACCTAACTGAAAAACATCGATAACACAGTTTAGTTCCGTATTATTATTGAAGATATTATTTGGAGTAGGTGTTCTAGTAGGTACTAAGTTCTAGTTCTAGTATTAATACGGTTTGAAGTACAAGGACAGTGTAGCATTGCGGATTATCATTTGGATTCTAAAGTACCAGGATAACATAGCTATGGAGGAGGTAGTTATAGTTGCGACTAGTTAGAAAAAAATCTTTACATAAGTACTATAACTACCGCCTTCATAGCTATGTTATCCTGGTAATTCAGAATGCAAACGATAATTCGGCCAGCTACATTGTACTTTGTTGTTACTGAAATACCTACTTCAAAAAATGTCTTCAAAAATAATAAAGAACTGAACTGTGTTATCGATGTTTTTAGTGAACAACTCTAATTTAAACCATTGGTGCCGTAACTGGAATGATTTAATTATATTTTAAATTGATTTTTCGAATCGCACTAATTATTGGTGCCATAACGGAAATTCTTTTGGTGCCGTTCAAATAAATAAATAACTTCTTACATTCACACCAATTATCTAAGCCCATTTTAATTTCATTAAGAAACTGTATCATGGAAAATTTGATAACGGATAAATATAATACTTAAATACTTTTTGTTTGTAAATACATACTTAACATACATAGTAAACACCCAGACCAAGACAAATAGACATGTTCATGCACACAAATATTTATCTTGTTCGGGAATCGAACCCGAGACCACTGGCGCAGAAGGTGGGAAGCCTACCCCTGTGCCAAATCGGTCGTCAAATGGTGCGGTTCAAATTGGTGCCGTAACTGGAATGCTTTAATAATATTTTAAATTCATTTTTCGAATCGCACTAATTGGTGCCATAACGGAAATTCTTTTGGTGCCGTTCAAATGGTGTGGTTCAAATTTACGTAACTGGAATACCTCAAAAATGAGAATAACGCTCAATGTGTTGCTAAGCTTAAATCTCGAGTAATTCTCAACGGATATGGTTGTTTGACATACAGATAGACAGTGACAGCAATAACAAAGCGCTCCGGACTCGTGGACCCACTAGTGGGTCATCGCGGTGGGTCCGCAAGTCCGGAGGGTTTTGTTTTGCTACTAAATAATACGATCTTGCGAATTTTAGAGCAATAATTGCGGAATTTTCGCATTCGAATATTGAATACTCAGGTATATTATATTTAAGGTACAGGAACGGAAGCCTTGGCCACTAGTCAGTAATAAAAAAACAACGGGTTGCACTCAGGGAGTGCCGGCAGAAGTGAAAAGGGCTCCCTAGGGTGTTTCACAAAAAAAATTGACAAAAAAAATACGGACAGGATTAGAACCGAGGTCTTCTGGCTTCAATGCCGCCCGTTTTCTAAACTTTCGGAACTTTGGACAGGTTACTTTGGAAATGGTGGCAAAATTTGCCTTCGTACTCTTATGACATTGTAACAGTTTTTCGATCAGTACCCCTAGTGTAAGTTTTTATGTCAAGCAAACGCAAACAATTTCGATTCCGTATTTATGTCAATTTGTATGGAAACTGTATAAGCGCGCTATTCGCTGCTAGAGGCGCTGATACAGTTTTCGAATCGGAATCGAAATAGTTTGCGTTTGCTTGACATAAAACTTACACTAGGGGTACTGATCGAAAAACTGTTACAATAATGTCATAAGAATACGAAGGCAAATTTTGCCACCGTTTCCAAAGTAACCTGTCCAAAGTTCCGAAAGTTTAGAAAACGGGCGGCATTGAAGCCAGAAGACCTCGGTTCTAATCTAGTCCGTATTTTATTTTGTCAATTTTTTTTTGTGAAACACCCTAGGGAGCCCTTTTCACTTCTGCCGGCACTCCCTGAGTGCAACCCGTTGTTTTTTTATTACTGACTAGTGGCCAAGGTTTTCGTTCCTGTACCTAAAATAAAATATACCTAAGTATTCAATATTCGAATGCGAAAATCGTCCGTCGTACGAAATTTCGATCTGACGGTCACGTGTCCTGACGCGAGTTAAATATTTTTTCATGTCTCATTTTCTGAAAGTAACTGCTAACTTGCCTAAAATGCGGGTTGAAAGTGGTATGTGGCGGCCCTAGGGCCGTCATGAAATTTAAAAAAGGAATAGGAGGGGTCATGTCAAAATCTGTAATAGCATCTACACACGTTCCGATCAGACAGCCGATTTGGTCTGCTCCCAGACCAAATCTGCGCTACACACGTTCCGATTTGGTCTGGGAGCAGACCGAATCGGAGGTCGGATAGGAACGTGTGTAGAGTCTTTTAATCTCTTTGGACATTTATTTACCAAAGGTATGCAGGCAATACAGCCATGTTTTGCTATTATATAAAATAATTAATATCGTAGAATTATTATTTTAATATCTAAAACATTGTTTTCTTAAAGAATATGCGTTTCTAGAAACAGATTAAACCAAATAAGTAATTTGTAACATAAAAAATCAGGCTTTTCATTTCATGGAATTGGTCAAACACCAAACAAGACTGTATTGACTTAGTTTCCCTTGCCTTCCCTAAAATAGAGAAAATGAACAAAAAAGTTAGTCTTTCGAAAATTCCGCGGCCATAGGAAAAATATTTTTTAGATTATTTCTGTTTATTTTTACTATCCTCATATTCGAAATGAAAAGTAGAGTGTTTACTTCGGGTGTATGTACCCATAACAGTCTCGAACTATCGGCGCCCTCACTTCGTTCGTGCGCCAAAACACTCGACTGTTATGGGTGCCATACATCCCTTGCTAAACAATCTACTATTTACCCATCACAAAAAGTGCACAACGCCGCTAAAGAAGTTTTCACTTCAAAAATAAATAAAAACAACAAATGTTTTTGCTGTCTTAACTTTTTATCATTTTAAACCGTAACTTATTGTTTTATTAGTGTTATCATGAAGATATGACGTTCGTTGACTCGTTGGTAGATAGTCTTGACCACACTCAACAAACAGTCAGATATCGTTAAGTACTCAGTATATAAATAATGTAGCCTTGAGGCCCTTGCCTCGTGCCATATAAGAGTCATTTTGTTATTTGTATTTATTTTTTATTTTAATGAAGGTGGCAAAAAGTTAATGGCCTGTATTATTGCCGTATTAACGCATTTAAATGATAGATTGCTTATTTAGTTGGTAACAATATATAGAAGATTGTACAACAAGTGCATAAAACGTACCATTTTACCCGAGACGTATATATCCATCCGAGCCGTAGGCGAGGGTGGATAGTCAATTCGAGGGTAAAATGGGTTTTATCTACGAGTTATACACTCTGCTTTTCACTTCGAGTGTGAGGAAAATAAATAACAATATTGCAAAAAAGAAAAAATAAAGACTTCGCCATATTGGCGGGAAGACTTTCTTTTTTTTTATACGTAGCAGTGGCAGCACAGTGACTTTAGCATAGATCGTAGTCCATAATGCTCTTGAAATACTTATTTCTTACAAAACTCATTAATTTTGCCTAGTTTTATTAATTTAGTAAGTAATTTAACATGGATTGTGTCCAAAATTAAAGAAACAGAATGAAATTACAAGTTTATTTAACGAAGTTTAATTGCGTGTGTGACTGTTTACCTGACGACCTTTGTCTTAGAGTCTGAGACTTAGACGAAGATTTTACTTTATGCACTAGAGCATAAAAAGCGATTTTATGCAGCCTATACCCAACATAAACACGAACTTTACGAGCATGAGAAGTGAAAATATCTTTGGTTGGTAAATGAGTCGTCACAAATGATTATTGTTTAAGGACATAGGTTTAATCTATGCTTATTGCTAATGTTGATATAAAACTTTTTACAGATTTAATCACGCGTATATTGCACACTAGCGGATCCTCGCGGTTTCACCCGCGTGGTACCCGTTCCCTTGGGAATATCGGGATAAAATATAGCCTATGTCACTCGGGAAGAATGTAGCTTTCTAATGGTGAAAGAATTTTCTAAATCGGTCCAGTAGTTTCGGAGCCTATTCGATGCAAACAAACAAACAAACATACAATCAAATCTTTCATCTTCATAATATTAGTATAGATATAGGTAATTAGTCATTTTTTGTTGTGTTTTTAAAAGATTTTTACTTTGTTTTTCATAGTGTTTGTATGAAAGACAAAGTTATATTTGCGGTTTTTGAAAATGTGTTATATATATCTCATAAACTGCTGACTTTATCGATGGCAGCAAAGTAGAGAAAGACAGTTTTTTCCAATGTTTCGGCACCTTTCCAGGGGCCGTGGTCACGGAAATTACGCAACGGAAACGGAAACTGTAGTAAGTGGTTTTATTTAAATGAACAGTCCACGCAGAAAGCTGAGATGTGCTTATATGCTAATGTTATAAATCTAAGGAGTTGGTATGTTTCCATAATAATAATATAACATTTCGAACGTATTTGGGACTGTGGGATTATAAAGGTTATTGTCTATTTTATTATTACCACCTTTTTATTAACTTGCCATGTTAGTTAGTTAGTTAGTGGGGGACAAATCTTGCAAGCTTAATTTGACTCACTTCTCAGTGTCCGATGGAACTGAAATTTTGTACACAGGTTTGGTTTAGAGGACAATACAATATTAAAGTACAGTCAGCAAAAAAGGTTATCATGAAAATGAAATTTTTACAAAAAAACTTTTTATATATTTGTTACGCTTGGATTTCTAATTTGATTATAACCTTACTTTTAGCAATACACATTCGTGATGGCAAACAATATGGTATTCTTAATTGCTCAGTACTCAAAATAAAAACAAATTGCGAAATTTCGGTTTGAAAGAAGTCGTATCAGCATTTGATCCTTTAGAGTTATTTTCAGTCCCAAGTCAGCTTTAGAGTCTCAATCTTTTCAAACATATAAATAAAGTAAAACTGTTTTGCTACGTGGAATTTTGACACATTTAACTGGATCAAAGGCGCCCAAAAATCCGCGCCCTTTAACAAAAGCATTGACACAACAAAGAATCGAACCCGCAGCCGATTGGGAAGCTGTCATGTGCCGTGTAAAGCGCCTCCGTTCAATTGTGTCTTCCTCACTCCACATCTGAAAGGAAAATTTTCCATTTTCACATGTAAAACAAAATTTTCTCGCATTTTCGTTTGGATTCGAACTGAGTCGCTGGTGGTGACGGGATTTAGTTGGGGTGACGAAGGTTTGTGATTTCCATGGAATAGGGTATTTGACTGTTGTTGAAATGTGGATATTTAATTTTGACATTTAGATATATAACATTATTGAATAACAAATGTGAAAAAAGTAATTCAATCTGTATTTTAACAAGCGAATCATGAACTACTTAATTGTGACTCTAGCTATCTTTTTCTAAAACAAAATTTCCTACGGCGAGAGTATGGCACTACCAAGCGTGTGACGTCACTTGCTTCGAGCTCTCTCTCCTTGTCTAGTTTGAGAGTTTGATACTTTATATCGCTGAAAATATGAAAAATACTTAAAATAAATACCTATGTTATGTTGCTAATATTAATAAACAATATAATAATAATATAAAAAAAACTCAGTCAAATACCCTATTTTCAAGACTATTTTATACTTAATATAATTGCAAAGGATATTAATTATTACACTACAAAGCTATTATACCAAGCATTTACTTAAAGTAGTAGTGGTTAAATGATATAAAATAATGTTTGTTTCTCGTCTCCTTTTTTTTAAATAATTAATGGGTTTACTCTTGACCTCAATCTGGCCGCGAAAATCTAAAACATTTTAGCTTACATATCAAGATAATGACAAGGCGCAATAGAAATCTAACCCAATAAGGATTATAGTGCTATCGGGTATGTCAAGATAGGTATTGGCAGATTAGGTAGTTATATTCACAAGTGTTAGTTATCTGTCATGCTAATGCCTAGTCTAGACGATGCTCCCGTCGACATTGATAAAAGGTCACACTCGCAGCTGAGTTTGTTGTGTGAAACTAAAATAGAATTGAGGCAAGCTTCCTTATGTGTTCTGCTATTAATTTTTTTATTATAAATTGTGTTCTATGCATAAGCTTACACCCATATCTATACAAATAAATAAAATTGGAGTGTCTGTTTGTAACATAAAAATAACCGCTTTTTACTACATGCATATTGATACATATACCAAAATGACATGTTTTACAATTTTTGTCTGTCTGTTTGTTCCGGCTATGCTCTGAAACGGCTGGACCGATTTTAACGGGACTTTCACTGGCAGGTAGCTGATGTAATAAGGAGTAACTTATATAGGCTACTTTTTATCCCGAAAAAATATCACAGTCCCTCGGGATAACGTAGTGTAGTCCACGCGGGCGAAGCCGCAGGCGGAAAGCTAGTTACACAATATATTTGTTTAAATCATTAAACTAACTTATTATAAACTAATGACTAAAAAAAGTCTATTTAATATACAATAAGCACACATGCCCAGCAGTGGGCGTCGTACGGCTGAAATGATGATGAAGCACACAACACAAATTACTTATGCATCACTCAAATAAATAATGATTTATATTTTTTCTATATTTTTTTTTATCCACAACGGGGTAGCACTTAGCCTTCATCACACCTGATGTTAAGTGGTGATAAGGCTGAAGATGGAAGCGCACTACTCCCGGAATCCTCAATCACTGAGGAACTGGCTATCTTATCTCTAACTGTCGGAACACAATCATGCTGAAAACATTATTGTTATGGCGTCAGACTTAGATAAGATGGTGGTAGCTAGCCAGGCGGACTAAGAACAAGTCCTACCACCAACCAAACCGAATACAATATGTACTCCCACTGGGAATCGAACCCGGGACCTCTTGGTCTGAAATCGGTGGTGTGAACCACTAGACCACAGAGGAAATGTTAAAATTATTACCTATTCTATTTACATACGTATATAATACACGTATATTACACGAGATGAATTGTAAAAATCTATATTTACACGATACCATTTGCAAACACATAAAAAATACCACAGTCATGGTAGAGTTAAGTTAGAAATCGATTTATATTGTTTCAATATAATTTTGACAGGCTAAATTTAAATAAATTATGAATTATATACTTTTTCCATTGCAGTTTTACCCTCGTTGTTCCTATTCCTGTCGAAATAAATAGGAATAAAAAGTACCCTTTATGTCATTCCAGATCGTAGTCTTTCAGTCCTTGTTATAACCGTCACCGCACACGAGCCACAAACGCCGCCACTTGAAGTTAGAATAAGTAACAAATGACGACTATGTATGAAAACTGCAGGAAAGTGGCGGTGTTTTTTAGTGGCCCGTGTCCGGCAAAGCTTAGTCATCTGCTTATGTGTGGCTAGAGCAGAGAAATGGGTTTAGTAGATTTTTCATTAAAAAATAGATTTACCCCTGTTCACTGAAATACCCCAAAGCAGAACTGCTCCCTGCGGTTATACGCTCGCGGTATTTGTTCCCGTGAAAATATCGTGATTAAGTATAAGGTACTCAGGAATAATATAGGTTTTAGCTGTAAGATTTTTTTTAAAGTCGGATCGGTAACTCTAGCACGAAATACTATAATAAACGAATAGTAAACTTTACTATTTGACGACCGATTTGGCGCAGGGGTAGGGCTACCCACCTTCTGCGCCAGTGGTCTCGGGTTCGATTCCCGAACAAGACAAATATTTGTGTGCATGAACATGACTATTTGTCTTGGTCTGGGTGTTAACTATGTATATTATGTATGTATTTACAAACAAAAAGTATTTAAGTATATATTTATCCGTTATCAAGTTTTCCATGATACAGTTTCTTAATGAAATTAACATGGGCTTAGATAATTGGTGTGATTGTAAGAAGTTATTTATTATTATTATTTATTATTACTATGCTTCAAAAGCTGTGACAAAAATCATTTGAAGCATTAATTGACATTTGAAGAATTAATTCGTGATTATAACGCACTAATAAGACGAATTGACGGAGTGCCTGACGTATGCTGTTCATCCCTCAGAGGTTGGAAGTCCCAAATGAATAAAATTGTAATGTAACTCTTATAATTAATTTAATACTTTTATTTCAGTATAATTTTTAATAATTTTATTTATCTGACATAGTTATTTTTTTATTCCAATTCAATTTTTATGCAATTCTTTTTTATAATTTTGATGCTCCAATACTATTTAATTTAATTTAATTTAATTTGTGACATTATTATTTAATTATTTTTTTTACTGTAGCTTTTATTGTGTTTTTATTTTCATTTAGTTAAGTGTTGCATTTCCTGGTGCATGCTGTTTGCAAAAATTAGTGGAGTTATAGCTTGCCCTTACTGTGTTAAATTGTATGTTGTTATATTGTATCCAGCTGTAAATCTGTTTGTGCATAAATAAATAATAATAATAATAATAATTCATTATACGACGGAAGGCACTGTTTTGGTTTTCATACAAAATTGTATGATCACGATAACCGTTACGATAACGATAGTTTTTCATGCCCCATTCAAACTAAATATTTTTTTATTATTAAGTTTTTTGTTAATTGTTCATTATTATTCATTACAATTACAAAATCAAATCTATCCTCCTAGATATCAAAAATGTTGAACGATTTCAGCTAAAAATGTTAGGCGCCTAAAAGTCCCAATTTTCTGGCGAAGTCATGGCCCCACTAAGATTGTCGTCGAATAGTTTCGACAAAAAATCGATTCTTTCCTCCTAGATATCAAAAATGTTGAACGATTTTTGGCAAAAATGTTAGGTGCCCAAAAGTCTCATTTTCCCGCCGAACCCATGGCCCCACTAAGATTGTCGTCGAATAGTTTCGCGTCTGTCAGAAGGCTTTGAAAGGGATTTATTATTTTTATTATTGTTTCGTACGAGACTTGCTCCAGCCTTATTTCTCGGCTTAAGTTATGACTCTGGCACCCAAATAGAGTATTACGCCGTTGGGGTGTTATTAAACCTTTTTATCTGGATCCCCCCTTTGTATAGGGTATTCGAAGCTCCGCTGGTTTCAAAAGGCGTTAATACTGGATTTTCGGGAATCGCCTTTTTCTATTAACGTTTTTGTAAAGCTCGTATCTCCTTGAATATGCCTATGCGCGTGAATATTATAATCTTAGAGCTTTAGCAGGATATTTTTTTTCTAATATTTTATGGGCTTGCTCTTGACTTCACACTGAACCTTAGGGTTGAGAAGAAGCCTAAGATGGAGCGAGTTTACCAAGAAGCAGCCTTTTCACTCTAGATTTAAAAATTATAGGGTTGTAGTCATTCGGGATACCAGACGCAAGCAGGGTATTAAATTCCTTGGCGGTGCGCATCACAAAGGAAGAAAAAAAAAGCTCTTGGTAAGCTTGGTCCACTTGGTAGGTAAGTAAGGATATCATCCTTACTTACTTGCGTCTAGATTCTCGGTGGTAGAACGGTGATGGAGGAATGAGCTCATGCAGCTCAGAAGCACAGTCTCCGAAGCCGACAGATAAAATACCGACAAGCAAGCCACTTTACGACGAAGGGTTAGACTATGGAGCTTGGTTTTTACCAGCTCATCGTATCCGATCAGTTTTCTGGATCCAATTTTATTCTAAACTAGCCTTCCGCCCGCGGCTTTGTCCGTGTGGACTACACGACGTTATTCCGCGGGAACGTAATATTTTTCCAGGATAAAAAGCATCTTTTGTCACTCTCCAGCTCCCAAACTATCCCCATACCAAGAAAAAATAGCCCTTGAAGAGTTTCTTGCCGGTTCTTCTTGTTGCAAGGTCTCCCGCCAGGATTTACAAATCGATAACGTAGCTTCTTTGACGTTCACAAGTGCTGTATCAGCATAATGAATAAATGATTTCAATTTTCAATAAAACTTTAAAAGTCTCGGAGCCAAAAATTTTAAATATAGGTACTAAACATTTTCTAGACTTTCTGTAACTTCAATATTACCTACGCTTGAAAAAAGCGGCCTCCAAAGTTACAAGAACAAGTTTGTAACGACTTTATTAAAATTCAGACTAAACGAACTTGTTACCTAGTGTAGTAATTTAAAAAGTTGATGTTGAATTCAGTCTTTATTAACGTTTCAGTCCTTTTTCATTGAAATAAGTTTGGGAAAGATTTGCAAGTCTAAAATCTTTTTTAAGTTATTGGTATAGGGTTTTAATAATTTTATTTTTTAGGCTGACATGATTATGATGATGAATTTATATCAAAAAAATCAGTTAGTACTTTAAGCATAGGCAAACACAATCAAAATTGCTAAATAATAACAAATAATAATATTATAATTTTTGTTAAATAATAATTTGTAATTCAAAAACTTGCAATGATATTATAAAACCATAATAACATAATTAAACTTTTATTTAATAATAAACTAATATATTATTTTTATTTTTATAAACAATATTTGCTCTCAACGGGTTACAGAAATACCTATGTTTGATTTATGCCCACCCATCCCTAGAGTGGCTCGTAGCTAAAGTTGCTAAGCCGCCGCAAGTAGAATACACTAAATCCCCTTCTTCTTCATTAATTCCGGTTTTTTTTATTATGTGTGCATAAAGTATACTAAGTAATAATAATAATACTAGGCACCAAGCCTTTAGTTGTCTATAAAAATAACAAATAAATAAATAATGTCTTACATTGACACCAAATTATCTAAGCCCATTTTAATTTCATTAAGAAACTGTATCATGGAAAACTTGATAACGGATAAATATATACTTAAATACTTTTTGTTTGTAAATACATCCTACTTCCTACTAATATTATAAATGTGAAAGTTTAGATGTTTGGATGTTTGGATGTTTGGATGTTTGTTACTCAATCACGCCAAAATGGCTGAACGGATTTGGCTGAAATTTGGAACACAGATACTTTGTAGCCTGGAGAGGAACATAGGCTACTTTTTATCCCGGAAAAATATCATATTCCCGCGGGATAACGTCGTGAAGTCCACGCGGGCGAAGCCGCGGGCGGAAAACTAGTACTTCATATACATAGTAAACACCCAGACCAACACAAATAGACATGTTCATGCACACAAATATTTGTCTTGTTCGGGAATCGAACCCAAGACCACTGGCGCAGAAGGTGGGTAGCCTACCCCTGCGCCAAATCGGGCGTCGTCTCGTTTTCCCGAGTGGCATAGGCTATATTTTATCCCGATATTCCCACGGGAACGGGTAGCACGCGGGTAAAATCCCGAGGATCCGTTAGTATGTAATACTCGTACCTATTATGTCTGATGATTGGACAAATAAAAATATAACTTTTTATTCAATACTAGGGGCTCCGCGCAGTTTCACCCGCGTGGTCTCCGTTCCCGTGGGTATATCGGGATAGAATACAGCCTATGTCACTGAGGAAGAATGCAGCTGTCTATTGGGGAAAGTATTTTTAAAGTCGGGCCGGAAGTATATTAGTATTAGTTTATGTATAAATTCTCCACCGTATTCATCTCCATTCTTATAGATTTTTCTTTGACATTTCGTTATATGTATGGGGAAATAGTCTTGAATTTCTGTACACATTGTTTTTTTTATCCATTGGTTAAATAACTGCCTATTGGAAATGCTAATTCATATATTTTTTTAATTCCACATACTATTTTTAGTCCAATATGTTGTGGTCTTTCTTTATTATAAACAGCTGTATTTTACGATGCTACAAAGTGTATTAAATGATTATTCTATTTTATTCACACTATCGTCGTCAGAATAAAATGATTTTATTCTTTTGCCTCTGTTTAAAAATGGCGCGGCGAACATCTAGTGAAAAAACCCGCCACTGAAAATTCGCATAGTTGTCGACGTTTGAACGACGTTAGGCGAAAAAACCGCCCGGTACATAATTGAAAATGCCTAAAATAACGGCAAAGGGGTTGCTAGTGGGGAAGTTTTGTACCAAATATGGGAGATTTTGTTCTTATACAGAATGTTTGTTTAAAGAGAGGGTTTACAGGATCCTCCTGGATTCCAGAAAAAAAAATGTTATGATTTTGTAACAAAAGTTAATTTTTTTGTTGTATTACGGATCTGTTTTATAGCATGTGTCAAAAGGCAATGTCTAAAATTGGCGTCGTTTTTTTTTATCTTGCGGCCATCAACAAAATATTTGAACATCAATTTTTAATAGAATAACAAACAATATTTGCCAAGACAGTATAGCTGTAAACTTAGTCAGAACCAAGTTAGAACCATTTCATTCATTTTAGCACCAACCAAAACCGCAAATGTAACTTTATAATTCATACAAACATTATGAAAAACAAAGTTTAGTTCTAGCTAGTCTCACTCGGTTCGGACTGAGTTTACAGGTATACTTCCATTGCAAATATTGTCTGTAATGCTGCCAACAATTTATATTTCAATGTTTTGTTGATGGCCGCAAGAAAAAAAAACAGACGCCAGCTGCCATACAAAAATGGTCATTGTCCTTTAAATCGGTGTTAGGAGAAGTGTTGCCAGTTAAAAGAAGTTACATAACTACCGTAAAATGATGAGTTCTGCAAAGAATTCACAATGGCTCTGGGGAGAATTTTTATTTTTTTTATTTAATATAGGTATGACGCAGGCATCCAGGAGGATAGTTCAGCGTATGAAGTACTCATCAATACAAACTACTTTTACTATGGGACCAAGTGCGATGCGCAAAAAAAAAATCGACTGTTTCTCATGCAAAAATGCGCCTAAATGTATGAAACAGCCGATTTTTTTCGCAATATAATGTGACACTTGGTCCCATAGTAAATTGATTTTATTGATGGGTACTTTCACCCTCTGAAGTATGTCCGATCTTTAAACAAATGCTCTGTATAATGAAATAAAATAGCATAAACTACAAAACAAAAAAAACATCGTTCAATATTTATTTGTTTTCAGATAAATTTTACTTTAATTATGTGTTTTTGTTGTAGTGGATTCTCCTTTCTTTGTCAAAATGGCTACACAATTTTCAAGTACAAGAATAAAGAACGCAATAATATTACAAGTTAAAAACTTTTTGTAGGTAGTTTAAGTAATTTGAGTTGGCAACACCGAACCAAGCGCAAAGGCATTTCCCAGATTAAACTTTTGTCTGACAATTCGGAAAATTTTCTTTTGAGACAATGTCATTTTTTGTCGCAACATTTCTCTTGTTTCTTATTCATCCTTTAAAAAAACGTTTAAAACGTCCCTGATTGTTACCTTACAAATTAATAGCCTAAGTAATTACAACTTTTTCAAAAGAATCTAATGTAAGTATTATACTTATTATGAATATTATGAAAGTCTTCACATATGAAAAACACAAGATAAAATTCTTCATATTCTTTTTACATCGAAAACAAAAAACTGTTCTCATTTTCTAGCAAATTTTGCTCGTTACAAAAACATGACATAACAATATTAATACACATGCCACTTACGGTGAAAAATTAAGAAATAAAAATGTTTCTAAATGGCTTCCATTTCGTATTATGGCTCATTTTCGGCGATGAATTCGAGCAAACGAGCCGTCAAGCAGTCGGGATTAGGCTAAATGTCGTAATAAAGCAAAAATTACCTCGGGCAAGGTTAAGTGTACTGTCGACGAAACATAAAGTTAAACAGTTTATACACCACTTAAATTTAATTACTACAAAGATAAATGGAAAATAAAGTATTTAGAAAAAATCGACCCGTCTCACAACCAGCTCCGATGGGACTCGAACCCACGACCTTTCGCTATCCGGGCGACTGCTCTAACCACTGAGCTACGGAGTCGTTACGAGAAGCGTCGAATTTATCAAATACTTCTTACACGCTGTATAGCCAGCGTTAATTTCATCAATGTGAGGATATTACTACCCCCACAACTCGAATAAACTCCCCAATAAATTCGACGCTTCTCGTAACGACTCCGTAGCTCAGTGGTTAGAGCAGTCGCCCGGATAGCGAAAGGTCGTGGGTTCGAGTCCCATCGGAGCTGGTTGTGAGACGGGTCGATTTTTTCTAAATACTTTATTTTCCATTTTTCTATGATAAAAATTGCATTGTGAATGCAAAAAAGTAAAAATTCAAATAACTTACTACAAAGATTTTAGGGGATCATAGTGTCCTTCAATATGAACAACTTTTACAATTGGACCAACCTCGGAATCGCGAAAAAAAAATTAGCTGTTCCATATATTGCAGTTGAGACTATGTTGTATTTTTGTATGGAAATGTGTAGGTAGATATTTTCTACACATTTTGTCATAATTACTATAAAAAAAACAATATCTTGGAGTTATCTTCTCCAGCCCCATTCTATTTAACATCTACTCTGTCACCAGTCATCTATTCGTTCACTCCTTTCTCATTTATATCATTGCGCACACAACTACACATCTTCCATCCTTTTCCATCTTTCTTAACAGGTTCAACGCCGCGCCGGTCACCGGTGACCTCAGTTTAATAATTAGTTGATAATTATTTTATTTCCTCGAAGGAAGTTGTATGGAAGAAGTGATGTTGTATATTTTATCTGAAATTTTCTACAAACGTTTTTCTAATTGTTCATATTTTATTTTAGTGTTTCATTCATGAATTGTAAAAAAATATATTTGTATGGTGGCGTTTAATGTGTTAATGTAATCATAATCCCAGCTTATTACAGGTAGTATATTTACTATAATATGATTAAAGTTATTATGAACTGCCCTTCAGCATATCCAAAAAAATTAAATCACTTTACGCGTTTCAAAGTACCTTTCCCAACGCCCTTAAAATGTAACTTTAAGTTCATTCATTATCTGGCGCAATAAAGATTGGACTAAGCCCCAGATAAAACAAATTACAATTCGATGTAAGCGGCCAGCTATATAAAAACAAACATTGTCTGTCCTCCTTAAGTTCATCGCACGATAGGGGAGCGACGCTACTGTGGTGGTGTAAGCTATGAGCGTAAGCGAGAAATAGTGTCAACCCACACGTACCACAACCACACAACATCGCAGCGACAATCAATCAATCAATCAATCAAATATTTATTTATTCACATAGACATAATAAGCACGTACTTATGAATCGTCAATATTTTCCTACCACCCATACAAAACTTTTTTAACTGACAAGAAGAATGGGCGCAAGAAACTTGCCAGCGCGTTTCTCAGGTAACGACATTTACAAAAAAAAACATATCGTTACTTATTACAATAAATAATAATTAAACAAGCATAGAGCACACAATATACAATATTATTAAATAATATTTAATAGGAAAATTTTCTCATTAGAATATTAATGTGGTACGTGTGTAGACAAAATGTGGTACGTGTGGATAGTGTCAATGCAACTTCTTGCAGTTGCGTTGCCACGGCCACATCCACATCACAACTACTAAGTTGTGATGTGGATATGGCCGCCATTAGTTCGCAGCGTCGCGACAACGGCGACGCGTCGTCGTTGGTGATTGCATTGTGGTTGCGTTGTGGTTGCTTTGTGGTTGCGTTGCGGCCGGTATCACCCACGCGGTCGATAATGACTGCAAAATGTGATGCCTACGTGTGAAATGACTATTCTATTCATTTCCAATACAAAATGCGCCCCGCCCACGTGGTGTGGTTGTGATGTGGTTGTGGTTGTGGTTCGTGTGGGTTGAGCCACACTGCACTCCAATATAGTAGACAAGACTGTCCTTCAAAATGCTGCTAAAGAGCTGTCAGTTTTCATACTTTATCTAGCAACTTTGACAGCATTTTGATGGATAGTATATTTTGCTATACAATTACTATAACGCGAGTTATTTGGACTTGGGGTACTAAAAATAAGCTTGACATTAAATAGGCCTAGGCCCAGTTACGTAGTCGGTAGAGCCTGCATTATAATATTATGAAGTAATAAGACATTCATGTGATACATATTATAAAACTAAGATGCTTACGAAATCAAAAACATCACACAGCGACAGAGACAGACAAATATGTAGCTATAACAAGTTATTTTTTTTTTCTTTTTTGCATTCACAATGAAATTTAAATGAAGTATTTAGAAAAAATCGACCCGTCTCACAACCATCGGAGTCCCATTGAAGCTGGTTGTGAGACGGGTCGATTTTTTCTTAATACTTCATAAAAAAAAATTCAACGCAACTGTAGTTTTACCTGATATTTACGATAAAACTCGGTAAATTATCAAAGCTGATTCTACTGGCTGTTGGCTGCTGCACTCTTGTTAGTCAGTATTCCTTTAGTTTGCCGTTTACTAGCTTTGAGATTCTTTAAAAGTTGGAACACTCATTTCATTGGCAGCTATCGCCGAATTCTCGAACGCTAATCATCTTTGGGAGCGTCTCAAACATCGTGGCATCTCTTTCATACGTTTGACATTTAAAGTTACAGGGCGATGTGTGAGATGCTCCCAAAGTTAAGTAGCGTACGTGTATTCGGGCATATATCTGGTATTATCAAAGCGTGATGTGGCCAGTAAAATAAATAATGTGTATTGTACAGTATCGTTCTCATGATTCGTTACTTCTTCCACATGGTTAAGCTCTTCATACTCCTTTACAACTTTTATGTATTAAATTCCTTTCTTTTGCCAAGTCTCAAAGTCTGGAAGCGTGAGTAGAAATTTCGTTTTCATTTTTAAGTCAAATCGCTGACATGGCATGACTTGTGCCACACCCCGCGATAAGGGGCGATAGCGCGATACACCGATAAACCAAGGTGCGAGCTCGCAGACTCTACGACGGCAAGATAAGGGGGCATTTGGCTGTTTTTTTGTAAACATCACTCTGATGTCTGGGGCTCAATAAACAGCTGTTAGGTATATCAGCTTGGCCTTAATGTACTATCAGAATTTCATTCGGCTTCGGCATAAATATAATCAGAATTCTGAACGATTCAGACGGAGTATTACAAAAAGTTGTGGATCTCTATGTAGATAATAATATGATGACGTAGATAAGGGGTAATTTGGCTGTTTTTCGTAAACACCACTCTGTCCTGGGCTCAATAAACAGCAGTAAGGTAACAGTCATCATCATCATCATCATCATGTCAGCCGAACGACGCCCACTGCTGGGCATAGGCAACAGTAACTTGGTTGGCAAGGTAACTTGGTTTTATTACTATTATAATCATTGATTGAATTTACAGAGCAGTCTGAAACATCAACAGTTTTACTCTAGTCCTAGCGGTACACCTTGAAATTCAGTAAAATGCTGCAAATGGTGTTAAAGGCATAAAAATCGAAACGATTGATCTTTAGGACATAAGAATCAATTTGACCCGTAGCACGAAAAAAAAAAACGAAAAAGGAGAGGAGTTATGACGTCATCTTTTATTTGTATGGGAAAAAATATTTTTTTGTTCTGAAACCTATCGTGTAAGGTATCTAATGAAAGGGCTTACTAAGCCAATTCTAAAAATGTATCACATAATTATATTTAAGTCACTTGTTTTAAATTTAAATTTAAATCATTTTCAAAACATACCAAGTTTGGGCTCCTCCAGATACGGTTGAATCATTATTTGTAAAATAAACCTTAAATGATATAAGCCTCATATCCAACCCCAAGCAAGCAATTTTGAAAGTATTTACATTTAGTATTTTTTTATAATTTTTAAAAATTACAAAATGTGATAAGATCACAACTAGTTGAAACATGTATAAAAAGTTCAATTTTAGACACTGAGGATGATAAATCGTAATCAATCGTGATAAATCGTAGAGTAATCGTAGGGATCCTCATATCGAAGCCTTGGCGAGTAGACTCAGTTAGGCCGCATTCGCAGTTAAGAAAATAAGGCTCTTAACCGATATTGAAACGGCTAGAATAGTCTATTTTAGTTATTTTCATAGTGTTATGTCCTACGGCCTTTTGTTGTGGGGCTCAGCCGCTAACATCCACAGTATATTCGTGCTCCAAAAAAGGGCTATTCGCGCCATGTACAACCTCCGATCGAGAGATTCTTTAAGAGATCTATTTAAAGAAATAAACATTTTAACTGTTGCAGGACAATACATCTATGAAAATATAATCTATGTGAAAAAGTATTATAATACATTTGTAAAGCAGAGCGATATTCATCGCTTTAACACAACTTGTCGTTCCCAAGTTTAGGCTAGAAAAATCCAGAGCCTCATTTCTGAGGAAAAGCATAGCCTTTTTTAATAAAGTTCCACAGCATATAATTGAACTACCATTGTATAAATTTAAATGTTACATTAAAGAGTCGCTGTTGAGCAAAGGATACTATAAAGTAGACGATTATTTGAATGACCGCAATGCATGGTCATGATGTAACACATAACATAATCACTGTTTAATATGATGCATTTTTATACTAAGCAATTGTTGTATTAGTAACGATATGTTTTTTTTTTGTAAATGTCGTTACCTAACTAAGAAACGCTGGCAAGTTTCTTGCGCCCATTCTTCTTGTCAGTTAAAAAAGTCTTGAATGGGTGGTAGGAAAATATTGACGATTCATAAGTACATATTTATTATGTCCAAGTGAATAAAGAATATTTTTATCTTATCTTATCTTATAGTAGTGGACTACTCTACCATTTCTAGATAAGTAGTCATTTGGCTGTTTTAACCGACTTCAAAAAAAAGGAGATTGTTTGACCTCTAGGTATTTGATATTGCTGGAATTGAATAATATTTAATTATAGCGTTACATTTAGGCTTCCAAGCACATGTGCTAAATTTCGTGAGTGTATGTTTGTTGGCATGAGATGATTCTTTGACTTCAAACAGGTGTATTCCAACTTAGGAAACTGAAAGTTTCATCAAAATCGGTTCAGTAGTTTTTGTCTTATGGTACATTCTACACAAAAATTAAGAAAATAATAAAACCTACTTCAAAAAGTACTTGTGAACTGGGAATGGTGGTGAAATGGAAAAAAATATATCTTTGAAGTACCTACCTTTTTGAGGTCGGTACCAGCCAGAAGCAAGAAAAGGCCACAAAAAGGCACCGACTTTAAACAGGTACGTAGTTTTTTTAAATATAATATCCTTTTCAGTTGACAGGTATTTTTTGAAGGCGGTTTGATTTTTTAATTACTTTTTATTGTAAACATCACTCTGATGTCAGGGGCGTAATAAACCGCTGTTAGGTATCTATCACAGCTTGGCTTTATGTGTAGGGCAGGCGTACCGGTTTTGGCCACTTTATACTCTAAAAGTTTTTAAACAACTTTTAGCCATTTTTGATAAAGGCAATTAAGATAAGGTATTTTAACCCTAGACACCTAACCTTCGTCGAATCGACGAATACCCGTAGGAAATATAGCTATATCTTTTTATCGAGAGCGCCGATCGTCGTGCCGTCGCTATTTAAATCAGTGCTCGCCGAGCTCTTTCCGGAGGAGTCCGTGTCGCCCAGGTAAGTGCGTTGTTTTTCGAATAATTGCTTAAATACTCATAAATTAAAGTATGTGCTCATTGCATAAATTAAAGAATTTGCTTCCAAAAATTAGTTTTTATTTTTTCTTATAAATAAGAAGACTATTATAATTATCTTTCGCCAAAGAAGAATAGGCTATTTTTGTTGTTTTTTTTTTATTTTTTTTTTTAAGTAAGTGATCTCATGTGGCCTAGTTTCATAAGTGCCTTACCAAAAATTGACCTTAAAAAAATATATTGATCTGAAACACTACTTATTGTTTTATTTACTAAAATAATACCTTATTAAACTATGTATGTATTAAACGTAACAAAATAATGTATATATATATATAATTTTGAACCACCAAAAATAGTCGTCGATTCGATGAATGGTTAGGTATAAAGGGGTACGTTCGAACGTTAGGTGTCTAGGGTTAAGGTAATAATAACAACCGTTAGAATTCCTTATGTCATAAGATTTTTTTTCAATAAATTCCATTTTCTGTTTGAAAAATTGTTATGTATGAAATTTGTTTTGGATGAAATACTTTATAAACCTTTGTTTTTACAATTAAATTGTTGTTTTGCAATTGACTGGTTTCTAGCGCATTAGAGTATATTGATTTTACCTAGGTTTGGTTTTGATTTTTCGCAGTACTTACAAAAGTTCAACTATCAGTAAGTGGCCAAAAACGGTACATTTGGCACCTCTCACACATTGTGTGTAATATAAAAAAAAACTATTTTACTTTTATAAATTTGAAAAATGTACCTTTAAAGGGAGATAAATTATCTATAATTTAAGATATAATTTGTGTCTTAAGTACCTAAGACCATTTAGTAGTTAGTGCTTAAAAGTCAAAAAATCCTTAGAGTGGCCACAAAGGGTACCTCTGCCCTACTTACAGAATTGACTGAATTTAAAGACCAGTTTGAAATAACGATTAAGAGTAACTAGTAAAGAAAATCAACTAAACTGATGTAATTAAAGTAGTACGGAAATTATAAATATATATTGGACACCATCATATACATTGTTCCAATACCAAAGTATAGTAGCTTATGCACTAGTATTATGGAAATTGGAAACAATGACGGGTATTACCACATATACTCAGACCCGAGGAAATATTGAAATTTCATTTCCAATATTTACCCGACCGGAGACCGAACCCGGAACCTCTAGAGGTATTGGCACCTTGAAAACCGGTGCGTACACCACTCCGCCACGGAGGCCGTCCATCGCGCTATTGGACATGTAGCTACTTAGACCATCTGATCAGGAAGGAAATTAACTATCTATTAATTATTAAAAATTTTACTTTTTTGCACTCACAATGCAATTTTTATAATTGAAAAATGGAAAATGAAGTATTCTAAAAAAAAACGACCCGTCTCACAACTAGCTCCGATGGGACTCGAACCCACAACCTTTCGCTTTCCGGGCAACTGCTCTAACCACTGAGCTACGGAGTCGTTACGAGAAGCGTCGATTTTATCCAATACTCTTTTCTAAAATACTTCATTTTCCATTTTTCAATTATAAAAATTGCATTGTGAATGCAAAAAAGTAAAAATTTAAATAACTTGCAATAGTAATAATTATCATCTTTAGCGATTGTCAAACCTGGAAAGGTATTTCTTTCGTGTGTGAGGGTAGTAATACCTACCTTCACATTGATGATATTAGCGCTGGATATATAGCGTGTAAGAAGTATTGGATAAATTCGACGCTTCTTCTAACGACACCGTAGCTCAGTGGTTAGAGCAGTCGCCCGGTAAGCGAAAGATCATGGGTTCGAGTCCCATCGGAGCTAGTTGTGAGACGGGTCGATTTTTCTAAAATACTTCATTTTCCATTTTACCTATTAATTGTTGTTTAATTTTTAGTGAGAAATCATGTGACTTGATTTTTGAGTTTAAGTCAAAAAAAAACGAGTACAAAAGGATTGCAAAACTTATTAAAGCATTAGTTATTTTTCCAGTAAAAACGCCTTTTACAAAAGCGTTCCTTGGGACGACCTCTTATTTCTATTATTGTTGTCAAACGTCGATGTCAGACCGGTGTGGCTCGGTTGACCTGGTCGAGTTGAGTTGGGTTCGGACCCGGTACCGGTACCGGGACACTTCCCATTCAGTATTCTCACATGTTTACTTGCTATGGAATAAGGGTAAAATAAAATGCCAAGATCCAAATCATCGGTTGGGGGTGGAAGTAAAATTTTTAGGGTTTTGGTTGGGTTGAAGGTGTGTGGATTTTGTTGTTACTATTGTGGTTGTTATGTACTAGAGCCAAACTGAAGGCAACTACATGACTTTTTTCCATCTATTTTTATTTTAAAAAATCTAAAAGATGTCTTTAACGGGTGGATGGAAAAAAAGTTGGACGTTTCAAAAGTATTTCATTTTGTAAATCTATTTGAATAAAGAATTTTTGAGTTGAGTTTAATTTATCTTTATTTTTTGGTGAACCAACAGCTAAATGTTCTTTTATAAATACCGTTATGTGTAAGCCAATAACAGGTTCACACATATTTTATTAGTTAATTTGTAAACCCTGATATTCGTCTCTGGACATTATTTGCTTACATATACCTACCTGTTTACTAAAATTGCGTGTGATTAGGTTGTCGTATTGGTCCTCGATTATTTACTTTTCGTTTTACACTGGACCCAAGATCAGGTGTGCAGTCACGAGCAATAATATGTATACGACATAGGATTATGTCATAATTACAATACTGAATGACTTCTGTGGCACTGATCGTTTTCTTTCGGAACGCTTCAAGGCGACTAAGTTCTATGTTGTATACATACTATTGCTCGTGACTGTACCTCGAATTCTTTTTTTTTCATAACATAATAAAATATTTTCTCGCCTCAAATGGCCTGAAACATCTGCGTTTCTGAACAAAAGCCTCATTATCAAAGGAGAAAATAACTGAACGGTTATTTTTCACATTACAACCGGTTCGTACCGGTATCGTTAGCCGGTTAAACAATGATGTTAGAACCCTGTTTGCTAACTACTGTTTACCCAGCCGTAGTTCTTGCAATCTTAACAAAGATGTCGTGTTACACGATTTTATGCCTTATAATTAAAAGGAAAGGGTTGTGTATAGCAAATATAGGGGTAATGATTTAGTTGTAATTTTTTCAGCGTATAAAACTCTGTGTTATTTATATCATTATGTATTTATTTTAATTGAGTGTTCATTGCGCTTAATAAAATTTAAAGAAGCTTGAATTTGTATTTAGTAATATGAAACATGGCTAAGATACATCCGACAACATTTACATCACATCATTGTTATGAAGAATATAGAAGAAAAAAACCGGCCAAGTGCGAGTCGGACTCGCGCACGGAGGGTTCCGTACCATTATTACACAACATTGGACAATATTTTTGATTACTTTTTTGCGTTCACTTGCAATATTTTTTTATTTAAAAAGAACCTGTATGGACTAAGTATATTTTTTATTGTTATTCCAATCCGAACAACTAAACGGATCAACTGGAAACTTATCAACTATTTTTATTCCTAACGGCTCAACTATTTGGTTTACCGGTTAGGAATTGTTCTGACCAACTATATTTTTTCCTGACGGAACAACTATATATCTATCTTAGGTATATCTTTAAATATCGCCGGGCCGTTCCTGGCCGTTTTTGGTCTAAATCATAGCATAGTGTATGTTTCTAAACGTACTTAGTGTATAGTTGAATCCGAGCTTGGGTTTTTTTTTGTTGTAAGAAATTGTTGATATATAACTCTCTTATACTACAACTTTTTGATCTTCATGCGCCTCTCAAAACGGTTAGAATTAAATCACATAATTACCCATGGCTCACGGACACTGTGAAAGAAATGATGAGTATTAGGGATAAGGCACATGCAAAATGGAAAAGGACTAAATTAGATTCTCATAAGACATATTATAAGGATATGAAATCTGTAGTGGCCCAAACCTTAGTGCATGAAAAAAAATGTTATTTTGAACAGCACATTAATAAAAACATTAATAACCCGAAAAGGCTATGGAAAAATTTAAAGCAAAATGTGGTGATGAATGAGAAAAACAATTTTTCAATACCTGGTTTAGATCCTGACGCCATTAATGACAGTTTTCTAAAAGTGCCCACTACACCACCTACTAGTATTTCACAACTAACTTTTTATGAGCACCACAGACATGGCACCACAAGTTTTTCTCTCTCTCCAGTTGCAGAAAGCACGGTTGCTGATATAATTCGTGGCTTGCATTCGGATGCGGTAGGGATTGATGGCATATCCTTACGTATGTTGGTTATGACTCTGCCTCAATCTCTTGGTGCGATCACTGCTATTGTGAACAGATCATTAACCAGTGCAGAGTTCACTGATAGTTGGAAGACAGCTCTAATAAAGCCTATCCCAAAGAAACCAAATCCCGTTGGTGTGGGTGATTTGCGGCCAATCAGCATTCTATCCTGTCTCTCCAAAATCGTTGAAAAGGCAGTCTGCAGACAGATGGTCAAGTATCTTGAATCTAACTCCTTGCTCCCTCAGTTTCAATCAGGTTTTCGCCAGAAGCGCAGCACATCCACTGCGCTTCTTGATGTAGTGGATAACATTCTTTCTGCTCAGGACAAGGGTTTGGGTACTTTACTCGTACTACTCGATTATTCACGTGCATTTGATTGTTTGGATGTACCACTGCTCCTCTCAAAACTTTCTTATTACGGGTTTGACCCCCTCACAGTTCGCTGGTTCCATAACTATCTACTGAACCGCTCGCAGATTGTTGAGGTGAGGAGAGATGATGGCTTGGTCAGTCATTCCCAGTGTAAGGCCTTGGCTAGTGGCGTACCTCAGGGGTCAATTTTGGGCCCAATCCTCTTCATCTTGTTCACAGCGGATATCACTGAAAGCATTAAGCATTGTCAATACCACCTCTATGCCGATGATATCCAGCTGTATCATAGTTTTCATCCTAAAGAAACATCTTTAGCAGTGGAGAGGATAAACTGGGACCTAAAGCAACTATCCCAATGGTCCAACAGTAACAGCCTAGTACTTAATCCAACAAAGACAAAGTTTATGGTTCTCGGATCAAACAAACAAGTATGTTCTATTCTTCAGAGTTTACCTGCTATAACAGTTAATAACCAACCTATTGATATGGTCACAGAGGCTCGCAATTTAGGTGTTATCTTTGAGTCGAATCTACATTTTGAAAAGCACACTCAAGAAGCTATACGGAACTGCTTTTACCGGCTTAAATTGATTTACAAGAATCGCCCTTTTCTTTCTGAGGATATGAGAATCAGACTGTGCGAGTCCTTAGTGCTCCCAAAGTTAAATTACGCTGATACTGTGTTTGGCCCCTGTTTACTATCAAGAACTGAGCGGAAGGTGCAGAGAGTTCAGAATGCGTGTGCACGTTTTTGTTTCTCTATTCCACCTAGAGCGCATGTCACGCCTTACCTTAACAAAAGTAGCCTGCTCAAAATGAGCTCACGAAGAGTGCTTCACTTTGCTACCTTGCTGTTTGACATCATACACACAGGGTCACCTGAGTACTTGTACTGTAAGATAAAATGGGCAAAGGATAGCAATCCATATCCAACCAGAGCAGCCTTGTACATGATACGTACTCCTAGGCACAGGACAGCCGCATTCTGTGGGTCTTTTAAATACACCGCTTCTAAGGTTTGGAATTCTTTAGATCCCCCGATTCGCACGCTGAAAACACGCAACACTTTCAGTAAAGTCTTAAAGGACTTTTTAATAAAAACACAGAAGTCTCTAACTTTTTAATTTATGTTACATTATTTAGGTGTTCTACTTACCAAGATGTTGCACATGCTGCGCATGGGGGTTACTTTGTTTTTTGTTTATTGTACTTCGCTCCATAAAGTTATATGTTTTTTTTTTTCCTATTGAGTATGTCTTGTATGATGTGATAATTTTATATTGCATTGTTTATTTAGAAATTGTTTCTTTTTTCCATTTCAAGAACCAAAATAAAATAATCTCTTTCTTTCTTTGCACAGCACAGACGTGGCACAGACCAGCACAAATTATAACAGACCGTGAGTGATTACAATCATGCTCTTTGGCACAGACCATAGAGTTTAATAGTATTGCCATTTGCAACTAACTTGTTTTTTTTTATGTATGGCCCATTGTTTTTAAGATAGGTGTAAATATTTGTTTGTTTGTGCTATGTAAGTGTTTGCTATGTAAGTGTTTGTGTAATACATAAACTCACTAGTTTTATGGTGTAATCAAATCGCTTATTTAAGTAAACTTATTTTTCGTCATAATTCTTTTAATTTCTATTTTCGTCACTGATGTCACTGCTGCGCTCAACAGAATATCAGTGCAGCAAGCCCCAGCTTGCTGCTCATACTGAGTTGGGCGCAATTTTGACATCACGCGACATTGTTTTATCTTTTTTTGTCCTATTTGTCTTAATTAATTATTTTTTGTGTATCTGTGCTCTCGTTTTATGAAATGTTTTTTGTTTTTGTCGTGTGATGTCGAAATAAATGGTTTTTTTCTTTTCTTTTTATATGTTTTTTATAAATTAGTTTTTCTGTTTTATGATCAAATATGTTTTAAGCAAAAGCATAAGTTAAATGTTTCAAAAAAATACCCAGAAAAGCGGTCGCGGTCCTGGCAAATAACTTGACCGAAACCATAGTAAAAAACTGCGCAAAAAAAATTTTGTAAAACATATTGCAACCGCGCAGGATTTTTTTTGTCTATGGTTTTGGATATCTTTCTATCTAATTTGCTAGCCCTATCTTCCTATCTACTTGCTAATAAAATTATGTTCGTATTGATTTCCAAGGTGCCGCTATATCTGGAGGTCCCGGATTCGATCGATTCCCGGTCAGTCAAATATTGGAAACGAACTTTTAATATTTCCTCGGGTCTGGGTATACATAATGTTTATATACCCGTCGTTGTCAACAATTTTCATAACATTAGTGCTAAAGCTACTAAAGTTTAGTATTGGAACAATGTGTGTGATGGTGTCCAATATTTGTTTATTTTATTAATATAAATAAATAAACAAATAACTTCTTTCAATCACACCAATGAGAGATTTTCTCCCAGCAAATTAAAAAAAAAAGTTTATTTATTAGCTCGATAGATGGCGCTGACCAGACATGTATCTCATCTGATCTGACCTACACTTGTATTTCAAAGTTGTACAAGAAGGTGCAAGGCCAAAAAAAAGTTGAGGTTGACGGAAGAAATGAAATGTCAAATAATTATATTCCTCTTGTTTTGTGTTGCAATACCATACCGACCATACCGCGAGTTGTAGTTAAGCCTTTTCAGTCCTGCATATGTTTTTTTTCCTTCTGCAAGTGTTTTTTTTTTTTAAATTGACCGTCTTAACGTAGACTCCTTGCCAGAAAATAAAAAAAAGCAGACCCATGTCTGATGAACGCCATCTGTTGAGTTTTTTGGAACTAACTTTTTTCTTTTTTGATCATCTGTCAGAAAATCCCTCATTATCTAAGCCCATGTAAATTTCATTAAGAAACTGTGTCATGGAAAACTTGATAACGGATAACTATATAAGTACTTAAATACTTTTTTGTTTGTAAATACATACTTAACATACATAGAAAACATCCAGACCAAGACAACCATGACCATGTTTATGCACACAAATATTTGCCTTGTTCGGGTATCGAACCCGAGACCACTGACGCAGAAGGCAGGTATCCTACCCCTGCGCCAAATAGGTTGTCAAAATCACAATACAACGTCAAAGAAGATAATAGATATGGTCTCGGTATTTTGACAGTTAGGTGTAATGGCGCAGTCGGGACGTAAGAGGTAAAATGAGATTATTCTTAGGCAATAGTTAGATTAATGTTGAGATTTTAAATTATTTTTATGCATTCACTATGCAATTCTGTAAGTATAGGGAAATTATTGTGATAGCAAAAAACCATGAGCCTGAGCTATATCCCTCCTGAAAGCTACTTATAGGGCTCCTGGTTTTTTACTATCACCTTTTTCCTAAGATTCATGTTATCTGATCAAGTCTCTAAAGTTTCGTTGAATTAGGAGTTCACATGTCCAAGAAAACCCCAAATATATATTTTGTATGATTATTCCCACTTCCTACAATTTCTCCTTAGAAAACGGCAATTTAATTCAAATCTTTTTTAACTGATAATTCTAAAGATAAGTGTGTCCAGTCACATAAACAGAATATTTCATAGACATAATTATTATGTACGTCTTTGATTTTTACGTTGATCTCCCTTTTCCGTTAGATCCAATGAAAATGTAAAAAAACCGATAAGAATTTTCTACCGAAAATTATCAGAAAATTAATGACACCCAATAAAACAGTCCGAGCCTTAAAGCATCACTGCAGAAGCAATGTCTTTCATTAAACCTTTAAACCACAATCTAATCTGTATCATAATCCTTCTCCAATAAGGCTCAAAACCGTGGATCATAGTTTCACATGACGTATTGGGGTTCGTGGGGAATTTGGAAAAACAATTTCACGATACGTTTGATTCGAGTCCTACTTGATGTTTGCAATAAAGTGTGACATGCTGAGATATTGTGACCGATATGTGAGGTATAATGTTGTGCCCTTTGTTTGGGCCCTTTGCCAATGATATTATAAAAAATAAAAAAAAAACTCGAGGACTCACTGCGATCGTCGATGTTAAGCCTTTTTCGCAATGGTCGGTCACGGGATGGGTGACCAAGAACTTTCATCTTGAGCTCATCCGTGCTAAGGCGCGTTAATCCGTTGGTACCGGGTGGATTTGCAGTCGTTAATACTCACCAATCCGCACTGGGCCCTCGTGGTGGGTTATTTCATTGCTCAAGCACTTGATGATGATAGTATAATAAAATAGGAGTTTTAATTTTCAAAGGGGTCGGTTAGAGTAACATTTTTCTATTTTATTATTTTATTTTAAATTTCAAGAAAAACAAACAGCATATACAAAAATAAATATTAGTTAAAAAAATTTGAACAAATTATGCCTTAAACAGTTTTCGCAGATAGAAACATCATTACTTACAAATAGAACATTAATGCAGTAAGAGTTAAAATCTTAGAATACATGCCTATTATTTTCTAATTACTTACAGATTTTTTTTCTCTTTCCTTTAACTAAAGCTATTAAAAAAAAGAAAAGAAAAGAAAGGAAAAACACTAAGCCATATCAACCCTAGGATATAGTTATATAATAATATATAACATATAATTAAATAATAATTATAAATCTTATGTATACCTACCTATATTAAGCGCTAGATATAACTACATGTTAAAGAAAGTCTTATTAATCAAGTTTTTGAATTAATTCGGTTTCGCAAGAAATATGTCAGTATATTCAGAATATCTACGATTAAAATTATCAAAGACACTGTTAAAATATGAATTAGATCTATAGTTCGCAACGTATGAATTAACGTGGAATTTTAGATGATTTCTCCTAGTATTAATACGTGGTGGGACCTGCATATTAATCATTGACAATAGTTCACCACAGTCAATTCTAGCATTAAGTAAAATTATTTTGCTTTATTTACGTCCTTTTTTCAGCTGCAAGGGTCTGCAGACTTCGGTAACATAAGTTTAACCATTCGTCTCATATAGGTACTGATTGTTTTGTTCGGGATTCCTTTTTTATATCCCAAAATATCTTAAAAATATGCTAGCTTACGAAAATCCAGATGAAAAAAAACCACGAGCCCTATAAGTAGCTTTCAGGCGGGATTGTCTACTTATAGGGCTCGTGGTTTTTTACTATCACAATTTTCGTATACTTACAAAAATTGCATTGTGAATGCATAAAAATTATTTAAAATCTCAATAATATGTTGGCTGTTAGTTTTCTTTATCTTTCATCAAAGACTTTTGCAGAAAAAGACTATTTATTTATTTTATTTAAGACTAAAACAACTTTTTCGGAATGAAAACAATCTGTCTTAAATACCTACTTATATTTTATTTAATAGCTATGAGCTGTCAAAGTAGGTAATGTAAAAAAATATTGACACATTATTAGTCTATATTGATACTGGATTTTATTCCATATATTAAAACCGTCTCCGTTGCCTGATCCGATGGCGTCTGAACAAGAATTTTAGGGTTCAACCTTCACCCCCAGTAAATGGTCAAGTGATTGTTTTATGTTTGATCTAAGTCTAGATGACGTATGCCTGTTATTTCTGTAGACAGTTCCTACATCCATTCTAATATTATAAATGTGAAAGTTTGTTTGTTTGTCCGTCTTTCACGCCCAAAAAGAGCCACGGATCGACGTGGTTTAGTAGATAGTTTGCTAGCTGAAGAGTGACTTAAGCTACTTTTTATCCCGGAAAAAAATCACATTTCTGCGGCGTAACGTCGTGTAGTCTACGCGGGCGAAGCCGCGGGCGGAAGTCTAGTGTAAGATGTTTCTTTCCACACACAAACTAATACATTTTTAACTATCATTATATTAACGAGCCTTCGAGTGCGTAATATTAACAATCTCTGAGAAGACTTCCTTACACAAGACTTGAAATTTTCCACCGCTGGATACTATTATTCTAACTTGAATTGTATCATAAAAAGTGCTGTTCTAAGGGATTAGTTTTTTATTCAACATAGGCTATTTTAAGCCACTGTTTATCTAGTTTTTAAAGAATTTTAAAGAATGGTTGGTAAAAAGTGAATGTAAACTACTTGTATTTTTTCAGCTGATACAAAAAGCATTTAGAAGTTCTAGGACTAGTTATTTTAGTGTCAGACTAATATCATAAGTGAGCCGGTTCAAATTCCAAATTAGTATGTAAATATGTAAATAAATGTTTGTGTTTGTCTGGGTATACTTTGTAACAAACTAATCATTGTAAAAAAGGAATACCTAAATGTAGGGAGAGGTAACTTACTTCCGCAAAAAACTTCCGCCAATGACGCCTAATTTAATAAAAAAACTAATGCGTTTTTGTGCTTTTAATAGCGAAAGGCACAAAAATCGATGTAAATAAATATGAAAAAACATTCTAATGAATATTATATTATGGATATGTGTATTAGATTATCATACAAGCGAGAAGAGAACTGAAATACACAAATCAATTTGCGTTTTGATATAAAAATACATTAACAGAAAACAAACTGAAATAAAGCGCAAAAACTAAATCATACGATTGAACCATTCTACTTCAGACATAAAAAGAGTCTATAAAGATCTTAGATTGCCAATCAGTTGAGGGCTGAAAAAAGAGCGAAAGATATAAAAATAGCTCATTGAACTAGCGAATAGCAAACAAAGTGGACTGTATTAGAAGTACATTGTGCTGCAACAATATTTGTTGGGTTTCGTCTTAATCCCTCAGACTGTCTGAGAGAATAAATATTTATTGCCACTAAATGTTGAGTACCGGTCCAAGTTGTAAGATACTCGCTTAAACGGAGAGCTAATAGAAAAAATAGCATGATAAATGATCTAGCGCGCTCCAATCGCGCGCGGCAAGAGTTTTATCCCATGAAGCTCTTGCTCTTGTGAATGCGTGAGGCCACAGCCGTCTCTATCGTCTTCTACAAGCCATGATATGATACGGAACGGCAACATTGCTGTGAACCGGTTTACTCCTCTGAGTACTAAATCCTATGGAGGTGGCATACCTACGAAAATGTGAGGTGTAACTAAGTCACAAATAAGAAAATCTTGGAATTCAATTTTAAACTACTTCTAATTGTCGTATTAATCGGTCCGTCAAAATCGGTCCAGCCGTTTCAGAGATTAACCGGAACAAACAGACAGACAGATAAAAATTGTAAAACATGTCATTTTGGTATATGTACCGTATATTTAATCATAGGCACTTAGTAAAAACCGGTTATTTAATGTTACAAACAGACACTCCAATTTAATTTATTTGTATATATGTATAGAAGATATGCCATCTCCATAGGATTCAGTACTCGAGGTTTACTCGCTGTTTACCTGTCAAACGGTGCAAACGGTGTCAAATCGGTTCACTTAAAACTACGTTGCCAACTTTATGCGCATGGCTTGTAGAAGACGATAGAGATGGCTGTGGTGAGGCAGTTGGTGTGGACGTGCCTTGCGCGATCCAAGTGAACAAAACGATTTCCAAGGGACTTAGTCTCCTGACAATCCTGGATCGTATATCGTAGATAGTCTCCTTGGAAATCGGTTTTATCAAGCTCCTCAGTGAAGTATCAAGATGCTCAAACTGATGATGATCACAAGATGATCATGATATCTGCGATTGATTCAGATTTTTCATAAATATTAATCGGACTTATCACTTCACACTGCTAGTTGTGCCATAAACACATACTTTGAATCTATGGGTCATCTCAAAAACTAAATCATTCCATTTCATTTTTTCACTCGTATCATTTTACGCTTGTTTCGCTATAAAACTGGACTTACTTTATATTATTATTATTCCCTTTATTACATTTTAAATACTTACAAAATTATATTTCTAAACATTAAATTTTTACAATGAATAACACTAAAAAATATAACATTTAAAAATACAAAAATGCAGTTCCCCAACAGCAGCAAGATCAGGGTCCCGGCTACCGATGGTTAAGGATCCAGAGACAGGAACCTTCTCACTATACGGGCCGTGTCCAGAAGTACTGCCTTCTGCATCTGACTCCCGATCCATCCACCTAACGCGAGCCTCTTAAGGTGTTTATCGAGGCTCTTGGCTATCAGCCCATGGGCAGATATGACTATCGGAACAACAATTGCTGAATCAATGTCCCACATGTCAACAATCTCGTGAGCTAAATCAAGATATTTGTTTTCTTTATCTTTTTCAGCTTTCACAAGGTTGTCGTCATGGGGAACAGTGACATCAACAATTATTGCGCGGCGTTCGTGTCGATCTATCAATACAATATCAGGCTTATTAGCTACAATAGTCCTGTCTGTAATGATAGATCGATCCCAATACAATGTGGCATGACTATTTTCAAGGACCTGTTCTGGTGCATACCTGTAGTACGGCACCTCGGATGCCACAAGACTATGTTTTAGAGCAAGTTGTTGGTGTATTATCCTGGCCACTTGGTTATGTCTATGCAAATACGCGCCGTTTGCGAGACGAGAACAACCGGAGATTATATGCCTAAGGGATTCACCCGGACGATGGCACGCTCGGCAAATATCCACTGTGCCATCCCTTAGGATATACTTTCGGTAGTTATTCGTCATCACAACCTCATCCATAATTGCACAGACAAAACCTTCGGTTTCACCAAAAAGATCACCGAAACGGAGCCAGGATACTGAGGCTAATAAATCTACGTCGGGCCCATGGAGAGCCCGGTAGAATCTGCCATGTAACTCCTTGCTTTGCCACACAGTGCTGCGGTCGGACGTACTAAGTACTACAGGTTTGCGCCAGTTTTCTTTTGCTAAAAATAGAGGAGTCAGTCCATTGTCAACAGCAACTACATCTCTATGAGACCCCATATCGACTTGGAGAAAATACTCCCTAAGATTGCATATCTCGCGGTTATGCAATGTCTTAGCATTTAAGAAGCCACGACCACCGCACTTCCGTGGGATATACAATCTCATGGTCGATGAACGTGGGTGATGCATGCGGTGTGCTGTTAGCAATGTACGAACTTTTCTATCCAGGGCATCCAGTTCAGTTTGAGTCCATTTAAGTATGCCAAAGGAATACATCAGTACCGGCATGACCCATCCATTGTATGCGCGAACCTTGTTTCCGCCAGACAAAAGACTTTTAAGTACTTTTGAAAGGCGCCCCAAGAAACGCTCACGCAACGACTGTTTCATGTCAGCATCGTTGATGCCTAACGCCTGTGACATACCTAAATATTTATAGGTTTCGTTTACGGAGAGAGATCTAAGATGAATAGAATCCGAGAGTTGTATACCCGTAGATTCCATTATCTGACCACGCTTTACATGCATGACTGCACATTTGTCCACACCAAATTCCATTTTAATGGCATTACTGAAAGCTTCAGTAACCTTCAGTAACGCTGTCAAATGAGAACTGCTATGGGCAAATAGTTTCAGGTCATCCATGTACAGCAGGTGTGATATTACTTGACCATTTCTCCGTAAACGATAGCCTAACCCTGAACTCTCGAGAAGTGTAATCAGAGGGTTCAAGGCCAGACAGAACCACAATGGACTCAGACCGCCACCCTGGAAGATACCTCGCTCTATTTTCATAGGATCGCCCTGACCTAGAATCCGTCGAGATCCTGGATAGAAAAGGACCGTTCTCCATTTTCGCATGCACGATATCAAGAAAGTGCGTAGAGTTGTATTTATTTTATACAACTCCAGCACCCTCATGAGCCACGAATGCGGCACGGAATCATAGGCCTTCTTATAATCTATCCAGGAAGTCGACAGGTTCTTTCGGTTTCGACGAACCTGTTGGTTAATAGCCATGTCAATGAGGAGTAGCTCCTTAGTACCACGGGCCCCATTCCTACATCCATTTTGAGAGGCGAACATAATAGAATTTTGATCAATGTGTTTATTAATCTTCGACCTCAAAATGGACGTAAGAATTTTATAAATTGTTGGCAGACAGGTGATAGGTCTATAGTTTTTGGGGTCCGCAGTACTACCAGATTTATGGAGCAGATGGGTTATGCCTGTTGTCATAAATTCTGGAAGCGACTGAGATAATAAAGCACATTGAAATTGAGATGCTAAGCAAACGTGCGAGCTAGGTAACCATTTATACCAGAAATTGTGCAGTCCATCCGGGCCTGGAGATTTCCAGTTGGGTAAGGAGCGAACTGCACAAACTACGTCTTGGTAGTCAATGGTTACTTCATTCATATCAGGTATAAGCTCACACGAACGCTCAACATCCTCCATCCACGCGCCTTCAGAGTGAGTGACAGGCACGGACCAGATGTTGTGCCAAAAAGAAATCATGGCATCATCATCCGGCCGATGCATATCAGTATCACTCCGATCCGATCGCTCCCAGGATGCATAAACACGTCGTTGATCTCTCTCGAACATGCGGTTCTGTGTAAAGCGATCGACTCGCACCCTATATCTTCGAATACGATTAGCCCATGCACAAATTTTCTGCTTCAGGAAGTCGATGCGCTCTGTGACGCATGAAATATAATTTTGAGGACTAATACCAGTTCCCAAGAATGCACGTTTCACAAAGCGCATGACCCTAGGGCGCATGTTGCCCTCCCTAAAGCAGCTGAGCTTACCGATGAGTACCCTAGCCTCACTGATACGACGCTCAATCCTACACTGCCAGGCTGGTACAGCCAGGCGAGGGCGTGTTGCTGTGTCAGTATTTGGAAATTTGACATGAGCAACACGACAAGCTGTAATAGCCGCACAGTACAGGATCGAATGAGTATCAGCCAGGTCTTCACTACTATCAAAGTAATTTGGTAGTAGCAAATCTAAAGCACACATCAGCGCCCTATTTTTTTTGTGCATGGGAAAACGCGGAAGCCGAGGTCTAAGGTGAACCGAAGTCGATCGAAATTCCCGAACCACATCTTCAAGAGTACTCCTCAATATATCATTGTATTGTGGACTTACAGTAGTAACCATATCATCTCCACCATCACTATCAGCAACGCCAGCTTGCAATGTGGCCGCGGCAGAAGATTGAGTTGCCGCCTGCGATACAGTAGTAATGATACGGTTACGTTGTACCTCTGTACGGAGCCGATCAAGTACAGAGTCATCCAACAAGTGACCCCGTTGAATGGCTCGCACCTGATCCGACAGTCGTTGAGCCGAAACGTTGATTGATGGTTCAAGAGCCTGAAACAGAGAAAGCATCCGAACACGATACGCAGTAAGATTAGTTCCTGCCTCTGTTGCCTCAAAATATGCGCGCATGACATTTTCGTTAATGGATAATGTCCATCGCATGCGCTGCACTCCACCGGGAGCGGGGGCCCTGACCGGAGCCGATTGCCCCAGAAGCCCCAAACTCTTCGGTGGCCGGCCCCTCCTCCCGCGTACAGGTGGTGGCGACGACGGCGGAGAGAAGTACTCGTCACTATCGCTCGACGCAACTGCAGATGTCAGCTGGACACACGGCACTGATATAGTTGCCGACAACTGCGAGGCGGAGCGAGGTGACGAGTCCGGAGGTCTTGAGCGTGCTGCTCTGCTTCTCGTCAACATATTTTATTTCTTCATCCTTTTCCATTAACTAATTTTGATTGTTTTGGTACTATGGTGATGACATTCAAATGTCATATGAGTATTCATTGTGAATTTTTGAGCAGAATTTCTATATTTCAGGTATTTCTTTTTGGTATTGTTATTACAATACCTATGGTATATAATGGTATGGTTAATGGTAATATTGAGTAATTATGGTCTTGCAGTCTAAATGAAATATTGTAAGTCTGAATAAAATATTATTTGTTATAATGGAGAAAGAATGTCCTGTCAAGTTGACGACTTTTTTTTTTTTTTTTTTTTTTTATTATTATTATTATTTGTTGTTTTATACAAACATGCTTATTAATTTCATATTCATTCAACACCTTAACTGCCACATACAAAATATATTTTTTAGAATTTATGAATAAAACACTAAAAATAAATGAACAATTAGAAAAACATTTATAAAAAATTTAAGATACAATATACAATACCACTTCTTCCAAACTAATTTTTAAACTCCGGTCACCGGTGACCTACGCGGCGTTTAACGTGTTAAATAAAACTGTCCGTATATTTCTACAATGATTGGTTTGTCAAATATTCTGGATAAACGTCTGTATTTCCAATAAGCAGTTGAAACAATTTTGAAAATCTCATTTTTATTTTTGCAAACGAATGTATTACAAATTACAATGCTTAAGGTATTTTCACAACTTGGACCACCCAAACTATTGAGATATAAAATCTATTTGTACGGTACATTGTTGATTTATCTCGAGATTGCATAGTAATTGCCTGGCCGATGCTATCCAGTAATGGGCGGGCTGTTATCTCGGTGGCCGATTGACTAACTTTCATTAATTGTTGCGTGAACCAACCAAGGTGATTAAGTCTAAGTTACCTTTGATATTCAGGAGATTAGCACTGACTTCAGGAGCAAGACCTTCTGGAGTCAGTGCCCTTCTGTCTTTTCAGTCTGGTTTCACTATATTGGTAGGAATAGTTTATATCTGCGTATGTTTACATAATATGCAAGCTTCGGTGTTTTAGTTACCTTTGATATTCGGGAGATTAGCACTGACTTCAGGAGCAAGACCTTTTGGAGTCAGTGCCCTTCTGTTCTGAAACCTTAATTAGTTTCACTATATTAGTGGGTATCCTTTTTTCTGTTAAAGCAGAAGCCTTGATTGCTTTCACTATATTGGTAGGTATAGCTTCTATCTGCGTATATGTTTACACTAGCTGACCCGGCAAACGTTGTTTTGCCATATTAATTATAGTGGACCCGGTAAACTTCGTATCACCAAAATCTATTATAGATAGACAGATGAAAATAAATGATCGCGAAGAAGTTTTATACACTGCCTGCAACAAATGTCACTTATTAAAAAGTAGGTAATCCAAAGCGGCTAAAACGTCAGTGATAACAATACTCTTTGACATACCTCTTTGGAAGAGGCTATGGAAGAAATGACAGTTTTGTATAGTACGACAGTTTATCGATTTTATATACAAAATTACCATTTTTATTTTATAATTTTCCTGGATAAAAAGTAGCCTATGTTACTCTCCAGCTCTCAAATTATCTCCATACCGAAAATCTCGTCGATCCGTTGCTCCGTTTTGACGTGAAAGACGGACAAACAAACAAACAAACAAACAAACAAACAAATAAACAAACAAACACACTTTCACATTTATAATATTAGTATGGATAATATGCAAGCTACGTGTTTAAGTCTAAGTTACCTTTGATATTCAGGACATTAGCACTGACTGTAGGAGCAAGACCTTTTGGAGGCGATGCCTATATGTCTGTTCAGGCTGAAGCCTTGATCGGTTTCATTATGTTGGTAGGTATAGTTTCTATCGTTAGTATATGTTTACAAAATATGAAACCTTCGGTGATGAAGTCTAAGTTATCTTTGATATTCAGGAGATTAGCACTGACTTCAGGAGCAAGACCTTTTGGAGTAAGTGCCCTTCTGTCTGTTCTGACGCCTTAATTAGTTTCACTATGTTAGTAGGTATCCTTTTGTCTGTTAAAGCTGAAACCTTGATTGATTTCACTATATTGGTAGGTATAGCTTCTATCTGTATATAACATAATATGCAAGCTACGTGCTTAAGTCTAAGTTACCTTTGATATTCAGGCCATTAGCACTGACTTAAGGAGCAAGACCGGAGTCGGTGCCCTTATGTCTGTTCAGGCTGAAGCCTTGATTGTTTCACTATGTTAGTAGGTATAGTTTCTATCTGCGTATATGTTTACATAATATGCAAGCTTCGGTGTTTAAGTCTAAGTTAGGTACCTTTGATATTCAGGAGATTGGCACTGACTTCAGAAGACAGACCTTTTGGAGTCAGGGCCCTTTTTGTGTTTACAAAAACGCATAGACTCATAAATCCACAGTTTTGTTGGTATTGAGGCTGAAGCCATTTTTTTTTTTCAGCATAAGCTATAACTATCTAATACACTATACTACTAACTAATACATAGCTTTTTCGCACAGCTGAGTTATTAAAACTGAAATAAGAAAGCCTTTAGCCTAATTTAAATTTGAATTTCTCGTAAAAACTACATAATGTTTACGTAATAAATTTTTCCATTGTTTAGGATATATAATTTTGGTATCTTATTATATATTTGGTATATATTCCATGTTGTCACTATCTCGTCCATCTCTGATCTTGAAGGCGTGATAAAAGCTGTATAATATAGCAAAATTATACTATACTTCATTAAAATTTAATGTCGTTAACCTATACACAGCTCAGTCAATTGCGTAATGTCTAGTCTAGACCAATTTCAATAATTGTAGATTTCGTATGATTAGCCTAACCTAACCTTCCGACGACTGAAGGTTGTTCGTTAATATTGATGGTCAGTGACATTAAAATTTTATTCAATATCGAGTTTGTATAGGGGTTAATAATGACGCTTAGAATTTTATATTATGGTTTGATCAATGTAATCACGAAGAACCCGTTTCGCAAGAGGACTGAGATTGTTGAGGTTAAGCAACTTTCGCAATGGTTGGTCATGGGATGGGTGACCTAAAACTTTAATCTCGAGCTCCTCCGTGCTTCAGAAGGCACGTTAAGCCGTTGGTCCTGGCTGCATTGGCAGTGGTTAATACTCACCAATCCGCATTGGGCCCGCGTGGTGGGTCATGTCCATTCTCCTTTTTTATCCAACCTTAAAATAATAGGGGTTAAAGAAAGAAATTGCCGTTTTTTTCTTTTGTACATATAACTTAACAACTTTTATGATATTACAAATATATAATTTCTTTAATATTGCGTTACATTAAGACCGTATCGAGCAACTATTGATAATTTAATAACCACGATATTTACATAGCAAAAACTTATCCCGAAAGTTACGACTATTTTTGTTTCCAGAATTTCGTACTTTATTAGTTGTAACTTAGTGAAAATATTTTTTTCTCTCTTAACGAATGTGTCATTTAGTAGTTAAAATGTCCATAAATATGTGTGGAAAATATTGTAAAGTTACATAATATTAGTCGTTAAATAAATAACAAAAACGTTAGTATGGAAAAAAGAAAAATTACAAAAATCTCCATATAAAACGGCAATTTGATACTTTAACCCCTAATATAAGGAAAGCCTGCTGGGGCCAGCAGTGGGGGCATTAGATGGCTGATGATGAATGTAATTTATGAAAAAATCCACCTTTGTCAAATCCTTTATCTTCCCTGTCAACTGATTTCCAGCCAATCAAATCATCATTTCAGAATGACCAGATCAACCAAATGTTTATTGCCAGCAAACATATTTACAAAACCACTTTTTACCGCGCCAAATACGTTTGCCATCAATTTGGTTCTTTACTTTATTTTTTTATTTAAAGACTTGTATTTGTTCTTAAATTTCTTCAAGATACAATTTTATAATAATAAAATCAGTTTCATAAGTGTTCATTTACAAAATAGTTGCACAATTTCTTCTTACACACGCACTATGTTAGTTAATTTATACAAACAAGTAATTCTACTAAAAAGGCACAATTTCTAACATTAACGCCCTAATACTCAAACGCTACTCAATTTCAAGAGCTTCTTAAACATCGTGGCGTCTCTTTCATACCTATGACTTTAAAAGCGACAGCATGATGTGTGAGAAGCTCCTAAAGTTGAGTGGCATTCGAGTATTTGGACGTAAGAGAAATAAAGTGTGAAGAATATAAAATTCTTATACCTGAACTAGGTGACCCAGTGTTACAATAATTATAATTTACAACTTTCTACGGGTTTATACGCTCACTGTCTCTTTATTCTGCCAGTCTGCCATGGATGGCACAGTAATAGCACAAATTTCAAATAGATTTGTTCAACTTGGTTGACCACATAGCCGTTACACATTTTCTGTATTTTTTAGCTGTAATCCTTGCCATTGCTGGGCACAACAATAGCACAAATTCCAAATAGATTTTTCCAAAATAAAATCAGTGGTTTCAATAACTGCTTTATCTATTCTTTAAATAATAAATACAGAAACTAGGGCTTCATTATTTAAATTATATACCCCTTACTAATCATTTCATTATTATTTAATGTTTTCTTTGAAGGAAGTGTATACAGTGTATAGATATTTCCCACTCTTTTCTTTTCCTATTTATTTATTATTATGTAAAAAGTATACTAATACGAACGAAATACATAAAACGATCGTAGTTACTAATGTCAAACTGTTCGTATCGTTAACAGATCGTTTCCCATTTCCGTGATGAAAACGCAAGCCACACCGCCATCTGGCGAGCGAGATAACTAGCCGTGAGATGCATCGTTTCACATCTTTTCATAATGCGAGAAAGCTGATAGTGAGAGAGATTTAGATTATGTGTAAAAATAATCATAAATATTATCTGTTACACGTTTGTTTGTTGTATCTCAGAACTTTCAAATCGTTTAATTCCAGAAACAGTTTAGAGCTTTCAAAATCCAACCGTGTCGCCGTCGACAAAGTTATACGGAAACTATCTCCGCTTTCTATAAAAAGCACTTTTTTTCCAAGAAGCCATTTTTTAATTCCAACTTGGCAGCGATAGCACAAATTCCGAATAATCTAAAGTCTATCATAGTTTCTTAGAAGCTCCTGTTTCGGTTTCGAAATCAAAACGCTTCCTAGAAACTGCTTAAGCGATTCGATTCGTCGATGTTATAAAGGTATCAACTTTTTCTGTTGATCTTGTTAATGTTTTTTTACTTTTTGAAGAGACAAATAGAAGAGTTTTTGGGTGTGGGAAAGTATCTGTGAATGATTTGTTAATTTGTAACCAAACAAGTTGTATTGACATTTCGTGTTGTTTTAATGATGGAACTACCTTAGCGGGCACTTGGGTATTGATCAAATAACACTAAGTTAAAAACATTATAGCCTTTGAAAAAAAGTTAGTTCCCTATTATTGTAGGGGCATCGAACTTTCTTGACATTGTTAGGGACAACCCAACGTTAGGTCAGCTGCATTGTAGGTACCTATAAATTTTCATTATCCTACGTATATGACAGATTTTTGGTGCTTGCAGTATTTCTTTTAATCAGAATAAAAGTTTAAAATTTGATAACCCCCATGGCTAAGTGACACGCACACTGGTTCTGAAGGTGCCGCTATCTGTGAGGTCTTAGGTGGGGTTACCGTCGGGCAAACGTAGAAAACCATATTTTCTAAATTTTCGCGTGACTGCATGTGTGGTGTGGCAAGGCGGTTCAACCACTGGCGATATATCACGTGCGTGGCGAAGGAGCTGGTCTGCCTCTCCTAGCAGTTTATTCCGCGTCTGCACCTGCTTAAAGCAGCAAGCCGATCGCCGTAATTCTATGCAGCGCGTCTTGATCACGTTTGCGTCTTGACGTTTGACTTCGTATTGCCGAAATGACATAACGACGCACACGTCTCGCAAACCTATAGTCCCACAATCCTGTCTGTTCCGGTGACATCCGTGACAGAGGAGCCACTTGCAATCCGAAAGTAGCTGTCAAAATAGACTGTCGTATGAAAACTGTTTTAGTGCCAAAGATTATCACCGGAACAGAAAACGTCGCACTGTCAACGCCGCGCGTTATCAAAAACGGTTTTGCACGTCAACTGCACGTACACCTGACTATTGCGTCATAAAATTACCGCGATCGGGGCGCAGGCTGCTTTGTACGACAGCTCCGCGCGCGTGATCTTCCGCTCCGCGCTACGCGTCGGAGCGCGTCGCCAATGTATAAACCGCCTACCTCTCGTTTGTTTCCATTACCTTAAAAAAACAATGCTACATAGATTGGAACAATGTATTCAATATTTATTAATTCAAATGTCTTCCTCCAAAAGGAAAACAAATACTTTTACAGTGTGGGGCAAACTTCTTGAACCAAACCATGAAAATTTGTACTAAATATTGCAACTTGCAGATTGTTTTGTCTATGGGTTGGTTCAAGATACATGCCGGGAGTGCCCATTTCACAATGTCTGCTTAAGAGATACTTTCCAGTTTACTTGACAGTTTTGTATGGCCTATCTGTCAAGCAAGTAACAGCTAATCAGAACTTACTTAGACATTGTAAAACAGGCCCAATTAAATAAAAACTGCAAGTTCTTACTCCAGTTTTATTATTATAAAACTCCTTTTAAATCTAAATGGCTATAAATCTTCCAGAGGAGCTTCCATGCCTTTCAAATCATACGCATACTTACAATTCAGTAAAATTCGCACATCGCACATCATACTCGTTCGCAATAAAAACCAAAAAATAACATTATCGGCCAGCATCGTCCTTTTTTATTTCCCATCCGAACTCCCGCGTTAAAGGCTAAACCAAGCAAAAAAGTTCGCTCACACACAGCTTTCAAACTTATTAACGGCCTTTAAATCGCTCAAAGCTTTTTCGCTCGCCCAAAGTTCAATTAGCTTATACTGAAATTTGATTGCAAAGTTTCATTGGGAACAACTTTTAAGGAGCTTAGTCTTGACGGCGAATCATATTCAATGGAGACGCTTTTAAAATTGTCGGTTCACGGTACTTACAGTGTACTAACTATTGGGCATTTATTTGGGCATTTATATCTATTTAGTATGGACATTTATATAATTAACAATTTTGCCCCATAGCTGGCGGATCATCATAGTCATCATCAACAACTGATCTATGTCTGTGCTTGTCAATTACTTCTTCATGCTTTAAAACACTGAATAAATTTTCATATTTGTTCACATTTGTACAGTTTGTCCTTGGAAAAGGACAATTATTCTTGTAATACAATTTTTGTTGCTCGTGTAAACGTGCCATAACGGTACGAGCATGTAATCTACCTTTAGTGAGTTATTGCATTACGTTTAAGCAACTTCTACATATAAGCCTAGCTTTTTTATTAATAATAATAAAGTAACTTTCGATGAAACTTCAATGGCAATTAAGTAGATTGCCATTAAAGTTTCATCGAAAGTTACTTCACTGACGCATTTAATATTCCGGTTATTCCTTAAATTGTCTCGTTCTGGAGATATATCGGTTGCAGACCTACCTATTGTCCCCAGAGGACTTACAACTGACTGTGCACATAGCTTGTTATTTAGAAAATGGACTCTCCGCCCAAAAATGTACTTTCCAATCTGAGCCTTAGAATCGATATTCACTTACTGCAGTCCAAATTCAGTAGCGTGGAACTGCTAATTGAAAATGGATATAAAAGTGTTGTTGTTTAGAGTTTATTTTAGCTTGGGTTCAGCGGTCGTTTGCGATTTTCTCGCGATGGCAGATAGTCGACATTGGATAAAGGGCCCACCATTAATCGTACAAAGATAATATCGGTTTGGTAATCGTGGATTACTAAGCGATCGGTTAGTACACTCGGGTTTTGATGTTGCTGTCCCGGATCTGATGAGTTGAATGCGAACAAATTTCACTGATTTGTAAGTATGACGTAATTTGAAAAGCATGGAAGCTTGTCTGGAAGTATACCAGTCTCACAGATTTAAAAGGAGGTTTTATTGGACATTACTTTTTATCCACTACGGGGTAGCTCTTAGCCTTCATCACACCTTATGTTAAGTGGTGATAAGGCTGAAGGTGGAAGCGTACTACTCCCGGAATCCTCAATCACTGAGGAACTGGCTAATTTATCTTTAACTGTCGCAACACAATAATGCCGGAAACATCATTGTTATGGCGTCAGACTTAGATAAGATGGTGGTAAGTTCTTTAAATTTTTCCTTTTTGCATTCATTATGCAATTTTTATAATGGAAAAATTGAAAATGAAGTATTTCTATAGAAATTTATAGAAAAGAGACGGGTCGATTTTTTCTAAAATACCTACTACGTTTTCAAATTCTTCAATATGTTGGTAAATAGCCATGCGGACTAAGAACAAGTCCTACCACCAACCAAACCGAATACAATATTATGTACCCCCACTGGGAGTCGAACCCGGGACCTCTTGGTCTGAAATCGGTGTTGTGAACCACTAGACCACAGAGACGGTTAAGTTTAGATCATTCAAACTACGCAACGGATTTTAATGCGATGCTCATAAATACCCTAATAATAAATGCGTATGTTTGAGAGTATGGATGTATGGATGTTTGTTACTCTTTCACGCAAAAACTACTACACGGATTTGGTTGAAATATTGCACACAGATAGTAGATAGCCTGAATTAAACATAGGACATTTTTTGTCCTGATATTCCCATAGGAACGGGAACCAGACAGGTGAAACCGCGGGCGGCCGCTTGTTTTGTGTAAAGCGCAAGCCAGACCGCAAGCGGGCGAACAAGCGCTGCTGCGAAAGTTTGATGCTCTTTATCTCTGAAAATGTGTGCTAAGTGCTACCCGTAGTGGATAAAAAAAAAAATATTTGTGTTGTGTTGCTGATATTTCTAAAAACTATAAAAAAAATCGTGTCTACATTTGGATCCAAGCAATGCCTGGGCGACTGTTTAGTTTTTTTTTATATATAATCGACCATCATAACAGCATATTCTCTATATTTTAATTTTCGTGTATCCTTCGATTTGTTATTCATCGATTTATTATGGACGTTGGTAGTTTTTGTAATTTATCGCGCCATTTTTTTCTTGGGTGACATGGATAACGAAATGGACATCGTATAGTTTTGCTGGTATTATTAATGACAATATTTTGTTGGGAATATTAATGGTATTTGTTGAGCTATATCATTTTTGGTTTTGGCACCTAAAGAATATAAATAACTTTTATGCTCATCGTTATATTAATAATATTATATTATACTTATTACACGCTTCATATTTTCTGTTAGTCTGAACTTATTAATTAATTTAGGTTTCATAACATTTTTCACAGTAAAATATTACACATTTTCTATATCAGAGTTCAAATAATCTCTTCAGCCTTATTTTAACTTTACCTTTGATAATTTTGTTACACAATAATATGTTAAAAAAGTAAGGTAAGTAACACAAAAATAAACAAACGTTTTGTTACTTGTAAAACATTGTTAATTTTTTTATGGGCACTGGTAGTAGTTATTTAGTTTTATATCATTTATGTAATGCTTTCAGGCACTCTCTCTATAATCGCTATGTAAGTAATATACAATCAATTAAATCTAGGGTTCCGTAGCCGAATGCAAAAAACGTCACACCCTCTTTATTCCGAAACTGGGCGAGTCCGACTTTCACTTAGTCGGTTTTTTTCCTAGGAGCATTTGGTTGGCGTGTGTAGGTATCGATAAAAAGTCGATTGACTAACGCTACGGTAAGCTCAAAAAACGCTGTGTGCATTAAAAAAAATCATTTTTTTAATTCAATTTAGGTAGATGCAACAACACTTATGAACGTCAAAGAAGCTACGCCATAGGTTCGCAAATCCTGCGGCGGATGACCTTGCGAGAAGAACCGGCAAGAATCTTCTTGTCCCTGATTTATTTCATACAGAGTCGTCAAATTGAAAAATGACCGTCACACATTAATTAGGTCACTTTCCATCACAATATAGAATACTTCATTTGAGTAAGTAGTTACATTGGCTTTTATCTATACCTACTAATATTATAAAGATGAAAGATTTGATTATTTGTTTGTTTGTTTGCATCGAATAGGCTCCGAAAGTACTGGACCGATTTAGAAAATTCTTTCACCATTAGAAATATACATTCTTCCCGAGTGACATAGGCTATATTTTATCCCGGTATTCCAACAGGAGCGGGTAACACGCGGGTGAAACCGCGAGGATCCGCTAGTATATTATATAACAGTAAACAAATTTCAACTAAACAAGAAATCAAAAAGCTTAATCCACACACTCTCTTTTACACATCTCATTTTATAAGTAGTATGATTACAAATAAGAAAACTGCAAGTTGCAAGCATAGGCACTGAAGTAGGCTTCCCGTTACACCTCATTGGTCATCGAGATGTAGATGACCTATCACAATTAACGAGACCGACTTCCAGGGATCGTCAACCTTTTACCAAATACTACTTTACCAGTTGGCCAATCAATTAGATTCGGCCCAAACATGATAAAGAGTTATTTCTTTATACCGCTTCCCTGCCGAGAGGTGGCACAGTAGGGGTGCACTAAGCAGTTTTTCGAAAAAAGGTTTGACACTACTCCCGTTCGGGTTTTTAGAAAGCAATGATGGTTTTTTTGTTTTTTTTGTCATTACCAAATTAGATACAATTTTTTTTTGTTGAAATTGACTTCCTATCGTTTTTTAGTTGGTTTCTTTACAAAAGGTAATTAGGTATAATGCAGTTTTTTAACATTGACTTCAAAAACTGTGAAAACCGGTATTTATTACTTATTTCCTGGTTCCTTAATGTAGGTAGTAGGTACTAAATCTCGGGACATGGATTTGAACCCTACGTGATTTACATTTTATTTTAATGTAATTATTTCATCAATCATGAAATCAATCATTGGTTTTCATCTTTTTAATAATATTTTTCTAATAATAACTGGGCAGGCAGTTGCCTAATTGAATATTTTTAAAGTCCTTCATTGGCTCCTGACCATTCGTAAATCAAAAACTTTGTTTTTCTTATCTTGTAATCAGCCCCCTGATTGAACCGTTAGGAAATCAATCTTAATATTTAGACGAAATAAGTTTTGAAAAATATTGTTATTTACACAAAAAAAATACAAAACATTTTCTTGTTGGCAACCATCAGGAATTTTGAAATATACTTCAAATTAGTAATTTTAGGTTTAATCATTTTCTTTGGACCATTCATTATTTACGGGACACCCTATATCATCATCATGTCAGCCGAACGACGCCCACTGCTGGGCATTATTATTATTATTATTTATAGGGGGGACGCCAGCGAAGCCGGACGGGTGATCAGTCACCTAGGTCGGGACCATTTCACCCAGTTCCCCAAGTCCCCTAAAAGCTGAAAAATCAGGGGGGGAGGCGGGTTATCATTTACCCCACCGGCGTCGGACCCTCGAACCTACCTGTGCGCTTACAGTACCTGTTGAGTTGACTTATCGTTAACTTCTTTACATCCTCTTCCTTAAGCTTGTCCGTTCCAAAGAGCTCCCAGCGCAGTGATGCGTACATCGGGCACTCTGCCATGAAGTGGTAGCTTGTTTCTTCTCTTTCTTTGCATTGCGGACAGATAGAGTCTTCTGTCCGTTTAATCACTGATAGGTGTCTGTTTAGTGGGCAGTGCCCAGTGAGTACACCTACAATCGTTCTTATATTTCTCCTACTCTGTTTCAGAAGTTCTCTAGTTTTCTTTTTGTCAACCGATTTGATGAAGATCTTAGACTGTCTGCAGTCCTTTCTTCTCATCCATCTTTGGTTGGCTTCCTTGACTGTTCTAATCTCGATAATGTTCTTAGTAATTCTATATGCGATTGGTAGTCTCGGTTCAGGGCCAATGAAGGGTGCATCAGCTCCTCCCCTGGCTAATTCGTCAGCTTCCTCATTACCTTCGTTACCCTCATGTCCGGGCACCCAGGCAACTTCTACCTCAACCAAGTTAGCAAGCTCCTGAATGCTTTGTTTGCATTCTTTCACCAAGGCTGAGGTAGTCTCCGTTTTGTCAAGGGCTTTGATGGCAGCTTGACTATCGCTATATATTATTATTTTTCCTACGTCATAATTGCCTATTTCACTTTTAATCGTGTTCGCACACTCCAGTATCGCGAATATTTCCGCCTGGAACACGCTGGCGTACTTGCCCAGATTAAAAGTAGTTCTTATAGTGTTGGGTTTAGCTATATATACCCCAGCTCCCGATAGTCCAGTTGACTCCTTTCTTGACCCATCTGTGTAGCATACTACAGTGCTATCCAGATTGTCATGTTCTAGTTTCCAGTCTTCTCTGGGTCTGATGCTTATTCTGTACTTTTTGTCAAAGATCCTTTCCTTTTTTATTAGGTCATTGTTGACCAGTATCATGGAAAGGTTTTCTTCGTACTTTTTCCCTATTTCAGCGTGACCTTGATCATTGTGCCTTCCTATCCATAGGTTAGTGCTTTTCAGCTTAAACCATTGTTCTGTAGCTTTCTTTTCGATTTCAAGATCTATTGGACTAAGGCCTAGTATCATTTCTAAGGCGGCCGTGGGAGTTGTTCTCATGGCTCCCGATACCATGATGCTAGCTAGTCTTTGTACCTTAGTGAGTTCTTTTTTATTGTATTCTAGTTTTGCCTTATGCCACCATGCTAGTGCTCCGTGGAGGATTCTCGGTAGGATGATTGCCCTATAGATCCATTGGACCACTTCGGGTTTCATGCCCCAGTTCCTGCCAACGGCTCTTCTGCACTGCATGAGAGCTGTCATTGCCTTTTTACTGGTTTCTTTTATGTGGGTCCTATAACTTAGGGTACTGTCTAAGACTATCCCTAGGTATTTAAACTCCTTTACTGTCTCGAGTTCTACATTCTCAATGTTAATTGGGATCATGCTATCAATCTTTCTTTTGTTAGTGAACAACATCAGTTTGGTTTTGCTAGGGTTGAGGTTCAATCCCTTGTCCCTGCACCATCTCAATGTTGTCATGATTCCTCTTCTCATTATATCTCTGACCACGCTTAGAACTTTGCCTCTTACAAGTAACAGGCCATCATCCGAGTATGCTTGGATGTATATATTCATAGCAGTGATTCTAGTTACTAGTTCATCTATTAAGATACACCAAAGCAGTGGAGACAGACAACCTCCCTGGGGAAAGCCTCTCCTGGCTTTGATGGTGTATTTGATATCTGCTAGTTCTGCTTGTATGGATCTGTGTTGTAGCATGTTGGTGATCCAACCTGATATTTGCTTTGTTACGCCATCTCTGTTTAGTGCCTCCACGATGGATTGCGCAGACGCTTTATCAAAGGCGCCTTCGACATCAAAGAAGCACGCTAGAGCGTATTCCTTGTTTGTGATTGATCTTTCCACTCTGACTGCCATGTTGTGGAGGGCTGTCTCAATGGATTTCCCTTCCATATAGGCATGTTGATTGTCATGTAGTGGTCTTTTACTTTTGCCTATGGTTTCTCTTATGTGTCTATCTAGTATCTTTTCCAGTGTCTTCAGTAGGAACGAGGAAAGGCTGATGCATCTGAAGGACTTCGCCTCTTGATACGTGGCCTTCCCTGGTTTCGGTATGAAGACGGCCCTGACTTTTCTCCAGCAACTAGGTATATTGTTAGTTGCTAGGCTGCTTCGATATAGAACTAGGAGGTCCTCCTTTATAAACCTTAAAGCGGCTTGTAGGATCTTTGGGAAGATGCCATCTGGCCCTGCTGCTTTATATGGTTGAAAGGAAGAAATACTCCACGCTAGCATGTCCTCTGTAATTACTTTTCTAACCTCCCCCTCGCCATCTGATAGATTATCTGCCGACAGAGTGTTCATCTCCTCCTCTGTATGCTCTATACAGTCCGGGAAGTGAGTGGCCATCATTTCAGTAAGTATTTCTTTAGGGTCCACTAAGATAGTGTCATCTTTTTTAAGACTTCCTAGTTTACAGGTGTTGTCTTTTGCTAGCATCCTCACTAACCTGGCCGATTCAGGTTGTCCAGAGATGCCTTCACAAAAGGCTACCCATCCATTTCTGCTTTCTTTTCGGCTTGTGTACTTGAAGTTATTTCGTTCTTCTCTGTACTTGTTCCAGCTCTCGTCGTCGTCCTTTTCTAGGGCAATTCTGAGTGCCTTCTTGGTTCTTTTCCTTAATTTCTTAAGTTCTTTGTTCCACCAGGGTTGTCCCTTCCCTGACTTAACTTGTTTCAGCGGACAGGCCGATAGATAGGCTTTCGTAAGGGCCTTTTCCAGTCTGTCTGCTTCTTTTTCGATTTCTATTGTGTTATTAATTAGCCTGCCATTGCCGGGTTTCCATTCATTCATTTCTTGATCGAATTTTTCCCAGTTGGTTTTCTTATTGTTTCTATAGCTTACAGTTTCGACTTGACAAGTCAAACTGTAGGTGATTCTGCGATGGTCCGAGAAGGAGTGTGAGGTGTCAACCCTCCAGTCCTTCATCAGATGACTTTCTTCTCTGGACATAAGTGTTATGTCCAATACTTCTTTCCTTGTTCTTGTGACGAACGTCGGTGTGTTACCTACATTCATTGTTTCTAAGTTAGTACTAAGGATATATTCAAGTAATAAGTTACCCTTATTGTTGCAGTCTGTGCTGCCCCACACCGTGTGGTGAGAGTTTGCGTCACAGCCTGCCACAATGGGGATGTCCATACCTCTATATCTCGCTATTGTTTCTTCTAGGCGTGTCCCTGGTGGCTCATAGTCAGTCTCACTCGGGATGTAGACCGACATGAAGACCATCCTTTTCCTGCGCCCATCTGCTCCACATATTGTGACTATAGCTGCCGTAAGATCTCTGTAACATTCAACTTCTATTAAGCCTAACGCCCTTGCCCTTTTGCTGACATATATGCATGTCCTAGGATTCGACTCACCATCCCGACAGTAGATGGTAGTCCCTCCCAGACATCCGATGCCAGCCACACGGCCTACAGTGTTAACATAAGGCTCTTGTAGCAGGGCGATGTCTATGTCATTTGTAACCACGAATCTGCAAAGCTCGGTCATGGCTTCGCGGCAGTGGTGCAAATTTAGCTGAAGTATCTTTATTTTTTTTTGTTTATGTGTTTGTGTTTTGTGTGTGTTGTTGTGCATGTTGAGTGTTACTGTTTGTGTTTGGTGGTTGCGTGAGTCTTCCTGAACCCTAATGATTCGCCCCCGAGGTCGTGCACCTCTGGGCATCGGGTGATGTGCCAGAAGGTGCCGACTCCAGGATGCTTGTCACAGGGTCCGGGTTCATGCTTGTGGCATGTGGGTTGGATCCGCCGAAAACCAGGGAACTGGACCGCAGGGGCTGTGGGACGCGTCTTGACGCCTCACAGTTGTCCCCGCAGTCTCTGCCCCGATCGCCAGGCGGCCCACATGTTTGTGTATGTGTGCGTGTGTTGGCGCTTGTGGTTGGGTGCTCTGTCCGTGTAGCTGTGTTTGAGGCAGAGCACCCCGTCTGTGGATGGCTACCCCCTTTCCCCGCTCGTAATACCCTTGCCTGTACTCTAGTGAGCTCGTAATGGAGCCAGGCATGGTCTTTGCTCTCCCCAAAGACCTCGTTTGGGACTCCTAGAACCAGCCGAGATCCCGTCGCCAACTTCTCCCCGTAGAGGAGGGTCCAATCTTGGATCCTCAACTGCTCCTGGTGCTCGTTGGCGAGCTTCAGTAGCATTAGGGCATCGGCGTGGTTCTCTTCACAACCGGGCAGCCACACAGCTACTCGGCATCTATTTAGGGGCTTAATTACGAGCGTAGTGCCCTCATACTCCCCCAGGTCACAAGTTAGGATCCACTCCCTTGCCTCAGTCGTGTATGGTGTCACAAGGAAAAATCCTTCCGACACCAGACCGGACGTAGCGAAGGCAGTAGATCGTCCCTTGTCCCCCTCTATCCGGGCTAGCAGCCTCTCCCTGATGAGACCCACCAGCTTCTTCCTGATGTGAGCCGCCGCAGCCTCGTCCACCCTGGCCCCATCCCCTCGGCACACATAGACGGCGAGATCGCTCTGCTCCTTGGCGGAGCCTCGCGGTCCCTCCACCCAGTCGCTGCCTCGGTTCTGCCGCTTGGGCGGACGCTGCTGCGACGGTCCTTCATCAAGATCCGTCCCCTGTCTCTTAACTTTGGGTGGCCGTTGTCGCTTCTCGGTCCCAGAGCCCGCCGGGTTAGTTGGCGGGACCTGCGATCCAGAAGTTGTTTGGCCCCCCTTAAGTTTCAGAGCGAGCTTGCGCTTCTCCCGCTTCCACATACTCTTTGACATCTGCCACTTGTTGTCATTGCCGGAACCACTGTCCTCATCCTTTTTAGGGGACGGGGTTGGAGACTCCAGCAAGACATCCTCTTTAACCTCCTCTCCACTTCTTATTCTAAGAGACGCGTCAAAAGCTCGTGGAAGTGACTCCTCACTTTCGGCGCGTCTGCTAGGCTTTGAATCTAAATTTAAATTAATTATTTCTTGGTTCGGTTCCATATTGGTCCCACGAATAGCGAGGGATCTAAACGGTCCACCCGAGCAGAGCCCCGCTTGCCCGGGTAAGGCCACTTACTGCTCCAGGATTGCCATCTCGCTGGAGAGACACTCGTTTGAGACCAAGCACCCCCTTGGCCACGCATCCTTCGGCACGGTACGTCTTACACCTTGGATTGGGTGCCAGATTATCTGCCACCACTGTAAGCAATTTCCTACTGAAGAGAGAAATTACTTACAGTGGCGCCCGGGGTGCACCGTCCCCTCCACTGTTCTTCCCAGTCGATGCGAACATGAACTGGGACGAACAGCAGGTGGGCACACGTGGAGGTTCTATCTGGCCTTACACCCCCACTGCTGGGCATAGGCCTATATAGTGCTTGCCAAAATCTAATTTCAACAAATGCACCTTATTTTCGTTTTACAGTTTATTGACTCGACAGACAGTTACAAGTTTCAAGCTTGAGGCTGAATATTGCCATTAAATATATTTTGTAACGGTGCATTTCTTATGATGGGCAACAATGTCTATTTTCCGTGCATTTCTTGTAAAATTCGCTTACCATAGGTCAGTCAAGAGATTTTCGATTCGTCATCGTCACTCTCAAACCAAATAATTCTAGTTAACATTTTATTTAATAGTGTTGTACGTAACTATCGATATAGGAGGCGGTCCCAAATGTATGGAATAAAAAACCAGAATCTATATGGACTAAATGCATATGAGTGGTAAAAAAGCTGTCATAGTTTATATGAAAAATCTTAACTTAGAAAAGGTTTTTAAAAAGTGCTAATATTTTCCGTAAAGTCCTTTTATTACTGTTACTACTAACGCCAAAAAGGACTACGAATAGTGCTGCTGTAAAAAACTGTTTTTAATACTTTTCTAACAACTGTTTATTTTTTGCGATTCTGTGGCGGCCTTATAATAAAAGTTAATCGTATTGATGAATTTGAATTTCGCATGTATTTCGGTGGGGTAAATTGTGCAAAATGAATAAACTATTTTACCCATCTAGTCCAATTGTATTCTGGGTTTTATTTCAGACCATCTCCTTTCTCATTTATATGTAAATAAATTAAGCATACAGCATACATGCATTCTTGCTTTAATTAGGAGAAGACTCATCTAGACTATTTTTTTTTAATGCAATACGGAAAAAATGAGAGGGCTGTAGTGTGATTTTGGACTGTTTTATTTTAAGATTTTTCTTAAAAAATTATAATTTAGTAGATTTTAATATGTACTTACTATTTTATTATAAACAGATCACAGTTTCTGCTATGTAGAAACTCGGTCATTTGACCATTGTATTACTTTACGTTCAACAAACTGTTTTACTATCACGGAATTTTATTAATGTTTGTAATCAAAGCTGCGTTAACTATTTTTGGTTTTATATGTAGTTTTGAATGAATATTATTATGTCGTTAATATATTTTAAATATCGATATCGACAATTTCTTTTCACTTCACTAATCATCAAAAAATTACTCGTCAAATTCAAAGTATTAAACGATCGCGATAAAATGTAGTCTTGCAAAAAACAATAAAAACGTTTTGACAATCGTCCATGATGACGAGAACCCCAGTTGGCATAGGTCACGGGCGGGGTCAATGCTCGCTGACGAGGTAGAGCAGTGACGGCGAATCTGCGCTTGCACATCTTTAATTAATTGTTTGAATTTTGGCGAACATTGGCCGTGTGTGCAAATATTGTTTGCATACTAATTTCGTTTTTAATTTTTTCATTTGTTATCTGTTAATCGACATGATAATGTAAAAGCAAAAGAGTTTTTGTACAATATTTGCAATAGTAAACTTTAACAGATTAAAACATTCTAAATTTGTTTCCGTTTCGATTAAGTAGATAATTGAAGTATGTTTTTTTTTCAAAATGACTTTAGTTGTGTTGTGATAGATGATTATGAAATAGTGTTCATTACCAATCGACCTTGAAATGTTTTTTTTAATACAGTTGCTCAAAAAGTGGCGTATTGCAGGGACGTATAGCGTTCGGGATGTGGGCTATTACACACTCGAACTTTTTCTTTACCTTTCCCGAACTCGTGCGTTTTCTTTCCCAACTGTCAAGAGATTGTCTATTAAAAAGAAAAAACCAACCACGAAGTTTTTACTAAAAAAAAATCATAGAAGTTTTTATGATTCATGCAAATATTTCTAAAAAGAAGCTACTAATTTGTTTCAATATCAGATTTAAAAGTAATTTTAATTATACATTAAATTAATATTAGTATCGGCCAAATTAAATTTATGAATATAAAAAATAAATAAAATTGGCTGTATGACCACAGATTACTAAATATGGTATGACGTGCACTATTTACCATAGTATCTGCTTATAGGAGTTTGCTCAAGTAAGTGAAAAGAAAATGAGGGACCTCATTTCTTAATTTTCTAAATTAGTTTTTTCTGGTTTTTATTGTGGTAGGTACTTAGTATGGTGGAGTTAGTGCAATAATGTGGCTTTAATGGAAAACGATGTGGTAAAAGAGAGAAATAAGGAAAGGCGCTCCTGTAGGATTCGGATTGCTTTTGTTAGGTTTCATTTCATCTCATTTAATTTAATTTTCATTTCATATCAATAAAAAAATTCTACTGAAGCCTTGGCTGTATGATCATAGTTTCCTTTGCCAACCCAGAATGGGTGAAGAAAACAAAAAAAAGTCTCTGCATAAATTCTTTTACGATTAGTTAGTTGAGGAGTTTTTGGCGCCATCTTGGCGGGTTAGGTTAAGTGGATATTTTAATTAATCGCAATTTGTTTCATAGTGGACTTTGTGACTCAAGATAGGTGTGGTTTTGTGCCCCAAGTGTTTACGCAACTGGACGATGTGTGGAATGATTAAAATATGCGCTATCTCGGTAACGTGATGCCGAGTGTTTTATTGTAGTGGTGACTACCTCAGCAAGAATTACCGAGAAGACCGACTCGACATACTTGACGCCAAATACTCCAAGAAGCATTAGAATGTAACACACCTACATTCTAATGAAAACATAAGAAACTATAATAACATACATAATACTTAAGAATTGGCAGTATGGCTTGATGTCTTCGCCTGTCCAAAAAGGACGAACTTTTTTACAATTAGTTAGTTGAGTTTATTGTGTTTTATTATTTTATTAAATTGCTTAATTTTTTCGCAACTGGATTAAAAATAGTTGTTCAGTACACGTGCGGAACCGTCATTGCAACTTGTTCCGACTGTCAACCCTCACCTTCGGCTGCGCCTCGGCTCGGGTAGACATTTGTCGGAACTCTTTGCAATGACAGGCTTTCCGCACTTGTAATGAAATCTACTATTTTGTCTTCTCTTTTCTCATCACGTTCCTGAATCCTTTTTTACCGAAGGATAGGCAAGCGCTTGCCCGCTATCTCGAACCCATGCAACAGTGTGATATTAAATGATATTTTAGTCATCCTTCATTTAAAATGTCTTAGCTCTACAATTGAACAAAAGTACCCCAAAATTATATTCAAAAATTAACAGGGCAAAATAAAATACTAGCTGTTGCCTGTGACTTCATCTGCGTTAAACTAAATGTCTGAAATTTACTAAAAAATATCGTTATCGTAATTGTTATCGTAATATTATTAATTTGTATAAATAGCAGAGCAGTGCCTCTTTCTTTTCTTTCTTTTGTTTATGGAACAAAAATTCTATAGCTAATTGCCAAAAGCACTTTGACAGCTTAGATTTAAGGTATATTTTACTATTGCGATTTTTTTATCTACCACGGTCTAGCACTTAGCCTTGATCACACCTGATGTTAAGTGGTGATAAGGCTGAAGGTGGAAGCGCACTACTTCCAGGATCCTCAATCACTGAGGAACTGTCTATCTTATCTCTTACTGCCGGAACACAATAATGCTGAAAACATCATTGTTCTGGCGTCAGACTTATAACGACGGTTTCGTGTTTGGGCTACTGTTATAACGACCTTTCCATCTTCACCGTTAAAACCTGAACGATATTATTAGGCCTAAGCATCGCAACTTAAGGCGATACTTAAAGCGAGATAGCAATGAGAAAAGGACGCGCGCGGGAGCGAGACCGATTTTGCAGATAAGGCAAAAAAAACACAAAATCACTTCGTATTAAAAAACTACAGCGATTTAAAAAAAAAAATCTTCTATACGATCCTCAATATTATTGGTGTCCACTAAATTAAACCAATTTCCAATAGTGTAGGTAACCCCATTTAATATTAATCTTCACTTTTCGTATTTTTTAGAGGTCATTTCGAAAAGAAAAAGTGTCGAGGCAAAATCATAAAATCGTGTTTTTGAAACTATACGAATCTAGATAAAGGTATGAAGAAATATATATCTTACTAGCTTTCCGCCCGCGGCTTCGCCCGCGTGAACTACACGACGTTATCCCGCGGGAATGTGATATTTTTCCGGGATAAAAAGTAGCCTATGTTCCTCTCCAGGCTACAAAGTATCTATGTTCCGAATTTCAGCCAAATCCGTTCAGCCGTTTTCGCGTGATTGAGTAACAAACATCCAAACATCCAAACATCCAAACATCCAAACATCTAAACTTTCACATTTATAATATTAGTAGGATTACCAGATTTGTAACAACTGTAACCGTCCTATAGTTTTAAATCAAAAGGTCCATATTTTTCCGAGTAGCGCCTTAATTTAGTACAACACGATCGCTCTTATTATAAAATTAAAAATTCAATTTCGGTAATTCAATTTAGGTTTATTTAACAACGCTTATGAACGTCAATGAAGCTACGCCATCATCGGTTCGCAAATCCTACGGCAGGAGACCTTGTACCGAGAAGCACCGGCAAGAAACTCGCCAAGGTCTATTTTTTTGTCCCTGTTTTAATTTACAGAGTCGTCTGAAAAATGAACTTTACATAATAGTAAGGTTACTTTCCATCACAATACAGAATACCGCTTAAAGTAAGTACAATTTTGCTTATTACCGTTTAAAACAGTAAACAATATAAGTAATAAAAATAATAAATAAAGTACCTACTACTAAGTTAAAAAACCGGCCAAGTGCGAGTCCGAAGAAGGGCTCCGTACCAAAAACGGCAAAAAAATCACGTTGTTTGCATAGGAGCCCCACTATAATATTTATTTTACTCCGTGTTTACTTTGTTGTTATAGCGGCAACAGAAATACATCATCTGTCAAAATTTCAACTGTCTAGCTATCACGGTTCATGAGATAGAGCCTGGGCCCCGATCGCGGTAATCCTATGACGCATTAGTCAGGTGTACGTGCAGTTGACGTGCAAAACCGTTTTTGATAACGCGCGGCGTTGACAGTGCGACAACGTTTTCTGTTCTGATGATAACCTTTGGAACTAAAACAGTTTTCATACGACAGTCTATTTTGACAGCTAATTTCGTATTGCAAGTGGCTCCTCTGTCACGGATGTCACCGGATCAGACAGGATTGTGGGACTATAGGTTTGCGTGACGTGTGCGTCGTTATGTCATTACGGCAATACGAAGTCAAACGTCAAGACGCAAACGTGATCAAGACGCGCTGCATAGAATTACGGCGATCGGCCCGCAGGTGACAGATAGACAGACGGACAGTGGAGTCTTAGTAATAGGATCCCGTTTTCACCCTTTGGGTACGGAACCCTAAAACAACCAACAGTTATTTCTAAAAAAGTTGTTATTTTTAATTTCTTTGAGGTTCCACTTAGTTTCTTTTACTTGATGAAAATTTAATAGCCTTTTGAAACATAAAAGGCTTTATCTATAAAGTTTTTTCTTGGAATTGAGCTTTAATGGCTTTAGGCTTAAAATGAAAAACTTATTCTTCAGTTTTTCTTAGTTTCACTTTATCTTTTACTAGCGGCCGCACGCGGTTTCACCGGCATGGTACCCGTTCCCGTGGGAATATCGAAATAAAATATAGCCTATGTCACTCGGGAAGACTGTAGCTTTCTAACGGTGAAAGAATTTTCTAAATCGGTCCAGTACTTTTTGAGTTTATTCGTTACATACAAAAATACAAATCTTTCCTCTTTATAATATTGGTATAGATATAGATTAACTGTACCTATGTTGAATGGGTTTTGATAACATCATATTGATTTCAATCTATTTTATTTTTTTAATATTACAATAACTATCATGTTTATAAATTCCTCTTAATATTTAGATTTGCGCATAAGAATTGTCTAGGTATATCATTCACCAATTTTAAATCAAAGTTTTCTTTTTCCTGCGTCTTCGTTCGCGTGCTATACATTGAATGCATACCCTCGTTCTATCCCCTTCTCCGCCGATAGGGCGACTGCTCTGACCGCTGAGCTACGGAGTCGTTCCGTTCGATTCCCGGCGGAGCTACTTGGAGGTTGGGTCGTTTTTTTCTAATATTTCAAGGTAATATAAGCTTTACCTGCTGTTGCCTGTACCGCGCAGAGTGGCAAGCAGACGAGTGGGCAAGTCACGACTTGATCGAGTTGCGCGGTCAAAGGAGGTTATTCACATTATACGCGTCTGCAAGCCCCGGTCCGAGGTACCTATGTTGGTGGTATATTTTTAGCTCTGGGCCCTTACTCCGAAAATAAAAAAGTAGTCGTCGTTCGATGGCATAGAACCATGGAGCCTTAGCAGCTCAAAATCAGCCAACAATGCACGAAGGCAAATGTCGTTTGACGATTTCGTTGTCTCTTTTCGGAATATGCCTAATGGTTTAATTGAATATTTTATAGGGATTACAATAGATATGTAAAAAAATAAATTATTACGATAAACACGCCTGCCAGGCTCGGTATGTGGTATCTACCTATGTTAGTGATGTGGTTTTAGTTTCGTAAAAATTGAAAAAAGGTTGAAGTTCTGCCGGCTTAAAACGATGAAGACTTAGCAGCCGAAAATGAACGTGAATGAAAATCGACATGGTCGTCGTAAATTTTTGGAATAAGTCTCCTGGTTTGTATATTTAGTGGGATATTAATAAATTAGTGAAAAATGGTATATTTATATTTAAAATAGAAATAAGTAATATTTATTGTCACATCATCATCATCAGCCTATTAACATCCACTGCTAGACATAGGCCTCTCCAAGAGTACGCCCCATCGAGCACGATCAGTGGCTGCTCTCATCCAGCTCTTGCCAGCCACCCTGCAAAGATCGTCGCTTCACCTAGTCTGAGGGCGCCCTACACTACGTTGTCATTGTCAAAAATCACATTGTCAAAAATTACATTGTCACATAATTTTTACATATTCTGTGATGAAGTTCCCGACCCTTTTATTTCGTTTATCACCTGAGTGACAGAGGATAGAAATAATATTTAAATTTTATATACTTATGTACCTATGTATTTTGATTCACATTATGTACGCTTTTGCATGTCCCAGTCTGAAGTAGCAGGTAGGTAGGGTATGTCGTGGGGATTTTTTACTTTTTAGGGCTTAGGTACCCCGAAAACGATAGGACTAAGTGCGGTTTGTTGTATTATATCATAAGATCCGTAACTTATTGATCAGCATTCTCTATAAACACTAATGTGAGTTCCGTGATAAAATGCCATGCGTCACGTATTGACGTTAACACATACGGATTATTATTGCATCATGATTATTATAAAATATTATGCTTTTTGCAAAATTATAATTCTCATTATATTATAAAGTAACTAAAAAAAAATGTACTAAATATTTTGGACGGGAGATAACTTTCTTGGGAATTGAATGGTAAATTGTTAAAACTCCAAATATACTTGGCTTTTGATGAATTCAATTTGTTATGAAACAAGTTTTAATAAAGGTTTTTCTTTTACTTAAAGTTATTTTGCAATAAACCTGGTATTACAATAGATTTCCTAAATATATCTCTTAAAATATTGTCTACTAGCTGACCCAGCGCGACTTCGTTCCCGTGGCCCTACCCCCTACTCCACCCTACCCTACCCGTACTCTACCCCTACCGTACCCTGCCCCTACCCTACCCTACCCTTTTTTTTTGTTTACCCGGGGGAAATGCCGTTGCATACCCCCCCGCCCGGGGAGACGAGGGGGTTATGTGAGGCTCGAACCCACTAAAACCCCCGGAGTGTTCCTTCCACACGCGGACGGAGGCTACGGGACAGTGGTACCCTACCCTACCCTACCCCTACCCTACCCCTACCATACCAGTACTCTAACCCTACCTTACCTCTAACCTACCCTACCTTTACCCTACCCTACTTCTACTCTACCCCTACTTATCCTTCCCCTATTTTCTCACCGTTAAAACCTTCCTTGGACTTTCACGAACATTTCAAGACCAAAATTAGCCAAATCGGTCCAGCCGTTCATGCGTGATGGCGTGACCAAGGGAAATAGGGATTCATTTTATATATAGATAATAAACATAAGAATTGTGCTTCTTTGTTCAAAATCTACCAACCCAATATAATCACACAGAACTCTATCCAAAATCCAATAATTACACTTCTTTTAAAGCATTTTGTATGTCTATTCAGCCAGAAGCTGTTTTAAGTAGCACCCTTAGGGAAAACCTGTAGTTTCCTAGTTTTATCGACAAATGAACGGTCAGAGTCGCATGTGTGGGGATAAAAAACACTTCTCTACGATTTATGGGACCAATATCCCTTGGGACACCAAACGTTTTACACTTGAATCGGTGGAGATTTGTATGAAGTGGCGATAGAGAATTTTGTGCACTACCGATAGAGAATTTTATGTAATACCGATAGATAATTTTATGTAGTACCGATAGAGATTTTTATGCACCACCAGTAGACAACTTTATGAACGAAAGATAGAAAAGAATATGTTTTTTAAATAAAATTGGAACACGCATTTTTAAATCGTCGCATTTTCCATACCAAGCATTCAACAAGTGCAGACTCAGAACGCGTAAGAAACTCATTCCTTTATAAAAAAATAGATAGATAGAAAGATAGATAAATTTATGAATACGGTCATAATACTGATAGAGAATTTTAGGCTCATTTGGTTTTAATCTTAATACACAAATTATTGTTGCTTTTGCTATTAATTTTATACCTACTTTATATTAATTTTTAAGTAGGTACTCATACTCTTAGTTATCATGTTCACAGTTTTTATGGGCCAGTTTATATCTGTTACTAAAGTACCGAATTTTATACCATAACGGAAAAGATAGCTGTAGATACAGATAGTGGTAAAAAATTTGAAAAAAACATAGCTTATTATTATTCTTTAAATTTAATATTTTAGCGAATAAATTTAAGCGTTTTTTCATTGCACAAGCTAAATAAGAGTGTTAACATAATATAACATCTCTACTAGTTTGAGTGTAAAACCGTCCAGCCTTTCGGACCATTTTTAAAATGTATTAGAAAACTTATATGATTTATCGTGAGATTAGCTGTTATAAGTTCACTGTTTTATCTTCCATGTTAAAATATTGTCTTTGCGTCTTGTCTTATATACAGGGTGCTTCAGAAAAGCTGCTAGGACTTAGGAAAACTATTCCATTATAGTGTTTTGACGTTTGCTTTTTTCAACTTCTTACAGATTTCACAATTATCTTTAAATACTTACTTACTAGATAAACATCTGACGCCTCCGTAGTTCAGCGGTCAGAACATTCGGCCGGACAACGAAAGGTGTGGTATTTTAATATTATTTTCAGTATATTTACGACATCGGTGATGTATTGTTTTAAAGGTGCCGTTGTATCTGAGGTCCCGGGTTCGATTCACGGTCGGGTAAATATTGAAAACTAACTTTTTTACCCACTACGGGGTAGCACTTAGCCTTCATCACACCTGATGTTAAGTGGTGAGATAAGGCTGAAGGTAAAAGCGCACAACTCTCGGAATCCTCAATTACTGAGGAACTGGCTATCTTATCTCTAACTGCCGGAACACAACGATGCTGAAAACATCGTTGTTATGGCGTCAGTTTTAGATAAGATTGTGGTAGAAAAATGAAAAATGAAGCATTTTTTAGAAAAAATCGACCCGTCTCACAACCAGCTCCGATGGGACTCGAACCCACGACCTTTCGCTTTCCGGGCGACTGCTCTAACCACTGAGCTACGGAGTCGTTACGAGAAGCGTCGAATTTATCCAATACTTCTTAGGCGCTATATAGCCAGCCCTAATTTCATCAATGTGAAGGTATTATACCCTAACACACGAAAGAAATACCTTTCCAGGTATTTGACAATCGCTAAAGATGAAATTACTATTGCAAGTTATTTAATTTTTTACTTTTTTGCATTCACAATGCAATTTTTATAATAGAAAAATGGAAATGAAGCATTTTTTAGAAAAAATCGACCCGTCTCACAACCAGCTTCGATGGGACTCGAACCCACGACCTTTCGCTTTCCAGGCGACTGCTCTAACCACTGAGCTACGGAGTCGTTACGAGAAGCGTCGAATTTATCCAATACTTCTATATAGCCAGCGCTAATTTCATCAATGTGAATCAATGTGGTTAGAGCAGTGTCGCCCGGAAAGCGAAAGGTCGTGGGTTCGAGTCCCATCGGAGTTGGTTGTGAGACGGTTCGATTTTTTCAAAAAAATGCTTCATTTTCCATTTTTCTACTATAAAAATTGCATTGTGAATGCAAAAAAAAAATTAAATAAGATTGTGGTAGCTAGCCAGGCGGACTGGACTAACTTACCACCAATCAAAATTTTTTTCGTGTCTGGGTGTACGGGATTATACCTGTCATTGTTTTGAATATTGTCCTAACACAGGGGCTTATGCTACATAGCTAGAGATCCGAGCTATGATGTATTTGATGGTGTCAAACATTTATTTTGAATTTATTTAATTGATCACGCCATGATCTACAAACTCTTTCATACTAATAAGTTGCAAAAAAGGCCAATAAAGAAGAAAAGAATAATGAAGATCGATAATTATTCTCTTACATTTTTTCACATCGAAAATACTCGAAACCTTTGTTTTTTTGATACTTATGGCCGTTTTCCTGACTCGAAAACGACGCTTACACTCAGGTGCCGAGTTAACTGGCTCGGGTAGTAGTTAAGCAAAGAACTATGCGATTCATAAGTTTTGGTGAAAACAGCCATTAGAGTCCCGGACCTAGATCTAATTTAGTCCAACCCTAACTAAACAAGTATAAAAATAGCATCAAAATGGGAAAAGTAGTAATAATTATTATGGATTGCATAATAATTCTTAACCCTTACAGTATTATAAAAATAGGTCTTTATACAATTTAAAATTCATTTACGAGAAGCGATAAATAAATAATATTTCGCTTAATCAATTGTCTTGCATATTCGCTGTGTTATTTCAATTGTTTATTAATAGGTAAATGACTCGGGTGCACTCATTGCACACGCGGTACCTAATGAGTCTATTGTCTCACGGTATTTGAATAATAAATATAATAGAAGTTACATGTTTTATATATATATAATACATATTTCTGTTATGTCAATATGTGCAGAATGTGTTTTCCTCGATGCAATCGATCGTAAGGGGTCAATAACATTTAACGATTAAAAAATAAACTAGCGGCCGCTGCGGTTTTGTTGGTTTGGAATAAATCTGGTTAAGTTGAAAATAAAGATTTTAGAAAAAAATCGACCCGAATAACGACTCCGTAGCTCAGAGGTTAGAGCAGTCGCCCGAAAAGCGGAAGGTCGTGGGTTCGAGTCCTATCGGAGCTGGTTGTGAGACGGGTCGATTTTTATATTTTTTCTAAAATACTTCATTTTTAATTTTTTTATAATAAAAATTGCACTGAGAATGCATAAAAATTTTAATAAAACCTGGTTATGGTTTCTTTTTTTATTTGATATTCATTTTTACTTAAATATTTGCACAAAAGCATGTAGGTAGGTAGGTAGGTATATTTTAATAATTTTTTTTCTCAAAATTACTCACGATTAAAAAAATTGCTTAACAGAAAAATGTCCGTACAATAGTAATCGATTTCAAATAAAGGCAGTTGCCCGCGATTTTATTCCTGTTGACCAGCCATTTCTTCAGTGAACCCATATTTTGCAATTTATCAAAGAAATACAATGTCTTATTCCGGTTTACAGAATGAAGCGTATTGAATGAAATAAACAAAATCTAGCTTTATGTTATGATACTAGCATTACAATGTGTAGGTGGCTGATCCTCTGATAAGTCCTTTGGCCTTCATTTACCTACGTTATCTCTCGGGAATCTAATATTTTTCCGGGATGAAAAGTAGCCTTTGATACCCTCTAGCTTCCGGTTCTGTTAAAAATATCACGTCGATCAGGTGCTCCGTTTTGACGTAAAAGTCGGACTAACAAATAAATAAACTTAGTTTGGTATCGACCGATTCAGTTTAAAACAGATTTTTTATTCCAGATTTGTTGATTTGATTTTTAATGGAGTAGTGCTCTCAATGGAAGACACACTCGTCGCAATCACTAAAGACTGACAACGCATTCACTGAAAGTGGCTGACTGATTGTGAATTAACCAACAAAAAAAAAATTGTTTTAGGACTGTAATGTTATTGTAGGTACCTACTGTCAAGAGAATACTATTTCTTTTGGTATTTCTAGTAGAGCAAGTAAATTATTCCGATGATAAAAGATGATAAGGAGTGGTAAATGTGCTCGGCTTGCAATCGTTGAAGTTAAACAACTTTCGCAATGGTCTGTCACGGGATGGGTGACCATTGAGCTCCTCCGTGCTTTGGAGGAAACGTCCTGGCTGCTTTGTGCAGTCGTTAATACCCACTAATCCTCATTGGGCCTGCGTGATGGGATACATCCCATTCTCTTTATCCATCCATACGGAAAGCCTGTGTGAAGTGGGGACTTATAATGGCTGATGATGACGATGATGAAGTAAATGATTAATCAGACACATGATAAGCAAATTATGATGATGTGGTCTAGCCGATTTCGGTTAAGGCGACCGCTTCAGTCTTCGTGTTAGGCGGTTCTCACACTGCACCGCACTGTACTGTTTAGTATTCTGTGACCGCACACCGCTCCGGTTTGTGATAGTGCGCTTCTTAACTATGGCTGTAGAATCTTGATGTGCATACAGAACCCGCATTGTATTACAAAATCACGCCGCATATCCGTCCACCGGAGCGGAAACCGCAGCAGTGGGATGGTGGATGCCTTAGTGTCTCCGATGCGTTCGCATGTGACTTTATAACGGGTGTCCCAAAAGTAGGTATAGGATGATTTGTCTCAATAAAACGCGAATGGATTGTAATTTCTTCGTAGTTTTATTTTATTTTGAAGAAGAGACTTGTACAATTTTATCTGAATAGAATATCTGCTAAATGGCCGCCACGGGCATTTTTGCTGTGTGCAAGTTTTTCATGACACTTTCACACTTTCGCTGCTAATTTCACACATTTCGCTACTTATTTCACCAATAACTCGGCGAATATTTTGTCTTTATTGTCTATGTTTTGGGGATCGTTGGTGTAGACTTTATCTTTGACGTAGCCCTAAAGAAAGAAATCTAGTGGCATCAGATGGCAATATCTCGGTGGCCATTTGACATCACCTCTTCTTGAAATTACGAGATTTTTCGACCTTTCGACGAGTGTTTGTAATTGATCGTGAATTTTAGTTAAATATTTGTATAACTTATATGCGCTGTTTTATTGTGAAATGCTCCACGATTAATTTTACATGTGTCAAGATGACCTATGTCAAATTTCAAGCCGCCATCTTGAATATTTCGGAAATAGCGCGAAATTCAAATCGTATACGTACTTTTGAGACACACTTTAGATGTATGTCTGTGCTTATAGATATAGCGATAGCCAACCTTCTTTGAAAAGGTCCTCGACCCAATGTAACAAAACCATAAGTTGTGCAATATTGCATTCATACAACCTCATAACTTAAATAGCTTCACACTAACCCGAAAAAGCCAGCTAAACTTAATTCAATCAGCCAATCAATCAACAGAATTAGTGAGGTGATTAACCCTCGTTATCGATACGAGCTAAGAATACCACATCGACTGTCGACAGTTCCAGCATGAATACAATTTGTAAGATAAAATAATGATTAAGGTTGCGAAACGTTGCGTCACGAGCGGGCCTCGGAGCATGATTAAGCTTGCAAAAGCAAAATACAGTCGAGTAAAGGTTAGTCGGCGGTTAGTGATGGGATGTGTTAAGGGATTTCTGTCGATATATTTTACAAATTATTAAAAAGTTTTAAAGGCAAATCCGTGCAAAAAAATAAAAAATGATTTATTCGTATTAAAATTTTCAAATCATAAGAGTATCTAAAGGACGCCAACTGAAAAGTCATAATTACTAACTACCTACCTTCCTTAGTGCTGTAAAACATTTTCATTTAAATGGGAATATTTTGCATAGCTTTAAATGTACCAATAAAGTAAATATTTAAAAAACTTCTGTTTTGGCGTTCATATTTTGATAATTATTGTTTTAGGTGTAGTTTTCTTACAGATTGTTTATTATTATGTTAAAATGCTACTTATGTCATAATACTAAATAATTTCAACAACTTTTTTGTTTACTCATTGTTGTGTAGGTACTTAAATGTTGTGTGTAATTTGTAATTTTTTTTTTAATAAATACCATCTAATTTTGTCTCACACATGCGAAGTAAAATCACAGTTAGTTCTTTCAAAATGTAATATGATATATAGATAAAACCTTTATTGTTGCGACACACATACACACATGCAACTTACAAAAAATAGATACAAGATAATAGTATACATGGTGATTTTGAAGTCATTGGCATCTATTCGGCCCATTAATGTAGGTACTCATAAAAGGGGGGGGTGGTACCCGCCAGCGCGGTGGTGCAGGGACGCAGGTGCGCCAAGTGGGCATGAAGCATGGGTGACATTGTTTGTTTCGGTGAATTCCGTGAGCGAACTTGAATAAACTCACGTTATAGGTAGCGCCCGCGTTTTTTCAGGAAGCCAATGTAGAAGGCTTGTATGGTATTTAAATATTAATTTATTAATGGTTTTTTATTAAACTGATATTTTCATTTATTAAAATGATCATTCACTGAGAATTATATTAAATGAATTTTTGAGAGATGAAACAAATGAACTTTACATCTTGGATATGCCTCATATTTAAGGAAGGACTTTATATCTAGAGTATGTCATTATTTTAAAATTAAACCGCCTTCAAAAAACCACATCAAAAAAGAAAGAAATAATTCCTCACCAAATAAATAACGTAAGTACTTTGAAGTCGGGCGTGAAACATGTAAGTACAATTTTTGTTGTTTTTGTTAAAACCTGCCCGACTTCAAAGTACTTACGTTATTTATTTGGTGAGGAATTATTTCTTACTTTTTTGATGTGGTTTTTTTGAAGGCGGTTTAATTTTTTATAAAAATAATTTTTTGATTTAGAAGTCGGTTAACAAAGGAGTTATGCCTAAAAATACGTTTTAAATTCGCATAAAGTGGTAACGAAAACGACAGTATTTTCAAGATTTCCTGAAAACTACTAAACCGATTTCAAAATTTCAAAAAATGGGACCAACTTGGAAACCATCCTGATGTAATAACGTTTGAATCATTTCAATCGGTTCAGCCGTCTTCGAGTAATCGGTGGACATACACAAAAAAAAAAAATATACATACAGACGAATAGAGAACCTCCTCCTTTTTGATTTAGAAGTCGGTTAAAAAGGATGCTAACGACTTAGTTACTTAACAAAGTAATCCTGTATAAATACTATTTCAGCCATCCGTGACCACGGCGTTTGGAAAGACCCTTGAAATTCGATAACAGTTGTTTTATTATATCGTATTATTGAACTAAAGAAAAACGACAAAACGATGTATCTCGACAAAATATACGCTGATATTATGTAAAAAAAACTCAAAGGATCGAACTAACTCAATAGGTAAGGTAGTTACGTTAATTACTGTTTCAAGCTTATTGCTGTCGCGAACATTTTCTATTCTCTTTGTAAGCGATGACATGCTGAATTTCTCAGAATAGCTTAATGACTACGTATACGAAGCAATCTAGAAATTGCCGATAAAAGCATTTCTAGCTTCAGTACCTTTTAATCAGTTAAGTTAATATTGAGTCAAGGAAACGTTGTTTCTGTGGATATTTTTCTTTTCTTTGATAATTTCTTTTTCTTTTTGCGTATTTTTTTGTAGTATAGTCTAGTATAAATAAGCAAGGTGCAAGGTATATCGCTGTCTTGGTTCCGTGGTGGTTCCATGTGCATTTTTTTGCGGACAGGCCATACAGGTTGCATGTTTTATTTTTTGCGGAAGTAAGCTACATATATTATTTTTCTCACAATAGGTAGGGAGGGACTTCCGCCAAGTGACGCCTGATTCAATCAAATATTAATATATGTTATTACTTTAAGCAATTTATATGAGGTAGGTAAACCGTCTTCGTCCGATCAGTAAGTATTCAATTATCGTAATCGTACTTCTATCGATACTCTCCAATAACATCACTGACTCAGAACCGTACCGATCATTGTCAATTGGTTCGTGACCAAAATATACGTATCCGCTTATTATCTTAATAATTTTGTATACAATCTTGGACGACTGAATCATTTTTAGCAGATTCAATTCAAGGTTTTCAAACAAACGGTCTCTTTTAAAATAGGTCTGTTGTAATGCGATGAATGAAAATGCTCACGGTTTCATAATAATACTACACTATGATCGTCTAGGTTCATTAATTCTGATTACTATGTTATGTATAATCAGAAGGAGTTTCATCATCATCATCATCATCAGCCCGTTTTCGTCCACTGCTGGACATAGGCCTCTCCTAATTTACGCCACTGAGCACGTTCTTCAGCTCTTTGCAGCCAGCCCCCGCCTGCCATTTTTCGCAGGTCGTCGCTTTACCTGGTAGCAGGGCGCCCTACGCTACGTTCGCCTAAACGTGGTCTCCACTCCAGAAGTCGTTTGCCCCAACGGCCGTCGGTTCTTCGAGTGAGGTGGCCAGCCCACTGCCACTTTAGCTTGCTTATTCTTTGAGCTATGTCGGTGACTTTGGTTCTCTGCCGGATAACTTCTTTTCTTATTCTATCCTTCAGAGAAACGCCGAGCATAGCCCTCTCCATAGCTCGCTGTGCGACTTTAAATTGGTGGACTAGTCCCACCGTGAGTGTCCAGGTTTCGGCTCCGTAAGTCATAACGGGTAGGACGCACTGGTCAAAGACTTTGGTCTTCAGGCTTTGCGGATTTGACGACGTGAAGACTCGACGAAGTTTGCCGAATGCGGGCAGCATTCGGCAAACTTCGTCGAGTCTAGTCGATCCCAGCCGGATTCTTCTGCTTGTTTCACTCTCGAAGTTGTTTTTACCCATTTGCAAGGTTTGCCCGAGGTAAACGTATTCTCGAACAACTTCGAGGGGTGCACCATTGATGGTAATCGGTCGCGGGTCTATTAGCGAGTTGTGCATGATTTTTGTTTTGTCGATGTTCATGCCGAGACCGATTAGTTTTGAAGGAGTTTACCAAGGTAAAATATTATCATTATTTTCTATCATACAAAAATGTTACATTACAACTTAGGCGATTCTCACACTGTACCGCACACGACTCCGGTTTGCGGTAGTGCGCTTCTTAATTTTGGCTGTAGAATCTTGGCTTGCATACAAACCTGCAGCGTCGACACACTGTATAACACACACTCACGTCGCATCTCCGTCCGGTGGTGCGGAAACCGGCGGCAGTGTGATAACCGCCTTACACTATAATAGTGTTCATCATTTCAGCCGTACTACGCCCACTACTGGGCATAGGCCTCCCCCAAGGATCTCCAGAACAGTCGGTCCTGCGCTGCCTGCATCCAGCGGCTTCCCGCGACCTTGACCAGATCGTCGGTCCACTTTGTAGGGGGCCTGCCCACGGAACGTCGTCCGGTTCGCGGTCGCCATTCGAGAACCTTTCCGCCCCAACGGCCATCGGTTCTCCGCGCTATGTGTCCCGCCCACTGCCACTTCAACTGAGCAATCCTTCGAGCGATGTCGGTCGTTTTAGTTCTCCTGCGGATCTCATCATTTCTGATTCGATCGAGCAGGGAAATGCCAGGCATCGCTCTCTCCATTGCTCGCTGGGTGACCTTGAGCCTTCTTAAGTTCTTCTTTATAAAAGTGTTACAAAAAATAATTTAGATTTTACTGAATACTGTCGCAAACAAACACACACATTTTTTTCTATCCACACGTTGATTAAATTCCGAAGTGAGTAGCTAGGGGCAAATTCGGTTCAGGATGGGGGGAAATGCAAAAAATGTAGGTAAAATTGAGTGTAAGGGCGGGGGGTGCAATCGCTCTAATTGCCCCTGGCATGGCATGTCGCTCATGGTTTCATAATATTACTACACTATGATCGTCTATATTCATTACTTCTATAAGCAGAAGGAGTTAAGATGGATATAAGTCAGGGGTACAAACAAAAGTCTTAATTTTATAATAATTCTACATAATAATCGTCTAAGTTCATGACTTTAGGACCGTATGAGGTATGGTATTTTTTTTCATTTATTTATGGACAATCAACAAGGCATACTTACACAAAAAACTTGGCATAAAATGGCTTGGTACCTATAGAGATGAATGGTGAAAATATGTGTAATGAAATGAAATGAAATGAAAGACATGTGTGTGGCAGCAATGATTTTTTACTTCTTAGTCTTCATCATATCTGATGTTATGTGGTGGTAGGGCTGAAGTTTGTAGCGAACTACTTCCGGAATCCTCAATCACAAACGAACTGGCTATCTTATCAATAACTGCCGGAATACAATAACGCTGAAAACATCATTGTTATGGCGTCAGACTTAGATAAGATGGTGTTAGCTAGCCAGGCGGACTAAGAACAAGACGTCCTTTCTCCAACCAAACCGTATAGAATATGTACCTCCACTGGGAATCAAACCCGGGACCTCTGGGTCTGTAAACGGTAGTGTGAACCAGACCAGGCAGTTATCTTTCTGAATTTTAATTTTCTCAATTATTTTTTTTTTTTAATTATAAATTTGATAGGTTGGTGCAAGGCTTCTCAAACTGAGTATCTATGCAATCTACCAACAAAAAATGATTGTTTTCGTGTCATTGTTTGTAGGTTTATTATATGTTCCAGAATGACACTGATTAAATGATATATTATTGAGATAATAATTGTTTATGAGTGTTTATCACAGTCACGTAGCAAACCACTTGAAATTTTTCAGCTATTGAATCATGAATACATACTCGTACCTACAGTGAATCGAGAGTAAAAAATATGTTCAGGGAACCACTTTTTACCACACTTTTATTAGCTTCACTTGTAACTAAGTCACAATGTTAGAAAATCTTGGAATTCCATTTTAACCTACTTCTAATTGTTGTATTGATTTGAAACTTTGCAAGTCTATATGAATCCGATGACAATACAATAATTTGCTACCATCTAGCTGATCTGATGATGGAGTCAAGAGGTGGGCAATAGAACTCTTCAATGGCTGCTAGGAAACCCCTCGAGTTTAGACTCATTTGTTTTGTTCTGAGGAGACCTATTCGCTACACTTGATGGTGAGGGTCTGATGATGGAGTAGGGAGGAAGCCAGTGGCACTTCTTAATGACCACTAGGAAACCCCTCGAGTTTGGGCTCCGTTGTTTCGTTCTGATGAGACTTATTCGCTGCACTTAGTAGTGAGGGTCTGATGATGATGATGGAGCAGGAAGGAAGCCAGTGACACTCCTTAATGACCACTAGGAAACCCATCGAGTTTGGGCTCATTCGTTTCGGTCTGATGAGACCCATTCGCTACACTTGGTGGTGAGTGTCTGATGATGAAGCAGGGAGGAAGCCAGTGGCACTCCTTAATCACCAATAGGAAACACCTCGAGTTCTGGCTCATTTGTTTCATTCTGGTGAGACCTATTCGCTACACTTGGTGGTGAGGGTCTGATGGTGGAGCAGGGAGGAAGCCAGTGGCACTTCTTAATGACCACTAGGAAACCCCTCGAGTTTTGGCTCATTTGTTCATTCAGATGAGACCTGTCGCTACACTTGGTGGTGAGGGTCTGATGATGGAGCAGGGAGGAAGCCAGTGGCACTCCTTAATGACCACTAGAAAAGCCTTCGAGTTTGGGCTCCGTTGTTTCGTTCTGATGAGACTTATTCGCTGCACTTAGTAGTGAGGGTCTGATGATGATGATGGAGCAGGAAGGAAGCCAGTGACACTCCTTAATGACCACTAGGAAACCCATCGAGTTTGGGCTCATTCGTTTCGTTCTGATGAGACCCATTCGCTACACTTGGTGGTGAGTGTCTGATGATGAAGCAGGGAGGAAGCCAGTGGCACTCCTTAATCACCAATAGGAAACACCTCGAGTTCTGGCTCATTTGTTTCATTCTGGTGAGACATATTCGCTACACTTGGTGGTGAGGGTCTGATGTTGGAACAGGGAGGAATAAATTAGTCTTATACTGTAATACATGTAATTATGTAATTTATTACATGTTATTAAGGAAGCCAGTGGCACTAATTAATGTTAATTTAATTTGCCATTTTTTAAACTAAAAATAAAAAAAAATAGTTTAAAAAACTAATCAAACACACTTTTAATAGTAACAGTAAAAAGTACAAAATAACCGTCTATTCAGTAACTGAAATTAAAAAGCGTGGTGCGCGTTGTCAATATTAAGTACCTACTTGAAATTCATGCTTTGCAAAGGGCGCACCACGCTTTTTAATTTCAGTTACTGAATAGACGGTTATTTTGTACTTTTTAGTCTGTTACTATTAAAAGTGTGTTTGTTTAGTTTTTAAACTATTTATTTTTCATTCTTTTTCTTCTTCTTTTCGTGTCAATTGGTTGCATACCTAAGTTGAGATCTATTAGGAAACAATACCTGTATCCGGATAAAAGAAAATATTAATAAGTTCATTTCTAACATTTACCCGTCCGGGAATTAAACTCGGGACCTCAGAGATAATCGGTGCGTATACCACTCAGCTACGGCGGAGGTTGTCATTTGATCTGTTTTGTAAATAATAATATTTATGATAAGTTTTTCTTTATATTCTTAACTTTTTGTACGCCATTGACAACTTTAGTAGCAAAACGGTCGCGTGGCTGAGACGCCAACGACAGCTAAAGCTGTTAAGATATTTTTATTGTTTACACGACTGCCCAGGAGTGTAATGTGTTTAGGGTTATCAATGTATGTAAGTATGCATGTGTGTGAGTAAGAAAACTAGACACATGCATACTTACATACATTGATGTAAATATGCATGTGTGTGAGTTTTCTTATTCCACCATACATTTTGAATGCCTTAAAGCTAGGATTCCCTAAAATAGGGTATTTTAAATTATGGATTACTCGCAAATCACAAGTACTTTGGAAAAAATATATGTTATTTTAAAGTTTTTTATCTAGTGCTTCCAGCAGTTTTTTTCGATTAATAAAATTTTACTGTATCAAATAAAATTTCAAACATCCATCTAATCGTTGTCCAAATATTCTATTACTTGCTGTATACTTGTTTTTAGTTAAAGCAATAGATACGAAAATAATAGCCGAGGGATTTCGGCCGTTATAAGTTTAAGATTTTTGATTCGCGGGGCGCTCGCGAGTTCACAGTTCACTGCCGGCTGCCACTGCGTCCGCGTGAAGTGTATCACGCGCGGCCGAGGAATCGTTAGCTTGCCTATTTCCGTCGGTCAGGAATCCTAGCCTTAATGGTTTTTAATGTTTTAGGTATCATTATTATAACAATAATTTTGTTTTGTGTATACGCAAATACGATGTGATGCTGTTTTTCAAGAAGGGTGATAAAACTCTCTTGAAGAACTATAGACCCATCTCGCTTCTGAGCCATATATATAAGTTGTTTTCGAGAGTCATTACGAATCGTCTCGCTCGCAGGTTCGACGACTTCCAACCTCCCGAACAAGCCTGGTTCCGGAAAGGCTACAGTACCATAGACCACATTCATACGCTGCGGCAAGTTATACAGAAGACCGAAGAGTATAACTTGCCACTTAGCTTGGCGTTCGTGGACTATGAGAAAGCCTTTGATTCGATCGAGACCTGGGCCGTGCTGCAGTCTCTCCAGAGGTGCCAAATAGACTACAGGTACATCAAGGTGCTGAGGTACCTATACCAAAACGCCACCATGTCGGTCCGATTACAGGACCAGAGCTCTAATCCTATCCAACTACAGCGAGGTGTGAGACAGGGAGATGTCATCTCTCCCAAACTGGTCACAGCTGCGTTGGAGGATATTTTTAAGCTGCTGGACTGGAAAGGATGCGGCATCAACATCAATGGCGAGTACCTAACACATCTACGGTTTGCCGATGATGTAGTTCTTATGGCTGAGACCTTGGAAGACCTGAACACAATGCTCGAAGATCTCGGTAATGCATCGCAAAGAGTGGGTCTTAAGATGAACATGGACAAGACGAAAATCATGTTCAATGCCCATGTTGCACCCGCTCCAGTTAATGTTGGGAACATTACACTCGAAGTTGTTGACCACTATGTTTACCTAGGACAGACGGTCCAGTTAGGTAAGTCCAACTTTGAGAAAGAGATCTCTCGTCGAATCCAGCTCGGATGGGCAGCGTTTGGGAAGCTCCGACATATATTCGCGTCTGAAATACCTCAATGTCTCAAGACGAAAGTCTTTGACCAGTGTGTGTTGCCAGTAATGACCTATGGAAGTGAGACGTGGTCGTTTACTATGGGTCTCATAAGAAGGCTCAAATTCACCCAGCGACCAATGGAGAGAGCGATGCTTGGTATTTCCCTGCTCGATCGAATCAGAAATGATGAAATCCGCAGGAGAACTAAAACAACCGACATCGCTCGAAGGACTGCATCATTGAAGTGGCAGTGGGCGGGACACATAGCGCGGAGAACCGATGGCCATTGGGGCGGAAAAGCTCTTGAATGGCGACCGCGTGCTGGACGACGTTCCGTGGGCAGGCCCCCTACAAGGTGGACCGACGATCTGGTCAAGGTCGCGGGAAGCCGCTGGATGCGGGCAGCGCAGGACCGATCGTTGTGGAGATCCTTGGGGGAGGCCTATGCCCAGCAGTGGGCGTCGTTCGGCTGACATGATGATGATGATGATGATACGCAATAAGTACCTACTGACTGTTTTTTTTTTTTTTTTTAAACATATATTTTTTTCTAGACCTGCGGTAGACTAAAAAGCGCTGGCGTGCAAAAGGTTAACAACATAAATGCTATGATACATAAATTATGAGCATATTTACGACGCCTAAGACATTATAATCGTATGTTAACGCTACATTAGTCATGATATGCCTGAACCTGTTCAGAGTTCTTTAGGACACTGATACCTGTTACGACTTGTTCAGTTAGGGTCGACTCACGCACACCTTACAATGAATTAGTCATCGTTAAATTTAAGACATACGATTTTATGTTTATTTAATTTTTGAAACAGCAATTAGTTTTCCTTTTTTTATTTAAGTCAAAACTGGGTAACATTTCATCACACCTGAATTTAACTAATGAAAAGGTTGAAGGTGAAAGTAGGGTCTTACTTTCTTAACTTCTGAAGAAGTGTTAACCAAAACAACGATACCTTTAAAGAGACATAGGTATAGTCGAACAAAATGAATCGTGACCCACCATAAGTTTATTTTCCAACAGATATTAAATTCAATATGGTCAAAATTCGAGCTTGTTGACACTGACACTGGCCTTTACAGTTTAAACAAATTATTAGCAAAATGAGTAATGGTTAAATTGGTTCGACTGTACCTAAGTAATCCATTACTAATAATATTATAAATGTGAAAGTGTGTTTGTTTGTTTGTCTGTCTTTCACGTCTAAACGGAGCAACGGATCGCCGTGATTTTTGGTATGGGGGTAGGAAGTTTGGATGCTGGGGAGTGACATAGTCTAGAAGTCTAGTAAATAAGTAATAAATAATAAATATTGAACACCATCACATACATTGTTCCAATACCATAGTATAGTAGCTTAAGCACTAGTATTAAGGAAATTGGCAACAACGACGGGTATTACCACATACACCCAGACTCGAGGTCAATATTTACCCGACCGGGGATCGAACCCGGAACTTCTAGAGATAGTGGCAACTTCAAAACCGGCGCGTACACCACTCGGCCACGGAGGTCGACTTGTAACTTATAAGTTGTTATTAGGTTTACATCTATTTTTATTTATTTTTTCACAACGGGGTAGCACTAAGCCTTCATCACACCTGATGATAAGTGGTGATAAGGCTGAAGTTGGAAGCGCGCTACTCCCGGAATCCTCAATAACTGAGGAACTGGCTATCTTATCTCTAACTGCCGGAACACAATAATGCTGAAAACATCATTGTTATGGCGTCAGACTTAGATAAGATGGTGGTAGCTAGCCAGGCGGACTAAGAACAAGTCCTACCACCAACCAAACCGAATACAATATGTACCCCCACTGGGAATCGAACCCGGGACCTCTGGGTCTGAAATCAGTGGTATGAACCACTAGACCACAGAGGCGGTTAATCTTCTATAAAGGTAAAAGGCGGTAAATCTTAATCTATAAAGGTACTGAAATGTGCAGAAATCTGTATTTTGGTGTACACTTGGTTCAAAAAGTAATCTGTATTTAGTGCTGATAACTAGACATTTAAAAGGTTTTTAATTTCTACATTCGCTACCCGTTCGATTCTTTCTGTGACTCACCAATCGCCCGTTACCAATGAGTAAGAATTAATTTAATCCGCAAAAACCGATAATGGTTGATTTTCAAATCGACACTTTATTTTATGGCTTACCCAATAAGGTCCATTTTTGTACGGTAACACAATCAAAACATACCGTTGGAACCTTCATCGAGATTCGTCGAATATGGAGCCAATTTAGGATTTTGTTTTAGCCGTAACTGTATTTTGTTGAATAATGATGTTTGGTGCTACGACAACGTATATCATTGCAGTTTAAAAAGGTTTTAGTATATACGGCCTGTTGTAATTGGATCTGAAGTATTTGACAAGATTTTTTTCTTTCAACTAAAATTAATATTAAAAAAAATTACATTTTTTGGAATGGAAGCGACGAAATTGTACCTTACCCCAAGAGCTATCTGATATTTTTGTAAAAAATTCAATAACAGGCCAAATTTTTGTAAACGGCCCTTAAATATAATTTTAAGAGACTATATTTTGGAATCCAACATAATATCGCATTGGAAGGTATAAAAAAAAAGTTATACCCCGAAAATGGTGCAATTCTTTCAGCAAATATGCTATCACCAATTTTATCGTTAACATGTGTTTATGTTAACCATATCTAAGCACCAAAGTCGAAATCCATAAAGATATAAAACGGGAAACTAATACTTTAGGAAGAAGTCGGTTGTTTCTGATAGCATTTTTAACATAGGTGTAATGCCAATTTGAGTTTACGTAGAGAGTTTTTTTTTTAAGTTTATTTGTTTTTCATTTACAAATATAGGGGGATTATATACTTTTACGAAAGATAATAATAAATGTTTTCAAATGTAAAGTGAATAACACTTATACCATTTTTGCTTATTTTTTATAGATTTTTTAAAGCTTTGTATTTGTTTTTTTTAATGTCGCTGTCATAAATATTGGTGGATTACTAATTAATTATTTATTAAACTAGATAATCTAATTTTCAATGTTAAGAAATTACTGATATAGAATTATTGTTGAGTCTCCATAGAGCGAATTAGTTTGGCTCTCGGGCTACCTACCGGTGACTGATACACGTGAAATTGTACAAAGTATCTCTACACATAAAATACATAAGTACACGTGACAGCATTGATGTAAATATTTTATCGTTTTATCGTAATTTCAAGTACAGCCATCTGATGCCAGGCTGTCTGTAGATGACTTCATTGTTATCGATAAACAGCTCGCATTTACTAACCGATTCGCTATGCGGGCGACCTTAACGATAAGATAGCATGTTTTCTATATTAATCATGACGAGCGATAAGTTTTTGCATGCTGATTTGCTCGACATTGTGATTTAAAATAAGCAAGAAAAACAAATTTTACGATAAAAAAAATATAAAATTAAATTATTATTGCGATGAAAATTGTGATAGTTACTGAAATTACCAAGAGCTTTCATTTGATACCAAACACGATATTCTTTAAAAAAGATAGTTTTTTAGTTCACTGCTTTATGTCGTCTAGAGGGCGCCATATTAAATTTCATGTGACGTGACATAGCCTATAACCATTGGACAATCGAAATGCTTCCAACGATACCTCAATTATGAATATTTAATCAGCAGTTTAAAAGTTATGCGAGAACAGATGAACATACATACATACCGGTCAAAATCATAACCCTCCTTTTTTGCTTTGCCGTAGTCGGGTAAAAAGATAAAAAGGGCAGTCACTTCAAGTGAAACGTCATCGTCACTTAAAGGGAAATGTTCCGAAAGAAAAATTGTCTGTGCCACAAAAGTCATTCAGTATTGTTAAATAAATGACATAGGTACTTAGTTCTACGTAGTTTACATATTATTGGTCGTGACATAGCATCTCACTTTTTGCAACGAAAGCTAACTGGTTAACACGCAATAGACAGACATAGTTTCCCACCGTCACTTAAATCGATTGACATTCTTAGATCACGGAAGCAGAATGGAAGTGATAATAAAATGCAATACGGGTGTTTATTATTGATAGCGGGTTCTTGGAATTTTTCCTATCTGTTCTGTATCTTTTAGTGTTTATTTTTTTCTTTCAAACTTTTTTTATTCTAAACTAGGGGCTTCCCGCGGGTTAACCCGTATGGCACCTTATTCTCGCAGGTATGTCGGGATAAAGTAAACTTTATGTTACTCGGGAAGAACGTAGCTTTCTAATGGTGAAAAAAAATTTGAAATGGGTCCAGTAGTTTTTGAGTTTTACCATTATATCTATTACAAACATATAAACAAACAATTTAATATATCTTTTATGAACGCGTAAAATGGGTATGGAAGTATGGATAAATTTTGGGACACCATCACACACGATAATGAGGAGTGACTTTTCAAAACGGCTTAAATTCCGGGCTTTGCAGATTTTTTCAATTGGCTCTTTGTGTCCCCCCACAATGGCTTTGTTTCGTTACAAAGTGGCTTATTTCAGGTAAGCAACAAAACGTCCTATTTCTTAAAAGGCTTATTTCTTATAATCTTTTTATAATAACTCGTAGTAATGGAGGGTTTTTAATAGAAAAAAAGACAGAGAAATAATTTACTTCCCTACCTAGATTATGTGTATAAAAATTGTCAAATTAAAATGCTACTATATGAAAAGTATTCCGTTTTTCCTTGTTACTAATAGAAAAGACCATGCTGAAAATAGCCATTTTGAAATGTCAGTCCTCCATTGTTCCAAACCTTAAATAAGGTAGCTAAGCACCCTGTGTTATGGATTAACCACATTCACCCACGGACACCAGCAAACATCGAAAAGATAGTTCCTTTTAGATATTTACCCAACGTTCAAAAACTATCAGTTTTACTTTACCTCCCATTCATGATACTTTTAACTGGTAATAAGAATGGACGCAAGAAACTCATCAGTTTTAACGGAAGCAAAGACATTTAGAAAGACACAGGTTGTTGCAGAGCATAGATTATATGTACAAAATATTATGAATTAACAATTATTGCAAGGACAATTATTTTGGTCATCAAACAGAACAAAATAACAAAACACATCATAGGTACCTACATAAAAATACATTCAACCACAACATCCATTTCTCAATTATTTTTCAAAGTTTAATCTTAGGTTGTATATGCTCTACCTACACCAATCTATCTATTTACATTAATTCATTCTCTGGCTCAGGCGCTAATTATAGGATAACAGGCAGATGAAATACATTTGATATTCTTACATAAAGCTTCTTGTATTGTACAATCAAGAATATTAAAGATGTCATCTGTCTTTTGTATGTATACAAACAGACAACGTAGAGCCGGAACTACTGGGCGCAAGAAGCTGAAATCGAGTAGGTATGTTCCTTGGGGAGTGTCGGGGAGCACTAAGGGAGGATTTTTGGAAATCCCCTCTCTAAGGGGGTAAAAAAGGAGGTCCACGAAGACGAAGTCATGACCGGAGCGCTAGTATGACTATAAATTTAATGCGCTACTCGGAAAAAGTATGGACTTTTTGATATAAAACTATAGGACGGTTAGAGTTGTTATAAATCTGGTAATAAGGTATAATATATTTCTTCATACCTTTATCTAGAATCGTATAGTTTCAGAAACACGATGTTATGATTTTGCCTCGACACTTTTTCTTTTCGAAAATACCTCTAAAAAATACGAAATATCAAGCTTTTTCTTAAATGGGGTTACATATACATATACTATTGAAAATTGGTTTAATTAGTGGCTACCAATAATATTTAAGATCGTGTAGAAGCATTTCAAAAAAATCGCTATAGTTTTTTAATACGAAGTGATTTTGTGGTTTTTTTTTTTGCCTTATCTGCAAAATTGGTCGCGCTCCCGCGCGCGTCGTTTTCTCATTGCTTTCTCGCTTCAGCATAATTTTTCCGAGTATCGCCTTAACTTCTTGACTTCAAAAGCTGTCTGATTATTAAGACACAAAATGGGATATTTTAATTGTCAGACAGTAAGGTAATCATCATCAGTTTAATGCGTGTTATTTAAGCTATACCCACACTGACTGCTGGTTTAAAAATTTATTAAATTTTTTAAATCAGAAAATTTTGAAAATGAAGTAGGTATTAGAAAAAATCGACCCGTCTCACAACCAGCTCCGATCGGACTCAACCCACGACCTTTCACAGTCTGGGTGAATCCTCTAACCACTGAGCTACTGAGTCGTTATTTTCTATTACCTACTTCATTTTCAATAACAAAAATTGCATTGTGAATTCAAAAAAGTAAAATAATTTTCTTGCATTTTTTCGACGGGCTGGAATAGTCTGATAGCCTTGAGTAAATTTTTATTCTAATTGCTGAAGGGGTCATAGTTTAGATTACAATCCGGACAAAGTCATCAATCTGCTTGTGACCACGGCTGTAGCAACACAGCCGAAACGTCAAGCTGTAAGTACATAATAATATGTACTTCATAATTAAATGTCGCGTTGAGTCCCGTTACTCTTGTTTATAATTATAATGGAACGCGAAAGTTTAAAATCTTATAAATCCGGACAACCATTTTGGCTGATGTTGGCTTCGAGCAACGCGGGCCTTGCGTCACACTTGCGTCCCGGAACGGAAGGCCAGCGTTGCTCGTTGTTGGTCTAATTAGGTAGTCTAGGATCTAATTAGTAAAATAAATAAATAAATAAAAATATTTTTAGTGCACCAGTATTATTATGATACTAGAATGCCTATTGATTGATGTAAGAATTTTTAAAATCGGTTTATTAGCTTTAGATTATTACTACTTGCACACAAACCTCCAAACGTTACCTCCTTATATTATTATAGCGAAGATAAAATAATTATTATACCTAACAAACATGAGTGTTAAAAATGCCAAGTAGAATTAACGGGTTTAGTAAGTAATTTATTTTATTTTTCCAGATAACAAAGATCCATTATTGTTAGTAGCGACTTAAAAATATGTTAGTTTAGTTAAATACAATAATTTTATAGAAGATGTCAGATTACTACAAATCAATTATTATCACAGCTACAAGAGTTAAAATTTTAAAATAAGTATTATTACAATAAAACTATTCAAATAAATTAAATTAAATTAAATTAAAATCATCAATAATAAAAATTAAATCAACAAAAATTAAATTATTAAAAACATAAATAAATAATTAGGTAGGTAATTGATACAATAAAATCATTTGCAAAATTTGTGAGAAATCAAATATACAAGAAAGCGACATTATTAAAAAATATTAAAACGGTTGGTGGCTACTGGGCAACATGCAGGCTAATCCAGTGCTGTAGAATAGGACAGTCCCACCTGTCAGCGATAGTGCCCAGGATAGTGTGGCGACTGGCTCGTACGCGTGCTAGCATAGAGGCGCAACGCTTTCGAATAATGGCGTGGAAACCGTCAATCCGCGCCTCCGCAAACATTGCCGATGCGCTGCAATATCGCGGCAGCCGCAACAACATCCTGAGCGCATTGTTGTATTGGACGCGAAGGGCGTTATACGCCCTCTGCGTATAACTGACCCACAGACTGCATGTGTAAAAGGACTGACAGAATGCTTTAAACAACGTCACCTTTACCTCGTTATTACACAGTGCAAATCTGCGAGCCAGCATATTGCATCGGACAGCCAACGCCCTCCGCTCCCGTTCGATGTCTAAATCATCCTTAAGATCCGCAGTGACCCAGTGACCCAGATACTTAAACGCTGTAACTTGGCAGAGAGGAGATCCCGACAATAGTACTGGTGGCACATTAGAGTAACATTTGGTGCCTGCTTTAAAAACCATGAGCTTGCTCTTCTTCGCATTGTACCTGAGTCCATGGGCCGCCGCGTATCTCTCACAGATACTGAGCAGTCGCCTTAATGCAGCGATCGATGGGCTCAGCAACACCATGTCATCAGCGTAACTGATATTATTAATACAGACTCCGTCTATATGACAGCCAACTTGGGTGTTGCTGAGCTCAACAATCAACTGATCAATGTACAAATTAAACAGTTTAGGTGATGTTATTCCTCCTTGTCTCACACCACAGTTAAGTTTGTACTCATCTGAGTGAGAACCCGCCCATCTCACTTGATTTATTTGATTATGATACCAATATTTAAACAAGGACACTACCTCATCAGGCACGCTGGACGCGTTAAGCTTGTCCCACAGCTTAGTGTATGAGACAAGGTCAAAGGCCTTAGAGAGATCCAGGTAGCAAGCATAGACCGGCGTTTTCCTCTCTGAATAGTACTGTACAGTATGCTTAAGCGACAGAATTGCACTCTCAGTAGACAGGTCGGGCTTAAAGCCAAACTGCGCGTCGTGCAATTTAAGATAATTGTCAAGCTGCCGATCAAGCAATCTGTCCAGCACCTTTGCAGTTATTGTTGCAAGAGATATCGGTCTATAGTTGTTCAGATCCGAACTGTCACCGGTCTTATCCTTTACAATTGGCAAAACAATAGTCCTCATCATATCGCGCGGCAGGTGGGAATGTCCCATGCAGAAATTAAATATCATAGTAAGAACTCTGGGGAGGTGGACGCCTGCATGCTGAAGATGCTCCACGCTAAGACCATCAAATCCGGGTGTCTTTCCTCTCACCATGCTTTTAATAGCAGTTCTAACTTCGTTAGTGGAGAAGGTTACTGTACGCTCCGGGGTGGTAACGGGCGCATGCAATGACGATGCTGGGGCAGAATCCAGAGGAGATTCAACCCGGAAGTGACTACGGAACACGTTAGCAATATCTTTTGGATCACGCACGCCAGCCACGCTCACGGGTAGACTCGACTTAGGATTAATTTTGTTTGTGGCCTTCCAAAATTTTACAAAATTATTATCTTTATGGTGCTGGGCTAGAATATCCATTCTGATTTTATTCTCATTTTTCTGACACCACCGTAACTTGGACTTGAAAATTTTTCTAGAGTTAATCATGTTGTTATAATAATAACCACTATTGGGGCTACCATATAGTTTCCAGATTTCAAAGTTAAGCTTAGCCTCCCTATGAGCGCCCAAGACATGCGTGTTCCATCCTACCACGGGCCTAGGATACCCTCCAGATTTACTGATATTCGTAGTTTCGGCAGCATTAGTAAGTATAGTTACAATTTTAGAATAAAGGTCATCTATTATTAAACTATGTTTCTTATTATCACAAAGTTTGTCACAGCAATTACTCAGTTCCGACGGAAAGTCTATATCTTTTAATTTTGAATGACAAATTTCATGGTATTTAAGTATCTGAGTAGCATCCCTGTGGCCCCAAATTGCTTTGTTTTGTTTAATATTACAAAATTCTGTTTTAGGTCTAATTAAGTCTAAATTAAATTCAATTAACAATGGCATATGGTCCGACCAGTATACGTCAATTAACACTTCAGCCCCAGTAACGGCACGGGCCGCGGCAGCTGATGTGACACAGTGGTCGAGCCATCGTCGGCAACCGTGCGCCTCGCTTACAAACGTATAAGTTTCTTTCGGCAATAACAATAAGTCTACGCACGACCATGACTGCTCATCACAAAAGTCCAAAAGTTCAGAGTGAAATAACTCACCGGGGTGGGCGTTGAAATCTCCAAGTATAACAACGGACTCTGCATTGTTACCTTCAATTATTGCACTAATTTCACTAAGACAATCTGTGAACTCCGTAAGGTTGTCATTAGAATCCGTAGGCATGTATAACGAAAATATTATCATATCACGATTTGAGAGGCTAGCTTTTATTGCAACTAAGCGCGCACTTTGACACGTTATCACACTAACTGACTGGAACAAGTTCTTACGCCACAGCAAGGCCACTCCACCGTAAGGCCGACCCCTGATTATTCCGGCACTGGTGTCCATCGCTGATTTTCCAGTGTAGGCAAAGCTGGGGTCTATACCGTCCAGGAAAGGTACATCATGCGGAAAAAGCCACGTCTCCTGCAAAGCGACGACATCGGCATTTTGACATAACTTCCTCACACAGTTCACAGAGCGAGCTACTCCTTTACAATTGAAACTAATAAACTTTGTTTTCTTATCCATTATTCATTCGCACTTTTGTTCTGCTTTCTACTGCCGAGTTCAATAAATCGACGAAACGAAATTCCGTCGGGCCAAAAATCTTCTTGCAAAAATAATTTCATTTTATGATTGGGAACATATATTTTGTATGAGTCATATTGTTTGTTGACCTTCACATTTTGTAGTTGTACCTTTACATTTAAATTAGTTTTCTTCAAAATGTAGTCCGAAATGTCCGTAGTGCAAATGTCTTTTGCTACATTATAAATATAAATAGGCACACTTATTTCGGCTGCACGGAACTTATCATTAGCGGCGACATTAGCTTTTCCCGTGTTACTTAAGAACTGATTTCTTAATTTTCTCCTCTGTACAGTGATCCACTCGTCGTCGTTTGGCTTATGTTCCTTCCATTCGCCCGTGCGAGCAATATCGGCTATTGTCTTGCGCTGCGATGAGTAAACCGGTTTGTTATTTACGGGAGCTGGGTCCCCGTTAGCAGAGGACGGGCATAAATCACTCGCTATCTGCAAAGGCGGAGGCTGGCGTGAGGGTGACGACTGTTGGGCACCGATCATACTTTCACTATGGGGAACCACCTTAGACTGTCGGTCCGGTGACGCTGGTGTGGGTAACGTCTCATTATTGTGATTTTTTTCTTGTAGGTTACCACAGATTTCGGCCGATTCCGATAGTATTGGGTGAAAGCCCATGGGCCCACTATCACAACTATAGTCGTTTCTAATATGACCACCTCGCATTGTGTTTACATTTTCTAGACAAAAGTTATTGACAACCGATGATTCTTTTAAGTTAAATAGATCCTTTTTCATTTCTTCAATATTCTCCAAAGTAGCATACGTTTCTTTCACACGCTTCAACTCGTCTTTAAGGATAAGAATATCCTTCAACTTCATATTATTTTGCAATGCAACCGCCTCTGTGGTCTAGTGGTTCACACCACCGAATTCAGACCAAGAGGTCCCGGGTTCGATTGCCAGTGGGGGTACATATTGTATTCGGTTTGGTTGGTGGTAGGACTTGTTCTTAGTCCGCCTGGCTAACTACCACCATCTTATCTAAGTCTGACGCCATAACAATGATGTTTTCAGCATTATTGTGTTCCGGCAGTTAGAGATAAGATAGCCAGTTCCTCAGTGATTGAGGATTCCGGGAGTAGTGCGCTTCCACCTTCAGCCTTATCACTACTTAACATCAGGTGTGATGAAGGCTAAGTGCTACCCCGTTGTAAATAAAAAAAAAATTTTGGTACTTATTTATTTATTGCATAGCTGTGTACACCTAGCCCAATCTTAGCAACTTTAATGGCAGTGTTATTTTCTATACTCGGTCGTTATACCAGCGCCCTTGACACATAGCGTACAAGTAACTGTACCGTTGCCATAATCACTTCTATGTAACTGCGGCACTCTTGAACTTGACGAAAAAAAATAGGTTTAATGCGCCAGTTAAGTTGACACGTAGGTACAGATAACGACACATAAGGAATGACAGTTGGACTGGGAAAACAAATCTTAGTATGTAACAGATAAGAGTCAGCTCGACTTGTTTGTTTCATATATTATGTTATGGTTGAGTTGTTATCAACTAAAGCTGTAATTGTTGTTGCTTTTTTATATAGTTGACACTGTTCTTGAAGAGTGGGAAATCCTTGGATGTAAGGTGAATTGCCCTTTAAAACTAAGGGTTTTTTATATGACGAAACTTTTTTAGCGAAGTATAAAATAAAAAAAAATACTATACGGAAATTAACAACATAATAAAACATATTTATAACATCGCCATCCTTGGTTTTATTTTTTATAAGTGTCAAAAACACAATTTTCAAGTGCTTGGATGATATTTGCTCGTCAGGCGTTCTCGTCAAGTGATTTTTCATTTAATATAGGTAATGAAACAGCATTGCGAACGCTAACATAATATATTTAAAAATTAATCAACGCAGCTTTAAAAAAATATCGAAACAACTGTACTTGTCCTGTCAAAATTCTTTGAATTAATCCTATCTACAATTGAGGTGCCCATGGTACAGTGGTTAGCGCGCTCAGCCTGCGATCGTTGATTTTAAGCAACTTTCGCAATGGTCTGTCCCGGGATGGATGACCAAAAATTTGTTATCTCGAGCTCCTCCGTGCTTTGGAAGGCACGTCAAGCCATTAGTCCCGGCTGCGTCTGCAGTTATTAATACCTATCAATCTGCATTGGGCCCGCGTAGTGGGTCATGTTGTAGCCCATTATATTATCCTGGATGGGTAATAGGAATAAGGAAGGCCAGTGCCCTAGCAGCGGTGACTTATAATGGTTGATGATCATGATGATGACAAGTGTAAATAGCTTCATAAATAGATTGATTTTTATTACAATGATTTTTAATCATTCTTTAGCAACATTTGTATCGATAAAAATTGGTATTATCTCAATTATTTTGATTTTTTGTTTTTTCCCCATCGTTTTGACGTCTTTACCACACAGTTAGTCGTGGTCATGATGACTATAAAACATTTATTATTACGACGTTTATCAATAATTCTTACAGTTACTCATTACACAGATTACGTGAAGAATCATAGCTCTAATACGAAGCTGTACGTAATTACACCTTTGGATCTGTACAAACTATAATAGATCTATCCATAGTATAATAGATCTATGATGATGACGATAAATGGCACACCTACGTAATTTCACAGACAATACCATGATTACACGTTGTTCGAAACACATTATAGAACTGTGTTTACTAATTTAGATGTTAACTTTACTGTTCGCGTAATTGTGCAATAACAATTTTACACATTTCAATAAAATGGCATGTTTTTGTAATTGGAAATAAAATAAGTTTTTAGTAAAAATTTCATTTTTATGGCATGCTTTTTTGCTGACTGTAATTTAATATTGTATTGTCATCTGAACCAAACCTGAATACAAAATTTTAGCTCCATCGGACACTGGGAAGTGGGTCAAATTAAGCTTGCAAGATTTGTCTCCCACTAACTAACTAACACTACCCAATAGTCATGAAACAAGAAGATTATTATTAATATTAGAAGATTATTCATTAATAGACCGCCTCGTCCGTCTAGTGGTACACGACACCGGTATCAGACCCCTGTGAGTCACTTATCACACGACCCTTAATCAACTCTGAGCTAACCGCATTAAAAATTGCCTTCTGGGGTTAATCAGGGCAAAATCTCAATTCGCCCCAGACTTCTCGATTCGCCCCAGGGGTAAGAAAAAATTATATTACAGTCCCGGGTTTGATTCCCAGTGGGATCATATTATATTGTGTTCGGTTTGGTTGGTGGTAGCACTTGTTCTAAGTCCGCCTGGCTAGCTACCACCGTCTTGTCTATATCAGCATGTTTTCAGCATTTTAGTTTACCAGCAGTTAGAGATAAAAATAAAAATAAATAAATTAAGCATTTATTCACATGAAACAGTACATTTTATTTATACAATACAGTTCCGCCAAACTGTATCACAGTTTGTTGGCAGAAGAAGACTCCCCTATTAGTTCTTAAATACTGTTTTAAGACACTTCACTTAGAATTAAGTTACTTATATTAATGAATTATATTATCTTTTACTAAACAATTTTCCTTATTAGATAAGATAGCCAGTTCTTCAGTGACTAAGGATTCCGGGAGTAGTGCGCTTTCACCTTTAGCCTTTTCTTCATTTAACAGCCCCATGACGTACGTAGTACCTTCAGCCTTTTCTTCACTTAGCAGCCCCCTATTCACAAACCGTCGGAAACGAAATTGGATTCGGATTCTGTGATTTGTCTTTGTTTATTCTATAGTGAGTGACAGAGGCAGTGCATACATTCCGCTATCGGGAGCGTTTACGACGCTTCATGAATCAGGGGGCAGGTGTGCTAACTAAACGCTACCCCGATGTGGATGATAAGGCGCAGCGCAGACGACAGACTATCCGTGACGCACTTTTTTGTCTGTGAAAATAGAACCTTCGTGTCGTGTGCGTTACTGCATTATGCAGTAACGCACACGACACGCAAAAAGTCCGGCGCACAAAAAATCCGTGTAATTCGGGCAGACCACGCCGCACGGTGGAACCAGTACTAGGAACAACTTGGCCAAAATTATTTAAAGAATGTTTTTGACTGAAACTAATTTGTAGACGTTTGTTATGGCAAAATAACTGCAATTCCTTAAAAGCTGTTGATTTTATAGGAAATTAAAAATGTTTTCCACAAATAACATAAGATTTTTTACTTTATTTATATAATAAATGCGAGTCTACGAATTGTTTACTCTGGTAAAATCATGTTTAAAACCACACTAGGAAGAGCTGTCTTATATTTTCTTAAAACCCTTTAGCATGAAATGTCAGGATCTGAAGATGTAAAAAAATGAATTAAAAATATCGGTGAGAGTCTTTCCTCGAAGTTTTGCGTGCGTTAAATTCTCAAATTATTTTAAAACCCTTATTTCTTGTCAAGCTGACTTTAACTTCAAAATTTTTATTTCACCAGCAAAAAGCAGTACCTACATTCAGCCGAAGGAGATGCACGTAAATGTTCAGTTTTTCTACGTTTACTACGCCCACTAGACTCAGCAAAGTCCTTCATTATTAACATATTTTTTGAAAATGCAAAATCCATCTAACCAAGACAAATTATTTTGAAAAGAATTTTATTCTGTCACTATTCGATGAAGACCACGTAGCTACAAATGTTTAATAAAACTATGTAAGGTTTTTTAAGTAGAGGTTGATCTGAAGCAGGGCAGTTGGTTCCAGCAATAATCTTCATATCTCATCTCCTCCAATTTTAAAATCTTGCTATCTAATTTCTTGTACTTTACTGAAAACAATCTTTCACACATTTCTCTCCTTTTTATTGGGTAGTCTGTTACTCCTAAGGATAATAAACAATAAAATCAGCTACCTGCAGTTGAGTCAAACGTCTACAATTAAAGTTTAATACGATAACATTCATCATAATATCCGAATAAAATTGTCCTAAATACGAACAGTTTAAATTGTGAAATCCCTACCCCCTTACTTCTAAACCCTGCCATTTACAAAAGGGGATTTTGCCCGAACTATTCAAGTCATATCTGTATACTACATTACTACATGAGTCACCAGAAACCAATTATTGTTAGGGCAAAATCCCCCAATTGAAAAAAATAAAATAAAAGCGAAATTGCATTTTCGAAACAAAGTGATATTTATATTTATTTTTTAACCGACTTCAAAAAAAGGAGGAGGTTCAGTTCGGTTGATTTTTTTTTTTTTTTTTTAATGTTTGTTACCTCATAACTTTGTCAATTGTAAACCGATTTTAGAAATTATTTTTTTATTCAAAAGCATATAGTTACAAATTGGTCCCATTGTCATACGGTCAGGATCTGATGATGGGATCTTGGTGAAATCAAGGGAACTCTTCAAATTTTATAGGCAAACCTATAGCGATTATTGTATTTTCTTAAATAACTCAAGCAATTGCTTTCGGTAAGCACCATTTAGTGTAGTGGAATAGAACTGATGATGAGGACCATAGATGGTCATCGGAAATATTAATAAAATACTAAATTTTACGGGCGCGATACGATTTCTTTAATATGGTTTATAAGCAATTTTCAAGTATTTGCGTCTGGTAGTCATCATCTCGCGATGATGAGCTGGTGATGGAAGGTACAACTCCTCAACGGTTGGGAGTTGGAGAATAATTCTTTATATATTGTTGATACGTAAATATTTATAGTTGTTATCTTTTAGGTTATTTAGGTAAGCTGATGATGGAAGGTAAAACTCCTGAACGCTTAGGAGTTAAAGTATGTTTTTAAGTACCACAAGCGCGAATAGAACTTTAGGTTGTATTCTTTCAAGTAATTTAGGTTAGCTGATGGTGGAAGGAAACTGCATAACAGTTGGGAGTTGGAGGGTGGTGCTTGTCTGAGTATTCTAATTTAGATATGGGCTACAGTCGTTGCACATTGCGCTACGCTTGCTCATTATGCGGTTTCTTATGGTAGATTTCTTAAACTAAAAATGGAAAAATAAACAAATTTTTTCAAAAAAATTAAACCGCCTTCAAAACAAAACTGCGAACAAAACTACAAACAAAAAACTCATTTTCCAAAAAACACGTAAAAGTGAAAAATAAATTGAATCATTCAATTCAAAGTACGAAAGTGCTTTTTCTAATTAATCTTGAACTTACTGATCTGATTGAAGTCGGTGTCAAGCCGAAAGTAACAAGAAATAGTGAATCAATAATACACAATATCTCATGCTCGAAGTGATACCTATCAAATACATATTATGATATGGCTTGACACCGACTTCAATCAGATCAGTAAGTTCAAGATTAATTAGAAAAAGCACTTTCGTACTTTGAATTGAATGATTCAATTTATTTTTCACTTTTACGTGTTTTTTGGAAAATGAGTTTTTTGTTTGTAGTTTTGTTCGCAGTTTTGTTTTTTACGTAATAACTAATTATCAAAACGGGATTATTTTACTTGTTTTAAATACTACATACCTTCCTTACCACTCATGTTTTTTTTTTATAAAATATGCGTTCTTACTTTTACAGAAATATTTGTGTAAAGTCTGAACTAAAGTTTGCTATTTAAAATGAACAACAAAGAAAATAGAAAATAGGTAACGTTTGACGTGTCATATAAATAATACTAGACGACTGATTCTACTAAGTTCACCATAAACTAATGTAACATACCTTCAAGTTATCAAATCGAAATAAAACAATCAACTACCTACATTTTCATAAAAAGTATTTTTGGCCAAGCTGTCCTTAGTTCAGGATCCACCGTGCGCCGCGCCGCGTCGCGCCGCACCGCACAAAAGTGTGCGAACAAAATAGAACGTTGCATCAACGCGCGCTAACGCAGACGGCGCACACTTTAGTCTGTCCATAGCGTATTTCCATAGCGTCTACGTCCCTACAGTTCAGCCGACAAAATGATCGAAGATGTGCGTCGTGTGCGTTGAGTCTGTGAAAAATCCGCGACCGACTTTTTGCGCGCCATGCAGACTTTTTGTGCTCCGCAGACTCGATCACACAAAAAGTGTGCCGTCTGCGCTGCACTTAAAGAAATAGAAAGTTTGCTAGACCATTTTCTCATAAGTGGTTAGTTAAATTTAGTATTTTGCTTTCGAGAAGATTAAACAAAGTTCGTTTTGAATTCTCTTGAATAAGTAATAACAACTAACACATGACTAACAAAAATGTTTATTATAACTAATTATGCAAAGTGCGCAGTACGCCAGTTAAATAACAACAAAATAATCTTAATAACAATGGGTTTAAATTTATTCATGAGGAGCTTCTGGCGCAGTGGTTTGCGCGCTTACACCCGAATTCTCAAACGCAAATCATCTTTGGGAGCGTCTCAAACATCATGGCATCTCTTTCATACGTTTGACATTTAAAGTGACAGGGCGATGTGTGAGACGCTTCCAAAGATAAGTAGCGTACAAGTATTCGGGCATTAGCCGGCCATCGTTGAGGTTAAGCAACTTTCGCAATGGTCAGTCACGGGATGGGTGACCGAAAACTTTTCATCTCGAACTCCTCCGTGCTTAGCACGTTAAGATAGATAGATTAAGGAGGTAGATGTAGCCCTGAATGAGACCTGTCGCATTATAACAGGGTGCCTTAGGCCTACAAAAAACTTAATGCTATACCCGCTTGCGGGCATAGCTCCTCCCGCAGTTCGCCGAGAGATAGCTTGTGCCGTAGAGAAATCCAAACAAGAGAATGATAATAAGCATCCTCTCTACGGTCACACTCCTCATATTGCTCGACTAAAAAATTCGCCACAGCTTCCTCACAACCTCGCGACGCCAGAATCAGGGTGTGGCAGAATTAATATAAGCCCCCTCCTGGATTTGTTAAGCCCGTAGAAGAGCTTCCCGCTGGTCATGATCTTCCATAGTCCAAATGGAAGTCCTTAAATAGACTCCGGACCCAAATGGGCCGCTGCGGGCGTAACAAATTCAAATGGGGTTACGCCAACGAGTCCCAGGTCCCGTGTAATTGCGGAACCGCTGAGCAAACTATGGAGCACTTGCTTTCTTGCCCGCTGGCCCCAAATGCGTGCAACATGGACGAAATAATGGCGGCATCTGATGCAGCGATTGGCCTGGCTGCGTACTGGGCTAATCATATTTAAAAATCTAATAAATCTACGAACTAACGACTCGACAAGAAGAAGAAGCACGTTAAGGCGCTACTCGGAAAAAGTATGGACTTTTTGATTTAAAACTGTAGGACGGTTACAGTTGTTACAAATCTGGTAATAAGATATTTCTTCATACCTTTATCTAGAATCGTATAGTTTAAAAAACACGACTTTATGATTTTGCCTCGACACTTTTTCTTTTCGAAAAGACCTCTAAAAATACGAATATTCAAGATTATTCTTAAATGGGGTTACTTACACTATTGGAAATTAGTTTAAATAGTGGACACCAATAATATTTAGAATCGTATTTCGCATATTTTTAAAATCGCTGTAGTTTTTTAATACGAAGTGATTTTGTGTTTTTTTTGCCTAATCTGCAAAATCGGTCTCGCTTCCGCGCGCGTCTTTTTCTCATTGCTATCTCGCTTCAGCATATTTTTTTCGAGTATCGCCTTAAGCCGTTGGTCCCGGCTGCTTTTGAAGTCGTTAATACCCACCAACACGCACTAGGCCAGCGTGGTGGGTCATGGCTCATTATCCTTATCCATCCATAAGGAATGAGAGTGCCTTAGCACTTGGGACATTAAATGGCTCATGACGCTACATTGATTCATAAATTTGCTCCGATATACGTAGTAAGTTTTCAGTGCCCTGTCACAATAACTATTACACGTTTCTCATAAAAGGTCTCGAGCGTAACTCAAGAAGCATATTGCGACAAAGTGTAAAAGCCCGCACATGCAGGGTGAAAATATAACCTTGTCAATTTAATATTCTCACACGCGTAATGTAAGGAATTATACAAAAGACGCGAAATCACATCCTTTGTTCGTTTGATATTTCTGTGGTACAAGATTGCGTTTAACTGCTCTTTAATGTAGACAGAAATCCATTAAAATCGGCCTCACATACTTATTTACAAGTGAGTACCAGAAGCCAGGTTATAATTGTGATTTTATTGCTCCGTGACTCAGCATTACTTTGTCGTACGTGTAAGGAGAAATTTTAACTCAAATTTTACTAAAATTATTGTACCTCAAGAGATGCCTTGAATTTGTATATGGTGCTATTAACTAACTAATAACAAAAATTACGCTCTAAAAAGTATGAAACAAGAAAATATTCTCATCTGAAATAATTGCAGTGGTCGTATGCCACTTTTCCCTAAAATGAGAATATTGTATTGTTAAGTAAGGGGCATACCATACGACCATGGCAATTTCAGATGTGAATATATTTTTCTTGTTTCATACTTTTTAGATGGTGATTTTTCAGTAAGTTCGGTTTTGGTATTTTAACTTAATTTTTATTTAATTATTTTGGGGTCATTTTCGTGATAAAGTCTTAATAAGATTTACTTATGCAAGCAAAGCCGCGAGCAACAACTAATAAAATATATATTTTTGAAACGTGCTCACCAAGAGCTTTCATTTTATGCGAAAAACTATATTCTTAAAAAAAACACTTTTTAGTTTACATCTTTAAGAGGGCGCCATATTCAATCCATATCCAATTTCATGTGACATGACATCGAGACGCTTCCAACGATACCTCAATTGTGAATACCTATATAATCAGCAGTTAAGGAGTTATGTTCGAATAGATGAACATACATACATACATAGATACTGTTGACCGGTATCTATGTACGTATCATAACCCTCCTTTTTTGATTTGCCGTAGTAGGGTAAACATTTAATTTCGCAAAGCAAAAATAAGACAAATAAACCAACAAAAGACCTATAATATTATAGTATGTAGTAAGTAGACTGTAATAATAGTATCTCTAGCATGAAAAACGTTATCGTTAGTTATCGAATAGTATACTATACCTCCCTTCAAAAGCTGTCGAAGTGCTGCTGTCATTAATGTATTGAATTTCAGTTCCATAAACGACCGATAGAGGCGCTGCTCTGGTTTTCATACAAAATAGTACGATCACGATAACGGTTACCATGACGACACTTTTTTGTGCTACGGCTAACAGTTTCCGATAATTTTTCACATAAGAATTACAAATAAATAAAACAACGGCTTTTATCTGTACACACCTAATATAATAAAAAAATGAAAATGAAAAATTTTTATTGGTTAATTTAGCAGCAATATACAAATCTGAGGCAACAACTGATACTAATTTTAAATAAAATAACCAATTTGGTCACCACTCAGTAACACTGTGACCCAGAAAGGTCGCAGCACTGGTCTTCCGTAGCGCCAACAGCGTGTGTAAGTGACAAAGTTTGCACACACGTAAGTATAGTAACTACCCAACTCTAGAAATAAAACCTTTTGACAGATTTAATCACGCGTATAATGCACACATAATTGGTAAATTTTTGTTGTGTTTTTAAAAGATTTTTTAAGTTTTTTTCCGACGGTTCGGCATTTTTCCAGGGTCCGTGGTCACGGAAAGCACTCACAATTATTTTTATTTAATATACTAATTGTCCGTATTTCTATTTTTTTTTTTTTCGTTCGGAAAGGGGAAGTTGTGTATATTTAACTATGGCAAGAAAATCTAAGATTTCTGCGCGAACTGTTCATTGAAATAATTAACAAATCAAAACACTAAATATGTAAATATTTTCTTCATCAGCAGCATCAGCCATTATAAGTCCCCACTGCTCGGTCACAGGCCTTCCTTATGGATGGATAAGGAGATTGGGCCATGACCCACAAACTATAGACCCAATGCAGATTGGTGGGTATTAACGACTGCAAACGCAGCCGGGACCAACGGCTTAACGTGCCTTCCGAAGCACGGAGGAGCTCGAGATGAAAAGTTTTTGGTCACCCATCCCGTGACCGACCTTTGCAAAGGTTGCTTAACTTTAACGATCGCAGGCCGAGCGCGCTGAGCACTGCCTCAATACAAGTTTAGACATATTTATTTACGAAAATCAAAATACCAATGATGTAACCTCCACACTGGTTAATATTTTTTTTTATCTCGTTTATAGCGTTCCGCCTTCTTCCCGATTACAGAATCTCTGTACAGTCAATAAAATTTGATGTTTCACCACGGATTGGACATGGCCGTAAAATATGACGATCGCCCATCACGCGATACAAACAAGCATGACCATACGACCATATGGCCATATCTATTTTATAGTGGTGTAATTACTGAATGTATTTATTGACATGTCAGAAAACGAAGTAGTTGTGATCATGGACTACCAGAACTAAGGACTTCTATCTTCGGTATGGAGAAAATTGTTACGTTTGCTCTTTTTGAATGACTATTCACTTCACGTACCTTTTATGAAACAAATACACTTTAAAGTCTTACACGAATGAATAACTCATATCAGCCACTGCCAGGAGAATACTTGCTGCTTGGGCTACTAACACTAGTGACGACCAGCCTCTTGATTGAGTAACTCGAATATCTATCGCGATATTGTACAACCATTGCTGCAGTAGTACAAATACTTTTTTCAACTGCCTTCAACAACAAGTGATGGATTTCAAACAGTTAGAAACTTAGCCCTCAGTGCAAGTGCGAAAGCTGAAAAGTCATTAAGAGATTGTGAACACAATCTATGTCCCGTCTTCTACGTGTCCTGTGCCAAACCCGTGGTTTGAGAGGTTGAGTTCTTGATACTTTCGATCCATTCGATCTTGGCGAACCATTGGCACGAGATCAGTAAAAAAAGCCAAATAAACAACTAAATGTGTTTACTATGTATATTAAGTATGTATTTACAAAAAAAAAGTATTTAAGTAGGTATATATTTATCCGTTATCAAGTTTTCCATGATACAGTTTCTTAATGAAATTAACATGGGCTTAGATAATTGGTGTGAATGTAAAAAGTTATTTTTTTTTTAAATGTAAACATAATTAAAAATATTTTAAGACCTGAATAAAATAAATAAAAATTTAAAATGAAATATTAGAAAAATACGAACGATCCTCCAAGTGACTCCGCCGGGAAAGCATATTTGGAGGATATTTTCTAACATTTCAATTTCAATAATAAAAATTAAAAGTAAAAGTAATTTTATATAACCTGTCATGATGGTTTTGGTTTTAACGTCCGTTTTTAGAACGTCGTATTGGCCTCGAGCAGAATCTGCGCAAACGCAGAGCATTCGTCACAATGCATCGTCATAATTAGATCTTAAATGCGCAAGATTCACCATTTTGTGTTCCGCGTATGTACAGCCGCTGGATAGTGCAGTTGAAATTTTATTTTACTTTGCTGAAATTGGCAAATGTAGTTTGCTTTTGAAAATATAACATAAAATTGTGTGACGTGAAGTGGTGAGACGGGTCGATTTTTTTCTAAATACTTCATTTTCCATTTTTTTATAAAATCATTGTTTCTTTTGATATATTGCTTGTTTAGATCAGAGATTAGAAAACATGCAAATAAAAAATACTTACTTACTTATAGTCATCATCATCATCATCATCATCATCATCATCATCATCATCATCGTGTCAGCCGAACGACGTCCATTGCTGGGCATAGGCCTCCCCCAAGAATCTCCACAACGATTTATTTCGAGCATAAAAACTAATTGGATCATCCTATACTAATATTATAAAGAGGAAAGATTAATTGATTGTTTGTTTGTTTGTTTGTTTGCATCGAATATGCTCCGAAACTACTGGACTGATTTAGAAATATCTTGGACCCTTAGAAAGTTACATTCTTCCCGAGTGACAAAGGCTATATTTTATCCCGATATTCCCACGGGAATTGATACCACGTGGGTAAAACCGTGAGGATCCACTAGTGAGAAGTAAAGATACTTATGATTTTTTTCCAACTTTTCTTCTAATTGAAAATACACGTGAAAATCTGTTTTAATTAGTTGTAGTGCTTACATGTCGCTTCCAGTGCGTGGTCTTACCGGCATATAACTAGTGACCATATATATTTATTTGGACGTGCGGTCGTCGGCCGGCCGTGCCGCCAACCTTCAACCCGCCGCCAAGTTCGTATGGCTGCGCCTGCGCTTCCTGGAACACTAGTAGAAACGGGTGGGTACTGGTAGACACTGGTGGATACTGGTGCACATTATTTAGATCATTAAACCTCATTATTATCATAGATCATTAGTTAATGGGGAAATGTCTAGCATGGGTAACATAATGAGTGAAAGAAGTCTAGTTTAACCGCCTCTGTGGTCTAGTGGTTCATACCATCGATTTCAGACCCAGAGGTCCCGGGTTAGATTCCCAGTGGGGGTACATATTGTATTCGGTTTGGTTGGTGGTAGGACTTGTTTATAGTCCGCCTGGCTAGCAACCACCATTTTATATATATGTCTGACGCCATAACATGATGTTTTCAGCATTATTGTGTTCCGGCCTTCAATCAACAATAGTACTAGATGAAGGCTCACGAACTAAATGAAAACTTTATATGGCCAGACTGACTTTTTTTTAAACGGAGAAAAAAGGTTACGAATGTTACGATCTTACATTATATATGACAAGAAGCGTTCCAAGTTTGAAATACCTTAGTATTATTGACACCATGAAGCTCGACTTAATACTGAGGTAACTGGAGAGTGCAGTACGAACAATTTTTTGAATACCACAAATAACACAGTGGCTGTCTTCCGTCTCACCTACACTTTAAAAAAATACGTATGGTCATATGAGACAGCTGACAGCCACTACATACATAAATGTCAAATTTGCTGGCGACACTTTTTTATTCAGGGTGAGAGCTCCAGTTACCTCAGAGTATTAAGTCAAACTTCATGATTGACACTGTCAAAATAATCTACTTATAATTATTTTCTCAAGTGGGCTGATGAGGCTTGGACATATCTGTCACTCCAAGTATGTATGTAGAACTAGGTGTTATTGTTGATCGAAGGTTCCGGCAGTTAAAGATAAGATAGCCAGTTCCTCAGTGATTGAAGATTCCGGGAGTATTGCGCTTCCACCTTCAGCCTTATCATATCACCACTTATCATCAGGTGTTGTGAAGGCTAAGTGCTACGTACACCGTTGTGGATAAAAAAATCTCAATGATTTATTTTACTTAGATCATCAAACCTTTAGTCACAACATTATCATCATAAAATATTAGTAAATACGGAAATGTGTACCTACTCTTCCTACAATTACTAATATATTGCCGGTAACATTATAAGAATTTTCCGTGAACATTTTGGTTTTGTCTGAACAGTACCTATACTTACGTCGTAACACGGAAAAAATAATTCAAAGTTTTACATCTATATTTAACGTTTTACAAAATATTGTATTACTAAAGGACACAGCACATTACATCAACTCGGAAAGGGATCGACACCGTATCGCCTTCGCCTCGCCGTCAACCAGGCGTCAACCTAACGCAAGCACGTAACCAAACCGGATCAGCGTCGGTACGTCGGCTCGGCTACGGCTAGGCGACGCCGCGCTTACGGCTAGGCGACGCCGCGCAAGTTGAGCGACCCGCAAAGCGGTTCGTGAGCAGTGGCCCTATTCTGCTAACGTTAAGTCGTAATCGTGTCTCAATCGTGTTTCAATTGTTGTGCTTTTTTACAGACTAGTTACAAGAATTATGACAGTATGATGTGATGTGAATGTGGTGTGTGGTGTGACCATCAGTAGTATTGTGAAAAAAGTTCACATTTCTTGTAACTAGTGTGTAAAAAAGCACAACAATTGAAACACGATTGAGACACGATTATGACTTAACGTTAGCAGAATCGGGCCACTGGTCCCGAGGCGAGGCGATTACGTTACGGTTCCGATTAGTGTGCTTTGCAGTAGGGGGTTTCATACAAAGAATACTGAACCGCTCGAGTTGATACGTTTACGATCTCTTTCCGAGTTGATGTATATGCTGTGACCTTTAACAACACAAAACTGTGTTCGTAAAACGTAAGAATATTCGTCTATTTTCCTTCAGACCGTAAAGATTAATGAATACTAAACATTTTTACAGCAGTACGTTTTTCTTGATTAAAACTTTGGCTTGGCTGTTGGAATATTAAATCAGTCACGATTGGCGACTTGGCAGCTCTGGAGTTTGGCACGCTGTGGCCTTTTGGACCACCATGGTGGTAAATTGACCGTGACCTGTCAGCGCGTACTTGCGGGGTTAACATTGGCGTGATAAAAATGCTGCAGTGGTTCTCTACCTTTTTAAGTATCTTGAGGAATTGTGAAAAAAGGAATATATTATACTCTTTATTAGAATAGAATAGAATATACTTTATTTGCTTCAAACACGGTATTTAAGGTCATTACATAGTTTAGTAGGTACAACGTGTTTCGCTACAAAATAGCATGCAAATACATATGAAACGTTACATTATTATAAAGAAAATCTAGTAAGTCTTGATAAATTAGTCTACAAAAACTTCACATATTGTTATTATTGCATAGTCATTAGGTCATTACATTATTATTATATTATCATTACATTGTTATTTCATTGCATTACTATTAAATTTGAATTTCATTATTATTATTATTACATTACATGTCCAAAAACTCCTTCACACTACAAAAATTGTATTCATTTAACCATATATATAATTTTGTCTTAAACAATTTTAAATTTAACAATTTAAGTTCGTTTGGCAATTTATTATACAATTTCACGCACATACAGAGACAACTCCTGTTATACTTTTCTGATTTGGGTATTTCATCTAAAACAAGTCTGTCGACATTTCGATGAGTGCGTGTATATAATTCGGATGCTTTAGTAAACATGTGTGGATTTTGTTTCACAAAAACACAGACTTCGTACACATATAGACATGCCAACGGTAACAAACCAAGCTCTTTAAATAATGGTTTGCAAGAGTCACGTGGGAATTTGCCTGTTATTGCTCTTATGCACTTTTTCTGTGCAATAAAAGCTCTTTTAACCGTCGAACTATTACCCCACACAATGAGACCATATCCAAGGACAGATACTACGTAGGCATGATATGTGGACAACACTGTACCCCGATCAGTTATATTTCTGAGACGCTTAAGGGCATATACAAATGTATTAATTCTTTGGCAAACATTTTCGACATGTGTGTTCCAATTTAAATCTTTGTCAATTGTTAAACCAAGGAATTTTGTTTTAGAGATTTCGTCAATACTTCTATTCTTATATTTAATATTTAATGTCATTGATGCATTATAATTAAAATTAATAAAATTAGTCTTAGTCAGATTTATTTGGAGGTTATTGTTTTCTAGCCATTTTCCTATAGCTTGTATAGTTTTGTTAATATCCGATTCGTGAGCTTTAAAATCGACATTCTTTATTTTATTTTCCGAGCTAATTACTACAGAGATATCATCGGCGAATAAGATACAATTGTGCCTTGTTACCTCGGGGATAGTGTTGACGTAAATTAAAAACAGAAAGGGTCCTAATACGCTTCCCTGAGGTACACCGCATTCATTATGTCTGTATTCTGAAGCAAATGTGGCGACTTCGTTTCTACTATTAATCTTTGAGATTATGACACTCTGCTGTCTGTTGCTGAGGTAAGAGCGAATCCAATCTAACGGAGGACCCCTAATTCCTACAGATTCCAGTTTAATCAAAAGATTCTCATGATTTACAAAATCAAATGCTTTGCTAAGATCAAGGAATAACGTAGTTGTTGCATATTTTTTATTCAAACTTTTAAGTACTAATTTTATGAGTGAGAAAATGCCATTTGTAGTTTATTTCTTTTTTTGAAAACCGTATTGTTCCGGTATAATTATATTGAATTTCTCACAAAACTCTAATAATCGCATTAGCATACACTTTTCAAAAATTTTTGACAAATAAAAAAACACTTATAAACAAATATAATAAAAACATGTGGGCAAAGGTGAACTTATCTCTAAAAGAGATCTCTTCCAGTCAACCCAGAACATGTAAGAGATAGATAAATAAGCAGGTGACGTTAAGTGCAAAACTAATTATATGAAATAAATAAATACAAGACAATACCTAATATATAAATACCTAACACAATATTATATAATAAATATTATATAGGTACATATAAAAATACAATACATAAATTATATACTATATAGTGGGTAACTTTACAATATTAGATGATTCATTGGAGCAATATACGTAGCTTACTTCCGCAAAAAACACAACATTCAAGATGCACCGCCCACCCGCCCGCAAAAAATTTCGCATGCTCACCACGAGAATACCAGTGCACAGCACAATACCTGCATTTAGCAAGACAGCAATACACCTTGCACCTTCACCGATTAGACTACTCTACACGTGTTTCGCCCCAACCGGGGCATCCTCCTCAGGAGATAGTTCGTGCGAAAACCAACACCAAATGAGCTCCGACGCGACGCCTACCGACACCGTATTGCATCTTGCATTGTTGTGTTTTTGCGTTAGTAAGCTACATACAGGATAAATTTTTAATCAGTGCACAAATTTTTAAGATCGACTCAGAATCAGTAAGTGAACAACTTTCTCCTAGAAACATGGGTCGAAATATGACAATTTTTTTTGGACTTCCCATACTAAATCGATCACGTGATCAGTTCGGTTTGTATGAAGAGTCCAAAAATTTTTGTCAATTTGGTTGGGGGCCTCCGCCAAGTGACGCCTAATTTAATTAAATATCTTGAGAAAAATAACTATGTCTGGTTATGGGTACTATCCATGCCTACTGAGTTGGTGCTTGTGCTTTTCATCCCTATTCGGGACAAACATGACATGTTTCATGTTTCACCGTGTAACATCATCACATCACACTGTGATGATGTTACACGGTTGATGCGAGAGCTTGTTCAGAGTCCGGCTGACTAGCTACCACCATCTTATCTATGTCTGACGCCATAACAACGATGATTTCAGCATTGTTATATTGCGGCAGTCAGAGATAAGATAGCCAGTGCCTCAGTAGCAGTCAGCCTTATCATCAGTTAACATCAGGTGTGATGAAGGCTAAGTGCTACCCCGTTGTGGATAAAAACCTGATGTCTGGGTGTAATTATTTGTATAGCAGTATAACAGTAACTGTAAGTACCAACAAATATACTCATAGTACTGAAAATGAAAATGAATAAAATATTTATTCACTTATACATAATAAATATATTACCTATGTACTTATAAATTGTCAAAATTTTCCTACTGCCCACTTTTTTAACACTTAACTTATACACAAATGCATTATGCTTATGATGATCAATATCGTAATATCCGTTGTCTAGTTTCCGTAACACAGTTTCTTAATGATAACTACTTTATATTATATGTTATAATATAAGAAGTTATCATTAAGAAACTTATTAATATGTATGAGAATATATTATATGTTAGGAAACATCTTGACTCATTCACTAAGAATAGTGATATTCATAATTTTAACACAAGAAATGAAAATAGGCCTGCCGTTCCAAGATTTAGACTTGAAAAAAGTAGAGGGTCGTTTTTGGGAAAAGGCATAGCATCCATACTAATATTATAATTGTGAAAGTGTGTTTGTTTGTTTGTTTATTTGTATGTTTGTTTGTTTGTTTGTCCGTCTTTCACGTCAAAACGGAGCAATGGATCGACGAGATTTTCGGTATGGAGATAATTTGAGAGCTGGAGAGTAACATAGGCTACTTTTTATCCAGGAAAATTATAAATTAAAAATGGTAATTTTGTATAGAAAATCGATAAACTATCGTACTATACAAAACTGTCATTTCTTCCATAGCCGCTTCCAAAGAGGTATGTCAAAGAGTATTGTAATCACTGACGTTTTAGCCGCTTTGGATCATAGATGTATTATTCCTGTAGATGGAGCATAAAAATATGAACGATTCTTTCTATAATCGACTCTCGTCTCTCAAATGGCGACATTTCGTGTGTTAAAAAGAGATAACAATAGCCCAACGTGTGCGTCATAATGAGCCGCGCGCCACTTAAAAGTCAACGTCATATTTGTTTGTTAACCAGCTGGTTACAAATGCTTCAAAAAGAAAATCTTTTTTTGTAGAAAAATATAGAAAGATATGATGGTGTGGTGCGGTAAATCTGTTGTTTCTTAAGAATGGCCTGTACTGTTCCCGGTTATTCAAGCAGAGTGAGTGTTTTGAAAGAGAATAATGAACACATATCATTTCAGAGGTAAGTCACACTCATTGTTTTGTGTTTTTGCGAACACATTTTTATAGCAAATTTGCAAAAACTAATCGCTGTACGCGTATTATACAGTTTAACATTGACTTGGTTGAAGAAAATCGGGTGTTTTTAGGCTAAAAATATATAATTTATAACCAATTGGGATTTCTTGACATTTGACCAACCTGATAGTGTTGTAGTCCGATTTTATCCTTCCTGATCAGAAGGTCTAAGTAGCTAAATGTCCAACAGCGCGAAACGTCTGACGAGCAGTAAGTCTAATTAGCAGAATGTCTATGTAGCAAAACGTCCAACTATCAAATGGTCTGTATATCAGAACATCTATTTAGCAAAAAGTCATTTGTGAAATGTGTACACTCATGATAAAAATGTCATTTGTAAATTACATTACATTTATTTGAGAAAACCAAAATCTGGATTAAAAAGCTAGTAGCGCCATAACTATTATTAGGATATTAGGCGCACAAATTCCCCTGCATTTATTTACTTATTCTTTTGATATGACCATACCAAGGTGTATCAAAAATTCAAAGGGACTATCTTTTTGGCCCTCAAACTTTTGCAGCTCTTTTGTATTTGGCATTAAACATTAAATCGATCTTCCTTCTTTTATTTCCTTCACATAACATATTCTTGTATTTGCGATCTTGCTTAAGCGCTTCTTTTCTAAGAGCTTTATTGTAAGTATTGCTAATCAAATAGCATTCTTGACAATAAACTGTCAGCCACCATCAAAAAGATATGATTTAAGCTACATAGACCAAAGAATCTGTAGGTATCTACAAGTCTGTACGTACGTACGTGTTATAATTCCGTGTCCGTTGTAATTTGTGTGTTGAATTTTGTGCCTGAGTATCCAGACATTTTGATAATGTGACGATTTGCTAAATAGATGTTCTGCTATACAGACCATTTGATAGTTGGACGTTTTGCTACATAGACATTCTGCTAATTAGACTTACTGCTCATCAGCCGTTTCGCGCTGTTGGACATTTAGCTACTTAGACCTTCTGATCAGGAAGGGATTTTATTATCCACTTGTCTGTTGATTGCCGGATTCCGCCAAATGCTCGGTCTGTTGAAAGCCGGAATCCGGCAAAAAATTTTCAAAATGAAAAGTTTTTTTTGAATTTTATTTAATAAATAAAACGTGTGTTTTGTTTTAAACAAAAAAACAATATGTAAAGTATAATCTAGGCTGAATGTTGAATGATTATATGAACCGCTTGCCATTTAAAAATAAAATAAAGAGCGCGCCAAAAACCCTGTCTGTTAATTGCCGGATTCCGGCATCCACAGTTTGGGGGATTTCGAAAATGACAGTTTAACAAACAAGTGGTTATGTAATATCGATAAAAAATTGTATTGTTAACAATTTTGTATTTCAACTTATTTTTTCTCAATTTTAAACAGATTTCCCACCGCCGCACCGCCGTCGATGTAAAGGAAACGTGAATAAGAAACGTAAAAAAGGCGACGATTGGAGACCTTCGCAACAAACAAGAATATGCTCCATGCACTTATTAAAGCAAATTGTGGATTTATACTTAAAAAATTGAATACATTAAGAGTATAAAAATTAGCGTGAAATCTGTATTTTTTACTTGATGTCATTCAGCAGATTATTTAATTTAATAAATTGATTAGAAATCTCGTTCAGTTTTACGACTATACCTCCTAGTATAAATAGTATAATTATCATCATTATCATATTAATGTCCTTACTGCTGGGCTATAGGCCTCCCCTGTGCATGAAAACACCACAGGTAGAACGGGCCATAAGTGCCATAACCCACCACGCGAAGCCAATGCGGATTGGTGGGTGAGGGTGCCAACGACTGCTAATGCAACCGGGACCAACGGCTTAACGTGCTTTCCGAAGCACAGAGGATAACGAATGTTGCTTAACATCAACCACCGGATGCAAAATGCGCGTACCAATGAGCCATCGATCTCCTCAAGTATAATTATAGTACCTTCTTCATATTTGGCACTGATTCAAAATAAAAGGGCATGCTTAGACCAAGAAACTGAACAACTTTCTTTTTTTGCCATATTACGACCTATGCCGAAGTTTCATAGCATAAACAAAATTCTAAGGCCGTGAGCACTTTGGACACGATTAGTACTAAGAACTGACAGAAAAGCGGATTATGAACCGCCCAATTACATTAAGTCTCTAGCCGCATTGAAAAGCGCGAAGCGCTCTATTCAATGCGGCGTAGTTTCGATCAGCCATATTGAATACGGCGTATCTTGAATCCGCCGCATTACAATGCGGTGCTGTTTTCCAATATAGCTATATGCATTGTAATTTTATGTATCGCATTGCATTGCATTATAATTATTTTTAAATTTTTTATCGATAACTTGTTATAAAAAAAATCACAGCACTATCATTGCATCATCATCATCTAGCATTGCATAGTCAAAATGGAGACATTCACTAATTACGACGCAACAGATTAACATGTATGTCTCTTTCTATCTTATGACAATTTGATTGTGTTAGAAGGGGTAAAGGATGGGTGAGTTATAGCTTATTTTTGTGATCCATCTATAGGAATAATACATCTATGCTTTGGATTACCTACTTTTTAATAAGTGACATTTGTTGCAGGCAGTGTATAAAACTTCTTCGCGATCATTTATTTTTATCTGTCTATCTATAATAGATGTTGGTGGTACGGAGTTTACCGGGTCCACTATAATTAATATGGCAAAACAACATTTGCCGGGTCAGCTAGTTCTTTTATAAAGTTCCACAAGAAGTTATCGAGCTGCCTTTGAATAAATTTAAAAAACATGTTAAAAAGACGCTCTTAAGCAAAGGCTATTACAAAGTAGAAGATTATTTAAATGATCACAACGCATGGTTGTCATAATTATAGTAACACTAACAATGTATAAAAGGAAAATATTCCTATACATAAGTATGAGAAAACTTTCCTTCAGCATTAGCTTTTTGTATAAATTTTATTATTGTACCATTTTGTCTAGCAACGACATAATTATTTTGTAAATGCGTTGCTTCTGTTAAAGCTGATGAGTTTTTTTCGCCTGTTTTCCTTGTCAGTCAAAAGATGTCCATAACAGGTGGTAGATAAAAAAATATTGGACGATTCATAAGCATTAATTTTAATTAATCTATATGAATAAAAATTTATTGACTTTGACTTATTATAAGCTAGATAATTGGTGTGATTGTAAGAAATTTACAAATTTTTTTTTTCTTTATGTGTGTATCATACCATGATATGTAATATCTTTCTTGTTATTGATTATCCGTAACACAAGTGCTAAAGCTACTGATTTTCTAATATTTATTTATAGTCTTATATTACACGTTGATTTTAAAACAAAACTACATCTTAAGTTATAGAAATAACCCATTTAAGAACACTGCAACTGGTAAAAGATATCCTGAATAAGCACCTAGAAATACGACGAGGAAAAAACTGTCACAATGAAATTTGAGTTATAATAAATGAGTGCTAATGACTATTTCTGTTTGGTTTTCAGCGCGAACGGATGATGTACTTGACATTGTGGCTGCCTTGACCGCGCTGAGGTCAATACATTCAGTCTGAGGCCATAGAACTAGCGAGTAAGATTATCTCACGATATTTATTTATTCCACGAATGTTGAATGGAGAGAAAGAGAGAAGGAAAAAAAGGCAGAGGGAGTCCTCAAAAAGATGGATAGATTGTGTGCGAATTTTAAACAAATGGGAAAGGAATAAAAATGTTCTTCTGATGATTTTTTTTCGTCCGTTTTTCTTGACAGGTATATATATATGGCAATGCGCTCATTGACGATCAAACTATCGACCGATCGAACTATCGAAAATGACTGGCCGATAGTTGTACGATCAAACTATCGCACAACTATCGGCCGGTCGGTAATGTGCATGAAGGACTATGTGAGCGCGCGCACTGCATTCAACTAAACTATCGCCCAACTATCGGTCGACAGCGCATTCAGTATGGCACTGTATGTTGAGTGCGCGCACTTCCCATAGTTGAACGATCAAACTATCGTACAACTATCGGCCATAACCGACCTTATGTGTACGCACTGCATTCAACTAAACTATCGCCCAACTATCGGTCGCGATACTAAAGTGTACGCACTTGTGATTTTTATGTCGACCAATAGTTGGGCGATAGTTTAGTTGAATGCAGTGCGTGCACATTACCGACCGGCAGATAGTTGTGCGATAGTTTGATCGTACAGCAATCGGCCAGTCATTTTTGATAGTTCGATCGGTCGTCAATGCGCGCACTGTCATATAACTCTATACTGAATCCGAGAACGACCAAACTATCGCTCGATTAAAAATGACAAGTGCGCGCTGGCTCTTAACCCGGCGAGCATGACCCAGGGTATCTCATACCCTGTTACATTTTCAAAGTCGTGTATTTTTTAAGTTTCTCGTCTGACAACACTAGCGCGCTCAGTAGCTGGAGGAAGGGGCTCGCAGGGCAGGATAGTGGCATGATCGCAGTGTGGCCCGGGATACCGGCTGCGATATTAGTGCGCATACCTGTTGGGGGGTATGTCACACCATGACAGCGATAAATCATATTTTTACCAAAATATTCATTATAATTTCTTTTACGAAGACGATCTCATTATCTCTTAATTTTAAGTGAATTAAATTCCAAAGAATAATTTTATGTATAATTATAAATTTTTGTAAAGCTATAAAGATTTGTTACTTTGACTACATAGTTTATGAAAAACGAGATTAAATAAAAATTATTGTATAATTCTGAACTCGATTTATTTAATTTCCTATTAAAAAACATTATACTTATTACAAAATCAAACCAATTAAGTTTATAAAATAACAATAAGAACTAATTTGTGGTACATTAACTTAAGGGTATGTCAAACCCTACCTCATGCTTGATGTAACTTTATTTCACCTCATGTTCGCCGGGTTAAGCTACCGCTGTTTTTCTAGCCACATTTTTGACGCAACATTCCAAGAAAAATTACTAACGTTTTACCGCACAAGCTCAGAGCGAAACGCCTGAACTCATTGACAAATTACGCTCATAGCCCTTTGAAGTCGTCCGCCAAAGAGTTTTCTTAATAAATTATACACCTGTTTTAAAAGAAAATGTCGTCAACTCGTCACATTATACTAATTATATCGCTTTTCCTTGTATTTGTAATTTTGAGAATTTTATTCGATTTAAATCTTCAAATGTACGGTTTTGTTAGTTAGAACAGTAAATGAAATAAATATGTAGTTTAAAAAACTATAAAAACACACTTTTATAGGAACAGACTAAAAGTACAAAATAACCGTCTATTCAGTAACTGAAATAAAAAGCGTGGTGCGCGTTGTCAATATTAAGTAAGTACTTGAATGCATGCTCTGCAAAGGGCGCACCACGCTTTTTATTTCAGTTACTGAATAGACGGTTATTTTGTACTTTTAGTCTGTTCCTATAAAAGTGTGTTTTTATAGTTTTATAAACTACATATTTATTTTTTACTTTTTAGTTTAACAAATGGCAAGCTATGGATGGGGATGGTAATCGATTTCACAGTCCATTTATGTGTCTGCCCACCCCGTAAACATTATAACTCGAAGGCGTGATTGTATGTATTTAGTTTTACAAACTCAAGTGGAGTCTATTAGGTACCAGATGCGCGAGCCGAACCCTTACTTCCTCCCTGCTCCATCATCCGACCCTCACCACCAAGTGAAGCGAATAGGTCTCATCAGAACGAAACGGATGAGCCCAAACTCGAGGGGTTTCCTAGTGGTAATTAAGGATTGCCACTGAGTTCCTCCCTGCTCCATCATCCGACCCTCACCACCAACTGTAGCGAATAGGTCTCATCAGAACGAAACAAATGAGCCCATCTCGAGGGGTTTCCTAGTGGTCATTAAGGAGTGCCACTGACCTCCTCCTTGCTCCATCATCAGACCCACACCACCAAGTGTTGCGAACAGGTCACATCAGAACGAAACAAATGAGCCAGAACTCGAAGGGTTTCCTATTGGCCATTAAGAAGTGCCACTGGCTTCCTCCCAGCTTCATCATCAGACCCTCGCCACCAAGTGTAGCGAATAGGTCTCGTCTGAACGAAACAAATGAGCCAAAACTCGAGGAGTTTTCTTGACGTCATTAAGGAGTTTCACTGGGTCCTCTCAGCTCCATCATCAGACCCTCACCACCAAGTGTAACGAATAGTTCTTATCAAAACGAAACAAATGAGCCAGAACTCGAGGTGTTTCCTATTGGTCATTAAGGAGTGCCACTGGCTTCCTCCCTGCTCCATCATCAGACTCTCACCACCAAGTGCAGCTCATAAGTCTCGTCAGAACGAAACAACGGAGCCTAAACACGAGGGGTTTCCTAGTGGTCATTTAGAAGTGCCACTGGCTTCCTCCCTGCTCCATCATCAGACCCTCACCATTAAGTGTAGCGAATAGGTCTCATCGTAACAAAACAAATGAGCCTAAACTCGAGAAGTTTCCTAGCAGCCATTGAAGAGTTCTATTGCCCACCTCTTGACTCCATCATCAGATCAGCTCGATGGTAGCAAATTATTGTATTGTCATGGGATTCATATAGACTTGCAAAGTTTCAAATCAATACGACAATTAGAAGTAGGTTAAAATTGAACTCCAAGATTTTCTTACATTGTGACTTAGTTACAAGTGAAGCTAATAAAAGTGTGGTAAAAAGGTTTTAAATATACAAGTACTAGCGGCCGCCCGCGGTTTCACCCGCGTGGTTCCCGTTCCCGTGGGAATATCGGGATAAAAAGTACATATAAACCTTCCTCTTGAATCACTCTATCTATTAAAAAAAACGCATCAAAATCCGTTGCGTAGTTTCAAAGATTTAAGCATACAAAGGGACATAGGGACAGAGAAAGCGACTTTGTTTTATACTATGTAGTGATTTTAAATCTTCGAAAAGGAGAATCATTGCATTCAATTCTTGTAGTTTCATCGGAATACTAAGTGATCAATATTAATGATTGTTAGATTTCGTCATTATTTTAAAATGTGTTTTCACTGTGTTTTTACACAACTGTCCTGTATCGTGCCAAAGACCGATTTTTAATACAAAATAACACATTTTTATTTTTTATTTAAGTATTTAAAAATAATTATGGTTGTTTTCCCAAAAATTACTTGAAATATACCTAGTCATCAATACAAATAACAAAATCGCGATAAAAATATCAGCTGTTCCATTCCAATTTTCAAATCAACTCGATTGAAATGTATGGAACAGCTGTTATTTTTATCGTGATTTCAGAGTTTTTCTCATAGTAAAAGTTGTTTGTACTGATGAGTACTTCAAGTAATTTTCGGGAAATTAACCAGTAAAATTTCACGGTGTATAAAACACTACCTACCTACTTCCGCATTCTAATTTTCAAGGCAATCTATGTTTAAATTCTGAAAATTTTCCGCCAGCCAAACAGTGTTTTTTTTCACTAATTATAATTGATAAGTTGAGCTATTTCTGGTCAACACGGCCATCAAAATGCTATTTAAATAACACCAGTTTGATTAAAAAACCTTGAAAATTTCTTGTTCTTAAATTGTGAAGAGAACTGACGCAAAATGCTTGTTAACCACAGATATAGAATTTACTAGACAACGCAAATGAATGTACTTCGCGTGTCCGAACCCCGACCAAACGTCAAGGTTAGTCGCCGCGAACTAACAGCACACTAACAGCGGGCCGATCGCCGTAATTCTATGCAGCGCGTCCTGGGTGTCTACCATCAACTCTTATTGCGATTTTGTTTAGGACCTAAACTGATCTGCTTCGCTTCGTACCACGACAGCTTAATATCAATGACAGCGATTCAGTGGTTATTCAATGACATTTCACAGCCGCTAAGCTGTCAAGAACTCTTATTTGAACCCGGTCGATTTAACATGTCACCTGCAGGTTATACCCGTCCCTATCTCTCTCCGGGCATGACAGAATCGAGTGAAAGAGACGGGTAGAAGAAATAAGGAGACAAATCGTTCGGTCATTCACATTTAGCAATTCATTTGCGATCCAGTTTTTAGAAGGTCATAGTACGAAAGAAAGCAATTCATTTTAGGAACCTATTCTGCATCGCGCTATTTTTGAATCGCTGTCTTAAAGTTTTTTTTTTTATATTTACTTTGTTGCACGAATGTGGAAAATTTAATAAAGAGTCTTTACAAAATTTGTTTCGTTGTCCAAATTGAGTGTACCTATTGGGACTGGAAGGTGTCCCAGGTTTTTGGGTTTTTCACCCCACGGAACCGGAATTCCGTTTCCATACATTCCGGCCGAACCTCAGGGTGGATTGTGGAAGGAGGGTAGAGGACGGAGATATTAAAGAAAGAAAGACAGAAAATAGGAAAGACAGGAAAGGAAGGAAGTGATAGATATAAATAGTTAGTGGGTTGCCTGAGTGGCGATTAAGTGTACTTGTTCGATTGGTGTAATGTTATGGCTTTAGGGGAAAATGATTATTTAAAGAAAAACGAATGTAAGAAGCAATATTTACAATAGCATGTTACTATTGTTGAATGTTTTTAGTCTCGAGTAGATGTGTTCAATGAGTTTGATGAAGAGTTTTAAAATTTTGGGCTTTTGCATGATTTCGGTCAATATGAAGGGAGAAGTTGATGGTAGGCACCCTGATCACGTTTGCGTCTTGACGTTTGACTTCGTATTGCCGTAATGACATAACGACGCACACGTCACGCAAACCTATATAGTCCCACAATCCTGTCTGATCCGATGACATCCGTGACAGAGGAACCACTTGCAATACCAAATCTTAATGTCTTAATGTTTTAATTCCAAAGATTATCACCGGAACAGAAAAGGTTGTCGCACTGTCAAAGCTGCGCGTTATCAAAAACGGTTTTGCACGTCAACTGCACGTCAACTGCACGTACACTTAACTAATGCGTCATAGAAATACTGCGATCGGGGCCCTGTCCGCGAGCGTCTGTTGTGGCAGCCGGACAACCGCAAAAACTAACAAAACGGTTTGGATTTCCCGACACTAAATTTCGTCTTTAACGTCACAGTAGCTGTTAAAAAGTCGGCATGCTTGGTTTCAATACAAATTGTGACAATTTAACCCTTATCTACAATCTACTAGCGTTAATTTATTTCAAATTAGCTTTTCGCCCGCGGTTTCGCCCGCGTGGACTACACAACGTTATCCCGTGGGAATTTGAATTTTTTTCGGGATAAAAAGTAGCCTAAGATGTTCTTCTCCAGGCTAAAAAGTATCTAAGTACCAAATTTCAGCCAAATCCGTTCAGCCGTTTTGGCGCGATTGAGTAACAAACATCCAAACATCTAAACATCCAAACATCTAAATTTTCACATTTATAATATTAGTAGGATTAGGCGTTTCTTTACCAACACCAACATTGTGCAATATTTCGAGTATCTTTGCTATTTTATCATAAGTGCCTAATTGTGTAGATATGGCAAAGTATGTTAGAAGGATTATTCACCACATAAGAAAGTTTGTCGTCAACTTAACTATAATCTGACGCAATATTATCGTATGTTAGCACCGTACGGACATGTTCGATCCTGTTCGATTGTAGATCGTCGACCCATATTAATGAGGTTAGTGATTCACTTTTATTTGCTTAGAATACTAAGTAGGTATTTCCTTATATGTAGAATATGAATAAATATTGAATTGACCAGCCTTCTTTAGTGTAGGTATCTATGCGTCCAAATAATTATTTTAATCATCATCATCATCATCAGCCATTTTAATGTCCCCACTGCTGGGGCACTGACCTTCCTTATGGATGGATAAGGAGAATGGGCCTTGACCCACCACGCGGGCCCAGTGCGGATTGGTGGGTATTAACGACTGCAAGTGCAGCCGGGACCAACGGCTTAACGTGCCTTCCGAAGCACGGAGGAGCTCGGGATGAAAAGTTTTTGGTCACCCATCCCGTGACCGACCATTGCGAAAGTTGCTTAACCTTAACGATCGCAGGCCAAGCGCACTATCCACTGCGCCACGGGCTCCTCGTATTCGTTAACCTAGGAATAAGATCTATATATCTGGTATTAGCTGGTAATATTATTTTAATATTACCAGCTAATACCAGATATATAGATCTTATTCCTAGGTTAACGAATATGAGAACTTAGCAAGGTATAAAGTGACATAAGCAAGTATAGAGGTGTTACGCTTAACTGGAATGGCCCTCTAGTTCTCGGTGTGGAGCCGTTCAGCCCACGTCAAACTTGTAGATACAGCCCTAAACGAGACCTGCCGTATTATAACGGGGTGCATCAAACCTACCCCGGTAGATAACCTGTACCCGCTGGCCGGCATTGCCTCCAGATATCCGCAGACACGTGGCGAGTTGTGCTGGATGCAGTAAAATGAAGTATGACCCATGGAATCCTCTGTTTGGACCACGTTCCGGTGCCGCAGAGACTTAAAAGTCGGCACAGTTTTGTCAAGCATGCTACTCCTCTAACCGGCGATGCTTGCCTAGCTCGATGCATGCTCTGGGAAGAGGAACATTCAACAGCAACACCGACTGCTTTAAGGGAAAGACTGCCCCCCGGTCATTGGTTACCGTGGCGAACCTGGGAACTCTCTAAATAGATTTAGAACCCAGGTAGGCTGATGCAAATGTAATCTTTGCCGGTGGGGTGGGGTTATTCCTAAAATGAAAGGTGTGAATGTGGTGCCTCTTTCCAAACTATGTCACACCTTTTGTCCTGCTCAGCCTGCCCTTCATCTTGCACACGCGAGGACCTCTATAACGCCACTGAAAACGCTATACGTGTGGCGCAATTTTGGCCTAAAAAGATATTTTTTTTTTATTCACAACGGGTTAGCACTTAGCCTTCATCACACCTGATGATAAGTGGTGATAAGGCTGAAGGTGGAAGCGCACTACTCCCGGAATCCTCAATCACTGAGGAGCTGGCTGTCTTATCTTTAACTGCCGGAACACAATAATGCTGAAAACATCATTGTTGTGGCGTCAGACTTAGATAAGATGGTGGTAGCTAGCCAGGCGGACTAAGAACAAGTCCTACCACCAACCAAACCGAATACAATATGTACCCCCACTGGGAATCGAACACGGGACCTCTGGGTCTGAAATCCGTGGTATGAACCACTAGACCACAGAGGCAGTTGATCTAAAGTCGAACGACACGCTAGGAAGAAGAAGCAAGTATAGAGTGCTGTTGGGGCTTTCCCGGTTCTGCAGCGCCTCAGGCATGTTCTGCGAGGCCCACACAGACGGTGGTATAATAATAATAATAATAAATATTGGACACCATCACATACATTGTTCCAATACCAAGGTATAGTAATTTGAGCACTTGTGTTATGGAAATTGGAAACAACGACGGGTATTACCACATACACCCAGACCCGAGGAAATATTGAAAAGTTCGTTTTTCAATATTTACCCGACCGGGGATCGAACCTGGAACCTCTAGAGATAGCGGCACTTTAAAACCTGTGCGTACACCACTCGGCCACGGAGGTCGTAAAAAATTCTCGTTTTATCCAATTCCAACAATATACACATACATTCAGGTCAAACTGATAACCGCCTTCTTTTTGAAGTCGGTTAAGAAATTGCTAATCAGACAAAGATCAAACTTTCATAGTAATGTTGATAACTTGTAGAGCCTGCGGGGTTAAGAATAAATTAATTGAGATTTTATATTATTTTTATGCATTCACAATGCAATTTTGTAAGTATAGGAAAAATGTGATAGCAAAAAAAAAAACCACGAGCCCTATAAGTAGCTATCCCGCCTGAAAGCTACTTATAGGGCTCGTGTTTTTTTTTTTTTTTTTTTTGCTATCACATTTTTCCAATAAATTAATTACCAATAAATAAATAATTAATTACCAAAAGCACTAAAAGGTTGTTACCTACCATATTTTTTATATTATATGACTTCATAAATTTACTTCGACATTGTTTTCTTTATTTTCACGAGTAATTTGTACCAAGTAGTAAACTTTTTAAAACATTTACTGTCCTGTATCGTGCCAAAAATTGCTAATGCCAAAACAATGGGTGATGATAGAATTTGTTACGGCTCTCGTAATATTGAGTAACAATTTTGTTATTTTTAACTGTGATCTCAGTCTCAGTTTCTGTGATAATTGTGCGAAATGAGAGTGGATTTCATATTTATTTTTTAATCCACAACGATTTAGCACTAAGCCTTCATTTATATTTATATTTATATTTATTTATTCAATACAACTTGTAGGCTTACAGAGTATTCCAAAACGCCAGCAAGTCTCAATAATACATAATACAGTTATCATTACAGTTTCATTAAGGATTATAAAGAAGAAAAAAAATTTAATTAATGTCTAAAATTACATAAAACATCAATATCAGTGATCAGCACATTGTCAAATTGAGTAATTCAAAAGATTAAAAATTTGTCTATTAATATCATTAAAAACAGGAATATTTACGTCAATAAAATTTATGACAACAAAACACACACATGTCAAATGTGTTCATCACACGATATTACGATTGATAATCATAGATATGGCTGAAGGTGGAAGCGGACTACTCCAGGAATCCTCAATTTCTTATCTCTAACTAAATCACCATTGATATTTGTAATATCCTTTTTGCTTATCGATATCCGTAATATAAGCGTTAATGATACGTTATATGTAATTAATGTTTAAAAAAATCTGATACCTTCAAGAAAAATAGGTTGTTTAGAAGTTTAAAAGTAGTTTGGTTGGTGATAGGGCCTTTCAAAGTCCGCCTGGCTAGGTACCACCATCTTATCTAAGTTCAGCATTATTGTGTTCCGGCAGTTAGAGATAAGATAGCCAGTTCCTCAGTAATAAACGATTCCGGGAGTAGTGCGCTTCCACCTTCAGCCTTATCATCACTTTACATCAGGTGTGATGAAGGCTAAGTGCTACTTCGTCAGTAGTGTATAAAAAAAGTACCATATATATAGATCTTATTCCGAAGTTATTTATGAACTAAGAAAGAAAGAAAGAGTTTATTCAACAAAATACAACACATAAATTAAGCACGACTTTATCATATTTGCAATAAAAGCTAAATTCCAAGTAAAACAATTGAAACTTCATGAATTGTTTACTGTGCAACTATTAGCAATAAAGTTGACAATAGAAACGTCAGCTAATTTTATTGCCTATAAAATAAACCTCATCTTTCAACATCACTAATTGATTTCATGTAACTACTATATGTTATGACAATTTTATTGTATTTACATCGCTTTTATTGTCCAAGTGATTAGGTTCTTATTGCCTTGTTTTGCATTTAATCTTAGAGGCAATTTTGGTTCTTGTAAAACCGCACCTATATTTAAGAGGCCGTACCTAAACTTGCGCTCTGCCGACTGTCATACTAGCGAGTGCGCTTCCGTATAAAATTGAGATTTTCGGAGAACTCAAAAATTATCAATTAAGTAAAATATTTTTTTTATGTAAGTGTTTAAAAAAGTATGAGGCAGTCTTCACATGTGTGTATTTTTGAACTTTCTCTCTTCTCTGTGGTATGCTCTAGAAATCAGAAGACGTATTCGCTTAAAAATTGTTTAAGATAATTTATCTTAATTAAGTAATAAAATTGTGTAAGTTTTATTACATAATTTGACGACCGATTTGGCGCAGGGGTAGGCTTCCCACCTTCTGCGCCAGTGGTCTCGGGTTCGATTCCCGAACAAGATAAATATTTGTGTGCATGAACATGTCTATTTGTCTTGGTCTGGGTGTTTACTATGTATATTAAGTATGTATTTACAAACAAAAAGTATTTAAGTATGATATTTATCCGTTATCAAGTTTTCCATGATATAGTTTCTTAATGAAATTAAAATGGGCTTAGATAATTGGTGTGAATGTAAGAAGTTATTTATTTATTTATAAGTTTTTCTTTCAATTTTGAATAAAAGCACTAAAACTTTCTCGGCTACTTCTAAGATTTTTTCAATGTCTCTATTCCTGTATATTTTATACACAACTTCATCTTAAATTCCGTATAAACAACAGTTATATGAACGTCGCGCACGGAAATTAAACACGTCTTAGGTTTTATGGTGTTAAACCTAAAATTACAACGTAAGTCAATAAATTGTATCGGCCACTTTTTTAGTATTCAATTAAACTTAACGTATTACCTATTTACTTTGTCCCTGATCAGCTCCGAAAGAATTAAAAAGCATGTCTTACACCCACTTGCAGGAAGCTCCATTAAAGTTAATGCTTCATTAAGTCTATTGCTGTCACTTTTCGTTGTCAAGAAATAAAAAGTGACAGCAATAGATTTAATGAAGCATTAACTTTAATGAAGCTTCCTGCAATTGGGTGTTAATCACTCAAAAGTTCAAAACCATGAACGGCGTCTTAAGCAGTTATGCATTATTGTCTTTCTGTTAGCAAACTACTTGAGTTTGTATATTTTATAGTCACAAGACTGCGTTTGTTTTAATTTGATGAATCCTAGGGCTAAACTTGGCTAATATATACTAATATCATAATTCTTTGTTCGTTTGTTTGCATCGAATAGGCTCCAAAACAACTGGACCGATTTCGAAAATTCTTTGACCATTAGAAAGCTACATTCCGCCCAAGTGGCATAATATTTTATCCCGATATTCCCACGGGAACGGGTACCATGCGGGTAAAACCGCGAGGATCTGCTATTGGTAATATGTAAGTAGTAGTTCTATTTCTGTTGTATTCGTGCTTTATAACAAAGTTACTACATAGATTTACAGTTAAGCGGTGTTTTGCAGAAAGCGACCAACGGCCATTTTTGCTAAAATGAGTTATGATACCCATTGCTTAACATTTATTTTGATCTACAATGTCCAAAAACATGCGAACTCTTAGCACTTGTCAAACTCGAGATAATAATTTGTCAAATGAGACCATACACCAGTATCGCACATTTATATGTTAAACGCGACCAAGTCCAGACCACATCCAGACCATTGATGTACTAAAATTCAAGTTTAAGCAGATTCTTTAAAAAACAGAAAGCGACCAACTGACTTGGCTGCTTTCAGAAAAAACATATGATCCAAAACTGCTCACTTACTAATTTGCAGAAAACGACCATTGCAGTGGTCGCTTTCTGCAAAATTCATAATTATTTTTAGTATTTTTTTTCAGATTGAGACCGAGATTCGGTGTGGTCTATTTTAGTTTTTTTCTACCAGTTATACCCACGGATGGTGCCGTATAGTGCCGGCACATAAAAATAATGACGCTGACTGTACCAGACCCGAGGAAATATTGAAAAGTTCGTTTTCAATCTTTTCCCGACGGGAATCGAAGCCGTGACCTCCAGAGATAGCAGAACCTTGAAAACCGCGGCGTCGACATTGGAGAGAATGTACTTATTCACACAACAACGTTTGATATATCAACGTTTTTCACGATTAACTTTATTTACGGCTGTAATGCTTTTTAAATGGCCGTGTTTACACGATCACGAATTGTAAAAAATGTCGGATACGGCTTTCCTATACTTTATATTTGCGTTTTTGGACGTATCGTCAAAGACGGCTCTTGTGTGAATGAGCCGTATCAAAAGTTTGACAGAGTGAAGAAATAATGCTGCCAAAACAACGTATAAAAAACGCATGTTTCATTGTAAGCAATTTAAAGTGTATTTATTTTTTCGCTCCTCTAAAATAACATTTGACGATCGACCAGTTGAAAACCCGCAAGAGCGATATTGAAAACGCGAGTGCATTTTGTTGATGTTCCTTATGTCCTTTAAGCGATGGTGATAAGGTTGAATTTTGCAACACAATCCAATAGACCTTTGCTTGCCACTGGCTGTGAAAGGTCGATGCACTAATTCAATGATACGGTGCTGCGGATCTGATTTTCTACGTTGGATTTAAATGTAGTTTTTTAGAGTTTAAGACTGTATTTTTAAATTTTATTTAACGATTCACGGTTTTAGATTTGTGCAGTTTTTTCTCAACACTGAGCGGGTACTTGTACCAAAGTTTTATTGTAAAGATGTAACACTTACGAAATTACACGCAAAATGTTAAAGATAATAAATTTTAATTTTTGATTTGATTAAAACCTTTAACGTTTGTTAGACAGATAATATCTATTATTATATTGTTTACTGCACCAGGGGTAATAACTTGGCATCTAAAGGTTGGTCCACAGAACACTCTTTTAAAAAAATAATTTGTCCGTTTTTAAATTCATTTTTAGCAAGGTGTGTATCTCATGAACATCAAATTGTTAATTACTTATTAGAAGATAATAATCCCTAATAAATTTAAATAAAACTATTGCGTTACTGACTGGCAGAAAAGGCACAGTCGAAACTACTAGGCGCAAGAAGCTGAAATATAGCATTATGTTCCTTGGGGAGTGTAGGGAAGCATTAAGAGAGGATTTTCGAAAATTACACCCGAAGGGGATAAAAAAGGGGGTGAAAGTTTATATCAAACTTTTGTGAAAATCTTAATTCCACGAGAAGAAAGTCGCGGGCGGAGCGCTAGTTTGAGTATAATTTTAAGTCAATAACAGGCAATCGAACAAATTATAATAAATAATGCGTTTAATAAATAACAATAATACTTACCTAAAAAAAGGCTCAATCATTAAATTCTTAGCCAGACCTGAAGTCACATCCTAGTGTAGGTTCTTGTAGAAAAAATACTAGCAGCAACGTGCTCATAATATATAGGTCCAACTCAAATTAAGCAATACTTCGATCAGAGCACGAAACCTTTCCAATACATAAATCTTTATAATATTAAAAATATATGCGGCGAAAAAATTTCAAATCCCAAGTTCCCACTAATCCCTAACTAGTCCCAGACTTGGCCCGCGCAAATATTTACAAGCGAAGCCAGATAAGGTCAATTTTTCAATGATTTACAATAAAAATGCAATAAACGACACTTTAATTCTAAGAAAAATATATCTTAGACACGGAAAAATATAGACTATAATCCCTTGAGCATAATTTCGATCGTAAAATTAAAGACTACACCACATCGTCTATAGAAAATGCATTTTCAGCGGTTGCGTTAAAGCTTATTTCAGAAAAGCAATGTATCCGATAATGCCTATGACATAAAAGGTAGTAAGCGACAATTTCAGTGCAATAAGCTTTATGATTTATGTCAGGGTGTGATAAAGTTTAATTTGCATTGTTCATTTCCCATTTAAGTGCACTGCACTTTGCCTGTTTCAGTGATGCACCTCAGGACATGTAGACTGATTTATGGTTATACTAAATATATGGGTGTTTAATGTTTCAGATTATCTATATAGGTATACGTATTCTGTTGCATATGTTGAATGCATGTGCAAATGCGTTTCGCATATTTGTTTATCTGTAGCTTATACATAGGTCGTTGTAGGAGGATTTCAGCCTGAATGTATGTTGAAGTTCAAAGACTCTGTCATCACTTTGACTCATTCATTAGGTAATTATTATTAAATTCATTAGGTAAATTTATCTTTGTAAAATATCGTTAAGTACCTACTACAATGTAAAGCTGACAAGTTTATTGCTGCTGTTCTTCTTTTCAGTTAAAAAAGTCTTGAATGGGCAGTAGGAAATTATTGACGATTCAAAGAGCTTTTTTATTAAGTCAAGTTGAATAAAGATATATTTTAATTTATGTTTTTATATTTAAAATCTCCTTCATTCCTGTTTTTTGCTTCATCACAACTTTGATTGTATTTTACATAGTAGGTAGGTACATTTGTGTGACTTTTGTAGACATACAAACTTCCAATCCATTTAGGTAATATCATAAACTCGAAAGCAATACTGTATTCTAATATTTTACTTTCAACAACTCTGTATAATAATATCTGTAATATTATCACGTCCAAACCACTGAACGGACTTTTAATATTTTTTTGACCGTTTGGAATAGAATAGAACTTGGAGAAAGACATTTTGCTAACTGCTTATTGCTGGGGTACTGACCTTCCATAATAGTAGTTTATGTGACTGTCGCATAATGAGGGGTATTAAAACACGAGTGGGAGTTTAAAAAACTCGCCAAGGCTCGATTTTTGATAGTGTACAAGTGTTTTAATACCGAGTTATGTGCAGTCTCATACACTACTTTATCTACCCTCATAACAATTATCATATATTTCAAAAATTAAGCAAAAAAATATTAATTATAAAATGTGGATTGGCGCCAAACCCCACTAAGAGCCTATACGGTCTATACCTTCTAAATTCAAAATTCTAATTTTAAAAAAGTTTCTTATTGTTGCCGGCTAAAGAAGGGCTTGAAAGAGTTGGAAGTCAGGGCCGGTAAATCCTACGGTTGCCATGGAGATTGTAAAATTAAGAAAAATAAGTGTTTTATAATGAGTGAAAACTGTATCCGGTTGTATCATAATGACCATTATTAAACACTTTTATTTTTTAAAGTTGACTATGGCATAAAGTGTATCAATATACGTTCTGGCATGAGTTCATAATTAGAATATTATAACATGAGTGTAGATAATGATACTTAAGGAGTAGGTCATCAGGATAAATAATATGGATCTATTATAACCTTGACAAATCAGTCAACTTTGACAGCGCGAAGTCTCTCAGATATCCTGTTACACCACGATAGCTCTTGCTGACAGATTCTCGTTAACTGATAACCATGGTGGTTATCTATACTAATATTATAGAGAGGAAAGATTCGATTGTTTGTTTGAATTGAATAGGCTTCGAAGCTACTGGATTGATATAAAATATTATTTTTACCATTAGAAAGCTACATTCTTCCCGAGTGACATAGGCTATATTTTATCCCGATATTCCCACGGGAACGGGGACCACGTTGATAAAACCGCAAGAATCCGCTCTGTTAGATTGATATCTCGATACGTTATTTTAATTTTTAGTTTTTTGCACTCTCAATGCAATTTTTATTATTGAAAAATGGAAAACGAAGTATTTACAAAAAATCGACCCGTCTCAACCGGCCCCGATGGGTCGAAGTCGTCGACTCCGTAGCTCAGTGGTTAGAGCAGTCGCCCGGAAAGCGAAAGGTCGTGGGTTCGAGTCCCATCGGAGCTGGTTGTGAGACGGGTCGATTTTTTCTAAATACTTCATTTTACATCTCAATACGTATTAATCGAAACCACTAACGCCCGAATTCTCAAACGCAAATCATCTTTGGGAGCGTCTCAAACATCATGGCATCTCCTTCATACGTTTGACCACAGATAATATAATACTATACTGTTAAGAGCTATATTGACAGTGCTAAGTTACTCTGATGACCAGTTACACAACTTTACCTGGCGCTGACACACGCTTTAATACAGTATGTAAACGATCGAAAGGCAAAGAATAAAACCCGAAAATGTTAAGACGAGAAAGAAGAATTTGGTACCGAAATTACTGAAATCTGGAAACTTTTTATAGACAGCGTTTAAAATAAATAATAAGTTAATCTAAATGTAACTGCCTGTATAACTTTGTTTACATTCTCACCAGTGACGTCTCGACATCGATAGTGATTTAAGTTGTAGTGTGACGAGTTCCGACAACTTAAATGTCAATAATTTAGTTCGATATGTCGTCAAAGAAACACTGCACCTTACTTTAGTAGGAAGAATAAAATAAATAAACTTACATAACCAAAGGCTTTTTAAATATTTAAACAAGTCTTTTCTGAAACAGCAAATCACACTAAACACAAACGAGTCCTATCGCGGTAGTTCAAGCAACGAAATAATTTTGTGAAACGGTTTAACTAAACTAAACTGAACACAGTAAAACACATTGAACAAAGAAAAATCGGCGAAAACAATTCTAAATCAATTGACAGGCCTGAAACATCCAACTCTTTACTTTTACTCTCTTTGAAGTTTTACTTCTCTAAGAAATCTCTTCAGTCATAAATACAGAATAGAAAAAAGGATTTTTCTCTTTTTGCTGTTCTGAAGTTTTTCGTTTTATCTATGGCATTTTGACAAACATATCAGAGATGATTAGAAACTGTTAATCACAGGATGTTACTAAAATCATTAACCGACTGATGATAAAGAGGTAAATAATTTCAATAACTAAAATTGAAAAATAAAACTAAATTAAATTGTACTTAAAAAGGGTGCCATTGTATTATACCCGTTTTATACACCTACCAGTTTTAAGGTTTGCCTTTCGATCGTTTACATACTGTATACTCTGATGATGACATTAATGCCATTCCGGTACTTATGAATCCAAACCATGACAGTTCAGTTAACTTTGACAGTGCGAAGTCGCCCAGATGGCCAGTTACACCACGCTAGCTCTCGCTGACAGACGCTCGTAAACTGCGCGTGTTTATTTTATTTGGCGATGGTTTACATTACGCGTGATTTCGAAAGCACCTTGGTGCAGTATGCGCTTACACAAATAATTGGGAGTTTGGTTGGATCGGGAATGCAGGCAATTCTGTTAATGTTATAATTGTAGCTTAGACAGAAAATCTTGACCGCTTCATCTTATTATAGTTTCTGCCCCACGGTTTTGCCCAGGTCTCAAATCCCGGATACAATATATAGCCTACATTGGCTCAGGAATAGTGGTGAATTGGGTATTTGACTGTTGTTGAAATGTAGATATTTAATGATGGCATTCAGAAATATAACGTTATTGAATAACAACGTGAAAAAAGAAATTAAATCTGTATTATAACAAGCGAAATATGAGCTACTTAATGCTGACTCTAGCTATCTCTTTCTAAAACGAAATTTTCTATGGCGAGAGTATGGCGCTATAGAAATGTGACGTCACGTTTCTATAGCGCCCTCCTTGTCTAATTAGAAAGTTTGATGCTCTCTATCGCTGAAAATATGCAAGATATTTGAAAATAAATACCTATGTTGTGTAGCTACTAATTCAAGGAACATTTTAAGTCAATAAAAATTTTTTTGTCAAATACCCTATTTCTACTAGTGAAAGTAGTGCTAACCCGTTGTGGATAAAAAAATGTATTTTCAAAATCGGTTCAGTAGTTTCAGAGATTTCTTCAGATTTTACCCTAGTGTAGACAAACTTTAATATCTTATTATTAAAAATCACTTTTCAAACAAAATTATATATCTTACTAGCTTTCCGCCCGCAACTTTGCCCGCGTGGACTACACGAAGTTATCCTGCGGGAATTTGATATTTTTCCGAGATAAAAGTACATATCCTATGTTCCTCTCCAGGGTACAAAGTATGTGTGTCCTAAATTTCAGCCGTTTTGGCGTGATTGAGTAACAAACATCCAAACATCTACATAAACGTTCATTTGTGATATTAGTAAGATTTTGCCTCTTTAATATCTATTTTAATTTTTTAGCCACTCGGAAATAACTTAGTACTTAGGTACATAGTATGAGAGTATATGATATGGACATATGATAAAACATTCCAAATAATTCGCTATGTTCATAAATAAACAAATATTGCGATTTTATATTATTTTTATGCATTCACAATGCAATATTTCCTATAAACAAATATTGTTCGAAAAATAAAGCATAACTTCCTACATCAGAAAAAGCAGAAATGCGAATTTTCATATCTGAATGTTCTTTTGAAGTTTTTATAAGGCGTTTTATAAATATGACTTTCTAACGGCAAAGGGGAAATTGATTAAAAATCAGGGTTCTGTACATAATTTATGTTTACAAGCTTAGTGAGTTTTTGCATTAGTCTTAACATTTTCTCCCTTACATGAAAAAAACAGTAACAAAGTCGAACTGTGTATAAAAAATGTTTACCTAAATAAATCAAACGTTACATGTACTTTTGTTTGATGGATATAAGGCCACTACTATCACTACGTTGTTATTACATATTAAGACAGACCTACATTACGACCCAGACATAAAATAGGTAAATACTATTGCTTATCACAATGATTTATGTTGTATTGGATGGAAATCCGATTCGAAAAATTGATAACCGCCTCTGTGGTCTAGTAGTTCACACCACCGGTTACAGTTCCAGAGGTCTCCCGGGTTCGATTCCCAGTGGGGGTACATATAGCTACGGTTTCGTTGGTAGGACTTGTTCTTAATCCGCCTGGCTAGCTACCACCATCTTATCCAAGTCTGACGTCTGTCGCCATCAATGATTCAGTATTGTTGTATTTTGGCAGTTAGAGATAAGATGATGTGATTAAGGATTCCGGGAATAGTGCGCTCCCACCTTCAGTCTTATCACCACTAAAAATCAGGTGGGATGAAGGCTAAGTGATACCCCGTTGTATATAAAAAACGAACGCACGAATATTGGGTCTGATCCAACCAGTTCAACTAATTCAAAACCATTTGCGGAACCCCAAAACATTTTCCTCTCGGTATCAGTGACACTGAAACAATTTAATACGTTATTTTCAGCAATTGATAATCGCCTGGCGAGCAGACATGCAGTAAAATTTATTTTCGTTCTTACGTAGCGATCGGATAAACTTGTTTATGAATTAAAGGACGTTCCGGTCAAGAACCGGTTTTTATATCTGTTCATTTCATATATGTTTAAATGAACGTGTGTTTCTGTGTGAGACGAAGAGAGTTTTGACTATAGACCCCACCTTATATTGGTTGAGATGAGTAGTTCGAGTATGTTATACTCTCTGTAAACATTTCCGCGATGGTGTCGTGTGAAGCGGGTCTTTAAGTACCATAAAATATGGTTGAGCGAAGCAATGGCTGGTTCATGCGTCATGCTCGTGAACGGGTATCACCAGTGGGATGGGTCTGCTCCTGGCTTCTTGGCCCCGATTGTGGTAGTTCTATGACGCATTAGTCAAGTGTATGTGCAGGTGACGTGCAAAACCGTTTTTGATAACGCGCGGCGTTGACAGTGCGACAAGGTTTTCTGTTCCGGTGATAATCTTTGGAACTAAAACAGTTTTCATACGACAGTCTATTTTGACAGCTAATTTCGTATTGCAAGTGGTTCATCTGTCACGGATGTCACCGGATCAGACAGAATTGTAGGACTATAGGTTTGCATGACGTGTTCGTCGTTATGTCATTACGGCAATACGAAGTCAAACGTCAAGACCCAAACGCGATGAAGACGCGCTGCATAGAATTACGGCGATTGGCCCGACCTGGTCTCAAAATATGCTGATTTTTTATGTTTTATTGTTATTATGTAGTTTTATTTTATCGTGGCTTGTATGGCACTGCATATTATTGACTCTATGTTCTTAAACTATTCATAGTTTTATTACCTTTGTTTGGTATGTATTTTAGTATTTTATTCGCTACGTTTAAAATACTTGTCTAGTTGGTTGGTGTGTATTAAATAGAAACTACCTTTTAGGTGCCTAGTTCCTAAGTTCTTGAAAATTATTTACTGCTATGGTTGCCGGGTTCTTTATTTTGTTTTTATATTTAAAATTAATTTGTGATGGAAAGTAACCTTACATAGGTATTATGTTAACCCATTCTTGCCCGCCGTGCCAATTTGGGAACACCTATACCTTTATTATGAACAACGGGATTTTTACCTTGTTAAAATTTACAAAAAAAAACGGTTTCATAATGTTATGGTTTTAGGTGTTCCTAGATTGGCACGGCAGGCAAGAATGGGTAGTCACTTTTCAATTTGACGACTCTGTATAAAATATGACAGGAAGAAAAATATAGCCCTTGGCGAGTTTTTTGCCGGTTCTTTTCGTTATAATTACAAGGCCTCTCGTCATAGGATTTGCGAACCGATGGCGTAGCTTCATTGACGTTCACAAGTGCTGTATCGGCGTCAAATAAATTAATGATTGGATTTATTACTATGAATTATACCGCTTGTCTAGCCCATATTATCAACCGCTTCTGTGGTCTAGTGGATCATACCACCGATTTCAGACCAAGAGGTCCCGGGTTCAATTCCCAGGGGGTACATATTGTATTTGGTTTGGTTGGTGGTAGGACTTGTTCTTAGTCCGCCTGGCTAGCTACCACCATCTTATCTAAGTCTGACGCCATAACAATGATGTTTTCAGCATTATTGTGTTCCGGCAGTTAAGAGATAAGATAGCCAGTTCCTCAGTGATTGAGGATTCCGGGAGTAGTACGCTTCCACCTTTAGCCTTATCACCACTTATCATTAGGTGTGATGAAGGCTAAATGCTACCCCGTTGTGGATAAAAAAAAAAAAAATTGATTTCGATGTCGTTCTTTCGGATGAATAGGCCACAGACATAGGTAGAACTAATTATATACATATCAATTAATGTACTCGGGGAAGTATAGTCGTGACAGCCATGACGAAGAAATCACTTGAAAAATAAATAACAAATGGAAAACGAAATTACGACCCCTCATGCAATAGGCGATGATAATACCTACAATGCTACCAGGATATCTATTACAACGAATCGTTTTACACCATTTTACTATAATTTACTTCTACAAATATATCCCTACCAAAAAGTACAACTTCATTACATAGAAACAAATTCACTGGGTAATTCCACAGAGCACGGTATCACTCCAAATGTAATGAAACAATTATTTATCAATTTTCCCTGAGCTGCTCAACTAACCGATGTATTCTGCGAATAATAACTCAGTATAAAAAATGACAGAGTATTTATCACTTCTACCAAACCTGAAAACGTCTGTCGTAGTGTTGGGATAATTATGTCGATTTTTCAGATTGGGTCGGTAATTGGTGACGTATAAGAATTTTTGTCCTCCAAGGTTTTAAGGTTAAGGTATTTTTTAAACAAAATTCTAGATTTTTGATCATAATTATATTCAGTATATGTATCAAGATCTTGTAAATGTTAATAAAATTTCGCCATTGGTTCACAAACCCTAGGGCCTAGGTAATTATTTAGAGAAGAACCGGCAAGAAACACACCAAGAACTGTTTTATACTTCTTTAAAATGTTCTATTACTATTATAATACGATCGGGTTCCAACAAGTTCAATGTTATTACGAATTCTGACTAATTAAGTGCTTATGCTTGACAAAAGTCTTGTGGTTGTAATCTATGTAATGAAATAGTTCGTATTAAAATTTTATGATTTGGCTAGCCTCATCGAATTTTGTTGTAACTGTAACTTTGCAGTGCCATTATTATTAAACATAAAAGAAGTGGGGGTAGAAGAAAAATATTTTTGAGGTTGATTTGAATATTTTTACTTCAAAAAATATCGACATGTTCCACCACCCTGTTCTATCACTAGACTATCGCAGTACCCAGCCGGAAGTTCATCAACACACGAAATTCTTCTTTGAATCAAGGTACTTCTTAAAAAATCACGACTCTAAACAAAACATCGATAAGTTCCACCACTCTTGTCCCATCACTAGACTGTCGCAGTATCCAACCGGAAGCTCGTCATTAGACGAGATTTTCGTGCGTTTTGGGACGCAGCCAACAGTTATATTATTATGTTTATATAGACGTGCCGGCTTTTTGCAGGCCCTGATAGCGATCTAGCGTTAATTTTTTTGCCTATTTGCTACAAACAAACGTAAAGGTGTACATATGTTTTTCTTGGTATTCTAGTGGGAGTGTTACATACAGAGGTGATAAGAAAATGTTGAAATTGATGATGATTTTTGATTGAGTGACATTGTTTCACAATACAAATTATGTAAGTTATTTAAATGTTTACTTGTTTGCATTCACAATGCAATTTTTATGGTTGAAAAATGGAAAATGAAGTATTTAGAAAAAATTGACCCGTCTCACAACCAGCTCCGATGGGACTGGTTGTGAGACGGGTCGATTTTTTCTAAATACTTCTAATTTATGTAATAGGAAAAGTTATTTATTTTATTGACCCACGACCTTTCACTGTCCAGCCAGGCGAATGCTTTAAATGAATGGAAAGGTGAAAGGTCGTGTGTTTGAGTCCCATCGAAGCTAGTTGTGAGATGGGTCGAATTTTTCCCATACTTCATTTAACTGTGAATGCAAGAAAGTAAAAATAATAAGATTTATACTGCTGACAGCCGACAGTCCAATTTGACAGAAATGTTTGTTTTGATTCTTAAATTATAAATATGGCTGTTTCATCTTAATCGATTGTTAAACATTTGTAAAAATGTTTCTTTCGGATGCGAGGGTTTCCTCACATTGATGAAGCAACGCTGGTCTACAGCGTAACAAGTGATAGCAAAATTCGACGAGTCGTGTAAGCCTTTCGGTAGCTTAGTTGGTCAGAGCATCGGGCCGGATTCCCGGGGGCGCGGGTTCAAATCCCGCCTGAAAGCTACTTATAGGGCTCGTGGTTTTTTACTATCACACATTTTTCCTATACTTTTTTCTAAAATTATTTTAAGATTTTAATTAAAGCAGTCTTTAGATTAAGTACTTTATGTCTATACTACGTCAAATCCAAATAATGCAAGTGTCAATTCCCCCGGGTAGTTTGATCCGAGGCCAACGGACGGTCGTAACGTCACATACAATGCCCGCTCCCGGTCTTCGTCTGTTTTACTGTTGTTGCATTATGCATGCAACGCTTGTTTTTATTTTCTTACTCGGAACCTCTATTTGAACCCGTACACCGATGACAGAGACGCAATAAAAACCAGAGCAATAAATGTTGTTTAATTGGTGTTCTTTAAGAGTTGTTTGTCTTGTTTTTATTTTGTGTCGTTTAAATGCTAGTTGTGTTGACACCTTTGAGTAAAAAATAGGGACGTGCATGAATCATTACTATCCGGTTCAAATGCTATTAGGTTACTACCTTTTGGAGTGTTGTGACACTTGTACAACTCGGTCAAGTTAACATGACACCTGCAGCCCTACTCTAATTTCTTTCACTCGATTCTGTAATGCCCGGAGAATTAGCGCTCCTGCAAACGATGCCGCTACCGTGCCGCCATCGCATCGCACCATACTTACTGCTTGTCCAGAAAGGGCGAATTTGCCGCGATTTTAACAACGATTTTCTTGAAATTTTATATTATTTTTATGCATTTACAATGCAATTTTGTAAGTATAGGAAAAATGTGATAGTAAAAAACCACGAGCCCTATAAGTAGCTTTCAGGCGGGATTCGAACCCGCGCCTCCGGGAATCCGGCCCGATGCTCTGACCAACTAAGTTATCCTAGGTACATAATAAGGAAAAGCTTTTCATTGCCTTTTGCGCGAACGAATTTGGGTAGTCAGTCTCCATTGGCACGTATTTGTAGTGAATATAATTACTTGTTCAAAAACATTCCCGAACTTGATATATTTGGTAACAGCTTCAATAACTTCAAAAATAAGCTAAAGAGATATTTTGACATGAATTCAGCTGATTAATTCCATATTTAAATTGTAGTCGTAATATTATTATTCAATTTTTATTTTAATTATAATTATATTCAACTTTAATTTTATTAAAAGTATGTACTTATTTCATTCAATTTTCAATTTAGTTTGTCTTTAATTTTTATTCTTTCATATTATTAATCTGTAATTGTATTTTTTTATTTTATTGTATATTTTTAGGTTTTTTTATGTAAATCTAGTTCATGTAATTTTTTTCATCTACTTAAAATAAATAGTTCTGTTATGTAATTACAAGTGTTATGTACGCCGTTATTGTGGCATACATCACAACGTGATAATGTATTGTTTTTTTTTATCAATGTATCAATGTATGTCATGTGGCTGTGCTTAATAAATAAATTAAATTAAATTAAACATTTGTAAAAATGTTTCTTTCGGATGCGAGGGTTTCCTCACATTAATGAAGCAACGCTGGCCTACAGCGTACCAAGTGATAGCAAAATTCGACGAGTCCTGTAAGCCTTTCAGTAGCTTAGTTGGTCAGAGCATCGGGCCGGATTCCCGGAGGCGCGGGTTCGAATCCCGCCTGAAAGCTACTTATACGGCTCGTGGTTTTTTACTATCACATTTTTCCTATACTTACAAAATTGCATTGTAAATGCATAAAAATAATATAAAATCTCAATATGGCTGTTTCATCTTAGTCGATTGTTAAACATTTGTAAAAATGTTGCTTTCGGATGCGAGGGTTTCCTCACATTGATGAAGCAACGCTGGCCTACAGCGTAACAAGTGATAGCAAAATTCGACGAGTCGTGTAAGCCTTTCGGTAGCTTAGTTGGTCAGAGCATCGGGCCGGATTCCCGGAGGCGCGGGTTCGAATCCCGCCTGAAAACTACTTATAGGGCTCGTGGTTTTTTACTATCACATTTTTCCTATAACGATTTTCTTTACATCATTGTCAATGTGGCAGATAAGACACGGAACGCCAATACCAAATACTTAGCGGACAAAGTATGTTAAAACGCGTCTAACTCGCGCGTAGTTCTGGACTTGAGTCAAAAAGCGCGCGGCAGGAGCGCTTACAGGGACGGGTAGGTGTCATGTTAACTCGACCGAGTAGTACACACACACTCCACAACAACTCCAACTCCACAAATGCTTAAGAACTAGGGCTGTAATTTTTTTTTTAAATATTCATTGTCATCATTCATCATTTCAACCGTACGACGCCCTCTGCTGGGCATAGGCCTCCCCCAAGGATCTCCACAACGATCGGTCCTGCGCTGCCCGCATCCAGCGGCTTCCCGCGACCTTGACCAGATCGTCGGTCCACCTTGTAGGGGGCCTGCCCACATAACGTCGTCCGGTTCGCGGTCGCCATTCGAGAACCTTTCCGCCCCAACGGCCATCGGTTCTCCGCGCTATGTGTCCCGCCCACTGCCACTTCAACTGAGCAATCCTTCGAGCGATGTCGGTCGTTTTAGTTCTCCTGCGGATCTCATCATTTCTGATTCGATCGAACAGGGAAATACCAAGCATCGCTCTCTCCATTGCTCGCTGGGTAACCTTGAGCCTTCTTATGAGACCCATAGTAAAAGACCACGTCTCGCTTCCATAAGTCATAACTGGCAACACACACTGGTCAAAGACCTTAGTTTTGAGACATTGAGGAATTTTGGACGCAAATATATGCCGGAGCTTCCCAAACGCTGCCCATCCGAGCTGGATTCGACGAGAGATCTCTTTCTCGAAGTTGGACTTACCTAATTGGATTGTCTGTCTTAGGTAGATATAGTGGTCAACAACTTCGAGTGTAATGTTCCCAACATTATGTAGTGTTCCCAACATGCCGTGTAGTGCCGGCACATAAAAAGAATAGCACTACCCCCTCTCTTCCCGTGGGTGTCGTAAGAGCCGACAGAGGGAAAACTGCCAAAGGAGATGGGCAGCAACGTCTCCATTTAACAGCAGGCCATACTGCGATCGCCAACCCGCCTGCCAAGCGTGGCGATTATGGCAAAACCCCCCGATATGGATACACACAATATTCATTGTAGATTTGAAAATATTGACACTTTGGTTCCTTAGCCGCATGGCAAAAAACGAAACCCATAAAGATTCGTTATGTCTGTCTGTCTGTTTGTCCGTCTGTCTGTCTGTCCGTCCATCCGTATGTCACAGCCACTTTGTGTGGTATATCAAATAATTATTATTAACAATCTCTACACCTGATTACCATTATTGCAAAATCACCCATAATTTAAATACGCCGAGTGCTAATTTCATCAAAATTATAGTTGAATTCTGTTTTGCTTGTGTTCAGTATGCGTAGGAGTGCGTTCCATTTATGTCTCGATTATATGCCAAGGATAGGACCTACTCAGGTAGTAAACATAATAGTTATCGTATAGGTGTTTCGGCACAGATTACTTAATAGTTAGTTTCAGTATTCTTATTCTAAGTTTTTGTTACTGCCAATTTTGTAAATGTTTTGAATTTTTTGCTCATATCGTTAGAAAAGCCTTAGGAGTGTAAAAGAGACAACGCAAGAAAGTCTATTAAGTATGTAAAATGCACCTATTACTGGAGACAAAACAAATAGAGAATCGCCCACTAAAGCTACATAACAGTAATCTCGTTTAGAAAACCGTTTGTAAAGAAAAATAAAATTAATATGAAATTTCAAAGATGGTTTCAAATAAAAGACAAAGACATATTATCTGCAACGTCGAGTGTTTTTCTATGGGCTTCTGCTCATTTTTTAGTTTCGAAACTTTAAATCGGTCAAAGTGTATGTGCTATTATTTATTAAATGGTCTCAAAAAAAAAATATAAAATTTTTACTAGTGGGACTCGGTGGGACGGTGGTTACTGCGTGACTGAACGCTATTGTGGTGATTAAGCTACTTTCCTTATAGTCAACCATGGGATGGGTAACCAATACCTTTTTTTATAGTGAGGAGAATGCGTTTATACCCCGTCCACGTTCGAGTGCACAGTGGTTATATGAGACTCGCCTAGCCGCTTCCTGACCCTCCATCCAGTCGCAAGGACTCGATGGGGGGTCAGGAAGGAGGAATACCAACTAAACCCCTCACTACTTGCTCTCAACGCCGTCGGTAGGAGTCATAATGTGCAAAGTCCGGTGTGGCAAGCTCCCCCTACGACTCGACGGCCGGCCCGGCTTTCCAGACCCCTACGCGGTGAGAGATGGCCGATCCAATACCTTTTTTTATTAGAGTGAGGAGAATGCGTTCTTCAAGCATACCAAATGGTTATGTAACGACCGATTTGGCGCAGGGGTAGGCTACCCGCCTTCTGCGCCAGTGGTCTCGGGTTCGATTCCCGAACAAGACAAATATTTGTGTGCATGAACGTGTCTATTTGTCTTGGTCTGGGTTTTTACTATGTATATTAAGTATGTATTTACAAAAAAAAAGTATTTAAGTATATATTTATCCGTTATCAAGTTTTCCATTATACAGTTTCTTAATGAAATTAAAATGGGCTTAGGTAATTGGTATGGGCTTAGGTAATTGGTGTATGTTGGACTCGGTTAGCATTGGTCTTCCACTACCAACTAAACTCCTCACTATTATCCCTCATGGGTTACCAAGGACTAGCGGGAACCGGAAGTGACTCGCGCGCTCTGAACATGGGACCCTAAGACTCATTAGGAGGGATTAGGCGTCTAAACTCACGCCGTTTGACCCAGATCCGCTTACGTCTGATGGAGCCTACGTCTGCAGTTGCTTCACGCCCTCTTTCTGCTACCTCTTTTACGGTCATAAGGCCTATCCAATACCTACTATCTCGAGGTTCTCCGTGCTTCGATTGTTGCGTTAAGCTGTTGGATCCGGCTACATTATTTGTAGGCTGGAGTCACATCAACTAATCCATAACTGTCGCTGAACACGAGCCACACGCGACAGCCACAAACGGTGCCACTTAAAGCTAGAAGAAGAGACAAGTGACGATTAGCGGCAGTGGCGGCCGTCAAGTGTGCGTCCAGTGCCCCGATCGCGGTAATCTTATGACACATTAGTCAGGTGTACGTGCAGTTGACGTTCACGCGACGTGCAATACCGTTTTTGATATGCGCGGCGTTTACAGTGCGACAACGTTTTCTGTTCCGGTTATAAACTTTGGAACTAAAACAGTTTTCATACGACAGTCTATTTTGACAGTTAATTTCGTATTGTAAGTGGCTCCTCTGTCACGGATGTCACCGGAACACACAGGAGTGTGGGACTTATTGGTTTGCCTTATTGACGTGTGCGTCGTTATGTCATTACGGCAATACGAAGTCAAACGTCAAGACCCAAACGCGATGAAGACGCGCTGCATAGAATTACGGCGATTGGCCCGACCTGGTCTCAAAATATGCAGATTTTTTTTTGTTTATACAAACGTCATGACGCAAACGTGGTCAAGACCCGCTGCATAGAATTTCATATAAAATGTATGTAAACTACAGGAAATAGTTCGGTGGCGGCCTTTTGTGGTTGGTGGCCCGTATGTGGAGAGGCTAAGCGGTCCTACGCGGTGGGTCTCCTCATCAATTCATAAGGTCATATCTCCAGATGTGACATTAAATTGATAATGTTGCTGAAACATAGAGTAACTCTGGGCCATATTGCACTCGTTAATAAATAGGCTAATTATTCCTAACAGAGCCATCTGTTGGGAGTTGTTGGTAGCCGCTTAGATTAGAACTATTAGAGTAGTAAACTAGTTGGGCAGTATTTGAACAACCAGAGATTGGCTGTTAGGTTTGAATATAAAGGAAAGTAAATAAATTCATTAAAAACCATTATAAGATTGTACAGTAGTCAACAAGCCTGGCAATATCTTGATTTGACAGCGCCAAGATTGAGTGATTGATTAATATTGTTAAAGTGAGGGCAAATACAGTCTTTTCGTATGCCGGTTACGGCATGTTCGACTCAGTCAGACGCAGGCCTGTCTCTCGCTGCACCCAGCCCTCCCACTAAGCCTAATAGGCTTCGCGTGAGGGCTGGGCGTAACAGAGAAAATAATGGAAGATGTACAAAATACCTAATGCTGAATTAACAAATTAATCAGGATTCAAGATTCAAATCTCTTTATTCAATTTAGATTGTTATTTACAATACTTGTGAACGTCATAGAAGCTACGCCATCGGTTCGCAAACCCTACAGCGGGAGGCCTTGGAGACGAACCGAAATCAGCGAGCGAAATAAACCAGTATTACGACCAGCTATGGAATTGCGTAAAGTCAATCTTATTCATTTAACAGTTCATATTGTATCATAATAAATGTCATTCCATACAAATTGCAGCCGATTGAATACGATATGAACTGTCAAATTGATACGATTACCTTACGCAGTTGCCCCCCAGGAACCGTTTTATTTTGATCTTTTGATACAACCGAAATAATTTCGATTATAAAGAGCTGTAAGATTTGCTGATCTAAGAGATTCTAAAAAAGCTCTGTACCACTCTGATCACCCATAAGGAAGGCGCGGCTAGGTGGGAAGCGATTTTCGTTCAAACTATAATAAATTAATTAATTAATTTTATTATTTGGTAAAGATATGGTTATAATTAGAAGATTATTTTAATAATCATAAATAAAAGAAATAATCGTTTTTTGAGCATAAGTACCTAATTTTCAATATTTTTATTGCCACGCGTTTATAATATTAGTAAGATACACAAAGCATAAAGTGCATAGTTTCATAAGCAAAATTATTTTATTTAAACCTTTCTTGACATTCCTTACCAATTATTTATAGCAGCAAAGCGACAACGTTAATACGACAAGGTATTAAACGCGAACAACATCAAATACTGCGCAGTTGTTTACTGTGATCCAGATGAAACCTTGGCCGACGCAGCGGCCGTTGAACCGAGTTGCGAAATCGCGCGCATCTATCGAGTGCACCCGCTAATACCTACGTTATATGAAACAGATTATGCGTATAGGTACTGTTATAATGGTAAACTGTAGCCCTAGCAGGAAAAAAAATCTGCTGTTCCATACAAAAGAGCAAAATTTTTATTTTCGCAATTTCAGTTTTGGTCCCATAATAAAATTTGTTTGTTTTCATGAGAATAATAATCCCTGAAATTATCCGGATGATAAAAAAATTACCGTGTATGTAATGTTCTCTTATAGTGTTATGGTTATTGTTTAAATTCTATATAATATGTGTGTAGGAGTTTTTCATAACCAGCCTACGATCAATGCCTAAGCCTATAGGATTAGGTACCGTGAGAAAGATCTGACTGTTTCATATTATTACTTTTGATCTCACACGGACTATGTCATGGGCAACAGCTAGTATCACTTTAATAACAACCGTTACGACAATTAACTATAACAAACATAAAAACATGATTTTAGTCTTATCGCGTTCAAATTCATTTGTCAGACAAATACTATTTATAACGTACGATTATAGTTTAAATTAATTATCATTATTAATGGTTAATAGTCAAAGTCACAAAAATAATTGGGTGATATTTTAAAAGGTCCATTCCTCATTTTGTTTATAATAAATCTTGCACAAAACACGCAAACGAACAAAACAGAAGCCCTATGTAGTACAGTTTGTTTTTTAATACAAATAATGACATAATGACACAGTGAAATCATGTATCAAAATAATAATAGTCAGATTATGAATAATCGGTAGCAACTTAAATAAATTCGAGTAGTGGAGAAGGTCGTGTGTTATTACAGGGGAATTGTTCTTAGGCAATTGTACGCTCGATGCCGTAAGTGCCGTAAGGCTAGAAGCCTTTCACTTTTAGTATGATTGTTTTTAATGTAATTTAGTAGATTTGTTGTTGTGTTTACCGCGGTTTAGGTTTTTTGTAAGTAGCTTTTGTAGCCTACCTTGTTCGCCGGATTGGTCATCTATACCAAAATTTATCAAACTTTAATGGAACATGAAACAAAATAAAAAAAGGTAAAACTTGTTGCAATTTTAGAGAATTATCAAAAATGTACCTAATGTTGGGTGTTGCTTTAATTCACCATTTATAAAATTTAAGATTTGTCTTCGCATTTCCTATGTAACATACTTAACTGATTTCAACATAGAATTCAAAAGAACTTACTGGGAATGTTGCTGTAGCATTTTTCAGTTTTTCTCAGAATAAAACGGAGGAGCGCCGTTTCATCTCTTCGGTTGAAAGATGATTGTCAAAGTGATGTGACATTCACTTGACAATTGACAGCAGCCATTTAGGATGTGATCAGGAATGTAGGCAGGGAATAAGGATTGATTCTAAGGTTGCAACAGTAAGGCCGTTTGTCCACGACGTCCGTCTCGCCGGATCCGTCTAGCTAGACGGACCGAAGAAGCGGTACATATATTTGTATTGGTCGTCTGTCCAGTCGAGCCCCGGCGTCCGAGTTCCGTCATCCGTTTTTTTGACGTGCTCCGGGAATTTGGCTAGATCGGATGTTACCGCAGCATCGGATCCGGATCCGAACTTGGTCCGAAGTGTGAGCGTAGATTCAATATAACTGTTTCACTCACACGTACAACCTCTCAGTATGAAGTGGCTCGGCCGGGTTCGGACGCAGTGGACAAACGTATTCCCATGTCCATCCGTCTAAGTCAAAACACCAGATTCCGTCGTCCGAGAAAAAATCGAATCGGATCGTCCGTGGACTAACGGCCTAAGTGTTCCTTATTTTGAAATAGTGTAAAGTCTGTTCGCCAAGATATGATAAATCTAGGGTTTCTGAACTCATTACTAATTGCGGCCCGCTAATTATTTATAAAGAGAAAATGGCAAAATACTCTATATAGACAACAACTGCATGCCTTTTACCACGAAAAACTCAAAAGCGTGTGATAAACGACGTCCGCCATTCAGTTTGCGATACTTAAGTGACAGCAACGCTGTTCGGAGACGCATCATAATATTTGACGACCGATTTGGCGCAGGGGTAGTCTACCCACCTTCTACGCCAGTGGTCTCGGGTTCGATTCCCGAACAAGACAAATATTTGTGTGCATGAACATGTCTATTTGTCTTGGTCTGGGTGTTTACTATGTATATTAAGTATGTATTTACAAACAAAAAAGTATTTAAGTATATATTTATTCGTTATCAAGTTTTCCATGATACAGTTTCTTAATGAAATTAAAATGGGCTTAGATAATTGGTGTGAATGTAAGAAGTTATTTATTTATTTATTTATCAACTCTAGACGAACAGACTGTAGCTTTTACGACTCTATCTGTTAACTCGCAACTTCTATAATGGTAACTTGATTGAGTTCATAAATAAATAGTTACCTTGCAAATCTAGTTATTTCCCTCAATCTAGATTGCTATAATAAAGTCGAAGTTTCATAACGAACCCTGAAAAGTAAGTAGTGGGAAAAAGTTTTAACTACAATCTTTATATTTTTGTATACAGTTTTATCAGCCCATCTTGCTAGGATTATAAAAGTCTGAATACCTTAAACCACTTAAGAAATAATATCAGTTAAACGTCTCAAATTATTGGGAACAATTTCTGATATTTATTTACTGAACTAGCTTTCCGCCCGCGGCTTCGCCCGCGGCTTCGCCCGCGTGTACTACGCGACATTATCCTCAGGGAATGTGATATTTTCCGGGATAAACTACGTCACTTTCCAGCTCCCAATCTACCCCCATACCAAAAATCACATTGATCCGTTGCTCCGTCTTGACGTGAAAGACGGACAAACAAATAACTACCTACCTACCTACAAAAATACCTACCTACTGGTTTTCCCGTGGGAATATGATACCTACTTTCCTGTGGTAAAAAGTAAAAGTAGCCTATTATAATCCTTCCCAGGGTATTAAATTATTTACTTAAATAGGTACCAATTTCTAGCCGCAAATTAACCCGCGCTTAAAATGATTTTCGTATGGGAATGAGATTTTTCCCGCGGTAAAAAGTGTTATGTCTTTTCCAGGGCCTTAAACTGTCTCTATTCTAAATATAATCCTTTCCATTAACTTAAACCATCACTTTTAATACTAATTCCATTCCACAGCTATGCTCGTGCTAAAACTTATTTTACCATGGGAATGATCCTTATTTCCCCGGTAAAAAGTCCTTCTTGAGGTCAGAAAATATCTCCATTCCAAATTTCATCTGAATCGGTTCAGCAGTTTTGACGTAAAAACAGAACATACAGACAGACAGACAAACAAACATAAATTTTCGCATTTATAATAATATTAGGGATAGTAGAAATATGAATATGATTGGCCGGCCGCGACTACGTCCGTCCGTGAGTAATTAAAATTGGGTACATCGCAAAATTTCATGTCTAAAAGTAGGTAGATAGGCGTTCTCTAAGGTCTCGTAAGCACCGTCATCAATCCATTTTAATGTCCCCGCTGCTGGGGTACAGGCCTTCATATTGATGGATAAGGAGAATGGACCATGACCTTCCACACGGGCCCATTGCAGTTATGGGGTATTAACCAATCCAAATGCAGCCAGAACCATCGGCTTATCGTGTCTTCCGAAGCACCATATATTTTTGAACAGCCATCCCGTGAAAGACCACTGCGAAAGTCACATAACCTCAGCGATCGCAGCCCGAGCACGCTACCTATACTTTATACCAAACATGAAAGTTCAAAAGTTCGGACATTCTCCTACTCTTGAAGGTACTTTTTAATGTGGCATGGGTTCTATGACAGCTCTCGTCCAAAGCAAAGCTTTTTTTCTATAGTGGCAATACCATGAAGCTCGACTTAGTTACCTCACGCCCGAATACTCGTACGCAAATCATCTTTGGGAGCGTCTCAAACATCATGGCATCTCTTTCATACGTTTGACATTTAAAGTGACAGGGCGATGTTTGGGACGCTCCCAAAGATAAGTAGCGTAGGAGTATTCGGGCATCAGAGTATTAAGTCAAACTTCATTATACGCTAGTTGATACCATAAACTTATTATACTTTAGTAATAGTATAAATAAGTTTATGGTTGATACATAACTACTCTTTGGTGGCAATGAGGTATAAGTGCAGCAAGCTTTTCTGTTCCGGTGATTATCTTTGGAACTAAAACAGTTTTCATACGACAGTCCATTTTGACAGCTAATTTGGTATTCCAAGTGGCTCCTTTGTCACGGCTGTCACCGGAACAGGAAAGCTTGTGGCACTGTACGTCGCACTGTATTAGAAACAGATTGAATTTTCAAACATGTGTCAAAACAAAATGAAATTAAAAATCAAAAGCACTAAGGAGTATTGATATCAACTTCGATGCAAATGACCCCCAAAATAATTTTCTATCCCTTTTTAACCCTGTTAGGCGATGAGTTTCACTGAAATATGAAACACATCTTCGATTAATTCTGTTAAAGAATGTTTATGCAAAATTTGAAGAAGATTGGACAAAGGAATCACGTTGTCCCATACAAACTTTACCCCCGTTTTTCACCCCCTTAGGGGTAGAATTTCGAAAAATCCTTTCTTATCGGATGCCTACATCATACAAGGAACACACCCTCCAAGTTTCAGGTCTCTACGATCAGCGGCTTAGGCTGTGCGTTTATCCGTCAGTGATTCAGGACAAAGGATTTTATATATATAGATAATTAATTTGATCATGCCAAACAATTGACTGTCAATAAGTAACGAAAACTTTTCACTCCGTACTTTCTCATTAGACATTTCTTTAACTTCACACCAGCGCCATTAAACCTATTAATAAAATTGTTTAAAATTATCCTCCTTACACAGTTTCTTTTAAAAGGAGACCCCTGCCATGAAATGTTATCACAAATTAAGATAAAGAATAAAAAAATATTTTATTTTCAAAAATATAATATCAGAGGGATAATTTGCACTTGCATGTTTCAATTAACATGCTTTACTGTCTGTTCTTCAATTTTATTTGGAATTGGTTTAAACGATTCGACATTATTGGAAAGATAGTAAGTATAGAAGTCAGTATTTTTTTAATGTATGTACCTATATTACAAGGCTTTATTCTACAACTCGTACTTAACGTATTTGTACGCGACTGTCGCGCAATACAAATCGTCCGTTCCTCTCTGGTCGGAATATTTAAATTAGGCGTAATGACGGTCATCAGCGGTCGCCTCGTTTGCTTCATTTGAGAATGTATTATACAATTTGTTAGTACCGTATGGAAATTATAATAACTAACTGTATACGTTCTTAGTTTGATTAAAAAGCGAAACGATAATATGGGAATTCGTACTTACTTTCTTTATTCGTAACCAACCAAGCACCATAAAAACAATTGCGTCGGAGTTTTTAGCTTAAGGCGCTACTCGGAAAAAGTATGGACTCTTTGATATAAAACTATAGGACGGTTAAAGTTGTTATAAATCTGGTAATAAGATATATATTTCTTCATAGCTTTATCTAGAATCGTATAGTTTCAGAAACACGATTTTATTATTTTGGCTCGACACTTTTTATTTTCGAAAACACCTCTAAAAAAAAAGAAATATCAAGATTATTCTTAAATGGGGATACAATATATGCTATTGAAAATTGGTTTTATTAGTTGAGATCAATAATATTTAGGATCGTATAGAAGCATTTTTTTAAAATCGCTACAGTTTTTGAATACGAAGTGATTTTGTGTTTTTTTTGCGTAATCGGCAAAATCGGTCTCGCTTCCGCACGCGTCGTTTTCTCATTGCTATCTCGCTTTAGCATAATTTTTCCGAGTATCGCCTTAAGAGGGGGAATAAAGGCAAATCGCCTGTCTTAGATTTAATTTTTACGATACAAATTAAACCACGAATTATTTGGAAAAAAGTTTATCGATATTACAACATACTTGAAAGGGACTGGACTAACATAAAATAATAACATTTTGTCGATAAAAAATATCACAAACTTCTAGTCTTAATTTTCAGCTATAATCAATTTATTTTCATTATGACGCATATTACTGAGCCAATACTTTAATGTATACTATTAAACCATAAATTACCTAGCGACTAGTAGCGCGAGCGCGCTAGTAGGGACTAGCGATTTGCAATAATAATGTTTATTTTACAAGTAATTCAAATAAAACTAATTCGGCGTTTACTTTTTCAGTTTTTTTTATGTGATTTTTTTCTAGGTTTATGCTCCCTCTTACATAGGCATAATATGGAACTAGTGCAATCCGCAACGTCAACTCTTCGTCAACTGCTTGAAATGCGATCACATCCCACTCACACTCACATACAACTTTTGAGATAAATAGTTGCCTTTTTGGGATCAAAAATTGCCTATGTCCTTCTCCAAGATTTTAAATTATCTGTTCAAAGTCAAAATCGGTTTAGTGATTTAGGTGTAAAAAGGAACATAATTACATTGTACGGCTTATTTTAATTTTTAGTTTTTTGCATTCACAATGCAATTTTTATTACAGAAAAATGGGTTCAAGTCCCATCGGAGCTAGTTGTGAGACGGGTCGATTTTTTCTAAATACTTCATTTTCCATTTTTCTACATTGTACAGTCTTAAAAAGATTAAGATGAAACTTTAGAGTAATATAGCTTACATTATAATAACACATAATGATACTTTCATTTTATCCCAATATTCTCACGGTAAACTGTGCGATACAGCTAGTATTGTAAAATTAATTAAGTAACGTTTAAATTTATTTATGACTAGCGGCCGCCCGCGGTTTCACCCGCGTGGTATCCGTTCCCGTGGGAATATCGGGATAAAATATAGCCTATGTCACTCGGGAAGACTGTAGCTTTCTAACGGTGAAAGAATTTTCTAAATCGGTCCAGTACTTTTTGAGTTTATTCGTTACATACAAAAATACAAATCTTTCCTCTTTATAATATTAGTAAGTATAGATAAAGGGGTCGTCGACATCTCGTTTCAAAAGTACACCTTTCAGATATATTTCATAAAATGACATTGAGTAAAGAATATAAAGCAATAAATTATACTTTTAGCGCGTCAAAGGAATATCAAAAACAGATGGTTAATTGACAGACGAACATCGGCCTTTCCATCAACATAAAAGTAATTTCAGAGATGGACATACTTTTTCATAAAGTGAACGTGTTTGTTTGGAAAAATAAATAAATTTAAAATGTTTCTTTCACTGACGAATCTGGTTTACCAAATCCAAAATTAAGAAATACTTTGGTAAGTTAATAACAAAACTAATGTCGTAATCATGACCAATAATATAAAAATATAGTCGAAAAATGGAAAATGAAGTATTTAGAAAAAATCGACCCGTCTCACAATCAGCTCCGATGGGACTCGAACCCACGAAGCTCCCATCGAAGCTAAGGGCCTACTTAGAAACGCAAATCCGAAACTTCGGGTAGCCCCGCCCCTTTCACTCGATTCTGTCATGACTGGAGCGTGAGAGAGACGGGTATAACGAAGTTTCGGGATTTGCGTTTCAGAGTAGGCCCTTTGATTGTGAGACAGGTCGATTTTTTCTAAATACTTCATTTTCCATTTTTCAGTAATAAAAATTGCATTGTGAATGAAAAAAACTAAAATAAAAATAAAAATATAGTATTGGTTGTTTGTCAGTTTTTGCGTAGTTAGTATTAGTAACTAGCAAACTAGCTTTCCGCCCTCGGCTATGCACGTGTGTGTGTATGTGATATTTTCCCAGGATAAAAAGTAGCTAACTTTATTTCCGGCAAAGTTTATTTAAAGTTGGTACTAAGCAAGATAATTCTTTTTTGTTATCCACAATGAGGTAGCACTTAGCCTTCATCACACCTGGGCCTCAATTCTGCTATTTTTCCACAAATTGCTATGTCGCGGACACGCCAATGATTTGCCAACGCCATTGATCTAAAAACGGTATTCTACTAATTTTGAGAAAAACGTCGTCAGCATATCGCTGGCACGTCGTCAGCATCGCATCGGCTTGGCTTGAGTAGATTGAACTAGTGCATATAAAATTATACCTAATAAATGTACAAACAAGGGTCATTATTGTTTAGCTACTTTGACAATTTTGACATCCGTCTAAAATTTTGTGTCATATCAACATTAAGAAGCTTAGAACCAAACTGGAGATTGCAGTTAGAAATCGGTCAAGTGCGAGTCGAACTCGCCCGTTTATTTTATTTTATTTATCACTACATAGTATAAAACAAAGTCGCTTTCTCTTTCCCTATGTCCCTTTGTATGCTTAAATCTTTGAAACTACGCAACGGATTTTGATGCGTTTTTTTTTAATAGATAGAGTGATTCAAGAGGAAGGTTTATATGTACTTTTTATCCCGATATTCCCACGGGAACGGGAACCACGCGGGTGAAACCGCGGGCGGCCGCTAGTTTATTTATAAATAAGGGTTGAAGGGTTCCGTGAAGGGTACTTATGAAGAGTTCCATACTTATTTAACGTACCGATTACTTACGTCTTGCAAAAATACCACTCCCATTTTTCGCTAACAAAAAATAACTTTGTATAACTTTGTTTAGCTTTTGACAGATGCAATATTGACAGAATACCATCCGCCTTTACGAGAGTTGATTTCAATTACTATTTCAGTAAATTTATGCACAAGAATAACACATTTATTTTGAATATGAAACCTTTGACCTTGAATGACGTCACGGGTGTCTAGTTGTAAAACAGTACTTACTTTTTTTTAAAGTTAGTGTTCGGAAAAGATCGACGTTTCTGAACGCGTCTCTAATGTCACGTCAAATTGACATTTGGCTGTCACTTGAAGTTGACAGTGACACTTGATTGAAATTCTTGTAACCAAGATGTCGGATTAATTTTGCTGAATTTGTTAAAAATCGCTCGCGTTGAATGTGCCTGGCATATCGAGTTTGAATAAAATCTTAAATTATCTATGTGATCCCGTTTTGTACAACCAAGGTTTTGACGCCATCCATCGGGCTGGTCGCGGAGTTTTGAAAGAAAGATAATTGTCCACCACGCGCTTTTTGTCGGGACTGTAAATCGTAATAAAAGAGGCTCCCCCGTGTGCGTCATTGTGTATCTATTGCTGAAGCGCCCAGTGCCTTGGGAACGCTGTTATTTGTGTTGTGAGTAAGGTGACTAATTGGTAAGGTCTGCAGAAGAAAGGACCCCAGGGGCGCGCGCGCTCCCTTACACCACTTCTGCCTTGGAGACGTTCGACACACAGACCCGTATGTAACCTCACCTTACTTAACATTCTCTCCGCTGTGTATCGCAGTCCAATTGTTCAGTTTACATCCCCGCTGAAACCTAGTTCTTTGTCCGGAGTCTATATTAGTAATACCAGCTTCCACTGCGCTAGCTGATTCCGCGGTATAGGCAGGGGTGTACTGAACATTTCTTGGTAGCAGAGCGTAGTTTGAAGGCCTGAGAGGCCCACGCCAAAACTTTGTATTAATCAGTGCCGTTTTGATGACCCAGTCTGGTCCGGACTAGATTAATTTGTACTTGTAAATGGTAATTAACTTGCATTTGAAAAGTAAAGGGCATTCCTTTGTTATTGGTTCCATGTCTTGTAATTAATTGTCATGTATTGAAGTTCCAAAGTGTAAACAGATGCCTTTCTTTGCTCATAATAATTATTATTTAGTTTGTTAGCAAATTTGAGTTGTGAATATTGACAAGTTTGTTGCTAAAATAATAGCTAATAAAAGGTTAGCTAATAAGTTTGCACTCAATACTTAGTGAAACTTAAATGATTTGGGACATTGTTTACACATTGAAACTCATTGAAACTTGTGCTTTGAAATAATTGAAATTAACTTATTGTTGTGTTGATATCCAAGTGAATTTCAATAGTCAGTGATTTTGAGTGAATTTCAATAGTCAGTGAGTTTTGTTGTTTTCTGATAACCTCCAAATATTTAAGAGTTTGTGTCATTATAAATACTTTGTTGTTGTAATATTGGAATTTTGTGGTTAGTAATAACCTCCAAATATTGGAGATTTTGTGTTATAGTGAATATTTTGAATTTGTTGTTGTTGTTGATAAATTTGTGACGTTACAATGACGGCCTCCTCTGCTAAAGCCAAAATACGTTCTGAGTTACGGTGGTTAGCTTCTGCAGTTGCATTATTGGATCGACCGGATAGAACGGAGGCCTTGTTGAACAGATACGTAGATCTGCCCATACGTTTGGCTGTTGTTGATGAGCAGTATGCCTTATTTTTGGAAAGGACTGTTGAGGCCGAGGTGGAAATGCGACAAGAAGTCGGTTTGGATGTGGACCAGTGTTATGATTTTGCGGACAGAATTACACAGGTGGCTCGACCTTTGCAAGTGGCAAGAGAGAATGATCCGAGCCCGTCCCCGGTCACATCTAAGAGTATGCCCCCTCTCTTTGCTAGATTGGCCCCCTTAGACTTAAGGCGTTTTGCTGGTCGTCTAGAGGACTGGGAGGGCTTTATTAATATTTTTGATAGTCTCGTACATGCCCGGGATGATTTGACCCAGGGTCAGAAGTTGGCTTATTTGTTATCCGTGTTGGAAGGGGAGGCCCTTGAATCGGTTCAACATTTGGCCCCCTCGGATGAAAACTACCCTATTGCTAGGGATTTGATTGCCCGTCGGTACCAGAACGTACGACGTCTGGCGGACAACCATGTTGCCGCCATTTTGAATTTACCCCGCTTTGCCAGCGTGATGCACTTGAGAGTGGCTTTATTGAATCCGCTGTTGGTTGCCTACAACGCATTAAAAAACTTAAAACTCCCAGTGGAGCAGTGGTCGTTTTTGTTACTGCACATTGTCCTGGGAAAGTTGCCGGACTCTGTTAAGGTCCGTTTTGAGCAGCAGTATGGTGGGGATAGTGCGACTTATCTGCCACCCTTCTCGGACCTCTTGACGTTCCTGGAAGGAGAGAGTAGACTGGCAGATAATTCCTCTCTGGCCGGTCCTATGGGACCCGAGCGACCTGTGCCACAGAGTAGGTCCCCCACCGGACCCCCCCGTAGGGGGCGTATGGCCCCTCGCGCGCCCGGCCGCTATGCCGCCGTCCAGGAGACCGCCCGCTGCTTGTACTGTCGGGAACCGGGTCACAGCACGACCCGTTGTGATAAGTTCCTCGACCAGCGCGTCCAAGGCCGTCGAGCGATCGCGCGACAACGGACATGGTGCTACTCGTGCTTGGGCCTGCACATGCAGCGCGAATGTACCCAAGCGCACCCATGCCGATTTTGTAAGGGCAACCACCATTCCCTCCTCTGCATGAACAGCCCAGAGGGCGGCGGAGCGCCGCAGCGCGTCGCTGCAGGATCACCTCGTATGGGTGGGGGGCTCGGACCCCCCGCGGTGTTTGCATCCCGCAGCAGTTCTAGTGGCCACCAGAGTGGCCCCAGACGCTCTCCGCCACGTTTGGAGCCTCAAACGGGCGGGGGTCCCAGGGACCCCCCCATGGGAAACCGATCCCCAAGGATGGGGATGAGTTATGCGAGCGTTGCCGGAGGTCGTAGAGGCCCCCCGCGACGTTTTGAGCCTCGCACGGGCGGGGGTCCCACGGACCCCCCCATGGGAAATCGGTCCCCAACTAGGGGGTTCGATTTTGCGAGCGTTGCGGGAGGACGTAGAAGCCCCCCGCAACGTGTTGAGCCTCGCACAGCCGGGGGTCCCCGGGACCCCCCTTCTGAAAATCGGTCACCGTGCCCCCGCGACTATGGGGCGACGTACACGGTTGGTGATAGGCACCGATTCTCGCCGCCGCTCGCCGAATACCCGCGTTTGGAGCGGCGCCCGCCCCGTCTTCAAGGGGCCGGGAGATATAACCCGCCTGATACCGGGCGAATTGGACGTGGGCAGTATGTGGGAGAATGGGACCCACTGGATCGCTATGAGCGACCCCCTTACCATGGGGGGACGTCTGGGGACCCCACATACTAGCAATCAACGTGTTTACGGTCGATTGTAGCCACCCCTCCAGAGACCGTTTTGTTGCCCACGGCCTCTGTGCTTGTCAGGGGATTGAATGGCGACCTTGTGGAAGTTCGCGCCTTGTTGGATTCCGGTGCTCAGGGGTGTGTTGTGTCATCTTGGTTAGTTAGGCGGTTGGGCCTCAAGGTGCACCCCCACACGGAAGGCGTGAGAGGTGTTGGCGATGTGAAAGTCCCCGGGTTGTTAGGGCATGTTGACTTCACATTTACATCACGTAATAAGTCCACGCCAGGCATTAAGACCTCGGCGATTGTGTTGGACACAGTTGTTGGCCGTCAACCTTCTGTTGACTTGGGACTGAGTATGTTGTCTTTGGTGTCTGATTCCCCACTCGCCGATCCAAATTTCTTCCGCCCAGGCCCGATTGATGCTCTCCTTGGAGCCGATGTCCTGGGGCGAGTTTTGTTGACGGGGAAGCGAGTTTTGCAGCCAGATGGCTTGGTAGCTCTGCAGACGACACTCGGTACAGTTGTGATGGGCCCTGCTCGCCGCGTTTTGGATTCCCTTGATGAGGATCGCGGTCTTGTTTTTAATGTGTCTCTCTCCGAAGTGGTGCAGAAGTTTTGGGAGGTTGAGGAACCTCCACCAGCCCCGCGGGTCGACCCAGTAGCGGATGAATGCGAGTTGTATTACCAGAATAACACTGGTCGCCTCCGCTCTGGTCGTTTGATCACCCGTCTCCCCTTTCGTGCCGGCCGACCTCCTCTGGGCGAATCCCGACCGCTAGCGGAACGTAGGCTAGTGGCGATGGAGCGTCGCATGAGCAAGGATCCGGTCTTCCGCCAGAAGTATGTTGAATTCATGCGGGAGTATGAGGAGTTAGGGCACATGTCCGTGAGCGATTTGGATTGGCGCTCCGTTGAGCACTTCTTTCTGCCGCACCACGCCGTTTTGAAATCCGGAAAGATTCGGGTGGTCTTTGACGGTTCGGCTCCCACCTCTACTGGAGCGTCCTTGAACCAGTGTCTGCATGTAGGTCCCAAGCTGCACACGGAGATCTCAGACATTTTGACCAACTTCCGGCGGCACCAAATTGTATTTATGACTGACATCCGGATGATGTTCAGACAAACGGTCATCCATCCAGAGGATAGGAGGTACCAATTGATTTTGTGGAGAGAGAGTCCTAGGGACCCCTTGTTGATTTATGAATTGAATACGAATACGTACGGTTTGGCTTCGAGCCCGTTTGTTGCGATTCGTTCTTTGTTGGAGTTGGCCGAGAAGGAGCGCTTGAGATACCCTCGCGCCTCCGCCATTTTGGCCAGTGACGTCTATGTGGATGACATTTGCACGGGCGCCTCATCTGTCTCAGAGGCGATTGTCCTGAGAGACGAACTCACCGCCCTTTTGAAGTCGGGAGGTTACGAGTTGAGGAAATGGATATCCAACTCGCCTGATGTACTGGTAGGTTTGCCCGAAGAGCACCAGCAGGACCCCCACCTATTCGAAAATGTTGATAATCCCCATGTGGTGACCGTCCTTGGCGTACAGTACAAACCGGTCTCTGACACGTTCACTTATTGTGTGGATTTACGACCACCGGCGCCCGAGGAGCCCGTGGCGCAGTGGATAGCGCGCTCGGCCTGCGATCGTTGAGGTTAAGCAACGTTCGCAATGGTCGGTCACGGGATGGGTGACCAAAAACTTTTCATCTCGAGCTCCTCCGTGCTTCGGAAGGCACGTTAAGCCGTTGGTCCCGGCTGCACTTGCAGTCGTTAATACCCACCAATCCGCACTGAGCCCGCGTGGTGGGTCATGGCTCATTCTCCTTATTCATCCATAAGGAAGGCCAGTGCCCCAGCAGTGGGGACATTAAATGGCTGATGATGATGATGATGACGACCACCGAAAGTCTGGACCAAGCGTTTAGTATTGTCTACTGTCGCACGTACCTTTGACCCCAATGGGTGGATTTGCCCCGTGCTGTTTATGGCCAAGTGTTTCTTGCAACGGTTATGGGCTTCGGGTGTGTCGTGGGATGAACCCCTCTCGGACGAGTTACTCCGAGATTGGTCGAGCTTCGTTTCATCCCTCCCCGAGATTAATGAAGTGCATTTGCCGAGGCTATTCCTCCCTTCTGAAAATTGTAAAGTTACTCTTCACGGCTTTTCCGATGCCTCCGAACGTGGATTTGCTGCGGCCGTGTACCTCCGCACCGTTACTGTTGACGGAGTTGTTGCTGTGCATCTGGTGATAGCGAAAAGCAAAGTCGCTCCCCTTCGGACTCGTCATACGATCCCGAGGTTGGAATTGTGTGGAGCTGCCCTCCTAATGCGTTTGTTGAACCACGTATGGCTCACATTAGGTCGATCTATTAAGATACAAGAGGTTTATGCTTGGACGGACAGTCAGGTCGTCCTTTGTTGGTTGAAGGCTCCGGCGCACACCTTGGACGTGTTTGTGGCCAATCGAGTGTCGCAGATTTGTAATTCCGACATCGAGTTGATTTGGAGACACGTGCCGGGAACCATGAATCCCGCGGATTGTGCGTCTCGGGGTTGTGTAGCCCCAACCCTAATTAACCACCCCCTCTGGTGGGGCCCACAGTGGTTGATGCGGCCTGAGTCGGAGTGGCCGCCCTCTCCAGCGTTGTCGAACGTAGCCGTTCCTGATATGCGGGCATGCGTCCTGGAGACTAACCCCGCCGGGGAAAAGGATTTGTTGTGGGATCGGTACAGCTCCTTACAGAAGCTGCTTGGTGTTACCGCTTGGATCAGACGTTTTGTGTACAATTGCAGAAACCCACGCGCGAGGCGTGATTCGTCGGTTCTCACTCCGGACGAGCGTAGGGACGCGCTCTTGTTTTGGGTCCGGAGAGTACAAGCTGATAGTTTTGAGTCCGAGATTGAAATTTTGCGTTTAGGCCGTCGCAAGTTGAAGGGCGCGGTATCGCGATTGAATCCCTTCCTGGACGAGAGTGGGCTTTTGCGAGTCGGCGGAAGACTTCGAAATGCGAACCTGCCGTATGGAGCTCGTCACCCCCTTTTGTTACCTAAAGCCGGACATTTGACTCAACTGATAATAACAGATCGCCATGTGAATGCACAACATGCTGGCTGTAATGCTTTGTTGGCCATTTTGCAGCGTGAATTTTGGATTTTGTCTGCTCGTCGAGCCATTCGCACTGTGGTTTTCCGTTGCCTGCCTTGTTATCGATTGAAGGCCGCGACCATGCAGCCCCAGATGGGTGATTTGCCTGCTGATCGCGTCACGGAATGTAGAGCTTTTGCCGGAGTCGCCACCGACTTCGCCGGTCCCTTTACTGTAAAGGCTTCGAGACTGCGTAATGCTAAAACCTATAAGGCGTACTTGTGCGTGTTTGTGTGTTTGTCCACCAAGGCTGTCCACTTGGAAATTGTCTCGGAATTGTCTACCGAAGCCTTTGTCGCCGCCTTGAGCAGATTTGTTTCCCGTAGAGGACTGCCGTCATTGATACGTTCCGATTGTGGTACTAATTATAAGGGAACGTGTAATTATCTTAAGGAAGTAGTTAAGTTTTTTGTTGATAATAAAATAGACATTGGAACCACCCTCTCCCGGCGTGGGATAATCTGGAAGTTTAGCCCTCCAGCTTGTCCGACCTGGGGAGGAATTTTTGAAGCTTGTGTAAAGGCTGCCAAGACACACTTGCGTCGCGTGATTGGAGAAACTATTCTCACGTTTGAGGAACTTGATACGGTATTTTGTAAAATTGAGGCCGTCCGCAACTCGCGACCCTTGTGCCCGTTGTCTTCGGACCCGAATGACCTGGAAGCGTTGACCCCAGGTCATTTCTTGATCGGACAGCCCCTTTTGGCGTTGCCTGAATATCCGATTCAGGATGTAGGATCCCATCGTTTGTCGCGATACCAACTTTTGAAACAGATGTCCCAAAACTTCTGGGCACGTTGGTCGATGGAGTATTTGCATATCCTACAACAGCGCGTGAAGTGGACAGATAAAACCACCCCACCCCAGACTGGCGACCTCGTGTTGATTAAGGATGCTAACCTGCCGCCCCTATGTTGGCGAAGGGGGCGCATTGTTAAACTCTACCCCGGAACTGACGGAGTTCCTCGTTTTGCTGAGGTTTTGGTTCGAGATTCGGTTTTGAAGAGAGCAGTTAGTGGGCTCTCCCGATTACCCGTAGATTGACGTACCGTTCTTAACGGTCCGGGGCGGGGGGATGTTCGGAAAAGATCGACGTTTCTGAACGCGTCTCTAATGTCACGTCAAATTGACATTTGGCTGTCACTTGAAGTTGACAGTGACACTTGATTGAAATTCTTGTAACCAAGATGTCGGATTAATTTTGCTGAATTTGTTAAAAATCGCTCGCGTTGAATGTGCCTGGCATATCGAGTTTGAATAAAATCTTAAATTATCTATGTGATCCCGTTTTGTACGACCAAGGTTTTGACGCCATCCATCGGGCTGGTCGCGGAGTTTTGAAAGAAAGATAATTGTCCACCACGCGCTTTTTGTCGGGACTGTAAATCGTAATAAAAGAGGCTCCCCCGTGTGCGTCATTGTGTATCTATTGCTGAAGCGCCCAGTGCCTTGGGAACGCTGTTATTTGTGTTGTGAGTAAGGTGACTAATTGGTAAGGTCTGCAGAAGAAAGGACCCCAGGGGCGCGCGCGCTCCCTTACACCACTTCTGCCTTGGAGACGTTCGACACACAGACCCGTATGTAACCTCACCTTACTTAACATTCTCTCCGCTGTGTATCGCAGTCCAATTCTTCAGTTTACATCCCCGCTGAAACCTAGTTCTTTGTCCGGAGTCTATATTAGTAATACCAGCTTCCACTGCGCTAGCTGATTCCGCGGTATAGGCAGGGGTGTACTGAACAGTTAGTTAGTTCTTCCTCTTCCGTGCCTTAAGCGGGCTGTACATTCTCGGTGAAACATTGGCCAATGCATTGATTGTACATTGACAATTTTGAAAGAATCTTTTTTAGTCTTGTTCTCTCAAAAGTGTTTATGTACGATGCATTGGCCAATGTTTGGCCGAGAATGTACAGCCGGCTTAATTCCTATATTTGGAGTCGGTTCTTCTCGTTATGCAGCGCATGGTCTTGGGTTGTCTGTATGTTAAATTGAACCATTATTAGCAGTTGTCAACCACGTGGCCTGCGGTCGTCCTCTGCCTTACTTTATATCGGCCTTACCTAGAGCCCTTCTCACAAAATGTTACTTTCGTCGAGTCTCATTACATGGCCGTTGCATACGATCCTCCACCATCTTGGTGGAAGAACGTAAAGTATCGATCGAGTATCGATAAAAACTTGCAAGTATCGATACTATACTCATGAGTAGTATCGCAACAAAGGTAATCAATACCGGTATCATACTCGCATCAAAAGTATCGAGTACTTTTTGAACCCATAGGATTCTAATTCTTTGCTGTATTCGGTGCCCCTTCAGGCTGGGGGAGTACCGCTCACAGAATCGACTATAGATGCGAAGCCGGCTATTAAAGAAAATTAGCAACCGTTATTGACGGCTATTTTAGTTATTAACGGTATAACCGTAGTTTTTAGCGTAAAAACAAATAATTGTTTTTACGCTAAAAACTACCGCTAGGTGGCGCTAGCGGCTTGATTTGCTAGGTCTAAGTTCCGGATCGACTTTTTAATTTGATTTGATTGATTGTAAATAAAATATTCTTCCGCCTCGCCTGTCTCCTCTCATTTGAGTACGTTATATCGATAATGTCGATCGATAATAATAATTTTCAGAAAGAATAAGAAATAAGAATAAAAATGACAATATCTCGAAAACGGTGCGTCGTGTCGTAGCTAAAATCTAACGAAAATCGTATTAAAACTAAAGCGGGTTCACAGAATACATCTACCTACTAAGTTTCAAGTGTGTAGTCTTAATAGTTTTGGAATAAGTGGCTGTGACATACGGACGGACAGACTTGACGAATCTATAAGGGTTCCGTTTTTTGCCATTCGTCTATGGAACCCTAATAACTAGTAAAACTGCAATCTCTTTTTAGATCAAAGTCGGATAATCTAACCGTTATTACTGTTTTTCGGTTAATAATAGTAAATAACGGGTTATTTTTACACCTAAACGACTAAAAATGTATCGAGTACGGTGAAAAGTGTCGATTCTTACTCGGTATCTTAATGAAAAGTAGGAATCGAGTACTAAATTACTCGGTATCGTAACCAAAGTATCGAGCATACTAGTATAGGTATCGATACTTTTTGCGGATCTCTATCTCCAGTTTGGTTCTAAGCAAGCTTCTTGACCGATCGATCGATAATTCAAACAAAACTTTTTATTACATATTACAAAGGCCTATTTATTTATTACGAAGTTTGATTCATATGATGTTCTCTATGAGGAGCCCGTGGCGTAGTGACTGAAGATGATGATGATGATGAATGCTTCTTCCCTCTTGTCCGAAATAAACGGAGATTTGATTTCCGCGATATCTTTTATTACCTACGTTTTCACTGAGGCGGAACGTTTTTATAAACTCCTTGTCCGACAAATTAACTATCTTCATCTTAAAATGTGATGCTACATTGTTGTAATCACTTTTATCGGAGAATTTATACGAGAAAACTATGAAAAAACGTATGGCTGCACAATTGCTTCTCAATGGCCAATTTTGACAGATATCGCGATGCCAACGCTATCGGCACAAACGTCAAATAGGAGCAGAATACCTATTTATGTTGCCGTGCTGCCGCTATTGTGACGCCATTGGTTAGTAGAATTCCGAAATGTATCAATAGCGGCTGGATAGCCGCTATTCAACTTTTTTGACAGGAGCAGAATACCAAAAGTGTCATTTTAAGCTATCGCCATGCTAACGACGTGCAATTGAACTGCATTGCATTTAGCAGAATTGAGACCCTGATGTTAAGTGGTGATAAGGCTGAAGGTGGAAGCGCACTACTCCCGGAATCCTCATTCACTGGGGAACTGGCTATCTTATCTGTAACTGCTGGAACACAATAATGCTGAAAACATCATTGTTATGGCGTCAAACTTAGATAAGACGGTTTTATAGCTTGGTTTTTGCTTTTTATAGCCATCAAAATATTACAAAAATAAAAATAGATTGTATTCGTTATAAAAAATAATCAAATTAGTTTAGCTGTTTTAGTAGTGAGAAAAGTACCATATAACCACAAATCGTAACAGAGTTATTTTCGGACTTCATGTATAAATTATAATATCATTCCTCTAAGACATTTGGTTGTTGCATCACAAAGCAGATTCGGTTACTCAACATCGGCTAAGCTGCAAAAACAATGCAATATCCAGAATATCCAGCCAGAAGAAAACTGAATCGGCATCCGTATAATGCAACTTGCACTCGATACGTGCAGTTACATTTTAAAACGGCCCGCATAAGGGAAGAGTAAATATTTGCCAAAGAAACAATATTATTTTCGTCCGGCACCGAAGCAAGTCCGCACAATTTGTAGTCGATATGGGTCCGGCGGGCAAAGAATAAAACTAAACACGCAGAGGCGATATGCTGTACCTAACAAGGTGATTGGCTTCTTTGACTCAATCTATATTATATAAAATTCAAAGTCCTGACTGACTGACTGACTGAGATATCAACGCACAGCCTAAACCGCTGAACCTAATATGAAATGTTGTATCTGGAAAGTTCTTCATAAAATTTATTATTTAGGCTTATGGTTGAAAAGTAGAACAAATAAGCAAACACATATTTCGTATTTTTTCGAAAATTAACCCCTTAGTTAGAGGTTAAATTGGATAAATAAACCTAAAAATCGATTATGGATGTCGTTGTTGAGGTTTTATGGGATGACGATTGCAAAAATGGCATTTATTTTGATGTTTAACGCGCTGAACATGATTCAGCCCCTAAAAGGTTGAAATAGGGGTGAAATTTTGAATAAAAAATCAGGTGGTAAAATAGACATTTCAACTTGAAACTTTGTAGGCGTATTTCTAAAAACGAATAGGCAACCCATTTCGTAATTTTCCGAAAATCAAACCCGGCGGGGGGTAAATAGGGTATATAAACCTAAATCATCTTAAGTACCTAAAAGTTCTTGGTACCTAAGTTACTCAGAACTAACTTTTTTATTGTGAAGCAGACACTTATTATTTACTAGCTTCCGCCCGCGACTTCGTCCGTGTGGAAATTCGAGAGAGGCGGAAGCTAGATATTATTGTTCTAAACATTAAGGCGCCGATTCCCCAAAATAGGGTATTTTAAATTATGGATTACTCGCAAATCACAAGTACTTAAAATTTGAAAAAAATATATGTTATTTTACAGTTATTTATCTAGTGCTTCCGGCCGTTTTTTTTCGATTGGTGATATTTTACTGTGTTAAATATAATTCCAAACATTCGTCTAATAATAATTCAAATATCATATTACTTGCAGTATAATTGGCTTTAGTTAATGAAAAACATATGAAAATAATTGTCTTTGAATAGCCGAAGGATTCCGGTCGTCATAAGTTTAAATTCTTTTTATTTAATTTTTAATTGAATTTTAAGTGATTTTCGATTCGCGGGGCGCTCGCGAGTTCACATTTCACTGCCGGCTGCCGCGGGGTCCGCGCGAAGTGTATAGAGCGCGGCCGAGCAAGCGTTAGCGTGCCTATTTTGGTCGGGATTCCTCGCCTTAAATAAGCATTTATATTATGACATATTATAAATTTGAAAAGGTCATTGTATTTATATTTATTTGATTGTAAAATAAAATTTATAAATAAAATAAAATATTACTTTATTTCTGCCATTTTACTTTAATCAATATTACTTTTTTAAAGAATAAGGTCGGTCCACCTTGTAGGCGATCTGGTCAAGGTTGCAGGAAGCCGCTGAATACGGGCAGCGAAGAACTGATCGCTGTGGAGATTCTTGGGGGAGGCCTATGCCCAGCAGTGAGCGTTGTATGGCTGAGGATAATGAGCAATTTTAGTTGCCTGTGTAACCTTTCGGCCCGGACACGATCCTGATTTGGCAACAGTAATTGGTGCGTCATAATTACTTTTTTAATTAGACATTAAAATTTGTCGTGCATGTTTGTAACCAGGCCATCTTTAGCGATTCAAAACTAGTCTTACTACCTAGTCCTGTCTGTTTCCCTCTACTATTGATTCTTTGGCAACCGTCAGTGAGTCCGATCACGTCTGCAGCGGCCGCGGTAAGCTCGGTTTGAGCGATGCATAAAAACTGAGCTAAGCTTTCGAGCTTTGAAATTCAAATTCTAAATATCGATATGACATTACCTACGAGAAAGGTTTTTCGTATGATCGTAAGATGTCTGTGGAATCAGGGTGTTAGTTCACTGATTTAAGACATAGAGGGAGAGATGGGAATATTGGAAATAAATGCAGTTGAGTCAGAAGGGAGAAAAATTGCATGTCGTGTTGATGATTTTACTAGGTATTTTATCTATTACAAATAAATAAAATTAGAGTGTCTGTTTGTAATATTAAAATAACCGCTTTTTACTACATGCATATGATTATAAATACGGTACATATACCAAAATAAGATTTTTTTACTATTTTTGTCTGTCTGTCTGTCTTTCTGTCTGTCTGTTTGTTCCGGCTAATCTCTGAAACGGCTGGACCGATTTTGACGGGACTTTCACTGGCAGGTAGCTGATGTAATAAGGAGTAACTTAAGCTACTTTTGATCCCGATATTTCCACGGAATCGGGAACCACGCTGGTGAAACCGCGGGCGGCCGCTAGTAAATTATAGGTATAAATATTGGACTCTATCAATACATTGTTCCAAACTGTAGTGGCTTGAGCACTAGTATTATGGAAATTGAAAACAACGACGGGTATTACAGGATACCGGATACACCCAGACCCGAGGAATTATTGAAAAGTTCGTATTCAATATTTACCCGATTAGGAATCGAACCCGGGACCACTAGATATAGTGACATCTTAAAAACCGGTGCGCACACCCTTCAGCCACGAAGCTCGTCGAATAATTTGCAACGGCTAACCTGCATACAAAAAAAAGTGTAAGCGGTCTGTAAATAAATATGAAAATGCCAAGTTAAAAAAACTTGAATACCTACATTTTGACATCACATAACACCTGCACTATCTGTTGTTTTTCTTTATATTTTCTTATTTTTATTTTTGTTATTGTGTAAGTGTTATGTGTTGTCAAAATAAATGGTTTTCTATTTCTATTTCTATTTCTATTTACATACCTACCTACTAAGTTCATCATCATCCTCTCCGTATCCTAATTCTTTTTATGGTCGAGGCAGTACGTCCTCCTACTTCACTCCACTCTGTTACCCGCCATCTCCTCATTCACTTCTTTCCCATTGATATTATCCACACTTGTATACTTTTGGCGTGTCCGAACACCTAGTCTTTATCATGCATCGTTTGTATTGTTAGGCATGCGCTGCTGTGGTAATACCATGGAGCTAGACTACATATTGAAGTAACTGGAGAGTGCAGTACTAACACTTTTTTGTGACCACAAATTACACGGTGGCTGTCTTCCGTCTCACCTACACTTTGAAAAAATACGTATGGTCATATGAGGCAACTGACAGCCACTACATACTAAATGTCAAATTTGCTGGGCTCACTTTTATTCAGGGTGAAAACTCCAGTTACCTCAGTATTAAGTCTAGCTCCATGGGTAATACTGTATCAAAGAGACATTGCATTATAAAGACACTGTGTTTCGACACGCCAAAATGTTACAAGTGTGGACGCACCTTTACTCACACGATCTATCCATCTTTTATGCGGTCTTCCTGGCCCTCTTCACCCATCTACATGCATTTTCATCACCTTTCTAGTATCACGCCTATTATCCCTTCTGATTACATGTCCGTACCAAGCCAAATAGTTTCCTTTCAACTATTCTGTGACTTCAAACTTTAAACGTCAAAAATATTTATGTAGTTCCACAAAAATATAGTTACATTAAAAAATTTAAAATGAAGTATTACAAAAACTCGACCTGTCTCACAACTTAGCGTGCCGTAGTAATGCCGTAACGTACCGTATTTAACGTAGTTGTGAGACGGGTCGACTTAATCTAATAATTCATTTTCAATTTTTCAATAAGTTATCAAAATTGCATTGTGAATCCAAAAAAAAATATATTTTGATATAGTTACATTTTTAATTTAATTGACTGGTGCCAATTTTTAACTTCCTCTCACATACTCATGTAAAGTTATATTTTTTTACTAGCGGCTGCCCGCGGTTTCACCCGCGTGGTTCCCGTTCCCGTGGGAATATCGGGATAAAAAGTACATATAAACCTTCCTCTTGAATCACTCTATCTATTTAAAAAAAGGCATCAAAATCCGTTGCGTAGTTTCAAAGATTTAAGAATACAAAGGGACATAGGGACAGAGAAAGCGACTTTGTTTTATACTATGTAGTGATTTTATTTTAGTTATTTGAGTATTAGAAGTAGATACATTCCTATAAGTAAACGCCCAGACCTAATATTATAAAACCATAATGTAAAAAAAAGCATATACATATTTTGAACTCTTACAAGACAACGACCTCCAAGAATAAGTACAATATCCATCACAAAAACATTACCAATTTTGTTTTGTCACAAACTAATTAAAATAAAATGTTGACGCTCTCGAGAATTGATTTGGCGCGACGCATAAAAACACCGAGATTCTCAGAGAAATGTGGAGAACTTTTGGCGCCTGTCAGAGGTAAGTAACATTTCCGGGGCCGTGTCAGTTATTTTATTATTTTATTACTTGATGACAGTCTCGTGCTTGTATATCACAATCGGATTTCGGAATATTAAGATGAAAACGATCTTACATATTTCATGTATTTAATTTGTTTTGAAGGAACCTCTCCCAAGGTTTTATGGATGGTAATATTAATTTTTTGTCTATTTATGGACGGACAGATATTATTGCCAAAGATTTCAAAGACTGAATGTTTTTAACACAGATGCGTCAAATAGAACAAGTGGAAGAGAATGACCAGTAAAGCAAACCCCACTATCAGATGGGAATAATAATGCTGAAGAGAGAGAGTCAGTGACTATTTATAGAATGTTCTGAATTTGATTTACGGATAATATTTCAGCTGTATATCTGTGGAAAGTGCTAACATTTAATTACAAAGTGTAAATCATAATCCAACTGCAGGCTATTAAGAACTCTTCTGAGGCTTTTGATAAACCAGAAAACCAAAAAACAAAACAAAACTATAAAATACTGTTTAAAATAAGTTATTGCGATGCTTCGCAAAATTTCCATCACAAGCCAAAATGACAAAAACAGCTTCAAGACCGTAAAAACAGGGATTATCGAGATTTATCCGCTTTATGAGAAAGGTCAGACACACGCTTTTGAGGTTTCCACTATTTTGAGAATATGGGACGACAAAATTTGGCAACAATGCGTAATATTTATTTGTAAAAAAATTTGCTTATGTAGGCAGTACAGACATGAGCAAAGAGACTTTACAATTTTCTCTCATTTGACTTCTAGCTATTTTTAACCCCTACTGCAAATAGAGGTGTGTTAGATGTTTGACGTGTCTGTGACATCATAGCTCCTGAACGAATGGACCGATTTTGATGAGATTTGTATTGTTGCCATCGAGATACTCTAAAGAAAAATGTAGGAAAATAGATTTTTAGTCTCAAAACTCTCACAGTATTGTCTTTCTCTATGTTCCCACCTTAATGTCGTCCCACTTACGGCGACATTGACACTGCAGTCCAGATATGTCGCCTTGATGAACAACCACTAAAGTGTCGTTGTAGCATTTGCGGTTTTGCGTAACATTCGTTCGCTTATTTGGAGCGACCTTGATGACATTATTTACGTAAACGTTGCAATGTTTGATCTTATCTGTGATTTGTATGCGAATTTTCTTGGAGGTGTGACAGTTTACGAAAGGCAGCTTAAGGCGCTACTCGGAAAAAGTATGGACTTTTTGCTTTAAAACTATAGGACGGTTACAGTTGTTATAAATCTGGTAAAAAGATATAATATTTCTTCATACCTTTATCTAGAATCGTATAGTTTCGGAAACACGATTTTATGATTTTGCCTCGACACTTTTTCTTTTCGAAAATACCTCTAAAAATACGAAATATCAAGATTATTCTTAAATGGGGTTACATATACTATTGAAAATAAGTTTATTTAGTGGACACTAATAATATTTAGGATCGTGTAGAAGCATTCTTTAAAAATAGCTATAGTTTTTAAATACGAAGTGATTTTGTGTTTTTTTTGCGTAATCTGCAAAATCGGTCTCGCTCCCGCGCGCGTCGTTTTCTCATTGCTATCTCGCTTTAGCATATTTTTTCCGAGTATCGCCTTAAGGCTTTTTCACACAAGCGATGTCTCGGCGGGGCGAGATCGTGGCGTGTGCGATTCGATACCGCGGCGTGTTTGCTACGAGCTTGCGCTCGCGCAGCGGCTTAAGGTGCATGTAGTCGTAAAACGATCATTTTTGAGGCCTTAAAACTCATAAATTAGCCTACTGATGAATCCAGAATTAATATATAATAAATATTTATATATAAACTTCAATCTGAGCATTTAAAAAAAAACATAGTCTTTAAGATACTATTAAAAAAAAACATTAAAATGAAGCTGTTTTCAACTTGAAATACGCTACTGCTTCTAAACTACAAGTGATATTTTCACGTTTCTTTCAGGAAAAGATTGCTAACTTGTTCAACTTAAAACTGAGCATTTTTCATTTTAAAATAATACATAGTTTTGACGAAACGTGTGTTTAAGCTGTTTTGGTGCGGGTAGCGGGCGGGAAAATTAGGCCACTTTTCTATGCCCAAGGTCGTTGGCGATACCACGGGCCTTAATTCCCAACGATATCGCGATGACGACGGCGGCGATGTGAACGCAGCGTATGTACCTACAACGCGGTCAAAATAAAATGACACTTGCAGGTTATACCCTCTTACTCCCGGGCATGACAGAATCGAGTAAAAGAGACGGGTATAATACGGTATTTTACTGTTTTTTTTTTATTTCTTTAAAATGTTTTTCGAAATATTAGCTACACAAAACAAGTTTTCATTTTGAATTATCTTGAATATTTTCAAAGATATAGGACTTCAAACTTTATAATTAGACAAGGACAGGACGCTATCTTAGTGACGTCAGTGGGTTAGTAGCGTCATAGTCACGCCATAGAAGATTTCGTTTTAGAAAGAGACAGCTATAGTCAAAATCAAACAGACTATAATTCTTTTATTATAAAACAAATTCAAATTATTTTTTCACATTTGGTATTCTTAATTGCAATATTTTTTAACGTCATCATTAAATATCTACATTTCAACAACAGTAAAATACCCTATTTGCAGGTTGCATGATTTTTCACACAGAAGAAGAAAAGTGCAATAAATCGCAGCAATATCGCGGCGTGCGCTGCTATGTGGAACGCACACACCACGGTCTCACAGCAGTTGACAGCACAGCACACACGCTGCGATCTTACCTCGCCGAGAAACCGCTCGTGTGTAAGGGCTCTTATTGTTTATTCAATTTAATACGCAAATATTTAGAGTCATTGACTATTAAAACTGTATTTGATTTATATTTACGAGTGTATATTGATTAGTAAATGTGTGTGTATATGTTAGTCTGAATAGATTTCGACAAATTGGCAAAGAGGTTTAGAACTTAAAAAAATACATATTATTATGTTACTTTTTCATCTGTAATTTGGTAAATATATATGTTTGTTTCGTGTCCAAGTTTCTTTAAAAATATTTTCTTTACTATTAAAATAAATTAATGAATACTTAAGTAATTATAAAAGCCCAAATTTCAGGTAAAATTTGTGCAAAAAAGCAGATTTTTGGAGGCTTTTACTGAATTTGTTTCTCCAAAGGATGTTGGGCAAATTTGTATGGGACCCGTCCCCCCTCCAACAGACCTTTTATGTGTGTCAACAATTTCATACGTATCTAGATAAAGAGATTAATAGCCATTTTCAATGTCAAAATCCATGGGGTTTAGTCAAACCGAGATCCTCCTTTTTTGAAGTCGGTTAAAATACCAAAACCTTCTCCTAAATGTAACAAAATACTTTCCTAAAAACTGCATCAAAATCGGTTCAGCCAAACGCAAGATAATCGCGGACAAACATACATACGTACATACATAATATATACATACATACATACAGATCAAACTGAGAAACTTCTTTTTTTTAAGTCGCTTAGAAATGGTAAAAATCAAAGATTTTTTTATTAACGTAGGTGTTACTTATGTAGTAAATAACAATATTAAAATAATATTTTCCCAGAATTCCCACACATTTGAGGGATGTCGCCATAGTAAAAAGTTTTCACTATATTAATATCTTTCACCTGAGATACATTTCAAATCTGTTGGTTTTGGGGGACGTTTTGTCCCATGGTCCTTTTGATTTTTTTGTTATGATATAAACTTACATATAGTATGAGTATGAGTATGAGTATGAGTATGAAAAGTAAGACGGGTTGGTCCCTCTTAATATCTTGATATGTATTTATTTGTAACATTTTAGTTTTTTAGAATTTTGCAACACGTACGTACCTTTGTACATTAAACTTAAAATTACATTCACATTATTGCACATATAAATTTAAACACGTGACAACTTATCTCGGAATCAGATCATAGTGTAGTTTTTTTATTGCATTTTAGAATGTTTTTTTTTTATTTTATATAATCGGCAATTTCAATAAATCAAGTCAATTCCTAAAATAGCTTCGCAACTGTTATTCAATTAATTCGGTATTATAGTACATTTTCATATCAAAATTATGCCTTTCCAGCCCCTCAAAGGAAGTACTACTTTATCTTTTCATTTCGCGAAGACTTAAAGTTTAAGGACATAAGGTTGCAAATTGAACGATTTTTCAATTTGCGTGCCGTCTTAATAATTACTGACGGTATTAACCACAGGTGCATTTTCCCTAGCTCACTGCAGTTTAGGAAAAGGCGTTGTACGAATTATATCTTTGTATTTCACCATACATTTGAATATAATTTATGGTTTACCTTCAGACAATACGCATTTGGCCTTTTTTAATTAAAAATAATAATAAAATAAATCTTTATTGGCAGCTTGGGACACAAGCTTTTATACAGGGTCAATTTTTGAACACCATCCAAATTTTTAGGATCGTCTCAGAATATTCTGTAAGTGAACAACTTTCTCCTAGAAACATGGCTATAATATTATAAAATTTTTGACTTTTCATACAAATCAGACTGATTTCGCGATCGATTTAGTGTGGAAAGTCCAAAAAATTTTTTCGTATTTCGACCCATGTTTCTAGGAGACAGTTGTTCACTTACCGATTCTGAGACGAGCTTAAAAATTGATGGATGGTGTTCAAAAATTAACCCTGTATAACGCTGGCTTAGAAAAGTGAAGACCTCATTGTAAAATTGTAAATGCAATGTGAAAATTTAATTCCTCTAGAATGTCATGACTCCCGCAAGTAACGTACCTTATTTAAAGTTTAAAATTGAAAATACTATTTTAGTATTATGAAATTCTTAAAAAAATCCTTCTACATGAAAAGAGTATTACTTGCTTTGACTAATCATTCCGCTTCAGATACTGAATAAAATTTCAGCTCAACTTCAGGTAGTGTCTTGTCTGTTCTTTGAAGATTATGAACGCCCTGTTTGTTTTAGCTACAGGTCCAACTTTAGAACTTTAAAGTCGCTTGACTGAAAAAATTTTCAGTAAACTCGAAGTTAACGGGTGTAGTTCTTACAAAGTTTATAATTAGTTTGGATAGTTTGGACTTAAAGGCGAAATAAGAAAGTCAAGATTTAGATATTGCCTAATTTTATTAGATGCCTATTTAAAAAATCGCGCGTCGAGGAAGCGTTTTTTTCCTGCAAAGCCAGTCAGTAGGTTTGCGTTTGTATCGATATGAGGAAATCAGAGATTTCACGAAATCCCTAGGGATATCACGAAATCACGGAAGATGTGGAATATTCTAATTTACGACGTCTTCTTCCTAAACAAGTTCAGTGATATGTCATTTCACTAAACTAAATCTAGGGAAATGTCAGAAAAGTGGATTTCAGAGGTGAGAGTTTGCCTCGGAAGTCCTGTAGAACACGTGATAGGTAATTTAAGATAAAGATAATTTCTAACCTATCACGTGTTCTACAGGACTTCCGATACAAACTCGCTCATACCTGTCACCTGCAGCAGTGAGCTTACTAAGCTGTCTTTCTTCAGTCATTATTCATTTCACTAGATTTAGTTTAGTGAAATGACATATCACTGAATTTGTTTAGGGAGAAGACGTTATAAATAAGAATATTCCACATCTTCCGTGATTTCGTGGTACGAAATCCCTGATTTCCTCATATCCCTGCGACAGATACACACGCGCGTTGACACCGGCCACTAACGCAGAAAAGTAGCGGCCACCGACTGCAAGTTTCTACTATCGGCCACTAGTGTCTTTCGCGCCTCAGAACAAAATAATAGTACTGGTACAGAAGCTGCACTCCGCTAAACCATTTAAATAAAAAGCAACTCTAATTTGAACGCAATAAAGTGGAATTCAGCTTGTACGGCGCTAATTACGAACGGCCAGACGTTGCATCTCTTTCCATCGCATATGTCCTAGCTCTTCTGCGGATCTAACTTCAACGGATTTACGGTGTGGGAGAGAATAGCGCGCAAGTACATCGGATTGACAGACGACTGGTCGCGCGCTTCAGCTACCTTTGTAGCCGCTTCTAGCTTCAGGTGGCGGCGTTTGTGGATCTCGCGTGTGGCTTGTGAATGGCTAACGCTTACCCCCATATTCCAAAATGTCCACTAAAATAGTCCTGGTTTAAAACTGGTACTGAACTGGTGCTGTCACTTTCATTTTCCAAATGAAAGACAGAATTAGCATCAGTTTTAAACCAGGGGGCCAAGTCTGCTAACGTTAAGTCATAATCGTGTCTCAATCGTGTTTTAATTGTAGTTCAATTGTAGTGCTTTTTTACACACTAGTTACAAGAAATGTGTACTTTCTTCAATACTACTGATGGTCACACCCACACACTACATTCACATCACATGATACTGACATAATTCTTGTAACTAGTGTGTAGAAAAGCACTACAATTGAACTACAATTGAAACACGATTGAGACACGATTATGACTTAACGTTAGCAGGCTTGGCCCCCAGGTCTAACTTTAGTCCACGTTTTTTAGTCCGCGGCTTTTTGTAGCGCCGCGCCATCAACAAAAGCTTCGACGGCGTTCCATATTTTGCAGCGCGTGTATGTATCTATACACACGCGTGTCGCTGAAGACGACGTTGAGTGTTTTTACGGCGCGTCTGAGGAATTCAAGTGTGCAAAGTCAGCAGGCTGCGTGTGACGAAGGCCCTGCGCGGCTAGCGCGGGCGCGGATGCGGTTGCGCTTTTTCAGTTGGTGCGTGACATTACCTATACTTATTTTATTAGACGTCTGTGACGAGCGCGCAATGAATGGGCAAATCGCTCGAAGTCACCGCGCTAGGCCCGTTAATGTGATTCAGGCTTCGATCATATAAACCCTAGATACACATTTCCATACTAAATTCGCTTGAAAATGTGATTCCAACAGCGCTGTCATTAGTAGTTATAGTTATAGATATTTCGATTCCGAATACTGCCGTCACCACATTTGATATTCGACCTTAAGCAACAGTAATTGGATTTAAATTTGGTCGGCATGGTAGTACTTGGAAATGGAAAGCTCAGATGGTCGGCCGACGCTAGAACAGCGAATCGTATTCCGTCATGTCTGCATCTCTGTCTTACTAACGCAAATAGAAGAAACGGTTGCGCGGCAAGGAATATTGCAATATTTTAGTATAAATAATGAAATTATGATAGTTTCAGTACATGTTTGACTTTAAATTACGTTCAATACTGACTGAAAATATGATATTACATCTCTTTTTTTCCTTTTTTCGAATTGTTTTTGCGCATCTTCTCAGCACATTTAGGCATCGTTTTGCCGGGCGGTCAATTGACTACTGAGAGCGATCTAATGCTCCCTTTCGAATGGAGCATTCGTTGGCGGCTTCACTTACTGTGCGTTTACGTTGTATCTAGGGTTTATATGATCGAAGGATTCAGGCCTGACTTGCGTGCCTATCTCGTCTGCATCGAATCGATACAAACGCGCGTTGATGGCGCTACAAAAAGTTGCGGAGTGCATAGACTCTTAGCGTCGCCGCACACGTGACAGCCACAAATGCCACAATCTGATGCTAGAAGCGGCTTCAAAGGTAGCTAGCTGAAGCGCACGAAGGCGGTAGCCGTTACTTTTTCTAACCCATTTCCTTGCAGTATTTTGTGTCGGCGTTAGTGGCCGGTGGCGGCCACATTCGAGAGGCGATGATTTGTAGCATATGGCGACCACCGGCGTAGCCGTGTGCGGCAAGTTTATGTAAAGGTCACAGCACATACATCAACTCGGAAAGGGATCGTAAACGTATCAACTCGAGCGGTTCAGTATTCTTTGTATGAAACCCCCTACTGCAAAGCACACTAATCGGATTCGTAACGTAATCGCCTCGCCTCGGGACCAGCTCACGAACCGCTTCGCGGGTCGCTCAACTTGCTATCCCCGCGCTTACCGCTAGTCGTCCATGCGCTCACGTCTCTCCGTACCCGAGCTAACGGCTCTACGCACAGTGGTCTGAAAATGAAAATGAACATAAAATATTTTTTTATTTTTTTTCTCATTTTTTTATTTTTTTTTAATTTTCTTGTTTTTTTAAATATTTTTTTTTATCATTTTTTTCTGTCATTCTATTTTTTTTTTATGGGGAACCACTATGCCGCATAGTGGTTCCCCATAAAAAAAAAAATAGAAGCCGAAAGCGCGGCGTCGCCTAGCCGTAGCCGAGCCGATGTACCGACGCTGATCCGGTTTGGTTACGTGCTTGCGTTAGGTTGACGCCTGGTTGGAAGGCGATACGGTGTCGATCCCTTTCCGAGTTGTGTGTGCTGTGTCCTTAAAACGTTTGAAAACTACAAGAAAGAGGTCGGTGGCTGCATTTTGTGACTGTCGTCGGTGGCTCGTGTGCGGCCACGGTTAGTCGTATGGTGCGTTTAGAGACTTTATTGCAGGTTTGCGCTTTTATCGTACCCACGTGAGGGTTTTTATTCCATTCCTTCCAAGCCTTCCTTAAAGCTGTAAAAGAATATACAGCTATAAGGAAAGCTTACCTTAACAGTGGTTTGATAAAAATAGCGGCAACAGAAACCTCAATTACTCCTAATGAAAAGCTTAAAATTACTTTACAGTAAGTATTAAAGTTAAGCATTATATCTGTTTTAAAAGCGATGTTTTCGTTTCAATTGCAGCTATCATCGGTAAGCTTTAAAGGGCTCCATAATTAATGCAAACTCTAAGTCTTTATTAAAGGCAACTTGCTTTGATGGGCCTAACAACTTAATGTGACCGTAAGTTTTGCCTTAAGTTTAAAACGACTAGCGGATCCTCACGGTTTTACTTGCGTGGTACATGTAAAGTGATGTACGCCTTTTTTTTTTTCTTATCCCTCTCTTCGCTTTAGGCAATGGGGGACCAGAGTACGCTCCCCTCAGACCAGCGGTTCGCCCGGCTATCCGGGCCTCTGCGCTCCCATCGATGGCAAAACGTTGCCATTTCTTAGACCCGTGGGGGGGGCGGGGGACCGTGCGATCCGGGAGACAGCCAACAAGCCATCTCCCGCCCCGCACCGCCCCGCTAGGGTGGAATGAGGTGCGCGAATCGCCGCCTCCTCCGCCCCACTCGCCTTCGTCGGAGCCGATCTGCATGAGCCTCCAAAGTGATGTATGCCTGGGAATATTGCCACTGCCGGAAATTTTCCACTCCCAATGTGCCCGGGAAATTTCCGGGCACATTGGGAATATTGCCCAAAATTCCCAGTAGACATTTTGTCGTTTTGTAAATTACATAAATAAATATTGTTTTTCTTTTGTGTCTTACAATTTTATAGTTTGTTGATAATCATGGCAAGATAATTTTGTATTGTTTTTTTAGTTTTGTTAATTATAAAAAGAAACCACCTTGTCCAAAAGTGTTTTTCATTTCATATGTACTTTTCTTTGATGTTGGTGGCTATTTATTACAGAATTCAATGTAATCAAACAGTTTTAAAATTTTATTTTAAATTGTTTTACATGGTTTTATATTCATCTAAAAATGGTCCTTGGGAATATTGCTGGAAACATGGGAACATTGCCGGCAACGCTGCCGAACGCTGCCGGCAAAATTTACAGTCCTTGGGAACGTGCCCGGGCACGGTACATCACTACATGTTACCATGGGAATATCGGGATTAAATATAGCCTAGTTACTAGCCTTCCGCCCAAGGCTTCGCCCGGGTGAACTACACGTCGTTATCCCGCGGGAATTTGCAGGCCCAGGCTACAAAGTATGTGTCCCAAATTTCAGCCAAATCCGTTTAGCCGTTTTGGCGTGATTGAGCAAATTTTCACACTTATAATATTAGTAGGATGTCACTCGGGAAGAATGAAGCTTTCTAGCGGTGAAAGAATTTTCAAAATCGGTCCAGTAGTTTTTGATTTTATTTGTTACAAACGAAAAAAAAATATTTTTTCTTTATAATATTAGTATGTATTGTCTGGGTTTAGATGAAATCAAATGCTTAGATATTAACAAATCCTCAAAAAAAAATATTGTGTGTTTATTTTGTGTGTGTTTTATGAAGTTTCATAATTTCTAAGGTTCTTTTTTTATTCTTCCTAGCCTTGCTGGTAGAAACTAGCCATCAAACATAGGGCTCTTCCATGACTGTTATAGTAGGTACTTCATAATTCATACTAAGACCGGTTTATCAGATGAGAGGATATAATTATGAGAACTAGCCAAGTCACAGCTTAGGCTTCAATATATTATCCTAAGTTATAAGAAGAAATTATCTTTTAAGTTATTATAAATAAATTTCAGGACTGATAATTAAACTTGGCATTGCCCATTTAGTTCCCACTTCTTTTGGAGTTTAAGTCAACAACCAAGGCATAACTAATGATATTGAACTTGGCTCTCATTTCACATTTATGTTTTTGATAGGATCGCTTTTAACTTGGACCACGTAAATGCATTAAATAAAAGCCTTCGTTGCAATTGGGGCAATACTGAATCTTTAATAAGTTGTTCTCGTAATGATGAACTATAAAGCGTCGACTAAATTGAGTTTATTTTTTAATAATAATGGAGCTTATTAACAAAATTGTAAATAATTAATTTCGTCATTACACAAATCGATTTAAAATTAAAAACTGCACTAAGTAATTGTAATAGTTTTACACCACTAAATTTTAATTAATACAAAAATCAGCTTTTCCATACATTACAGTAGAGTCGATGTTGTACTTTTGTATAGAACAGCTGTTTTTTTTTCTGATTCCGTGGTTGGCCCGATGCTAAAATTTATCGTATTGATGGACACTATCATCCCTTAAAATCTTTGTAAGAATTAAACTTTAGAGGTGTAAAATAAAGTCTTGATAGCTCAAATGAGAATTGTGATTACGTGTCCCGCCTGAAAACGAAGTAGTTTTATTCTAGTAAATAAAAGATACCGACGAATTTGAGAACATCCTCCTTTTTTGAAGTCAGTTAAATGCATATCACGGATAGCGGAAGCTTAAAAGTTCGCGTTTTGTCTGAATATTTAAAACAGTTCCAATCCAAAAAAAATGTTTACTTTTTTATGTTTTATGTAAGAGAACAGTCAGTGTATAAAAAAATTACCACTGGAACATGATTACCTATTATCTAAACATCAGCAGAACTAACAACCAGGATTAGTTTAATTTATCTTTCTGGTATTTTCATGTTTCAGTTTCGCACACTCAAATAGCAAAGGGCCTCGTAAAATAATTGGGGCAAATATACCGCTTATTGAAAGCTTTATACGATTTCACTGTTTACTTTAACTACAACTAATCGTCAGTTAAACTTCTGGTTAAATATCAAACGCAGCGACAGCGCGTTACCAACTACGCTGTTAACTCGTCGGTAGGGTTAACTTTTAGATCGTTCATTTTAATTTGTAATTCTAGTGGGATAGTGAATGAGCTGTTTTGTTTGTATGATAGAAAATGGTTCTATTCTTAAATGTCTAAAACTACCTATTTTGATAATTTAATATTATTTTTATTCGTAACGGGGTAGCACTTAACCTTCATCACAGGTGTGATGTTAAGTGATGATAGGGCTAAAAGTGGAGGCGCACTACTTCCGAAATGAATCCTCAACTACTGAGGAACTGGCTATCTTATCTCTAACTGCCGGAACACAATAATGCTGAAAACATCGTTGTTATGGCTTCAAACTTAAATAAGATGGTAGTAGCTAGCCAGGCTAACTTAGAAAAAGCCCTACCACCAACCAAACCCTATAAAATATGTACCCCCACTAGGAATCGAACCCGGGACCTCTGAGTCTGAAACCAGTGGTGTTTACCACTAGACCTCAGAGGCGGTTGAATCGAAGCGAAGCGACTTATAACAAATTCTTTGTATAAGAAAAATGTGATAAGTAGTAAAAAAGTAAAAAGTTGTAGTTTTCCTATACTTACAAAATTGCATTGTGAATGCATAAAAATAATTCAAAATCTCAAATTCTTTGTATTTTTGTTTAAGCTTTCGACTGTAATTACATTTTATTTCATTATCTATACTAATATTATATAGAGGAAAATTTTTATTGTTTGTTTGCATCGAATAGGCTCCGACAATGCTGGACCGATTTAAAAAATTCTTTGACCATTCTTTTACCATAGAAAGCTACATTCTTCCCGAATGACATTGGCTATATTTTATCCCCATATTCCTACGGCAACAGGTACCAAGCGGGTGAAACCGCGAGGATCCGCTAGTACCTGAATAATCCTGTATTAAATCAAAAACCTCCGTGCCATAACACGAGCAGTCATACAACATATCAATCCGTACAACCCCAGTTAAACGGTCAATTAGCGCCAATGTGCAGTGCAGTTGTGGCGCGATTGGCTGCGCGGGCGGCGGATTATTAGATAATTTTGTTTAATGCACAGTGCTAGGTGGGTCGCTGAACTGAGTGACGACGGGCATTGCATCAACTGAGGAACATGTTTAAGGTTTGGAATGGTGACCAAGTGTCGAAGAGCTTAATACTCCGTCACAATAAACCGCTTGCAAACTTTGAAGGGTTATTAGATAATTTTGTTTAATGCACAGTGCTAGGTGGGTCGCTGAACTGAGTGACGACGGGTATTGCATCAACTGAGGAACGTGGTATAAGGTTCGGAAAGGTGACCAAGTGTCGAAGAGCTCAATATTCCGTCAAAATAAACAGCTTGCAAGCTTTGAAGGATTATTTATTAGATAATTTTGTTTAATGCACAGTGCTAGGTGGGTCGCTGAACTGAGTGACGACGGGCATTGCATCAACTGAGGAACATGTTTAAGGTTTGGAATGGTGACCAAGTGTCGAAGAGCTTAATACTCCGTCACAATAAACCGCTTGCAAAGTTTGAAGGGTTATTAGATAATTTTGTTTAATGCACAGTGCTAGGTGGGTCGCTGAACTGAGTGACGACGGGCATTGCATCAACTGAGGAACATGTTTAAGGTTTGGAATGGTGACCAAGTGTCGAAGAGCTTAATACTCCGTCACAATAAACCGCTTGCAAACTTTGAAGGATTATTAGATAATTTTGTTTAATGCACAGTGCTAGGTGGGTCGCTGAACTGAGTGACGACGGGCATTGCATCAACTGAGGAACGTGGTATAAGGTTCGGAAAGGTGACCAAGTGTCGAAGAGCTCAATATTCCGTCAAAATAAACAGCTTGCAAGCTTTGAAGGATTATTTATTAGATAATTTTGTTTAATGCGCATGCGCATTAGGTGGGTCCGTGAACAGAGTGACGATGGGCATTGCATGACTTTCATTGGTAGAGGTTTGTATGGGTTTACCGATCTTCATAAATAGATGAGGAGAACAGGCTGCTGTCCCATTGTAGAGTGGTGGGTATCTAGCCGAGGTTTTGTTTCTTTCGAAGCATAAGCACATTTTGGGTCACCCACCCCGTGACCGGCCATTGCCAGCCATGATTGCGGTTGATCGCGCTAACAACTATAATATTAGACAAGCGCTCTCCTCGGTGGGTCAGAGAACTGAGTGACGACGCAATGTGACATAATGAGGAAAGTGTTAATTTTTTTTTCTCTTTTTCTCCTTATGTTCAGATGGGTGACCAAGTGGTGGAGTAGCTCAATACTCCGATTTTGTCAGTGACAAAGGCTAAACACTATTATTACTTTTTGCATTCACAATGCAATATTTATTATTGAAAATGAAGTTTAAAAAAAATTCGACTCGTCTCACAACTAGCTCCGATGTGACTCAAACTCACGACCTTTCACTGTTTGGGCGAATGCTCTAACCACTGAGTTACGGAGTCATTAGGAGAAGCGTTGAAGATATTGATATGACTACTCTCACATTAAAAAAAAATACCTTTCCCGAAATATTTAACAATCGACAATGATGAAATAGTTGCTATTTGTATTTTTTAATTGTGACATGAGTTTCTAAAAACAAATTAATGAAGTTAAAAGTGAAATCATAGAAATAAACTACTTATCCTCCAAGAAGCTCCGCCGGGAATCAAACCCGGGACCTTTCACTAACGACTCCGTAGTTCAGCGGTCAGATGGCGGCCCGGCTTCGATTCCCGGTGGAGTAACTCGTACTTGGTATGGGTCGTTTTTTCAAATATTTCATTTTCAATAATAATTATGCGGGAACAGATGAACATACATTACATACATACTGGTCAAAATCATAACCCTCCTTTTTTGCTTTGCTTTAGTCGGGTAAAAATTGCATTGGGTATGCAAAAAAGTAAAAGTAATTTGGAACTTATTGAAGTTTTGAGCATAGAGTCTTTCTACGCTTGCCCCGCGTATTTCCTACTTCAACGACTTCCTGCTTGTATTCTTAGGGCTTAATCCATTAAACATTCAGCTCCATGCTTGTTAATCATCGCCAAACACCAAAACACCTTAATCAGCCAACTGCAGTTCATCTCGATTCTCGGAAACCGTCCCCGTATTTACCGCACAGTGCACTTCTTTTGTGTGGACAAAAAAAGGTATAAAAAAAATTCGCAATCATTTGTCCATCAAGCACAATGGTGACCGTTAGCCGGTCATAATGCAGAATGCCAAATAATTATACATTTACATTCAAATAAGCAACGGTATCCGATATGGCACGGCTCTTTTGAAGAGCGTTGCACTTTTGTGTGATGACGTGTGATGGTGATTCGTAATCCATTTTTATGGTAATTATTATTGTACTGTGTTCATTATCTTTTTTGTAGGCGCAGTGGTGTTTATCATGGTTCAGTAGGCAGAAGCAGCATTTAAACTCATACCTAGGCACAAACCAAATCATATCAAAATCATTTATTCATTTTAGGCTGATACAGCACTCCGCACTTTTGAACGTCAATGAAGCTTCGCTATCGGTTCGCAAATCCTACGGCGGGAGGCCTTGTACCGAGAAGAACACACACAGAATAACACGGTTCACCCTTGTTTGGTAGAACAACGTTTCGTCGAAAATCGGTTCGACTAATTTTAGTAAGAATAAAGTCATTTCACAGAATTATTCATTTGATCGAATGTTTATTTGTCATAATTTTATTTCGTATAATTATTTATTTGGACGAATGTCAGTTTACCGAATTTTCAATTGCGCTAATTTTATTTGGACGAATGTCATTTTACCGAATTTTCAATTGCGCTAATTTTATGTAAACGAATGTTTAACTAGACTAATAATGATTTAGTCGAAAGATCGTTAATATTTGAGTGGCTCGGAAGTCCTGTAGAACACGTGATAGGTTAGAAATTTAAGGCGAAGCGCAGCGAAGCGATCGCCTTAAATTTCGTGGTTATTTTTTTTGTATCAATACAAGTTATGGATTGTTTCACAAAAAAAATAACCACGAAATTTAAGGCGATCGCGAAGCGCAGCAAAGCGATCGCCTTAAATTTCTAACCTATCACGTGTTCTACAGGACTTCCGAGGAGTACAGAGCTTTTCTTCCAAACGTTTTTATACCAAACGATTATTATATCAAATGAACATTCTATTTTATGATCATTAGCGCAAATGTTGTTATAGCAAATGAATATTCGATGAAATGAACATTCTATTTTACGATCATTAGCGCAAACGTTGTTATCGCAAATGAATATTCGATGAAATGAAAATTATGTCAATCGATATTATACAAAGTGATTATTTTCTCAAACGTTGTTCGAATTACTGAAATTCGATCAAACGTTGTTCTGCCAAACAAGGGTGAACCAGGTGGTGATCTAACGAGTCCGGGCTTAGTAAGGTCCAAAACATATCGAGATGGAAAGGGCCGTGCGTGACACGCATCAAACTCGGGCGTCAACGAGCGACCACTAGCGCCACGGCTGCCAGCGGTGTCGCGCGACGGCGCGTACCTCTTCCGGTCTTTTCAAACAATACCCGTCTTTTTGAAAAAAATAATATATGTATACCTTATTTCCGCCAAAAAACACAACATGCAAGATGCACCACCCGCCCGCCCGCAAAAAATTGCACGAAACGAAAATACCAGTGCACAAAACACCTTGCACTTTCACAGATTAGACAACTTTACGCGTCTTGCTTGGTATTGTATTAGACAAGCTTAGACCAACACGTTATTACATAACTTCTGAAACCTTTGTAAAAATACAAATATGGGTCAAATAATTAATAAACCACGGATAGAATGAACATGAATAGACGGATAGACAGATTTTTTTCCGTGTTCTGTGAATAAAACCTTCATTTAATATGTCAGTTAAAAATATAACCTTACAACAAGGAAATGCCCTGATAGAAAACTAATTTCATATCCACGTTGCTCCTGACAAATTAACTTGCTTCGCAAAAAAAACAAATCATTTCCGACCCCATACACGAAAAGAGCCGACGATTTTGGTTAAAACCTTTATTAACAAACGTTCCTGAAAACCGCAATTGTAGAAATACTACTGAAACGGCTTTCACAGGGGCTGAAACAGGACACGCGACGGGTGTCAATCAACGAGCTAGGGCTGTATGTAGGTACTGTATCGATATTTATATTTGATTATATTATATTTGATGATTTCATAATTTCTCGCTTATCTTTTTTTATTACCAAATCACAAGCCAGATTACAGTTAATAACACAATTATTTTTAACCATCTCTGTGATCTAAATGGTTCACACCAGCAATTCAAGACCCAGAGGTCCTGGTTTTGAGTCCCAATGGGGGTACATATTGTATTCAGTTTGGTTGGTGGTAGCGCTTGTTCAAAGTCCGCCTGGCTAGCTACCACCATCTTATCTAAATCTGACGCCATACCAATGATGTTTTCAGCATTGTTGTGTTCCGGTAGTTAGAGATAATATAGCTTTAGCCAGTTCCTCAGTGACTGAGGATTCTGGGAGAAGGGCGCTTCAGGTGTGAGCACTTATGCCCGAATACTCGTACGCTACTTATCTTTGGGAGCGTCTCAAACATCGCCCTGTATCGCCCTAAGCTGTCACTTTAAATGTCAAACGTATGAAAGAGATGCCATGATGTTTGAGACGCTCCCAAAGATGATTTGCGTTCGAGAATTCGGGCGTTAGCCTTCCAATTGCTACACTGTTGTGGATAAAAAATATATAAATATTTTAATAGTAACTATTAATTTAAAACATAAAATAAATAAATTTAATAATAATTTAAATAAAATTCATTACTACGTTTTCTGAACTAATTTTACTTTTTTTACATTCACAATGCATTTTGTTAAATGAAATATTTAAAAGATGCGACCATCCTCTAAGTAGTCGTTATTGTTATCCGGCGGAACTACTTGGAGGATGGGTAGATTTTTTCTATTATTTCATTTTCAATATCAAATTACATTCAGTATTATTAGTATCGATAATAATGTCTCCTCACTCAACGTCAGCATGTATCAGGAGACGCCATTCTTGTGGTTTTTGTGAATGCCATTTTCGTGTTGTTCCTTTGCCTAAAACGCAAGATTTTAAGTATTTTTGTTAATAAAATCACAGAAATGTTTACTATTACTACGTTTATTTTGTAAAATGCATTTGAACTTTAGGACAAATAAAAACCTTGAATAAATTTTTGGAACTTATTACTGGTTTTTTTTTTATTATGAACTAGGTTCAGATAAATAGATAAGTATTGAGTTTACTAATTTATATCTGCTGTTAGTCACAACAAAAATCCTACTATCATCAACGATGCCAGAACCGCCAGAAGGATCTGAATGAAAACCTGGCAAGATAATATACCTAAAGAATAGTATCATTTCGAGAGCAGTAATATCTTCACATTGATGAAATAAATGCTGACTAAGAGAATCGTGTAAAGAAGTATGTCTAGTAACGACTCCCTAGCTCAATGGATAAACATTCTGTCGGATAAAATAATATTATAACGGTAACTACTTAAGTACTTTTTGTTTGTAAATTCATACCTATTACTATAGGTAGGGCAGAGGTACCTTTTGTGGCCACTTTAAGGATTTTTTGACTTTTAAGCACTAAGCACTAAATGGTCTTAGGTATTTAAGTACGACACAAATTATATCTCAAATTATAGATAATTATCTAAGTACCTATAAAGGTACATTTTTCAAATTTCAAAAAGTTAAATAGTTTTTTGTACATAACACAAAATATGTGAGAGTTGCCAAATGTACCGGTTTTGGCCACTTATTGATAGTTAAACTTTTGTAAGTATAGCGAACAATCAAAACCAAACCCAGGTAAAATCAATATATTCTAATACGTTAGAAACCAATCAATTGCAAAACAACAATTTAATTGTAAAAAACAAAGATTTATAAAGTATTTCATCCAAAACGAATTCCTTAAAAATTTCATACAAAACATTTTTTTTAAACAGAAAATGGAATTTATTGAAAAAAAAAATCGTTAGAATAGGGTATTTAACTGTTGTTGAAATGTAGATATTTAATGATGACGTTAAAAAATATTGCAATTAAGAATACCAAATGTGAAAAAATAATTTGAATCTGTTTTATAATAAAAGAATTATAGTCTGTTTGATTTTGACTATAGCTGTCTCTTTCTAAAACGAAATCTTCTATGGCGTGACTATGACGCTACTAACCCACTGACGTCACTAAGATAGCGTCCTGTCCTTGTCTAATTATAAAGTTTGAAGTCCTATATCTTTGAAAATATTCAAGATAATTCAAAATGAAAACTTGTTTTGTGTAGCTAATATTTCGAAAAACATTTTAAAGAAATAAAAAAAATTCAGTAAAATACCGTATTATGTAATTCTAACAGTTGTTATTATTACCTTAAAATACCTTATTTTAATTGCTTTTAGCAAAATTGCCGAAAAATTGTTTAAAAAAGTTTTAGAGCTAAAAGTGGCCAAAACCGGTACAGTGACCAAAACCGGGGCTTCTGCCCTATATAGAAAACACCCAAACCAATACAAACAGCAATGTTCTTGTACACACATATATTATTTGTCTTGTTTGGAAATCAAACCCGAGACCTTTGGCGCAAAAGGCAGTTTTCCTTACCCCTGCGCCAAATCGGTCAACCGCTAGGCATGGCCTGCCCCAAGGATCTCCACGGCAATCGGAAACTTCATTATACCCGTCCCTCTCACTCCTCAGTCATGACAGAATCGAGTGTAAGGGGCGGGGCTAACCGAAGTTTCTGTTATGCGTTTCAGAATACGGCTCCTGCATAGCCCACATCCAGCGGCTTTCCGCAACCTTCATCAGATCGTCGGTCTACCTTGTATGGGGCCTGCCCACAAAAATAGGTATTTATTTATATGAGCAGACACATGATACATATTATCACACTAACTATTTAAATTTCATTAAATATTAGTTCTGTGATATGTAAGGTCGAACCAATGGAAGCGCGATTAATTTTGCTAATAATTTGTTTGAAAGCGTCAAAACTATAAAGGGCAATGTCATGAAGTTGGAATTTCGATCTTATTGGATTTTAATAGATGTTCGAAAACGAACTTAATGTGGGTCACGAATCGGTTTGTTTGATTGTTTTTTTTTTATTTTATTATCAACAACGGGGTAACACTAAAGGTCATAGCCCATTCATACCGCACCGCTCCCACCCAACCAATATATGAGCAGTCAAATATGGACTTAATGTCGTGCACGTGTAGATGCACTTTAGCTTGCGGCAGGCTCGCTTACCGCGCGCTGTCTGCTATTGTATATTGTTACTGTAAAGTGCATCTACAGCGAACGATATTAAGTCCATATTTGGCTGCTCATACTTTGGTTGGGTCGGAGCGGTGCGGTATAAGTGGGCTCTGACCTTTAGCCTTCATCACACCTGATGTCAAGTGGTGAAAAGGTTGAAGGTGGAAGCGCACCACTCCCGGAATCCTCAATCTCTGAGGAACTGACTATCTTATCTCTAACTGCCGGAACACAATAATGCTGAAAACATCATTGTTATGGCGTCAGACTTAGATAAAATGATGGTAGCGAGCCAGGCGGACTAAGAACACGTCCTACCACCAACCAAATCAAATACAATATGTACCCCTACTGGAAATCGAACCCGGGGCCTCTTGGTCTGAAATCGGTGGTGTGAACCACTAGACCACAGAGGTGGTTAAACTAAATTTGTACTAAATTTACGGCGTATACATAAAATTAAACATCATTTCGTCGGTACCTACTATTACTATACAGATAGGTACTGCACAGGTATTTACTTCAAATTCCAATTGCACTTTTCTACAAAACTATCCGATCGTATCTCGAAAGGCATTAAGCCGAGTATCTTCGCAAACAAAAGAATCACAGCATGACGTATTAATTAAAAGGGAACAATTTCAACTATTTAATGGTACGTCGGGCAATAACGCGAGACCCGGCGGAAATGTGAAAGAGATTAATATGACCGTTGTGGATAGGAATTCCTTTGCAACGCGCTTTGGATTGTGCCACACCGGGAGATGTGCTACGTTGTGGAAGCTCCTGGCAATTTTAGTCCCATCATTATCATCAACAGACAATATCGCGGTTGCAATATCAAAAAAAAGAACATCATGAAGCAGTAACCCTGTTGAGATGATAGGATAGAGACACCAAGGAGTACGCGCTACCAAAGAGTACGCAGTGCGTTGAGTCATATGCATGGAGCTAGACTTAATACTGAGGTAACTGAAGTTTTCACCCTGAATAAAAAAGTGAGCCCAGCAAATTAGACATTTAGTATGTAGTGGCTGTCAGTTGTCTCATATGACCATACGTATTTTTTCAAAGTGTAGGTGAGACGGAAGAATTTGTGGTCACAAAAAGTGTTAGTACTGCACTCTCCAGTTACCTCAGTATGTAGTATAGCTCCATGGTCATATTATTATGCGACAAGGATCGTATTTTGACACAGTAAATTTACTAAACACACTGCGTCTCTACTAGGTATACCACAAAAGCATAATTTATCTAAACTTAAGTTAAACATTTTGACATTTTTGTATGTGCTAAATCTAGTTTTAGTAAAACCAAAGTTTAGCAAATTTGCTGCAAGTGGACCTAAGACGAAAGGTTTGCTTTTTGTTTGTTTTATTCATAATGGATAAACTCAAAATCTATTAGATCGATTTCAGCAATTTATTTTATTAGTTAAAAGGCAAGCTACATTACTCTTGAGTGACAGAGGCTATATAATTTACCCCGATAGTATTACGGGAAAGGGTATCCGTGTTTAATAACAAACCGAGTGCCAAAAATAATAGACACCTATATGGCACGCTCACACAGAAATGCTTTACTGCTTTGATTAATATTTAGTCTATTTTCTATTTTATTTAACTATTTTTTCGCTTTCCGGTGGCTTCGCCCGCAAAGATTAAGCCTTATTCCCGCGCTAAAAAGTAGCCTATGTCCTTCCTAGGGCTATCTAAAACTATCTCTATTCCAAATTTCATCAAAATCGGTTCAGCCGTTTTGACGTGAAAACGGAACATACAGACAGACAAACAAAAAACATACATATTTTCGCATTTATAATATAGTAGGGTAGGGATTAGTTCCGTAAACGACCAAAGTGGCGCTGAGCTGGTTTTCATTCTAACGAGAACGAGAATTTTCCATGCTTGGAGTATACTTGGCGTTTAACCTCTGTGGTCTAGTGGTTCACACGAACGATTTCAGACTCAGAAGTCTCGGGTTCGATTCCCAGTAGGGGTACATATTGTATTCGGTTTGGTTGGTGGTAGGACTTGTTCTTAGTCCGCCTGGCTAGTTACCACCATCTTATCTAAATCTGACACCATAACAATGATGTTTTCAGCATTATTGTGTTCCGGCAGTTAGAGATAAGATACTTAGCCAGTTCCTCAGTGATGGAGGATTCCGGGAGTAATGCGTTTCCACCTTCAGCCTTATCACCACTTAACATAAGATGTGATGAAGGCTAAGTGCTACCCCGTTGTGGATAAAAAAAAAATACTGGCCTATTGTCTCATTTGCAATAGTTGAACCCTTTCGTTACAACCTGTTTATTAATTTCCCAACTTTGTTTACGATAAGAGTATTGAAAGGCAAAATACACCTTCAGTGCCCATTAAGGTTCAACCGAAACGACCCGAGATGTTTCACACGTTAAACCGTGAAGTATCAATTGAACCGGATCCATTTTATCGCACTAATTGATTGCAACATGTTATTTTTTAGGTACCTACTAGTTGACGGTTGTAAAAATGTTGTGTAATTTTAGAAAACTCTGACTGACACCTGCAATCTGTAAGCGTAGCACGAAAAGTGTCGATATTATTTTTATTTTTACTTTTTTGCATTCATAATGCAATTTTTATATTAGAAAATATTAAAAATGAAGTTCTTATTAGAAAAAGTCGACTAAGTTAGAGCATTCGCCCAGACAGCGAAAGGTCGTGGGTTCGAGTCCCATTGGAGCTAGTTGTGACACATATCGACTTTTTCTAATACTTCATATTCATTCAATATTTTTAATATTCGATAAATGGTAATCGGAATAGTAAACTTTACTATCCATCAACAGCCTGCTGTCAAAGTGCTGTTGTCAATTGATACTATCTGTTTTTATAACCATAATACGGATTTTTTGTATAAATTCTGCGTCGAAGATTCAGACGATTTTGTTCCGGCAAATGTGCGAGGTTTTATACGATATAAAGAATCAACCATATGAAAAATTCTAAAATTGGTTTCGTTCGGCTCGTTCGAGGCGTTCGGTTCTGATAAGTATGCGTTCACCCTTAAAGTATTACCTATTATAAAAATTAAATAGGTTATACTCATTTAGAGTGAACCGTGATTATTCTAAAACACCTCACTTTAAACGTGTAAAATCCATTTTACTATGTAACTTCAAACATCTTCAGAAATCATTGGCACTCGCTAACTCTTGGCGAATTCTGATTTTTTTCATGAGCTAGCAATTTTGGATATCATATCTTGAAGTGTAGCACGTGCTTACGCGCCCGAGTTCACACGATGCGTGTGACAGTTGAGAGTTTGCCAAAAACGTTAGCGCGAGTAACTCGACGCCGCATTAGCGCAGCGGGTTAGAGTCCCGGCCGAAGCACGCACCTTACAAAAAATGAAAGGGGGCAGATATTGTGACACTTATAGTTGTGCTAGCTAGGTTATCCGCAGTTACATGAAATTCGTTGTAGTTTTAAAGTAGAACTCTATTTTATTAAAAAATAAATTTATTACATCTATTTAAAATGAAAATTATTCTAAAACACCTCACTTGAAACGCGAAAAATCCAATTTATTATATAGCTTTAAACACCATCAGAAATCATTGGTCAATTCTAATTTTTTCACGAGCTAGCAATTTTGGATATCATATCCTGAAGTGTAGCACGTGCTTACGCGCCCGAGCTCACACGATGCGTGTGACAGTTGAGAGTTTGCCAAAAACGTTAGCGCGAGCAACTCGACGCCGCATTAGCGCAGCGGGTTGGATTCCCGGCCGAAGCACGCAGCCAGAGGGTTCCGTCCCCTTGCACTTTACGACTACAGTTTAAATACTGTTAATTGTTTGTACTGTGTACTATTAACTATTTTAAGGCGCGTTTGCACGAGCCACTGAAATTGCGCAATTCCTGTCAATCTTTTTTTATAATCATTCCAATTTTATAATCTAGCTCATAAGAAGTTTTCATTAAGAAACTATGCAATAAATAAATAATTAAAATAAATATTTCTTACAATCACACCAATTATCTAAGCCCATAGTAAATTTCTTAAGAAACTGTGTCTAATTGAACTTGATAACGGATAAATATAAACGTAAATACTTTTTGTTTGTAAAAACATACTTAATATACATAGAAAACACCCAGACCAACACAAATAGACATGTTCATTCACACATATATTTGTCTTGTTCGGGAATCGAACCCGAGACCTCTGGCGCAGAAGGCAGGTAGTTTACCCATGCGCCAAATCGGTCGTCAAAATCGCAATGTGTCGTCAAATGTTGCAATGGAAACTAGTTTAAAAGTAATATGAACTTATATACTTTTTTTGTAACTACATAATATGTAGTAGTATATAATAGTAGTGTATAATAGGATTTCTCAGTTGAAGTGGCAGTGGGCGGGACACATAGCGCGGAGAACCGATGGCCGTTGGGGCGGAAAGGTTCTCAAATGGCGACCGCGAACCGGACGACGTTCCGTGGGCAGGCCCCCTACAAGGTGGACCGACGATCTGGTCAAGGTCGCGGGAAGCCGCTGAATGTGGGCAGCGCAGGACCGATCGTTGTGGAGATCCTTGGGGGAGGCCTATGCCCAGCAGTGGGCGTCGTACGGCTGAAATGATGATGATGACATAATATGTACTTATTATACATAGATAGTTCACCCAGACCAAGAGACAAATAGACATATTTATGCACACAAATATATCTGTCTTGTTCGGGAAACCCCGTCAAATATGACATCACGTCACAACCATACCTTTTTTTTTACCCACAACGGGGTAGCACTTAGCCTTCATCCCACCTGGGGGCCAAGTCTGCTAACGTTATGTCACAATCGTGTTTCAATCGTGTTTTAATTGTAGTTCAGTTGTAGTGCTTTTTTACACACTAGCTACAAGAAATACGTACTTTTTTCACAATAATACTGATGGTCAAACCACACACTACATTCACATCACATCATACTGTCATAATTCTTGTAACTAGTGTTTTAAAGAGCACTACAACTGAACTACAATTGAAATACGATTAAGACACGATTGTGACTTAACGTTACCAGACTTGGCCCCCTAATGTTAAGTGGTGTTAAGGCTAAACACTACTTACACCCGGAATCCTTAATCACTGAGGAGCTGGCTATCTTATCTCTAACTGTCGGAACACAATAATGCTGAAAACATCATTGTTATGGCGCCAGACTTAGATAATTAAGACCGTGGTAGCTAGCCAGGCGGACTAAGAACAAGTCTTTCCACCAATCTAAATGGCGTCAACCAAAAAACCAAAATTAATATCGCTTAATTTGATATTTTCTAAGCATAGGTACACGGAACTTTAAAAACCGGTGTGTAAACCACCTGATCACGGAGATCGTAAAAATCTGATCAGTAGACAGCAGAAAATACAGATCTTTTCATCCAATGAATTAATTTTGATCAGTAGCCCAAGCACGAAAACTGACATTATGGAAATCGTTATCGTAAACTATACAATCTGTCAAAAGCTGTCAAATATGTGTAGAATTTTAGTTAATTAAACGAAAGAGGCGTTGCTCTGGTTTTCTTCTGGTTTTCATACAAAATAAAATGACCCCGATTACGATATCAATAGTTTTTCGTGCTAAGGGTACCTACTGTTTACACTTTATAACGAATAGACAACCGCTGGCGGCAATCAACAAAATCACTTAATTTTACACCTATGTTTTGCTCTCAAATTGTACAAAATCATCCACTACAAACGCATAGCACCTAACCTCTTTCCGCAGTCGGTAAACACATGGGAACAGCCCAGCGTCGGTAGTAAACAATTGAATAATACGAGAGAGCTAACGCCATTACGAGTACACAGACAAATTGATCGATAGGAAGCCGGATATATGCCAGACACAAAGTGTAAAAGAGTTATTAAAGCTTATTAACACGGCGATGTAAATGATTGTAAGTGAAATGACCTCGTCTGGGCGAACCTTAATGAGTGTATTTTTTTTTTAAATATGAAAGAAAGAAAGTAAAAACATTTAATGGAACACACCACATAACATTATAAAGATAAATAACAGAGAATAACAATTAACTAAGAATATAGCTAAAAAAAAAACATATAAAAACAAAGAGACAAGCACATGGTGTGACGTTAAAGGCTCTTGGGCCAGGTTAAACGTGGGTTGTTTTTTTATTATCACAGCAATTAAACAGGTTTAGGTAGGTAGGTATGTAGTAGAAGCTTGACACATCGGGCTCTCCATATTGCGACCTAACCGACAGCAAGTAGTGAGGGGTTTAGTGGGTATTTCCCTTTCTGACCCTCCCATCGAGTCATTGTCACTGGATAGAGGATCGGAAAGTGGCCAGATGAGTCCCACAAAAGCACCGTCCGCACATCGCTCGCGGACGGGGTATGCGTATACGCATTACCCTCACTATAATAAAAAATGAAAAAAAAAAAATTTTTTATAAAAAAATAAAACCGCCTTCAAAAAACCACATCAAAAAGGTAAGAAATAATTCCTCACCAAATAAATAACGTAAGTACTTTGAAGTCGGGCGTGAAACATGTACAATTTTTTGTTGTTTTTGTTAAAACCCGCCCGACTTCAAAGTACTTACGTTATTTATTTGGTGAGGAATTATTTCTTACCTTTTTGATGTGGTTTTTTTGAAGGCGGTTTTATTTTTTTATAAAAATAATTTTTATTTCACTCTTTTTAGTGCATCGTGCAGGCAATTTACGTGTTTTCTGGTAAATAGGTATGTGATCAAACTGAAAACCTCCTTTTTCGAAGTCGGTTAAAATACCTTGAGGTATCCCCTTTTTAACAAAACAAGAATCATCTAAATCGGTTTATAAACAAAGGAGTTATGCCTAAAGATACGTATTAAAATCACATAAAGTGGTAACGAAAACGACAGTATTTTCAAGATTTCCTGAAAACTACTGAATCGATTTCAAAATTTCAAAAAATGGGACCAACTTGGAAACCAACCTGATGTAATAACGTTTGAACCATTTCAATCGGTTCAGCCGTCTTTGAGTAATGGGTGGACATACACAAAAAAAAAAAAAAAAAAACATACATACAGACGAATAGAGAACCTCCTCCTTTTTGATTTAGAAGTCGGCTAAAAACAAAAGTGCACGCCTTCATAACGCTCATTCAAGAAAAGACCAGTGTTTTACAGGGTGCCAGCTTTGTTATTTTTGAGTATTTTATTAAATGACACTGAATTACATAGTAATTTTTAAAGGAAACAATCACGTGACGTGATGAAGCTAATAAAAAAATGGTACAGTGCCACAACCTTTTCTGTTCCGGTGACAGCGGCGCTACGTACGTTTTTCTTTTTTTTGTAGCATATTAACCGGCCCTGACTTCTAAAAACTTCAGCCGCCAGCAGCGCTATGGATGGACATCAACTTGACAGCAGAATGACTTAAAAAAAACACGCTAGTTTCACATTTTGGCCACCGGCACAGCAAAGTTTGTGGCACTGTACAAATACTTCGAGCGTAATCGTGGCACATACGACCATACAGACATCTGTACATCCACGAACAACTTTTTAAAATCATTATTTTTAATGTTCTGCTTGACAAATAGTTTTTAAAAGTAATAAATGTGTTTACAAAAGTATTGTTCTTCATATTTCTGTACTTAGATTATTGTATTAGTGCAATATGAATATAATATATCTAGAAAAATGCTAGACTCTGACATGTTGAGAGTAGAGCACTACCTCTATGAGGCGTGCAAAAACGTAGATAGGTATAGCTTGTGCTATGTTACCAGTTACGTTCCATTATATCATAATCAAACATTTAATGTCCTACCCTGCTGGGACCTTAGGATGGATAAGAAGAATGGACCATACCCACCACGCAGGCCAAATGTAGGTCAGAGGTTATCAATAATCGTAACTGATCATTACAAAGATCGCTCAGGGATGAGTGACCAAAGATCAGGTATGAGTGAGGAAAGACTTATTATCTCAAGATCCTTGACAAAAGTTTTTATCTCGAGCTCCTCTGTTCTTCGGAAGGCACGTTAAGCCGTAGTCGTTAATACCCACCAATCCACATTGGGCGCCTATTCTCATTATCCATCCATCCATAAGGAAGGTATGTGCCCCAGCCTTGGGTACATTAATTAGCTAATGAGAATGAAGTGACGGTGACTAAAAAAAGGAAAATTGAACCCCTGACTTTTGAGTCACGAATGATCGTGCTTACTGAAGTATTAACAGTACGTCACGGCAAAGAATACTATAATTACTAACGTAGTCACGGTATACTACTATTTATACTTATAAACAAACATGTCAAATAAAGGTGACGTTTATGCATGCTTGATACCTAAATTAAAATTTTGTTAGTTTTATTTGTTTCTTTTAATTTACTAAAATGCATCCGTATTGATAAATACTGTAAATTATATTGTAAATTTTAAGCTTCTGACATATATTTGTATTTTTGACATACTGGCGCTTTGGGACCACTGTAAGTCAGTATGTACACAATTGAATTGAATAAATTGAATTGAATTGAATTGATCGTCAGTTATTTTAATTTTTAGTTTTTTTGCATTTACAATGCAACTTTTATGAATGAAAAATGGAAAATGAAGTATTTAGAAAAATCGACCCGTCTTACATCCGCTCCGATGGGACTCGAACCCACGACCATCCGCTTTCCGGGCGACTGCTCTAACCACTGAGCTACGGAGTCGTTGAAAGGTCGAAAGGTCGTGGGTTCGAGTCTCATCTTAGCTGGTTGTGAGACGGGTCGATTTTTTCTAAATACCTACTTCATTTTCCATTTTTCCATCGACATGTCAATCCATAAGGGGTCTAGTTGAAAACCAGCGTCAGCTTCAACACTGACACATGCTGAACTAGATCCCTTTTGATGCAGCCATGTGGAACATTTTATAGTAAGTTTTTTGTGTATTTTTGTTATATAAGTTATATCCATGACCACTGTCTGTGTCAAATAAATGTTATGATTTATGATGTATACTCCTTATCCATCATCCATAAGGAAAGTATGTGCCCCAGCAGTGGACACATCAAATGAAAAATGAAAATTCATCCCCTGACTTTTGAGTCAGGAATGATCGTGCTTACTGAAGCTTTAGCAGTACTACTACGCCATCTTGCCAAAGTCAAAGTCAAAAACTTTTTTATTAACATAGATTATATAAAGTTAATGCATATGAATCGTCTAACATTTGTTTTCCTACTACCCGTTAAGGACATATTTTAACTGACAAGAAGCCAGTCAAGCGCATTGATGCTGGCGACGGGTCAGCGAAAATTAGCCTCTCATACAAACGAAATACCAAAATAATTTAAAAGTTGAGCTTTTTTTCTGTACTTGGGATGTTATACAGATTAAGACAGCATTTATCAAGGTCTCTATTAAAATAAGAAAACAAAATACTAGTAACCAATTAAAAATAAATGCGATTTGCAGTTTTGTATGAAAAAAATGTAATTAGCATTATTTTTATTCGGTAGATATTTTGGATTTTCATTTTAATAGAAACCAAGGTAAATACTGTCTTAGTCCAAATAATATCACAAGTACAGAAAATAATGCTCTAATTTCAAATCATTTTGGTATTTTGTTTGTATGGGAGACTGAGGCGTGGCACGCAGACCTCTTAACCATACTATTTATTTATTTTATTTATTTATTCACAACGGGGTAGTACTTAACCTTCATCACACCTGATGATAAGTGGTGATAAGGCTGAAGGTGGAAGCGCTTTACTCCCGGAATCCTCAATAACTGAGGAACTGGCTATCTTATCCGTAACTGCCCGAACACAATAATGCTGAAAACATCATTGTTATGGCGTCAGACTGAAATAAGACTGTGGTAGCTAGCCAGGCGGACTAAGAACAAGTCCTACCACCAACCTAACCGAATACAATATGTACCCCCCACTGGGAATCGAACCCGGGACCTCTGGGTCTGAAGTCGGTGGTGTGAACCACTAGACTACAGAGGCGGTTAAACTTAGCTTTAACAGTCGGTACTATTGCACCATCTTGCCAAAGTCAAAGTCAAAAACTTTACTAACATAGATTAAATAAAATTAATGCCTAAGAATCGTCCAACATATTTAGCCTACCACCCGTTAAGGACATCTTTTAACTGACAAGAAGCCAGTCAAGCGCATAAACCACACACAAACATTAAAATCGTATTTTATTAATTCACATTTTCTTCACACTTCTCGTATCGGAATGGTGGATGCTTTGCTTATATTATGCATCATTGTCAACAAATATTAAGCGCTCAAGCGTCGAGTCCAAGGTTTTAATACAGAAGCGAAATGGCCAGTGCACCGACATCAAAAGGAAATGCATTTAATTTTGGAACGCAGTGTAAACTGCACGGCTGCCAAGGTTCGGCCGATTGCTCGTATATTAGGGACATGCTCGTCTCTGGTGTAAAGTATTATTGTGGAAAATGGGAGTTTGATGGCGGAAGAGTTTCAAATTATGAACCAGGGTCGATTATGATTAAAAATATTGCATTCTTAAAATAAATTATAAAAAAAACTACTATAGGAAAAATTTGTAATAGGAAAACACCACTAAATAGATTTTTAGAAGGGATACATGACTGGTGGGTTTTTTCTATCACAATCTTTCCTGTCCGTAACAGAATTGCACTGTAAATTCATAAGATTAATTAAAAATCATAACAAAAAAGCATTTAACACGTACTACTAACTTGGAAACCTAAATATCTGAGACAGGACTTTGTAAAAATGATTTTTTTAATATTACTTTAATTTTTTCCTCTCTGATCAAACGACGCCGACGCTTGCCTACAGCGTAATAATAGAATAATATTAGTAGAAAGTAGAACTAGTATCACAAGTAGATTTCGAGAGGTTTGTCTTATTCTACATTAGATTATAATTTATATAATATATAATAATATTATAAAGAGGAAAGATTTGATTGTTTGTTTGTTTGCATCGAATAGGCTCCGAAACTACTGAACGATTTAGATAATTCTTTGACCATTAGAAAGCTTTATTCTTCCCAAATGACATAGGCTATATTTAATCCCGATATTCCTACGGGAACGGGTACGACGCGGGTAAAACCGCGAGGATCAGCTAGTAATTCATACCTATAAATTTCAACTCACTTTTAGAGAAAAATTATAAAAATCATCATCATCCCAGACATTTATTGGGGTGGATAGTCCGAAACTATCCACTTAATACCTACCCGTTAAAAAGTAAATTACTCAAATTAAACATAAACTCACTAATACTACTGATATTGCATACTATTTCAATACCCTGTTTTACTATCGAAGTTCCCACGGGAAGTAGCATACCACTCGGACAAACTGCTAAACGGAAGCTACTAAAAAACATATGTAAAATCATCAGCTACAAACAGTCTACCTAACTAGGTGCTAATGACAAACCCGGAAGCCAGTGCCAACACATCACAATGATACATAGAAATGCTTTCTGCTTCTCTATTAAATTAGCATATAACATGCGTTTGCGCATCGCGACAAGGGTCTTCCGGATTTTTCTATAGTTGGCTGCGGAACTCCAGGCTGGCATTGAAACTTCATTGTCAATGCCCTGCTATAGTTATTAATATAAATGTTTGTATGTTTGTTTACCAGTCGAAAATAACTAGAAGCATAAACCAGATGGAAGATAAACGTTAAATTGGATCGTTGGGATTCGGCTTGGAATTTTGTGGATTTCGTGTACTAAGCAGGCTAGGCATAAATTGCCTCTGGTAAATTATTAAATGCTTCTAGGCAATTAAAGCCACTTATTATTACCTACCGACAGCTTAATTCCTCTGTCATCTATACTTCTATACTTATGCCCGAATACTCGTACGCTACTTATCTTTGGGAGCGCCTCACACATCGCCCTGTCACTTTAAATGTCAAACGTATGAAAGATATGCCATGATGTTTGAGTCGCTCCCAAAGATGATTTGCGTACGAGAATTCGGGCGTTAATATTATAAAGAGGAAAGATTTGTTTGTTTGCATCGAATAGGCTCCGAAACTACTGGACCGATTTTAAAAATTCTTTCACCATTAGAAAGCTACATTCTTCCCGAGTGACATAGGCTATATTTTCCCGTTATTTTCACGGGAACGGGTACTTCGCGGGTAAAACCGCAAAAGAAATATAGCCAAGAAATTAAAAACTATTCGCCACATTTATGTCATGTTATCTATAAATGGAAAAAAATACAGCTGCGGCCTTAGTGGCATTTAGTGCCACTAAACGCGAACTTATGTTCAAACTTCAAATACACCGCTCAAGTCGAATTTAATTAGAACATTATGACTATTTACTACTTATGTATTTTTTTGTTGAATGTGACATTTGGCAAGCATTCCACATTGGTCTTATGAATATTTTAAACTGAGTATAAAATGTTTAGAGTATGTGCCAAATGTATGCGAGCTTTTATAAATTAAAATAGTAATATGGAAATGTTGAAGAATGTGGGAATTTAAGGTAATTTTTTTAAGAACGCTCGTCTGACTCGTATGACGAGCCAAGTTTAAAAATTAAGATAAGTCCTTTAATTATTATTTTTTATTTATGTTGATTCAAAAGTTCTTATCTTACTCGGCACTGATTACAACTTTTATGATTTTATATTTATTTTTATGCATTCACAATGCAATTTTGTAAGTATAGGAAAAATGTGATAGTAAAAAACCACGAGCCCTATAAGTAGCTTTCAGGCGGGATTCGAACCCGCGCCTCCGGGAATCCGGCCCGATGCTCTGACCAACTAAGCTACCGAAAGGCTTACACGACTCGTCGAATTTTGCTATCACTTGTTACGCTGTAGGCCAGCGTTGCTTCATCAATGTGAGGAAACCCTCGCATCCGAAAGAAACATTTTTACAAATGTTTAACAATAAGGCGGGTCGTTACGTTCCCTAAAATATGGTTGAGCGAAGCGATGGCTGGTTCATGCGTCATGCTCGTGAACGGGTGCTGCCAGTGGGAATGGGTCTGCTCTTATCTGCTTGCTTTAAAATGTGTTTTCTTTGGTTTTTATTCATTTTATTAAGAATTACATTTGAAACATGTATGGCGCAACTTGCAGTATATAGTAGAATTGTCTTTTGTTTTTAACTAATATTAAAGCTTTAAGTAGAGTTCCTAAGTACTTAATTGAAAATTGTTCACCGCTATGATCATTAGTTCGCCTATACTTAACTGTATTTATCATAACCCATTGTGTAATTGTGATGGAAACTGACCTTAGTCATACCATGTTAAGGTCATTTTTCAATTTGACGACTCTGTATGAAATAAAACAGGGAGAAAAAAACAACCCTTGGAGTTTCTTGCCGGTTCTTCTCCAAGGCCTCCCGCTGTAGGGTTTGCGAACCGATGGCGTAGCTTCTATGACGTTCACAAGTATTGTAAATAACAATCTAAATTGAATAAACATATTTGAATCTTGAATCTTGAATGATGAGACACGTTTGCAAAGAGTCGTACTACTTACATATAAAAAAAAAATTGCGCGTTTGAACTTGTTTTATTTGAAATAATTAATCAATTAGCTTTAATTATGTTGAACTTCTTTAAAAGTTGTTAAAGTATTATTAATTCAAATAATAATACGGGGGTAGCTTTCAAGTACGAGTAGGAGCAGACCACAATTCTAGCTCTATCTTTTTAAATTTTGATAAGTTACACTTTTTTTAGTGTTACTTAAGTAATTATATATTTTGTAATTTATATGAAATTCCCCCTTTTTAAATAGGTTTCACCAGCTCGATGATTTCTTAAAAGAAGTAAGAAGTGGTTTACTAAATTTGTCCCTGAGTGTACCTACTTCTTTAAACTGTACTCTATTTCATCAAGAGCCGTTCTGCCATTGACAAACACACAATATTTCTCATTTATAACATTAGTAGGCCATTAAAACGATTTCGTCTTTTACTTGACATTCAACTAAGTCATCATGCCACTGACTTCACAGCAAAATCCCAATAAACAATTCTATAAAAGCTCCACAATTCTTATTGTTCTTCAACCGAAGCCGGCCTGCCAGTGCCACGGCACGTTGGTAAAATTTACGATGATGTGATGATGTGAAATAAAAATTTAATTGCGTAAGTCGTTAAAATAATACTGAGAGTTATTGTGTAGCGGCCGAAAGTAAAGACATATACACGTTTTTGTCAAAATGACGATATGCTCGGATCCTCAGGGCGCATTTATCTACTTTTGTGTAAAGCATATCCTACTAATATTATAAATGTGAAAGATTAGATGATTGGATGTTTAGATGTTTGTATGTTTGGTACCAATCACGCAAAAACGGCTGAACGGAATTCAGTTTTGCATTTCTAGTAATGTCATTATTAAATACTAGCTTTCCGCCTGCGGCTTCGCCTGCGTGGACTACACGACGTTATCCCGCGGGAATGTGATATTTTTCCGGGATAAAAAGTAGCGTATGTTGCTCTCCAGGCTACAAAGTATCTGAGTCCCAAATTTCAGCCAAATCCGTTCAGCCGTTTTGGCGTGATTGAGTAAAAAACATACAAACAAACTTCCAAACATCTAAACTTGCACAGTTATAATATTAGTAGCAAGTAGTATTCTTCTATATTATATTCTATATATTTATAATTATTCTGTGCATGTGAATGTAACTGAACTCCTCCTAAGCGGCTGGACCTATTTTAATAAAAAATTCTGTGTGTCTTTAGGTGGAATCGAGAATGGTTTAGATTTACAACTGGACCCGGTAGGTGGCGTGCTGTCGATAACGCGGTACAAAGTTCGCCGGATCAGCTAGTATAAATATAAAATGTACAAAGATTAGTAGGTATCTATCTTAACTGTAGCACTTGTTTACCTTGACCGTGAACTTGAAGCACTACTTCTAAGTCTGATATTATGCTATCAACGAATACGAGTAGGTAATATTGGCAACAGCGTCGCTTAAGGCGCTACTCAGAAAAAGTATGGACTCTTTGATATAAAACTATAGGATAGTTAGAGTTTTTATAAATCTGGTAATAAGATATATATTTCTTCATACCTTTATCTAGAATCGTATAGTTTCAGAAACACGATTTTATGATTTTGGCTCGACACTTTTTATTTTCGAAAATACCTCTAAAAAATAAGAAATATCAAGATTATTCTTAAATGGGGATACATATACTATTGAAAATTGGTTTAATTAGTGGACACCAATAATATTTAGGATCGTATAGAAGCATTTTTTTTTAAATCGCTATAGTTTTTGAATACGAAGTGATTTTGTGTTTTTTTGCGTAATCGGCAAAATCGGTCTCGCTCCCGCGCGCGTCGTTTTCTCATTGCTATCTCGCTTTAGCATAATTTTTCCGAGTATCGCCTTAACCAGTTAGCAACAAAATTGCTAAACTGCGCGAACTAAACGTATGTTGTGACGGCCGGCGCGGCGCGGCGTGCAAGCTATTTTAACCTTAGAAGTGGTTAAGCGACGCTGTTGCCCATGGTACATGAGTAATTCGGGTACCTGTCAACCGGTAGAAAATAAAACAGCTTGAGACTATCATCACGAATAAACTTTATATAATTATTCACAACTACAATGTAAACGTTACGTGGCGAACAGGAAAGACCTTCAGTCGAGTCACGCCATTTTTTTTTTCTAAGAAAGTGTCTCGTTTTCCTGTTACACGCAAACACTGAAAAGTTGGAAAACCCGTGACATGAGGTGTCATGTTCATCTTTACTAATTATTGTGAATGCAAAAGCCTGTCTGTCTGTTTGTCTTTTCTACTGACCCAATTTTGATGCATTGAACTGAAGAGATAAAAAATCGTCAAACAAAAACTTACTTCACAAAAACAATTAAAAATGATAAATAAATTGAATCATTCAATTCATAGGGCGAAAGCACGGGACTCTTTCTAATTCATCTTACTGATCTGTCTGAAGTCCTCCTTTTTTGAAGTGGGTTAAAAACCAGGAGCATGCTATAATCGAATTGCACACAGATGAAATCGCATTGAACTGAAGAGATAAAAAAATCGGCAAACAAAAACTTCCTTCCCAAAAACACGTACAAATAAAAAATAAATTGAATAATAATTTCATTCAAAGGTCGAAATTACAGGACTTTTTTTGATTCGGAACTTACTGATCCGTATATAGTTTCTCTTTTTTGAAGTCGGCTAAAAACCAGGAACGAATTGCAGACATATGAAATCGTAGGCGGTACGATAGTTTTGATGAATTTTGGCATGAGATAGATTAGACATTTGAATAGAACATGGGCTAATTTTGACGAAATTTGAGAGTGATTCCATAATTTAATCTTTTATTCCAATATTAACTACACTAGTGGCTTTCCTCGGTTTTACCCGTGCGGTACTCGTTCCCGTAGGAATATCGGAATAAATTATAGGTAGCTGTCACAGCTCAGGGTAATACAGCTATCTCTAGATAAAAGATTTTTTAAAATCAGTTAATTTTTTTTTAATTTCTAATGGATAAACTCGATAACTACTGTAACTCATTTTAACTATCGTTATGGCGTTATGGTAATCGAATCTATCCGACCTTCAAAAGCTGTCAAAGTGCTGCTGTCTGTATTGAATATTAGGTGTTAAAGTATAAAATGCCGTTTTGTATGGAGATTTTTGTAATTTTTCTTTTTTCCATACTAACGTTTTTGTAATTTATTCTCACTAATATTATGTAACTTTACAAAATTTTACACACGTATTTATGGACATTTTAACTACTAAATGACACATTCGTTAAGAGAGATTTTTTTTTCACTAAGTTACAACTAATAAAGTACGAAATTCTGGAATCAAAAATAGTCGTAACTTTCGGGATAAGTTTTTTTTTGTAAATAATCAAATATCATGGTTATTAAATTATCAAAAGTTGCTCGATACGGTCTTAATGTAACGCAATATTAAAGAAATTATATATTTCTTATATCATAAAAGTTGTTAAGTTATATGTACAAAAGAAAAAAACGGCAATTTCATTCTATAACCCCTATTATTATTAGTTCCACGACCGAAATAGGCACTGCTCTAATTTATCTATATATATAAAATTCAAAGTCCTGACTGACTGACTGACTGACTGACTGACTGACTGAGATATCAACGCACAGCCCAAACCGCTGAACCTAGAGACTTCAAATTTTGCACATAGATACGTTATACAGTGTAGGCATCCACTAAGAAAGGAAATTCCAACTTAGGAAAGGATTTTTGGAAATTCGACCCCTAAGAGGCTAAAATTGGGGATGAATGTTTCTATGAAAGTCCGTCAGTTTTGAAGTTAGGATCTTCAAATTTTGTATTTAGGCTGGCAATTCAAAATTAATATTTACCTAAGTCAGCGTTTTTGACAATTCCACCCCCGAAGTGGTGAAAAGGGGGATGAAATGTTGGATCTGGAAAATCCTTCATTAAATTTATTATTTAGGCTTATGGTCGGAAAGTAAAACAAATAAGCAAACACATATTTCGTATTTTTTTGAAAATTAACCCCTTAGATGTTAAATGGGATAAATAAACCTAAAAATCGATATGGATCGTTATTTAAGGTTTTATGGGATGACCATTGCAAAAATGGCATTTATTTTGATGTTTAACACGCTGAACATGATTCCCCTAAAAGGTTGGAATAGGGGTGAAATTTTCAATGAAAAATCGTGGGTAAAATAGACATTTCAACTTGAAACTATGTAGGCTTACTTCTTAAAACAAATAGGCAACCTATTTCGTAGTTTTCCGAATAGGGTATAGAAACCTAAATCATCTTAAGTACCCTAAAAGTTCTTGGTACCTAAGCTACTTAGAACTAACATTTTGATTGTGAATTTTGATCGTGATTAGGCGGGTCCTCCCTCACCAAGTGAGCAGCCTCGTGCGAGGCCCGCCGCACGTGGCAAACGTTCTGCCTCGCGCGAGGCTGCTCGCTTGGTGAGGGAGGACCCGCTTCATCACGTAAAAACGGCTGATCGGATTTTTGTTAAATTAAAACATAGAATACTCTTTATCCTGGTTATTGGTCCCCTAAGTATTTTCTCGAATGTCCACGCGGACGAAGTCGCGGGCGGAAGCTAGTCTATTTATATTTAGATAAAACTCTTGCGTTACTGACAGATAGACAACGCATAGTCGAAGCTAAAATTTGGTAGGTATGTATGTTCTTTAGGGATTGTAGGGGAGCACTAAGAGAGGATTTTTGGAAATTCTCCCTCTAAGGCGGTAAAAAAGGGTGTCCACGTAGACGAAGTCGTAAGCGGAGCGCTAGTACAAAATTAGTTTTACGTAAAAAAACATTTTCATGACAAGCTTTTTTACTAATCTAAATCAAACCTGTATACAAAACGTCAGCTCCATCGGAATGGGAAGTGGGTCAAATTAAGCTTGCAAGATTTGTCCCCCACTAACTAACTAACATGGCAAGTTAATAAAAAGCTTGTAATAATACGATCACGATAAATTTATAACGACAGTTTTTCAACAAGGGCTACTGGAACTATTTCAAAAATAAATACAGTCCCTCGTAGTACGATATAAATAAATTCCGCTTAGACCAAGTCGCAGGCGGTACACTAGTTCGTAAAATTCAGGTAAAATCTTTTGAATTATAAAAATACGTGTACATTTAAATGTGGTCTGTCAGTGAAATCACCTTTTCAGTAGTTCCAAGAAGTTGTTTTAAATGTAAACATGAATTGTTCGTTCTTGAATAAGGTGTTTCTTCCACTTTTTTTTACTGCTTCATGCCTCCAACTTTATCAGCGGTCGACTTTCCACTTTTTTCTTTTCTCTAATATTTTTTTGTGACAAAAGGAGCATTTGCCATTGCATGTCTTCCAACCTATCCGTTTATTGGTTACTGCGTGAAATTTAATTGACAAAGATACACACGAATACAATACAAAAGATCACTCTCTTTGTACTGTATTCGTGTGCGATATCGTCGTTACCATTTTTTTGTTTAATCTTTAAAAAATATGGCCTCATTTCTGGGGGTGGTATTCCACCTATCAAAGATCTTCGTCCAATATACATTTGATGAAAGAAATTGGACGACTTTGACGTCCAGTTTCATACATTCGACATCCAATTTCTTTGATCAATTGTATAATTATAGGACAAAGATCTTTGGTGGAATACCACCCTGAGGCGTGAAGTTTAAATTTGTGATTGAGGAAAATTGATCTGATAATTATCATTCTTCCATCCATCCGTATTAGAGTGACGTTTTAACCAACCAACTTGTGGTCGAAATTGCTGGTACCAACGTAATTTTTTTTCAGTTCTTCGTTGTCCCTAACATTATTAGTGGCAAAAGGAGCTTTTACTACATTATGTCTTTTATCGTTTATTGGTTACGGCGTGAAATGTAATTGACAAAGATAACTCTTTTTTGTATTGTATTCGTATGCGAGATCTGTTACTAATTATTTGAAAAAAATATGGCCTCATTTCTGAGTCAATGTGGTTTAAATTTTTGATTGAGGTAAATTTATTTCAAATCATTCTTCTATCCATCCGTGGTCGAGTGACGTTTATACCAACCAAGTTGTGGTTGAGATCAGTCTTGGCTGAGTGTAAGTTGGAGAGTGTGGATTGGAGAATGTGCAAATTTTATTGTTACAATCACGTTTGAGTAAAATTTTGACATAATTATAGAAATAATCTATGTAAATAAAAATTAATGTCGCTAAGCGCAAAACTTAAGGAATTATATAGTAGGGCCTCAGAACACAAGCGAATTTGATTATATTGTTTAGCAGCTTATTTAAAATATTGGTAATGTTTATCGGTTAGTTTGTTATTGTCGATGAGGAGCGTTAACAGGGAAACTTTCTTCCAAAAAAATCTTGTCAGTTAAAAAAGTCTTAAATGGGTGGTAGGAAAATATTGACGATTCATAAGTACATGCTTATTATGTCTATGTGAATAAATAAAAAAAAACTATGAAACATCCTAATTACGTACGCATTAAAGACTTAAATACTTTATTTACTCGTTAAAATGTTGAAGTGTAAGTGCAATTGAAAGACATGAAAACCAAGTAAAGCTACGTTCACCAAAATTAGTGTTCGCTCATACATGTACGAGTAATCTCCCTAAAGTGTGGAAGTTAAGAAAGGACACATCTTGACTTTACGATTTCCACGAAAGATGTTGGCGTGATTTCACTAATAACGTAATTAATCACTGTTCTCCACATCTTCTGAGAATAGACTAGTTGGTCACGCGATAATCAACCTTGTTGACAAGGAAATAAAAACGTAGTGTTTCACGCAAAATTGTCTTGATACGTAATTTGTGAAGATTATTTTAAAGTGTAAGCGAATTTGATAAAACCATTTCTTCGAATTTATGAAGGATTTAACGTCGATATGCCGTCAGTCACGTAGGACGAGTGGTTAAACTTTTTATAAGAGTTTTAGTATCGGATAAATATTTTATCAAATATTTATCTATTTAGTTACTTAACCTTAAACTTTAAATAGCTATGTTTTATACGTATAATGTGTGATTAAACGAGTCCATTACTTGGCAATATTGCCATTATATTAACACCTTCAAGTATAAAATGGCTGTAGCCATATTAAAAATTCGTAAATTACCTATATAAGTACAGCTTACGTAAATATTCTAATAGTTATGTTCTACCACTAATTATAATAATTTATTAGACAGTTAAAATTGTGGAGGTCTTCACTTGTTTATTAATGAAATCTAATGCTTAAATAATATTAATAAATATTGGACACCATCACATATATTGTTCCAATACCAAAGTATAGTACTTAGCATAAGCACTAGTATTATGGAAATACACCCAGACCCGAAGAAATATAAAAAAAAATCGTTTTCAATATTTACCCGACCGGGAATCGAACCCGGAACCTCGAGAGATAGCGGCACCTTGAATACCGGTGCATACACCACTCGGCTACGGTTGTCGTCAATACTTGCTCATCCCTATTATTTTTATATTTTGGCTTTATATTTTTTCGTGTATACGAGTACTAGTAAAAATAGAAGTCCAAGTATTTAATTGTGATTATCTGCCCTGTGATGTTACTGACCAGCAAACCGCAAGGTAATTGGGTGTCTTCTACACTGTCTAGTCAGCAAACCACTGTGCTAGGCAAGCACGGGGGGTGCATCTGCTTGAGTTATTGAATACTAACGGCCGCCCGTGCTTTCACCCGCGTGGTTATCGTTCCCGTGGGAATATCGGAATAAAAAGTATCCTTTATGTTATTCCAGTAGACCTGTAGCTGGGAAGATGAGCTCAAAAAAACAGCTGGCCCCAACTGGATTCAAGTAGCCTAATCTAGAGAGGACTGGCTATCTTTGGAGGAGGCCTTCACCTGCCGAGGAGTTCTTGCAGATAACTAAATATTTATGTAAAATCTAAACTAACAACTTAATTTAAGAACTAAACCTTATTTACTTACAAACACTTTTTTACTTAATTAAGAAAACATTATAATAAATAGAATCTAAGTTACTTTTTGTGATCTGCAAAGAAATAAAAGGCATTTTTTTTTATGTTATTCCAACCTTCAATCTATCTCTGTTGTACATTTCATCCAGATCCGTTCAGGAGTTTTTGCGTGAAAGAGTAACAAACACAAACTTTCGCATTTATAATATTTAGTACGACATACCGTTCTTTTTCTTCTTTTCGTGACAGAGTTTAGCTATAGATACTTTGGTAGTCACGTCAGCGACTGCCATTGCTGATTCATTAGCTTAAATTAGGTCGTCCATGGTGCAGCTGTTTTACCGCCTCTGTGGTCTAGTAGTTCACACCAACGATTTCAGACCTAGAAGTCCTGGGTTCGATTCCCAGTTGGGGTACATATTATATTTGGTTTGGTTGGTGGTTGGACATGTTTTTACTTCGCCTAGCTAACTAATACCATCTCATCTAAGTCAGACGCTATAAAAAAGATGTTTTCAGCATTATTGTGTTTCGGCAGTTACAGATAAAAAAGCCAGTTCCGCAGTGATTGAGGATTCCGGGAGTAGTGCGCTTTCACCTTTAGCCTTATCACCACTTAACATCAAGTGTGATCGAAACTAAGTGCTATCCGTTCTGAAAAAAAAGGTGACGGGGCACAATGGATACTGAAGCAGGAGTCCCATGGTCTGTGATGAGGCTCCACAGACGCAATGCTTCCTCTGAAGCGGGAAGTTAACCCCATTCTGTCCGCAACGACCTACTTGAGTCCGGAGTCGGTTGAGTAACTTCCACGTGGGCTATTGCTGGTGGGGAGCTGGGGAGGACGCTTCATCCTCCTGTCCGGCCCCCTCTCGAGCTTTCGAGCTTTTTAGGGGGCGGGGCAGGGGTTAGAACCGCCCAGCCCTGACGCGAAGCCTATTAGGCTTGGTAGGAGGGCTGGGTTTGGCGAGGAACATGCCCTCGGTGTGACCAAGTCCAACATGCCGTTTGATATGCCTAAAGATCGCTTTCTCCTCTTGATACAAAAAAAAAGGCTGTTGCTGGTCGTGTCCCGGGGGAGTTACTCTCGCAGGCTTACGAAGTTTGGACATACCGTTTTAAAGTCATGTTCGGTCTAATTGTAAAGTCTAGGCCTATTCTATTTAAGTATGTAAGTGTGTGCTTTAAATATTGATGTTATTAATAAATAACCAAAACAAAAGATAAGTTATTTGTTGCTTAACTTTTTAAAACAAAAGATAAATTATTTGATGCTTAATTTTTTTTTCTAGTTCGCGGTAAGTCCCTGGATGCGGGCAGCGAGACAAATATTATTGCTGTGCAGCGAGTACCGATCGTTGTGGAGATCCTTGGGGGAGGCCTTTGCCTAGCAGCGGGCGTCGTTCGGCTGACTTGATGATTTTTATTAAAAAAAATGAAGTAATAGAAAATATTGACCCGTCTCCACAACTTGCTCAGATGTTACGAACCCACAACCTTTCACTGACCGGGCGAATGCTCTAACCACTGAGCTAAAGAGTCGTTGTGTAAGGTAGTGGGTTCGAGTCCCATCAAAGCTAGTTGTGAGACTGCTCGATTTTTTCTAATTCTTCATTTTCAATAGTTTTATAATGATGCTGTCGACTTACAATCCTCTGCTCTTTGTTTATAAGATCTATTTTAGCTTGGCTGTTAACCTGCATAGAGGTGTTCATTGTTTTCACAAAATAAACCCGACTTTGCAATAATAGTAAATCAATGTTTTAGTACAACAACAGTCTATTAGCCACTATTAGCTGAAAGTGATTGATATTTAGATGCTGCGAATGTTTTCCAAGAACCGAACCGCCCGCAGTGATTAACGCGCACGCCTTCCGATTGTTGTGGTTAAGCGACTTTAGTGGTCGTTCACGGAATGGGTGACCAAAGAATATTTGACGACGACCGATTTGACGCAGGGGTAGGCTACCTACCTTCTGCGTTAGAGGTCTCGGGTTCGATTCCCGAACAAGACAAATATTTATGTGCATGAGCATGTCTATCTGTCTTGGTCTGGGTGTTTTCTATGTATTTTAAGTATGTATTTACAAACAAAAAGTATTTAAGTATATGTAATAATAATAATAAATAACTTCTTACATTCACACCAACTATCTAAGCCCATTTTAATTTCATTAAGAAACTGTATCATGGAAAACTTGCCCTACCCTACCTACCTACCCCTGAGCAAAATCGGTCGTCGATATATATATATCCGATATATTTATCCGTTATCAAGTTCACATAGACACAGTTTCTTAAGAAATTTACTATGGGCTTAGATAATTTGGTGTGATTGTAGGAAAATATTTATTTTAACTTGAGCTCTTCTGGGGCTCAGAAGGTACGTTAAGCTATTGGCTGCCTGGCTGCATATGCAGTCGTTAAATAACCACTAATCCCCATTGGGCACTCGTACTGGGTCATGCACATAGCCCATTCTCTTTAAGTTAGCTATTAGTACATAGCCGAAAGTGGCGCCATTAGAAGTTTTATTTAATAACTTGCTAATAGAAAAGGATTTTTATAAAACTTTACATGGATTTTTGAGGGCTCATAGTCTAGTATTTCTATAAGGTAGCGCTACATTTCCTCATCAGTCATCGTAGAAGACGATAGCAATTGTCATAAATGGCCACTTTTAGCAGGTTTGCTATCTACTTCTAGCAGTGACTACGACTACTAGGGATACCTAATGATACGTCTAAAAATACTAGACTATGGGCCCTCAAAAATCCATTAAAATTGTGTATCAGAATTATATACAATACTAGCGGTTCCTCGCGGTTTCACCCGCGTGGTACCCGTTCCCGTGGGAATATCGAGATAAAATATAGCCTATGTCACTTGGGAAGAATGTAGCTTTCTAATGGTCAAAGAATTTTCTAAATCGGTCCAGTAGTTTCGGAGCCTATTTGATGCAAGCAAACAAACAAATGATCAAATCTTTCTTCTTTATAATATTAGTATAGATTAAATAAAATTCACCGTGGCGCGCGCCACTTTCGCCTAGTCCATCGCCTTACCATCCTTCGGCTTGTGTCCCAGCAGTGAGAAGATTAAAATTTCCTACGATTATTTTATCATACAGTCAGTAATACAAATTATTCAACTACTTATTTTGAAAACAGATCAAAGTAGGTATTTTTATTAAAAACTTCTTAACACGTGTGCCAAATTCCAAATGTGTAATGTATTTTATTACACATAAATAAAAACTAGCAAGTGATTTAAACGCTTCTACAAAACTATGAAGCTGTCTTGCGATCGTATGACTCAGACCGTTGTTTGACTGAAAAACATGTTTTCTGTAATCGCCACGTGTCGGGTCGGGAGTACTGGCAACAACAAGTAAAGTTACGCCACGCTCGGGGATTTGATGCAACGTGACACCCGTCAGTCTCGAACTTGTAGTGGCGGAATCCGAAATTTAAACTATATTGATTACACTGTAACAGCATTTTTCGAGTGGTTGGCTGAGGCACACATGTGTGCCTAATCCGAGTTACGGCGATAAAATGTGTAGGACGTCTGTGTGCCTAATTCGAGCGTGCAGGTCAGTAGAGTTTGACATTCGATTTGGCGCAGGAATACGGATAAGTTCCTGCCTTCTGCGACAAAGGCCTCGGGTTCGATTCCCGGACAAGACAAATATTTGTGTGCATGAACGAACATGTCTATTTGTGTTTTTCTGGGTATTTACTATGAATATTAAATATGTATTTAAAAACAAAATGTATAGGTACACGGTAATTTTTTTATCATCCCGGGTAATTTTAGGGATTACATATTTTACTCATGAAAACAAACAACTTTTATTTTGGGATCAAAACCGAAATCGCAAAAAAAACAGCTGTTTCATACATTTAGATAAAATAATTTTGAACTTTTGTATGGAACAGCTGATTTTTTTTCTCGATTTCAGTTTTGGTCCCATAGTAAAATTGTTTGTTTTCATGAGTAGAACAACCCCTGAAATTATCCGGAGTGAAAAAAAAATTACCGTGTATTTATCCGTATTCATTCATAATAATTTTAGTGTATTACTAGGTATATAATAATATTATAAAGAGGAAAGATTTGTATTTTTGTATGTAACGAATAAACTCAAAAAGTACTGGACCGATTTAGAAAATTCTTTCACCGTTAGAAAGCTACAGTCTTCCCGAGTGACATACGCTATATTGTATCCCGATATTCCCACGGGAACGGGTACCACGCGGGTGAAACTGCGGGCGGCCGCTAGTTTTATTTATAATTATCATTAACGGTACCACTACGATAACTGCTGTAATTACCTACATGTCAACATGTAACACTTGATACATTGTCCGTTGTACTTTGAACATTGGAAACAACAGTTACTGCGTAGTACAGTCACAAGTATTGAATAACAACACCGGACGATCGACGTTCCGTGGGCAGGCCCCTACATCTACATGGTGGACCGACGATCAAGGTCGCGGGAAGCCGTTGGATGTAGGCAGCGCAGGACTATGCTGTGGAGATCCTAGGGGGAGGCCTATGCCCTGTAGGCTTCGTACGGCTGAGATGTTGATAATGATAAAGGTTTATAATTCGATTTAGGATTATAATAACTACGGAGTAGTCACTCCGTGATCATGGCGTGTGCAACTGCGCCGAAATATCGGGAACTCGAAAAACAAAATAAACATGGTAAAAATCCCGTCTTTCATAATAGTTATAGAGATAATGACCATGTAAGTTTAAAATCGATTTAGGATGTTATTCAGAGCAGCATTAAATCTCAATAAATTTGGAACACTCAACGAGATAAAAAGATCGGAAAGCATAGATCGTAAAAATTTTTAAAAATTTAACTGCCTCAAAATAAAAACTGCTGACAAAAACTCACTTCCCAAAAAACGTAAAAAATAATAATAATTGAATCATTCCATTCAAAACACGAAAGGGCGGCCTTTTTCTAATTAATCTTGGAACTTACTGATCTGATTGAAGTCGGTGCCAAGCCATTAATACCTACCTAATTGTTAAGTATATAAATGTATTTCACAACACTCCACGCATAAGATATTGTGTATTATTGTTTCACTAAATATTTTGCTCTTGTTACTTTGGGCTTGACACCGACTTCATTCAGATCAGTACGCATAAAGATCTAAACATTCGTGGAAAATATTCCTTTTTTCACGTTCAACTTGTCATAATCTATTTTGACAAACTATTTTGGTTTTGCGTTATCCATTATTTAATATAATTTAAATTGTGTGATATAGAATCAAGGTATATTTTCCACAATTAATGTCTTTTTTTATGATCAAGAATCAAGAATATTTATTTGCGAGCATTCACAGTACAAAAGTTGACCAAGAAAAAATGTGTGGCGTTTATGTGAGGCACCAGATACTGCATGCAAAAACGGTACAGATAGAATGACGCTATACAATGAAAAAAATATTATTAGTTTATTAGTAGAAAACAATAGTTTAATCAATAATGTCAAGTAAAAAGCAATACTAAAAACAATGTCAGGTAAAATGTCAAAGTGAAATGTCATGTGATCTCACTGATTGCGTCGACACCTTTGACGATCTGTGGTTGCTGCTACTCATAAATTTATGGCTGTTTAAAGTCACATATTTGTTGACTCTGTTTGAAGGATAATTATTATTCAACAGTAGACAGCTAAATTATTCCTGAGTGGCATAACCTATACACGGTAATTTTTTTAACACCAACTAAATTTAAATATTATAATCTTTGAAGAAAATTACGAAACATTTGTTTTTACAAGCTTTTTATTAACTTGCCATGTTAGTTAGTTTGTTAGTTAGTGGGGGACAAATCTTGCAAGCTTAATTTGACCTACTTCCCCGTGTCCGATGGAGCTGAAATTTTGTATACAGTTTTGGTTTAGATGACAATACAATATTAAAGTACAGTCAGCAAAAAGGGTTGTCATAAAAGTGAAATTTTTACTAATACTTATTTCTTATAAAATCTCACAGTACTAAAATTTTTATTTAAATCCATGCAAAGTTATCCTAAATAAAACAACACGCGCTTACACTATACGCCGCGTAGCAGATGATTACGCCCCTCCCATCCCCCCCGCGCCGCCTTTCCACATTTCATTTTCGATTTAGTATCCATGCTGTTAGCACGATTCGCTAGGATAAAATAAAATATTGCAAAAATTTATCTTTTTTATAGAATCTCTGAATTATTTTTTTAATAGAATCTTTGAATGATACTTTATGCATGGAAAAAATTGGATTTTTAAACATTCCAGGGTCCAACAGTATGCCAGTTCCATCCACAGGCAACATCTCACCAAGATACCTACTTCTGCCGCACCTAAAGCACCTACCTGCTCCGTGCCACCTACCCGTCGCGCACCTACCTGCTCCTTGCTGCGTCTCCACCAGTGGTGCTACCGCCCAAGTGTCGTCGGCATTGCTATCGGCTTCATTTGACAGATGGAGGCAATACATTGCTACTTTTCTGTGATAACTTCTTATTGGTGCAAGAAAGAAGCAGCAATGTGTCACATCCATCTGTCACATGAAGCTGATAGCGATGCCAGCGACACTAGAGCTGTAGGGCCCCTGTTCCTGCGCGCCTAACCGCCAGGAACCTGCGCTGCTTCAGCGTTCCCCGGAAAAGACCCTGCATCATTCAACGCACATCGGCTTCCATTTTCTTTAAAAACCCCTATAGCTTAGTCCATTTGCGTTTGCACACTGATCTCTAAAGCGAGCGAACCTACTCCCGTAATTTGTTCTTAATACATAATTTCTTGGTAATCACCATCTTTTATTTCTTTATCTAGACTTTGCTCTCCAGCTTTGCTGGCCAAGGCGCGTCATGGTGTTAAAATATTAGCCTGTATTTTATCCCGATATTCTCTTGGGATCTGATGCCACAATGTTAAAAAACCGCGGAATGCAGATAGTGGTCAATAAAATTGTTTGTCGATTTTGTATTTATAGGTAAATGTTTTATGTGGCATTTATGTGTTTACTTGTTTTCTGTAGATTCAAATAAAGTTACAGTCATGTTCTAAATATTTTAACTAAATAAATAACTATTTATTGCGACTTACAGAAGTATATGACGCGGTAAACAGGAATAGGTACTTTTTAATAAGACGAAACAGGAGAAAACAAAATATTTGTGTAAGCTATGGTAGGTACAATAATCAGCTCATAGCACTAAGCCTCGCACTCATCATCATCATTTCAGCCGTACGACGCCCACTGCTGGGCATAGGCCTCCCCCAAGGATCTCCACAACGATCGGTCCTGCGCTGCCCGCATCCAGCGGCTTCCCGCGACCTTGACCAGATCGTCGGTCTACCTTGTAGGGGGCCTACCCACGGAACGTCGTCCGGTTCGCGGTCGCCATTCGAGAACCTTTCCGCCCCAACGGCCATCGGTTCTCCGCGCTATGTGTCCCGCCCACTGCCACTTCAACTGAGCAATCCTTCGAGCGATGTCGGTCGTTTTAGTTCTCCTGCGGATCTCATCATTTCTGATTCGATCGAGCAGGGAAATACCAAGCATCGCTCTCTCCATTGCTCGCTGGGTGACCTTGAGCCTTCTTATGAGAGTCATAGTAAAAGACCACGTCTCGCTTCCATAAGTCATAACTGGCAACACACACTGGTCAAAATGGAAGAAAACAACAAACTGCGCAAAGTTAATGAGCCCCCAAATAAACCTCAATCTGTGAATTCTATCTTTGTAAGTAACCAGTAAAGGACTACAGTACCTACATGACATTTCTAGTACAATACCAATACATTTCTTATCAGTACCTAATCAAATGCAATGTCTCTTAGCTGCCTTAAACGATTTTCGGAAATCTCATCAAAACTAACTTACCAAACTTCAGTTATTAAAAACAAACCTGGATTCTGCAGCAGCCGGTGTCTCACAATAATAGCGGCAATTAGCGCGGATAGCTGCACCGAGTGTCATCCCAGCTCTACGATAGTAACGCGACACTCGAAGTGTCGTACACCCCGCACAGTGGGCGGAAACGCTGAGATTTGGGACATAAATTGTAAATTTGTTCCAGTGAATGTTCTAACTTCTTCTACTAAGAAAAATCGTAATTGATTGCTACACCGAGTGTCTCTCTCTAGGACAGTAACGCAACACTCGAAATGTCGTAAACTTTGCACAATGGGCAGAAAAGCTGAATCTTAGTACATAAAATTGTGTATTTAAAGCATCGAAACTTGGAGAAAAGACACACTGAATATGATAGAAATTCTAAAACTTGAGTTAAGACAAACCTAAGTCTAAAGTTGAGTATCAGTTGGTTTCTCGCAATGATAGTGGCAATTATTGCGATCGGCTACACCGAGTTTCATCCAAGCTCTACAACACGACAGTAACGCAACACACAAAGTGTCGCACACCCCGCACAGTGGGAAGATTTGGGACATAATCTGTATTTTTAAAGCATTGCCAGCTCCACGACTATAACACAAAACTCGAGTTGTCATACACCCCGCGCAATGGGCCGAACAGCAAAAACTTACTTACTTAATTTTTATGTAACAAGCTTTAGTACCTATATATCTCAATAAAAGGAAATTGTTGACCTGTTTCCCTTACAATCAAAATCTGCTCAAATATTGAAAAAAAAAATAGAGAAAAAGATTTGACTCTTATACAGTGCGACATCTAAAATAGCACACGAGAAGGGAACAGTGTTAATCCTTTGGTTATAATATCATCATCATCAGTATCATCAGTATTGAGTCAATCAAGCAAGATTAAAATTTGATACGTGTCAATAGTAAAACTAAAATCATATTGGGTAGTAAACAACTAATAAATCTTTTTATTAATTCATGAAAAATGTAATCAAAGTTAGATTTCAAAGTCAATTTTTACAAGGTAAATAAAAATAACTTACCGAATTTAATGTTAAAATTAAATGTGTTTCTCCCGTTATACCCACTGTGCAACACATACTCGAGAAGACGACTTATAGCATAATCCGTACAGGCATTCAGAGTAAAGCCTTCAGAGTATTCTTGAAATTCAGCCCCGCCTTGCGTTACGCCAATCGCTGAAACTGAGCCTTCAGTGAGCTGAGACAAATCTTATTCTCTTTGAAATTTCTAGGAAGCATGTGGTGGAACTGTTATTATTGTGTTTACAGTTCAGTATTTGTATGTATATGTCACCGTAAGGTTGTGAAACCTGTTAGTTTATAATCTACCTCGCGAGATTATAAACTTTCTGAACTTTATGAAGAACGTCTCGCGACAGCATGCACACGGCTGCGAGCTCTCGCGGTTTCCTCGGAAGTCGTGTAGAACACGTGAAAGGTTAGAAATTAAATTTCGTATTTTTTTTAACTATCTATAAGTTGTATTGATACAAAAAACCTATCATGTGTTCTAGAGGACTTCCGAGGCTCGCAGCCGTGTGCATACTGTCGCGATCACCGCGATACTACTGTTCATAATTTATCGAAAGTTTATAACATCGCGATGTAGATTATAAACAAACAGGTTTCACAATCTTACGGTGACATATATAAATGTCAAACAACATCATCTACATCGATGTTATTTTGAACTAAGTAGCCAAAAAAAAATTGACAGACAGAATCAAATCTTTGCTATCTACGTATTTAGTTACCACATTAATGTATGTCTCAGGTGAGAATCAGATCACTTGGATTGTCCGTAGTAACTGCAAAATTTTGAAGAAAAAAAAACATTGCATGTTAGTCAAATGGCGTCTTCGATCATCGAAGAATGGCGTTCATAGAACTCACATGCACCGTTTTGTACGCTTGGATCTTACAGAGTACGCAATGAATTTCTAATATAGTTTTTATCAGTAGACAGAGTTATTCAAAAGGATGGTTTATTTCTATTCTAATATTAAAAATGTGAAAGCGAGTTTGTTTGTTTGACCGTTTTTCACGTCAAAAGGAAGCAACGGATCATGAAAGGATAGTGGCATACAGGCTACTTTTTATCCAGGACAAAATATTACATTCCCGAGGGATAAGATCGTGTAGTCCACGCGAGTTTATATAAATCTTCATTGCACCTGTGCGGGTTGCAAGCCAGAGTTAAACAAGACACAATTTGATTGTGGATAATGGTAGTTATAATAAAGATCTTTCCAAAAAAACGGAAACGCTGTATTTTGATACAAACATGCTCATTTCATAGTCATATATTTATAAAACTTTCAGTATATTATATCTATAATTTGAAACCGTTCAAATCTACTACGGTTCGAAAAATACTTTAATAGTATTTGAATAATATAATATGACCACATATCAAAATATAGCGTATCCTTTTTTTTGGAAAGATGTCAAATGAAAAAACTTCAGTGACACTGATAGTTTTTTTCGGACGCTTCAATGTGACAAAGTTCTACGTTGTATACTATTATTGCTCGTGACTGTACTTTGTACATATAAATGTATTATTCTGTTGTTACTAAAATACCTACTTCAAATAATATCTTCAAAAATAATAAAGAACTGAACAGATTTATCGATGTTTTTAGTGAACACCTATATTTTAAACCATTGGTGCAGTAACTGGAGAGATACTTACCGCTGACCTTGCTAAGCTCTCTGAGTATTTCGATTCCTGGCGTTTAGTCCCCAGTACTAACAAGACAGAGGTTTCATCCTTTCACCTTAATAATGGCCTTGCCAGTTCCCAACCCGTAATATACTTCAACGGTGAAAAACTGAAGTTCAACCCATTCCCTAAATACCTTGGTGTAACTCTGGATAGATCGCTTACATATAGAAAGAAAGAAAGAAAGAAAGAAAATTATTTATTTAGTGACACACACTCGGCCGGCAGTACAATAAGGTGGTAAACATGTAATAACAATGTGGCACTAAAAGGGTATCCACTCAGCATGTGTCGGATGTCATAGACACTCCGACGTTGATCTTCCGTGGGTACCTGTGTTTATGAGAGCACTACTGGTCACACTGCATTTCTGAAAACGCATAGCATAATAGGGAAAGGAGCTACATAGTAATAAATAACATAAGCTAAATATACATAAATACAAACTAAATGATTATATACTATAACACAGCGAAATTAAATACTAGTAATTTTAACTTTTTTGGATTTCAAGCAAATACTTTTTAAAATTACGTTTGAAAGCCGCTATAGTACAACAGGCTTTTAAAGGAGGAGGTATGTTATTCCAGCACTTCGTAGCAGAGTGTCGAAAACTGCCACGAAATGCAGCTGTGTTGTGTGTTGGACATACCAGGCGGGATGTAATCCTAACTTTACGACGGGAAAATGAAAACAAATAAGAAGGATTCTGAGTTTTAATAATGCTAAATAGTAAAGATGCAAAATGGAAAGAACGTCTAGATGTCATGTTAAGGAGATAACCTTTATTTAAATACGGGGTCACATGGGCTCTATGTGGAATGTGATAACAGAAAAAGATATAAAGATATAAACATATAAAGAACATTTTGATAAGCTAGGTCAAAAATTGTCAACTCGCAGAAACATACTCCACAAACTATGCGGTACAACTTGGGGAGCATCCGCCGACTGTCTCCGCACGACTAGATTGGCCCTGGTTTACTCGGCTGCGGAGTACTGCTGTCCAGTCTGGCTCGAAAGCGCACACATAAATAAATTTGACACCAAGTTGAACGAGACGATGAGTTGTATTTCAGGAACCGTAAAATCTACACCGCTGCATTGGCTCCCAGCTCTCAGCCACATAGCGCCACCACATTTGCGACGAAAGCATGCCCTAAAGAGAGAGGTCGATAAGATCGAATCCCAGCCTGCATTACCGGTCCATAAAGAATTTATCCGCCCGCCACCACACAGACTCAAGTCAAGGCATCCCTCGTACGCATCTACCAGACACTTTAACACTAACGACCTCTGGAAAAAAGAGTGGAGCGAGGCGGTGACGGATAGCTCGTATGCCCAGACCGTTAATCCCGCACATAAACTTATTTATTTATATTTATTTACAAACCAAAGGGCTTCAATCTGCCGCGTTAACTGTGGTGCCGCCTCAACCGATTAAAAACAGGGCACGGCCGTTGCAATGCCTGTCGGCATAAATGGGGATGGTCAGACAGCCCAATCTGTGACTGCGGTGAGGAGCCTCAGACCATAGAGCACATCATGCAGCGATGCCCTATTCGCGCCTATCCGGGACCAAGTAGCGATATGAATGAGCTACCAACTGACTTTATCAACTGGCTCCTAGACCTGGGTGCCTACCATCAACTTTAAGACAGCGATTCAAAAATAGCGCGATGCAGAATAGGTTCCTAAATTAATTGCTTTCTTTCGTACTCTGACCTTCTAAAAACTGGATCGCAAATGAATTGCTAAATGTTAATGACCGAACGATTTGTGTTCTTTTTCTTCTACCCGTCTCTTTCACTCGATTCTGTCATGCCCGGAGAGTGAGAGGGACGGGTATAACCTGCAGGTGACATGTTAAATCGACCGGGTTATAAGTCAAATAAGAGTTCCTGACAGCTTAGCGGCTGTGAAATGTCATTGATCGATCACTGAATCGCTGTCATTGATATTAAGCTGTCGTGGTACGAATAAGCGAAGCAGATCAGTTTAGGTCCTAAACAAAACAGCAGGAAGAGTTGATGGTAGGCACCCTGGACATTAACTTATAATATAATCAGAACTTTTGACATGTAAAAATTTATAATATCTTATTTTATTTAAATTTTTAGTTTTTTGCATTCACAATGCAATTTTTATAATAGAAAAATGGAAAATGAAGTATTTAGAAAATATCGACCCGTCTCACAACTAGCTCCGATGGGACTCGAACCCACGACCTTTCGCATTCCGGGCGACTGCTCTGCTGCGAGCAGTCGCCCGGAAAGCGAAAGGTCGTGGCGAAACTTCATTTTGCATATCTTATTTTGTATTTGTTATCTTATATCATTTCCGCCTATTTTTTAACTATCATACGAATAAATAAAAAGTAACTGGGGCCCGATTCTCAGGCATTCAAACTTTTTCAGTGTAGTAATTCGTATACGAACACGTTTGTGGTTTTTATGGAAAAGTTAGAACGTTTCAAACAAACTAAGCTGTCCCACATGTCAACAAATTCATTTTGACAGGTAAGTTCGCATACGAACATCTATTGGTCCTGTACCACTCGTTGCGTTTGACTGGTTTTCGATCGAACTTTTTCGATTGTGAAATTCTGACTATACACAAGCTGTGTTATATTTGAATTTCGAGCTTATAAAAGTGAACTTTTCTCGATTGCCTGCGAATCGGCCCCCTGGAATGCTTTTGGTGCGGTTCGAATGGTGCGGTAACTGGAATACCTTCATCAATCAATACAAACAATTTTCTAGAAGCCATCCTCGAAATCATAAAAAAAACAGCTGATCCATACGGTCGCGTCAATATTGTGCTTTTGTATGGAACAGTTGATTTTAATTTTGCGATTTTAATTTTGCGATTTTAATTTTGCAATTTTGTGGCTGTTCTGATTGTCTAATTGTCTATCTATATTGTTTGTGTTTATATAAAGTAAATATCTGCTTATTTAATTCATGTTAGTAAGATAAGCAGACAATCTCATATGAAATTATCTGAATAATTTACTCTTTGAGCGTGTGAGTCAGACACAGCTGCTGTCCCGCTTCGCCGTAGGCATTGGTGATAAGTAATTTAATTTGAATTCGTTTCAATAACGCCATTTTGCGAGGCGGCTCCTTTTGTGGCTGATAGCAAAATAAGTGTTTTACCTTGTATTATTAACTGGTAATGTTTTATGAGAAATTGAAATAAGTTCAACATCTCACTGGTTTGTAGGGCAGAAGCCCCGGTTTTGGCCACGGTACCGGTTTTGGCCACTTTTTGCTCTAAAAGTTTTCTAAACAACGTTTCGCCATTTTTGCTAAAGGCACTTAAAATAAGGTATTTTAAGGTAATAATAACAACCGTTAGAATTCCATAAGTTTTACAATTATTCTTCAATAAATCCCATTTACTGTTTTAAAATTTTTTTTGTATGAAAATTTTAAGAAATTTGTTTTGGATGAAATACTTTATAAACCATTGTTTTTTACTATTAAATTGTTGTTTTGCAATTGATTGGTTTGTATTGCATCAGAGTATATTGATTTAACCTGGGTTTGGTTTTGATTTTTCGCTATACTTACAAAAGTTTAACTATCAAGTAGTGGCCAAAACCGGTACATTTGGCAGCTCTCACACATTTTGTGTTATATAAAAAAAATTACTTAACTTTTTTAAATTTGTAAAAGTTACCTTTAAAGGTAGATAAATTATCTATAACTTAAGATATAATTTGTCTCTTAAATACCTAAGATCATTTAGTGCTTAGTGCTTAAAAGTAAAAAAATCCTTAAAGTGGCCACAAAGGGTACCTCTGCTCTGGAGCTATTAGTCCTGCTATTAAATTTTATCTATACTTATTAGTTGCTTCTAGGGCGGTTTTACTAATTCAAAAGGCTAACACCGATAACAGCCGTTTTGGCGTCATTTGTTATGTCAAGGAAGGGAAAAAGTGGTGGGGCTAAATAGACTAATGCCCGAATACTCGTACGCTACTTATCTTTGGGAGCGTGTCAAACATCGCCCTGTCACTTTAAATGTCAAACGTATGAAAGAGATGCCATGATGTTTGAGACGCTCCCAAAGATGATTTGCGTTTGAGAATTCAGGCGTAAGTCCATGACGAAAACGGAGTGGGCTCAGTTTTGGAGGAGCCTCAGCGGAATCTAACTCACTTAGATCTAAGTTAGAGGTATTGCTAAGAGAAAAATATTCAAGTGTTATACATCATTTCAGCCGTACGACGGCCACTGCTGGGCATAGCCCCCCCCCCCCCCAAGGATCTCCACAACGATCGGTCCTGCGCTGCCCGCATCCAGCGGCTTCCCGCGACCTTGACCAGATCGTCGGTCCACCTTGTAGGGGGCCTGCCCGCGGAACGTCGTCCGGTTCGCGGTCGCCATTCGAGAACCTTTCCGCCCCAGCGGCCATCGGTTCTCCGCGCTATGTGTCCCGCCCACTGCCACTTCAACTGAGCAATCCTTCGAGCGATGTCGGTCGTTTTAGTTCTCCTGCGGATCTCATCATTTCTGATTCGATCGAGCAGGGAAATACCAAGCATCGCTCTCTCCATCGCTCGCTGGGTAACCTTGAGCCTTCTTATGAGACCCATAGTAAAAGACCACGTCTCGCTTCCATAAGTCATAACTGGCAACACACACTGGTCAAAGATCTTAGTCTTGAGACGTTGAGGAATTTTGAACGCAAATATATGCCGGAGCTTCTCAAACGCTGCCCATCCGAGCTGGATTCGTTTTCGAAGTGTAATACAGAATAAAAGTATTCTCATTATATGAAGGAGTTTTTTTTAATCAAATATTAGTGTCTAAGATGTGTTTAAATATTAGTCTGCCGTGCCGCGTTTCGTTTCGACTGACCGGTATACAAAACCTCAACTGCAACTTAATAAAATTGTAGTAATATCTACTTGACTAATTATACCTACCTAATGAGTAGGTGTTTATGCATAAAGAATTGAATTAAATTAAGTATTAACAATGTTGACCATAGTTTGCACCGACAATCGATACCCGCATTAACCGCAGAGTAACTAACCTTCCATAGAAGAACTATTAACAACCCGTTTAGATCATAATAAACCGCAAACTCGCAATTGTGTTCACTGTTTATTTTACTTGAAAGGGGAATAAATTTTGTTTAATTTACTAGGTTTTTGCATAATTAATAATTTTAACCGCCTCTGTGGTCTAGTCGTTCTCACCACCGATGTCAGACCAAGAGGTCCCGGGTTCGATTCCCAGTGAGGGTACATATTTTATTTGGTTTGGTTGGTGGTAGGATTTGTTCTTAGTCCGCCTGGCTAGCTACCACCGTCTTATCTAAGTCTGGCGCCATAACAATGATGTTTTCAGCATTATTGTGTTCCGGCAGTTAAAGATAAGATAGCCAGTTCCTCAGGTATTGAGGATTCCGAGATAAGTGCAATTCTACCTTCAGCCTTATCACCATTAAACAGTAACTGCTACCCCATTGTAGATTAAAAAAATATTTTAATTTATGATACTTAGGTAACATTGAACGTACAATATTGAACTTAAAAAAGGTTGATAACCTTAATATGTAATTAGGTATTGTGTACTCGAAAATTATATTTCGTTCTGGTCCAGATTATTATTTGAATGTAAGGGGCTATGCATCTCACTTAGGAGATGTAGTCACTGCGACCTAAAAGATCTACTGTGACTCGCCACCTGGTTAAAGTAACTCCTTTAGCCTAGCCTCCTTACCCTTCCAAGAAGTCTAGAATACTCCGAAATTACAGATTAGCCTAGATGAATACTGCGTTTGCGGATAGGATATTCTGGTGCAGTAACTCAAGTAAGAAAAAACGATTAAATTTTAGTTCCTTAAACTAAAAGACGCACACGATCACTATAACCAAAACGAGACCGAGAGTTTTGTGTACTTGGTAACCCTAGCATGAAAAACTATCGTTATGGTAATCGAGTGATAAACTGTATCGTCCTTCAGAAGCTGTCAAAGTGCTGCTGTCAAATATGTATTGAATTTTAGTTCCTTAGACGACCGAATCAGGCGCTGCTTATTTTATATCAAACCGCTTTGGTTTGATACAAAATAATACAAATCACGATTACGGTTACCATGACGACAGTTTTTGTGCGACGGCTCCAGTGCACCCATAAGATACTCTTATTTGACTTATAACTCGGCCAAGCTAACATGACACCTGCAGGTTATACCCGTCCCTCTCACTCTCCAGGCATGATAGAATCGAGTGAAAGAGACGGGTAGAAGAAATAAGGACACAAATCGTTCGGTCATTCACATTTAGCAATTCATTTGCGATCCAGTTTTTAAAATGTCATAGTACGAAAGAAAGCAATTCATTTTAGGAACCTATTCTGCATCGCGCTATTTTTAAATCGCTGTCTTAAAGTTGATGGTAGGCACCCTGGTATAAAGGTAATAAAGGCGTAGAGGTTAACAAATCTAAGAACTGAATTTTATCTGGTTGAGGATGAAATAAAGGAAAATCAAAAAATTGCTTCCTGGATGAAAATCTATTTAGGCAACGACAAGTGCGACAGCTAGTCTTATAAAATCATTCTCAAAATATTATGAAGTTTAGTAAAAATTTAAGCGTACTTCAAAACAAATTTTACATGAAAACGTCTAAAATATTGTCTTTGTAAGTAATTTATTGAACGCACCGAACAGTGAAGATGTAGTTAAAATAACTCGGTCAGCTGTTCGTGGGTTAGTCACACGGTAAATGAGACAAGGAATAAAACAACCTACGGTCTTGTTTTAGATTATACTTACTGTGTTATTTTATAAATCTGTTTAGGTTTCATGCAAAATTTACTATATTAGGTATTTTTACCTACCGAAAAATGGAAAATGAACTATTTATAAAAAAAATCGACCCGTCTAACAACTAGCTCCGATGGGTGGAAATGGGTAGATTTTTCTAAAATACTTTATTTTCCATTTTACAATAATAAAAATTGCATTGTGAATGCAAAAAGTAAAAATTTAAATAACATTATTGAACTCTTGCATTACTGACTGACTATGACAGACAATGGACAGCCGAAACTACTAGGCGCAAGAGGCTGACATTTTGCATATTATATGTTCCTTGGGGAGGGGAGCACAAAGAAAGGATTTTTGAAAATTCGCCTTCTAAGGGGGTAAAAATTAAAGGGGGTCCACACAGACTAACCCGCGAGAGCGGAGCGGTAGCACATACATACACTAATTTATACTCGTAATTTATTATCATAATATATGCATTTGGTTTCTGTTGAATCAACTAAAGTATTATCAATATTATTATGGATTTGTACATACTTACTTGCTAGATTAGCCGCTACATGAAAAACTATCGTTATGATAATCGAATAGTAAACTATACCATTTTTATAAAGCTGTTGAAAGTGCTGCTGTCAAAATATCCATGGAATGGGCGATTTTCTGAAAGCTCGCTCACTAGATGGCGCTGTCCCACCTATGCAGTTAGAAGGAACGGAACGTTATAAATTTTACTTTGACGCGACTTTTTTAGATTAGATTAGATTAGATAATACTTTATTGCACACACAAACATAAAAACATCATACAAATTACAAATAACAAGAACAGTTGTACAATTAGGCGGCCTTATCGCTTAGCAGCGATTTCTGCCAGGCAACCCATATTTAAGGAATAATAGTAAACAAACGTTTTACAGTAAACAAAGTTTTTACGTAAAACGGAACGTCAGACAGATGCTATTTATTTACCTTAATCTTTAAATTTACCTATTTCGTTTCTGTTCCTCACAGTAGTACTTATTTAATTTATTATTAGTTTCCTTTGGGTTTTTAAAAAGTAATTAATTTAAATATGATTTATACCAAAATATACCATAGACATGTACATACTTCGTTCAACGCCATCTAGTGAAGCAATTGGAAGGTTTTTTTTTGGTTTTAAATGGCTTCTCAGAAAATCGCTCATTGCAACTGCAATCTCCTCTTTCAGTAGCATAATGAACTATTATGCTACTGAAAGAGGCGCTGCTCTGGTTTTTATACAGAGTAATACGATTACGATAAGGGTTACCATAACAACAAATAAAAAAACAACAGTTTTTCGTGCTACGGCTAGAGTACCTGTCATTGATGACGTAGGATCAAAACATTTGTAATCTTTTTCTCCGTTTGCAAAAAGTCTGTCGCTGCCATATTTTGGGGTTTGTTTTATTGCGTGAGCAATCAGCCTTCTATTGGTATAAATAAATTGTTAGTCGAAGTCGATAATACAAAATCAGTTTTCAAAATACACTTATTATTTACTCCTTTAAACTTAAATAAATAGACTGTGAGTATTCACACGAGTCACGTGTATACGTGACTCGTCATTTAAATCTACGTGCACATTATACGTGGACAAAGTCTCGGGTATCTACTAAGATACCCGAGACTTTGTCCACGTATAATCCAGTATATATAATAAAAATTATAATAAAATCATTTATTCATTTGCATACATAATGTATTAATTAGGTCAGTCTCTTCTTACACACTATGATAGTCATTAATTAATAAACAAATCATAAGTGTATTGATTCTACTACGTAGGCACAATTTAAAACATTATGAGAAAAAATAAAGTAAAGAATATAAATTTATTCTTATTCTTAGTTTGGTGGTCAGCTTTTTTTTATAAGGATTTTTTAGAACGATACCTGAATATTTATTATAGATCTGAGACTCGCTTCTCTATGTTTGCACAATAGGGTATTTTACTGTTGTTGAAATGTAGATATTTAATGATGACGTTAAAAAATATTGCAATTAAGAATACCAAATGTGAAAAAATAATTTGAATCTGTTTTATAATAAAAAAGTTATAGTCTATTTGATTTTGACTATAGCTGTCTCTTTCTAAAACGAAATCTTCTATGGCGTGACTATGACGCTACTAACCCACTGACGTCACTAAGATAGCGACCTGTCCTTGTTAAATTATAAAGTTTGAAGTCCTATATCTTTGAAAATATTCAAGATAATTCAAAATGAAAACTTGTTTTGTGTAGCTAATATTTCGAAAAACATTTTAAAGAAATATAAAAAAAAATCAGTAAAATACCGTATTAAAAAGCTTCCAAGATCAATAAAATTTAAGAGATTGTATTTTTCTTTTGATAATAACACCTTAAAATATTTGAAGAAACGAAAGTCCATAATCTGCTTATACCTACATGAACTTATCATAAAATAAGCTGAGAAGAAGAAATAAAAATTTATATATATATGAAATAGAAAATAAGTTTAAAATACTAAAGTATAGTAATAAAACATGATTTAGACGACCGATTTGGAGCAGGGGTACGGATACCTGCTTTCTGCCCAGAGGTCTCGGGTTCTATTCCCAAACAAGACAAATATTATTTTGTGTGTGCATGAACATGTCTATTTGTCTTGGTCTGGGTGTTTTATATTTGTAAGTATTAAACAAACAAAACGTATTTAAGTATATATTTATCCGATAACAAGTTTTCCATGATACAGTTTTTTTGTGAAATTTAATGGGCTTAAATGGTGATCCGTGGTGTACAATCGTAAGAAATTATTTATTTTTTAGATATGATAAGTTAACCACACGCTAAAATAAATATAAAACTAATTTAATGCGCTGCAAGTTAATTCACGAACGCGCTAAACCGCTGTCATACAAATATAGTGCGCGCGAGTTGAATACTCGCGGGTGTTTTATTATCTGTAAACAGTGCGCACACTCGCGCCGGTCATGCGCGCTGTGTGTGCGTATTGAGGACGGGAAGGAGTTGATACTTGTTTGTATTTAACTGGACATATCGATGTTGTAGAGTAGAGGCAAAACTAGGTTCTGTGCTTCGACAGAAGATAGAAAACGATCGTAATGTTACTCTAAGAAAGGACAAGTAAATTTATTTTATTTTAAGGAATACCAAAAAGATATATATTAATAACTAGCTTTCCGCGCGCGGCTTCCCTCAAGTGGACTACACGACGTTATTCCGCGGGAATGTGATGTTTTTCCGGGATAAAAAGTAGTCTATGTTCCTCTGCAAGCTACAAAGTATCTGTGTTCCGTTCAGCCTTTTTGGTGTGCTTGAGCAACAAACATCCAAACATCTAAGGAGCCAAACTTCTAAATTTTTACATTTATTATATTAGTAGGATTTTAATATTTTTCACGTCTTAAGTGCATTATAATTTGTTCTGATGTTCTAAATTTGTTTATATTTTTGACCACGGGCGATAGTAATTAATGTGCCATGATGCGAGATTTTCTTCGGAAAGCCATTGATAATTAAAACAACACCAACTGGTTATATAGACAATAACTGTCTAACTCTAGAATCACTGGTTTTAAAAGAAACCATGAGGGAATTAGGCCATCTCAAAAATATGCTTATTTTATATATAAATTAGGTTACGATTAAAACTATTCTAGTATAATATCTTTAGCACGAAAAACTGACGTTATAGTAATCAAATTATTGTAAATAGCGGAACCTCGCGGTTTCACCCGCGTGGTACCCGTTCCCGTGGAAATATCAGGATAAAATATAGCTTATGTTACTCAGGAAGAATGTAGCTTTTTAATGGTGAAAGAATTTTCTAAATCGGTTCAGTAGTTTTAGAGCTATTCGATGCAAACAAACAATCAAATCTTAATATAGAAGTATAGACTATTCCATCTTTCAAATGATGTCCAAGTGCTGCTGTCAATAATAATAATAATAAATTTTACTTCCTTGTACGACCAAAAGCAGCAAAACCAGCGCCTCTGCTTTTGTTTTCATACAAAATTATACGATCACGACAACTATTATGATAACAATAGCTTTTCGTGCTAGAGTTTTAGTACTCAAAAAGTATTGTGTCAATACAATTTTATATTAAACTCCAATCAAATATTTGAAACTGTAGTGTCCAGGTTATAAACAAAAAAATTTTATACTTTCAAATGAATAATAAACAAAGTATGTATCACAAAAACTTTTTATTTACGTTATAAAATCGAAAATTATCCTTTGATCATGAATGTATTTAAAGTTAAATACATCAATTTAAATTACGTTTACAAAGAGCGTCGTTCGTTATATTTTGTATGGAATATCACGGACTTAGGGCGTTTGTGCACTACCACTGAATTTTACCGATCCGGAAAAAATCGGATGCTTGTATTTTAATAATTAATCATTTATATTAGTAATTAATTAAATACAAGCATCCGTTTTTTTCCGGATCGGTAAAATTCAGTGGTAGTGCACAAACGCCCTTACGCTGTTCCGAGCGACATCCGAGTGTCGTCAGAGCCACTGTGTAATACCAGTGGTGTAGTGTAGTGGTGTGTAATACTGTGTAATACTTTCAACCCGTGGAAAGAGTGGCTGAAAGCTGGATAACGTCGTGTAGACCACGAGGGTCTTTACCCTCGTGGTCTACACGACGCTATCCCGCGGGAATGTGATATTTGTTTGAGACAAAAACTAACCTATGTTCCTCTTCAGGCTACAAAGTATCTGTGTACCAAATTTCAGCCAAATCCATTCTGCCGTTTTGGCGTGATTGAGCAACAAACACCGAAACATTTAAACTTTCACATTTATAATGTTAGTAATACTAGCTTTCCGCCCGCGGCTTCGCCCCCGTGGGCTACACGACGTTATCCTGCGGGAATTTTATATTTTTCCGGGATAAATAGTAGCCTATGTTCCTCTCCAGGCTATAAAGTATCTGTGTCCCAAATTTCAGCCAAATCAGTTCAGCCGTTTTGGCGTGATTGAGTAACAAACATACAAACATCCAAACATCTAAACTTTCACATTTATAATATTACTAGCCTTCCGCCCGCGGCTTCGCCCGCGTGTACTACACGACGTTATCCCGCGGGAAGGTGATATTTTTCAGGAATAAAAAGTAAATAAATAAATAAATAAATAAATAATAAATAACTTCTTACATTCACACCAATTATCTAAGCCCATTTTAATTTCATTATGAAACTGTATCATGAAAAACTTGATAACGGATAAATATATACTTAAATACTTTTTGTTTGTAGATACATACTTAATATACATAGTAAACACCCAGACCAAGACAAATAGACATGTTCATGCACACAAATATTTGTCTTGTTCGGGAATCGAACCCGAGACCACTGGCGTAGAAGGTGGGTAGCCTACCCCTGCGCCAAATCGGTTAAAGTAGCCTATGTCTTTTCTCAGGCTCTAGACTATATCTGTACCAAAATTCATTCAAATCGATTCAGTATTTAAGGTGTGATTGTGTAACACACAGACAGACAGAGACGCATTTATAATATAAGTAAGGATAAGGATAGTAGGAAGTAGGATATTAGTAGGGTATATAAGTAGGATTGAAGGTCGACGCTCGGCTCGGGCTCGGCTCGGACTCGGCATAGTCTAGCGTGAGTCATGCTTAAATGCGCGTTTTTATTTCAGTGAATAGAACTCTCAATAAATGTAGGTGTATGAATAACAAACACACTGTTGCCTATTTTTGTTAAAATGTAAATCAATTTGTCGTCATGCTCATAAACTATCAAAACTTATTTAAGCTAGCTGTTTTTAATTAGGCACTTGGCTAATATTCAACAATGTTTTATAAACAACAAACTGCGCAGATGAAGTATCAATCGTTTGCGTCACTGTATAAATGCAGTGGTGTGGTTAATAAACAAGCGATCGTGCATACAGCGCGCAGAGCACGCGCGCACTGTTCGGGCGATTTTGCGCGTGTTGTGTAGGGTTGATAGTTATTAGTAGGTCTTTCGATTTAAGTTTATTTAGTTACTGGTTTATAATACAAGCTTAACATATAAAAAACAAACTGAATTGTTTGTATAAAAGTTTGTTTTTTTAACCGACTTCAAAAAAAAGGAGGAGGTTATCAATTCGACTGTATATTTTTTTTTTTTTTTTTTTTATGTGTGTTACCTCAGAACTTTTTAGTTAATGAACCGATTTGAATAATTCTTTTTTTATTTAAAAGGTGACGCTTCTCGTGTGGTCCCATTCAAATTTTATCAAGAACTGGCAAGAAGTTCAGGAGTTATCCTGAATAATGTGTATTCAGACTTTATTTGGGTATATGGACGATTTCATAGTTTCATCAAATTGGGAATCATTTTCAAAATATTTTTTTTTTTTCGAAAGTTGGTACTTCTGACCTGATCTTACTTTCACCAAGTCAGGACCAGGGGATCAAATCCCAGAAAAATTGAGAGAAATTCTCAAATATAGGCAAGCCTTATGCGTTCCATTTATTTTTGAAGTTAGTCAAGTATTTGCATCTGGTAGTCATCATCTCATAGTGATGAGCTGGTGATGGAAGCTACAACTCCTTAACGGTTAGGAGCTGGAGAATATTTCTTTAAGTATTAATCGTACGTATGGGCCAATAGTTATATTCTTTCAGGTTATTAGGGTGAGCTGCTGATGAGAAGTGAAACTCCTCAACAGTTAGGAGTTATATTATGATGTTTTATAAATACCATATGCACGAATGAACCTACAGTTGTATTCCTTCAAGTTATCTAAGTAGAAAAATGGAAAATGAAGTATTTAGAAAAAATCGACCCGTCTCACAACTAGCTCCGATGGGATAGTTGTGAGACGGGTCGATTTTTTCTAAATACTTCATTTTCCATTTTTCTATTATAAAAATTGCATTGTGAATGCAAAAAACTAAAAATTAAAATAACTTATCTAAGTAGCTAAAAATGAAAGCTGAATTCCGTAACGGATAGGATATTTACAACAATTTATCATAATCACCATGTAGTTTCTTTAGGCGATACTCGGAAAAAATGCGCTGAAGCGAGATAGCAATGAGAAAACGACGCGCGCGGGAGCGAGACCGATTTTGCAGATTAGGCAAAAAAAACACAAAATCACTTCGTATTAAAAAACTACAGCGATTTAAAAAAAATGCTTCTATACGATCCTCAATATTATTGGTGTCCACTAATTAAACCAATTTCCAATAGTGTAAGTAACCCCATTTAAGAATAATCTTCACTTTTCGTATTTTTTAGAGGTCTTTTCGAAAATAAAAAAGGTCGAGGCAAAATCATAAAATCGTGTTTTTGAAACTATACGATTCTAGATAAAGGTATGAAGAAATATATATCTTATTACCAGATTTGTAGCAACTGTAACCGTCCTATAGTTTTAAATCAAAAAGTCCATATTTTTCCGAGTAGCGCCTTAAGCTACTTCACTAAAAATCGAAAAATAAAACGTTTTTGAAAAAAAAAAATGTAACCGCCTTCAAAACGGATCTTCAAACAATAATTAACAAACACTAAAAAACTAAAAAAATAATAAGATTTTTTAATTTAAAGGACGATGATACCTCACTTTTTCTAATTTATCTTGGTACTTACTGAACTGTTTGAAGTCGGTGCCAAGCCAAAAAGAATAATACTGAGTGTAATAACAAACATATTACAAAAAAAACCCGGTCCCAAGCGTGAGGTGTAGGACGTATTTACCTCAATACGTAAGACGGCACCGACTTCAAACTGTTCAGTAAGTACCAAGATAAATTAGAAAAAGTCAGGTATCATCGTCCTTTAACTTAAAAAATCTTATTATTTTTTTAGTTTTTTAGTGTTTGTTAATTATTGTTTGAAGATCCGTTTTGAAGGCGGTTACATTTTTTTTTTCAAAAACGTTTTACTATTGTTTTTAAGATGCCAGAAACAAAAACGAATAATACACCGTAGGGTATAGGCAAGGGCTTATAACTATTATAAAAGACGGGATGTTAACCATGTTTAGATTTGTTTATGACTCCCCGATATTTCGGCGCAGTTGCACGCGCCATGATCACGGAGTAACAGTAACTCATAAACAAATCTAAACATGGTAAATATCCCGTTTTTTTATAATATTTATAGTGAAATTGACCATGAAAGTTTAAAAAGGGTTAGGGATTGTTCTACTCATGAAAACATACAACTTTTATTATGGGACCAAGGTTGAAATATTGAAATAAAAACAGCTGTTCAATACAAAAGTGCAAAAATATTTAATCAAAATGTATGGAAAAGCAGATAATGTTTTTTTTCGATTTCAGTTTTGGTCCCATAGTAACTGATATTTGTGTGAGTAGAATAATCTCTAAGATTATCCGGGGTGGCAAAAAATAACTGTGTAAGTATAAGATGTTATTATAAAGTTCCAAATATTATACTGCAATAAATCAATACATTTTCTTAAAACAGAGTTAACCAGTTATGTAGCAAGATATTTTCTCTACTTTATTTGCAAATTGGAACCATAATCATCAATTTTAACGAAACTTAGTCATATTTACTCAATCGATACTAAAACTGGCAAACAAATTTATTCTAAGCATTATATTTTACTTACAACTCATTGGATTTCCCAACATACCCAAATTACAATCCACAGCATTTTTACAAGCTTTTATTTAACTTGCAGTGTATGTATGTATGTAGGTATGCATGTATGTCCGTTCGGGTCAAATCTTGCAAGCTTAATTTGACCCACTTCCCAGTGTCCGATTGAGCTGAAATTTTGTAAGCAATTTTGGTTTAGATGACAATACAATATTAAAGTACAGTCAGCAAAAAAGCTTGTCATAAAAATGTAATTTTTACTAAAAACTTATTCTTTTACAATAACATAGTATTTATATCGCGCTTATGCAGCCAGCCCTATCACAGCCATGCGCAAAATCCATGCGCTTGTGTGCGTAAGATTCGCATCGAAAACGTAGCATTGAGCCAGGTCATGGCACTCGTGCGCGCCTTTTATACCTACTATCTGCCTTGATTGATGCTATAGAATTTATTTATTTACTACCTTTTTACCTCAGGTTGGAGAGGTCATTCTCCTTCGCGACTCTTACTTACAATCAGTGTTTTAGAGTGATTTTTCTGGGGTTGAGCAAAACCTTACCCTTTTTGTTTTACGGTCTATTTGTTCTTAGACTTCAACTCATAGGTTTTATTTACAAAATTAAGAGAAAAATCATCAAAGGCTGTGTAAGAAAGTAGTTTATGTATGAAGAAAACAAAAATACGGTTCTTAATTTTTCAGCATCGGCATCTTGTATTAAAGTTTTAATTGTATTCTAGAAAAAAACTATTCTATTCTGTAATTCGTTTATCGAACCTTTAAAATAAAGAAATAGAAAAAGTGTTATTAAAAAGCACCACACATCCCCATAATAGATTTTCGAATGGCCCCCGGAAATCCGGTCCAATGTTCAAACCAATAATGATTAACCAACCAAAAACGCTTATAACGCGTTTATAAGCGTTTTTGGCCATACGCCATAATAATAGGCCAGCGTTGCTTCATTAGTCTGATGAAACACTTACATTAAAAAGAAACAAATATAAAAACAGTAGGTATAATCGTGATTTAGAACTTGTTATTTCAGCATCATTTTCCGAAACCTTTCGTCTTATGCGTCTGTTATGCGTCATCTAAAAGGACAATTATAAATGTCACAGAAAAGAAACTGAGGCAGCTTTACTAAATAAACCCAAGAATCATAGGTTTAACCTCCAGAAACATATAAATAAGTAGTGGCTTTCCACGGTTTTACCTGCGTGGTTCCCGTTCCTAGGGTACATCAGGATATAAAATTTGGCCTGTCGCTCAGGAAAAATGTACCTAACTGTCTTCTGTTGTAAGAATTTTCTAAATCGTTCCAGTAGTTTTTAAGTTTATTCATTACAAACAATCAAAAAATCAATTAGAATATTAGTAGTAAATTTATGAATAATTGTGTTTGTTTCTTCAGCTGCTATTTACTTCACATTGATAATACTACTTTGAAATAAGGTCAGGTCAGGTAAGAGACACTACTTTCGTTTTCAAAATCTTTTTCTTCGAACTCAGCTTCTTGATCTCTTCATAGTAGTTTTTATTTTATCTCTACTTATTAAATACTAGCGGACCCGGCAAACGTTGTTTTGCCAAATAACTTTTATTAAACATAAACTTCGTATCACCAAATTCTGCCTGCCATAAACGTTACTTAATAAAAATAGGTAATCCAAAGAGACAAAAACGTCACTGATTACATACTCTTTGACATACCTACTCTTTGGAAGCGGCTATGTAGAATAGGAATGCCAGTTGTGTAAAGTACGACAGTTTAACGATTTTATTTAGAAAATTGCCATATATAAAAAGTAGCCTATGTTACTCTCCAGCTCTCAAATTATCCCCATACCAAAAATCTCGTCGATCCGCTGCTCCGTTTTGACGTGAAAGACGGACAAACAAACAAACAAACAAATAAACAAACAAACAAACACACTTTCACATTTATAATATTAGTATGGATTAGTATGGATTAAATATAAATATGAGACACCATCAAATTCATTGTAAAGTAGCTTAGTACTAATAGTGTTATGTAAATTGGAAACAGCGACGGGTATCACCACTTACAGCCAGACCCGAGAAAATATTGAAAAGTTCGTTTTCAACATTTTACCCGTCCGGAGATCGAATCCAGGGTGCTTACCATCAACTCTTATTGCGGTTTTGTTTAGGACCTAAACTGAATTGCTTCGCTTATTCGTACCACGACAGCTTAATATCAATGACAGCGATTCAGTGATCGATCAATGACATTTCACAGCCGCTAAGCTGTCAGGAACTCTTATTTGACTTATAACCCGGTCGATTTAACATGTCACCTGCAGGTTATACCCGTCCCTCTCACTCTCCGGGCATGACAGAATCGAGCGAAAGAGACGGGTAGAAGAAAAAGGACACAAATCGTTCGGTCATTCACATTTAGCAATTCATTTGCGATCCAGTTTTTAGAAGGTCATAGTACGAAAGAAAGCAATTCATTTTAGGAACCTATGCTGCATCGCGCTATTTTTGAATCGCTGTCTTAAAGTTGATGGTTGGCACCCAGGTCAGGTAAGAGACACTACTTTCGTTTTCAAAATCTTTTTCTTCGAACTCAGCTTCTTGATCTCTTCATAGTAGTTTTATTCTATCTCTACTTATTAAATATTAAATATAAATATGAGACACCATCATATACATTGTAAAGTAGCTTAGTACTAGTAGTGTTATGTAAATTGGAAACAGCGACGGGTATCACCACTTACAGCCAGACCCGAGGAAATATTGAAAAGTTCGTTTTCAACATTTACCTACCCGTCCGGAGATCGAACCCAGGACCTCTAGAGATAGCGGCACCTTGAAAACGGTGCGTACACCACTGAGCCGCGGAGGTCGTCAAAACAATAAAGAACAATAAAAAAACAATAAAGTTTCTTTCGCTGTATGTTATGTACGCTTCTTATAATTTTCAAACTATGCAACAGATTTTAATGCAAGTAAGTATTTGACCTATATTTAATTTTCAATTCAGAGGGGATGCGAATTCAGAGGGGGTGGTCCGCAGAGCAAATGTCCTCTTTGATAAAACGACCGTAACGTAGTAAGTCATGGGAGCTACTCGGAAAAAGTATGGACTTTTTGTTTTAAAACTATAGGACGGTTACAGTTGTTACAAATCTGGTAATAAGATATATATTTCTTCATACCTTTATCTAGAATTGTATAGTTTCAAAAACACGATTTTATGATTTTGCCTCGAGACTTTCTCTTTTCGAAAAGACCTCTAAAAAATACGACGATTCAAGATTATTCTTAAATGGGGTTACTTACACTATTGGAAATTGGTTTAATTAGTGGACACCAATAATATTTAGGATCGTATAGAAGCATTTTTTTTTAAATCGCTATAGGTTTTAGATACGAAGTGATTTTGTGTTTTTTTGCCTAATCTGCAAAATCGGTCTCCCTCCCGCGCGCGTCGTTTTCTCATTGCTATCTCGCTTCAGCATAATTTTTCCGAGTATCGCCTTAAAAGGGACTAAACAAAGATTTTAATTCGGTTTTCATCAACAGATAGAGTGATTCAAGTGGAGGTAAAATGCTAGGAGCCCGTGGCGCAGTGGTTAGCGCGCTCAGCCTGAGATCATTGAGGTTAAGCAACTTTCGCAATGGTCGGTTACGGGATGGGTGACCAAAACTTTTCATCTCGAGCTCCGACGTGCTTTGGCCAATGGCTTAACGTGCCTTACGTTAAGCCATTGGCCTCAACTGCATAGTCCGCACTGGGTGCGGTGGGTCATAACCCATTCTCCTTATCCATCAATAAGGAAGGCCAGTGCCCCAGCAGTGGGGTCATTAAATGGCTGATGATGGCCAGCCATTTTACTGGTGTTTAATAGAAGAAAAATAGCGAAACAAAAACAAATATTTATGCAATTACTATATCAACCTTACATTTAATTTTTATAATTTATTCTCTCTTTCATCTTTTCTTATTATCGTTAAGGAGATCTCCTACCTTATTGACATTCAGCGTAAGGCCACATGGCAGCGTAAGCTGACACTAATCACACTTCAATTTGCAAATGACATCGTATCGCAACAATTAGCACATTTTTTACAACAATGACAAACACGGAAGACCTTGAATACAGAATACCTCTCATAAGGAACAGTTGTAAAGCCTGCAACTTGCATACAAATGTAATGCTAATAGATAAGCACACTATAGGGGTCAGGTTTTGGCACGAGCTGCTTGTAAACGCGCAGTGGGTTAGTTCCGCCTGTGATTATGATTGTTAAGCAAGTGTTGTTAAGGTCACTCACGAGATGGGTGAGCAGAAATTTATCAACGTACATTACTTAATTAATCAAACAGTTTGACGTTCTTTTTGCTCATGGACTCTTTGCTGAGTTTGAGCAGGTGTTTCAGTGGCTCTTAAAGCAGCTTGACATTCTGCTTGCTCTTCGAGTCTTTCCTGTGTTTGAGCAAGTGTTTCGCGGCTCTCAATTACGCTTGACGTTTGATTGTTCGTCAAGTCTTTGCTGAGTTTGAGCAGATGTTTCAGTGGCTCTCAAAACAGCTTGACGTTCTGCTTGCTTATCCAGTCTTTGCTGAGTTTGAGCAGGTGTTTCATTTGCTCTTAAAACAGGTTGACGTTCTGCTTGCTCTTCGAGTCTTTCCTGTGTTTGAGCAAGTGTTTCAGAAAGCAGCCTGATTTTCTGCTTGCTCATCCAGTCTTTGCTGAGTTTGAGCAGGTGTTTCAGTGGCTCTCAAAACAGCTTGGAGTTACACTTGCTCATCGAGTCTTTGCTGAGTTTGAGCAAGTGTTTCAGAAAGCAGCTTGATTTTCTGCTTGCTCATCGAGTCTTTGCTGAATTTGAGCAGGTGTTTCAGTGGCTCTTAAAGCAGCTTGACGTTCTGCTTGCTCTTCGAGTCTTTCCTGTGTTTGTGCAAGTGTTTTGCGGCTCTCAATAAAGACTGACGTTTGATTGTTCGTCAAGTCTTTGCTGAGTTTGAGCAGATGTTTCAGTGTCTCTCAAAACAGCTTGACGTTCTGCTTGCTCATCCAGTCTTTGCTGAGGTTGAGCAGGTGTTTCAATTGCTCTCAAAACAGGTTGACGTTCTGCTTGCTCTTCGAGTCTTTCCTGTGTTTGAGCAAGTGTTTCAGAAAGCAGCCTGATTTTCTGCTTGCTCATCCAGTCTTTGCTGAGTTTGAGCAGGTGTTTCAGTGGCTCTCAAAACAGCTTGGAGTTCAACTTGCTCATCGAGTCTTTGCTGAGTTTGAGCAGGTATTTCAGTGGCTCTAAAAATAGCTTGGAGTTCCACTTGCTTATCCAGTCTTTGCTGAGTTGGAGCAGGTGTTTCAATTGCTCTCAAAACAGGTTGACGTTCTGCTTGCTCTTCGAGTCTTTCCTGTGTTTGAGCAAGTGTTTCAATTGCTCTCAAAACAGGTTGACGTTCTGCTTGCTCATCGAGTCTTTGCTGAGTTTGAGCAGGTGTTTCGCGACTCCCAAAACGGCTTAACGTTCTGCTTGTTTGTCAAGTCTGTGCTAAGTTTCAGAAGGTGTTTCTGCAGCTTTCAAAACAGTTTGACGTTGTGCTGGCTCATCCAGCCTTTGCTGAGTTTGAACAGGTATTCCGCGGCTCTCAGAGCAGCTGGACGTTCTGCTTGCTCAACGAGTCTTTGCTGAGTTTGAGCAAGTGTTACACGGCTCTCAAAACAGCTTGACGTTCTACTTTTTTATCAAGTCTTTGCTGAGTTTCAGTAAGTGTTTCTGCAGCTCTTAAACTGGCCTGACGCTCTGCTTATTCGAGTAGCCTTAGCTGACTATAAGCAGGTGTTTCAGCGGCTCTTAAAGCAGCTTGATGATCTGCCCGTTCTTATCTTCTCAATTCAGCAACTTCAAGAGATTCTAGCGATCGAGCTAATCTCTTCGCTTTTCCCTGAGAGGACACTCTAGAATGGTAACGTTTGCGAGGCAATATAATATAAATTAAGACAAAAACTAATAAGCAAACTATGTTTGTGCGGATGAACGTGCTACACACGTTCGAACCATATCCGCTGCACCAAATCTGGTCCACGCTTCACACCTTCCGATCTCATCCGGCCGTACTAAGCTGTAGCCAGCTACTGCTTATCTCCCAATATCAATATTAGTATTATTTATAAATACTGAAACTGCTGAAAACATCGATTTGTCTCGAATAGAAAGAATACATAGAATCATGGGAATCAAATAAACGCGCCTTTTGTCCAAGAAATAAAATGATAACATTGTAAAAGAGACGAAATACAATGATAGGGAAAAGACCACATAGGTATTCGTTATTAATATGTCATTGCATTTCGATAGGAACATTTTATTAATATGGTTGCGTGATATGAGACGACATAGAAATAACACGTTTTTCTTCATAATTTATAAGAAAATAACAGTAAACCTATTTCAAAGAATTCTCCTAGTGTTTGTGAAAATAAAAATACCCAGTGATTGTGTTAAATATCTATAGAGGAAATTGTCACAAAGTTTTTCATAGTAAATGTATGTTTTTAGGACTACAGATAAATCAAATAAAAATATCAATAAGTTATCAACAATTTACTTACCTATCTGTATGTTCGCGTAATTTTTGCGTATTGCTTGCATAATAAAAACATTTCCTTTTTCATTTCTATTCATCGACATAAAGAAAAAGAACTTTTAGAAATGTGATATTGGATTAATAGTTCTACTGACACATGTTATCGTTTTTACTTCTCCTTTTTAGGTTAACGAGGGCTCGGGTTCTATAGATTCAGAGAATGCGGTGCTCTTAAAAGGGTCTATGTGTAAAAATATTTTCCATTATTTCGCTTTAAAGGTACGGCCACACTTGTAACTTTTTGGCGTGTCCGAACACCATGTCTTTAGAATGCATTTTCTCTTTGATACAGTATTACTACAGCGTATGCCCAACAAACCTAGCGGTGCATAATAAAGACACGGTGTCCAGACAAGTTACAAGTGTGAAAGCAGCTTTAAATGCGACATAGACCAATTTTAAGCACAATGTATGAAATAGACCCTTTTATGGGCAACGCATTCAGTTAGTTATTATATCGCCACATAGTGTTTTTATAGGAAGTCGCTTCCCCCATCCGTCTGCTGTACGATTATTTTGTTCATATTATACAACGGTTATCATCAAATATAGATAGAGGTACAAGACGAAGGACCTGGTAGTCTTAGCTATAAATAAAGAAATTATTATCGTAATTTAAATTTAATGTATATTATGACTGTGCCCATGTAATTTGCATCTAGATTCTAGATACATTGCAACCGTGAGAAGCTGGAGCGCTTTGCTATTATTATTTAATAAAACAACAAATTGATTATTTCTTCGATTTCAATCGATTTATCTGAACTTTTTTCCTATACTATGTAGCTGTGACATTTTTTCCATTGTTTTTAAATTTCTTCGGAAGATGTCGAGTTTTTCCGGTCCGGTAAGAACTGCTACAATTAAAAACAAGATTTACCCGTAGTTTATGTAATTGTTGCTTGTAAACATTATTAACGTCTAATACGGGGAACTTTAATTGGCGTTTGTCGACTAATTAAACACTCATTTGATAACAAAGTGTGTTATTGGATATTATGGGCAATGGATTGTATACAATTAGTTTTTCCTAGAAACATTTTATTTTTCAAATGTATAATATTACAATTAAGTACATTAAACATGTACTATAATACCATGTTTATAAAGAAAAATTGCTTTTTCTTCTTAGCAATCTATACTTACTAATATTATTAAGCTAAAGAGTTTGTTTAACACCTTTTTTTTTTTTGAGGAGCCCGTGGCGCAGTGGATAGCGCGCTCGGCCTGCAATCGTTGAGGTTAAGCAACGTTCGCAATGGTCGGTCACGGGATGGGTGACCAAAAACTTTTCATCTCGAGCTCCTCCGTGCTTCGGAAGGCACGTTAAGCCGTTGGTCCGGCTGCACTTGCAGTCGTTAATACCCACCAATCCGCACTGAGCCCGCGTGGTGGGTCATGGCTCATTCTCCTTATTCATCCATAAGGAAGGCCAGTGCCCCAGCAGTGGGGACATTAAATGGCTGATGATGAAAGAGTTTGTTTGTTTGTTTGTTTGAACGCGCTTATCTCAGAAACTACTAGACCGAATTGAAAAACCATTTATCGAGGAAGGTTATAGGCTATATTTTATCCCGATATTCCCACAGGAACGGGTACCACGCGGGTATCAGCTAGTTAAAAATGTGTTGTATTTCTATTTATTATGCCGGGGCTTCACCTGCGTGACGCCTAACGTCGTTAATAACGGCATGCACGTCTTAGCGCGCAGGTTGTATCAAATTAGTGCGCTAAGACCTAGCTAAACCTGCGTATTATATCAAATAGCGCGCTAATTAATGGCATTAGACGCAGGTGAAGCTCGGGCATTAGGGTAATAAAAATTAAATACCATTTTAAAAGAGAATTACTTAGGAGGAGGTTAATTAGACAAAGGTATTATAATTTGTATAATAAATTAAGTAAACATTTCATTTCATTTTCATTAAAATCCAAAAATAATAACTATTAAAAGTAAATAAAATATTTTTTTCTCTCGATCGCGCGGGGGACATAATATAAGGTGTTATAAACACTCCTCTTAGTAGGTGGTTATTGGGCATTCTACCCCACTCCGTTCGTTCGGGCTGACGCCCTCACTCACTACGGTGTGGTGGAATGCCCAATAACCACCTCATTGATGGTATCAATGTTCGTTTGTTGTTGAATGTAGGTATTTAAATATTAAGTTTAGGTTACTTAAGTAAACCCATTTTTTCAGACATGAGATTATTTAAATAAATGATTATACCATTTATTCTCATTTTTATACAATACATGAAACATTGCGGTTATTCATTAACGTTGATATGAAATTCATAAAACAAAAAGAATCATTAAAATTAGACTGTATATGTCCCCCACCTTCAAACTTAATTAAGCGACATGGTAACTTATTACCAAACACTATACGTTGCATTGTTTGTGGTCCGTCAAACTGTGGAAAGACAAATTTAGTTATTAGTTTATTGTTACACAAAGATGGTCCACGTTTTAGGAATCTGTATGTTTATTCAAAATCTTTATATCAAGCTAAATACTTATATTTGGAAAAAGTTTTAGATATGGTTCCTGCTACATCGTTGCATAAATACAATCACAACAGTGAAATCTTGAGTCCACATGAAGCTTTGTCAGACTCTATTATAATTTTTGATGATGTTGCTTGTGAAAATCAAAACAACATAAGAGATTATTTTGCAATGGGACGTCATAAGAACATTGATTGTTTTTATATTAATCAAACTTACACAAAAATCCCCAAACAATTAGTACGGGACAATTCAAATCTACTAATATTATTTAAGCAAGATGATATTAATTTGAAACATGTATATGATGAGCATGTTGGATCTGATATGTCATGGTCTCAGTTTCGTGAACTATGTTCTGCTGTTTGGAAGAAACCCTTTAGCTACCTTGTGATTAATAAGGACTGTGAAAAAAACAATGGATGCTACAGGTCAACATTTGACACATTTGTTGTGGTGGACTAACATACAAAATAATATGTCTAATGACAAACGAATCATTTCGATTTGAGACTTGAGAGTGAGCGAATCGTTTTAAAATGGAAAAAAAACTCAAAGAACAAATTGTTAAATCCGCAGCAGCTGTTAAAAGAAAAGTTGAAATGATAAAAGATGTAAAGAATGCAAATAATATGGTGTTAGAAACTATATTTAAGCCCATTGTGGATCCTCTTACCTTATTAGCAAATAAAAATGAGGGTAAGCATCTCAAGGAAGAGACTCTTGAACCGTTAATAAAAAAATCTAAGAATGATGATAATCTTACACCATGTACTTCTGATGAAGATTTTAATGAATTGATCAGTGAAAACGAAGACCATTCCGATAGTGAGTTAGATAAAAGTTATGACAAAACCCTTGTTGTACCACAGTCTGAAACCCACAACGTCAGCGATGAATCTTTTAAATCACTTCAATCATCACCAAGTTTCAAAAACCAATCTTCGTGGTCTACATCATCTGAAGTAATAGACAATATACCATTTGGAGTTAGAAATGAACGTGGAAAATTATTGCTTGGCAAAACCCGTGTTTTTGATAATGGTAAATTCTTGAGAATTGGAACAAAGACTTTGAAAAAAACTAAAGGTTTGCAAGAACTATTGTTTAAAAAGAGACCCAATTTAGATGTGGTCACGGAGGAAGATTTACAAGATTATAAATTGCTTTTAATTGAAACCAATGCTCATCGTCGTTACTTTAAGTCATCAAAACCCATAAACAGCAACAAGGGATTCAAATACACTAATGTTATTAAGCCTTTGTTCAAGTTCTCTCGAAATACTACCACAAGCCTGGAGAGTATTCCAAAAGGAAAGGGTATTCCTCTTTTGAAGCAAGTAAAAAAAAACACTGATTATGTTTACTGGGATGACCCGAACGAGTTAGTAGAACGATTAAAATTACTATTAGCATCATGGGCAGCGGGCAACACTGGGGTCAATAACGAAATCATTGCTATTGTTGAAGAATTGTATGAAGCTGGTCTCATAACTAATGTAGAATTTAAAGAGCTTCCATCAGGAAAATTGCGCAGTACATTTTCAGTAGTCAACTCATCTAGACAGCAATGAATATAGACAAGTTTGGTCATCACGTTCATAAACGTTTGAGGTTAACAGAATTCGTTGATACTTTTAACGATACGTTAGTTAAATCAGACGCTGGGCACTACGATTTAAAATTGTCTAAATTAAAAGGTCTTTCATCACCAAACGAAGACGATGAAGCAGTGAACAAAGCTTATGTGGATAAAACCATCCAAGAATTAAGAAATGAAATAAAAAAAACTCAGAGTGATATAAAACTGTATTTAAAAAATTTGGAAAATTTAACATCAGACCGTTTAACAAAGTCATTTTATTCAAAGACAGAAGTAGATAATTTGATTAAACTTAAATTAAATCAAAAATGAGTAAAAGAGACATAGTTAATGAAATTCACAAAGCAGCAAGAAGGAATTTTCCTCGTCGAAGGACTATCATAAAAGGACTGGATGATTTATGGCAAGCAGACCTTATAGATTTTCAAAAATATTCGCATTTTAACAAAGGATTCAAATACGTTTTGGTCGTGATCGATACTTTATCAAAATACGTATGGGTAAATTCCATAAAATCAAAAGATAAAAATAATGTTACCAAAGCAATGCATGAGATATTATCTTGTACATCAAGAAAACCTAATAATTTACAAACTGATCTTGGAAAGGAATTTTATAATGATGTTTATCAAAAATTGATGAGAAAGTATGATATAAATCACTATTCCACCCATTCTGTCAAAAAAGCTTCTATAGTAGAACGCGTAATTCGTACAATAAAATGTCATCTTTATAAACTTTTTAGTTTATATGGTTGTTACAAGTGGCTAGGACCAAACTTGAAGTCAGTTGTAGAAAAATACAATAACACTACTCATCGTAGTACTAAATACAAACCTGTTGATGTAAATAAAGTAAACCAAATGGTTGTTAGAGCTAATATTATGCAAACACAGATATCTAGTACAAATAGACAACCTAAGTTTTGTATTAATGACAGTGTTCGTATAAGCAAATTTAAGAGTGATTTTTACAAAGGCTATACACCTAATTGGTCAACGGAAATATTCAATATAGTTAAGGTAAACGATACAAACCCACCTACATATATTTTAGAAGATAAACATAAACAATTAATTTTAGGCTCATTCTATGAACACGAGTTGCAAAGAACAGAATTTCCTGATCTTTATCTCATTGAAAAAGTTATAAAAAGAAAAGGCAATAAGCTTTTTGTTAAATGGTTAGGTCTCAGTAAGGAAGAAAACAGTTGGGTGGATAAGAGTGCATTACTTCTGTAATATAAATTGTGTGTTGGATGAAAAGTATTCATTTAAAAAAGATCAATGAAGAAGGGCAGAGGTATTTTAAATAACTTTATTAATAACTTACCAATTGAGCTACATATCCCTGGTTATCAATTTTGCGGTCCTGGTACTAAACTTCAGAAGCGATTACTAAGAGGTGATCGTGGTATAAACAAATTAGATGAAGCTTGTATGCACCACGACGTTGCTTACAATAACGAAGACTTGAGCGTTCGACATAAGGCTGATTTAGAACTCTTGAATATGGCTAAAAGAAGACTAAAGTCGAGCGATGCTGGAAAAGGCGAAAAAGTTGCGTCATGGATAGTAAAAAATGCAATGAAAGCAAAACTAAAAGCTGGTGCTGGAATACGTCCATTTATGTCAATTGTGAAAAAATTACAATCTCAAATAAAGAAGTTGAAGTCTAAAGATAATAGTACAGCTATAAATTTCGCATATGCTGCTGCCAAAAAACTATTTAAAAACAAAAAAGGAATACGTTTACCACGATGTATTCCTATTCCAAAAACGGGAGGCTTTTTACCTCTTATTCCTATTTTTGCTGGTTTGTCAGCACTCGGTTCACTTGCTGGCGGTGCGGCAGGTATAGCAAAAGCTGTTAATGATTACAAGGTTGCTCAGAAAAACTTACAAGAATCTGTACGTCATAACAAGGCAATGGAAGGTGTTGCTCTTGGAAAAGGGATGTATATTAAGCCTCATAAAAAAGGAGCTGGATTATACTTGAAACCTTCAAAAAACTAAACAAAGGGCTACCCAGACGTCCCCTTACAAATATAGACATTTTGAAGCACGCAACTGACATTCCTTATTTTCGAGGAGTGTTTATGAGAGATTCACTCCCCTCAAAAACAAGAAAAATTGAGTGTGCTATATTAAATTTAGATAGTTCTGAAAATCCAGGAACACATTGGGTAGCCTATGTCAAACAAAATGACTACTGTGAATATTTTGATAGTTTTGGTGATTTAAGACCTCCATTAGAACTAATAAACTATTTAAAGAATATGTCAATAACTTACAATTATGTACGGTATCAAAAGTTTGGTACTATAAATTGTGGTCATCTGTGTTTAAATTTTTTAAGAAAGTATTGGAAACGACATTTATAATAAGAGTAATATAATAAACTTTATCAGTATAAACATGTCTTTCACTGTGTCGATAACTGGCAGAGGAGCGTCTTTAATAACAAACTACTCTCCTACAATACAATTAGAGGGAGAGTATGAGTGTGGTTTATTATATTTTTCCACTTTTAATTCCATCCCTAATATAGACGGAAGGAATAATAAATTTTATTATGGTAAAGATAGTGTTATAAAAATACCAGAAGGGTCTTATGAACTTCAAGATATTTGTGATTATCTTAAGAGCAATATCAAAAATGTTGTGTTGAGATTGACTGCAAACAACAACACATTAAAAACAAGTATTTTTTGTTCCGAAGAAATTCACTTCAATAAAACTGATTCACTGGGTAAAACTTTGGGTTTTGGTATGGAAACAATAAAGGCTAATATAAATACAGAGTCTAGATATCCTGTCAGCATTTTATCGACAACTATCGTGCGCATCGAATGCGATGTAATAAGTGGATCATTTGTGGACGGAAAAGCAAGCCATATAATTTATGAATTCGTACCAAACGTACCACCTGGTTATAGAATCATTGAAATACCTAAAAATTTAATTTACTTTCCCGTCAATCAAAGTTCAATAACTGCTATCAATATAAGAATATTAGACGCTGAAAATAATAAAATTAACTTACGTGGTGAAGAAGTACAGCTATACTTACACTTTAAAAAAACATGCTGAATTTCAATAAAAGCCTATATACTACACGAACTCAAGTCAGTTCTAAGAGATCATCTCATAAGGGAGCACCATTTCGATCTTTTAAGAAATTGACAAAAAGCAATAAGAATTTTTTGAAGTCACTAGGATTGATAAAATGAATTATTTAAATATAACCCAACCTGCAAAGTACGATAACAGCATCGAAAGTTTTGAATATCATACATATAAACCATACGTGACAAGTTTCAACAAGAACGACGAAATACGGATACCGATAAATCAGCAAGACCTCTACGTATTGCCTTCACATAGCACTTTATATATTGAGGGTAGAGTAAATGTGTATAAGAATGAAAACGAAAAAAAAGTATCAGTAACGAGTGTGCATTTTGTAAATAACCCTGCGTTATTTTTATTTCAAGACATTCGTTATGAAATAAACGGAGTAGAAATAGATAGAATTAAAAATGCAGGAGTGACAACCACAATAAAATCTTATCTATCCTTGAACGATAACGAATCTAAATGTGGACGAGTTTGGGGTTGGTCTCCAACAGGCACAACTATTGACGGTAATGGATTATTCTCCAATGATTATGAAAAAATTATAATGAACTGTAAACATGAATTAGTTCTTTTGAGAAGTAATACAAATCTCAATGCCCTAAAACTAAACGCTGGTGAAGTTGTGGATAACATATCAATAAACAAAATTATTTGGCGAGTGCCTCATGTTAAAGTTTCCGACCGAGAAAGAATTAGTTTGCTTAAGCACTTAGAAAAAGATCGACCGATAACAGTTGCATTTCGTAATTGGGACTTATATGAGTATCCATTACTTCCCAAAACACGTAAACATACTTGGTCTATTAAAACATCCTCACAGATAGAGAAACCACGATTCGTCGTAATTGCTTTTCAAACTAATCGTAAACATAATGCAACAAAGTCAATGGCAGAGTTCGACCATTGCCTTATACGTGATGTAAAAGTTTTTCTAAATTCTTCTTATTATCCATATGAAAGTCTGAACATTAGTTTCGCTGACAACAAATATACATTAATATATGAACAGTATGCTAAGTTCCAGCAGTCTTATCACGGACGCCGAGCTGAACCGTTGATGAGTATAAAAGAATTCAAAGAAATTGCTCCCTTATTCGTCATTGACTGCTCTCGTCAACACGAAACGTTAAAGGGATCGATTGATGTGCGAGTTGAAATCGAAGCTGATCAAGAAATACCTGACCAGACCGCTGCTTACTGTTTGATTCTAAACGATTGCATATTTGAATACAAACCTTTAAGTAACATTGTAAAGAAAATATCATGAATATCGATACAATAGTCGTGGATCTGCAAGGGTTCAAAGATTTAAATAATAAATTTATAGTTAAAGAGTTGGCAATCGCTACTAAAGATTATACTCAAACGTTTTTAATAAAACCACCCTATTCTTTTAAAACCTTATCAAATGAAGAACAAAAGCAAGTGCGTTGGTTGGAAAGAAACCGTGGCTTGACTTGGAGCGAGGGATTTATTGATCATCGAGAATTTCGACGAATTGTGGTTCCTTATTTAATTGGAAAAAAAGTATTAGTTAAAGGATTGGATAAAATAATATGGCTTCGAGAGTTATGTCAAGAATGTGAAATAATAGAATTAGGTGAAAAAGGTTGCCCCAAACTTTTAAAGTTACATAATGATTACTATGACAGAGAAAACAAGGATTGGCATTGTGTTCATCATAAAAAGATGTGTGCATTAAAAAATGTGCTGTGTCTCAAGATGTGGTACTGCGATAATTATATCTATAATTTTTCTTAAATTTAGTCATAAGATAAAATTTTTGTAAAATATTTATCAATAAATTTTTAATAAAATACATCTAAATGTCTTTGATTTCACTTTTATCATAAAAATAATACTTATATTATATGTACATTCATAGAACTAAGTAAGTAAAAACACAGTTTGAGCTTTCAAAAACTTTATTAAATTAAAATAACATCTAGGTACTTACAATTTTAACTAAAAACAACTTCTATAACTATACCCACATATTTTTTTTGAAATATTACTTATAATTTTTTCAGTCTGATCCATTATTTCGTCACCAACATCTTTAACCACATATTGTGAACTTAATACAACACAATCATCATTTACACAGTCACTAACTCGTTGTGATCCATCCATCTGTATAACTTGAATTTTTATCAAACGAAGTCCTTTTGTAGGAGCACTATTGATAACAAACGAGTGCACGTCACGGTATTTATTTGATTTAATTGCACCACTTGCAGCAACAATATTTTTCTTTGTTTTGCACTTCATTTTACGACGCTGTTGACTCGTTTTCTTTGACTTCGGCGCGCTCTGCATTTTTAAAAATTCCTCCGTGAATCCTTCCAGCGGATCTTGTGCACTTTGAAATGGATCTATGTATTGTAGATCACTACTAAAGTTCGTGCATTCTTCATCCGAAATGGAATTGATTTTCTCTCGTTCCATGTCCTGTAATAAAAAAAAAATATAAGCTTGACAACGAACTAATAACTTAAAAATAATAATTTATGATTATGATAATAAATTATGTCACTTACCATTTTAAAAATTGATATAGAGCGTTTAAAGTTATTTAACTTTCAAATAGTTCTAGATATGGAGTTACAGTTTGGTCCGCCCGCTATGCTACTTCAAGAAAGAGTGAATAATTAAATAAATAAACCTTCAATTGATACATACATTTGCTGACTCTAAAATTTAAACTTGCTATTTCATTAATATTATCTTTTCACTCGCACTTATTGCAAGAGCGGGCGGACATCATCATATTACACTAACACCTGTCGCCTGCACGTGAGTGTTGAAAAATCATGTTCCAACATGATTTGATGTGACTCAATGTCAAGCATTTTATAATGTTGGTTCACTCCATTATATTTTGCTGACTCTAAATTTAAACTTGCTCTTTCATAATATTATCTTTTCACTCACACTTATTGCAAGAGCGGGCGGGCATCATCATATTACACTTACACCTGTAACCTGCACGTGAGTGTTGAAAAATCATGTTCCAACATGATTTGATGTGACTCAATGTCAAGCACTTTATAATGACGTATTTGTGTATTTAAATATTTAGTTACTTAGATATGATATGATATGAAAGCGAAAAAAAACAAATTAAATTGGACTATGTATATTTATTTTTATTCCATTATTAAATTTACAAAATATTATTTTAACATTACATAATTAACACACTGAATTACAATCAACTTGATTTTAGTAGGTAGGCATCTAAGTTTTACTTACACTAACATCATAACATCACTAGATAGGTAAGTATACAATACAAGTGAACATTTTTACAATAGTAAGTAAGAATTATTATTATAGTAGGTAACATAATATTAAGAACACATTAGACATTTATTAAACTTTGATACATCAATGATAAAATACAAACATACTTAATTCAAAAGTTTAATATACTGGTGTGTCCCCACGCCTTAGTAGAAACTTTATCTTTCGCTATTAAGCGCTTATCATCATCACCAGACAAAGCTATTTTATTCACAGCACATGTGAATATTTCGTGTTTAATTGATTTAAATAATATGTTTGTTTTTCGTACAACATCACCCTGAAAAAGTGTCTTTTCATAATCTGTGATATTGAATTTACAAATGATATTTTTTTGAATGCCTTTTGCTTTTTTTATTGTGCTGTCTATAGTTTTAATACAATATAGCTTTGATCGAAGCCCTACAAACTCGGATATAACTTTCCCCCCCATTTCGTCTTTAAACAAGCCAGGCACTTTTTTATTTTGAATTGGTAGATTGTAAACATTTTCATCAGAAAAATTACTTGTATCAAAGTAAGATAAAAAGTGTTTCTTTACATCACTATAAAAATTAGGTGTCTGTACGAGATAAACATAACTATCGGTGTCCGTGTAACACATCTGCACATCATTGCTATAAAAAGGCTTAATGACAGCGTAGTGGAAATCATACATGTGGCTCTTTGATAATTCTAACACAGTAAAACCAATGTATATTGGTTTATTAAGGATGATTTCCTCAGGTTTTAACTGCACTGCAACTAAATTTTCGCTGAATACTGTTGCACTTTGAAAATTTGGACGCGCAATGAGTTGTTGCGCACTTTTTCTTTTTTTCGTGATGTTTTTTTTATCAGACCACTGATTCACCAGATCAACTTTGACCCGTTTTTCATTATTTTCTAATGTTTTTCCAAACACACTATTATTTAAAAGTTTGAAAAAATCTTGTTCAAAAGTTGATGAGCTTTTCTGTCGCAAAGATGTATTTAAGTCTATGTATTGTTTCAAATATGGGCTTTGTCTAAAACTAATAACTCGATGAATTTTTCTTAATATTAATCCATGCTTTAAACAAGTTTTTAAATGAATATAATGTATGACATATGCAAATTTATCATACAAATTCGGAACGAGTTTACTAGTTTTTCCTCCTGGAGGTATACATTTTTCGGGACAAAAAGGTAAATCGTTATGCAAGTTATGTAAATGTTTTGGATACTCTAAGTCCACTTCAAGTATAAAGCCATATTGTGCGTCTTCCGCAATTGCATTCAAATCAAAATTTTCAATTTCATGTTGTTCTAAAAATCTAAAATTCGATAAAGGTAAGTATTGACACATACTATAACCATAAAGATTATTGCAATCAACATAAGTTATGTAAGAACTAGGCTTCGAATGATCATAATCTGGTAAAAATTTATTGTTTGCTTTAACATATCTGTGGGAGCACAAACATACACCACCTCTAATACCGTTTTGTAACATTCGCACCATTGACAAATCATCAAGAAGTTCGAGTTGAACCCTGGTTTTCAACAACATAGCGTCGAAAGATAAACTTGGTGCAGTTAAGTAAAAAGCCGGATCTAATTTATAATGTTGTTTGCAGGTGCGTCTAAAATTTTCAAAAATGTCTGCTAATAAAAGCACGTCAGTTTTGAGATATAAGTCTGTGTAGCTTCCTAAATCTGACATATTAAATGTTGACCAAACCAATTCTGCATGCTGATAATCTTCAGCTGAAATTTCTTGGTCAGTGAGTGAAGTGTAAAAAGATTCTTTTTTCGGAAGAGATCGTTCTTGATAACGTTCCCAGGAATCCATATATTCATAGGGATAGACGCCCTTGCGAGTTAGTAATTTAAACTTATGTTCATCGGGAAAAAAACTTTTTAAATGTTTAAATTCATCAGGTTTTAAGGTATCTGCTAATTTACTTAAACTGGTTCCTAAGAACTTGAACGAGTCAACAAAACGAAGTTGAAAAAACTGATTATTTGACACAGGTACAAACTTTGTGAAAGAAATATAATTTTCTTTTGTTTTTGGAATTATTTTTATGTCACCAGGTACCTCACCCAACGCTTTTATAAATAAATGGCAATCGTATCCAGCCAAATTGTGAAAAAATATCGGGACGAACGAAGGACGTTTATATTGTAAATTACAATATGAGTGCGCGGCTCCACGGTATCGACCCGTCACATGGCAGTGATCACGAACTCTATCCGAAAAAAGGAAATTTTCGCATATATGGCAAAATTTTGCGTTATTAAAATCAGTTTGGTCTTCCTCAGTAAATATGATGGGAGTATTTGAATTTAGTTTTTTATGAATTTTTTGCACATCTTGTATTATTTCAAAAACAAATTTATCAACACAATCGGGCCCACGATGTGATACATAGCGATCATAGCTGTGATCATCGTGACTAACAATATAGTATGCAAACGCGACAGGTACATGATGATGCAAAATGGTTGTGTTTTCACCAGTGGTGGAACAACCGGACCCATTATCAGTTTGTAACATTGATTCAAAATCTGCATAGATACAAAATGGCACGTTTTGTTTATGATCATAATTTTTAAATTCAATTACTGATCCTTTATCAGGTAATACTGTTACTACACCACTACACAAATGACTATCGACTTCTTCTAAAGTGTTAAAAAATATAAGACATAAATCGCAAAAATATAACTTCCCGTGGTGAGACGTTACCTGGCTTCTAAAAAGTCTGGAACAATCTTTAATCAAGCAATAATGAGTGGTATCATTATTTTCTAGAAACAATAAGTGTATAACTTTGTCGTTAACTTTTTTATCTATGTCTGATTTATATAAAGGACCTACTACAGTTTTGCTATTTTTCAAACCATATATTATAAATTTGAGGTTTGGGTTATTTTTCTCAAAGATCTTTATGTCTTGGAAACTAACGGGAAAACACATTCCAGAAACATTAAACAGTTCTCGATAATTAGGATATGATGAAACTCTTTCCGGGTGTTTCCTGACAGGATAGAGGGCGGCTGTCACACACCATAGAAAGCAGCACTGATCTTTGTTTTCAATATTCAAACATGCCTTTTTTAATTGAATTGATTTTGGTAATGGTATAAAACTCGAGCCACCTAATGGTTGATATTTATTGAGATTGGCCTCTAAGTGCAAATTGTTTAAAAATGTCCACCCACTATCACCATCCTCAAATTCCTCAATACATTTTTTTAAATAATTTATCGTTTCAATAAACAAGTTATTAAAATCGTAATTAGAGTACAATATTTTATTACGTGTGCCAAAAGATTTAATTTCTTGCGAATTGTCTTTAAATTACAAAAATGTGGCAAACAATTCAAAATTAACTTTCAAACATGTATGAGTATTGAGATATTCATCTATTATGGACTTTAACTTTTCACGTATTTCTATAAAAAATCCATCCACTGACCCTAATTGCTGCTCATTTATAGCTACTAGTTTAAATGTTACTATGCGATTGCGGAACGCTGATGTCACGATTTCCACACCATCGCTATGTTTTATTGAACGATTATTTTTCTTATGCAAATTACTTCTCAAATGACCCACCCAGGACTTATTAGGAACAGTTGTGTTACACGTCGCACAAAATGGCATTTTAACTACAGTAATGAATTAAAAATATTTTTTAAAAACTGATATAAGTACTTAAGTAAAAATATTTATGGCTTCGGTTACCTACCTATGTATACTGTAATAATGGAACAAAAATACAATTTGTTACTTACACATATATTTATTTAATACGCTCTAAGTAAGTACTTACATTATAAAAGACCTAAAAATAATAATTAAAAAGAAGATTAGTCTGTAACCTACTTACTTAAAATTAATTTTATCTGAATAATGGACAGGCTCCGATTCCTCGAAGACTGTCCAAGCTTGCCCTAGAAAGGCCTGTAGCGCCTCCCACGATGGGCTCGAATCGTCGCACTGTAGCTTTACCGCTACAAGCGCTTTCTTATAGCGCACGTCGGTGGGGTTGTTGATGTAGTCCGGAGTTTTGTAGACCTTAAGGTCTACAAAAAAATCCCCTGCCGCTGACGCGGTGCGACGACTCGTCCCTGACGAGACACGGCTTGCGAAACTGGACGTCGCCCCACCACTTTTTGGTCGGCTACTAGCTGCCTCCTCCGACTGCAAAATGTTAAACAAGTCCTTCTTCTTGTTCCTGTAAAAAACAAAAAAAATGTCAAACCAACAAGATAACAATACCATAATGCTACCTCACCTATAGTTCTAATACAAACTATGTGATAAAAGTGCTGTAAGTATCTATTTAATGGAGTAAAGTTTTGTTTTAAATTTGTGAAAAATAAAATAATTTTTCCAAAGTCAATTTGGTAAGTACACTAACCACGATAAACTTATATTAGTTAGCGTACTAAACATGAGCGTCTCAACAGCTATAGGGAGGTATCGTAAAGTGTTTGTAAAATAATTATATTAATTAACTAACTTACAAGTATAGAAACCGACAAATAACTTGACCCAAACCATAGACAATAAAAACCTATGCAATTGCTATATTTAGTACAAATTAACCTTCTGCACATTTTTTATTGTCTATGGTTTGGGTTAAGATATTTGCCTGGAGCTATAGTTACTTAAATGATCATTGATCATGATAATATTACGAGATGTAGAAATAATCAGTAATAAAATGTATAACATACTTGCGAAGCGGTGGAAAATCGTATGGTGCTGGTGAAGTGGTCCGTCTTTGACTACGTTGTTCAATGGGGCCGGCGGCAGCAGCTGTGCCCTTGCGCTTGGCGCTAGCGGCTGCAGTTTTCTTTTTTTTCTTCGCTTCAGCGATGATGGACGGGGCTTCGAACTCGGAATCAGACCTGTGGAATTAAATATAATTATAAACATGCACACAGAACGTTGGAGACGAATCTGTACACTTGTAAAAAAATTATTTACTTACGTACATTTTATTTTCTTGTGACGTCACACACTTTATTTTACACAATAAACTGGAGCACTGAGCTGAGGCACTGCACTGTAAAGGCAAACTGAATAAATTCACGAAAATGATGGAAATTTCTTCAGTGTCGGTGTTTTTATGTGAAAAAAAGGGCTAGTGTCATCAAAAATACACAAAAGTGGTCAAGCGTGAATCCATTATTGCACAACACATCTAATAATAAAAAATTCTTGCGTCACAGTGTTAGTTGCTCTACTCTACACGGCTTAATCAATATTGATGAAATTTCATATGTTTATTCGGTAGGTCTGAGAATAGATTGTTATCCTTTTTTTCCCGAAATCCCACGGGAGCGAAGGTTTTCATTATATATGTAATACTATAAATTACTAACTTACATAATAAGTTGTCGTGGTTTACACAGGTAGTACTTTAATAGAAATAAGTAGGTACTTACCTGCTATAATGATAGATTATTTTTTAAACTCTTGGACGCCGGAGCGGCCGAAATGGACCAGCAAATAAGCTTGATTTCGACAAAATATTTTCGCGAGAATTTGGGTTTGATTCTTTCGATTAAGAACCAGAATTACAATTGAAAATATTAATAAAAGTTATTTCTGATATTTTAAAACATAGTTTTAATAATAAGAACCAAGACATATTCGGGGTTATTTCCTATATTTTTCCTGTAAGCACGGCGGTATGTTACAAATAAAAATATATTCTTCAATGGTTTAGACTTTTCAACCTTAGCAACAAGAAAATAATATGATAATAATAAATTAATCGCTTGATGTTTATTGTTTCATACGACATTTTGTATTTGTACACATATTTGTTTGTTGCAACCGCTTTGTAATTAAATCCGAACCACTGCTTGCAAAATTGACGACTAAGCTTATTGTATCTGTAGAGACGTTCCAGTTAAAACAAAACTACGATGCGAATAATAATCGTAACCGTGAAAAATATAAGTGTTATGAAGATATTAATAAATGTGTGAGAAATTTATTTACTAAGTAACATTAACAACTAATAAAAAGTTAAAATTACGTTTTCATGTATAACCGTTAAACGAATATTTAGGAATTTGTTGCTAGTACAAAGTATTTTTAAGAAAAATAGTTGAAACGTGTGAAATGTTGTTTTTAATTAATCCAGTGATATAAAACATTATGTTCTATGTAAATATTAGGATAAAAATCTAAATAACAATACAAGCGATCGATTATTATTGGTGAAGCGATGAAATTCCCATCTAATCGATGCATTTTAAACATCACTAGTATAGTCCTAGATCGGGATGAAAAGTATTTATGATATATTGACTTAGACTAAAAGTTCTTGTACAAGAACATTAATTTCTAATAAGTATATATTTTTAAAATCGGATGCCATTGATAGTAATATTTCCAAAATTATTTTCTCTAATTGTTGACCGTTACAAAAAAGATATAAGTACAACAATAAAAACACCAAATATCATTAGAAAATAACTCGATCTAAATAAATATTTTTTAAAACTATTTTTTCTTATACTTGGTTAGGTACTATCTTTTCTTTAACATGAATATTGTACTGTAATGTAAAATAAGTGTATGTAGTGCTCTTGGACTATCCTAAGCGCGTCATACAGGTGTGGGCTCATATTCCTGTTCCCACGTTCGGAACCATTTCTCACGAGGCACGGCCGGCGAGCGTTCACTCACCACCCCTTACATACCACTCTTTGCAGTAAATTGTTTTAAAAAGTGTTATTTGTGAATATATTTTTAACTATTTCGAAAGTGAAAAGCAGAAATTGATGTAAGTAATTGAAATATTCTTAATTTTTTTCTTTCCACCATTATTATTTTGCTCTAGAAACATGAAAACTAACCCTGTCTTTCAAAACTTATTAGTACCAAACTTATAAAATTAATACTTCTCTTTACTTAATTAATAGCAAGTTAAAAAATAAGATTACGTTTTAATCCTTTTTATTTTCTATATATATATTATGTAAGTACCTATTTTAAAAGCTTTTGCAATGTTAAAAGTGTGAGGTACAAAGTTTTGAAGGTCAGTGTATTATCGCAATGTAGATTTTTGTAACTTTACATTCTTTGAAAATCTAAAGTTATATTTTTTCAGTAATTAAAATGCTGCTTAAAAATAAGAAATGTTTTCAAACTAACTTTTTAAAAGCAATCTATTCATTTAAGTTTACAATGTACTGAGTTATTGATAAAAATATAATATACCTACCTAAAATTGAAAAAATAATAAGTATTAAAATAAAGTATTGAGAAAAAACGACCCTCCACACAACTAAGTAGCTCTGATGAGACTCGAACCCACGACCTTTCGCTGTCTGGGTGACTGCTCTAACCACTTAGCTACAAAGTCGTTTTCTAATATTTCATTTCAAGAATAGAAATTGCATTGTGCAAAAAACTTAAAGTAATTTAACATACTTAATAAGGTTTTTTCTTATTTCCAGGTTCATAAAAAACATTATCAGCTACCTATGTCTGAAGATAAAAATGGAAGTTTTTTATGTAAGTAAAAACTCATGTAAAATGGAGCTATGAGAGTGTTTTTTCTTTATAACTTGAATTTTTACAAAATGTTATCTATTTTTCAGGACATGAAAAACTTTCCACTGGTCAACTCTGTCGAAATGAACATAACGAAGAAACCACTTCATTTCTTTGTATCAAAAATGTATAATTTATTAATAAATACCAGCATTACCACCCACCCACCCATCCATCCTATCTTAAAAATGTAGGCTACCAAATACGTACGAGTATGTGGTGGCCGAGGTAATTTTGTAAGCTATCACTATAAGTGATGGCTGAGGTATCTGTTTTTATCGGTAAGGTACAGCTACCACAAATTTATTCACTTATAAGTTTGTGATAGCTAAGGTAAATAAGGTTATGCAAAAGGTAACACTTAGTAGATATTTCAATAGTTAGCTTAGCTTAGTTTGAATAGGTAGGTCGGTGCGTGATCTTACCATGGGCTCGCAGAGAGATACTTACCATGGTTCTCTCAGCCGACACTGGTTAGGAGTCTGTTCGGTGCATGATCTTACCACGGGCTTGCAGGAAGTTACTTATCATGGGGCTTCCAACCGAACAGCTAGGTGGTGCTCGGTGCGTGATCTTACCACGGGCTCGCAGAGAGATACTTACCATGGTTCTCTCAGCCGACACCGGTTAGGAGTCTGTTCGGTGCATGATCTTACCATGGGCTTGCAGGAAGTTACTTATCATGGGGCTTCCAACCGAACAGCTAGGTGGTGCTCGGTGCGTGATCTTACCACGGGCTCGCAGAGAGATACTTACCATGGTTCTCTCAGCCGACACCGGTTAGGAGTCTGTTCGGTGCATGATCTTACCATGGGCTTGCAGGAAGTTACTTATCATGGGGCTTCCAACCGAACAGCTAGGTGGTGCTCGGTGCGTGATCTTACCACGGGCTCGCAGAGAGATACTTACCATGGTTCTCTCAGCCGACACCGGTTAGGAGTCTGTTCGGTGCATGATCTTACCATGGGCTTGCAGGAAGTTACTTATCATGGGGCTTCCAACCGAACAGCTAGGTGGTGCTCGGTGCGTGATCTTACCACGGGCTCGCAGAGAGATACTTACCATGGTTCTCTCAGCCGACACCGGTTAGGAGTCTGTTCGGTGCATGATCTTACCATGGGCTTGCAGGAAGTTACTTATCATGGGGCTTCCAACCGAACAGCTAGGTGGTGTTCGGTGCGTGATCTTACCACGGGCTCGCAGAGAGATACTTACCATGGTTCTCTCAGCCGACACCGGTTAGGAGTCTGTTCGGTGCATGATCTTACCATGGGCTTGCAGGAAGTTACTTATCATGGGGCTTCCAACCGAACAGCTAGGTGGTGCTCGGTGCGTGATCTTACCACGGGCTCGCAGAGAGATACTTACCATGGTTCTCTCAGCCGACACCGGTTAGGAGTCTGTTCGGTGCATGATCTTACCATGGGCTTGCAGGAAGTTACTTATCATGGGGCTTCCAACCGAACAGCTAGGTGGTGCTCGGTGCGTGATCTTACCACGGGCTCGCAGAGAGATACTTACCATGGTTCTCTCAGCCGACACCGGTTAGGAGTCTGTTCGGTGCATGATCTTACCATGGGCTTGCAGGAAGTTACTTATCATGGGGCTTCCAACCGAACAGCTAGGTGGTGCTCGGTGCGTGATCTTACCACGGGCTCGCAGAGAGATACTTACCATAGTTCTCTCAGCCGACACCGGTTAGGAGTCTGTTCGGTGCATGATCTTACCATGGGCTTGCAGGAAGTTACTTATCATGGGGCTTCCAACCGAACAGCTAGGTGGTGCTCGGTGCGTGATCTTACCACGGGCTCGCAGAGAGATACTAACCATGGTTCTCTCAGCCGACACCGGTTAGGAGTCTGTTCGGTGCATGATCTTACCATGGGCTTGCAGGAAGTTACTTATCATGGGGCTTCCAACCCAACAGCTAGGTGGTGCTCGGTGCGTGATCTTACCACGGGCTCGCAGAGAGATACTTACCATGGTTCTCTCAGCCGACACCGGTTAGGAGTCTGTTCGGTGCATGATCTTACCATGGGCTTGCAGGAAGTTACTTATCATGGGGCTTCCAACCGAACAGCTAGGTGGTGCTCGGTGCGTGATCTTACCACGGGCTCGCAGAGAGATACTTACCATGGTTCTCTCAGCCGACACCGGTTAGGAGTCTGTTCGGTGCATGATCTTACCATGGGCTTGCAGGAAGTTACTTATCATGGGGCTTCCAGCCGAACAGCAAACAACAAACTTATGTTATATACCATCAATATGGTGGTAAGGTTAGGTTAGGTTAGGTTACGGGGTTTCCAGCCGAACAGCAAACAACAAACTAACGTTAAATACCATCAATATGGTGGTTAGGTTAGGTTAGGTTAGGTTACTTTTCATGGGGTTTATAGCCGAACAGGAACAGCAAACAAACGAACATTAAATACCACTAATATGGTGGTTATTGGGCGTTCTACCACACCGTAGTGAGTGAGGGCGTTAGCCCGAACGAATGGAGTGGGGTAGAATTCCCAATAACCACCTACTCCTCTTTTTGTGGTATCCCGACAGTGAAAAAAAATATTATTTACTTTTAGAGTTATTTTTGTGTCGGGGGTTGCTTTAAATTTTTATTTCATTCTGACATTCATTGAAACGTCTGAACAGATATTCACAAATTGTAGCTAAGAATTTTCTCGCTCAGGTAAGTTTTCAAACAAAATAAACCGTATCAAAATCGGTCCAATCGTTCAGGAGCCTTAAGGCGCTACTCGGAAAAATATGGACTTTTTGATTTAAAACTATAGGACGGCTACAGTTGTTAAAAATCTGGTAATAAGATATATACTTCTTCGTACCTTTATCTAGAATCGTATAGTTTCAAAAACACGATTTTATGATTTTGCCTCGACACTTTTTATTTTCGAAAAGACCTCTAAAAAATACGAAAAGTGAAGATTATTCTTAAATGGGGTTACTTACACTATTGGAAATTGGTTTAATTAGTGGACACCAATAATATTGAGGATCGTATAGAAGCATTTTTTTTAAATCGCTGTTATTTTTTAATACGAAGTGATTTTGTGTTTTTTTTGCCTAATCTCCAAAATCGGTCTCGCTCCCGCGCGCGTCGTTTTCTCATTGCTATCTCGTTTCAGCACATTTTTTCCGAGTATCGCCTTAAGGCGATGATTCCCGACCGAAATAGGCACGCTAACGCTTGCTCGGCCGCGCGCAATACCTACACTTCACGCGGATGCAGCGGCAGCCGGCAGTGTACAGTGAACGCGCGAGCACCCCGCAAATCGAAAATCACATAAAATTCAATTAAAAATTCAATAATAAAAATTTTTTACTTATGACGGCCGGAATCCCTCGGCTATTCAAAGACAATTATTTACGTCTATTATTCATTAACTAAAACCAAGTATACTGCAAGTAATAGGATATTTGGATTACGATTAGACGGATGTTTGGGATTTTATTTGACACAGTAAAATATCACCAATCAAAAAAAGTCCGCCGGAAGCACTAGATAAATAACTGTAAAATAACATAATATATTTTTTCTGAATTTAAAGTACTTGGGTAATCTATAATTTAAAATACCCTATTTTGGGGAATGCCAGCCTTAAGATGCCACAGACAGATGAACAGACACGTCAAACTTAAACACCTCTTTTTTGCAGTTGGGGGTTAACAAAATAACACATACCTTCCTTTTTAATTTGCGATACATTAATATTTTAATTTAACCGCTCCGCGCGCGCTTTCGTCTGCGTAGACCCCTTTTCTCATCCCCTCAGAGGGGGAATTTCCAAAAATCCTCTCTTAGTGCTCCCTACACTCCCAAAGAAACATAAATTCCAAATTTCAGCTTCTTGCGCCCATTATTCATTTTATTAAGAATTACATTTGAAACATGTATGGCGCAACTTGCAGTATATAGTAGAATTGTCTTTTGTTTTAAACTAATATTAAAGCTTTAAGTAGAGTTCCTAACTGAAAATTGTTCACCGCTATGATCATTAGTTCGCCTTTACTTAACTGTATTTATCATAACCCATTGTGTAATTGTGATGGAAACTGACCTTAGTCATACCATGTTAAGGTCATTTTTCAATTTGACGACTCTGTATGAAATAAGACAGGGAGAAAAAAAACAACCCTTGGAGTTTCTTGCCGGTTCTTCTCCAAGGCCTCCCGCTGTAGGGTTTGCGAACCGATGGCGTAGCTTCTATGACGTTCACAAGTATTGTAAATAACAATCTAAATTGAATAAACAAATTTGAATCTTGAATCTTGAATCATTAGTTTCGGATGTGCGTTGTCTGTCAGTCAGTCAGTAACGCGAGAGTTTTTTATTTATATAATAAATAAATAAATAAATATTTTCTAACATTCACCATACCAATTATCTAAACCCATAGTAAATTTCTTAAGAAACTGTGTCTATGTGAACTTGATAACGGATAAATATATACTTAAATACTTTTTTGCATGTAAATACATACTTAATATACATAGAAAACGCCCAGACCAAGACAAATAGACATGTTCATGCACACAAATATTTGTCTAGTTCGGGAATCAAACCCGAGACCTCTAGCGCAAAAGGCAGGTAGTTTACCCCTGCGCCAAATCGGTCGTCATATAGATAATTTGTTATTACAGACGCGTTGAAAACGCAAAAATGAATACCTATCTCAAAGTCAAAAGTTTCGTTTACCCAACATTAGAAAAATACGCTTCCGATTTATTCTAATTTATCACAACCTATTCCCTCGACGCGAAATAAAAGCCAATGTGTTTTATATGCGTCAGGTTATTAAAGTAATTAACTGACATTATACTAGCGCTGGATTTTACCACAGAATAAATAGAATACAGAAGTCAAACTAAGTGATGAAATATTAGTAAAATACCCATCTTCTAAGTAGCGCAGGACCGATCGTTGTGGAGATCCTTGGGGGAGGCCTATGCCCAGCAGTGGGCACCGTACGGCTGAAATGATGAAGTAGCTCTGCAGGGAATCGAATAATCTCACAGCGCGTAAGAAGTATTGGAGACATTCGACGCATCTTCTAACGACTCCGTAGCTCAGGGTGCTTAGGCTTACCGTCCACTCTTATTGCGGTTTTGTTTAGGACCTATAAACTGTTCTGCTTCGCTTATTCGTACCACGACAGCTTAATTGCGATCGATTCTATTGCGTCAATGACAAGCGATTCAGCGACATTTTACAGACGCTTAGCCGCTGCTGTCATGAACTCTTATTTGACTTATAACTCGGTCGAGCTAACATGACACCTGCAGGTTATACCCGTCCCTCTCATTCTCCGGGCATGACAGAATCGAGTGAAAGAGAAAGAAGAAGAAGAAATAAGGACACAAATCGTTCGTTCATTGACATTCAGCAATTCATTTGCGATTCAGTTTTTAGAAGGTACGAGATAAAGCAATTAATTTTAAGAACCTATTCTTGAACGCACCAGTTTTAAATCGCTTTCTTAAAGGTTGATGGCAGACACCCAGGTCAATGTTTCCATTTTCGATTCCCACCGAAGCTATATGGAAGTTGGGTCGATTTTTTCTAATATTTCTAGTTCATTAATAAGAATTACATTGTGAATGCAAAAAATGTAAATACTAACATATTTTTTTTACATACAGAATACAGAGTTTGATTTCTGTATTTTTTAATTCCATGATTTCAGTATCCGAAAAATGCCAAAATTGTAAATAATAACTTATTTATTTGCATACAGAATACAAAGTTTGACTTCTGTATTTTTTTTTTCCATGATTTCAGTGTCCCACGATCGCTGCTGTTATTAATCAAGGGACCACTCCTGACCACACCTAGCGTGTAATGTATATAGAAATAAAACACTTTCTAACTCGCGTTTTAGAGACGATTATGGTGTTGAATTAATCCTCTTGTGTCTGAAATTTAGATAATTAGTTGGTTTTATACGAATTAGATATGGTGTCATATATTAATTGAGCCATGGGAAAGGCTAGCTTTGAATTCAGTTGACAAGCAAAGATTAATTATATAGATACCTATTACAGATAAAGCAAAATTTTTAGATAATAACATTTAAAATTATCTCATTTCAAATAATAATATTATAACAAGAAAATATTAGATTTTGTGTTTGTTTTTAGGGTTCCGTAGTCAACAAGGAACCCTTATAGTTTCGCTATGTCCGTCTGTCTGTCTGTCTGTCCCCAGTCTAGCTCATAGAGTCTTAGTACTAGAAAGCTGTAATTTGGCATGAATATACATATTTATCACGCCAAGAAAGTAGTAAATTAAATGTTAAAAAATTTTTTTTTATGTTACCTCTCCTACACGTGAAGTGGGTATGTATATTTTTTTCTTGTCTACTACATAGTGTGAGGTGTCGTTAGATAGCAATTTCAAAAATATTGTGGGTTCGTAAGTTTGATTGAGGCATCCGTTTCTGAATAATTAAGCTTAATTAAGCACATGGCTCTAACAATATAAAATAATAACAGTATTATTATGGGTAGTTTTTTAAATTAAGTTATTTTCTTGTGTGTGTGTGTGTGTGTGTGTGTATAAACGTGAAGCGATTTATAAGCTAACACAGAAGTCATACACACAACACCGGTTGATTTAAGTTTTTTTTGCATTCACAATGCAATTTTTATTATTGAAAATTAAGTACTTAAGTACCTAAGTATTAACGGGTCGCTTATTTCTAATACTTCACTTTCAACAACACCGGTTGCTTAGAAAAAGAATTAAAGTAAGATAAATACTCTTTGACTAAGGAACTTCAAAGAAATCGTGTTTGGAATTGGGTACTGAGACCCTAAATGGGCGAAACCAATCTAATTTCCTGTAACTAATTAAATTTTTCAACGACTGACCCAATTTTCGCCACCCCCCACTCTTATTATTCGTGAATTTTAAGAATTTCTTTGAAGGATGATAAATGCGGACTTTCTTTTTATTTTCTAAGTCGAGTAAATATTTTTTGAAGGCGTTAATTTTAAAAGATGTTAGTCCTAATATTTTTTTGGAAAAATTAGTGGAATAGCTGGATTTTTTTATTTATTCGATGGTAAGAAGGTTGTGCTATTGTTCTCTGAGCATCATTATTAGGTAAATAACATAAAAATAAAAAAAATATTTGGCCCACATTTTTGTCTGCGTTGACTTATGGCATTTTGGCCATGGCCGATGACCGATTTGGCGCAGGGGTAGGCTACCCACCTTCTGCGCCAGAGGTCTCGGGTTCGATTCCCGAACAAGACAAATATTTGTGTGCATGAACATGTCTATTTGTCTTGGTCTGGGTGTTTACTATGTATACCAAAAGTATGTATTTACAAACAAAAAGTATTTAAGTATATATTTATACGTTATCAAGTTTTCCATGATACAGTTTCTTAATGAAATTAACATGGGCTTAGATAATTGGTGTGATTGTAAGAAGTTATTTATTATTATTTATTTATTTATTTATTTTGACCTTCGATCAACAATAGTACTAGATGAAGGCTCACGAACTAAATGTAAACTTTCTATGGCACCTTTAAACGGAGAAATAAGGTTACTAATGTTATTACGATCTTACGTCTTATAATACGACAGGAACTACTTATAAATATGCGCTCAAGTGGTCGTACTATCGCTCGGCCATGTTTGTTATATCTAGATTTAGGTGTTATTGTTGATCGAAGATTTTGACACCATAAAAAATGACTAAAATCTTGACCCGCTATTTACTAATTGTCAAACAAAATAATGTTTAGTGGTCTTCGAGTAAAAAGCTTAGACATAAAAAGCGGAACAAAAGTGCTTTGGTATTTTATATATTATTATCACGCTGACATTTAGAAGCATGTTTTTATGGAAATCTGCATTTAATTTTATGTACCTATGGGTATTTTCATTAGTTTTTACATGTAGGTAGATAATTTATAAACCATAGATGTGTACGCAGCGGTTTTCAAGGTGCCGCTATCTCTAGAGGTCACAGGTTCGATTCCCGGTCGGGTAAATATTGAAAGCGAACTTTTCATTATTTCCTCGGGTCTGGGTGTATGTGGTGATTAACCGTCGTTGTTTCCAATTTCCATATCACAAGTGCTTAAGCTACTATGTAATTTAGTATTGGAACAATGTATGTGATGGTATTATTCATGTAATTATACGAAGATCTAAAAACATTATTGAAGTAGAGAAAGAAAAAATCAAAGAAAAGGTTTCCCCTTACACCGTAAAAAATCTGTGCCTGTGAGGTCTTTGCTCTAAAAGCCTAACAAAACCACAGCGTAAACAATTGCAATACGAATCCGTTCACCGCTGCATTTATCGAAACCGATCAGTATCGTATTACTTTAGTCTGTGTGAATGCACATTGCACCTTCAGACCGCTGTGCAAATATTGATTTTGTGATTTAAGTGCCAAGATTAATTACCTGCCAAAGTTTATTGTCTCCCTTTTAGTTGGCTGTTTGTTTTTCAATGAGTTTTGTGGTGGAAATAAAATATAGGTAGGTAAGTAACGCGACAGAAGGTCATTGCCTCTATTTGTACAATGCAAGCTGTTGCATACTTATTAATAATGGTGAACTTCGTTTTTATTATGAAAAATTGTTTATGGTAATTTCTCTTGTTCGAGGGATTGTTGTTTTAAATGTTTCGCTTTAAGGGTCAAAAGGTTTTCTTTGAAATTATTGTTTACATAAAAGTGGATTCTCCCGATGTTAGCTATATTGTTTAAAATTATAATTATGGTATTCAATGCCCATAAATGTATGCAAATATATTTAGTTGCTTATAAATTTGAGAATTTTAACACGTTTATGTTATGTACTTAAATAGCTATAACATAATAAAATAAAAAATAATGTTTATTCATCTCATACTAGCTTACATTACACCAGAGCTTTTTAAAACTATTCACAATCTAGTATGAGAACTGGTGCCCGCAGAAAGTTTGAAAAACCTGTGATACGGGACACATAGCACACATAGGACAACATAGCTTGAATAATATAACATATACTGTGACAATAGTTTCGACTGCTCGGAGCTGTTACTCTGTCGGCTTTGTTACTCTATCACGCAAAAACTACTAAAGGGATTTTGTTGAAATTCGGCACACAGATAGTAGATAGCCTGAATTAAAAAATAAAATAATTTTCATCCCGTTATTCCCACGGGAACGGGAAATACGCGGGAGAAACCGCGGGCGGCCCAGTATAAAATAAATTGAAATTGAGTTTTATACAATTTTAGTACCATATTACACTCCCTGTGGCAAAATGTATTTAATATGTAGTATGGCAATTATTATATCACGGCATAGGGGTAGTGGAGACCTGTCATTTGTATTATTACATGAAGGATACGACAGCGTCATAGATTAATAATAAGTCTTCGCGTTCTCTGTGACCAATCATAAATCTATAGGTAGCGTATTGTACAGTCAGCCTAAAAGCAGCCTATTCACTCTAGCTTTAAAAATTATAGGGTTGTAGTCATGCGTAGTCATCAGTAAAGGTATATGGTATTTCCCTGCTCGATCGAATCATAAATGATGAGATTCGCAGGAAAACTAAAACAACCGACATCGCTTGAAGGATTGCATCATTGAAGTGGCAGTGGACGGGACACATAGCGCGGAGAACCGATGGCCGTTGGGCGGAAAGGTTCCGACGAAAAGGACGACGTTCCGTGGGCAGGCCCCCTACAAGGTGGACCGACGATCTGGTCAAGGTCGCGGGAAGCCGCTGGATGCGGGCAGCGCAGAACCGATCGTTGTGGAGATCCTTGGGGGAGGCCTATGCCCAGCAGTTGGCGTTGTATGACTGATGATGATGATGGTACTACCGAAAGTTTGTTTTCATACAAAATAATACAATTACGATAACGGTTAACATAACGACAGTTTTACGTGCTACGGCGTTCTACGGCTACCCTTTTCAGAGAACATTAAGACAAATTTAGTATCTTAAACATGAAACAAAAACAGTTTAAAAGGAAAACGGGTAGGAAGGAAGCTTATTAATGACAGGTCGGGAATCGAATGCGGGACCAACAAAGTAGCGAGACGTGTAATTAAATTAATAAATATTAATTAACTGCAGTATGGAAAACAGGCCAGCCACGCGAGAACGTCACGCGAAGCTTAAAAAAGCGTCGAAGGTTGTATAGAACTGAAAATGCTGCTTTTCCGTGAAAAGCTATTGAAAAGGACACTACGACTAGTGGTATAGTTAATACTTGTAAGCTCAACACGCTCGCTACTACATGACGAATTTCCTCAATTGACTATGTACTTACTTAACGATACACTGTTTGATATTTTCTTTCATGACGTTTTTGCGAGTTTAAAATTTTCAAAAATATTATGTAGGAATATGTATTAAATAGTTTATTTTTATTCATCAAAAGAAATACAGAAAACTCATTGTTTTGTCTGCCTGTTGTCGAGATCCTTTTTATGAACTTCGGAAAGTTACGGTTTTTTAATTTTTTATTTTCAGATTTATTATCAGCTTTTAAGCATGTTATTTTTACCCCATTTTTAGCTGAAAGACGTTGGCTATTTTATATTTCCCGAAGCAGAGCTTTTAAAATGAAATTGCTGTTAATGTATTGGTTCTGACCAAATAGAAAAAAAAACCAACACCTTGCAAACCTCTTTCCAGCACAAAGGAAGCATGATTTTATAGAATAACATTCAATAAATGCATTCGTGTTAAATCAAGAACATTTTTACTTAATCTTGTTCATACTACAACACCTTGGACTATACAAAGTGACCTTGAAAGCACTTAGGACGCTCTCAATAGAGTAGGTTTTCATAAAGAAAGTGTCAAATTGTATGTGTTGTTGATAGTACTTTTTACGCCATCTATTGAGCACTAATGTAAAATTGATTACGTGTTTGTAATTACGATTATTGTTAGGATGTCATGGATGCAAAATTAATGAGGGTAATAAATAAAGAATGAACGCGTGCAGTTTCAAAGGTACTGGTTATTTTCCTTATATTTATTTATTTTTTGTTATCGCAGTTTGCGCGTAGTAGAGATAAGGCTGGTCATAAGCGGTCAGTTGATGGCTAAGACATTATGTTAATAATAATAGCAATAATGTTGCGATTTTAAATTATTTTATGCATTTGATAGAATATCAAGTTTTGTTATTGATTCAATTTAGTATTTATTACATCTAAATTCGTTAAATTAATTTTGGGGATAACATTGTACCTCATTTGTCGTGTTTTCATTAAATAGTAGTTTGATTTGTGTCGGTGCCATCCGACAACAAAGCGATATGATATGGAGTTTTGTTATTAATGTCATATAATTATTTTTACATCTAAATTCATTATATTAATTATGGAGATAACATTTTACAACATGTATCCTGTTTCTAATAAAAAGTATTTTGATTTGTGGCGGGGCCAACCGTCAACAAAGCATGATCAAGCAATTGTACTTTAATTTGCCTATAAGTACTGAATAATGTGTATAAAATCATGTTATTACTTATAATATTTATATCAATTAGTTTATTACTGAAATGTAATGTAATATAAAGTATCTAAGTAACGTGTACTTTTACGTGAGTACACGTTACTTCCGGTTGAAAAGAAAACATAGATAATTATTGTAATTATTGTATTTATAAATAATGTTAAGTAAAATCATTCTTTGATTTTGGAATACTTTTTCATAATTGTTATGTTTTATTGTGGTATTTTCTGTAATTTCCGTAAAAGGAAATTATCAGTTTAATTGGCGGTAGACGCTAACATTTATAAGGCAAGGCAGCCATTTTGGCAGCTAGTCTGGTTCGAGCCGTGAGCGGTGTACAAGTTAAGTAACTATTCCGTTGTTTCATATTTCTCATTCCTTGTTATTTCTTGCTGTTTAATGCTGATGTATTGTCTAGTAAATATTGCTGAAGATTTGCCCTTGTTCGAAGGATATTCGGTAACTTGTTAAATGTAAATGCTTATTTGTTGATAATATTAAATTAAAGTTGTCCTTATCGGTTTCGAATAAATTATGTGAGTACTGAAATAATATAAAGTAACAGATTATAGAAAATGCTTGATGATATTCGTAAATGTTGTTTAATCTTTTATCATGAAAAGTAATGTTGTTGTAAATGTTGTTAAATGTGTTGTATGTTCAACAACGACATGATAATTTTTAAATGTCGTTGTTTTTGTTAAAGCTGGTGAGTTTTTTTCGCCCGTTTTTCTTGTCAGCTAAAAGATGTCCTTAACGGGTGGTAGGTAAAAAAATAAAAGGACGATTCAAAAGAATAAAATAGTTTATTACAGATTTGAGATTTTTATTAATCCTGACCTTATTGAAATAGAAGCTTTATAGTTTTGTTTATAGTTATTTGAATAGTTTAATGATTTTATCAGAATAGTTATATTTAGATTTGAGATTTTTATTAATCCTGACCTTATTGAAATAGAAGCTTAATAGTTTTGTTTATAGTTAATTGAACAGTCTAATGATTTTATCAGAATAGTTCTATTTCTATATTATCCGCCCTAAATCTATCATCAGAAGTGGGATGGTCTTGCTCCCATTATTAATACATATATGTTTTATTTTTCATGTTGCTGCGGTTTCGGCTTATCTGCTACATTCAGCGACGCTGCCGTTTCAAACTACGGTCATCCATCGTGGCAAGGTGGCGCTGCCGTTCTTCTATCCAACCAGGCAATGGAGCTGATTCCTGGTGATGTACAGATACCTCGCCAATGGAGATGAAACCGCATCTCCACGGTCGCTAAATCTGGTATAGCCTTTCGGGGCTTCTGTATTTTATTTTAGTTTTATTTTTTCGTACCTTCGAATAGATTACTTAGCTAATAAGCTTATGTTGTTTATTCAATAGCATTGAAAATTACCTACTGGATGATCATACCAAAGATTTCTTTTTGTGTAGACTTACAGTAATCATTGTTGCTATAATATGACTCGCTACAGATATTTATTTTATAATGCTAGAAACAGATAAACCTATTATGCAACACTAGGGTTCATTTCTGAAAATCTTGCCGGGTAGTATAATTATAAAATAGGTAATAGTGCGGTGGCTTTCCAGTGTTCCTTGATTAACATTAGTCATTTGCAACTAAAAATAAATAAGAGGCGGTCTTTGGAGCAAAGTGAAAAATTAGTGATATAATTTTACTTAACCTTAGGTTTAGAAAGGTTTAAGTTCGTGAAAGTCAGTGTTATTCTAACAATTAAGTCGTAAAATATAGTGGAATGGAGTCGGGTAGGTACATAAAATTATCATTTTCTTGTCGTCCTATTTTGCTAATTCAAACCGTGATTATGATTATACCTCCTTTAGTGGTTTGTAAAATAAAGGGTTTCTGGTGGTGCAACTTGGTATTTTAAACCGCGTAGTAATTTAATTATTATTGAATCAAAATAATGTAAGATTAACTAGTTTTTGCTAATAACAAAGACATTTTACATTTTAGTATTAAAATCTTTGCTTTATGTTATACAACAAATATAGGCAATTGAAAAGTATTGTTGCCATATTTATTTTATAAGGCTCTAATTTCTTTTTCAGCATAGCATTACTGAGATTTTCAATTAATAGCCTATTGCACGAAATTTTATCAAATCTAGGTAGGTACTAAAGTTATAAAGTTTTTTTATACCTACTACGAATTCCCCATTGGTTTACTATCTTACAAAACTTTGATTTTGAAGTGGCTTCTAGAAAGTGATAGTTAAATATAAGTTATAACAGTGTTATTAGGTTTTAACACTGTACGACAAAGTATACCTCTTGTTAAAAAGCTTACCCATTTAAGTTTAAATAGATTGCTATGGTTCTTTCGTATTACCTAGTTGCCACCACAACCATCTTTGGACTTGTTCCTTGATGACGGAGTACAGTGAGATTAGATTTATTTTTATCCTTTTTTTCTTTATTTAACTTTAATCATTTGGAACGATTTGCTCCACTATAATATTATTGATGTTTAATAGCTTTCTTATGATAAAACGGCCACGTAAGAACGGTACACAAATTTGAAAAACAACTTCTGTCTTTTGTCAAACGGTATGTTGTTACAGTTTGTTATCAATGTTGATTTTGTTTTTCCTGATGAAAAAAAAACAAGGTTTCGGTTTGTTGGTTTTAATCAAAAAATGTACTACCTAGTAGACTAGGAACTGATATCTGTCTATAAGTACATTTTCCAGACGTTTTTCATGGGTTTTCCATAAGTTTCCCATACGTTTTCCATACGTTCTCCATGGGTTTTCTTTGGGTTTTCCATACGTTTTCCAAACGTTTATCATAGGTTTTCCATGGGTTGTTCCATACGTTTTCCATGGGCTTTTCATACGTTTTCAATGGGCTTTCTTATACGTTTTCAAATAGCTTTCCATAGGTTATCCATGGGTTTTCCATGCGTTTTCCATGGGGTTACCCATACGTTTTCCGAACGTTTTTCATGGGTTTTCCAAACGTTTATATGGGTTTTCCATAGGATTTTCATGGGTTTTCATAGTTTTCCATAGTTTGCGATAGTTTTCGATGGTTTTCGATGGCTTTCGATGGCTGTCGATGGTTTTCGATGGTTTTCGATGGTTTTCGATGGTTTTCGATGGTTTTCGATGGTTTTCGATGGTTTTCGATGGTTTTCGATGGTTTTCGATGGTTTTCGATGGTTGTCGATGGTTTTCGATGGTTGTCGATGGTTTTCGATGGTTTTCGATGGCTTTCGACGGTTTTCGATGGTTTTCGATATTTTCGATGGTTTTCGATGGTTTTCTATGGTTTTCGATGGTTTTCGATGGTTTTTGATGATTTTCGATGATTTTCGATGGGTTTCGATGGTTTTCGATGGTTTTCGATGGTTTTTGATGGTTTTCGATGGTTTTCGATGGTTTTCGATGGTTTTTGATGGTTTTCGATGATTTTCGATAGTTTTCGATAGATTTCAATAGTTATCCGATAGTTTTCGATAGTTTTCGATAGTTTTCGACAGTTTTCGACAGTTTTCGACAGTTTTCGACAGTTCTCGATAGTCCTCTACAGTTCTCGATAATTCTCGATAGTGCTCGACAGTTTTTGATAGTTTTCGATAATGTCAGATAGTTTTTGATACTTTTCGATAGCTTTTGATAGCTCTCGATAGTCCTCGACAGTTCTCGATAGTCCTGTACAGTTCTCGATAGTTCTCGACAGTTCTCGACAGTTCTCGATAGTTTTTGACAGTTTTCGACAGTTCTCGATAGTCCTGTACAGTTCTCGATAGTTCTCGATAGTCCTGTACAGTTCTCGATAGTTCTCGACAGTTCTCGATAGTTCTCGACAGTTCTCGATAGTTCTCGACAGTTCTCGATAGTTCTCGATAGTTCTCGATAGTTCTCGACGGTTCTCGACAGTTCTCGACAGTTCTCGATAGTTCTAGACAGTTCTCGACAGTTCTCGATGGTTTACGATGGTTCTCGATGGCTCTCGAAGGTTTTCGGTAGTTCTCGATGGTTTTCGGTAGTTCTCGATGGTTTCCGGTAGTTTTTGATGGTTTTCTCTAGTTTTCGATGGTTTTCAGTAGTTCTCGATAGCTTTCCATAGAAATTTCCATACGTTTCCATAGAAGTTTCCTTACGTTTTCATAAGTTTTCATAAGATCTGTTATATAAGTCCTGTCCTTTTTACGATCATTGTAAGTTGCTAGGGCCGATATAAATTTCTATCTTTAAACTTTCTTTGGGAAATTTATAAAAGTATAAGTGTTACTTACTGGGGCGCTAATTTTGGTTCTCGTGAGATTTGGTAATTCTTAGGTTGAACCAGTTATTATCATGATTCACTTAACAATCCTACTAATATTATAAATGTGAAAGTTTAGATGTTTGGATGTTTGGATGTTTGGATGTTTGTTACTCAATCACGCCAAAACGGCTGAACGGATTTGGCTGAAATTTGGGACACAGATACTTTGTAGCCTGGAGAGGAACATAGGCTACTTTTTATCCCGGAAAAATATCATATTCCCGCGGGATAACGTCGTGAAGTCCACGCGGGCGAAGCCGCGGGCGGAAAGCTAGTTAGTTTATATAGCGGCAAAACTATAATACTCGGTGTCAATGTCGGTCGACAAGTTAGTATTTTCAGCACACCTTGTAGTAATCATGGTTAAGGTAAGGAGATAATGTTGCGACAGTAAATAGATGGATACAATATATTATGTATTAAATATTATCAGATTGGCCGAGCGGTTTAAAAAGAAAATTGGTAAACAATGTCATCTTGATTACTTTATCGATAGGCCTTAAGATATCTTTGGTATATTATATTTGATTCGAAATGTTCATTACGATAGCAAATATTTCAAAATGCCTAATGGGGTTTTTTCACTGTTGTGAAAATGTAGATATTTAATGATGAAGTTTGAGAAAATATAACTTTAAGAATACCAAATTTAATGTGAAAATTATAATTTGAATCTGTTTTATAACAGCCAAATTTTACTGTAGCCTATTATAATTATAACGTAATATAAATAATGGTCCAGGCAATAAAATAAAAGTGAAAGTTTTAAGTTTGTGTAAACAGATTTGGATGAAATATTAATTTCATTTTGATTGATGGTTTTTGTCTATACGTTCCCACGAGAACGTAAACCATGCCGGTGCAGTTTAGTTTGCAGTACGTTTGTATAGGCGTAAAAAAAGAAAATTCCAACTAAAATAGTCTTGGACTTTGTTTCCAAATGACCGTTTCATTCTAAGATGTAGTGTTTATCTTGGGAATGTAATAGTGACGATAAGAAATATTGGATATTGTTCTAATGATTTAGTATAAATCATGAAAAGAATTGTACAATTAATGTAGATGAACAATTAATGCAGATCTGTTGATGAAATTTTATAGTTCAATGTCGATTATGACACGGATAACCATGATTGATCACGCACAAATGTGGTGACCATCTACTGTGTTCCACAGTTTATTGAAACGAAGGTTTCTCATGCAAAATTAAGTTACTTAAAAGCTAGGCCTACCTTAACTTAGAGAATACTGTCCGTAATCCAGGGGGGCTGATGTCTGTCTCGCCGGCGCGCGCCTGACAAAGATCTTCAGTCAACCCCGATGGGAAACTGTTATAGCTAACACTCTTATAACTACACAATGCCCTAATAGGCAGCTAAAACTTTCCCGGCGCTTTTCAAAGCGAACACACACGGGTCACAGGTGGCGAACTGAGCGCGAGTTGCGCGGACGGTGGTTGGCGGCGCACTAACTAAATGAATCCTACAACTGACCGCTCGCGCGCGGCGCGAACATCCCCCCGTCCCGGACAGTAGCAAACTGTCCGCCAACTCAATCTAAGGGCAGGCGAGAGAGGGTAGCGATCGCTCGCTTCAAAACAGAGTCCCCCACCAGGACCTCGGCAAACCTGGGCACACCATCCGACCCCGGATGAAGCTGAACAATGCGTCCTAAACGCCAGCGGAGGGGCGGCAGGTTTGGATCCTTTACCAACACGAGGTCCCCGGTCTTGGGTGGGGTCGTCCTATCCGACCACTTAACGCGTTGCTGCAAAATGTGCAAATACTCCAGATGCCAACGGCGCCAAAAACTCTGCGTAAGCTGCTGGAGCAATTCAAATCGCGAGAGCCGTCCGGAGGGCACTTCGGAATAAGGATATTCCGGCAAGGCGTTAAGCGGTCTGCCAATCAAAAAATGGCCCGGCGTAAGGGCCTCTAAATCATTCGCGTCCGAAGACAACGGACACAACGGACGCGAGTTGAGGACCGCCTCAACCTTACAAAATACGGTCGCGAGTTCCTCAAACGTGAGGACCGTCTCCCCAATAACGCGACGAAGGTGAGTTTTAGCGGCCTTTACAGTTGCTTCAAAAATCCCTCCCCAGTGGGGGCAGGATGGCGGGGAGTACTGCCATCGTACCCCTCTGCGAGAGAGTGTGGATCCGATCTCAAAATTATTCCTATCCAAAAATTCACAAACTTCCTTTAAATACCTATCGGTGCCCTTGAAATTGGTTCCACAATCGGACCTTATTAACGACGGCATTCCGCGGCGAGACACAAAACGATTCAACGTGGCTACAAAGGCTTCTGTGGTGAGGGCACTAACCACCTCCAGGTGGACCGCTCTGCCGTCAATAGCATAGTTACAGTAAGTGCGCTCTCGACGGTTTCGAGAAAAACGCGGCAAAAGTTTTGGTGCGAAAATCTTCCATAAATCCATTATTTGTGATCAGATCATGGTGGTTGATACCTTAAATGAAAGAGGACCTCAGCATCTATGTATTACTTATTTGGAAACCAATACTGAGCAATTGAAAAACAAAATAAATTCATTATTCTTGTTATACTAAGTATTTCCTAAAAACTTTCTAATAGAGAACACTTAGCATAAACACAGGAAGTGTGTATTTTACTGTATTTATGCTAAGTAACCATATACATTTAAATGGTTTATACGTTTTATTTTATCAGGCTGGTAGTAATTATATAGCAGATTGTACAACAAGTGCATAAAACGTACCATTTTACCCGAGACGTATATATCCACCCGAGCCGTAGGCGAGGATGGATAGTCAATTCGAGGGTAAAATGGGTTTAATGAATGAGTTATACTCTGCTTTTCACTTCGAGTGCGACGAAGATAAATAACAATATTGCAAAAAAGAAAAAATTAAAACTTCGACATATTGGCGGGAAGATTTTCTTTTTCTTTTTTTTATATGTGGCAGTGGCAGGGCAGCACCGTGTTGCCCTGTATGGACTACTGTCCATAATGCTCTTGAAATACTTATTTCTTAGAAAACTCATTAATTTTGCCTAGTTTTATTAATTTAGTAATTTAACATGGATTATACACAATATTTAAGAAACAGAATGAAACAACAAATTTATTTAACGAAGTTTAATTGCGTGTGTGACTGTTTACCTGACGACCTTTGTCTTAGAGTCTGAGACTTAGACGAAGATTTTACTTTATGCACTAGGGCATAAAAAGCGATTTTATGCAGTCTATACCCAACATAAACACGAATTTTACGAGCATGAGAAATGAAAAAACATTATCTGCTAAGTATTAATTTATTAATATACTTATTTGAAAAAAAAAATTGTTTCACATATTCTGATCTGATGCCGAAAAAATCTAGTAATAAAATTAGACGGATCATGATAGGTTTAGTGCAAAAAGTTATCATTTAGTTCAAATAAAAATTTCTTTCTAACAATTAAATCACAAAATTTCGTTTCTTATTTATTTTTACTTAATTAAATCAGTCTTTACAGTTAAAAATGGCACAATGGCTAAGAATTTAGTTTTCTGACATTAATTACTCAACTCAAGTTGACTTAATAATATGTTGTGAAAAACTAAATATATGTAGCTTACTTCCGCAAAAAACACAATATGCAAGATGCACCGCCCGCCCGCCCGCAAAAAATTGCACATGCACACCACGAAAATACCAGTGCACAATACCTGCATTTAGCAAGACAGCAATACACCCTGTACCGTCAAATTCAATACTCAAATTCAATATATTCAGTATTCAATCAAATACTTAATAATAGTATTATAATCAGTCTTCTTACAAGTAATATTATTATAGAATCACAGATGTTATTGTATTAGTAAGGGAAAGTGAATTATCTGTACTAATGTTATAAAGAGGAAAGATTTGTATGTATATGTAATGAATAAACTCAAAACACTTTTAGAATGATACATTATCACTGATTAACATAGGCTATTATTTTATCCCGATATTCCCATGGAAACGGGTACCACGCGGGTAAAACCGCAAGGGTCCTCTAGTCTAAAATAGCTTTAAGTACATTTCAAACAAACTTAATAGCTAACCTTTCTTTGGGATCAAATAAACACTTATTGATCTATCAAACAACACTTGTAGATCTTATAGATACGTAAGCCGTAAAACAAAAGTTATACTTAACTATTTTAGGAAAAAAAAAATCTTCTTTATCCATGTAACAAAATTTCAATATTAAATGAATCAATCAGTATTAGTATATCAATTACTAAGCATACATGCAGCATCGAATCTTACTGTCTGTATTTTTATACGTAACCTGAAGGTGATGTTTATGACATGTACTAAACATAATTGCAGTATCGCAGCATACTGTTTTTAAGACTAGACCACTCATTTATTAAATATTGGGAAACTGCTTAGGATTAAAACGGTATATCTTCTTACTGTTTATTTGCTTGGCTCATATCCAATTTTTATACTGGAAATGACTTAACATATCAGTGGCATAGATGTCATACTGTGGTCTGGCCGAGTGACTCTGAACAAGAACTTTTGCAGTAAGTGTACCTACTGTAATCATGCTTGGTGATATAAAAAAATTGCTCGACTTACTGCAAATTTTTGATTGTTAAATTTGGATTAAAAAACGATTCAAAAAAATGGGTAAGATGAAAATGTAGATCTCGCTATCGTGATCACGGCTGTATACCTAACTCAGTTTTGACAAAAATCCGAGTTACTGTAACTATGCTATTGACGGCAGCGCTTTAGTGGCCAAACAAACAAATACACACAAGTAAGCCTTTTCCGTTCTAGCATTACGAAGCCGCGATGTCTTAACGGTAAATGGCCCCGCAAAATCCGTTCCAACTCCTGAGAAGGGCATCGATTCGTTCACTCGATCGGCAGGCAAATCACCCATCTGGGGCTGCATCGTATCGGCGCGCAAACGATAACACGGGAGACAACGAAAAATAACGGATCGGATTATTCTCCGCGCTGACAAAATCCAGAACTCTCGTTGGAGGAGCGCGGTCAAAGCATTACAACCGGCATGAGCATTCTTTACATGTCGATCTGTAATCAACAGTCTAACTAACGGTCCATCCTTGGGGAGCAACAAAGGGTGGCGTGATCCGTACGGCAGGTTGGCATGTCTGAGCCTACCTCCGACACGCAGCAATCCGGTACTGTCCAAGAAGGGATTCAACCGCACCAAGGGTCCCTTCAACTTGGACTTACTTGAGCGCAGGGCTTTCAGCTCCGGTTCAAACTCTCGCTGTTGCGTCACTCGCAACCAATGCAACAGAGCGTCTTGCCGCTCTTGTGGGGCGAGGACCGGAGACAACGATTTCTCCTGAGGCTGGCGACAATTTCGCACAAAGCGCCTCATCCAAGCAGTCACGCCGAGCAACTTATCAAGAGAACTGTAGCGGTCTAACAAAAACTCCATCTGCGGAGCCGCCACCGTCTCCACGGCGTGAACACGCATGCCTAGGTCTGGGACTCTGGCCACAGCCGGGGTGGCAGGCCATGAGCGCTCAGGCCGTAACAACCATGATGGACTCCACCATAGGTGGTGGTCCACTAACTCAGGCGCCTCGCAGCCGCGGGAGGCACAATCTGCGGGGTTCAATTCGCCCGGTACGTGGCGCCAAATCAACGGGGCCTTTGAAGTCTGAATTTGTGAGACCCGGTTGGCCACAAAAACCTCAAGGGTGTGGACTGAACTCTTCAGCCAACAAAGGACGACCTGGCTGTCAGACCACGCAAATATCGACTCCAAGTCGACACCGTTTCCCAAGGTGTCGGCAACATGATTGAGTAGCCGTACTAAGAGAGTGGCGCCGGACAACTCCAACTTCGGAATGGTTAGCCTAGTCCGAAGGGGGGCGACCTTACTCTTGGCCGTAACTAAGTGTACGGCGACAACGCCTGCTGCATCCACCGTTCGGATGTAAACGGCTGCCGCGTATCCGCTTTCGGACGCGTCACAAAAGCCGTGCAGGGAGGCTTTAAACTTTCCCGAAGGCAGCATTTGCCTCGGTATACAAACCCGATTGACGTCGGGTAGGGATGACACGAACCTCACCCACTCTCGTAGGAGGCTACCAGAGAGGGGCTCATCCCATGACAATTCCGCAGCCCAGAGCTCCTGTAGGAAGCACTTCATCGAAAACACTACAGGGCTGAGCCAACCGTTCGGATCAAAGGTACGGGCTACAGTAGACAGCACCGTGCGTTTAGTCCAGACCTTTGGGTCTGGCAGTTCCAATCTATATGTGAACAAATCCGGGACTGGTCGATACTGGACTCCCAAAACAGACAGCATGTCTGGAGTCTCCGGATTTTCAAAGAGGAGCGGCTCTTGCTGGTGGTCCTTAGGCAAATCTGCCAATAGGTCCGGTGAGTTAGACAGCCACTTCCGCAACTCATAGCCACCAGCCCTCAAGAGCGCAATCAGCTCATCACGTAAGACGAGAGCCTCATCTAAGCTCGAGGCCCCCGTGCAGATATCGTCGACAAATAAGGCCCCCCCCTCAATAAGAGCAGATGCCCGGGGATAGCGTAGCCGTTCGCGCTCTGCGAGCTCCAAAAGCGAACGGATCGCCACAAAGGGGCTCGACCGCAAACCATAAGTGTTGGTGTTCAGCTCGTAAGCCAACATCGGATCCTGGGGATCCTCACGCCAAAGGATGAGCTGGTATCGTCTATCCTCCGGGTGAATCACGGTCTGTCTGAACATCATGCGGATATCGGCCACAAAGACGACAGCGTGCCGGCGGAAGTTGGTCAAAACATCACAGACATCGTGATGCAACTTCGGCCCCGCATGCAGACACTGATTCAACGACACTCCGGTTGACGTGGGCGCTGAACCATCAAAGACCACGCGGATCTTCCCATTGGAAGTCTTCAAAACAGCGTGGTGTGGCAGGAAGTAATGTTCCACATTACGCCAGTCCAACTGCGAGATGGACATGTGCCCAAGGTCCAAATACTCCCGCATGAAGTCTATATACTTCTCCTTGAATGCGGGATCCCTGGCCATCCTACGCTCCATGGACAACAATCTCTTCTCGGCCATCGGCCGGGAGCTCCCTAGAGGGGGGCGAACCGCCAAGAAGGGCAAGCGGGTAATCAAGCGACCCGAGAGGAGGCGCCCAGTGTTGTTCTGGTAGAACAATTCGCACTCCTCCGCTAACGGATCCAACCGCTTGGCAGTGGGGGGTTCCTCCACCTCCCAAAACTTTTGGAGAACGTCGGACAAAGTAGAACCGACATTGGTCTGGCGGTCTACCGACGGGGTCTCTGGTGTCTGTGGTACCTTTCCCATCACCACATGACCCAGCGACGAGGACAAGGCGACAAGATCGGCTGTCTGCAAAACTCGCTTGCTTCCACACAGTACACGACCGAGGACATCCGCACCAATCAACAAGTGTATTGGGCCCGGTCGGTGGAAGGAAGGATCAGCCAAAGCCAGTCCAGACGTCAGCTCAATCGTGGATGGCGGCACTCGCACTTGCGGGAGTGGTCCAACCACCTTATCAAAAACTATCGCCGAAGCACCGATCTTCGGCCTTGGCGTGAAGTGGGGGGAGAAGGAGAACTCAACTCGACCAATCGGATCAGGGATCCGCGAGTCTCCCACCCCCCGTACCGCTTCGTGATGCGGCACAAGCAAAAGACCCAGCTGTCGGACAAGCCACCTGGACATTATGCACCCCTGGGCACCTGAGTCCAAAAGGGCACGCACCGTGACAACATTGCCCTTAGGTCCCCAAACATTCACGGAGGCTGTTGGCAACAGCACAAGCTCCGGAGGGGTGGTTGGGTCCGACAGGGGCGCCATTAAAAATTTTGGGGGGGTACTTGTCCCCCTCGCGCCTGAGTCGGCGCGCCAAATGTGGGACGCTCGTACCGGGCGAGCGGGTCCCAATCGGGTACATACTGGCCCCGACCAACAGCACTCCTAGGTGCAGGGTAATACCCGTGTGGGGCGTGCCTCGGTACATAGTACCCCAATCGAGGCCTCTCCATTAGGGGGGGGGAGTAGCAAATAGGGCCCGTGCCCATCGCCACCGTGGCGTACTCTTGTGGTACCCCCCTACCCCCGCCCGTGGCGGGGGCGTCTCTCCTATAGTTCCCCCTCTCCGGGGGGGACTGAACGGGGGGGCTAAGCCCCGCCGAATCTCTAGGGGACCGGTTCCGGGCTGCCGGGCCCCCGCCCGTGCGCGAGGAATTCGAACCCCGGTCGCTCCCGGCGTCCTTGCGGTCCAAACAAAGGAGGGGGTGATGCCTCCCTCCGCAAAGACGACAATCCTCGGTCTGGGGACACGCCGACTGCATGTGTCCCCCCAAACACCTATAGCACCATTGGCGCTGTCTAGCAACGGCCCTCCGTCCCTCTGGGCGGAGGCCTCTAAATTTGGCACATTCGTGCACCATGTGCCTATCTCCCCTGCAATACCTGCACCGCTCACTCGGTGCGGGGGGAGGGGACTGCTGGAAGGCAGCATAGCGATTGGTCGGGCGACGGGGCTGTTCCCTCGCCGCCACCATACGACCAACACCTGGAACCGGGGCGGGCTCCAGGTGGTCCGTCACCCTACATTCGTCCTCCAAAAAACGAAGGAGGTCCGCGAAGGGCGGGAGATACGAGGCGCTGTCGCCTCCGTACCTCTGCTCAAAACGCCCCTTCATTTCAGCGGGCAATTTGGCGAGGACTATGTGCAGCAGTATAAAGGACCACTGATCCACCGGCAGGTCCAATCGCCTTAGGGAGTTGACCGCTGACAGTAGCGGGTTCAGCAACTCCCTCCGTAACAGGTGTACCCGCGTGATTCGCGGGAGGGCCAAAATCGTGGCCACGTGGGTGTCCGCCAGTAACCGGACATTCTGGTACCTGCTAACCAGAAGCTGGCGAGCCACCTGGTAGTTGTCGTCGCTGATGAGCAGGTGCTGGATTACCGCGCTGGCCTCTCCTCGCAGGGAGGAGCGCAAATAGGCCAACTTCTCGCTAGGGGATAAGTCCCGTCGTGAATCCACCAAACTGTCAAACAAATTAATGAAGCCCATCCAGGCTGACAGATCCCCATTAAAAGTGGGAATCTCCAAGGTAGGCAATCGGCCTAGCAACGCCGTCGGGGTAGGTTTGACCTCCCCGCTCAAAACCGGCTCCCCCTTCCGAACAGCCAGGGCCCTCTCAGCCGCCTCCGTGAGCTGGTCAGCCAGCTCATAGGCCTGGGCTACATCCTGCTCCAGCTGTTCCGACACGGCATCATCAGCTGGGGGGTTCTCCAGATAATACGCGCGACACTCCATGGCGTGGCGCTCCAGGTCTTGCAGCCGAGCTGCCAGCCCGCCATACCGAGCTAGCAACGCGCCTACCCGGTCGGCTCGGTCTATTAATGTGACCGCACAAGCAAGCCAACGCAAAACTCCTTGGATGCCGGCCCTGGATACGGCGAGCGGATTCGTAGGAGCCATTTATAATCCGTTTTATAAACAAAGCAAACAAAGAAATATAAAAGTGGTAAACATCAACAAAAAAAACAATAGAAATAGGTCGCGTCACGATAATATAAAACACAATTAAAATTCGGACGACATACACGGACCCTACTATTTTCATAAATTATTAACAACTTACCAATTTCAAGGGCTAACAATATAACGGTATAAACAAAACGTATAGGATTAACGGTATGGCATACCTCGCAAATCAACTACTAAACCGTTATCAACAAACAAAAACAAAACTATTTTTAATAATAATACTCGTAATTTAATACTACTAATAATTAAAACTAGTTCCACTTTTTTAACTAGGCAAGCGGACTCGGAACAAACACTAGTATGTGGTACTAATAAACAACACTTCCGAACGAAACTATTCGTCAAATAAATCCGGACACACAAAAAAAATATACACATCTAGGCGAGTAAACTCGTATCAAATCACTAGTATGTGGTACTAATAGACACACTTTCGAACGAACTATTCGTCAAATAAATCCGGACACACAAAAAAAATATACACATCTAGGCGAGCAAACTCGTATCAAAACACTAGTATGTGACAACAATTATATAAGTGTCTATCTATTATCGGATCCACCAAGTGAGAAACATTCGCTTCGAGAATTTACTAGAACAATTTCTTAGTACTTCAATCGTCTCGGAATACCCTCGAGATTTCAACAAAAAAAAAATAATTTTTAGGTACGCTTTTTAGGTACGCTTTTTATTTTTACTATGAAATTTTATGTAGTTAATTTTAATATGAAAATTAATTATATCAACTAAGCTCTGCTACCAAAAATATGATCACGCACAAATGTGGTGACCATCTACTGTGTTCCACAGTTTATTGAAACGAAGGTTTCTCATGCAAAATTAAGTTACTTAAAAGCTAGGCCTACCTTAACTTAGAGAATACTGTCCGTAATCCAGGGGGGCTGATGTCTGTCTCGCCGGCGCGCGCCTGACAAAGATCTTCAGTCAACCCCGATGGGAAACTGTTATAGCTAACACTCTTATAACTACACAATGCCCTAATAGGCAGCTAAAACTTTCCCGGCGCTTTTCAAAGCGAACACACACGGGTCACAGGTGGCGAACTGAGCGCGAGTTGCGCGGACGGTGGTTGGCGGCGCACTAACTAAATGAATCCTACAACTGACCGCTCGCGCGCGGCGCGAACAATGATAGAATATTAAATAAAACTAAAAATTGCAGACTATGACGATGACTCATCACCAGTGATCGGATAATCGGATGCATATTTACCTAAAGTTAATATTTGGCTAAGAAATTATGGAAGCGGCTTCTTAAAACATTTTTTTTATATAAATCCCTGGATTCCAAAAAATTCGCGAATGCAAAATTAGTTAGTAACATGATGTGGAAACGACGTCTTTCATCACTCTCCTGCCCTTATCCCATTTTGTTTGGGATCGGCGCAGCATTACTGTGGCTAATTACTGACTGACAAGGACCCCTGCTGCTGTGGGCTTGGTGTCTTCTTGGTCTTCACCGACAGGGGGTGATGCCGTTGACATGTCGAGGTTCACAGTAGGTAAAGAAGCTAGTTGATAGTGTGTTTGACCCTGCTGCTGTGGGCTTGGTGTCTTCTTGGTCTTCACCGACAGGGGGTGATGCCGTTGACATGTCGAGGTTCACAGTAGGTACAGAAGCTAGTTGATAGTGTGTTTGACCCCTGCTGCTGTGGGCTTGGTGTCTTCTTGGTCTTCACCGACAGGGGGTGATGCCGTTGACATGTCGAGGTTCACAGTAGGTAATGAAGCTGGTCGATAGTGTGCTTGATGTCGGTTTGGTCTTCACGGGCAGAGGTGATGGAGCCGTACATATCGAGGCACACTATTCATACTGACTGACTGAATAAATCCACTACTGCTGTGAGTTTGGTGTCTTCTTGGTCTTCACCGATAGAGGATAAAGTAGTGGACACGGCAAGGCTCACAGTAGGTTTGATAAATCTACGTTAGATGTGACACATGAGATTAAAGTACTTAAGCTGATCTAGTACTTCGAGAACGAAGTACTTGTCAGTATGGCCGTGATAGAATATCAAGTTTTGTTATTGATTCAATTTAGTATTTATTACATCTAAATTCGTTAAATTAATTTTGGGGATAACATTGTACCTCATTTGTCGTGTTTTCATTAAATAGTAGTTTGATTTGTGTCGGTGCCATCCGACAACAAAGCGATATGATATGGAGTTTTGTTATTAATGTCATACAATTATTTTTACATCTAAATTCATTATATTAATTATGGAGATAACATTTTACAACATGTATCCTGTTTCTAATAAAAAGTATTTTGATTTGTGGCGGGGCCAACCGTCAACAAAGCATGATCAAGCAATTGTACTTTAATTTGCCTATAAGTACTGAATAATGTGTATAAAATCATGTTATTACTTATAATATTTATATCAATTAGTTTATTACTGAAATGTAATGTAATATAAAGTATCTAAGTAACGTGTACTTTTACGTGAGTACACGTTACTTCCGGTTGAAAAGAAAACATAGATAATTATTGTAATTATTGTATTTATAAATAATGTTAAGTAAAATCATTCTTTGATTTTGGAATACTTTTTCATAATTGTTATGTTTTATTGTGGTATTTTCTGTAATTTCCGTAAAAGGAAATTATCAGTTTAATTGGCGGTAGACGCTAACATTTATAAGGCAAGGCAGCCATTTTGGCAGCTAGTCTGGTTCGAGCCGTGAGCGGTGTACAAGTTAAGTAACTATTCCGTTGTTTCATATTTCTCATTCCTTGTTATTTCTTGCTGTTTAATGCTGATGTATTGTCTAGTAAATATTGCTGAAGATTTGCCCTTGTTCGAAGGATATTCGGTAACTTGTTAAATGTAAATGCTTATTTGTTGATAATATTAAATTAAAGTTGTCCTTATCGGTTTCGAATAAATTATGTGAGTACTGAAATAATATAAAGTAACAGATTATAGAAAATGCTTGATGATATTCGTAAATGTTGTTTAATCTTTTATCATGAAAAGTAATGTTGTTGTAAATGTTGTTAAATGTGTTGTATGTTCAACAACGACATGATAATTTTTAAATGTCGTTGTTTCTGTTAAAGCTAGTGAGTTTTTTTCGCCCGTTTTTCTTGTCAGCTAAAAGATGTCCTTAACGGGTGGTAGGTAAAAAAATAAAAGGACGATTCAAAAGAATAAAATAGTTTATTACAGATTTGAGATTTTTATTAATCCTGACCTTATTGAAATAGAAGCTTTATAGTTTTGTTTATAGTTATTTGAATAGTTTAATGATTTTATCAGAATAGTTATATTTAGATTTGAGATTTTTATTAATCCTGGCCTTATTGAAATAGAAGCTTAATAGTTTTGTTTATAGTTAATTGAACAGTTTAATGATTTTATCAGAATAGTTCTATTTCTATATTATCCGCCCTAAATCTATCACATTCACAATGCAATTTTGTAAGTATAGAAAAAATGTGATTATAACTATAAGTAGGGCTGTTTCATCTTAATCAATTGTGAAACATTTGTAAAAAAAAAACTTTCGGATGCGAGGGTTTCCTCGCATTGATGAAGCAACGCTAGCCTACAGCGTAACAAATGATAGCAAAATTTGACTAGTTGTGTAAGTCTTTCGGTAGCTTAGTTGGTCAGAGCATCAGGCCGGATTCCCGGAGGCGCGGGTTCGAATCCCGCCTGAAAGCTACTTATAGGGCTCGTGGTTTTTTACTATCTCATTTTTTCCTATACTAACAAAAAACTTGCTGGTTTATTTTTATTGATAGGTACTGCCCTCTCTCATGAAAAACTAATTGATAAGGTAATCGAATTGTAAACTATACCATCCTTCACTAGCTGTCCAAGTGCTGCCGTCATATTGCACTAGCGCTACCCTCTCTACTTCGTCTGCGTGGGCCCTCTTATTTCCCCCCTTAGAGGGGGAATTTCCAAAAATCCTCTCGTTCTCCCCTACACTCCCCAAGAAACATACCTACATGCCAAATTTTAGCTTATCATGATTTTCATAGAGAAATATCATTTTTTTCTTGTTAGCAAGTCTTGTCTCTCCGTGAATATTCACCTTTATAGCATACGTGACAACAGACAGCAAGTCGCCACCGCAATCGATAAAAAGACGACCACTACACTTTATCATCGTCAGACAGTTATCGAATAATTGGCGGGTGACGATTTTATGATCGGCTGATATCAAGTTTAAACACGTGCTTATATTATGATTATGATTAAATGTAGTTAATTGCTTGTTAGTGTGGTGCAATATTATGTTTTTGTGTTTTGATTCTAAATGTTTTATCGCTATATTGTTTTGAAAGATGTGGCTTTAGTTATAATAAGTTACAATCACAACTGATAATACCTGAAATAAATGCTTTTTTACTGATCTATATCGATAGATATGTAAAACTCTTGCGTCACTGACTGACTGACAGACAACGCACAGCTGAAACTATTGGGCGCAAGAAGCTGAGGCTTGGGGAGTGTAGTTGAGCACTAAGTGAGGATTTTTGGAAATTCCCCCTCTAAGGGGAGAAAAAGGTGGTTCTACGCAGACGAAGACGCAAGGGGAGCGCTAGTCATACATGCATTAAATACAGCGTTTCTTCTATATTGTTTATTAGAAATTGATGTATTTTTTGTGATTAACATTTTAGCTTCTGACATAACTACCATTGAAGATGAGTTCTACCGATGAGTTAAAGTTTTTAGTACCTACTCAAAAAAACGTTAACTAAAGGTAAGTATAGGAAAAATGTGAAAGTATAATTTAAAATCTCAATTTAACGACAGGTATTTTGAAGACTGTTTTTTAGTAAAAATTTTAAATGATATCTCTTTATATTTTCACGGAAGCGGGAAGTCTGCGGGAAAAACCGTAGTTTACAACTAGTAAAATAGATACTTAAGTTTTTAGTTAAAATTTCATTTTTATGACAAGGTTTTTTTGCTGACTGTACTTTAATATTGTCAATATTGTCAGCATCATCATCATCATTTCAGCCGTACGACGCTCACTGCTGTGCATAGGCCTCCCCCAAGGATCTCCACAACGATCGGTCCTGCGCTGCCTCTGCCCGCATCCAGCGGCTTCCCGCGACCTTGACCAGATCGTTGGTCCACCATTATTGTATTGTCATCTAAACCAAACCTGTTTACAAAATTTCAGCGCTATCAGACACTGGGAAGTGGGTCAAATTAAGTTTGCAAGATTTGCCGAACAGACATTCATTAATACACTGCAAGGTAAATACTTAAAAGCTTTTAATATTAATCCAGACACAAAACAAAATATAAACGTTTATCACGTAAATAAATACTAGCATACAATACTTTTGAGGTTTTCAATACAAAGAAAATAGCGTTGTGTAAGTAAGTATATACCACTTCGATCATATAAAGCATATTCTGTTATTTAAAATCTTACTAGAAAGGGAAACAATCTATTAACATCCAATTTATTAGAGGGTATTGTTGCGCGACACACGGCGGGAAATGGTGGTGCGGCGCGACAGTCGCCCGCGTCGGCGACGTTAATTTGACGCGAGACGTTTCTACCAGACTGCTGGAAAGATGTTGGGGTACTGAGAGCATAAAATAACGGTTTTAGGTTTAGGTTTAAAGACTTTATGTTAAAAAAAGACTTACATAACTCACTTACATGAAAATAAAAAGAATACAAAAGTTGTTTTTCTTGTACATCACCACCAAGCCTTAAATAGGTACCTAGTGGTACCTATACTTAACAATAAAAATGAAATTTAGGTTTAAAGTTCATAATTTTCAATTATACCTATATAAAGACAGTTTAGGCTTAAAGCTGTTATATAATTTTATATCTTTTAGATCTTTTTGTAGGTTTTCAAAAGACTAGAAAAACAATTTGTGGTAATTGTGTTTGCATTTATAAGGAAGTTGTAAGAAAAAAATGTACAAGCTTTTTGTATTAAATTCGATGAAGTATGAATAGAATCGTCTCAAAAACATAAAAACACTAGGCAAAATATAAGCAGAAACATTTGCCAGCAAAAAATTATATAAATCTCAACTATTTTGATATATTTGTCGTTTTTGTTTTTAACAAGATGTAGAATTCATTCTCCTTATTCTTTTTCGATTTTATAACTAGATTTAGACTTCAGTTTTATGTTTCTGTCTTATTCAGCATGTAAAAAATTATCAAAAAAATCACATTTTCATCTCTCCCATAGTGCCACTGTCCTTTTACATGACGCTGCGGCGTACCTTCTCCACGTATTGGCTTTTAAGCGATACGGTCTTGCATTTCTCAGCTATATTTTATCGGCTCCATATTTTAATGTACCTTCGCCGTGAGCCTGTTACGCGGAAGTAAAAGAAATAACTAGAATTATTGCTACTGGATATTTGTTACTAGGGAAAGTAAGTTACTAGTCATTATTATCATAATGAGTTCTAACTCGGGTATGATACTTGAGGTTAATGTTTATTTGTACATTGTAAAACAATTTTTTTAACAACCAAAAATACACAGAAAAATATATGTTTTTGTTATTAAAAACAATAATTTGCCGTCCTGTTAAGTGACAGTAAAAAGAACTTGGGACTATAAGACATGACAGAAATAAAAAACACAAGAAGTCTAATACGAGTAAAGGGTTAATTTTTATAACAATAAAAACTTTTTATCTTCCAAAGAACCTCAGCACATTTCTTTTGTCAAAAAGCCTTGCGGAAATTCTTTGTCACAATTAAAATTTCGTGCGGCCCAATTAAAAAGAGCTAATCTTTAAACATCACATTAAAACTCAAATCGCGGACAAGAAACTTGGGACCGGCGATAAATCTAAAGTGAACAAAGCCGTGTGCCGCCATATAAGTGCAGTAACAACAATTAAAAGTTATCAGGTTCGAATCTCGGTGAAACCTGCAACAACAATTAGCACAGGACATGCTAAAACATCAGCTTTGTGAGAGTTCGTGGATGTTATCTGATCTAAAGATGACATGACGGACTTAGTGGGTGATTCACCAGGTCTCGATTATGATTGAAGGGAAAAAATCTTAAGTTAAATGGTGTCATGACATTAGCAAAGTTTATAATTATAATACGGGTTGTATTTAACTGATCACTAAACAACTTAGCCTAGCCTACAAAAACCAGATCAAAAAAGTAAGAAATAATTCCTCACCAAATAAATAACGTAAGTACTTTGAAGTCGGGCGTGAAACATGTACAATTTTTTGTTGCTTTTGTTAAAACCCGCCCGACTTCAAAGTACTTACGTTATTTATTTGGTGAGGAATTATTTCTTACTTTTTTGATCTGGTTTTTTAGAAGGCGGTTTTATTTTTTATAAAAATAATTTTTATTTCACTCTTTTTAGTTCATCGTGCAGGCAATTTACGTGTTTTCTGGTAAATAGGTATGTGATCAAACTCAAAACCTCCTTTTTCGAAGTCGGTTAAAATACCTTGAGGTATCCCCTTTTTAACAAAACAAGAATCATCTAAATCGGTTTATAAACAAAGGAGTTATGCCTAAAGATACGTATTAAATTCACATAAAGTGGTAACGAAAACGACAGTATTTTCAAGATTTCCTGAAAACTACTGAACCGATTTCAAAATTTCAAAAACTGGGACCAACTTGGAAACTAACTTGATGTAATAACGTTTGAACCATTTCAATCGGTTCAGCCGTCTTCGAGTAATCGGTGGACATACACAAAAAAAAAAAAAAATAACATACATACAGACGAATAGAGAACCTCCTCCTTTTTGATTTAGAAGTCGGTTAAAAATAATAACTTACCTAGAACTAATACACTCAAAATTAACAGTTGAATTTTATTTGCTGACTTAGTTGTCATTTTTTTGTTGTTCAATTTATTAGTTTTCTTTCATTTCTACCAATACCAACTGTCACTTAAAATCTTAATGCCCGAATACTCGTACGCTACTTATCTTTGGGAGCGTCTCACACATCGCCCTGTTACTTTAAATGTCAAACGTATGAAAGAGATGTCATGATGTTTGAGACGCTCCCAAAGATGATTTGCGTTTGAGAATTCGGGCGTTAGAATGATAGTAGTGCCATGTAAAAACTGGTACCAGAGAAAATCAGTCAGTTTACAGGATCACACACTTCAATGTCTCCCGGATATCTCTAGTTACAATAATATTATATAACTATAAGGCAATGGAAATAAAGAACATGAATTTAGATCGAGTAGAATTAGACTTATAAAGCACTGCTTAAGATTATGGCAACTTTATAAAAGGTATGTTTAAAGCATTTAAAAAAATCGCGTTCTCTTTTCTGTTCACCTTCAATTCACCCACCAATGCCTTTTTAGTTATCTTAAGTGCAATGTTAGAAACGCAACAGTGCAACTCAGCGGGTGGTAATCCGTATTCTGTCAGTATTTCAATATTAAACCAATTGATGTATAATATATTAATTAAGAGAAAATGGTTTAAGTTACTATTTATACATAGAAAATTGCTAACATTTCAATTTCATAAGATTGAATCATTAAACAAATCATTAAAAGTATAAATAGGCTATTTAAATTGTGTTTTGATATTTATAATAGGTCTTTACATATGAAATTGCCGTCTTTTTCTCACATGTTTATTTGTCTCTAATTTTTTTATTAATATCAATATATCTAAATTAATAGTCAGTTTCAAAAATAGAGTATGTCGTCATGTTAAACATCTAAGAAAAGAATAATTAAACACGCGTCCAAATTTTTTATAACTGCTTCAAAGTACCGCTCTTTGGTTGTCGTCAATTTGACAGCTTTGAACAGTTTTTTTTTTATTCTAAGACAGTCCAAAGTGATTATAGGCAATAACTAGTTAGAATAATTTTGTCTGATCATATCTCGATAGTTTCGTTGAATTCGGAGTTCACATGTCCAAGAAACCCCCAAATATCTTTGTATGCCGATTCCAACTACCTACAATTTCCCCATAGAAAACGGCAATTTCATAGGTATTATAACTTTCAAAGGAGTTATGTGAAAAATACTCTTTAGATTATCGCGCAGATAACAATGCTACGAAAGCATTTTCTTTATATCTTTTTAATAAGATTTGTGCTACTTCGTTTTAGTTTGCTCCGTTTCACTTACTTTTAAGTTGTCAAGCATACCTGTACTAAAAATAATAGAACTGTCTACTCTACTATCTGAAGCCTGTTATTTGTTTTGTCCTCAAACGGGGTAGTGCCTACTTAGCCTTCGTCTCACCTGATGTTAAGTGAAAATAAGGCTGAAGATGGAAGCGCACTACTCCCGGAATCCTCAACACTGAGGAACTGGCTATCTCTTACTGCTGGATCACAATGCTGAAAACATCGTTGTTATGGCGTCAGACTTAGATAAGATGATGGTAGCTGGCCAGGCGGACTTATAACAAGATAACTAAAAAGTCGGCCAAGTGCGAGTTGGACTCGCCCATGAAGGGTTCCGTACCCACTTACGGTACCAATTGCCTATACCTAGCCAAAATACCACTATCATTTTTCTTCAGCAAAAATTAACTTTGTTTTCCATAGTGTTTGTATGAACGACAAACTTACATTTGCGGTATTTGAAAATGTGTTATATCTCAAAAACTGCTTTTTGTATGTTGTTCAAACCAATTTTCGTTAAAAGTTTTTATTAAGATCTACAACATATATTTTTTTTAGATTTTTTACTTTCTTACTTTAAAAGTTAGAGGGGGGGACTCACATTTTACCACTTTGGAAGTATACATCTTTTAAAATATTCTTCGAAAAAAAAAATGAATAAAAGAAACCTAAATATCATTTTTAAATACCTATCTAAAGACACCTCACACTAATATGTTTATTGAAAATATATTTTTTCAGTTTTAGTTCCATATATTGGGAGCCCCCCTTAATTTTTTAATATTTTTTATTTTTCTATAAAAATCCTAAAGCGGTTTACAGAATATATCTACCTACCAAGTTTCAAGTCTGTAGTCGTAATAGTTTTGGAATAAAGTGGCTGTGACATACGGACGGACGGACGGACAGACAGACAGACAGACAGACATGACGAAACTATAAGGGTTCCGTTTTTTTGCCATTTGGCTACGGAACCCTAAAAAGGACTTATAACAAACAACCAATCCGAATACAATATTTACCGCCACTGGTCCAACCCGGGACCTATTGGTCTGATACTGGTTGTGAGTGTGATACACTCACTAGACTACAGATGTGGTTTAATTTGTAGTAAAACTACGGTACCTATCAAGTATAATTACTACAAATAGTTATTTTTTTCGTGGAAATTACCTTCAGGGCTAAATATAAGGTATTCCCGAGCAAAAGAAACATTATTATAAATGTACATTGTATTTAAAAATGTCAATTTTAAAAAGTGTAGTATTTTGTTTCCGGACACGGAAGATTTTAAATATCTATATTGTCTTATAAACAAGGAAAAATTCTTTAGAAAACTAAACAAAAGTAAACCTTTTCCCATTTAAAAAAAAAATAAAGGCTGCACAACTCAAATGCCTCCCTGTTAGAAGTCATAAAAAAGAAAAATCGCCGACATCTTTGTTCTGGAAACAATCATTATTCACCTCTTCCTGGGTGTAATTAAAAACTAATTCGCGGTGCTAAAGTTGTTTAAAGCGTTGTAACCAACAAAAGATCGTTAATAATCCTCTTTGCATGACGCCTGCGTAAGGGCAGAACAAAGGATAAAATAAATTTGACATACGCATACAGTGTAAGAAGGTGAGTATTCATTCGCGTTGACTTAATTGTGATGCATAGGTGTTTTGAGCCTTTGTTCGATGTTGACTGGAATTCCCTTTTCATGTAAAATATTCTGCCTTCTCAATATTTGAATTCGAGAGTTGAAGTGAAATAGTCATATTGTTTTGAGCGGTAATCTACACTGGACCGCAAAAGAAAGAGGTCAGTTAGAAATCTTCAATATCTTCAAAAGTACCTAACCTAGCCTAATGAAATAAATACTTAATTAAAGAATATTTAATGCCACATAAAATAATTCAAACAATTGGATGGTTTTACTCATGTTTTACGGTTGTTCGCTCTAGTTTTGTTATTTATTTTATTTATCTTTTCAAAGAAAGACCAACTGACAGCCAAACTTTTAAATTAATTATTACATTAAGCTTAAGCACCAGAAGGCAAATTACAAGTCCTCGCAGGTTGATGTCAAATTGGCCTGAAAAAAACCAGTGAGCAGTTCGTTACCACCACTTTAGTTCTCAAAAAATTCAATATTAAGCGGATGATAGGCCAACTTTTAGTTAAGATTTCGTTAAAAATCTTAAGCTTGCTTTCATTAATGTGGCGAATCAAACCGAAAACGTTTGTCACCCAGTTCAAACATTTGTCAAAATAGAAAAATTTCATTTATTATTAAAGTATACTTAGACGTTTTCACTATTGTTTCTATGTTACGAATTCCCAGAAGTATTAAACAATCAGATAATGAAAATATCTTTATGTATTTTTTTACTTTACTTACTACTTACTACTTTACTTGCAAAATTTGGGAGGTTCGTTATTGTACAAGTTGTATGAACTGAGTGACCAAGCTAAACCTCTATAAATCTGTATAAATATTCTAGACAACTGAAAACTTCAAAAAAGATTTGATGAATTCTAATAGTACTAGATGAAGGCGCACGAACTAAATGAAAACTTTAGACTGACTTTTTCCTAAACGGAGAAAAAAGGTTACGAATGTTACGATCTAACATTATTAATGACAGGAAGCGTTCCAAGTTTAAAATACCTTAGTATTATTGACACTGTCAAAATAATTTACTTATAATTATACTCTCAAGTGGGCGTATAACGCTCGGCCATATCTGTCACTCCAACTATGTATCTAGAACCAGGTGGTATTGTTGATCGAAGACATCAATTGTTCGACAGTTGCTGAACTGGATGTTCAACTCATTTGGTCATAGCAGTTTTATTTGATTATTACAAATTACTTATTTGGAGTAAGAATCAAAAATTTTTTTACTAGATTCCCTGATAGGTCTCAAGCTGTTTCTTGTTCTGTGACACAATCTTTTGACACATGAGCTTACGCAGAAAAGACAGTGTGCATGAACATTTACACACACAAGCGTGGCTCCCCTGCGCTCCTGAGGTAAAAGTCCTAATAACTGTAATTGTGTATGCTAAATTCAAAATAAGGTATAGTTTTCTACTTCTAAAACTTAACGTACTGTTACTTGAACACTGTAAACGAAAAAAATACGAGACACGGTCTACTGCCGAACTCTTTAATTACGGAATTACGACTTAAGTGCTAATACTTATATCCAAATGCATTAAAGGAAGTGTTAAAGTCCTTGTTTATGTCTTTCTGATGACATTGATAGCATTCAACTTGATGCCGGACGAACAATGAGTTTGATGGTAGGTATTATAATGCGAAGTAAAAAAAACTTCTACCTTTTTTTTTAAACATAAAAATATTTCATATTTAAATTGCAAAACATAATGTTAGTGGTACGTACTAATAGTGGTAAGCTTTGTTTTCAGTGGGGCCCTCCCATTCTACCCATATAAGAAAAGTAGCGCACAATCAATACCTATATAAATAAAACCACAGATTATATAATACAAGCGGATCCTCGCTGTTTCACCCGCGTGTTACCCGTTCCCGTGGGAAGAATGTAGCTTTCTAATGGTGTAAGAATTTTCTAAATCGGTCCAGTAGTTTCGGAGCCTATTTGATGCAAACAAACAAACAAACAAATATATGTTTCCTCTTTATAATATTAGTAATAGTATAGACTAGATAAAACTCTTACGTTACTGACTGACTGACAGACAACGCCGAAATTGCTGGGCACAAGAAGCTGAAATTTGGCAATTGGTTTGTCCTTGGGAAGTGTAGAGGAGCACTAAGAAAGAATTTTCGGAAATTCCCCCTCTAAGGGGGTAAAAAATGGGGTCCACCCAGAAACGCTAGTATGTTCCTTACTTCATTCGACTAGGAGAAGATGTTTGGAAGCCCCAATTTAATTAATATAAGGATATTTTTCCATTATAGTAAGTGCCTATATAATATTATTTTAATAAAAAAAATAAGTTTGTAAAAAATTCATAAAAGAAGTAGTATTTTTATCGAAATTTCAGTAAATATATCATTTTTCCAAGTGAGAACAACCTTACTTTTTTCAAATTAATAAACTACTTTTTGAGGGTGACAAAACCTAACATAACTCATAATGCTACAACTATTTTTGTGTCTGGGCACGTTGTCCCCCATTGTCCCTTGGAAATGGTAAAAAGGGGGGTAGATTAAATATGAAATTTTTGTGAATATCTCATTTCCACGCGGGGCGACGTCGTCGCGGGCAGATCGCTATTATTATGAGAAATCCATCACTAACATCATCTCTTTAAAAAAAAACTTTAGTTTAAGCACATAACTTCTGCTTTTATGTTCACTACCTATTTCAAACTTAACCATTAAAACTGCAACTTATACCTCTTCCACTTTAGCTTAGAAAGCCAAACGAGAATTTTGCACTCAAGTGACTCTTAAAACATCTTTAAAACTCAACCGCAGCAATTCATCTGGCTCAGTTTTATGCAAAAAAGCCGACTGAAAATCTAGCGCTGCCTTATCAATTTCAGCCAAAGTTTCAGACTTTGCCGGAGTTTCATAACTTCATGCTAATAATAGATAGCCGTAAGTTCAAGTTAACCCCGGTTAAGTAAAACAAAGTACCTTTGACTCTTAAGTTAAGAAGTTGAAAGACGAACAGAGAAAAAAGCGTCTACGTATATTATTGCAAATGGACTGGTTTATTTTGCTTTAAGCATTTTGATTTGCATTTTTATCGGTGGTCCGAGCGTGCGGTGAATTTAAAACTGTTTTAGTTCGAGTTTTTTTTATTTATAAAGCGATTTAAACCGTTTTGATAATGTGAAAGCTCGTGTTTTGGCAGAGATGGTTCTTAAGGTTAATTTGCGCTAAAAACTGCATGTAATGTAATTTTTTTTTTTATTAATATTATTTGTTCCGTTTTTTTTTTATACATTTTCTCATAGTGTTTATGTGTTAGGGGGGGAGGAGAAATGCGGCGATTTGATACCGGCCGTTTCTGTAAGGCACAACAATTTTTGTTTATTTTATAAACTATTTTATGTTGATAAATATGTATATACTTAAATTACTTTATGCGTTTGTTTCGCAGGGCCACCACCAGGTCTGGTCAGGTTTTGTTGAAATGTTTTAAATTGTTTACAATATGATTCATAAATTTGGTAAAACTTTCCCTGTAATAATTAGGTACTTAGGTCCGGTTGCTCGAAGCTTGGTTACGTTAACTTTAGGGTTAAATTATGGTTAAAGTAAAATTAACCGGCGGTCAAATTTAAAAAGCGTTGTTGAAGAAGCGGTTACTTTAAAAAGCAGTCAAATTACACATTTAACGGCGGTCAAAATAACCGACAGGATGGGGGTGGTTTAAATTTTGGCATTAGTAGTTAAGGGAAGGTTAATGAAAGAGTACAGACAACACTTTTAACCTAACCTATTTTTCTTTGACCGAGGTCAATATTGACAACGGTTAAATTTTAACTTTAACTTTACTGTAATGTACGAGCAACCGGACCTAAGTGGGTTGTTTTATAGTATTTTTGTCAATTCTTTTAAATCACCAACGGCTGCCGGAACACAATAATGCTGAAAACATCATAGTTATGGCGTCAGACTCCGGTAAGATGGTAGTAGCAGTCTAGGCGGACTTATAACAAGTGCTACCACCAACCAATCGGAATACAATTTGTACCTCCACTGGGAATCGAACCCGGGACCTCTTGGTCTGATAATGTGTACCACTAGACCATGGAGGCGGCAAATTGTTTCCATTATTTTGATTAGCACACATGGCAGCTTTTAGAAAATTGTCAATTTTCTCCAATTAGATCAGAATTTTCTGAGAAAATTTGTAGAAGCTCACGTAAAATTTTCCTGTATGTATCATATAGGTACATTTTGGAAACAAATTCTATTTTAAAACACATAACCCTACCATATTACTTTGAGTTGTTAGCTTTAAAACATAATTTTTTTTATACCGAATTCTTATACAAGCACAAATATCATTAAAACGATTATTGTTATCGTTAAAATTGCTTTAAGTATATTTCTTCTCTACTTAGTTTAGTTTTCTCGTTTGCAGTTTAATCACACTACCGATACCATCCATGCCCAACAGCTTGCAACTAACCTCTCCCGAGGGACATTGTTCGACTCCCGGACAGCTGTTAAAGATCAATGTATGTGCTCTGTGGGACACTGAACTAGTGTATAAAGTTAATAAAAATGTTTGTACGATTAGTACTGTAAGAAAAACTCTTTTTTAATATTAATATACTCATATAGTCACATACTCAGAGTAAAAATCGAGTTTAGAAAGTTCTAGAACAATTCGGACTCGCTCAGAACCAATAACAGAAGATCACTCCGAATTTTTGAGACGGTAATATTTTTATTTATTTATCACTTTATTCAGTGGATTTGGCGTGAAAAGGTTACAGAGATCAGGGTGCCTACCATCAACTCTTATTGCGGTTTTGTTTAGGACCTAAACTGATCTGCTTCGCTTATTCGTACCACGACAGCTTAATATCAATGACAGCGATTCAGTGATCATTCAATGACATTTCACAGCCGCTAAGCTGTCACATACTCTTATTTGACTTATGACTCGGCCAAGCTAACATGACACCTGCAGGTTATACCCGTCCCTCTCACTCTCCGGGCATGACAGAATCGAGTGAAAGAGACGGGTAGAATAAATAAGGATACAAATCGTTCGGTCATTCACATTTAGCAATTCATTTGCGATCCAGTTTTTAGAAGGTCATAGTACGAAAGAAAGCAATTCATTTTAGGAACCTATTCTGCATCGCGCTATTGTCGAATCGCTGTCTTAAAGTTGATGGTATGCACCCAGTCATTTACCCCCTTACTAATAAACGTGATGTAACTTACAACAGTTAAAATTGATGTTGTCACTTTTAATAACTAACTAAAATGATGAAAGAGACAACAACAGATTTACATCAAATATAACTTTAGGCCATGTTTGTTAGTAAGGGTGTTAAAATATTAGAATGGATCCTAAATACTTATTTATGGATAATGTAAAACTATCTCGTATAAAATTTTAATACCCAATCACAGTATACTCAAAGCTACAACTACAAACAGCATCAGAAAGTCGTGAAACAACTCAGAATTGGTGGCTGGGAATCGGCCATTGAGATCACTCCATAGAGACAATATTTGCATTAATAGACATTAATTTGGGCTTCTCTAAAGCTTAATCTATCTGATAATTTTTCACTCAAATCAAAATTTGACACTATATTTTGTGAAGCGGTTTTGTCGTAAAAAGGCAACAGACAGAAATACGGAGTTACTAGCACATTAAAAATATTAAAATTAAAAGTACGGTTGAACAACAAACTCCCTTTTATGAAATTAAAATACTCCATCACCGCATACAACAAGTTCAAAAAGTTCTGAAACAACTCGGATCGCCGGAAGTGGCGGCTCGGAAACGGCCATTGTACTGCAACTTGCTGGAACTCATATTCTAAGAAAATATGATTCCAGTTTGTCTATTGTAACGTCGCTGCTTCGGACATTCGTTTTTATTACGTCGGACACGGTGCGCAGTGCAGGGAGATACGGTAGGTCTATTTATTAAAATAATATCACAAATAAACTATTGTCATTTAGAAAACTTCATGCCTTAGGTTTATATTATACCATTACAAGCCTTTCGCGCACTGCTTTACCCTGATAGACTATACGACGTTATCCCGTAGGAATGTGATATTTTTCCGGGATAAAAAGTAGCGTCACTTTTCAGCATCCAAGCTATTCCCATAGCAAAAATCACGACAATCCGTTGCTCCATACTGACCTGAAAGATCGACAAGAAAACAAAAAAAACACGCTTTTAAATTCTTACTAAGTATAGCCATAGTATGGATGATAATTTGATAAGCAATGCCAGCTTAATACACCTTTGTGCTTTTGCTTATTTCATCGTAGAAAATCTCATAATTTCTTAGACGCTTCTTCTTCTTCCACGCATTTTAAAAGGACTGTTGAAACCTAAAGATACCAACTTAACGATTTCTCATGCCTATGGAAATCTGAAAGACACAAAGGTTTGCAGCGATAGTTAAAACTTTTAGGTTTTATTAACGTACAAGAAGTCTCCAGTTGGGGCTGGCCTTGACGAATTTATTATGTTACTATAGTTTTATCTCACGAGCGCGGTCCGCCTTTTGTTGTGTGCACCCGTGTATGTACACGGTTTGACAGACAGTTTGTATGACAAAAGGAGGCTGCGGTCTACACACACAAGCATGGCTCACCTGCACTCGTGAGATAAAGCAACTGTACTCTTTCAGCATTTCATAGTGAAAATTTAATTATAAAGAAAAACTTCTGGTATTTTTGCACTGTGTAAGCACGGTGACACCTAAAATTGACTTAGAGTTCTTTTACGTTGCATTTGAATCGGAAAGTTTTGAATTGGTTAATGTTTTAACTTTGCTATTTGCTATATTATTATTTGCTGTTTGTAGTATTATTATTATTATATACAGACCCATTTGGTTTAATGTTCGTTGACTAGTGAAACTGTTATTGACTCTGTCTAGGGAATTCAGATATTGTGTTTGTGATAGTAAAATAGTGTTAATTGTATCCAACTTCTTTTAATTATTTCTTTCAAGAAAGGTATGTGTAAGCTTGGACACTATTTAGGAAAAGACTTATTGATTGAGACAGAGTCACTTTGATTGTTAAAAGTGTACGATTAATTTGACCTTTGTAAAAAATATTCCATCTGAAATGTACAGCAAGTTTAAAAATTGCCCGTCCAGACAGGGTTTAAATTTAAATTATTTTTATATCTTTGGCACTAACATCGCACGCAGACCAAACGCACTAACCTCTGCACTATCAAGGTTGCTTGGTCGGGACGACAAAACCCATTGAATCGTTACAGCATGACCCTTGTTATAGAGTACAATATGTCTTTGTAAAAAAAGTGTACCTACCATATGAAATGTACAGCAGGTTGACAATTATCCCTCCAGCGCTGCACAGGGTTACAATTTAAATAATAATCTTTACATTTGTCACTAAGACCACGCGCTGACCTCTGCACGATAAAAACCTACCAATTGTGGTTAATAGGACCATTCTTGGTTAAAAGTGTTGTTGTTAAAAGTGTACCATGGAGATGGTGCAGAAAACCCGCATTTTTTAGCGAAATGACTGTTCAACTTGACAATTTATCCGTCCAGCGCTGCACAGCACAGATTTGGGTTACAATTTAAATTATATCTTTGTTATACCAAACGCGCTGACTGTGCGATCGAAACCTACTGATTGGGGTACAATAGGACCCGTGTTAGTAAAAATTGTACTACTGAAATGGTACAATATTGACCCCTGTAAAAAGTGTACCATATGAAATGTACAGCAGGTTGACAATTATCCGTCCAGCGCTGCACAGGTGTGGGTTACAATTTGCGTATGCTAATGCCGGCCTGCTACTGTTTTGTATTGATTTATGGCTTCACATGTCGCGCGGAGCGTCAGCAGAAAAATGTAGGCTTGTAAATGATTTTTTTAATGGGACGATGCTTATCTGGTTATATCCGGGAGGGAATGCAGTGTTTTTTTGCTGTTCCAAAAGTGTCAAGTTATTTACATACTCGTATGTTTGAATCATATCATATATCATTTTGTTGTTGTTGTAGTATAATAATGTAACAGAAGCCACCATTTTTAACCGACATAAAAAAATAATTTTACCAGTTTGACCTGTATGTGATTTAGTTTGTAAAGCATCGTTGGATAGCAATTTTGATTAAGCTATTATATTATTCTGTTGCTATTATCTATTATCTTATTGGGGTTTTTATTCGACAATAAAAGTCGTATTTAATGACAAACTCCGAATTTCTGTGATTCCGGGTTTGCTTCCTGGTCGGGAAAATGTTGGAAACGAACTTTTCCGTTGTTTGCTAGTGCTATAACACAGTTGCTTGAGATACTTAGTTTTTTATTGAAATGCTGTATGTGGTGGTATTCCACATTTATTTTTATTTTTATTCATTCATTTGACGACCGATTTGGCGCAGAGGGGTAGGTAGGATACCTACCTTGCCATACTGCGCCTGAGGTCTCGGGTTCGATCCCCGAACAAGACATATATTTGTGTGCATGAACATGTCTATTTGTCTTGGTCTTGGTGTTTTCTATGTATATTAAGTATGTATTTACAAACAAAAAGTATTTATGTATATATTTAATCGTTACCAAGTTTTTTTTATGACACAGTTTCTTAATGAAATTAACATGGGCTTAGATTATTGGTGTGATTGTGAAAAAAAAAATATTTCTTAATTTGCCTATAACTCTCTTGCTGACCGTACCACAGTATCGTCTGACATTATCTCAGCGCGCAACATTGGAGGTGTTGTGTTCTGTGGTTCCTGATTAATTCCGCGCCCATAATGCAGTTATTGCTGGCTAATCCAGATAATCTGCTGCCTGTACTTAATTACGTAATTTACGTCAAGTTGGAATGTCAAAAGTAACAGAAATATTGTTTTATCATTTTCAGTCAGCTTCAGCCATTTTAATGTTTACGGAGTTACAATACATATTGTAAATTATGAAATTTTATTATTGAATCTCGACATTATTATTATACAACGTGGTAATACTTTTAGCGAAACTGAGAAAATGGTTTGTTCAGAATCGAGAGTAGAATTGATTCAACACATTTTTGATAAGAGTTAAATTAAAAAAATAAAGATTTATTTTTTGCCGCTTCTAAAAATGTTTGTGTCTACTTCCTATTTATTCAATACGCGCGCGACCTCTCACGTGCTCTCTTATGTTATAGTGGAGCTTAAAATCTATTAGAAAATCATGAAGAAACAAGAATATCTTGAAACTTTCTTTAAAAAAATTTTTTTTCAATGGACTTCAATTTAATAAAAAACAACGGGTTGCACTCCGGGAGTGCCGGCAGAAGTGAAAAGGGCTCCCTAGACTTTTTCACAAAAAAAAGGAATTTGACAAAAAAGAAAAAAAAACGAACTGGATTTGAACCGAGGTCTTCTGGCTTCAATGCCGCCCGTTTTCTAACTTGAGCTATTAAAACTTTGGAAACAGTTGCGAAATTTGCATTCGTATTCTAAAAAGTTTTTAGATCAGGGTGCCTACCATCAACTTTAAGACAGCGATTCAAAAATAGCGCGATGCAGAATAGGTTCCTAAAATGAATTGCTTTCTTTCGTACTATGACCTTCTAAAAACTGGATCGCAAATGAATTGCTAAATGTGAATGACCGAACGATTTGTGTCCTTATTTCTTCTACCCGTCTCTTTCACTCGATTCTGTCATGCCCAGAGAGTGAAAGGGACGGGTATAACCTGCAGGTGTCATGTTAGCTTGGCCGAGTTATAAGTCAAATAAGAGTTGATGACAGCTCAGCGGCTGTGAAATGTCATTGAATGATCACTGAATTGCTGTCATTGATATTAAGCTGTCGTGGTACGAATAAGCGAAGCAGATCAGTTTAGGTCCTAAACAAAACCGCAATAAGAGTTGATGGTAGGCAGTGGCACCCAGGTCACGTGTCCGTCTTACGAATTTTCGATCTGACGGTCACGTGTCCCTGACGCGAGTTATATTTTTTTTGCCCATCACAAAAAGTGCACAACACTATTAAAGAAGTTTTCACTTTAAAAATAAATTAGTTTGAGTGTATGAGCTTTTAGGTTTAATGCAATAAGGCAATAGCCTTATTGCATTAACACGTTGTATGTCTACCATACGTATACATAGACGTACAGCGTTATATTTTCTATTACGATTAAATTCAACATTATGTATCACTTCAGACACCCCATATGTTTTTCGCAATAATCTTACATCGCAACTCAAATACAATATCTTATTTGATCAACCAAAAGTTGTACAACAATATTACACCTCCATCTCATCACAAACCATTATCAAAACTACTTTTTACTCCAACACCATTTCCTTAACGTTCGAAGTGAAAAAGCGGCGAGTTCTTTCATAGTTTTATTCATTGATGGATCGCACAATACGAGCGCTGTCATTTCTGCCACTTCATTTTTCAACGCGTCAAAAAATCGATGAACAGACATTTTTCCGAGCGCTCATAGATTAGTTACAAATTGACGTAGACGCGCCACTGGCGAGCAATTTGTAACTCTGAATGTGGAATTTGATTAGGCTGTGTGCGGTGGGAATTTTGACAAGTTGATCACTTTTTGCCGGATGTGTGTTTGGATGTTTATCAAGTTGGTTTGTTAGTGACTAAATAGCGATCCGGACTAGTGTAATAAAAATAAAATAAAAAAAATTCAAGCAACCCTGACACAATATACCTCTGAAAAGTAAAAAAAATCTCTCTCGGTCGGGTGTACCTTTGTGTCAAGACCCACTATGTGATAGTGTCCAATAATTATTATTATTAATATTTTGTGAAAAATTCGTCTTGGTTGCATTTTGATTTTCTATTTGAAACCAAACAGGCTTACATTTAAGAAAATTGTTTAGGTAATCCTTTTTTTTTTTTTTTTTTATGTATAATGGGCTTGCTCTTGGCTTCACACTGAACCTTAGGGTTGAGAAGAAGCCGAAGATGGAGCGAGCTTACCCAGAAGCAGCCTATTCACTCTAGCTTTATATCCTAAAAGCTTTAATCCTTCACAAATACAACGTGTTAATGACTTAGCGCAAAACCTCTTATCTAGTGATTGTGTTCATGAACATGAGCAACTTTTACTATGGGGCGAACTCTGCAACTCAACAAAAACATCGGCTATTTCATACAAATTGTCAATACCTACTCAAGAGGATTTGCGGTTATTTATTAAAACGTTGTAAAATATTGACCTGTGTTGAAAAAAAATATTTTTCATTGAGTCACTTAATTTTCACATGCTCTACACATTACTAATTCGGAACATCAGTACAGAGGGTAAAGAATAAAAGCATAAATGCATTAGCAATCGATGAAGTATCGAAAAGAAAGGTTTTTCTCATACCCAAATAAGTTCGTGAGAGCTTAAACTTATTTACTTTTTTTTTTCAAAATGCATCTTACCTTTTTAGTTTTACGTTACGCCAAAAATTGTATGACTAACATGCCTTTTCGCCAATTTAAGGAGTATTAAAAAGTAATAAAAATCGTAATTTATTGCGTTCAAATTATCGGTTGTTAAATTACGGGAACTAAATTAATTCTGGGGTCAGATGCGGTCAGAGGCGCAGTTAACGATTCGCAAGAAATGTGAATCATATTGGTGGACGATTAATAAATTATTGTTTTGTAAGCTGACATGTGTGGGTGGAGACATGATGTTCGTGGATTTGTTTAGAGGAGAAAGGCGACAGAAGGCTGTATGTATTTCTTTATAAATTTCGATTAATGAATATAATATCGAGATTATCCTTAAATAAGTGCAAAGAAACAAAAGAAAACATATTTTTATTCACAACATTAGTCTTTTTCATACCTAATGTTAAGTGATGTTTGGGCTGAAAATGAAAGAGCACTACTCCCGGAATCCTCAACTGCTGAGGATATCTTCGTTATTTGATAAAAGCAGGGATCACTTAACTTCAATTCATAAATGTATTACTATTAAAATCTTTATTTTTTGTTAAACTGTATTAGTTAGTCCATGGGTTAGTTCTAAACAACTGATCTCATGATTAATGGATAAGTGATAAAAATATTTTCATATTTTTAGATAATTTTTATTATACTTATGTAACTTCCGGACCAAGACAAATAGACGCCATCCTACTAATATTATAAATGTGAAAGTTTAGATGTTTGGATGTTTGGATGTTTGTTACTCAATCACGCCAAAACGGCTGAACGGATTTGGCTGAAATTTGGAACACAGATACTTTGTAGCCTGGAGAGGAACATAGGCTACTTTTTATCCCGGAAAAATGTCACATTCCCGCGGGATAACGTCGTGTAGTCCACGCGGGCGAAGCCGCGGGCGGAAAGCTAGTGTTATATAATTTAGGCACAAAATGCATCCAACGTCAAAGAGTCTCATCTGTATCATTATATATTCACTGAAACGATTACAATAGCTCTCTGAAAATGTGTGTGGTCAGTGAAAATGGATTAAGCAATGATTGGACTGAAAGAAGGCGGGCGGGACCAAATCGATTTCTATGCTAATTCTATTAGGTTTTTAGTCTAACGCTGGGGCTAAACTTAATCTCTGAATACTGCTTTACGAGAAGACTAAGTTAAGTCGATATTACGTTTAGAAAATAGTGAAGTGTTTGAGAATGTTTATACTTATATTGGTCTGGTATTTTTAAATAATAAAGCTCCGTGTAGTCTTTATCCGCCTCTGTGGTCTAGTGGTTCACACCACCGATTTCAGACCAAGAGGTCCCGAGTTCGATTCATTCATCATCATCCTACACAGAAACTCAAAAAACTTTGCATTGTAATTATAGTAAATTCTCTTTCAAACCAGCTACATCATGTGACTCAGAACATATAAAACTATAATGTTTTCAGATAAACTAGGCCAGGGGTTAGGATTGATTATGAACAGATTTCACAAAGAATTAATAAATATATGTACACCAGGCAAATCATTTAAAAATATTGTACATGATATACTTTTGCATAAAGTGGATAGTTTAACAAATTTAATTGTTTTATGTGGGGACAGCTCCAAAGTTAAGAAAAATGATATTTTGCAGAATATAAATATTTTATTAAAATTACAGGCGGACACCGGCTGTAAATTGGTAATCAGCTCATTTCCATATGCAAATAATTTAAGTAGGGCGCAAAACAATTTTATTTTTGAGTTAAACTCATACTTATTTAATTTGATTAGTTGTCATAGTGACAATATTTTATATTTCGACATTAATAATTTTATTAATTATTTTACTTTGACCTCAGATACTATGTATCTTGCAAATAGGTTTAGGACAAAAATAGCTAATTTGTTAGCTTTTAATTTACAAGACACCTATGAAGGTGTCAAAGCAAAGTCTATTGACATTGATATTAGTAGCAAATCTACTAAGAAAAAATGTAATAAATACAATAAGAGTAAAACTGTATTACCTAGTGTAAATGTTTCTTGCTCAAATTTAAACTAAATCGTAAGACAACAGCCAAGCCCTCATGTATTAATTTATTGTGTCAGAATATTCAGGGCCTGTCTGGCAAAGTTTTAGAATTAGAGTTATTTGTTGAATGTAACAACATTAATATAATTTGTATAACAGAACACTGGCTGAAGCATTGTGATGTGTCATGTAATGTGAATAATTTTCAATTGTCAAGCTTATTGTCTAGGAAAACAACGACCTGTGGCGGTTCTTTAATTTTGGTTAAAAATGATATTAAGTATAGAGAAAGAAAGGATATTGTGGACCTTTCCGTAGAACGCCACGTCGAGCTCTCGTGTGTTGAATTAAAAAGCTTAGTAATAGTTTGTGTATACAGACCCCCTAAAGGTAGTTTCGAAACCTTTGAATCGGTAATGGAGGATGCTTTAAAAAAACTAAAGCAAAAAAATAAGCCAGTAGCTGTATGTGGTGATTTTAATGTTGACATTCTTGAAAGCAGTGCACTTACTACTCGGCTGTTAACCTTGTTTAATTCTTTTAATTTAGGTAATCAGTTTTTAGAACCTACGAGGGTTACAGATCATTCAGCTACTTGTATAGATAACATATTTTCAGAATGTGACCCGGTAAACAAATTAGTTGTTAAAAAAATTACATCCGACCATTACGGTTTACAGGCAGCATACCAATTGGACGTCGTTGATGCACCTGTCACTTTTCAATGTAGGCCAATTACAAAACCACGTCTAGATAATTTTAAAAATAGTATCTATGATAAAGTTTCTTTAATGCCATATGTACATGACGATCCGAACGAACTTTACAGTAACTTCTTTGGGTTAGTGATTAAGGAATTTAATAACTCTTTTAAAGCAAGTGTACCCAACGTGTACCCAAAAATTACAGTTTTGTCAATGGGCTACGAGAGGTATTTATAAAAGTAGAAACAGGCTATATGACCTGTTTAAACTAAGAGAAACTAATTACAGTCCTGGCTTTGTTGAACATGTTAAACAATATCAAAAATTTTTAAACAGTCATGTTCTATAGCTAAGTCAAACTATTTTAAAGAAAAAATAAAGAATTCTAACAATAAAATCAAAACAACCTGGGAAATTATAAAGCGTGAAACTGGCAAATATAAACCACGTGACAACAGCCTGACGCTTAAAATTAATGACACCCAAATAAATTCAGAAAAGGAAATAGCTGATATTTTTAATAACTTTTTTGTAAATATACCAATAGAAACGACGACTAATTTGAATTCTTCACCCGCATCTGCGGCCTCAATGCTCCAAAGACATGTGTCCGAATGTAGTTCATTGTTTAATTTTAAAAGCATTGATTCCACTGATATAATTAAAGCATTCAAATCTCTTAAAATGAATGGTACCAATGATTTATGGGGTATATCGGTAACTATTCTTAAAAGCATTATTTACACCATTGCTCCATATCTTGCTGTTATATTTAATGATTGCATTGCTGAAGGAATTTTTCCTGACTTAATGAAATTTAGCAAAATTATTCCACTATTTAAATCTGGGAACAAAGAAGACCCAGGTAATTACAGACCTATATCTATTTTACCCACCTTGAGCAAGATCTTTGAAAAAATAATACTGGAGCAATTATTAACTCATTTTACTTTAAATAACCTCTTGCATAACAAACAGTTCGGTTTTACGAAGGGTAGGTCTACTACTGATGCCGGGGTTGCACTTCTTAAGCATGTCTTTGGGGCCTGGGAGGGGTCGCAGAATGCTCTTGGCATATTCTGCGACTTGTCCAAAGCTTTTGACTGTGTAGATCATCGGACGCTGCTGTTGAAACTAAATCATTACGGTGTAAAAAATAATGCCCAAAAACTATTACACTCGTATCTTAGTTCCAGAACTCAGACAGTTGATATAAATGGGGTGAAATCAATGGGTTCTGATGTAAAGCTAGGTGTACCTCAAGGGTCTATCTTGGGCCCTTTCTTGTTTTTGGTTTATAAAATTCAAAAAAATTCAAAATTCAATATCGTTTATTCAATTTAGGTTTGTTTAACAACACTTATGAACGTCAATGAAGCTACGCCATCGGTTCGCAAATCCTACGGCAGGAGACCTTGTAGCGAGAAGAACCGGCAAGAAACTCGCCAAGGGCTATTTTTTTCTCCCTGTTTTAACTTATACAGAGTCGTCAAATTTGAAAAGTGACCTTCACATAATAGTAAGGTTACTTTCCATCACAATACAGAATGCCGCTTAAATTAAGTACAATTTTGCTTATTACCTAAAACAGTAAACAATTTTCAACTAAACAAGGAATCAAATAGTTTAATGGACACACTAATCTTAATCTTATTCACATTGTATTATACGATAGGATTAATGAAAAGGAAACTGCAAGCTGCGCTGTATATTCAAATTTATAAGTATTAACAAATAAAAGGAATTTTTGAATAAATAAAACAATTATAAGAAAAATTGCTGTTACTGTAAGACACGGATACCAAAATTACTATGAGACACACCAGCTCGCTCATAAATCAATATAATACTATTATTAACCATATCCCGAACACCTTTAACACAAGTAGACATGAGCAGACCCACCCCACTGGCAGCACCCGTTCACGAGCATGACGCATGAGCCAGCCATCGCTTCGCTCAACCATATTTTAGGGAACGTAACGACCCATATTAACGATACGATTACATATTAACGATTTACCTTTCTTTGCAAATAGCTTATGTGAGATTGTCTTGTTTGCTGATGATACTTCCTTAATATTTAACATTGACAGAAATAAATCTAATTTTGACGATGTAAACAAAGCACTCTCGGAAATACTCACTTGGTTTAGTTTTAATAATCTACAGCTTAATGCAAAGAAAACGAAATGCATTCTATTCTCTTTACCAAATGTACAATCTCCACCTGTAGAAATTGTAATGAATAATGAAAAATTAGATTTAGTTGAATCAACAGTCTTTCTGGGTGTAACTATAGACAGAAAACTTCAGTGGCATTCGCATATTGCTGCATTAGCTGGTAAGCTCAGCTCTGCAGCTTACGCTATTAGAAAAGTTAGACAGTTAACTGACATAGAAACTGCTAGGACTGTATACTTTAGTTATTTTCATAGCATCATGTCATATGGCATTCTTTTGTGGGGATTAGCAGCTGACATTAATGCTATATTTATTCTGCAAAAACGAGCAATAAGGGCCATTTATCAACTAAGCTCTAAAACTTCTCTAAGGGAGAAGTTCAAAGAAATTGGTATACTGACAGCTGCATCTCAATTTATATTAAATTGTATTATTTTTGTGCGTCGTAATATTAACTTGTATACTAAACATGGCGATTTGCATGGTTACAATACAAGAAATAGGAATAAACTTTCAATGCCTCGGTACCGATTAGAGAAGGTACATGGGTCTTTCATGGGTCAAGGTATACACATCTTTAACAAGATTCCAAGTGATATCTTGGAGTTACCCTTTGAAGAGTTTAAGAATCATATAAAAAATTGCCTCCTCAAGAAGGGCTACTATACTGTAAGTGATTACTTAAATGACAAAGCAACTTGGTCATAAGCTGACAAGGATTCTTTCTGTAGTTAATTGTGAGTCGTGTTTTACAAAATTATTAATACTAAGTACATTCTTATATTGGTTTCTGCGTTTTGAGATGAGAAGTTTGAGTATGTCATGCTCTCTGTAAATATTTCTGCGGTGGTGTCGTGTGAGGCGGGTCGTTACGTTACCTAAAATATGGTTGAGCGAAGCGATGGCTGGTTCATGCGTCATGCTCGTGAACGGGTGCCACCAGTGGGATGGGTCTGCTCCTGGCTTCTTGTCTCAAAATATGCAGATTTTTAATGTTTTATTGTTATTAGTTTTATATTATCGTGGCTTGTATGGCACTGTTTATTCTTCTTCTTAATCATAATTCTTATGTTCTTAAACTATTCAAAGTTTTATTACCCTTGTTTGGCATTTATATTTATTATTTTATTTGCTACGTTTTTGGTTGGTGTGTATTTTAAAGAAACTACCTTTTGGATGTCTATTTCTTAGTTATTGAAAATTATTTACTGCTATGATTACCGGGTTTTTTATTTTGTTTTTAAACTTAAGATTAATTTGTGATGGAAAGTGACTTTACATATTATATTATGTTAAAGTCAGTTTTCAATTTGACGACTCTGTATGAAATATGACAGGGAGAAAAAAATAGCCCTTGGCGAGTTTCTTGCCGGTTCTTCTCGTTACAAGGCCTCCCGCCGTAGGATTTACGAACCGATAGCGTAGCTTCATTGACGTTCACAAGTGCTGTATCAGCCTAAAATGAATAAATGATTTTTGATTTTGATTTTGATTTTGATTCCCAGTGGGGGTAAATATTGTATTCAGTTTGGTTGGTAGTAGGACTTGTTCTTAGTCTTAGTTCGCCTGGATAGCTACCACCATCTTATCTAAGTCTGACGCCATAACAATTATGTTTTCAGCGTTGTTATGTTCCGACAGTTAAAGATTAAACAGCCAGTTTCTCGGTGATTAAGGATTCCGAGAGTAGTGCGCTTCCACCTTCAGCCTTATCACCACTTAACATCAGGTGTGAAGAAAGCTAAGTACTACCTCGTTGTAGATAAAAAAGTCTTGTGTTCTTGACTAAGGTCCGGTTGCTCGTACATTTAACTTTTGTCAAATTGTCAATTTTGACATCGGTAAAAGAAAAATACGTTGGTTATCTTAGGGTTAAAAGTGTTTTCTGTACTATTTTATTAACCTTCCCTTATTTACTAATGTCAAAATTTAAACCACCCCCACCCTGTCGGTTATTTTGACCGCCGTTAAATCTGTTATTTGACTGTTCGTTAAAGTAACCGCTGCTTCAACAACGCTTTTTAAATTTGACCGCCGGTTAATTTTACTTTAACCATAATTTAACCCTATAGTTAACGTAACCAAGCTTCGAGCAACCGGACCTAAGTGAATGATTATTTGCTGAATCGTAAAGTAACGAGCCGAGCGATGTGTTAGTCTCTCTCTCTCTCTCGCAGTATCAAAATAGGTGAAACGTCACAATCGCTCTGCGTGTTAGCTCGCTCGCCATCTGGCAGTATAGCATGTGCTAGGCTGACACACACCAAAAAGTGTCGCAGACGTGCTGCATTGCATTGCATTGCGTCTGCGACACCGTCTTCGGTGTGAACCTACGCGCACAAATTCAAATATTACAAATCATGATGCACGCAGTCGCAATGCAGTACGTCAGCGATACTTTTTGGTGTGTGGCAGCCCGTAAGCACTTAATTTTAATAACCAAAACTAGCTGAGTAGGTAGCTAACATAAAACATGTAACTTATACTTACAAATTGTAGTGTGAATCTCTTCAATTTTGTTACCAATACGAGAACAATAAAAAAACATTAATAAAAAACGATGCGTTAATTAAGCACAGCTCTGAATTCCCAATAACGTTTATATTTAAAAACGATATAACAAACAAAAATAAAGCTGGTACAGAACAATTGGAAAGTTGGCTGTCAGTTCTAGAATTTTCAATTAATTGGATGCCAATAAAAAAGGTTGAACTGTTTAAAACCGGACGTCCAAAGCAAACACAGGGATAGGGAATAGATGTGGCCGCTCTCAGCCCAAATGGTATGTGGAGAGAAGGAGATTTTTAGAGGTAGTTAAAAAAATAAAATAAAGATAGATCTTAACCGCCTCTGTGGTCTAGTGGTTCATACCACTGATTTCAGACCCAGAGGTCCCGGGTTCGATTCCCAGTGGGGGTACATATTGTATTCGGTTTGGTTGGTGGTAGGACTTGTTCTTAGTCCGCCTGGCTAGCTACCACCATCTTATCTAAGTCTGACGCCATAACAATGATGTTTTCAGCATTATTGTGTTCCGGCAGTTAGAGATAAGATAGCCAGTTCCTCAGTTATTGAGGATTCCGGGAGTAGTGCGCTTCCACCTTCAGCCTTATCACCACTTATCATCAGGTGTGATGAAGGCTAAGTGCTACCCCGTTGTGAATAAATAAATAAAAATAAAAGGTACATTAATACAGTGACTGGCGCCAATGTCGCTGGCATGCCAGCTCTGGCTCCGTATAAACGTTTTTTGTGCTAGTCCAGCGCTGGCATAGAGTAAAGGAACTGAAGTATTTAGAAAAAATCGACCCGTCTCACAACCAGCTCCGATGGGACTCGAACCCACGACCTTTCGCTTTCCGGGCGACTGCTCTAACCACTGAGCTACGGAGTCGTTCGAACGACTATAGATAGAGGATAGATATGGCCGGGCTTAGTCCAAAAAGAAATTTTTAAAGGTAATTATTTGAAAAAAAAATTAAATAAAGGTACATTGATACAGTGACTGGCGCCAATGTCGCGGCCATGCCAGCGCCAGCTCCGTGTAAAATTATTATTTTATATATATTTTTTTTTGTGCCAGACCAGCGCTGGCATAGAGTAAACTGTTTAAAGCGGGCGTCAAAGAAAACAAAGGGAATAGATGTGGCCGATCCCAGTCCAAATAGTATGTAGAGAGACAGAGCTTTTTAGAGGTGGTTGGAAAAAGTCGAAAAAAAGGTACATGGTCTCACCGAATCAATTCCTTTTGTTATACAAAGCCCAGGTTCATCCGTGCATGGAGTACTGTAGTCACCTGTGGGATGGTTCTGCCACAGAATAAGCAACTTTTCATACAGTAGGCCGACGGAGACGTCTAGACAGGTCAATCGTGCGGGGTTTGCGGGGTGAGACGGGGGAGTGGTTGTCCCGAGTTACATACAACGCCGTTCATAGTAACTCGGGACAATTCTTCCAGGGCTATCACGTCTTTATCGTTATTATTTATTTTTAAATTAATATTATGGTGCATACGACATGTAGTTGATGTAGTGTGAGTGCGTGCAAATCTTCATCTCGCTTATTAAAAAAAGGCAATTTCCAAAATCCAAGATGGCGGCCAACTTTTTTGTTTGCGGGCCGACTTTGATGAAACTTGGTTTTTGGTACAACTTTGACAAGAAAACAACAACAAAATGTCAAAAATAAAAAAAACAAGATGGCGGTCAACTTTTTTTTTGGAAACCAATTTTGATGAAATTTAGTTTCTGGTACTATTTTGACAAGATAACAACAACGCAATGTTAAAAGTATAAAAAATCCAAGATGGCAGCCAACTTTTTTGTTAGCAGGCAGATTTCGATGAAACTCAGTTTCTGGTACTATTTTGACAAGAAAACAGCAACGCAATGTTAAAAATATTAAAAATCCAAGATGGCGGCCAACTTTTTTGTTTGTGAGCCGATTTTGATGAAACTTAGTTTTTAGTACAATTTTGGCAAGAAAACTACAACGCAATGTCAAAAATAAAAATAAACCAAGATGGCGGCCAACTTTTTTTTTGTAAGCCGATTTTGATGAAACTTAGTTTCTGGTACTATTTTGATAAGATAACAACAACGCAATGTTAAAAGTATTAAAAAATCCAAGATGGCGGCCAACTTTTTTGTTTGCAGGCCGATTTCAATGAAACTCAGTTTCTTGTTCTATTTTGACAAGAAAAAGCAACGCAATGTTTAAAATATTAAAAATCCAAGATGGCGGCCAACTTTTTTGTTTGTAAGCCGATTTTGATGAAACTTAGTTTTTAGTACAATTTTGACAAGAAAACAACAACGCAATGTCAAAAATAAAAAAAAACCAAGATGGCGGCCAACTTTTTTGTTTGCTGGCTGATTTCGATGAAAGTCAGTTTCTGGTACTATTTTGACAAGAAAAAGCAACCCAATGTTTAAAATATTAAAAATCCAAGATGGCGGCCAACTTTTTTGTTTTTGAGCCGATTTTGATGAAACTTGGTTTTTAGTACAATTTTGACAAGAAAACAACAACACAATGTTAAAAGTATTAAAAAATCCAAGATGGCGGCCAACTTTTTTGTTTGCAGGCCGATTTCAATGAAACTCAGTTTCTTGTTCTATTTTGACAAGAAAACAGCAACACAATGTTAAAAATATAAACATCCAAGATGGCGGCCAACTTGTTTGTTTGTGAGCCGATTTTGATGAAACTTGGTTTTTAGTACAATTTTGACAAGAAAACAACAACACAATGTCAAAAATAAAAAAAACCAAAGTGGCGCCTAACTTTTTTTTGAAAGCCGATTTTGATGAAACTTAGTTTCTGGTACTATTTTAACAAGAAAACAGCAACGCAATGTTAAAAGTATTAGAAAATTCAAGATGGCAGCCAATTATTTTTGTTTACAGGCCGATTTCGATGAAATTTAGTTTCTGGTACTATTTTGACAAGAAACAGCAACGCAATATTAGAAATCCAAGATGGCGGCCAACTTTTTTGTTTGTAAGCGGATTTTGAGCAAACTTAGTTTCTGGTTCTATTTTGACAAGAAAACAGCAACGCAATGTCAAAAAAATAAAAAAATTCAAGGTGGCAGCCAACTTTTTAATTTGTTAGCCGATTTGGATGAAATTGATTTTGGTACTATTTTGACAAGGCAACAGCAACGCTAAATTATATATACATAAATGTTACAATTACCACACTGATTTTAATTTAATTTAATTTAATTTATTTGAATAGTTTTATTGTAATAATACTTATTTTAAAATTTTAACTCTTGTAGCTGTGATAATAATTGATTTGTAGTAATCTGACATCTTCTATAAAATTATTGTATTTAACTAAACTAACATATTTTTAAGTCGCTACTAACAATAATGGATCTTTGTTATCTGGAAAAATAAATTACTTACTTACTTACTTACTTACTTTAACCAATTTTTTTATATAGTAGGCCAACGCCCTTGAAGTTAGGCGATACCGACGTCTGTATAGGTAGTTCCGTAACTACGGAAGGGTTGTTACAAAATTAAAATGTGGCAGGTACATTTTGGTGTTTTGCGAAATAAAATAAAACAAATAATTATGGTTAGCATTTTAGAAGTATCAAAATAAAATATATTACATGTTTTGTTTAGTTTCATCTTTAATTGTATCTGTATGTCTGTCTGCCATGCAATTTTGCAAGGTAAATTTGACCTACTCCTGACGTTTGAATGGGTTGAAGTTTTGTTAAAGAAAAATATTCAGATTGGAAATAAGCCGATTCATATTTCTTAACCTTTAAAGCGCCTTCGTCTATATATCAAAATCCATCCCATCCATCCATCCCATCCAATCCCATGTCACAATAATTATTTTCAAACTCTGTAACTTAATATCAATTATTATTTTATTTACTTATTTTTTATTTTTTTAAATAGGGTTTACAGCTGTCAAAACACAGTAAATTACGAAGGATGTTACGTCGTAATTTACTGTGCTTGTGTTAAAGCAAATTAATAATTAATTAAATCTTTTACTTGACATGATGATGATGATGATGATACTTGACTCTGTCTCAAGCTATCAAATAAAAACCGGTTACATTTAAATAAGCAAAAAGAGAGAAACAAAAACAAAAAACGGCCACCATCTTGACCATTTGTATTTTTTTACATTGTGTTAAGAAAGGTTATCTTGTCAAAATAGTACAAAAAACCGAGTTTTATCAAAATCGGTCGCCATCTTGGATTTTTAATATGTTTAACATTTCGTTGCTGTTTTCTTGACAAAATAGTACCAGAAACTGAATTTCATCGAAATCGGCCAGCAAACAAAAAATTTGGCCGCCATCTTTAATTTTTTTTATTTTTAACATTGCGTTGCTGTTTTCTTGTCAAAATAGAACCAGAAACTGAGTTTCATTGAAATCGGCCTGCAAACAAAAAAGTTGGCCACCATCTTGGATTTTTTAATTTTTTTAACATTGCGTTGCTGTTTTCTTGTCAAAATAGTACCAGAAACTAAGTTTCATCAAAATCGGCTTACAAAAAAAAAGTTGACAGCTATCTTGGTTTTTTTTAATTTTTGACATTGTGTCGTTGTTTTCTTGTCAAAATTGTACTAAAATCCAAGTTTCATCAAAATTGGCTCACAAGCAAAAAAGTTTGCCGCCATCTTGGATTTTTAATACTTTTAACATTGCGTTGCTGTTTTCTTGTCAAAATAGTACCAGAAACTGAGTTTCATTGAAATCGGCCTGCTAACAAAAAAGTTGGCCGCCGTCTTGGATTTTTTAATACTTTTAACATTGCGTTGCTGTTTTCTTGTCAAAATAGTACAAGAAACTAAGTTTCATCAAAATCGGTTTACAAAAAAAAAAGTTGGCCGCCATCTTGGTTTTATTTTTATTTTTGACATTGTGTTGTTGTTTTCTTGTCAAAATTGTACTAAAAACCAAGTTTCATCAAAATCGGCTCACAAACAAAAACGTCGGCCGCCATCTTGAACTTTTTAATATTTTTGACATTGCATTTGCATTATTAAATTATTTTATTAATTTAATATCGCAATACCAATGTACCCACCCGGGGTCGTAAAAGGTCCACCGTCACATTTTAAAGTGACAACCCTTACGTACTTACGTAAATACCTATACAGGCGTCGGCATCGCCCAACTTCAAGGGCGTCGTCCAACTGTATAGAAAGATTGCTTAAACTGTGGTTCTGCCATGTATCAGCTGGAGCTTTTGGACTCGATAACCGACTGAAAACCGTGCCAGGTAGCTCAACTCGGCCTTGGCCACGACGAAACTTCAAAGCCTCAGCCACCGCTTCGCCAATTTATTCCTCATACGAAGCGCTAAAGAATGGAATGAGCTGCCCGTATATTGTGTTCCCTGATAGTTACATTACAACCCAAGTCTCTTTAAATCGAGAGTGAATAGGCTTCTCCTGGGCAGGCATGTAACATCCAGACTGCATCCTGTTAGCCAAACAAGATGGCGGTCAAATGCTTGCCCGGTTTATATTAAATTAAATTAAATTACATTGATACACTGACTGGCGTCAATGTCGCTGGCATGCCAGCGCCAGCTTCGTATAAACATGTTTTTGTGACGTAACGTCGTCCGGTGGTCCGGTCCCCATTCGAAAACCTTTCCGCCCCAATGGCCATCGGTTTTGATGTATAAATGTAAACCTACCGTAAAAGAATGAATAAAGCCCAAATGAAATATGCCTCTTAACCCTTAACCGGAATCGCTATTTTGATCAACGTAACTGGAATCGTGGGTCATTTTGGACCCAGAAATTAAAAGCTATGTATTTCATAAATTATTTGAGATAACAACTTAAATGTGTCAGTATAATAATCAAAAACAGGTCTAATAAGGAATATAAATTAATATTTTTTAATAAAGTAATTAAAATTAACATCTTTTACAAAATTAACACAAAGGCTCTATATTTGATAGAGATTTCTGAATATCTCACTTTGACATTACATCATTCTATAAAAATACATAAAATTTATAAAAAAACTTTTTTACTGACTTTGACATATCTTTCCCTTTACAAAAACACACATTTTGTAAGTAATATTTGCAACATAACAAAAATGACATCCCATCTAAAAACATCAAAAATCGACAATCAGTCTTTGAAAATATCTATGTACGACACTTAGGGAAAACACTTTTTTATGAGCGTGATGTTTACAGATGTATTTAGATCATCTGACACACTTTTGTGACTGTTTATTATCCTTTTTTGGGCAACATAAATAGCATCTTCCCCTTTTTCATGTTCCAGTTTTAGAGGCAGATGTATTTTCTTATAGCAAGTTATGTTTTCATCATTACATGGTTGAAAATCGATCAAACATTCTGGTTCGGAATAAATTTGGTCTACTTATAATTCGCTTATAATAATAAGATTATCGTTTGAAATACGTGCAATTATTCTATCATAATGCCTGAAACAATGCAAATTATAAAAGTATACGATCAGAGAAATAGTGACGTAACTGGAATCGTGGGTCCAATTGGACCCAGCGAAAGCACTTACCACCGCTTCCAGAAAACTTCAAGAGCCGATCGTCTGGCCCCTGATGCACCTCGCCACTTAATGAGATTACATGAAAGCGCAAACGTCTAACTTCGTGCGTTTAAAAATTTAACGGATTTTTCGTCGCCTCTGGGTCTAAATGGACCCACGATTCCGGTTAAGGGTTACATATATGTAGGTAGTGCAAGTTTCAATAATTATAATTAATCTTTAATTATAAGAGAAGGGTTTATGAGATTTTATATTATTTTTATGCACTCACAATGCAATTTTGTAAGTATAGGAAAAATGTGTGATAGTAAAAAACCACGAGCCATTTAAGTAGCTTTCAGGCGGGATTCGAACCCGCGCCTCCGGGAATCCGGCCCGATGCTCTGACCAACTAAGCTACCGAAAAGCTTACACGACTCGCCATACTTACAAAATTGCATTGTGAGTGCATAAATATAATATAAAATCTCAATATGGCTGTTTCATCTTAATCGATTGTTAAACATTTGTAAAAATGTTTCTTTCGGATGCGAGGGTTTCCTCACATTGATGAAGCAACGCTGGCCTACAGCGTAACAAGTGATAGCAAAATTCGACGAGTCGTGTAAGCCTTTCGGTAGCTTAGTTGGTCAGAGCATCGGGCCGGATTCCCGGAGGCGCGGGTTCGAATCCCGCCTGAAAACTACTTTCTAAGTTTATCTTAGTAGCGACGCTGCTTTGGTTTTCATACAAAATAATACGATTATGTTTACGAGAACGATAGTTTTTCGTGCTTGGGAGGGGACAGACCAAATGGCCTAACCATTGTTTGAATGATTCATAGTCATTATGAGGACAAGAGGAATGAGCGAAAATTTGTCAAGTCCGAAAGTCAGGAAGAAACGAATAAAGTCAGTAAACACATACGTAATGATTAATGGCAGTAATAAGATCATCTGAGCTCACATATTTCTTGCGACTTACTTATGGTTCTGATCGGCTGATTCTGTATTTTATTTTGTGGTGATTTTGGATTTATACGAAAAGGGATATTTTGTCATTCATATCATATAATATGTATTTATTCAGTGACTCAGTGTTTTATCTGTTTATAAGTATACAGAGTTAAAAAGAGCAATAATATTTAAGGAGTGATTCTTCCCATGAAACTGAACAATTATATACTCATAGAAACTTACGTCGAAATATATATTTAAAAAAATCAACGTCTCATAAATCGTCGACATCAGTAGTCACTTTTCAATTTGACGACTCTGTATGAAATAAGACGGGGTGAAAAAATTGCCCTTGGCGAGTTTCTTGCCTGTTCTTCTCGTTAGAATGATAAGGTCTTTCGCTGTGAGGTGTGAGACTGTGAGACGGGTTGATTTTTTTTAAAATACTTTATTTTCCATTTTTCAAGGTCTTTCGCTGTAGGATATGCGAATTGATGGCGTAGCTTCTTTAACGTTTACAAGTGACGTATCAGCCTGAAACGTAGGTATAAATGTTTCGAAATTTTCATAAAAAGCGGATAAAGTTGATCGGCAGTTTTCTCCCTATATTTTTTTTTTGTTGTTGCTCCCTTTTGGCATCCTGTATAATTGTAATAGGTAAGGTATCCGTAATGTATAAGTAATTATGCAATATCTTGGAGGAGAATGTCTGTGATGTTTAGCACTTCCTAGACGTGCTGCTGATTGAAATAAAACAAATTTCAACCGTCGGGATAGTCTAATTTTTTATTGAACTTAAAATACTCATACATATACACTAATTTTATTTCAGAATTTCATTTTGTTTGAATTTAGTCTAAAACCATTCCTTTCATACAGAACCATACGAACGTACACCAATCGCGCCTGCCCCTCGCGCCATCTCTCTCCTCATTTGTATGTAAATGGCGGCCGACCGTTTATATCTCTGTTTGCTTTTTAAGTATTTAATTTTTTTCCAGAGTCATTCGCTTTAACAATGCCTGCCGTTAGTTGTAGGATTTAACTTAATCCTTTGTTCCGACGAACTCAGTGGCCGAGTGGTGTACGCACTAGTTTTCAAGGTGACGCCATCTGTAGAGGTCCCGGGTTCGATTCCCGGTCGGGTCGGGAAAACGAAATTTTCAATATTTCCTCGGGTCTGGGTGTATGTGGTATTAATACCCGAAGTTGTTCCCAATTTCCATAATACTATTGCTCAAGCTAATACAGTTTGGTATTGAAAAAATGTATGTGATGGCACAGATTACTAAATAGTTCTTTGTAACAGATAGCTCACTCCGCTAAGTCATTTAAATAAATAGCAACTCTAACTATAACGCAATAAAGTAGAATTCAGCTTGTACGGCGCAGGCAAATTACGAACGGCCACTCGTTGTCGTTGCATCTCTTTCTATCGCATATATTCTAGCTCTTTTGCGGACCTAATTTCTATGGATTTACAACGCCGGCGTTGCCGCCGCGTTTTCGAGCCGACACGGGGAGTGAAATAGGCCTGGTGATGGTGCCAAAATATTATTTATTTATATTATTTATATCTAGGTATGCTTTCTTTACTAAGAAAGTTCAATACGTATGATACGCTGTTTCACCTACTTTCTTAAAAAAATTTGTTCAGATTGGTAGTAGGTATTATTTGATTACTATTTATGTATTTGGAGGAGCCCGTGGCGCAGTGGTTAGCGCACTCGGCCTGCGATCGTGGAAGTTAAGCAACTTTCGCAATGGTCGGTCACGGGATGGGTGACCAAAAATTAGCATCGCGAGCTCCTCCGTGCTTCGGAAGGCACGTTAAGCCGTTGGTCCCGGCTGCGTTTGCAGTCGTTAATACCCACCAATCTGCATTAAGGCCCGCGTGGTGAGTCATAGCCTATATAATAATAATAATTTATTAAATAATAATAGTCATATTATAATGGCTGATGATGGTGATGATTATATCTTTTTATGCATGTGCAATTTTTATTGTGTGCATTATTGGTATCACAGTATTTTTAAAGCAAGAGCTTAACAGCTTGAAAAATTTAAAATGAAGTATGGCAGAGGTACCCTTTGAGGCCACTTTAAGGATTTTTTGACTTTTAAGCACTACGTACTAAATGATCTTAGGTATTTAAGATACAAATTATATCTTAAATGATAGATAATTCATCTACCTTTAAATGTTAATTTTTCAAAAGTTAAATAGTTTTTTGTATATAACACAAAATGTGTGAGAGGTGCCAAATGTACCAGTTTTGGCCACTTATTGATAGTTAAACTTTTGTAAGTATAGCGAAAAATCAAAACCAAACCCAGGTTAAATTAACATATTCTAATGCGCTAGAAACTAATCAATTGCAAAACAACAATTTAATTGTAAGAAACAAAGGTTCATAACGTATTTCATCCAAAACAAATATCTTAAAATTTTCATACAAAACATTTTTAAAACAGAAAATGTATTTTATTGAAATAAAATCGTATGACATACTTAATGAATTCTAACGGTTGTTAATATTACCTTTTCGTACCACTTGCTCAAAAAAGTGACATTCTATGCCACAAAAAGCGAATATAACAATAGTCATTTTTAATCTGTTAAAAACAGGGAATAGTTATTTGTTATACAAGAGAGCAAAATCATTTTTCGCTGCGAGTGCTGAATTTAAATCACGAACTAGCGAAGTAGTCTAAAATTGAATCACGAGCGTAGCGAGTGATTCAAATATAGACTACTGAGCACAGTGAGTGATTTAAAGGCACGAGACATCAGAAAATTTTGCTCTCGTGTTAAACATACAACTTTTCACCTCTACCAGCGAGAAAAGTGTTACAGGTCAAAAAAACAACATTGAAGGCAACATTTAAAAATAAAGAAAACATCAACATTACAAAACTAATAATTAAGAGTAAAATTGAAGGTAACTGTTTGCATTGCGTTAAAAAACTGCACTGCATGTAATTTTTATGAAAACCAAACATGATATTAGTAAGCGATATAATGTTCACTTCATATTATTTATTTTAAATATTGCTTGTTTAATAAAAAGCAATAGTAGTACAATCGTATTTATATAATTTGTTATTAGAATTCATTAATTTTTCTTATTTTATATTTATATCATGCATGCGACAATGCGACCTCATTTCGTCCGCACTCTTTAATTCGAACCTACCTATCGATACCAATATCCGTGTATTTATTTTTAAAGCTTTATATTTCATGTCCATCGACATAAAGCTATCTATCTATCCTTTTTGCTCATATTAATTTTAAAAGTCTCATCCTTGTCACTCTATTTCTTTTTTCTTAATTATTTCAAAAGTTAGTGTAAGAAATTAAAAAAGCACTTTGCCTCACGCTCGCAGCAAAAATCGATTTTGCTGCGAGTTTTTAGGGGCCAAAAGCGCCCTTTTCGAGCTGGAGAGGTGAAAAGAAAATTGTACTGAATTTCATTCATCTTCTAGGGAGAGAATGTGATTTAAATTTGGAATACTTACCGAAATTTATACTGAACTACATCTGTGTTTACACCATTGAGTTTGTATATAAAGCATTACACATCTTTTTGAAAAAGGAATACGCATTTATTATGCAGTTATGATTATTAAATAAAATTACGAAAACCGACGAGGCCGTATGAGCTTGATGCCTTTGCTTTTCCGACAAAAAAATATTAGTCTAGGAGTTTGCCGCGTTTTTGTTTTCTTCAAAAACTTACATAAACGTTAAGTTTATTTTAATTCATTTTTATAAATAAGTTGTTCTAAAAATACGTTACAATGTTAAATCAAAGCGACAGTGACAGTGAATTGTCGGATTCCATCAGTGCAAATGCTGCCGCAATTATAAATAATTTGCTTCCAACAAAATCCAAGGAAAATTATTTAAAAACTTATGAAGAATTTTCAACGTGGACAAGTGCGAAAGGCCTATCAATTTCAGAATCAGTACTTCTTGTCTATTTTGATTATTTATCCAAGACAACTCATCAACAATAAATGTACCAAACAAAAATGTAACTCTCTCTATCAATAATTGGACCAATGTTTCGAATGTTAACTTTTATTTTTAATAAATGCTTATCTCATATTATTATTGTGTTATTTTTTTCGCAAATGGTACGAAAAGTAGAGTATTTTCCTAGGTGATAAAGCTGTCTTAGTCTTGAGTGAACTTAAATCGTCACCCGCGACAGAAGACACTGCTTTATCCCCTTGGTTAATAATCTACTATTAAATACCTTATTTTAATTGCTTTTAGCAAAAATGACGAAAAGTAGTTTAGAAAACTTTTAGAGCAAACAGTGACCAAAACCGGTACAGTGGCCAAAACCGAGGCTTCTGCCCTATTTAGAAAAAATCTACCAGTCTCACAACCAGCTTTGATGGGACTCAAACCCACGACCTTTCGCTGTCCGGACGACTGCTCTAACCACTATGGAGTCCTTAGTCGTCGTCAGAGCTTAAGCTTTCCAATCTTATATCGTTACCAAAAAGTATTTATGGTTCGGTGACGTTCAGTTGGTTGTCAGTATAAATAAGTTTTTACTAAAAAATTTACTTTAATGACAAGCTTTTTTGCTGACTGTACTTTAATATTGTATTTGTCATCTAAACCAAACCGGTATACAAAATTAAGCTCCATCGGACACAAGGAAGTTGATCAAATTAATCTTGCAATATTTGTCCCCCGCTAACTAACTAAGTAACCAACATAGCAAGTTAATAAAAAGCTTGTAAAAGGCATAATATATAGGTATTACAAAGGTATCCTCCTCCCTTAGCATTATAAACATGACTAGGATTAAAAAGGAAAGTTTGAAACGGATGGGACGATGACAGAATTAGTTCTAATCCAAGTCCAACTCTAGATCGCGTTAGTAATAACACAAATTTTTTATATAAGTAATTTCTGAATATCATCACTTAAGTATGAGTTTACTATTATTGCAAAAGATGAAAAGGATCTAAACATACTTTCCCCCTAAGTATTCCTTAATCTCACCCTATTGAGAAAGTCAAATTAACACCTACTAAAGTTTTAAAACCACTTTGATCATCTCTTCATATTTTTAACCCTCTTACCATAAAAGAAAATTCATTCATTGCTCATTATAAGCTCGAAGTCCGTTGCTATGGCAACGAGGATTTACCCTCACAAAGCGGAAAGGTAAAGACCCCCTTCCTATTTTACGCCTGAATAACCTTTGGACTCTGTAATCTCTAATAATTTAAAGTTTTAATTAAAAGTTATTAATAATTTTTGAAACAGGAAATTTGATGTTTTCTTTTTTCTTCAATTTTGTATGTAATATGGTTTGAGTCTATCGATACTAACAAAAATATTATCCCGGGTGTCCTAAAGTTATGGGACAGTCAGCGTAAAATTGATATAAGCGTCTAGAGTAGTTAGAAAGATCTGAAAAACATTAACGCAATTTGATCTAAGCAGTTCGAATCATCATATTATTATTGTTGTAAGCGCGCAAGGTGTTCCAAATATCTTGGCACTCATTGTTTCAATATTTATATGAGCAGTCAGAGTGTTCAAAATTATCTAAGCAAGCAAAGCTCTCAACGTTATCTGTGCAATATGGTGTTGTACATTATGCACAGATATTATGAGAGCTTTGTTTGCTTAGATAATTTTGAACACTCTGACTGCTCATATAAATATGCAACAATGAGTGCTAAGATATTTTGAACTCCTTGCGTGATTACAACAATATGATGATTCGAACTGCCTAGATCAAATTGCGACGCTTATATCAATTTGACACTGACTGGACATGAAGGGAAGGTATTCTAAATAATGGTGATAGCAAATTTCTCTGAAAGGAAACGTTCATTTATTTTTGTCAATAAACAAAACTATGACTAACAGCTCTTAACTGCGCGAAATGGAAGAAAGGTGGAGTGGCCTTTGCCCTGCAGTGGAACGACACAGGCCATGGAGCTAGACTTAATACTGAGGTAACTGGAGTTTTTACCCTGAATAAAAAAGTGTGCCCAACAAATTTGACATTTAGTATGTAGTGGCTGTCAGTTGTCTCATATGACCATACGTATTTTTTCAAAGTGTAGGTGAGACGGAAGACAGCTACAGTGTAATTTGTGGTCACATAAAGTGTTAGTACTACACTCTCCAGTTACATCAGTATGTAGTCTAGCTTCATGACACAGGCTGATAATAAAAAAATATTGAAAAAAACTGCGTTCACCTTATAGCGTTAAATAGGTGTTGCAGGCATCATTAAAATAATTAAAAATTTGTTTTAAGTAGTGGCAACACTGCCTCTTCCATTCCAATATTGTATTACGCTCAAGAAAGTATGTTGTTGTTGATTACGCAACGTTTCTTTAAAAAAAAAACAAAAATGTTGCCTTCAACAAAAGGGTAAACTACCCTAATTCTTGGCATCCGTTCTATTATTGGCACCTCAAAGTTTAGCTCGAAAAACAAGGAAAAAAATAGTCTTCTTAAGTTCAGTATGCATTAAGATGTGAAATTGTATTATAATATTGTACAAATTAGTTTTGCCATTTGACCTTAACGCTTAACTCTAGGGTGCCAATGATATAACGTATAAGGGCAGTTTAATATTGTACCTTTTCTAATATTTCATTTTCAATAATTAAAATCCATTGTGAATGTAAAAAAGTAAAAATAATAAGGTTTTATCTACTTCTATAGCAGCTTATTGCTTATTTAGTGCAAAAATGAGTACCTACTAGACCAAAAACTTGCTTCTATATGGCTTAGTTCAAAAAGAAATACCATTATAGGGTCTGAAGCGTTCATATATCCTCTGGTGCATTAAAAAAACATTTCCGTCCTTTCTAATTATCTGCGGAATGATTATTTTAACACTCAGGACGTGTGAGATTGCTCTAATTTAGACTAGACTGCTTCTTTTTTCTTTTTAGGTCTGTCACTTGAGGTTGGAATGCCATCTGTATTTTTCTTATTTAGTTTCAAATGATGTTGATAAATGACTAACGTACTTAAAGGTCTTATTTCAGATTTTAACATGTTAATGTTAGTCTCTAAGGTAGGTATTTCATCATCATCATCATGTCAGCCGAACGGCACCCACTGCTGGGCATAGACCTCCCTCAAGGATCTCCACAACGATTGGTCCTGCGCTGCCCGCATCCAGCGGCGCGCCGCGACTTTGACTAGATCGTCATCCACACAGAACTGCCCACAGAACGTCATCCGGTACGAGGTCGCCATTCGAGAACCTTTCTGCCCCAAGGGCCATCGGTTCTCCGCGTATATAGGTAGGTATTTATTACCATATTAATACATTATTTGTTTGTAAAAATAATAATGTAGTTGCCTGAAATAAATGGATAAATAAAAAACATAAAAAGGGACGTACTTATAGTTAACAGAAGTTACCACTAGCCTCACTTGTTGATTTTGTTTAATTACCATATTTTATACTTTTAAAAATAATTGAAAAATTAATAGTTGTGAAAAAAGACAAAAAGAGTAGGTAGGTAATGAATAAGACCGTTTGTCCATTGACGATTCGGTCCGATTATTTCTCGGATGACGGAAGTGGGTGTTTTCACTTAGACGGATGGACACGGGAATACGTTTGTCCACTGCGTCCGAACCCGGACAAGCCACTTGTGCGTGTGAGTGAAACAGTTAATATGGAATCTACGCTCCCACTTCGGACCGAGTTCGGATCCGGATCCGATGTAGCGGCACATCCGATCTAGCCAAATTCCCGGAGTCTGTCAAAAAAACGGATGATGGAACTCGGACGCCGGGACTCGAGTGGACAGACGGTCAATACAAATAGGTATATGAACCGCTTCATCGGTTTGTCTAGACGGATCCGGCGAGACGGACGTCGTGGAGAAACGGCCTGACGCCGGGGCTCAAGTGGACAGACATTGATGAACCGCTTCTTCGGTCCGTCTAACTAGACGGATCCGGCAAGACGGACGTCGTGGTCAAACGGCCTGACGCCGGGGCTCAAGTGAACAGACATTGATGAACCGCTTCTTCGGTCCGTCTAACTAGACGGATCCGCCAAGACGGACGTCGTGGAGAAACGGCCTGACGCCGGGGCTCAAGTGGACAGACATTGATGAACCGCTTCTTCGGTCCGTCTAACTAGACGGATCCGGCAAGACGGACGTCGTTAACAAACGGCCTGACACCGGGGCTCAAGTGGACAGACATTTATGAACCGCTTCTTCGGTCCGTCTAGACGGATCCGGCAAGACGGACGTCGTTGACAAACGGCCTTAGTCGAGTAATATTAAATATCACCGCTTGTGTCAAAGTCAAATAAAAACGACCATTAAATATTCAGATGAGTACTTACTCTTGGTACTACTCTATTCCTACTAGGTACTTACTTATCCACTCAATGGTTACGCACGCTTAAATATGCTTACGGGGCAATGGTTGCTTCACAGCTCAGCTCCGCTCCGCTAGGCTCACTTGGCTTTAAATTAAGTTTTACTCAAAAACTATGAGGATTTAATAAAAAAAAATTATTGATTTATAATGCTAGTTAAATTTGCAATAAGTTTGTATGATTTGTAGATGGATTTTTATTACGATTTAATTAGAAACAGCAAGTTGAAGTTGCAGAAAAGGAAATATTTTACCGGTTGCTTGTTAAAACATGCAATAAATACTAATAAATAAACAATTATTACAGACCAATTTGTGTTCAAATAATAGTTTACAATGTTTTTATTAGATAAAAGTAAAAAAAAGATAACTCTCTTTTAGAAAAATATTGTTTAATTAAAGGTATAAAAATGTAAGTAAAGAATCATACGGGCTACAAAAGTATGAATCGATTTCGTATCGACTTCTTTTTTGTAAGTAGATAAATTTTAAATATATCCTTTTTATGGGTATTGAGGGTAACATAAAAAGTATATATTAATGTATTACAACATATTTAGTATAATATATTTAATTATATTTTTATATTTTACTTTTCCATACTTAGCTAACATTGCCTAAATCACGCAATGGTTTCTTGCCTCCTCCGCCGAGGCAAGCAAGTCGGCGAACTTCAATCGAATATAATCCGACAAAACTTTATTAAATTGGACCAATTTCTTGTTCTACGATCAAAATAAGGTGTCTAGATTAAGACTGGTATAAGTTGGATAGGAACAGAGAGTGTTTTGACACAATTAATTAAAGTATTTTAATTAGCTGTCAGCTTGCCTCCAGGAGGCAAGAAACCATTGGAGCGGGTAAAAATACTTGCCTCTGGGAGGCGAGGAACCATTGAGAGGTTATTAGCAATAAATACTGAAAATATTGATAATAATGATGACCTACCTATTCAGCATGTGTGCACCACGCGAAAATTTTGTCGACTCTTATCTGACTGTCAACATTTAACTGTCTCGTTCATACATCAGTAACATAAGTGAGACAGCAACACTCGCTATTGCGGATGAAAGAAGACAAAAATTTCTCGTGGTTAGGTTAGGCGCTTTCCTCATGGGGTCGGCGTGTTTTTGTTTCGCTTTAGTTTCTGCACATGTTTCTGTACCGAATCTGTAAAGATTATTTACCGAGAACCACTTCTGCTGCGGCCACACTATCGGAATATGCCGATAATCCATATTCCAACACAGTGTAGCCACGTTATCGTGAAAATTTTACTACGGCATTCACTACCGTATGCCGTATGCCGATAGCTCGAGTGACGATTATCGCGAGAATTCTTGCGATCGAGCGGAGCGGCCACACTATCGCGATTCACGCGATGCTGAACAACGGCATATCACGATAGTGCGGCCCCAGCATTCTTGGTCGGTTCGGTTTTGGTGCGGTACCGGTTCGTTACGAGTGGACACTGCGGGGTGGGGGTGGGGTGAGAGTGACGGGACAGGAGAGTCGAATAGTTCGGTAGTACTCGGTATCGAGAGGTGTGTATGCGCCCGGTACAGAATCCAAACCGAAACTACTTAGTGAGGAAGGTCTCATGCACTCAGTAAAAAATCTGTACAGATTCGGTACAGAAAGGAAAACGAAACGAAAACACGCCGACCCAGTAAGGACGGTGTCTTAGCATGTTTTGCCATCTAGCGACTATCGGTCTGAATTAATAACCTATCCACAGATAGGGATAGGTGCGATCCAGATTAGTTGTTAGGCCACACCTAGCAACCCTGGCAACTGTCGTTAATTCTATGTTAACATCAAGCGTTGCATAGCAACTAATCTGGATCGCACCTATCCCTATCTGTGGATAGGTTATTAATTCTGGCCGTATATCCACATTATAAACTCGTATGCAAACAAATGACGACAAATCTCAAAACTTGCCGCCATTCTCGACAAGTCCCTCGAACAAACATCAACCACGCGTTAATCCATCCAGCGAGCATAATATCGTCATAAAAAGTAATGTTACTGCTTCAACTGCGTTTGATGGCATCCACTGACACGAAAAACGAATTTACGTGCATTTTTACAAATAATCCCAATGGTTTTGAAGTTACAATGAATTTTTAATCTCGACGGTATAATTTTAGGGTGTATTTTTTGGGGTAAAAGCTTACGATCGCAAATTAGGGAGATTATGGGTCGTTTGTGTTCGTTTTAAATCAAATGTTGATGCGAAAATTATTGTTTGCTGGGATTAACGAGTGGCCCAATTAGGTGTTGTAAATTTGGTTAAAGAAATAAATGTGATGGCTATTTTACTGTCAATTTGGTGTACACCTTTTAGATTCTCGTGAATGCTTTATTATTTACTGAACCGGCAAGAGCCGTATATTCGAAAAAAAACTCCATCTTGGTGATCCAGGCTGACAATAAACAAATAGAATGACATCCATCTGTTCTTTCAAATTTTTGAATGACAGAAACTGAAAAAAAAAAACCGGCTAAGTGCGAGTGAAGGGTTCCGTACCAAAGTGAATATCTCTCTCTCTCTGGGGTCGGTCCCTCATGTCTGAGGATCGTGGATCCACGATCCTCAGAAAGTGAATATACTTACAACTAAATATTCTGTGAATATTTGAAGCGTCTACCTGTTGCTGTTATTATATCAAGCAAAAAAAAAGTGAAAAAAAACACGTTTGTTGTATGGGGGCACCCTAAATATTTATTTTATTCTGTCTTTAGCATTTGTTGTTATAGCGGTAACAAAAATACATCATCTGTGAAAATTTCAACTGTCTAGTTATCACGGTTCATGAGATTCAGCCTGGTGATAGACAGACAGAGAGACCGACGGACAGCAGTCTTAGTAATAGGGTCCCGTTTTTACCCTTTGGGCACGGAACCCTAAAACCAAAATGCAAATACCTTTTCTCTGGTACTGGATTCCGATCAGTTTTGTCTTATCTTGCTTTAGAAAAGCTGTAAAAAGATTTTACAAAAACAATGTCTTCAGAGAAAAATAAGAAAATCGCAACGATTAGATAGTGGAAGTAGATACTCTCAGCGCCATCTAGGTACGGGGTGTGAAAACGCCGTAAAGGAGCCAATGGCTAAGATAACAGTTCAATAATCAATAGACGCTAACAGTTCTGAGCAAGTTCTGTCGGAACGACCCTGCGACGCGGGAAAAGGCGAAACGACCCGTCGTTAGGGACACGATTCGAACATAATTTAGTTTAAGAGAAGCTGAATCGAATGGAATTTAAACAGAATAAAGCACAGTCTGTTCACTCTAAATAGATGAAATCGTATTTCTTTTTTAATGTTTAGTTAGTTTGTGAAATATTTTGGCTACTTTAAAATTGAAAATGAAATATCTTCTCACAACCAGCTTCCATGGGACTCGAGCCCACAACCTTACGCTATCCGGGCGACTGCTCTAACCACTTAGCTACGGATCGTTTCAGAGGTTAGAACAGTCACCAGGTTTGATATCTGAAACTCGTGCTCGATGGCGTTGACTACGAGAGGCACGTCCAGCTAGATAAAAAAATGAAAAATAATTTTAAAGTTTTTTTAACGGACCCAAAGAAAAAAGTGCTTTGTATATTGGATTTATTATATTTTTCAATCATCAATCAGAGACTAAAACTATTATAATAAAACAGAGATAAACTACACGATTTATTAATGATTTAAAAGTGAAACATTGAAAAGTATTTCTTTTAAGTATGTAGGTATAACAAAATAATTCTTCATTCTATCATTTTTGCAAAATATAATCTAACATTAGTTACTAAATTCATATCGTCTAATACGTTTATCAACTTTACTATTACTAATAACTTAGAATTAAAGTGAAATTCTAGTACATATAAGGCTCTTTTCAGATCGGTGAGTTTCCAACGAATAGAAATCCGATTGCTGCAACCGTGGCTCTAAATAGGTCTTTAAGACCGGAGTTTTAACTCGATGCAATGGCGTATACTTGGAAATTGTCTTAAGAGGGCAAAGACGTTCCGAGTAGACGAGTTACTATTAAATACTAGTGATGGAAAAGTATTATCGATACTTTTTCTTGAAACTGATATTTTTCTTTTTAATATACTTACGTACCTAGATAAGATTTGCAATCATATTTTATATATTTAACATAAAAATAGTTTATATATATAACTAGTCACACTCACATACACATACAAAACACACACATACACACACACACATATACATATACATACACACACACATACACACTACATAACTTCTATTCCATTTAGTACCTATTTTGTGGTTTGTGTTTATCTCTTATTTTTTTTGTTATTGTTTTTTATTAACAAGCTTTGTCGCAAAGGTTTTTGAGAGAATGCAACCCTAATACGAGCATTTTTCGAAAAAATTGCTTACATGGGTTGATTCTCTGCTATTAGCTATAAGAATTTATGTTAATAAAAACATTTTTATTTTTATTAATTTTTTATATGAATTTTAGACAACCGCATGCCAAATAGCTTTAATACACTAGGAATATCAATTATTTTATTTATTTTTATAAACTAATCTAAGCCTGACCTGAGTTACCCGACTGTCTGGTAATCGGAATCAATAAACTATCACAAAATATATAAAAATACGGAACAAGGAACAAACAGAACTGTTTATTATGTCCCTCCAATTTTACCATACTTAACCATTCGGCCCAGAAATATACTTCACTAGCGTAACGTAACGTCCGTAATCTCAAATTAATTATTTGTGTAAAATCAAATCTTTTTGACCTGCTTGTGTTGTTATGTATTAGTTCATAAATATATTTAAGACTGGTGTCTTGAATAAACAATATCAAAAATTACTTTTGATCTTAACTGCATTTATGGCGAGCGAAGCAGCGGGCAAAAGTTATTAAGTCCTAAATGGATTAACAACATTTTAACCAGAATGGCTTAAATCCGATGATAAATTAACTATTCGAACGCCCTTGAACTGCCGTATCCACTTAACTAATACGGTTCGGGTGGCAATGTGCCAATTGCCAACTTTAAAAATTCACGCACCAAAACTTACTAACTATTCGCTAGTTTTCTGTATTCGAGCCAAAGCGCGAATAAAACTTGTATTTTCATGACGTGTACATGTCAGAAGCGGGTGTTACTGTCATCGTTGCGAGCTAGGTATTTGCATTATTCTGTTAATTAGTATGTGTTGATTGTAACAGATTTGAGAGTTAATTGGATTACGTAGGGGAATAAATTAAAAATGATTTGAGTTAATTACCTACCAGGACTATTACTATTTTCAGCGATAAGAGTCCCCAAATCATGATGATTGCGTGTTAGAATACTTGTATTGGGCTATAATAGTTATTTGCGTTACGTTCCCTAAAATATGGTTGAGCGAAGCGATGGTTGGTTCATGCGTCATGCTCGTGAACGGGTGCTGCCAGTGGGAATGGGTCTGCTCTTATCTGCTTGCCCTAAAATGTATTTTCTTTTTATGTTTTTATTCATTTTATTAAGAATTACATTTAAAACATGTATGGCGCAACTTGCAGTATATAGTATAATTGTCTTTTGTTTTAAAGTAATATTAAAGCTTTAAGTAGAGTTCCTAAGTAACTGAAAGTTGTTCACCGCTATGATCATTAGTTCGCCTATACTAAACTGTATTTATCATAACCCATTGTGTAATTGTGATGGAAATTGACCTTAGTAATACCATGTTAAGGTCATTTTTCAATTTGACGACTCTGTATGAAATAAAACAGGGAGAAAAAAACAACCCTTGGAGTTTCTTGCCGGTTCTTCTCCAAGGTCTCCCGCTGTAGGGTTTGCGAACCGATGGCGTAGCTTCTATGACGTTCACAAGTATTGTAAATAACAATCTAAATTGAATAAACAAATTTGAATCTTGAATCTTGAATTGTACAACTTGTGGCACACGTGACGCCTTGTTGCAGTAGTTTTATTCTTGTTATTTCTATTATTCTATTTATTCTTGTTAACGGTATGGATAAGAGTCGATTCATTAAAAAAGTTAAGTAACTTAACTCAGCGGTCACACTTGCACGTATGTAATTTTTTGATCATGTCAACGTTGCGTATAAATAAAACAATCTTTTACTTCATTTAAATTTTGAACATCGAAACATAAACAGTGAATCAATTAAGTATCTGATTAACGAAGACAATTATTCAAATTATCGATAGTTACCTCAAGGACACTCCCACCACTAAGGCTCGTATCACCGAGCGTCTCAAACTTAACGCATTACGCCAAGTGCATACACCTCAGCCAAACTTACCTTACACCTACCATATACATAATTACTGTAGAGTTTTGAAAGGTATGTGCAACTTAATTCATATCTCGACTAACTTCCTTTCAGCATCACAACCTTGTGCAGAACTAAGAGTTTGTCGTTAGGTACGTTAATTTTGACTCGAGGCTTATGTTTGCCTAATGGAATTAAATGGAATTCCGCCTCTTTGGTCTAGGTAGTACCTATCTAACCACCACCAATATCATACCCAGAGGTTCCGGGTTCGATTTCCAGTGGGCGTACATATTGTATTCGGTTTGGTTGGTTGTAGGACTTGTTCTAAGACCGCCTGGCTAACTACCATCATTATATCTAAGTCTGACGCCAAAACAACGATGTTTTTACGATTGTTAAACTTTTAAACAATAAATACTTAATTATAATGTTTTGTATGTGTAACCCTTCGGGAATAAATTTTCTAAATAACAGTGAAAACTGCATCAACGTCCGTTGCGTGGTTTAAAAGAAGAAAGCTTAGAAACAGACAGACAGAGGCGGAGAGCGACTTTGTTTTATACTATGTAGTGATTTTTATATATTGAATGATTAAGTAGTAGGTGCTCTGCTATATCACCATCGCACTCGTTAAATTAAAATCAATGACTTCCAATACATTTTATTTCAGTAGGTAACAAAATTAGTGCTTCCATTTTTATAACAATGAACCAGGATATAAGATCACTTCTGATTAAAATAAATAAAACCATGATACAGAATTATTAAAAGCCTTCCATATAGAATTGAAAATCCATCGATATTCCATATACTTCAATTTAATTTTGTTCCAATAAAATTAATTTTGAAAGCTGCACGACTGCCTCGGGCCTGGATTTACTTTTCACCGATTTTAAACTTTATCTTAATAGAAATAAGGACAGTGCAGTTTTTATATGAGCATACGAAATTTGAATATGACGGGGTTGGGCTACGCAAACGTAGTATGGCTGTTGGAAGGTAATAAAATAACATATTATATGAAAATGATGGTAATTTTATAAATATCATACAAATTTTAATGTCATAATTTGTCATAATATCATATATAGTTCCACAGCATGTAATTGAACTACCATTGCATAAATTTAAATGTTACATTAAAGAATCGCTGATGAGCAAAGGATACTATAAAGTAGACGATTATTTGAATGACCGCAATGCATGGTCATGATGTAACACATAACATAATCACTGTTTAATATGATGTATTTTTATACTAAGCAATTGTTGTATTAGTAACGATATGTATTTTTTTTGTAAATGTCGTTACCTAACTAAGAAACGCTGGCAAGTTTCTTGCGCCCATTCTTCTTGTCAGTTAAAAAAGTCTTGAATGGGTGGTAGCAAAATATTGACGATTCATAAGTACATATTTATTATGTCTAAGTGAATAAAGAATATTTTTATCTTATCTTATCTTATCTAGACTAATATTATAAAGAGGAAAGATTTTGTATAAACACATCTTAGATTTCTCTGGGAACTGTTCATTTAAATAAAACACTTGGTAAAATTTTTAGTTGTTTTAAAAGGATTTTCTTTTTGTCCGACGTTTCCATGGGCCGTGGTCACGGAAAACTACCCACTATTTCTTGATTTTAATAATAGAATATACCCACTTAAATTGTCTTTGTTTTTCGTTCGGAAATATGGAAACCCCTGGAAAGGTGCCGTCGGATAAAAAGAAAATCCTGTAAAAACAACAAAAAAATTAACCAAGTTGTTCAATAAATGCGGGCAAAATCCGAGGAAAGATTTTGTTTGTTTGTATTTGTGTGATGGACAAACTCAAAAACTACCTGAGCGATTTTAAAAATTATGTTACCTACCAGTTGAAAGCTACATTAAAAGGCAAACGACAAAATAAAACGAGTGCAGGCATTCGGGGGCTATAATTCCTTTTAATCCTAAGCGACCGACGGAAAGGACTAAACCGCAAATCATAAATTCTTGGTAATCCACCGTTATCGCACGAAGATGGTTATCGCTGCTGAGCGATAGAACGATGTAAGTGAGTTTTTTTTTCTTTAAACAATAGTACTAGATGAAGGCTCACGAACTAAATCAAAACTTTTTATGGCTATAAAAAAGGTTAATAATGTTACGATCTTACGTCTTAGATACAGGAACTACTTATAAATATACGCACAAGTGGCTCAAGTATGCGTATATTTGCTCAGCCGTATTTATCACTCAAACTATGTTTATCTAGTATAGGAAAAATGTGATAGCAAAAAACCCTTTAAGTAGCTTTCAGGCGCGCTAATTTTTATTATTGAAAATGAAGTATTAGAAAAAAAATACCCATCTTACAACGAGCTTCGAGGGCATTCGAACCGTTTCGTTCGTATGTCAAACGATCCGTAGTTCAATGTTAATAGCATTCGCCTGGACAGGGAAAGGTCGTGGATTCGAGTCTCATTGGAGCTGTAGGTCTAGCACAACTTGAGCGCGACTCGAGTGACAAAGAGGCGCGGGAACTTTCAACCAATCAGATCACTCGTAGATAGCGCGCGTGACTTAAGGCGACGTGCTGATTGGTTGGATGGAGCGCGACAAAGAGTAGCGCTAAGTTGTGCTAGCACTGCTGGATGTGAGACAGGTCGATTTTTTCTAAAACCTCATAAGCTTAATTATGTTTCGTCACCATCAGCCATTTTATTGCTGCTGGGCCTTCCTTATGGACGGATAAGGGGAACGAGCCATGGAGAATGAGCCATGTCCTACCACACGGATCCAATGCAGACTGGAGGGTAAAATTATGTAGGATGTATCATAACGTTTTTGTTACCACTTTGAAGTTGGTAGAGACAGGTAAATATAAAACTAGACTTACGGCCGGTTTCCGAAACGCCAATTAAAATTAAAATCTAATTCCCAATTAATCTCCAATTAATTGTAGTTTGGGTTTCTGAAAGAAAAATGTGACAGACTATCAACAGTCTGTTAACAGTCTGTCAGTGCCCATACAAATCTAAACTTAATTGAGATCTTTAACTAGCCCTTGTGAATGTCAAAGATGCCACACCATCGATTTGCAAATCCTACGGCGCCGGCGCGGCGGGGGACCTTGTTAGGTACGGGAAGAAACAGCAAAAAACCTTAGTTGGTCAGGGCATTAGGCCGTATTCCCGGGGGTGCAGGTTCGAATCCAATCCTTAAATCTACTTGCAGGGTTTCGCCCGAATTCTCGAACGCTAATTATCTTTGGGAGCGTCTCAAACATCATGCCATCTCTTTCATACGTTTGACATTAAAAGTGACAGGGCGATGTGTAAGACGCTCCTAAAGATAAGTAGCGTACGAGTATTCGGGCATTTGTGTTTTATTTCTACTTATGACACTTTTTTGCTGAACGACAAAAATTTCGTCAAAGGGTTTTATAGCTAAATAAAAAATATAAAGAAACGATAAAAAACAAAACATTTTAATATATTTACTTAAATTATAAACGCGAAAGATTGTATGTATGGATGTTTGACTCTTTCACGCAAAAACTACTTAACGGACTTGGTTGGAATTTGGCACACAGATAATAGTTTTTTTTATCCCCTACGGGGTAGCACTTAGCCTTCATCACACCTGATGTTAAGTGGTGATAAGACTGAAGGTGGAAGCGCACACTCCCGGAATCCTCAATCTCTCAGGAACTGGCTATCTTATCTCTAACTGTTGGAACACAATAATGCTGAAAACATCATTGCTATGGCGTCAGACTTAGATAAAATGGTGGTAGCTAGCCAGGCGGACTAAAAACAAGTCCTACCACCAACCAAACCGAATACAATATGTACCCCCACCAGGTCTATTTCACTCCCCGTGTCGGCTCGAAAACGCGGCGGCGGCGGCGGTGTAAATCCAGAGAAATTAGGTCCGCAAAAGAGCTAGAATATATGCGATAGAAAGAGATGCAACGAGCGGCCGTTCGTAATTTGCGCCATACAAGCTGAATTCTACTTTATTGCGTTATAGTTAGAGTTGCTATTTATTTAAATGACTTAGCGGAGTGAACTATCTGTTACATAGTTACTATTTAGTAATCTGTGCTCCCACTGGGAATCGAACCCGGGACCTCTGGGTCAAAAATCGGTGGTATGAACCACTAGACCACAGAAGTTAGTTAGCCAGGATTAAAACATAGGATACTTTTGATCCCGATATTCCCACGGGAATGGGAACCACGCGGGTGAAACAGAGAGTGCGGCCGCTGGTCTTAAGGCGATGATTCCCGACCGAAATTGGCCGCTTGCTTGCTTGGCTGCGCGCGATACACTTTACGCGGATGCAGCGGCAGCCGGCAGTGAGCTGTGAACTCGCGAGAGCCCCGCGAATCGAAAATCACTTAAAATTCAATTAAAAATTAAATAATAAAATTTTTTAAATTATGATGGCTGGAATCCCTCGGCTAATCAAGGACAATTATTTTCGTATGTTTTTCATTAACTAAAACCAAGTAAACTTCAAGTAATACGATATTTGGATTACGATTAGACGGATGTTCGGGATGTTATTTGACACAGTTAAATATCACCAATCGAAAAAAACGGCCGGAAGCACTAGATGAATAACTGTGAAATAACATATATTTTTTCCAAATTTTTAATACTTGTGGTTTGCGAGTAATCCAAAATTTAAAATACCCTATTTTCGGGAATCAGCGCCTTAAATTTTAAAATACTCACTTACGTATCTCATTTATTACTACAAAATTTTCTCCTGATGAGATCATTTCGCCCAACACTTGCTCCTTGATGGATTATTAATTATAGTTGTTACGGACAATTACAGTATCTGTATAATAACAGGTGTAACAGTGTGTTGCCCCAATTTCCTTATTCCGTGTAATCATTTGAATATTTGATTACTTCGGTAATAATCACTTCAGTTAAAGGCGACGACAAGTGAAAAACATTCAATACATTATTGTTAAATTAATTTTATAGAATTATTTTTATGATATTTAATTTTTTACTTTTTTAACTTGTAACGACTCTGTAGCTCAGTGGTTAGAGTGGTCGCCCGGATAGCGAAAGGTCGTGGGTTTGACTCAAATCGGGGTTGGTTAAGAGACGGGTTGATTTTTTCTAAATACTTCATTTTCAAATAACATATATTTTGCTAAAAAACAGCTTGTGTCCGAACCGTTCAGATGGCTTATATGAAATGATTTTTTTTCTAATATTTAATCTAGATTATAGCCTTTTTAATAATTACTTTTTTTTGCATAATTGCTTTAGGGGACTACTCAGCTTCCATTTTATAATGGTGTCCCAAACACTCGTACTAATTTTTAGCTCTACTATAACAGCCTCTGTGGTCTAGTGGTTCACACCACCGGTTACAGACCCGGAGGTCCCGGGTTCGATTCCCAGGGGGTCATATTGTATTCTGTTTGGTTGGCATGGCTCATACTATCTTATCTAAGTCGGACGCCATAACAATGATGTTTTAAGCATTATTGTGTTCCGGCAGTTAGAGATAAGAGAGCCAGTTCCTTAGTGATTGAGGAATCCGGGAGTAGTGCGCTTCTTCTTCTTCTTCTTCTTCTTCTTCTTCTTCTTCTTCTCACCTTCAGCTTCATCACCACTTAACATCAGGCACACCTTCATCACAATGAAGGCTTAGGTGCTAGCCTGTTGTGGATAAAAAACTCGACTGAGCTTTCAATTATTATTTATTTAGTTTTATTTTATATTAAAAAAGGGCAAACGAGCAGACGAGCCACGTGATGGGAAGTAGTCATCGTCGCCCATGGACATCTACAACACCAGAAGGGTTGCATATGCGTTGCCAGCCTTTGTGTTTAAGGTTCCTATTTACACGCTTCTTGAAAAACTCCATGTCATAGTACAAAGGAAACACCTCTGGAGGAAGCTCATTCCACATCTTACAAGTTCGGAGTAGGAACGAACGTGATACCCGAACGGTTGTTGTTTTCCAAGCGTAAAGAATGTAGGGGGTGTTTAGGATGAGTTCTACTAACTTGGCGTGCGGTGCGGTGGCGGAAATGTGACGGTGGTACCAGTTCAAAAAGCTCCTAGATAAACCTTCAAAACATAGTTAGTCGATAGGTACGTAAATTCACTGGAATACATCCAAGCTATGACATACTGTACCTCAGTAGTAGTACTGAATTGTTAGATGATAGATGCTAGTTAAAATGTTGGTATTTTTGTTGCTTAGCCTTCATCACACCACACCTGATGTTAAGTGATAATACTTAAAGGCTGAAGGTGGAAAGCGCGCCGTAACATAGCAATGCTGAAAACATCGTTATTATGGCGTCAGAGCACTGACCTCTATAATACAAGTACCTACGCTGGACTTCATACTATCAATTTCAAAATGAAGCCATTTGATTTTCGCGATTTTGGCGCTGATAGCAGCGTGAGCGTCCATGGAACTAATAATAGTAATGAAAACATAGCTCAAATTACACTTAAATAAAAACGTTTATTATAAATATAAAATAGTACTTATTTATAAGCTTCAGACAAGCTTTCGAAACATTGTTAACCATGAAATTCACTTACTTGTGGAAGGTTATCCCGCTGCCTTTTTGATAGCCAGTTCTACAAAATACGCATACTCTCATGAAAATATGTTCAGATCACGTAGTATACATAAAATACACAAAGTAAAGTCTTATTTCACGGTTTTCACGTAAATTATCAGAGAATTACTCAAAACAACGATCAGCCATTTGCAATTTTAGTACCCGAGACGCTCGAGCGAGGCGCTTTGAATCGGCACAAAAAACAACTGTCATTTCGTATACAACATTTAGTCCAGCGTACTTGTATTATAGAGGTCAGTGCGTCAGACTTAGATATGATGGTGATACTTAGAGACAGGCGGACTTAGCACCAGTTGGTGGTAACCAACCAGACTGAAAACAATATGTTCCCCCTGGGAATTAAACTTAGGACCTCTGGGTCTAATAAGGCCGGTGTCTAGTGGTACTAGACCACAAAGGCCGTTGAAATATCGTTATTAAAATAAATATATTTCCTTAAAAAGATATTTATAGGTACCAATTTTTTTTTAGATTTAGGTATCATTATTAATATTACATTGTTTATCAATTTAATCATCGCAGATATTTATTGCATTTAAACATTTCCGAAGAGTTCCCACAGATATGCAACAAAAAATGCAGTTAATTAATGATGCCTAACGTTCTAATGAGTGTCCGTAAAGCCTTAAGTCTTTTTATGTCGTTTTTAATCACCCTCACATATTTTATGTCACAAAACCAGGAAATAAGATAATATACCTACTTACATGATTAGATAAATGCATTCTCATAGCTTTTTTCCTCGTAGTCTATTTGAGAAGACGTTTCATGGTCGCCAGCCTGTCTGCCTTTTACCTTATTCGATGATGATTAATGGTTTCAATGCTGATCACTATTATGCACTCTTGGTTCCATATATTTTTATTCTTTTTATACCGTTCTATTCAGGCTTTCTAGAACGTGTGCTTTTCGTAAGTGTATGTATGTTTGTCCACGACTTTGTCGAATCCTACAAGTCACACCATGATGATACTTTTTGACCTAAATACTTGTGTTATCGGTGTATAACTAATCCAACTTAGCGAACAGACCAAGTTTCATCAAAACCAGTTTAGTTTTTCAGATATGGGTATGGTATATTATATTCATACTAAAAATGTTTGAGGTCCACAGTGATCGATACTGCGCTGCTCGCATCCAGCGGCTTCCCGCAACCTTGACCAGATCGTCGTCGGTCCACCTTTTATGGGGCCTGCCCACGGAACATCATCCGGTTCGCGGTGAGGTCTCCATTCGAGAACCTTTCCGCCCCAACAGACCCGCCACTGCCACTTCAGCTGAGCAATCTTTCGACCAATGTCGGTTGTTTGGTTATCATTTCTGATTCGATCGAGCAAGAAAATATCAAGGATTTCTCTTAAGCTTTCTATTTTTTATTACTTAAGTACTTACTTACGCCGATGGCGCAATGACCCCGAAGTAGATCTTGGCCTCCGACAACAAAAGGCGCCACTGCTCACTGCATAGCGCGACCTCCTCCCAGTCTGGCAGCAGCAGCTCCCGTAGGTCTTTGGCCACTTCGTCAGCCCAGCGATACCTAGGTCGACCGACAGGCCTGCGCCCTACTGGCCGGCCAAGGTATGCTCGTTTGACTGCGCGACCGTCCTCCATTCGCACGAACGACGTGGCCTAATCATCGAAGCCTCTGTGCTTTGACCTCACCATATATATAGATATTTGGTTCGGCGTATTTTTTATTAGGTGCGTTTTTTATTTTTAACCTCCGACAACTTTGTGTGTAATTTAATTAAAAAGGGTGAAATAAAATAAAATTTAAATAGTTACAAAATAAAACTCAAAAAAGTAACAAAATAAAATTATTCTCGGTCGGGATTAAAAATCCATTTTTTTTTTAAATTTCATTGTCTTCGTTTACCAAAACAGTATTTACATTAAGTTTTCACTGTATTGTATATCTCTTTAATTCATAGTCACACAAGATAAAAATGTTCTAATGTGATTTTCTTTTCTTTTTCAAGAATCCTAAAAAACATTTTTCCCTATTTATATATTATTAATTGCTATAAAAAACAGTCTTACCTATCAAGCTATATTGCCATATCAGCTGTTGAGTTCTCACTTATAATATAATAGTATGATATTATAATATATTATTCTAATAAAATTACTGCATTCCAATTCAATCAGCAAATTACTACATTAAAATTAAGCGTGTGAACGCAACAGCTGATCGTTATTATGACAACGAAGTACAGTAACGTAAAACAATTGGTTAGTAATTGGAGTCTACTATAAATAGAAATAAGGAGGATATTTTGCAATACAGTTCCTTTTCAATTTTCAACTTTTCATGCTATATTTTTGTATTTCCCTGCTCGATCGAATCAGAAATAATGAGATCCGGCAGGAGAACTAAAACAACCGACATCGTTCGAAGGACTGCATCTTTGAAGTGGCAGTGGGCGGGACACATAGCGCGGACAACCGATAGCCGTTGGGGCGGAAATGTTCTCGAATGGCGACCGCGTACTGTATGACGTTTCGTGAGCAGACTCCCTACAAGGTGGACCGACGATCTGGTCAAGGTCGCGGGAAGCCGCTGGATGCGGGCAGCGCAGGACCGATCGTTGTGGCGATCCTTGGGGGAGGCCTATACCCAGTCTGCAGTGGGCGTCGTACGGCTGAAATGATGATGATGATGATAAATTGAAATAAGGAGGATATTTTGCAATACAGTTCCTTTTCAATTTTCAACTTTTCATGCTATATTTTTGTATTTCCCTGCTCGATCGAATCAGAAATAAAGAAATCCGCAGGAGAACTAAAACAACCGACATCGTTCGAAGGATTGCATCATTGAAGTGGCAGTGGGCGGGACACATAGCGCGGAGAACCGATGGCCATTGGGGCGGAAAGGTTCTCGAATGGCGACCGCGTACCGGATGACGTTCCGTAAGCAGACCCCCTACAAGGTGGACCGACGATCTGGTCAAGGTCGCGGGAAGCCGCTGGATGCGGGCAGCGCAGGACCGATCGTTGTGGAGATCTTTGGGGGAGGCCTATGCTCAGCAGTGGGCGTCGTACGGCTGAAATGATGATGATGATGATGATAAATAGAATTAAGGAGGATATTTTGCAATACAGTTCCATTTCAATTTTCAACTTTTCATGCTATTTTTTTGTATTTCCCTGCTCGATCGAATCAAAAATAATGAGATCCGCAGGAGAACTAAAACAACCGACATCGTTCGAAGGATTGCATCATTGAAGTGCCAGTGGGCGGGATACATAGCGCGGAGAACCGATGGCCGTTGGGGCGGAAAGGTTCTCGAATGGCGACCGCGTACCGGATGACGTTCCGTGAGCAGATCCCCTTCAAGGTGGACCGACGATCTGGTCAAGGTCGCGGGAAGCCGCTGGATGCGGGCAGTGCAGGACCGATCGTTGTGGAGATCCTTGGGGGAGGCCTATGCCCAGCAACGGGCGTCGTTCAGCTGACATGGTGATGATGATGATGAAACATAATCATAAACATTTATTTGCCACTTGAAAGGGGTACACGTTTTAGATGATATAGATCAAGAACATTATTATTTACGAAACTTTGAACCCATCTATGGCTAATACAAATAGAGCAATTAATTACTTCCTATTAATTGCGTATGACATAATTGGCCTGAAACCAGATGTGGCCTATCAATTAAGCATCGATTTAACTGAGAAAACTCTTTAGTACAATTCTTATTGCTTATTAATAAGATTGAATTTCGCGTAGCAAGTTGTAGTCCTGTTTTTAAACTGCATGTGGAGACAAGCTGTTATTGTAAAGGCGTGTACTCACATAGCGGTGTAGCACGTAGCGTAACTGATAATAGTGTTGTTGAAAACTTGAGCTCTTTGGTCCTTAATTCGGGACTCGAGTCATTTTGCATGACTTTAGACCATTAGAGCCAGCGCGCACTTGTAATTTTTTTAATCGGGCGATAGTTTGATCGTTCTGGGATTCAGTTTAGGATTCAGAATGTATTTTTCCATCCATACATCGCCCAATTAAAAATCACAAGTGCGTGCTGGCTCTAAGTTTCGCAAGTCATGATTCGTTTGATTCTTTTTATATCTTTAGTCCTTTGAGTCTTTTGAGTCTTTTGAGTCTTTTCAGTCCTTTGAGTCCTTTACCCGATCAAGACAAGATCTGTCGCTGTTACCACAGAATATATAATACTATGGCTGTAACATCAATTTATTTGACTTGATATCAGCTAAGAACTCTGAGGACTCAATGTTGAGTACTTTTGAAAAGACTCGTACAATCACGAGTTCTCGTAGTCATAAGGACTCAGGTCTATGTTATAAAACCCAAAGACTTATGGCCAGTTTCTGAATTGAGAAATCGCAGTTGAGAACTACTCAAATGTTACTCAACCATACAAATTATGTACTTAATTAGTGCTCAACTTCAATTTCTCAATTCAGGAACCGGCCATTAAGCTGGACTCGGACTCAATGCTACATAGGTATGCTACATACATGCTGTATCTGCTACGTTAGGTGCTACATTTCTGACGGTTCACCTACTGACGACGCGTCCAGTTGCGAAGCGGAATAACGCGCTCCCGCGCAGCGTCGCCTTTTCAGTGTATTTGACAAAGCGTGTTTTCTATACGCATTGTTGTACCTGCATACCATATTAAAATCTACAACCCTGTGCTACGGAACATCGACGGTGCGTGGAGTAGCGCAAGAGAATTTGATTCGTACGAATAGGTGTCATTAGCGCGATGCGGTCACGCGAATAAAATATTTGTTACCCCAACGCGATGGTCGTACCGCTTACTCGCGCGAAGATGGCCTGGCCTATTCGCGTAATAGTAGAACTACGCCTAAGTGAGTACGCGGCTTAAGGTGATTAGGTTGGTTTTTGCTTGGCAAGTTGTCCTGTTTTTAAACAGCGTGTGTAAATAGGTCAAGTTGGTGTTATCCGCGTCGCACTTCTACTTTTAATATTTATCGTCCAGTGCTCATACTGTTGACAGATAAAAGGGACGGGTGTATGCGAGAGGACTGTTTGTTTATTTAATGTTTTTAAGGCCAAGTTTTTGTTTTAAATGTTGGTTATACGCTTGATAACCGTGTGTATGGCTAGTCAATTTTGTAGTAGCGTAAAGTAGGGAAAATAGACGGACACCATGTATGTAAAATCAACAATGTTTGAAGAAATACAATATAGAGTGGCTTACCGCATTACCCTCCTTTTAATTGCATGTCCTATGTCGTTGATTTGTTTTGAAGTTGATAAAACACTTGTTAAGGAAATCACTATTAAGACAGAATAGTACCTAATTTAAATAGGGCTTTAACTAGTTCTAAATATGATGAATGAATGATGAAACTATATAATAATACAATAAATTGCAATGAAAAATAAAATATGCTACTAATTAAAAACCAACATGAAATATTTAACAAAAGCGTAGATTTCACATTATATTAAAAGATAAAGATAACGTTGAAACCTAAAATAAATGATCCTATTCAGATAAAAGGTAATAAAAATTTAATGACAATTTACTCTAGCAATTATGTCTTGGTTCTCTTCTGCATAAAACATTCTAGTGCAGGCGGCCGCGCACGCACGCCTTATCACAGTTTCACTTTTAATTACTATTTAAACTAATTAATTATAATAGCGTAATTTTGTTTCGTAGTAAACATGAGTAGAACTACTGTTCTAGACTCGCCAAGCGTAACATTTTCAGGCGAAAATAAACTTTAAGACAAACACGATAAGGTTTATAATTATTTTTTTGTTTATATTGGAAATGCAATGTAGTGAGTAATGTTTACTTGAGTAAAGGCTGTTTCTATTACGTTAAGCACGAAACTAGTTATAAAAATTGGTGGTGACGGAAAATCAGTACCCCTTGGATAAATTATCGTAATCGTAATCGATATCTTTTTTTATTATGATACAATACAGTTACTTTGAGCGGTTTTAATGGCGTTGTTCCCTTCGTACCCGTATTCTCGTGGGAATATCGGGATAAAATATAGCCTAGGTATTCACTCGCGGGAAGAATGTAGCTTTCTAAAGGTCACAGCAGACATATCAACTCGTAAACGGATCGTAAACGTATCAACTCGAGCGGTTCAGTATTCTTTGTATGAAACCCTCTAATGCAACGCACACTAATCGGAATCGTAACGTAATCGCCTCGCCTCGGGACCAGCTCACGAACCGCTTTGCGGGTCGCTCAACTTGCTATCCCCACGCTTACCGCTAGTCGTCCACGCGCTTACGTCTCTCCGTACCCGAGCTTACGGCTCTACGCACAGTGGTCTGAAAATGAAAATGAATTAACCACATTTCAAAAAATCTGACTGAAATTCCGAGATTTGATCCCATGTCCACCTTTTTTCGATATGGAACCACTGTGCGGCGAGGCGTAAGCGCGGCGTCGCCTAGCTGTAGCCAAGCCGATGTACCGACGCTGATCCGGTTTGGTTACGTGCTTGCGTTAGGTTGACGCCTGGTTGACGGCGAGGAGAAAGGCGATACGGTGTCGATCCCTTTCCGAGTTGATATATCTGCTCTGACCTTAATGGTCAAAGATTTTTCAGAATCGGTCCAGTAGTTTCGGAGCCTATTTAATTAAAAAAAAACGTTTCGATCTTTTTCTAATACTTTTTAAATAATAAAATTGCATTGTGGAGGCAAAAAAGGATAAAAAATTTGAAGCTGTTATTAGTTCAAAAACTCTTTAGGATTTATCTAAAGCTTCAAAAACATTTTGAACCAGATGTTATGAACGTACAAAAATTATAAGTCGTCAGAATAAAATCGTGTGACTGATTCAGAAAAAAAACATCTTTAAGTGATAATGATTGACATTGTTTAATTAGCAAAGCAATTAAGAAGACGCATGTGAATAAGATTTCGTTTTGTTCTTGCCGCTCGTAATTTTTTATGTAATGTAATTATAATTATTAAAATTTAACATAGGTATGAACAATCTTGGTTTTTGATCAGCTACTGGTATTTAAATCAGAGGTTAGTTTCCCATGGTGTGTGGTGATGTGGTTGTGTGGTGGAGAGTTTGGTTGTAATTTTAATTGTATTTACACCCAGATACTAACGACATGGCCGTTGGAAAGAAAGGTTCTCGAATGGCGACCGCGTACCGGACGACGTTCCGTGAGCAGGCCCCCTACAAGGTGGACCGACGATCTAGTCAAGGTCGCGGGAAGCCGCTGATTGATGAGAGATTTGGGGGAGGCCTAAGCCCAACAGTGGGCGTCGTTCGACTGACATGATGCTGATGATAACTTACGACAATTATTCAATTAATAATTTGTGATTTATTAATAAACTAGCTTTTCGCCCGCGGCTTCGCCCGCGGCTTCGCCCGCGTGGACTTCACGACGTTATCCCGCAAGAATGTGATATTTTTCCGGGATTAAAAGTAGCCTATGTTCCTCTCCAGGCTACAAAGTATCTGTGTCCCAAATTTCAGCCAAATCCGTTTAGCCGTTTTGGCGTGATTGAGTAACAAACATCCAAACATCTAAACTTTCACATTTAGAATGTTATAGGATTTGTAGGATAAACAATTATATCTGCCAGATGATGACACGATTAAGTAACTCTACAACAAGCCCCAGAAACCGCAACAAACATGGTTTAACTGTTTTATCGGCACAAAAAAGTGTGACCAATAGTACCTAAGTAATACAGCATTTTTAAAATATAAACACAATCCCCCTTATTACAAAACGTGGACTAGTTTAACAGTAATAGTCCTGGTTTAAAACTGGTACTAAACTGGTGCTGTCACTTTCATTTTTCAAATGAAAGACAGAATTAGCATGAATTTTAAACCAGGTCTAACTTTAGTCCACGTTTTGTAATAAGGGGGAATTAGTTTAAAATAAATAGAACCTTAATAAAAATAAGGGTAAAAACAGTTTATACGCCTAGAAAAGAAATAAGAACCATATTACTAATATCTTAGATGCGGAAGTTTAAACATTTGTTACTCAATAACGAAACGAAACGCTTGCACAGATCTCGATGAAATATGGCACTGAGATAGATTATATTAAGGTATATATGGCTCGGGAATTATTTTTTCAGAGTACATAATTTTTTTTCTTATAAAATGTTTTAGCATAACGTTTATTAAATAGTCGTAATCGATAATCGATAGTTGAATCTGAAATTCACTTTGAAAAAATGTTCTCAGGTCCCAGGAGCTTATAATAATAAATAGTAGGGGTGTCACTCAGAAAGAAAATCTTCCGGAAGGAATTCTAATGGTGTGATAGGATTTTAAAAATCGTTCCAGTAGTATTTAAGTTTATTCATTACAAACAAAAGTAAAAACCATTTTAACCGACTTCAAAAAAATAGTTTCTCAGTTTGACTTGTATGTACCTATGTATGTGTGTATGTATGTTTGTCCGTGATTACCTTGCGTTTGGCGTAAGTGTATATATTCTTTGGTTTGGCTGAATTGATTTTAATGCGGTTTTCAGGAAAGTAATTGTTACATTTAGGAGAAGGTTTTAGTATATTAACCGACTTCAAAAAAGGAATGTTCTCAGTTAGACCCGTTGTCCGCGAGATGCGGTTTGCATCAGAAAAGTATTCTCTTAATAATATTAGTATAGATAAGCCACTCCCTTTAGCCCTCATGACGTTGTATAATCTCGCAGCTGCTCGGGTCAAAGTAGCAGAATTAAACGCACAAGTTAATTGCTTACGACCAACGAGAGTCAACATCTCGATTCGAATTCAATAAATCATTACGATAACCCCAGGCTAATTGTTAACACGAGTATTAAATTAGCTTATTAGAGATAATGTTGTTAGTGTTACTTACTCATGAGTGTGAAAACAAATTTGTTGTTGTTATTTTATGAGCTAATTGGCGCATTGGTTGGGATTTCGTCTTTATCTACACTCGCGTGCAATGAAATCGACTCACTGAACTTTTTTCATACAAACATGCTCACTTTAGCGTCTAATAGATAGGAAACTTCATACAACGTTATATGGAGACATGACTTTGTCTTATTCTTTTTTCTTTTTCGCAAAATTGAAGACAGTTTGAAGATTTTTTAATGGGTAATTCAACAATTTGGCGTTTTGCCTTTTCATCGACGTAAAAATCATTGCGCAGATGAAAATAGTTTCCTATCTATGAGACGCTAAAGTGAGCATGTTTGTATGAAAAAAGTTCAGTGAGTCGATTTCATTGCACGCGAGTGAACAACGGGGTAACACTTAGCCTTCATCACACCTGATGTTAAGTGGTGATAAGGCTGAAGGTGGAAACGCACTACTCCCGGAATCCTCAATTACTGAGGAACTGGCTATTTTATCTCTAACTGCCGGAACACAATAATGCTGAAAACATCATTGTTATGGCGCCAGACTTAGATAAGATGGTGGTGGCTAGCCAGGTGGACTAAGAACAAGTCCTACCACCAACTAAATTGTCAATTTCATAGTGGGATGGGTAATAAAACTATAGTTCCTTTAAGCTTCTGAAGACCCGCTCAGTCGTTGGTCCTGGTAAAATTTGCAGTCTTTATGTCTTTCAAGTGGTTTAGAGCCCGCGTGGTGGATGAAGATGTGAAGAAGGCAAGTGCTACCCCATTGTGTAATAAAAAAATAAAAACTCCGACACTAAAAAAAACTCAAAAAAGTCAAACCCCCAACGTATAATACATCCTTTTGATACTTCTATTTTTGTGATTCCCGACCAAGAGAGAAATTTTATTTTTTTTACGTCGGGGTTTATTAAATTTTTTGAATTTTAATTTTATTTCATCCTTTTTAAGTTACACTCAAAAGTACACGGTAATAAAGTAACACGGTACCAAATTTCGAATCGATCGAACATAAGGAAGTTAGTCAGATCCCCTCATCAAATAGAAGGGAGCTGATGATCTTCAAACAGCTGAACAGATTTTTATGAATCATAGCTAAGAACACTCGGGATAAAATTATCTATGACACAAAAAAACTAAACGAAAATCGGTTCATCCGTTTGCTGGCTAGATAACCCAATGTTTCCTTTCGAACAGAATGGCGTATTTTCATTGACGTTTACGCGTAAAGTAAATAAATGATTTCAATTGAAAAATTTTGTTCACAAATTAGCTTTATTCAAAAGATATTATCATATCAAAACCTAAACAGAAACACTTATACGAAAGCTATTAAAATTACAAAACAAATGCCAAACTTCGCAATGTGCTGAGCCAAACACTACAATAGTGAGCGGTTTTTATTTGCCTGTTGATCCTAACAAGGGGACATTACGGCCCATTATGATGTATATGAAGACGGTTAGCGGTTTGAATGGTTCACAAACTGGGTTGGGCTGTGCAACTCGCCAAATTTGTGAAATCGTAAAACGGTGAAGATTGATGGGGTTGAGAATGTAAACTATTGCCGGCAATGGATATGTTTATTAAGTGCATGCATGGTATGGTTTGGGCTATTTGGTTTTTGAAGTGAAAACTTCTTTAGCGGCGGCGTTGTGCACTTTTTGTGATCGTAATAAATAAATGTTAAACTCGCATCAGGACACGTGACCGTCATCGATCGAAAATTCGTAAGACGGACACGTGACCTGTACCCCTAGTGTAAGTTTTTATGTCAACAAACGCAAACTATTTCGATTCCGTATTTATGTCAATTTGTATGAAAACTGTATCAGCGCCTCTAGCGGCGAGTAGCGAGCTTATACAGTTTTCATACAAATTGACATAAATACGGAATCGAAATAGTTTGCGTTTGCTTGACATAAAAACTTACACTCGGGGTACTGATCGAAAAACTGTTACAATGTCATTAGAATACGAAGGCAAATTTCGCCACCGTTTCCAAAGTTGTGATAGCTCAGCTTAAAAAACGGGCGGCATTGAAGACAGAAGACCTCGGTTTAAATCCAGTACGTATTTTTTTCTTTTAACTTGCCTGATGTTAAGTGAAGATAAGGCTGAAGATGGAAGCGCACTACTCCCGGATTCCTCAACACTGAGGAACTGGCTATCTTATCTCTAACTGCCGGAACACAAAAATGCTGAAAACATCGTTGTTATGGCGTCAGACTTTGATCGGATGCTGGTAGCTGACCAGGCGGACTTAAAACAAGTCCTACCCACCAACCAAAATGTTAGCTAGCCTTCCGCCCGTAGCTTTGCAGGCGTGGACTACACGACGTTATTCCGCAGAGACTGTGCTATTTTTAACCGAATTCTAAATCAAAAAGGAGGAGGTTCTCTATTCGTCTGTATGTATGTTTTTTTTTTGTGTATGTCCACCGATTACTCGAAGACGGATGGACCGATTGAAATTATTGAAACGTTATTACATCAGGTTGGTTTCCAAGTTGGTCCCATTTTTTGAAATTTTGAAATCGGTTCAGTAGTTTTCAGGAAATCTTGAAAATACTGTCGTTTTCGTTACCACTTTATGTGAATTTAATACGTATCTTTAGGCATAACTCCTTTGTTTATAAACCGATTTAGATGATTCTTGTTTTGTTAAAAAAGGGATACCTCAACAACCGACTTCAAAAAAGGAGGTTTTCAACTTGATCACATACCTATTTACCAGAATACAAGTAAATTGCCTGCACGATGCACTAAAAAGAGTGAAATAAAAATTATTTTTATAAAAAAATAAAACCGCCTTCAAAAAATCACATCAAAAAAGTAAGAAATAATACCTCACCAAATAAATAACGTAAGTACTTTACTTTTTTGATGTGATTTTTTTGAAGGCGGTTTTATTTTTGTATAAAAATAATTTTTTTACAAGCTTTTTATTAACTTGCCATGTTAGTTAGTTAGTATGTTAGTTAGTTGTTTTTTTTTTTTTTTTTTATTTATTCTTAGGACCACAAACAGGTTTACAATACAGAAACTAGTATAATATATTAGGCATATAAATAGAAATGACTTATTATAAACCCTACACTAATGGCCACGTCTTAAATGTAAGAATTAAATAAGATAAAGGCCCATAGTATCGACAGTATACATTGAACTTAAATCAAACAGTTTTAACTATTCTTAAAAAGAAAATGAGTTTTAATACCTTAAACCTAACTTAAACATCTAAAAAAAAAACAAATTACTAAAAGAAAAGAAGACCCACTTCACATATTAATATATTATACAATAAAAATATGAAATATAAGTATAAATATACCCACAAATAATAATTTTACATTTTTGACAAAATATCAATAACCTGTTTTTTAAAAGATCTAGAACTACATTTGAATATATCTACATTTGAAAATATTTTATTATAAGTGTCTTGCATACGATACAAGGGAGATCTGAATCCCGCATTTGTGCGACATCGATTAACAGCAAACAGCGTTTTCAATCGAGAGGATCGTTTATGCGTGTGAGATGGAACAGAGTATTTTATGTGTTGAATAATATTTATACAATCATATTTATTGTTACATAGATCGAAAAGTAACATAGCGTCTAATTGAGAGCGTCGTGATTTAAGGTCGAGGAGTTTATATTTTTTTAAGAGTTGCTTATATGATATTTTTGTTCGATAAAACCTATAATGAACTCGTCGCAAAAACTTTTTCTGGACCATTTCTAGAGATATGCTATACTTTTCATAGTACGGATTCCAAATCGACACTCCATATTCCAAATGAGGCCTGACCAAGGACTTAAGTAAGTGTATGAGGGTTTGAAAAACCCGTTGAAAAACCCGAAAAAAAAATAGTTAGTGGGGGACAAATCTTGCAAGCTTAATTTGACCCACTTCCCAGTGTCCTATGGAGCTGAAATTTTGTAAACAGGTTTGGTCCAGATGACAATACAATATTAAACTAAAGTAAGCAAAAAAGCTTGTCATAAAAATGAAATTTTTACTAAAAACATATTCTAGGTAAAAGTACCACAGAACCAGCTTACATTGGCCCTAGGGGGCAACTTTGTCTCACATTTGAAAACAGTATTTACATATCGTCCTTTGGTATGAACTTTAATCTATTAGCTGCACCGGCAATTGTCGAAGGATTAAGAGAAGTATATGCTCAGTTGATTATTATATTCAGAACTAAAAAAAATAAAAAATATTCTATTTTGGGTCAAAGCTACCCCCTAGGGTCAAAATTTCGGGGTAGCCTATGTCTATTTCTAGGTCCCAATCTATCTTCATATCAAAAATCACGTCGAACCGTTGCTACATTTTGAACGTGAAAGGCTATGCTTCTTCAACTCTCGTGGTCGTCTCTGAGGCTGGGGGATATGATACATGTAGAACAGTATTAATACTGTGCCTGTAGTCGTCTCTAAAGGACCTCAGTCTGCCGGCAGTTCGTCTGCATTCCTTGATCGGACAGGCCTTCAGTTTTGTTTGAAATACTGTGAGTGTGTGGCTGATGGCGGCTAACTACCTGCTGGCGTACTGATAATCTGTAGGGCCCTTAAGTATTGTAATGTAAGAACGGGCTTAAACCAGGAAAATTATAACTATGTAGTACAATACTATCATAATACTCACCAGCCACCGCTAGTTGCATTGCAGATAAATGACCTAAAGATTAATTTATTACTCTTCAAAAGTTACTTACCTGAGTAGTGCAGATCAATAACACTCTCGGTAGTTTTTTATGTCTAGTGGCAACGTTAAGCGTTTTCGCCATATTTTAATGGCGGCATAGTTGCGTCGTAAAGCCATTTGATTTATTTTATTGCCGACAGGGTGCGGTGGTGGCAGTACCAGCGAGCCCGCTATTGGTTTTATCTATATCTATACTAATATCATAAAGAGGAAAGATTTCATTGTTTGTTTGTTTGCATCGAGTAGGCTACTGGACTGATTTCGAAAATTCTTTGACCATTAGAAAGCTACGTTCTTCCCGACTGACATAGGTTATATTTTATCCAGATATTCCCACGGGAACAGGTACCACGCAGGTGAAACCGCGAGTATCCGCTAGTTTTTGAATAATTTTGTTAATAATAATAAGTAGGTATTTTAAGGTTACTGTTCATGTATTATACTACTACTACTTGTTCTAATCTGATGTGAAGAAGCTATAAGCTATGTTAACTATTATGCACAAAACAAACAATTTTCACTAGTTTTTGGAGCAGTCTTGTAAAAATAGACTTTCTAGCACTAAACAGAGTCGTAAAGTCTCCTTACTGTCGGTAGGTAGGGCAGGCGTACCGGTTTTGGCCACTGTACCGGTTTTGGCCACTTTTTGCTCTAAAAGTTTTCTAAACAACTTTTAGCCATTTTTGATAAAGGCAATTAAAATAAGGTAAGTATTTTAAGGTAATAATAACAACCGTTACAATTCCTTGTCATAAGATTTTTTTTTTCAATAAATTCCATTTTCTGTTTGAAAAAATGTTTTGTATAAAAATTTAAAGAAATTTGTTTTGGATGAAATACTTTATATTTTATATAGTTACTTATTAATATTTTAAATGCGAAAGTATGGATATTTATTACTTACTCAATCACTGAAAAACAACTGAGCAGGTCTAAATAAAGGCACAGAGATAGATTAGGTATAGGCTGCATTAGAACATAGTTAAAGAATTTTTTTTATGATTAGATTGTGATTACTATATACTCATGAACGTCAAGAAGCTACGCCATCGATTCGCACACCGGCGGAAGACCATGCGAGAAGAACCGGCAAGAAAATCGTCAAGGGCAATTTTTGGGTTATTCCACTTATCCCCATCGACTTCCCCATCAATGGGGGATTGTGAACTTTTCTTCCACAAATCCCCATTCAGTACTAAACAAATTGACAATGGGGATTTGTGGACAAAAACAGTTCACACAACCCCATCAGTTGAAAATAAAAAATGTTTATTATAATAATCAGATAAACAATAATGTTAATTACTTATATTGATGTTTGCTGCTGTGTATGCATTTAAAAAACATTTTTAATAATAAAATGAATAAATATATTTTGACACTCACATCAATTAGGAATCCAAATTTATTTCATGTGTAATTTACACGTTGTCTGGAAATTGTGCTTTAAATAAATAAATAAAATAAAATAAAATCAGGGATACCAGACAACGGACGTTTTTAAATATAATAGAAGTATAAATAGGTATTTGAAAATATACTTAACCCGGCGTCATGGGGGTGGAAAATTGTAACATGGAAGAGGGGGTTGGCTCATTATTACCCATGTAGATACTGTTATGAGTCAGTATATATTTAAGAATATAGTAAATATTTGTTTTGGGCCTCATTTTAATTGTAATAAGTTAATTTCATTTTAATAAATAAAACACAGAAAACATAAAATGAGTACATTTTATACTATAGGAAACAAGGCTTTGAAACAAATACTCTAAAGTCAATAAAGTTTGCTTCATCTAGCTAACTCCAAGTTATTTCTTTGTATAAACTTCCATGACTCGTTTACACAAAATAATAATCTGTAATAATAACAGGTAAAAATACCGGTCCACCCGTAACAATATGTCATAAATAAAGTAGCGACACTTTGAAATACTGATCTTAAGGTAATGAGAATAAGTACCACAATTTCTGTAAGAAACAGTTACTCCATGTAACCAATTTAATGTAAAATGGAAATTGTAGTATTTAGAAAAATCGACCCGTCTCACAACCTGAGGGCCTACTCTGAAACGCAAAACCCGAAACTTCGGTATACCCGTCCCTCTCACTCTCTAGTCGCGACAGAATCGAGTGAAAGGGGCAGGGCTAACCGAAGTTTCGGATTAGCGTTTCAGAGTACGGTCCCAGCTCCGATGGGACTCGAACCCACAACCTTTCGCTTTCCGGGCGACAGCTCAGTGGTTAGAGCAGTCGCCCGGAAAGCGGATCGGAGCTGGTTGTGAGACGGGTCGATTTTTTCTAAATACTTCATTTTCCATTTTTCAATAATAAAAATTGCATTGTGAATGCAAAAAACTAAAAATTAAAATAATTGTATGTATACATACTGATATGTATGTATGCATTGTATGGTAAAATATAAGAATACCTTTATTACTATTTATATAACATTATTTAATGTATTTCATATAAGAATATAATATAAAAGTAACACTTAAAAAATTCAAAGACTGGTTATTATAGAAATAACTTGGATTTAGCTAGATGAAGCAAACTTTATTGATTTTTATAATAATAATAATAGACTCATGAGGGTGCTGGAGTTGTATAAAATAAATACAACTCTACGCACTTTCTTGATATCGTGCATGCGAAAATGGAGAACGGTCCTTTTCTATCCAGGATCTCGACGGATTCTAGGTCAGGGCGATCCTATAAAAATAGAGCGAGGTATCTTCCAGGGTGACGGTTTGAGTCCATTGTGGTTCTGTCTGGCCTTGAACCCTCTGAGTACACTTCTCGAGGGTTCAGGGTTAGGCTATCGTTTACGGAGAAATGGTCAAGTAATATCACACCTGCTGTACATGGATGACCTGAAAGTATTTGCCCATAGCAGTTCTCATTTGACAGCGTTACTGAAGGTTACTGAAGCTTTCAGTAATGCCATTAAAATGGAATTTGGTGTGGACAAATGTGCAGTCATGCATGTAAAGCGTGGTCAGATAATGGAATCTACGGGTATACAACTCTCGGATTCTATTCATCTTAGATCTCTCTCCGTAAACGAAACCTATAAATATTTAGGTATGTCACAGGCATTAGGCATCAACGATGCTGACATGAAACAGTCGTTGCGTGAGCGTTTCTTGGGGCGCCTATCAAAAGTCCTTAAAAGTCTTTTGTCTGGCGGAAACAAGGTTCGCGCATACAATGGATGGGTCATGCCGGTACTAATGTATTCCTTCGGCATACTTAAATGGACTCAAACTGAACTGGATGCCCTGGATAGAAAAGTTCGTACATTGCTAACAGCACACCGCATACATCACCCACGTTCATCGACCATGAGATTGTATATCCCGCGGAAGTGCGGTGGTCGTGGCTTCTTAAATGCTAAGACATTGCATAACCGCGAGATATGCAATCTTAGAGAGTATTTTCTCCAAGTCGATATGGGGTCTCATAGAGATGTAGTTGCTGTTGACAATGGACTGACTCCTCTATTTTTAGCAAAAGAAAACTGGCGCAAACCTGTAGTACTTAGTACTTCCGACCGCAGCACTGTGTGGCAAAGCAAGGAGTTACATGGCAGATTCTACCGGGCTCTCCATGGGCCCGACGTAGATTTATTAGCCTCAGTATCCTGGCTCCGTTTCGGTGATCTTTTTGGTGAAACCGAAGGTTTTGTCTGTGCAATTATGGATGAGGTTGTGATGACGAATAACTACCGAAAGTATATTCTAAGGGATGGCACAGTGGATATTTGCCGAGCGTGTCATCGTCCGGGTGAATCCCTTAGGCATATAATCTCCGGTTGTTCTCGTCTCGCAAACGGCGAGTATTTGCATAGACATAACCAAGTGGCCAGGATAATACACCAACAACTTGCTCTGAAACATAGTCTTGTGGCATCCGAGGTGCCGTACTACAGGTATGCACCAGAACAGGGTCCTTGAAAATAGCCATGCCACATTGTATTGGGATCGATCTATCATTACAGACAGGACTATTGTTGCTAATAAGCCTGATATTGTATTGATAGATCGACACGAACGCCGCGCGATAATTGTTGATGTCACTGTTCCCCATGACGACAACCTTGTGAAAGCTGAAAAAGATAAAGAAAACAAATATCTTGATTTAGCTCACGAGATTGTTGACATGTGGGACATTGATTCAGCAATTGTTGTTCCGATAGTCATATCTGCCCATGGTCTGATAGCCAAGAGCCTCGATAAACACCTTAAGAGGCTTGCGTTAGGTGGATGGATCGGGAGTCAGATGCAGAAGGCAGTACTTCTGGACACGGCCCGTATAGTGAGAAGGTTCCTGTCTCTGGATCCTTAACCATCGGTAGCCGGGACCTTGATCTTGCTGCCGTTGGGGAACTGCATTTTTGTATTTTTAAATGTTATATTTTTTAGTGTTATACATTGTAAAAATTTAATGTTTAGAAATATAATTTTGTAAGTATTTAAAATGTAATAAAGAGAATAATAATAGTAATATAGCTTTATTTCGGGCAATAAACCCATAGTTACATAACACAAACACATGGTAAAAAGAAAGCAAAAATACAAAAATACAATACAATACAATACAATAGAGTATTTGTTTCAAAGCCTTGTTTCCTATAGTATAAAGTGTCTTCATTTTATTTTTTCTGTGTTTTATTGCCTTCATCATCATCAGTTTATTGCCTTAATAAAATTAGAATAAGGCCCAAAACAAATATTTACTATATTCTTAAATATATACTGACTTATAACAGTATCTACATGGGTAATGAGCCAACCCCACGTCCATGTTACAATTTTCCACCCCCATCACGCCGGGTTAAGTATATTTTCAAATATTTATACTTCTATTATAATTAAAAACGTCCGTTGTCTAGTATCCATGATTTTATTTTATTTATTTTTTTATTTAAAGCACAATTTCCAGACAACGTGTAAATTACACATGAAATAAATTTGGATATAATTGATGTGAGTGTCAATAGTAGATTGTACAACAAGTGCATAAAACGTACTATTTTATCCGAGATGTATATATCCATCCGAGCCGTAGGCGAGGGTGGATAGTCAATTCGAGGGTAAAATGGGTTTTATGTACAAGTTATACACTCTGCTTTTCACTTAGAGTGTGAGGAAAATAAATACCAATATTGCAAAAAAGAAAAAATAAAGACTTCGCCATAGGTATTGGCGGGAAGACTTTCTTTTTCTTTTTTTTTATACGTGGCGTTTTGGTAGCACAGTGACTTTAGCATTAGATCGTAGTCCATAATGCTCTTGAAATACTTATTTCTTAGAAAACTCATTAATTTTGCCCTAGTTTTATTAATTAAGTAATTTAACATGTACAAAATTGAAGAAACAGAATGAAATAATAAGTTTATTTTACGAAGTTTAATTGCGTGTGTGGCTGTTTACCTGACGATCTTTGTCTTAAAGTCTGAGACTTAGACGAAGATTTTACTTTATGCTCTAGAGCATAAAAAGCGATTTTATGCAGCCTATACCCAACATAAACACGAACTTTACGAGCATGAGAAGTGAAAAATATATTTATTCATTTTATTACTTAAAATGTTTTTAAATGCATACACAGCAGCAAACATCAATATAAGTAATTAACATTATTGTTTATCTGATTATTATAATAAATAGTTTTCAACTGATGGGGTTGTGTGAACTGTTTTTGTCCACAAATCCCCATTGTCAATTTATTTAGTACTGAATGGGGATTTGTGGAAGAAAAGTTCACAATCCCCCATTGATGGGGCAAGTCGATGGGGATAAGTGGAATAACCCATATTTTTCTCCCTGTTACTACATCATAGCTTAATATTTTCACGAGAATGTGATCCACGTGGGTGAAGCTACTAGGCACAGCTAGTAACTTTTGTAAAAATACGATTAAAACACAAAATCGCGATCAAAGGAACCACATTCCATATAAAATGTCCTTCACGTGTTATCAAAATGGAAGTAAGCACTAGAATTACAGACATTAGACTTTATATTAAATACATAGTAACTAACATAAAATACTAGTAGTCTCCAACGACTTCATTCGTGTAGACTGAAATGATAAAAAATCATTGACACAATACTCGTAATCCCTATTGTGTCATTGAATTTTTTTGACGTTTGTGTAGCCTAGCCTAATTTCCTAAATACCAAACTTTATAAAGTTAAGCTTTACTAAATAGTGAAAGTATTCAATCAGGTTTATCCCCTGTAAATCCAATAACACTGTCGCTTTTATACTTTTTTTTTCAAATAGCTAGTTCCCAAAAAACTACACTGAACTTAATTGTGTGACAACTTTCATAACTTTTGGCAAATAAGAGCAAGCAGCCTTTACTTCAGTTGATCTTTAAGGAACAAGAAAAAATTATAAGTTTCTAAACAGAGATGAAAGTAACACAGTAGTTCCCCAATTTAACTACCAAAAGTCCTCAGTAGTTGAGGATTAGTGCGCTTCCACCTTCAGCCTTATCATAACTTAACATCAGGTGTGATGAAAAGAAAATAAAATATCGAGTTAATTGATGTGAAACTTGGCATTTACAATAATTGTTTTGTTTTATAAATTAAGTAATTGAAAACAAGAACATGGTTAAGTAAGAGGCACTTAGCCATCTCGTCTGAGCAAGTTGGAAACCTAGTTTTCTGTTTAGTATCAGGTAAATTAACAAAATTTTGTTGCTTTTCTTCAGGATCACACGTCATGAAATATGAGAAAAGAGCAGGTCACACTGTTTCATCGTCGTAAGTACGTGACTTGTACTTTGCTTCTTTGCAATTTCATCGTCATGATGTCCGACATTACCACTATCAGACAACATGGTAATGATGGAATAAAGCATTATGCTGAGTCGGGACCATTTTGGGACATAGGTACCGTAGGTTTTAATATGTGTTTTTGTGTAAATACCTATTCATCATGTCAGCCGAACGACGCCCACTGCTGGGCATAGGCCTCCCCCAAGGATCTCCACAACGATCGGTCCTGCGCTGTCCGCATCCAGCGGCTTCCCGCGACCTTGACCAGATTGTCGGTCCACCTTGTAGGGGGCCTGCCCACGGAACGTCGTCCGGTACGCGGTCGCCATTATAGAACCTTTCCGCCCCAACGGCCATCAGTTCTCCGCGCTATGTGTCCCGCCCACTGCCACTTCAATGATGCAATCCTTCGAGCGATGTCGGTCGTTTTAGTTCTCCTGCGGATCTCATCATTTCTGATTCGATCGAGCAGGGAAATACCAAGCATCGCTCTCTCCATTGCTCGCTGGGTGACTTTGAGCCTTCTTATGAGACCCATAGTAAAAGACCACGTCTCACTTCCATAGGTCATTACTGGCAACACACACTGGTCAAAGACTTTCGTCTTGAGACATTGAGATATTTCGGACGCAAATATATGCCGGAGCTTCCCAAACGCTGCCCATCCGAGCTGGATTCGACGAGAGAAATACCTATTATATTGTCGTTATGTCCCAAATAAATGATTATTCTGTCTTTCTTTCTTTCTTTCAATTTCACAAATAATCAAATCATGGATCTGGAAACAAAGACCAATACCTGAAACATTACTACGTTATGCGTTTTATACTTAACTTTTTTCACCGAGGCCTGCGACGCGTCAGTCTCCCAGACTATCGTAATACCACGTAATACCAAGATTTGAAATTAGAGCATTATTTTCTGTACTTGTGATGGTATTCGGATTAAGACAGTATTTATGTAAGTTTCCATTAAAAAAATAATCCTGAGTACTTACCCAATTAAAAATAAATGCGAATTGCAGTTTTGTATAAAAAAGTGCCTAATTGGAATAATTTTTTTATTGAGTAGATAATATTTTGGATTTTTATTAGAATAGAAACCTAGATAAATACTGTCTTAATCCAAATAACATCACAAGTACAGTCAATCATGCTCACATTTTAAATTATTTTGGTATTACGTTTGTATGGAAGACTGACGCGTCGCAGGCCACTTAACCCCTGGTTTTCATCCATAATCCTGTCCTAAGGCCTCTAAGGACACTAGGCCTTTGGGCCCCGAAATCTTTCAAACCGATGGTTCCTCCGCTGATTAAAATTTAATATTTCATCATCATCCAAGGGACATTACCAACTCTGTTTCACTGGGACCCAGCTAATCTCAGGAGCACACTCATTTGTAGACCACATAAGCTGTGGTCGCCAAACGAGCGAGTGTTAACGCTCGATTAACTTTTAATGGCCTCTATTTTAGAGATTCAGTTTAACAGATTAAGGTTTCTGAAATGCACTCGTTTTTACAGTTGGAAGTCAAAACCGCAAAAGCACATTTTGTTTATAATTTTAAATTAACAGTAAATGAGTTCAAAATTAAATAGATATTTACTAAGTGCCGAGTTTAACGTTGATGTTAAATTCATGTCACATAAAATATTTCATGGGCGCTTATTCTCTAATTGAGATCGGTAAGTAATTATCAGTTATTATTTACTTACTTGCTCGTTTGCAAAGTAGCTTTATTTTTGAAAACTATCCTTACGACACTTATCTAAATACTACTTAAACAACAGATATGAAATAGTCATAAAAAGATACAAAATAATAAGTGTATTCCACTGAAAAGTCAACAGTAAGTTCCACTAAATTCTTTAGTAGCAGCCTGCAAAAATAAAAATATATTAAACATAATTTACATAAAATGTTACGCATTATGAATTACTAGCTTTCCGCCCGCGGCTCCGCCCGCGTGGACTACACGACGTTATCCCGGGAATGTGGTTATTCCGGGATTAAAAGTAGCCTATGTTCCTCTCCAGGCTACAAAGTATCTGTGTCCCAAATTTCAGCCAAATCCGTTGAGCCGTTTTGGCGTGATTGAGTAACAAACATACAAACATCTAAACATCCAAACATCAAAAATAACTTAATATTAGTAGGATTTAATTCCTTTATTTCATCGCTTTATCACAAAACCCGTCCTAATAGTAAGTTTAAATCTTGTCTGTTGTCCCGCGAGATTTGAATGGCGTTGTAATATAATTTCCCTCACAACTTTCGGACAAGTAATCTTCACAGCTTACACCAAATTAGGTAGGATTTAGCAAGAAAAGTCTTTACACGTAGATTACGGAATCCCTGAGTAATTAAGATGTAGGTAAAGCCATAAATATCCTCATTCTGAGATATAACTCTTGCCCAATGTTTCGTATCAACTTTGTTGAGAGGAACTAATGAGAAACTCAACTTCTCTCAATCTGTATTATCATTGAGATTCATTGAGTTGAAATATGGAATAGGTCCTACATACTCGTCACCATAATTTTGTTATAGAAATCAAGTGAAGACATTATTTAAAAAGTTACAAGACGCATTAAGTAGCTTTTAAAACTTACAAAAACTACTATTTTGTAAATTGAATTAGGAAAAGAAAGTTTTAAAGACGATGTTATAAAATAAATCAAATTAATGCATTAACTTAATTTGTAATTAAATGTGAAATGGTTTTGCTACCCTTTTGGCCATCTTTCCTTTAATATTAGGTATTAACAAAAACAGAAAAAGATTAAATTAAATCCGCGTCAATAGCTCGGCCATCACTTAACAATTACAGATAATATAAAATTAATAAATAGTCCATAACTTATAGTAAGGTACAAACAAAATACTTTTTTTTGCAAGCTTCATTACCCTAAAACCAACCTCTAACAATTCCTAGTTCAAAATGCACGACGAACATTTAAACAAAATTTTAAATACCAGATCCTAGTAATTATTCCATGTTAAATTTATTTGAATTCCAGCCTTTCACTCATTTTACTCAGCAGGTGAATAGTGTTGTGTGTAATAATTATGGAACTTTAGCATAATGAAAATGAACAAAAAATATCGATCCCAAACTTATATGCGACATAAAATGCTGTTGTTAATAAAACACTTACTCCCTTACTAATAAACGTGGTATAAAATTACACTTGTGTAAATCTGTTGTAGTCTCTGTCATTCTTTTAGACAACCACACAGATTTATACCTGCCGGCCTAGCATGAGCGGCTTTTATCACGCGATATGATATGGCACGTCATGCTGTCTTGCTTACCCCACTAAGGTGTAAACAAGAGATCATGACGTGCCATATCATATCGCGTGATATAATGATGGTCATGCTAGGCAGGCTGGTGTAACTTTACACCACGATTATTAGTAAGGGGGCTTATATCTATCTGTATATATTCTTAACTCTTGCGTTACTGGCTGACTGACAGACAACATACAGCTGAAACTACTGGGCGAGAAGCTGAGGCATGTATGTTCCTTGGGAAGTGTAGGGGAGCACTAAGAGAGGATTTATGGAAATTCCCTCTCTAAGGGGTTAAAAAAGGGGGTCCACGAAGACTTCGTACGGCACATGCCTTCCCTTGTCAAAAATATTATACTCGTTTGCAGATTTCATACGAACATGCTCACTTCACAGTTTCGTTTGCAGATCATACTCCTCTTTATTTCTGTCCACAACCACTATTATCAAAATGCAAAATTCGTCTCGTCTTTCGAATAAATGCCTCACATTTCCCCACAGCGGAAAAAGATTTAAAATTTGTTCACGTTCCATACATTGTTCTATGAAACTCAACTAAAACATGGAAGTACTTTAAAGAGCAACATTGAACGTTCTCGTTATGACAGCTGTCAAAAATATCTGCGCACTATCGTTCAAACTACATAATTTTATAAATTAACATGTTTTAACGAAGTCACTATGCGACAAAACAATTTAAATTTTGCTACACGTTTTTATCGGAAGTCATGTACTATTTAATTTCTCATTTTATCTTCATAACGGGGACATCACTACAGCTATGGAATGTTTAAAATTAACAGTATATTGAAATTGTTTCATTAAAAGTACTAGAGTCCAGTGAATGCGAGAAACACTCGCTTTTGTAACTATAAAATGCAGATTTTAATGAAAAAAAAGTCTTTTGTAGTTGATAAAGAGCGTATGGAAACAATGTTTTTAATTAGACTTTTAGTTGAATACTGACTGACAGGTTCTGAGGCCTTACTGTGGGTTGTCAAATCATGTTATCATCATCATCATCAGCTATTTAATGTCCCCACTGCTGGGGCACTGGCCTTCCTTATAGATGGATAATAAATAATAATAATAAATAAATAACTTCTTACATTCACACCAATTATCTAAGCCCATTTTAATTTCATTAAGAAACTGTATCATGGAAAACTTGATAGCGGATAAATAAATACTTAAATACTTTTTTTTTGTAAATACATACTTAATATACATAGTAAACACCCAGACCAAGACAAATAGACATGTTCATGCACACAAATATTTGTCTTGTTCGGGAATCGAACCCGAGACCACTGGCGCAGAAGGTGGGTAGGCTACCCCTGCGCCAAATCGGTCGTCAGATGGATAATGGGTATGGGCCACGACCCACCACGCGAGCCCAGTGCGGATGCAGCTGGGACCAACGGCTTAATGTGCCTTCCGAAGCACAGAGGAGTTCAAGATGAAATGTTTTTAGTCACCCATCCCGTGTCCGACCATTGCGAAAGTTGCTTAACCTCAACGATCGCAGGCCAAGTGCACCAACCACTGCGCCACGGGCTCCTCAACAAACAATGTTATAGTAATGTTGATTGCAAGAAGGAGCTAGGAAGGTGGTAGGACTTGTTCTTATTGCGCCTGGCTAGCTACCACCATCTTATATCTAAGTCTGACTGTATTCTGTTTGTTTGGTGGTACAAGTGTATTCCTTTTTTGTTGGTGGTAGGACTTGTTCCTAATCCGCCTGGCTAGCTACCACTATTCTATCTAATGCCATAACAATGATGTTTCCAGCATTATTGTGTTCCGGCAGTTGGAGATAAGATAGCCAGTTCCTCAGAGGATTCCGGCTGTATTGCGCTCAGTGATTGAGGATTCCGGCTGTATTGCGCTTCCACCATCAGCCTTTGCACCACTTAACATCAGGTGTGATGAAGGCTTAAGTGCTACCAGGCGTCTGTCACTCGATGTACTTGAGCGCTAGTAATCCATAGAAATTAGATCCGCAAAAGAGCTAGGACATATGCGATAGAAAGAGGTGCAACGTCTGGCCGTTCGTAATTAGCGCCGTACTCGCTGAATTCCACTTTATTGCGATGTGGTTAGAGTTGCTATTTATTTTAATGGCTTAGCGAAGTGCAGCTTCTGTACTACTTGTACGATTATTTATTCTGTGGTGCTACCCAGTAGTGTATAAAAAAGAACACCAATTAAAAAGCTTTGAAAAAGTTAGCATTGTCATTAATAAATTCGTTTTAATCAACCATTCATTTCGCAAAGGTTCCATGTCGTGTTATGTTCCAACGCCCTCAGCCAATTTCGGCCCTTGTCACCTCACGGTCGCCCTTCAGGGATCCCCCCAATTTGTAAGACACGGAAAAGGCGGGTACCTTTAATTCCAATTCCAATCCAACAGTTTCGGAACATTTCACCTTAATTATGATATATACCTATATATCTGTAGTATAATGACTAGAATTATAGGCTATTTCACTGTTGTTAAATGTAGATACTTAATGATGAAGTTAAAAAGATTGGAGAACTAAATTATGTTTTATTTATGATATCGCTCTGATATCGCTCGAAGGATTGCTTCGTTGAAGTGGCAGTAGGCGGGACACATAGTGCGTAGAACCGATTGCCGTTGGGGCGGAAAGGTTCTCGAATGGCGATCGCGAAACGGACGACTTTCCGTGAGTAGGTAGGCCTTCTACAAGGTGGACCGACGATCTAGTCAAGGTCTCAGGAAGCCGCTGGATGCGGACAGCGCAGGACCGATCGTTGTGGAGATCCTTGGGGGAGGCCTATGCCCAGCAGTGGGCGTCGCTCGGCTGACATGATGATGATAGCGGCAGAATTAGTTTCTGACAGCGAACGAATAGTTTTATATATGTTATCACCTTCAATCATCTTTGTGTTGAGCGCTTTTGTTGTCCAATTTTGTGGTGTAAGAATAGTCGCTCTTACAATCATCTTTGTGTTGAGCGCGTTTGTTGTCCAATTTGGTGGTGAAAGAATAGTCGCTCTTACAATCATCTTAATGTTGAGCGCGTTTGTTGTCCAATTTTGTGGTGAAAGAATAGTCGCTCTTACAATCATCTTAGTGTTGAGCGCGTTTGTTGTCCAATTTTGTGGTGAAAGAATAGTCGCTCTTACAATCATCTTTGTGTTGAGCGTGATTGTTTTCCAATTTTGTGGTGAAAGAATAGTAGCTCGTATATTCATCTTTGTGTTGAGCGCGTTTGTTGTCCAATTCTGTGGTGAAAGAATAGTCGCTCTTACAATCATCTTTGTGTTGAGCGCGTTTGTTGTCCAATTTTGTGGTGAAATAATAGTCGCTCTTACAATCATCTTTGTGTTGAGCGCGTTTGTTGTCCACTTTTGTGGTGAAAGAATTGTCGCTCTTACAATCATTTTTATTGAGCGCGTTTGTTGTCCACTTTTGTGGTGAAAGAATAGTCGCTCTTACAATCATCTTTTTGTTGAGCGCGTTTGTTGTCCAATTTTGTGGTGAAAGAATAGTCGCTCTTACAATCATCTTTGTGTTGAGCGCGTTTGTTGTCCAATTTTGTGGTGAAAGAATAGTCGCTCTTACAATCATCTTAGTGTTGAGCGCGTTTGTTGTCCAATTTTGTGGTGAAAGAATAGTCGCTCTTACAATCATCTTTGTGTTGAGCGCGTTTGTTGTCCACTTTTGCGGTGAAAGAATAGTAGCTCTTACAATATTTGCTAGCACCATGGCACAACATTGCCTGCAAACCCAGATGTAAATAATTATCGTGCTATCAGCTTGATGCCATGAAGCGCGCACAATTCTTGATCAATCAATTATGTCAGCATTATATACAGAGTTTTTCTGTTGGGGTTTATTACTCGTTTCAGTATTATTTGGTTGAGGCTCTTCTTGAAAGCGTATTATAATATCTTGTTGGGGTTCATTGTTTGTTTCAGTATTATTTGTCTGAGGTTCTTCTTGTAAGCGTATTATATCTTGTTGGGGTGCATTATATGTTTCAGTATTATTTGGTTGAGGCTCTTCTTGTGAGCGTATTATAATATCTTGTTGGGGTTCATTGTTTGTTTCAGTATTATTTGTCTGAGGTTCTTCTTGTAAGCGTATTATATCTTGTTGGGGTGCATTATTTGTTTCAGTATTATTTGGTGGAGGCTCTTTTTGTAAGCGTATTATAATATCTTGTTGGGGTTCATTGCTTGTTTCAGTATTATTTGTCTGAGGTTCTTCTTGTAAGCTTATTATATCTTGTTGGGGTGCATTATTTGTTTCAGTATTATTTGGTTGAGGCAAGTAGTATTAAATCTTGTTCGTTAAATTGAGCACTGTTATCAATAGCCACATCCTTATACATTGTTGGGCGTAAAATATAAATATACCATTTGCTATACAATGCCTTTTATTTACAACATAACAAATATATCATAGAAACGTACGTACATATTTTCCTAATAAGATTTGGGACAGGACAAGCTTGACAGAAGAACGTCAGAACTGTTTTCTTCAACGGCTTCAACCAAAGAGGTTGCGCCATACCAACATAATGGATCATTTGTAATCAGCCATGATAACGCATTGTTGTCTTTTTGTCTGCATATTGAGAACTCACTGGTGACATTTAGATTTTTTAAGTGTTCAAGGATGACTATAATACCAGCATTGTCAGATGATCTGGGTTGCATGTTTGGTAATTTTTCAGTTAACTCGAATATATCCTGAGCAAAGAGCACAGCCTGACTGCGAAAAGCGTACTGACCAAATCTTCCACTTAATTTTACAACTTTAACGTAGGGAATTATTCGTGACAGTACTCTTCGCTCAGTTTGAAATAAATCTGCAAGGGCACTAGGAACAGTACCTGGAGCAAGATTATTCCAAAATGCTTTGGACGGAGAATTTTTTTCCTACTATTTACATGTGCCTTGCAACGACTACTTAAAACCAAAGTTTTTGCTGCAATCCATGTGTATTTTCTGTGTTTACAGTGCATAGACTGGCTTGATGTTGATATCACTGTTTTGTTCAAATTTCACACTTTTTATCACAAAATGTGTAAGTATCTTAATTAAACTTTGCAACTGACGAGCATCATGCATGAAAATAATCAATTTTTATTTCAGATATTAGTCAGTAAAGTTAAAAGAATTATTTTCTTTGCTTAATAATTTAATATTGATATTATTAGGAATTGCTGACAAAAAATCAATGATATCCATGCTCTCCCGGTTTCTCAAAATTGTGTTTTTTTATTAAATAAATAAATTAAAGAAAACATTTAACTTTACTGACTAATATCTGAAATAAAAATTGTTTATTTTCATGCATGATTTATTAGCCCTTCGATAAAATGGCGTTCGAAGAAATGTACTATCGGTGATATGAGTGTTCGGTCAAATGGCTTTTCGGTCAAATGACCCATCGGTAAAATGGCCCATCGATGAAATGAACATTCGGTGATATGGCGGTCGGGCAAATGGCTTTCGATGAAATGATATTCGGTCATGTGTCCTAGACCCGTGTTTGCGATAGTGCTGTCGATGTAGTGCTCGCTCGCTTTCGGATTGTGAAGCCCTTGCCTGCGAGTCAAGTATTCCAGTATATCTGTCATTTTCTCTGCCGCCTTTGTAGCTCTTGCTTGCGCGTCATATCTACGTAAGTATTTCAGTCTGTCTGTCCTTTCTTCTGCCGTTTCTGAAGCTATTGCTTGACAAGCAAACTCCCTAAAATATTCTTGCTTAGCTGTTCTATTTTCCACCGTTTGTGATGCGATTAACTGAGTGCTATAATCGCGTAAATTATTCAGTCGTCTTGCGTGCTTTTTTGGCGTTTCATTTGCTCTATACTGCCTCATATACAGATTAATCTCTTTTTTTCTATTTCTTTCTGTTTCATTCATGGAGCTCGACTTAATACTGAGGTAACTGGAGTTCTCACCCTGAATAAAAAAGTGTACCTAGCAAATTTGACATTAAGTATGTAGTGGCTGTCAGTTGACTCATATGACCATACGTATTTTTTTAAAGTGTAGGTGAGACGGAAGACAGCCACTGGTTAATTTGTGGTCACAAAAAAGTGTTAGTACTGCACATTCCAGTTACCTCAGTATTAAGTCGAGCTCCATGGTTTCATTACACAGTTTTGCTTTTTTCTTGGCATTTTTCTTTTTCTTTTTCTAATCGCCGTTTTTTTGGTTGTTGTTTCCAACCATTTTACCCTTTTTATACCTTTTTTCATTTTTGTGACCGTAGAGTATCTAATTAATGAAAAGTTTCCTCACAGAATGAGTGGCTGGTGCGTTACCGGATGTGCAAGTCAAACCCTTTGAAATACTATCAGACCCACATACACCATTTTCCGTTTGCCTCCAAATAATATTTCAATTAATAATTCAAGCTTATTTATATTCATCGTTCACCTTTAGTTTATTACTTATCGGTATTTCTTAATAGAGAAGTAAAACCAACTACATGGGGGGTTAGTAATAAAAAACTGTATTTTTTCAGATTTACGATGAATTTATCTGCGTTTGCTCTACCTAATTAAAAACATAGATAGTTAACTAAGAATGCAACTAATCATAACTTAAAATAACAAATCCTTTATTTAACACTAGTTTACGATTCCCAAACTTTAAAAACGCTATAACTCAAAACTATCCTTGAATTAGTTGGTATTTGCATTAACCCGGCGATATTATGTTATCACCTTCTATCATATATATGTGTTGAGCGTGTTTGTTTTCCAATTTTGTGGTGAAAGGATAGTCGCTCTTACAATATTTGCTAGCACCATGGCACAACATTGCGTTCCTGCAAACCCAGATGTAAATATCGTGCTATCAGCTTGATGCCATGAAGCGCGCACAATTCTTGATCAATTATTTATGTCAGCATAATATTCAGAGTTTTTCTGTTGGGGCTTAATACTCGTTTCAGTATTATTTGGTTGAGGCTCTTCTTGTAAACGTATTATATCTCTTTGGGGTTCATTATTTATTTCAGTAATGTTTGGTTGAGGTTCTTCTTGTAAGACTATTATAATTATCTTATTGGGGTTCATTATTTGTTTCAGTATTATTTGGCTCTTCTTGTAAGCGTAGTCTAAATCTTGTTTGTTAAATTGAGCACTGTTATCAATAGTCACATCCTTATACATTGTTGGGCGTAGAATATAAATATACCATTAGCGATACAATGCCTTTTATTTACAACATAACAAATATATAATAGGAACGTACGTACATATTTTCCTAATAAGATTTGGGACAGGACAAGCTTGACAGAAGAAAGTCAGAGCTTTTTTCTTCCCCGGCTTCAACCATAGAGGTTGCGCCATCGACCGACTTGATGTTGATAGCACTGTTTTGTACAAATTTCACACTTTTTATCACAACAAGTATCTTGATTAAACTGAGCTACTGACGAGTTTTGAAGTACCCTTCTCTCAGCATTTTGTGTGAGGTAGTACCTGTAGATGGACTGCCCGCTCGCTTTCGGATTGAGAGGCCCTTGCCTGCGAGTCATACTTACGTAAGTATTCCAGTCTATCTGTAATTTTTTCTGCCGCCTCTGTAGCTCTTGCGTGCGCTTCATAATCTACGTGAGTATTCCAGTCTGTCTGTCCTTTCTTCTGCGTTTCTGAAGCTCTTGCTTGAGAAGCAAACTCCCTAAAATATTCTTGCTTAGCTGTTCTCATTTCCACCGTTTGTGACGCCATTAACTGAGTGCTATAATCGCGTAAATTATTCAGTCGTCTTGCCCGCTTTTTTGCGTTTCTTTTGCTCTATACTGCCTCATATACAGATTAATCTCTTTTTTCTATTTCTTTCTGTTTCATCACACAGGTTTGCTTTTTTTTCTTTGCGTTTTTCGTTTTCTTTTTCTAATCGCTGTTTTTATGGGTTGTTGTTTCCAACCACATACCTCTTATATATCTTTTTTCATTTTTGTGACCGTAGAATATCTAATCGATGAAAAGTTTCCTTACACAAGCCCGCTCCCCTGCGTTACCGGATGCGCGAACCAAACCCTTTGAAATAGCAAACAAACAACATAATGGTTTTTTTTAATCAAAATATTAGAGAGGTTTAGTTTTGAGTAAAGAGTTTTACCATTTTAAGCGTCTTCACATAACAGTCGCCCCACGCCAAAGCCGCACTGCCAACGAATTACGACAACCGTGTTGGGTACCACAGTGCGATAAAAGGACAGACATACTGACTGCGTAGAAACGGATTCCCATATCGGGTATTCCAAAGTAATTACAGTTGAACCCCGAATTTAGTTTTTTAAAATATCGTAAAAATATAATCATATAAACAAAAAGTCGCCTGTCAAGTGGACTAACCTGTCAACCAAAACAAACCATGGTAACCAAGTCTTTTGTTTTTAAATCAAAATATTAGAGAGGTTTAGTTTAGAGTAAAGAGTTATGTTACTTACAGTTTTCCATTGAAAAAAAAATCATGAATACAGTTTATGTTTCCTTTCGACAAGATCAGCTTACTAAAGGATATTATTAGATTATATTTTTTTTTCTTTTTTGCATTCACTAGGTATTGAAAATGTATTAGAAAAAATCGACCCGTCTCACAGATAGCTCCGATATGGGACTCAAACCCACGACCTTTCACTGTCCGAGCGAATGCTATAACCACTGACGACTAAACTACTCCGTAGCTCAGTGACTAGAGTATTCCCCCGGACAGCGAAAGGTCGTGGGTTCGAGTCCCATCGGAGCTGGTTGTGAGACGGGTCGATTTTTTTATTACTTCATTTTCAATAAAGAATTTAAGACAGTTTCCAGGGTACATACCCTGGAGGGAATATGTCTTAAATTCTTAGAATAAAAATCATGGGATTTTTATCCACCCTGCATATTTGTGCCTTTACCAAACATGTCAGTGTTGTTCAGCGTGATTGAGTAACAAACATCCAAACATCTAACTAAACATCCAAACATCCAAACTTTCACATTTATAATATTAGTAGGACTAGTAGGATAAGCTGACAAATATACTAGTCTATAAGCTGTGCTTAATCACTCGCATAAGGTTTCTACTTCGTTTCAAATTTCTCTAAAGCACATAGCCATACGATCCCGATTTCATCACAGCTACCAACCGCAAATAGTTCACAAATCAGTTACATGTTATCTAACCATTCGGTTTGAACCGCGGCGGGATCAAAGAGGCGGCGGCGCGACAAAGCTTATTGGAATCCGTTAATTAGTAGGACTGGCGAGACGGCTGGTTGGAACATATAGCCATTTTATTTGAGCAATAAAGTATAGCGAGAGTTTTAATGGCTCTTTTGATTTTGGATGTGATGGATGACGGATTTTTAATTGAAAACATATTTTTTTTGTAATAGTGATTAAAATATGATATTTATCAATAGTATACTATTCCTAGGAAAAATAATGACACGTCATGCCATTATCACGGAGTAACTCATGTTACCCCATGTCTAGTCCGTGTTTGTGACAAGCTTTTAAACATGGTAAGAATCCCGGTTTTTTTCATAAAAAGTCATAGTGAGAATGACCATTTTAATTTAAAATGATAATAATAATAAAAATATATATATTTATTTACTTATTCTATCCTTGTCATGCACTCTTTCCCCTCTGTTCTTTTGATTTATTTTTTTCTTTCGCCCAAGGTTGCCTGGAAGAGTTTGCTACTTAGCAATAAGGCCGCCTGTTGTCTGTTTTTCTCATAACTATGTCTCTTTGTGTTATTGTGTCTTTCTTTGTGTGCAATAAAGCTTTTTATATTTATTTATTATTATATTACCTAAGACAATGTACATAAGAATCGTCAACATTGTCCTATGTACGTGATACAATGTTATATTCTTATTAACAACCTAAAACTGGTCAAAACAAGAAACTCAACAAGTCATAAAATATATTAACTTTTAACGATTGTTATTTAGAATCTGTCATACACAGTTTTCGACTTGGCATTTGAAGAGTTTACGATTTTATTTAATGTTAGGTTAATGATAAATGATAATTTTATTATTAGTTACTCAGTGGAGTAGACTTATAGGCATGCCCCACACAGCGTTTCTTATTATTATACTCTTTATTGCACTTCAACACAAAATAGAAAAAAAACAATATTATTATGTGAGTAATGGTGGACTTATCTCTAAAGAGATCTCTTCCAGCCAACAAGGTCATGTCGTATCAGTATCGTAAGTACGTTAACATATAACTCTATGTGTTATAAAACCGTGTTAGAACTATGTGTGGGAATGTCTAAGCAAATAGTATTAGTAAGCATTGGTTGTCACAAAATCGTGTTAAAACTGTTTGTGGGAATGTCTAAGCAAATACCTAGTAAGTATATTAAGCATTGGTTGAAAAAAAATTAAAAGCATTAACATAACACCTTCGTGAAAATTAAACTTCAAAAAAATTTAAGTTATAATGTCACAAAGTATTTCGGCAATCTTCAGTTCGTCAATAAAAAATATAGTTATTGGAAAAATGTGATAGTAAAAAACCACGAGCCCAATAAGTAGCTTTCAGGCGGGATACTACTTATTGGGCTCGTGGTTTTTTACTATCACATTTTTCCTATACTTACAAAATTGCATTGTGAATGCATAACAATAATTTAAAAATCTCAAAAATATGGTTATTATAATAATTGACTCTTGTTGATTTTTCGTTGACTGTCTGTTTGATTTTCACAAAAAGGTCACTTCAAAGCATTATTACTATTACAATACACTATACTTAGCGCCTTTTCCACAATTTCTAAGTAAGTTTTCATTATCTGTTACCTGACAGGTAGTCCATACAAAACTGTCAAACTCAAAAGTATCTTCTAATCGGAAATTGTGAAACAGGCATACCTACTTTATATCCATACTAATAGCACAGTCTACTTACTATGTAGTAAGAACACTGTGCTAATAAAATAAAGCTGAAGTCAAAGTCAAGGTCAAAGTCGTTCATTCAATTTAGATTGTTATTTACAATACTTGTGTACGTCATAGAAGCTACGCCATCGGTTCGCAAACCCTACAGCGGGAGACCTTGGAGAAGAACCGGCAAGAAACTCCAAGGGTTGTTTTTTTCTGCCTGTTTTATTTCATACAGAGTCGTCAAATTGAAAAATGACCTTAACATGGTATGACTAAGGTCAGTTTCCATCACAATTACACAATGGGTTATGATAAATACCAGTTAAGTAGGTATAGGCGAACTAATGATCATAGCGGTAAACAATTTTCAATTACTTAGGAACTCTACTTAAAGCATTTAGTTAAAAAGCAAAAGACAATTCTACTATATACCTACTGCAGGTTGCGCCATACATGATTCAAATGTAATTCTTAATAAAATGAATAAAAACAAATAGAAAACACATTTTAAAGCAAGCAGATAAGAGCAGATCCATTCCCACTGGCAGCACCCGTTCACGAGCATGACGCATGAACCAGCCATCGCTTCGCTCAACCATATTTTAGGGAACGTAAAGAGCCGCCGCACACGACACCACCGTAAGAGTTTGTTTGTTTGGTTGAACGCACTAATCTCTGGAACTACAAAACCGATTTAGAAAATTCTTTGACCATACAAAAGATTCATTCTTCCTGAGTGACATAGGCTATATTTTATGCCGATACTCCCTCGGGAACGGGTACCACGCGGGTAAAACCGCGAGGTAAATTCGCTAGTTTACCTATACAAATGGTATTGTGCTTTGAACCATTGAGCTTTATCGTCATCAATGGTGCTGAATCCGAAAATAAATTAATCGGGAACCACACAAAAGCCCCAGAATCTATTACGGGGGTAATTCAAACGACTTCCCTTGTGCCCTTACTGAAATACATTTGTGAGTTACTCCAGATTGTCGTGTGATACAAGCCAGGAGAGCCTGTGACGCAGTGGTTCGCAAGCTCGGCTTGCGATCGTTGGGCTTTTTACAAGCTTTTTATTAACTTGCCATGTTAGATAGTTAGTGGGGGACAAATCTTGCAAGCTTAATTTGACCCACTTCCCAGTGTCCGATGGAGCTGAAGTTTTGTATATAGGTTTGGTTTAGATGACAATACAATATTAAAGTACAGTCAGCAAAAAAGCTTGTTACAAAAATGAAATTTTTACTAAAAACTTATTTTATTCAACACCGGTCGCAGAACGGAATGATGGTCCCTTTTTAGGGCATTGGCAGTCACTGCACGGGCCAGTGCCCCCCTTTTTAAGATCTCTGTAAATTAATGGACCAAAAAAGAGAAAAAGAAATATCTTTTCGTGCTTTTTGTTTTTATTCTAACATAGTTTTAAGTTATACTAACACGACTCTGTATAAATAATTTTTAAGGATCAAGTTATCTGAAATAAATGATTAATAATAATAAAAAAGTAGCACTTAGCCTTCATCACACGTGATGTTAAGTGGTGATAAGGCTGAAGGTGGAAGCGCACTACTTCCGCAATCCTCAACCAGTGAGGAACAGGCTATCTTATCTCTGACCACCGGAACACAACAATGCTGGAAACGTCATTGCTATGGGGAGAGACTTAGATAAGATGGTGGTAGCTAGCCAGGCGGACTTGTCCTACCACCAACCAAACCAAATACAATATTTACCCCCACATGGAATAAAACTCGGGACCTCTGGATCTGAAATCAGTGGTGTGACAGTGTGTGTAGACCACAGAGGTGATTAATCAACTTTCACAATGATCGCCCGCGTGGTAAGTCATGACTCATGACCCATTTATCTTATCCATCCCTAAGGAAGGCAAACCAATCAAGCCCCAAACGATCTTAAGCGACCGCGCCGACACATACACACACATACACACAATCGCACAATCGGAAAATCAACCGGGATTGGAAAACTGTATAATTATCGTATTTAAAAAATAAACCTAAGAAAACTCGACATAAATATCATTTGTTTTTCAAAATGACGAGTAGTTGGTGGAGACATCGAAAACGCTAATCGCTCGAAGCTTGTGACTGTGCGACGTTATAGCTTGCACCAACCCGTAATACATAATTTATGTTACCTACTGTATCATACTGTACAATTTATTGTATTGATTTGTAATTACATTTTATCTACACTCATGTTATAATATTCGAATTATGAACTCATGCCTGAACGTATAATGATACACTTTATGCCATTGTCAACTTTAAAAAATAAAACTATTAATATTGATTTGCTTAATTTTTGAAATATATAATAAATGTAATGAGTGTAGATAAAGTAGTATATGAGACTGCACATAACTCGGTATTATGCGACAGTCACATAAACTACTATAATAATTTGTTAAGTTCTAAAGAATAAATTTTCGATGTGCTGACTAGCGGCAACTTCTTTGGTCTTTTTGCAAGCAAACCACTATACTTTTAAACCGATGACATCTGAGTGACGAGGTTTTCCGATTCTCATGTACAGTCACAGATAACAGATATTAAGTTTAATAAGGTCGCAGGACTGATCGTTGTGGAGATCCTTGGAGGAGGCCTATGCCCATCAGTGGGTGTCGTTCGGCTGACATGATGATAATGATGAAGGTCGAAATTCGATGTGGAATGAGCGTCTCTTAGAGGTGTTTCCTTTGTGCTATGACATGGAGTTCTTCAAGAAGCGTATAAATAGGACCCTAAAACACAAAGGCGGGCAACGCATATGCAACCCTTCTGGTGTTGTAGATGTCCATGGGCGACGATGACTACTTCACATCACGTAGCTCGTCTGCCCATTTGCCCATTAAGAAAATCAAACTTCTTGAAATTGACACTGACTTTTTCACGCTTTTAAAAAAAGTATTAGCAAAATGGGTCGTGATTCAATTGGTTCGACTATACAAAGCATTATCACTAATCGTTTCCTGCAAAAATATTTATCATTTCAGCCGTGCGTCGCCCACTGCTGGGCATATGCCTCACCCAAGGATCTCCACAATGATAGATCCTGCGCTGCCCGCATCCAGCGGCTTCCCAGCGACCTTGACTAGATCGTCGGTCCACCTTGTAGGGGGCCTACTCACGAAACGTCATTTGGTACGCGGTCGCAAATTATTATTGTTTGATAATTTAATTGTTTCTAAATTCCAAATGACTATGTAATTTATTATCTAAAGTAAGCTTACCTTATATTAAAATGTTGACATTTGTACATGATTTTTTTAACTGCTTGTTTAGTTCGAAGTCGCCAGGACAGAATAAGCCTATTGCTTCTTTAGGTGACTCTTACGACCCTTGTGCCACGTAAAGGAGTAATCAATCTCGGAAATCTAGTTTTATTTTTATTACCAACTACTTTGGGAGTGGGGGAGGGGGTTGCACTTAGCCTTCACCATCTGATGTTAAGTTCAGATAAGGTTGAAGGTGAGAGTGTTCCGGGAGTATTCCGGAATCCTGAACCTGTTAGAGATAAAATAGCTAGTACATCACTAACACTTTTATCTCTAACTGCCGGTACACAAAAATGCTAAATAAAATAGTTTTTATGGCGTTAGACTTAGATAACATTATAACAGGAGGTGGGGAATGATAAACCAAATCCACAGCAACCACGTATATTTTAAATTTGAAATAAAAACCTGTAAATAAAAGGTTTTTAATAACAAATATGTAAGAAAATAATTTCGAAGATGAGCCGAGACGGATAAAATATTATTGACAATGTTATGACATGACATTGCAAGGCATTCTTTTTCAGAACCGATGCATAAAAATTTGTAAATAGTTTCGAATTAGGTATATGAAAGGAGGTTATAAAAATGATACCGTGAAAATATAGAATAAAGTAACATGAAAAAAGATAGTAGCGAGCGACGCAACGCTACAACACTAGTCGCCCGCGTGGACTACACGACGTAATTCCGCAGGAATGTGATATTTTCCATTATAAAAAGTAGCCTATGTTCCTCTCCAGGCTACAAAGTATCTGTGTCCCAAATTTCAGCCAAATCCGTTCTGCCGTTTTGGCGTGATTGAGTAACAAACATACATACATCTAAACTTTCACATTTATAATATTATAGTAGGAAGAAAAGTAGAATAGAATAGGATAGTGGATAGCCAAGCGGCCACCAACCAAACTGAATACAATATGTGCCCCCACAGGGAATCGAACCCGGGACCTCTGGGTTTTATACCAGTGGTATGTAATGTAGGTACCACTAGACCAACAAAGGATATAAAAATAAAAAAATACATTTAATAGGCACACCTTCACTACTTTTCCACGACTTAGAATTGATCGCTATAATTTATTTAAACTAATCAACGAATTTATCTAAACTGCCAATACAAATTGACAGAACTCACTTTTCTGTATAATTTGAAATGAAATAGACACCTTTATACGTAAACAGAATAATAAAATTACCTCCACCATTGATAACATATGTATTTGCATACATTATACCCGTAAAACAAATGGTTATGTTAATTTAAACAAAGCAATTTGAATAATTTCGTGTTCAGTCCTATTCAGTAGCTTTTAACTTATATATTTAGCATTTTGAAAAGGTTTCAGAAGGTTTGAAAATAAAACTCAAGGACGACGAAATGGAAAAATCCTAATATAAGATTAAATTATATTTGTATTAGTTGATAATTCTTCCGCGCGTCTTTCCAGCTTTTTTATTTAATAAGTGTTTAGCAAATATTATTGTAAGTGACAAGTTACATCCTACTAATATTATAAATGCGAAAGTTTGTGAGTATTGTCATGATATTAGAAGGTTTTTCATGATTTTTAATGGCAACACTGGTAATGCCGTCTCTTGCCGCCATTTTGTTAAATTTAATAGGCTAATCTGTGGTAAAATCGGTGGGGGTAGCTAGACTTGAGCCCGATTAACGAGCAAAGAGAGGTCATTCTTCAAACTAGCCTCGAGGGGATAAGTTCACTAAGACGTCGACTGTATCTATATTGTTATACCTGTACTATGCCTGTACCTGTAAGTTGGATCAATAATTATATGAGTGTTATCTGGAGTCTGCGTTTTCTTCATAGTATGGATGCTGCAAACGATATGATCCAAACGCTGCCCCCCCCCCCCCCTCTCGTCGAATCCAGCTCGGATGGGCAGCGTTTGGGAAGCTCCGGCATATATTTGCGTCCAAAATTCCTCTATGTCTCAAGACTACGGTCTTTGACCAGTGTGTGTTGCCAGTTATGACTTATGGAAGCGAGACGTGGTCTTTTACTATGGGTCTCATAAGAAGGCTCAAGGTTACCCAGCGAGCAATGGAGAGAGCGATGCTTGGTATTTCCCTGCTCGATCGAATCAGAAATGATGAGATCCGCAGGAGAACTAAAACGACCGACATCGCTCGAAGGATTGCTCAGTTGAAGTGGCAGTGGGCGGGACACATAGCGCGGAGAACCGATGGCCGTTGGGGCGGAAAGGTTCTCGAATGGCGACCGCGAACCGGACGACGTTCCGTGGGCAGGCCCCCTACAAGGTGGACCGACGATCTGGTCAAGGTCGCGGGAAGCCGCTGGATGCGGGCAGCGCAGGACCGATCGTTGTGGAGATCCTTGGGGGAGGCCTATGCCCAGCAGTGGGCGTCGTACGGCTGAAATGATGATGATGATGGATGGATGTATGGATGAAGGACCGATAAGGTTACCCGTATGAGGGTTTTAATCGGTTTAATTTTTCAGGTTAGGTTACGAAACCCTTTAATATGGATAAACCCTTGAATATGTAAGGTTAATGGTTAATCTTTAATTATATTTCATTCTAGTAATCTCTAATTCGGGTTAATCAGCATTATTTTAATGGTTAATCCATATTGTATAAGGGTTAATCAAATATGCGGGTTAACCTTTTAACCCGATTAATGGGTCCTTGGTATGGATGTTTGTTGCTCTTTCACGCAAAATCTACTAACCGGATTTGGCCTACATTATAGTAGATAGCCAGGATTAAAACATGGGATACTTTTTATCCCGATATTCCCACGGGAACGGGAAAAACGCTGGTGAAACCACGGGCGGCCGCTAGTTGTAACTAAAAAACTGTCGTTATGGTAACCATTATCGTAATCGTATTTTTTTGTAAGAAAACCAGAGCATCGTCTGTTTCGGTCGTTTATGGAACTGAAACTCAATACCAGCTTTCATACTATAGGGGCACAATTTGAAAAACATGATTGTTGGGAAAACGCGTTTATAGTATATTTTATAACGAGGGACTAAACACTATGAAACAAATTGCGATTTATAAAAATAACAAATTAGCAATATAAAACACATGGCGCCACCTTCCTTGCGGAAAAACTATGAAACTAAAAACGAAGATGGTCCACACTTCACAAATAATAGTATATTCACTGGCTGTTTGAGTTTGTCTAATGTCACATGAAGGAAATTAAAAAGTAATTACTTTTTACTCCCTAGGGACTAAAGTCGTTATTTAGTCCCGCTTCGTAGGGCTATATTGGCGTACTTTTAGAGCATGAGAAGTGAAAAAGATTTTTGAGACCCTGTATTTTCACAAAATCGGTTATAACTAAATTAGTCTATTAATAGCACAATCTTAAAACTTCATAAGAGTATGTCCATTAAGCATGAGTTATTTATCGCCTATTTAATTGCTCCTTGTATAGCGGAAACCGTGACGGTTCACTCGGAAATGTGAAAGAGATACAAATAGTTTTCGCGGCTCCACGGTATGCTCTGACTCTTTCTCACAAGAGCATCATGTAGGCGTGTTAATTTTGTGCCCATATATTATAAAAACTCGATATCAAAAAATTTTGAGATGTGCCCCTATAGTAGGAAAGCTGCGAGTAATATTTGACGGTAGCACTTTGACAACTTTTGAAGGACGGTATAGTTTACTAGTCGACAGTTTTTCATGATCCGATTTCGTGGCTTCAGATTTGGTGGTTTTTCTTACCGACAAAACTTGTTCATATAAGTACTACAAAAAGTATTGACACATCCCTTTAAAAACTAAGCTTATCTATACAAGTATAATTTTGAAACCAGCATCAAATGACATTATCAGCTTATTGTAGGTTATTACATATTTATTACCTCCGAAGCGTCAAAGATTAGCTTACTCATCCCAAATCCTTAAAAATACGTCATTAACAGAAATATTACGAAGCCACATTATGACGATAATCTGGAACGCTAAAACGGTCTTTAGACCTTACGACTTTGGGTATCATTATAATTAGAGAGAGAAAATATTTTTATATCTTGAACGCTGGTAAAGCTTACTTTACGAGATAGGTACTTAAGCAAGTTATTTTTGGACGATAGAAATGATACAAGGTAAAATAATACTATGTAAAGTAAGGTAAACTTTACTTTAATCACTAGTGATTTTTTTTCTTCTTTGGGCCAAAGGTTCAAATAGATTTTAAAATATACTCATAAATTTCTTGAATCTAAAATATTTCTAATATCCCGGTTTAAGGGTTTTGTTCCTTGCCTAACAGTCATGAAATTACGTTTAATACTTGTTAACATAAATGTTCGTATTGTGTTTTATTGTTTTAGTTACCTGTTTTATGGCGAAATTCATTATCCGTGAAGCAGGCTAGATGATCGCGAGATCCCGATCTATCGTATAAGGATCGGGTCGTAAGTTGTAAACAATATCGGCACCGTGCGTAACGCGATACGCGGAAAAGATGGTATCTGCCTATTTATTTATTATCTGTGCTCACACGTCAGCGGTTAGATCTGAGAGTATGCCGGAACATGCTTTTTCAAGGTAATTCAACCATGATATACTTACACATAAATATTTATGCCATGTTTTTCTAGTTCTAAGCAGAATAAAGTTCCTCCTTTCGGTAGCTTAATTGGCATTAGACATTAAGCGTTGGGCTGGATTCCCGTGGTGTTGGTTCAAATACCATCCAAAAATCTACTGTCGGGCTGTTTTTTTTTCTGTAGAAAAAAATCTGAATATAGTTTTTAACATTTTAATATTTTGTAAAGTCTTATTGTGAACTTGCTGTATCCTACAGATTTACCTACCTGCGTTTCAGTTGCGTGGATATATCGCAAACAAAGCGTTCTATGTCCTAATTTCGAGACAAGTTCTATCTGTATGCAATTTCATCGAAATCTATTCAGTATATTTTTTTTCCAAATACATTACATATTAGTAGGATATCTTTTAACAACCGAATAAATGTGGGAAATAGAAAGATAAGACGCAGCAAAATAAACAAAAAATAAAACCGACCTTTATAAAAATTGCAAACAAAAATTAAAAAACACGTAGGTATGATTTAAAAAAGAAAATTATATCATTTAGTTCATATGACGAAACTGCGAGACTCTTTTTAAGGCGCTACTCGGAAAAATATGGACTTTTTGTTTTAAAACTATAGGACGGTTACAGTTGTTAAAAATCTAGTAATAAGATATATATTTCTTCATACCTTTATCTAGAATCGTATAGTTTCAAAAACACGATTTTATGATTTTGCCTCGACACTTTTTATTTTCGAATAGACCTCTAAAAATACGAAAAGTGAATATTATTCTTAAATGGGGTTACTTACACTATTGGAAATTGGTTTAATTAGTGGACACCAATAATATTGAGGATCGTATAGAAGCATTTTTTTTAAATCGCTGTAGTTTTTTAATACGAAGTGATTTTGTGTTTTTTTTACCTAATCTGCAAAATCGGTCTCGCTACCGCGCGCGTCGTTTTCTCATTGCTATCTCGCTTCAGCACATTTTTTCCGATTATCGCCTTAACTAATCTTGGAACTTACTCATCTGTAACTCGATACAGGGTTTCTCCTCCGTCTTTTGAAGTCGGTTAAAAAAAGGTAAGTTATTTCATCGTGTACCTACCTATCTAATAATTTGTAAACTTAACAAAAAGGACTTAACCCAAAACGATGTTTCAAAATCCTCCTATCATATCCTCATAATTACAGATTTTCGGGTATCAAATTAATTATCTATTAAAATCTCATTTTCGGCACAAATATAATTATGGCTTATTAAAACGCCGTAATAAAGAGAACGAAAAATAATTTCCTTTCTTTTCCGGCAGACACTGCCATGATGTAATAAATGTGTAGACAGTAGAATAAGTATCTTGAATTTGGGCAACTCTTATAATATAATTCATGTTCTTTTTTCTGATATTAATTTATAATTATTTTCGGTAGCTTTAGTTGCTCATAGTATTATCGGGCTGGATTCCCAAGAGCGCGGGTTCGAATCCCACCTGTAAGCTACTGGCAGGTTTGGTAGTTTTTTTTCTATTGCAGAGTCCAAAAAATTCTTTTATGGAACATACAAAGGAATTACAACCAGGAAGTATTTACACTACATATTTTATCTATACTAATAATATAAAAAGGAAATATTTAATTGTTTGTTTTTTTGTTTACATCGAATAGGCTCCGAAACTACTGGACCGATTTTGAAAATTCTTTCACCATTAGAAAGCTACATTATTCCCGAGTGACATAGGCTATATTTCCCGATATTCCCACGGGAACGGGTACTACGCGGGTAAAACTGCCAGGATCCGCTAGTGTTAGTATATTTTATGTTTTTTTAGTATAGCAATTTCTATAAAGCAAAAAATTATCATTTAGTTAAGTTACTACACAGAGAAGAATAATTTAAATTCTTACTTATTTAGGTACGTATTTTATCATGTTATGTCATTATAGTAGTTAGTCTTGTTTTATTGGTAACTTAATTATCATTGACAACACGTTATATCAGAAATATTAATTTGTCACCAAGATCTAAGTAGGTCTTTCTTTCTTGCTTTCAGGTAGCTTAGTTGGGCATAGCATTTTTAGGCTGAATTTCTAAGAGCGTGGGTTCGAATCCCACCTGAAAGCTTCTTGCTGGATGGTTATTTTGAATATTAAAATGTTTCCATTAATTACAGAATTTCATTGTGGGTGCATAAAAATCATTTAAAGTCTTAAGTTTGTAGGTTACAATTTTGATAGGCCTACTAAGAGTTGTTATACCACCACCCTTTTCACTACGCCCCGACCGTATCCAGCCAAGAATAATTAAGATATAATTTGCAAACGCTTTACTTTGTAATTTATATTTATATTTTTTAGGTTAGAATAATTTAGCAAAGTGATTTTCCGTTTCATTATCTTCTGAAAATAAAGCTAGGGACTCAATTCAAGGCCCTTTTATGAAAATAACAGAATTTGTTAAAGAAGATTCTTAACCTTAAATATTTGTTTCAGTAGGTACAATGTATTTTATTTTTGTTTAACATCCCTTTTATATGACTATTTGACTAAAAAAGTAGGTCAAACCAGATGATACATTAATTGAAGTACAATCTCTACAACTATCACTTAAAATTTATTTAGATCTTTATTTCCACTCCATTATTTGCGGCAAATAATGTTTCCAACCTGTGCGGCACCGCCCCGACCGGACACAATCACCTGCTGCGGCCGGCTATCCCGACGACGCTGGTGTACGTGTCACGCCTGCATTACTCCACAAAAACCGATGACATTGTGGAGTACATGAGGATTAAAGCCAAATTTACTCTGAGGGTCGAGCGGTTGGAGTCTCGCCACAACGTGAATTTCAATTCTTTTGTGGTGAGGGTGCCGACCGAACATCTGTCGACCTTCATGAAAGAAGACTTTTGGCCGAAGGGTGTCCTGTTCCGCCGGTTTCGTGGTCGGCTACCGGACACTGCGCTGCGCAACACGACGCCGCCTGCTATTCGTATTAATAAGTAGTTGATATATTATAATATGTATGTTAGTCTGTAAGGTATTTATTATATGGGCCTAATATTGTAACACCTAATATTGTAAGATGCCTGAAATAAACAATTATTATTATTATTATTATTATTTCCTTTATTACATTTTAAATACTTACAAAATTATATTTCCAAACATTAAATTTTTACAATGTATATCACTAAAAAATATAACATTTAAAAATACAAAAATGCAGTTCCCCAACAGCAGCAAGATCAAGGTCCCGGCTACCGATGGTTAAGGATCCAGAGACAGGAACCTTCTCACTATACGGGCCGTGTCCAGAAGTACTGCCTTCTGCATCTGACTCCCGATCCATCCACCTAACGCAAGCCTCTTAAGGTGTTTATCGAGGCTCTTGGCTATCAGACCATGGGCAGATATGACTATCGGAACAATAATTGCTGAATCAATGTCCCACATGTCAACAATCTCGTGAGCTAAATCAAGATATTTGTTTTCTTTATCTTTTTCAGCTTTCACAAGGTTGTCGTCATGGGGAACAGTGACATCAACAATTATCGCGCGGCGTTCGTGTCGATCTATCAATACAATATCAGGCTTATTAGCTACAATAGTCCTGTCTGTAATGATAGATCGATCCCAATACAATGTGGCATGGCTATTTTCAAGGACCTGTTCTGGTGCATACCTGTAGTACGGCACCTCGGATGCCACAAGACTATGTTTCAGAGCAAGTTGTTGGTGTATTATCCTGGCCACTTGGTTATGTCTATGCAAATACTCGCCGTTTGCGAGACGAGAACAACCGGAGATTATATGCCTAAGGGATTCACCCGGACGATGACACGCTCGGCAAATATCCACTGTGCCATCCCTTAGGATATACTTTCGGTAGTTATTCGTCATCACAACCTCATCCATAATTGCACAGACAAAACCTTCGGTTTCACCAAAAAGATCACCGAAGCGGAGCCAGGATACTGAGGCTAATAAATCTACGTCGGGCCCATGGAGAGCCCGGTAGAATCTGCCATGTAACTCCTTGCTTTGCCACACAGTGCTGCGGTCGGAAGTACTAAGTACTACAGGTTTGCGCCAGTTTTCTTTTGCTAAAAATAGAGGAGTCAGTCCATTGTCAACAGCAACTACATCTCTATGAGACCCCATATCGACTTGGAGAAAATACTCCCTAAGATGGCATATCTCGCGGTTATGCAATGTCTTAGCATTTAAGAAGCCACGACCACCGCACTTCCGCGGGATATACAATCTCATGGTCGATGAACGTGGGTGATGTATGCGGTGTGCTGTTAGCAATGTACGAACTTTTCTATCCAGGGCATCCAGTTCAGTTTGAGTCCATTTAAGTATGCCGAAGGAATACATTAGTACCGGCATGACCCATCCATTGTATGCGCGAACCTTGTTTCCGCCAGACAAAAGACTTTTAAGGACTTTTGAAAGGCGCCCCAAGAAACGCTCACGCAACGACTGTTTCATGTCAGCAACGTTGATGCCTAATGCCTGTGACATACCTAAATATTTATAGGTTTCGTTTACGGAGAGAGATCTAAGATGAATAGAATCCGAGAGTTGTATACCCGTAGATTCCATTATCTGACCACGCTTTACATGCATGACTGCACATTTGTCCACACCAAATTCCATTTTAATGGCATTACTGAAAGCTTCAGTAACCTTCAGTAACGCTGTCAAATGAGAACTGCTATGGGCAAATAGTTTCAGGTCATCCATGTACAGCAGGTGTGATATTACTTGACCATTTCTCCGTAAACGATAGCCTAACCCTGAACTCTCGAGAAGTGTACTCAGAGGGTTCAAAGCGAGACAGAACCACAATGGACTCAAACCGTCACCCTGGAAGATACCTCGCTCTATTTTTATAGGATCGCCCTGACCTAGAATCCGTCGAGATCCTGGATAGAAAAGGACCGTTCTCCATTTTCGCATGCACGATATCAAGAAAGTGCGTAGAGTTGTATTTATTTTATACAACTCCAGCACCCTCATGAGCCACGAATGCGGCACGGAATCATAGGCCTTCTTATAATCTATCCAGGAAGTCGACAGGTTCTTTCGGTTTCGACGAACCTGTTGGTTAATAGCCATGTCAATGAGGAGTAGCTCCTTAGTACCACGGGCCCCATTCCTACATCCATTCTGAGAGGCGACCATAATAGAATTTTGATTAATGTGTTCATTAATCTTCGACCTCAAAATGGACGTAAGAATTTTATAAATTGTTGGCAGACAGGTGATAGGTCTATAGTTTTTGGGGTCCGCAGTACTGCCAGATTTATGGAGCAGATGGGTTATGCCTGTTGTCATGAATTCTGGAAGCGATCGAGATAATAAAGCACATTGAAATTGAGATGCTAAGCAAACGTGCGAGCTAGGTAACCATTTATACCAGAAATTGTGCAGTCCATCCGGGCCTGGAGATTTCCAGTTGGGTAAGGAACGAACTGCACAAACTACGTCTTGGTAGTCAATGGTTACTTCATTCATATCAGGTATAAGCTCACACGAACGCTCAACATCCTCCATCCACGCGCCTTCAGAGTGAGTGACAGGCACGGACCAGATGTTGTGCCAAAAAGAAATCATGGCTTCATCATCCGGCCGATGCATATCAGTATCACTCTGATACGATCGCTCCCAGGATGCATAAACACGTCGTTGATCTCTCTCGAACATGCGGTTCTGAGTAAAGCGATCGACTCGCACCCTATACCTTCGAATACGATTAGCCCATGCACAAATTTTCTGCTTCAGGAAGTCGATGCGCTCTGTGACACATGAAATATAATTTTGAGGACTAATACCAGTCCCCAAGAATGCACGTTTCACAAAGCGCATGACCCTAGGGCGCATGTTGCCCTCCCTAAAGCAGCTGAGCTTACCGATGAGTACCCTAGCCTCACTGATACGACGCTCAATCCTACACTGCCAGGCTGGTACAGCCAGGCGAGGGCGTGTTGCTGTGTCAGTATTTGGAAATTTGACATGAGCAACACGACAAGCTGTAATAGCCGCACAGTACAGGATCGAATGAGTATCAGCCAGGTCTTCACTACTATCAAAGTAATTTGGTAGTAGCAAATCTAAAGCACACATCAGCGCCCTATTTTTTTGTGCATGGGAAAACGTGGAAGCCGAGGTCTAAGGTGAACCAAAGTCGATCGAAATTCCCGAACTACATCTTCTAGAGTACTCCTCAATATATCATTGTATTGGGGACTTACAGTAGTAACTATATTATCTCCACGATCACTATCAGCAACGCCAGCTTGCAATGTGGCCGCGGCAGAAGCTTGAGTTGCCGCCTGCGATGCAGTAGTAATGATACGGTTACGTTGCACCTCTGTACGGAGCCGATCAAGTACCGAGTCATCCAACAAGTGACCCCGTTGAATGGCTCGCACCTGATCCGACAGTCGTTGAGCCGAAACGTTGATTGATGGTTCGAGAGCCTGAAACAGAGAAAGCATCCGAACACGATACGCAGTAAGATTAGTTCCTGCCTCTGTTGCCTCAAAATATGCGCGCATGACATTTTCATTGATGGAAATTGTCCATCGCATGCGCTGCACTCCACCGGGAGCGGGGGCCCTGACCGGAGCCGTTTGCCCCAGAAGCCCCAAACTCTTCGGTGGCCGGCCCCTCCTCCGGCGTACAGGCGGTGGCGACGTCGGCGGAGAGAAGTACTCGTCACTATCACTCGACGCAACTGCAGATGTCAGCTGAACACACGGCACTGAGGCAGTTGCCGACAACTGCGAGGCGGAGCGAGGTGACGAGCCCGGAGGTGGAAGACGTGCTGCTCGGCTTCTCGTCAACATCTATTTCTTCATTCGTTATCCCATTTGTTGATTTCGTAATTTGGCAATATGATGATGACTGGTGATGACATTCTCAAATGTCATAGTAAATTTTCTATTTGTTTTTGGTATTTTAGGTCTAATAAATATGAAATAATTGTGGTATTACAAACTGGATGCTATTGTTGATCGAAGTATTACAGAAAATATGAGAATTTCGATCTCTGAATAAAATATTAGATATAAAATGGGGAAAGAATGTCCTGTCGCGTTGACGTTTTTTGCGTTATATTATTATTATTATTTTTATGCTTCTGTATTTTTTCTCATATATAAATGAAAATATATGGTAGTTTGTACGCTTTTGTGGGACTTCAAGTCAACACAAAGACGTTTTTTTTCTTTTTCGTTAAGTATATAAAAGAGGTTTATGAGGTTTTACATTCTAGTCTAGTGGTTTAAGAATCTATTGCGTTTTCAGGTATATCCATAAATTTTCTGACTATTCTGCATGTGTTAAGAATAGCGGCTTTTTGCAATTTTATGTATGTTGTTGGTCGAAGGCCTAGAAGATTTATTGAAGTGTGTAAATGTTTTGGTATGATGCCTGTTGTTGATAGAATTATTGGGACTATGTACACTTTCTCTTGCCTCCAAACTCTGGTTATTTTATTATTATTTTATTGTTATTATTATTATTCCCTTTATTACATTTTAAATACTTACAAAATTATATTTCTAAACATTAAATTTTTACAATGTATAACACTAAAAAATATAACATTTAAAAATACAAAAATGCAGTTCCCCAACGGCAGCACGATCAAGGTCCCGGCTACCGATGGTTAAGGATCCAGAGACAGGAACCTTCTCACTATACGGGCCGTGTCCAGAAGTACTGCCTTCTGCATCTGACTCCCGATCCATCCACCTAACGCAAGCCTCTTAAGGTGTTTATCGAGGCTCTTGGCTATCAGACCATGGGCAGATATGACTATCGGAACAATAATTGCTGAATCGATGTCCCACATGTCAACAATCTCGTGAGCTAAATCAAGATATTTGTTTTCTTTATCTTTTTCAGCTTTCACAAGGTTGTCGTCATGGGGAACAGTGACATCAACAATTATCGCGCGGCGTTCGTGTCGATCTATCAATACAATATCAGGCTTATTAGCTACAATAGTCCTGTCTGTAATGATAGATCGATAATATTATTATTATTATTATTATTTGAGTTTATTAAAATACAAATTAGTATGGAATACAACTAAGCGACCAAGACGCAACTCCACAACGTCCGCGGCGCGACCGACGCTTGTGCTTCGCAGTCGCTTGGTCACGTCTGTCTGTTTGCCCAGAGCTTAAGGCGCTAATTGCCATCCACTAGCGCCGCCAATTCATTTATTTTTATTATACGTAAACCAGATCAATATTAAAAAAAAGGAATTAACCATGCCCTCTTAAATTGATCCTATTTTTTTTAATAACCCTTTAATATTTTTTATTATTTTTTCTAGTTTTAAAATGGTTTTAAACCAAAAGTGTCCACTTTTGGTTTAACACCATTTTAAAACTCACAGAAAGGATGAAAACTGTTGAAGAGTTATTCAAAAAATATTAGATACAATTTAGTTTTCTTTTTTCAAATATTGATCTGGTTTACGTATAATAAAAATGAATGAATTGGCGGCGCTAGTGGACGGCAATTAGCGCCTTAAAGAAAACAACATCATCATTAAATGTAGACGATAATTTTTACTTAGTACTAATTATACAAATTTATGTAGCATTTAGCTTTACGCTAATTATTCTCATAGAACAGTTTTTTATCAGATCTTGCGGATCAGTGACTGATGCGTTAAGATAGTATACCTAGTGCTCGTATAGTATGATTAATTGTTTATACGGCCAGTGCTTGTACAATTTGCAATTGGTTTTAATAAAAAAGTCCGTTATCTAAAGTATCTAAAGCAGAAGTTGTATAACAATAGTGTATAACAAAGCTCAATTAGCATCAAAAAAGCTTGGCGTACTGGCAAAGGTGAGAAAGTATTTCACGCCGGAACAGCTGCTCAATCTATACCAAGCACAAGTTCGATCGTGTATGGAGTACTGTTCTCACCTTTGGGATGGCTCCGCCAAATACCAGATCCAGATGCTTGAAACTATTGAACGGAGAGCCAGGAAGCTCATCGGCAACGATAATCTGTTCGATGAAAAGCTTAAAAGCCTCAAGCATAGACGCAAGGTTGCAAGCTTATCGGTTTTTTATCGTATACATTTCGGTGAGTGTGCAGCGGAGTTGCATAACCTAATTCCGCCATCTCCCTTCTTCCATCGGACGACCAGACGTACGAATCAGCGCCACCGTTTTTCGGTGGATATTCCAAAATAAGAACTAAGCGGTTTGCCTCAAATTTATCATCCGCACCGCTATTGAATGGAACTCCTTGCCTGAGTCTGTGTTTCCCGATAGGTACAATCTGGGGCCTTCAAGTCGCGAGTGAATCTTCTAGGCAAGTGCGATTCATCCTAGATCGCATCATCGCTTACCATCAGGTGAGATAGCGGGCAAGCGGGCAAGCGGGCTTGCCTATCAACAATAAAAATAAAAAAAGTGATAAAATAAAATACTATAGTCGACTCTATACAACGTGTTAATGACTAAGCGCAAAACCTCTTATATGGTGATTGTGCTCATGAATATTAACAACTTTTACTATGGAGCCAACTCTGGAACTCAACATAAAAATAAGCTGTTCTATACATTCTGGTCGATTGTTTTCCAAGTTGTCATCTGAATAAAGGTAATTCCCGTTGGCCTACCACCGAGGACAAAGATTGGAAGGAGACACATTTGAACACGTGTGCAAATTAGCAGAGCAATTGCAGTAGCTACGCCATTACTTGACAGAATGCAAAACCCTTATTGCATTCTGTCAAATAATGGCGTAGCAATTACCCTTAATAACTCTACTTTTTGTTCAAAACGAGAAGTATAATCCAATCATCAATTTCTTAACTAGCAAACCGAATAAATACAAATACAATAAAAAATTCCAACATAAAAATTGTCTTATCTGAATGAGTCACATAAATATTCGGATTCGTTTATATGTCTTCTTGAAGGTCAACTGGCAGATCATTCTTTTACTATTAACTAGCTTTCCGCCCGCGGTTTTGCCTGTTTTCCAGCGGGAATGTGATATTTTTCCGGGATAAAAGTAGCCTATGTCGCTCTCTGTCTTCCAAACTTTCGCCATACAAAAAATCACGTCACTCCTTTGCCCCGTTTTGACGTAAAAGACGGAAAAAACAAACTCGATAGTTGTACATTATTGAAAACATTATTATTATATATTACTAGTATGGATTCCGCCTGTTGTACTTTCATGGTCGTTAATACTGTAAATAGGTATTCAGAATAGCGGGATTTTTACCATGTTTTGATTTGCTGTTGAATCCTCGTTATCTCGGCGCAGTTACACACGCCATGATCCCGGAGTAACTGAAATAATCGGGGACTCGACAACAATTTTAATTTAATTTATTTATTTGGAAACTCGACAGCTTATTTACAATTTCTAGTTTATACCATTAACTAAACAACGTAAGCTAATAACAAAGTTACACCATTTACTTAAGAAAGAAGAAAAGCAAACTTGACCATGTAGGTATTATAATATTTTCACTTCTCATGCTCGTAAAGTTCGTGTTTATGTTGGGTATAGGCTGCATAAAATCGCTTTTTATGCTCTAGTGCATAAAGTAAAATCTTCGTCTAAGTCTCAGACTTTAAAACAAAGGGCGTCAGTTAAACAGCCACACACGCAATTAAACTTCGTTAAATAAACTTATTAGGTATTTCATTCTGTTTCTTCGATTTTGTACATAATCCATTTTAAATTACTAAATTAATAAAACTAGGCAAAATTAATGAGTTTTCTAAGAAATAAGTATTTCAAGAGCATTATGGACTACAATCTATGCTAAAGTCACTGTGCTGCCAATGCCACATATAAAAAAAAAGAAAAATAAAGTCTTTCCGCCAATATGGCGATCTTAATTTTTTCTTTTTTGCAATATTGTTATTTATTTTCCTCACACTCGAAGTGAAAAGCAGAGTGTATAACTCGTACATAAAACCCATTTTACCCTCGAATTGACTATCAACCCTCGCCTACGGCTCGGGTGGATGTATACGTCTCGGGTAAAATGGTACGTTTTATGCACTTGTTGTACAATCTACTATTCTAACTTAACACGAATATCGAACCATGGTAAAAATCCCGTTCTTCGTGATATTTACATTGTGTTATTAAATTAAAAGTTAAATAAACAGTGTGTTCGTCAGTACAATAAGATTATTTCATCAGTACAACGAGGTTATTCCCGTTGGTCTACCAGCAAGGACAAAGATCCACGACCCATTTAAACACGTGTGCGAATTAGCAGTGCAGTTGCAGTAATGGCGACAATCTGCACTGCGATGCATCAAATGTAATTAGATAGTTCAGTTATCTTTACATCATCAGCTAATGTACAATTTGTAAGCCTAATGCAAAGATTGGCTTATTAATGTGTTGTAATTATTTACTTACTAACTTTCCGTTAGAGTCTTTGCCCACGTGAACTAGACGATGTTTTCCCTTGGGAATCGGATATTTTACCAGGGTAAAAAGTAGCCTATACCTACGCTATTCCTAATCATAACCTATCTTTGGGCTAAATTTCGTCCAGATCTGTTTAGCCGTTTCGCCGTGATCTTTAGATGTGGTCGTCCAAATCAAAAGGGGCCTTGTGGCGCTCGGCACTTACGCCTTTATTGCTGTTGTTCGAATACAAAACAATGACAATAAAGACTGTTCAGTACACCCCTGCCTATACCGCGGAATCAGCTGGCGCAGTGGAAGATTTGTCATGAGTAGACTCCGGACAAGAACTAGGTTTCAGCGGGGATGTAACTGAACAATTGGACTGCGATACACAGCGGAGAGAATGTGAAGTAAGGTGATTTTACATACTGTGGTCTGTGCTGTAGAAAGTCCCTGGGCAGCGTGGGGAGAGGGGGGCCCCCCCCTGTGGCTCCGTCTTCTTCTGCAGACCTTACCAATTCGTCACCTTACTCACAACACAAATAACAGCGTTCCCAAGACACTGGGCGCTTCAGCAATACACAACGACACACACGGGGGAGCTTTTTTATTGATATATATTTTCCCGACAACAACGCGTGTGATGGCACTCTTTATTTCAAAACTCCGCGACCGGCCCGATCGTCACGATGGCGTCAAAATCTGTGTCGTACAAAACGGGATCACATAGATAATTTAAGATTCAATTCAAACTCGATATGCCAGGCATATTCAACGCGAGCGATTTTTAACAATTCAGCAAAAATAATCCGACATTTTTGTTACAAGAATTCCAATCAAGTGTCACTGTCAACTTCAAGTGACAGCCAAATGTCAATTTGACGTGACATTAGAGACGCGTTCAGAAACGTCGATCTTTTCCGAACATCCCCCCGCCCCGGACCGTTAAGAACGGTACGTCAATCTACGGGTAATCGGGAGAGCCCACTAACTGCTCTCTTCAAAACCGAATCTCGAACCAAAACCTCAGCAAAACGAGGAACTCCGTCAGTTCCGGGGTAGAGTTTAACAATGCGCCCCCTTCGCCAACATAGGGGCGGCAGGTTAGCATCCTTAATCAACACGAGGTCGCCAGTCTGGGGTGGGGTGGTTTTATCTGTCCACTTCACGCGCTGTTGTAGGATATGCAAATACTCCATCGACCAACGTGCCCAGAAGTTTTGGGACATCTGTTTCAAAAGTTGGTATCGCGACAAACGATGGGATCCTACATCCTGAATCGGATATTCAGGCAAAGCCAAAAGGGGCTGTCCGATCAAGAAATGACCTGGGGTCAACGCTTCCAGGTCATTCGGGTCCGAAGACAACGGGCACAAGGGTCGCGAGTTGAGGACGGCCTCAATTTTACAAAATACCGTATCAAGTTCCTCAAACGTGAGAATAGTTTCTCCAATCACGCGACGCAAGTGTGTCTTGGCAGCCTTTACACAAGCTTCAAAAATTCCTCCCCAGGTCGGACAAGCTGGAGGGCTAAACTTCCAGATTATCCCACGCCGGGAGAGGGTGGTTCCAATGTCTATTTTATTATCAACAAAAAACTTAACTACTTCCTTAAGATAATTACACGTTCCCTTATAATTAGTACCACAATCGGAACGTATCAATTTCGGCAGTCCTCTACGGGAAACAAATCTGCTCAAGGCGGCGACAAAGGCTTCGGTAGACAATTCCGAGACAATTTCCAAATGGACAGCCTTGGTGGACAAACACACAAACACGCACAAGTACGCCTTATAGGTTTTAGCATTACGCAGTCTCGAAGCCTTTACAGTAAAGGGACCGGCGAAGTCGGTGGCGACTCCGGCAAAAGCTCTACATTCCGTGACGCGATCAGCAGGCAAATCACCCATCTGGGGCTGCATGGTCGCGGCCTTCAATCGATAACAAGGCAGGCAACGGAAAACCACAGTGCGAATGGCTCGACGAGCAGACAAAATCCAAAATTCACGCTGCAAAATGGCCAACAAAGCATTACAGCCAGCATGTTGTGCATTCACATGGCGATCTGTTATTATCAGTTGAGTCAAATGTCCGGCTTTAGGTAACAAAAGGGGGTGACGAGCTCCATACGGCAGGTTCGCATTTCGAAGTCTTCCGCCGACTCGCAAAAGCCCACTCTCGTCCAGGAAGGGATTCAATCGCGATACCGCGCCCTTCAACTTGCGACGGCCTAAACGCAAAATTTCAATCTCGGACTCAAAACTATCAGCTTGTACTCTCCGGACCCAAAACAAGAGCGCGTCCCTACGCTCGTCCGGAGTGAGAACCGACGAATCACGCCTCGCGCGTGGGTTTCTGCAATTGTACACAAAACGTCTGATCCAAGCGGTAACACCAAGCAGCTTCTGTAAGGAGCTGTACCGATCCAACAACAAATCCTTTTCCCCGGCGGGGTTAGTCTCCAGGACGCATGCCCGCATATCAGGAACGGCTACGTTCGACAGCGCTGGAGAGGGCGGCCACTCCGACTCAGGCCGCATCAACCACTGTGGGCCCCACCAGAGGGGGTGGTTAATTAGGGTTGGGGCTACACAACCCCGAGACGCACAATCCGCGGGATTCATGGTTCCCGGCACGTGTCTCCAAATCAACTCGATGTCGGAATTACAAATCTGCGACACTCGATTGGCCACAAACACGTCCAAGGTGTGCGCCGGAGCCTTCAACCAACAAAGGACGACCTGACTGTCCGTCCAAGCATAAACCTCTTGTATTGCAATAGATCGACCTAATGTGAGCCATACGTGGTTCAACAAACGCATTAGGAGGGCAGCTCCACACAATTCCAACCTCGGGATCGTATGACGAGTCCGAAGGGGAGCGACTTTGCTTTTCGCTATCACCAGATGCACAGCAACAACTCCGTCAACAGTAACGGTGCGGAGGTACACGGCCGCAGCAAATCCACGTTCGGAGGCATCGGAAAAGCCGTGAAGAGTAACTTTACAATTTTCAGAAGGGAGGAATAGCCTCGGCAAATGCACTTCATTAATCTCGGGGAGGGATGAAACGAAGCTCGACCAATCTCGGAGTAACTCGTCCGAGAGGGGTTCATCCCACGACACACCCGAAGCCCATAACCGTTGCAAGAAACACTTGGCCATAAACAGCACGGGGCAAATCCACCCATTGGGGTCAAAGGTACGTGCGACAGTAGACAATACTAAACGCTTGGTCCAGACTTTCGGTGGTCGTAAATCCACACAATACGTGAAAGTGTCAGAGACCGGTTTGTACTGTACGCTAAGGACGGTCACCACATGGGGGTTATCAACATTTTCGAATAGGTGGGGGTCCTGCTGGTGCTCTTCGGGCAAACCTACCAGTACATCAGGCGAGTTGGATATCCATTTCCTCAACTCGTAACCTCCCGACTTCAAAAGGGCGGTGAGTTCGTCTCTCAGGACAATCGCCTCTGAGACAGATGAGGCGCCCGTGCAAATGTCATCCACATAGACGTCACTGGCCAAAATGGCGGAGGCGCGAGGGTATCTCAAGCGCTCCTTCTCGGCCAACTCCAACAAAGAACGAATCGCAACAAACGGGCTCGAAGCCAAACCGTACGTATTCGTATTCAATTCATAAATCAACAAGGGGTCCCTAGGACTCTCTCTCCACAAAATCAATTGGTACCTCCTATCCTCTGGATGGATGACCGTTTGTCTGAACATCATCCGGATGTCAGTCATAAATACAATTTGATGCCGCCGGAAGTTGGTCAAAATGTCTGAGATCTCCGTGTGCAGCTTGGGACCTACATGCAGACACTGGTTCAAGGACGCTCCAGTAGAGGTGGGAGCCGAACCGTCAAAGACCACCCGAATCTTTCCGGATTTCAAAACGGCGTGGTGCGGCAAAAAGAAGTGCTCAACGGAGCGCCAATCCAAATCGCTCACGGACATGTGCCCTAACTCCTCATACTCCCGCATGAATTCAACATACTTCTGGCGGAAGACCGGATCCTTGCTCATGCGACGCTCCATCGCCACTAGCCTACGTTCCGCTAGCGGTCGGGATTCGCCCAGAGGAGGTCGGCCGGCACGAAAGGGGAGACGGGTGATCAAACGACCAGAGCGGAGGCGACCAGTGTTATTCTGGTAATACAACTCGCATTCATCCGCTACTGGGTCTACCCGCGGGGCTGGTGGAGGTTCCTCAACCTCCCAAAACTTCTGCACCACTTCGGAGAGAGACACATTAAAAACAAGACCGCGATCCTCATCAAGGGAATCCAAAACGCGGCGAGCAGGGCCCATCACAACTGTACCGAGTGTCGTCTGCAGAGCTACCAAGCCATCTGGCTGCAAAACTCGCTTCCCCGTCAACAAAACTCGCCCCAGGACATCGGCTCCAAGGAGAGCATCAATCGGGCCTGGGCGGAAGAAATTTGGATCGGCGAGTGGGGAATCAGACACCAAAGACAACATACTCGGTCCCAAGTCAACTGAAGGTTGACGGCCAACAACTGTGTCCAACACAATCGCCGAGGTCTTAATGCCTGGCGTGGACCCATTACGTGATGTAAATGTGAAGTCAACATGCCCTAACAACCCGGGGACTTTCACATCGCCAACACCTCTCACGCCTTCCGTGTGGGGGTGCACCTTGAGGCCCAACCGCCTAACTAACCAAGATGACACAACACACCCCTGAGCACCGGAATCCAACAAGGCGCGAACTTCCACAAGGTCGCCATTCAATCCCCTGACAAGCACAGAGGCCGTGGGCAACAAAACGGTCTCTGGAGGGGTGGCTACAATCGACCGTAAACACGTTGATTGCTAGTATGTGGGGTCCCCAGACGTCCCCCCATGGTAAGGGGGTCGCTCATAGCGATCCAGTGGGTCCCAATCTCCCACATACTGCCTACGTCCAATTCGCCCGGTATTAGGCGGGTTATATCTCCCGGCCCCTTGAAGACGGGGCGGGCGCCGCTCCAAACGCGGGTATTCGGCGAGCGGCGGCGAGAATCGGTGCCTAGCATCCACCGTGTACGTCGCCCCATAGTCGCGGGGGCACGGTGACCGATTTTCAGAAGGGGGGTCCCGGGGACCCCCGGCTGTGCGAGGCTCAACACGTTGCGGGGGGCTTCTACGACCTCCCGCAACGCTCGCAAAATCGAACCCCCTAGTTGGGGACCGATTTTCCATGGGGGGGGTCCGTGGGACCCCCGCCCGTGCGAGGCTCAAAACGTCGCGGGGGGCCTCTACGACCTCCGGCAACGCTCGCGTAACTCATCCCCATCCTTGGGGATCGGTTTCCCATGGGGGGGTCCCTGGGACCCCCGCCCGTTTGAGGCTCCAAACGTGGCGGAGAGCGTCTGGGGCCACTCTGGTGGCCACTAGAACTACTGCGGGATGCAAACACCGCGGGGGGTCCGAGACCCCCACCCATACGAGGTGATCCTGCAGCGACGCGCTGCGGCGCTCCGCCGCCCTCTGGGCTGTTCATGCAGAGGAGGGGATGGTGGTTGCCCTTACAAAAGCGGCATGGGTGCGCTTGGGTACATTCGCGCTGCATGTGCAGGCCCAAGCACGAGTAGCACCATTTCCGTTGTCGCGCGATCGCTCGACGGCCTTGGACGCGCTGGTCGAGGAACTTATCACAACGGGTCGTGCTGTGACCCGGTTCCCGACAGTACAAGCAGCGGGCGGTCTCCTGGACGGCGGCATAGCGGCCGGGCGCGCGAGGGGCTATACGCCCCCTACGGGGGGGTCCGGTGGGGGATCTACTCTGTGGCACAGGTCGTTCGGGTCCCATAGGACCGGCCAGAGAGGAATTATCTGCCAGTCTACTTTCTCCTTCCAGGAACGTCAAGAGGTCCGAGAAGGGTGGCAGATAAGTCGCACTATCCCCACCATACTGCTGCTCAAAACGGACCTTAACAGAGTCCGGCAACTTTCCCAGGACAATGTGCAGTAACAAAAACGACCACTGCTCCACTGGGAGTTTTAAGTTTTTTAATGCGTTGTATGCAACCAACAGCGGATTCAACAAAGCCACTCTCAAGTGCATCACGCTGGCAACGCGGGGTAAATTCAAAATGGCGGCAACATGGTTGTCCGCCAGACGTCGTACGTTCTGGTACCGACGGGCAATCAAATCCCTAGCAATAGGGTAGTTTTCATCCGAGGGGGCCAAATGTTGAACCGATTCAAGGGCCTCCCCTTCCAACACGGATAACAGGTAGGCCAACTTCTGGCCCTGGGTCAAATCATCCCGGGCATGTACCAGACTATCAAAAATATTAATAAAGCCCTCCCAGTCCTCTAGACGACCAGCAAAACGCCTTAGGTCTAAGGGGGCCAATCTAGCAAAGAGAGGGGGCATACTCTTAGATGTGACCGGGGACGGGCTCGGTTCATTCTCTCTTGCCACTTGCAAAGGTCGAGCCACCTGAGTAATTCTGTCCGCAAAATCATAACACTGGTCCACATCCAAACCGACTTCTTGTCGCATTTCCACCTCGGCCTCAACAGTCCTTTCCAAAAATAAGGCATACTGTTCATCAACAACAGCCAAACGTATGGGCAGATCTACGTATCTGTTCAACAAGGCCTCCGTCCTATCCGGTCGATCCAACAATGCGACCGCAGAAGCTAACCACCGTAACTCAGAACGTATTTTGGCTTTAGCAGAGGAGGCCGTCATTGTAACGTCACAAATTTATCAACAAAAACAACAAATTCAAAATATTCACTATAACACAAAATCTCCAATATTTGGAGGTTATTACTAACCACAAAATTCCAATATTACAACAACAAAGTATTTATAATGACACAAACTCTTAAATATTTGGAGGTTATCAGAAAACAACAAAACTCACTGACTATTGAAATTCACTCAAAATCACTGACTATTGAAATTCACTTGGATATCAACACAACAACAAGTTAATTTTAATTATTTCAAAGCACAAGTTTCAATGAGTTTCAATGTGTAAACAATGTCCCAAATCATTTAAGTTTCACTAAGTATTGAGTGCAAACTTATTAGCTAACCTTTTATTAGCTATTATTTTAGCAACAAACTTGTCAATATTCACAACTCAAATTTGCTAACAAACTAAATAATAATTATTATGAGCAAAGAAAGGCATCTGTTTACATTTTGGAACTTCAATACATGACAATTAATTACAAGACATGGAACCAATAACAAAGGAATGCCCTTTACTTTTCAAATGCAAGTTAATTACCATTTACAAGTACAAATTAATCTAGTCCGGACCAGATGGTCATCAAACGGCACTGATTAATAGACAAAATTTTGGCGTGGGCCTCTCAGGCCTTCAAGCTACGCTCTTGCTACCAAGAAATGTTCAGTACACCCCTGCCTATACCGCGGAATCAGCTGGCGCAGTGGAAGATTTGTCATGAGTAGACTCCGGACAAGAACTAGGTTTCAGCGGGGATGTAACTGAACAATTGGACTGCGATACACAGCGGAGAGAATGTGAAGTAAGGTGATTTTACATACTGTGGTCTGTGCTGTAGAAAGTCCCTGGGCAGCGTGGGGAGAGGGGGGCCCCCCCCTGTGGCTCCGTCTTCTTCTGCAGACCTTACCAATTCGTCACCTTACTCACAACACAAATAACAGCGTTCCCAAGACACTGGGCGCTTCAGCAATACACAACGACACACACGGGGGAGCTTTTTTATTGATATATATTTTCCCGACAACAACGCGTGTGATGGCACTCTTTATTTCAAAACTCCGCGACCGGCCCGATCGTCACGATGGCGTCAAAATCTGGGTCGTACAAAACGGGATCACATAGATAATTTAAGATTCAATTCAAACTCGATATGCCAGGCATATTCAACGCGAGCGGTTTTTAACAATTCAGCAAAAATAATCCGACATTTTTGTTACAAGAATTCCAATCAAGTGTCACTGTCAACTTCAAGTGACAGCCAAATGTCAATTTGACGTGACATTAGAGACGCGTTCAGAAACGTCGATCTTTTCCGAACAAAGACGTATGTGCCGGCCGCAATAAGGTCCCTTTTGATTTGGACGACCACCTATCTAAAACTTTTGCGTTACTGACTGACTGACAGACAAGGCACAGCCGAAACTACTGGGCGCAAGAAGCTGAAATTTCGCATGTATGTTCCTTGGGGAGTGTAGAAGAGCAATAAGAGAGGATTTTTTGAAACTCCCCCTCTAAGGTGGTTAAAAAGGGGGTCCACGTAAAGTCCATTCGCTTAGATAGTGCCGCCCTTTTATCGCGCCGCCTTGGCACGTGCCGCTTCTTGTCAAAGGATGCCGCCGCATAAACAAAAGAAGCCGCGTGCGGCGTACACCCGCAAATGGATTTGAACTTTGGGATTCGGCATTTTATTAAATTATACTTTCTTAAATAATCTAGGTTTATTATAAATACATGTGGTAACGGCGGTTGTGACTTGTGACAATTCGAGCGACGATGAGTAATCATAATATTCATATAAAAAATTAATAATTACTATAATTATTTGTAAATCACTTATTTAACTTTCTTTTATATAAAAATATCCAAATTTTCATTAAAATTGACTTTGGTACCCAACTTGAGTGTATTATTTTATACCTGCATTTTATAGCAAGAGGCACAATGCCGTGCGGGTGTACCGACACTATCTAACGAACGAACGGACTTTAGACGAAGTCACGAGCGGAGCGCTAGTTGAGTATTAACATCCAAACATCTGATATGTAAGAACGTCTTATTTAGTATTTAAGGCACAGTTACAAAATTCAGTTCAAAGCATTGTAAGTTTTCCTCAAAGCTAGATAAAGTGCTAAAATTGTATCTTTAAAACGTTGCGCACAGTATTGACGATCGTATAATTTAGAATCACAAATATCCTTTTCTAGGAATACAGAATACAGGATCGGTACCAGGAAAAATTTAACATGTAGATATGATTAATGATACCAGTGCAGCCCAGGCTGGGCTCTAGGAAAACTTTCTTGGCTTCTGTGCAGACTGGCTGAGGGTCACAATGTCAGCTGGCCAGTCTGGAAGTCCCTTAACCGTCTCAGAGCTGGGGTGGGAAGGTCTAAGGCAAACCTCGCGAAGTGGGGATACATCCCCGAACATGAAACCGAGTGCATCTGCGGTCATCCAAAACAGACCATCGCACACATGACTGGGTGCCCTGCGTGCCCGACTACTTGCACGGACGAGGAGCTGCACGAGGCTTCTGTGCCCGTAGTGTAAGTTTTTATGTCAAAAAACGCAAACTATTTCGATTCCGTATTTATGTCAATTTGTATGAGAACTGTATTAGCGCCTCTAGCGGCGAAGAGCGCGCTTATATAGTTTTCATACAAATTAACATAAATACGGAATCGAAATAGTTTGCGTTTTTTGACATAAAAACTTACACTACGGGCACTGGGCGAGCTATTGCGGTTGCGACTTTTTGGGCTGCCCGTATTTGAGGTTGTCGTCGACTCGATAAGAAGAAGAAGAAGTCTACCAGACCCAGAGGTCTGGGGTTCGATTCCCAGTGGGGGTAGGTACATATTGTATTCGGTTCGGTTGGTTGGGTTGGTGGTAGGACTTGTTCTTAGTCCGCCTGGCTAGCTACCAAACGGAGACGGTGCTTAGGGGTAGGTCTGGGTGGTCTCAGTCATGAGATGGTTCATTTTTTTTATTATATCAAGCTCCTGAGTGAAAGCATTTTAAGACGTAGGTCTTATGCCCGGATACTCGTACGCTACTTATCTTTGGGAGCGTCTCTCACACATCGCCCTGTCACTTTAAATGTCAAACGTATGAAAGAGATGCCATGATGTTTAACGCTCCCAAAGATAAGTAGCGTACGAGTTCTCGGGCATAAGACGCTCCCAAAGATGATTAGCGTTTGAGAATTCGGGCGTTAGCTGATTTTTTTTGGTTGATAACGCGTCAATCCGTTTTGGTTTCGTGTTATGGGTGTCTTTATTATCCTTACTGCGGTAATACACGGTTCACTTCTTGTGCCTTTCAATTTGGATGAATCAACCAAACTGAACAATGTAAACGTAAAAGTGAATCATTCAATGTCAATGTGCGCCTGTATTTCTGCGCCTTTTAACCAAATAATTCGGTGAAATATTAGCTTTAATTTTATCAATAAATACATCAATGTAAAAAATATATAACCTCTCGCGCGTTTTGTGCCGACAGTCGGCAGTGCAAAAAAAGCCGTTGAGCGTCTGCTGCCGATGGTCGGCAGTTTGGTTGTGTGTTGTTTTGCGCTTTATATTTTAAAAACTAATAGGTCTATCCTCTTCTTATGCACGAGGTTTTGTTTAGGAAGAAATGTGATAGCTATATTTTGACAGTGGTGCTAGTAGTCCATAGGCAAAATATGTCTCATAAGAAGTAAGTAATCTCGTGGCAACTTTGTTAGTGTTCAGTGGCGTTCAGAGTGTGTGTTTTTAATAAAAATATCCATTACTTTGGGAAGAAAAAAGCTGAAAACGTAAGTACAATGTACATTTAATTAATATAAGTTAAAGTTTACTCTGCATTTACTAAGTTACTTTCATAATCTATATATATAAAAATTAATCCCTATTTCACTTGGTCACGGCATCACGCGTGAACGGCTGGACCGATTTGGCTAATTTTGGTATTGAAATATTCGTGGAAGTCCAAGGAAGGATAAAGGGGTAGGGGTAGGGGTAAGGTAGGGTAGGGGTAGGGTAGGGGTAGGGGTAGGGTAGGGTAGGGTTAGGGTAGGGTAGGGTAGGGTTGGGTAGGGGTAGAGTAGAGGTAGGGTAGGGGTAGAGTACGGGTAGGGTAGGGTGGAGTAGGGGGTAGGGCCACGGGAACGAAGTCGCGCTGGGTCAGCTAGTTTAAAATAAAGAATCGGTAAAAAAATACATAAATATTGTGTTTGATTTAAGATTACTTTTTTGGCATGTTAGCTACATCAACAGATAGGAAATTTAATCTATTTTCTGAAAATACATAATTTAACGAAGTTTTAGTAACAATATAGGAAGATGTCCTTGAAAAACCAAACATAGTCGCTCGGACCGCAGAATCGTGCAATCCGCGCAAAGTACCGCGACGCTGAACGGGTCTGGGACATTTCCGGCCTGAACGCGAGAGAGGATAAGTACTTAATACATAATTAAGTAGCTCAAACTAAGATTAAATATATATAAAAACATCTAACAAATTCTCTTTTGTTGTTCAGTTTGGAAAAAACGCTAAAAACGATTACAACCTACATCACAGACTAAACAACGAAATAAAAATAAATCATCTTTGAAACACAAAGAGTATTCTCGTACGTAAACCTATTAATTCTTACATCTGTTCAGAGCATCTAATTACGCTCAATTACATAAACATTAAAACAATTTATACCGAGAAATAAGTAGAAAATACTTTAATATCTATTTCATAATCATAGCACATCTCTTCCTTATAGCGTGGCGTAGTTTAGCGAGGCAATTTGAATTTAAACTTGTTTTAGGGAATTGGAGCTTTATTCCAAAGGGCGTAAGGGTGTGTGCGAGTGTGTTTCATATTGCAAGTGTTTAAAGGATCCGTAGGAACGTGACGTGAGATGCCAGTTTACGCAGAGAAACATATTTTATTAAAATTTTCCATCTACCCGGTTGTGTTCAAGCGAAGGCAAAGAATATGGGGAACGAAACATGTTTAATGTTTTATTTGTTATTTATTTGGTTGTTTTATTATTTCAGGCAACTAATAACTTCAACAATAAATACTGCACAGAATAATAAACCATGTAAGTATTATAGTTATAGGGCACATCAGACTTACTCTACAACTATTGCACTGAGTAAACTGAGAGTATGTTTATATTTATCAGAGTAAACAGACGACATCATATTAGTTTGTTTAAGAATTATCAATTACATTATCTATATTGAGACTTACGTATTTTCTACTAGCTTTCCGCTCGCAGCTTCACCCGTGCACTACACGACGTTATCCCGCGGGAATGTAATGTTTTTCCGGGGCCTATGTTCTTCTCCAGGCTACAATGTATCTGTGTAAGTACCAAATTTCAGCCAAATCCGTTCAGTCGTTTTGGCGTGATTTAGTAACAAACATCCAATCTCTCGTATTAATCTATTAGTAGGAGAAGTATAGGAGCTACGTTAAGTTGCTATTCATTGATGAGTTACTTTATAAAAAATGTATAATATAATACTAATTATATGTACATCAAGAGTACAAGTGATTGATATTATTTTTTGCCTTACTCGAAGCTTTCTCTCAGAGGCTTTCGCTTACTAGGTAAAAACCCCTAAAGCTCCAGCCGTCGAGATAAAATGTTACATTCTTTTCAAGTAGTCTTTGTTGACAAGTTAATTAGTATGCACCATTGTAATTTAGTGAGTACAAACTGCCAGATAGGCATTACAGAGGGTACTTCTCCACTCTTAAACGCATCTCTGAAATATTAAAGTACTTCTTCAGTCTTTAACGCATCTGTGAAATATTACATTTTCCATGGTTGAATTCCGTTTTTCCTTGTTTGGATCAAAATGTAGAGTTTCTTTGAGTTATCATATTATCATACAGTGTGAGTCTTCATAAAGTGCACATATAGAAATTGGGGATACTACAGAAATAATAATTCAAAAAAAAGTTTTACTTATAACTTTTTAAGTTTTAAAATTTTAAGTGGCCTCCTTGTAAACAAATCTATATAACTTTTTTCACGTAATTGTAATTTCATAAGAAAGCGCTGTTATTTCAAATCAGTAATAAGTTTCTTACATCCTAATTAATCGTTTAGTTTAAAAGTTATACTAACTTGTTTACAAGAAGGTCACTTAACATTTTTAAAACTAAATTAGCATACACAAGCTTTGTGAAATGGTATTAGTAAATAAGTTCACGAATTGTCTGGCTTTTATTACAATGTCTGTAGCTACCTGTGGCCACATTCAACTTCGTACTCGTGGAAATACAAATTACGTTATCCATATTTATGCCAAATTTCATTAAAATTGGTTGGGTTAAAGGTCACACAAAATAATGTAATTATGTGAGACCTTTAAAACCTGAACCAATTTTCTGTGTCAAACCATTCTCGAAGAAAGTTGACCGAAACAAATTGACTTACACAAATCATATAAAGTGGTGACAGGTTATTTTCATACAAACGAGAAAACTTTGAAGCCTTGGTTCTCCATCAGGAGTTGACCGAGCTGTGATCTGGTGATGACTATCCAGGGAGTGAATGGAGGAGATCCAGATCGCAATACACACCCAACTGATCTGATCAGCTTTCTAAGATAATGTAAGGATCATAATAAAGTTCTCAGTTTCAGGATTTCCATACATTTTATTGCTATTTGTCGGTATTTTTAAACATATCAAAACAGCTCTTAAAATGCTGTTTATATCAGTTGGGTGTGTAAAGCGATCCTGCAGGATCTCCTCCATTCATCTAAGGATAGCTATTATCAGTTCACAGCTCGATCAATCCCTGGCGGAGAACCAAGGCTTACTCGTTTGTATGAAATAATTATGTGGCCACCTCTAATATAAGAATTATGTTATTAAAACGTAGTTTAACTAACGTAGATGCGTTATTGTAAAAAGCTTTTCGTTAACGTAACAAAGAGTTCCTGCAACTTAGTGCAGCTTATAACTTTATAAGTGAGGTAAACATTTTTTTTTATTTATTATTTTTAACTGCCGGAACACAACTATGCTGAAAACATCGTTGTTATGGCGTCAGACTTAAATAAGATGGTGAGAGCTAGCCAGACGGACTTTGAACAAGCCCTCATCATCATCATCATCATGTCAGCCGAACGACGCCCACTGCTGGGCATAGGCCTCCCCCAAGGATCTCCACAACGATCGGTCCTGCGCTGCCCGCATCCAGCGGCTTCCCGCGACCTTGACCAGATAGTCGGTCCACCTTGTAGGGGGCCTGCCCACGGAACGTCGTCCGGTACGCGGTCGCCATTCGAGAACCTTTCCGCCCCAACGGCCATCGGTTCTCCGTGCTATGTGTCCCGCCCACTGCCACTTCAATGATGCAATCCTTCGAGCGTTGTCGGTTGTTTTAGTTCTCCTGCGGATCTCATCATTTCTGATTCGATCGAGCAGGGAAATACCAAGCATCGCTCTCTCCATTGCTCGCTGGGTGACTTTGAGCCTTCTTATGAGACCCATAGTAAAAGACCACGTCTTCCATAGGTCATTACTGGCAACACACACTGGTCAAAGACTTTCGTCTTGAGACATTGAGGTAGAAATTAAATTAAATAGGAAAAAGTGTTGGACAATTTGAAAGAACTTCTTTTTAAGTCTACTTACTACTACCCTACCCCTACCCTACCCCTACCCTACCCCTACCCTACCCTTACCCTACCCTACCCTACCTTTACCCTACCCTCCTTCTACTCTAACCCTACTTACCCCTCCTTCCCCTATTTTCTCACCGTTAAAACCTTCCTTGGACTTCCACGAACATTTCAAGACCAAAATTAGCCAAATCGGTCCAGCCGTTCACGCGTGATGTCGTGACCAAGGGAAATAGGGATTCATTTTTATATATATAGATGAGTCGAACCTTTGCCTCATAATAAATGTAACGTTTAACATGTTTTTGCAGTCGAAGCTAGTCACATAACTAAATTTACTGTTTTAACGTATATTAAAGCGTTCAAAACCATTAGAGCGAAATAATGTTCAAGCTGAAATGGTTTCGACTAATGCCCTCGTGTTTGTACTGTCTGAAAGCTGGTTGAGACATTGAGACATTGAGGTATTTCGGACGCGAATATATACCGGAGCTTCCCAAACGCTGCCCATCCGAGCTGGATTCGACAAGAGATCTCTTACTTACCTAACTGGACCGTCTGTCCTAGGTAAACATAGTGGTCAACAACTTCGAGTGTAATGTTCCCAACATTAACTGGAGCGGGTGCAACATGGGCATTGAACATGATTTTTGTCTTGTCCATGTTCATCTTAAGAACAAGCCCTACCACCAACCAATCCGAATACAATAATAATATGTACCCCTACTGGGAATCGAACCCGGGACCTCTGGATCTGATACCGGTCGTGTGTAGACCATAGAAGGTTAATTATCTACATAAATATGATTATTGAAAAGTGAACCCTTTAACTAGTAAAGGGGGAAAGACGATAAGTATAATGGCGAATAAAAGTTATTATTCCGTAACCGTATAAAATCAAGATAAGCACGCAAATAAAAGTAACACATAAAACTAACGCAACTAAAACAGATTCTTATCTTAACTGTCAGTCGTTAATGCGAGGTTTAAGTTCCATTTTACACTAAGTAATTAGTTTACGTTTATTATATCTGAACGCTTCAATGCGTGAGGTGCTGGGTGCCTACCATCAACTTAAGACAGCGATTCAAAAAAAACGCGATGCAGAATAGGTTCCTAAAATGAATTGCTTTCTTTCGTACTCTGACCTTCTAAAAACTGGATCGCAAATGAATTGCTTAATGTTAATGACCGAACGATTTGTGTCCTTTTTCTTCTACCCGTCTCTTTCACTAGATTCTGTCATGCTCGGAGAATGAGAGGGACGGGTATAACCTGCAGGTGACATGTTAAATCGACCGGGTTATAAGTCAAATAAGAGTTCCTGACAGCTTAGCGGCTGTGAAATGTCATTGATCGATCACTGAATCGCTGTCATTGATATTAACCTGTCGTGGTACGAATAAGCGAAGCAGTTCAGTTTAGGTCCTAAACAAAACCGCAATAAGAGTTGATGGTAAGCACCCTGTTTGCATTTAAACACTTGGTTTTTTACTCAACTCCACTTGCGTAGAATTGGCTCTTTCGTGCTCCGGATTTCCGTCTCTGTGGTCTAATAGTACGCACCAACGGTATAAGACCAAGAGCCCCCAGGTTCGATTCCCAGTAAGGGAACATAATGTAGGTATTACAAATATTATTCTGTGCTTGTACTTAGTCCGCCTGGCTAGCTACTACCGTCTTATTCTGAGTCTGACGCCATAACAACGATGTTTTTAGCATTGTTGTGTTTCGGCAGTTAGAGATAAGATAACCAATTCCTCAGTGATTGAGGATTCCGGCGCGCTTCCACTTACAGCCTTACTTAGCATCAGGTGTGATATGAAGGCTAAGTGTTACCCTGTTGTGGATAAAAACAAAATAACTTACTTATTAGAGACCATTTCAAACATTTGCGCCCAGTAAGTAACTTATGCCCTCCTATTTTCATCAAAATAGACAATAATGTTGTATAAACCATTACAATTATCAGTAATTTTTTAAACCCTTACTGCTGAAGTACAAAGCTTCCTTCATGACTACTAGATAAGGCACATAGTAGCGATTAAGAGAATGAATTAAGTTTAAACTGGCTTATGTAATTAATTTTCTATTTGATGACTCTGTTCGAAATTACGCAGTAAGAAACATCGCCCTTGACGACTTCCCAACTCTTCGGTTCTTATCAATGCTTATTCCTATGGGAAAATGCAGTCCAATATCCTTTTAATAGTGCGCGTGCTTAAAAATAGAGGTATTAAAGTTGAAAATACTGTACATTTACAATATTATTTTTAAATAAAGTTACTTTACAATACCCTGTACTAAGTACCTATCCTTGAATCTACAAGTAAGAGACGTTGAGACCTAAATACCTACATCACCGGAGCTTTCATAACTTCCCTAATATCACACGGGAACTTATTATGAACAACCGTCTTCCATTATACCGGGAATCCCCGAAACCCGCGTCGCCCCGCAAATCCCGCGAATCCCCCGAAATATGCACTTGTTAATACATGCAAATCCCGCCGCCGCTAATGTGTGGTGAAAGTCATATATTGCGGGAACTATTCATATAAAGACCAGGAACTTAGGGATTTAAACCCTGAATACCTACAGCAGGTGGTTGCAAGCGTTGCTTTAAATGTGAAGCTATGCTAAAAGAAGTGAGACGCTCTGTATATAGCGAGTGAAACTGAAACTATATGACAATATTCTTTTTTGTCAAAATTTAACACAAAAAATACTCTAAAAAGTTAAAAAATCAAACTTCTCTCTTGGTTAGAGGACAAATAGTACTTCTCTTTTTGTGGTCCCTATATAATACATTAACAAAAATGAGTTTTTTTCAATTTTATTCTTATTTCAACCTTTTTAAAATATAATTATCATTATGCGTGTCAAATCCCTACTTCAGCTAAATAAAGAGCTGATGACCTTGAAACGTCTGGAGAGATCTTAACAAATTATAGCTAAGAACCATCTCGACCACGTCAACTTTCTAACCAAACAAACCGCATTAAAATCGGTCCAGTCATTCAGGAGCTACGATGCCACAGACAGATAAAGGGTGTCTCAAAAGTACGTATAGGATTTGAATTTCGCGCTATTTCCGAAATATTCAAGATGGCGGGTTGAAATTTGACATACGTCATCTTGACACATGTAAAATTAATCGTGGAGCGTTTCACAACAAAACAGCGCATAGAAGCTATACAAATATTTAACGAAAATTCACGATCAATTACAAACACTCGTCGAAAGGTCGAAAAATCTCGTAATTTCAAGAAGAGGTGATGTCAAATGGCCACCGAGATCTTGCCATCTGATGCCACTGGATTTCTTTCTTTGGGGCTACGTCAAAGGTAAAGTCTACGCCAACGATCCACAAAACATAGACATAGTTATTGGTGAAATAAGTACCGAAATGTGTGAAATTAGCAGCGAAATGTGTGAAAGTGTCACAAAAAACTTGCACACAGCAAAAATGCCCGTGGCGGCCATTTAGCAGATATTCTATTCAGATGAAATTGTACAAGTCTCTTCTTTAAAATAAAATAAAACTACGAAGAAATTCCAATCCATTCGCGTTTTATTGAGATAAATCATCCTTTACCTACTTTTGGGACACCCGTTATATCGACACGTCAAACGTAAACACCCCTCTTTTGGAAAAAACTAAAGACCCCAACAACCAAGCCCCAAGACCCCGACTGGAGTTGGGGGTTCAAAATAAATGACTAGAACCAGGGTGCCTACCACCAGCTTTAAGACAGCGATTCAAAAATAGGTTCCTAAAATGAATTGTTTTCTTTCGTAACTTCTAGAAACTGGATCGAAAATGAATTGCTAAATGTGAATGACCGAACGATTTGTGTTGAGTTTAACGACTCCGTAGCTCAGTGGTTAGAGCAGTCGCCCGGATAGCGAAAGGTCGTGGGTTGGAGTCCCATCGGAGCTGGTTGTGAGACGGGTCCATTTTTTCTAAATACTTCATTTTCCATTTTTCAACGATTTGTGCCCTTATTTCTTCTACCCGTCTCTTTCACTCGATTCTGTCATGCACGGAGAGTGAGAGGGACGGGTAATAAGCGAAGCAGATCAGTTTAGGTCCTAAACAAAACCGCAATAAGAGTTAATGGTAGGCACCCAGAACTCTAGATCATAAACATTGCAAAGTTTGCGCAACTTACACCCAAAACAATATAACATTAAAGAGCAATTAGCAAACCACTAAAATAAAAAGCCACGAAATTACCTCAAATTGGACACTAAAATTCACATACAATGTTATCTTTGCATAAAACCTTTGCGCTTCGAAGCGTGTCGCATAAACTCTCCAAGAGCCCTAATGAAGTCTAAAATTAAATTCAAACCGCATCAAAAAAACCAGGGGGTCGCAATAAAAACTTTAATTAGACATTAAAATCGCACGTTCTCGTGTCAGTGGCAAAATTTGCATGAATATTTTTAAGATTAGTCTTACTGATAAGTTTACTTATTTCATCAGAAGTTAGCATCAGCTTTTATTAGTTCACTACTGGGGCACTGGCCTTCCTTATGGAAGTATAAGGAGGTTGGGACCCCCAGTAACCACGCCCTATGCGGATTGGTGGGAGTAACGACTACAAATGGTGGAAATACCCTGCCAAGCGAGAAGAGTTTTTATAATTATATTTTTGCCACCCACTCCGTAACCAACCATAATGAAATTTGTTCAACCGCCATGTATTTTTTTCATGGGTTTGCTCTTGATCCCAATCAAGCCCATGGGCTAAAACAGGATCTACTATGGAGCGAGCTAACCCAGAAGGTGCCTATTCACTCTTGCTTTGAAGGTGGTCGGGTTATAAGTACTTACTCGGAAATACAGACGCAGCAAAGGAGTGGAACTCACTCCTTTGCTGCGCGCAATATAAAAGATGTTGAGTAGCGCTTGGGGCAACATTTGGGAATATATATATACCAAGAAAGGGTGGTAGCCCGCTGTGCGTCTGGATGTCCGATGGAAGAAGGGGAATGGCGGTATGAGCTCATGCAACTCCTCAGCACACTCTCCGAAGTATAATATGTATAAGACCGACAGACAGGCGACTTTGCGGCGGTGAGCTAGGGTATGAAACTTGCTCTTCACCAGTTTTTTACCACCACCAGATAGCAACCCGACCGCAATAGTCACTGCCACCAATCTTAGTGATGTGGCACTGTCTTAGCCCCTGGGCTTGATTGAGATCAAGAGCAAACCCATTATAAGTAAGTAATCTCTTTATCATCATCTGCATCAGCAGCAGCCTTAAGACGCCCACGGACATATTATGACTCTTCCAAGGATTTCTAAAACAATCGATCCTACGCTGCCTGCATCCAGCGGCTATCCGCAACCATTACCAGATAGTCGGTCCACCTTGTAAAATTCAAAAAGTTCAATATTCAAATTTACTTACTTATACCTATATTCACTTTGGGTTAAGATTACAACACTTATGAACGTCAAAGAAGCTATGCCATCGGTTCGCAATTATTCGTCGTCAATTCGTCATTGTACGGCGGGAGACCTTGGGAGAAGAAGAACAAGTAAGGGGCTTCTACCGGAATATCGTCCGAAGTACGGTCGCCATCCGAGAACCTTTCCAGTCCCTTGAAATCCTTCTAACTCTTTTATTTTAACTCATCGCTAAATCTTGCAAGCGAGCAATTTTATTTGTTCCACAACCTACAGATGGCACCACTACCTTCATAAGCAAATTAATTTCTCATGTTACTGCAGCCATATGACGCCCACTGCTGGACATAGGCCTCCCCCGAGGATCTCCAGAACAACAATCGACCCTGTGCTGTGCTGCCCGCGACCTTTACCAGATCGTCTCTTTTCACCTTGTATGGGGCTTGTCCACGGAATATCGGCCGAAGCAAGTATGCCACTCGCGAACGTTTCCAGTCTCTTCATTTCCATCTTAACCCTTTTATCTCATCAGACGCGTCGCTAAATCTTGCAAGCGAGCAATCTCATTTGTTCCACAACCTACAAATGGCACCACTTTCCTCATAAGCAAAGTAATTTCTCATGTTACTGCAGCCATATGACGCCCACTGCTGGACACAGGCCTCCCCCGAGAATCTCCACAACAACAATCGACCCTGTGATGTGCTGCCCGCGACCTTTACCAGATCGTCTCGATCCACCTTGTATGGGGCCTGCCCACAGAATATAGTCTGAACCAAGTACGCCACTCGCGAATATTTCCAGTCTCTTCAATTCCTTCTAAACCCTTTTATTTCATCAGACTCGTCGCTAAATCTTGCAAGCGAGCAATCTCATTTGTTCCACAACCTACAGATGGCACCACTACCCTCATAAGCAAAGTAATTTCTCATGTTACTTTGCAAGTTAAGCACTTAGCATTTTGTGCAATTTTCCTTTGGAAACTGCTCCTACTACTACGGTAATAATAGTTACGTAAATGGATGCATTAATTTTATGAGTTGCTTTAATGAGATGTGGAACAAAAAATTGTGGAACTTCTTAGTAATAATCGATTTTAGTAGACTAGGCTCATTTTTTTACCCGTCTGCGGCGAAACCCAAAAAGGGTTATGTATTTAACTGTTCCTATGTTCCCTCGTAACTACTAAATGGATGAACCGATTTTTTCGTTATCCTGTTAGCTTCCTCCATCCTTCTGTTAAAGCTGATGAGTTTTTTTCGTCTGTTTTTCTTGTCAGTTAAAAGATGTTCATAACAGGTGGTAGGTAAAAAAATGTTGGACGATTCATAAGCATTAATTTTATCTGATCTATATGAATAAAAATGTATGACTATGGCTATGACTATGACTATCCATTTTGATGGTTTAGGTAATAACTTTTTATTGGCACACATAAAGACAGAAAATACATATTATGAAAATATTTACAAAATAACTGTTAGCTTACATTGTATTGTATGGCATTGGGCTATTCTTATAGGATTTTAATTAATTTTAGTATTCATAAACAATTCTTAATATTAATTGTCTGAATTGGATAAATATTGTATTAATACTTATAAATTGCGTAAAATATTAAAGAATTTAAAGTTTGTTAATAAAATGTATTAAAAATATTAAGACCGTGTTTTAGGCTGTTTGAGTGTGTATGCCTCAGCGCTGACATTTGGTTTAGATACGAGTATGAAACGATCAATTGTCAATAATTGTTGTTGGACGGGCCACGAAGAAGCTGTAATTGAAATTGTACGAAAGCAAAAAAATATTGTAAAAGGATAAAATATCAATTTTATTGAAATCCCGAACTTCCTGAAGGTGTTCCCTAATACAACATAGTGAACAACAAGACGGAATTAACGCTTAATTCTACCAGAGCACCCGTTGTACAAAATTGGTAGAAGTAGTAGTTTGTTAATTTAAAGCAGTGACAGTACTTAAACCAAATTCAATATCAAAGTAAAAATTACGTCCCATCGGAGCTGTGGCCCGAATCTGCTAACGTTAAGTCGTAATCGTGTCTCAATCGTGTTTCAATTGTTGTGCTTTTTTACACACTAGTTACAAGAATTATGACAGTATGATGTGATCTGAATGTAGTGTGTGGTGTGACCATCAGTAGTATTGTGAAAAAAGTTCACATTTCTTGTTACTAGTGTGTAAAAAAGCACAACAATTGAAACACGATTGAGACACGATTATGACTTAACGTTAGCAGAATCGGGTTACTGGTTGTGTGTGAGACGGGTCGAATTTTTCTAAATAAGTACTTCATTTTCAAATGTTCACTAATGCCCGAATACTCGTACGCTACTTATCTTTGGGAGCGTCTCACACATCGCCCTGTCACTTTACATGTCAAACGTATGAAAGAGATGCCATGATGTTTGAGACGCTCCCAAAGATGATTTGCGTTCGAGAATTCGGGCGTAAATCATTCATTTATTTTTCTGACAATTTTGACAGAAAATTTTGTATGACAAGTAGCTTTTCCATCATGGCTATCGCAGATATGTGTGTTGTTCTTTATGTCTGTCAGTACAACATGATGTATTTATTTAGGAAAACCTTTGATTCCAGCGCTTCAAAGTTTACAAAATACAAATAGGGCCTTTTTAACGCCCAAAGCATTATTAGTATTTGATTGAATCAGGCGTCACTTGGCGGAAGTCCCTAACCATTGTGAAAAACAAAATATATATAGCTTACTTCCGCAAAAAAACACAAAATGCAAGATGCACACAAACACAAAATCATGTGGTGTTGGTTTTCGCACGAACTATCTCCTGAGGATGCCCCGGGCAGGGGCGAAACACGTGTAGAGTAGTGTAATCGGTGAAGGTGCAAGGTGTATTGCTGTCTTGCTAAATGCAGGCATTGTGCACTGGTGTTTTCGTGGTGTGCATGTGCAATTTTTTGCGGGCGGGCGGGCGGTGCATCTTGCATTTTGTGTTTTTTTGCGGAAGTAAGCTACATATATTTCGTTTTTCACAAAGTATTATTATTGTTTTTCTTTTCTTTTTAGAGTTTTTATTTGTGTCAGGGGTTGTTTGAGGGATTTTTTTTTATTTCACCTAAAATATTTTTTTAAAATTACCTACCTGCTTATACACAATCGTGTGTAAATAAATATTCATTATGCGTGTCAGATCTCTACTGCAGTTAGCTAAAAGAGCCGATGACCTGTAAACGTCTGAACAACTGATCTTCACAAATTATAGCTATAGTGCGACAAGCATATCTGTTCCGGTGATAATCTTTGGAACTAAAACGTTTTCATACTTCAGTCCTTTTTGACAGCTAATTTTGTATTGCAAGTGGCTTCTCTGTCACGGCTGTCACCGGAACAGACAGGCATGTGGGACTATAAGAACCATCTCGATCACGGCAGCTATCTAAGAAAACAAACCGAATCAAAATTGGTCCATTCGTTCAAGAGCTACGATGAAACAGACAGATACACAGACATGCAGATACACAGACAGACAGATACACAGACACATAGATTCAAGATTCAAATTTGTTTATTCAATTTAGATTGTTATTTACAATACTTGTGAACGTCATAGAAGCTACGCCATCGGTTCGCAAACCCTACAGCGGGAGGCCTTGGAGAAGAACCGGCAAGAAACTCCAAGGGTTGTTTTTTTCTCCCTGTTTTATTTCATACAGAGTCGTCAAATTGAAAAATGACCTTAACATGGTATGACTAAGGTCAGTTTCCATCACAACTACACAATGGGTTATGATAAAAACAGTTAAGTATAGGCGAACTAATGATCATAGCGGTGAACAATTTTCAATTACTTAGGAACTCTACTTAAAGCTTTAATATTAAGATTTTATATTATTTTTATGCATTCACAATGCAATTTTGTAAGTATAGGAAAAATGTGATAGTAAAAAACCACGAGCCCTATAAGTAGCCTGATCCCGCCTGAAAAGCTACTTATAGGGCTCGTGGTTTTTTACTATCACATTTTTCCTATGCTTTAATATTAGTTAAAAACAAAAGACAATTCTACTATATACTGTAAGTTGCGCCATACATGTTTCAAATTTTAATGTAATTCTTAATAAAATGAATAAAAACAAAAGAAAACACATTTTAAGGCAAGCAGATAAGAGCAGACCCATTCCCACTGGCAGCACCCGTTCACGAGCATGACGCATGAACCAGCCATCGCTTCGCTCAACCATATTTTAGGGAACGCAACGACCCGCCTCACACGCCACCACCGTAGAAATGTTTTAGATGACATACACTGACATGTCAAAATTTTAACTTCGCTCTTTTCGTAGTGGGCTTAAAAATATTGTTTCAATGTACACTGACAATGAATAGCCGTACGTAGTTATTATTAGGAATATTTCTATTAGGAATTTTTACATCTGTAGACCTCCGTGGCCTAGTGGTGTACGCACCGGTTTTCAAGGTGCCGCTATATCTAGAGGTCCCGGGTTTGATTGCCGGTCGGGTAATATTGAAAACGTACTTTATACTTAATACTAGCTTTCCGCCCGCGGCTTCGTCCGCGTGGACTACACGACGTTATCCCACCGGAATGTGATATTTTTCCGGGATAAAAAGTAGTCTATGTTCCTCTCCAGGCTACAAAGTATCTATGTCCCAAATTTCAGCCAAATCCGTTCAGCCGTGATTGAGTAACAAACATACAAACATCCAAACATCTAAACTTTCACTCTATTATTAGTAGGATATAGAACACCCAGACCCGAGGAAATCCTCCTCGGGTCTGGGTGTATGTGGTAAACCCCGTCGTTGTTTCCAATTTCCATAATACTGGTGCTCAAGAACATTGGAACAATGTATGTCATCATAGTATCCAAATTGTTTTTCTTTTGAAAACCGAACCCAAAATACAACAAACCATAATTAACTTAGCAGCAATTTAACTTGCCGGTTTCCCATAATTCAAAATTAAGTGAGTTACTAATTGTAAAATATGCATCGCCCAAAACAGGCGAATGATTACGCCAAATTATATTTTAATTATGTTTCATTTAATTTGGCTTCAGTAATAATTAAAAGCAGTGGCTTTCTGAAATATTTTTGGTTGAAATTAAATGCAATGTGTCTGAACTGATGTTTCGTTGAAATGGAACGCAATATGAAAACACGAATTATTTGTTACAATGCTATTTTTATTTCAGAATTACATTGAATAATTAAAAACGTTCGACCTGCCTTCCAACTACATTTCTATATTCCACCAAAGCTGATTGGGAGGTTCCGGAGGTCGGGAGGTAAGTGGATTTTTCGATAGTTATTTATTACACATCAGAACCCTACTTCCTACTAATATTATAAATGTGTAAGTTTAATTGTTTGGATGTTAAGATGTTTGGATATTTGTGCAATCACGCCAAAACGGCGTGAACGAATTTGGCTGAAATTTGGGACACAGATACTTTGTAGCCTGGAGAGGAACATAGGCTACTTTTTACCACAGTTTTATTAGCTTCACTTGTAACTAAGTCACAATGTAAGAAAATCTTGGAATTCAATTTTAACCTACTTCTAATGATCGTATTGATTTGAAACTTTGCAAGTCTATATAAATCCGATGACAATACAATAATTTGCTACCATCGAGCTGATCTGATGATGGAGTCAAGTGGTGGCCAATAGAACTCTTCAATGGCTGCTAGGAAACCCCTCAAGCTTAGGCTAATTTGTTTTGTTCTGATGCGACCTATTCGCTACACTTGATGGTGAGGGTCTGATGATGGAACAGGGAGGAAGCCAGTGGTACTTCTTAATAACCACTAGGAAACCCCTCGAGTTTGGGCTCCGTTGTTTCGTTCTGATGAGACTTATTCGCTACACTTGGTGGTGAGGGTCTGATGATAGAGCAGGGACGAAGTAAGGGTTCGGCTCGCGCATCCGGTAACTAATAGACTCCACTTGAATTTGTAAAACTAAATACATACAATCACGCCTTTGAGATATAGTGCTTACAGGGTGGGCAGACACATGAATGGACTGTGAAATCCCTTACCATCCATACATGGCTAGCCATTTATTAAACTAAAAAATAAAAAATAAATTTGTAGTTTGATAAACTAAAACAACACACTTTTATAGGAACAGACTAAAAAGTACAAAATAACCGTCTATTCAGTAACTGAAATTAAAAAGCGTGGTGCGCGTTGTCAATATTAGGTACTTGAAATGCATGCTTTGCAAAGCTTTTTTTTTATCCGAAAAATATCACATAACGTCGTCTAGTCCACGCGGGTGGAAAGCTAGTAGTCAATAATTAAGAAAAAAACAAAAACCTTAACGCAAAAACTAACCATTAAAAAGGGAAAAACAAGCTCTTTAATTTCTCATTGCAGTCAGGGGACCGTTCGATGAAACACTTTATAATTTAAAAGGTCCCCTAACTAAAATGAGAAATAAAATTATTCAAAAAGTTAAACCGCCTTCAAACAAAAACTGCCGACAAAAACTCACTTCCCAAAAAAATGTTAAAATAAAAAATAAATTAAATCATTCCACTCAAAGGACGAAAGAGCGGGTCTTTATCTAATTAGTCTTGGAACTTACTGATCTGATTGAAGTCGGTGCCAAGCCATTACCTACCTATTGTTATGTATTTCACATCACTCCGCGCATGAGATTGTGTATTATTGTTACTTTCGGCTTGACACCGACTTCAATCAGATCAGTAAGTTCCAAGATTAATTAGATAAAGACCCGCCCTTTCGTCCTTTGAGTGGAATGATTCAATTTATTTTTGGGAACATAGACATCGACACACATTTAATTAATTAATAAATTTCTTACAATCACACCGGGTAGGTATCTTACAATCATCGGCTAAAAAGTTTATTATGTGATCATTTAAGTGCCAATGCTATCTAAACTTACTAATAACAGATTATACGATGTTAGTCATTAATGTACCTACCTCTTTTTTTTTCAATTAGCTTACGCAAATCTTTCGTCACGCGCGCTAAACACTCGACGGACCGTGTGGATTTTTGAAAATATTCAATTCGGGTTAGGCTGTGATCACATTGGTGAACAATTTTAGTAAAGGGCAATGTAACAAATATAATTACTAGCCCGCGGCTTCGCCCGCGTCGACTACATGTTATCCCGCGGAAATGTGATATTTTTCCAGAATAAAAAATAGCATTCCCACTCTCCAGCTCTCAAAATCCCCCCACACCGAAAATCACTTTGATCCGTTGTACTGTTTTGACGTGAATGACTGACAAACACGTTGTTACTTTTATTTAGGAATGATGGATCTTCCCATGGGAATAAGATGTTTTACCGCGGTAAAATGTCACTCTCCAGCTCCCAAACTATCCCTTTATCAAAAATCACTTCGATGCGTTGCTCCGTTTTGACGTGAAAGACGAACAAACAAACACACAAAAAACTTTCACATTTGTAATACTAGCTTTCAGCCCGTGGTTTCGCCCGCGTGGACTACACCTATGACGCTATCCTGCGCGAATGTGTTTTTATTGACGTAAAAAGTAGCCTATGTTCCTTTCCAGGCTACAAAGTATCTGTGTCCCAAATTTCAGCCAAATCCGTTCAGCCGTTTTGGCGTGATTGAGTAACAAACGTCCAAACATCTAAACTTTCACATTTATAATATTGCGTAGGAAGTAGGATTAGTATGGATGGGCTATAATGTTTAGCAGCTTATCTAATACAAGCTAAGTAATCTTTTTCATTTGACTTTAGGTAGCCCAAAGTAATCATCAAAACCATTTAAACTTAAATACCCCCATTATCCTTTCTGAACACAACCCTACATCACCGAGACAGAACAATGCAAGCATGCAATAAAAAAAGAAAAGCAAATCCCGAAAAAAAAAATTACCCGCCGAACTGAGTGCTGTGAAGCGCGAAGAGATCTCAGATGTAAATTATGGTTGAAGTCTGTGTTGCTGTCAAAGGGCAGTGTTTAGGCTGTTTTGCTGCACTGATGGCGGCGGCGATAAAAACTTTTTGGCGGCTGAAAAAAGATTCGTTCTAATTTTGAAATTTACCCTGACCGAAAGTGGCGCCGCGTTGAATTTTATTTAAAATTTGATTCTAATACACAATTTAAATGAAACTTTACGGTTGAAACTTACTAATTTTTATGGCACATACTGCCGCACTCAGAGACGTCAATTAACTTTAGTTGGCATTAAATTATCATTCCTAATTTCAATACTTGACATAAATAGAGACAGATATATATATATATAATTGTCATTAAAAGTTAATTGACGTCTCTGAGTGCGGCAGATAGTCTAGTATTTTTAGACGGTATCATTACATTCCCTCGTAGTCACTGCTAGAAGTAGATAGCAAAACTGCTAAAAGTGGCCGTTTTTGACACATTTGCTATCTACTTCTACGACTGACTATGAGGGAATGTAGCGATACCTTCTAAAAATACCAGACTATGGGCCCTAAAAATTCCCCGTAAAGTTTTATAAAAATCCTTTTCTATTATGTTGCAACTTATTAAATAAAAACCTCTGAGGGCGCCACTTTCGGTCAGGGTACCGCCTTACACCAGAATCAATTTGGCATGTCAGCGCTGGATTCAAGTAAACGAATTGAGGTGCGCGCCAGATAAGTCTGCGCGCGGTCAAAGTCGAATACTAATATAATTTTACTATAACTTTTGAACAAAAAAATTACTGTAACTAGCGCCAAAAGTGCCCCAGTGGCGCGTAGTTATCTGGCTCGGACTCTATGTGCCAGCCTAGATATAGTTCTGCTGGTAAAGATATAGCATTGTTAGGCGGTTCAAAGAGATTCGTTCAAAATTATGAAATATTTATCTTTACGTACCTACACTCGAGAAAGGCAGGGTATATGTATAGTACATCACGTAAAAAAGCCCATACGTATTCAGCCCATGTATTTAGCATAAATAAATAAATAAATAACTTCTTACAATCACACCAATTATCTAAGCCCATGTTAATTTCATTAAGAAACTGTATCATGGAAAACTTGATAACGGATAAATATATACTTAAATATTTTTTGTTTGTAAATACATACTTAATATACATAGTAAACACCCAGACCAAGACAAATAGACATGTTCATGCACACAAATATTTGTCTTGTTCGGGAATCGAACCCGAGACCTCTGGCGCAGAACGTGGGTAGCCTACCCCTGCGCCAAATCGGTCGTCAAAGCATGTACCTATTTACCGATTTCAGACCAAGAGGTCCCGGGTTCGATTGCCAGTGAGATTACATAATTGTATTCGGATTGGTTGGTGGTAGGACTTGTTCTTAGTCCGACTGGCTAGCTACCACCATATTATCTAAGTCTGACGCCATAACAATGATGTTTTCAGCATTATTGTGTTCCGGCAGTTAGAGATAAAGTAGCCAGTTCCTCAGTAATTGAAGTGTAATAAAGGCTAAGTGCTACCCCAGTAAGTGGATAAAAAAAAGCATAATTCTTATAAAAGTTTCGTTTTAATTTTGACATAAGTTGCAACTCTCAAAAGAGTATTAAGAGTAATACTTACTAAGAGAGTCCATTTCCTGTGAATATTGGAAATAAAACAAACGACTTTTACTATGAGGCCCGCATCACAGAATCGCGAATAAAAATCAGCTGTTCCATACATTTCAGTCGAGTCGATGTTGTACTTTTGTATGGAACAGCTGATTTTTTTCTCGATTCCGTGGTTGGCCCCATAGTAAAAGTTGTTCGTATTGATGGACACTATCATCGCCTAAAATCTTAGTACTAAATTAAATTTAGTGGTGTTAAAGGGTTAGCTATTAAAGGGACTGTGGTGGTGGGGATAAAACTAGGAAAATACAAAATTCATTGATGGCCAAAAACATTTAGGTAGCTTGAAAAAGATTTAAAAAAATTATGTACTTTTTATTTTGACGTATAGTGAGACACAACCATATCAAGATTCAAGATTCAAGATTCAAATTTGTTTATTCAATTTAGATTGTTATTTACAATACTTGTGAACGTCATAGAAGCTACGCCATCGGTTCGCAAACCCTACAGCGGGAGGCCTTGGAGAAGAACCGGCAAGAAACTCCAAGGGTTGTTTTTTTCTCCCTGTTTTATTTCATACAGAGTCGTCAAATTGAAAAATGACCTTAACATGGTATGACTAAGGTCAGTTTGCATCACAATTACACAATGGGTTATGATAAATACAGTTAAGTATAGGCGAACTAATGATCATAGCGGTGAACAATTTTCAATTACTTAGGAATTCTACTTAAAGCTTTAATATTAGTTAAAAACAAAAGACAATTCTACTATATACTGCAAGCTGCGCCATACATGTTTCAAATGTATTCCATTCTTAATAAAATGAATAAAAACAAAAGAAAACACATTTTAAGGCAAGCAGATAAGAGCAGACCCATTCCCACTATCGATATAAGATATTAGACTTATAAAAAACCGTATTACTATTCGCATGTATAATATGGTCTGCCGGATCTGCAGACCGCACCGCGCCAGACCTTGGCAGTCGGTGACAATAGACCATAAGGAACGCCTGCGGTCGGGGAAACCAAGATTTGCATACAACGCTTAGACTAGCACACGGCTCTAAGCAACTTTGGATATGGTATTTTTATCAATAAGTCTGCCGGCCTAGCATGAGCGGCTTATAACACTCGATATGATATGGTACGGCATGCCGTCTTGCTTACACCTTAGTAGGGTAAGCCAGACAACTTGCCGTACCATATCATAACGCGCGATAAAAGCAAGCCGCTCATGCTAGGCCGGCAGAGAGAGACTGTTTCAGAGCTCCATACAAGATTTTGAAAAATCTTGTTTACTAATTACTTTCATTTTTTTGGATTAAAAATGAAATTTTTATTATTGAAATTGAAGTATTAGAAAAACGACCCGTCTCACAACTAGCTTCGATGGGACTCGAATCTTTCGCTGTCCGGGCGAATGCTCTAACTACTGAGCTACGGAGTCGTTACGAGATGCGTCGAATCCATCCAATAGTTACTTACGCGCTGTATAGCCAGCGTTTATTTCATTTATGTGAAGATATTACTACCCTCACACACGAAAGAGATATTGACAATCGACTTTTTGACTTTTACTTTTTTGCATTTTCATTGTATACTATTTGTTCAGCTTGTTTACTATTTCACTCTCACGAGATTAGTTTTGACAATAAAGTAAATAAATCAATTATATTTAAGAGAAAATTAAAAAAATCTGACTGATAGTTTGCTGGCCACGTAAGACAAAAAGAAGTTCTCTCAACTTTTAGACTTAGAAATGTATTTTTAAATAGAGGACCAAGGTTTTAATAAATAACAATGAAACTAAAATGTATCAATAAAAAAAAATGTTTTTATAATGTTATTGATCTATACTTAAAAACAATTTAAAAAAAAAAAACTGAAATGTATACAAAATGCCATATCCAATTTTTTCCCACCTCCCCTGATGCTGCTTATTATTACTGTTACTAATCGTCAAACCTGGCTTCGCGCCAATCAAAAAACTCGCCATTTTGAATTTGTATTCCGTATACGAAAGTCTACGTGACTGTCTGTCCGTCGCTGAAATATGGCCGCCCTGGTGGTCTGGCCATCGACATGTGCCATTTTGATTGATGCATTAATGCCGGAAAAACTATAAATTATTATGTGCCGAAATGCAGCTGATGCGCTTGGGGAAATGTGGTACCTACAGCTTTACGTGAAACTAGTGAGAGCTTTCGACTTTGCCTGCAAATAGTTTCAGTTAAATGTAAAATATTTTTTTTCGACAGGTATTTATGTGTTAAATTACTATATGAATATGACTATTATGAAAACGGGATTTAGCTATGTTGAAATTTGTATTTCTTATCAGTTGTATTGAAAGTGTGTTAAGTTGTGTAGGTCTGAGTTTTTAAAGCTAAATCACTGTACTCACATAGAAATAAAAAATATTATAATAAAAAGTATATTGGAAAAGCAAATTATAAATAACAGTATGAATATTTGTAACTGCCTTCGTTTACGGGTAACGCAGTAAAAATGTGACATTTCGCTTTTATTACGCGCCGACTGTAAACCGCAGTGGTTCGGTTCCCGGCGGAGGCAGTTTATTACTCGCCAGCTATTTATTAGTAAACATAAAAAGACGTGAAATTTTAATTTTTGAAAAATATTTGGAAAACCTCATATCTCCAATCTCTCAGAATTTGGAAATCTATCTGTTTAACATTTAATCACATGATTTTTTTATGGCAGATATTTAAATTCATAGTTTCTTAGTATACTAATTGAGGCAATAGGTAGATTTGATTATATTAGGTAGATTGTGTAATTTTTAAGGCGCTACTCGGAAAAAGTATGGACTTTTTGATTAAAAACTATAGGACGGTTACAGTTGTTACAAATCTGGTAATTAGATATATATTTCTTCATACCTTTATCTAGAATCGTATAGTTTCAAAAACACGATTTTATGATTTTGCCTCGACACTTTTTCTTTTAGAAATGACCTCTAAAAAGTACGAAAATTCAAGATTATTCTTAAATGGGGTTACTCACACTATTGGAAATCGGTTTAATTAGTGGACACTAATAATGTTTAGGATCGTATAGAAGCATTTTATTAAAATCGCTGTAGTTTTTTAATACGAAGTGATTTTGTGTTTTTTTTGCCTAATCTGCAAAATCGGTCTTACTCCCGCGCGCGTCGTTTTCTCATTGCTATCTCGCTTCAGCATACTTTTTCCGAGTATCGCCTTAACAGCTTTTGCAATAGTCGCTCACGGGATGAGCGATCAACCAATGTATTGTCAAGTTCCTCCTTGTTCGTATATAGGCACGTATAGCTGCGGGTACTGACTGCATTTAGAGTCGATAATACTAGAGTAAAGACGAGTATTTTCTTTGCCTACTAAAGACCTGGGTGCCTACCATCAACTCTTCTTGCGGTTTTGTTTAGGACCTAAACTGATCTGCTTCGCTTATTCTTACCACGACAGCTTAATATCAATGACAGCGATTCAGTGATCATTCAATGACATTTCACAGCCGCTGAGCTGTCATCAACTCATATTTGGCCATCATATCACTCGGCCAAGCTAACATGACACCTGCAGGTTATACCCGTCCCTTTCACTCTCCGGGCATGACAGAATCGAGTGAAAGAGACGGGTAGAAGAAATAAGGACACAAATCGTTCGGTCATTCACATTTAGCAATTCATTTGCGATCCAGTTTTTAGAAGGTCAGAGTACGAAAGAAAGCAATTCATTTTAGGATCCTATTCTGCATCGCGCTATTTTTGAATCGCTGTCTTAAAGTTGATGGTAGGCACCCTGAAAGCTAGTTCTGACGTAACGTCTGGCGAAAGGTAAAGTTTGACACCCGTCAGTCGCGTTTACTTGCCACTGCGGCGTAAACGCGTGTACCGTGATTTAACCACTTCTGTGGTCTAGTGGTTCCCACCACCGATTTCAGACCAAGAGGTCCCGGGTTCGATTCCCAGTTGGGGTACATATTGTATTCGGTTTGCTTGGTGGTAGGACTTGTTCGAAGTCCGTCTGGCTAGCACCACCATCTTATCTAAGTCTGACGCCGTAATAATGATGTATTCAGCATCATTGTTGTGTTCTGGCAGTTAGAGATGAGATAGCAAGTTCCTCAGTGATTGAGGATTCCGGGAGTAGTGCGCTTGAACCTTCAGCCTCATCACCACTTACCATCAGATGTGATGAAGGCTAAGTGCTACCTCATTGTGGATTAAAAAATCAGTCTGGGCTCGTAAATTTCAAAGAAGTTTGCAAGTTCTACGGCAGCATAACTTGTAACGTGAAGAACCGACAATAAACTTGTCCAATAGATGACGAAATTAAATTGAAAAAAAAAAAAATATCTTTACATAATATAAGACACCATCACATACATTGTTCCAATACCAATTATAGTGGCTTGAGCACCTAGTGTTATGGAAATTTGAAACAACGACGGGTATTACCACATACACCCAGACCCGAGGAAATATTGAAAAGTTTGTTTTCAATATTTACCTGACCGGGAATCGAACCCGGGACCTCTAGAGGTAGCGGCACCTTGAAAAGTACACCACTCGGCCACGGAGGTCGTCGAAATATTACTTACTAGCTTTCCGCCCGCGGCTTCGCCCGCGTGGACTACACGACGTTATCCCGCGGGAATGGGATATTTTTCCGGGATAAAAAGTAGCCCAAGTTATTCCTTATTACATCAGCTACCTGCCAGTGAAAGTCCCGTCAAAATCGGTCCAGCCGTTTCAGAGATTAGCCGGAACAAACAGACAGACAGACAGACAGACAAAAATTGTAAAAAATATTATTTTGGTATTATGTACCGTATATATAATCATATGCATGTAGTAAATAGCGGTTATTTTAATATTACAAACAGACATTTCAATTTTATTTATTTGTATGTATAGATGAAGGTCAGTTTCCATTACAACTTCTACTACTTTAAGGCGATACTCGGAAAAATTATGCTAAAGCGAGATAGCTATGAGAAAACGACGCGCGCGGGAGCGAGACCGATTTTGCCGATTACGCAAAAAAAACACAAAATCACTTCGTATTCAAAAACTATAGTGATTTTAAAAAAATGCTTCTATACGATCCTTAATATTATTGGTGTCCACTAATTAAACCAATTTTCAATAGTATATGTGTCCCCATTTAAGAATAATCTTGATATTTCTTATTTTTTAGAGGTATTTTCGAAAATAAAAAGTGTCGAGCCAAAATCATAAAATCGTGTTTTTGAAACTATACGATTCTAGATAAAGGTATCAAGAAATATATATCTTATTACCAGATTTATAACAGCTCTAACCGTCCTATAGTTTTATATCAAAGAGTCCATACTTTTTCCGAGTAGCGCCTTAATAAGCTATGATAAGTACAGTCACTTAGGTTTGATTGAAAATAAAATAGTCTGAATAATGTTTTCTTTGGTTACAATTTTTCATTCGTTTTTCACAGCCTGAAGCATCACAGTCTTGGCACGACTACCGTCGGTCGCATTCGCAGCTGCGTCCGCTTTATGAGCCATCAAACCGATCCGGCGATAATGGGGGGGGGAGGGGGGCGCAAGTGTGGCCATCGTAAAAATATAACACTCCGAATTTCGGTTACACCGCCCGTCCGACTGTAACGCGGATATTGATTTATGTATTGCCAGCTTTAGCTTTATACTCGCGAATATTACGCTTCAATTACATTTTGGTGGATTTGTGTGTATTTATGATGGACGTTTTTGTCATCAGTTGTGCATTTATCATTGGAATGAAATTATTCTGATTTGGATGAGCACAGAAGTCAAAGAAACAATAGCATTCATTCGCAACATCCTACGGCAATATGCTTTCTTACAAAATGATCGCGATAGAAAAACTTCAAAACCTGTTTATTTACGAAAAATGCTAGCAATTATGTAAATAAATAAATAATAAATTAATAAATAAGCTGGAAGAGATCTCTTTTAGAGATATGCTCGCTCTTGCATACTCCATTTCTAATATTGTATTTTTACTGTGTTTATTGAGTGTAATAAAGAGTATAATAAATAACTTTTCACAATTACACTAAGTAGTTATCATTAAGAAACTGTGTTATAGAAACTAGATAACGGATAAATATATAAGTACTGATATACTTTCTTTTTTTTAATACATGGGTACTTAATATACCTACATAGAAAACACCCAGACCAAGACAAATAGACATGTTCAATTGTTCATGCACACAAATATTTGTCTTATTTGAGGATCGAACCCGAGACCTCTGGCGCAGAAGGTGGGTAGCCTAGCCTACCCCTGCGCCAAATCGGTCGTCCAATAATTTTATTATGGGAATTAATAATTATTATGGGAATGAAATTATTTCATTTGATTGAGGCTGCTCTAACTGCACACAAGTCAAAGAAATGATAGCATTAATTAGCAACATCCTACGGCAATAGGCTTTCTTACAAAAAGATCGCTATAGGAAAACGTCAAAACCTGTTTTTTACGAAAATTGCTAGCAATTGGGTATTTGTCTGAATTTTTTTTATTTACTTAAAATGTTAATTTAACTAGTAGCAACACAAACGTACTTATCAGGGAAGGAGAGCGCTATAGAAACGTGACGTCACGTTTCTATAGCACCATACTCTCGCCATAGAAAATTTCGTTTAAGAAAGAGATAGCTAGAGTCACAATTAAGTAGCTCATAATTCGCTTGTTATATTATAATACATATTGAATTTCTTTTTTCATATTTGTTATTCAATAATGTTATATTTTCGCATGTCATAATTAAATATCTACATTTCAACAACATTCAAACACCCAATTATGTTATTATATTAGTTTTAGAGAATCTATGGCCAGAATTAATGGTATCTACATGGGTCCAGTGACTAGCGCCGAAATGGCTGGATTTGTGTAAGAGCCAACGCGCACTTATGATTTTTAGTCGACCGACAGTTTAGTCGGAATCGTAAGACGATCGTGATCAAACTGTCGGCCGATAGTTGGGCGATAGTTTAGTTGAATGCAGTGCGCGCGCTCACATAGTCCTTCATGCAGATTACTGACCGGCCGATAGTTGTGCTGTGCGACAGTTTGATCGAAAAACTAACGGTCGATTTTTACGGATGTCACCGGATCAGACAGGATTGTAGGAATATAGGCTTGCGTGACGTGTGGCGTGCGTCGTTATGTCATTACGGCAATACGAAGTCAAACGTCAAGACCCAAACGCGATGAAGACGCGCTGCATAGAATTACGGAGATTGGCCCGCTGTACGGTTCCAGCAAACGCATTATAATGGCGAGTGACGCGCGCTAATAAAACATACGCAAACAGGAAGCGCAACAACAAAACCTACAACGCGGGCGGAGTATTTATAAATACGCCGCTCTCACCTTCGGCTTGTTGGCCGAACTTATCACGTCTCTTTTGGTAGTGCAAGGTGTAGGATGAAGCGTTTTTCAATGAGCGTTTCAGTGTTAGCTTTTTAGTAAAAAGTTTTTTTTATAATTGTTGCGGTCTGTACTTTAATATTGTATTGTCAGCGAAACCAAACCTGTAAGCAAAATTTCAGCTCAATAATTGTAATATTTGAACCGAACGGATAAACATACACTTCACGTTAATAAATAATAAATAAATAAATATTTTCTTACAATCACACCAATTATCTAAGCCCGTAGTTAATTTCTTAAGAAACTGTGTCTACGTGAACTTGATAACGGATAAATATATACTTAAATACTTTTTGTTTGTAAATACATACTTAATATACATACAACACCCAAACCAAGACAAATAGACATGTTCATGCACACAAATATTTGTCTTGTTCGGGAATCGAACCCGAGACCTCTGGCGCAGAAGGCAGGTAGTTTACCCCTGCGCCAAATCGGCCGTAAAAAAAAACTAAAAACGTTCAATAAAAATTAGACGCTTATTTATGTAGTAAGCAAAGACCTGTTTCATTTTGGCGGTATGGGGACTGTGTTCTTCTATATAATATGATTTAACTATGGTACACATGACATACTCGGCTGACAACGATTAAGCTATGTTTATCTCATAAGTCGTCTTACGCTAAGTACTATATTAAAGGCCAGCTCCCAAGTGCATTAAACTGTGCGACTGGCGTTGACTGTGCTAAAGCCGACACCCCAAAATAGGCCGCGACACATGACTTACTCGGCTGACTCCTATGTTTATCTCATAAGTCGTCTCACGCTACATCCTATATTTTGGGCCAGCTCCCAAGTGCATTAAACTGCGCCGCTGGCCTTGACTGTGCTAAGGCCAGCTCCCCAAAATAGGCCGCGACACATGACATACTCGGCTGACATCGATTAACCTATGTTTATCTAATAAGTCGTCTTACGCTAAGTACTATATTAAAGGCCAGCTCCCAAGTGCATTAAACTGTGCGACTGGCGTTGACACAGTCAAATTTTGGGGTGTGCTAAAGCCGACACCCCAAAATAGGCCGCGACACATGACTTACATCCTATATTTTGGGCCAGCTCCCAAGTGCATTAAACTGCGCCACTGGCCTTGACTGTGCTAAAGCCGACTCCCCAAAATAGGCCGCGACACATGACTTACTCGGCTGACACCTATGTTTATCTCATAAGTCGTCTTACTCTAAATCCTTTACTTTAGGCCAGCTTCCAAGTGCATTAAACAACGCCGCTGGCCTTGACTGTGCTAAGGCCAGCTCCCCAAAATAGGCCGCGATACATGACATACCTATGTCCCTATTTTGGGGAGCTGAGTACCTACTCAGCTGACCCCTATGTTTATCTAATAAATCGTAATACGCTATACTTACCTTATATTTTAGGCCAGCTTCCAAGTGCATTAAACTACAGAGCTAGCCTTGACTGTGCTAAGGCCAACTCCCCATAATAGGCCGCGACACATGACATACTCGGCTGACACCGATCAACCTATGTTTATCTAATAAGTCGTCTTACGCTAAGTACTATATTAAAGGCCAGCTCCCAAGCGCATTAAACTGCGACACTGGCCTTGACTGTGCTAAAGCCGACACACCCCAAAATAGGCCGCAACACATGACTTACTGGGCTGACACCGAATAACATTTCAAACGCACTAGAGTTCGATGTACACAGAGGCCTTGTCTCGCTCAAAATTTAATCATCAGCATTCTTCTGTGCATTTATTATGACCAGAGAATGCAAGAAAGGACTAAGAGTAACGTTCTTAGTACTGAAAGAAGAGTCACCTCGAAAACGAGAAAGTTGATAAGCGAAAGTACCTATTAAATTAAAAATTGTATGAAATGCTTCAGTGTTTCGCGCAAAAGGGTGCCAAAACCTGAAATCTAATGAGAACTTTTAACCTTTTGAATATGAAGTAGGTATTAGAAAAAATCGAGCTAGGAAGTAGATAAGCTCATTGGTAAGAGCATTCGCTTGGATAGTGAAAGGACGTGAGTTCGAGTCTCATCGGAGCTGTTGTGAGATGGGTTGATTTTTTCTGATACTTCATTTTTAATAATAAAAATTGCATTGTGAATGCAATAAAGGAAAAATCAAAGTAATTTCTAGCCTCTTTCTGGAATTCGGTGCATCTGATAAATTTGGTTGACATCGATTAAAATTTCTAACGCGCTAGAGTTCGATGAACGAACGTAAGACCTTGACTCGCATGTAAAGTACAAAATATGAATTATTCGTTTGTCAGACATTTTATGCATCTATTCTTGTTTCGGTCACTTGCGATTTCATCTGCATACCGTGTTTGAGTGCCGTTGCGTGATTTTGTTTTTCCGCGGTTAGGGAAATTGGCAAACAATAGAGGAAAGGGTAAGAAAGGCTTTCCGGTAGTAGAAGGAGCCAAAAGTTGACTGAGAAATATATAAAATGAAGACAAAATTTGGGATAAATTGTTTAAAAAAATCATGTACTTACAGACTTGGCTTCATTATTATTTTAACTTATTTAAAGTACCTACTTATATACCATCTTTCACTGGTAAAATTTGCAAGTGACCTTTATACAACTGGGTAATTAGCTATCAATGTAAGAGTCTAGTAGATTTTAGAAAAAAGATTGCCCTTGAAAAGATCCTTGCTGGTTCTTCTCGCAAGTTCTCCCGCCGTAGTATTTGCGAACCGATGGCTTAGCTTCTTTGACGATCACAAGTGTTTGTAATCTCAACCTAAAATGAAAAAAGAAATTTTGAAATTTGAATTTTAGAGAATAATTCATCTCTAAAACTTATCCAATTTTTATTGCTATACAAAATCGGAAGGAGACTGTGTTGTGACAAGTAGCAGCCATGCTTTTATTACCTACTCGATGAAAGCAGCAGCGTTGTGATCATACATTTTTGTTGTGTGGCGACATCTAGACGACGCGCACATAATCACTATGCCGCGCGGCCGAATAGTACGGAGAACCTACATCGCGCTCACGAAATTCTTCACGCAACTTACAATATATAGAATCTCCGACATACAACCATCGGACAGTTGTTCCCGGGCTAACAACACCCTAGCCCGGAAGGAAGACACACCATCAGTCTTCCTTTACTAACCGTTGCGCCATCCCCACATTGGTGACCCCTACGGAGCACAGAAAGCACCTTCTCTACCAGCGCCAGCACCGTATTCACCAGCGCCAGCATCGTCTTCACCTGCGCCAGCATTCTCCACCAGCGCCGCCATCACTCCTCCCGACCCTCATCCAGCAACCTTCAGCAGTCGCACAGCAAGCCAGCTCAACCCGCCTCAAGGTTCCATCGCAGCATCGTCCGACGCTACCTGGACCTTCGGCAGCACCCGACGGCATCATCCCGACTTGTCATCCATGCAACCCACGTCTCTGAAACATCACTGGGCCCTTACTCCAGCGTGGCAGTTCTGCGCGCCAGCAGCTCGGACCCACCGTCACAACGCACACTCCATCCCGACTCACCGTGGACGTCCCGACTCACCGTGGACGTCCCGACTCACCGTGGACAAGAGTAGCGACCAGCAGCCACCCTGCACCGTCTCGACTCACCGTAGACGAAGTCTCGAGTCTCGACTCACCGCAGACTGGGGCATCCTGCAGCACCCTTTGGCACTTGCAAGCTCTCACGCACTGACTGCTGAGCTACCATTGGATTTGACCTCCGGTCTGTAGGGGAGTCATGTGGCGACATCTAGACGACGCGCAGCGCGCACATAATCACTATGCCGCGCGGCCGAATAGTACGGAGAACGTACATCGCGCTCACGAAATTCTTCACGCTGTCAACCTCTTTCCCTGGCCCGGCTAAAGGCAGGGAATAGAGTGAGCAGATTTAATATTAATAAATAAAAGTAGTTTTTAGATGTATAATTTTAATAACAAAAAAAAGAAACATACCATGTACCTGTAATTAGGCATCAAATTATTAATTACAGTTACTAAATTAAAAAATATATAGATTAAGTTTTTATACTACATGTAAAACAAATGAGTGGAGTGGGTACCTAATCTTTTGCTCTCTTCACTACATAGTATAAAACAAAGTCGCTTTCTCTGTCCCTATGTCCCTTTGTATGCTTAAATCTTTGAAACTACGCAACGGATTTTGATGCGCTTTCTTTTAATAGATAGAGTGATTCAAGAGGAAGGTTTATATGTACTTTTTATCCCGATATTCCCACGGGAACGGGAACCACGCGGGTGAAACCGCGGGCGGCCGCTAGTAAAATAATAAATAACACGGAAGATTATTTTGTTCAAGTAAGTAAAGTTATTTACTAGAAAATCGTGATAAAAAGGGTACGATTTTATACCGTCGTCGTCGCACCGAAGTTGCAGTAGAAAATCGTGGCCATAAAGGGTACGATTTTATACCGTCGTCGTCGCACCGAAGTTGCAGTAGAAAATCGTGGTCATAAATGGTACGATTTTATACCGTCGTCGTCGCACCGAAGTTGCAGTAGAAAATCGTGTCATAAAGGGTACGATTTTATACCGTCGTCGTCGCACCGAAGTTGCAGTACAAAATCGTGGTCATAAAGGGTACGATTTTATATCGTCGTCGTCACAACAAAGTTGCCGTATTTCTTGCCCAAATAAAGGTCATAAAAATTGGAACGCCCTTACTTGATGCAGACAAAAAGCACGGATAAACGTCAGGATCACGACTGGTGCTGCAGAAATTCGCAGATCGTTGACAGTCGCAGATCGAATTCATAAAAACAATGAAATCTTTTTATGAATAATAATCAGGAAATATCCCTCCGCTTCCCTCCTGTAATCGAAGGAAAAGAAGAAAGGAGTTAGTAAAAGGAAAAATATAAATAGATAAATAAATACAAATAATAGTTTAAAATGAAATTATATAAATACGTACCCTTTAGTTATTAATCCAATTATCATGGAAATGATGCAATGTAGCGTCTCTTATTAGCCAACAAAACTTTCCGAAAACAACCAGAAGTATGAAAAGCCTAAAAAAAACAAACGATTTCATCAATTGTGTGTAATATATATAAAAATCAACATTTAATCTCTTTAAAACACTTACCCAACAATAATGTATGTGATTCCTACAAGGAATCAACAAAATTTTAACATCTGTTATAAAATTATATTAATTTGGAGCAAAAATATGCTTCACGCCTTGAGAAGTGAAAATTTTCCCAAGAAAGCGCGGGAAACGCGTCGAAGATGATCGGCACAAAAAAATAATAATATGGTGAGCAGGATGACCTACACTAGAGTCTAATATTAAACAATATTATTTACAAATCCCAGTAAAACACAGGCGGAGCACTAGCCCTTCAAACCTGCGCCTAGGTCAGACCCCAATGACCTATAACCCCACAGCTGCCAAGGTGTTGGTTGCGCTGGTAAGTAAAAAGACATTCGTCGCCTCTTACGACTCCCGTGTAGGGATGACACTATTCTAGATCCGGTATCACACGGAATGGGCACTAAGATGTTGTTTAGCGCAGAAAAGTCATTCGTCGCCTCTTACGACTCCCGTGTAGGGATGACACTATTCTTACTCCGATATCACACGGAATCTACACCTTAATATCTTTAACATGCCAAATGCCCAGCGATCTACTACTATCTACAGTTTCTAATTCAAGTACCAGAGGAGAAATGACTCTGCGTACTTTACATTTCTCATACTTTGGTGCAAGCTTTGCTGCCTTGTACTGGGCTGCATCGCTTTGTGTGTAAGATTTTTTATATACAATTTGGCCAACAGAAAATGATGAAGCTGGACGCCTCCGGAGGTTATAATATTTAGAGTTCTGCTGGTGAGCTTTTACTAAGTGACCACGAACTGTTGCGAAAATATCGCTTAGAACACCAAGTTCACCCGCATACTCCTCCCTTGGCAAATAAATGTCATATTCACTCCCGTCAGCCTGTCTATAAAATGAGCCGTTTACTACAGGTTCACGACCATGAACTAAAAAGAATGGCGAGAAACCTGTAGTCTCGTTGATTGCGCTATTTATTGCAAATTGTATTTGCGAAAGATTTGAATCCCACGAACGATGGTCATTTTTTACGTACGAGGCTACCGCAGTCATAACCGTTTTGTTATACCTCTCAACTAAATTAACTTGAGGCGTGTAGCGAGGGCCAAGATGGAAATTTGGCACACCGTATCTATTTATAATCGCACGAAATTCGGATCCCGTGAATTGCACTCCATTATCTGCAATTACGGTCTCCGGTATCCCATGGATTAAAAATAGGTGATTTTCAATTTTTTCGGCAACGGCCGCGCTCGTGGCTCGCCTCAAGGGAAACAATAAAGTATATTTTGAAAAACAACACGTTATGACCAATAAATGCATGTAACCTTTACGAGACTTTGGCAACGGACCCACTAAATCAGCTGATACCACCTGAAACGGACGGTAGCACCGCTTTGGTTCTCCCATTTGTCCTGGTGTAAGCTTCGTGGAATGCTTATAAGAAGCGCAAACATCACACTTGCTCACAAACTCAGAGACATCTCTAAACATACCGGGCCAATAATATTGCAAGCCCAGTCGCCGATGAGTTTTAAATACGCCAAAATGACCGGACGTGGGAAGGCAATGATGTTCCCAGATAATTTGTTCTCGAGCATCCCTTGGTATAACTTTTTTCCAATCAAACTCTGCAGTCAAATTATATTTTGATTTCGTATAACGGAATAAAACGTTATTTTCGATGCGAAAATTTGGAAAATTTTGTGGCGTTGTTTGACACTGGTTAAAAACACGATCATACCAGTCATCACCTGTAACATGTATCGCCTCGCATTTGAGCAACCGAGATAACGTGTCAGGTATGATGTTATCCTTCCCTTTCCTATGCTCAATCTCGAAAACAAACTGAGACAAGCGACAACCCCAACGCGCAAGCCTACCACTTGGATTTTCTAACTTCATAAACCATTTCAGTGAAGCATGATCTGTAACAACTTTAAATGGTCTCGTACCTAAGTACGGTTCAAACTTCTCTACAGAGTAAACAACAGCCAAAGCCTCTCTTTCTGTGGCACTATAGTTGCGCTCACTCTTACCTAAAGAACGGCTAACATATGCAATAGGATGGTCGATGCCATCAAAATTTTGAGTTAACATCCCACCTATCCCATAACTAGATGCGTCACAGTGTACGACAAAAGGCAAGGAAAAATCAGGACAGGCAAGTATTGGCGCTGATACCAAAGCATTTTTCAAGAAATTAAATGCTTGCTCAGCATCTGTGGACCAAGAAAACTTTACTTTTTTGCTAGTTAAAGCATTCAGAGGTGCAGCTATTGTTGAGAAATTTCGAATAAAACGTCGATACCATGAGCATGTACCGAGAAACATTTTTACTTCTTTTGAAGATGTCGGCGTTGGAAAATCTAAAATTGCCTGGATTTTCTCAGGGTCTGTTCTTAACCCGTGTTCATCGACAACATATCCTAAGTATTTTAAGGATTTACGGAAAAAATTACACTTATCCATATTTATCGTTAAGTTGGCGCCTTTTAGCTTTTGAAAAACACGATTTAAAATTTTTATATGTGTTTCATAACTTGAACTCGCTATGACTATGTCGTCAACATATACGAAACATATACCATCAGTTAAGTCACTGTTAAATTGACTTCCAAATAGGGAATCCATTAACCTTTGCTGTCGAGCCGGGGCCCCACAAAGACCAAACGGCATGACAGTAAATTTGAATAACCCTCTCCCAGGAACAGTAAAACTCGTCTTCTCTTGCGAAGCTGAATCAAGGGGTATTTGCCAAAAACTAGATTTTAGGTCAATAGAACTCAGATACTTAGCATGTTTTAAACTGTCTAAAATCTGTGGAATATATGGTATGGCATAAGCATCGCCCTTAGTCACTGCATTCAACTTCCGACAGTCTAAACAAAACCTTAACTGACCATCGGGCTTTGGAACCATGAGTGTTGGATTATTCCATGGGCTCTCGCTCGGCGCGACTACTCCTAGCTCTAACATGCGATCCAACTCTTTGTTAAGATCCCTAAGTTTTTCTGGAGACATAGGGTACGGTTTGCACTTGATAGGCACCACATTTCCTGTATCAATTGTATGGGACATTATATGCGTCCTACCTAAGCCAGCATTATCGAAAGAAATATTTACAAATTTATTTACAACTTCGTCAGCCATACGTTGTTCGTCTGACGACAAATGTTCATAAGGCTGAATAGAATGAATAGGTTCATTAAAGCCCGCTGAATATTGTAAAAAATCGGTCGGCGTTTCAGAATAAAAAACATCCTTAAAAATGCGTGGTGCGATTTGAAACGCCTTCCAAAAATCAACTCCAAATATAACATCAGAAACAATAGACGGTATGATAAAAAATTTAATCACACGTGTCATCCCGTTATATGTGATTGGTAAAAACATATATCCTATTGTAGGAAACTCTGCTCCATTCGCCACCAAAACGTTGCTCTTATAACTACTATTTACATTATAACCTATATTTACAAATTTCTCATGAGCCCCGTTTCCTAAAATGGAAACAGCGGCACCAGAATCTAGCATGCCACACAAGGTAATATCACTCAGAGAAACTTTTAAATAAGGCCTAACGTCACCCCTCTCTGGTTTGAACAGAACCGAAGAGATAGACTTGTATTTAGAAAAATTAGAAACAGTTACAAGCCATTCCTTCCACTCATCAGATTTCGAAGATTCTACTCCTCGGTTCTGCTTTACTAGTTTTTTGAACTCGTAGAGGTTTTTTGGGTGCAGTTAGGACATGATTTTACTGTGTAGCCTATTTCACCACACTGAAAACATTTAATTATCTTTTCAGCGGTACAATTTTGAAAGGAATGGTTGTCGGTTTTACAACGACCACAGTAAATTTTGTCATTATTATTAACTTTATTATTTACAGAAAATACAGGTTTGGAAGAAGATTTGTATGAATATTCGGGGTTCATACGCAAATTAGCAGGTTCTTTAAACAACAAAGACCTTTGTTGACTCTCCTCAATTTGTCGCAAAACCGATTTCAATTCTATAATCGACTGTACTTTTACCAACGCCAAATATTGAGAATAGTGCGGTCGAATGTTGTGTCGTAAAATTTCCAATTTATCATTCTCACATAATGGCTTCTTTAAACGGGAAAATAGACAGGTCATGACGGAAAAATAAATATGTATAGGTTCGTCTTTACCCTGAGAACGCGAACGAATTTCCTCCATTAACCTATAATCGTAGTCAATAGGTTCGAATTCATCAAGCATTAACTCTCGCAGCTCTGGCCAACTTGATAACTGATCTTTTACACCCCTGTACCAAGTTAGTCCTTCGTCGACAAATAAACATACCGCCGCGGAAAATAGTTTTGATTGTGGAATGCTATGCGCAATGGCCAACTCCTCCGCTCTCTCTAAAAAGGCATGTGGATTTCCTCGGCCATTGAACTTAACACTCCACTTTGAAAAATCATAAGATGACTCTGTACTCTGGCTAGTCGTGACAGGTCTAAGGTCGGCAGAATGCACATCATGAGTTAAGTTACTTTGCAAAGTCAATAAACTTTCCATACAACTAGCCTTACCTTGAACTTCCGCCTCTGACTCCGATGGGACTCGGTCTAATCTAAAATATAAATGACAGAAAAGAGCGCGAGCACGAGATAAAACACTTTTGTTACCCGACGAAAGGTACTCCTCTACTTTACATTTTAATTCCTCAACTTTACGTTGGATAACTGGAATTTCGATGTTGTACGTCGCGTCAACATTTATTATTTCGTCAGGTGAAAAATCATTCTGTAATTTTTTCAACTGACATTTAAGTTTAGCAACGGTATCCTCAGGCGTCTCAGCTCTGATCGACACTTCATAAATAAGCTCGTCTTTTAAAAGCCCGTGAAAATAAACTTTCGATAAATCCATTTTAAGAGAGCAATTTACATACAAAATTTCTCATAAATTACTTTTCAGCTATGAAAGTAAAAAAAATAAATAAAACAATACTGAAGGAAACACAAATAATTTACAAAACACACTAAAAGAGATCAAATTTCAAAATCTTTACATTAGAATATCATGGCCAGTTTAACCTAACAGCCATGTACAAAACTTTTACACAAAAATATACAAGCAATGTACAACCATAAAATTTAAGTACATAAGAGAGAGCAAAAGAAAAGGCCACTAAGTTGGGCGCCAACTGTCAACCTCTTTCCCTGGCCCGGCTAAAGGCAGGGAATAGAGTGAGCAGATTTAATATTAATAAATAAAAGTAGTTTTTAGATGTATAATTTTAATAACAAAAAAAAAGAAACATACCATGTACCTGTAATTAGGCATCAAATTATTAATTACAGTTACTAAATTAAAAAATATATAGATTAAGTTTTTATACTACATGTAAAACAAATGAGTGGAGTGGGTACCTAATCTTTTGCTCTCTTCACTACATAGTATAAAACAAAGTCGCTTTCTCTGTCCCTATGTCCCTTTGTATGCTTAAATCTTTGAAACTACGCAACGGATTTTGATGCGCTTTCTTTTAATAGATAGAGTGATTCAAGAGGAAGGTTTATATGTACTTTTTATCCCGATATTCCCACGGGAACGGGAACCACGCGGGTGAAACCGCGGGCGGCCGCTAGTAAAATAATAAATAACACGGAAGATTATTTTGTTCAAGTAAGTAAAGTTATTTACTAGAAAATCGTGATAAAAAGGGTACGATTTTATACCGTCGTCGTCGCACCGAAGTTGCAGTAGAAAATCGTGGCCATAAAGGGTACGATTTTATACCGTCGTCGTCGCACCGAAGTTGCAGTAGAAAATCGTGGTCATAAATGGTACGATTTTATACCGTCGTCGTCGCACCGAAGTTGCAGTAGAAAATCGTGTCATAAAGGGTACGATTTTATACCGTCGTCGTCGCACCGAAGTTGCAGTACAAAATCGTGGTCATAAAGGGTACGATTTTATATCGTCGTCGTCACAACAAAGTTGCCGTATTTCTTGCCCAAATAAAGGTCATAAAAATTGGAACGCCCTTACTTGATGCAGACAAAAAGCACGGATAAACGTCAGGATCACGACTGGTGCTGCAGAAATTCGCAGATCGTTGACAGTCGCAGATCGAATTCATAAAAACAATGAAATCTTTTTATGAATAATAATCAGGAAATATCCCTCCGCTTCCCTCCTGTAATCGAAGGAAAAGAAGAAAGGAGTTAGTAAAAGGAAAAATATAAATAGATAAATAAATACAAATAATAGTTTAAAATGAAATTATATAAATACGTACCCTTTAGTTATTAATCCAATTATCATGGAAATGATGCAATGTAGCGTCTCTTATTAGCCAACAAAACTTTCCGAAAACAACCAGAAGTATGAAAAGCCTAAAAAAAACAAACGATTTCATCAATTGTGTGTAATATTTATAAAAATCAACATTTAATCTCTTTAAAACACTTACCCAACAATAATGTATGTGATTCCTACAAGGAATCAACAAAATTTTAACATCTGTTATAAAATTATATTAATTTGGAGCAAAAATATGCTTCACGCCTTGAGAAGTGAAAATTTTCCCAAGAAAGCGCGGGAAACGCGTCGAAGATGATCGGCACAAAAAAATAATAATATGGTGAGCAGGATGAACGATGTAAAACTTATGTGTAAGAAAAGGATAGTGGAATACTTAATATTTTTAAATGTTGTCGAACATGAATTAAAAAGTTATTAAAATAAAATACATAGATACCAAGGAGTTTTATACAAGAAGGTTCATAGTTTGAATTTGGAGTATGGATGAAATGAGGTCGCATGTGTGAAATAAATATAAAATAAGGAAAATCAATGAGTTATAATAACACATCAGTGTTTTATACTTGTAAATAAATAAATAAGATGGAATTTTAATACATATGATAATGACACGTTGTCTTTCTATATACAAAAAAAACACAACGTTACAACGCAACTTACAATTTATAGAATCTCCGACATACAACCATCGGACAGTTGTCCCCGGGCTAACAACACCCTAGCCCGGAAGGAAGACACACCATTCAGTCTTCCTTTACTAAACCGTTGAGCCATCCCCACAATAAAATTGCATCAGGGTTGTATTGCATAAGAGCCTTCTTAAAAAGAAACAATAGCCATTAAAAGAAATAGAATTATTTTTAAGTCGGTTAAACTCATTATGAAACTGTAATTGTTTAGCATTGTATGACTGTATTGCGCTATTATGACTTAAAAATTGTATACATTAACAAAATTTACAACTACCATCATTGTAATACTAACACCTACATTTCACAAACAAATCATTCTATTCTATTCTATTTTATTCTAAGAAAAGGGGCAGCAGCCTCTTTTGAAATTCTGGTGACTGTGATTACCGACTTGCCTAACAAGCATGGCAATTTTATTACAAAAAGAACCTGAAAGCTACAACACAATAATGAACAGTTAATTTTTCAATTGTTTATTTTATGACCAACATTGTAACACATAATCTGATGCGCATTTTCCATCGCTGTAGTCGTACCGAGCCTTTGTTTTTCTCGTTTAGCGATGCGAACAATTAACTGCAGCACAAAAGGCGTGAAGTTTCAAGGCTGAAGTGCTATCGCCTAATTAACATACATTATCGCAAAGTGCAAGGTTTGCCCTTGACTGTACCGACGTTATGCTGGCATCGATAGAATGCGCACATTTTGTAATCATAATCATAAAGCCATATTAAAGGGCAATGGGCAATTCGTATGGGACCCGTCCTCCCCCCGTCCTCCCCCCATCACCTCCCCTCCAACATACCTTTTATAATAATATGATTTAGCTAACGAGATCGTTGACATGTGGGACATTGATTCAGCAATTATTGTTCCGATAGTCATATTATTATCTGCCCATTGGTCTAATAGCCAAGAGCCTCGATAAACACCTTAAGAGGCTTGCGTTAGGTGGATGGATCGGGAGTCAGATGCAGAAGGCAGTACTTCTGGACACGGCCCGTATAGTGAGAAGGTTTCTGTCTCTGGATCCTTAACCATCGGTAGCCGGGATCCTGATCTTGCTACCGTTGGGGAACTGCATTTTTGTATTTTTAAATGTTATATTTTTTAGTGTTATACATTGTAAAAATTTAATGTTTAGAAATTTACTTTTGTAAGTATTTAAATGTAATAAAGGGAATAATAATTATAAATAAATAATGAATAACTTCTTACAACCACACCAATTATCTAAGCCCATGTTAATTTCATTAGGAAACTGTATGATGGAAAACTTGATAACGGATAAATATATACTTAAATACTTTTTATTTTGACATACTTAAGATACATAGTAAACACCCAGAACAAGACAAATAGACATGTACATGCACACAAATATTTGACTTGTTCGGGAATAGAACCCGAGACCTCTGACGCAGAAGGTGGGTAGCCTACCCCTGCGCCAAATCGGTCGTCGCGTCGGTCGTTTTATGTATGTCGACAATTTCATACGTCTAAAGAGACGTATAAAGAGATAATATCTATGTTCAATGTCAAAATCCATTTTTGAAGTCGGTTGTAATATTAAAATCCAAAACCTTTTCCTAAATTTAACTATACTTTTCTGATGAAAACTGCATCTCGCGGACAAGCATACATACATGCGGGACAAACCGTGAACCTCCTTTTTTGAAGTCGGTTAAAATACCAAAACTTTCTCCTAAATGTAACAAAATGGTGCGCTTAAAAATTGTAAAAATCAAAGAGTTTTTGACTAACGTAGGTGTTACTTTTGTAAAAATGGTAAAAATCAAAGAGTTTTTGACTAACGTAGGTGTTTTTTTTGTAATATTTGATATAAATAAACGAAAGCACCCCCTCCACTTTCTGGCAAAAAAAAATTAAATAAAATAAAATGCCGTCTTTCACGAAAAACCCGATAATTTCGGAATTAGGCTTTATTTTTGTGTAAAGTTGTTTTTCATGTAAAGTGTGTTTATCTTCTGAATGTTTTTGCCATTTTTAGGTACTAAGACCGAACACCAGAACTCTACAGTATAATAGTTCTACGTGGTCAAAGTGCAGCAATAAACTTCGCTGAATTTTTCAGAATTTTTCAGATTTTGAACGATTTTATTCCTATATATTCCTATGTAAAACACCAAATGAACACCTTTTATAACAGTAAAATGGAACTTATCTTGCTAAAAACTTGGAAACAACAGAAATTTTCACAATAAATTATTTACCACGATTAGCAAACACCGAGAAAATTTGTCGACTTTCTTTTTTTTATTTCAATTGGAAAACACAGAGCGGAAAGATATTTTTGTCACAGAGTAACTCAAATTTATCAAGCTTCTCAATGAAATAAAGTGTCCCATACACGAAAAGACGCTATCATAGAGAAAAAACCGATAATCTGTGCCAAGTCTGTGGAGGACGATATCGTCCTTACGGGCGTTGACAGTCGGGAGTATTTAGAGGACGATATCGTCCTTACGGGCGTATTTGGGTTAAAATAATATTTTCCCAGAATTCCCACACATTTGAGGGATGTCGCCATAGTCAAAAGTTATCGCTTTATTAATATCTTTCGCCTGAGATACATTTCAAATCTGTTGGTCGGAAATTGGTTTTGGAGGGACAGGTTTCCTGACAGGTCGAAAAACCATAGAAAACATACCGTTTCATTCAAAATTTAACTTTACTCCAACGAAATAAGTAAACTTCAGGATCACATTCTCTGAGCGGCCAGACTCTAGTTTGTCTTTCTGCTGTTATATAATAGCGGAAATACACTGTTCACTTTTGCCTTTCAATTTGGATGAAGCAACCAAATTGAACAATGTATACGTAAAAGTGAATCATTCAATGTCAATGTGCGCCTGTATTTCTGCGCCTTTCAACCAAAGTGAACCAATTTGGTTGAACCGTGTAATATTAGCATAAGTGAGGAGCGATAGATAGAGACAGATTTTAAAAATCAATTGCAGTTTACATTTTAAACTGCGCACTAGAAGCGCTGTAGTAAAATTAATGATTTGAAGATGTCTATCTTTTATTCACGAAATGTTCACATTACAGTACCTACTTACTTACTTTTGTACCAGCAAAAGAAAAAATAACGTCCAATAAAAAATTTCAACTATTCTTTTCGGCCAACACGGCGAGATTGAAAACTCTAACAACACCAAAATAAGACTCTCGCACCAGCATAAGCTTACAGACATACGCATAATTGTAAATTATACATACATAGGATTTAATACGTGACGCATACAACTCATACAACTGAATACGTGTTGAGAAGGTCAGTACCTCCGACGCGGGAGGGGAATGACCTGGGATTTTTTCGGAGTAGACTGAAGTAAACAGCTTTTTTAATAGCTTATAGACGGCTGTTGTGTGATACATAGATCGATTTAGATTTTTTTTAAATATTGGGTGTTTTATTGTTTGTGCTTTATATATTTTTTATATATGCCATGCTTTATATATGCCATACTTTCAAAATTGCATTGTAAATGCATAAAAATAATATAAAATCTCTGTTTGTGCTTTGTTTATTATTTAAGCGTGATTCAGTTTTTATACACTATAGTCGGTCATTTTGATATTATCTGATGAAACTGTATGATTTTAACGAAATACGAGTAGGTAAATATATCAAATATTTTAAATAATCTCCTATTTTGAAAATAAAAAAACGTATTTATTTTTTATTGACACTAAGTGTCAATAATTTACGTTACATTACGCACGTAAGTCTTACGTGCGTAATGCGTATGCCAGTATTACAACTGCATGAACTGCACACAGCATAAAAAGATTTGTGAGTAATGTAAAAACACAATTTAGGTACGTTTGTATTCCGCAATCTTTGAACAACAATAGATACCACTAGATATAGCCTCATTCACTTAAACAAAACTTAATTAAGGCACCGACTGATTTTATTTTAAACGGAGAAAAAAGGTTACGAACATGACGATCTTACGTCTAAACATGTAATATGTTGATCGAAGACCGCAATGCAAAAACATACATAATGTAGAAGCAAAAAAATAAAAACAAACTAAAAGTATTGAATATATAAAAAAACACTTTCACGGATTTTTTCACGCAATTTATTCAACAATTAGTTAAATTTTAGTTGTTTTTTTTTTGAGATTTTTTGGTTTATCCGACGTTTCGGCACCTTTCCAGGGGCCGTGGTCACGGAAAACAGTTTTCCGTGACCACGGCCACTAAAATTTAACTAAGTTGTTGAATAAATTGCGTGAAAAAATCCGTGAAAGTGTTTTATTTATATGCACAGTTCGCGCAGAAATCTAAGATGAGTATTGAATATGTTTAAAATAGGGTTGTCTTCATATTTCTGTAACTTATATTATTGTATTAGTGCATTATAAATATAATAGAAACAGTTTAAGTCGAGAAAAATGCTAGTCACTGACATGTTGAGAGTAGAGCAGTAATATTATAGTATTCTTTGTTAGAGCACTACCTACCTCTCCGAGGCGTGCAATAGCTTACGTCTTAACGTCATAACGTCCATAATCCGGAAAACGTAAAAATATAAAACTTGACAAATCTTGCCAGGACATTAACAAATAATCGCCCAAAATTCAAAAACAACATTCAACATAATCATTGCACATAATCACATTCAACTAAAGACGATTCCGCTAACGACTCGAACCGAAACACTTGCCCCAAAAGGGTCCTTTGAAACGGGCCCATTCGCGGGGCATCAGAAAAAATGGGGCATTCTGATACCCGCTTAATTTCCTCGCCATTTGCTTTGATCGTGGCATAAAGTTCTATTGTCCGAGTCGTCGACACCTCGGCGGAGGAAATGATGTCCCCGGATCTTCTAACTAACGTTCTTTTACATCGTCTAATGGAACCTTGCAGAGTTTGCAGGGTTCCGTCTGCTTGGGAACCATGTTGTTAAAGTGTAGAGTAGTGTAATTGGTGAAGGTGCAAGTTTTGCTTTTTTTGCGGAAGAAAGCTTCATAATATTCATTTCTCACGTTTATAAGGCGTTCACGGTGCAATTTTGTAAGTAAATTGATAAAACAAAGCTGACCAACAGTGTTCAAGTGATAGGAAAATTCAACGATTTTATTGAATCAGGCGTCACTTGGCGGAAGTCCCTAACCATTGTGAAAAACGAAATATATGTAGCTTACTTCCGCAAAAAACACAATATGCAAGATATACAAATGATTTTGGTGTTGGTTTTTCGCTCGAACTATCTCTTGAGGATGCCCCGGGTTGGGGCGAAACACGTGTAGAGTAGTCTAATCGGTGACGGTGCTAGGTGTATGCTGTCTTGCTAAATGCAGGCAAAGCGCGCAAGTTTTTTTATGCACGCGCCAAATGTAAGGTGATTGATTACATACAGCCATACAGCCTACTTCAAAATAATTATAATAATAGTGATAAAATGCAAATGTTTTATGACAAATTATTGTGAATTATAAATAGTTAATTATGTTTTTTGTTTAGTTTATTACGCAACTGGTACTATAATATTATAATGCACGCGTGTGTTATAGTTCGGTTTATGGCCCTAAGATCGATGTAATAAGGCTCACTTTACGAGCAAGTGTGTTGAAAATTATTTTTCACTTCTCATGCTTGTAAATTTCGTCTTTATGTTGGGTATAGGCTGCATAAAATCGCTTTTTATGCTCTAGTGCATAAAGTAAAATCTTCGTCTAAGTCTCAGACTCTAAGACAAAGGTCGTCAGGTAAACAGTCACACACGCAATTAAACTTCGTTATATAAACTTGTTATTTCGCTCTGTTTCTTTAATTTTGTACACAATCCATGTTAAATTACTAAATTAATAAAACTAGGCAAAATTAATGAGTTTTGTAAGAAATAAGTATTTCAAGAGCATTATTTTTATTTATTTATTTAAAACGATTTACCAACGTTTGTATACACCAATACATTTCAATAAATACTGGCTAAATAGATCTCAATCTAGGCGCAACAAACACTTAAAGGTAAATACAGCATGTTTGCAATTATGGACGAGTCACTGTGCTGCCACGTCCACGTATAAAAAAAGAAAAATAAAACTTTCCCGCCAATATGGCGAAGTCTTTATTTTTTCTTTTTTGCAATATTGTTATTTATTTTCCTCACACTCGAAGTGAAAACCAGAGTGTATAACTCGTACATAAAACCCATTTTATGCACTTGTACAATCTACTATTACGTAGCACTACCGGAAATGAGCGCAAACGAATATCGACGTTATGTGAGCGACCGGTGGTTTTCTCGATTGTATAGTCACCAGCAATAATAAGTTGACTACATAGGACTAATTGAGATTTTAAATTATTTTTATGCATCCACAATGCAATAACTTTTTAAACTTTCATGGTCATGAACACTGTAAATATTAATTTAGATTAAAAATTTAGAATAGGAAGAACAAAAACAATTTCTATCGCGAAGACGGGTTTAAATTGTCGAATGTCTGGAATCCAGTGATTCAGTTGTGCAAAAACCACAATAAACAAAAAAGTGTCGTTCCGCGTAGTGATACTGTGAGTTTTGTGTGTCGTGCAAATTGTGAACAACTTCGAGTTGAGTGTGCGAACGGAAACAGTGGTACGGGCAACGAGCGTAGCAAACGAACGAGAAAGAGGGTAGACAGATTTGTCTGCTCCTAACATCCAACCCGCATTAACTTTATTCAGTTACTCCGTGATCATGGCGTGTGCAACTGCGCCGAATGGGGACTCAACAACAAATCAAAACATGGTAAAAATCCCGTTTTTCGTAATATCCACAATGCAATTTTGTAAGTATAGGAAAAATGTGATAATAAAAAACCACGAGCCCTAATAAGTCCCGCCTGAAAGTTACTCGTGGGATAGGGCTCGTGTATTATCACATTTTTCCCATACTTACATAGGACTATGTCATATTACACTATTGAATGACTTCTGTGACACTTGATCGTTTTCTTTCGGAGCGCTTCAATGTGGCAAAGTTCTATTTTGTATACCATATTCTTGCTCGAGACTGTACCTACTGAACCCTCTCCTCGTCGCCTCTCGCCATTTCTTTTAATTAAAGCTAAAACGGCTTGAAGGGGTTGTTTTTTTTTCTGCAATAGTTCCGTCAACGTCTGAACCGTTTAAGAGATACGTTGCTCATCTCATTAAGTTTAAGCATCGAGTTTGCGTTCCGTTTATGCAAAACGTTATGCATCTCATGTTTCGTTTTTAAATTAGATTCGTTGAGTGTTGGTTTTATTTGTTCGTGGAAATAGGTTTTAAATTATACTTAGGAAAATTTCTTGGAAGAGAAAATGTTTGGTTACTTAGTACTCGTAAAACTAGCACTTTGAAGAAGTATAAAATATTATATTACGAAGTAAATGATTATTTAGATTGCTAACCATTTCTGTATAAAAATTTCGAAAGACAGTCGAAAAACCTGGGTAGGTACTTTTTATGGTAAATATATACTTAATTGCACTACAAAAAAAAAATTAATTGGCTATCTAAACATTGAAATGCACACTAAATCGTATTTTAGTTGCCGAGTGGTGTACGCACCGGTTTTCAATTAGGTACAGAGCTAAATATTAGTTTTTATGAACATTTACAGACTAAGGCTGCATTCGACCAAACTTTTATTCCGAGAGTATCGCTTACCTACTGTCGGATACTAATGTCAAATTAGTATGGGGTTTTGACATTGCTATCTGAAAGTAAGCGCTATTCTTGGAGTAAAAGTTGTAAGTGAAGAGCCCGTAGTGCCGCGGTTGGCGCGCTCGGCCTGCGAACGTTGGGATTAAGCAACTTTCGCAATGGTCGGTCACGAGATGGGTGACCAATAACTTTTCATGTCGAGCTCCTCCGTGTTTCGCACGGCACGTAAAGCCTTTGATCCCGGCTGCATTTGCAGTAGTTAATACCAACCAATCCGCACTGGGTCCACTTGGTGGGCCATGGCCCATTCTCCTTATCCATCCATAAGAAAGGCCAGTGTCAAAACAGTGGGGACATTAAATGGCTGATGATGATGATGATGATCTATCTTTATTAGACATATACGAAGTTCACCGGGTCAACCAGTATGCAATCTTATTCTTCTTCTTAGCGTTTCGATGGCAAACACTATCACTATATTGTTGCAGCCCAGAATTTGGCCACGTTTACTGCACTATCCGTGGCATGCATTAAACCCTTCTGCGTGCAGGTGTCAGGGCATGCGTGGCACGATAAAAGATGGGGCATTGTTCGAGTTTCACCGCAAATACAACCCATATTAGAGCCACCCGTGAGTCCCCATCGGAACATGTTGTATTTGCTCCGGCCGACCTGAGTACGAAACCTATTTAAAGACTTCCATGTCCGCCAAGACAATCCATGTCCAGGAGAGAGACTCTCGGAAAGTGGAACTGGAACATACGGCGTCCACTACTACTCACTACTAGTAAGCAAACTTTGAACTTAAAGCTTGTAAGTAACAATGTCTTTAGTAAAAAAAAATTTTTATGACAAGCTTTTTGCTGACTGTATTTTAATATTGTATTGTCATTCAAACCAAATCTGTATACAATAATGCAGCTGAATCACACACTTGGAAGTGGGTCAAATTTAACTTGCAAGATTTGATTACAGAGAACGAGACAGGTGAAACTTAATAAAAGCTTGTAAAAGTTTTTAGTAATAATTTCATTTTCATGACAAGCTTTTTTGCTGACTGTACTTTAATATTGTATTGCCATCTAAGCCAAACCTGTATACAAAATTTTAGCTCCATCGGACACTGGGAAGTGGGTCAAATTTAACTTGCAAGATTTGATTACATATCCGAAACAGGTGAAACTAAATAAAAGCTTGATGTAAAAAGTGCCTTACTGGCTTAGCTTAATATGTACTGTACTCGCAACAAAAGCTACTTTGTAAGCCATTTCACAGGTAAAACTTAACACAGTCATTTAAAAAAAAATTACAGAATCTTTAACCATAACTCCTAAAACGAATGCTTAAAGATCACATTGCATGTCTTAAGTTGCACTTTTGCATATTGCACTGACTATAATAATATTTTATTTCACTTTTAAAGACGGTTCTTTGCAAGTTTCATGGCGAAGTCTTTAAATCTTTATCGTTTGTAGTCACAAGATAGTCTTTTAATAGAGAACTTGGTAAAGTTTTACCACATTTTTACAGTTTACTTAGACTAATATTTCAGATGATTTTTGTCAATGAAATACTTTGTCTGTTATTTATTTGACAAACTTTTTAAGGTTGCTGTAATAAAATTGTCGTGAAGCAAACGAGTTAGTAGGTACTGTATCTATTTTTATCCTTTGCCATTTAATGTCCCCACTGCTGGGGCACTGGCCTTCCTTGTGGATGGATAAGGAGAACGGGCCATGGCCATGACCCACCACGCGGGCCGAAGACTGTGAATGCAGCCGGGACCAACGGCTTAACGTGCCTTCTCGTGCTAACGCGAATGAGATATTTTTCCTTGGTAAAATGTAGCCTACCCTGTGCTACTCTAGAATATAATCTAAAGGGTGTCTCAAAAGTACGTATACGATTTGAATTTCGCGCTATTTCCGAAATATTCAAGATGGCGGGTTGAGATTTGACATACGTCATCTTACCACATGTAAAATTTATCGTGGAGCGTTTCACAATAAAACAGCGCATAGAAGTTATACAAATATTAAACGAAAATTCACGATCAATTACAAACACTCGTCGAAAGGTCGAAAAATCTCGCAATTTCAAGAAGAGGTGATGTCAAATGGCCACCGAGCTCTTGCCATCTGATGCCACTGGATTTCTTTCTTTGAGGCTACGTCAAAGATAAAGTCTACACCAACGATCCACAAAACATAGACAATCTAGACAAAATATTCGCCGAGTTATTGGTGAAATAAGTAGCGAAATGTGTGAAATTAGCAGCGAAATGGGTGAAAGTGTCATGAAAAACTTGCACACAGCAAAAATGCCCGTGGCGGCCATTTAGCAGATATTCTATTTAGATAAAATGGTACAAGTCTCTTCTTTAAAATAAAATAAAACTACGAAAAAATTCCAATCCATTCGCGTTTTATTGAGACAAATCATCCTATACCTACTTTTGGGACACCCGTTAGTTCTGTGCCAAATTTCACTAATATCCGCGCAGCCCTTTAACAGTGATTGAGTAACGAACATCCTAACGTTCGCGTTTATGTATTTGATTGAATCAGGCATTACTTGGTGAAACTCCCTACCCATTGTGAAAAAAGAAATATAATATAGCACACCTCCACAAAAAACAAAGTACCTACCGAAGTAAAATTTGCGTATTGCTATTTTAGATCTTAATCTGTGTCCCTTTATGATATACTTACCGATAGAGTTTGTTTATTTGTTTGAACGCGCTAATCTCGGACCAACTACTGTACCAAATTGAAAAATTATTTTTGTGTTGAATAGTCCATTTATCGATGTTACATTTTATCCCGATATTTCCACGGGAACAGGTACCATGCGGGTAAAACCGCGAGGATCTGCTAGTCTATATATATAAAATTCAAAGTCCTGACTGACTGACTGACTGACTGAGATATCAACGCACAACATAAACCGCTGAACCTAGAGACTTCAAATTTTTCACATAGATACGTTATACAATGTAGGCATCCACTAAGAAAGGATTTTTGGAAATTCCACCCCTAAGGGGGTGAAATAGAGGATGAATGTTTCTATGAAAGTCCGTCAGTTTTGAAGTTAGAATCTTCAAACATTGTATTTAGGCTGGCAATTGAAAATTAATATTTACCTGTGTCAGCGTTTTTGCCAATTCCACCCCCGAAGGGGTGAAAAGGGGGATGAAATGTTGTATCTGGAAAGTCTTAATTATTATTTATTTACTTAATTTATTATTTAGGCTTATGGTCGGAAAGTAAAACAAATAAGCAAAAACATGTTTCGTATTTTTTCGAAAATCAACCCCTTAGAGGTTAAATGGGATAAAAAGACCTAAAAATCGATATGGATGTCGTTATTGAGGTTTTATGGGATGACGATTGCAAAAATGGCATTTATTTTGATGTTTAACACGCTGAACATGATTAAACCCCTAAAAGGTTGCAATAGGGGTGAAATTTTGAATGAAAATCAGGGGTAAAATAGACATTTCAACTTGAAACTTTCTAGGCTTACTTCTTAAAACAAATAGGCAACCCATTTCGTAGTTTTCCAAAAATCAAACCCAGGGGGTAGGTAAATAGGTTATAGAAACCTAAATCATCTTATGTACCCTAAAAGTTCTTGGTACCTAAGCTACACACTTGTTTTTTACTAGCTTCCGCCCGCGACTTTGTCCGCGTGGACATTCGAGAAAATACTTAGGGGACCAGACCAGGATAAAAAGTATTCTGTTTTAATTTCATAAAAATTCAAGGAGGCAGAACGTTTGCCACGTGCGGCGGGCCTCGCACGAGGCTGCTCGCTTGGTGAGGGAGTACCCGCCTAATCACGTAAAAACGGCTGATCGGATTTTTATGAAATTAAAACATAGAATACTTTTTATCCTGGTTATTGGTCCCCTAAGTATTTTCTCGAATGTCTACGCGGACGAAGTCGCGGGCGGAAGCTAGTATTAAATAAATCGACAACATGCTCTTGACTTAATTTTATAACATTATTCGAATAACTTTACTTAATTATTACACGTGCAATTTTTTATTGCTTATTAAAACAGACTGAGTGTGTATGCATGTAACTAAATTTTAATTGAATTATTTAATTTCATTTCATTTGTCATAATGTAAGGATCAATATTAAATAGTTATTATTATTAGGAAATCTAATCCAATCTATTTAGAAAAAATCGACCCGTCTCACAACTAGCTCCGATGGGACACGAACCCGCGACCTTTCCCTATCCGGGTGACTGCTCTAACCTCGGGCGAGCTAGTTGTGAGACGGGTCGATTTTTTCTAAATACTTCATTTTCCATTTTTCAATAATAAAAAAAGTAAAAAGTTTAAATAATCCAGTGATAGTCTAGGTACTCTTACACACAATCATCTGTAAATAACCTATGTTTACAAATAAATGAATTTGTATCTGTATTTGAACAATATTGTATACTCGTACCTAATTGGTAACTATTGGTTTCGTATAGGAAATATTGCCAAATTAAATATTAGTTAGATATTGGTTTTGGATTCAAAATGGATAGGTACGCTGATTAAGCTTACGCAACAAAACATAGTACCTATTTGCTTGATCTGTTGAACGCTAAACAATTAATAATTGGCCAATATTGACTCTCCCACGGGTGAAATATGAGGCATTGAATTAGTCTGTGAATGCTAATAAAAGTATGAGTGAAATCATTTGTTTAGACAAATAAACCGATCGGAAAACGTTATAAACGCATTGTTTTGAATTCTAGATACCTAAGTATCTTCGGCCATAACAACTTCAATACTACCCCGTTGTGTATAAAAAAATGACAATGACAATAACCTTTACGACATACAGTGCCACAAGCTTTTCTGTTCCGGTGACAGTCGTGAAAGAGGAGCCACTTGCAATACGAAATTAGCTGTCAAAATGAACTGTCGTATGACAACAGTTTTAGTTCCTAAGATAATCACCGGAACAGAAAAGATTGGCGCACTATACTTTATTGGTCAGCACTGAAACGACGTTGACAAGCATTGTCACTCTTCAGTGATAAATCATAGATGCTTGGCGAAGTACGAATGCCCTAAATGCGGTATGTATTGGTGATCTGGGTGCCTACCGACAACTCTTATTGCGAATTTGTTTAGGACCTAAACTGATTTGCTTCACTTATTCGTACCACGACAGCTTAATTGCGATCGAGATTATATTGCGTCAATGACAAGCGATTCAGCGACATTTCACAACCACTGCTGTCATGAAACTCGGTCGAGCTAACCTGCAGGTTATACCCGACCCTGTCACTCTCCGGGCATGACAGAATCGAAAAGAGACGGGTAGAAGAACTAAGGACACAAATCGTTTGTTCAGTCACATTCAGCAATTCATTTGCGATTCAGTTTTTAGAAGGTCATGGTACGAAATAAAGATATTCATTTAAGAAACCTTTTCTGGAACGCACCAGTTTTGAATCACTTTCTTATAGTTGATGGTAGGTACTCTGTGTTATTATCCCTTAACCGCCACAATAGCAAATGAATGCCCCAGAAACAGAGCTCCTCAATAACAAAAAGCATCACTTTTTTCTAATCCCATTTTAAATTAACCTCATAATAACACCTATATCATAAAACTACGCTAAGATACGTAACCGAAATTAACGTTCGTTCGGCGTAACGTAACGCAATCACTCCCAAGACGGCAATTAGCCGTCATGGCTGCCGTTAATATGTCGGTCAGTCAAATAAATAGTACGCCTGTAGCCACTCTGGGGCATACGCGAGATAGAGGTTGGTATACCATAGCTGTTTACTTTGTGAGGACAAGGAGAAAAAACTACTAAAAAGAAATATTTTTTCCCGTTTTTGCAACATTTTTCATTAATGCTCCGCTTCTGTTAGTTGTAAAGTGATGTTATAATAGCCTATTAGCCTTCCTTGCTAAATAGACTATCCAACACAATAAGAATTTTTCTATTCGGTCCAGTAGTTTCTGAGATTAGCTCGTTCAAGCAAACAAATAAACAAACAAACAAACTCTTAGCTTTATATTATTGTAATCATCATTATAATTAAATGATGCCCTTAATATGTGGGTCAGTTAAATAAATAGTACGCCTGTTAGCCACTCTGGGGCATACACGAAATAGAGGATGGTATACCATAGCTGTTTACTTTGTGAGGATAAAAAATAGTAGTTTTACAACCAGTGCATAAAACGTACCATTTTACCTGAGACGTATATATCCACCCGAGCCGTAGGCGAGGGTTGATAGTCAAATCGATTTTCACTTCGAATGTGAGGAAAATAAATAGCAATATTGCAATAAAGAAAATAAAGACTTCGCCATATTGGCGGGAAGACTTTCTTTATCTTTTTTTTTATACGTGGCAGTGGCAGCACAGTGACTTTAGCATAGATCGTAGTCCATAATGCTCTTGAAATACTTATTTCTTAGAAAACTCATTATTTTTGCCTAATTAGTTTTATTAATTTAGTAATTTAATATGGATTATAACTATGTAATCGCCACTTTCAAGACCAATCTGCATTCTCATCTACTCACGAAATCCTAGCTTGCAACTATTGTATTACATTGTTTTACTTATTTAGTATATTGTTTTTATTTTATTTAATATATATAAATAACATAGTTACATATATATATAATATATATATATTATAGTTATATATATAATATATAGTTACATATATTTTATTAGTAAGTAGTTTATGTAGTTATATTTATTTAACCTAATAGCAGTAATAAACTTCGTATATTTTTGTCTTTTGCTTGTACACTACCTCTCGCTCTTTATATTTTTTCCTATGTCTCAAAGGTTGTCTGGAAGAAATCGCTCTTAGCGATAAGACCGCCTTTGCCCACATAATTTTCACCCTTTTCTGATGTACCTACTTTGTATTGTATTTCTGTGTGGTCAATAAAGTGTTCATCTATCTATCTATCTATCTATGTACAAAATTGAAGAAACAGAATGAAAAAACAAGTTTATTTAACGAAGTTTAATTGCGTGTGTGACTGTTTACCAGACGACCTTTGTCTTATGAGTCTGTGACTAAGACGAAGATTTTACTTTATGCACTAGAGCATAAAAAGTGATTTTATGCAGCCTATACCCAACATAAACACGAACTTAACGAGCATGAGAAGTGAAAATATATTTTTTCGCGTATTTGCAACATTTTTCATTAATGCTCCGCTTCTGTTAGTTGTAAAGTGATGTTATAATAGCCTATTAGCCTTCCTTGCTAAATAGACTATCCAACACAATAAGATTTTTTCTATTTGGTCTAGTAGTTTCTGAGACAAGCGCGTTCAAGCAAACAAATAAACAAACAAACAAACTCTTAGCTTTATATTATTGTAATCATCATTGTAATTAAAATGATGTCGTTAATATGTGGGTCAGTCAAATAAATAGTACGCCTATAGCCTGTACTCTTGGGCATACACGAGATAGAGGATGGTATACCTACCCTAGTACTGTTTACTTTTAGCTGTGCTCCGCAGTTTCAAACAAAACTCTTCAGCTTTATAATATTGGTATAGACTATTGTAATCATCATCGTAATTTAAATGATGCCGTTAATATGTGGGTCAGTTAAATAAATAGTAGGTACGCCTGTAGCCTGTACTCTGGGGATAGAGGTTGGTATACCAATAGTACTGTTTACTTTAATATCTAAGGTCTCCCGCCGTAGGATTTGCGAACCGATGGCGTAGCTTCTTTGACGTTCATAAGTGTTGTTACCTCAACCTAAATTGAATAAAAAAAACAACGGGTTGCACTCCAGGAGTGCTGGCAGAAAAGAAAAGGGCTCCTTAAGGCGCCGATTCCCCAAAATAGGGTATTTTAAATCATGGATTACTCGCAAATCACAAGTACTTAAAATTTGGAAAAAATATATGTTAACTATTATGAAAACCGGGATTTTTACCATGTTTATTTCGTACTTATTTAAATTTTTAGTTTTTTGCATTCACAATGCAATTTTTATTACAGAAAAATGGAAAATGAAGTATTTAGAAAAAATCGACCCGTCTCACAACTAGCTCCGATGGGACTCGAACCCACGACCTTTCGCTTTCCGGGCGACTGCTCTAACCACTGAGCTACGGAGTCGTTAGCGTCGAATTTATCTAATACTTCTTACACGCTGTATAGTCAGCGTTAATTTCATCAATGTGGAGATATTACTACCCTCACACGCGAAAGAAATACCTTTCCAGGTATTTGGCAATCGCTAAAGATGAAATTACTATTGCAACTTATTTAAATTTTTAGTTTTTTGCATTCACAATGCAATTTTTATTACTGAAAAATGGAAAATGAAGTATTTAGAAAAAATCGACCCGTCCCACAACTAGCTCCGATGGGACTCGAACCCACGACCTTTCGCTTTCCGGGCGACTGCTCTAACCACTGAGCTACGGAGTCGTTACGAAAAGCGTCGAATTTATTTAATACTTCTTACACGCTGTATAGTCAGCGTTAATTTCATCAATGTGGAGATATTACTACCCTAACACGCGAAAGAAATACCTTTCCAGGTATTTGGCAATCGCTAAAGACGAAATTACTATTGCAACTTATTTAAATTTTTAGTTTTTTGCATTCACAATGCAATTTTTATTACTGAAAAATGGAAAATGAAGTATTTAGAAAAAATCGACCCGTCTCACAACTAGCTCCGATTTTCATTTTCCATTTCATTTTCCATGTTTATTTCGTTTTTCGAGTTCCCGATATTTCGGCGCAGTTGCACACGCCATGATCACGGAGTAACTGGTACACCGTGATCATGGCGTGTGCAACTGCGCCGAAATATCGGGCCGAAATACCGAAATAACGAAATAAACATGGTAAAAATCCCGTTTTTCATAATAGTTATATTGATAATGACCATGTAAGTTTAAAATCTTAAAATATATGTTATTTTACAGTTATTTTTCTAGTGCTTCCTGCCATTTTTTTCGATTGGTGATATTTTACTGTGTCAAATAAAATCTCAAACACCCGTCTAATAATAATTCAAATATCATATTACTTGCAGTATACTTGGTTTTAGTTAATGAAAAATATATGAAAATAATTCATCCGTCATAAGTTGAATTTTTTATTATTTCATTTTAAGTGATTTCCGATTCGCGGGGCGCTCGCGAGTTCACAGTTCACTGCCGGCTGCCGCTGGGTCCGCGCGAAGTGTATAGAGCGCGGCCGAGCAAGCGTTAGCGTGCCTATTTCGGTCGGGAATCCTCGCCCTAGACTTTCTCACAAAAAAAAGGAATTTGACAACAAAAATAAAAAATACGGACTAAATTTGAACCGAGGTCTTCTGATTTCAATGCCGCCCGTTTTCTGTCCTGAGCTATCACGACTTTGGAAACGGTGGCGTTTTTCGATCAGGTCACGTGTCCGTCCAACACAATAAGAATTTTTCTATTCAGTACAGTAGTTTCTGAGATATGCGCGTTCAAATAAATAAACTTTTCAGCTTTATAATATTGTATAGATTATTTCAATTATTATCGTATTTAATTGATTTCTTTAATATGTCGGTCAGTCGAATAAATAGTACGCCTGTACTCTGGGGCATACACGAGATAGACTAGTTTGAAGTAGGTAGGTATATGAGTTTTTTGTTATCCCCAACGGGGTAGCACTTAGCCTTTATCACATCTGATGTTAAGTGGTGTTAAGGCTGAAGGTGGAAGCGCACTACTCCCGGAATTCTCAACCAGTGACGAACTGGCCTTCTTATCTCTAACTATATTTTTTTATGTTTAATAACGGACGGACGGGTATAACGAAGTTTAGTTTTTAGCTGAATTCGAGTAAGCCTACTGTTCTTGCAAGAATGCCCATCACATTATGTTACAAAACATTTACAAATTATTATGAAAATCAGTTTATAAACTTTGAATGAAGATAAATTATTTTGACTTTGATACATTAAATACATGTGACATTTTTTAACTATAACTCTACTTCATCATTTCATCTACATTTCAACAACAGTAAAATACCCAATTAAATGCTTGAAAATTACAAAGAACAGTTCCAAAAACTATTCCCTAGCTTTTAATCATGTTACATGTTTGTAATCTAATAGATACATATTAAGTAGGTAAGTACCCTTTATTCCAAATTAACACAAAAAATATCGAGTAAGAAAAAGTTTGTATACTTACTTACCCATTCATTTCAAACCTTTTTTTAATAAATAGATCGCTTACCACCTTTATTACGAGGTGCACAAACCCATGTTTGCATAGCAAGGGGTGAACCAGCGCGTTTTATGCGCGCTAATCTATTATTTAGAAGCGCGCATGGTCACGCGAACGAATGCACCTCAAATAACAGTGGTTTAACTAGCTGAAAGCACTCTTTACACGTTACGATCGTTAGAATCAATCGGATCAGTGTAGCTTGCTACTACAGGTGATCTGTGGTTCAGAGCAATCGAATCGACGAGTCTGTAATCTTCAAATTTTATTATATTGATTTACTAGAACGCGCGTTATCTCGTGCTCACGTTAAGTTAATGGTCCTGTATTGGCAGTTGTAAATATCCATCAATCCTTACAGGGCCTGCATGATGGGTTATGTATTTATTTATTATTATTTTTTATTTTATTTATTCTTAGGCACAGTTACAAGATACAAATCAACACATGTGAACAATTACAATAATAACAAAAAATATAACATTAATTTGCATCACAATTACAACCGCGCACAACATGCGATTGAAGTTTTAATTTAATTGGCTACTAAACAGATAAAAGCAAAGTGATATTAAAAATATTCATCATCATCAGCCATTTAATGTCCCCACTGCTGGGGCACTGGCCTTCCTTATGGATGAATAAGAAGAATGAGCCATGACCCACCACGCGGGCTCAGTGCGGATTGGTGGGTATTAACGACTGCAAGTGCAGCCGGGACCAACGGCTTAACGTGCCTTCCGAAGCACGGAGGAGCTCAAGATGAAAAGTTTTTGGTCACCCATCCCGTGACCGACCATTGCGAACGTTGCTTAACCTCAACGATCGCAGGCCGAGCGCGCTATCCACTGCGCCACGGGCTCCTCATTAAATTAAAAATATTATAGATAATAAAAAAAAACAACAGTAAATTAAGATTAATAATAAAAAAGCACTTATTACATTGGATTTACAATAGATTCCAAATTATCTCTAATTTTGTTTAGAAATGTATTAGGGCTCTGGTGGAATATGTCTAGCTCTTTACACAGCAAGTTGTACAATTTACAGTAGCGTATAATAGGGTTATTACCAGAAACATTATTTTTGACCGAAGGCACCACAAATAAATACTGTTTTCGATTTGACCTATTGGTGACTTTTAGTGAGACATGGCTCAATAGATCAGTATCCATCCTGGAGTTCACGACTTTGTACAGCATCAAAAGGCCGCTGATTTGTCGTCTCGCATTGAGGGACTCCAAATTAAATCTATCCAGTCTCTCAGTGTAGGTAGGTAAACTATTTCTCAAACCCAACCCAGAAGTGATGCCACGAACGAATCTTTTCTGAATTGCCTCAATCCTATGGATGTGATTTGCATAGTACGGCGCCCAGATCACACTGCAATATTCGAGTAAACCTCTTACCAAGGTTGTATAAAGTATTATTTTAGTACGAACTTGTTTAAAAGGCTTTGATATTCTGTTTATGAAACCCATCATTCGCTTTGCCTTTAGGATCATCAAATCGTAATGTACTCTAAAAGACAGCCTGGAGTCAAACCATACTCCTAGGTCACGCACTGTATCTACTCGGCTCAATGGAATTTCATGTATTGTATAAGACGATTTTATGTATGTTTTTTTCTTTGTAAAAGTAATGAATTGGCATTTATCTACATTAAGAGACATGTTATTTTTTTCACACCACCGGAGTAGGGTATCGATGTCCCTTTGCAATGCGACGCAATCATTAATCGATTGAATTTTACGATAGATTTTTATATCGTCAGCGAAAGCTAAACATTCACTTTTGATGCTGCTTAACAGGTCATTAATAAATATCAGAAAAAGAAGAGGTCCCAGGTTTGATCCCTGTGGAACTCCGGATTCAGCAATGTATGGAACTGATTCATAGCCACTAACCGTAACAATTTGTGTGCGGTCAATTAAATAAGACCGTAACCAGCCCAAAAGCGACCCGTGTATACCCAAGTGCTCAGCTTTACTACAAAGGATGGTGTGATCTACACGATCAAATGCCTTCGCGAAGTCGGTGTAGATTGAGTACACTTGACCCGGTCCATCACATGCAGAACACAGGTAGTTCATATAGCTTAGCAGGTTTGTAGTCGTGGATCTTGAATTTACAAACCCGTGCTGTTTGGGATTGATTACAGCCTTCAGATGTGAGTAGATGTACTTGTATACCAGACATTCAAATAATTTGGCAAAGCAATTAAGTATACGGATCGGTCGATAATTAGAAACACACCTTTTGTCACCAGTCTTGTATATTGGTACAATCTTAGCTAGTTTCCATAATGCAGGGAATTGACCACTTCTTAAAGACTTATTGAATATAATACTTAATGGCTCTACCAGCGCTTCAGATCAGAACATTGCTTGACAAAGATTGGCGGAATCCCGTCGGGTCCAGCCCCTTTCCCGATATCAATTGATTCAATACTAGCCTTGATAGATTTATCTGTTATATGGACAAATGATAAGGTTTCGTTTGATTGCTCAAAATCTGGCGAATACGTCGAAGCGTCGGAACTAGAGTAAACAGATGAGAAAATTTTTGCGAAAAGATTAACAATATCTTGACCACAATCAGCCGTATGCTCGCAGTAATGCATTTCGTTTGGGAAAATCATTAGTAACTCTTTTTGTTTTAGTATACCGCCAAAATGATTTTATATTTTCAGTTATATTATTCTCTAGTCGTAATATATACAAATCAAAGCAACTATCCATTGCTACTTTACACCTATCCCGCAAAGTACGAAAAGCATCAAAGTCCCTAGGGTTTCGAAACCTTCTATACCTTGCGTGATAGCGATCTTTTTCCTTGAACATTTTAATTAAGCTATTACTAAACCATACTGGATAGTTGGATTTACTAATTTTACTTTTAGGTGTATGCTTATCTATAGTCTCCCAAAGAATATCATAAAACTTAATAAGAAAATCGTCACACGTCAAATCTTTAAAGGTTTCCCAATGGCATATTCTCCTCATCCATCCACAAGGAAAGTCTGTGCCATAGCAGTGAGGTTTAAAAAAGGCTGATAATGATGATGATACATTGAGATTTAAAATTATTTTTATGCATTCACAGTGCAATTATGTAAGTGTAGGAAAAATGTGATAGTAAGAAACTACGAGCCCTATAAGTAGCTTTCAGGTGGGATTCGAACCCGGTAGCTTAGTTGGTCAGAGCATCGGGCCGGATTCCCGGGTTTGAATCCCGCCTGAAAGCTACAAAGGCCTCGTGGTTTTTTACTATCACATTTTTCTTATGATGATACATTATTTATATGATGATGCGAGAATACAGGTTTACATAGAACTTTGCTGCGATCAAACTTTGGTTTAAAAAAAAACATCCGTAGATATTCTCCCTTTTTGACTTGCAACATTGGTAGTGTGGTGCAATCAATAGTCACGATATTGTTTCAGATCGATCGTAACGTCGTATCGTTCCGTATATATATAGAGCACTTTATATTTAAGAAACACGGTACCAATAAAAACCGTGGCTGTTCCTTTTTTAAACACGGTATTCATTTTGCTTGTTTTTCGCGATACAAATAGGACCCTTATTTCCTTTTTATATTTGGAACGAACGAAGGTAGAAAATGCCAGTGCTAAAACACTTTTCAAAAAACGATTATCATGCTTTCTTGTCGTAACGAGTTTCGTACGTATTCAAACATTTTTTAGTAAATCTAGTTAGTAGTTTATCTACACTCATGTTACAATATTCGTATTATGAAATGCCTGAAGGTATAATGATACACTTTATGCCATAGTCAACATTAAAAAATAAAACTGCATCATATTGGCCATTATGATACAACCGGATACAGCTGTCACTCATTATAGTACACTTATGTTTCTTATTTTTACAGTCTCCATGACAACCGTAGGATTTACTAGCCTTGACTTCCAACTCTTTGAAGCCCTTCTTTAGCCGTCAAAAATAAGAAAGTTTTTTTAAATCAGAATTTTGAATTTAGAAGTTATAGACCGTATAGAGACTCTTATGAGTGGGGTTTGGGACCAATTCACATTTTATAATTAATATTGATTATATTTCGTCGTTTCATTCTTTGATATAATATTTACAGAGTAGTCCCTTTAACCTACAGGCAACTTCGCACGTCTTTAGAGATTTAAAAAAAAAAAAAAGTTCACTAATCTGTCATTTACTGTTCTGTGGTCAGTTTGACGCCATTTTTCTCCATTCCTTTTTCGTGCGAGGCAACGAGCGCACGCGTCTATTTTAAATGCCGAAACGCACAGGAAAATGTTGAACGAGTCCAACGTTTATATTCTTCAGAGAATGAAGATAATGCCACAGGTACGTTTATAGTGCTTTATCAATTCCTATTCGAATATTTGTGCAAACAAGTAATTAACCAGCTACACAATAGTTAACTAAATTTATCAGATATTAAGATACAATTAATACTTTTGTTTCTTGTTGGTCACTGGTGAACATGAACAAGTGATTTCACTAGATGAGTTTAGTTAGGTACATAAAATCAAACTAAATCGAGATTGACTGCGAGTCAATCGCGATATCGTAATTAGCTGTGGGCTAATTATGGGACATATATTATGACATGAAGTAGAATCTACCTGCGTTCTAGGATAGGCGCACGTTATCTACAGTTCATTAAGTTACATAAAATCAAACTAAGTCGCAATTGACTGGGGGTCAACCGCGATATCGTAATTAGCTGCGGGCTAATTATGGGTCACATATTATGACATAAAGTAGAATCTACCTGCATTCTAGGATAGATGCACGTTATCTATAGTTTATTGTCTGCGGGACAATATAAATTATTAAGCCATAATAACTTATTAAATTATTCTTTGAATTTCATTTTTTACATTCTACCCTCATGTTGTTTTTTTTTTTTTTTGGCAAAAAAGAGTATGTTTGTTTTGGATACAATAAATATCATACAAAACGATGCGGGACTTTATCGAACAATCTTTGGAAATATCCATCCAACAAACCTTGGATGCCGCAGTATCGCAAACGGCTCACTCAAGAAATTACATCGATAACTTTCGATCCACAATAATATTGTCAGCGTTGAGGGCGTCTACGTCCGATACGCCTGATTTTGGAGATGCCATTCAGCTTAGCTAATTTATGGACACCTTTATGAAAAATAGGTCTACCAAAAGATCAGAAAGAGAACTTGACAAAGGTACTTGATACCAAATAATTGTTGAATGTTGCACGCACCTAAATTAAACGCAGCGATTGCTGCCGCAGTTTCTGACGTCGTCGTCGTGAGGGGACGCTACAAAATGTTTCTTGGTTTTCAACAACAACTTGATATGGGTACCTCGGCAATAGGTAAATAGAGCAATGGACACACTGCTCTCCTCAGACGATAAGATACAATCTCTTTAGTATCTAAGCGACGACTGACGCATTTTGGTATTGATTTACACCATTTCCTAACGAAAGATAGGATTAAACTGACTCTTTATGACTCTTTATTGGGTAATACATCATCCGAAAATATAAAAGCCAGTAAGGCAATCAAACGACAAGGTTCACAGATTTGGAAAACATTCACAATTCAGAAACCTTCTGCAGTCCAGTCCACAGTCATTCGTCCTGCCCATCAGGGAAACCGGTCAGGACCTCCTCAGTGCCCGTGAAACAGGGGGGCGGCGGGGAGGTCAAACCACAGGAAAGGACAGAGGCTAGCGCCGCCACCGCGACGAACCTACCCTCAGCCTGCTTCGTCTCATGCGAAGAACTGCAATCAACCCAGGCCCCGTGCACGGCCACAATAACAAAGGTACACGCTGGCAGAATTCAATACTTTTATGATTGTTGGTTTCATATAACATACAACAAAACTGTACTATCATGGATCCAAAACGGATATTATATACCCTTTTGTACGGAAGTGACAGTCTGTCGTGCTTTAATCTAAATTTACCCCCGAAGAAAGTCACGAGATGGTCCAAGCTATAAATTAATTAATTGAATTGGAGCAATTTCACAATGTTCCCCGATAATTGACCAGTTCATATCAAGAATTTTCCTTGCACCCAAGTCTAATGGTGGTAAGCGCTTTGTCTTAAATCTTAAAACATTAAATAAATTTATTGAGAAGAAAAACTATTTTAGAATGGAAGACTATAGAACATCTCCTTAACTACAAGGTAGTTTTGTAGCACCGATTGACCTCAAAGAGGCGTATTTATGACTTCCAATATGTAAGGAAGACGGAATAATATTTAAGATTTCATTTTCAAGCTCCAAATTCAAACTTAGCTATCGACAAATTTACTGACTTGCCTTACGGCCTATCCGTAGCATCAGCATCCAGGGTTTTTACCAAAATTATGAGAGAGGTTATATGTCCTATCTTAGAAGCCAAGGTCATAAATCAGTAAATTTATTTCGACGATGCAATAAATAAATTCTTTATTTATCAGACAACACTGTGGCCCATAGAAGGTTAGTAAAAAGAATCTTAACATAAGGCATCGGGGACACTTCCGTAAGACTACGTACACGGTACGACTCTTTAATTGTTACAATGTTTAGGTTTTGTTGTAAACCGCGAAAAAAGTGTGTTAACGCCTTCTCAAATCTGTACTTTCCAAGGCTTTTTATAATTATGATACGCAACATTTCTCGCTGTAAAACGCAGAAACATTGCACAAATGATCAGAAATTATTTAAAATTACCGAAACGTACAATAAGAATCTTTGCTAATTTTATTGGTGTTCTAATTTCGGTCTGTCTAGCAGCTAAATACGGATTTAACTTTAAGAACGCCAGAAGTTTTTGGCATTGCAGTGCCATAACGGTAAATGCAAAGCAAAAATTTAATTTTAAGAAGACCAAAACTGGTGGCGCAATAACTTTTTTACAACATTCTGTCCTATGAAAGCTTTTACAAAGGAAGACGATATTGTGCAATATTACTGCGCATGGATAGTACTGCAGTAGTATGCTACATTAACCGTCAAGGTAGATGGAATAAAATTTCCACGCTTAAAGAAGTTGACACGATGTAGGTAGATTTATCGCCATTTGGCTACACGCGTCATAAGTAAACAGAAAAAATAACGGCTCAGATATCGAGTCAAGTAAAAGCAACCCCGATACTGAATGGGAGCTATCTGACGAAGCTTACGTTGATATTAAATCACCGTCCCGTGCCGTACCGTTTCACTGTTCTTAAACCATTAAATAGTAACATCGGCTCACATGAGTGTATTTAACGAGTTCTAAAAGGCGCTTACAAACTTAAACCAAGTCGCCCTAAATATACCTCTACTTGGGACCCACAACTTGTTCTCAACCACATACCTAATTGATACCCAAATTTAGTACTGAGCCTAGACAAGAACACTTTGTACAATGCACAGGGTACAAACTTTCACGCTTATAAAACTAGAAAATGTATTCATTTCTCAAGACGGTGTTAAGATAGCCATAACAGACATTATTAAAACTTCGGTCCCGGGCCGCGAACAACCCATGCTGTACTTGTCATTCTTTCACGAGAAAATAAATATATGCCCTGCTTCAGTCCTCGTCGATCATATATATTTTTCAAAAAATATGATGACTTTGAACGCAGACAAACTGTTGTTAAAATACAAAAAACTCCACAAGCGCACCAGCTCGCAGTCTATAAGCCGCTGGGTTAAATAAGCTGTTGGGAGCTTGGGAGAGAGTGGCGATAGCACACGATACGCCTCCATCTCGACCGTGCTTGCTCACGACTCAGTGTTTGTAGACGAGATAAGAAAAACAGCTGGTTGGACAAGTACCTACATCTACACAGCCTTTGCTCGGTTCTATAACCGGCCTATTGAAAGCGAAGATGTCTTCGCGAGAACCGTAACGTTCCCTACTAATGATTAGTTACTTTTTTTTTTGTTGCTGATTTATGATTAGGTATTTAATTTGTAGGGAGAAAACTTATTATTATTTAAGGGTTGATTGTTTACATTCTGCTTATGAACAAATACATAATATGTTTAATTGAGATGGTTATTTATTCTTATAAAAACAACCCATGAACACTTCTTCTAGAACAAAACTTAAATCTCTAAACATCTACTCTGTAAATATTATATCAAAGAATGAAACGACGAAATATAATAGATGATCAAACGAACTACTGTGAAGTTCGATCGCTATTATATGAGTCGTTTCATTCGAAGATATAGCAACCCGCCCAGCCCAGTAAACCTCAGCTGCAGGCGGAGGTTTACAAACCCGCTAGTTAAGCTTTGTTCTAGAACACCGCTATTACTCTGAACTTGCTGTAAACGATATGAGAAAAATGGCGTCAAACTGACCACAGAACAGTAAATGACAGATTAGTGAACTTTTTTTTTTTTTTAAATCTCTAAAGACGTGCGAAGTTGCCTGTAGGTTAAAGGGACTACTCTGTAAATATTATATCTTCGAATGAAACGACTCATATAATAGCGATCGAACTTCACAGTAGTTCGTTTGATCATCTATTTTCTTTATTTTTGAAATATATAGTAAATGTAATGAGTGTAGATAAAGTAGTGTAGACTGCACATAACTCGGTATTAAAACACTCGTGGGATATAATTAAAAAACTCGCCAAGGCTCATTATGATTTTTTTTAAATATAAACTAGTAGGGCAGGCGTACCGGTTTTGGCCACTTTAAGGATTTTTTCACTTTTAACCGCATAGTGTTTAATGATCTTAAGTATTTTAGAAAAAAATTATAGTGTAGAGTTATAGATAATTTATCGACCTTTAAGGGTACAATCTACAAAGTAAAAAAATCAATAGTTTTTTTTTATTTAGAACAAATTCTGCGGAGGGGGCCAAATACACCGTTTGCATTGGTTTTGGCCACTTTCATAAAATTACTATATTTATAAGTTGAGTTTATGCTTAATTGATGTCTTATTAGAGTTCTGGACTAAAACACTACATGAAATAGTATTTCAATCACAGCTAGCTCCTTACTACAATTTTATAAGTATACCTTTATCACTTGATTAGAAGAAAATTAGCGGATTGAGGCTAGTGTAGGCTAGTGCCTGCACTAGCTTCAATCCGCTAATTTTCTAGTATGTTAGCTAACAAAAGTGAGTTGTGAGTCTTTTAAAATAAATGAACTTTATGATAGGTTGGAAACTTTCTACTAATGCCAAAGTGGCCAAAGGTGGCACAATGCTACAATTTCTAGCCCCACTTTTGGCCACTTATTGTTTCCCAACTTTATGTATGAACAGTGAAAAAACAACACTTAATCCATCTAGAAGAAACATATTCCAATATGATATAAAATATGAAATAACCATAAAATAATTTTATTGTAGAAAAAAAATGATTTTACAAAACCTTTACCCTCAACATTTTGATTAAGAATTTTACAAAATGTTGACTTTGAAACATAACACGTGTTTATTTCTAAAATATCGTACTACATAAAAAAAGCTAAGTGCTGTAATTATTAACTAAAAGTCCAATCTTTTATTCGCCATTAATAAATAAAAGCATTAATTTATATAACTTTAAAGTGAAAAGTGACCAAAACCGGTACAGTGGCCAAAACCGGTACGCCTGCCCTACTTTAAGTTGCAGTTATCGACATTTCATATCAGTAGCACAAAAATCGTTGTTGTCAAATATCTATAGAATTTAGTTCCTTAGACGACCGAAAGAGGCGCTGCTTTGGTTTTAATACATATGATTCGATGTCTCATTAGCAAAATGTCTATGTAGCAAAACGTCCAAATATCAGATGGTCTGTATAGCAGAACATCTATTTAGCAAATCGTCACATTATCAAAATGTCTGGATACTCAGGCACAAAATTCAACACACAAATTACATCGGGAGGGAAACGGACACGGAATTATAATATGTACTAGCTTTCCGCCCGCGGCTTCGCCCGCGTGGACTACACGACGTCATCCCGCGGGAATGTGATATTATTCCGGGATAAAAAGTAGCCTATGTTCCTCTCCAGGCTACAAAGTATCTGTGTTCCAAATTTCAGCCAGATCCGTTCAGCCGTTTTAGCGTGATTGAGTAACAAACATCCAAACATCCAAACATCTAAACATCCAAACATCTAAACTTTCACATTTATAATATCAGTAGGATGTACGCACAGACTTGTACATACTTACAGATTTGGTTTATGTAGCTTAAATCATATCTTTTTGATGGTGACTGACAATTTATTGTCAAGAATGCTATTTGATTAGCATTAGGTACTTAAAGCTCTTAGAAATGAAGCGCTTTGGCAAGATCGCAAATACAAGAATATGTTATTTGAAGGAAATTAAAGTAGGAAGATCGATTTAATGTTTCATGCCAAATACATAAGAGCTGCAAAAGTTTGAGGGCCAAAAAGTTAGTCCCTTTGAATTTTTGATAAACCTTAGTCATATCAAAAGAATAATAAGTGAATAAATGCAGGGGAATTTGTGCGCCTTATATCCTAATAATATTTATGGCGCTACTATCTTTTTAATCCAGATTTTGTTTTATCAAATAAATGTAATGTAGATAATTTACAAACGACTTTTCCTTTTTATCATGAGTGTACACATTTTAAAAATGACTTTTTGCTAAATAGATGTTCTGCTATACAGACCATTTGATAGTTGGACGTTTTGCTAAATGGACAATCTGCTAATTAGGCTTACTGCTCATCAGACGTTTCGCGCTGTTGGACATTTAGCTACTTAGACCTTCTGATCAGGAAGGGATTCGATTACGATAAGGATAAAAATAGTTTTTCATGCTAGATCAATACGAAGCGAATTAACTCTTGATTTTCATTAATCGATACATATGCATACACCTCTAAATTTAAATTAGTAGATGCAAAGTTTTTAGGGCATGATAGTTTCCATCAATACGATATATTTTTACCACTGGGTCATACACAGAATCGCGAAAAAAAACATCAGCTGTTCCAAACATTTCAGTCGAGTCGATGTTATACTTTTGTATGGAACAGCAAAATATTTTTTCGCGAATCCGTGGTTGGGCCCAAAGTAAAAATTGTTCATATTGATGGACACTATCATCCACTAAAATCTTCGTACTAATAAAAATTTAGTGGTGTAAGTATATTATTCAAGAGAATTTGCTAATATGGTAGAATATTGTATCAAATGTTTCCTCTACATTGAAAACTACTTTATAATAGTCAATAATAATAAGCAGTTCAACCAACACGGTTTTCCAATTGCACAATTGTAAAAAAGTGTAAAACACCATTTCATTCGAAACCTCAACAATTTGCAGCACACCGAAGCACGGTCGTTAAAAAGTCAATACCGATTCGCATCAGTCTGGCCGGTAAATTGGTAAATTATTGCCTGCAGGACCGCTTTGTGGATTAGAGGGCTGGAACAAGCAGCTAGGTTTTTAGTGCTAGAAAAAATATTCTGTGACTTTACTTAAAAGAACAAGCGATTATGACGGTTAAGCTACTTTCACAGCTGCCAGTATCGAGATGGGGAGCAAAATTTGTTGTAGGTCTTATCTCGAGATCCTTCGTGCTTTGGACACCACATATTTTTTTATGAAACTACTAGCTTTCCGCCAGCGCGGTTTCGCCCGCGTGGACTACACGACGTTATCCAGCGGGAATATGTTCTAGAGGGGAACATATTCTACTACGGCTACAAAGTATCTTTGTCCCAAAGGACATTTTTCATTTTCGGCTAGGACTTTGTACACCATTCGTACTAATAGTCAAAAATATAGTAAAGTCATATAAAATATTAAAATTCTCATTGTCTTTCTGGATAAATGGTACAAAAATAAACTTAAAAATAAAAATTCTTTGCCATCCATGGTTAACACTGGCAACCATATTTAAATCACGTTCGGAAACATTGATGTTTCTGTACGAAAAAAACCATGACATTGACGACTGATGATAATTCGTCAATGTCAACCTTTTTTTTAATGTGAGTGTGGCGTTTTACCGCCATATTGAATCGGGGATGCATCATAATTAAGACTAGATAATGCTTTTGTACCATCAAACGTTTTAGCTAATTGCGGTATAATTAGTTTTCAGTTATTATATTTATCTTTTGCTTGCCTATGGTATAGTGTACAAAGTCCTAGCCGAGGCTCCATACAAAACTGAAAAATATCCTTTCAGCCAAATTCGTTCAGCCGTTTTGGCGTGATTGAGCAACAAACATCCAAACACATAAACTTTCACATTTATAATATTATTAGTAAGATGGGTTTGCTTTTGATATCTATCTTAGTCGAGGAGCAAGATGATATCTATGATAGAGCGAGCTTACCCAGAAGATGCCTGTGCGCTCTAATTTTGAAAACATTCGGGTTGTATGTTTTGGGAAACACAGACGCAGCGAGGGCGTTCCACTCTTTTACAGTCCGTATGATAAACGAAGTTGAGAAGCGTTTAGTGCGGGATCTGGGAGTAGAAACTAGGTAGGGGTGGTAGCACGCAGTGTGTTTGGATGTTCGGTGGTAAAAAGGGAAAGGTGGTAATTCATGAGCTCACTCTCCCAAGTACAATCTATAAAAAACCGACAGACAAGCGACTCTACGGCGATGTGCCAGGCTGTGAAGCTTACTCGACACAAACTTTTTGTTATGAGCCTCATTGCTCTAAGCTTGACCGTATCCAACGCAGCAAGTTGGTATTTTGCTGAGCCGTCCCAAAAGTGACTGCAATTATTAAGCTGGTCATAGTTCCATTGACAGTCGTTAGGTCGTTACCCACCAATCCGCATTGCGCCCGCGTGGCATGTCATGGCGAATTCTCCTTGTCTGTCTGCAGGGAACATGAAGCTCGACTTAATACTGAGGTAACTGGAGAGTGCAGTACGAACAATTTTTTGAATACCACAAATAACACAGTGGCTGTCTTCTGTCTCACCTACACTTTAAAAAAATACGTATGGTCATATGAGACAGCTGACAGCCACTACATACATAAATGTGAAATTTGCTGGCGACACTTTTTTATTCAGGGTGAGAGCTCCAGTTACCTCAGAGTATTAAGTCAAACTTCATGGCAGGGAATGTCTCCAAGCAATGCGAACTGGGTAATTATATAATTTAACAAACGTGTGTGCATTATGTAACCATAGCAATTATTGTCTGCAGAAGGCAGGTATCCATTTGAGAATTAGAATAGAATAGAAAAAGTTTATTGGGATTGCACGGTCAACTTCTTGTTGTTTGAGAACAAATGAAAGTTCGCCTAAGGTTGACTTCCGAGCATCGCGGCCGATCGCAGCCGCGCACGATCGATCGCGTGCGACTGACGCGCGCGGCTGATGCGACAATAGTCAGTGTATGAAAATGTATGGCGCCGCTTCCGAGGTCTGCGACAGACGCGTGCGGCCGACGACAGACGTCGGCCGCACGCGGCCGTAACTATAATGAAAACTTCTTTGTATTGTATAGATACTCACTTTTCTGTCATATTCCTTATTTTAATCTCTAATTTTTGGTTGTCTGTCACTGTTAGAAAATTCATGTGTCAACGCTGGATTGAGATGATTTTTATAAACTCTCCTTTTGGGCGTTTGTGCACTACACTGAATTTTACCGTCCGGCAGTCCGATTTTTTACGGTCCGATATGGCAGGCCATAGAATGTATATGTGCGCTTGTGCACTACACGGAATTTTACCGTCCGACATTTTACTTTTCCCCATTCCGGTCCGTTTTTTTCCGTTCCGAGATAACAGCAATGAAATACGTATGGGCGCTTGTGCACAACACTGAATTTTACCGTCCGGAAAAAAACGGATGGTTGTATTTTAATCATAAATTATTTATAATACATAGTAAGAATTTATTTATTTCGTGTAGTTTCGGCTTTGAAACATTGAAACTGTGATATTGAACTGAAAACGTGATATTCATGAGGGGGAGGGGGTAATCACTGCGCTGCTGCCCCGGCGGGCGAGTAAAAAGACGGACAAGTGCACAAGCCAATCATCCGTGTTTTTCATGCCACGCCCCGGTCCGTAAAAAAACGGCCAGCCGGACGGTAAAATTCAGTGTAGTGCACAAACACATTTTCTGTAACACGCTCACTGCGGCACTGAATTAGCTATTTTTTCCATTGGTGCGGTACGCGGCGTTTTAGACCTCATACTAAACCAGACATTGTGGCGGTACGAAGCGTTTTCGACCCCACCGAGATTCAAGAGACTGCAATTCCTTTTTTTAAGCGTGAATTCAGAAACAATATGGATTTTAGTCTTGATAAGTGAGTTTCTATACAATACAAAGAAGTTTTCATTATAGTTACGGCCGCGTGCGGCCGACGTCTGTCGTCGGCCGCACGCGTCTGTCGCATACCTCGGAAGCGGCGCCATACATTTTCATACAATGACTATTGTCGCATCAGCCGCGCGCGTCAGTCGCACGCGATCGACCGCGCGCGGCTGCGATCGGCCGCGATGCTCGGAAGTCTACCTTAGGGTGATTTTTGACAAATTTTCAGATATTTTTGCTGAAGCTGAATGTACCAGCACTCAAATCGTTCGAATTAATAGGTATGTGTCGATTACTGTGTGTGATGATGACTACTATTTATATTACCAATGTACCACAGAATCTAATTTATAAAACAGAAGCAAAAGAAAACCTTTTAAACCTTATTAAATAAAATTCTATGAAATTCTGAAAACATGAGAAAGCTCCATAAAAACCATTTATCGAAAAAGTATTTAAAACATTTCAGTTCACAGTTAAATTAAATATTTTAATGAATATTGCAAAAATAGCCTGAGGGGATTTTATTGAGCTTTTGAGCTCGTCTGTATTAAAATTAATACGAGTAAAAGATTATTTTTTTTTATTTGAGCCACGTTGAAAATGTGCCTGTAAAATTTAATAAAATGCACTCACATACTATTCGAATGAAACATGCCTTTGAGCAATATTACTCGTACCTTTCGTATTCGATATTGTTGTGAATGGAATGGATAAAACTTTTTATTTACAAAATTTATTTTTATTTTATATTGTTATTTTGTTTGTGCCAATAATACCTAATGTTGCGTTCATAATTAGTGCAGGCTACAATCACCACCATTTTACGAAAAAAAAAATTATCCAGTACTTATAGAGTAAAAACCCAGAAACTAGAAATATAATATTATGTCTTAGGTAGAATATCTTAACAAGCTGTAAAACATAGTCTTATGGGCTTTCTCGGAATTTCGAGAAATCTGAAGCTTCATTGTTTAGTAAATAGAACAACACTTCATAAATTATTAGAGTTAACATTACAACCAATGTGTGCTTACATTTAAATGTTCTTAGTTAATTGAGGTTATGAATCTGGGGGCACGGGAGTGCCTCCGCCAAGACGAGCCAAGCGAAGCGAAAGGGAACTACCTACCTTTTCTTAGAGTGCTTTGTCGTATTTTTAAACACTCTAAACTTGGGTTTGGGTTATACCAGATAAATAAAATTCTCGGGATATTATATCAATATTATAGTAGAGTGATTAAAAAGAGAATATTTCAATTGCGTTGCTTTTATACTTTGGATTTTATTGATATCTGAATTTCGTCACTCACTGATTATCATCAAAATTATGAGGGACATCCTGACGTCCTAGAAAGCTAAAATTTTGTATGTCAGATAGTCTTTGTTCATAAACAACAAAAAAATATCAAAAATCTGTAACATTTGCCCCCAAACCCCTAGAACTATCCCCAAAATGGAAAATTGATATAGGGACTCCTTGTTAAAAATAATAAAACATTTAAGTATTTTATAATTTTTGGTAAATACCATGTTCATATCCTAGCCTGCTTTAGACCCTTTTAGGAGAGAATAGGACTTCAAGAAAACCGTTATGAAATCTAGGCAACAAACACACATAAACTAAACGAACACAAAAGTCACTACACCGCGCGTACGAAGTCGCGGGCAACAGCTAGTTTAAAATAAAAGATGAAAGTTTGTATGAGTATTCTCGTAAAAACTTTAATTTTAATGCTAGAGATCTGAAAATTATACAAGTACCAAGTCTTGTTATTAAAATAAAAACTGAATGCTTCAGGTTTTTTCGGCCGACCCACATATTTTGACTTAGGAGTAGAGTTTGTGAAGTTAGGTCGTGCAGAGTTAGAAGCTGCGCTATACACGAGATCTGATATTTTTTTGGCAGTGCGAGCCTTATGGTCTCGTCTTGGCAGCATATTACAAAAAATATTCTGACTGGATTTGATTTTATCGGGTCAGTGCAGGCCTGGAATAGCACTTATTCGTAGTTAAAGTAGGAGTGGACTAATGTGGAGTTTCAATATTCAACCACTCGTCGAAAAAAAAACTGTCGTCATCGTTACCGTTATCGTGATAGTTTTTTTTTTTGGAATACTAGCAGCCCCTCTTTCGGTCGTATTAGGATCTAAAATTCAATACGTATTTGACAGCAGCTCTTTGACAGCTTTTGAAGGACGGTATAGTTTACTATTTGATTACTTACCATATCGATAGTTTTTCATGCTAAGGATATGTACCGTAGCATGAAACCAGTCGTTATGGTAAACGTAATAAAAAAAACAAATTAAATATGGTTAAAATCCCGTTTTTAGATAATAGTAACTAAAGAGAACATCAAGCTTATTATCTGAACAATACAAAAATAATTATTATATATCTCAACAATCCTACTTTCCTACTTCCTACTACAATATTATAAATGTGAAAGTTTAGATGTTTGGATGTTTGTTCCTCAATTACGCCAAAACGGCTGAACGGATTTGGCTAAAATTTGAGACACAGATACTTTGTACTGGAGAGTGAGAGAGAGAGAGAGAGAGAGAGAGAGAGAAGTGTGTTTACTGGACAGGAACATAGCCTACTTTTTATCCCGAAACAATATTACATACCCGCGGGATAACGTCTTGTAGTCCACGCGGGTGAAACCGCGAGCGGAAAGCTAGTACAAAAATAATTATAACAAATAAATGGTAGAGTACAATAATTAAACCTTCCTGTTCTTATATTCGAAACAGCAACCCAAATACAACCTAAAGGTATTCCGAACTAGCAAACAATACACCGCATTTTCTCCTTTCTATGCTGGAACCGAGGCGAAATCCATTGGCTTCCGAACTTTTTGCTTACATACATCAGTTGGGGGAGTTGGCGTTTCTTTTTCGAGGTAAATCAATCACAGAGCTTCGACCATTAGAAGATGCATTTGGACGGTTCGATAAATTAAATTGTTTATTTGGAAAACGAAACTGCTTTGTATTGAGGAACGATTAAGGATGTCATTACACGTAATCGGGGTCAATATTACTTTTGCTACGTGTTGCAGGTAACATGTTGACACCGAAACTATATATATTAGGAATGTAAATATTATTTAGTTTTGAAAAATTTTAAATGAAGTAAGTAATAAGTATTATAAAAAGTCGCCCGGCTCACAACTAGCTCCTATGGGATTGTTGTGAGACGGGTCGACTATTTCTAATACTTCATTTTCAATTTGTCAATAATAAAAATTGCATTATACTTAAATGCAAAAAAATAAAATATACCTACTTAACTTATTTTTAGTTATTTCACTTCTTTTACGTAATAACAGGTTATAACAAATTTTTGTAGCTATTTAAATTTTTACTTGTTTGCATTCACGATGCAATTTTTTTAGAAAAAGAAGTATTTTAGAAAAAATCGACCCGTCTTACAACCAGCTTCGATGGGACTCGAACCCACGACCTTTCGCTATCCGGGCGACTGCTCTAACCTCTGAGCTATGGAGTCCGTAGTTGAGTTTTTTCTAAAATACTTTTTTTTCAATTTTTCATTAAGTTTTGTAGGTTTGGAATTGTGATTAAATTGAAATACTAACTGGAAAAAACGATCTGCCACCCTGCCGCCACTCAACTAGCTCCGGGTGTAAAATTAAGTATGTAAGTGTTTTGTATGTAACACTTGGGCTAGGCCTTCGCCAATAGCCACCCTTAAACAAATATCAAACCACCCCACAAAAATAAAACTCACACTAAAACCTTCAAATTACTCCCAAAAAGGCAAACCAAAAAATAATAGTCTTTTAACAACAATTTCCTAAAGCAATAAACAGCTCATAAATTCAATTACTTAATGCAAAAACTGATTTACCGACCAGCGGGCAAGCGGTGAAATAAAACGGTATAGACGAAGGGAACTCGGCGTTCTGCCAAAAAACCACAGTTGTGTACAAAAAATATGACCATTTGTAATTTTAACGGTTAAAAATAATAAGCTGAAGCGATATATCAACTTTTGTGTGTGTATTTGATGTGCACACGCTTGGCTTTAGACCTGAATGCTATTGCCAAAATTTGCTTTGATTTACCGAAGATGTCATTGAAATGTAATGGTTTTGTAGATTTACTGAGGTTTGGTTTGTTGCTTGAAAGTTAAAAGGCAATAATTTGTTTTCTGTATGTATAATGTTGCCAATCTTTACATGGTTACTAAATACTATACTACTTATAAAATAAAAAAGGTCTTTTTTTAATCGTTTAACAATACTAAGATTAAGATTTTAAATTATTTTTATGCATTCACAATGCAATTTTTGTAAGTATAGGAAAAATGTGATAGTAAAAAACCACGAGCCCTATAAGTAGCTTTCAGGCGGGATTCGAACCCGCGCCTCCGGGAATCCGGCCCGATGCTCTGACCAACTAAGCTACCGAAAGGCTTACACGACTCGTCGAATTTTGCTATCACTTGTTGAAAGCAGTTGAAAGCTACTTATAGGGCTCGTGGTTTTTTACTATCACATTTTTCCTATACTTACAAAAATTGCATTGTGAATGCATAAAAATAATTTAAAATCTTATTTAATGGCTGTTTCATCTTAATCGACTGTTAAACATTTGTAAAAATGTTTCTTTCGGATGCGAGGGTTTCCTCACATTGATGAAACAACGCTGGCCTACAGCGTAACAAGTGATAGCAAAATTCGACGAGTCGTGTAAGCTTTTCGGTAGCTTAGTTGGTCAGAGCATCGGGCCGGATTCCCGGAGGCGCGGGTTCGAATCCCGCCTGAAAGCTACTTATAGGGCTCGTGGTTTTTTACTATCACATTTTTCCTAATACTAAGATTGTTAAAATTAAAAATATATCTGTTGAAAACATAATAAAGAGTGTAAACAGCGCACGGGCTCTGGTTACATATTTACGAACTCTATCATCTAATTCAAATAAAATTGTCTGTCATGGCGCTTCTGGCGTGTCCGGGGTGTCCGGTGCGGCGTCCGGCGACGACGAGATCATGTGGAAGGAGCGGCTGCGGCCCGCGACCTCGCTGGCCCCGCGGTAAGAGAAGCTACTACTAGGTTTCCGAAACTCAAAATTTCTTCTGGACCCGGGTTCCGCCGGGAAATTGGAGCTGAGAATGGGCTTGGGGAAATCCCGAAAGTTAGTCGGGGGTTTAAGTTCCGGACGTCCGCGAAAATAATTTCGAGGGGGAGGTTTGGGCAATTGGTCGTAGCCCGTGCTTGGTCCGGGTCGGGGATTCGAGTAAAAATCGCTTTTCCCCGATTTAGGATTTGGATAATAATTTTTACTACACCCGGGTTGAGGGTCCATATAGATACTGGACCCGGGCCCGGGATCGGGAGCGAAATTATAATTAGAACTCGTGCCAGGTATGGTATTCGAATAAATAGAATCCGACTCTGAACTTAATTAACTCGCACTCTGAGCTACTTCAGGGTGGTATAAATTTATAGTAGATTCCGTTTTGTATTTTGGGTCGAGTTTGGTGTCGTCGGCGACAGAGTTGGAGCTGGAACCAGAGTCGGGGTAATCAAAGTAGCCGGGACGGGGCGGCGAGTCATCCCCTCTATCATCAGCCGGGAATTCGCTAGAAGATCTCACATAAAAAGTTGAGAGCAACTCATCAGACAATATTACATTTACCTATAAACTAATAGTTAAATAATTAATTTAGACTAGCGGTCCGCCCGTGACCTTATCCGCATGGACGTCATGTCGAACCCCTTAAGAAAAAGTCAGTGCGGGGTTGTGCTACGAATTTTTCTTATACCTAATACTAAAATTGTGGCTAATATTAAAGAAGACTAGACGAAGAAAACACAAATGTACTTAATTTACGGTGATATATATTATGAACGTTAAAAGAATAGAGATGAAGGGTAAGACCACCAAGAAAACAATCGAATTGTCTGTGGAATGATCTAAATGAGTAAAGGTAGTTGGAAATGACAGGTGGAAAGTATGGGAAGGAAGTACTGCGTCGACTCCAAATAGCATTGGGATAAGAAGTGGGTGTTCACGTTACGGTGTGAACCTGATTATTTAATAAACTACCAAACAATGTAAAGAAAGTGGCAAATGTTAATATTTTCAAAGGTAGTTATGGTACCTAGATCGTATCTCCTTGAAAATAATTTTTATTCCGTAGTTGATTATGTCAAGGCATCCAAATAAAGTACCTAATTAAATAATTTATTTGTAATAATAATTGTATAAGGTGACATTAAGTAAGTATCTAATTTTAATAAGTAATTCGTAATAATTAAAGTATCCATCAATTTTTTTCATGTACTTCATCATCATCATCATTTCAGCCGTAATTATTGATGTTTATTACGTTGGTGTTCTAATAAATGAAATAAATAAAATAAACTGACCTATCCCCACTATCCTGCCCGCGATCCCGCCTAGCGCCAGGCTGGGTATGAAGAGGCCGCATGGCACCTTGATGCCCGAGGTGAACACGGTAATTACCAGCTTCAGCACCATACACAAAGGGCCGCGCCGGCGCCGCCGCGCGCTGCCTTCTTGATCATAGAGTTCACGCCCGTGTTGTTGCTGTCGTAGTCACTATTCATTTATTTAATTATAACGAATACATTAAAATAATTAAATTATGTACAATATTCATTAAAATAATATCGGTAACCATTTCATTCGAGGAATACTTTCACAATGACGCAGACACCTCTACCACCATCCGTCAACCGGTCGGGTTATCACTCGTCAGTTTCCCTAATTCTCGTCAGTTTCCTTATTTTTTAAGTCGTCAGTTTCCTTATTTGGTCTGTTTATGTAATTTGTCATTTTCGTTAATTGGACAGTTTTTGTACGGTTACGTACATTATAGACTTCTTTATTTTCATAAACTTTTTAGTACATAACCTTTGTACATAACTAACAAACTTTTTAATTTGTTGCAGTATCAATGTCAAATCAACTTACTGCACAGAAACACACGAAAAAATTTAATGTCCGATGTGTCAAATATTAGCTTTTAAAGTTCTGGTCCTCGACTAGAAAATTGTTTTTAAGTTTAAACCTCCTTGAGAATTGTATTTTTTTTGTTTTAAGCTACTTTTAATAGAATGAACTAAAAGTATTATCTTATTATCTTGTGTGTTTGGACTATGGCAATATCAACATGACTGTATTAATCTAAAGTGACGAGTTAAAGAAACCTACGGTTATTTCACCTAAGGTTCATTGAACTACACTGGTCATTTTACCTACGGTCATTTCACCTACGGTCAACTCACCTACAAGGTTTATTAAGTTTAAAATAGTGACTCATGTACAGACACGAGCAATAATATTATGTATAAAATACAACATAGAACTTTGTCACACTGTAGCGTTTCAAAAGAAAATGATCAGTGTCACAGAAGTCATTCAATATTGTAAATATGACATAGTCCTATTTTGTATACATATTATTGCTCGTGACTGTACTGCTGATAGGTGCGAGGAGCGAAGCGACGAGCATGTTAGGTTTACATGAACATACCGCGCGAGCCGAGCGAGCGAAGCGAGCGTGCCGCGGTAGCGGCCGGCTAAGCGCCAGAAGCGACTTAAGACATTCCCATTTCCTATTAAACTGAAGTAGGAGGTAGGGGGGGTGTATGAAATCAGTTCTGGCGCTTCGTCGGCCGCTGCCGCGGTACGCTCGCTTCGCTCGCTTGGCTCGCGCGGCGTTTTGGTCACTGTTTTAACCTAACCTAACCTGAAACGTCTGTTACATTTTGTTGGGTAGCGGGAGCTTCGCCCTTCTGTTTTTCCCAAAATATATAAAAATTTTGAAATAGGTAAGTACTTACTTAACAATAATTTTTATGTGCAAAAAAAAAAATTTTTATATGTCCATCGGATGCCTCCTATGTATCTCCGGCGTACCATAGGGGATCGAAAATTTTGTTAGATGTCAGCTATGACGCACCGTTTTCAAGATATTTTCATTTTTATAAAATTCATTCTTGAAAATTTTACAGGTCCCCGCTCCATACTAAAACAGTCAAAAATTTTATGTTTGCGACACCCTAACCAAAAAAACAATCCAACGCGCCCAAATCCATTTAATAAACTTTTCAATTAATAAGCTTGTTGTAGGCGAGTCGTTCATAGACGAAACAACCAGTAGATGAAATGAACATTAGGACAATCGTCCGTTAGTTGAATCAACCGTAGTTCAATCAATTGTAGGTGAAATGAGCAGTAGTTGAGTCGTTCAATAGTCATTATGAAAATATGTGAATCGATCGTAGTTATTTTGACCATAGTCGTAATGATCGTTTATTATGATACATACCCCTATGTAGGTATTGTTTTAGAAAACAGTAAATGGTTTGATAACATTTTTAGTGTCACGTTTTAAGTGTCGTCCTTAACTACCAATTAAATAAGTAAGTAAATTTTATAAATATATTACCCGCGTGGTACCCGTTCCCGTGGGAATTTCAGAATAAAATATAGCCTATGCCACTCGGGAAGAATGTCGCTTTCTAATGGTCAAATAATTTTCAAAATCGGTCCAGTAGTTTTGGAGCCTATTCGATGCAAACAAACAAACAAACAATCAAATCTTTCCTCTTTATAATTAGTATAGACAAAGGATAACAATATAAGAATAGCTAACTAAAGTTTGAAGAACTGAAAATATTCACTTTTCAGTTGTAAATAATTAAAAACGATTAAAAAATATGACCTTAATGATAAACTGTCTCACTAAAAGATTAAGAAAGAAATGAAATAAATTCACTCAAGTGCATAATACATCAAAAGTGCACTTCATTCGCCCACACGTCTCTACGAAAATAAGATATCGCCGTAAATCTGCAACTGTCACAAAAGTGGCGTTATCCTGAAAATAAACAAACATGCATCAAAAAGTCAAATAAAACATTAAATCATTTAAAACATTTTTCAAAGTCTTCATTTTAGATTTAGTCGAAGAAAAAAGTCGTAATAATTCATTAGATAATAATAAATTGAACAACAACATTACCTACTGAAAATATTACAAAAAGTGGGATTTTTAGCGTATTTTGATTTGTTGTCCCGCTTGAAATCCCGCTTTTCGTATTTACAGTGTAGGCACATGAAGGACCATGAAAGTTTAAAAAGTTATAACATTATGTACCTACTCTTTTAGATGTTTAAAGTAGGTCGTAGGTAATTGTACCGAATTGGAAACTTCTTATTTAATAAAATTATAAACATGAACAAAATATTTTAAAACATTATAAAGATATTGCAATGTCCTGTTCCAATAGGATTAACAAGTTATATCGCAATGGAACGTATTCTATATTGAAATTTTCGTTTTTGCAATAAAACGCGACTTATTACAGGTAATTTTATTATAGTCCAATATTGAGTCCAATGAAGAAATGTACGTAACTAGTACTTACAAGCAACAATTTGATAAGTTTAAAACTAAGTTTTTGATAAGATTGAAAGAAAGCGTAAAATTTTATTTCTAGCAACATATTATGCTGCTTTACATTATGCATTGTTTTTGCTACCTACGTAACATTAATAAATTTGTCTTACAAAAATGTTTTTGGTCGATAAATCGCAAGGTTAACGCACGCAACATAATTATGTTAGTTATCGATATATCCAAGATCAGCGACATCTGTTGACGTAAGAGAGCAACATTTTCCTGGAAAACCGTTTCCCTCATAACAATGAATAATCTTGCACTCCTTTAAGGACATCAAAGAGACAATAAATCATTTTATTTCAGTTCGTAGGCCCTTGATGTCGACGCCCGAAGACTGAAGGCATTACTCCCAGACGTTCTTCGTCCTAATTTTTTATGAAAACAATACACTAAAGGCGATGCACCCGCATGCATACCCAACAACCTTGCTGGTAAAGACTTAAAGTTCAAAATCACAAAATTTTTAACGGGTTGACATTTTCGGCACATACTTTTTGTTGTTTGTAGTTATTTTTCGGTACCGTTTGTTTGGGAGTTGCATCGTTTCGCATCGTAATGAAGTCTTTTCCTAATTGGCACGGTTCTGAACGGTAAAAATGATTGTCTGACTTATTTTAAGATATTGTAATAAGCCGTTTGGTGTAATTTTCGAGTTTTTCGACGTAACTCCTGATTTAAGAGGTCGATGAGACGGAGTTTATTGTCTGAACGACGGTTTTCGAGTTAGTGCAATAATGGCTTAAATTAGTGTTGCTTTTTATGACGTTGTTGTGACCGAGAGGCTGTTAATCTCGGAAAATATGGCTGGAAATTTATGTCGTTTAGATAATATAAACTGAAAATGAATAACTTTTATTTATTTTAATTTTTAGTTTTTTGCATTCATAATGCAATTTTTATAATAGAAAAATGGAAAATGAAGAATTTAGAAAAAATCGACCCCTCTCACAACTAGCTCCGATGGGACTCGAACCCACGACCTTTCGCTTTCCGGGCGACTGCTCTAACCACTGAGCTACGGAGTCGTTACGAGAAGCGTCGAATTTATCCAATACTTCTTACGCGCTGTATAGTCAGCGTTAATTTCATCAATGTGGAGATATTACTACCCTCACACGCGAAAGAAATACCTTTCCAGGTATTTGGCAATCGCTAAAGATGAAATTACTATTGCAACATATTTTAATTTTTAGTTTTTTGCATTCATAATGCAATTTTTATAATAGAAAAATGGAAAATGAAGTATTTAGAAAAAATCGACCCCTCTCACAACTAGCTCCGATGGGACTCGAACCCACGACCTTTCGCTTTCCGGGCGACTGCTCTAACCGTAAGAAGTATTGGATAAATTCGACGCTTCTCGTAACGACTCCGTAGGTCAGTGGTTAGAGCAGTCGCCCGGAAAGCGAAAGGTCGTGGGTTCGAGTCCCATCGGAGCTAGTTGTGAGAGGGGTCGATTTTTTCTAAATACTTCATTTTCCATTTTTCAACTTTTATTTAGTTTAGGCTGATACAGCTTGTGAACGTCAAAGAAGCTACACCATGAAGGCTACAAGTTCTGCGTTTCGCTTAGCTGAAATTTGGTAGGATACAGTTTAGTTTGTCAGCGACACGAAAGAAGAAGAAGATTGGTTCGCAAACCCTACGGCTTGGAGAAGAACCGGCAAGAAACTCGTCAAGGATATTATTTTTGTTTGTTTAATCGCTTTTACAGTCAACCACATGGTATGCTTTTCATTTGTGCTAGGAAAACCACCACTATTACGAACCATATAAGGCCGCTTTCAAGGGCAAACTGTAAGAGCCAGCACGCGTGACAGCCAGCATGACATACCCGAGAAGAGTTTTGTGTACCTCGAAATCTATAATTGACAGCATAACAAACAATAGGTTTGTCTACGATGAAATGTAATTTTTGACGTTTCGATATAGACAGAACCTTTCTCGAGTTCGTCATGCTACCCGTGCAGGGCACACTTGTGATTTTGAATCTGGCGATAGTTTGATCGTTCTGGGATGCAGCACGCGATGGGATTCTGTAAATAATAGGTCTTTACCTATGAAATTGCCGTTTTGTATGGAGATTTCTGTAATTATTTTTTTTCCATACTAACGTTTTTGTTATTATTTAACGACTAATATTAAGTAAATTTACAAAATTTTACACACGTATTTATGGACATTTTAACTACTAAATGACACATTCTTTAAGAGAAAAAAATTTTTTTTCACTAAGTTACTACTAATAAAGTACGAAATTCTGGAAACAAAAATAGTCGTAACTTTCGGAATAAGTTTTTTCTATGTAAATAATCAAATATCGTGGTTATTAAATTATCAAAAGTTGCTCGATACGGTCTTAATGTAACGCAATATTAAAGAAATTATATATTTCTAATATTATAAAAGTTGTTAAGTTTTATGTACAAAAGAAAAAAACGGCAATTTCATATGTAAAGACCTATTATATCTGCCATATAAATTCATACTGAATAACAGACCGATCAAACTAAAAACCCAATTAAAAATTACAAGTGCGCGCTGCGCTGGCTCTAAAAATGGAACGGCTATAGAATCAATAATAGTGCTCACTCATTTAATAGTGCCTACACTGCCTACAATTTATAACAAATATGAACCTTAACAAAGTAAACTTAACAAATATCACTGAGAATGACCGGCACTGAAATTGTTGCTATAAAAAGAATGTCATTAGTAGGCGAATAATAGTTTTACAGTAAAAACAACATAACTAAAACTTAACAACTAAAAAAAATATACTCTATTGACGCTTGCAGTATAACTTTCAATTATCAAAACTCTGTGACCTTAAACTTAACTTTCCTAGCACCAACCAATTTTGTTGTGTGAGATTTTCTGCCGAATTTCCACCTTTCGAAATACAATCATATTCCTAAAGTTAAATCTAATAAAACATCTTCGTTTTCAAAAAGTTGAAAAGCTAGTATTATTTTACCGTGAAAAAAGTCCGAATAATAAATCATACATAACCCACATACCATCGTGATATCAGTGCGAAAAAAAATTCTCAGTGCCAGTGTCAACGTGTCACAGCCACGACAGAAGTTAATTCCGTTACAATAAAAAAAATTGAAATCTGCTCTTTCATTAATCTGAGCGCGTGACACGCCCGTTGCGAGTATATTTCAAATGTGGAACAAATGAAAAAGTGCGAAAAAAGTATTCTAAAAATGTCAAAACTTTTTAAGCGTTGCTGGATTATGTAGGTTGACAGTATTAATTTAACAATAGACACCTTTGGTATTGATACTAGGTATTAATTATGTTACTACTGTAGGTAACCAGTTAGGAATTATTTAGTAAGTATAAATTTATTGTTAAAAGAACAACAATCGATTTTATTTCTTCTAAATAAGGCAATCAGTCAAGGTCTTATGAATACCGTCTAATATTTATTAAATAAATGTACACCTGCGATTCCTATGTAGTGGGTCGAGACCCGGCACCGGCCCACGAGAATAAAATGCCGGGTCGCAGCATCGACGTAAAAAATATCATCATCATCATCATGTCAGCCGAACGACGCCCACTGCAGAGCTAAGCCCTTCCCCAAGGAACTCCACAACGATCGGTCCTTCGCTGCCCGCATCCAACGGCTTCCCGCGACATTGACCAGATCGTCGGTCCACCTTGTAGGGGGCCTGCCCACGGAACGTCTTGTCCGGTAGGCGGTCGCCATTCGAAAACCTTTCCGCCCCAACGGCCATCGGTTCTCCGCGCTATGTGTCCCACCCTCGCCACTTCAATGATGCAATCCTTGGGATCTCATCACTTCTGATTCGATCGAGCAGGGAAATACCAAGCATCGCTCTCTCCATTGCTCGCTGGGTGACTTTGAGCCTTCTTAAAAAATATAGAGTACAAAAATACATGCACTATGATGATTAAAAACTTTTGGTTGGTCAGGATGGAGAAACATTAATAAGTACCGGGCCAGGGCATAACAAAGTTTGGGAAACCATGCTTTACACCATTTTAAATGCGTTTAATAGTGTTAAAAAAGGTTGTAATTAATTATTGATCACTGAACCTAACGCAACCCACAAAAATACTTTAGCACCTAAAATCCTAAAAATACTGAAATAGACACTTTGTGTGTACTTATTTCAGTATTTTAGGTGTTTTTTTTTGCTCAATTAATAATAAAACGTATTAAGACATATAACTAATATATTTATTACCTATATAAAGCTATTCATAATTGGCTTGCTTGCATTCTCATTCTTACCAAATAAGCTTTTAAGCTTATTTTCGCTTATCCCAAGATCAGTGAGCGGCGCGGCGCGGTCTGTTGCGCTCTATTTCCCCGTATGTAAGTGTCACTTTGTCCTTTGACAGGTCGTCCCTTTATTCGACTGGGTACTTCCGCGAACGAAGTGACAAAGTAAGATGAAACGCAGACTAATTAATGTGGGACATACGGAAGGGTGTTGTGACCGGGACCGTTCGGTATTAAGTCCAGTAACACGTCGGTCTAATAATAATACATTCATTTTATTTAAAATTTTTTACCTCTCACTACATTATAGAAAATATTTAACTAGAGGTTTTATCCGTGTGGTACCCGTTCCCGTGGGAATATAGGAATAAAATATATCTTATGTCACTCGCGAAGAATGTAGCTTTCTATAGGTCAAAGAGTTTTATAAATCAGTCCAGTAGTTTCGGAGCCTATTCGATGCAAATAAACAAACAATCAAATCTTTCTTCTTTAAAATATTAGTTTTCGGAGCCTTTTCGATGCAAATAAACAAACAATCAAATCTTTCTTCTTTAAAATCTTAGTACTTATAGATGATTCTTGAACCTAAATATAGCAATTGTGAGAGACATATTTTTTACTAGGAGCAAAATACTTAAACGCACCTATCTTAAATTTTATAATATAATATACGTTGTGTACGTACATCAGCACCTGGTTATTACACACCCTCTAATTCAATGTTAATATTGAAGTTGTAAGTCAATTAACATTCTGAATAATGCAGATAAATAAAGCAATTAATGGCGTATGAAAATCTCCAGCATTGATTAACAAACAATCGAGGTCAAAAGTTTTATGTTTGGTAATTTTAATCTTTTATAGCACCTGTAGCGCTATAAAAAATATATTATAAAAATATATAATTCAAACGTGCTAATTTCTTAGAAGTGTTATTTTGTATAACTGAAAATTGAAATAAAAGATTTAATCGCAGCGGATCCGTCCGTAATACAGCCCCGTATGTTTTGCCGCATACCGATGCGTTATTCAGGATATGACAATGCAATTTTAAGAATCCACCGTATTTGATGAAACTGGGCCGTGAAATTGAAGAGTTCTGGTAATTACTGTTTTCAATGTAAGTACTGCTAAATTAGGTCCTGCGCTACATAAAGATCATTGTTAGGAATTTCTTTGTGTATTTCATACCTTTTTCATACTCATTATAATGACGGCCGATTTGGCACAGGGGTAGGCTACCCACCTTCTGCGCCAGAGGTCTCGGGTTCAATTCCCGAACAAGACAAATATTTGTGTGCATGAACATGCCTTTTTGTCTTGGTCTGGGTGTTTACTATGCATATTAAGTACGTATTTACAAACAAAAAGGATTCAAGTATATATTTATCCGTTATCAAGTTTTCCATGGCACAGTTTCTTAATGAAATTAACATGGGCTTAGTAATTGGTGTGATTGTCAGAAGTTATTTATTTATATTTATTATTATTTATTTATAATCAATATGAAATTGAGTCTGTCTTCTGCCTTTCAATGACTAAGCCACTGAATAAATTTTGATGATATTTTGACAAAGTGGAAGATCAGATCTTGTAGGACGAAAGGATGAAGTGATCCATAAGCAGCGCGATATAATCGAATTTCACGTACATGAAGCCGAGTACAATCATTCCCCCACTGGGAATAAAACCCGGGACCTCTGGGTCTATTACTGGTGGTGTGTACCACTAAACCACAAGGCGGTTAGAACTTCAACTAATGCGCAGAAAAACTATCGTCCTCATTGTGCATTACAACTGCGCAAACTAAAAGTAGCCATTTGATGATTCAATCACGTACTTGACCGAGTTTTTCCAGAACAATCCTTATTACTTTATTACTCTACCTTTATTTCCATACTAGTGGCTCTACGTGTTTTACCTGCGTAGTACCCGTTCCCGTGGGAATATCGAGATAAAAATATAGCCTTTATCACTCGGGAATATATTTATGTGTATGTATTTACCTATTTTTAGACAAATTATTATTTTATTTCATTAGTTTTTTTTTCTTCTTCTTCTTTGTTTGTACCGCATTCGCTGATTTCTTTTTCCTAAAGGTTGACTGGCAGAGAATGCTTTAAGCGTTAAGTCCGCCTATTGTACTTTACAAATGTATTTTGTGCAATAAAGTTATATAAAATAAAATAAAATAAATAATGTAAATTTTTAATGGCGATTTAAAAAAAAAGACTGTAAGGTGTAAGTTGACAAATATCGCCTATGAAAAGATAGATGGATGTGAATGAAGCGAAAGAAGTGTCCAAAGATCATAGCAGGTGGCGGTCCATAGTCTCTGCCTACCCCCTTGGGAAACAGGCATGAGTATGTATGATATTTTTTAAACGAGCCAGTAGTTTATGAATTTATCCATTACATACAAACAAAAATCAAATAATAGGTCTTTACATATGAAATTGCCGTCTTTTTTTCACATGTTTATTGGTCTCTAATTTTTTAATAAATATTATTATCAAAATTAATAGTCAGTTTCGAAAATAGAGTATATCGTCATGTTAAACATCTAAGAAAAGAATAAATAAACATGCGTCTAAAATTTTTATAAATGCTCCAAAGTACCCCTTTTTGGTTGTCGTCAATTTGACAGATTTGAACAGATTTTTTTTAGATTTTTATATAATTTTTATGCATTCACAATGCAATTTTGTAAGTATAGGAAAAATGTGATAGTAAAAAACCACGAACCCCATAAGTATCCCGCCTGAAAGCTACTTATGGGGCTCGTGGTTTTTTACTATCACATTTTTCCTATAGATTTTTTTTATTCTAATACAGTTTATCAAAAGAGATTATAGGCAATAACTAGTTAGAATAATTTTGTCTAATCATATCTCAAAAGTTTCGTTGAATTCGGAGTTCACATTTCCAAGAAATCCCCAAATATCTTTGTATGGCGATTCCAACTTCCTACAATTTCCCCATAGAAAACGGCAATTTCATAGGTAAAGACCTATTATTACTAGCTTTCCGCCAGCGGCTTCGCCCGCGTGGACTTCAACACGTTATCCCGCGGGAATGTGATATTTTTCCAGGATAAAAAGTAGCCTATGTTCCTCTCCAGGCTACAAAGTATAATATTCTCTTTATAATATTAGTATAGAGAACTTTAAATAGGGCAGCGGGTCTATATTGAAACGTTTCATTGTTCCGGGTGTATGAATAAGCGCAATATGAATTTCAAATGAACGATTATTGCGTTGCATATGTATGATGCAAGTCAAGGATCCATCCCTGACCCATTTGGGTCCGTCGTCATGATAAATATAGAATGGCTTAGTGGACAGTGATCCTACTTGCTCCAATTGGGGTCATGGGTTCAATCTCCACATGGATCTCATATTTATGTTTATACTTACTCTAGCCTTCCGTCCGCGGCTTCGCCCGCGTGGATTACACGATGTTATACCCAGGGAATGTTATGTGTTTCCGAGATAAAAAAAGTAGCCTATGTTCCTCTCCAGGCTTCAAAGTATCTGTGTCCCAAATTTCAGCAAAATCCGTTCAGCCGTTTTGGCGTGATTACAAACATCCAAACATCTAAACTTTCACATTTATAATAATATTAGTAGGGTTAGTAGGACTAGTACAAAGTTAAACCCTTGGAAGTTTTCTTTATTGCAATCTTTAGAACCCTTTACAACTTCAAATATTGCTTTCAAAAACATCGAAAACCTTTACAAACGTCAAGTGTTTGTTATTTTAATTAGCGATAAAATTTCGCCACTTTTTTCAAAAGTCAGCCCATCTTCATAAGATATTTATTTGTCATAATAATTTAAACAAACAAATTAACAGGACAAGCACACTCGACATAAATAAGAAGTTGCAACTCTTTCCTTGCAGTATCGCTTTCACCTTTATCGGAAAGAAGGCAAAGATTAAAAATTTAGAAGAGACAAAATAAAATATTATTTTAATTTTGTAAAGAAACACATTTTATAGTATTTTTGTATTAAGTTGAAGTAATTTAATTAATTAATTGTAACAGTAGCCTAAGGCTACGTCCACACAGGCAGGCAGCTTGCTTGGCGCTTAGAGCCGGTAGCCGCACTGAAGGTGCTTTATGTGGTGGGGTGCTAGGTGCCTTATTCATTTGCTTGTCGGCACGTTGACGAGATAACACCTTAAAAAATAGCTCTAAAACTGCTACTTACAGAAAATTCGTCTTTAAAATATACTATTTCACGGCTTTATCCATCATATTGGGCTAGTGACATATACCTACATGAAAAATTGAAAATGAAGTATTTTAGAAAAAATCGACACGTCTCACAACCAGCTCCGAAGGGACTGGTAGATGTGAGACCCGTTGTAAGACGGGTCGATTTTTTCTAAAATACTTCATTTTCAATTTTTCAGTAATAAAAATTGCAATGTGAATGCAAAAAGTAAAAATTTAAATAAAATAACTACATGTCACGGTCAAGTCATGGAGAGAACCATTTTGATGAAAAATTTTACGAATATTTGCGTATGACCAGAGAAACATTTGACTCCTTCTCAGTAAAGTTAAAGGAAAATTAAGTAATCAAATCGTTTTCCGTTTGCCTGGGTATATTATTATTTTTGGTGTATTCTTCCTATAGTTTCTTTATAACAACTACATTTTTATGGAGTTCGTGAGCCGGATTAAAAAGAGGTTATCTATTAAAAACTGATGCAATTAATATTTCATTCATATTTATATCCTTAAATGCCTCGTGCCTCGCGACAAAAAACCAAAAGGTTTGTTTACTTGGATACACGCTAAGAGACTAGCTAGGCGCCAAGCGTGCAGTGCGGCAGGTCGCGAATATTCAAGAACGTTCGTGTTACTAAGCGACTCGCTAGGTGTCTCGCTAGGCTCTAGGCGCCAAGCAAGCCGTCTGTGCGCCTGTGCGGACGTAGCCTAAAAGTAACAAATGTTTGTCAGTTATTCCAACAACAACTACACCAAAAAAAGAGACACTGTAGCATCGGTTCCTGCCATCTGCGGTTTTTATTCTTTGCCAGTGCACATCGCAGAGGCCGACAGTAAAAGAACAAACGAAAATAAAGATCACATGTCCTCACGACACGACTCAAACTGTCTGAGCGGAGATAAAGCGGTGCTCAAATGTTGGAGTACATTTTTATACTTGTTCGAAGTTTCTTTCATATTGTTCTGGTTTATTGGCAGCACTTAATTTAATGAAAGCCAACTTTAAAGTTGTAAAGCGAGGATTATTTTTGTTAGGTTTGTTGTTTTGAAATTAGGAGTAGACTAAATTGGAAGGCGTTACGACAAAAAAATATAATTTTCTAATAGAAATTATGACTTGACTCAGAGTATTTTAAAGGTTTCACAAAAAATGCAAATTATCAAACAAAAACTCAGCAGTTCATAATCCTACTCACGATAAAATATCAGTCATTAAATTATTATCAAGAGAAGAATCTTTAAAGGTACCAGTATCGTGTATATTTCGCAGCCAAATGGTTGAATCCACCATTCAATTAAACGCATAGGACGATATTTTTTCCGTAAGCAATTTTATCTTCCAATAAGTTGACAGAGTCACAAAAAAATAACCACGAAATTTAAATTCTAACCTATCAAGTGTTCTACCGGACTTCTGAGGGGTACATGCTGTCATACTTAACCATCCGGCGTCCGCCTGCGACTGCGACATATACATTTGACGTTATTCCGATTAATATTTTCATATAGCAACTATCATTTTTGCATTTATTTGTAGTTGAGTGAGACTTTACCATAACATACTAATATTTCTTGGCGTCTTATAATGAGTTAAGCGGAACGTATATATTTTATTTCTATGAGAGTCAACAGCTCATAAGGTATACATTATACTTACCTACATTCATTCATGCTTACAACAAAAACGACTCGATTTTGCTACGAATTAATGCCGATAGAAATTAATTTAAAAATATTCCCATTTCGGTAATATTCCTTCTTATTCAATAAAATTGAAAAACTTTTGAAAAATCAAATTAACGAAAATTTCTAAAAGAAGCGACTTAATAACAAGAGTTTATTAAATTGGGACCTCATCTTTAACCACTCTCAATCCATTTTGAGGCCTATTAAAAAGTTCATAATTGATATTAATTGGATTTCAAGAATTTGCCCACAATGGCAAAGTTGCTTTGTTAGAGTTAGGTGTTTATTTAGCTAAAATATTTGAATATTATCTACATATTAAGGGTAAAGAGATTGAATTCTCTAAAATACTTTCTTACCTACCGTCCGCTTGGTTGAATCCTCCATCCGCACATTGACACTATATTTATATGTGTCACCGGAAAATAACAAGAACTGTAAATTTATAAATTTCCTACGAAATTTATTAATTTACGGAAGTCCTGTAGAACACGTGATAGGTTAGAAATTTCGAGGTTATTTTTTTTGGAAATTTACAAATTTGCGGTTTTATTATTTTCCGATGACATATGCATGCTTTTCAGAAAATTCCGTCCAGTGGAAATTTAAAAGCCTATGTTTATTTGTTGATTGACGTGATTTTTGGTATGGGGATAGTTTGGGCGCTGGAGAGTGACGTAGTCTACTTTTTAGGCTCTTTTTTATGCCAAAGTTATATGCTTCAACATCATCTTAAAATTTTTAGCTGACAAGAAGCATAGGTTCAAGTTACTTATCAACTGCAACATAAGCAACAATGTTCACAAATAAATAATTATCATTTCAAGTCGCTTAGTTTAACCACCGTGGTGCGGTCTTAGTGGTAAACTACCGGTATCAGACCCAGAGGTCCCGGGTTCGATTCCCAATGGAGGTACATATTGTATTCGGTTTGGTTGGTGGTAGGGCTTGTTCAAAGTCCACCTGGTTAGCTACCACCATCTTATCCAAGTCTGACGCTATAACAACGATGTTTTCAGCATTGTTGTGTTCCGGCAGTTAGAGATAAGATAACCAGTTCCTCAGTAATGGAGGATTCCGGGGTAGGTACTGCCCTTCCGCCTTCAGCCTTATCATAATAATAAAATCTACTTAGGTCCGGTTACTCGAAGCTTGGTTACGTTAACTTTAGGGTTAAATTATGGTTAAAGTAAAATTAACCGGCGGTCAAATTTAAAAAGCGTTGTTGAAGAAGCGGTTACTTTAACGAGCAGTCAAATTACACATTTAACTGCTCGTTAAAGTGGGGTGGGGGTGGTTTAAATTTTGCCATTAGTAATTAAGGGAAGGTTAATGAAATAGTATAGACAACACTTTTAACCCAACGTATTTTTCTTTGACCGAGGTCAAAATTGACGATACTAAGGTCCGGTTGCTCGTACATTACAGTAAAGTTAAAGTTAAAATTTAACCGCTGTCAATTTTGACCTCGGTCAAAGAAAAATAAGTTGGGTTATAAGTATTATCTGTACTATTTCATTAACCTTCCCGTAAGTACTAATGTCAAAATTTAAACCACCCCCACCCTGTCGGTTATTTTGACCGGCCGTTAAATGTCTAATTTGACTGCTCGTTAAAGTAACCGCTTCTTCAACAACGCTTTTTAAATTTGACCGACGGTTAATTTTACTTTAACCATAATTTAACCCTAACCAAGCTTCGAGCAACCGGACCTTAGTTAAATTTTAACTTTAACGTAACTGTAATGTACGAGCAACCGGACCTTAGAGATGAATTAGAAGCGTTGATAAAGGGGACCTTAGACTTTTTCACAAAAAAAAGGAATTTGACAAAAAAAAAGAAAAAAGTACGGACTGGATTTAAACCGAGGTCTTCTGGCTTCAATGCCGCCCGTTTTCTAACCTTCAACTTTGGAAACAGTGGCGAAATTTGCCTTCGTATTCTAATTATTATTATTAAAACTTTTATTTCAGGCGATAACACCCATAACATATCACACACAATACACAATACAAACAGAAAAATAAAAAAGATTACATAAAAAAATATTAAGATTAAGTATTATACAATATAAAATGTTTTGAATTAAAATGTTACATGAAACTTTTATCAATAATTATATAATAAAATTAAAATTAAAAACAAACAAAATGCATACCTACTATAATATCCAGCTACCTTCTATAAAATCAAGTCTTTGTGGCAGATTTCATCGGTTCACATACATACCTACTTATTATTTTATATGTAGCTCGATGAATCTACAATATAAAACCGAGTCAAGCCTGCCCGCAATCATACTTAAAATTTGGTTGTAACAGTGTCCGATCTGACGGTCACGTGACCCCTGACGCTAATTTAAATTTTTTTACCCATCCAACGCCGCTAAAGAAATTTCATCTCAATAAATACAGATTACCAGCAAAAGTATCTAGCCTTTTAGGCCTTGTTTTCAAACTCCTAAAACCCTACGTCACGGCCGTCGGGCCGTCGACCCCAGCGCGGGTGATGCACTGACTGTCATTTTAACGATGCACCAGCGCTAATGTGACTCAATCGGCGAACGCTAATAAACTCGAATAGCCTTGCAGGTTCAACGAAATGTGCGGAAAATAATGTCTGACCGAGGTTATTGGAGTTCTTTAACCGATTTGAAAAAGGTTTAGGTATAAGTTGTAGACATGTTGCCAGGTGTGCATGATTTGTTGATACCCTTAATTCGAATAGCCTTGCTAGTAATAAATAATAATTATTATTATAAATCTTTTTATTTCATAACTAGCTTTCCGCCCGCGGCTTCGCCCGCGTGGTTTACACGACGTTATCCCGAGGGAATGTGATATTTTTCGGGATAAAAAGTAGCCTATGTTACTCATTATTACATCAGCTACATGCCAGTGAAAGTCCCGTCAAAATCGGTCCAGCCGTTTCAGAGATTAGCCGGAACAAACAGACAGACAGACAGACAGACAAAAATTGTAAAACATGTCATTTTGGTATATGTACCGTATATATAATCATGTGCATGTAGTAAAATGCGGTTATTTTAATGTTACAAACAGACACTCCAATTTTATTTATTTGTATGTATGTATGTATAGAGTATAGATTACAGTATAAGTATACCACAACTTAGTCACTAGGTTATGTTGACTTAATTTCGTATTGGCATGTAAGTACTTACAGTTATAAATCCGTTGAACATACCTACAACTCCCAATTTGTTACTAGTACAATAAATTAGCACAAAAACATTAGGATTTTGGACACATACAATGCAAATCAAACACACTTGAACACTTAAACCGTATTAATTGTCCATTGGCGGTATACAGAAATAAGGTTTTTGTACCTTCCGTGCTAGACTTTTACTATGGTGGTAGTCAGAGACTGAGTTACGGCAAGGTATGATTCTCGCCCTAGTAATAACAACCTATTGCTAGCGGACTTATGCCCGAATACTCGTACGCAAATCATCTTTGGGAGCGTCTCAAACATCATGGCATCTCTTTCATACGTTTGACATTTAAAGTGACAGGGCGATGTGTGAGACGCTCCCAAAGATAAGTAGCGTACGAGCACAGCCATCTCTATCGTCTTCTACAAGCCATGCGCATAAAGTTGGCAACGTAGTTTTAAGTGAACCGATTTGACACCGTTTGCACCGTTTGACAGGTAAACAGCGAGTAAACCTCGAGTACTGAATCCTATGGAGATGGCATATCTTCTATACATCTATACAAATAAATAAAATTGGAGTGTCTGTTTGTAACATTAAATAACCGCTTTTTACTACGTGCATATGATTAAATATATGGTACATATACCAAAATGACATGTTCTAAAATTTTTGTCTGTCTGTCTGTTTGTTCCGGTTAATCTCTGAAACGGCTGGACCGATTTTGACGGACCGATTAATACGACAATTAGAAGTAGTTTAAAATTGAATTCCAAGATTTTCTTACATTGTGACTTAGTTACACCTCACTTTTTCGTAGGTATGCCACCTCCATAGGATTTAGTACTCAGAGGAGTAAACCGGTTCACAGCAATGTTGCCGTTCCGTATCATAGCATGGCTAGTAGAAGACGATAGAGACGGCTGTGGTACGAGTATTCGGGCATTAGAGCTTAAACTATATCTATTAAACAAATCTAAATCTATTCAACATTGCACGACTGATGCCGCGCAGCATGTATATAAGAAAACTAGCGTAAACAAGTAGTATTCGCAAATCTAACAGATAATGCAGCATTAGGTACTATACTAGTTTATTAGTACAATGAAATATGCGAAAATATGTTCTGGCTTTGGTTAATGAACCGACTTCAAAATGGAAATATTGAATTTTCTAGAGCGCAAAAATTTTCAAACACTTAGCTATTAGAAAAATCCGTAAAGCCGGGTCTCCAGCGCGTGTTTTGCCCTACACAATCAACAAAAACATCTCAACATTCAACAAAACTGTCTACACAAAACATTGTTTCACTACACATTTTTGTATGCATCAACAATGCTTTTGCTTTCCATGCCCGGTGGAAAACACGTACTTACACAAAACTTCCGCCGCGCGGGTCGAGGGGCAGGGTACTGTACATAATCTATCATTTCGATTTCGATTTAATTTTGATAACTCGCTAGACAATAGCCGAATTTCTGTGTAAAATGGAAGAAGCCATTTGGTTTTCGCGCCAAGTTTGATTCTACGGTGGTTTAGAGCAAAGCAAGTAAAGATGGATTGGAATAAAGATACGATCTGAAACTACGTCTTCTTCGTCCGAACTCATTTTGTTTGCTAGAGAAACTATTGTTTTGTGTACACTAGCCAAGAGAGGTATAGACGGCGCATGTCAAGAAACATTTTTCAGAAACAAAGTTATGTGTAGGTATGTGTTTTTGTTGAATGTTTTCAAAAAACTTTCGCTGGAGCCGGCTTAAGACTTTTGGTAGCTTCATTGGTTAGGTTAGTGCATTGGACCGGGTTCCCAAGAGCGCAATCCGAAGCGATATCCAAAAATTCACTTGTGACCCTAGTGATTTTGTTTTTTTTTCTGTTTCATTTTGTTGATGATTTGAGATATAGCTATCTATTTAACAAAGTATAGCTGATATAATACATTTGATAGCTGCATTGTAAAAAAAGGTTTTTATCATTGATTTTTGTACAGGAATTTAACCGGTCATGGCTTCTAAGGCCTTTCAGACATTAGTAATTTATAACAAAAAATATCAAATAAAAAAATAACGCTAATATTAATCATATGTCACATTTTATAAATGAAACCAAACGCATATTTTAATGGTTTTTTTTTGTATTTGTATGTTTGTAGGTTATTTGTTTTGCCAGCCGTTTTTGTTTGTGTTTCTATATTTAGTTGTTGTTTGGTTCTATTTCGGTTTGTTTATCTTAGTGTTGTCTGAGCCGAGCCTTAAGGCCCTGATAGAATAACAGCGCTTAGAATAAAAAAACACTGAATGCAGAAATTTAATTTATGAATATGTTTTAATTTGTAAAAGTGTCTTCCTTATTAATATTGCAAGTCACACGCGGAAGGGTGATGAGGATAAACGACCGCGTGGGTTTATTTACTCACGTTCCCGGGTTCAAGGCTCTTAACAGACCTTCGTACAATGTTTGCATATTATAACACACCACTTAAATAATAATATGTTTTCTTATTTAAATATGAAAAACAAAAAAATAAATAAGCTGACATTCACTCCAACGGCTTTTTACAAATTTTTATGTCTGTCAGTTTTCCATGGCAAACGGTCTCAGTAAATATGAAAAAAGTACCTATTAAAGGAAAAGATTTATTGCTAACTTTATGATCGTTTAAGATCATTAATTTACTTACTCGAGCCTATAAATAATTTTGATAGAAAACTTTTACTCAATATCTACTAGTTGTACCTTTTTGCATTCACAGTGCATTTTTTATTATAGAAAACGATAAGAACAAAACGGCCCATCCTCCAAGTAGCTCCGTCGGGAATCGAACCTGGGACTTTTCACTGTCCGGGCGAATGCTCTGACTGATGAGCTATGATCAGAAACTTTTCGTCTTTAGCTCCTCCGTGCTTCAGAGGGCACGGTAAGACGATGCTCCCGCCTGCATATTGCAGTCGTTAATACCCACCAATCCGCACTGGGTCCACGTGGTGGATCATGGCCCGTTCTCCGTATTCATAAAGAAGGCCAGTACCCCAGCAGTGGGAACATTAAATGGCTGATGATGATGATGATCCATAAAGAAAGCATCAGCAATGGCAACATTAAAAAGGCTGATGCTGGACCCAACACTTACTTTGAGACTTATAAATTAAGGCAAAGATTAAGATGTTAAGATGTATTACAGAATATACGAGTATGTGACGTTGCAATGCCAAAAGAGGATTACTGTGACCTCGCCGAACGCATTTACATTTGAGCAATGCAGCTGCACTAAATAGTACACAGAACGTCTTCTCAGAAAAGTAATATCAACAAAACAAAGTTTGAGCGGAACTTAAACATAATGAATTTTTTTCTTAAGACTAAGTACTTGAGACTAAAGTACTTATAATGGAACTTTTTAAACTTCCGTGAACACTGTAAATATTACGAAAAGCGGGATTTTTATCATGTTTTTTTTTAATCCACAACGGGTCACACGGGGTAGAGTCTAGCCTTCATCACACCAGATGTTAACTGGCTATCTTATCCTCTAACTGCCGGAACACAATAATGCTGAAAACATCATTGTTATGGCGTGAGACTTAGATAAGACGGTGGTAGCTAGCCAGCAGGCAGCCAAGTTCTACCACAAACCAAACCGAATACAATGTGTACCCCCGCTGGGAATCGAACCCTCCTGGGTGGAACCTCTTGGTCTAAAATCGTTGGTGTGAATCACTAGACCACAGAAGCGGTTAAATTTATCGTTGAGTCCCCAACATTTCGGCGCAATTGCACACGCCATGATCAAAAATCAAATCAAAAATCTATTATTTTTAACACAAATGGTGTTTACAACCTGTCATAGAAGAGACCCCTCTCATTACTATGCCAATTACATATTTTTAGTTACATTCTAGGTATAATAATAATACAACTAATAACAAAATTCTGCGTAAAATAAATAGACTATAATGCAAATGTACCTTCCTACATGCCTAGCATAACTACCTAAATAAATGAGTTTTTAAAGTAAAAATCAAATAACTTGTGTTGAATTTTAATTTTAGGTACACACGGCGGCACATCAGACCACACATGTTGACCTTGAGACCGCCTTTACGCCAAAGTAATAAAAGCTGTTATCACAGTTCAACTGCTTAACTCGATGCGGATGATCACGGAGTAACTGTACTTTTTATAGTCGACAGTATTTGTTAGTCAAATATAAGGACTTTACCTACGAAATGCTGCTCATTGCTTTCATACTCAAGAACACCACAATTTCTATGATTTAACTTCATCGATTGCTTAAATAGGTACAATATCGAATTATGGCAAAAAAGTTAAACAATCAGTTATTTTAAGCATAAAAAAATAAAAGACTGAAGATAACCCTTGTTTTCTGAAGCAAAAATCTATAACTTCGTTAATTATTGTAACATAAAAGATAACAGAAAATATATTTTTGTTAAAAATGGTTTACCTACGGTTAGCTCTTTAGTCAAAGAGTTTAATAATATGCTAATTAAGGCCCGATTTCACCAATGATATTTAAACGCGATTAACGCTAAACGTGTTTAAAACGTATTTCTGTCCCTGTCACATTCAAACAGATGACAGAGACAGAACTATGTATTAAACACGTTTAGCGTTAATCACGTTTAAATATCAGTGATGAAAGTCGCCCTTAAGCAGTTATTTTTTATTAAAACATTATTTAATCTTAAAGTGCTGGTTATTTTTCAGAAAGCAATAGATTTTTTTAAATACACGAAGAAAATCTATAACACAAATTCGGTTTCATTTACTTTTCAACCGAAAAATCCTATAAGTATGAGTTAATTCGTCCTGTACTTTATCTTTGCCAACAAAACAAAAAAGCGACCTTCTGCATTTGGCATTGACAAGAAGATGTGCAAGCGCAACCTTGAGATGCGCTTTATATACGGAAACGCGCGCTTGTTTATCTTACTCGCAAACTTTGCATGAGTTATGGCCACTGGAAGTGGCTAGGGGCTACCCCACACTAGGAATTCTTAGCACTTTCCTTCAACGACCTCCGTGGCCGAGTGGTGTACGCACCGGTTTTCAAGATGTTGCTATCTCGGGAGCTCCTGGGTTCTATTTCCTGTCGGGTACTTAAATATTGAAAGCGAACTACTATTTTAATATTAATTTAATTTATTTAATTTATTTATTTGGTACATACAACAGCAGTGTACAAACAGAACTTAAAATATTATACAGACTAAGGTCTATACACAGCCAACCACAATGCTCACAGCTTAAATTAACAAGTAGCGGGTCAGTTGGACACGGGTCCAATCTCACATTAAATAAATAAATAAAAAGGTACAAAAGTTATATTATAAATCAGTAGTAACTAATTCTTTTAACACCAAGTTCCTAAATCTGCCAAGAGGCGATGAGAAAATGTCGATATGCAAGAACTTATCATTATAGGTCGAGACTAAACGGCGCAAGGGAGAGCGTAACCCTGCATTCGTTTTGCAGGGCACGGTAACAAATAATTTGTGGAGGTGAGTTGATCGCTGGGGGCGAACAGGACCAAATAGGAGGTTTAATAAAAAAGACTGGTGTACGCAGTGACAAAAATCGCCGGGCATGTATGAACAGATTGATGGATGTGAATGAAGCGAAAGAAGTGTGCAAGGATCGTAGCAGGTGGCGATCCATAATAGTCTCTGCCTACCCCCGTGGGAAATAGGCATGAGTATATGTATGTATGTATGTATGTATGAACTTTTCAATATTTCTTCGGGTCAGGGTGTATGTGGTTATTTACCCGTCGTTGTTTCTAATTTTCATATATTTTTGTTTTCAAATTCCACCTAGCTGTAAGCTTCCCTAAGAATGTGTAAAACAAAAAAAAAACGGGTTGCACTCCGGGTGTGCCGGCAGAAGTGAAAAGGGCTCCCTAGACATTTTTACAAAAAAAAAGGAATTTGACAAAAAAAAAGAAAGGACTGGACTTAAACCGAGGTACTGCTATTACAACTTTGGAAACGGTGGCGAAATTTGCCTTCGTATTCTTATGACATTGTAACAGTTTTTTTATCTGTACCCCTAGTGTAAGTTTTTATGTCAAGCAAACGCAAACTATTTCGAATCCGTATTTATGTCAATTTGTATGAAAACTGTATTAGCGCCTCTAGCGGCGAGTAGCGCGCTTATATAGTAAAACTTTTTTATAATCACATTTTTCCTATACTTACAGAATTGCATTGTGAATGCATTAAAATAATTTAAAATCTTATAATGGCTGTTTCATCTTAATCGATTGTTAAACATTTGTAAAAATGTTTCTTTCGGATGCGAGGGTTTCCTCGCATTGATGAAGCAACGCTGGCCTACAGCGTAACAAGTGATAGGAAAATTCGACGAGTCGTGTAGGCCTTTCGGTAGCTTAGTTGGTCAGAGCATCGGGCCGGATTCCCGGAGGCGCGGGTTCGAATCCCGCCTGAAAGCTACTTATAGGGCTCGTGGTTTTTTACTATCACATTTTTCCTATATCTACCTTACTTATTTATAGACAAATATTACAGCTTAATCTGATATCGCCTATTTTAAACTACAGTGCTCATTAAGGGAAGAACTATGAAAGCCAAATAAATAGCTTGAAATGAAAGCCAAAAAGGACATGAGGGACCCACCCGCACTAAATAACTAAATGCACACGCATCTATGCATACCTAATTGCTTCTTTGTACAAAACTTCGCACATAGCATCCACACTTGCACACACCAGCAAACGTGCAAGACATTCGGCATTTAAAAATCACAAATTGAAAAAAAAATATCTGAAATTATAATATGCCATCAAAAATCCGCCATTTGGTTTTTGAATTTTTTTAGTGTACCCTGTATCACTCGCGCTATCCTGACAAATCTAACGAAACTACATACGTCGAAATCCTTCAATCCGTCTAGGCTATAGCAGGAGAGAGAGGGAAATCTACATAATTATAAATACTTTCGAAAAAAATAACCCTCCTGTAGCAGTCGGGTAAAAAATGCGCTCACTGGGTAAGTGCTAGTGTATGGTGAGCCTAATAATACGATTGCTCACAGATAGCTACTTTTAGTATCAATCTACTGCTGCAATTTGGAGTGGTATATTCCTGTTTATTTGATAAACACCCGAAAAGATTAATAACCTAGCTAAAATACATTACCAACTGAGAGAAAACAATATCCACATTGCATTTGTAAAAATATAAAGTGACTTTAAATGCGTCATGGCAAAATTGTTATGGTTTATTGACAAGTTCTACATAACACTTCCGCCACCGCACCGCACGCCAAGTGAGTAGAACTCATACCTAAACACCCCCACATTCTTGACACCTGGAAATCAACAACTGTTCGGGCATCACGTTCGTTCCTACCTCGAACTTGTAAGATGTGGAATGAGCTTCCTCCAGAGGTGTTTCCTTTGTGCTATGACATGGAGTTCTTCAAAAAGCGTATAAATAGGACCCTTAAACACAAAGGCTGGCAACGCATATGCAACCCTTCTGGTGTTGTAGATGTCCATGGGCGACGATGACTACTTCCCATCACGTGGCTCGTCTGCTCGTTTGCCCCTTTTTAATATAAAAAAAAAAAAAAAAAAAAACACTATTACTTTTTTTTTAATTATCATTAACCCCTTATTCCAAAACGTAGAGTAAAAGTTAGACCAGTTTAAAACTGATGGATGGACTGACTGGTGCTGTCACTTTCATTTTCCAAATGAATTCTGTCTTTCATTTGGAAAATGAAAGTGACAGCACCAGTTTAGTACCAGTTTTAAACCATGGCTATTTTAGTCCAGGTTTTGAAATAAGGGGGTAAGAGTTTCATCAAGGTTTAACCTTTATTGTCACATCCAGCACCCTATGTTGATCTGTCTCGTTTTATGACATTAATATAAAGTTATTGCCTCCAGTTATATTCGTATTTACACATTTTACGCCTGCTAAATGTTTTATTTACGTTAACTGACCATAATGCTCGATGTTTAAAGTAGTTACATTGAATTATTTTAGTCACTTTAATACCATAGCTTTACGACTTAATATTATGGTGTTATATATTCTGTAATAAGCTAAATGCAACCACTGGACTAATAAAATTATAATATTTGCCGTTTAATTACTGCTCGTCCATTCATGTGTTGATACATGTATCTAAAAATCCATACTTTCATACTGATATATAAATGCGTAAGTAGGTACTCGTTTTTTCTGTCTATTTGTTTTCTGTCTGGGTACATTAATGAACCAATTCTGATGTCTGATTTAGTTTAAATGAAACTTAGGAGTAGGACATAGGCTACCTTTAGTCCTAATAGTTAAAATAGAGATATTACCAAGTTCCACGTGGACAGTAGAATATATTTTCGCTGAAACACGAAGAAGTTAAATAAGGTAATAAAACTTTCTTACTATGAAGGCGCAGCGAAAAAACCTAGATACCTCTCTTACATGTACTAGTAACCAGAAATTTAGGTAGGATATCTCAATCTAGACATACATCTTCAGAGTCAGACTTAGCTAGTCTTTTTACCAACAATTTTAATCAACTAATAGAGGAATTTCCAAGCTCGCAGCCCCACAACTTCAGACCACACATGGTATGGGATCCTAAGTAATATTAGCGAATTCTCCGAAAGTGGTAAACCGAATGGTTCGCCCAACTCGAACGTGGTACACTCGAGAGATACTCAAATGAAATATCAAGACGTCAAAGTCCATTGGACAAAACTCGAGACTAAGTTTCGAGAACTTGCGAATTCATTTGTCTGTCGGGAAGTTTCAGTAGATACGCCCGTGGGACACACTGTAAAGGAGGATAGGGAGCTAATGTCTGACAGACTCATGCCCGAATACTCGTACGCTACTTATCTTTGGGAGCGTCTCACACATCGCCCTGTCACTTTAAATGTCAAACGTATGAAAGAGATGCCATGATGTTTAAGACGCTCCCAAAGATGATTTGCGTTCGAGAATTCGGGCGTCAGAGAGATATTGAAGCATCACTTTGATCTCTAAATATTAACTTATAGATGATCGTAAGCAACAACCATAAGTATCCGTATGACATCTACTGAGTTCTTGAGTGTAAAACGTTTGTCTGCAATAGTGGTGTAGGGCCACCGAATATATATTAGTACCTTACGGTACAGAAATTTCACTCCCGAATTAAGGTATGATAAACGCAAGCGTCCGGTCACCGGGCTACTCTCAATAGGCTGGCACTCGCTCGACTTGTCGCACACGCAGCGCACGCATCCGCATGTGTCGCCATCTGTCTCGCTTCGCGTGTATTACTTTCACGGATAAAGTAGTACCTCTGACAGACCTAGCAGATTGAAGCGAGACGGCAGCACACGGCAGACAGTTATTGTACTATGAACGCTATACGCAATGCAAAAGGTTGAAATAAGGTTGTTTTCCAGAATAGTAGGTAAATATCTCGGGGATTTTGCGCCGCTTGTATGGAAGTGAGACAGGCCTGGTAGGGCGCCCTCTTGCTAGATGGAGCGACGATCTTTAGAAAGGGGCTTGCAAGAGCTGGATGAAAGCAGCCGATTATTGAATGAGAGTAAACCTTGCTTTTTTCAGGCATAGATCATGATTACCTATGTGTCCGCTAGTTAGGTATATTAATATCCAATGTTGTTAAAAAACCTAAAACCGTATACAGCCTTTCGTCCCATGCATAGAGCGTCGAGTGCGAGTGCCCCCCGCTGGCCGCCATCGCTGCCCAAACGACTTGTTATACACAGCTCAGTTGGCACTCTTCACAGCGAGTGAGAAAAGGAACTGTATCAGAGATGCTTAGTAATAATTAGTGTTTATACATCTTAATGGGTGAAGCGAAGTGTGAAGGTTGCTTCCGAAAATCTGATTTTCGCCCAGAATCTAGCCAGATTATATGAAAAAATAATGGTATTCAAGAGGATTTACCCTTATAAAACACAGACGGTACACAGTAGTTTGGCCCGCATTGTTACAATTAGGCTAATTAATAAAAACAATCATCTAAAAAGGCAGTATAATCCTAGGTCACCCCAAAGTAAGTAATGTAAATGAATAGTGAATCGTGAACTAATAAATGAATAAGGTGTTTCCTAACCAATCCGCTTTTGAACTTATAAATAACAACAATTGACTTCCACGGTTCTTAAAAAACGCACAGCCTATCGTCCCGTGAGTGAACCATCGGGTGTGAGTGACCCGACAGAGCCTATACTGACTAGGGGTTAACTTCGCCGCGCCGCGCCGTCCAGACGACCTGTTACACAGCTCAGTTGGCACTCTTCGCAGTAAACTAGTAAATAAATAAGGTGTTTGCTAGCCTATTCGTTTTTGAACGTATACATAACAACAATTGACTTTCACGGTTCTTAAAACCTAAGATCGCACAGCCTATCGTCCCGTGGTGGACCGTCGGGTGTGAGTGACCCGACAGGGCCTATTCTGACTAGGCGATCACCCCGCCGCCCAGACGATCTGTTACACAGCTCAGTTGGTACTCTTCGCAGTGAACTAGTAAATGAATAAGGTGTTTTCTTACCTATCCGTTTTTCAACATATAAGTACTTAACATCAATTGACTTCGACGGTTCTTAAAAAACCTAAGATCGCACAGCCTATCGTCCCGTGAGTGGACCGTCGGGTGTGAGTGACCCGACAGGGCCTATTCTGACTAGGCGATCACCCCGCCGCCCAGACGACTTGTTACACAGCTCAGTTGGCACTCTTTGCAGTGAACTAGTAAATGAATAAGGTGTTTTCTAATCTTTCTGTTTTTCAACGTATACATAACAACAATTGACTTTCACGGTTCTTAAAACCTAAGATCGCACAGCCTATCGTCCCGTGAGTGGACCGTCGGGTGTGAGTGACCCGACAGGGCCTATTCTGACTAGGCGTTCACCCCGCCGCCCAGACGACCTGTTACACAGCTCAGTTGGCACTCTTCACGGCGAGTGAGTAAAGGAACTGTTTCAGAGCTGCTTAATTATTAGTGTTTGTACATCATAATGGGTGAAGTGAAGTGTGTGTAAGGTTGCTTCGGAAAATCTAAGAGAATTGGCTTGCTTTTATGGAAAAATAATGCTAGTCAGGAGGGTCTACGCTGTTAAAACACACACAACGCAAAGTCCTTTGGCCCGCACTAGGACAATTTAGGCTATTTATATTAATAATTACCCAAAGGGCATAATGCCAGGTCTCGCCGATAGTAATGATAAATAAATAAAAATAAAATTATTTTATTTGAACAAAAAAGGAATTTACAACGTTTATATAATGTGAATAACAATGATGTTTTCAGCATTATTGTATTCAGGCAGTTAGGGATAAGATAGCCAGTTATCATACACTTATCATCAGGTCTGATGAAGGCTAAGTGCTACCCCGTTGTGGATAAAACAAAATAAAAAAACATTGAAAAGTAGTTTTCCTCTAACTTTGTTGGGTTATTATATTTTAGTTTTCCTGTGGCGTTATCATTAAAATATCTTATTTGTCGATGCCTTTAAGAATAACAATAAAGAATAGCCTCTATTAGGCTATGATGTCACATGCGATCACTTTGTGAGCGATAGGTGAAGGGTTGATAGAAATAGAAATAGAAATAGAAATAGAAATAGTCTTTATTTGCTAATACTGGGTTTACAAGTTGTTTATGAATTGTTTCTAGTGTACCATACAGTATTTGCCTTTAATATGTAGGCATGCAAAATATTTATTAATAAAATTAAAAATGTCATATAATGTTCTTTTATGCAATTTAAAAAATAAACACATTGAATAAGAAAATCGAGTTACACATGTCACAGTACAATGTCAATTCTTGTGGACGCATTAATCAAATGTCAAAAAATATATTAAATAATATTATCAAGAATGTCATTTTTCATATGGTAAAAAAAATATATAGTAGAATAAAAATAAAGAAAAAGATTCACACCAGTTAGACAAAACATAAAGTTATTTGGTATTACATTTTTAACAAGTTTTATACTCTAAATACTCATTAATCGAGTAGAAACACTGTTCTGTAAGCCAAGAGAGCAAATATTTCTTAAAAATATTTTTCTCTGTGGGTAGGTCTCTCAGATTTTGCGGTAACTTATTATAAATTTTTATCGCCATGCAGTAAACATTTTGTTTGAAGAAGGTTAAGTTGCATTTTGGTACACATAACTTATTTTGTCTACATTTACGTGCATTTGCATTTCTCTGATGATGAGTGATAAAAAGTTCGGGATATCGCTTTACAAAAAGACATAACTCAGCGATATACATACACGGCAGTGTTAATATATTATATTGTTTGAACCATGGTTGACAGGATTCCCAGCTTTGTATACCGGCGAGTGCTCTTATACAACGTTTTTGGGCTTTGAATGCCCTTTCAGAATCGACACTATTACCCCAAATTATCAGGCCATAGCGGAGCACAGAGGAGACATAACCATGGTATGCTTGCAATGCACTTTGAAGTGATGCAACTCTTTTGATTCTATTCAAGGCAAAGACAAATTTATTAATTTTTTTGCATACATTTTCAATTTGATTTTTCCAACTTAAGTTTTCGTCAATGATAATACCTAAAAATGGTGTAGAGTTTACTATGTCAACGTTTTCATTTTGATGCTTGATGTCAAGATTTAATTTTTTAGCTTTATATGTACGAAATTGTATGGCCTTACTTTTATTAATGTTTATTTGCAAATTATTTCTATTCATCCAATCGTGAATGTCATTTATAGTATTATTTATGTCAGTTTCTAGCATGTCAATATTTTTGTTTTTGAATAATAAAGTACAATCGTCAGCAAATAAAAAGCAATCATTATTTGTTACCTCGGGCAAGTCATTAATGTAAATAATGAACAATAGCGGACCTAATATGCTCCCTTGTGGAACGCCATTTTTTATATGTCGAAAGTTAGATCTAGCCCTGATTTTTGTATTATTTTCTACTCTTTCTGTCTCTGTACATTGTTGACGATTTTCCAGATAACTTGAAAGCCAACTATTTGCTTTTCCTCTCAGACCATAATCAAAAGCTTTATTTAAAAGAATACTGTGTTTCACATTGTCAAACGCTTTTGACATATCAAGAAAAAGAGCTACGTTAGGCACTCCATCATTTACAGTTTCAGATATTTTTTTAATAAGAGTAAAACATGCTAGTGTCGTTGATTTACCTTCTTGAAACCCAAATTGTTCGTGTTTTATTATATTATGTTGTTGTATAAATGACAACATAATTTTAGCAAAGACCTTTTCAAATATCTTTGAAAATACAGAGTTGAGTGTAATTGGTCTATAATTGTTTATATCACACTCATCCCCTTTTTTAAGTAGCGGCTTTACTACAGACAGTTTTAACCTGTCCGGAAAAAATGCCATTTTCAAGGGATAAATTAATGATATGTGCCAATGGTATTGCAATTTTTTTAGAGCAAGATTTTAATGCATCAGTGCATATATCGTCATATCCTACTGATCTCGTGTTTTTTAGTGCTGATATTATACGATGGACATCATCAGGAGACGTTGGAAACAAATAAATACTATCTTTGTTTACTACTGAACTTGATGTTTTAGTATTTTTAGTTAAATCATTGTTACTGGTATCAACGAAAAAGTCATTAAAAGCAGTCGCAATATCTTTCAAATTATAAAAAGTTTCATTGGTTTTCGTTATTTTCGTGATTTCATTTTGTGCCATATTGTTATTGACGTTACCAGTTATAATTTTCCATGATGCCCTGCACTTGTTCTTTGACTGAGATATTATTTTATAGTTACTTATTTTTTGTGAATTATGAATACAATTTTGTAATATTTTTGTATATTTTAAATATTTTTTCTTATTGTTTAATTTGTTATGACCTTTTGATTTTAAGTATGTGTAATATAATATTCTTTTCTGTTTACAACATTTTTTTAGTCCTTTAGTAACCCAATTTAGTTTTTTCATATTATTATTACATTTCACTTTTATAAGAGGAAAGCATTGGTCATACAATAATTTGAAGATGTCATGGAATAAATTAAAAGATTTGTTTGTGTCCGTTTCTTGTAATACGTCATTAAATGTCAAAGAGTTTATGTAATTGTAAAATTTTAATTTATTTTCATTGCTAAAGTCTCTTTTTGATTCAGTCCAATACTTAATACTATGATAATTATAAGCATAAAAAGATAATATCTGACAAGTATTGTGGTCAGAAAGGTTTATCGGGTCAGTATTACTATTATTAGGATAAAGGTTTTACTTTGCTAATGTTTTTTTAATCTAAAGCCTTGTGCTAAGTATATGTATATACGATGACACCAGACTCTATCCACTAATATAAAAAAAAAACATTAAAAAAAAACATGTTAGTTTCACATTTTGGCCACCGGAACAGAAAAAATAGTGGCTCTGTATTATGATTCTCGGTGTCTGGTGACACTAATTTCGACATTAGTGTCAATGTACCAACGTCGTCTGTCCGAAACTTGGACATTCACGGTTGGGACTAGTCCACCAATTTAAAGTCGCTCAGCAATCTATGAAGAGGACACTGCTCAGCGACTCTTTGAAGGTTAGGATTAGAAACGAAGAACCGACGGTTGGGTCAAACGAGTTCTGGAGTGGAGATTGCGTTTAGGCAAACGTAACGAGCGACGACCTGCAAAAGATGGCAGACGGGGGCTGTTGCAAACATAAAATAATTGTACTTTAGTTATCTAGTCTGTATTTTTTCAGCCTGGCAACCCGGCCAGTTTTGTCTTTGCCTCCATCTTTGTACAATCAACAGTGTGCGCCTTGCCAAATAAATAAAAAACTAAATATAATAAACGTGGAGTTTTTATTGTCTCCAACAGGGGCTAAACAGAATGCGAAGAGCTGACGACCGGGCTCAGTGGCGCGAATTAGGAGAGGCCTATGTCTAGCAGTGGATGAATATGGGCTGATGAAGTGTTGATGATGAAGTGTCGTCGTGTTTTCTTTCCATTTTATCGTCCTATTTAAACATTTTCTTTACATTCGTAGCGTGAGCATACAATACACTACACTACATGAAATTCCTTCACGAAGTAAAGCACCCCTAACCCCTAATAACTCCATTTGATTACAAGGAACAACGTTACTTTTTATGTCTCCTGTGGGAAGCAAAGCAGTGGGGGACATGAAGGATAACTGCATTATTATTTTTAAGTTGAGCTTTTTAGTTTACCTGGCCTACTCTATTTAATAAGCTTACATGGAACGTTGCAACACAATAAAAGACATGAAAGTAAAAAAATAAACGTAAGCACAATTTTTAGTTGCAAAACAATTTTCAAAAATCAAAATTATTTATTTGTGACATATGCGTACTTACCTACATAACACCAATAATTTGCAAATAAATGTATCTTGTGATCTGTGATGAAAGCACAATACAACTTAATGAGGGCTAACGCGTATGAATTCGCCGCTAGAGGCGTTGGTGTTGCGTGAGGTCTTCAAAACGTCAATGTCATACTTTGTGTGTGAGGTAAGCGCGTATATTTTTAAAATAAATAAAATGTTGTGATTATTTTGCAATACGAGATTCATGCCCGAATACTCGTACGCTACTTATCTTTGGGAGCGTCTCACACATCGCCCTGTCACTTTTAATGTCAAACGTATGAAAGAGATGCAATGATGTTTGAGACGCTCCCAAAGATGATTAGCGTTCGAGAATTCGGGCGTCAAAAAGGTAAATATGAGTTACGGGTCAATGAGTGTCAGTGCTTTAAAAGCGGAGCTAAGAAAAATAAGTTTATCAGAACAAAACGAACTGCACAACATTGCGGCATCCTGGATATTTTTAATAAATAGGTATTATCTAAGATTTGTTTTCTTTCACACCCGTAGTAGCACAGTATTTATTATATGCTAGCCGTAGGGGCCGTAGTAAACAAACTTTGAAAGGACCTCTCGCGACTGTGGCGCCAACTGATGAGCAAGAAAACGGTAGCCTCCGTTACGTTAAACTGAGGAGATACAGTATGCAGATGCGCTCTGCCTGTGATCGTTGAGGATAAGCAGCTTTTGCGATGATTGGTCACGGGATGGCTGACCAAAAATTGATTATCTCGAGCTTCTTCGTGCTTCGCAAAGCATTTTATGTCATTGGTTAATATCCATTAATCAGCATTGGGCCCACGTGGTGGGTCACGACCCATTACCCCCAGCAGTGGGGACATAAAATGACTAATGATAATGATACTAAGGTAAAAGGAGCAAAGAAGATGTGCAATTTATTTTCGTTGGCCGACACTTCTACTTTTTTGGTCCGGTTACGCTGCGCTACTATACCTACATTCTAATTTTTAAACCACACCTCGAAACAAATGACAAACAATACCATTTACAAAGTACGTATTAAATTCAAACACAGATCCACATAATCCTGCCACATCATCGGGGTAGGAACCCTTTGTCAATCCTGCAGGTGGCTAAATTGTAAATGACAAAGAAAGGAACGTGAGTCATCTTTAATAATACTTCTCTAATTATGAAGTTATTGTTCAAAGTACTCGCTGAAAAATATAGTTTAATCCACCTGAAATTAATTTAAATATTTTTCATACAATATTCTTAGAGTGTTGACAGTTAGGTAAGTCCAACTTTGAGAAAGAGATCTCTCGTCGAATCCAGCTCGGATGGGCAGCGTTTGGGAAGCTCCGACATATATTCGCGTCCAAGATACCTCAATGTCTCAAGACGAAAGTCTTTAACCAGTGTGTGTTGCCAGTAATGACCTATGGAAGTGAGACGTGGTCTTTTACTATGGGTCTCATAAAAAGGCTCAAAGTCACCCAGCGAGCAATGGAGAGAGCGATGCTTGGTATTTCCCTGCTCGATCGAATCAGAAATGATGAAATCCGCAGGAGAATTAAAACAACCGACATCGCTCGAAGGATTGCATCATTGAAGTGGCAGTGGGCGGGACACATAGCGCGGAGAACCGATGGCCGTTGGGGCGGAAAGGTTCTTGAATGGCGACCGCGTACCGGACGACGTTCCGTGGGCAGGCCCCCTACAAGGTGGACCGACGATCTGGTCAAGGTCGCGGGAAGCCGCTGGATGCGGGCAGCGCAGGACCGATCGTTGTGGAGATCCTTGGGGGAGGCCTATGCCCAGCAGTGGGCGTCGTTCGGCTGACATGATGATGATGATGATTCTTAGAATGAAGATTCAATCAATTATTTAACAGTTGAACGCATTAAAGCTCACACGAATTAGTTTTATAGTCAATGTAGAGTTACTGACTTTACTTAGTTACTGACTGACAGACAACGCACAGCCGAAACTACTGGGCGCATGAAGCTGAAATTGGGCATGTATGTTCCTTGGGAAGTGTAGGGGAGCACTAAGAGAGGAATTTTTAAAATTCCCCCTATAAGGGGGTAAAGGGGGGTCCACACAGACGAAGTCGTGAGCGGAGCGCTAGTCTTTACTAATATTATAAAGAGGAAAGATTTGATTGTTTGTTTGTTTGCATCGAAAAGGCTCCGAAACTACTGGACCGACTTAGCAAAATTCTTTGACCATTAGTGAGCTACATTCTTCCCGAGTATCATAGGCTATATTTTATCCCGATATTCCCACGGGAACGGGTACCACTATAAATTATTAGAATTTGATTGAATCAGGCGTCACTTGGCGGAAGTCCCTAACCATTGTGAAAAACGAAATATATGTAGCTTACTTCCGCAAAAAACAAAATATGCAAGATGCACCGCCCGCCCGCCCGCTAAAAATTGCACATGCACACCACGAAAACACCAGTGCACAATACCTGCATCTAGCAAGACAGCAATACACCTTGCACCGTCACCGATTAGACTACTCTACACGTGTTTCGCCCCAACCCGGGGCATCCTCAGGAGATAGTTCGTGCTAGTTCGTGCGAAAAACCAACACCAAACAGATTTGGTTGCAAGGTGTATTGCTGTCTTGCTAGATGCAGGTATTGTGCACTGGTGTTTTCGTGATGTGCATGTGCAAGTTTTTGCGGGCGGGCGGACGGTGCATCTTGCATATTGTGTTTTTTGCGGAAATAAGCTACATATATATCGTTTTTCACAATATAAATTATTAGTTTATCCGTTGAACTTCATATCACCTACTTCTCGTATACCAAAATTTTTACTATTTTGGTTATGTAACTCAATTGGGATTTAATATTTCCAAATGTCAAACCAACATCATACGCATTCTAATATAAAAATGTACTTAGCTGCTTTATTTGAGGTCTACAAAAAAAATAATTATTCTCAGAACCTCTGATATGAAGCCCATGTAGTAGATTTCTAGAAAAAACAGCAACAATACAGTTCATAATGAAATAAATTTTCTTAATTTATTTGGATGAGAAAATATAATGAATTCGTAGAAAAATGTTTTATAGGAGAATTACTTTAACTTGGAAAAAGCAATGCAAAGAAAAAATTGTTTCAACTCTAGGAGTAGTAAATTGGGATTACGAGCTGTTAGTGTTGAAATCGAACAAATGCGATCGTTGAGGTTAAGCAACTTTCGCAATGGTCGGTCACGGGATGGGTGACCAAAAACTTTCCATCTCAAGCTCCTCCGTGCTTCGGAAGGCACGTTAAGCCGTTGGTCCCGGCTGCATTTGCAGTCTTTAATACCCACCAATCGGGGCCCGCGTAGTGGGCCATGGCCCATTCTCCTTATCCATCCATATGGAAGATCTGTGCCCCAGAAGTGGGGAACTGGGGATATTAAATGGATGATGAGGTGTTTCTCTTATAACACCAATGGTGTTACTCATCCAACATTTAATACGTGTCCATGCATCATTTCTAACCGTATTCCTATTTAATTTCAACTCCAGCCAGTATAATAAGCAGCATTATAGAACTATGCGGAACCCTGCTCAAGGCTATGAGTCAACCCGTTGCGTTTCAGTCCTGCGCCACAGAATGAAAACTTCCAGTATCCTTAGCACGGAAATTGTCGTTATACTAATCGTAAAATTTAGTTTTTTTTTTCACACACTCTCACACAAACTTAGCCAAGATTAGTATCTATAAGGCATAAACTAAGAGTTTGTGATGAGAAATTTTTTTTTTTTTTTTATTATTAAAGTCAAAACGCAAGTTATGACTCAGGATTTGCGCGCTATCGCATACCGAGATCCTTCCAGATCACACTGAGAGAGACAGAGAGAATGAGAGAGGGAGAGAGAACGAGGAAGATACAAATGATTTATTACTCGCGTTCCAACCTTTTATATTTTTGACGACTGATTTGGCACAGAGATCTGGATACCTGCCTTCTGCGCCAGAGATCCCCGGTTCGATTTCTGGACAAAGACAAATATTATCGTGCATGAGTGAGTTCATGTTCATTTGTCTTGGTCGGGGTGTTTTCTATGTATTATGTAAGTATTTATAAACAAGAAGTACTTAAGTTTATAATTATTTATCCGTTATCAAGTTTTCAATGACACAGTTTCTTAATTGGTGGGATTGTAAGATTTTTTTTATCTATTATATCAAAATGAAATACTGGTACTATTTATTCTTTGCCTGCGCGTACGCAGTTTTTAATACTTTTGACAGCTGCGTATTACTAACTGACTGAATCATCATGTCACGTGGAAAAGTACCAATTAACCGCATTTCTCTTTGTTCGGAAAATGCTTTTCCTGGTTTGGTAGTCTTTTGTTTCTTTGTATGATATGTTGCGCCCTAGATTTTGATTGTTATAAGTTTTGCTTTGTAAAAATAAACTGACACTGACTTATACAGGGTGAAAAAAAATAAGCAATAATATTTTAGGAAGTGATTCTATCTATGAAACTGCAAAGCTTTCCCGTAGAAACAGAGGTCGAAATATTATTTCATCTAATGGCATTAACATAATTTTCTTTCAATATTTTTTGAAGAAATAATAATTCATAATCACATTTTTCCTATACTTTCAAAAATTGCATTGTGAATGCATAAAAATAATTTAAAATCTTATGAAATAATAATTATTTATTCTGTGATCACATGACAAGAAAGTAAATTACAAACTAGAAAATAAGTACACAAAATAACAAAGGAAATTAAAAATAACAAACGCAACTTAAGTAATACAGTAATAAAACATGCCTAACCTAACCTAACATAAATTAATTTGCTTGGACGTGTGATATATTTATTTTTTATTTACGTAGGGGCAAATGAAACGTCTGGGAAACGATACTTCTGGTAAATTATGTTATCACCAGTCCATAAGTGATAATTAACTCAACTGAAATGTACAGCTAATAAATTACATGTTTTGCTTCTAACATTCCAAGAACTAACCTATATAAAAACATTATCTTCACCCAATGAAAAATCTTTCCCGTCATAGTTCGAATGGAAGTCCTATAAAGCAAAGATTGCGGCTGCAGAAATATCATGTCCCAAGTCGGATGGGATTGTAGGATTGTCGAACAAAAGACAAATACGCAACACTCGACAGAAATAAGGACAGATTAAAAGGAACGACCGACGTCTCGGGTTAGGGCTGCCTCTTGAAAGAAATAAAAGTAGGTATTTTAATTTTTTCTAAAATTAAAAAAAATGTACTTTAGGTATATGTATATGTTGTTCCTTAACTCTATGTTTCTGCCTACCAATAAAAATGTAACTATACTGTATATTCGGCATGTATACATAATACCATAAAACCCAAATGCGATCAAAGAAGTTGGTGTCACTAGAATTAAAATGAGATTAACAGATTACTTTTACTATTTGCATTCACAGTACAATTTTTATTATTGAAAATTAAATATTAGCTACGAAGTCGTTTGTGACACAAACGACCCATCCTCCAAGTAGCTCCGTAGCTTAGCCACAGTATGGCTCAGCGGTCAGAGCATTCGCCCGGCCAGAAAGGTCCCGGGTACGATTTCCGGCGGAGCTACTTGGAGTATTGGTCGTTTTTCTAATATTTCAATTTCGAAGTTATCATCAAATTAATTTCACATGCCAAACGGGCATAAGTGGACATCTTGTTTTCTCGTAGTTATCATAATGTATTTTTTTTATTAATAATAAATAAGGGCAAACGAGCAGACGAGCCACGTGATGGAAAGTAGTCATCGTCGCCCATGGACATCTACAACACCAGAAGGCTTGCATATGCGTTGCCAGCCTTTGTGTTTTAGGGTCCTATTGACACGCTTCTTGAAGAACTCCATGTCATAGCACAAAGGAAACACCTCTGCCTGCCTAGCATGACCATCATTATATCATATCGCGTGATAAAAGCCGCTCATGCTAGGCCGGCAGGAGGAAGCTCATTCCACATCTTAGAAGTTCGGGGTAGGAACGAACGTGATGCCCGAATAGTTGTTGCTTTCCAGGTTTCAAGAATGTGGGGGTTTCAAGAATGGTGGAGTTCTGCTCACTTGGCGTGCGGTGCAGTGGCGGAAATGTGACGGTGGCACCAGTTTAAAAAGCTCCTCAGAACATTCCCCATTGTATAGAAGGTAGAACACACACAGAGAGCTTATATCTCTGCGGTGACTAAGTGGTTGTAAGCCGTCCGTGAGTCTTGAATCGTCGACAATACAAATAAGCGTAGAAATTGATTATTTCCGGTAGGTATATGTTTAATTTTATACACTTACTGTTTTTTCCTTCATGATATTATTTTGGATTTGCAAGGTTAAGTTATCCCGATATACGAGAAGGTATATTCCAATTTCCTTATCCTCCCATAGAAACACCTGATCAACCTTAGGAATATCAATAATGGCTGTCGACGATAAAATGATCATGACATTGTTCGGAAATTATTTCTATTTTATTGAAATTTTTACTTTTTTGCATTTACAATGAATTATTTACTATTCAAAAATGGAAAATTATTTGTCGAAAAAAGTGAAGTAATATCTTCACATTGATGAAATTAATACACTATTCAGTGCGTAAGAAGTATTGAATAAATTCGACACTTCTCGTCGTAGCGACTCCGAAGCTCAGAGGTTAGAGCCTACGCCCGGATAGCGAAAGGTCGTGGGTTCGTGACCCATCGGAGCCGGTTGTGGGACGGGTCGTTTTTTTCTTAATTGTTAATTTTCCATTTTTCTATAAATTTATTTAAAAAAAATTAGAAGTGTTAGGTGTCAACCCTGTCCGCTAACAAGAGCCGGGGTAGCGGACACGTCGAGCGAGCCCACAATTATCGGACAGCTCTTGTCGCTGGGAACATCTATAAGTGGCCAGTCTCCATCGTGGATACTTTTTCAAGATCCTCTAAATTGCCAATTGGCATCATTGAAAATATTGAAAATTAAGTTTTAGAGAAAATCGTCCCGCCTCACAACTAGCTCGGGCGAATGCTCGAACCACTAAGCTATGAAGTTGTTGAAAGTCCGGGCAAGAACATTCGCCCGGACAGTGAAAGGTCGTGGGTTCGTATTCCATCGGAGCTAGTTGTGAGACGATTTCAATGATTTTTTATAATACTTCATTTTCAATAATAAAAATTGCATTGTAAATGTTAAAAAAAGTAAAAATAACTTAAAATTGGCATCATGGTGTGTCGGTTTGAAAAAATACTAGCTGTTGACCACGGATTGAATAGGTAATGGATAAGATGCCGAAAAGCTTACTATGAGAAAAAGAGGTCTAGCAAATGGGAGTTTGGAGGGATTTACTTTCAAGGTGTTGGTTTTTTTTCTCTTACAATTTTTCCTATACTTACAAAATTGCACAAAATTAATTAAAACATCAGCTTAAAAGAGATGTTGTTTAATTCCTTTTATCGCGCGGCTTAACCTATGTAGTTTCGGTGGGAAAATAAGGGCAAAAAAATATGTCACTCACAAATAAAGTAAGTTTCTACTGGTAGAACAATTTCCCAAATAATTCTCTAAAATAAATTTTCAATAGTTCCAAAGATACTTTACTTCCTACAACCAAACGCACTAATTTTGGTTTAAATTATGCATTCACAATGCAGTTCTGTAAGTAGAGAAAAAAAAAATTGTGATAGAAAAAAGTTTGCGCCCCCTGGTATTCGGCCCTATTAGTAAAGTAAAATAATTTTGTTTCAGGTGATCATAACCCATAATATTGCCAATGTTTTGACCAACTCAGGCTTAGTAGACTACTTCTACTACGACTACTTAGGTTAAATGACGACGTCTTAGGCTAAATGACAATCCTCAGCGGTTGAGAATTCCGGGAGAAATGCGCTTCCTCCTTTAGTCTTAGTCCACTAACATCAGACTTGATGAAGCTCAGTGGATTAAAAAACCCACAAGAGGAAATAGTTTTCTCTCCTATATGAAACTTTTTCCTTTGCTTTATCGCTGTAAAGTACCACATACGATAAAACTCCTGGTAATTAAAACCTTATCCTTCCAACCTTATAACTTTAAAAAAGGGGGGCATTGACACAGCCCCACAAAACGCAGCGATCATTTTTCACCGTCCGCGTTGCACTAATGCGACCATCGCATATTGCATATCACCACGCAGGTCAGTCACCGCGTCTAGCCGCCCTGTTATACCTAATGTCTGCCCTGGATCGTTCACTTCCGAAATTTTGGATATGACAATCCAATTTAAGTGCAATAAAGTAATAGTCATGTTTATTTTGATGTTAACGCGGCTTTTAATTATGATTATAATTTTATGAATATAGTTAGTTATACCTTTTACCAAAAGGATAATGTAGCCCTCTTGTCTGGAAAACCATTTTAACATTATTATTCTGAAACCAATTTGAACCAACCTAGCACTGTGATGAATAGCGCGGGAGTCAAGGGATGATGATGATCAATCTTTGTAGAGATACATACCTTGTATAAGCTGATGACCTTGAAACGTGTGTACAGATTTTCACAAATTATAGGTTTAGAACCATCTCAATCACGTCAGCTTTCGAACAAAACCAACCGCATCAAAATCGGTCCATTCGTTCAGGAACTACGATGCCACAGACAGATAGACACGTCAAACTTATAACACCCCTCTTTTTGCAGTCGAGGGTAAAAGGGTTCTATCTGCGTGATTGTCGTTAAGTGGGAATATCGGATAAAAAAGCCTATTATATTATGTCCAATTCTTGATTAATAGCATATCTCTGTGTCTTTTTTTTCCAGATCCGTTAAGGCGATGAATCCCGACCGAAATAGGCACGCTAACGCTTGCTCGGCCGCGCGCGATACACATCACGCGGACGCAGCGGCAGCCGGCAGTGAACTGTGAACTCGCGAGCGCCCCGCGAATCGAAAATCACTTAAAAATTCAATCAAAAATTATATTATAAAAAAATTACACTTATGACGGCCGGAATCCCTCGGCTAATCAAATAAAATTATTTTCGTATATTTTTCATTAACTTAAACCAAGTATACTGCAAGTAATACGATATTTGGATTACCATTAGATGGATGTTTGAATGAAAATAAAATAAAATAAAAGAAATAAATGTTTGGGATTTTATTTGACATAGTAAAATATGACCAATTGAAAAAATACGGCCGGAAGCACTAGATAAATAACTGTAAAATAACATATATTTTTTCCAAGTACTTGTGATTTGCGAGTAATCCATAATTTAAAATACCCTATTTTGGGGAATGCCCGCCTTAAGACATTTTTTCATGACAAACATCCATACCATACAAACTGTCCCATTTATGACATTAGTAGGATTAGTACCGTAGTACCTAGTAATAGTAGGAAGACATTCCAAAGTGAAAAAATTGTGTTCAATCTTTAACCTTTAATTCATTACGACTTTTCGTAGCTCTCGGGTCATGTCTCGTCGTTTCGTTTATACGTACACGGCTAAGCAGCATTTTGCAGGGCTCTGCGAACAACGATCTTTGTCATTGAATATTAATACTTAGCATACTCACAGTCAATTTAGAGATTTATTTCATTTCACTTTGTAAAGAATTCGAGGAGAAGTTGGAGGATTTTCCTGTAAACTTGATGGTAGAGTGCGATCCAGATAAGTCTGCGCGCGACTGGTGGCGTATTTAATGTTGCCAGTCGTCTATATATATAAAAATGAATCCCTATTTCCCTTGGTCACGGCATCACGCGTGAACGGCTGGACCGATTTGGCTAATTTTGGTCTTGAAATGTTCGTGGAAGTCCAAGGAAGGTTTTAGCGGTGAGAAAATAGGGGAAGGAGGGGTAAGTTGGGGTAGAGTAGAAGTAGGGTAGGGGTAGAGTAGGGGTAGGGTAGAATAGGGGTAGGGTAGGGTAGGGGTAGGGTAGAGTAGGGGTAGGGTAGGGGTAGGGTAGGGGTAGGGGTAGGGGTAGGGTAGGGTAGGGTAGGGGTAGGGTAGGGGTAGGGTAGGGGTAGGGTAGGGGTAGGTAGGGTAAGGGTAGGGTAGGGGTAGGGTAAGGTAGGGGTAGGGTAGGGGTAGGTAGGGTAAGGGTAGGGTAGGGGTAGGGTAGGGGTAGGGTAAGGGTAGGGTAGGGTAGGGGTGGGGTAGGGTAGGGTGGAGTAGGGGGTAGGGCCACGGGAACGAAGTCGCGCTGGGTCAGCTAGTTGTAAATAATTTTCCCATCACGTGTAGATGAGGAAAAGATCTAACTGGCTTTTGTCCGGTTGCTATAATTGAGAATACAGTAAATTTTATCTAGATACTTCCATTTATAATAGCAATATAAAACTGTAAGACATTAAAAACACTTTTATAAGCAGATAGATTTTACATTGTTTATTATAATTGTAAGTAATTTAGGAATTAAATAACAACAAAATAAATATATTTCGAAATATTTTATTTAGTAACTATAGTAACTATAGAGTAGATAATAAAAGTAACTAAAATACCCCAAGCGAAAGCAAAATATCACATAATGGTCACCCTAAAAATGACCTATCAAACAAGCAGTCCGCGACTGCACTTTAGCAAATGGTTTAAGTAGCCTGTTATTGTCCTGTTTTATTTCGCAAGCACATTTCACCTGTAAAACAATCTCTCTTCCAGCACTTTTGATAACTATTGGCATGACGATTACTAAATAAACTAATAAAACACAATGACACTTGACACACTCATTTCGCCTGTCACAACAAATACCATGGCGACCTGCCAAATTTGAAATTAGTTCCTAATTTGACCGCGCGCAAAGTTATCTGGCGAGCGCTCTAGTTTGAGTTGCGACCAAAGATATTATAATATAACGTTGCGACTTCAAAAAGAGGGGTGTTTTAAGTTTGACGTCTCGATGTAGCTGTCTGTGGCATCGTAGCACAAAGGACAAAAAAATTACGATCGTAGCTTCTGAACCAATGGAACGATTTTGATACAGTTTGGTTTGGTTGGAAGCTGACGAGATGGTTCTTAGAGCTAAGAACCATCTCGTGGTAGCTTAACAAATTATAAAAAACTATTCAGACGTTTCAAGGCCATCAGCTCTTTAAGTTAGCTGTTATAGAGGTTTTACACGCATAATGAGTATTTACTCACAAAAATATTATGTGTATAATTTAAAAAGAATGAACTAATAAAATTAAAAATTTTATGCAACTCTCAACACAAAAAAACTATAAAATTAAAAAAATAAAAATTCTGTCTCGGTCAGGGGACCACAAAAAGAGAGGTGTTATTAGGGTAGGTATATTAGATGTTGGGGTCCTCCAACCGAGACAACAATAGTAGATTGTACAACAAGTGCATAAAACGTACCATTTTACCCGAGACGTATATATCCATCCGAGCCTTAGGCGAGGGTGGATAGTCAATTCGAGGGTGAAATGGGTTTTATCTACGAGTTATACACTCTGCTTTTCACTTCGAGTGTGAGGAAAATAAATAACAATATTGCAAAAAAGAAAAAATTAAGACTTCGCCATATTGGCGGGAAGACTTTCTTTTTTTTATACGTAGCAGTACCAGCACAGTGACTTTAGCATAGATCGTAGTCCATAATGCTCTTGAAATACTTATTTCTTACAAAACTCATTAATTTTGCCTAGTTTTATTAATTAAGTAAGTAATTTAACATGGATTGTGTACAAAATTAAAGAAACAGAATGAAATTACAAGTTTATTTAAAGAAGTTTAATTGCGTGTGTGACTGTTTACCTGACGACCTTTGTCTTAGAGTCTGATACTTAGACGAAGATTTTACTTTATGCACTAGAGCATAAAAAGCGATTTTATGCAGCCTATACCCAACATAAACACGAACTTTACGAGCATGAGAAGTGAAAAAATATTTTTTTACTTGTTAGAGTTTTTTTTTTGTCGGGGGTTGCTTATAAGGATCTATTGCGTCCTCACTGAGAGCATTCTTTCGTGAGCATTTGTAAACAAGCAATCAACAAATGCTAGGCGTGCAACAAATGCTTCCCAGCGAGCGCAGGATTCACCAATCACACCAAAACGGCTGAACGGATTTAGATGGAATTTGGGACACAAATACTTTGTGCCTAGAGTGGAGAGGAACATAGGATACTTTTTGTCCCGAAAAAATATCAAGTTCCGGCGTGATAACGTAGTGTAGTCCACGCGGGCGAAGCCGCGGGTGAAGCCGCGGTCGGAAAGCTAGTTGGAAATAAATGGGCAAATGTGACCTTTTCAGTAAAAGAAATCTCATCTAGCCAACCTAGGACGTGTTATTTTACATTTGCGTTATTATGTTTTTTTATTGAATAAGCACGTTGTACTTATACTTTATCATACTGAGACTCAAAAAGAGGTTTATCGAAGTATAAAACAACACAAAAATGTAGGGCAGGCGTACCGGTTTTGGCCACTGTACCGGTTTTGGCCACTTTTTGCTCTAAAAGTTTTCTTAACAACTTTTAGCCATTTTTGCTAAAGGCAATTAAAATAAGGTATTTTAGGGTAATAATAACAACCGTTAGAATTCCTTATGTCATTAGATTTTTTTTCAATAAATTCTATTTTCTGTTTTTAAAAATATTTTGTATGAAAATTTTAAGAAATTTGTTTTGGATAAGATAAATTATCTATAATTTAAGATATAATTTGTGTCTTAAATATCTAAGACCATTTAGTACTTAGTGCTTAAAAGTCAAAAAATCCTTAAAGTGGCCACAAAGGCCCTACCTATTGAATTAGCAAGAACGATTCAAACGTAATAAGTTTTTCCATCTAAGACTTTGTTGAGCAAAACAAAGATTAATGGTTGGAAGTGTATCAGCATGTATAAGGAAGCCCCCTAAAATACTTAGTAATAATTATTTTCCCTCATATAATTGATCCTGAACCCCTTCAATGGGGAGTCAGATTTCTACACCCTCTTATTCAGATTGCTTCGCTACGCCTTGTGTTCGCAAATGTAAGGGAATCCTTTCTAAGTAGGTATTGTACAAGTGTGAATACTGATGGATTGGTGTGAAAGAACGAGATTATTAACCAATAATAACTTGTTCGTTTGTTTATTATATTAATATTTCTCACTTAAATACTTATTACTTGAAAAATGGAAAATGAACGACTGCTCTCGCCCGCATTGCAGTCGTCCGGATAGCGAAAGGTCGTGGGTTCGAGTCCCATCGGAGCTGGTTGTGAGACGGGTCGATTTTTTCCTAATACTTCATTTTCCATTTTTCAACCATAAAAATTGCATTGTGAATGCAAAAAAGTAAAAATTTAAATACTTATTACTGTTAAAATCGGATATTTATTATTTAAATGTGTAGTATTTTTTCATTATACCTACTGTTTTATGAGCACTATAATACATGCCCTTACCTTGCACCGTTTCACAAATATATTTATTATATAAAAAATCGGATATTTATTATTTATATCTGTAGTATCTTTTCATTATACCTACTGTTTAGTGAGCATTACCTGCCCTTACCTTGCACCGTTTCACAAAATTGTTTAATATTTAAAAAATCGAATATTTATTATTTATATCTCTAGTATTTTTTCATTATACCTAACTGTTTAGTGAGCATTACCTGCCCTTACCTTGCAATGTTTCACAAAAATAGGGTTGTCTGAAGGAGATAGATATCTCCCGTAAGCGGTAAGACCGCCTATTCGTACCGCTTTTGTAAAATTGTCTATGTCATGTAAATGTTCTATACTTATTTATGTGTGAATTTACGTGTTTTCTTTTTTTTGTAGAAGATTAAGTTGTATAGTGTAGAACCTTACACTAAAACAAGATTTAGGGCCTAAACTGCGTCACGCGGACGCCCGCGCGGTACCATACAAAAGTGCTCCGTCGCGGGCCCCGTCGCGGGCACCCGTCGCGGGGAGGCGGGCCCCGCGCCCGCGCCTTGTGGCCCGTTTCCCCGCGACGGTCGCCCGCGCGGGTGCCCGCGACGGGGCCCGCCAGCGGGCCAGCGGTAGCACGCACGGGCTTGTTCACTGTTCAGTCAATAGCGCTATGTGATGCGGTTCCACGGAGCCCGCGCGCGTGTCCACGGACGGAGACCCGCGACGTGTGCCCGTCGCGGGCGCCCGACTCAGTTTAGGCCCTTAGGTCCGGTTGCTCGAAGCTTGGTTACGTTAACTATAGGGTTAAATTATGGTTAAAGTAAAATTAACCGGCGGTCAAATTTAAAAAGCGTTGTTGAAGCAGCGGTTACTTTAACGAGCAGTCAAATTACAGATTTAACGGCGGTCAAAATAACCGACAGGGTGGGGGTGGTTTGAATTTTGACATTAGTAATTAAGGGAAGGTTAATAAAATAGTACAGACAACACTATTAACTCTAAGGTCCGGTTGCTCGTACATTTAACTTTTGTCAAAATTGACAAAAGTTAAAATTTAACTGATGTCAATTTTGACATCGGTAAAAGAAAAATACGTTGTTTATCTTAGGGTTAAAAGTGTTGTCTGTACTATTTTATTAACCTTCCCTTAATTACTAATGTCAAAATTTAAACCACCCCCACCCTGTCGGTTATTTTGACCGCCGTTAAATCTGTAATTTGACTGCTCGTTAAAGTAACCGCTGCTTCAACAACGCTTTTTAAATTTGACCGCCGGTTAATTTTACTTTAACCATAATTTAACCCTATAGTTAACGTAACCAAGCTTCGAGCAACCGGACCTTAGATAACCAACGTATTTTTCTTTTACCGATGTCAAAATTTGTCAATTTTGACAAAAGTTAAATGTACGAGCAACCGGATAGTCTAGCGTGAACGCATGCAGTAATCAAATAAGTAAGTATTCGATTTATGCAATGGGTAAACAGAATTATAGAGTTTTAGCACTTTGAATCTATAATAGTGATGGCAATAACATAATATAGCCAAATAGTTTAAATAAAATTAATGCTTATGAATCGTCCAACATTTTTTTTCACTTATGCCGGCACTCCCGGAGTGCAATCCGTTGTTTTTTTATTTCTAGTGTTAAAATTATGAATATCACTATGCTTAGTGAATGAGTCAAGATGTTTCCTAAGCAGTTAAGAGCCACAGAACACAAGATACAAAACACAAAATGTTTATTCATTAACAAAAAGTTTTTGAGATCGAGGTAGGTACATTAATTGTATACAATGACCTCTTAAAGTAAACGATACAGTAAAAACAGCATATTTCATGTCCAGCCCTACTAATTACCGTATATTAACACGAACAGTTGCATTTTCATGCAGAATTAATTCAAAAGGTCGTCACCCTGCCGCTAAGATTAATGATTGAACTGCACGACGCTAAACAATAACTGGCACGCGAATTTAAACCTTATGTTTATCGGCGAAAAGTGGAAAAGTATAACGGTTAGTTCCTTTAGGGTTGTGTTGTAGAACTGTGGATATTGCTTGAGCATGCTATCCAACATACGTTGAAAGAACTTTACATTCCTTGCGTTGTTACCGATTTCTTTTTGTATTCATTATTTTATGAAAATGTCACTTTTGCAACTTGATTTTTCCTCCTTAATAATATATATATATATATGTATATTTTTCCATTGGATAGGAAATCTATTCTAATATTATAAATGTGAAATAAGTGTGTTTGTTTGTTTGACCCTCTTTCAGTTCAAAACGAAGCAACGGATCGACGTGGTTTTTGGAATAGGGATAGTTTGGGAAATTCAGGCTAAAATATCGCATTTCCGCGGGATAACGTCGTGTACTCCACGCGCGCGAATCCACGGGTAGAAGGCTAGTGTGTACATTAAAGACAGGTTATGGGTTAAAAGTTCATAAACTCGACGAGGAAAGATGAGATATATAAAGAGAGTAGGTATATAACAACCAAGATTTGTGTATGTGAGGATTGTCTCTAATGGAAAGAAGTGGTATCTGCCTACCTAGAAAATATATTTCACTAGCTGTCTAGCTATTTTACCCGCTTGGTACCCCTTCCCGTGGGAATATTGAGAAGAAATATGTGTCGCTCATAAGTAATGTACCTATAATATTCTACGGTAAAAAAACAATATCAGTCCAATAGTTCCAGAAAAGTTCATTGCGGCTCAGAAGTTCATTTGGTTATGCCGATGACACCACAGTGACTAGCAGATATCTTTCAGATGCAAGGGCTACTAGTGATGAAGCCTAGTCTTGTCGAGAGTCCCTAGTTGAGCAACCTTGTCAGTTTCAGCGCCACCAAAACGCAGGCATGTCTTTTCTCATCTAAACGGAGTCCCTTTCAACTAGCTCAGACTTCCCAGGGTGTATCCTTACCAGTAACCGAGAACCTACAACTTCTTGGCGTTACTCATCAATCAATCATCTGAGCTGAATTTCGGTGAGTATATCGACTCAATTGCTAAAACTGCTGCAAATAAAACTGGGCGACCTCTCAAAGGCTAAGCGATACTTCTCCTCAAAGAAACTGCTTCTACTTTACAAAGCACAAATTTGTCTGTGCATGGAGTACTGCTGTCACTTTTGGGATGGCTCCACTTCGTACCAACTGGCAGTTTTAGATGCGATTGAAAACCGCGCAAAGAAGTTCATTGGATATACAACTTTAGCAAAAGCTGAACTTCAAAGTCTTAGTCATCGCCCTAGAGTTGCTGGTCTGTCGGTGTTTTACCGGATACACTTTGGAGAGTGCGCACAGGTACTGCCCGACCTTGTTCCTCCAGCCCCTTTCTACCATGGTGGTGGTAACCTGTGGTGCACCACAGGTTACCAGACGCAGGTTAGCTTACCATCTATACATCGTAGACATACCACATGCCCGTATTATAGCGCTTTGCTAGTTAATTTTTAATGAGAGCTGCTAAAGATTGGAATGCACTACCTGAAAATGTGTTCCCCGATCATTATAACCTTGGCCTTTTCAAAGCAAGAGAGAAAGGGGAACCTCCTGGGTAAGCATGCAACTCCCTGGACTGCATCCTGTCTGCTAAGCTAGATGGTGGTCAAATGCATACCCCGTATAAATATAAAAAGGTAGGTACCTTTTAGATCAAACAAACAAATTTTATAACCTTTTTAAAATATTTGTGCAGATGTAGATAGTGTACATTAGTGTTAACTAGTTTAGATTTGTGTAGATTAGTGTAGATTGGTGTAGATAAGTGTAGATTATTGGTGATTAACGTAAATTCATGTAGATTATTGTAGACTTATGTATATTAGTGTAGAGTATGCTGAGGCAGGGTCCTGATTGGCGCATCACATAGATATTTTATTTTTTATTTTCTTTTATGTACTTAATTGTTTGTTAATTGTGTTCTTTGTTATCTGTATTCTTTTGTTGTGTGAACTTGTGATGTGATGTGCAAATAAATGTCTTTTCTTTCTTTCTTTCTTTCTAGATAAGTGTACGTGATTGTATAATAACGGAGATTAGTGTAGATCACTGTAGATTAGTGTAGATTAGCGTAGAATAGTGTAGATTACTGTAGATGGAGTAGATGTAATGTTTGAACGTAATTGTATTTATATTTCTGTCTAACATGAACACAAAACAGTATTTTCTCTTCAGCTTTGATTTAAACCACCAGAAACCGTAGTACCTCACATATTCTGTATCCGACGGACCAAATGTGAAACGTATTTCTCGACGCCCCATATTGTTGAACACTGTAAACAATGCTCAGCACACAAGGCACGCCAATTTAAATGGTGAATTCGTAACTTATACAACATCCAATCGAACACAGCTCCTTTGAAGACCGTTCGCTGAGCCATCGACGAACAATGTTGAAACCTTGGAATTTCAACAATATCAAATTTAATTACTAGGGGACTCCTTGGTAACGTGTATTCGCTTTCCCGATACGTTTGAGTAATTATATGAGATCAAAGCTACGTGATATCCTTCTGGAGGCAGACAAACATTTATTATCGATTCGGTTATGTATATTGAGAGTGTTCTCGGAAACGTCAATGGCGATTGAACAGTAAATTGGTAATGAGCTTGTGATACTTATATTTTTTTTCGCATCAATTCATAAAGTCCAACAAATGATGTAGAGGGAGTTGTGATGTGATGCAATTAAACTACTTCTATTAATCCACAGAAGCGACAAAATCTTCGATAAAACAAAGAAACTAAACAAATCAAAAGAATTGATAAAATAAGGTTTTACAAACGAAACACGCTGTTAGCGATTATATAATAGGTCTTTACATATGAAATTGCCGTTTTTTTCTTTTGTACATATAACTTAACAACTTTTATAATATTAGAAATATATAATTTCTTTAATATTGCGTTACATTAAGACCGTATCGAGCAACTTTTGATAATTTAATAACCACGATATTTGATTATTTACATAGAAAAAACTTATTCCGAAAGTTACGAATATTTTTGTTTCCAGAATTTCGTACTTTATTAGTTGTAACTTAGTGAAAAAAAATTTTTTTTCTCTTATCGAATGTGTCATTTAGTAGTTAAAATGTCCATAAATACGTGTGTAAAATTTTGTAAATTTACATAATATTAGTCGTTAAATAATAACAAAAACGTTAGTATGGAAAAAAAATAATTACAGAAATCTCCATACAAAACGGCAATTTCATAGGTAAAGACCTATTATAATGTTTGCAATAAACAATTATTTATATAATGTCAATATTATTATACCTATTTGTTTTACAAAAGGAAAATTGTACTTAAACAAAATAGAAGTAACTTTAATTCAGTGTAAACGCCAGTTTAGATTTTAAATTTTCACTCAATGCTGAAATTATAGAATATCAGATTTTTTTTATTATTCAGAATAATAAATAGCACTATTGATTAAGGAACTTTTCCTGTAATGATAGATGTAATTTGTGTTAAATAAAGTAAATCGCTATCCTTATATTTTACATCAACATTGTCGAAAAGTTCAAATATAGGTAATACTGAAAACGTACTTTAGTGTAAATCATTTTTCCACCTTTGCTTCCATTTTGTTACAAATAATTTCAAAATAACAATTATAATTTCAAAATAACAATTATACTGCTGCTGTTTATATACAAAATTGGTACCTAACAATAAAAAATGTATTAGTACCTATTCGAAATACCTTTCGAAATCTGATCATAAAGGAGTATACCTACTCGTATTCCTTAACGTCGAAAGCCCACACGATACAGTAGCCATCAAAGTCACAGGCTAGACGTAAAAGATTTATTGGCATAAATCGCTGCGATTCGCAAATCACACGTGCCTCCAAGGGGCGGGCCGTAAAGGACGCGGCACAATACCGCCGATAAACGGACGGACTCGGCTACGAGAGGACGGTCGTAAACGCGACGGATTAGACCCAGTCGGGCGGGCCAGGAAGTTTGCCAATAGACAATATCCAATCGTTGTGAAAAATTAAATAAATAGTCTTGATATTATGTTCATGTAAACTTAGATGTCTTTGGATGGGTATTCGTTAGTGACACTATTAATTTCTTGTTTGAAGTGATGAGTCAGACCTTAGTGCCTGATTAAAATTACAGCTGATACACACCAAGAAATAAGAAGCCAGATATTATAAAACGTCAATATCTCGCGAGCCTCCACGGGGCGGGCCGTAAAGGACGTGACGCAATACCGCCGCGATAAACGAACGGACTCGGCGACGAGAGGACACTCGTAAACGCGACGGATTAGACCCAGTCAGGCGGGCCAGGAAATTTCACAATAGACAATATATTTCCAGTCGTTGTGAAAATATAATAAATAGTTTAGATATGTTCATGTAAACTTAGATGTCTTTGGATGGGTATTCGTTAGTGACACTATTATTTTTTTGTTTCAAGTGCTTAGATCCAGATACAGTAACAACTGATGCACACCAACAAATAATAAATGATTAAGACAGAAGCCAAATGCTTTAAAACGGCAAGATCTCGCTGCGATTCGCAAATCACACGTGCCTTCAAGGGGCGGGCCGTAAAGGACGCGGACAATACCGCCGATAAACGGACGGACTCGGCTACGAGAGGACGGTCGTAAACGCGACGGATTAGACCCAGTCGGGCGGGCCAGGAAGTTTGCCAATAGACAATTTTATTATACTTCCAATAGTTTTGAAAGTTAAAATAAATAGTCTTGATATATTCATATAAACTTAGATGTCTTTGGATGGTTATTTGTTAATGGTACTATTAATTTCTTGTTTCAAGTGACGAGTCACACCTTGTGCCTGATTCAATTACAGCTGATGTACACCACGAAATAAGAAGCCAGATATTATAAAACGTCAATATCTCGCGAGCCTCCACGGGGCGGGCCGTAAAGGACGCGGCACAATACCGCCGATAAACGGACGGACTCGGCTACTAGAGGACGGTCGTAAATGCGACGGATTAGACCCAGTCGGGCGGGCCAGGAAGTTTGCCAATAGACAACATAATATCCAATCGTTGTGAAAAATAAAATAAATAGTCTTGATATGTTCATGTAAACTTAGATGTCTTTGGATGGTTATTTCTTAATGACACTATTATTTTCTTGTTTTAAGTGACGAGTCAAACCTTAGTGCCTGATGCAGTTACAGCCAAAGCACACCAACAAATAACGATTGATTAAGACAGAAGCCCGATACTAAAAAACGTCAAGAACTCGCTGCAATTCGCAAATCACACGTTATTTCACGAGGTGGGCCGTAAATTTACGCGTCCATTGGCCCGCGCTGAACGCACCAGCACAATACCACTGATAAACGGACTGATTCTGGTGACAAGCAGGCGCTCGTAAACGCGATGAATTAGACCGACCGTGGCGGGCCTGGAGATAAAATGTGACTTGTAATATTCGAATTGCTAATAATAACTCTGACATTTTATGATCATAGCGGTGCTTAGTAGAAAAGGCATGTTGACATAAAACGTCAAATTCTATTCGAATAAACAAAAAACCGATGTTATGAGTGACAAAACTTTTGTTTATTCAAAAACCAACTACATGTAGGGTAAAGAAAGGTATATTGGTGATATATTTGATGATCGTTTTGTAAACGGATTACCACAAAGTTCCCTATGCGAGCTCGTTCATGAGACAGCGCTAACGAGTGCCTACAAGTGTGAGGAAAATAGACATAAGTACGCGCTACGCTTCAACGTTTCTGTGTTTAGTAAACAATCTTTATATAAAATATCACCAAATTACTTATACCATCAATATACCTTTCTTTAAGATAAAAAGATAAGATAAAAATATTCTTTATTCACTTAGACATAATAAATATGTACTTATGAATCGTCAATATTTTCCTACCACCCATTCAAGACTTTTTTAACTGACAAGAAGAATGGGCGCAAGAAACTTGCCAGCGTTTCTTAGTTAGGTAACGACATTTACAAAAAAAAAACATATCGTTACTAATACAACAATTGCTTAGTATAAAAATACATCATATTAAACAGTGATTATGTTATGTGTTACATCATGACCATGCATTGCGGTCATTCAAATAATCGTCTACTTTATAGTATCCTTTGCTCATCAGCGACTCTTTAATGTAACATTTAAATTTATGCAATGGTAGTTCAATTATATGCTGTGGAACTTTATTAAAAAAGGCTATGCTTTTCCCCAGAAATGAGGCTCTGGATTTTGCTAGCCTAAACTTGGGAACGACAAGTTTATCTTTATTTCTTGTGTTAAAGCGATGAATATCGCTCTGCTTTACAAATGTATTATAATACTTTTTCACATAAATTATATTTTCATAGATGTAATGTCCTGCAACAGTTAAAATGTTTATTTCTTTAAATAGATCTCTTAAAGAATCTCTCGATCGGAGGTTGTAAATGGCGCGAATAGCCCTTTTTTGGAGCACGAATATACTTTGGATGTTAGCGGCTGAGCCCCACAACAAAAGGCCGTAGGACATAACACTATGAAAATAACTAAAATAGACTATTCTAGCCGTTTCAATATCGGTTAAGAGCCTTATTTTCTTAACTGCGAATGCAGCCGAACTGAGTCTACTCGCCAAGGCTTCGATATGAGGATCCCATTGTAGTCGCGAGTCTAATATAATACCTAGAAATTTTGTATTGTTAATGAATTCGACCGTATCGCCGTCTAGTCTAATATGAAAATCAACTTGTCTTACATTAGGTAACGAAAATTTTAAACACTTAGTTTTCTTTGAGTTTAATGATAAATTATTACTATTAAACCAATGTGACACTTTTGAAAGAGCACTATTTACTTCGTCAGAACAGTCATCACCTCTATCTACTTTAAAGACTAGAGATGTATCATCGGCAAATAGCACCGTCTCACATAAATTCTTCGCGTAGTAAGGAAGGTCATTTATGTATATTAAAAACAACAGCGGGCCCAATATTGATCCTTGGGGTACGCCCATAGTAATGGGAGCTCCGGTAGACTCAGTTTTATTAATAACTACCTTCTGAGTTCTTTCATACAGATATGAATGCATAAGGCTTACTGACATTTCAGAAACACCATAATGTTTTAACTTCCTTAATAGTGTTTGGTGATCAACACAATCGAATGCCTTGGAAAGGTCACAAAAAATAGCGATTATATCCTGCTTGTCCTCCCAGGCATCAAGTACATGTTTTAGAAATGCAACCCCAGCATCAGTTGTACTTTTACCTTTTGAAAAACCAAACTGTTTCTCATGCAGTATACTATTTAATTTAAAATATTCTAAAAGTTGAGCATAAATTAATTTCTCAAATATTTTACTTATTGCTGGTAGTATGGATATAGGTCTAAAATTTGCTGGGTCACTTTTGTCACCAGCTTTAAACAGAGGAATAATTTTACTATTCTTCATTAAATTAGGAAAGACCCCTTCACTTATACATTGGTTAAAAATTATTGCTAATGATGGAGCTATCACATCAATTATTGATTTGATGATACTTGTAGATATGCCCCAGAGATCTTCTGTTTTCTTAATATTTATTGCTTTGAATGCTTTAATAATATCTTCGGTAGTGACATAGCTAAAACTAAATGTTTCCTGGCACTTGTTCACACTAGATTCCATAAGAGAGACAGCGGTGTTGGGGCAAGAGTTAAGTCTGCTAGTAGTTTCTAACGGAATTCGAGCAAAGTAACCTTCAAAAGCACTAGCCACCTCAATATCTGATTCAAAAGTCTGATCACTAATTTTTAAGTTAAATGAATTAATTTTGCTTTTTGTTTTGCCAGTTTCTTGGTTTATAATACTCCAGGTAGCTTTTATTTTATTTTCAGATGATTTAATTTTATTTGAAATATACCTAGATTTTGCCAGAGCACATACTTTCCTAAATGTTTTTGAATATTTCTTGACATATTCAATGAAGGATCACAGGAAGTCGTTTTTTGTGTATAGAGTTCAAATAACTTTCTTCTGCTATTATAAATACCAGGTGTGGCCCAGTCACTGAACTTCTTACGATCATTACACTTTATAACTTTTTGTTTAAAATTGTTACTAAATTCTTTTTCAACAATATCAAATAATGATTGATAAGAGTTATTAGCGTCAGCAGAAGCTGGCAAACATTGAATTTTATCTTGTACATTATTTCTAAATTTATTAATACCACGTTTCGGTATTGGCCTGCAAATTACTTCGCGTTTAGGAGTAACATTATAGTGCTCAAAAGAAGCTAGTTGTCCACTGTGGTCGGATTTAATAATATTAATTACCGATTTCTCAATTAAGTTACAGTTGGAAAAGATGTTATCTAAGCAAGTAGCCGATGTTGGCGTAATTCGCGTCGGTTCATTAAAAGTGTGAAGCAAATTAAATGATTTAAAAAGATTAAGGAATTTACTGGAGAGTTGTGCTAATTTAATATCTAAGATGTCTATATTAAAATCTCCACAAACTACAATTTTTTTATTCTTACGACAACATATTTTCAAAACATCCTCCATAGTGGACTCAAAGACTGTGTAATTTGCTCCAGGGGGGCTATATACACAGATTATAATTATTTGTTCAAGTTCCACGCATGATATCTCACAAATTCGTTCAACAGAGAGGGATACTATATCCTTTCGCTCTTTATATTGTGTGTTATTAGGTAAAATTATTAAAGAACCCCCCCTTATTGTAGTTTTTCTATTAAATGAACTTACAACACTATAATTATCCAAATTTAACAATAATTCATATTCTTTTAACCAATGTTCAGTAACACATAACACATCAATATTTTCACAATTTAAAAATAAACTTATTTCTAGGTCTTTGCCAGCAGAAAAGCCTTGGATATTCTGGTGTACTATTTTTAAACATTTAGGCTTTCCTCTTGTCAATACTGGGCTAGAGTATGCCTCCGTTGTCTCTAATGGTAATTTAAATTAACCATGTCAGTATTTGGATTCAAAAGAATCGAATTATTTGGAACAGATTCCAAAGTTACATTAGAAGTATCAAAGTTAAACTGCTCAATAGAAGCAGAGGTTATACTAGCCAAGTTGTTGGCTAATTGTTTAAAATAAAATGATAGCGATACCGCTATTTGTCGCTTAAGATAATTAGGCAGATAATATTTATCTTTAGTCAAGTATACATTATTCAACAACATATTGATATCAATAATATGCAACTCTTTATTATGACAGGCTAGGCTTTAGGTCATTATAGCGGTAACTTTGATATTTCTTCCTCTTTGGACGGTTCTTTGATTAAATATCATAAAAACATTTACTTTTTATCCTTATCTCTCAATTATTTCCCCTATATAACAGCTATTTGATTGTATTATTTAATTACGTTTTATGCAAACAAATGAATATATTAAACAATTGATTAAAGTCCTACTTTCAGGTGTAAAAAGTTAATTCACAATCTGTGATTATCATACACCAACTTCAGTCTCCCAAGTCGCTCTAACATCCGTAGATTTCGTGGCCTCCGCCTAATTCCCTAAAACTTGCAAATAGCGCCGCTTGCCACCGCGGCCATCGGCGGAACTATAAAACTGTGCCCGTAATAAAACCCGCTTTTAGACGCATGCATACATCACTAACGACATGCCCAACCATCGCCCGCTCAAACCGCAAGCTCACCTCGAGGGTCCTTTATAAGGCTCCAATGTAAATCGCAACGTAAAAGGTTGTATATCATGGGTTATAAGAACTTTTTTATAGTTCTTCCGCTCGTTTGTGTAGGTGCAAAATATTTGATAGCACAGTTCGCGAGGTTTTTATGGGCTCACGTGGTATAATTATGCGGTATATTGTTTTGTATGGGCTCCATGCTTTAGGGTTACGACCGCCTTTTATGTATTTGAGGAACTTTGTTTGTTATTCTGTTATAAAACATAAGCGTAATGGAAACTGTAACGGGCGTCAGCAAATATTTGTTATCCTCATCATCATCATCATCATCAGCCATTTAATGTCCCCACTGCTGGGGCACTGGCCTTCCTTATGGATGAATAAGGAGAATGAGCCATGACCCACCACGCGGGCTCAGTGCGGATTGGTGGGTATTAACGACTGCAAGTGCAGCCGGGACCAACGGCTTAACGTGCCTTCCGAAGCACGGAGGCGCTCGAGATGAAAAGTTTTTGGTCACCCATCCCGTGACCGACCATTGCGAACGTTGCTTAACCTCAACGATCGCAGGCCGAGCGCGCTATTTGTTATCCTACTACCTACTAATATTATAAATGTGAAAGTTTAGATGTTTGGATGTTTGTATGTTTGTTACTCAATCACGCCAAAACGGCTCAATAGATTTGGCTGAAATTTGGGACACAGATACTTTGTGGCCTGGAGAGGAACATAGGCTACTTTTTTATCTCGGAAAATATCACACTCCCGCGGGATAACGTCGTGTATACCACGCGGGCGAAACCGCGGGCGGAAAGCTAGTTATGTTATAAAACATAAACGTAATGGAAGTCAGCAAATATTTTCGGTGAAGACCGTATTTTAGTTAAATTGCACAGAGAAAAGTTGTAGCTTAGGTTTTTTCTGATATAGGCTGCTAGAACTTTAAAATCTTCAAAAAGTAGAACCCATAACTTCGTTCAGAAGCGTATCAATATCTTTGCTTACTTACTTACTTCGCAGGTTCAATCAACACTATCTGATTCCCAGCTCGAGAACTTGTGTTGTGAATATTGGAACTAAAGACAGAAGATAGAAAAATAAAATTGATGAAATAAATCATACCTGAACTAAAAAAAACATTCATATTCATGACGTTATTTTGTATCCCGAATGAAAATTGAATTCACGACCGACCTCTTACTAAAGCATTGGACCAGTACCCCTAGCATGAATATCTATCGTTATCATTATATCTATCGTTATCATTATAGTTATCGTGATCGTGTAATGTTGTAAGAAAACTAAAGCAGCGCCTCTTTCGGTCGTATAAGGAATTAAAATTCAATACATTTTCAACAGCAGAATTTTGACAGCTTTTAAATGGTGGTTTATGGTATTCGATTACCATAACGATGGTTTTTCGCACTAGATCTACATTTAGCAGGTTGAAATGTTGTTAACATCGAATCCTTTCTCCCCTACAATCCCCACTTCCCTACTAATATTATAAATGCGAAAATGTGTATGTTTGTCTGTATGTTCCGTTTTCACGTCAAAACGGCTGAACCGATTTTGATGAAATTTGGAGTGTAGATAGTTTGAAACCCTAAGAAGGACATAGGCTACTTTTTATCCCGAAAAAGTATCACATTTCCGCGGGATAACGTCGTGTAGTAAACGCGGGTATTGCCGCAGCTGAAAGGTTATTCCTTCATACATTCACCAAGGTACCGTGCCCTCCAATCTACAAATAGCGAGGATTTATACGGCACCCATTCAAGAGTGGAGAATAACTATTCCCTCTCTAGTTCCCACTTTCGGACAATCAAAACGTTTGTGCTTTCAAGGCGAAGTCGAAAACATTTCTCCCAAACCTTGCCCTCCCATCAACTAATACGGTGGATGGCCCAAGTTATTAAAGTAAGCGGGAACGCAAGCGATAATTTTATAATTATGTGGTATGAATAACAGAACATAAAGTAAACAATAATTAACAATTGTTCGCGCTTCTGAGGTCCTAAATTAATTCAACGAATAACGAACCCGTCACTCTCAAACTCGCTGGGCATGACAGAATCGAATGAAAGCGGCGGGGCCAACGAAGTTTCGTTTTTCATTGAATTCGAGTAGAGCCTCTGGTTTAGTGGCACGCAAGTGGTAACACGCATGTGAACAGATTTATTTTTGTAGCTATGTGTTATACTTACAAAGTTATTTCGTTGAAGTAAAGTTAAATTTTGAATGAAACAGTATATTTTCTATGGGTTTGACAGCAGTCGAACTGGAAATCTGGTGGTCTGAGTAAAGTGTGGATACACTGCCCCTAGAGTAAAAATTTCTCTTTGTCATCACATAAAACTCGTTTAAATGACGACTGCTAAATGTCAGTTTGATATCAAATTGCGTAAACGACTGCTACAAACAATTTTTGTCATTTTTAAGGTAAAGTAAGTTATTTAAGGCCTTCTCATGTTTGACTTTACCGTTTCATTAGATATCAGCCTAGGACAGCACTTGCTCATCACTGCTAGTTATAGTAGTACTAGTTTGTTTAAAAGTGCACTTATTAGGGTACTAGAACTCAGTTGCCGTCGTTTAGCTATGAATGGCAATGATGTTTTGTAGCTGGTTGTAGTCCCATATCTCCGTTATAGTGACAGTCGGACGGAGATGGATAGAGCTCCTGTTCCGGTGTTAATTTTTGGAACTTTACATTTTTATAGGTAGTCCATAGTATGACAGCTAATTTTTTACTGAAAGTGGCTCCTCTGTCACGGCTGTCACCAGAACAGAGATTTTTGTGGCGCTTTATGTTGTCATAACAACACCTCACAAAATATTTGACGCTCGCGTTACACATCGGGTGGGTAGGTAGGGGCATTCGTAGCGATTTGAAGCGATTAAAAAATACGGAATTTCAGTCGTCGAACGAAAATCAGTAGAAGTCGAGCGCTCAGTTCGACCCGAGTGGATCAAAATAGAGCTCCTGTTACTTGATCCACGAGCCGTCGGAAATGGAATCGGATTCGAATTCTGTGCTTTGTCTTTGTCTATTAAATAGTGAGTGACAGAGACAGTGCATACATTCCGCTGTCGGGAACGTTTCTGACAATTTGTGAATCAGGGGGCTGATATGCTTGTCTATACTATTATTATAAACAAGAGTAACGGGACTCAACGCGACATTTATTATGTAGTACATAATAATTGTACTTACAGCTTGACGTTTCGGCTATGTTGCTATAGCCGTGGTCACAAGCTTCTGACTGCAGTCTTTCAGTCTGCTTGTGACCACGGCTATAGCATCATAGCCGAAACGTCAAGCTATAAGTACATATGTACTACATAATCAATGTCGCGTTAAGTCCCGTTACTCTTGTTTATAATTTATAATGGAACGCGAAAGTTTAAAATCTTATAAAACTAATATTATAAAGAGGAAAAATTTGATTGTTTGTTTGTTTGTTTGCATCGAATAGGGTCCGAAACTACTAGACCGATTTAGAAAATTCTTTGACCATTAGAAAGCTACATTCTTCCCGAGTGACATAGGCTATATTTTATCCAGATATTCCCACGGGAACGGGTACCACGCGGGTAAAACCACGAGGATCCGCCAGTCGCACTATATTTTACACTCGCTTGCTCTCATACATTGCGTCACATAAGCCCCCGTACTAATGGGCCGTAGTTGAGAGCAGCGGTGTTTACTTTTATTGTCAAGATAAATCTGTCTAACTGCTCCGATAATCGGCACTAACTGTTACTGAGATAAATATGGCGAGAGCGCCGAGATGAACTGCCGAAAACAGCCAAAGCTAATGGCGGAAGAAAATATTAATTTTACACGATTTCCTGACGTAAAAGAAACTCTCTTGAAAAATGGAAAATGAAGTATTTAGAAAAAATAGACCCGTCTCACAACTAACTCCGATGGGACTCGAACCCACGACCTATCGCTATCCGGGCGACTGCTCTAACCACTGAGCTACGGAGTCGTTACGAGAAGCGTCGAATTTATCAAATACTTCTTACACGCTGTATAGCCAGCGTTAATTTCATCAATGTGAAGATATTACTACCCCCACACGCGAAAGAAATACCTTTCCAGATATTTGACAATCGCTAAAGAAGAAATTACTATGGCAAGTTATTTAAATTTTTACTTTTTTGCATTCACAATGCAATTTTTATGGTTGAAAAATGGAAAATGAAGTATTTAGTAGTGAGACGGGTCGATTTTTTCTAAATACTTCATTTTCCATTTTTCAACCATAAAAATTGCATTGTGAATACAAAAAAGTAATAATTTAAATAACAGAAACTCTTTTTTTTCATCTGACACTTTCTTACGGACCTACTAAACTGTATTGAATGAAAAACGTTGAAGTATTTTCTGTCAGCACGTGTTTGTGCATAGTGCAGCAAGCTTTTCTCTTCCGGTGATTATCTTTGGAACTAAAACAGTTTTCATACGACAGTCCATTTTGACAGCTAATTTGGTATTGCAAGTGGCTCCTCTGCCACGGCTGTCACCGGAACAGGAAAGCTTGTGGCACTGTAACATGGAAATGACGTTTCAGGTTTTTAGGTTGGCTATTCTTTTAAGGAAAAATATTTGCGGCTTGACAGCCCAGGCGTAGGCCGTTACCAATCAGAGTTTTCTTCAAATTACTTTTATCATTGCATTCTTTTGGTTCTAAATTCATTTAAGTATATTTTGTTAAACTCGTTTATTTATTAAATTAAATTAAAATTTATTAAATTTATTTCTTTTACCTGCATGTTATTATTTTGAGTGTAATTAAGTATTGTCGGCAGTATTGTGCTTAGAGTGATCGCATCAAGCCATACCGACGACGATAAAAATGGTTTAAGATCTTTAATCTCACAAGCATTTACAAAAATTCACTTCCGTAAGATTACAAATATTTAAAATTCTTATAAAAGATAATAAAAAAACTTTTTAGAGAAACGTACGTACCTAAATTGACTTATCGGCAGTTTTAAACACTGTACCAAACACTACATATGCTTTGATGAATTCAAACTTAGCTTTTAATAATTAATTAAAAGCTGATGGAATGAGTTTTACTTATCTACCAAGTAAGTACTAAGCTATCAAAATACTTTATTTACCACATAAAACCGCCACTGATTCTCGCAATAATAATGTACCTACCTATGTTCCAAGTAATATAACGTTAAGTTCTGTATTTGTAACTTTGCAACCTTTTTATTGCTTTAATATATCGCTTTTCTGGATATACGTGGTCACGAATTCGCTTAAAATGTTTTTCAAAGAGCAATATTCAAGTGCTTGAGTTAAAAGTTCTTTTCATGATGTGAAATGTTAGCTTCACTTCCACATAAATGAAGTTCACAAAACTTCACCAGTCCCCACTACACTTCGCTACATACAGTATTTAAGCTAAAATACTCCTGAATAACTTGACAAGTATTAGAAATTCGCGTTACCACGTAAAAATGTTAAAAGTTTCGTATTAAAATTAAAACGTTAGACTTTCGTCCGGTCGAAGTTTTTTATTAAAACTAAAGCAAGTACCTTTTAACCGTAACACTTAACTCCAAGTGATATAGTTTACGAGGCAGTTATGTGCACCTAACTGTGCAGGTTGTAAACTGAAACTTGGGCAGTTAAATTTTAACTGTCAAGTCCGTAGTGTAACGTGTAGTGGTGGTAAAAGATAGGTGTCGAATGGGCTTCACCTGGTCGCTTTTAGTTGTGAAACTAATTCTAGTGACTAAGTTTAATCGTAGTTTATATTGCGAGCTTTATTTCGTTCTATCTTATGGTTGTAGTAGAACTAATGCTATAAAGGGAAACGGTAATAATAGTCTGGGTTTACTTAATTGGACACTGTCTCTAGCACTACAAATAATTTTACATGTAAAATTATTAATAATAGCATTTGTGTGGAAATATTTTTTAAGTTTGGGAATTTTTGGTTAATCTATACTAATATTATAAAAAGGAAAGATTTGATTGTTTCTGAAAAATGGAAAATGAAGTACTTATGTAAAAAAAATCGACCCGTCTCATAATCAGCTCCGATGGGACTCGAACCCACGACCTTTCGCTTTCCGGGCGACTGCTCTTATACATCATTTTCAATTTTTCAGTAATAAAAATTTTATTGTGAATGCAAAAAACTAAAAATTAAAATAATTTGATTGTTTGTTTGTTTGTATGTTTGTTTGTTTGTTTGCATCGAATAGGCTCCGAAACTACTGGACCGATTTAGAAAATTCTTTTACCATTAGAAAGCTACATTCATCCCGAGTGACATAGGCTATATTTTATCCCGATATTCCCACGGGAACGGGTACCACGCGGGTGAAACCGCGAGGATCCGCTAGTTAGTGATAAAAGTAAGCGCCCTATTTTGTTTGAAGAATCAATACCCATTAAAATGTTTAATGACTAGGTCTAGTTGAATGAATGAATGAATTCTTTATTTGGCTACAGCAAATGCAATAAGACAATATACAAATTAAAACAAAAACAAATAAAAGCTACAAACTGCCCAATGAACCCGTTGTCTCACGGCTGCTGCAGCCAAAAAAAAAAAAATTAAACCGCCTTCAAAAAAACCACATCAAAAAAGTAAGAAATAATTCCTCACCAAATAAATAACGTAAGTACTTTGAAGTCGGGCGTGAAACATGTAAGTACAATTTTTTGTTGTTTTTGTTAAAACCCGCCCGACTTCAAAGTACTTACGTTATTTATTTGTTGAGGAATTATTTCTTACTTTTTTGATGTGGTTTTTTTGAAGGCGGTTTAATTTTTTTATAAAAATAATTTTTATTTCACTCTTTTTAGTGCATCGTGCAGGCAATTTACGTGTTTTCTGGTAAATAGGTATGTGATCAAACTGAAAACCTCCTTTTTCGAAGTCGGTTAAAATACCTTGAGGTATCCCCTTTTTAACAAAACAAGAATCATCTAAATCGGTTTATAAACAAAGGAGTTATGCCTAAAGATACGTATTAAATTTACATAAAGTGGTAACGAAAACGACAGTATTTTCAAGATTTCCTGAAAACTGCTGAACCGATTTCAAAATTTCAAAAAATGGGACCAACTTGGAAACCAACCTGATGTAATAACGTTTGAACCATTTCAATCGGTTCAGCCGTCTTCGAGTAATCGGTGGACATACACAAAAAAAAAAAAAAAAAAAAAAAAGATACAGACGAATAGAAAGGGAGACAGTTCAGCATTATGTCAAACCCAAAGTGCCTGACGCTGATTTTCAACTGACCCCTTGAACCCTTTTTTTGACAAATGGATGCCAATTCTACAGTATTTTGCAACTGTTTACAATGTCACTTAAAAAGTCTTCATAACAAAAAAGAAAAAATATATACACATAATACGTTGATATCTAGGATTTAGTTAAGAAGGTACCTATAGTAGTTATTTTCAGGGTGCAGAGGGGAAGCTCTTTTCATGCACCCCAAACGCAGGTATTGCGGTAACGCAGGATCTAGCTAGGCTGGCTAATCGTATTCAACACAATATGATTCAAATATTGTCACCGAGTTCTAATATTCAGGGCTTGGGAACGGTTCGTAAAATACCGCTTACTTAAGATTTTTAACCAGGTTTTTCATAAAACGCTCGCCAGGAGCGGAATCTATTCACGAGTGTTATTGCTGTCACCGGAAAATAACAAGAAGTCCTGAAGAACACGTGATAGGTTATTTTTTTAGGAAATTTATAAATTCGCGGATCTTGTTATTTTCCGGTGACATAGCCGCTCCAATTAAACCACGATTATCCTTGTTAATCGAAATGGGCGGGGCGAAGGAGCGCCGTGACATCTACCGTCTCTGTCATACTGTCACACGGCTTGCGTCTAATTGTCCAACCGAGACTAGCGAGCGATATTAACCAGGAACCAAACAAAAATCGATTCTGAAAGAGCGAAACCGAAATGCAAATGCTGTTTTAATACTGTATGGAGTTTTTTTGCGCACCGTTCGCGAAATTTAACCAGAAGCCCTACTCTAATTCGACGAAAAACGAAACTTCGTTTGCCCCGTTGCTTTCACTCGATTCTGTCATGCCCGGAGAGTGAGAGGGACGGATGGAATGTCCAGGAATATCCTGAATGGCCACTTTTAGAGCCAAATTACCCCCATGACGACGCCTTACCCCAGCCAAATTCATCAAAGTAATTTTTGTAAGTGTTAAAAATAGGCTCATATGTAGGTATATGTTAAGCAAATATTAAATAACTCTCACAAAATGACTGACATCAGGGTATCGTTATTTTTTGAAGTTGGTTAATAAAGTCCCGTGTTACTCCAACACATTCGCAACGAATCTCATGGTAAATTTATAAACGCTTTTAGTGCACGTAAAGCGTGTAATGTGAAAAGCGGTTTTCAGCGAATCAAAGCTTTTGACTATTTACTGAATCAATGGTCTTAGTCTGAAAACTTAAAGTAAAATAAGAGATAAGAGTAAAATAAGTTGAAAACGCTCGCCGCAATCTCTCTCTACGGGTAAAACAGAATTTTAAAATGAAGATTAGCTCTTCAAAAGGGATTTTTCTGCGCAAATACTAAGTAGATCGTCGACGTTATTTTGCTAAAACCTTCAAAGTCCTTCAAACGAAATTCGACTGTAAAAGTCAACTGTTAAGGTCCAAATTGGGAACCTATAAAAGAGTATGTTAGACCTAATTAAAAGTAAATATGTGTTCACATGTTAGCGCTGGCTTTCGTGTTGAGTCGGATTAATAAGGATTGTAGTATGTAAATGGACTTTTAGAATCGGGAATATTGAATCAAATTTAAAAATACGAGTTAAACATGATGATTCATTTATTTTCTTTACTGTAAAGCGTGTGCATTACAAGAACTCTGTGCTTCCTCAAGTTCCACTGTGATTGAGGATTCCGGGAGTAGTGCGCTTCTACCTTCAGCCATAACCACTTAACATCAGGTGTGATGAAGGCTAATAAAATTAGCCTTCAAGTTCCCGATTCTTAGGCATTTAAACTTTTTCAGTGTGGTAATTCGTATGTCGAACATTTTGTTTGTGGTTTCTATTGAATAGTTAGAACGTTTTAAATACACTAAACTGTCCCACATGTCAACAAATTCATTTTGACGCTAAGTTCGTATACGAACATCGATTGGTCTTTACCACTCGTAGCGTTCGACTGCTTTTCGATCGAACTTTTTCGATTGTGAAATTCTGACAATACCCAAACTGTGTTATATTTTAATTTCGAGCTTATAAAAGTGAACTTTTCTCGATTGCCTGAGAATCGGCCCCCATCACACCTGATGTTAAGTTGTGAGTGCTACCCCGTAGTAGTTAAAAAAAATACTTGCTGAAGACCAATATTTATAAAGTTATAAAATTATATTTAGTAGTACAAAAGTATTGTTATCAAACGATTGCCCGTGTGTGTCTATGTCGTGGCCATATCGTAGAATTGTTCACTTCATGAAATGGTCGCATTTCATGAAATGTTTCACTGTCTATTGGCCACATCATGATGTGGCTTGGGCAGATCAATAATAAGAAATCATTTCTCGATAATGGTCAAAATTATATGATCACATCGTAAAATAATTATATTTATTTCCGGTAGTCAGCGGGCGGAGAAGCGCCTGAATATAAAATCAGAAATAAAAACTTTAATAACATGGAAATTATGGAAACCTTAAATTAATGTCCTCATATTATTGTGAAAATCGATATATATATATATAGCTTACTTCCGCAAAAAACACAATATGCAAGATGCACCGCCCGCCCGCCCGCAAAAAATTGCACATGCACACCACGAAAATACCAGTGCACAATACCTGCATTTAGGAAGACAGCAATACTTACACCTTGCACCTTCACCGATGAGACTACTCTAGACGTGTTTCGCCCCAACCAAACCCAAAACCAAACAAAATTGTTTTGGGTTTCGCACGAACTATCTTCTTTCTAGGTTAGGTTTCTAGCACATTACAATAATTGATTTAACCTGGATTAAGTTTTGGTTTGACTATCATTAAGTGACCGAAACCGGGGAATTTGGCACGTCTCATACATTTTTGTTATATGTATACAAAAAACTATAACCTACCTTTAAAGGTCAATAAATTTTCTATAATTTAAGATAAGTATGATTTGTATCTTAAATACCTAAGACCATTAAGTGCATAAATGTAAAAAAAACCTTAAAGTGGCCACAAAGGGGTCTCCTGGCCTACTTTCAGCTTACCGCTTCATATTTTCACGGGGAGGAAAAACAATATTAGAAACATCGGTATTTTTCATCAAGATTTAAGGCTAGCAAAGGATTTAATCCCGTGAGATCCCGTGAGTAATTCCAAACGATTTGCGGGATTTTCGTGTTTCATACCATTTTAGGATAATGGGAAAAAAGGATTCACCCGCTCACTTACAGGTTATTTCATAAATCCTAATATTATAAATGCAAAAGTAACTCTGTCTGTTACACAATCACGCCTAAACTACTGAACCGATTTAAATGAAATTTAGTACAGAGCTAGTCTGGAGCCTGAGAAAGGACATAAGGCTACTTTTTTATGCGAAAAAAGTGCTGTAACTCTAAGGGGTTGAAATAGGGGATGAAAGTTGGTATTAGAATTACGTCATTTTTAAAGCTAGAAGCTTGAAACTTATTCTTTGGCTTTTGTTTGGATATAAATAAATACTACATTCATAGCTTGTAAAAAAATTACCTTAAAGGGGTTATAAATAGGGGATAAAAGTTTTTTGTGATGACGTCGACAAAAAAACTTACCAACTGTCCAGAAAATAAAAATATAGAAGAAATACAGATAACTTACGGAACAATTTGATGTCAGTCGCAGAGGAACACCATTTTAGTTTGTCATTTTTAAGTTTTCTGAATATTATATGCATAAAAGTGTAACTTTACTAGCCTACCGCCCGCGGCTTCACCCGTGTACTTGTACGTTATCCCGCAGGAACATGATAGTTTTCCGGGATAAAAGTAGGACTTATGTCACTCTCCAGTTCCCAAACTATCCCCATACTGAAATTTACGTAGATCCGTTGCTCCATTTTGACGTGAAAGGCGGACAAAGACAAACCTACAAACACACTTTCGTATATAATTTAAGTATATATCGTTAGATATGAATTGGAAATTACTCTGAAGTATATCATGGCTTTCCTTTTATTTCTATTTTCTAACTGAAATTGCAAATTAACCCGAATATTTAAATCAAAAGAAGTGGTGTACTTTTTGTTCTTATAAATTACTTAATTACACCTCACACCGAACACAAATTGACATAATGTAACGAACCCTACAAAAAGCTACGCCCATACAATTACAAAGAACAAATTTCAATTCAACAAATCTACATTCATTTAATTCCGAACTCGACTGTGTGTTCAGTATTCCATGCATTTCTAATAAGTCCTTACTCAAACTATACTCCTTTGAGACCAAGAAGTATCACTTAGTATCTACAGCCGAGTGCCAAGTATCTATATCAAGTATCATTGGTGAATCTGCTGCTAAAATGTTGGAATTGCCTAACTTTGAAATGTACGCAAATTTGTAGTTTATAATTTGAGATTATGAGTAAAGTGCGTACTTGGGTTTCTAAGGGACAGGGAGACTCGCCTGTTTATTAGGAGGACGATTCTGAAATGGCTTTTATTGAATAATATTACGGAAATAAATAATTGATTCGACTGTAAACTTATAATCAAACGTAAAAAGAAATATTCTTTAATTAGTCTAATTATTCACGACTAGCTTTCTGCCCGTGACTTCGCCCGCGTGGACTACACGACGTTATCCCTCGGGAACGTAATTTTTTTCCGGGATAAAAAGTAGCCCATGTCACTCTCCAGCTTTCAAACTATCCCCTTACCTAAAATTACGTCGTTCCGTTGCCCCGTTTTGACGTGAAAGACGGACAAACAAACAAACACACTTTCACTATAATATTAGTAAGGATAATGCTAATATTTTTGTGGAAGCAATGGTTCGAAACTACAATTAAGTACTGTTCTTCTTCTTTAAAAGGCAGAATTTAAATGGTAAAAATTGGGTTAAATAAAATATCTGATCAGCCATATCAAACATTTTTAGTTAGGCACACGGAGGTCTTTAACATTGCATATTTTATATTAGCTCTTAAATATACTGAGCTCTACAGGAGATTGTAATTAGAGATTTCGAGTTGTGAGCATTTTTTTCGCGTTATTTTCTTTATCACGGTTGTAAAAGAAATAGACAAATCCTTATAGTAACAGGATAACGCAAAATAAAGTGCAATATAATATAATATCGCTTCAACATCGTTCTCCATAATTGGCCCTTACTTAAGCTTACTTAAACTAATGTATGAATTGTAAATTCAACTGTTACGTTATATCAGAGGTTCCCAAACTTATTTTGTCTACTGCCCACTTTGAAAATAAATTATTTTTAGCGCCCCCCATTTTTTTACCTACTTAAAAAACACTATAACTTCAAATGAAATAATTATTGCGAGCTATATCGGCGGAGCTTAAAAATTCAATCCCAACGAGACTTTTATTATAACCCGCAAGAGTTAACTTGAGATTGAGACCTGCCCCCCTAGACAAGTGGCATTCTATTTTCGAATTCGCTAGTCGAATAGAAAGAAAATGTATTTGATTGACATTAGCGGCCACGTGACATTTCGATCGCTAATGTCAATCCCATACATTTTATTTCTATTCGACTGGCGAATTCGATAATAGAATGCCACTTGTCTAGGGGGGCTGACCGCATTTAAGTAGTACACAAGGCGCTCAGCACCGGGTAGCCTTTACAACGCCCCCCCTAATGTTTTCTGGGTCTCTTACCTTTAGGCATGCAGCGCCCACAAGGGGGCGTTATTTCCCACTTTGGGAAAGACTGCGTTATATGGAAGTTCCAGCATTGAATTGAATTTGATCGGGTTACCGTAATGCGGCTCAATAGGACGGTAGTTTGTGGGTATCGCTAATAATTTATTAGGGTTCCTTTGTGGACGGGGCCAAATTTAATAATGCCATGTAACTTGTATTATGTACGGTGAATAGCGACTTGGGTGATGACAATCAATTTGTTATTGTTCGACCGATGAATAAATTGGTGTGTTATTTGAAAGTCTTTCATTGGAGTACTAAAAGTTGCTACTGACTTCATAGTTTATTATGCGCAACTCCAAAGACTATTGTGAGGCCAAGACACTAAAAATTATGTACTGCTCATTCGTACGAAGTCATTTGGAGTTCGCTTCTCAGGTCTGGAGTGGAGCCCCCGATATCTTACTTATATATCCCGTATTGAAGAGGTATCCACAGGAAGTTTATGAAATTTCTGGCCTACAGTACCAAAGAATGATATGACTCGAGCCGTAACGATGAACTGTATTTACATTAACTTTTTTTTTCTATTTTCTAACATTTACATACGTCTGTGTCGTCACATGCGACCACGCGCTTACTGGGCAAAAACTGAAAATCAGTGCTTTGCTTTAATTCAAAGCAAAGGCATCACTGAGTTTTTGCCTTTTTCTGTCTCGATGCGGCACATAGTTCAGTTTCTTTTTTTGTATGTTCCTCTATGAAGTCATTTATCATCTGTGTGTTGTATGTGATGGAAATAAACAACTTATCTATCTATCTATCTAACTGTTAGTAATCTGTGGTACTAGTTCTATTTTAGCTCAGAAGGAACGTGACATTGCGTCATCCTTTTTCGTGGGTGCAGCCGGTGTTCAGCGATTTATAAGACGTTATCGCGTTTAAAAAGCGTATATTCATCACGAGCGGCTACTGCACAGTGTAGGATTAATAATTATAAACCTGGGGTGGAAGTCTCTTCCACGATAGCGATCGTTAGCTATCGACGGTTGTCGTTATTTTTTTTTTTTTTTTATCCACAACGGGGTAGCACTTAGCCTTCATCACACCTGATGATAAGTGGTGATAAGGCTGAAGGTGAAAGCGCACTACTCCCGGATTCCTCCATCACTGAGGAACTGGCTATCTTATCTTTAACTGCCGGAACACAATAATACTGAAACATCATTGTTATGGCGTCAGACTTAGATAAGATGGTGGTAGCTAGCCAGGCGGACTAAGAACAAGTCCTACCACCAACCAAACCGAATACAATATGTACCCCCACTGGGAATCGAACCCGGGACCTCTTGGCCTAAAATCGGTGGTGTGAACTACTAGACCACAGAGGCGGTTAAACTGTCGTTAACTCAAAATGAGGAATTTGGTGGGATATGGGGCTATTTTTATGGTAAAAAAGTGTTTTATAGTATATTTGAGCGATAGCAAGCCACTAAATAATAGTAAAAACTAGTTTTGAATTGTAATTCGTGTAAATTGCTACAGCAACCATCGCTGACTTAACGATTTAAAAGAAACTTAGCGATGTTTACGTCAAACATAGCGTGGAAATTTGAAAGCCCGCTGAGCTTACCACAAATATTATTTAAAGCTAACGAATATTGTCGGTACGTATCTGCCGTCACCGCAATGCTCGAGCGAATGAGAGAGAGGGCGAATATTTTGTCTTGGCCAATCGCGCGGCCCGGCCGTGTCAACGGTGGCTTGTCAATTACTGACACGTAATGACGTGCCAGATGCCCGTCTTGCATTTCCCCGCATAACACAAGGACACATAAATTATATTATCTAATTATTGGTTTATTTTATAAGATGTTAAATCCAAGTATCGGTCGATTCTATATGCAGTAAAATCAATGTTATACCACTGCCATTTGAATAAAAATCTTGTTTTAGGTAAAAATAAAAAATAAAAATTTAGTGGCTTGGTTCGAATCAAACATAAAAAGCATACTAAAAATACACTTTTACTGTAAATAAAACTACACATCCACTGAAACTCAGATACGTTTCTCTTAACAATCTCCAACAGAAAATTATTTCTCCAAAAATATTTACCTACATCTATAAAAACACCCCTAATTTGTGAGGAATCACCACAACCTGGCGGCACTGACTTACCGAACCGAATTCCATAACTAACGATCTCTATCGCGGAAGAGACTTCCACCCCCTGCTCTACTGACAATACACTCAAACCAAATTGGTACAATAACCCACATAACACAGTTACATCAAACAAGCAACTTAATCGAAACAGCTCTCGCGCATACATGTCGCGTGCCCCGTCACGCCCCGCCGCATCCTCAATAGACAACTAATTTCACAGCAACGTTACCTCGAAAAGGCTTTGAATTTTGATATTGACGCGCTCTACATCGCGAAATGGGTTTGTGCACTCATTTTCTTTGTCCAATGCCGCTGTTAATAGCTTTTGTAATATCGAAATTGGTTCGCGATATAGGATTTTCGAATGTTACGAGAATTATATTGTTATGGTTTGTGCCCGCTAGCATTGTAATGTTATGATGTAAAAAATTATGTCGGAGATTAACGTTTAGTTGCTTTGTTTGTAAAGTATATATAAACCATTGTACCTATACAGTAAGTTCTTCTTCTTTAACTTAAACTTAATTTAAGTTACATTGCCGTTAATAGAAGGAAGTTTTAATACATTTGTTTGTTACTTTGCCAAAACCAAATTGTACAGAGCCTCTATGTAGTTTCAATCTTGAAGAATCGCATAATTAGGTATTTTAATTTTGTATTCCTTTGAAAGGGACAGTAAAATCAGGAATTATCCTTATATTATATAATTCTTCTGTAGGTACTCAATATCTTTATTGCATTCCATAATACTCGTATAATAGGTGTTACATAAAATTGTAAGTACTATTATGGGCCCTGTTAGGCACAACAAATTGAGAGAGGGAAGACCTTTCTTATTTAAGGTACGTGTCTGTCACCTAACTCCTCCTAAACAGCTGAGCTAATTTGGTTGTATGTATATTTCAATGGGTTCCTGGATGGTTTGAAAATACAATTTGAACCGGTAGATAGGTGGCGCTGCTGTCAGTATGTCTAAGACCCCCCCAGTACAGATTGGCCCATCATGCTCGGTCAACATGATCGTTCATCTTGTAGTGGTGCGGTACGAAGTTCACCGGGTCCATTAGTTTTTATATCATCTTAAATAGCAAAGACAAGGCAAAGTGCGTTAGCATTAAATAGCTTCACAAAGCTCATGTCAAAATTATTTATAGCATAATATGGACGTCAAAACTTGTATTACAAGTACCAGGCTCCCATAAAGCAATAGGATCCAAAAATTCAGAGCTAATTGCCAGCTAATGACCGCGGTAGGCTCTCAGGGGAAAAGTGCCCACGACCCAGTGTAAATGTCAATGCCGATATGAATATTGGGACCCGTAGTATTAGCACAATATGAATATTTAGACTGTGATTTAGACTGTGGTTTTAGAATAGGCGGTGTATTTGGTTGTTAGCAGGTATTTTTTTCGACGATCAATTTGGCGCAAGGGTAACATACTTACCTGCCTTCTGCGCCGGAGGTCTCGGGTTCGATTCCCGAACAAGACAAATATTTGTGAGCATGAACATGTCTATTTGTCTTGGTCTGGGTGTTATGTATGTAATTATATTAAGTACTAGCGGCCGCCCGCGGTTTCACCCGCGTGGTTCCCGTTCCCGTGGGAATATCGGGATAAAAAGTATCCTAAGTTACTCCTTATACATCAGCTACATGCCAGTCAAAGTCCCATCAAAATCGGTCCAGCCGTTTCAGAGATTAGCCGGAACAAACAGACAGACAGATAGACAGACAGACAGACAGACAAAAATTTTAAAAAATGATATTTTGGTATATGTACCATATATATAATCATATGCATATTATAAAAAGCTGTTTTTTTAATATTACAAACAGACACTCCAATTTTATTTATTTGTATAGAGTATAGATGAGAACCGCCATTACATGTTTTGTGAACATCCAAAACATCGTGCTGTTTTAGCGACTGATTTAGCTTGAACTTTTCCCCATTTAATTTCTACTTTATTTATCCTACAAAAGGACTTATTTTTTTCTTATTCTTATTACGTCATAACAATGATGTTTTCAGCATTATTGTGTTCCGGCAGTTAAAGATAAGATAGCCAGTTCCTCAGTGAGGATTCCGGGAGTAGTGCGCTTCCACCTTCAGCCTTATCACTACTTAACATCACGTGTGATAAAGGCTAAGTGCTACCCCGTAGTAGTTTAAAAAAAAAATACAAGTACCAGGCTCTCATAGCTAATTGCCAGCTAATGCTCAGCGGTACGTTCCCAAGGGAACACTGTCGGGACCCGGTGCAAATGTCAATGCCGACTAGTGATGTAACGAATGTTAATTTTTAAACATTGCGGTTGCGAATATCTGCCGCTGATATTCGCGAATGCGAATACGAATGTGAATGTTTCACACAAGATTCAAAACGTATTGAAAGAAAGGCTCAAAGCTCTCAGTAAACTGTCACAGCCGCCTTATAAAATGTACAAAGATCAGAACACCTTTTCATCACTCGAATTCTACTCAAGACGAGAAGAATATAGAATAGACACGTCTCAAGATTAAACAAGAGTGTCTTTCTAGATGGAACAGCAACTTTAATATATTACAGCGTTTTTGGAAGTCCAGGAGTCTTAATGAATTTACGAATCCACCGAATCCACAAAAAAAAACCAACCGACTTCTGAAAACTTGATATTTTTTCTTGCGTTCATATACGCAAAATATTCGCACAGTGTTTGCGAATACGAATGCGAATGCAAATATCAAAAAATAAGCGAATATTCGCGAATGCGAACGCGAATATTCGTTACATCACTAATGCCGACATGAATATCGGGACCCTCGTCATGGTTGGAATTAGGATGGGTGGTGTTTGAATCGCGTTTGCATGTTTGATGGGTTGATTAATGTTTAGAGTAGTTTGTTAATTGTGAATATTATCAGGCAGTTATTTCTAATATCACAAGGGACTGTTTGTTTTTGACCAACCAAAGTTTTTTTACAACACATCGTACAAACTCATTGTACTCATGCGTACAAACAACTTTTACTACGGTAACAACAATGAAATCGCGAGAGAAAAAAATCTGCTGTTCCATAGAAAGTTTGAAATCGAATAGATCAAAATGTATGGAACAGCTGATTTTTGTTTCGTCATTTCAATGTTGGTACCGTAGTAAAAGTTGTTTGTATGCATGAGTACATTGGCCCCTTAAAATTTCATCGACTTTTTTTACAACACCTTTTATCATCATCATCATCATCATCAGCTTATTAACGTCTACTGCTGGACATAGGCTTCTCCAAGAGTACACCTTATTATATAATAGGTACCTACATACTAATTGTAATAGGAAATGTATTAATAAATGAAACACGCAATATTAGTTATTTATATTAGATTATAAACAAAATTGGCAAATAACACAAAAATCTGTTGTTGACCCAAATTTAAAGCTCTAACAGCTTCGTACAAAACTTTAACCCAAAAAATCTCGGCACGGAAGTTCCAATCTTGACCAACTCATAACTGAAATCCGAAGTGTGAGATAACAAGGAAAATGGACCGTACTCCCAATAAAATATAGTTAAATTTCGAGCGGCAGGTCAAAGGTACAGGCTAGACCAATAAAAAGCTGCGACGAACGCACGGTCGTGCCAAAACAACGGATATAGGACCGATATCCTTATCTTTATGGCCTAAACTTCCTTGCAATATAGTGCAACCATGGCTTCAGAAAAAGGAAGACATTAAAAACTTTAAAAATTCCATTCAAAAGCTAACGTTTGAAAACGAAATATCGACGACTCTTGCATATAAATATGTGGATGACCAGCCAGGAAAAAACATCTAAGTAGTTTAACATAGTTGAGTAGTATTTGGTTTGTTTGTTGGTTAATTTAAATAGGTACGGTTTGGATTTGTTTGAATTTAAGAATGAATTGTAGCATTTTTGCAAGATTTGAGCAATAATGAAAAAATATGTTTACATACAACACATTTGCATTCTATTAAATAGAATTATAATCACTTTTAGTAGCAAACTCATCAAAAACTTTGCTTATTTTTTCATAATTGTCCAAAACTTACTGAATAATAAACCTCTTAAAATTTAATCATCTTTGCGCACATCATAATCACGATTCAACCAAAGCCCATTCCGTAACTAAATTACAACCACCACAATTTCTCAGTAACCGACTGTCCGCATAAACCTGACCTACCTAAGCCAGCGGTTGTGGTCGCCGCACTGTAATATACTTCACACTAGCAGATATCGCTTGAATAAATTCGGTTGCTTTTTTATTGTCCACTAACAAACGTGTCTGAACTTACTAACTAAACCTCTTCAAATTTAATCATCTTTACGCACATCATAATCACTATCCAACCAAAGGTCCATTCCGTAAGTAAATTACAACCACCACAATTTCGCACTAACCGACTGTCACCATAAACCTGTCCTACCAAAGCCAGCGGTTGTGGTCGCCGCACTGTAATATAATACTTCACACCAGCAGATAGCGCTCGAATAAATTCAGCGGCTGTTTTATTGTCCACTAACAAACGTGTCTGAACTTACCAACTAAACCTCTTAAAGTTTAATCATCTTTGCGCACATCATAATCACGATCCTCCCAAAGTCCATTCCGTAACTAAATTACAACCACCACAATTTCGCACTAACCGACTGTCCCTATAAACCTGTCCTACCAAAGCCAGCGGTTGTGGTCGCCGCACTGTAATATAATACTTCACACCAGCAGATAGCGCTCGAATAAATTCGGCGGTTGCGTTCGACGCCATTCGGAACCGGTCACCACTTCCTTGGGGAAGGATTTTTTGCACGATTCTGTTCCGTTTGCGACTTGATTACTGGTTTCAAAGTTAATCACTATGTTATAAAAACAGCGCAGTAACATTTGATAGTCCAACCAGCAAAAACATTCAATTGTTATTGTGATAAACATTTCTGTTTGTTCCGTGTCTGGGTTTAAGTAATATAACTATAATATTATACACTATAAAAATTGAAAATGAAGTATTTAGAAAAAAATCGACCTGTCTCACAACCAGCTCCGATGGGACTCGAACCCACGACCTTTCGCTAGAAAAAATCGACCCGTCTCACAACCAGCTCCGATGGAACTCAAACCCACGACCTTTCACTCTAAAAACTAAATACTTCATCATCATCATCATCATGTCAGCCGAACGATGAAAATACTTCATACTACTTTCTAAATACTTAATTTGCAATTTTTCTATAATAAAAATTGCATTGTGAATGCAAAAAAGAAAGATTTTAAAAACTATAGTATACACTCTTAGTAAAAAATTTAAAAACCAGGCCATTTTTTTACAAACATGCTCACTTCAGTCTCATAGATGGGAAACTATTTGCATTTCTGAGATGATTTTCACATTAAGGAAAGAACCAAAGGCCCAATTGTCGAAAAACATTTTGAAAAGCTCACAAAAACATAAAAAAAACTCTATCTGACAGAAGGGCAAGAAGTTAAACTTCATGTTCCATAAAACAACGTTCCATTTACATGGAGCAAGGAGTTCGGATCATTGTTTTTAATTTTTCGGAAATTAAAGACCGTATGAAGATTTTTGAAACCGTGATTCGATAATAGGGCATTTGTCCTCTCCATACCTAGACGTAATAATAAACATTGTAGTTAAGCAATAGTTTTCCATCTACGTCATTCTGAAGTGAGAATGAGAAGTGTATTTATGTTAAATACTTACGTGTTATTATAACGTATTATTAGATACTCCTAGCTTGAATTGAAAAACTATCATTATCGTAATGATTATCATGATAGTATAATTTTGTATGACAACCAGAGCAGCGCTTCTTTTCTTCGCGAATAAAAACTTAATATTTTTTTTATAAAGCACTCTGACAGCATGGTTCACTATTCGATTACCTACCATAACTACATTTTTTTTTTTTTTCTTTAGTGCTAGGACTTCAAAAGTGCTAAAGCTACGTAATCAGATCAAATAACATGCGATTATGTCATCTGATTTGACACAGACAAAAAACCTGAATTGCCGCTAAGTCATATTCTGTTAAAGTCCTTATATATTTATAAGGACTGAATGAAGAAAGGAAAAACTTATAGGTAATATAACATCAACAACAAAAATATAATAAATTACAAAGTTCTATTTGCAACAAGCCGAAAAGCAGAGTCCGAATGTTTAAAAACCCTATTGTATAAAAAGCTAGACTAGAACGAAACAATGAAGTCCTACGAAACATAATATACGTAACCAAACCGACCCAAACCGTAAACAGAAAAATATGCTACCACCATTTCCAAGCTTGCATTCGGAAACTTATTTATAAATAGAAAAGTCCATGGCGCATTACCTTAAGAACTTTTTTCAAGCTCATTACCTTCCATTTCCGTACTTTAGAGCCTAGAGGCTAATTTGATATACACCATTGCTTTTGCCTTTTCCATTTTTACCTTTTAACTTTCAACCTACAATGGAGGTAAAACAAGGGAACAAGAATTGAGCCCGGGGGGAGTACTCTTTGCTCACAAACGGACCAGTAATGAGATTTCTGAGTAAAGATTATTGTAGTTTTGTTGTGCGAATGTTATGTTTTTAATTGCAATGGAAAATAAGCGATTTTAGAATAGAATGAAAATGATAGATACATTTTTGAATTATTGTTCAGTAACCTAGGCTAACTAGGTGTTGCACCAACTAGTTTTTACAAAAAAAATATAATAACTTAAAAAAACACAGTTGTTTAATTTCTAATTTTGACTTAACACAATATAATCTCTAAACACGGAGTGTTACTCCGTGATCATGACTTGTAAAAGCAGCTGCGCCGAAATATCGCGAACTCAAGAACCTCTTTAATCGCCTCTGTGGTCTAGTGGTTCACACCACCGATTTCAGACCAAGAGGTCCCGGGTTCGATTCCCAGTGGGAGTACATATTGTATTCGGTTTGGTTGGTGGTAGGACTTGTTCTTAGTCCGCCTGGCTAGCTACCACCATCTTATCTAAGTCTGACGCCATAACAATGATGTTTTCAGCATTATTGTGTTCCGGCAGTTAGAGATAAGATAGCCAGTTCCTCAGAGATTGAGGATTCCGGGAGTAGTGCGCTTACATCTTCAGCCTTATCACCACTTAACATCAGGTGTGATGAAGGCTAAGTGCTACCCCGTTGTGGATAAAAAAAAAGAACAAATTTATTAATAATTTTACTTTTTCGCATTTACAATTCAATTTTTATTATTGAAAATGACGGTTCGATTTTTTCTAAATCCCGATTTCGTAATAGTAACATGGACTATTACGAAATCGGGATTTAGAAAAAATCATTTAAAAAGTTATTACATAATCTCTCAAAAAAATTGAAAAAGACCTCGCAATATTTTTGATTAATTTAATTTTTTAACGCAAGAAAATTTTATTAGGAAAAGCAATAAGCTCAGCTATGATATAAATTTTCTTGCGTCTACTATTAACGTAAGGCGAAAAAAATATTAATATTTATATTTCTGATAATACTGTTAATATTTTAATTTCAATAAATTGACAACTAATCGAGTTACTACCGTCCAACATTACAATAAGTTAACATTTTAAAAGATATATTCAAACTCTTATAAGCGACAAAAAGCGAACAACTTTAATAAAAAGTAAAAAATTAAATATCAAGAAATTGTTTCTTACATCGAAAACGCGTGTTGTCACATAAGCACTTTTGCTTAGCAATAACTTACGTCTTGATTCAAGTATAAATCGTTCACTACCACCATTTTATCATTAACGTGGTATCTTTTTCTGTCGTGTAAACGCTTGTTTGCGCATTAACAGGAAGGATATTTTTATGCATATCATTCCCGGTTTTCGGTGTAAACGCTAATGAAAATGTATGGAGTTGACGACAGTATGAATTGTCCATTGTTTTGGATGTGTATGCTGACGGCGTTTTAAAGGGGTGCAGTGTTTGATGTTTTTGATATATTTGCATGTGTCATGTTTGGAGATATTTAGTGACATAAATTTTTGAGAAATAATTTACAATTTTTTTAAATTTATTTATATTTAAGGGGGCGATCCATAGTCTCTGCCTAACCTTTAAGTAATTTGATATTACAAATTTTGTATAATTAAGTACTTATTGAATATTTGCGGATAAGAATTAGATTTTATTTGGAATGACAAATTTAATTTTAGTAATGTCTTTGTAAAACTCGCTTTAAAACGTTTACTTGTACAATGCAGCTTTCGTTTTCGAAAGAAAATAAAAATTTAAATCTTCAATTTCTATAAGTAATAGATTTCTGATTGTTCGTATTATAAATTCATTCATGATGTCCATTCGTACGTCCTTTCTAATTTAGAGCTAGACATTTTTTTCTAGTAAAATATTCAAGACATTTTTTTATGTCTACAATAGAAGCAATATTTCAAACTTAAGTTTTAAACGAAATATGCTTAACAGTTTATCACTGCGCCGAGTTTATTTTTATTTAGTGCTAGATAAAAGCTTTCTGTTAACATTGAATAACAATATCTTCAGAATAAGAAATTGTTATGATTATGGTCACAAAATATTTAATAAGAAATTAATTTTAATCAGTTATTACAAGTGGAAACGACTTATATTTCATAAACATAAATACTTTCAAGTGTTAGATAAAAGTCGTGCTAAAAGTAAAAGGTGTATAATAATAGTAGTTTATGTGACTGTTGCATAATGAGGAGTATTAAAGCACGAGTGGGAGTTTAAAAACTCGTGGCTCGCTCCTCTCAAGGATAAGGAGAATGGGCCATGACCCACCACGCTGGCCCAATGCGGGTAGCGGGGTATTAACGACTGCAAATGCAACCGGGACCAACGGTCGAACGTGCCTTCCGAAGCATGGAGGAGCTCGAGATGAAAAGTTTTTGGTCGCACCCATCCCGTGACCGACCATTGCGAAAGTTGCTTAACCTCAACAAAGAACCGGGTGCGGTAACCACTGCGCCACGGGCTCCTAATAATGAGCTCATACACTGCTGAAGAATTTTTTTTTCCATTACGGGGTAGCACTTAGCCTTCATCACACCTGATGTTAAGTGGTGATAAGGCTGAAGGTGGAAGCGCACTACTCCTGAAATCCTCAATCAGTGAGGAACTGGCTATCTTATCTGTAAACTGCCGAACACAATAATGCTGAAAACATCATTGTTATATGGCGTCAGACTTCGATAAGATAGTGGTAGCTAGCCAGGCGGACTAAAAACTAGTCCTACCACCAACCAAACCGAATACAATATGTACCCCCACTGGGAATCGAACCAGGGACCTCTTGGTCTGAAATCGGTGGTGTGAACCACCGTATGTATGTAGACCACCTAGATATTACTCCTTACAATAAAACTTAGCTACTTTATCTCTTTGTAACGTTAGTGTAGATTAAAGACCTTAACAGCTGACTCTTTAATGTATTCTTACGTCTCACACTTGACCGTTTATGGGTTCTCGTTTAGTTATACACTGGGCTGCATAAATAGGTGTAAGAAAGTTTCGAACATGAATTATCCAATCAAGGGATACCGTTAGTGACTGGCACAGTGAACAGCCGAGCAGTAAGGTAACTTAATATTTGTAAAATTTAATAATAATAAAAACACTATACAAATTATAATACATATTATTATAATGTTATAAATGAAGTAAGAATTAATTTATTATTTAATAATAATAATTAGCGAATAGTAAGTTAATAATTAATAATAATTTTATTTAGACAAAATATGAATAAGAAAGGTTTTCCCTCTCTCAATTGTTGTGCCTAACACTTAACAGGGCCCATAATTGTACCTACAATTTAATGTAACACCTATTTATCACTATTATGGAATGCAATAAAGATATTGAGTATTAAAGATTTAAACAAAATTTACATTGGATAGCTTATATTTCCTGTGAAATATACTGAGCCCCATTGATAATTTGATGCTCATTCCTGTGTAGTTTTGGTTTCTTTGATTTATGTTCTGCGCTTTAAGCAATTGATAAAATGGGGTGGGTGTGTTTTTTTCAGTTATTAAGTAATTATGCTTCTCGTACTAAAATGATATTAAACTTTTCAAAATTTAAGAAAAGTATGTATTACCTGGCATGTGATTATATTCAATTCACGATTTTTTATTTCAATAGTCAGATACTTTTGACGAATATTGCTATTACAATTTTGAAAGAAAGAAACAGAGTGGAAGTGTTGTTAATTTGTTCAGTAACTTTATAATACTAAACATATTGATTTGGTTATCTCAACAATATCAATTTAATTAATAAAATACTACCTTTATTATTCGCATGGTAGCGTATGTGTATCTTCTTCTTCCTCGGGTGCAGTTCTCATCTCCATCAACTTTGAAAATATCGTCAAAATGGTAAATTCAAATAAAAATTGTATTTTGGCTCCTGCATTATTATCTTGATAATATTGATCGTCTACGAGGGTATACCGTGTTTACACCCTGGATGTTTTTATCATATTTGAATTCAAAAAATCCTTCTATTACTATAAAATATCAACAACATCATACATTCCCGAGTTGTTAGAAAAACAAACATCACCTACTGCCTTCCAACTCCACTGTGTCACCGCTAGATGGCGCCAGGGATCATTAGATCGTCTGCGCGGGCGCTCCGTGCTTTCACCCAGGAAGTGACAGCCCGTAGCGTCTCTATACAACGAGATGTACATTGCTGGTTTGTTTAAATTTAAAATATTTGACGCATATTCCTGCTTATTTTTACTTTTTTGCATTCACAATGCAATATTTGTTAGTAAAAATGAAATATTAGAAAGGTTAGAGCTTTCGCCCGGACAGTGAAAGGTCCCAGGTTTGATTCACGGCGGAGCTACTTGGCGTATTCCTGCCTTTCTAGACTAATATTATAAAAAAGTTCAAGAGTGTTTGGATGATTGAGTTAATCGAATTAATATTTTATTTAATTTTTGAAATCATTAAAAGGACAGCCAGGAAAACGAACCACATAAAAGATGTAAGTATAACAACAACTTGTTATTGTCACATAAAATAAATAGAATACAAAAGAATTGCTGCTATTATGAAATGTAAAGAAACTGGGTAATCAAAAAGCAAAAAAGGCCAATCGCAATAAAAAAAGCGAAATATTAAACCCCAATAAAAATGTAATAACCGTTCAGTAGAACAGGGTGGCGATTAGTGGTTTTATTATTAATTAGTAAACGTAAAAGAAATTCAATTTAAGTGCGGATCAATCAAGCAATCTTAATCAAGAGCCGATCAGAGCAATAAGTTAGGCGGCCCATTAATCTTGTTACGGCAGGCCTTAAGTCAAATCGCTATTGAGCGGCTAAACCTAAGAATTAAATAACTTTGAAGGAGAAATAAAGGTAATTTATTTAAACTTTAAGTCTTATGTCTTAGTTAGATTAGTTATTTATGAAAATTGAAAACTTGTAACGCTTCTAAACCAAATTAAAGTGCCTAATGTAAAGTTTTGTGTTCTTCGTTTTAACCCTTAACCACCTAGCATCAGTTGTTATCGTCACACTACCACCTAGCATACGTCTCTGAGACTTCGAAGCTAAATGATTCTCGTTTGTAAAACTGTGTGAGGTAAGTTTAAGTTTTTAATAAAAAAATCTTTTAGGAACATATTAAACTATTTGTTAAAATAAGAAAAGCACATGAAAAACCACATTTAAAAGAAAATCTCAATTAAGTAATCAACACTATACTTATAAACTGACATAGTAGGAAAATGAGGTCCATTATAATAACCACATAAGTAGGTACTTCTTTGTACTTTTTTTATTACTCTGTAATCAAAAAACAAAAAAAATATAAAACATCTCCAAAAAAGTAAAAGTTAAACGAAATACCAGGACTCACACCCAATTGCAGGAAGCTCCATTAAAGTTAATGCTTCATTAAATCTATTGCTGTCACTTTTTATTTCTTGACAACGAAAAGTGACAGCAATAGACTTAATGAAGCATTAACTTTAATGGAACTTCCTGCAAGTGGGTGTTAAACTCACAGATTTTCCGAAAATTTTTCACCTGGCGACAGTTTTTTACTTACCAGATACAAACGCGCAAACATCCGACTGCAAGAAACGGTTGTGCGGCACTGGGGGGCGCGAGGAAAAGGTACATAGACGAACAAGTTTATACGAAGCTCGGGCTCAACAATATTCACGATTATAAATTCGTCGGGGTATGTCAGACCTATGCCAGGTGGTTAAGGGTTAACTCAATACGTAACTTAAAATAAAAAATCTGCGTCTGACGTTAATATGCGTTGTGTACGTGGGACAAGTTAGTGTGCACATCAACTCTCGCACGTTGCATAGCATGCGTTACGTGCGTGGGCTCAGTTTGTCTCTACCATAACTTTGTTTTTTTCTTTTTCATTTTTGCCGGCTCTGGCCTCTAGTAAATAAATTATAGCTTTTTGTTGATAATTTTTATGTTTTTGTTTAAATGTTTGTTACTTAATTTTAGTTTTTTTTTGTTTGTTTCCATTGTTTTTTTTTCTTTGTTTGGTGTCACCGGTTAGGCTCCCCTAGAATACCAGCGTTGCGACAGTACATTTTTTTTGGCTGTCGCAACATTATACTGATCTAGTAGCCTAGTTGGCTACACACTTGACTTACTTTGTTTTTACAAGCTTTTATTTATAAATATTTTTTGTTGTTGTTTGTGTGTAGTCAAAAACGATTCTTATTCTTAAAAAATAATTAGGTATAGAAAAAATAACATCCAAACTTCAAAAGTGAATAATGTCAGCAATGAGCTTAAATAACTTGAACGAGTGCTAAAATTTAAAATAAAATTTTTAAGATGTGAAAACCAGTAGCTAAATTCAAATTAACAATGTATATTATATACCTTTTTATAGGTACAACAACACTGTCACCAAAAGCATCAATGTACAGTGTCCACCGCGATAGTGCAACGTAAACAAACCGCACGTGTCTCGGTAACCTCCTAGCAGTATCCAGGTCGGCAGCTGGTCCCTTTACAGATTAAACTACTGTTAGAAAAAAGGTTCGCTTACTTCTACTCAACTACTGCTATCCTGGTACTTCGTCGTGGATGTTACTATCATACAAGCGTGAAGGTAGGTTTAATTTGTAAAGTTTATATGTAACGAAATAAAATTTTATTATTATTTTAAATAATTCAGTTTCCTTTAAAATCAGTGTTTTCTTCAAAACGAAACCTCCTCACAGATTTAACTAACTAACTAACGAAAAGGTATCGTAGTAGATACTGCTTGTGGATCTTTGAAGTATATTAGTATGGTAATGTACAACTCGGGCGAGCTAACTTGACACCCGCAGGTTATACCTATCTCTGTCACTCTCCGGGCATGACAGAATCGAAAGAGACGGGTATAACCCGCAGGTGTCAAGTTAGCTCGCCCGAGTTGTAAGTCTTAAAAATACGTCATTTTATCAAATTAGTTTACTACTTATAATGGGCCTTATTCATAAGCACTACTTAATAAATTATTATTTTGATAAGCGTTGTAAGTTTCCCTTACGACAGATCATAAACTTCTGTTACTAATTTATTATACATATCAATTCAATTATTCGTTCCTAATACTCAGTATAAGTCATTTATTCGTTCCTAATACCCAGTATAAGACTCTTTGGGTTCCCAAACAAGAAATCAGTCCGTGCCTTATCTAGAGAATGCCACGCCAATCCTTTTCTAGTCAGTTTTTCTTTTCACTAATTAGGCTTTGAAAAGCCTTTAAAATGATTATTTCCATTTCTGTTGCTGGAATAAACTCTTGAAATAATAACAGGGTTTCATTTGATTGGCTCTCTAAATTTGTATCGGGTTTATTAAGTTTTGAAATTTTAATTGCTAACTATGTTTTTTCTAAATAGGAGTAATTTACCCGGAATATTTTAATTTACTGTTTTGTTTAATCTAGTCCTTTAACCATTAAATATGGGTACTTTTTAAATTTATTTTAAAATTGGGAAATAGTACCTACCTAACAAAAATTACTTACCGGATAAAGGGTTTGCACAAACTTTAAACTAAACGAGAATAACCCAAATTATATATCTATTCCACTATTTTATTCTCGAGTAAAGTAGTGGTTTAGTTCGTTTTTAAACGGAGCAACGGATTGACGTGATTTTTGGCATGGGGATAGTTTTGGAGCTGGAGAATGACATAGGCTACTTTAAATCCCGAAAATCTTTGTTTATACTTTTTGTACCCGCGATAACATCTTATAGTCCACGCGGGTACAGCCAAAATAATTTGATTGAATCAGGCGTCACTTGGCGGAAGTCCCTAACCATTGTGAAAAACGAAATATATGTAGCTTTACTTCTGCAAAAAACACAATATGCAAGATGCACCGCCCGCCCGCCCGCAAAAAATTGCACATGCACACCACGAAAATACCAGTGCACAATACCTGCATTTAGCAAGACAGTAATTTTTCGTGTTATAGTATTGCTGTCTTGCTAAATGCAGGTATTATGCACTGGTATTTTCGTGGTGTGCATGTGCAATTTTTTTGCGGGCGGGCGGGTGGTGCATCTTATTTTAAACAGCCAAAAGAAGATTTTATATTATTTTTATGCATTCACAATGCAATTTTGTAAGTATAGGAAAAATGTGATAGTAAAAAACCACGAGCCCTATAAGTAGCTTTCAGGCGGGATTTCAAAAGAAACCTATTTAGAGATAAGCTACATCACATGTTGCTATATATTGCTTTACAAAATTTATGGCAGCAACGCACTCAGCTAATAAATAGTCGAAAAGGTTTAAAACCTATAAGACGAAAACATAAAAGATGTATTTGAAACCATCTCGTTCATAGTAGACTTCAAACATTGATTCCAAAGTAACCTGTAAGTCCTGTAACAAATCAGCTGACAGGCTGGATGAGGCAACCAATTATTATTCTACGCACGCGCCTCGCTTCACAATGAATCAATTATAAAGTGTCGCTAAAGCCTGTTATAGACTGACATTGACTAAGCGATTCAGAGCGTCAAGAAAGCAATTTTTTCGTAGTCAACCAAGAATTTCCTACTAATATTATAAAATGTAAAAGTTTGTATTTATGAATGGATGTTTGTTACTCTTTCTCGCAAAAACTACTAAACCGATTTGGTTGAAATTTGGCATCATCATCATCATCATCATCAGCCCGTATCCGTCCACTGCTGGACATAGGCCTCTCCTAGTTCACGCCACTGAGCAGTAAGAAACTGAGACGCCACTGAGAAATTTGGCATACCGATAGTAGATAGCCTAGACCTTCGATCATAAAAAGCCTAGACGGATAAACAAATTATAGTATGTAATAAATAATTATGTTAAAAATAGTTCGTGTTCATTCTTTATTAGGGGTGCCGGTAAATTTCCGTTTTGTATGGAGATTTTTGTACATTTTGTAACGTTCTTCTGATTTATTTAACGACTTTTATCTAACTTTACAAAATTTTACATACGTGTTAAATGACACATTCGTTAATGGAAGCCACACACTTTACGATAAATTTGCGCAATCCTAGGCTTGCGCAAATTTATCGTAACGTGTGTTGAAGAATATTTGCGCAAATTTCTAGGCTTGCGCAAATTTTAAAAAGTTTCAATTTTCAATTCCGAAATTGTGCAAATTTTGATTTGCGCAAGTATATCGTAACGTGTGTGGGCTTGCCACGTTCGATATTTAAATAGTATACTACAGCCTCCGCACGTCCTGGGTCGGTTTATAAACGCGCCAAAATCACGAGCGGAGTTCGCTAAAATTTGGAAGAATTTATAAATAATTAACCGCCTCTGTGGTCTAGTGGTTCACAGTCACCCGATTTTAGACCAAGAGGTCCCGGGTTCGATTCCCAGTGGGGGTACACATTGTATTCGGTTTGGTTGGTGGTAGGACTTGTTCTTAGTCCACCTGGCTAGCTACCACCATCTTATCTAAGTCTGACGCCTTAACAATGATTTTTTTAGCATTATTGTGTTCCGTCCGGCAGTTAGAGATAAGAGAGCCAGTTTCTCAGTGATTGAGGATTCCGGTTCATGAGATACAGCCTGGTGATAGACAGACAGACAGACATACGGAGAGCGAAGTCTTAGTAACAGGGTCTCGTTTTTACCCTTTGGGTACGGGACCCTAAAAACGGTCTTTACACCATACATTACGGTTTCTGTTCAGTCTTTTCGGTTTTTTTGTAGCAAATATTAAGCCAACTATTGCCAAAGCGTCGTCCATCGACACACGCCCGAATGCTCTGCTGACTTTCATAGAAATGAAATCGTTCAAACGTACTTGACCCGTCTGTGGTTACTAGGGAACAACGATATATTTGCGCAAGCCTTGGTTTGCGCAAATATATCGTAACGTGTGTGGCTTCCATTAGGACATTTTACCTACTAAATGACACATTCGTTAAGAGCAAAAAAGTAAATTTTAATATGTTACAACTATAATAAAATTCGAAATTCTGGAAATAAAATTAGTCGTTCCTTTCGAGATAAGTTTTTCTACCAGTACTACAGTACAGTACAGTCCCATCAGAGCTAGTTGTGAGACGGGTCGATTTTTTCTAAATACTTCATTTTCTATTTTTCTATAATAAAAATTGCATTGTGAATGCAAAAAACTAAAAATTAAAATAAGTTTTTCTATGTAAATAATCTAATATTTATTTATTTATTTATTTATTTATTTATTTATTTATATCTTGGTTATTAAATTATCAAGAGTGTATATCGATACGGTCTTGATGTACTGCAATTTTAAAGAAATTATACTTATATAAGTATTTTTAATATAAATATAATAAAAGGAATAGAAGGAATGGAACAAGGAATAAAATTTTAATATTTTTAATGGTGAAGCGCTCCTTTTATTAGCATTTATTAAAAGGAGCGCTTCGAAAAATAGTTTTGGGGCACTTCGTTGGAAAAGCTCCAAAATGGGAGCTTCGAGGAATACCTCAAAGAGGAAATACCGTTTTAATTTTTCTCATGCCCCGCCAAATCACGGCCGAGCCACTTGATCGCGTAATTGATTGGCCCGGGACGGAATGCGTGACCCGCACGACAAGCAACAAGGAACAGCTGATTGTGACGTCACTACTCACAAGTTAATCAATAGACGAACCGTTCATCTATACAGGCTGATTTTAAAATCATTGGCATCAGTTCAGCCCATTATTTATACTTTTAATATAAAGTAATTGTTCTCGTGGCCCGCCAAATAACGGCAGAGCCACTTGATCGCGTAATTTGATTGGCCTAGGACGGAATGCGTGATCCGCACGACAAGCATCTAGGAACAGCTGATTGTGACGTCACTACTCACAAGTTAATCAATAGACGAACCGTTCATTTATACAGGGTGTTACGAAAAAAATATATACATCTGAAAGGGGGTGATAGTACCCATCAATACGAACAACTTTTACTAAGAAACAAACTCTGAAATAGCGAAAAAAATCGGCTATTCTATACAAAGTTCAATGCCTACTCTTACAAATGTATGGACTAGGCGAATTTTTTTTAGGATTTCAGAGCTGGTTTCTTATGAAAAGTTTTTCGTGTTGATGGGTAGGTACTGTGGGGTCCTGACGCCCCACAGCTAAATTACTAGCTACAAATGAAAACCGAAATTATCACCCCCTTTCGGATGTATTACCTTTCCGTAATATTATAATATAACGTGTACAAATGAATCGCTATTTCCTATGGTCGCGGAACCACGCGTGAATGGCTGGACCGATTTCGCCATGGCTTTTGGCTTAACGGTCAGTTGTTTGACAGTTGGCGCGATTGACAGAATGCGTGCTGCAAATATCGTATTAAAACAGATACATCAGTTGGAATTTCAATTTTCGAAAAAAACAATTCTCAGTTTATTGTAAGTCAAGTACCTATAGTAATAGTCAAATCACTGACAGAAAGAAAGAGAAGACTATAAAATACTCCACCGACAACAGAACGAGTCAATTATAATAACATACCAAATTAAAAATTCATGGTTAAGATAGGACAACATCTGTCGAGTCAGCTAGTGTTAAATTATAAAGCGGCAGTGGCTAGCTCATCGGCCTGCAATCTTAGCGATTAAGCAACTTGCACATGGTAGGTCACGGGATGGAGGACCGCATTTAGTACCTCTCTTTAGATGCGTTTATATAATTGGTACCGGCTGCATTTATTTATGTTAATAATACCCATGAATTCGCATTAGGCCTGCGTTATGGGTATATAACCATAGCCCAGTCTATTTATCCATCCATTGGACGACCTTCGTGGCCGAGTGGTGTACACACCGGTTTTCAAAGTGTCGCTAACTCTAGAGATCCCGGGTTCGATCCCCGGTCGGGTAAATATTGAATATTCTCAATATTTCCTTAAGTCTGAGTGTATGTCGTAATACCCGTCGTTGTTTCCAATTTCCATAATACTAGTGCTTTAGCTACTATACTTTGGTATTGGAATAATGTATGTGATGGTGTTCAATATTTATTTATTTAATAAAAGGAAGGTCAGTGCCACAGCAGTAAGAACATTTTTTTAAAGTAACAAAATACTAAGTATTTAATAACATAAAAAACACACCAAAACTTAATTATGAACATAACTTAAAATGGTTGATGCTAAGAAACGTCTATTTTTAACCGACTTCAAAAATTTAAAAGGAGGAGGTTATATATTATTTTTTTCTTGTCTAGCCAAATCGCAGCAGAGCCACTTGACCGCATAATTGATTGGCCCGGGACCGGAATGCGTGACCCGAACGACAAGCAGCGACGAACAGCTGATTGTTGTCGTCACGACGAAGTTTAACAATAAAAAGCTCTGTTCAATTATATAACCTGTGTTATAGTAGGTACAACCATTGAAATAAATTATTTTGTTTTTCATTTGTTATGCCATAGTTATATAGGGTGTTAGTTGGTCAGTTGCAAGGCCAAAAGCACAGCTTGTACTCATAATATTGAACAACTTTCCAAACGTTGAAACGTGAAAAAAAATTGTTGGTCTCCCATGCAAACTGCACAGTCAGCTGATCGATTTTGGGACCAAAATTTTTTTTCAGACTTCAACCCATGTTTCTTGGGGAAAGTTAATCAATTTTATGAGCACAGGCTGTAGTTTCGTGGTTTTTCCCGATTTATGGCACCTTTTCAGGGACCATGATCACAGGATGAGTCGCTATTTTCAAGGACTACCCTAAAAAAGTGAGAAAGAGATTCATTTTCTACTCTTTGTAGACAATGACGTACCTATTTGAAAAACAATTTGATCCACTTGAGATAATTTAGAACTAAGTCAAGCGAAAAAGTCGCGGGGGGTTGCTAATACCCTATGATGCAACCGAAAATCTAATCGATGGGTGAAAATCATTAAAAAACGGACCGTAAGATATTCCAACAAAAGTATCTAAGTATAAATTCATAGCATTCAAGACAGACGTACAAGAAATTGTATAAAAAAAGGTAAATGGATCGTCTGGAAAAGAACTTCATACGAGTTTTTCTCGCATCCGGTCAAATTCATTCTTCTACTTCATTTCGATTCTTTCATTAAGAATAATAAGAATTCTACAATCAATTTCTACCACGTTTCGTCTGCACCACGCTTTTCGTGCAGTTGTGTTGAACCTTATTATAATGGAGGAAGGTATTGTTTTCAAAAATCAGGTGTGCTTTAAATGGTTGGTAAAGTGGGAGTCTGACCATTCATTGTGGATAGCATAGATTGATGGGCGTGGTCGACGAAGCTAGGTGGTTTCCCGCAAAATAAGGACTTTTATAGTTTAAGATGCGACTTTTAGATAAGCGTATTTTAACTGATACCCTTTATAAACAAATAAATAGCTTTTATCAACATCAAAAGTAAAAAAACTTAAAATTATGAACAAACTTTAACTATTTTAATATCCTACATCAAGATAGGTATTCATGATGTACGTACGATGTAGGTTTACCAACAACTTCTGAATATAATGGTTTTATACTTTAGCTAATTTTCCGAAACCGTTGTCTTGGATTGTGCTTTTATGCTATTATACTTTCGTTAGTTTTTCGGAACCCTTACCTTGGATTATGCTCTTCTTCTACCTTAAACAATCTGTTTAGATATATTTTATCACTACCAAGAAGCAGAGTTACTATAGGTTTCTTTTGTGGATTATACCTGTATTAAGTCATTGACAAGGTAATAATTTCTACAAATAATATTATAATGTTTTCTATTCCAGATTGCTAGCAGTTTTAGACCATAGGTAATTTCAATAACATAAACTACCGTTCTTACAATTAGTAAATATAATAGTTCAAAACTAAATTATTGATAGTCGGTAAAATATTTTAACAACACTTTCAACCATGGTCGGATCGGAATCGTATCGCACACCATAAAAACATGCGGTTGCGCCGATTACAATGTGGAACTTAAAGTTGATGTATAGGAGGTGTTTGGCTTTAAATCTAGGGAGGTGGTTTTAAAAACCTGTAGAAGTTAGACAATGGGGAGATAGTGCCTTTAGTTCTCAGCGAAAACCGAGAGCATCATTGTTCTGCATCAATTGTACTCTTTAATAGTCCTTTTCGAGGTACAAAGTAAGAAATGGCTCTTTAAAAGGTACGCGGGAGTAAAATGCTAATGCTTTCATTGGCAGACTGCTGTTAAAAAACGGATAGTGTAAAGCTGAATCGTGATTGCTGAAATCGTAAACTTTTGATTGAAAATAGTGATTGTTTTAAGAAAAAGTTTTTATGCTATTAAGTTAAAGCTGTTAGCCTATTTAGGCACAAAAAGTTTTTAGTGTTTACATTTTTCAGAAATTTACGATAGCTAAGTTTTTTATATTTAATTATTCAAAGTCTGTTACTGTGATTAAGCATAACTAGTGTTCTTTTAAGTTAAACTAGAAAAAAGTAACTTATTTCGATTTTTTTAAACTGGATAGAGATGGAGTTATACCTGCCAGAAAACTTTCCCATAAAATAGCATTATTTCAATAGAAACAAAATCATTATAATCTCCAAGGTCATTCATTTCATTGATTCAAGATTCAAGATTCAAATTTGTTTATTCAATTTAGATTGTTATTTACAATACTTGTGAACGTCATAGAAGCTACGCCATCGGTTCGCAAACCCTACAGCGGGAGGCCTTGGAGAAGAACCGGCAAGAAACTCCAAGGGTTGTTTTTTTCTCCCTGTTTTATTTCATACAGAGTCGTCAAATTGAAAAATGACCTTAACATGGTATGACTAAGGTCAGTTTCCATCACAATTACACAATGGGTTATGATAAATACAGTTAAGTATAGGCGAACTAATGATCATACCGGTGAACAATTTTCAATTACTTAGGAACTCTACTTAAAGCTTTAATATTAGTTAACAACAAACAACTGCAAGTTGCGCCATACATGTTTCAAATGTAATTCTTAATAAAATGAATAAAAACAAAAGAAAACACATTTTAAGGCAAGCAGATAAGAGCAGACCCATTCCCACTGGCAGCACCCGTTCACGAGCATGATGCATGAACCAGCCATCGCTTCGCTCAACCATATTTTAGGGAACGTAACGACCCGCCTCACACGCCACCACCGTAGAAATGTTTTAGTGAGAATAAGACTTAACACTATAAGCTTGTTCAAATTCCTCGCATCACTAAAACAATCGCCTACAATCCAGTAATTCCAGATCATTAACAGCCTCCGAATGAAACGAAACAAAGCGAAGCAATAAAATACTGGACTCCAACAAAGAGCTTGGACGTAATGCTCTCACACAATTTGGCTCCATAACAAAAACTCCATAATAACAATTCGCAACTTACTATTAACACTCCCCACTTTTGAATATAATAGTTTTGCCAACCTTAGTTTGCACCCAAACCAAAAAAAACACAACCGTAACGCAATACTAATAAGGTTTAGTAACCCTTATCAAAAGGGTTTTCGTGTGAATGTGGGAGTGGTACAATCCAAAAACTTCCCGTGCAACCACATTACGGTGATATTTGCTTGCACCACGCGTACATTCAGCAGCGTGCACCTAATATCGTGTCCACGCGAAAATACCCTCTAAGCGGCTGATCGGAATGTTTACGGATGGTACGTAGAAAGTTGCAAGCTTGGCAGGGCTGCCAGGACTGCGATGGTCACTAGAGAATTGTTTAGTTGGCTGTTCTGCATCTGAACTTGTAGCTTTGCAACGGCTCGACGAGTTTCTTCTTGTGGACATTGTACATTGGTGCTACGTGGGTACTAGTTATAAGACTTTATCGTTAATAATTAGAACTCTTATCATTAACAATATGAAAATGTGATTTTGTTAGGCCGTAACAAACACTGAAACATTAAAATAATAAGGAACGGTGACAGATCTAGTGAAATAAAAACTTACTCCCCAAAACACGTAAAATTAAAAAAAAACTTCATTCAATTCATAGTATGATATCCTATATAGCATGAAAATGCGCGACTTATCCTAACTACTTAATTGGTAATTTTATAATGTCAATTGTTAATTTTCCTAACTTACTGAACTTGCACACCTTCTCCTTTTTTTGAAGCATTAGTAAATCTTTATTCAATGAACTATTGCGGTGAACCTTATCGTTTATTTTGCCATTCAAAAGTCCGTTATAAAATTCTAAGAAAACCATTAAGGTGCATGTTTATTGCAGCAGCTTAACCCTTAATTATTATTTTGTGCTCCTCCTTGCTTCGGTCTAGGCTGTATTCGTTTACACTCAATCCGCATTCGGCCAAAACAGGGGTGCGATTCTCTAACGTAGTTTCACCGTCACATCGTTATCACAAATAAATATATGTAGCTTTCTTCCGCAAATAATCGCAAAACTTGCACCTACACCGATCACACTACTCTACACGTGTTTCGCCCCAACCCGGGGCATCCTCAGGAGATGTTTGTCCGTATGCAATCCAGCACCGAATGACAATGACATTTCACATTTATAATATATACATATATTAGTAGGATAAATGACAGGAAACGATAAAAAAACAAGAGCGCACCATTGAAGAGCACTCTTATTCACACGGCCGTTTTTCACACTCCAATCGGTTATCTAGTGGTATTTTAGAGCAAAGCCCGCCATGTACGTTTCATATAGACAAACGTCCGCTTTTCCACCTGTCCCGGGGCGAGACAGAAGTGCCAATTTCCACCAATTCTCTGCTATGTGGAGTATTTATGATTTGCCTATAAAATTTATTTGGTTGCATTGTAGATTCTTCACTCGCAGGTTAAATTAAATAAATAACTTTTCACAATCACACCAATTATCAAGCTCATAAGTAGTTATCATTACGACACTCATTGGAGAGTAGTAGACATAGTAGGGCAGGCGTACCGGTTTTGGCCACTGTACCGGTTTTGGCCACTTTTTGCTCTAAAAGTTTCCTAAACAACTTTTAGCCATTTTTGATAAAGGCAATTAAAAAAAAGCATTTTAAGGTAATAATAACAACCGTTAGAAACTTATGCCATAAGATTTTTTTTCAATAAATTTCATTTTCTGTTTTAAAAAATGTTTTGTATGAAAATTTTAAGAAATTTGTTTTGGATGAAATACTTTAAAGACCTTTGTTTTTTACAATTAAATTGTTGTTTTGCAATTGACTGGTTTCTAGCGCATTAGAATATATTGATTTTACCAGGGTTTGGTTTTGATTTTTCGCTATACTTACAAAAGTTTAACTATCAGTAAGTGGCCAAAACCGGTACATTTGGCACCTCTCACACATTGTGTGTAATATAAAAAAACTATTTTACTTTTATAAATTTGAAAAATGTACCTTTAAAGGTAGATAAATTATCTTTAATTTAAGATATAATATGTGTCTTAAATACCTAAGACCATTTAGTACTTAGTGCTTAAAAGTAAAAAAATCCTTAAAGTGGCCACAAAGGGTACCTCTGCCCTACTTGTCTATTGTGTGTTGTGGGTTCGAGTTCCGAGTTGACTTTTTCTAGGATGAAGTTTATCTCAAGGTACTTATATTTTTTATATTATTTTATTTTATATTAATTTATTATTAACACCAATAAGATATGTACACTAAGAAAATGTAAAAAGGTAAGAGCATATGAATGAGACTAAATGCAAACTTACTTACAGGTGTTAAACATCAGTATGAAAAGTATTAATAAATTATTATTAAATGTAACAACAAACAATTTAAATTGTTAATATGATAAAAGAATAAAAAAATTAAATTAAAAAAGTATTTCAAAAAATATAGAGTTAAAATAGATAAGATAAATATAAAAGAGTTAAAGCCCGGGACAGTTTAATAGTGGAAACTGTTCTGCTAATGTGTAACTAACTTTATATTATGTTTTATTAGTGTAATAAAAAAGCTGTTGTTTCCTGAATAAAGAAAAAAAAAATTAAATAATTTCACTTTACAATATAATAAATTAAATTTCGGAATCAAATTACCAACCAATAAATTAAATTGAGTTCAAATATTATGCGGCTTACCCAAACAAAAGCTAAATTACGCGCCTCGATAATTTCAATTACAAACTGTAATAAGTTTTCAAATTATATTTATTTCTTCTGCCTTCTAAGCCAAGAAATATGGACACAGCGACATTTAAAGTTTTAGGCTTGCCTGTAAAGTATGCACATTAATATTTGTGAAGACATAAAAAGCTCATAACTTAAGTAACAAGCTTACTCAATGTCACACGTAGCGATATCCCTGCACATGATCGAAAATAAACGCTCAATGACTCACGCTCCGCATTTGTCCTGCGATTGTGACGGTTAAGCGACTTTCAATTTGGTCAGTCAGGAGATGGGTGACCAAAAATATATACACCGTGAAATTTTACTGGTTGATTTCCCGAAAATCACTTGAAGTCCTCATCAATACAAATAACTTTTACTATGGGAACAAGTCTGAAATCGTGAAATAAAAATCAGCTGTTCAATACATTTCAATCGAGTCGATTCGAAAATTAGTATGGAACAGCTGATTTTTTTTCGCGATTTCAGTGTTGTTCCCATAGTAAAAGTGGTTTATATTGATGAGTACTTTTAGTTTTTTAATTTTCGGTAAATCAACCAGTAAAATTTCACGGTGTATATTTTTTTTTTATTGGTTGATAGGCAAGCGCTTGTCCGCTATTACGCCTGATGTTAAGCGTTGATGCGATCTACGATATTATATTGTTTTGTTAAATCATTGGTCCCTGCTGCAAATATGTTAACATATTATGTTAACCCTTCCAATCCACATAGGGCCTAAACCTTTTGATCCATCCAAAAACAATTCCTGTGCTTGCAAGGCAACATAATTTTTTTTTTTCCCTGATATAAATGTTTTTTTTAATTTTATTATCAAAATTTTCTGATGGTGATGATTCACGAAGTGGACACTACACGATAGTACCTACAATAAATTTATTCTGTCACACTCACACCACATGTTCTATACACAATCAAATGCTTCCGCGTTTTTCATTTTCTATATCGGCATATTAGTCAGCGATGGCTATATTATGGCTTTGGGTTCCGTGCATGAAAGATGAAAACTTTAAAATTTATTCAACGAGCAAAATGATAAGAAAATAAGACATCGCCTTGAAATGTGCTTAAATATGTTGTTGCTGAAATAGAAAAAAGGCATAAATAAAAATGCTAAATGCAGGTATTGTGCACTGGTATTTTCGTGGTGTGCATGTACAATTTTTTGCGGGCGGGCGGGCGATGCATCTTGCATATTGTGATTTTGCGGAAGTAAGCTACATAATTTCGTTTTTCACAATCCAAAGATAAAAAATATATTTTAAAAAATTGTTACATTACTTACATGTATTTTTTGTAGTGGAATATTTTCTGACTTGTAAAAAAATATTTAAAAAGGTGTTTTATTTCAACAGCAGGCTATCATTCTTACTTGGTCAACATCCCGCGAATGCGTACCAAGCGCTTTTCTTCTTCCTTTGTGATGCGCACCGCCAAGGAATGGAATACCCTGCCTGCGTCTGTTTTCCCGAATGACTACAACCCTGTTATTTTTAAAGCTAGAGTGAATAGGCTGCTTCTGGGTAAGCTCGCCCCATCTTAGGCTTCTTCTCAACCCTAAGGTTCAGTATGAAGCCAAGAGCAAGCCCATATTATGAAAAAAAAATGGGTTTAAAGTTACTGCAACTTTTTAAAAATGAAGTAGGTATTACACAAAGAAACGCCCCGTCTCACATAATGATTTTTTTGTAATAGGTAAGTAGTATATGATTGGAAGTTGGTACTTACTGAATTTTCAATATTAAAACTTGCATTGTGAATGCAATAAAGTAAAAGAAATTTAGGTAACTAATTTTATTATAACTTACTTATTTTATCATAAATCTTATAGAAATTTTAACTAATTATTCAAACAAATCTCCTATTAATAATATAGATAGACAATAGAAAGGTTTAGTTTTCCCATATAAATTTACCAACTCAATCGCTGAAAAAAAAATCAATGTCACCACGTACAAGCTAAGTTCCTAACCATAACAATCATATGCAATAAATTAAATACTTACGAATAATAAAAAATCTAATTAACGTATCAGTCAAACACGGTCGTTAAGCCCCGCGCACACGGTCCAATAATATATTCACACACTGAGTCAGCAGTGGCCGCGGTGAGTAACTGCGGTGAGTTATCTTGGTCTATTTTAAACTTTAACTGTGTTGCGACGAACATGTGGACATGTGTTGATGAGTTGCCATCAAGGATTAAGGCTGTCATTCCCCAAAATAGGGTATTATAATTTATGGATTACTCGCAAATCACAAGTACTTAAAATTTGGAAAAAATATATGTTATTTTACAGTTATTTATCTAGTGCTTCGGCCGTTTTTTTCGATTGATGATATTTTACTGTGTCAAATAAAATCCCAAACATCCGTCTAATCGTAATCCAAATATCCTATTACTTGCAGTATACTTGGTTTTACTTAATGAAAAATATACGAAAATAATTATCTTTGAATGGCCGAGGGATTCCGGCCATCGAAAGTTTAAATTTTTTATTATTTAATTTTTACTTGAATTTTAAGTGATTTTCGATTCGCGGGGAGTTCGCGAGTTCACAGTTCACTGCCGGCTGCCGCTGCGTCCACGTGAAGTGTATCACGCGCAGCCGAGCAAGCTTAGCGGTCGGGAATCATCGCCTTAATACTTGAAGTCATTGTTAAACTAGCTGCCCCGCCCCGGCTTCGCACGGGTGGCGCCATCTATAAATTTTCTTTTATACAAACCTTGTCCTGATTATACCAAACACAATAAAAAAATTATGATCTAATTTGGTGGAATCGTTCTAAAGTTATGCGCTTATATATACACTTCGGCGATACATTTTTATTTATATAGATAATTAGTTATGAAAATTATTCTTCAGCCTGGCATGAGTAGGCTGTAAATCTGTTACAAGTGGAAGTAGCATAAAAAAATATCTATGCATGAAAGAAAAAGTGTGTCTAAAGCTTGTGACAAGAACAAGACCGTTGCTACAAAGCTTTTACTTAGGTAAGTACGTCTTTATTTTTACATTTAGCGATTAAAGTTAGGGGTTTGTTTTTAAAAATTCTAGGTAAATAATAATAGGAAATATTGAACATCACATCGTCAATAATTCATAACATACATTTTTCCACTACCAAACTGTATTAGTATCTTGAGCATTAGTATTATGGAAATTGGTAACAACGACGGGTATTACCACGTACATACACCCAGACCACAACACTCGTCCGGGAATTGAACCCGAGATCTCTAGAGATAGCAGCTGCTTGAAGGCCAGTGCGTACACTACCTGGCCATGAAGGTCGTCCAACAAAGGTTGTAACGTTGTAATGTAACTAAGTAGTAAGTTAAGTACCTAGTTGTAAAATTTAACCTTTTTGTAAAAGTCGTGCTCTTCAGCTTACATAAAACAATTCAATTATGGGAGAAATTCACAAATGTTTGGATGTAGGTATGTGTTTTAAACTGCATGTAAAATTACACAAACAAACCTTTTATCCTGCTAAATGAGTTTACCTGAATCACAACCAGCTTTCAGACAGTACAAACACGAGGGCATTAGTCGAAACCATTTCAGCTTGAACATTATTTCGCTCTAATGGTTTTGAACGCTTTAATATACGTTAAAACAGTAAATTTAGTTATGTGACTAGCTTCGACTGCAAAAACATATTAAACGTTACATTTATTATGAGGCAAAGGTTCTACTCATCACTACATAGTATAAAACAAAGTCGCTTTCTCTTTCCCTATGTCCCTTTGTATGCTTAAATCTTTGAAACTACGCAACGGATTTTGATGCGGTTTTTTTAATAGATAGAGGAAGGTTTATATGTACTTTTTATCCCGATATTCCCACGGGAACGGGAACCACGCGGGTGAAACCGCGGGCGGCCGCTAGTTAGTAATAAATTAAATACTGCCTTATGTTCGTGAGCATTGCATTCGTTGCAGTGATTGCAGTGCTGCGTCGTGACAAGGTGCTTTTAAATAAAGAAACAACATAAAATGTCATAAGGTGTTTTAGTCGATGCGAATCCTGTCATTGGATTTAATGGAATTAAAGTACCTACAGTCAACTAAAAGTAAAAAAAGTTTTGTTCATTCAAGTACACTTAAAAAGAAGTTCTTTCGAATTGTCCAAAACTTTTTCCTATGTAATTTAATTTCTACCTCAATGTCTCAAGACGAAAGTCTTTGATCTTTAAAGACAATACCTCAATGTCTCAAAACGAAAGTCTTTGACCAGTGTGTGTTGCCAGTAATGACCTATCTATGGAAGTGAGACGTGGTCTATTACTATGGGTCTCATAAAAAGGCTCATAAAGAGAGCGATGTTTGGTATTTCCCTGCTCGATCGAATCAGAAATGATGAGATCCGCAGGAGAACTAAAACAACCGACATCGCTCGAAGGATTGCATCATTGAAGTGGCAGTGGGCGGGACACATAGCGCGGAGAACCGATGGCCGTTGGGGCGGAAAGGTTCTTGAATGGCGACCGCGTACCGGACGACATTCCGTGGGCAGGCCCCGTACAAGGTGGACCGACGATCTGGTCAAGGTCGCGGGAAACCGCTGGATGCGGGCAGCGCAGGACCGTTCGTTGTGGAGATCCTTGGGGGAGGCCTATGCCCAGCAGTGGGCGTCGTTCGGCTGACATGATGATGTAATTTAATTTAGTTTCAGATTTCTCTCGAAAGTATAGTTTGGCCTTTACTGCTGTGCCTCTCATTACGTAAGCGCGAGTATGCGGTAAATTTTCACATTTCTTGAATAACTATAAAAAAACCCCGATTAAAGAACTATAAAAAAATATATGTTTGAAATCCCTACAATACAAGACCTTTTAATTGATAGGCCACATGATACAGTATTAAAACCAATTTTATTTCTTTTACTTCGTCCCTCAAAAGTCACCTCCCAATTCAAACTTCAGATGTTTACGTTATACCTTCGTTTTAAGGTTACAGAAAAACATACGTGTACAAAATTTCAATTCTTTTGGTCCAGTAGTTTTGAAGCAAATTGGCTGTAACACCATGATGCGCACAGACGCACAAGTGATGCTATAAGGCATAGGGGTCTTCTGTTTTTTGTCCAAACACTAAAAAGAAAAAGAAATACAAAAAACTTATAAAAGGCGAAAAGAAGAGTCGATGTTACCCCGTCCGCTTCGCAGTTTCTTATCATCGTGAGCCATTTAATGTCCCCAGTCCCCATTGCTGGGGTACAGGAGACTCCCAGTGTCCGATTTAGCTGAAATTTTGCATACAGGTTCGGTTCGGATGATAATACAATAATCAAAGTAAAGTTATGTAGAAAAAAGCTTGACAGAAACATGTGTCTATTTAACAACAAACTTATTAACTAAGTAAAGCTTTCGCCTATGTCACTCCGCAGCCCCCAAACTGTCCCCATACCAATAATCACGTCGAATTCAAAGAGAAAGTTATAAATAATTATTTATAATGTTATCATAACCCCAATAAGTTAAATGATGAAGTAACCTCACTATCAGATGGCTAGAGTAATCAATAAAATCGTCTGAAAAAACTCTTTGATCTTTCATTTTAAGCATTTTGAATAGAGGGTTTTTTTAGTTATCTAATTTAGAATGTACTATGTCTGAATTCAGATGCAGGGTGTAACTGTAAATATAAGCTTTTATCAAATAAAATAGCTTTTTTAACATTTCTTAAGGTTAGATATATCAGTTACTAAATATCTCACTATCCTTCTCCTTAAATTATAAGTGTGAAAGTTTAGATGTTTGGATGTTTGAATGTTTGTTACTCAATCACGCCTAAACGGCTAAACGGATTTAGCTTAAATTTGGGACACATATACTTTGTAGCCTGGAGAGGAACAAAAGCTACTTTTTATCGCGAAAAAATAGCTAGCTAATATAAAATATTAGCTTTCCGCCCGCGGCTCCGCCCGCGTGGACTACATGACGTTATCCCGCGGGAATGTGATATTTTTCCGGGATAAAAAGTAGCTTAAGTTCCTCTCCAGGCTACAAAGTATCTATGTACGAAATTTCAGCCAAATCCATTCAGCCGTTTTGGCGTGATTGAGTAACAAACATACTAACATCCAAACATCTAAACATCCAAACATCCAAACATCTAAATTTTCACATTTATAATATTAGTAGAAAGTAGGAAGTAGGATTTGACCGCCTCTATGGTTTAGTGGTTCACACCAGTTCACACCACCGATTTCAGATCCAGAGGTCCCGGGTTCGATTCCGAGTACATATTGTATTCTGTTTGGTTGATGGTAGTTGGTAGTAGGACTTGTTCTTAGTCCGCCTAGCTAGCTTCCACCGTCGTATCGTCTGACGCCATAACAATAATGTTATCAGCATTATTGTGTTCCAGCATTTTTAGATAAGATAGCCTGTTACTTAGTGATTGAGGATTCCGTTAGTAGTGCGCTTCCACCTTCAGCCTTATCACCAGTTAACATCAAGTGTGATGGAGGCTAAACACTTTCACCTTTATAATAATGGATTGACCTGATAATATAATAATAATTATAATAATAAATCGTTTATTGATTTTCTCCACAAACTTGGTGAGTTATAAACTAATTACAATTAGTTACCACGTAACGTTGTACTTGTGGAGACTGGTGCCTGAAATAAGCAAAAGCCTGAGTTTCAGGAACACCAGTGACCCAGATGTACATCAATACATACATGTGATGAAGAAGCAAGACCCTCACAAAGCTAGCATTTGTTCTTATGCTAGTAATATTATAGTATTCTTTGCTTGTGCCACCAATCTATTCAACCAATCTATTTATTAAATTATAAAATTTACCTAGTTTAAATATTTAGTTTAACTTATTTTAAAGATAATTAATATTGTTAGAAAAATTATGAAGTCTCTTCCACATTGCTACACCCTTGCAGGGTGTCATATGTTCTGTATTATATATAACAGCTTTATACTTTGTGACATACAATAAATAAATGAAATGAAATGAAATCTAAACAAAGTGAGAACTATAGCACCAACATCCAAGCAAATTAACACTTCCAAGCAATAATTTAAATAAAAATTACACGACACAGTACAAAAGACTGTATTAACATTTTAAAACACCCTGGTTTGCCCATTAATCACGAGTAATTTTCCAAGAAAACGCAATTATATGCACTTCAACTCGTCAAAAATGAGTCATACGACAAAAAATAGGTCTGCTAAGGTTCTTTGTGTGAGAAGGCACCGGCCATTAATTGGAACGATGCAACAGCCAACTGGTCCAATATTGACACTGCACACTCTTTGTGTTCGAGTGCGATGCACTTGCGAGGTTTTAGAGATAATCGGCGATTTTAAGATTGATTTTATTGTTGTTTTTAATTTAAGTACTTTGAAGCGGTCACAACTTCTAATTTTATGTATTCACAATGCAATTATATTGGTGTAGTGGAGGTAAAGTATTTGTAAAAGAAAAAAATAATAACGTCCGAATTCCACTAGTTCGGCTGGTGGTTTCCTTTTAACCGACTTCAAAAAAGGAGGAGGTTTTCGGTTCGGTTGATTTTTCTAAAACATTTGTTCTATACTAAAACAACTTTATTCTGTAGTTATAAGATTTTGCCATTTTAATTTTTAAAATAAGTCATAAAAATTTTAAAATACTTACTTAAACAAAATTATTGGTTGGTTGTTTTTTTTTAAAAAGAAGACAAATTTATGTTACTTTAAATTAGGCATTATTAATTGGCCAAGCTTGCATGGAGAACCGGAAAACCGTTCGGACTCGCAGGCAGCTGTGCAACAGTGTTGAAATTTTTTATAACTTCGATTCCGTATCACAATGTTAGCACCCGATCAATCAAAAATGATCTCACACCATTTTTTGCAAGTCTGTCATTGAGAGCGTTGTTGAAGATCAAATAAGTCGTTTTCAAATGTTAAATGATTCGCAAAGGTTTTACTTTATATTGACACGTTTTTTCGCGTAAGCGTCATTTGTTAGTATTAATTTGAAACTGGTGCAAAAAATAATTATCGGTTTTTTTCGCAAGAGGCTGTTATGCATGCTTTTGTTAGAGTATCATGACCATAAATAAGTCTGAAGTTATTTTTTATGCTACATGTTTTATTTTAAAATGAGTGAGAATGAAAATAATAAAATTCAACCTGAGAATGTCATAATCACAGAACACGGAAAAAGTGGTCATAATAATGCAAGGCAAATACTTATCTACTTTCTTCTGATTGGACTATACAGATTCTGAAATTGGTATATCTAAGTTCCGAAAAAATTACCCCTGAAACATTGACACACAAGACTTTATTTGTTATTGTTTCAGGAGATAATTTTTCGGCTTATAAATTGACATAGTGAAATCGTTGTATGTTAGAAGAGATCGAATTAGTTCCGTTGTAACCGCGCAGTGAGTCCCAAAGATTTTAATATTCACATATACCTATTACTGCAGTTAAAAGTATTAAACGTCACATCGAACGCCAAAAGAAAATTAAGTTTAGTTCAAATGGCTGATCAAAACATAACATTCAGTGTATTTATCAGCGAGATGGTCTCAGTTGGTTCTATTGAGTTTATGGAGTTCGACGCGACGGTGCAGTGGTTAGCACGTTTGGGCAGCAAATGTGGTCAAGTCGAATTTTGTAATCCATCCAATTATGAAAAGCCTGTGCTTCAACAGAACAGCCTGGCAGTGGGTTCATTAAAATGGTAGATTTCATTTAATCCAATTGACAATTTAAAATATTATTATATGAAAGTAAATTGATGTGCAGTTGTTCGCTCTTTAGTTTTTAATAATCGAACAACATAGTGCATTCAGTGTCGGTACGGTATCGTATCAGTCCAATGATCTAGATAGCTGTTGGTTTTGCCGACCGTTGAGGATTGATGCGTCGTAAGCGCAACTGGGACAATGGTCGATCACGGGGTGGGTGACCAAAAAGTCTTGAATTTCTCCGTGCATTTGCCATCGTTTTTAATCCAATCTAATATATGTATACAACTCTCGCGTTAGGTAGATACTGACTGACTGGCAGACAACGCACAACCGAAACTACTGGGCGCAAGAAGCTAAAATTTGGCATGTACTTATGGTGAGGAGTTTTGGAAATTCCAAAAACAGGTATCCACGCAGACGAAGTCGCGAGCGGAGCGCTAGCTGACAATCCTACTAATATTATAAATGTGAAAGTTTAGATGTTTGGATGTTTGGATATTTGGATGTTTGGATGTTTGGATGTTTGTTACTCAATCACGCCAAAACGGCTTAACGGATTTGGCTGAAATTTGGGACATAGATACTTTGTAGCCTGGAGAGGAACATAGGCTACTTTTCATCCCGGAAAAATATCACATTCCCGCGGGATAACGTCGTGTAGTCCACGCGGGCGAAGCCGCGGGCGGAAAGCTAGTATAAAATATATCAAAGTAATGATGGCGACCACCATTTAAATTGATGTGCATTTGTTCGCTCTTTAGTTTTAATAGCCGATCAAAATAGAGCATTCACGCCCGAATTCTCGAACGCAAATCATCTTTGGGAGCGTCTCAAACATCATGGCATCTCTTTCATACGTTTGACATTTAAAGTGACAGGGCGATGTTTGAGACGCTCCCAAAGATAAGTAGCGTACGAGTATTCAGGCATCAGTGTCGGTATCAGTGCAATGATCTAGATAGCTGTTGGTTTTGCCGACCGTTGTGAATGATTGATGCGTCGTAAGCGCATCGACTGACTCAGCCGGGTATCGAACCGCGTTTCACACTTAATTACTGTGCTTGTAGCTTCACAGATAATTAGTGCCTGTACTAGTGCATTAGGGCGATGATTTATATTTTTAAGGTCGTGTTATTTATGTTAGGTCCGGGTGTTTAATATTAGTGGCGGGGATCTAGTAATTATACGGAAATCTAGAACTAGATCTTTATGATTTAGACATTTAAAGCCTAAAAGCCTTCATGTTTTGTTTTACGATTGTTTTACCCTCTTCAATTTTATTTTCGTAACGGAAAGTAGCCTGTCCTGCTATTATTATACATGTGAAAGTTTAGATGTTTGTTGTTCAATCACGCCAAAACGGCTAAACGCATTTGGCTGAAATTTGGGACACGGATACTTTGTAGCAAAGAAAGGAACATAGGCTACTTTTTATCCGGGAGAAATATCACATTCCCACAGGATAACGTCGTGTTGTCCACGGGGGCGACGCCACGGGCGGAAAGCTAGAATTTTATAACGCTCTAATGGAAGCTGTTGTCATAATCTTTTATTTTTTAAGGGGTTTTATCACTATGGATATGCTAACCCCATCATACTCATTTATGTCTTAATTAGTAAAAATTGTATTGTGAATCAAAAAAGTTTAAATAACTAAATTATTTCATCTTTCATCATCATCATCATGTCAGCCGAACGACGCCCACTGCTGGGCATAGGCCTCCCCCAAGGATCTCCACAACGATCGGTCCTGCGCTGCCCGCATCCAGCGGCTTCCCGCGACCTTGACCAGATCGTCGGTCCACCTTGTAGGGGGCCTGCCCACGGAACGTCGTCCGGTACGCGGTCCCCATTCGAGAACCTTTCCGCCCCAACGGCCATCGGTTCTCCGCGCTATGTGTCCCGCCCACTGCCATTTCAATGATGCAATCCTTCGAGCGATGTCGGTTGTTTTAGTTCTCCTGCGGATCTCATCATTTCTGATTCATACGAGCAGGGAAATACCAAGCATCGCTCTCTCCATTGCTCGCTGGGTGACTTTGAGCCTTCTTATGAGACCCAAAGTATTCTTATGAGACTACATAGGTACACAGTATATACAGTATTCGCCCGGACAGTGAAAGGTCGTGGGTTCGAGTCCCATCGAAAACTAGTTGTGTTAAACTAGTTAATACTTACTTCATTTTCAATATTTTCAATAACAAAAATTGCATTGTGAATGTAAAAAAATTTAAATAATTTATGTTGATACTTTCAAAATACCTACTTTTATGAACGACTGCCACCAATTTTGATTTAATGTCGCATTGTTATCTCCACATTGTGTAACTGTCATTACAAACTAACCACAAGTAGATTTGACGCTAGCTCTAATTCCCTCTCACAATAGCAATCGAATTTTTATTTCATTTGATTAAGAATACAACAATAATCCCATTCGACAACTGAACAAGTAACCGATTTATCCGTTCAACTAACCATGAAATTAAGTTCACTTCGAAGAAACGATTTTTGGATACAAGTCCATTTTTCCTGTTTGCTGACATATAATTATCTTGTTTAAGCTAAGGTCCCGGCTTCGCTTGGATGCGTTTTCATAATAATTATAGTGATATAAAACTAAAAAAGATTAGTCCAAAACACTATGATTCATTAATGTCTGTTATGCTGCACGCCAAGCTTTTAAAGGAAATTATGTTCGAAGAAAATTTAACCGTCTTTTATTTCTTCTACCAAAGATACGTTACGTTTTAATGTTACCTACTATGTTTTAAACAACATTGTGTATAAAGGAAAAATTGTGATAGTAAAAAACCACCAGATCTGCAAGTAACTTTCATTCAGGCGAGATTCGAACCCGTGCTGTGCATTCTGTCATTTTAGCGATTTTTTTATTTTATTTTAGCAATATTTTAAGATAAGGAGCATTGGCCATTGGAGCTTGATGGTAAATAGACACAAATCCCATGAACAAAAGAAAAAAGTTACCATCCAATCACAAACTATCGACATGCCGATAACGCTTATCTAGGCACCGTAGCACGGAAAACTGTCGTTATGGTAGTCAAGAGAGTCAAGAGTCAAGAGTCAAATTTGTTTATTCAATTTAGATTGTTATTTACAATACTTGTGAACGTCATAGAAGCTACGCCATCGGTTCGCAAACCCTACAGCGGGAGGCCTTGGAGAAGAACCGGCAAGAAACTCCAAGGGTTGTTTTTTTCTCCCTGTTTTATTTCATACAGAGTCGTCAAATTGAAAAATCACCTTAACATGGTATGACAAAGGTCAGTTTCCATCACAATTACACAATGGGTTATGATAAATACAGTTAAGTATAGGCGAACTAATGATCATAGCGGTGAACAATTTTCAATTACTTAGGAACTCTACTTAAAGCTTTAATATTAGATAAAAACAAAAGACAATTCTACTATATACTGCAACCGTTGCACTGCAACAAATACTGTAACCGTTTATCGTGTTCGTATTATTTTTTATGAAAACCAGAGCAGCGCTTCTTTCAGACGTTGGAACTGAAATTCAATACATGTTTGACATCAGAAATTTGACGGCTTTTGAAGGATGGTATGTTATTTTTTTTTTATCCAGAACGGGGTAGCTCTTAGCCTTCATCACACCTGAAGATAAGTGGTGATAAGGCTGAAGGTGGAAGCGCACTACTCCCGGAATCCTTAATCACTGAAGAACTGCTTACCTTATCTCTAACTGCTGTAACACAATAAATAAATAACTTCTTACAATCACACCAATTATCTAAGCCCATGTTAATTTCATTAAGAAACTGTATCATGGAAAACATGATATCGGATAAATATATACTTATATAAGTACTTTGTTTTTGTAAATACATACTTAATATACATAGTAAACACCCAGACCAAGACAAATAGACATGTTCATGCACACAAATATTTGTCTTGTTCGGGAATCGAACCCGAGACCTCTGGCGCAGAAGGTGGGTAGCCTACCCCTGCGCCAAATCGGTAATGCTAAAAACATCATTGTTATGGCGTCAGACTTAGATAAGATGGTGGTAGCTAGCCAGGCGGACTAAGAACAAGTCCTACCACCAACCAACCCGAATACAATATGTACCCCCACTGGGAATCGGACCCGGGACCTCTGGGTCTGAAATCTTAGACCACAGAGGCGGTAAACTATTCGATTATCTAACGACTAGCTTCCGCCCGCGACTTCGTCCGCATGGACATTAGAAAAAATACTTAGGGGACCAATTACCAGGTTAAAAAGTATTCTTTGTTTTAATTACATAAAAATCCGATCAGCCGTTTTTACGTGATAAGGCGGGTCCTCCCTCACCAAGCGAGCAGCCTCGCGCGAGGCAAAACGTTGGCCACGTGCGGCGGGCCTCGCACGAGTCTGCTCATTTGGTGAGGGAGGACCCGACTTATCACGTTAAAACGGCTGATCGGATTTTTATGTAATTAAAACAAAGAATACTTTTTATCCTGGTAATTGGTCCCCTAAGTATTTTTTCGAATGTCCACGCGGACGAAGTCGCGGGCGGAAGCTAGTAAATAATAAGTGTCTGTTTCACAATCAAAAACTTAGATCTGAGTAGCTTAGGTACCAAGAACTTTTAGAGTACTTAAGATGATTTAGGTTTCTATACCCTATTTACCCCCTGGGTTTGATTTTGGAAAAATTACGAAATGGGTTGCCTATTTGTTTTAAGAAGTAAGCCTACAAAGTTTCAAGTTGAAATGTCTATTTTACCCCTGATTTGTCATTCAAAATTTCACCCCTATTTCAACCTTTTAGGGGTTGAATCATGTTCAGCGTGTTAAACATCAAAATAAATGCCATTTTTTCAATCGTCATCCCATAAAACCTCAAAAACGACATCTATATCGATTTAGAGGTTTATTTATCCCATTTAACCTCTGAGGGGTTGATTTTCGAAAAAATACGAAATATGTGTTTGCTTATTTGTTTTACTTTCCGACCATAAGCCTAAATAATAAATTAAATAAAGGACTTTCCAGACACAACATTTCATCCCCCTTTCACCCCTTCGGGGCTGGAATTGTCAAAAACGCAGACACAGGTAAATATTAATTTTCAATTGCCAGCCTAAATACAAATACAAAAATTTGAAGATCCTAACTTCAAAACTGACGGACTTTCATACAAACATTTATCCCCTATTTCACCCCCTTAGGGGCGGAATTTCCAAAAACCTTTTCTTAGTGGATGCCTACACTGTATAACGTATCTATGTGCAAAATTTGAAGTCCGTAGGTTCAGCGGTTTGGGCTGTGCGTTGATATCTCAGTCAGTCAGTCAGGACTTTGAATTTTATATATATAGATAGTTTTTCATGCTACGGATATTGCACCATCAAGCTCTTCAGTAAATCTTTTCCCCATTTCATCACTTCATAACCATAATAACACCTTTCAAAAGGACACCGCAGCTATAACATGCCCCATAAAACCCCTTAATTTACGCCCCCGATACACATCTGGTAATGAGGTTGACAAACAGAAAAAAACAAACAGAACTGGCCATGATATATAGTGCTATCAACCAGTGTACATACGGGAAATGTAACACGAAATAGCTTTATTATACATTCATACGGACGCACGCAAAAAAACACGGGCTAATGGTGAAGTGAAAAAGTATTAATTATTTTTTGAAATTTGAATAATACACGGCAAGCGGGCCGCGGTCACCCCGCTTGCGGCTTCGTAAGTATTCATAATAAAAAAAGTTTTTGTTTTCGCACCGGAATACGTATGAATATTAATTTTGTGTTCTCGCGTTCGGTTAACTAAGGGCGGTGATCGGTGATGAAGGATCGCACTCTTTAATGGGTTTAATATGTGGAACTGACGTTTTTTGCAGAACATTTAACCTAAGATAGATAGATAAAAAGTTTATTCGCTACAACACACATATGACAAAACAACATAAACCAAATAAAAAAATAAGAAAGAACAGACACACTTACAATTAACTTAAAGCTATGAGCACATGACACAGAGAAAATAAATGAGTATGCATAATTATGTGTGCAGCAGCAAAAAGGTTCAAGCTCGCTGTGTAAAAGACTTATCGAACCTTTTTATATGGAGCCTGGCATACCTAAAGTGCAAGTATGAAATATTTTGGTGTACACCTACAAAACATACGCCAGTCAACCGAGAAAATAATTACAAACAACAAATAGTACTGGCAAAATGTCGTTAATGATATACTTTTTGAAATATTTCACTTTGAATGTGTAAAATAAAATTATTTTACATCTTTGAACTGAAATATTTCAAAAAGTATATCATTTACGACATTTTGTCAGTACTATTTGTCGTTTATAATTATTGTTTCGGTTGACTGGCGCATGTTCAAATATTTCATACTTGCACTTTAGGTATGCCAATAAGGTTCGATGCCTTTTGCCAGTCGGCAAAACACCGATTTTCAGCCGTCACCCGTCATAACAATATACCTTGACTAGATCGTATTGTATCTCGTTAAGGTCGCCGGAAGCCGCTGTATTCGGGCAGCTAAGGACCGATCGTTGTGGAGATCCTTGGGGGAGGCCTATGCTCCGCAGTGGATGTCGTCGCCTGACATGATGATAACAAAATACCAGAATAGTAATGACTTCTGAACCCATGAATGTAGATTGAACTGGCTAAGACAGTACAGCACTTCCTCAAATCTTAAATCTTTTTTAACCGCCTCTGTGGTTAAGTGGTACACACACACCACTGGTATTAGACCCAGAGGTCCCGAGTTCGATTCCCATTGGGGGTACATATTGTATTCAGTTTGGTTGGTGGTAGGACTTGTTCCAAGTCCCCCTGGCTAGCTACCACCATCTTATATAAGTCTGACGCTATAACAACGATGTTTTCAGCATTATCGTATACTGACACTTAAAGATAAGAAAGTCAGTTCCTCAGTGATTGAGGATTCCGGGATCGGGAGTAGTACGCTTCCACCTTCAGCCTTATCACCACTTAGCATCAGGTGTGATGAAGGCTAAGTGCTACCACTTTTGGATTAAAAAAAATCACAAGTTTTGATTTGGCGCAGAGGTCCCGGGTTCGATTTCCGGACAAGACAAATATTTGAGTGCATGAACATATCTATTTGTCTTGGTCTAAGTGTTTTCTAACAAAAAGTATTTAAGTAAAATATTTATGCGTTATTATCAAGTTTCCATAACACAGTTTCTTAATGAAATTCACTATGGGCTAAGATAATTAGAAACAGTAACAGTTTCATAATATTTTTTATTTCTTGCTGATGTATGTAACTTAAAATTTACATCTAAAAAAAATTAAATTGATCATTCAAAGTAAGATTACTTATGCCTTTTTTTCACTGAGGGTACGAATTAATGTGATTGTGAGATCATTATTTTTTACTTAAAGACAAATTGCAGCAACAATATAAAAATAACTATAACCGTTAAAATTTTTGCGTCGATGATCGCCAACACGCCAGAGTACTTGGTTTTAAAATTACTTATTGAAAATCAAGAAAACCATCGTCGATTCCCACATTAGTTACAAAAATATTTAACTGCATAATTCGTATTAACAAATGCTACCTCAGTTTATTAACATAAGTAAAGTTGCTGTGCTGACACTGTACAAAATAGGAAACTTACTCGTAGAAAAAATCACCTCTCGATGCGGTTCTTCACGTTAAATTTCCTACGTCGAGCTTTACGAATTGATATTGTATCTTCTCATAAGTACCTACGTCTACTGAAAAACTACCTTAGCCTTAGAGTGATGTACGAACCGGTTTTTAAGCTGCCTTTATCTCTGAGGTCCCGGCTTCAATACCCGTTCGGGTAAATATGGAAAACGAACTTTCCAAATTTTTTCCGTGTCTGTGGTAAGTAATACCCGTCGTGTTTTTCAACTGCCATAACACGAACTTGTTTATTTGGGTTTGAAGCAATGTATGTGATGGTACTGATGGTGTCCAATTTTGTATTTAGTACATACTAGCGGATTTTCGCGGTTTCACCCGCGTGGTACCCGTTCCCGTGGGAGTATCGGGATAAAATATAGCCTATGTCACTCGGGAATAACGTAGCTTTCTAATGGTCAAAGAATTTTTGAAATCGGTCCAGTAGTTTCGGAGCCTATTCGATGCAAACAAACAATCAAATCTTTCCTTTAGCTTCATAAGCACATCACACATGTAGTTACCTAAAGTTTAACTACTTACATTAAATCCTCATTTTGTGGGGTTGCGTATTTTCCGTTCCAGTGAATTTTTATTAAATATTTTGCGTTACCGCTCTCTCATATAATCTGCTTACGTCGTTTTAATGAATGTCTCCACAAGAACTTGAACACATTTTCAGACAAAACAATTTCTCTAAAGCCTTGGTTCTAGTTTATAGTGAACGTCTGAAGGTGGAAATCCTTTTTAAGATTACAATGCAGGTAATTTCAGAGCTCTACCGGTGAAAACTTTCTCATATTTCTATTCTTAATATGTAGTAAATACTACTGAGTATTGTTTTGTTAAATTTTCGTAATTGTTAGTGTGTGTTACAAATGAAATTTTATAATTTTCTTCTGATACCTTTTTAAGAAAAAAACTGCTTATTCTTATTCTGCTTCAACAAACCTGCTTATCTATGTTTTAGGTACTTACTAGAAAGCAACTCATTTAGCTCATTGATCTTAAAGAAAAACATTCTGAATAGATATATTTTATCAAGGCATTGTTATTGCATCAAAATTAACAACATTTAAAGCAAAGATCTAATAGGTAAAAAGAACTTCAATACAATTAGCTACACAAAAGCTAGGTAGGTACGCCTTTCAACTTTATCCATGCAATGTTTCAGTAAGCTGCTAAAAAGCTTTATTATTTATCCCTTATTTTCCATTCAAATAGAAAAGATATGTTTAAATTTTTATGTAAATTTAATTTAACTTTAGTCTTCTTGAGATTTTATATTATTTTTATGCATTCACAATGCAATTTTTTAAGTAAAGGAAAAATGTGATAGTAAAAAACCACGAGCCCTATAAGTAGCCATCCCGCCTGAAAGCTACTTATAGGGCTCGTGGTTTTTTACTATCACATTTTTCCTTTAGTCTTCTTATTAGTAATCAAATCAGCCATGAAAATGCAAGCGCCTTTAAGAATTGTTGGGCAAATTGCCATACACACAATTACCACATTATATTTCAATAAGGATTTATTTATAGTACATAACTGGATCAAAACATTCATTCTGATAATATAATTAACTAGCCTTCCGCCCGCGGCTTCGCCCGCGTCGACTACACGAAGATGTCCCGCGGGGTTGTGATGTTTTTCCGGGATAAAAAAGTTTTCTCGTCACTCTGCAGCTCCTAAACTATCCCCTTAACAAAACTCACGTCGTTCGACAGTCCCACTTTCATATTTATCCTACTAATACTTTTTATCCCGGAAAAATATCACATTCTCGCGGGATAACGTCGTGTATACCACGCAGGCGAAGCCGCAGGCGGAAATCTAGGAATCCTATATAACCTGTATAGTATTTGGACTAGCGGCCTCGCGTGACTTTGTCTATGGACCAAAATATAGGTCCACAGAACACGGAAAATGTTCATGTTCTGTGTATACGTCGTCGGTCGCGTTATTAATTTGCACAAGTACCTAAAGGCAACAATGTAAGTAATAAAACGAAACTTAAAAAAATATTTAGGCACTTCACTTACAGTAGGCACCCACTATTGTGTAAATTGCACTTCAGTCAGTCAAAAAGGTGTTAAAAGGCAACATTTAAAAAGCCATTTCCGTTGAATAATAAATTAAAACGCATTAGCTGATTACTTCCATTGAAAGTACCTACAAAAGTACAGTTAAGAGCATAATTTGTTTGCATAGTTCGAGGCGTTGTTCAACGCCTGGTAATCCCCATGAAAAGACTTGAAAAACTGGCTAAATGTAAAATTTTTGGCATAGTACAATATCACTCAGTAATGCCAAAGATGTATTCTACAAGAAAGCGGTGCGTAAGTACTTCATTATCATACCGGGCCTTCGACCAACAATAACACCTAGTTCTAGATACATACTTGGAGTGACAGATATGTCCAAGCCTCATAAGCCCACTTGAGAGTATAATTATAAGTAGATTATTTTGACAGTGTCAATAATACTATCGCCCGAATTTTCAAACGCAAATCATCTTTGGGAGCGTCTCAAACATCATGGCATCTCTTTCATACGTTTGACATTTAAAGTGACAGGGCGATGTGCGAGACGCTCCCAAAGATAAGTAGCGTACGAGTATTCGGGGATAAGGTATTTCAAACTTGGAACGCTTCTTGTCATTTATAATGTAAGATCGTAACATTCGTAACCTTTTTTCTCCATTTAAAAAAAAGTCAGTCTGGCCATATAAAGTTTTCATTTAGTTCGGTGAGCCTTCATCTAGTACTATTGTTGATCGATTTACCGGGCATTTAATTATCATACGTTTTCTAACACCAAAATTTGAAGCCCAAGGCTAGTGACATTAAAAACATGTGTTACTAAATACAACTTAACGGATATACGAATGCAATTATTATATTTGAATATTTCTTACAATACGATGTTTTTATTCAATTTTAAGTGAAATATTTTCTCCTACAGGTTTGATCAAAGAAGTTTGGTTGACAAAAGCACGATGTATAATAAAAACTAGCGGCCGCCCGCGGTTTCACCCGCGTGGTTCCCGTTCTCGTAAGAATATTGGGATAAGTTCCTGTGTTAGTTCAGCCTATAATATATCTCTGTTGCAAATGTCATCCAGATCCATTCAGTAGTTTTTGGGTAAAAGAGTAACAAACATACATCCGTACTGACAAACTTTTGTATTTATAATATTAGTAGGATAGTTTTTGCAAATTTACGAGCCCTACTGTCTGCACCTTTACTGTAAAGAGCTATAATAAATTGGTTCATAACAACTTCATATAATAAGATACTAAAATTATTCATGATTTATAATGAAACCATTGAAATTGTCGTTTGTATGAGAAATTTTGATGAAATTGCGTTTTCCCTACTATTTTTTTACTTTAGTTTTGACTGGGAATGTTTGTCACATATTTTTTGGTATAATCACTATTTGAACACTTCGCTAAAAAGAACCATCAAACACTAATTACAGTACAAAAAATTGTCTTGGATTTTTCACTCAGGAGTATGTATGTATTCATGGTATTTTTTCGAGTACAAAAAATGAAAGCAATAATTTTATTAGTACTTATAGTTTACCTTTTTTATCACAATTCAATATTTTATCAAGCATCTGATGAATGAAAAACATAGAAGTTGTAAGGACTGTATCTAAGAGTATGAGATCACTATGCGGCAATTTCATAGTTAAAGACCTAAGTTAAAAGTCCGCCTTGTATATTTTTCTGTGTGTATTTTGAACAGAAGTTAAATCCTACTAATATTATAAATGTGAAAGTTTAGATGTTTGGATGTTTGAATGTTTGTTACCCAATCACGCCAAATCGGCTCAACGGATTTTCTGAAATTTGGGGCACAGATCCTTTGTAGCCTGGAGAGGAACAATGACTACATTTTATCCCAGAAATATATCACATTTCCGCGGGATAACGTCGTGTTGTCCACGCGGGCGTAGCTGCGAGCGGAAAGCTAGTAACTAAATAAAAGAAAACAATAAAAATTGATAAACGACGGGAAAACAAAAAACCAAACTAAGTGCAAGTATAAAAGGGTTGTTATTAACGATCCTTAATTATGTTTTAAAAACCTTAACGAAAATTAATTGATTTCAATTATCTAAACCTTTAGGTGACAAATGAATGTTAATAAGAAAAAAAAGTAAGAATTAATTCCTCACCAAATAAATAACGTAAGTACTTTATAATAAAGTATGTAAGTCGGGCGTGAAACATGTACAATTTTTTGTTGTTTTTGTTAAAACCCGCCCGACTTCAAAGTACTTACGTTATTTATTTGGTGAGAAATTATTTCTTACTTTTTTGATGTGGTTTTTTAGAAGGCGGTTTTATTTTTTTATAAAAATAATTTTTATTTCACTCTTTTTAGTGCATCGTGCAGGCAATTTGCGTGTTTTCTGGTAAATAGGTATGCGATCAAACTCAAAACCTCCTTTTTCGAAGTCGGTTAAAATACCTAGAGGTATCCCCTTTTTAACAAAACAAGAACCATCTAAATCGGTTTATAAACAAAGGAGGTATGCCTAAAGATACGTATTAAATTCACATAAAGTGGTAACGAAAACGACAGTATTTTCAAGATTTCCTGAAAACTACTGAACCGATTTCAAAATTTCAAAAAATGGGACCAACTTGGAAACCAACCTGATGTAATAACGTTTGAACCATTTCTATCGGTTCAGCCGTCTTCGAGGAATCGGTGGACATACACAAAAAAAAAAAAAAACATACATACAGACGAATAGAGAACCTCCTCCGTTTTGATTTAGAAGTCGGTTAATAAACGTTTTATTTATTTACACTTTTTTTGCACATATTAAAATACAGACAGAAAAAAACATACAAAGGAGACATACAATGGGCGTCCTTATCGACGACCGATTTGGCGCAGGGGTAGGCTACGCACCTTCTGCGCCAGTGGTCTCGGGTTCGATTCCCGAACAAGACAAATATTTGTGTGCATGAACATGTCTATTTGTCTTGGTCTGGGAGTTAACTATGTATATTAAGTATGTATTTACAAACAAAAAGTATTTAAGTATATATTTATCCGTTATCAAGTTTTCCATGATACAGTTTCTTAATGAAATTAACATGGGCTTAGATAATTGGTGTGAATGTAAGAAGTTATTTATTTATTATTTATTTATTATCGCTAAAAGCAATTTCTTGCAGACAACCTAGGGATGGACAGGATAAGAAAACAAAGTATGATGGGATAGTTAAAGGTGTACATGTGTTAAGTAAAAAATAATATACTTAGTTTAGTCTAGTTAGGTACTTAGAAACTACCAGTAAATAGCATGGTAGACTAATCTACGATTCTATTTGTTTGAGCACAAATCCACGGACCTGCAAAAACTGTTAAGCCATTAGTAGCGTTAGCAACGGACTAAAATCAACTGTGTACGGTCAGCAAATTCCGCTAACAAGAACAACAAAGCTACCTAATAGAATAACTGAAGTTTCTGCACGCTATATTTGTTTGTTTTGTTGCCAGTAGTTTTTACAGCTTCAAGTAATTTAATGTTGACGATTTCTTTCCTTATTTATTTGAGTGCACGTTTTAAATAATTCGTAGTGGGGTACTATTCTAAATACATTTTTACTCAATTTACCTATATTTACTATTAATCTATTTAGCCCAGTCAACGAAGAGATATTGAAGGAAATGTTTGTAACACAATTTTTGACTTTGTAACTTTGTTTGGGCTAGTTAAGAGGTAAACATATCAAAAGTCCCCGCCTGTAGCCCTTAAGCCGGGGGCGAGGGGGGGTTTGAAGGTCTCATTTTTTGTTTTTTTACTATACCTCAGAAACTATGGGTCACAGCGATATGTTTACTATGTGCGAAATGATTAAATTTGCTACAAGTTCTATTCAATTATGTTTTTCGATATCTTAATAACTAAATAATAATAAATAAATAATAATTTCTTGTATAGTTTTCGAGATGTCTGCTCTTGAAATTCTGTAATTATGGAAAAAATATTTTTGCTCCACATTTCACCTTTTGACCGGATAACTTTCCAAAGAGTGCATCTTTGAAGAACTTCGAAAAACTAAATGCTAGCCATAGAATCGTAAAGCATTAAATTCTCTTCAATAATATATTACTCTACTACTAGCACTACCCCCGCGACTTCGTCTCCGTGGAATTGAGTTCACAAAGTTTATTCAAGCTTTGAACCCCTTTTTTACCCCCATGGAGCGGGAATTTCCAAAAATCCTTTCTAGTGCTACCCTACACTTCCCAAGGAACATAAATGTTAAATTTCAGCTTCTTGCACCCTGTAGTTTCGGCTGTGCGATGTCTGTCAGTCAGTCAGTAACGCAAAAGTTTTATATATATCTGTACAATTATTATACAACTGTACGTGGGTTCGAGTCCACGACCTTTCGCTATCCATCTGAGTTGGTTTTAAGACGGGTCGATTTTATCAAAATATTTCATTTTCAATTTATTCAATAATAAAAATTGCATTGTGAATGCAAAAAAGTAAAAAATTTAATAACTTGCAATAGTAATTTCATCTTTAGCGATTGTCAAATATCTGGAAAGGTGTTTCTTTCGTGTGTGAGGGTAGTAATATCTTCACATTGATGAAATTAACGCTGGCTATACAGCGCGTAAGAAGTATTGGATAAATTCGACGCTTCTCGTAACGACACTGTAGCTCGGTGGTTAGAGCAGTCGCCCGGATAGCGATTGTCGTGGGTTCGAGTCCCATCGAAGCTGGTTGTGAGACGGGTTGATTTTGTCTAAATAGACTAAACTGGTTCGTCCTAAGGCCGATAGGAGAAACTAGTTTAACTTAAGCTGAACTAGTTGAGCCTAATATTAATTAGTACACTTCAGGATAAACTGGTTTGGCCTTATCCGTATACCGACAAAATTACCTCTACTGGGAAACGCACCCGGGTCCTCTGTTTTTTTTCTAATATTATTTTGTTCTCATTTTACTATTTAAAGACTGTTTTGTGTTTATTTTCACATTGAATGAATGGTTGCGATTGGATACTGCCATTCTTTTGAAAGACTCTGCTGTGATAATGCATAGATATAATAATATATGTAGGTATTTAAAATATATTTAATTCTCTGCAAAATGTCAGTTCTGGTTCATTATTATATTTTACGTGTTATTGTATTTTTAAGTGTATTTATTATTGTTTTGACTAGTTTCAAAAATGATTCTCTTATTGCTTCTTTTTTAATTATTTCCAGAATGTTTATGGGGTCGATTTTGAGGTTACGACACATCATTATATGGTTGTGTCGTGCTGCGTCGTATCTATGACACTCTAATAAGAGATGATCAAGAGTTTGTGGGGTGTGGCCATCACAAGGGCATGCATCGTCTTCCGTAATTTTAAAACGATGCAGATAGGCCTTGTGATAGCCATGTCCCGTTAGAACTTGCGTTAATTCAAAAGATACGCCAAAGGCGTTTATCGCAGTTCAGCAGTCTTCCACAGATGGTAGCCAGGATTTAGTTGGACAACGATGATGTGTAGAGGCAATAAACGCACATTAATACCGCTGCAACTGCAACATTGCGCCAGATTTAGGTTTGAATAATGGATTATATATACAAAGAATTGGTAAATTAAGAACTTCTTAATGGCTTAAGTACGCATATTGGTTATTAATTGATTATCCACATAAGTTTAAAAAAACTTAACTACTTACCAACATTACAACAATAAAAGCCAAAACGTCATTATAATGAATTTCATAGTTTATAGTGGTAGCAATTTAAGTGTCATTTTTATTTACACCGTATCTACCAGCGCCATCTAGCGAGCAAACACCATTACGGGTGGCGTGACTTGCTGACCGTGCAGATTGCGTGCTGCACCCGCTGTTTGTGCTGACCCTACTTTGACATGTAACTCAATAGTTTGTAATGGGATATAAATAAGTCCGTTGCTATCTGACTTTTCAGCGTTGTCCATGTTTGTCCCGTTTGGTGGGAGGTAATAATTGAAATAAAAAAGTACAGATCGCGTCAAACAACTTGAACATAAATGGTGGGGCAAACAATCAATCACAACTCGCTAATACCCGTTTTATGAGTTGTGATTGGTCGCCGCCCAACTACTTTTACCCAAGTTGTTTGCTGCAATCTGTATTGATTGATGATTTTATTAAGTATTTATTTTACCATCTTACAAGTTGTCTCTTATTCACATACTTAGGTATATAGGCAAGTTCTTTTTTGTCCACAACATGATAGCTTTTAGGCTGCGTTCCCAGTAGGCAAACTATTCGCCACCGACTGAGTTAGCGGTGTAACATCGGTTTAGTACGCCCTTCCTTAAATTTGAAATTCCTTTGAAATGGAGTGTTCACAGTTTGCTAGTTTTGCGCTCACTCTACGCAGTTTGCAGCGTTAGGTACGCGCGCCGACTGTCTCACTCTGTGGGCGGCGGACTCATAGGAAAACCGGTTCCAGTCGGCGGCGAAATGGTTTTGGTTCGCCCCGGCGCCGGCGGCGTAGTGAGTACAAAAAGGCGCTACTCGGAAAAATATGGACTTTTTGATTTAAAAGTATAGGATGGTTACAGTTGTTATACACATAGATTTAGAATTTTTTCGCTACGCACAAAATCTATGGTTATAAATCTGGTAATAAGATATATCTTCATACCTTTATCTAGATTCGTATAGTTTCAAAAACACGATTTTATGATTTTGCCTCGACACTTTTTATTTTCGAAAAGACCTCTATAAAATACGAAAAGTCAAGATTATTCTTAAATGGGGTTACTTACAGGATTGGAAATTGGTTTAATTAGTGGACACCAATAATATTGAGGATCGTATAGAAGCATTTTTTAAAAATCGCTGTAGTTTTTTAATACGAAGTGATTTAGTGTTTTTTTTTGCCTAATCTGCAAAATCGGTCTCGCTCCCGCGCGCGTCGTTTTCTCATTGCTATCTCGCTTCAGCACATTTTTTCCAAGTATCGCCTTACATAAGTAAACTGAAGAATCAGTCGGCAGCGGCAGCTCAGAACAAATTGCTTGCGAACGCCGGAAAATTGATATCAGTTTACCGCTGACTCGAATTTTCGAGAGCAACAAAGGAGAAGTTGCAGCTTCCATATAAAATTAACCTACGTCGCACAGCTAAGAAAAATATCTCAAAATATAGATAATAGTAGTTATTAACCAACTGCCCACCTCCGATTGTACTACTACTAACTACTTGATACTACCAATGAACTTGTCAAAGCGCCGTCATACACTCAGACCATTATAAAAAGCCATACCTGGACTAATATTTAGAGCAATTTTTCAATGTGTTAGCCAGTAAGGATGATTCCCATATGTGAAAACTGTTTATTGGCTAATGAGTAACCATATTTTATAAAAACATTTGTATTAATAGCTGTAAGTTTTCCAAAAAGTAAAAAAAAAAAAAAAAACAAAAGTATATCATTCTTTTCTACGTATTTTTAGCTATTTTTGATATAAAAACATTGATGTTCGAAGTAGGTTTTTTTTGCAACTTCTTCTTTGCGGCTCACTCAGTCGGCGGCGAACAGTTTGCCTACTGGGAACGCAGCCTTTGCCCACATCACACCTGATGTTGAGTGGAGATAAGGCTGAAGGTGGAAGTGCTCTGACTGCCGGAACGCAACAATGGTGAAAACATCATTGTTATGGCATTAGACTTAGATTAGATGACGGTGTCTAGTCTAGCCAGGCGAACTTAGAACAAGTTCCACCACCAACCAAACCGAATACAATATTATGTACCTACCCCTACTGGGAATCGAACCCAGGACCTTTCGGTCCTTTGGGACCACTGAGGCAGTTAGTTTAAGCATTTCGCCGTGATTAGTGTTACAAACATCAAATCAAATCAAAGGAAAGTGGGCAGAAAACTATGGAGCTTGGACCAAGAAAAAAAATGTGCGACTACTTCTAGAAGTAGTCTCTATTTAATGGTAATATGTGCTTGCTTTTTTTAAAAACCTTACTTCGCTGTCATGGATAGTTTCAGAGTTATGATCTTTTTTAAACATTTTGAGTTTCACTAAAAAATGCCTAAAAAAACATTGTTTAACCATTTTTTTTCATGTCTATATTTAAACTCAAGTAACTCTTAAGGTGCGGTTACATTTCTCTGATGTCACGTGTTTAACACGCCGTCAGGTGACATCGGTTTTCATAGTAAATGTATGCTCTAGAAGCACACTTATCTTTTAAATCAAATCAAATCAAATATATTTTTATTTCAGCCATAAAGCCATACAAATGAAAGATTACATTGTTAAGCACTTACAATAAATAAATAAAAATTTAAACCAAAAAATATAGTCAAAAATAAATTCAATAAAAGTATTAAAATCAGAATAAAAATTAAAAACAGTATTATATAATCAAAATTAAAATAAAATCGTAATTAAAACTTATAATAGAAATCAAAATTAAAATTAAATTAATTTGTGTTTATAGAAGTGTTTAACAAACGGTCGCCATACAAACGGCGATAACGTTGTTCACCCTCTAAACCATAATATACCTACAGCAATGAATTTTCGGTATGTTGTTGAAATGCATAAGAACTACGGCTGTACGTTTTGTTTAGATTATAGGCTGGAATAACACATAGTATAATTTTTATCCCGAAATTCCCACGGGAACGGGAACCATTTTACATTATCTTTTTAATTATCCACATCTGATAATGAGTCACACCAACACATCAAAATATGACTAAAAGTTACTGCATTTAATGCGCGTACTCGTGCAAGTACTAATAGTTTTTGTTTCATTGAAATCTGGCCAGGATTTCCAAAGTTACAGCGTTGTAAAGTTTCACCAGCTTTTGTAAATTTGCTTTCCTTGCGCGCTATTGCGATGACGTCATGTCGCACTGACATATCCGACTGCGGCTGTTACAGGTGATTTCCGTCTTACTGTACCTACATAGAGTCCTTCTGTGCGCAATCTGCGCGCAACTCGTACGTTTTTGACGCTTGTTACAGTACATTTTCTTCGTCCTAAGGTTATGGTAAATGATTAGTATTCGATTTCGACCGCGCACCGGCGCACTCTAAAACTGGCACCTACTATCAATACCGAAAGACATTTATCCCACAAACTTATCTGACCCAGTGGTGGAGGCGCCACTAGCAGTACAAAATTATCGAAATGGCTGTCAGTTTTTAGGGTGCATATTTAACCACCAAGTCAGTTAAGGTTGTAAGTACATTTTGACAGAATACCGCCCGCCATTACGAAAGTTGATTTAATTTATTATTCACGAAAATAAAACATTATTTGAAGGTGTTTTTTATATGGGCTCAAAACAATTTTTTTTAACCATTTCATTGATCGACTATAAGAAAAATAAATAAATTTATTACGAAACCGTGAGAGCGCAACTAGACGTCACACGTTAATGCCATTGGTTCACCCGAATTTTCCACGGAGGCCGTACTTTAACGTTTAATATCTCAGTCATTTTTGAAGATAGGAAAAAAATAAAAACAGATTCTTTTTTCTCGAGTTACATATTTTTTAGATATGCTGATAACAAAAATCGTTGGTGTGACTCATTATGCTTATAAGAAAAAATGAAGCACTTATTCATTACTTTTATTTAAAATTAGATTCTAAAGTGGCCGCACAGTTTTATTTTTTAACCTTTGGTCCAGAGATGCCCAGTCTCCTTTGTTTTATTCAATTTAGGTTGAGATAACAATTATGAACGTCAAAGAAGCTACGCCATCGGTTCGCAAATCCTACGAGACCTTGCGAGAAGAACCGGCAAGAAACTAAGATCTCACCAAAATCATCCTATAAAAAAACTGACCAACTCTCGCTGGAGCTGCTTATTTATTTACAAAAAGCGTTAAAATCTTTCAATAAAGTCAAGCCAACTCTAATGTTCCTTTCTGCGATTACTTTATTGATATAGCTACGTTTTAATTTTATGTGACTTTGGACGTTGAAAGTTCTACATGTTGGTTAGTTTGGTGGGCAGAAGTCAAGTATGTAATTATAGCTTACTGGATGACGAACGACTGGATCCTTGAGGGCAAAACGCCAAAGGCATGGGGCAGAAGCGATGTGATGCTGTTTTTCAAGAAGGGTGATAAAACTCTCTTGAAGAACTATAGACCCATCTCGCTTCTGAGCCATATCTATAAGTTGTTTTCGAGAGTCATTACGAATCGTCTCGCTCGCAGGTTCGACGACTTCCAACCTCCCGAACAAGCCGGGTTCCGGAAAGGCTACAGTACCATAGACCACATTCATACGCTGCGGCAAGTTATACAGAAGACCGAAGAGTATAATTTGCCACTTTGCTTGGCGTTCGTGGACTATGAGAAAGCCTTTGATTCGATTGAGACTTGGGCGGTGCTGCAGTCTCTCCAGAGGTGCCAAATAGACTACAGGTACATCGAGGTGCTGAGGTACTTATACCAAAACGCCACCATGTCGGTCCGATTACAGAACCAGAGCTCTAATCCTATCCAACTACAGCGAGGTGTGAGACAGGGAGATGTCATCTCTCCCAAACTGTTCACAGCTGCGTTGGAGGATATTTTTAAGCTGCTGGATTGGAAAGGATGCGGCATCAACATTAATGGCGAGTACCTAACGCACCTACGGTTTGCTGATGATGTAGTTCTTATGGCTGAGACCTTGGAAGACCTGAACACAATGCTCGAAGATCTCGGTAATGCTTCGCAAAGAGTGGGTCTTAAGATGAACATGGACATGACGAAAATCATGTTGCACCCGCTCCAGTTAATGTTGGGAACATTACACTCGAAGTTGTTGACCACTATGTTTACCAAGGACAGACGGTCCAGTTAGGTAAGTCCAACTTTGAGAAAGAGATCAAAATTCAAAATTCAAAATTCAATATCGTTTATTCAATTTAGGTTTGTTTAACAACACTTATGAACGTCAATGAAGCTACGCCATCGGTTCGCAAATCCTACGGCAGGAGACCTTGTAGCGAGAAGAACCGGCAAGAAACTCGCCAAGGGCTATTTTTTTCTCCCTGTTTTAACTTATACAGAGTCGTCAAATTTGAAAAGTGACCTTCACATAATAGTAAGGTTACTTTCCATCACAATACAGAATGCCGCTTAAATTAAGTACAATTTTGCTTATTACCTAAAACAGTAAACAATTTTCAACTAGACAAGGAATCAAATAGTTTAATGGACACACTAATCTTAATCTTATTCACATTGTATTATACGATAGGATTAATGAAAAGGAAACTGCAAGCTGCGCTGTATATTCAAATTTATAAGTATTAACAAATAAAAGGAATTTTTGAATAAATAAAACAATTATTAGAAAAATTGCTGTTACTGTAAGACACGGATACCAAAATTACTATGAGACACACCAGCTCGCTCATAAATCAATATAATACTATTATTAACCATATCCCGAACACCTTTAACACAAGTAGACATGAGCAGACCCACCCCACTGGCAGCACCCGTTCACGAGCATGACGCATGAGCCAGCCATCGCTTCGCTCAACCATATTTTAGGGAACGTAACGAATATTAACTTTAGGTTCTCTCGTCTCTCTCGTCGAATCCAGCTCGGATGGGCAGCGTTTGGGAAGCTCCGGCATATATTCGCGTCCGAAATACCTCAATGTCTCAAGACGAAAGTCTTTGACCAGTGTGTGTTGCCAGTAATGACCTATGGAAGTGAGACGTGGTCTTTTACTATGGGTCTCATAAGAAGGCTCAAAGTCACCCAGCGAGCAATGGAGAGAGCGATGCTTGGTATTTCCTTGCTCGATCGAATCAGAAATGATGAGATCCGCAGGAGAACTAAAACAACCGACATAGCTCGAAGGATTGCATCATTGAAGTGGCAGTGGGCGGGACACATAGCGCGGAGAACCGATGGCCGTTGGGGCGGAAAGGTTCTCGAATGGCGACCGCGTACCGGACGACGTTCCGTGGGCAGGCCCCCTACAAGGTGGACCGACGATCTGGTCAAGGTCGCGGGAAGCCGCTGGATGCGGGCAGCGCAGGACCGATCGTTGTGGAGATCCTTGGGGGAGGCCTATGCCCAGCAGTGGGCGTCGTTCGGCTGACATGATGATGATGATGGATGACGAAAATTTCTGCGTTCTGGTCTTATCCAAAGGTTCTCAAATAGGGGCCTGAAAATGCGGCGAAATGGTTCCAGTAAAGGATGGTACGGCAGTGTTTGCTTCGCGCTCGACTTGGCGGGGGCACTGCCGTGCCCCCAGATCTAAAAATCCTTTTGCATTTAGCGTATCCGCAAACGCGCCACTAAGAAACGCCGCCAGCGACCACTTTCATGTAGTTTTCATACAATAGTCGTCACACTATTTCGGCGTGTGCGGCGACGGTTAGTTATAATTAGAGATCGCATAATCGGATGCATATTTACCTAAAGTTAATATTTGGCTAAGAAATTATGGAAGCGGCTTCTTAAAAAAAATTTTTTTATATAAATCCCTGGATTCTAGAAAATTCGCGAATGCAAAATTAGTTAGTACCTAATATGATGTGGAAACGAGGTCTTTAGCATGAGGTATTTATTTAAAAAAATTGATACAAAAGTGCACTCCATAATAGCTAACACCTCAACTTTAGGTAAATATGCATCCGATTATCCGATCACTGGTTATAATATTCATAGACTAGCTGACCCGGCAAACGTTGTTTTTCCATATAAATTTTATTGGACACGAACTTCGTATCAACTGCCTGACACAATGTCACTTATTAAAAAAAAAAGAAATCCTAAGCGGCAAAAATGTCAGTGATTACATACTCTTTGACATACCTTGTCTTTGGAAGCTGCTAAGAAATGAGAGTTGTGTGAAGTATGACAGCTCAACGGTTTTCTATACAAAATTACCATTATTATTTTATAATTTTCCTGGATAAAAAGTAGCCTATGTTACTCTCCAGCACTCAAATTATCTTCTTACCGAAAATCTCGTCGATCCGTTGCTCCGTTTTGACTTGAAAGACGGACAAACAAACAAACAAATAAACAAAACAAACAAACAGACTTTCACATTTATAATATTAGTATGGATTACCTATCTCTTTAATCGACTTCAAAAAATGATTAATGTAAGAAATTAACATACAACAAAACATTTTTAACAATTTTTGAACGACTTCAAAAATTGAAAAGGAGGAGGTTATCTATTCGTCGCGTTGAAATCGGTTCAGTAGTTTTCAGGAGATCTTGAAAACACTGTCGTTTTCGATACCATTTTATATGAGTTTAAGACGGATGTTCAACTATAACTTTTTTGATTGATGCGTTTTATGTGTAGATGCAATATATCGTACCTATTTACCAGGATACACGAAAAAATAAAACCGCCTTCAAAAAAAAACCACCTCAAAGTAAGAAATAATACCTCTAGTAACGTAAGTAGCTACTTTGAAGTCGGGCGGGTCTAAACAAAAACACAATAAACAAAAATTTAAAGTACATGTTTCACGCCCGACTCCAAAGTACTTACGTTATTACAGGTAGGTATTATTTCTTACATTTAGGAAGGATTTTTTTTATTTAAAATAATTTTTTAAGTAACTTTTTTAGACTATTTGCAAGTGTCACAGTAGCTCATATAATAGAGCAGTGGCCCGGAAAACTAAGGTCGCGAGTTTGAGTGCAGTCCAAAAGCAAGAGGGCAAGACGATCTCCGTTGGTCGAGTGGCGTACGTACCGACCGGTTTTCAAAGCGTCGCTCTGAGGTCCCGGGTTCGATTCCCGGTCGGGTAAAGATATAATATACTTTTCTGAACTTTTTCGTGTCTGGGTGGTAATAACATAACACAAGTGTTTAAACTACTGAAATTGGGAATAGAGCAATGATTTGATTGGGATCCATTTTACGTAAGGTATTTGATTTACATTAGATTATTATGATTCAGTCTGATATTTATGATCTCTCATAATAAAATTATTATATTATGCTTCAATGAGTGTCGTGTCTGTCTATAAATTAAAAACTGTACACACTTAGGCTTCTGTATCTACCTAATAGTTATAATTTTATTTTTGCTGGTACATGTTTTTGTTTATTGACCAATAAATAAATATAAATATAAATAAAACACTTTCACGGATTTTATTGAAAAACTTGGTTAAATTTTAGTTGTTTTTTGAGATTTTTTGGTTTATCCGACGTTTCGGCACCTTTCCAGGGGCCGTGGTCACGGAAGACTACCCACTATTATTTTTTGATTTTAATAAAATAATATACCCACTTTAATTGTCTTTGTTTTTCGTTCGGAATAAATAAATAATGAATAAATAGATATAAATAAACAAAATACATTATCGTACTAGCGTGAAAGACATCTCGTGCCACCATCGGTGCATAATAAAATATGCAGTTGCATTCGACTCGCAAATTGTATAGCAAACAGTTTGAAACGGGTCAAGCGATTGACAACAATACTAACTAAATTATGTTTGTTCAGCTAAATAACTGACTGTTTAATTTTTTTAAATTTTTACTTTATTGCATTCACAATAACACAATGCAATCTCTATGGTTGAAAAATGGAAAATGAAGTATTTAGAAAAAATACAGTAAAAATTTAAATAACTTGCAATAGTAATTTCTTCTTTAGCGATTGTCAAATATCTGGAAAGGTATTTCTTTCGCGTGTGGGGTAGTAATATCTCCACATTGATGAAATTAACGCTGGCTATACAGCGTGTAAGAAGTATTTGATAAATTCGACGCTTCTCGTAACGACTCCGTAGCTCAGTGGTTAGAGCAGTCGCCCGGATAGCGAAAGGTCATGGGTTCGAGTCCCATCGGAGCTGGTTGTGAGACGGGTCGATTTTTTTGTAAATACTTCATTTTCCATTTTTCAACTGACTGTTGTGAAGGAAAGAGCTCTTGTTTTTTTTAGAGTCGTAGTGGTAGGTAGGTACTCTTTATGCCTACTGTACAGTGCGACAACGTTTTTTGTTCCGGTGGCCATGAACTGGAACTAACGTGTTTTTTTTTAATGTTAATTTCCTAACAAGTTGTTGTCCAACCATAGCGCTGCTGCCGGCTGAAGGTCTCAAGGAAGAAGTCAGGGCCGGTTGAATTGCTACAAAAAAAAACAAAATCTACATAATAGAGACGCTGTCACCGGAACAGAAAAGATTGTCGACCTATACAGATCCACAATCTTTTCTGTTCAAGAAAAACGAAAACGTTGTCGCACTCTACAGTTGTTATATAGATAGTAAACTAGAGATCCGTCAAAATTTGATATAAGTAGTGCTGTTTTTTTATATAGGTATATTGTATGGGCTTGCTCTTAGCTTCACACTGAACCTTAGGGTTGAGAAGAAGCCTAAGATGGGGCGAGCTTACCCAGAAGCAGCCTATTCACTCTAGCTTTAAAAATTACAGGGTTGTAGTCATACGAAAAAACAGACTCAGGCAGGGTAAGTATTCCATTCCTTGGCGGTGCGCATAACAAAGGAAGAAGAAAAGCGCTTGGTACGCATCCGCGGGATGTTAACCAAGTAAGGATGATCATCAAAAACATAAAATATGTGAAGTGAGAGCCAACTTCAATATTAGGAAATATGCCTTGGTTGTTGACTTCAACGACAAAAGATGTGAGATCTAAATGGGTGCCAAGTTTAACGGTCTGGGGGCCGATTCTCAGGCAATCGAGAAAAGTTCACATTTATAGCTCGAAATTCAAATATGACACAGTTTTTGTATTGTCAGAATTTCACAATCGAAAAAGTTCGATCGAAAACCAGTCGAACGCTACGAGTGGTAAAAACCAATAGATGTTCGTATACGAACTTAGCTGTCAAAATGAATTTGTTGACATGTGAGACAGCTTAGTTTGTTTGAAACGTTCTAACTTTTCAATAGAAACCACAAACAAAATGTTCGACATACGAATTACCACACTGAAAAAGTTCGAATGCCTGAGAATCGGGCCCCAGTCCTGAAAATTTAGTACATAAAATGTTTTATAACAACTTAAAATATAATTTCTTCTTATAACTTAGGATAATATATTGAAGCCTAAGGTCTGACTTGGCTAGTTCTTGTATACGAATTATTATTAGGTACTTACTGAAACAGTCATGGAAGAGCCCTATGTTCATCTCTAGTTTCTAGTCTACCAGCAAGCCAAATTTTCGGAAGAATACAATAAGAACTTCGGCTTTAGAGCTTGCGAAGGCTATAATATATATATAATTCGTATATGAAAACTAGCCAAGTCAGACCTTAGGCTTCAATATATTATCCTAAGTTATAAGAAGAAATTATATTTTAAGTTGTTATAAAACATTTTATGTACTAAATTTTCAGGACTGACCGTTAAACTTGGCACCCATTTAGATCTCACATCTTTTGTCGTTGAAGTCAACAACCAAGGCATATTTCCTAATATTGAAGTTGGCTCTCACTTCACATATTTTATGTTTTTGATGAGATATCATTACTTTTTGTAGAGAAATTATTAGTAGGTACTTATTCATAATAAAATTAATACCAAATGTTTCAGTATATTGTATTTGGTCAGTTATATTACTTTGCCCTTGTGTATCAGCTACTGACAATGAAACTAATTTTATGCTCGTGCTTGGTGTGGACGTAGAAATATCATTTTTAACACATTTTCCTATTTCCAACAGTTTCTTTTTCCTAGTCGAGTCTTTTTCTCAAAAAGCGGTACTCCGAGCAACGAAACTATGTAATTGCTAACGGAAATACGGATCTTTACGAAACAGAACATAGCAAATAACAAATTTAACAAACAAAAGTATAATTTAGATTATTTGACATTATTTTCCATAAGTACACTAAAAGTAAAGTGTCTCTAAAACTCTACTCTTTAAAGTTATACTCTTCCATAAACTTTCAACAATATAATATAGAAAAAAAGGATTTTTCTCTTCTTTTCTATACTGTGGGTGGGTGTATTAACTTGGAGCCATCTATCGTTGACTTTAGTGAACTATTTATGTGCAAAGTGTGCACCTACAGGGAGAACATAGCAACTTTCGCATATTTTGGCTTCTCGTTAGTTCCCATTTGAATGTATGAAGATTGCGCCCCCTGGTGGTCGGGTTATAAGTACTATGCTCCGTTTTGACGTGAAAGAAGGACAAACAAACAAACAAACACACTTTCACATTTATCATTACGACTCCGTAGCTCAGTGGTTAGAGCAGTCGCCCGGAAAGCGAAAGGTCGTGGGTTCGAGTTCCATCGGAGATGGTTGTGAGATGATGGTCGATTTTTTCTAAATACTTAATTTTGACGTGAAAGAAGGACAAACAAACAAACAAACACACTTTCACATTTATTATTACGACTCCGTAGCTCAGTGGTTAGAGCAGTCGCCCGGAAAGCAAAAGGTCGTGGGTTCGAGTTCCATCGGAGATGGTTGTGAGATGATGGTCGATTTTTTCTAAATACTTCATTTTCCATTTTTCAATAATAAAAATTGGATTGTGAATGCAAAAAAGTAAAAATTTTAATAACTTTTATAATTTATATTAATATTCATAATTAATTTAAGCGAAAGGTCGTGGGTTCGAGTCCCATCGGAGCTGGTTGTGAGATGAGGGTCGATTTTGTCTAAATACTTCATTTTCCATTTCTCAATAATAAAAATTGGATTGTGAATGCAAAAAAGTAAAAATTTCAATAACTTTATAATTTATATTAATATTAATAATTAATTAATTATAATAATATGGATATCGTGCTAGATGGCGCAACTTTGTAATTAATTTAACGCGAGGACAAAAAAGTGTTTGGGTAACCTGGGGTTCGAACTTGGTTCTCTCGAGTCCTCATTATTGAATGGCCACTACGCCGTCGGCGCTAGCCGAACTTCGAGAAGTATGACGAATTATTGGTATATAACAGAATAAAAACTATTACAAACTTATATTTGTACTTCATCTTATACAAGATCTTATACAGGATAAGTGCATAGGGAACGCAAATATAAGTTTGTCAACGTTTTATTTTTAAAAAATACTAGTTTCGGATTTTTTCCTTTGTATTCACCAGATTACCTGTCTGCATGCCAAATTTCAGCTTTCTAGGTCATCTGGAAGTGGGTTAGAGTTTTGATTATAGGTGAGTCAGTGATAAAAATAACGATTTTTGGACGTAAATATCTAAATAACCGTTTGAGCTGTGTATATAAAATTTGGAGCACATTTTTATCTCGCTAGTCTCAATACATAAGCCAAATTTGACATGTTTCTGTGTAATAGTTTTTGAGTTATGAGGGGGTTAAAAGTGGCTCCAAATGGTTCGTGTTAAGATACACACGGTGCTGCTCGCCAGTTCTGTTTGCTTTTGAACTTGGCTGATACGCTGCCGCGTATCCAGATAGCCTGCTGTGCGCCTAGATTATCGGTGGTAGAACGGGGATCAAAGATCTATTGAATTTTATCTGACGACTGAAAGAGACACTGATCTGGTTATTATACAAAACTAGCTTTCCGCGCGTGGCTTCGCCCGCGTGGACTACACGACGTTATCCCGCGGGAATGTGATATTTTTCCGGGATAAAAAGTAGCCTAAGTTACTTCTTATTACGTCCGCTACCTGCCAGTGAAAGTCCCGTCAAAATTGGTCCAGCCGTTTCAGAGGTTAGCCGGAACAAACAGACAGACAGACAGACAAAAATTGTAAAAAATGATATTTTTGTATATGTATCGTATTATAATCGGTTATTTTAATATTACAAACAGACACTACAATTTTATTTATTTGTAGGTAAGTATAGATAATACGATTACGAGTCATTCGTGCAAGGGTACAGGTAAATGACTGTAGACTTTGATGCTCTATCGACTGAACAAATTACCCATATTTTTTTCACACTTCTTGATCTTTTTGGGTGATCATCCATCCCGTAGGTCATTCATTCATCATTGCTAAAGTTACTAAACAGTAACCACAGACTGAACGCACTAAGCACATCGCAACCATTTTTTTAAAGTTGGTAAAAGGTTGTAGCTAAATTGAACTCTAGCTCCATATTTTACAAGTCAGAGGCATTCGCCCATACAGTTAAAGGTCCCGGGTTCGATTCCCGTCGGAACTACTCTGTATAGTTTTTTCTAATATTTCATTGTCTATACATAACAAAAATTGCGTTGTGATTGCAAAAAGTAACACTAGGTATTAAACTGCTCAGGGATTGTTTGTTCACCGGTGACACAAACAATGCTTTAATCACATACGAACACAGGGCATTTCCGCTATTTCCATTTTTTGAGGGATTAGAGTCATTTGTGCAAGGGAAATTCGTGTAAATGACTGTAGATTTTGATGCTCTAACGACTGAACAAAAACAATCCCTCGTTCTCCACAAAATTGCAGCAGTTTGCAACGAAGTTAAACTCTTCGACCGCTAATTTTTAATTAGCCGACCACACAATCCACTGTTTAAAGTTCATAAAGCGTTGAAATCAACCAGTCTGTCTGTTTGTGGAGCGTGTTTTTCTGTTAGTTTTCAACTACCATTTGTTATGTGTTTGCTTTAAGGGCCACGTCAGCACTTTACGCCCTTATGCTTGGGACTAAAGATTTTAATAATAAATGAGGAGCTTAGCGACTTCGATAACGGCGAGTATGGAATTTCCGCCTTGGCCAGTTATGGGATGGATGACAGAAACCAACTAAACTGTTTGAATTGTATTAAAAAAAATATTATTAGTAAGTAGACTTGGAAACTCTAGCTAGAAAGTTAGACGTTAGCGGTCTTACTACTAAACACTGTTTAGCTATCACTTTTTTCACAATATCGTCTGAAGAAGACAGCATTATAATTAAACACTGTCTAACTCATAAACTTATTTATACCTACTATGGTCTAACTTAAACGTAGTTTTGAAATTATCTGTGGTAAGGATGTAATTTGTATAGGTGTTTTATATACCATGACATTCATACAAATTACATCCTTACCACAGATAATTTCAAAACTATGTTTAAGTTAGACCATAGTAGGTATAAATAAGTTTATGAGTTAGACAGTGTTTAATTATAATGCTGTCTTCTTCAGACGATATTGTGAAAAAAGTGATAGCTAAACAGTGTTTAGTAGTAAGACCGCTAACGTCTAACTTTCTAGCTAGAGTTTCCAAGTCTACTTACTAATACTATTTTTTTTAATACACTTCAAACAGTTTAGTTGGTTTCTGTCATCCATCCCATAACTGGCCAAGGCGGAAATTCCATACTCGCCGTTATCGAAGTCGCTAAGCTCCTCATTTAATATTAAAATGACGGTATGGTAAGGATGTAAATATGGTAAGGATGTAATGACGTTTTAGCCTTTATATAGTATAGCTTTTTTTAATGAAGTTCCACAGCATATAACTGAACTACCATTGCATAAATTTAAATGTTACATTAAAGAGTCGCTGATGAGCAAAGGATACTATAAAGTAGACGATTATTTGAATGACCGCAATGCATGGTCATGATGTAACACATAACATAATCACTGTTTTATACTAAGCAATTGTTGTATTAGTAACGATATGTATTTTTTTTGTAAATGGTGTTACCTAACTAAGAAACGCTGGCAAGTTTCTTGCGCCCATTCTTCTTGTCAGTTAAAAAAGTCTTGAATGGGTGGTAGGAAAATATTGACGATTCATAAGTACATATTTATTATGTCTAAGTGAATAAAGAATATTTTTATCTTTATCTTATCTTAGCCTTGGTGTTAGCCCCAGTTCATTACGATACTTATGCCCGAATACTCGTACGCTACTTATCTTTGGGAGCGTCTCAAACATCATGGCATCTCTTTCATACGTTTGACATTTAAAGTGACAGGGCGATGTTTGAGACGCTCCCAAAGTTATGTAGCGTACGAGTATTCGGGCATTAGGTACACACAACTAATCGAAACAACAAGTAATCGAATAGTAAACTAAACCGTTCTTCAAAATCTGTCAAAGTGATAATGTCAAAAATGTATTGAATTTCAGTTCCATATACGTCCGAAAAAAGCGCTACTCTGCTTTTCATACAAAATAATACGATCACGATACCGGTTACCATAACGAAAGTATTTCGTGCTTGTGCTACAGGGTGCCTACCATCAACTCTTATTGCGGTTTTGTTTAGGACCTAAACTGATCTGCTTCGCTTATGATCATACTACGACAGCTTAATATCAATGACAGCGATTCAGTGATCATTCAATGACATTTCACAGCCGCTAAGCTGTCAGGAACTCTTATTTGACTTATAACCCTGTCGATTTAACATGACACCTGCAGGTTATACCCGTCCCTCTCACTCTCCGGGCATGACAGAATCGAGTGAAAGAGACGGGTAGAAGAAATAAGGACACAAATCGTTCGGTCATTCATATTTGGGTAAGGCTCATAGTTTTTGAACATTTTGTAAAAATTTGCTGTCCCAAGAGTTTGAATATAAAAATAATTTTCATTTTTTTTATTATTCCACTTTTAATAAAAACACACAAAAGGACGTATATTTCTTTATTATGTTTATTTTTTTTTTTAAATATATTCCTATTGTTTACATTTAATACATTAATGTCAAAAAAGGGCTACTTTTTTCTTCCATAAAATTTGTTGATGTCCGCAAACGCTTACTCGACACAAATGATTGGTATTTACAGTTTTTTATGACTATAACTTTTTATTTTCGCATATAACTTGTTCTATTGGATCATAGCTACAAAATTAAAACTAAAATAGGCTACAATTTATCAGTTGTATTGTTTTTATTCACAAATTTATAGGTGTCCCAAATTCTGTTCAGTTGTAATACTTCAGGTGTGCGACGCGATATTTCTCAGACTTTATAATAATCTACCATAAAGATTCATTTATTTATAGTGGCAACACTGGCCCATCATGCTTGACACATTTCTGAACGATTCCACCATCTTTTTTATCGTGTCATTTGGAAAAAAGTGCTGGAACCTGCTGAGTGTCGTTAAGAAAAGGTAAGGTTTATTCTTTTGTATTATCATTAATTGAATAGCTATCTTGATTTGGAGTTAAAAATCAAGTAAAATATTAATTTCTTTTATGAATTGTGACAAATTTCGAAGGATAAATTCATTAATGTATATGTTATGATTTTTTTTAGGTTAGGACGTGTTAAAAATTCTATCCGTTGTGCGACAAACTGACACAAGTTTGTGCGACGTGTCACAACGGAAATTATAAAGGGAAGTGTAAATTGTTAAATTTAAGATTAATTTCATTTATTATCACTACATACTTTTGCGACCTCTAAGCACATATAACTAATACTTGGATGGATACCTGGATGATATTAAAGTATGAAAATGCAAAACTTTCTTACTTATATTATTAAAAAATCCAAATTTGCGTAAGTAGCGCCATCTTTTTGAGACTTGTGTTTTACCGAGCGATAGCAACAACCTTAAGTATCTTAATTGATTTGTGATATTTGCTAAGAGCTAAAAATAAGTTTATTAATATGGAAAAATAAAAAAATATGCACAGAAATTCATATTTTTTATTTAATAATAATATTTATTTTATCAATTTATTACACACAGAATAACGAAAACTGAATAAACAAAACACTAAAAAAGACAAACACAAACATAAACACACCAACTAAATACCCCTTTCTAAAATGCAAAAACACAGTCTTTGTGTACAAAGGTTTACAAATTCCGTTGTAACACATAATTTCAGTAGTGACACTTTCCGTTGTGATCTCCTTTGTGCGATTAGTGCAAAAAATATAAGCCTTACCCATTTAGCAATTCATTTGCGATCCAGTTTTTAGAAGGTCATAGTACGAAAGAAAGCAATTCATTTTAGGAACCTATTCTGCATCGCGCTTTTTTTTAATCGCTGTCTTAAAATTGATGGTAGGCACCCAGGTATCAGGGGTGTGAAGCCAGACAACCTCCCCGTTGGTGCACCCTGGGCAACGTCGCCGCATTTCCCGCGGCGGCGGCAGATAGTCTGCCATACCGTAACCCTGTACGTAGTACAGGAACGGGGGCCGCCGTGCTCTGTCACGGGGGCTGCGGGGAGCGAAACCCCTTCAAAAATGCAAGATCAAACCGTAACCATGTACGTAGCGCAGGAACGGGGGCCGTCGCTGTATTAACACGGGGGCCACGTGGAGTAAACCACTATAAATAATCCTCAAAGGTCCGGCGTCGGGGACGTGGGCGTCGGACCGCCTGAAGGTGGCAGGCAGAGGTGTCTGCCAAATACCGAACGGACCTGGGGTACCTCCCGCCCCCCCAGGGTATGTAGGGTTACCCGGGTACTGGGATCTCTGCCCGGGTGGACTGACGTTTCTCCCATACTCGTGGGTCTAGTTATGGCTTTATATAATACTAAAAATAAATCTGACGTATCGAAGGAGATGGACATCACCCAGGGTCCAGAGAAAAACTGTGATCTTCCAGACGGAAGTAAAACTGTTATTGTCGGCGATGAGGAAGCCTTTTCAGAAGGGTTTTTAGAGACCTCCTCGGATGGAGAGTCTAGACCGGGTTCTCCGTCGGTTGTAGAGATCCGTTTCGACGATGTAGACCCCAGCAAGGCGCCCAGAAAGCGTGCAATCGCTCAGAGAAAGGCGAAAAAGCGCCCCGGCGAGGGCGTGATGGACGAATCGGACGATTCAGAAGGGGGCGCGTCCCATTATGCTCCCACGGTCAAGGCAGACAGGACTTCCTCTGGAAGAGGGAGAAAGGCCCTGGTACACGGAGGATCTTCTGGCATTAATAAATTGCGACAGAGCAACACGCAGGAAGCCCAGGAAGAAGATGAAATGGAAGAAATAGTAAGACAATGTGACAAAGAAATGGATAGGGAAGTAAAACTGAATGAAGAAGGAAATACAAGCGAAGGAAAGAATAAGAAACGGAAAGGAAAAGGAAAAGGGAAGAACAAGGGCACGGTCTCCGAAACCCGTCCCCCTACTCCTGGTCCGTCGTTGTACAGGAGAGACTCTTTGCCGACCGATTCTATGCGGCCAGAGAGGCCAAATAAGTCGTCTGCGGAGCTGAGCGGGAAAATTGACCGACATGCCGAAAAACTGATGGGCGTTGTCGCCGGTTCTCACAACCTCAAGCGCGAATACAAGCGCGACATCACCGATGCCAGCAAGGGCATTAGGGAAGCGGTTAAGGAGCTGCTGTCTGTCTCCTACACTGATGAGTACCGTCGCATGGCCGAGGACAACAAGAGGCTTCAATCGAGGGTGTCCCAGCTTGAGGAGCAGATGCGCGCCTTCCAAAAGTGCTACGAAGAGAAGTGCCGTGAGGCCACCCAGCGGGACAAATCGTCCTCAAGGGCTCCTGCGCACCAGCAGTCGGAGGGCTCGTTGACACAAATGGAGCTGTCCCCCAGCTTAGAAGATCAAGAGGTCCCAGCGTGGGTAGAATACCTACACAGACAACTCTCGACCACATTTTCAAATCAGCTCAATGCCCGCATTGAGGGTATCGAACGGAGATTGCCTCCGGCACCAATTTTGCGACCTACTCTGGCGTCGGACAAAAAAGGGAAGAACTCCCAACAATCGGTGGCAACCAACCCTCAACCGTCGACGAGCACGGCGCGGGGGCACGGAGAAGAGCCTGTTCCCTCGTATGCGGCAGTGGCCGCACAGGAGATGCCTTGGACAAACGTAGGCAAAAATGGCCGTCCTGTAAAACCAACTGCTGGACCGTCCACCCCGAACAACGCAGGAAGATCCGCCAAGGGCCCAAAGGTTCCAAAGGTCAAGCCAACAGCCCAAAAAGGGCCCAAATTAGCTACCCCAAAGACGAAGGTCGTTATCCTGGCCATAACCCCCGAACAGGCAGAACAGGGGTCAACGTATGCAAAGGCCATCGCGAAAGCTAAAAGGTCTATCAAGCTCCCGGACCTTGGTATAGAGGGGGTCAAAGTTAAGGTTTCAGCAACGGGAGCCCGCGTTTTTGAAATCCCTGGTTCATCCAGTGGGGATATTGCCGATCGTTTTGCGTCCCAGCTGCAGGAGATACTTGGCGACTCTGCTAAAATCACAAGGCCTGTGAAGACTGCTGACATGCGGGTCTCCGGGCTAGACGACTCGGTAATCACGGGTTGAAGGCGGCGGTTGCGCTGAAAGGGAATTGCAAACCCGAACATGTGCGGGTTGGTCCCATACGGGTAGGAGTGGGTGGCCTTGGGTCGGCACTGGTAAAGTGCCCTATCCCCGCGGCGAAAATGTTGGCCCAATCGGGTCGTCTCACTGTTGGCTGGGTATGCGCGCCGATTAAAGCTCTGGAGCCCCTTCCACTGCGGTGCTTCGGTTGTATGGCTACGGGGCACACCAGGAAGCTGTGCCCCCGTGACGACACGGATTATAGTGACACCTGTTACAGGTGCGGAAAGAAGGGTCACGTCTCCTCGACCTGCAAAGTCGAACCAAACTGCGTTGTTTGCAAGGCAGCCAATTTGGCGGCCAACCATATTATGGGGGGGAGCAAATGCCACCCCCCACCAGTAAGGGCGAAGGCTTCCTCTAACTTTGGGATGGTTAGGCGACAGATGACGGTGAATCCAATGGTTCACGAGGAGGCTGCGGACGGTCATATTATGTCTTCTTAATGGCCAATAAAACCCTCAGCCTCCTACAAGGAAATTTAAACCACACCGCCCGTGCTCAAGATCTCCTTATGCAGCACATGGCGGAGTGGGGAGTGCATATTGCCGTCATCGCGGACCCATATTGTGTCCCCCAGCGCCCGAACTGGGCGGGAGACGTACGTGGCACCGTTGCCATAGTGGCCCCCTTTTCCGCCGTCTACTCCCCTCCCCTCTCAGTCATAGAGAGGGGACCGGGTTATGTGGCGGCCTCTTGGGGAGAACTGACACTCGTCGGTGTCTACTTCTCCCCCAACCGGGCCCTCTCGGAGCTGGATGACTGGCTCGATCAATTGCACGGCGTAGTGGCACGCCTGGCACCAGCGCAGCTGCTGGTTTTAGGCGACTTTAACGCCCACCACACCGCGTGGGGCGAACGTGTTGACACCCCGAAAGGAGTCAGTGTCCTGGATTGGGCGGCCACCTCGGGCCTAGTCCTCCTCAACCGGGGGCGAGTGTTTACTTTTCGGAGGTCGGATGGAAGTGGGTCCATAGTGGACCTCACCTTTGCCAGCCCCGCCCTGGCAGCAAGGGTTAGGAGCTGGCGGGTGGTCCAAGACGCGGTCAATCTGTCCGACCACGACTACGTCGCATTCACAATTGTGTCCTCCTCGGGTGACAATACTCCGCTGCGTTTATGGCCATATCTAAGCTCAACCGGGAGCGGGCGGAGGAAGCTGCGCTTGTAGAAGCATGGAATCTGGAGGGGCGCATTCGCGGAGAAGTGGAGCTCGAAAACCGCGTGGTTCGACTGACCGCCTCACCGACGGCGGTGTGCGACGCCGCCATGCCGCGCGTGAAGGGTCTCCCCCCTAAACGCGGCATATATTGGTGGACGCAGGAGGTATCCTCTCTTCGAGCCGCCTGTCTGGCTGCCAGACGAGCTTTACAGCGCTGCCGACGCAGGGTTCGGCGTGACCCAGCAGAAGAAACCCGCCTTCGCCTCGCGTACAATGTGGCGAAAAAGGCCCTGAGCATCGGGATTTCAAGGGCCAAGTCCAATGCGTGGGATGAGTTCTTGGCTAGTCTCGATCGAGACCCGTGGTGACGCCCATACAGAATGATAAGGAGCAAACTCCGCAATCAGGCGCCCCCCACTGAGTCGATGGATCCTCAATTTCTGTCCCGAGTTGTGGATGGCCTCTTCCCAGCTGAAGCCCCGTCGGTGCCCCCCTAGTGGCGTCCGCCCCCGTTGTGCCTGACGAGTCGCAGGGGTTTTTCCCCGTCACCCCAGAAGAGATGGAGGCCGTCGTGGATCGCCTGAAATCCAAAAAGAAGGCCCCGGGTCCAGACGGCGTACCCGGGCGAGTCTTACCCATTGCCCTGGAGCATCTGGGCGACGAGCTAAGGGAGATATTCTCCGAATGCCTCCGGACAGGACGATTTCCACGGTCGTGGAAACGAGGACGACTCTGTCTCCTAAAAAAGGACGGTAGACCGCCGGACTCCCCGTCCGCGTACCGGCCGATAGTCCTCCTGGACGAGCTCGGAAAAATGCTGGAGCGCATCATTGCTGACCGTGTCATCCAGCATTTGGATACAGTGGGGCCCAATCTCTCCGATCGGCAGTTCGGGTTTAGGCGGCAGAGGTCCACGATCGACGCTATCATGGCCCTCAAGGAGGCAACGCAGCGTGCTGTGAATCGGGGGGAGAGAGTGGTAGCGGTATCGCTAGACATAGAGAATGCCTTTAACTCCCTCCCGTACTGCGTAATAGATGACGCCCTAAGGCATCATCGTATTCCCCCCTACCTGGCCCGTACCATCCGGCATTACTTGAAGGATAGGGAGGTGGTGTATCTGGGACCCGACGGCCAACTTATGGTTCGACGAATGGAGTGTGGTGTTCCACAGGGGTCGGTCCTAGGACCACTCCTGTGGAACATAGGCTATGATTGGGTGATCCGCGCTGCACTTCTGCCCCGGATGGGCTTAATCTGCTACGCGGATGATACTCTCATCTACGCCCGGGGGAGAGACTTTACGGAGGCAAAGCGCCTTGCCCGAATAGGGGCCGAGCACATGATCGGCCGCATTCAGACGTTGGGCCTTAAAGTGTCGGTGGCCAAGACGCAGGCCATGCTCTTTCACGGGCCGAGCAGGGCCCCCCTCCAGGGGCGGACATGATGGTAGATGGTGTGGTCGTCCGTTTGAGGCCCACCATGAAATATCTCGGGCTACTGCTCGATGGACGCTGGACCTTCACGGGTCACTTTAAGGAACTGGCTCCGAAGCTAGTGGCGGCGGCAGCAGCCCTAGGCAGACTGCTTCCGAACGTTGGCGGACCGAACAAGAGCTGCAGGCAACTGTACGCGGGGGTTATCCGGAGCATGGCCCTCTACGGAGCCCCCATCTGGGCAGATGCCCTTAATGAGGCAAACAAGGCAGCCCTCCGGCGGCCTCAGCGGGTCGTTGCTTCCCGCATGATCCGAGGCTACCGCACAGTATCGTGGACGGCATCGTGCGCCCTTGCTGGCACCCCTCCGTGGGAGCTTGAGGCACAGGTCCTCGCGGATGCCTATAGGCGGAGGCGTGAGCTGATTGAGAGGGGAGACAGATTGGCTCCAGAGGAGTGGGTCGCGGCAAAGCGTGCCGCGGATGAAAGGTGTGTAACCGACTGGGAGCGCCAGCTGCAGACACCAAACGCCGGTCACAACACCGTGGAGGCGATCCTCCCCGTTCTTAGGGAGTGGGGGTCGAGAGCCCACGGCACCCTGACCTATCGACTGACGCAGGTACTTTCCGGACATGGATGCTTCGGGAGGTTCCTGTGCCGGATCCAGAGGGAGGAGTCCCAAGCGTCCCACCATTGTGGTGCGCCACAGGACACTGCTCGCCACACCCTAATGGAGTGCTCGGCGTGGGCGGTGCAGCGCCTGGAGTTGGTCGCTGCGGTTGGGCCGGACCTCTCGCTTCCTAATATCACAGTTGCGATGCTGCGAAGCGAGGGGGGATGGCAGGCTGTGGTCTCCTTCTGCGAGGATGTCATCTCACAGAAGGAGGCCGCGGAGAGAGTTCGCGAGGCGGACGTCGCCGCGAGCCAACTCCGACGTGCGCGACCGGGGAGAACGAGACGCCAACGGGCGCGTCTCGATCTCCCTTAGTCGCAAGAGGGGACGCAGTAAGACCCTGTTCCCCCTGAAGGGTTGAGCCCTAATGGGCCACTCTCCCCGGGTCACGTGAAGCGTGCTAACACATACCAACAGGCTCGGGAAAGGCGCAGGTCTCCGAGAGGAGTTTAGTTGGTAGTGGTGCCTTCTCCCGTTCACCCCATCTGGCCTGCCCACCGCGAGTGGGTAGCCTTATGGGGAGCTGGGGAGGAAGCTCCCTCCCTCTGCCCGGCCCCCTCTCGTGCCTTCGGGCTCGTTAGGGGGGGGCAGAGGTTAGAACCGCCCAGCCCTGACGCAAAGCCTATTAGGCCTGGCGGGAGGGCTGGGTGCGGCGAGGGACATGCCATAGGTGTGATCGAGTCCAACATAACGTTTAGTATGCCTAAAAATCGCATTCTCCTCTTGTTACAAAAAAAAAAAAAAAAAAAAAAAAGGCACCCAGGTATCAACGCCAGTTGCGGAGACGAATCGCCGAGTAGTATCTCCCATACATTTGTATTGTGACATTTGTGACTCGCACATTAGGTACGCTACGAGTATTTTAATTTACGCTGAGTACCCTGACTGAATTTTATTTAATATTGTAATTCTAATACAAAATTATAATGAACCTTTACGGGGAATTTTTAGAGCCCATAGTCTATTCTATTATTTTCAGACGGTATCATTACATTCCCTCGTAGTCACAGCTAAAAGTAGATAGCAAAACTGTTTTTGACACATTTGCTATCTACTTCTACGAATGACTTTGAGGGAATGTAGCGATACCTTCTAAAAATACTAGACTATGGGCCCTAAATAAATTATAAAAATCTTTTTTTATAAGAAACTTATTAAATAAAAACCTCTCTGAGGGCGCCACTTTCGGTCAAGGTTACTACTGAGTCTCCGAAACTAATGTCGGATACCAGTCGACTGTTAATTTCGTAATGAAAGGGCTAATAGCTCAAGATGAGCACAATCATTTTAGTCATCAACATTTTCAAAATTTATTACAAAAAAAGTACTTGTGCCTGAAAGACATCCAAAATTGTATGTTAGGAGAACATAGAATTTAAACATAAACAACTAAATTGACAGCGTTTTTTTTATCCACAACGGATTGCACTGCCTTCATCACACCTGATGTTGAGTAGTGATAAGGCTGAAGGTGGAAGCGCACTACTCCCGGAATCCTCAATCACACAGGAGCTGGCTATCATATCTCTTACTGCCAGAACAACATAATCTTGAAAACATCATTGTTATGGCGTCAGACTTAGGTAAGATGGTGGTAGCTAGCCAGGCGGACTAAGAACAAGTCCTACCACCAACCAAACCGACAATACGTACCCCCACTGGGAATCGAACCCTGGACCTCTTGGTCTAAAATCGGTGGTGTGAACCACTAGACCACAGAGGCGGTTAAACTTGACTTGACTTAACTTCCAAACTAATAGCTTACTTTGTTATCACTTCGGCCCCATACTCGATGTTAGAACTCTCGTCTCTCCCAATAGCGACGCATGGCATTTACCAATAGAACTTCAACGTTTGTCATGTGCAACGTAATACCACGTAATACCATTGTAATTGGCGCATTGTTCGCAGTCCATTGACGGCTGTATAAAGGGTGATTAGTGTTCAATAAATAGACGACGTCCCGCCAGCGTCGATATCGGAATGTTATTAGAGGCCTGTCAGTTAGCCGGTAGATATTATTAGCAGATTGCATCGTCAATAGGTCATTCAGGCTTTGATAAAGGGATTGTAAGAGCTGGTACACACTGGGCGCTTTCGAGCGCGCGCTTTGGTAACGCGCGCTCTGAGAACCTGTCATCTCATACATTTTTGATGTTTCGTACACATTGAACCGCGCGCTTTTTGACTGACGCGCGTCAGACAAGAGCTGTCAGTTTTGGCGTTAGCCGCGCGCTCTCAGATACAGGGGCTGCCTTGGGACTGTACATGTGATCGCGCGCTTTCGTGTAGAGTGGACACACGTTGGGAATTTTTTTTGGGAAAGTGAGCCTATAATTTTTTATGAATCATCCGTAATGTCAGTTATAAAATATGCAGAAATTCATCAAATGATTTTATAGGAATTCTAAAACAATTGAAAAACTTAGGTCAATGTTTTGATACAATGTAAAATACATTCCAAGCGTCTATTATATCTTTTAGTACTATGTGCACCCAATGTTCTTTTTTCTCCGTCGTTGGCGTCTTTTGAAGCAATTGTAGAGGAACCACACTCAAAGCAATTTACTTCGGAACCCATATCCGCACCAATCCAGAAGTATACTCGCCCTAGTAATGCTCGTCAAACGCCATGCAAAGCGCTGAGAGTGTACGCTATCAACGCTCGCGAAACGCAACGCCGAGCGCCCAGTGTGTACCAGCTCTAAGGATAATGTCTTGTTCGAAATTAGATGATGGCCGCTTCGAGTAGTGAGTACCTATGTAAGGAAATATCGATGATGTCAGTTACAAGAGAGTTTGAGTGAATGATCATTCGTACCCTTCTTCTTAAAGGTGGGTCAAGTCTACAAAACATCGCCCAGCGAAATGTTGAGAGGGCTAAATTTATCTATTCTTTTACTAAAGAATAGCGTCAAAAATGAAGTTCTCCATCAGCGAATCATAGTCACCTACATAACCAAAAAAATCAAGCCGAAGCAGCAGTGGGCTGGTGTTGTTGAAAACAAATTGTTTTAATATTTTCCCGGTAAAAATGGGAATGAATGGGAAAAATACGTGATTGGGGATAAATAGGATGAAATTCCCATCTCTAGTCCCACCTCGTCATCGAGGGAACGGGCTACATACAAACTTAGAATGCCCTAAAAAAAACTGACTCCTTGTAAAACTTAGTAATTACTTACCGGTATGAAATAAGTAAAAAAAAACGTTCTCGTAGATAGATAATATTTCATCTCTTATTTCCAAATGAGCAATTCGAATCAAATACAAATAGTCTAAACCAAACAAGTGTGAAACAAGTAGAAAGAAGAAACTCTAAACCTCTTATAATAACAGCTGGAAATCTATTACGGCGTTATCAATAGGAGTTTGCAGGTACGGTCGGCAATCGAAGCTGCGGCTCTCAGATTGCGGACGGATACAGTCAGCAAATATATACGTCTTCTATCGTCCACTCGCCGCGGATTTTTCAGGCTGCGAGCGTAGCGCGCTCTTGGGAGGAGAGTCTGCAAAAACACGTAAAATATTTTCTGTAAAATTAAATTAAATACTCTAGTAACAATGGAAGGCTTGGGGAAAGACCATCTAATTCTAGTATGTATTAGTAATCAACATTGCCCCAAACGCTGAACATCAATCACCGGTTTTTTTTCAGTAATCTTATCTTACTCACTTTTTTTATTTCACTTATAATACTGTTGTTTCTTTGCAGGTGACGCAGACAACTGGTTCGACCGACCCTGTTCGAGTTCTATTTGGAAACAAATTTGGTGATAGTAAAAAAAGTAATGTTTAGTTTAGTTTTAAAAATTTTTTTTTAAAGTTTTTAGTTTAACTGTTTTTAAAATCGATTACTAATCTTTTCCATAACCTAAGAACAAAAAAAATACGGAAAGTAGCGCCAAAAATGCCCCAGTCGCGCGCAGAGATATCTGACACTGATTCTACTACTTGTTGTGCAATTAAACAATTGTAAGAACTGACTGAATTCTTCAACATGGTCTCGTCAGTAGTCCACCTAGATTTTAGCCAGGAACACCATGACATGAAAAACGTTGGTGCAACAATGAAGACAGCATTGTGCAGCATAATTGTTCGCTGCGATTCATGCGCTAAAACAAATTCTAAATAATTTTTATCTTTGGACATTTCTGAAATTAGGTGAAGAACTTTAGATTGGCGAAAAGCTAGACAAATATTTCTCAATATTTCAGGTTTGGTTATTATACTAAAAGGCCAAAAGAACTAAATAAGCCAGGCAGTGGTTTTTAAAACTAAACTATTAAGTGCCTAATGATATTTACGGTGAGATTTTTAATATTTTTATTAAATATACATTTTAATCTTCACTTCTACTTTATCTGCTGACGCTACGTAGCCCGTGGGAGCGGTATCCTTTCGCCTTGAAATTGAGTGAATGTTTTCCAATTTAATCGTGTCTGTCCCGTCCCGGTCTGGGCGGTCTGGTCCGACTTACGTGGTCGGGTCTGCCACTAATTATGTTAGGATAGGACCCATTGATCCTATGTACAGACAGCTAAATATAGAAGCAAGCGTCCATGTATTTGGAATCGTCTAAAGTAATTAAATCAACAATTTTGCAAAACTAAGTTGAGTGATAGGTTAGATCATTAATTTAATGCGTTTTGTGCAAATTTTCTTTGATACTGTGGAATATAGTAATTAAGGCAATAAGTTTGAAACCAAATTCGGTACTTGACTAAATTTTTTTTATTGACCTAAAATGTTTATTGAATTAGTAGCAACACAACATAGGTATTTATTATAGGAAAAATGTGATAGTAAAAAACCACGAGCCCTATAAGTAGCTTTCAGGCGGGATACTACTTATAGGGCTCGTTGTTTTTTACTATCACATTTTTCCTATACTTACAAAAATTGCATTGTGAATGCATAAAAATAATTTAAAAATCATAGGTATTTATTTTCAAATATCTTGCATATTTTCAGCAATAGAGAGCATCAAACTTTCTAATTAGATAAGGAGAGCGCTATAGAAACGTGACGTCACATTTCTATAGCGCCATAGAAAATTTCGTTTTAGAAAGAGATAGCTAGAGTCACAATTAAGTAGCTCATATTTCGCTTGTTAAAATACAGATTGAATTTATTTTTTCACATTTGTTATTCAATAATGTTATATTTCTGAATTTCATAATTAAATATCTACATTTCAACAACAGTTAAATACCCAATTAGATTTTTCATTATCACTGATGAACTCACTGTCTAAAATATACTTCTTCGCGTAAAATACTCTAAGTAGGTAAGTACCTACTAGAGAATCCGTGGATTGTCTAGCTCTAGAGGTTAATTTTCTTATATCTTCGGTCTTAACACAAAATCTATTGTATTGTTTAGTATAATTAAAAAAAAACTTATTACCCCTTGTCAACATTTTAAGTTATAACCTTTACTTTCTAATAGGTCTTTACATATGAAATTGCCGTTTTTTTCTTTTGTACATAAAACTTAACAACTTTTATAATATTAGAAATATATAATTTCTTTAATATTGCGTTACATTAAGACCGTATCGAGCAACTTTTGATAATTTAATAACCACGATATTTGATTATTTACATAGAAAAAACTTATTCCGAAAGTTACGACTATTTTTGTTTCCAGAATTTCGTACTTTATTAGTAGTAACTTAGTGAAAAAAAAATTTTTTCTCTTAACGAATGTGTCATTTAGTAGTTAAAATGTCCATAAATACGTGTGTAAAATTTTGTAAATTTACTTAATATTAGTCGTTAAATAATAACAAAAACGTTAGTATGGAAAAAAAATAATTACAGAAATCTCCATACAAAACGGCAATTTCATAGGTAAAGACCTATTATTTTACATATTAGAAAGTGTTGAACATTACAGCAAATAGGTTTAAAGGTTCACATTTTGTTATCTTAATAAGGAACTAAAAAGGAACTAAAGCTACAGCTTGCTTAATAATTTCTACGTTTAATCAGAGTACGTAGGTACTTATGGAAAGTGCCATGTATTCCGAGAGATTCATATGAGCAATTTCAAGGAATTAGCTTTGTCACCTAGGAACCTAGATAATTACAACGCTGTAGTTTATATTAGGTTCTTCCTATAAAATGAAGCCATCTCAAATATACCATGATCACAGGATAAATCTAAGACTTGTAAGGACCGAACTATACAAATGTGTAGATTTAAACGTTTATCTATCTGATAGTATACAATACACATATAAATTCGTTATTGATAAAATATGAAGAAGATACAATTTGCATACATAGGTAGAACAAACTTTTAGCAAATGTCTAAACTAAAACGGAGGGTACATTTCCAGTATCTGGATGCTAAGTGAGAAATCGTGTAGGGTGCAAGGCCTAGGGTGAGCAGTGGGATGTGGGAGTGTGTCAATGATAAAAGCCAATTAATCGACATTAATAAATTATAATTGCACACATACCACCTCACCATAAAAACAACATATTTAGTTTTAGAAAGAGACTGCTAGAGTCACAATTAATCAGCTCATAGGTCGCTTGTTGTAAAACTATTTTTTGCTCATTTAATATTCTTAAATAATTACATTTTTAATGTCATTATTAAATATCTTCCTACATTTTAACAAGAGTGGAGGAGTGTCGAGCATGAATTGTCGAGTGAGGTGTATCGTGTGGCGACTCGAGTGACGAGTGTGGAGTGTCGGGAGTGGAGTGTGGTGAGTCGAGTGTATAGTGTCAAGTGTGGAGTGGTGGGTATAGCGAGTCGAGTGTAGAGTTTGAAATGTCGAGCATAAACCCCATTATTCCAAAACGTGTACTAAATTAGTCCTGGTTTAAAACTGGTGCTGTCTTTTTCATTTTCCAAACGAAAGACAGAATTAGCATCACATTTAAACCAGGTCTATCTTTAGTCCAGCCAGCTTTTACAATAAGGGGTAAAGTGTCTAGTGTTTATGTATGAATAGCATGTAACCACTGACAAAGAAATCCAAGAAATGATTGTATAGTATTTAGTCCCTCGGAGTTATCGCGGCATCGGCGATAAACAATGAACATTAAATTTAATGCGGTCGGACAGCGCACGGGGAAGCAGTAGATTTGTGCCGGGAAACGGTTGCTTCACCCGCCGCTGTAGGGTTGTCAACCTATAACCTGAAAGTGCCCCGGTAACGATCAATCGCAATTGACAATGTTTACGTCATTGACGGACCAAATGATCGAAAGTGCCCCGGTAACGATCAATCGCAATTGACAATGTTTACGTCATTGACGGACCAAATGATCGTCTACAAAGGCAATTGAAGCGATTGTCATTCGAAACTACGTGATTGATGCGAATGATGGAAAGCCCATTGACAATCGCGAATGACGCTACCAATTGATCGTCTCGTTGTGCGATTGACAGATTTTTCGGTGAGAAACATGGCGCGAGCAAATGACGCATCGATTGAAGCTCCATCATTCGCACCTTCAATTGAAACGATCAATCACGTACCAATTGACGAATGACGATTGATCGTTACCGGGGCACTTAACAAACATCTAAACAAGGTTCATAATAATTTTTGAAGTGAAAACTTCTTTAGCGGCGTTGTGCACTTTTTGTGATGGGTAAAAAGTGTTAAACTCGCGTCAGGATCACGTGACCGTCAGATCAAAAATGTGTAAGACGGACACGTGACCTGATCGAAAAACTGTTACAATGTCATTAGAATACGAAGGCAAATTTTGCCACAGTTTCCAAAGTTGTAAAGCTTAGTTAGAAAACAGGCGCCATTGAAGCCAGAAGACCTCGGTTCAAATCCAGTCCGTTTTTTTTTTTGTCAAATTCCTTTATTTTGTGGAAAAAGTCTAAGGAGCCCTTTTCACTTCTGCCAGCACTCCCGGAGAGCAACCCGTTGTTTTGTTTTTTCTTATAGGTGGATAAGAGGAATTTTCCATGATCCGACACGCGGACCCATTGCCGGTTATTGTGTGGTTGAAAAAATTCAAACTTTGTGATTGATTTATTTTGAAAGTGTGAAATTTTATATCATAAGAATACCTACCTAATTTGAATTGCATTAAAAGATTCTTAAGATAATTCCGGATGTTAAAGTATCTGTTTGCTTTATTGCAATATTTTAAATATAATAATAATAAATAATTTATTGACTATTCAGTTTTACATTAATTATTGTGTTAAGCTACTCAAACTGTGCATAAAAGATTTAAGGTGCATGTAGTCGTGAAACGATCATTTTTGAGGCCCTAAAACTCATAAATTAGCCTACTTATGAATCCAGAATTAATATATATTAAATATTGATATATAAACTTCAATTTGAGCATTTAAAAAAACATAGTCTTTAAGATACTATTAAAAAAAACATTGAAATGAAGCTGTTTTCAACTTGAAACACGCTACTGCTTCTAAACTACAAGTGATATATTCACGTTTCTTTCAGGAAAAGATTGCTAACTTGTTTAACTTAAAACTGAGCATTTTTCGTTTTAAAATAATACATAGTTTTAACGAAACGTGTGTTTAAGCTGTTTTGGTGCGGGTAACGGCCGGAAAAATTAGGCCACTTTTCTATGCCCAAGGTCGTTGGCGATACCACGGGCGTTAAGAGGTTAACGTTGGCAGCTGTACTAGTATGTACTGTACCTATATAAACCTTTGTAAAGGACCCGTTTTCAAACAAAGCTTAATTACACTTTTAAACATTGGCGTTGCATTTTATTACATTAAGAACACAGGTCTTCGATCAACAATAACACCTAAGACACAGGTATTAGACGCATTTAAACTAAACATAGGTAACACCAATGACGTTTTATTAATAGACACGTTACACTCGAATAAATTGCATTTTAAAATGGCGAATTTGTTTTTCATGACGTACTATACGTTAAAAGAAACAAAAACCAAACACAAGTTGTCAAAATATCCATACTAATATTATAAATGTGAAAGTGTGTTTGTTTGTTTATTTGTTTGTTTGTTTGTTTGTTTGTTTGTCCGTCTTTCACGTCAAAACGGAGCAACGGATCGACGAGATTTTCGGTATGGAGATAATTTGAGAGCTGGAGAGTAACATAGGCTACTTTTTATCCAGGAAAATTATAAAATAAAAATGTTAATTTTGTATAGAAAACCGTTAAACTGTCATACTTCACACAACTGTCATTTCTTAGCCGCCTTCCAAAGAGAAGGTATGTCAAAGAGTATGTAATCACTGACATTTTTGCCGCTTAGGATTTCTTTTTTTTTAATAAGTGACATTGTGTCAGGCAGGTGATATGAAGTTCGTGTCCAATAAAATTTATATGGCAAAACAACGTTTGCCGGGTCAGCTAGTATTATATATATCCTAACAACAGGCATTTCCGCATAATTATCTCTTTTTCACCAAAATAATGTTAGTCAGAGACATATATATACACAAACCCCCAGTGTCAAAAAGAGATAAAAAATTATTGCAAGCACTGTCTTATATGTCAGTTTTCTGTCTCTTTCATGCGTTCACAAAACTTTGCAAGCTTACTCGCTCATGCATGACGAACTGGCAACAGCGCAAAAGTCATCACTAATTATTTAATTTTTAATTTAAATTTATAATTTCAATAATTACGTATGAAATGAATAAATTTTCTTGTCTTATAAATATCCGGCATAGTTATTGCAACTTCTCTAAACACAGGAAGGCATTAAGTTTATTATTTGAGGCGTAATCGAAAAATTGTTACAGCGCGTTGACACGACAAGGGTCTGTATGTGACTGAGTAAACTTCGGGCAATTACCTTACTTTTTCGTCGCCACTGTTTAGTTCAAATAACCCATCTACATATAAAATATCATTGGGTAATATCTACCTTTTTCCTGACGTTTGGACCGAGTTGCATCGGTCGTGGTCACGGGCTGTCTGGAGCTGCGGTGCTACGCCTCCTCCTTTGCGGTGGAATCTTCATCCACCGTCGAACAGCGCAGAGGAGGAGGCGTAAGCACCTATGTTTGGTTTAAACGCGTCTAATACCTGTGTTCTTAAATAAAGCTTAATTATTAGGAGGTCAGAAATAATCTATCGTAAGTGGCAACCCTGCGAGCGGACTCTGGTCGTAGCTGCATAAATCGCGTCCAAGTATGATTTAACTAACGTTGGCACCTTCATTCTGCATTTTTATTTCTAAGCATAATGCATACACACGTATGAAAATGTTTCATTCAGGATAATGTATTATGCCACGGCCACACTAAGCTTCTCGTATTCGCGTTTGCGTTACCGCGATTATTTACCCTCGATCTCAAATTCGACAGTCGCCTCTCAATGCCGAATATAGAAAAATACCAACAAATAAATATATTTTTCACTTCTCATGCTCGTAAAGTTCGTGTTTATGTTGGCTATGGGCTGCATAAAATTTTTATGCTCTAGTGCATAAAGTAAAATCTTCGTCTAAGTCTCAAACTTTAAGACAAAGGTCGTCAGGTAAACAGCCACTCACGCAATTAAACTTCGTTAAATGAACTTATTATTTCATTGTTTCTTCAATTTTGTACATAATCCATGTTAATAAAACTAAATTAATAAAACTAGGCAAAACGAATGAGTTTTCTAAGAAATAAGTATTTCAAGAGCATCATGGACTACGATCTATGCTAAAGTCACTGTGCTGCCAATGCCACGTATAAAAAAAAAGAAAAAGAAAGTCTTCCCGCTAATATGGCGAAGTCTTTATTTTTCTTTTTTGCAATATTGTTATTTATTTTCCTCACACTCTAAGTGAAAAGCAGAGTGTGTAACTTGTACATAAAACCCATTTTAACATCGAATTGACTATCCACCCTCGCCACGTCTCGGGTAAAATAGTACTATTTATGCACTTGTTGTACAATCTACTATTTACAATCACATCAATTTTTATTTTCATAACGACGACCTGTAGACCGCTGCTGAGTTCGTGATTCAAGTGGTCGAGTTGGGGCCGATTCTCAGGCAATCGAGAAAAGTTCACATTTATAAGCTCGAAATTCAAATATTTTTAGAAAATAACACAGTTTGTGTATTGTCAGAATTTCACAATCGAAAAAGTTCGAACGAAAACCAGTCGTACGCAACGAGTGGTACAGACCAATCGATGTTCGTATACGAACTTAGCTGTCAAAATGAATTTGTTGACATGTGGGACAGATTAGTTTGTTTGAAACGTTTTAAGTTTTCAATAGAAACCACAAAAAAAATGTTCGACATACGAATTACCACACTGAAAAAGTTCGAATGCCTGAGAATCGGGCCCCTGGGCGAGGAAGATGTAACACCATCGACACGATGAAAGGAGAAGACGACCTATGAAATTGCAGATTTTTTCTTACATGTTCATTGTTCATCCCAAATTTTTTTATTAACTAGTATCAATATATCAAAATTTATAGTCAGTTTCGAAAAAAGAGAATATCGTAATGGATAAATGCTTCAAAGTACCACTCTTGGGTTGTCGTCAATTTGACTGCTTCGATCAGATTTTTTTTTATTCTAAGGCATTTTTTTAATGTTGAATTCTGAGTTCTCATGTCTAAGAAATCCCCAAATATCTATTATTACCTTTTATAAGTCCAATATATTAAATAAGACAAGTGATTATAAAACAAATGTATTCTTATAAAAAAGAACAATCTATAAGTGTATTAAGTAGTTTAAATAAGAGCCAGTTCTATTTTCTTTTTTTTTATTTATTTGAGTAAACAAACAGTTACAAATTACAGAATTATAAAAAGGAAATAATAAATTTGCTACCAACACCGTTTACCACTTATTACTAAAATATACTAAGTTACACAAAACAAAGCATTGAAAGTGAAACATCACTATCACGCCTCAACATTACGGCGATTTTAGTAAATGTAGGTACATAATGAAAACAAGCAAAGTGAAAGACAACTAAAAGAGATGAAGAATGCATGTTGTAAATGTTGTAAATATTATGATGGTATGTACTTTTCAGTGTAATTAAGCTAAGAGGTAATAAGGTTCTCAACAATCATTTCTTTAAATTTACGGGGGGCGGGGCTATTACCTGCTTTTTTCCGTGTCTACACTTGCTACTCTTTCCTGCGTCTCTACATTAGCATACTGGGACTGGGACCGTATTTCTAGACTAGACCCGTAACTAACCCGGTCTGGGGCAATCTGAACAAGTCTGAATAGCACCTGAATTTTTTAGCCACCCACCCCGTGACCGACCATTGCGAAATTTGCTTAACTCAACGTTCTTCGTTTCATGCAGACAAAAAATGTTTTGATAAATATTTAAGACATCATTAATTTATAATTCGGACTTACAATTTTCTTAACTGCTTTTATTGAACAAATAATTTTCAAATTAGCTAAATGAAAATTTAGATGTAAGTATAAAACTTTGCTTATTAAATACTCATGTTCAATTTATTTATATTAAGAAGACTTAAAAGTTACGAAACATGGTAACACTTTATAACATTTGTAATGAAATAAGATACAGTCGGCGACAATGGTGCAGAGCTATAATTTATGTTTAATTTACATTATAAAGGAAATATTCTATGTTTTCATAATTAAAAAACAAAATAAGTTAAATTTCAATTGATTCGCTCGTATTTTCAGTTCATTTATAATATAGATAAGTAGGTATCTACTTAGTATTACGCCCTAACAGAAATTTTGAGAAATAAGAAGGCATTTTCCATTCCATATTTTCGATTCTATTTCTTATTTGTTGCTTGAGCGGTCAAAGATGTGGGCTAGTCCTAAAATAATTTATTAATTCTTTTAACAAAGTTTGTAATATTAAAAACATACTTTTTTCTAGAACGTTGATAAGTACTCTGCCCTCCCGAAACGAAACAGCAGGTTAATAGCCAAAATATGAGTATGAGACAATGGAGCCTAAAGTTTAGAATGCGTCAATAATGTGTAACCAAATTTCTTTGGAAAAGTTAGAAAATATGTTTTGAACTTAATAAATACTACAATTAATATATACAACATAATAGGATGAAAATAAAAAAAAACATAAAATGTTAATGTTACTGATTTTAATTATCTAGGAATTACTTGTTCAAGAATCGGTTATTCTTGAACAAACTGCAGTAAGTTATGCCAATACTGCATATTCAAATGGTTTATAATCTTTTTGGCTTATTAAAAGTGCAGTAAGTTTGTTTTAATACTGTGTTTAAATAGATTTCTTAAAACCAAAACTATAGTGTCTAAAATATACTAAATTTGCAGTAAAGAAAAATAAATTTAATAATATTTGTTTTGTTTTTTTTGTTAATTTCATTACATGAACGAAACCTTTTTACAAAAATGAAACTGTTCGGCTTAATGATTACCAACGATAAAAATAATTGAACAAAAATACTAGAACCAAATGTTTACTATTAAGTATTTTATATTGAAAATGCAGTACTTACCTACTTATTAGAAAAAATCTACCCGTCTCACAAGTACCTCCGATGGGCCTAATTCTTCGATTGGATTTTAGTACTTCATTTCAATAATAAAAATTGCATTGTGAATGCAAAAAAAGTTAAAATAACATATTTTATAATCATTTCGAGCAGAATTGTACTCGGCTAAATCGATTCAATACAACTTTTGATGTGTGCCTGAGAAAGCTTATAACTTTTAACAAAGTACGTGCACAAACATACGTACAAACGAACATTTAACTGTAATAACGGCAAACGAACAAGGCTTAATTAACCGAAAACAAATCTTCGAAGGAAATAAAGGTGATTCATTAAACAATTTTAATTTGCAGTAATTCATAGCTGCCGTTTGTGCGGCGAGAAGTGTCAGCGTAGCAGGGCATAAGCGGCAGCGATTTTGAAAACGGATTTTCTTTTAGGACAATCAGTGCCCGTAGTGTAAGTTTTAATGTCAAAAAAATTCGGTTGGTGGTAGGACTTGTTCTTAGTCCGCCTGGCTAGCTACCACCGTCTTATCTAAGTCTGACGCCATAACAATGATGTTTTCAGCGTTATTGTGTTCCGGCAGTTAGAGATAAGATAGCCAGTTCCTCAGTGATTGAGGATTCCGGGAGTAGTAAGCTTCCACCTTCAGCCTTATCACCACTTAACATCAGGTGTGATGAAGACTAAGTGCTACACCGTTGTGAATAAAAAAAAAAAAAAAAAAAACAAAACGCAAACTATTTCGATTCCGTATTTATGTCAATTTGTATGAAAACTGAATTAGCGCCTCTAGCGGCGAGTAGCGCGCTTTTATAGTTTTCATACAAAATGACAATTGACATAAAAACTTACACTAGGGGTACAGATTGCTTTACATGATCGTCTGTAATATCATTATTATTGAAAAAGTGAATTTCAAATTAAATGCAGCAAACTTCAGGACTAACACTAGTGACTATGTTACTCAAAAACACGATTTCATTAAATTTTCTCGATAGAAAAAAATTGCGAAGTTGCCTCCAAATTATTATAGTTCGATAAACTGCTAGTATTCAAGTAATACATTAAAATAAAGCTTGCAACTTTTTAGTATAATTACACTATAGATAAGGCAGGACTTATGTTATATATTTTTGTAAATAACCTTTAAATATCCATTTAAAAAAAGAATTTCCTTCATTTCTTCATGCCGGACCGGCCGAATGGGGCCTGAGAACTAGCTTGCTTTGCCTATGCTGCCTTATTTATTTATAACTAGCTTTCCGCCCGCGGCTTCGCCCGCATGGACTTCATGACAATATCCCGCGGGAATGTGACATTTTTTCGGGATAAAAAGTAGCCTATGTTCCTCTCCAGGCTACAAAGTATCTGTGTCCCAAATTTCAGCCAATCCGTTCAGCCGTTTTGGCGCGATTGAGTAACAAACATCCAAATATCTAAACATCCAAACATCTAAACTTTCACATTTATAATATTAGTAGAATAGAAATAAGGCAGAATTTACTTTGCATTTGGAAGTTGCAGTTATTACTTTTGTAGTTGGCCTAGAGCGCGCACGAGCACGAACAAATTGCGCAATTCCTTTCAATCCCCGCCGAATATGACGTCACGACCACATCAAGCAATTTTTTTATGGGCGATTAAAATGTCAAAATGACAAAATGTAGCAACCTGTTTCCTAAAATATGGCCAAACAATACAACGAAATATGGAGTAACATTGCTCCACTTAATTGCTCCATAACAGTTGCCAGGCAATTATTTCCAAAAAAATTGCTCGTGTACTCGTACCCAAGAGTCATTTTGGAACTTTGGACGATTCAAAAGAATTTATAAGAAAATATTTTTGAATAAAAAGACTTTGACATCATCACTTCACAAATAATTTGTTGGAAATAAATAAATTAAATATATAAATAAATAATTTCTTACAATCACACCAATAATATTATTTCTAAGCCCATAGTAATTCAATAAGAACCTGTGTTACGAAAACTTGATAACGGGTAAAATCCGCACTTTCGGAATGATTCAATTTATTTTACATTTTTAAGTATTTTTGAGAATTGAATTTTTGTTTGCAACCTAATTCACTTAAAAGAGTACAATTAAAGGTCTATTCGTGCATGCGGTATTAAAAAACACGCCTTAACTCCTAAGCGTTAAGGAGTTTTACCTTCCATCATCAGCTCACCTAAATAACCTGAAAGAATACAACTATAAATCTTTACGTATTAACAATATTTCAAGATTTATCCTCTAACTCCTAACTATAGAGGTGGTATACCTTCCATTACCCGCTCATCATCATCAGATGATGAGGACCAGATGCAAATACTTGTAAACCTTAGGAAATATATAAAACACAAAAATACATGTAAAACGGGTTTTCCTCGATTTCCCTTGGATTCCACCATCAGATCCTAACTTGGTAACAATGTTCTCAGAATCCTCGGGAGTTTACTCTTTTGAATAAAAAAAGAATCATTGAAATTGGTCAATAGTTCACAAAGATATAACGTGACGTGTAAAGCACGAACCACCAATCGACTACTATGTATTTTTTCAGGATTGTGAGAAAACTACTGAACTGACTAGGTACTGGTATTTTTTAATGGGACCACACATAAACCATTTTCTTTCAGAAAAAAAAAGAATTATTAAAATCAGTAAAAAAAATGAGAACCTCCTCCGTTTTTTCCGCGATCATCACATTGCCTTTAACTCATTTTAGCCTTATTATACTAACGAAAATTAGCAGGAATAAATCAAATAACTAAATTTTAACAAGGTCTGTGAGATTTACACAAATAATAGGTCTGCTGAAAATGGTTTTAAAAAAATGCGATTAAAACTTATTTGTAATCATGTAATTATATTTTAATATTTAAGGAAAATTTAAAAAACCCTCGAGAATAAAAAAATCAAATAATAAAATTTCTACCTCTGTATCTTTTACCGTTTCCGTTCCGTTTAAAAAAAACGCATCAAATGTCGTTTAGGAGCTACGTTGCCCCAGACAGACAGACAGACAGACAGATACACACACACGTCAAACTTATAACACCCCTCTTATACTCTCTCATACTCTGCACCGCTAATCTCATGAAAGCGCTCGCGCCTCTAACTTGTGACATTACAAATAGAACTTTGAGTTACATCATTGGAATATTAATTTTTGCCCTGGGAGGCTTTCCATGATGAATTTTATTATCGCGAAGGTCCCCGCTGAATCCAAATTGGGTCATTAGTTCAGAATTGATAACGCACTTGTAGGGAATCATTTCGGATAGCCACACTCGGGCTGAAGCGAAGGGTTCCTATTGTTTTTGGGCGATTTTGATGGAGAGAGGTATGGTTGTTAGCAAAGTTAAGGTAAATTGCAGTCATGGGAAACAGCCCAACCCATAATTATGTCTAAGCTTCAGCAGAAACTTCAATAAAAAAATAAACCTTTTGATCAATACAAAGTTGATTATGGCAGCGACGCATATTTTTGAAATGCTCATTCGATTTTTACATTTTTTCGTCCAGATTTATATTCAAACTGCTATTCACTAATTGGCCTCTACGAGTATATTTAGGTATATTGCTTATTGCCACTCTTTCTCCGACTGTATATGTTGGTATGTAGATGAAGATGAATTAAATTGGTTGAACACTAACGAGTTCACGACCGAATAACGCCAACTTTTTAGGGGTTCTACCACATAACACAAAAAAGATGTTAGGAGTAGTAGAAAGATGTTAATGTGCGGAGCGCGCGTGGTAAACCCTATTTTTTATATACACAACAGGGTAGCACTTAGCCTTCATCACAACTGATTCACTGAGAAACCAGCTATCCTAGCTAACTCTATTACTTGATAGAGTTCTATGACTTAGATAAGGTGGTGGTAGCTAGCCAGGCGGACTACGAACAAATTCTACGCCAACCAAACCGAGTACAATATGTATCCCTACTGGGAATCGAAACCGGGACCTCTGGATTTGATGCCGGTGGTTTGTACAACTGGAGCATAGAGGCTGTTGAACAAAAAAAGATGTTAGGAGTAGTAGACAGATGTAAGTGGGCGGAGCGCGCGTGAAAACTCAAAACAGAAAAACCAATCAATCAATCAATCAATAAATGCTTTATTTGCACACAAAAGAAATACAGAAATAAACAATCACAAAACAGAAGAGTATACAAAAGGCTGCCTTATTGCTAAACAGCAATTTCTTCCAGGCAACCAAAACCCTACATATATTTTACCTTTGTACGATTGTGTATGTTTTTAGTTGTCATGGCTTACTAGCTAGTTTTCGATTCCACGTTTAATTCGTTATTGTACTAACGGCGGCGTGAAAATACTCCTTCTAATCTTTATCTTGAGTTCCGTCATTGTTGGACGATTCATAAGCATTAACTTTGTTTAATCGAATTATGTATTTGAATAAAAAAAAATACTTTGAACACGACATTGAAACCTTTTATTAGGAACTTAAACGACTAAATAAGTTTTTTGTAAGAACTTCGTTTTTATGACAAGCTTTTTTATTGACTGTACTTTAATATTGCATTGTCATCCAAACCAAACCTGTATGCAAAATTTTAGCTCAATTGGATACAGGGAAGTGAATCAAATTTAGCTTGCAAGATTTGTCCCCCACTGACTAACTAACTAACATGGCAAGTTAAATAAAAGCTTGTAATAAGCATATGTTAGGTTTCTGCAAATATGCGATTTTTCTTAGAATCCCGTAAGCTCGGCCGCTGTAAAAGCTCCAAAATGACAAAAAAAAGACATAATACATTTATAATTTTATGTGTTTTTAAAAATATTTATATACAAATTAAATGTAACTGTAAAATTCTTTGCCAAAAGTTGTTTTATTTCAACGGTGAAATAAGGGGCAAAGGGGCTAAACCATTTGACACTGAACCCTACCGAAAACTACAACTCAAATTCGACCCGGCCGTCTCGCAATTTACCATTTTGGTACGTTTTCATTAAAAACAATATTTACGGCGCTTTCCTTTGCGAAGGCCCCATTTGTTATGGAAGTCATTAAAGGCGTATTAACGTCGCGATTGAGACAATTTATTTACAAATTGTATTGTAATTGATGATGCCTACGATTTGTTTTTACGCTTTACTAGGAGATGCCTGCAACTTCGGACAATTGGATTTTTAACGTGTTTCAAGTATACATGTGTTATTTAAATTTTTACTTTTTAGGTCGATTTTTTTCTAAAATACTTACTTCTTTTTCCGCTTTTCAATAAGTAATAAAAATTGCATTGTGAATGCAAAAAAGTAAAAATTTATATAACTTGCAATAGCAATAATTTCATCTTTAGCGATTGTCAAATTTCTGGAAATGTATTTATTTCGTGTGTAAGGTTAGTTATATCTTCACACTATACAGCGCGTAAGAAGTATAATAACTCGACGCCTCTCGTAATGACTCGTAGCTCAGAGGTTAGAGCAGTCGCCCGGATAGCGAAAGGTCGTGGGTTCGTGTCCCATCGGAGCTAGTTGTAAGATGGGTCGATTTTTTCTAAAATACTTCATTTTCCATATTTCTATACTTTTGTGTTCTAGTGGCAATACCTACTTTTATCAGATTCAGAGGTTCCGGTCGATTCGCAATGGTGAGTGAGTAAGTACACATTGTTTGATGGTGGTATAATTTAGTTAATTTCAACCACATTTGTACAATAATAAATATAAATTTAATAATAGTAAATAAATATTTTTTTTTTCCTCTTTTTGCATTCCCAATGCAATTTTTATTATTGAAAATAAATAGAAAAAATTATGAATATCGTGGTTTCGTGTCATATCGGAGTTAGTTGTGAGATGGGTCGATTTTTTCTAATACTTCATTTTCAATAATGTCAATAGTTAAAAAAATTGCTGTAGGTTCACGTTGTAGGTTAACATTATACTTTAAAGTAATCTGACAAGTTTAAGCTAATTGGATAAATAGTCGAATGAAAAACATTTTGAGAATAACACGCATTCTTATTATAACCTTAACAAGCACTAACTTGTAAACACAAAACACAAAGTTCACAAGAAATACCCAGACACTATTTACAACATTACACGCCATGTCGTACAAGTTACATAAACTTGTGCTTAGACAATGGCGACCACACGTTTTTGCAGGATATCCGAAGTTATACGGACTTTGCTTTAATTCTATTCAAGATTGTTCATGCTTACTACTATTCGTTATATAAAGCACTAGCCTTCCGCCCGCGGCTTCGCCCGCGTGTACTACACGACGTTATCCCGCGGGAAGGTGATATTTTTCAGGAATAAAAAGCCTATGTCCTTTCTCAGGCTCTAGACTATCTCTGTACCAAAATTCATTCAAATCGGTTCAGTAGTTTAGGTGTGATTGTGTAACACACAGACAGACAGAGAGACAATTATAATATAAAAATAAAGTAAGGAGAAGTAAGGATTAAATAACTTTTCAGACTTTCATGGTCATTAACACTGAAAATATTACTAAAAGCGGGATATTTACCATGTTTTGATAGTTTGATGTTACTCCGTGATCATTGCGTGTGCAACTGCGCCGAAATATCGGGAACTCTACAACAAATGAAAACATAGTAAAAATCCCTTTTCGTACCAACTAAAGCATTATTTAACATTATGAATATAGATAAAGATAGCGCAATCTCGCTTACAATATTGCCTAATTTAACATTGTTTTGTGCCGGGTATACACGGTAGAGTAAACGGTATTGCAAGTTAAATAGAGTAGAATTCTACAAACTTATCAGACTCGGTGACAGCAGTGTTAGAGCAGCCACTCGCAATACAAAATTAGCTTTCAAAATATACTGTTGGCTGTCAGCAGTATGATTTTTTTTATTTCACAACAGTGAGCACCCATTCCCATAAATTTGTAGCAGTAGTTTGAGTACTAATACCAAATATCAATATCTTTTATTCAAGCTAAGCGTTTATAGCTCAAGTAAATGTCAAAGAAGTTACGCCATATCGGTTCGCAAACCCTACGGCGCCGGCGGGAGACCTTGTAATGAGAAGAGCTAGCAAGGAACTCGTCAAGAGCAGTTTTTTTTCTCGTTATATTTTAAACAGAGGTGTCAAATTGAAAAATTTCTCTAACATAAAATGATTAAGGTGAGTGTCACAATAACATAATAAGTTATGATAAACATAGTTAATTTACTCTGCAGGCTCAGCAGCTCGTAGTAAGGCTAGTCCCTCATACCGTACAGACAAAACAGCTAGCTTAACATATTACCTACTTTAACATTATTTTACAGCTGGTGGTAAGGTCTCTGGTCCTTTTATTTGTTTCAAGAGGAGAATGCAATCTTTAGACATACCAAACGGTATGTTGGACTCGGTCACACCTAGGGCATGTTCCTCGTCGCACCCAGCCCTCCCACCAAGCCTAATAACATAATAGGCTTAGCGTCAGGGCTGGGCGGTTCTAACCCCTGCCCCGCCCCCTAACGAGCTCGAAAGCTCGAGGGGCGGCCGGGCAGAAGGAGAAAGCGTCCTCCCCAGCTCCCCACGTGGCTACCCGCTCTTGGCGGGCAGGCCAGGTGGGGCGAATAGGAGGATAAACCACTACTACCAACTAAACTGCTCTCGAAGACCTGCACCTTTCCGCCGTGTATGTGGGTACGCGTTGACACGCTCCACTTGAGATCTCTGGTCCTAGTCCTACTTTGTCCTTATACCTAACATCCCATACCCACCCTACCGCAGACACAACAGCTAGCCTAACTTAACAGATCAGAGAGCCTACCATCAGCTATCATCGCAGTACTAAAGTAATGTTTATTAAAGGGCCGAGCTATTGACTGTAGATAGCGCCATTTCGCTTTAATATTACCTACCTTACTACTTTTGGTCCTAGTACTACTTTGTCCCTCATACCTAACATCCCATACCCACCCTACCGCAGACACAACAGCAAGGCTAACGTAACAGATCAGACGTATCAATTAACAGTGCGACATGCGGCTGACTTACGAGCAATTACCGAGGTAATTGGAGCCGGCAGATTATGTTGGCTATTATATGTCATATTTGGCTATTATATGAGCTACTTGCCCATTAAGTGTCATACTTAAGTCCTTATCGCGAATATGGATGGAATGAACAGGATTAACGCTATTGGGAGGTGGAATTGACCGGACTTAATGCCAAAAATTGTTGAAAGGTGGTTCATTTATATGTAATAGAGTAATAAATAAGATTTGGCGTAGATTTTGGCGTTCAATTAATGCAATCAGTGACCTGAAATAAATTGGTTACCATTTCATATGGTTTTGATAAAGATATTTTGAGTCCACAAAAGGTTTCGTGTTGCCTAAATGTCAATGTAAGAAATAGAGATTTCTTTTGTTTCTTTAAATTTAACAGCTCAACAATTTGACTTAACCAACCCAACCTATAAAAGAACTGAAATGCACACCTAACAACGTTTTGTGTGCTTTTCAGTATTTTAGATATGCAACTTAGTATTTTTTAGGGTACAAATAAATATTTCCCAATTTTTAACCGACTGTAATTTAATGTTGAACTGTGGGTCCCAAACAAACCGGCCCATTAATGAGCGTTCACGGATTTAATTGAATTTTTGTCCAATTATTAACCCCGATAAGTATTATGTGCGTAAGCAAATTGCTGGAAAAGTACAGGATCGCTGTTTAAACATGGATCACTCTAAATACTCTGACGAGATTGTAATTCCATGGAAACCGTTTTGGTTGCGAATATTGTCTAAAATAATCGTAATAATTTCATTCAGATTTTAAATAGTTCAAAATATTTTTATATCACAAAAGCTTCATTCAGTACTGAATGAAGATTTTCAGCTTTGAAGCAATGAAACAAAACATCATAATAAAATTAAGATTTTATAGATAATAACTTTCAAATACTTATCAAAAACTACTGGTAGAACCTGCCTACGAAAGAATTGATAGTTGTAAGTTGTAATAATAAAAGCAATGCACATTTCACATGAATCGTCCTAATCGGTCCTTATTCGAGAGAGGACCGTCAGTACAATTTAGTACTACACTATCTTAATCAACATTATGTTTCTATTATTCAAAACGGTCTCGGAACACAAACGAAACATGTCCTAGGCATGGGATGTAGGCTCTACGCAGATGGAGCAACTTTGGTCGCAGGATTACAGCAACTGTCGACTTGCAACTAAACATTGTAATATGAAACAATGCAAAAAGTTTGAAGTAACTTTCTTACCAGTTCTGTTGAGTTACCAGTATCCTAGTGGGTTTATCGTAATCGCAATGCATCCAGCTAATTCATAAATAGCATAGTAGGATTGACCGAACCGGTGATGGCGTTCCTTCTTTAATGGTCATAATTAAAGTGGACATAAGAGTGCCAAAAGATCCGTCAATGGACCTTTGCAATGGATTTAAGTGGATCGAGGGATTATTGCTTGTAACAACTGTAAATAAAGAGTATATAAATATTCTCCCCACTGTCAGCGCTTTAGATAATCATGGATTGCCATAAAAGCGCGTTAGCTGCAAATTGGAAGAGAGCCGTATTTGGCTGTCGCATTTAGAAGTAACCTGGTTAGTACCATTAAACTCTTATAATTATTATAATTCATAAACTTTACTCCTTATCAATTCAAGAAGTGATGATGAACTGGTTACGTTTATACTTGTAAAAAGTTGCCAGTTGCGTCAACTGTAGTTGCTTGGTGTGCACAGTGCCTAAGCCCACTGGACATGCCCTCTATTATATAATTAAGTCATACTCACCCGCTCCGCTTGTCTCAACAGTGCTGGCTAATCGGCTGTGGCCGCACTGACAGCGGCGACAATCTGAAAAAGGCTAGTAACCACCGACCGCCTGAAATTTTATATGAGACCTCTTGGTCTGATACTGGTGATGTGTATCGACTACAGAGGCGGTTAAAATTCGTGTGGTTTACATAGCAGACGTATAATTTATGAAGAAAGAAAAGTGACAGATTAACAGATAGAAATGAAACTCAAGGATGTTCACAAAGATAATATAAAACTAAAATACCTACTGAGATTTTAAATAATTTTTGAAGTGAAAACTTTTAGCGGCCCTGTGCTCTTTTTGTGATGGGTAAAAAAATTTAAACTCGCATCAGGGACACGTGACCGTCAGATCGAAAATTCGTAAGACGGACACGTGACATCGAAAACTCTTACAATGTTTTTTAGAATACGAAGGCAACGCCACCGTTTTCAAAGTTGTAATAGCTCAGTTAGAAAACGGGCGACATTGAAGCCAAAAGACCTCGGTTCAAATACAGTCCGATTTTTTTTTTGTCAAATTCCTTTTTTTGTGTGAAAATTCTAGGGAACCCTTTTCACTTCTGCCGGCACTCCCGGATTGCAACCCCTTGTTTTTTTTTGCATTCACCATGCAATTCTGTAAGTATAGGAAAAATGTGATAGTAAAAAACCACGAGCCCTGCAACTAGCTTTCAGCTATCCCACCTGGCTTTTAACTATCAAATTTTTCCTATAACTAAAATACTGAAAGGAAATACCTAGGTTGCTTTGGGCTGCAAAGCAACCTATGTCCTTTTAGGCAACCTATTTCATTTAGGCCGCTAAACAAAGCCCCAGTTATAAAATTTAGCTTGCAAGATTTGACCCGAACTGACTTACATACATACACTGCAAGTTAAGTAAAAGCTTGTAAAGCCTGGCCAGAAAAATATGTTTTTTATTATTATTTTACCTCAGACACAGGGTCCGAGACCTTTTTATTACAGAGCTTCTCATTCATTCTAGTTCTATCAATTTATTCCTCTCGTACTTTCATGCTGCATACTTTTCCTTTCTTTCATTCATGTCATTCTCTCTATACCGGTTGGGATGTCCGCCTACTCATAATCTATTTTATTTCTTTATTTATAACATTTTTGAAAAGTACGTTGCATCGCCTCGCCATGTTGCGGAAATGTGACAAACTAAATTTTTCTATAGAATTCAACATTTGTAACAACGAAGAGGCGAAAGTGGCGCCTCGAGCCAGGTTTTTTTTTGATCAGGCTTTAAAAGGGTTAAAATCGTCACCGCTCGCAGTATAGCCGCACCCCAAGCATTTGCAATGCTTGTTAATGTTAATAGGGAATTTGAATTCAACCGGCGATCGCTTTCCGGCTTACTGAATATCCATTTCAGGCGCATTACTGTATTAATGCATCCATAATGCAACATAACTTGTGTTATTAGTTCGTATAGGTGTACGTGTAGGAGCTTGCCGTATATATGGGATTTAAAAGTCGATAGTAACTTTTGCTTGAATCCACAGGTAAATCTTACACCTTTAAGCTACTTATTTTTTCGGTTATTTCCATATTCTTGATGACATGAAATGAAGTGTATTGCTGGCCATATACCATCCTGCCTATCGTCCAATCGGCATGAGGCTGCAGGCTTGATCCAATCAGCAGTTCGTCCTTATCCTACTAATATTATAAATGTGAAAGTTTAGATGTTTGGATGTTTGTATGTTTGGATGTTTGTTACTCAATCACGCCAAAACGGCTTTAGGCTGAAATTTGGAACACAGATACTTTGTAGTCTGGAGAGGAACATAGGCTACTTTTTATCCCGGAAAAATGTCACATTCCCGCGGGATAACGTCGTGAAGCCCACGCGGGCGAAGCCGCGGGCGGAAAACTAGTACACCATAATTGATAACTGTCTTTCCAATCCACGCCTCCCACGGTCAGTTCTACTTGATCCAATCGGCAGCGTCTTGCCTGTTGGACGATAGGCAGGTTGGTGCGTGGCCAGCATAACAATAAACATTTCAGGAGCATATTGTAAGGGTTCGTCCAAGGCGAGGTGGGGCGTCGGGCGGCGCGGCGCGCGGCACGAGCAGTCTATGTCACTCAAGAAGAATGTAGCTTTCCAATAGTGACAGAATTGTCAAAAGCGGTTTCATAGTTTTTGAATTTATCTATTACAAACATACAAACAAAAAATCAAATCTTCCCTCTTAATTATATTGAGTTTTTGAGTTTATTCGTTACAAAGAAAAATACAAATATTTTCTCTTTATAATATTAGTACCTATGGGTGAGAATATATCAGGATAAGATATAGCCTATGTTATTTGAGACCAATGTAGCTTTCTATTGGTGAAAGAATTTTGAAAATCGGTCCAGTAGTTTTTCAGTATCTCAAAAACAACTGGACCGATTTTCAAAATTCTTACATTACAAACATACAAACAAAGAATCAAATCATTCCTACTTATAATATTAGTATTGAAAAAGGGAACTTGGAATGAGGCAAACACTTTTGAGGTTTGCAACAAGTTTCATTGTATTTCACGCACTTCTATTTTATATTTTGTGTGACTCAGTTTTTCTTTTGTTTTTCCTACTTTTCGGCACCTTTGTAGCAGATTGGTCACTGGCTGTCTAGTTTGTCTACTTTTGAAAACAATTTTCAGTTTCAAAAAGATTAATCAATAAAAAAACCAGTTTAAAAAAGGAGTTAAAATAACATACACATACATACATATACTCAGGCCTATTTCCCACGGGGGTAGGCAGAGACTATGGATCGCCACCTGCTACGATCCTTGCACACGTCTTTCGCTTCATTCACATCCATCAATCTTTTCATACATGCCCGGCGATTTTTGTCACTGCGTACACTTTTTTATTAAACCTAAAATAAGCCAGCTAAAAACTAAAAATAATCTCGTTACACCTTCCCTTATAAACATCGTATTGAAACTCGAAGCCGATAGATAAATAAAACTACGATCCCAGCAGAATGGAAACTTTCAGAGTGACATAGCTTGGAGGGAAATTTATATTAGTTTGCAAACAATTTCTTAAAGGCTTGCACCTAGAAGGTCTAAACAAATCGCAGAGTTGTGAACTGTTGCTCGGTTATCTGTGGGTGCGACACGACACACGAGTCGTTGATTTTCTTTAGATGCATAATGATAAGATAAAAGTTAAAAAATAAATTTGGAAAATCCAATAGTGCACGCCTCATAAGGCTCATTCAAAAATATTTACTGAAATTACAGTAAGAGCAAAAGACTAGTATTTTACAAGGTGCCAGCTAATGTTTGCGCCCAGCCATGCACTAATGAATGAAGTGTTCAAAACGATTCATCTATTCATGAAACAGCCACTTACATATTCAAGTTATTTTAACTACAAGTATGTTCGTACTTTACAAAATTATGTAAGTTAATGTAATTGCTGAATCGTAGCATCATGTAAAATAACAGTAGCCCATAACCAATAGCGTTTAAATTATTTCCTTTTTTTCTTCATACATACACAATTGTTAGTTTCATGGGTTTATAACAAAAAATTACAAATAAACTTTTAAAAAAGCACTAGTAGAGATTAACTTTTCTATACTAACTATGACTATTCTCAAATTCGTGTGCCGGCCTCCACGCCGATACCTGCCGCTGACAGCTTCGTTCCGGTGAACTTTTCTTTGTTAGGAAGCCTCGCCGAGTTGCCTCGTTAGTTCGGCGGCCACGCCGTCGCCTTGTTTCAGATTATTGAATCTTTTCAACAACTACTTTCCTAGGGCGTCGCGTCGGCGTCGTTAAAGTAAGTTTGGGAAGCAAAACATTTTTTTTAAAGTCATGTTTTTTTTAGTTTAAGGCGATACTCGGAAAAATTATGCTAAAGCGAGATAGCAATGAGAAAACGACGCGCGCGGGAGCGAGACCGATTTTGCACATTACGCAAAAAAAACACAAAATCACTTCGTATTAAAAAACTATAGCGATTTTAAAAAAATGCTTCTATACGATCCTAAATATTATTAGTGTGCACTAATTAAACTAATTTTCAATAGTGTACGTAACCCCATTTAAGAATAATCTTGATATTTCGTATTTTTTAGAGGTATTTTCGAAAATAAAAAGTGTCGAGGCAAAATCATAAAAACGTGTTTTTGAAACTATACGATTCTAGATAAAGGTATGATGAAATACATATCTTTTTACCAGATTTATAACAACTCTAACCGTCCTATAGTTTTATATCAAAAAGTCCATACTTTTTCCGAGTAGCGCCTTAAGTAGTAGTAATGTTTGTTAAATATTCTATTTTCCTGTAGAGCGTCGTCAAAATATGGTTTAAAACCATGAACAACTTATAGGTACTGTGTTAGTTTACTTTTTTGAGCCTATTTTAAGTTTTAGTATATTAAAAGCTTTGTATTAACCGGCACTCTGTAACGTGTTCCTATTTTATGTTGTTTTTATTGGTGAAGACCTGTAATTGGCTTTCTGTTGTTATGTGTCTAACCTACTCTTGTAATATTGCTGTTGGTCTTCTGAAAAATAAATAATAATAATAATAAACATACTACAGCACCTACATAGATCTCAGGTACACGGTTATTATATTCTTACCAAGTTGTCTTGTAAAATAGGCAAGAATTGGCAAATGCTTTAAAATAATAAACACGGATTGAACACAATTCGTGTCATATTATCACAACTTAATATGGAATAAGTGATCGCGTCGTTTCGGTAACGGATATTTTGACCTGACACGCACATTCGTAGCGCACTGTGCTACGAATAGAAACTACGGTTTAAAATCTACTTAAACCGTAGATCATCGTAGCATAGCACGTGTAGCTAATTTACGCTAACGCCGCGCGCCGTCTTTTTCTTTTGTACATATAACCTAACAATTTTTTTTAATATTAGAAATTGGTATATAATTTCTTTAATACTGCGTTACATTGAGCAACTTTTGATAATTTAATAACCACGATATTTGATTATTTACATAGAATAAACTTAAATCGAAAGTAACGACTATAATTTTGTTTCCAAAATTTATTATTAGTTGTAACCATAGTATAAATAAGTTTATGGTTGTAACTTAGTGAAACATTTTTTTTGCTTTTAATGAATGAGTCATTTAATAATTAAAATGTCAATAAATACTTACGTGTACGTACGCATGCGCGTACTAGGCAAAGTGGCGCTATTCGCTAAATCTAAACGCACCATAAGTGAAATATACTTTTCAACACACTTGCTCATAAAGTGAGCCTTATTACATCGATCTTAGGGCCATAAACCGAACTATAAAACACGCGTGCATAATAATAATACAGTACTTGTTGCGTAATAGAATTATCCCTACAAAGTTAAGTAAGTACCTAACTGCAAACTATATGCGAGTAAACAGAGACTTTTCAATTTAACCGGGTAATACAGTATCCCTACAAAGTTAAGTTAGTACTTAACTGCAAGTTATATGCGAGTAAACAGAGCATTTTCAATTTCACCGGGTAATACGTATAGTTCTTTTTTTGTAACAACAAAGAGGTTTTATACGGTTGAAAATCCATTTACGTTTTTAGAATAAATAAATATGTCCCTAAATAAGTCAAAAAAACATAATTAAGTACCTATATTATTATCAAATTATTTATAATTACAATAATTTGATATAAAACATTTGCGTTTTATCACTATTATTATAATTATTTTGAAGTAGGCTGTATGGCTGTATGTAATCAATGACCTAATGACCTTACATTTGGCGCGGCGCGTGCAAAAAAAACTTGCGCGCTTTTTCCCTTAGCTAATTAGGTTAATTAATTTATGAATGAATGCAATAAATGTTTGTTTTTCCTCGCAAGTGTGTTGAAAAAGTGCGTATGAAACTCGTGAGCAACTTACTCACTAGACACTCGGCTGATTTACGCCCTCGCCTGCGGCTCGGGCTGCAACCCACAGCCTCGTGTATAATGAGCAACGTCAGCTCACTTGTATCATAATATACTATATCGTATTATGTGTTTTCATGATTACAAAAAACAAAACCATATTAAATAGTGTAAAGTAACAGCAGATGCGAGCAGCGCAGGACCGGTCATTGTGGAGATCCTTGGGGGAGGCCTATAGTGATGATGATGAAGCATTAAAAGAAAGTCGGTCAGTCTTACAAGACCATGTAGTGTTGTAGGCTTAAATAAGTAGTAGGTTCATACTTTTACTAGTTTGATATTGAAATCTCTATGTCTAACTCCTACCCGTATGTGATTTTCCGTACTTATTTCTTTTTTATTTGAACCGACCAACAATTCCTGTGCGTATTTTTTTACCCGTATATTCCAGCTACTAGTCCTATTGGTCTTTTCGGCCAGGATAGTGAGTGTCGATGTCGACATTGCTCTTTTTAACCCTTTGAAAGCTTACTTCTATTTTTGGTTACAAATAGGAACATTTATGCCTTAGACCCCAAATTAGTGACTATAAAAAGGTTGATTAATAAAATTAATGTAGAAAAGTGAGAAACAGAGTAATTTAATATAAATAATATAACTATTTTTATATAATTACATTAACAATGCAATTTTTATTATTGTAAATTCTAATGCTGAATCTTCAAGAATATAAATACTTGAATCACCACGTTCCAACTTCATAATCAGACATTAATATAAAATTTTGTAATTATTTTTTCTTGGATATACCAAATTTTCGTTTAAATTTTTGGAAAACGCTCAAAAGTTAAAATATAATAAGTTCCTGTTATCTTATTATTCGAAAGTTAATCGGGCGAGTCCACGCACTACCAAACGCGACAATAGGAAAATCGATTATCATAAATAATTAGAAAATGAAAAGCAGATAATTTGAATAGATACACATGAGAACCGGATAATTTGAATACACAATTTTAAATTTTTATAATATTGAGTTTTATCACTATTTTCACAGATTGTACCAGCACTAAAACGGACGAACATTATACAAGCGTAATGACGTAATCACAATAACACTATCTTTTTGTGGCCGCAATAAAGGAACTCATTTCAGCTCTAATGCAACATTTCCAGTTATGCAACGGTTGCATATAATCTGCATATTCTAATTTGAATATAAAAATGACAATTTGTTAAAAGTTATAAGATATTGAAAGTAATAGATACAAAATTGTCTGCTGCGCACTATTATTTAATTGCTTTGGCCTAAATAAAGTGATTCCGATTATAGTTTCCGTACTTTTATACGAAATATGTACATACACAATTAAAGCAAAAATTGTTATACATCTCTGCTAATTTCTAGAAAGAAAGAAAGAAAAATAATTTATTCTTTTACACGAAGACTGCCCAAAAAAAGAAGTGTATTGTGTTTAGTGTTAGTGTATGTAATTATCTATGTATTTATGTGTGTTTCATTATTTAACCATAACTTTTAAATGCCTTTACGGATTTTAATGAGTGAGGTATCATTAGAAACGTTAAGTCAACTCAAGTGACACTGGCTACATGTTTTTTTTTTAAACTTAAAAGGCTAACTTTTAAACCATAAAAAAATTAAACTAAAAATACTTTCTTCAATTATAGCAATACTAGCTTTCCGCCCGCGGCTTCGCCCGCCTGGACTACACGACGTTATCCCGCAGGAATGTGATGTTTTTCCGGGATAAAAAGTAGCCTATGTTCCTCTCCAGGCTACAAAGTATCTGTGTCCCAAATTTTAGCCAAATCCGTTCAGCCGTTTTGGCGTGATTGAGTAACAAACATCCAAACATCCAAACATCCAAACATCTAAACTTTCACATTTATAATATTAGTAGGATGGGTATCAAATGAAAGGTATTGACATATACATTACAGAAGTATATAATGACTGTGTGTACATAATAATCGCTAAAAAATACAATAAAAATAATAAGTAAAAAAATGCGTCTGCTTAATCGTACCAAATATTGAAAAACAAGTTATCATTGCAGTCAGGGAACCTTTTAAATTTAAGTATTCCACACGATTGTTTCCCCGACTGCAATGACAGCTTGTTTTTTTTACTTTTTTGTTAAATTTTTGCAGTCGTGTTTTAATTTTTTTTATTATATTTTTAGTATCTGTATACGCAACTCCGTCACCATTTAGTGACCGATTGTTATAACTAGTAATCGTACTCGAATATGGATCAAATCACAAAATAATTCACAAGATCGGCATAGGTACAGCTATATGCGATCTACGAATTCAAGCCGAAATTTCCATCGTGTTAATTAAATATCTGTAAGATACCTACCTACCTACCTTTAAGCTTTTCCAAGGAAATTTGCAAAATAACACAACCAAATAGAAAATACCTCAGTGCGATACCGATCATTATTCCGGAATAACACTCAGCAAGTCATAACAATATCGGAATAAACATCAGACCAACAGCATTCCTTAATCTCTCCACACAGATATATCCGAAGAGCTTAGACAACACAATTGCATAGGAAGACAACTGATTATCGACCTTATTGTCTACTAAATAAGCACTACCTCGGACGTGTACTATTAACACATTAAAACCAGCGGCGAAGACCCCCGTGCATCCTCGCGTTTCGTATACTACAGTTCCGCCGCGCATAAGCCACAGGGTTCTAAGTTAATGTGGTCGCTCTTCCTGAAATAGACTTCAAAACAAAGCGTGGATTGTAAGAAAATCCCGCCGGGGACCCGTACCTTGCATTCGCTTTTCCAAATTACTGAAATTTCATTCAGCTTGCGGACTTTGAACGCGGTGGTGGGTGATCTACGCGCTGATGGGATTGGATGCGGCATTGAGAACAATGTAACACTTCGTTTTGCTTCGAATAAAACACAAATCAAAGTTTAATTACTTATATGATCAATTGCATTGATTTTTTAATTGCATTTTAAAACAATTCACTTTAAATAATTAATATTTTTCACTGCCTTTGGATATAGGAAGGGCGTCGAAAAATCTGAATGTAAACACAATTACAATAAATCGCGCGCTACTTATGTGTAAAAGTTGTTTAATTCCATTATTTAAGTTAAAATTAAGGATGATAATTATAATTTAAAATAATAATATTTAATCAATATTTTCTATTACAACCAAAAGTAATCCAAACTGGTTCAGGTACCTACAGTATGGAAAAGAGTTTTTTAAAGACATTTTAATAATTTAGGTAACTACACTACTAAAACGACCTATTATTTATATATTTTTTAATTCTGTAGTGATAAGTTTTAAGCCGATTAACTTTAACGATTAGCTTTCTACCTTCCGGAAAGCTCCAATCGGCATACTCTGAAGCTTTAACTTCATTTAGTTTTACGATTACTTTACTTATAATAATTTCAGTTAAAAGCTAATAAGAAATTGTCACATCCACATATTCTTCAGTCAATGATTTTGTGTAGGAATTTACCCAGTTTTATAAAACCAAAGCGGGCGCAATGAGCTTAGCGTGGCTACTTACTGCTGACGGCTTTGTCGATCCACTGTGCGGACTTGCTGTTTATTTTACTTTTTGATAAATACACAACACACTGCCATTATCAGTAAATGCGAAAATACCCTATCTCACCAAAATCATCCAATAAAAAACTGACCAACTCTCGCTGGAGCTGCTTATTTCTTTACAAAAAGCGTTGAAATCTCTCAGTAAAGTCAAGCCAACTCTAATGTTCCTTTCTGCGATTTCTTTATTGATATAGTTACGTTTTAATTTTATGTGACTTGGTCGTTGACTTGTGCCCACCAAACTAACCAACATGTAGAATGTTCAACGTCCTACCAGAGGTTCCAGAGGTTCTCAAATAAGGGCCTGAAAATGCGGCGAAATGGTTCCAGTAAAGGATGGTACGGTAGTGTTTGCTTCGCGCTCGACTTGGCGGGGGCACTGCCGTGCCCCCAGATCTTTTAATTTTGATAACGTGCGCCTGAGAGGCGCCCGCGAAACAAATATAACGCGATATTTTTTAACTGACGCGTGTATAAGCATACCTACTCTACACATCACACACATTTTTAGTTTTTAGTTAATTTTCAATCCCTAGTATGTAATCTGGCACTAAGGTATAGAGCGAGGCACACCCCAACACAAGTATTTCATTACTCTCTGTGATTGTCTCACTGCAATCCATTTCTGTATTCATCTTCATTCGTTATCATTTCTTGGGAAATCAATTTATTTTTATTTTATTAATTTATTTATTTATTTAAACATGTGTTTCTGAACCAACTAAGACCTTGGTCAACATCAAGGATACTATAAAGTAGACGATTATTTGAATGACCGCTAATTGCCGCAATGCATGGTCCTGATGTGACACATAACATAATCACTTGAAATGTTTAATATGATGTATTTTTATACTTTAAGCAATTGTTGTATTAGTAACGAGATGTAAGTATATATTTTTTTGTAAATGTCGCTACCTAAGAAACGCTGGCAACTTTATTGCGCCTGTTCTTCTTGTCAGTTAAAAAGCCTTGGTAGGAAAATGTGTACGATTCATTAGTAGGTACATTTATTATGTCCAAGTTAATAAATAATTTTTTATTTTCATTTTCACCTTCGGAAAAGACCATAGTTTTAACGCGTTGCGCTTGAGAGGCTCATGTTTATCTTCTGTGTAACTTTTGCACATTTATTTGTGATTTAGTTTTTTACAAATTAATGAAAAAAATAAAAGTTGCTTATTGTTAATTAATTTAAATGGCTTTTAGTAACGTTTTAATATCATGGTGTTCAGAAAACGGTTGAAAATGGTGTTTGTTTTATTCTGTTTTATTTGTGTTCTAGATGTTTATTAATATTGTTGTGGAAATCCTTGGGGGAGGCCTATGCCCAGCAGTGGGCGTCGTTCGGCTGACATGATGATGATGATGATGATTGGAAAATTAAAATTAAATTGTAAAAATAAATTACTTTTTTTGTATTTGGAAATAAATCGGTATTTAAATCTGTGCGCGTTTAAGGCGCATGTTTATTCTTTTCCACTCAATAACATAACGTTATCTTTCTAGGGTTAAATCAACTACTTAACGAATTTTGAGGAAATTAGTCGTAAAGAGAAAGAACGATAAAAGTTATTTTTGTCTCGTAAACTCAAATTGATTTCTACGAATCGCATATTACCGAATCCCACGCAGACGATGTCGTGGTCATACCAGTTTGATAATAAATACGATGGAACAGATAAAAAATGGCCTTCTCTACTTGTTGAAATTTTATATTTTTTTGTAGGAATTTACCCAGTTTTATAACACCAAAACGGGCGCAATGAGCGTAGCGTGGCTATTAGAACGCTTACCAGATGGATTTAATCTTGCTTGCGCGACCTTGGCAAATTTTGCTTGACTCTCCACAACCTTCCAAACCAAACCGGGGGCTTACGGCTAAAAAAGATGGATAGGGCTTCATTTGACATTTGAAGCCCATACTTTGTCCTTATAATATGGGCTTCAAATGTGAAATACAGCCCATGTCTATATCCATATCTTTCTATCTTTAGAACTTCTTAGTTATTATTTTGTATATGTACCTACCTACTTACGTATGTCAGTGTTATGAAGGTGCGGGGCTGTCTAGCACAAGTATCCTGTAATACTCACTAGACAGTCCCAACCCAACGTATGTTACAATATTGTTATCATTTTTCATATTTTTTAGCCGGTAGCCCCCTGGGGGCCGATTCTCAGGCAATCGAGAAAAGTTCACTTTTATAAGCTCGTAATTCAAATTTAACACAGTTTTTGTATTGTCAGAATTTCACAATCGAAAAAGTTCGATCGAAAACCAGTCGAACGCTACGAGTGGTAGAAACCAATAGATGTTCGTATACGAACTTAGCTGTCAAAATGAATTTGTTGACATGTGGGGCAGAGTAGTTTGTTTGAAACGTTCTAACTTTTCAATAGATACCACAAACAATATGTTCGACACACGAATTACCACACTGAAAAAGTTCGAATGCCTGAGAATCGGGCCCCTGTTCTATGCACCTCTAAATTTTAATTAGTACAAAGATGTTAAGGGATGATAGTGTCCATCAATACGAACAATTTCTACAACGGAGCCAACCATGGAATCGCGAAAAACAAACTGTATGGAACAGCTGGTTTTTTTTTCGCGATTCCGAAGATGGCCTGAACTAGGCCTGGGGCCCGATTCTCAGGTATTCGAACTTTTTCAGTGTGGTAATTCGTATGTCGAACATTTTGTTTGTGGTTTCTATTGAAAAGTTAGAACGTTTCAAACAAACTAAGCTGTCTCACATGTCAACAAATTCATTTTGACAGCTAAGTTCGTATACGAACATCTATTGGTTTTTACCACTCGTAGCGTTCGACTGGTTTTCGATCGAACTTTTTCGATTGTGAAATTCTGACAATACAAAAACTGTGTTAAATTTGAATTTCGAGCTATAAAAGTGAACTTTTCTCGATTGCCTGAGAATCGGCCCCCTGGGGCCCGATTCTCAGGTATTCGAACTTTTTCAGTGTGGTAATTCGTATGTCGAACATTTTGTTTGTGGTTTCTATTGAAAAGCTAGAACGTTTCAAACAAACTAAGCTGTCCCACATGTCAACAAATTCATTTTGACAGCTAAGTTCGTATACGAACATCTATTGGTTTTTACCACTCGTAGCGTTCGACTGGTTTTCGATCGAACTTTTTCGATTGTGAAATTCTGAACAATACAAAAACTGTTATATTTGAATTTCGAGCTTATAAATGTGAACTTTTCTCGATTGCCTGAGAATCGGCCCCCTGAACTAATCTTTGAACTAGGTAACCAAAGTTTAGAGGTTTAAAACAATACAGGAACTATTGAAGAATTAAACTGATAAAATCTAGAAATAAGAAATAACTTTATAGTCCAATCTGAGTATAAAAGCACTCCTCTATAAAGCCATCTTATCTCAAATGATATAGCGGAGATCTCCACATTTATAGCGCTCATAGATAAATCTCTATTGACTTTAGCTAGAGCTATTTTCGTATAGTGAAATGAAGATCCAATTCATGAAATTGAATTACTTAAACTCGTCCGTGAGCCAAAGCTAGCCTTGGCAGAAGGATAATATCAGCTGTAATTTTAGCGGTCCTTGTGACGTCACTGTGTTAAGTACGGCATTCAAGTTTAGGTTGTATTCACAGTGATATTCTAATCTATTGCTTATTTTATTTATTTATTCACAACGGGGTAGCACTTAGCCTTCATCACACCTGATGATAAGTGGTGATAAGGCTGAAGGTGGAAGCGCCGGAATCCTCAATAACTGAGGGACTGGCTATCTTATCTCTAACTGCCGGAACACAATAATTCTGAAAACATCATTGTTATGGCGTCAGACTAAGATAAGATAGTGGTAGCTAGCCAGGCGGACTAAGAACAAGTCCTACCACCAACCAAACCGAATACAATATGTACCCCCACTGGGAATCGAACCCGGGACCTCTGGGTTCTGAAATCGGTGGTATGAACCACTAGACCACAGAGGCGGTTGCTTATCAGAAAATAAAGTCTATATTTCATAAAAAACGGAAACTAAAATTTTAATTAAATGAGTGCTCTATAAGGGTCAGTTCAGACAGAGCAGCAAAATGCTCGAGGAATTCACTGGCTCAATTGAAATTTAAGACTGTGTTACATAGCCTAAAGAAGAAAATTGTATGAAGATCGACACGATCCGCTTTCGTTTACGGACGATAACTTTACGTGATAAATAACAATAATCCCGCTGTCTCTCTTCGCGTCACAAGCCGAACGCTTAGGCCGATCGTGCCTCTCTATCGCTTGTTCTGCGCTCTCGCTTGCACGCGGAACGTGACACTTTTTCATGCGTGCAGCCGGCGTTCGTCGATTTATAAGACGTTATCACGTCAAAAATAATTTTATCTTATTTTTATTTAATTAACCCTGTTTAGTCAATCTGAATAGAACCTAACCGTGACACTGGAACTGTCCTTGCGTCGGACCAAGGCTACTCCAACGGTAATTGTACACCCACGGGTAGCAAAGATCAAAGAATATGTACAGAAAAAACATTTGACAAATTAATAGCTGATTTCATTGTTTACTGTGGTGCATGTTTAGGGCCCTTACACACGACGTTTTTTTACGCGCTGATGACGCGCGTGTTTGATACGCGCGTTCGAATTGCGTTTGTATCGATACAAACGCGCGCACGAAAAACGTCGTGTGTAAGGGTCCTTAGTTGCTAAATTAGATTGTTTGGCGATCTCTACGAGTCCCCTTTCCGCTCTTGTCCGTCTCAGAGGTAATGTACCCTAATTTATGCCTTTACAACTATTTCATTAAGTAACTATTTGTTTTTACCACAACCGGTTAGCACTTAGCCTTCATCACACCTGATGTTAAGTGGCGATAAGGCTGAAGGTGGAAGCGCACTACTTCCGGAATCCCCAATCACTGAGGACCTGGCTATCATATCTCTAACTGCCGGAACACAATAATGCTGAAAACATCATTGTTAAGACGTCAGACTTAGATAAGATGGTGGTAGCTAGCCAGACGGACTAAGAACAAGTCCTACCACCAACCAAACCGAATACAGTATGTACCCCCACTGGGAACTGAACCCGGGACCTCTTGGTCTGAAATCGGTGGTGTGAACCACTAGACCACAGAGGTGGTTTAACTTCTAGCTTTAACAAAATAAGGGTGCTATTGATTGTATAAATCTATGCAATTAATAAATAAAGTATGTAAATAAGGCCGAAATTACACTTGTAAGTTACTTCCGTAAATTTTACGTAAGTAACTTACGGCTGTAATTACACATAGGTACAAATAAACTTACAAAGAGTGTTTACATTTGCAAAATTTATCGTAAGTCGCTCACGTAAGCAACGTACGTGAGTAAAACTTACAAGTGTAAGATCGGCCTAAATACAAGTCATATTGTGGAAAAAACAGATTTTCTCATAAAGCGAATTTATTCCAAACCAAAAACATACGTTTCGTTATTGTACGTGAAACCGTACCGATATATTTGTTATAATGGATTTCCGCGTAACACATTTTGCATTTAAAACCACGACCAATACTTTAATCTGATTAAGTACCGATTTGACTTTTAACGACATTTATTATTGCATATTCAAGTCCTGTCCGATTTAATTATTAGTTCAGCTAAAATATTTAAAAATGGTTACATTAAAATCAAATATTTTGTATACTTGGCTTCGTTTATTATTTACGTTGTTTTGATAGATGCGTATCGCGTCCATATCGAAACAAATGTCTATCGACGACGGTGCGTGAAAACTACGCGATGTGCATAGGGTTAACATTTGGGAAGCAGACAGACAAAATGACTAACCAAGTTACATTAGCTTAGAGAATATATTACCCCCTTACTAAAAAGTTACACCAGGTGTAATTCTGTTGTTGTAACTTATGTTATCTTACGCTTATATGCGTCCGAAATACCTCAATGTCTCAAGACGAAAGTCTTTGACCAGTGTGTGTTGCCAGTAATGACCTATGGAAGTGAGACGTGGTCTTTTACTATGGGTCTCAAAAGAAGGCTCAAAGTCACCAAGCGAGCAATGGAGAGAGCGATGCTTGGTATTTCTCGGTGTATGTCTCGGTGGTTCTTGGTATGGCTCGATCGAATCAGAAATGATGAGATCCGCAGGAGAACTAAAACAACCGACATCGCTCGAAGAATTGCATCATTGAAGTGGCAGTGGGCGGGACACATAGCGCGGAGAACCGATGGCTGTTGGGGCGGAAAGGTTCTCGAATAGCGACCGCGTGCCGGACGACGTTCCGTGGGCAGGCTTGTAGGGACAAGGTGGACCGACGATCTGGTCAAGGTCGCGGGAAGCCGCTGGATGCGGGCAGCGCAGGACCGATCGTTGTGGAGATCCTTGGGGGAGGCCTATGCCCAGCAGTGGGCGTAGGCCTGATGGTTCGGCTGACATGATGATGATGATGATGATGATGAACTTATGTTGTCTAAACTGATGATAATGACAGAGACAACAACAGATATACACCAGGTGTAACTTTACACCACGTTTAAATGTGAAAGTATAGATTAAAAAAAAAACTATGAAAAGATTCTCGCCATCAGTGGTACAACGAACGAAAGACAATTCAAATACCAGAGTTTGACTTTGGATGTTCTGCAGTTCTGATCTTTGCTTTAAAACTATGAAGCGGCAAAGGAAAGCATCGTTACATTACATCTTACGAGTTGTATGAAACCTTGTTCTCTTTGCGGAAGGCTAAGGCTTTTCTTAATGGCACCTAGCTGGGGGCAAAAGGGGACATGGTTTGTTATTTAGCGGGTTTGTGCGATAAATGTACAATAAGTAACTTCGCTATGGATAGCGATGTTTAACACAAGGACGTTACTAGAACGTTATCTAATGCTCATTTTCCTTTTTAACTTAGCGGTGTGAACCGCACTATTTTGTTTCCGTAGACAATGCATTTTTGATTGATTAGTTGTTTAAGATCATGCCACATGCCTCTTATTCTCAAATAATTGCAAGGCAAAGAAAGTACTGAAATTATCAGAGCTTAAATCTCGTCAAATCAAAAGCCTTCGAAGAATATTTTACTATCTTACTAATTATAAATTCAAAGTTTGAATGTTTGTTAATCAATCACGGTAAAACGGCTAAACGCATGTCAATTTAATTAGGCATAAAGAAATATTAGAGTCAAGAATATCATATAAATATGCTACTTTTTACCCCAGGAAAATATCTTATTCGTATGGGAAAACATCGTCTAAAGCACGCGGGCAAAGAAGCGAGCGTAAAGCTAGTTGACAAATAAAGTTTAGCAGAGAGAGAGAAAGCAAGGTTTGAAACCTTGCTGTTCTTGCAAGAAGGCCAAGGTATCTTCTAATGGGACCAGCTGTGGGCAAATGGGAACATGGTTTTGTTATTTAGCGTCCTACTGTCTGAGCGAGGTCGCGGTAAATGTAGCGGAATGGAACAGTGATCCGGCACTAGCGTTGCCAAGTGTCCCGATTTTAGCGGGACGTCCCGCGAAATAGCCGATTTTTACAATGTCCCGCCGGGACAGGTATGTGTCCCGCATTATGATATTTTTCAGTTAGACAAAGAAACAAAACAATCAAAGAGTAATATTTCACCGAATATACATTTGAATCAATTATTTTGAGCAGTAGTTCGAAGTGTTTTTGTTTTAGCAGTATGCAGCTGTGGACCACGTTGTAGAAACAATTTCCTTAATTGCAAATGAACATTTTAAGTATTCTCAGTTTTATTTTGTGCAGAGAGTAGTTATTGTCTCAAATGAATATTAAATGGACAGACGTGCGAAATCGCAGTTTACAAAAACTTATACGATTGGAGTTGCTGTAACATTCAATTTTCAACTATCTTGTAAAATTATGTGATGAAAAATGAACAATTGCTGAAAAAAGCAAAAATTGAAAAAATTGAAATATGACAATCAATATTATTAAAAAAGAAACGTTATCAATAAAAGCAAGAATTCATAAAAAATATACTTTTAATTTTTTTAGCTTTTTATTTCTTGTTGTCCCGCGGCAAAATGCTTTGTCCCGATTTTTTTATTCAATTTAAGTGCATGTCCCGAGATTCTGAAAAAAATACCTGGCAACCCTATCCGGCACTGTCGAACGTTTGTACTTTTATATATTCTGTGTTGTCGATAGAAATGAGCGTTGTAATGGTTCTGGTTTATGTTGGCATACGATTTGCACGAGATTTCGCCTTGGATCTGTCTCTGATAAAGGTGTGCGTTATATTCGATAACGCATATAGCATAACGTTATAAAAATATAACTATCGCACCTAATATAAAAATATAACTTATTCTGCTATTGCTATATTAAATTATATCAAGCAGGGCGCCGCCGCACGCCATCTAGTGTATTCGAAATGAACAAATGAAATGACAGAACTGAACGAATGAACTGTGTTCTCCTTCTCTATCCAGCCGTTAATTAAGCTTCTTGATCCAGCCGCATGCGATGCAAATATTGCTCTCTCTTTTCTTGGTAATCAAATCTATCAAAATTCAACTCTATCAAATAGAAATAGAGTTGAATTTTGAAAGTTGGAAAACCAAATAACGCGTTATATTTGAAACAGTTGAGACAGACTCTAATATCTTATCAATAAGGACTAATATCATAAATCACGTACGACATGCGATTTGAACGAACATGTTATTTTTCTGCTATAATATTTATTACTGTTATTAGAATATTTAACTAATGCTGTCCTGTGGAATTCTTGATCGCGAACTCACGCTCGCTCGGGACTTAAAAAGTACTTTGAATTCTGTTTTTAATAGCGTAATATGAATTTATTCGTGTTGTTATTTGTAAAATAGTGGAAAAAAGAATAAAGAATTGGTTTATTAATAGTAATTGATCATTAAGTAGTGTAAAAAACATTAATAACTACTTTTAGTTTAACATAGGTTATAATAGGTTATTTATTAGGTATATTAGGTACTTAATACTAATATATTATAGCATTAAAAATAACCTAATATTTTAATGTAGCATAACGATATGCTATAATATACGAATATAACATAATAGCACACCTTTAGTCTCTGATATCTTTACAATATATGCTAGTTTAGCGTGAATGAAACTGTTGAAAGTTTTAGACGTTATTACTGCACAAACAGTCCACCAAAGGCTTCGCCCGCGTGGACTACACGAAGATACAAAGTGATACTTTTCCGGGGTAGAAAGTAGCTCATGTCACTTTCCAGGTCTCAAACTTCACTATCCCCATACTAAAAATCACGTCGATCAGTTGCTCCGTTTTGACGTTACAGTTACAGACGGACAAACTAACAAACACACTTTCACATTTATAGTATTAGGATGGATTTCTTAGTTTTTCTGGCGTCTAGACCTGAATTGTGTTCTTCTTCGTAATCCAATTAGGTAGTATTATTTATCTCCCATCCCAAATATTGAGACAATTTACACTTCAAGCCTATTTTGGTAATCATTTATTTAATAGATAGTTAAATAGATGGATAGGCATTTATTTGCATCAGCGTGCACACACACATTCATTACAATAAATAAAAACTAAAACAAAAAACTATTACAAAATAAGAAATAAAAAAAAAGAAATGGACTAATTGTGTGCCGAAGCGATGCAAACATGTGAAAATCCAGCGATACCTTTACTCTTGGAATAAAGCGCTGATTTTCAGTTTCCACCCCAGAGGCATGAGAGCGCAAAATTATTGTGTAGGTATTAAGTTATTCTTAAAATAATATTTTTTAAATTAAATGTGAATTAAATTATGTTAAAACTTAATGTACGTGATATACTTAATTAAATGATAATATTGAATTAAAATAATAATAGTTATCTCCGGTGCGCGCCGCGTACTTAATTTGTGGTATATTATAAAAATAAAATCAGATAATTTCAGTGAATGTACTAAAATATTGTAATAAAATTTAAATAATCAATAAAAACCTATTGAATAGAACATTAATTAATTAAATAATAATTTTCGTTAAGGCGACTGGGATTCTTTAGCTTTTGTAATTCCAGTACTTATCTTTTCGTTGTTTTTTGAAACTATACCTGGAAGTGTATCTGAAAGGTGCAATTTGCATTTCCACTACCAAACAGCAACGTAGGTAATAGAAGGAAACATTTTTCTATCACCAAATAGTTTTCGCAAACAGAGTTTTCTGTTCAGCACCGAAAATCCTCACAAACGCATTCCCAACTCCGCTTTGGGACATACAATATGCACCTTTAAACTACAGTTTCATTCCCAAAAAAACTTGAAAAAAAAACAGCAAGTGAATACTCTCGCAAGCGACGCCACTCGCCAGGGCTTGTATTTCAAGCGCTCTACAAAACTGAAAACAATATGAGAGCGAAATCCACGCAGTCACTCGAATGCTATCCGTCTGCCGAAAATACAGCCTTTGTTTTGCATGAAAATCGAAAAAGAATCTCGTGTTCATTAGAGAAGGGTGTAAGTTACACGAGGGAACGCGCTCGAGGGCCGTATTCTGAAACCACTTGACTGAACCACTCGACTCTGTTGCGCGACGCGCTGGCATGCAATTATTAAAGCGTGAACTGCAATAGCATCAAACATGCAGTTTGAATTTAAACTGCTGATTGGGTATTTGCTAATTAAAAGTCAATGCATTTGTTTTTAGGATTACGTTTTTGGAAATAATAAAGCTTTGCACTTTGTACTTTTGCTAATTTGAGCGGTTTTGGTCTTCAATTTATCTTAGCCTATTAGTTAAACTTTTTTAGGGTTGTCTAAATGTCCTCCAAGATCTTTTTTCGATAACGTTTTTAATAAATTATTATATCAAAATAGAATTACTTAAGTTAGCAAAATATTTAAGTGAATAAATCAATTCACTTAAGTATTTTTTCAAAACTTTATCAATATATAAAAATATAGGTTAGTACATGAATACTTAAGAACTGTTAGTTTTTGACTTGCATGCACCTACGTTCAGTCTGACCCGACAGACGTTTGAATTTTTATTTATTTTTAACGACTGATGAATCTGACAAAAACGTGCCAATCGTAGCACATGTCGAATGTCTGCCAGTTACGTTACATAGGGTTAGTTCTTTGATTTAAGAGCTTTGCTCTTGTCGGTGGAGTAGCTTCCATTGTTCTCGTCTCTCTTTCAATCTTCACTTCTTGATTGAGGTTGAACCTAAACCTTTTCCTTTATCTGTTTGAAATAACTTTTCTAGGTCTTCCACTTCCTCTTCTTCCCTCCATTTTAGAAGGTTCCATTAGAAAAAAATGTCTAAAGCGTTAAGAATGTTATAATTATTAGAAAAGTTAATATGGACGTGAATTTTCCACGCAACTTAGTTATATTTTTGGTTTTTTCATACAATTATTCTCTTGACAATAACAAACACATCCAATTTCATGCAGTCGCTTTGACGTGATGCGCTAATATACATTTTGGCGATCCATTTTTAATTAAGGAAGACTAGTGTTCCAACATTGGGCAAATTAAAATGGTGGGCGATGATTATGATGATTCGTAAAAAAAATTAAGGATAACATTAACAAAGTGGACGTTTTTCTATATACTTATATTATGTTCTAAACGAAAAAACGAGGAGCCCGTGGCGCAGTGGATAGCGCGCTCGGCCTGCGATCGTTGAGGTTAAGCAACGTTCGCAATGGTCGGTCACGGGATGGGTGACCAAAAACTTTTCATCTCGAGCTCCTCCGTGCTTCGGAAGGCACGTTAAGCCGTTGGTCCCGGCTGCACTTGCAGTCGTTAATCCACCAATCCGCACTGAGCCCGCGTGGTGGGTCATGGCTCATTCTCCTCATTCATCCATAAGGAAGGCCAGTGCTCCAGCAGTGGGGACATTAAATGGCCGATGATGATGATGATGTTCTACACAGATAATTATTATTCAAGTGTAAACGTGACCTTTTTTTTGGTCAATAATTTATTAACGCACGTTGCCTCAATCATACCCCGAAACCATTTTTAATTTGTACTTAAAGTAAAAACCTGAGGGCACGCGAGACGTAGGCAGCACAGAAAAAAGTCATTTTGTTTTGACAGAGTGAGGGTCGACTTTTGACTGAAGGCACTGGAAATTTAGACGCACTGTCTACCTGGGTAGACACCTTAGGTAATACCACAGTATAATTATTAGCAAAACAGTATCTCAAGTAAGCCCTGCCGCTTGGTTTCGCCTTTCGCCTACGCTGTCAAGAGTCGTGGCACGGACTTTATGTAAGTTGTCGCTCCAGACGCTAAGCTATAGGATACCGATGCTGCCATATCAATAACGATTCTACGATGACTACGGATTCTAAGGAGACTACGGATTCTAAGGAGACTACGTATTCAAAGGAAACTACGGTGACTACGAGTTCTACGGAGACTACTCATTTCAGGGAGACAGTCATTAAATATTTTTTTGTGCAAAATTTATTTTAAGTTATGGAGTCCTCGTGTAAGTAGTGGCACCGTTTTTTGTCGGTACGGTAGCCATATTTGTTACAGTTCTCTCGGGCTCGATCAAGGACAGTAGGTGACGCTTCAGGCGGCGTGACTGAACCGAATATCGGAATAAGATCCTACTAATATTATAAATGTGAAAGTTTGGATGTTTAGATGTTTGGATGTTTGAATGTTTGTTGCTCAATCACGCAGAAACTGCTGAACGGATTTGGCTGAAATTTAGTACACAGATACTTTGTAGCCTGGAGAGTAACATAGGCTACTTTTTATCCCGGAAAAAATATCACATTCCCGCGGGATAAGCGGGATAACGTCGTGTAGCCACGTGGGCGAAGCCGGGGGCAGAAAGCTAGTATAATATAAAATAAAAAACATCATCATCAGCTGAACGACGCGTACTGTTAGGCATAGGGCATAGGCCTTCCGCAAGGATCTCCACAGAGATCGGTCCTGCTCTGCCCGCACCCAGTGGCTTTCCGCGACCTTGACCAGACCGTTTCGGTCCGCCTTGTAGAATATGTCGCCTCGCCGCGCCTGTCACCTCGTTTTAACCGTCTCTGTGGTCTAGTGGTACACACCAACGGTATCAGACCCAGAGGTCCCGGGTTCAATTCCCTGTGGATGTATGTACATATTGTATTCGGTTTGGTTGTTAGTAGGGCTTGTTCAAAGTCCGCCTGGGTAGTTACCACCATCTTATCTAAGTCTGACGCCATGACAACAATGTTTTCTGCATTGTTGTGTTCCGACAGTTGGAGATAAGAAAGCCGATTCCTCAGTAATGGAGAATTCCGGAAATAGTGATTTTCCACCTTCAGCCATGTCATCACTCAACATCAGGCATGATAAGGTTAAATGCTACCCCGTTGTGGATTAAAAAAAAACAGTTTAACAAAAAGGAATAGCTATCGTTATTTCATAAAGTAACAACAGCAACCACTAAACCACTCCTCAAGGTTAACCGATAATCACAGCTCAAAACGTTAGCTTCGATACAAACAGAAACATAGCCGTAAACACTCGCGTATCGCGGGATCGGCAAACAGCGATCGAGATAGTAACAATTATGGAGTATCGATTGCGTAATGTGGGATAACCTTTATGGCGGCGCGGCATGCCAACCGTTCTAATCTGTTGCATTTTATATTATGTGGGCTGAGGCTTGGGTTAGAGCGGGTAAGCTCTCAGTTCAGTTCCCAGGCTCAAAACCTTATAACTATTTTTTACTCTTTGCTCAAAACTGAAGTCTTTAACTGGGTCCGAGGCCAGCGCCCCGATCGCGGTAATCTTATGACGCATTAGTCACGTGTACGTGCAGTTGAAGTTCATGCGAAGTACAAAACCGTGTTTGATACGCGCGGGGCGTTTACAGAGTGACAACGTTTTCTGTTCCAGTGATAATCTTTGGAACTAAAACAGTTTCCATACGACAGTCTATTTTGACAGCTAATTTCGTATTGCAAGTGGTTCCTCTGTCACGGATGTCACCGGAACAGACAGGAGTGTGGGACTATAGGTTTGCGTGACGTGTGCGTCGTTATGTTATGTCATTACGGCAATACGAAGTAGAAACGTCATGACGCAAACGTGGTCAAGACGCGCTGCGTAGAATTACGGCGATCGACCCGCAGTACGGGTACAGCGACGCCACAGCGACCATAATAACAAATAAAATGTATATGTCGCTTGTTATTTCTGCAATGCGGCCACCGATTTTTTTTTATCCACAACAGGGTAGCACTTATCTTTTACCATCCGTTATAGGACTGAAGGTGGAAGCGCATTGTTCTCGGAATCCTAAATCACTGAGGAACTGGCTATCTTATCTCTAACTGCTAAAACAAAAATGCTGAAAACATAATTATAATGGCGTCGGACTTAGATAAGATAGTGGTAACTAGCCAGGCGGACTAAGAACCAGTCCTACCACCAACCAGCTTTATATCAGTTTGTTTTCACCAGTTTGTGTACCGGTTCGCTTCGGCCTAATAGACGCTAAATATGAAACTTCGTTATAGCCATCCCTCCTTTTCTCATTCTCTCATCGAGTGAAAGGGGCGATGCGCTAACGATGTTTCGGATTTTGCGTTTCGGAGTATGGACCCGGACCTGAGGGCCTACTCTGAAACGCAAATCCGAAACTTCGGTTAGCCCCATCCCTCTCACTCTCGAGTCATGGCGGAATCGAGTGATAGGGGCAGGGCTAACCGAAGTTTCGGATTTGCGTCTCAGAGTACGGTCAGGGGGGTGTCTGTCACTCTGCAGTTTAGGTACGTTCGGCCGGCGCGCCTGCCGGGCAGGCGTATTGCAGAAGGATGCCGCTCGGCTCGTACGCTCCACGTTCGCGCGTAGAACGATCGATCATTTCTGTGACTTTTGTGCACTGAACAATGACTACTAAACGTTCTTATAATCCGTCTATAAGATACTGTTGTGTTTACGGGTGTCTAAATAAAGAAATAACAAAAGAAACAACAAAACCGAACTCGCAAGTCGCTCGCAACCCTAACCAGCGAGCGAGCTGTTTGAGACATTCATAGAAATAGAAACGCTCGCGCGTAGTTATTGGGTACAGTTTTGCTTGCATGCGCGAACTCTAGGTTATTATAACAATAGGCAAGCGATGACAAAGCAACCGGAATTGGACTTTATTTCCACGCAGAAAGATTTATTTTTATTTGAATGAGCTTGCAGAGTGAGTCTTCTGTGCCTTAGCACTATTTTATATATTCTGTGGTACGGTCCCTGATTTATCGGTCATTCTCAGCAGGCCTGGTTTTTGAGCGTCCATACAAATATCTGACTAGTTTGTAATTTCCGTCACGCCCAAAACTTTGTTAGGTAGGGCAGGCGTACCGGTTTTGGCCACTGTACCGGTTTTGGCCACTTTTTGCTCTAAAAGTCTTCTAAACAACTTTTAGCCATTTTTGATAAAGGCAATTAAAATAAGGTATTTTAAGGTAATAATAACAACCGTTAGAATTCCTTATGTCATAAGATTTTTGTTAAATAAATTCCATTTTCTGTTCGTAAAAAAGTTTTGTATGAAAATTTTAAGAAATTTGCATTGGATGAAATACTTTATAAACCTTTGTTTTTTACAATTAAATTGTTGTTTTGCAATTGACTGGTTTCTAGCGCATTGAATATATTGATTTTACCTGGGTTGGGTTTTGATTTTTCGCAATACTTACAAAAGTTTAACTACCAGTAAGTGGCCAAAACCGGTACATTTGGCACCTTTTACACATTGTGTGTAATATAAAAAAAACTATTTAACTTTTATAAATTTGAAAAATGTACCTTTAAAGGTAGATAAATTATCTATAATTTAAGATATAGTTTGGGTCTTAAATACCTAAGACCATTAAGTACTTAGTGCTTAAAAGTAAAAAAATCCTTAAAGTGGCCACAAAGGGTACCTCTGCCCTACTTCATAAATCCAAAACCAGACACTACATTGAAGTGCCAAATTTATAATTTTCTACAGTTTAACGTTTTTTCCAGATTTAATTGCCGGTTTAGAGAATTTATTGAATAATAAAAATCGTGTTGGAAATTATACAAAGAACATCTTGTCGTGAGAATGACCGTGATAATAAATTATGATGGGAAGACTACGCCTTCAGACGTGCTTCTCAACACGTCCGTCCATACTAATATTTTAAACTAGTTATAATCGCTGCTCGCGACTTCGTTTGTATGAAATTTGGTTTTACCGAACGCTATAAGGATCATTTTGCAAGTGAAGATGGCTTTTTGCTTAATTAATTTAGAAATTTAGTGTGGCAAGCAGAGTCCTTTTAAAGATTTAATATAAGTAAGAATGCATAGATAAAAATCGCTCTACCAAAAACCGTAGCCTAATGTTGACATTGGTTGGTATATTGTGACATTACGTAAAACCATAAAATTTTACCGAGGTCACATTTATAGCCCGCGTTTAAATAATTTAGGTGATTTAAGGTTCTGTTATGGTTCTAATGGGTTGACACGAAAAAAACAAATTAAAACTAACATAGATATCATTTTCAACTTTCATGCTCAATATCAATTGCAAAACATGGTATTAATCACACCTTTAGTAGGTATTTATCTGTTTAGGAAAAGGTGAGCGCCCCAAAAAGGTTTTAAATTGTCTTTTTTACAATATTAGGTACAATAGTTGGCGTTGCGCGTTGCGCTTGAGAATATAATGCAAAATGGCAGAGTGTCGAAAGATGACATGTGACGTGATAGGTAAAGTGGTACTACTACTGCTTTATCGACAAAGAGCTAGCGCCATCCATCCGAAACCCAAGGTACTATTGGTTTGACAGGAAAGGCAATGATAGATATTGTTGCCTTGAGTATCAGATAGATGGCGTTAACATTATCATATTAAAAAAGAGAGTATGGTCAGGGACGAATTCGGTGAATCACTTCTTATTTCTTTCCGTGTGGCTGGTGTCTCGCCATTCACGCATAGACCCTTTTACTATTTGGCTATGTAATAACCCGATTTATTACAAACACAATGCATAAACAATTAAGGAAAGGGGTTGCAAGTGAACGGTGAGACGCCATCGTCAGTCACAAGAAAAGAAGCAAGAGGTGATTCACCGAAATTGTCCATGTTTGTACCTATAAGTCTCAAATATAACCTTTCCACCGCAATGATGTTCAATTTAACTTGAGAAATACAAAAAAAGACTAAAAAAAAACTAAGGCGGAAAAGGTTTTAAAACTAGATTAGAATTAAAACTATTCATTGCGGGAGGCAGCTTGCAATACCTTATCGGGCGTGACAGACGGCAATTAAGCAGATTGCATTCATACGGATTCCACATAAATCAGGATACGCTGCGTTCCGTCGAGTGCGAATTCCCTTAGGATCGGGCCGGGAGAACGGCGGAATACCGTTTTGTAGGGAAAGTTGAAAGAAACTTGCAAATTATTCATCGATTGACCGACCACTGAGTTATAATAAACTAGGGGCTCCTGGCGATTTTACCCGCGTGGTACCCGTTTTTGTAGGACTATATGGTGGATAAAATACAGCCTATGTTACTCGGGAATAAGCACTTCCGCCAAAGACCGAGTCATAAACTAGTTCTGCCTAAATATAAGCTCAGTTCGGCACATAAAAATGCTTGCTCAATGGCTGTTACATTGTTTAATGCTTTTGCAGACCAATTAAGACAGTGTGATGGTAGTTTTTGAGTTTATTCATTATAAACAAACAAAATATCAAATCATTTCTTTTTATAATATTAGTACTTATAGATTCCAGTACTTAAATGAAACTCTGCCGTAATTATCCCAACCTTCAATCCACTTTACTACCCTCGCACACTTACTAGGTACGTTTACCTGCACTAATTTGGGTAATTTGTGTGGATCGACTGATCATATCGTCGTGTTGTATTATCGTGTATCAAATTGTGGAAAAAATATTCCAATTTAATATATTCCAATTTATTTCATCCTCCAAACCCGTAGAAACGAGAGGATAAAATCTATTCCGCAATTTGGCAGTATTCTGAACTTCTGTTTCCTATTACACTCTCTTTAACGTTTATCAAAATGACAAAAGTCAACGTTAAATCAGCAACAAGTATTAATTTATAATCATAAAAATTGCATCAATTAAAAATGGCACATACATTATTTGCGTCTTATAGTATAAAAGTTCTAATGAATATGGTTTTTAAAGTTAAGCCTCTGTTTTATCTCGTTTTTCATGGCCCCACCAGGCCCACCGATAAGTCTCGACGTGATTTAGTTTTGTTACGTAATTAGCTGCTCCTTCCAGCCATTTTAGGCTTTCTGAAACGTTATTGCTGCTTTTATCCTGATTATTTGCTTTAGCATAGCCAAGTGTTGTGTAAATAAATGAACTTCGAACCAAACGCATTTTTTTGGTGACAAACTAAGATTATTGTAAAAGAATAAGTAAATAGGTATTTTGAAAAAAGTGACAGTGATGGGGAATGATCAATTAATGATGCTTAAATGTTAGCCATAAAGAAAGGATGAAAGAAAAAATATTGTTAAACAAGATATGGGTCTAAAATGTCAGAATTGAGTGGATAGGTAAGGGAAGTGAACAATACCGAGTTGAAGAAGGCCAACCAAGTAGAAGAGGAACCAAGAGATATATATTATCTAAGATTCATAGCAATTGAAAAGATATTTATCTATATGTGAAATTAATAACGGCTGTGTTGCCATCGCCTTAATTAAAATTACACCTATCCTCTTTCCTAGAAAGTCTCATTAATACGAAAGTCTCATTAGTACCTATAAATAAAAACACATACCTACACACCAAGCTTAACGACCGGTAGAAGTTGGTAATACAACGCAACCCTTCAAATGGTATTCAAATTAAATAGGAGACTTAAGAGTCCCCTGCTTACGGGGACCTCAAGTGTCGCCAATTAGCGGGTTAAGGACTTTCCAGTCGATTTCAATAACCCCTGCATAGTATAAATGCTCATCTTTTAAAGATTTTTATTTCGTCCTATAAGCCCTCCTAAATATACCTACACCGTGAAATTTTAGTGGTTGATTACCCGAAAATAATTTTAAGTACCTACTTATCAATACAAACAACTTTTACTATGAGAACAACTCTGAAATCGTGAAAAAAAACTGTTCCATACTAATTTTCAAATCAACTCGACCACAAAGGATATTTTTCAGTTTTGTATGGAGCCTCGGCTAGGACTTTGTACACTATACCATAGGCAAGCAAAAAATGAATATAATAACTGAAAACTAATTATATCGCTTTATGCTAACGCGTTTGATGGTACAAAAGCATTATCTAGTCTTAATTTTATGCAAACCCGATTCAATATGGCGGTAAAACGTCGTACTCACATTAAAAAAAAGGTTAACATTGACAGATTATCATCAGTCGTCAATGTCATCGTTTTTTCGTACAGAAACATCAATGTTTCCGAACGTGATTTAAATATAGTTGCCAGTGTGACCATGGATGGCAAAGAATTTTTATTTTAAAGTTTATTTTTGTACCATTTATCCAGAAAGACAATGAAAATTTAAATATTTTATATGACTTTACTATATTTTTTACTATTAGTACGAATAGTGTACAAAGTCCTAGCCGAAAATGAAAAATGTCCTTTGTGTATATTCTCGCAATTATTGCTCTACAATCGAAAATTCGTATTATGTAGCAGCAAAAACAAATCGTTATCGCGGTGGGTCCACAAGAGCAATTGCGAGATTTTCACTATCGCTTGGCTTTTGCAAGTTACGTGATAAGCCTGCCGCTCTAACATTGCGAGCTACACTCTTCCTGAATGACATCCTACTTCCTACTAATTCTACTATCCTACTTTAATATCTATACATACAAATAAATAAAATTGGAGTGTCTGTTTGTAACATTAAAATAACAGCTTTTTACTTCATATATATTCGGTATACATACCAAAATGTCATTTTTTTAAAATTTTGTCTGTCTGTCTGTCTGTCTGTTTGTTCCGGCTAATCTCTGAAACGGCTGGACCGATTTTGACGGGACTTTCACTGCAGGTAGTTAATGTAATAAGGAGTAACTTAGGCTACTTTTTATCCCGGAAAAATATCACATTCCCTCGGGATAGCGTCGTGTAGTTTATTATCAATGCGAAAGTTTGTGGGTATGGATGTATGGATGTTTGTTACTTTTTCACGCAAAAACTACTGAAAGGATCTGGGTCAGGAATAACACATAGGGTACTTTTTATCCCAATATTCCCACGGGAACGGGAACCACGCGGGTGAAACCGCGGGCGGCCGCTAGTTATAAATATGAATGTTTGGATGTTTGGATGTTTGTTACTCAATCACGCAAAAACGGCTCAATGGATTTGGCTGAAATTTGGGACACAGATACTGTGTGGCCTGGAGAGGAACATAGGCTACTTTTTATCCCGGAAAAATATCACATTCCGTAGACCACAAGACCCCTAGTTTACCATATAAAGATTTTACATTGAAACAAACAGCTATAGGTGTGTTAATTGCATATATGCAATTAACGCAAACTAAACATATATGTATATGCCTAGTACCTATGCTATGTATTGTAAATGTTTGTTGTAGGTATATGAACAATGAACATGTATGTAATCATACATTAGTAATATCATCAGGGCTGGTGGCCGTTATTGATTTCATCGGTAGCTAAGTGAATGGTAAGTAATGCTGTTGTTGTATATTATATCTTATTGAAATGGAATACGGTGCACGGCTTACTTATGTGCATTTGACTGCATTAATTATTGAAGCATACTGTTCGGTTGGTTTTAGTTGTAAACGAACAAGATGTTCTTTGTCACATCTACACTTCTATACTAATATTATAAAGAGGAAAGATTTGATTGTTTTTTTGTTCGTTTGTTTGTTTGCATCGAATAGGCTCCGAAACTACTGGACCAATTTAGAAAATGATTTCACCATTAGAAAGCTACATTCTTCCCGAGTGACATAGGCTACATATTATCCCGATATTCCCACGGGAACGAGTACCCGAGTGAAACCGCGAGGATCCGCTGGTTAGTTATATTTACCTCTTGTCAGTTGCGATTTTTTTTTGCCACAACGGGGTAGCACTTACCGTTCATCACACCTGATACAAACCACTTAACGGTGATAAGGCTGAAGGTGGCAGCGCACTACTCCCGGAATCCTCAACACTGAGGAACTGGCTGGATTGCGACCCGTGTGAACGCAAACACTGGTGTTCGTAGGTTTAAGTTTTTTTGAAGTGAAAACTTCTTTAGCGGCGGCGTTTTGCACTTTTTGTGATGGGTAAAAAATGTTAAACTCGCGTCAGTATCACGTGACCATCAGATCGTCAGATCGTAAGACGGACACGTGACCTGAACGAAAAACTACTACAATGTCATTAGAATACGAAGGCAAATTTCGCCACCGTTTCCAAAGTTGTGATAGCTCAGCTAGAAAACGGGCGGCATTGAAGCCAGAAGACAGTGTTATCTGTATTATTGTTGTGCCCTTACGGGGCGTCACATTCACATGTACTTTTATGTTCTAATACCACCTAAGACAAATACAAAACACTGTGACATACAATAAAGATATCTGAAGACCTCGGTCCAAATCTAGTTCGTTTTTTTTTCCTTTTTTGGCAAATTCCTTTTTTTTGTGAAAAAATACGGGGAGCCACTAGTAATAAATAAACGAGCCTTTCATATTGCATTAGTATTTTATTCCAGTACCTAGGTAGTTCAATATTCCGGCTTCATAATAATTATTACCATTCCAAAATTTTCATAGTTACGTATAACTCGCGACTGGCAGTGAAATTAACAAACCCTGTTTATCTGTCGACCTTTGTACCTAGGACGTAAGGGTGGTTTTTGCGTGCCTAGCTAATTATCGCGATGTGTTCGTCACAGACTAGGATTACAGCTCATTATGCGAGCCGATCGGATCCGCTCGTCCGTGCTAATCCGCGTCGCGGTACACAGATTACATTTCGAATAATTCAATTAAGGGAGATGAGAGGTAGAATGAGTGGAAGATTTCTACGGTAAAGGTGTTTTTGAACTAAAGTGGAGTGGGGAGAAGCAGTGTGATGAGGTTCCATATCTTTGGCCGTAGAGCTGTTTCTGTCTGCCTTGTCAAAGGTTTGGAAAATCAGGAGGGCTACTGCCCAAATGTCGTCGGCATCGGTATCGCATTCATTTGACAGATGGATTTGCTACTTTTCTGTGATAAGTTTTTATTGGTGCAAAATAGAAGTAGCAATGTATCACATCCATCTGTCAAATGAAGCCGATATCGATACCGACAACACTAGGGCAGTAGCCCCACAGCTCTGATATTTTTTGTATCAGTGGCGCCATTATTAACTGTCACAAATCCAGCCTGAAGAGCCCACGCAGTGGAAATTTCCAGTATCTACCATAAGTACGAAAAACTATCATCTATCGGTTGTAATAATTTGTGATCGTATGATTGCGTATGAAAACCAGAGCACCGCCTCTAATAAATATCTATCCAACGACACCCAGCATCAAGAAGTACCTTTGTAGCGTAGTGGCCAGTGTAGCACAGGGCCACAGTATAGGTGCTGGAGCGTCGGTAATCGCCGCACAAAATGTAGTGATAGGGACTTGACTTTTATGTAAAAGGTAGGAATAAGGAACTGTAACAACAAGATAAAAAAAATACATGAATATCAAAAAGTACTTTAAATTCTAAAGGTATCAGGTAGTAGGTAGGACTATGATAACTTACCCGTTTCCAAGGGTCAAGGGTTCCACTTGTATCTAATGGGAGCACTGTTCATCACGATGCTTTTTGTAGGACTGGGTCAAAAATGCTGAACAAGGATCGTGAGACGAAGATTTTGAATTTGGATGGACAGGTCCAGAATACTATACTATAGATTGCCAGTAAATTAAACTATGAAGTTTCCAGCCATCATGAAGGTTCTATCTAACCAGCCACGAGACCGGAACGAAACGGCATCGTTACACCTTTACTTATGTGAAAATAAACCTCCCCACTTTATTGTAGTAGAGATACCCTATAAATTCATTTCAAGACTTTATTTGCCAACTCTCAACTTTCTAGAATCGAAAGTTTGTAAACTACGCCGCCGTGGACATACTATAGGTATGGCTTATGTACTTGTGGTTACTATGGAAGGAGTACTTAGTTAGTTTTGAAGAGTGCGAGCATGTTTTTGTGAAATCCATCTTGGTTTCATAGTGTCTGTGGGTATGGCTGTGCTAGGTGACACTAAAATTTCTACGTGTATACGTCCTGATGTTTTATCTCACGAGCGCCAGTGAGCCTCGCTTGTGTGTGTAAATGTACGTGACACTGACTTTGCTTTGCTGCGTAAGCTCGGAAGCGTTCAGTTTTGGCCATAGAGTAACTTCTTGTTTTGGCCAAGTCGCCCGGCGAGCACGTGTCTATACTCATGACACACACAAGCGTGGCTCACCCGCACTCGTGAGATAAAACATCTGTAGAGCTAGCACAACTTGCGCGCGACTCGAGTGAGAAAGAGTCGCGGGCACTTTCAACCAATCAGATCGTTCGTAGAGAGCGGGCGTGACTTAAGGCGACGTGCTGATTGGTTGAAAGGAGCGCGACAAAGATCGCGCTAAGTTGTGCTAGACCACAGCCATCTCTATCGTCTTCTACAAGCCATGCGCATAAAGTTGGCAACGTAGTTTTAAGTGAACCGATTTGACATCGTTTGCACCGTTTGACAGGTAAACAGCGAGTAACCCTCGAGTACTGAATCCTATGGAGATGGCATATCTTCTATACATCTATACAAATAAATAAAATTGGAGTGTCTGTTTGTAACATTAAATAACCGCTTTTTACTACGTGCATATGATTAAATATACGGTACATATACCAAAATGACATGTTTTACAATTTTTGTCTGTCTGTCTGTTTGTTCCGGCTAATCTCTGAAACGGCTGGACCGATTAATACGACAATTAGAAGAAGTTTAAAATTGAATTCCAAGATTTTCTTACATTGTGACTTAGTTACACCTCACTTTTTCGTAGGTATGCCACCTCCATAGGATTTAGTACTCAGAGGAGTAAACCGGTTCACAGCAATGTTGCCGTTCCGTATCATAGCATGGCTTGTAGAAGACGATAGAGACGGCTGTGGCTAGACCTACTGAACCAGAGATACAGCATAAAATCCTTGCTCCTCATCCTATTTTATTAATTATTTGTATTCTGAATACTCAATGTAAATAAATGAACTAGTTCGCTGCTTCCACATGGGTGGTTCGCACATTTTATGTTGTCATTTGACTCCGCAGCCAATATTTGCGGCTCTGTATTTGCGCAGCCACTGAACAAACATGCCTAACAAATTATCAATTTATTCCTCATTTAATCCACTGCTAATTTAGAATACACAAACTGAATATTTGGCACAACTATTTTGATACGTTTGTGCTATGAGTATCTTTTATTATGTTAGGGAGGGAGCTAAATAGACTACAAATAAAGTAACCTAGGTACTTCAAAGAAAACTTGAAGACTGCTAGAACTTAAAGACAAAACCCAAGCGAACTTGATATAACTTTGGTATAATAACATCTACGATACTTTTTATCGCTAAAAATTTCTTTCATTTTTAATTGAAAATTTCTTGACTGAAACACGAAAGCAAAATAACGCTAAAATCCCAAGTCTGCTATAATTTTTTTCAAAGTAAAGCTTGAGTTTCTTGTTGTTTGAACTATGGCCCTAAAGAGCATTTTTACCTATCCACACCCAACATTATAAGCATACCTAACAAACATCTGAAAAGATAAATATCAAACAAAATTGTCGTCGCATTGCATCCCCACTCATTACTTTGAAAAGCACGTTGTAAGATCAAAAGCGTGCGTTCGCTGTTTATTTGTGTGACGCTAGATGTCGCCTTTTTTCGCTTCCCTCCTAACGAGTTATGTGCTCATACAAACACCAACTCAGATATGCAGATTGGAGTCTGAAGAAAGATTCGAGTGATAACGATCCTGCTAGCTGTTTTGTACCAGTTTCGGTCGGGACGTAAGCTTTGAGGTTGCATTTCAGTCGGAAAATGCATTTTAAAATGAGGTCTTTCTTCAGTAATGGCGTGGTGAAGATATAAATATACCTACCTAGCTTTATATTCATCGCTTGCTTTAGAAGTTTTTAGAAAACCATTTTCTTTGAAACACTGAAATGGATAAGTATTTGGGGTTTCAAAAGCCGTTTTAAAATAGGAGTTGAGTTTTATTATTTTTTGAGCCTGTTTCACAATGTCTAAGTTAGTTTTCATTAGCTGTTACTTGGCAGATAGTCCATTCAACTCTGTCAATTATACTGGAAAGTAAGAAACAGGCACTAGTTGTACATTGGAGAGAAATGCTTAAAACCCAAAAATAATACGGCATAACACATTCTCTGAGACAGTTTTAAATTATTCGTAAAAACAACCTAACATAACTTTGTGTACGTATAAAGCTCTTTATCAGTCATTAGTAACTTAACTTTTAAAGTAAAAATACATCATTACTTTTTTTCATTTCCACGTAGGAATGAGAGATTTTACCGCAGTAAAAGTATTCTTAAATCAAACCCAAGACTTTGCCTGGGGCCTTATTGCGAGCTGTCAGACATTGTCAAAGTAATGTTGATTGCAGGACGGAGCTATACACTGCGTATAGCAATAGCGCCATCTTGCTTACAAAATTCTCAAAAATTAATTAAACCAAACAGTTTATATTTCGTACACAAAACGTTACACCGTAAAAACACTGTTTGATCACAGATTTACATTCGTTTCTTTTTTTCCTATCATTCCATTTCTTCCATCTAAACATCAAGACTGTAAAATAAAAAGAGCAATTTCTCTTAATCCTTACCTAACAGGGTATCTTTATAAGTGCCTCCTCCGGCTTATATTTCTGTAATTCTGCGTAGTAATCCAATAACTTGAACATCGAAAAAAGAGTTGTGTGTAGCGATGATTCCGTGGCGCTTAAAATATTACTTTGCCGAGGCATGGTCCAAGTAATAAGATGAAGAAGTAACACCATTTTACAAAATGTAAAAAAACTCTCGCAAGATCAATTACGAACGGGCACTCTGTTTGAAAGGCGGATGCCGGAAGTAAATACTCCAACGCAGAATTAAACGCCAAAAGTTCCGCTATAAAAGCTGCCTCTAGAAGAGACTGCAACAATGCCCTGATCAGCATATGCGAGGAACTTGAGCGTCACGCGGATAAACACCAGAATAAAGACCTCCACGATAAAGTTCGATTCATAAGGTGACAGTTCAAACCCAATACACGAGCAATAGAAAATGCTTCTAGAATAACAGTCACTGAGATTAAGGACTTAGTTATTGTTTGGAAGGAATCTTGCAGTGCGAGTTGATGACGTTCTTTAGGAAACGTTTAAGACGTAGTCCGGTGTTCGTCAGGGATGTATATCGCGTTTACTTTTTAATGCGCACACTGAATATATAAGGCGCATTGTCTTGGATGGGTGGAGCAGGGGTATTTCAATCGGTGGTCGCGTAATTAACAATTTAAGATACACTGATGATATTACTTTTCTTGCTAGATCGAGAGAAGATTTGGAGGAGCTCTTGACTCGTCTGGAAACCACTAGTTTCCAATTTGGACTTGCTTTAAATAGAGACAAGACGATTACGGGCATACTCAATGCGAGTACTGCAACGCTACATGTACCTCGGTTCTACTATCTTACGTTGGAGGATAGGAAGACGAGATTAAACGCCGTTGCGCTATCACCAAATTGGCAGTGGAGCGATTAGGACAGTTTTGAAGAGACAGGAGAATATTCAAGAACACAATGGTCCGCCTAATTAAGAGCCTCGTTTTCCAATCTTTCGGTACGGAGCCGAAACCTGGTCACTAAGACTTCAAGATCGCCGTAAAATCGATGCACTGGAGTTTCGTGATGTGGTGTTGGAGACGAATGCTAAAAATACCCTGGGCAGCGTTCCGCGCCAACTTATCCATCCTCAAAGAAGTTCACATACGAAATTGGATATCGTCGATTGTGCAGCTGCGAATACTTAAGTTTTTTGAGCGATATGCTCAAAAAACTTAAGTATTCGCAGCTGCTTCAGAAACGAGGAATCGATGGAGAGGCCCGTAGTACAAGGCCACACAAAAGGGAAAAGACCACGAGGCTGCTCTCAGACTCGTTGGATCGACCTTATTAAGAAAACTACGCAGTCGACCGCAGTACAGTGTTTTCGCAACGCTGAAAGTCGAACAAAATGGAGAGACATCGCTCGTCGTGCGGCCACCTTGGGAGCGAGTGGCGACGGGGCGGTGAGCTGCAACCCTGTCCATAAGCAGCCACGACTCACTCTTGACCACTTAGTCAAGAGTGCCCAACTAAGAAAAAGAGTTGACAGCGGTGCAGCATAAACAGCTTTTATGAGTTTAGTCAAACAATAATGAATGGTGAATTACTAGATCATAATTACTATAGAGTTATGTCGGATCTTTTAACCAGCCCTATGAGCCAACGAGTTTCTACCTCCAAAATTTTAGCAAATTGCAGCATATCAAGATACAGAATGTTTTATTCTACGCACTTTAAGTCAAGGGTTCGAAAATGTATGAAAAACATGTCAAAATCTCTGTAGCTGTGTTTTGTGGATGTCGTGTGGCCCATGAGCACACTAACTAACAAATTCATAGTTCCATTTGAAAAATACTTGCAAATTGTATTTTAAAATCTTATCGCCGAAACGCCGACACGGTATTGTGTTTAGTACCTATAACCAATATTGGGATAATAATAATTATTGTGAAAGTAAAAATTAATTACTTTAAACTTAAACCGCTTTCGTCCTGTGCGTTGCACCCGACCCTAAGGGCTCGTACATTCGAGCTCTAGGGAAATCTTTTCGACGCCGACAAGGGTGAAGTCCGTATTAACCTACGTTTAATACGTCAATGCGATGCCCACGAATATACTACATGCATTTTACATTACCAGCTATGGCTGAAGCGGACTTCCCCTTAGAGGGTTCTTTGGGGAAGTCGAATGAGTGTATTTCAGATCAATGGGATTTTCTTAATAGACTTCAAAGTCGTAATAATCTTTAATCACGTATTCAACAAACCAAAAATATATTTTCTATCGATCACGCGTCCGGGGTGACTATGATGGGCCCCCAAAGAAACATGGCGACTACGGGAGCCCAGCTGACCTATACGGTTATATTTTGTTTTTTTACCTTGGGTAACTTCACCGGAGTGGCACAAACTTGATCTTAGATGGCTCTGTAATAGTAAACGCGCTTTTCAATTGCTCTTTGACTAATGTAGTCTGTGCCATTTGCTGATGAGATTTTCTTTGATGCATCAGTATCGAAGTTTTACCGAGCTTCGTGTATAAAATGTATGTATTTATTTAAGTAATTAAATGTATTACAAGTGTCGCATATATATTCAATATATTCCTCAAGATGTATAACTTTAAATATAAAAAGCATCTATATGTATGAAATCAGCGACAACGATGATTATAGTCTTTTCCTACCACCTTTGGCGATGGGTAGAACGAAATACATTACTAGCTCTCTTAGCTACGATAACACTTTCTTATCCATGTCTGTCAGGGGAAACCGTAAAAAGTGCTTCATGTGCGGCGAGTTCATATAAAATGTATGAAAACTACAAGGAAAGAAGTCGATGGCGACGACGTTTTGTGGTTGTGATCGGTGGTTTCTCTATTTCTTGTATGTTGAGTGTGTTCCTTTAAATTAAAGGAAACATTACATCACAAAATAATTACTCCTTTGTCGGTTAAACTTTTTGTTATTGCTCCAACAACGTCTCGTGGTACACGGTAACCTAATCTTATAAAAATATTTTCTTCAAGCACGCTTCAGGTTTCCAGCAAACCTTCTACCACTGGCACAAGAAGTGTGCAACAGTAACCGTTTGAAGAGGCTGGAGTGGGCACGTTCGTTTGAGCCGTGCCTCAAAGCCCCTTAATTTGCGGAGAGCTAGACTTCACGGACTGAGCTCTGCAGTAATTTTTGTGAAGTCGGTGAAATTACTGTCTAGAACACGCAGTCTCTTTGCTTCATACTCTTGTCTCGAGTTAAAGAATTTCTCGGTATTTTAATTTCGTACCTCAGATGAACTACCTCTTCTTAAATTCACAAATCGTGAAAATTTGTCCAATACTATTTATTTCTCTGTACCTCTGTATTAATTTCATATTAATTTTATAACTATATGTAAACAACAAATATCTAAGAAAATATTTGAAAGTAGCGACCCTTACATCGGACAGGTGCAATGAAGATAAATAATATGCATGCATTACGCATAATTATAAACCTTTCTCACTCCGTCTATTCATAATAAGTACTATGTGCTTCGATCAAGGTGTTATTGTTGATCGAAGACTTTATCTCCCTTATTCCATAACGTGGACTAAAATAGTCCTGGTTTAAAACTGGTACTAAACTGGTGCTGTCACTTTCATTTTCCAGATGAAAGACAGAATTAGCATCAATTTTAAACCAGGTCTAACTTTAATCCACGTTTTAGAATAAGGGGGTTTGTGTTTAAAAACTTTCTTTATAAACGGTCTGACATTCTACTGACAAAAACCACATTTCGTCGATGAAGTGGCAATACCTCCTATCTGTGGATATGCTATTTTAGAGGAGATAGGAGATATTGCCATAAAACATACGTAAATACTTACTAGTGCATTAAGCAGCTGTTTAATGAGATGATATAATAGGTCTTTAAAAAGAAATTTCAGATAGAAGAAAAAATATTGTCTACGCGAAATTCAATTTTAAGTATATTACATTTAAAAAGAAGATATTATCAAAATGATAGAAGGTATTGTCACTTCATCGACGATTTATGATATATTCGTTGCGAAGTTTGAAAAAACTTTGCTTTATACTCTGTAGAAATACCATTTGCTGAAGGATCAACTGAAACATTAACAACAATTAGCATGTGCTAAGATACAGGTAATGATTTCAGCATAAGAATCAAGAGAAAGAAGAGCTTCTTAACTCTCTGGCGACCTGTTCAAATCATCATTAGGAATCAATCCGAAAACCCCTAACACAAATTACATATCATGATCATCATCATCAGCTATTTAAAGTCCCAACTGCTGGGGCGTTATGAATGCATAAAAAACTCTCTCAAAACTCATAAACAGTGAAATGCGTAATTTGATATATTTTATTGTTTTCAACCACGTACATTTAAGTCACATAAATAAAAAGTGTCTCACAAAGTGCATGCAACGCAGTGCAACAGTTAGCTCGTAAGGAGAGCGATACTAGACTAGAGCTCTTATAAACGAGCATCACAGAAGCTGCACTGTTGAGTGACATCTTGAGGTGGACTGGTACTCAACAACCGGAGAGATATTTTTCCGGTTTATATGGAATGCATTTCAATACACTGAACAAAGAACTAGTTCGCTTTGAATTTAGAACACACATGTGTAGTGTGTAACCACATGATTAGGTTTATGTTTTTGGAATAACACGTTGGGCGCCATCGAAAAAAATCTACCAGATATAATGTTTATGGTTAAATAATGAATTCTCATTTATAAATTTTCACGAACTGTCTATATAAGATAAATTAAGGCTTTTATAGTTTTAAATTATGCACATTCAAGTCTCATAAATAGAAAGAGCATGCAATAGTTAGCTCTTAAGGAGATACATACGAGACTCGAGCTCTTAAAAACGAGCATTACAGAAGCTGCACTGTTGAGTGACATCTTGAGGTGGACCGGTACTCAACAACCGGAGAGACATTTTTCCGGTTTATATGGAATGCGTTTCAATACACTGAACAAAGAACTAGTTTGCTTTGAATTTAGAACACACATGTGTTGTGTGTAACCACATGATTAGGTTTATGTTTTTGGAATAACACGATGGGCGCCATCGAAAAAAATCTACCAGATATAATGTTTATGGTTAAATAATGAATTCTCATTTATTAATTTTCACAAACTGTCTATATAAGATCAATTAAGGTTTTTATAGTTTTAAATTATGCACATTCAAGTCTCATAAATAGAAAGAGCATGCAATAGTTAGCTCTTAAGTAGATACATACGAGACTCGACCTCTTAAAAACGAGCATTACAGAAGCTGCACTATTGAGTGACATCTTGAGGTGGACCGGTACTCAACAACCGGAGAGACATTCTTCCGGTTTATATGGAATGCATTTCAATTCACTAAACAAAGAACTAGTTAGTGAGATATGGATAGGTTGGTTTTTTGGTATACCACGTTGGGCGCCAGTGAAATAAATCAACAAAAGGAGAGTGGGCAGAAAACTATGGAGCTTGGACCAAGAAAAAAACTTGGCGGCCACTTCTAGAAGTAGTCTCTACTTAATGGTAGTGATTATGTGCTTGCTTTTTTAAAACATTACTTCGCTGTCATAGATAGTTTCCTAGTTATGATCTTTTTTAACTATTTTGAGTTTCACAAAAATATCATAAAAACATCAATATTTTTCGTGTCTATATTTAGACTCAAGTAACTCTTAAGGTGCGGTCACATTTCTCCGATGTCACGTGTTCAACACGCCGTCACTTGACATCGGTTTCTTGGTAAATATATGTTTTAGAAGAACACTTATCTTATAACATCTCCATATAAATACGGCGTGTTTAGAGACGTGTGTAGCAAACGGACTCCATACAAACGGCGATAACATTGTTCACCCTCTAAACCTTAACATACAGCAATGAATTTTCGGTATGTTGTTGAAATGCATAAGAACTAGGGCTGTACGTTTTGTTTAGATTATAGGCTAGAATAACACATAGTATACTTTATATCCCGATATTCCCAAGGGAACGGGAACCATTTTACATTATCTTTTTAACTATCCACATCTGATAATTATGCTCATAAGAAAAAATGAAGCACTTATTCATTACTTTTATTTAAAATTACATTTTTAAGTGGCCGCACACTTTTATTTTTTAATCTTTGGTCCAGAGGTGCCCAGTCTCCTTTAGGTTAAGGTTGTTATATTCATGCCAAACTGTGAGATATACTTTGAAACAAAATATTTATATTTAGTTTATTACTACAAGTACGCGTTTAACCATATACTTGTATTATAAAGTGGTTTTCATTGTATAGCTTGATTGATGGATGCGAATGAAGCGAAAGAAGTGTGCAAGGATCGTAGCAGTTGGCGATCCATAGTCTCTGCCTACCCCCATGGGAAACAGACGTAAGTATATGTATGTATGCATATCCTAAAATTTTCCAACAAAATTTTACTTGGCCATTGTGAAATTCATTCCAAAATATGATTCAGCCACGCTGAAAGAACAACTCAATCTGCAAACACTGCTTGCATCGGCGTTGTTAGCTAAAACTTCGCTCTCGTTAAATGGAACAAAACTATCGTTCCTCTTCATAAGCTTGGGACAACATGCACGGAAAACACGACCTTAATCGAATCGCGTACACAGCCCCTGCGCCTGTGGACGGAACGTTAATTCATACAAACAATAACCGTCGGTTGCAAACTTTTCTTATGTGTTCGGTTTGGTAGGAACATTTTGTGAATTCGACGTTCAAATATAAAGGAAACGTAACTAGTTCGTTATCAACTGTTTTTATTTTACGATTTTGTGAATTCGACGTTCAAAGATAAAGGAAAAGTGGTGTTATTGTTGATCGAAGAAAGTGGTTCGTTTTTAGTTAATAATTGTGACTGCTTTCTAGCCCTTTCCTTTTTTATTATTACAAGCTTATATTAACTTGCCATGTTAGTTAGTTTGTTAGTTAGTGGGGGATAAATCTTGCGAGCTTAATTTGATTCACTTGCCAGTGTCCGATGGAGCTGAAATTTTGTATACAGGTTTGGTGTAGATGACAGTACAATATTAAAGTACAGTCAGCACAAAAGCTTGTCATAAAAATGAAATTAATACTAAAAACTTATTTAATTTTGATACGAAATTATAGACACCTATATTTTTGTAGCTTTCAACCTTCGAGCAACGCGGGCCTTCCTTCCGTCCCGGAATATTGTTGCACGTGATCGATCGTAGCCGCGCGCGATCGATCACGTACGACAATAGTCAGTGTATGAAAATGTATGGCGCCGTTTCCAAAGTACGCGATGGCTTTTCAACCGACGACAACTGTGTCACCTTAAGTTTATTGCGATTTTAATTGTTTCCTGAGCTGCGCTTTAAGTGGCTGTATTATTTAATAATTTTTTGCAAACTTTATCTCCTCTGGTGCGTTCCGAAATAGGTTGAATGAATTGCTTTTATATAATTTCGCACCATGACCTTCTACAAACTGAATCGCAAATGAATTGCTGAATGTTAATGAACGAACGATTTGTGTCCTTACTTCTTCTACTCATCTCTTTCACGGACGGGTATAACCTGCAGGTGTCGTGTCTCGACCATAAAGTTTATATACCTATCGGAATAGAGCAACAAAGGGCTGAGCGAGCGGGATGTCACTAGCAACAACACTGTGAGATAAAAGGAGATGCGTGATACGACGTAACAGAACCGTTTTTGGCTACTGTTTGACAGTTCGTCAGCACTTATCATCACGCTGAGAATTTAGGTATTGTAAATTTTTCGGATTTTACGTGCAATCTTAGATATTTTTAGCCAATATTGGTATGGAAACATGGTGACTTGCTCAGTTATTGATTGTTGTACAACACAATGAAATGATCCCGCAAAATGTTCATTTCTCAGGTAAATTATTCTAAACCGTCACCTCCCTTCCTAAGGTTTATTTTTGCTAATGCGCTTCGAATTTAAAGCACGACGTGTGATAATGCTCTTCAATAAACATTTATTTATGTAACAAGCAAATATTGATTACACATAATGCAGAATTTACGAATATTTTGTGTAAAGAAATAATTTTCGTTTTACACTAGGGCTGCATCAAGTTATCGATATTTCGTGTCCACTGTCTATCACGCGGTAAACGAATATGTATTAGGTACTGTTATTAAAGTACCTATATTACGTTTAGATATGAATTACCTGGGAATGTAATCCCATTTAAGATACTTAACTGATCCATAGGTATCAGATTTTGACTGTTAGAATAGGTACCTATACTATCATTAGTAATATAAGTATCTTTCATATTTCATACTACCTTGGATACCAGAAACACATGGACTAAATTGGACATTTTGATGAAAAATATTTCCAGGCGCGAGAAGTGAAACGTACTATCACTGTGGAAGCACCAACAAATTGTTCAAAGGATTGTGCGAAGCATGGCCGGGTCGCTAGTGTATGATAAATGATTTAAAATCTCTTCGGAGTTTTTCATACTTCACCGCAGAATCGTAGTTTTGCCATGCAAAATCCCGTCCCATCCTATTTTAGTTATATTAATAATATTACTAGGTATATATTAATATATTTGAAATAGATAAAGCATAAACCTCGTTTATATAGGCTTTAAGAAACATAAAAACAAAGTGATATTTACAGGAGCAATAGTTATAAATAATACATGACGTGACACTGTTGATCTGGCAGAAATGTCAAGGACGAGACACCTCTATGTTCGCAGACCACAGAGGTTGCATTCGATGCAACGAGAATATCATCTCAATATTATTATTAGACGACCTCCGTGGCCGAATGGTGTACGCGCCGGTTTCAAGGTGCCGCTATCTCTAGAGGTCCCGGGTTCTTCCGTCTTGTAAGTGGCCGTGTTCCTAAGATTACCTGCTCCAAAAGAAACACCTCTGATTTCTTAGAAAATTATAGTTTTGGTATCATATTTAATGTTCAAATTTGACTTCGTTAACATGTGCAAGGTGCTTCTTAAATCGTTCCTAAGATTACCTGCTCCAAAAGAAACACCTCTGATTTCTTAGAAAACTATAGTTTTGGTATCATATTTAATGTTCAGATTTGACTTCGTTAACATGTGCAAGGTGCTTCTTAAATCGTTCCTAAGATTACCTGCTCCAAAAGAAACACCTCTGATTTCTTAGAAAACTATAGTTCTGGTATCATATTTAATGTTCAGATTTGACTTCATTACCATTGCTAACATGTACAAGTGCTTCTTAAATCAAATTCTCTAAATCTGTACCATGAAGCTTACGTACATCAAACCAAAGTAATTCGAACCAAAGCGTAATTATTTAGCATACGAGATTAGGGGTGCCCCATCACGCGGGCCGACCACAAACCCCTCGTTCTTCCGTCACGTAAGTGGCCGCGTTCCTAAGATTACCTGCTCCAGTTGGGCCTAAAGCAATATTTATAGGCTTAATTAACTGTGAGCTGTTGATTTACAGCGCCACCTAGGTAGGAGCTTTATTAAATGAACTTGGCCTAAATTGAAGGTCGCGGTGATAGTGTTGTGACTTAATTTTGAGTAGGTGCTTAGTTATATTTCTGCTGGGAAGTATTACGTATTACACAATAACAACGAAACCGACAACTTTCTTCCGTAAAAATAAAAACGTATGCAAGGCTGGTAATGCTTTTGCAATAGCTGTCTTTTATTTGGTCGGACATTTCATTCATTGCTATATTATAGGCACTCATCCTTAGCTATACGGTTTTAGTACAGTCTTTCTTATAAGATTAAGATGGGGTTCGCATGCCGACAAGACCAAAACCCCTTTCTTCATTATAGAATAAAAATAAACAATTACAGTGACATACTGCGTGCAAGGTGGTGTTTTAATTTCATAGCACTATTTTTTTTCCTATACCTACTTACAAAATTGCATTGTGAATGCATAAAAATAAAATAAAATCTCAATATGGCTGTTTCATCTTAATCGATTGTTAAACATTTGTAAAAATGTTTCTTTCGGATGCGAGGGTTTCCTCACATTGATGAAGCAACGCTGGCCTACAGCGTAACAAGTGATAGCAAAATTCGACGAGTCGTGTAAGCCTTTCGGTAGCTTAGTTGGTCAGAGCATCGGGCCGGATTCCCGGAGGCGCGGGTTCGAATCCCGCCTGAAAGCTACTTATAGGGCTCGTGGTTTTTTACTATCACATTTTTTCTATATGCTATAAATTCATTTTCGAACAGATATTAAAATTAGCTCAAGATAGACATCATTAGGCAGCATGACAACCTCGACAGACGTTTTGTCCACAATAAAGTGTCAAAAATTTAACTACTTCGTAGACAAACATTTTATTCAGCTTTATCGCAATATTGTGAAGATTTTTATAAATATACAGGGTGGAGTTTTTTCATGCCACCGGCAGGGAAGGTACTCAAAACAATGCACAGTCATAGTAAATTTCATGCAAAAGAGACATTTCCTTATTAAAAAAAACTGCATTTAATATTATTTTCTAAAAACGCTTCTCACAACCAAGAATCGAACCAGAAAAAATCTAAAAATCAACAACCTGTAGTTTTCTCGCTCCAATCGTTGAGCTCAGCCACAAGGATCAAATCTCTCAAAACGAATATGATTAATTCAATGAAATATCATGAATTCGGTGTCGAGTCAAGTTGATGTTGTAATTTTTTATGCAACAGCAAATTTTTTTTAAAGATATACTTACTTATGCAATTTTGTTTCTTTTTAAAAATAACACATTGTTTCCTTTGACTGTAATTTTCTTTAGTAAAATAAAATAAATAAAAAAGCTTTATTGCACACAAACAAAGAGACAAATAACACAAGGAGACACATAGTTTTAAGAGAACAGACAACAGGCGGCCTTTTTTCTATATAGCAATCTCTTCCAGGCAACCTTGGGTGAAAGAAAAATCAATCGAAAGGATTTCTATTTCAGTTTTTTTCGAAGTAGGGCAAGGGCTCCGGTTTTGGCCACTGCACCGGTTTTAGCCACTGCACCGGTTTTGGCCACTGCACCGGTTTTGGCCACTTTTTGCTCTAATAGCTTTCTAAATTACTTATTCGCAATTTTTGACTCAATAAGGCATTTTTTTGCAATTGATTGGTTTCTAGCAAATCAGAAAAAGATATTGATTTAACCTGGGTTTGGTTCTGATTTTTCGCTATATTTACAAAAGTTTGGCTATCAATAAGTGGGGCATTAGGCACATTTCGCATATTTTGTGTTACATACAAAAAAAACCTATTTTATTATTCAAAAGTTGAAAGATGTAACTTTATGGGTAGATAAGTCTTGGAGGACATTGTGCCAGTCATCACACACATTGTAAATTTCTCGCTGCAACACAATGTTTTTCCTTCATCCTGGAAGAAAGCCCATGTTATACCTTTACCCAAAACTCACAACCCAACATCTCCAACTCAGTACCGTCCTATTTCAATCCTCCCTATCCTCTCCAAAGTCCTGGAATCCATCGTCCACAACCAATTATACTCCTTTCTTTCGTCTAATGCCCTGCTATGTCCTCAGCAATCCGGTTTCCGCCCTTCCCACAGCACAGTTAGTGCGCTGCTGAACATCACGGAGGACATTCGCGGCGCCATGGATAATACCAGGCTCACGGCGATGGTCTTGCTGGATTTCAGTAGTGCATTTAATTGTGTTGACTTCGACCTTCTCCTTGGTACTCTTCGCTCTATTAACGTCTCAGCCCCTGTCATCAATTGGTTTGAATCCTATCTTCTCCATCGCTACCAGTGTGTGATTCACAATGATTCTCACTCAGATTGGTCGCCTATTTCAGCTGGTGTACCTCAAGGCGGGGTTCTCTCTCCCTTACTGTTCTCTATCTTCATAAACAGTATTTCCCGTGCGATCTCTTCCTCTTTTCACCTTTATAATAATAATAATAATAAATCATTTATTTCAGGCAACACAATGAAATTTTACAAAATCAGGCCCATACAATAAATACCTTACAGACTAACATACATACATTTATAATAGGTCTTTACCTATGAAATTGCCGTTTTGTATGGAGATTTCTGTAATTATTTTTTTTCCATACTAACGTTTTTGTTATTATTTAACGACTAATATTAAGTAAATTTACAAAATTTTACACACGTATTTATGGACATTTTAACTACTAAATGACACATTCGTTAAGAGAAAATAAAATTTTTTCACTAAGTTACTACTAATAAAGTACGAAATTCTGGAAACAAAAATAGTCGTAACTTTCGGAATAAGTTTTTTCTATGTAAATAATCAAATATCGTGGTTATTAAATTATCAAAAGTTGCTCGATACGGTCTTAATGTAACGCAATATTAAAGAAATTATATATTTCTAATATTATAAAAGTTGTTAAGTTTTATGTACAAAAGAAAAAAACGGCAATTTCATATGTAAAGACCTATTATTATACATAATTATAAACTATTTATTTTCACGTATAATCGGCGGCGACGTGTTGCGCAATGCAGTGTCCGGTAGCCGACCCCGAAACCGGCGGAACAGGACACCCTTCGGCCAAAAGTCTTCTTTCATGAAGGTCGACAGATGATCGGTCGGCACCCTCACCACAAATGAGTTGAAGTTCACATTGTGGCGGGACTCCAACCGCTCGACCCTCAGATTGAACTTAGTTTTCACTCTCATGTACTCCACAATGTCTTCAGATTTTGTGGAGTAATGCAAGCGGGACACGTACACCAGCGTCGTCGGGATAGCCGGCCGAAGCAGGTGGTTGTGTCCGGTCGGGGCGGTGCCGCACAGGTTACGACGAGAGGTCTTCTTCTTCCTTTCCACCTTCTTGAAGCCGTCATCATCGCATCCTGCATCCTGTCTCCGCGGCGGCGCTGGTTGCACAGCTTTGGAGACCAATCCTTGTTTGGTTCCCTCCTTATCCTTTGTAACCCGCTCAAGTTGTTGGTTAGCGGGCTGGTTGGCTGCGGTGACAGCGGCGTACGGCACACGTTGAGGGGTCGACGTGCTCACTCGTGACGTCTCCGCCGGGGCGGAGGAGCGGGGTGTGGGGCGCGGTGCATCGCTAGCTGCAGCGGCGGCCGGTGACGTATCCATATGCGCCGACTCGAAACTGCAGACGGATGCATTTTGCGCTCCGCGACGTGTGTTCACATTAGAGGCCTCTGGTGACCTACATACCGCAGCGGTGTTGCTTAACAACACAACTTGGGCACGCAACTCACTTATGGTGTTATCAGAAGCCTCCAATTTTCTATGCACTTCAGCCAGACTAGCTTTCAGGGAGGTGATATCCTTCAACAGTCTGGTGACGTCGACGTGGTCGAATGTGACGGGTGGTAGTTTGTGTAACTGCTTCGCCACGAAGGTCGGCACGTCGTCTGGGTCGATCTCTTTCATCAGGGTTATAATATCCTGGAGACTTTTCACACCTCCATCTCTCCGGCGCGATGGCATCTCATCGGCTTTACCGATGCTCTGGTAAAGCAGCGTCTTGCCACTGCAAATCTCAGCTTCGTTGAAGTTAGACTTGCAGATCTGCACGATGCTGACTTCGTCCATGGTGTCGATCGCGTTCTGGATGAACGCCAAAACTTCGTTCACTATGAGCTGTTGGGAACCCATAGTGATGTTAGTACGCGCAGCGGCTAATGCCGCGCTAATCGTAAATTACGAATATGTAATTCGACACCTATGCAATTGTGCGCGTCCGTTGCCGAGCGCGCATCGCACTGAATTTATGCTGATGACCTTCAGATTTACAGGCACTTCTCAATTGCTGAGGTTTCGGAAGCTATTAACTCTTTAAACCAGGATTTGGCTTCCATCTACAAGTGGGCGACTTCATTTGGTCTAATGGTGAACCCGAGCAAAAGTCAAGCTATGATTGTGGGTAGCAGCCGACTCAGGAGTAAACTAGACCGCGAATCTGTTCCTCCGCTTGTCTTTGATAATGTCTCAATACTATACACCGATAAAGTAAAAAACCTTGGTGTCATTATAGATGGTAACTTGTCCTGGTCTCCGCAGATCAGTGAGGTCAGTAAACGGATCCATTATGCCTCTCACTCTCTCAGGCGACTCCAGTATTTCCTTCCTTTCAAAACTAAAATTATGCTGGCGCAATCTCTTCTTCTCCCGCTTCTCGACTACGCCGATGTTTGCTATCTGGATGTGACTGAAGAACAGTTGAACAAGTTGGAACGCCTACAAAATCTTGCAATTAGGTTTATATTTGGCCTACGCAAGTATGACCACGTATCCGCTTATCGTTCTCAACTAGAATGGCTCCCCATTCGACTTCGCCGTGATATGCACATCCTTTCCACCCTTTTCAAAATCCTTAAAAACCCGAACTCTCCCGAATACCTTGTTTCCCGTTTCCAGTTGCTTCCTCCTCCTTCTCGCTCTAGGCGGCCATGTGTCACTAAGATGCTTGAGCTGCCTAAAAGCAACACCAACTTCCTTCTCAATTCTTTCACTGTAAGAGCTGCTCAGCTTTGGAACAAACTTCCGCTGGACATCCAGGATAGTCGGAATGTCCAGTCTTTTAAAAAGAAACTCAAAGCGCACTTTCTTGCACAATTGTCCCACTGAATCATCTTAAATTGAAATTACTCACCCCTCATGTTATATAATATATTATAATTTATGTATTGTATGTATTTAAATATGTATTTTATATTTATTTCAAAATATATGTATAATATATTTGCGTTAGGTATTTATTTATATTTTATGTATAAGTATGTCTTGTATTTATTTTTATAGATTGTTCTGCACTTTACTTCCCCTGCTTATTTATCCATCTCTTACTCGTTCTGGGTTGACTGGAAGAGATCTCTTTTAGAGATAAGTCCACCTTTGCTCACATGTTACAATTATATTTGTGTTCAATGTATTTTTAATGTGCAATAAAGAGTATAATAATAATAAAGAGTATAATAAATTCTCTATAATTTTAAATATAATTTTTGACTTAAATACCTAAGACCATTTAGCACTTAGTGCTTCAAAGTGAAAAAAATCCTTAATGTTACAAAGGGGTCTCCTGTCCTACGGCCCCTCCAGGTGGCATGAAATTATTTCACCCTGTATAGGTATACTAATATACTATGTGTTTTCAGAAGCTATGTAATAGATATTAAATTTTTTCCTATTTTGCATTCACACAATGCAATTTTTATGGTTGAAAAATGAAAAATGAAGTATTTAGAAAAAATCGACCCGTCTCACAACCAGCAGTCCCATCAGAGCTGGTTGTGAGACGGGTCGATTTTTTCTAAAAACTTCATTTTTCATTTTTCAAGCTAACTATGTAATTTTAGATTGATGTTAGTCAGATCTTAAAACTACGCCAGTAAGAAAAAAACCTCATTCTATTAAGCCTATTTCGTGCAGAATTCTCCCTATCTAAGAAATAAATAACAAAGTCCAATAATCAGCATTGTAACATAAAAATGATAGATCCCTGTACACATAATCCCGGGCGCGGGCCACTATATATCGTGAGCCATAAATACGGGGCCATGGGCCCACATTATAACTTGACCGGTTGACATTCAAGTTAGTTATTGCCGAATTATTCTTCATACGAGTACATTATATTTAGTCGGGGAATATTTCAGGATGTGCGAAGAAATTGTGGAGGAGGTATGTCACCTGGAAGGTACGAGTATATGAGTATACCCTTATAAACATCCAGACCCCTGATTCACAAACCATCAGAAATGGAATTGGATTCGAATTCTTTGCTTTGTCTTTGTCTATTCTGAAGTGAGTTACAGTCACAATGTAGTACATACATCCCGCTGTCGAGAACGTTTCCGATAGTTTGTGAATAAAGGGCAAGTAACCTATGACGGCCTATGACGGCCGACGGTATGACGACCGATTTGGCGCAGGGGTAAACTACCCGCCTTCTGTGCCAGAGGTCTCGGGTTCGATTCCCGAACAAGACAAATATTTGTGTGCATGAACATGTCTATTTGTCTTGGTCTGGGTGTTTTCTATGTATATTAAGTATGTATTTACAAACAAAAAGTATTTACGTATATATTTATCCGTTATCAAGTTCACGTAGACACAGTTTCTTAAGAAATTAACTACGGGCTTAGATAATTGGTGTGATTGTAAGGAAATATGTATGTATATGTATGTATCCTAATTACATAGATAGTACAGTCACCGTAATCTAGTAGGTAGCAGTCAAGATCACCAAATACTTGGAAACCATCCGCAATCATTTTATTCAGTTACTCCGTGATCATGGCGTGTGCAATTGCACTGTAAATATTTCGGAGATTCGACAACAATGTTAAACACGGTAAAGATCCCGTTTTCTGAAAAATTGAAAATGAAGTTGGTATCAGAAAAAGTCGACACGTCTCACAACCTTCCCGTTTTTTTATAAAAGTTGTGTCGAATGCAAGTTAAAAATCTAATAACACCATGTCATATCCCTAACCGTCACACATTAAGGGTGCTCCACTCAAAATGGACCGAATATGTAGATAGCGGTGAGATACGGGCCCGAATAAAAATAGGCCTGGTGTGAACACTGCCTAAATCATGTGCGTGATTTATCGGCCGGCCGCTGCTCTGGTGATTTTGTGGATATAGATTTATTTTATTTAGGTAGCTACTGTTTGGAAATGTGGTACTCTCTATGCAATGTAAACACTGGCGTTAGGCGATACAAAGGCAGATGTTACGTCCCTTTTTTTAAATTATTCATTTTAGGCTGATGCAGCACTTGTGAACGTCAATGAAGCTAGGCCATCGGTTCGCAAATCCTAGAGCGGGAGGCCTTGTAACGAGAAGAACCGGCAAGAAACTCGCCAAGGGCTATTTTATTTCCCTGACATATTTCATACAAAGTCGTCAAAATTGAAAAGTGACTTTAACATTATATAATGTAAGGTCACTTTCCATCACATCTTAAATTTAAAAACAAAACAAAATAAAACAAAACAAAATCTTGAATGTATACGTGTCGAATTTCAGTAGGTAGTGAATATAAGTCCAGATAATTTTTCCAGATACTTTTTCGCTTCATCTCGTTTAGAATATTACTAAATATTGTTTGGCAGGTCGCAGTAACTCCTCGGGTTCAGCATTAACTTTATCAAAAACAATATAAATTTTTTACAAGCTTTAATTTCACTAATTGCAGAGTATGTATGTATGTCCGTTCGAGTATAGTTCGGGTCAAATCTTGCAAATTTACCAACCTTCTAGTGTACGATTGAGCTTAAATTTTGCATACAGGTTTGCTTTGAATGACAATACCTACAAATATTAAATTTCAGTCAGCAAAAAAGTTTTCATATTCAGAATATTCTTTCAAAAAACTTATAAGTAGAGCAAAATCCCAGGTACTTACATGAATTCAGTTTCTTTAAGAGCACGCCCGATATTTCGGCTCATATCATGGAAGTGATTAAGTTGGTGACGGTGCGTCACTAAGCGAATAATATTGTAAGTAGAAGTGTGAGTAGAATTCCACATTCTCAAAAGTTATGACGATGAATCCAAAGTAATATCTACATATTTCTAGTGGACGGATAGCCTAATTTTATTTGAGAATTGGGTTAAGCTGTCAAAATATCTATCAAAAGTACCTATTTGAGGAATTCACAAACACATTTAAGCTCAAATGTCCATAGTCTTAATTCATTAAGAAACATCCAATTTACTCTTACCCCCCGACGCAGTTTCTATTGCGTTCTAATTGGTTTAACATCACGCAAAATTTTACTTTATACCAACCTACTGAAGTCTATATTTCAATGATCTTTTGATTGTTATAAAAAGCCAAGACCACACTCAACTACCGTCATGACGACCCTTGTTCTTCGTGAAAAACAGATGAAAAGCGTTTGCACACACGCAAAACTAAATTGGTACGCGGAAGAGTTGACAAGCCAACTTATATTTTACTTTTGTTTTGATTCTTACGTGCGTAAGTATAAGGTTTAAAATATGGATCCGGGTTGATGGATGCGTGGGGTGAATGAACCTGGGGCCACGTGGAGCTTGCAATTGCGCAGTTTTGAAGACCCCTGCAGTAGGTTACTGCGTATTCAGTATATGGGTAGGGTAAACGCGACGAAAATAGACACACCACTCTCATTACTTACTTTATTCATGATTTATGGTAGCAATAAAGGATATGAGGTAGCCTTTTGAATTGCAATTAATAAAGGAATTTTAGGTTATGAATGTTATGGTATATTTTTTTAATTAAATTATCAAAATATGGTACAGAAGTAGTATAAAATTCTTTATCTAACAAAAACGTTTAACAGATGGCTTGAAAATTAGTTGCCTATAAATTAGAGAAGAATTTGTCTCTTTAAAATTTGTTAGTAGGATTTGGTGTTAGAAAACAGCATTGTGAGAGAAAACAACAAAATCAAATAATACATTATTATATTAACACAATTATGCTACTTCATTGAATAAAAATTTCACGTACCATTCAACACGGAATCTTGAATAGTTATTCTTCAAACGAGTTAGATAACAAAAGCTCATTCGAATATAACGCAGGTGATTCAAATGCGCAGTGCGGGTCAAACTGACTTATTAAGTTTGAAATTAAAGTCGGTGCATGGTGCACGGTGCATCCCATCTGTGGACCGACGGAATGGACCCACGTTCTGTGTCAGCCGAAAGCAGGTTGGGGGAATTTCGAAGGTGATTTCGAATTAGGAACTATTTTGAACTTCATTTGATTGATGTATTATAAACTGAAATTTATTTATTTTATTTTATTTTATTTTATTTTATTTTATTTTATTTTATTTTATTTTCAAAGACACAGTAACAAACAACAGAATAAAACACATACAAAACAACTTAAAAATAAATAACACACATATTCTGATGTTCGATTATAACTATGTTCATCATTTAAATAAACAATTAATCACTAATAAATCAAATTACAAAAAAAAAAGGAAAATAAAGGGAAACACTAAGCACAATAAATAAACAAATACATAACTTCAACTGTCCACATGACAATTTTTCAACAATGCATTTCTGAAAGTGGTGGTCTCATTGTTAAAAACATGAAACTCAGCACATATGTTATTGTAAGATCTACACATTCTGTGCAGTGGGTTGTTCATTGACACATTATTTTTACAGAGAGGTATACTAAATAGCTGTGGATTACGAGTTGATCGGGTAGGCACTTTGAAATGTAGCATTTGTAGTAATTTAGAGTCATACTCCCCGTTAACAATACGGTGAAGTAAGGCCAGGTCGGTTATCCATCTACGTTTTTCCAAGCTCAGCATATTGAGATACCCTAATCGGTCATTATAATGTGGGAATTTACGTCTTATGCCAAACCTAGTGCACAGAGCTCTTAGAAATCTACGTTGGATTGCTTCAATTCTATTGATGTGAGAAGAATACAAAGGAGACCATACAGAGGAACAGTATTCGAGTATGCTACGGACCAGGACTACATACAATATTATCCAAGTCTTTACATTTCGAAATGGCTTTGCTTGACGCAACACAAAAGAGAGCAAATAATGCTGTAGTTGTGCTACTTGTGCCTACTTTCCTTTTTTCAAAACTTCTTTTGTATAAACTATACCTAACTACATTAGCATAGTCAACTATCCCTTTTCCGAGCTAAAAAAAGCTAATAGGTACTTGCATAAGGAAACGCATACTACAACTCCAGTTTAAACAAAATCATGCTCTATTTTTACAAGATTTTTATTAACCTGCCATGTTAGTTAGTTAGTGAGTTAGTTAGGGCTTAGGTTTAAGCAATCACCAGATATACTGAAATATAACGCCCAAAAAATCGTAAGTACTTACCAGAATTTAATCCCCATTTTAATGTGAAATTATCACCAATAAACGTAAAGTCTGCTAACCTAAAAAAGGCAAGTATCTTCAGAATAATCGCTGAGCTACCCAAAAAGGCCACGCAAGCACCAAATATGTACTCGCATTTTATTTAAAAATTTCATCCAAATATGTTACACAATTTTATCCTATTAAAGATAATTAATATACAAAAATCATTGCTTACCCAAAAAATATAAATGAAGTTCTAAAGGTTTACCGATACTACCGTAAAATGTTTACTGGGCTTCTTATAAAGCCGCGAGACTCAACCAATTTGCCATCAATATAATATACCTACTTGGTTATATGCATATGTCGCAGGAAGATAGATAAAGCCGTGATATAGTTATATCCCTAGGGATATAAATATGTACCGTGAGAGAGTTATACGAAAACAACAAGAGTTCTACTGTGTGAAAAAAAAACACGAAATTTAAGGCGATCGCTTCGCTGCGCTTCTCGTTCGCCTTAAATTTCTAACCTATCACGTGTTCTACAGGGCTACACTCCTACAATTATTTCATGAAACAAATCTAGTAATATAACTATATATTATCACTAAACTTGAACCGTATTATAATTATGTTCCTAGTAAGATAGTTATACGAAAGCGATTTATTACTATCTTACGGTACCTACCTACATAATTATATCGCTAGGGATATAACTATATCACGGCTTTATCTATCTTACTGCGATACATACGTTTTATGGCAAACGTAGTGATATATTTGGGTAGTAATGACACAAAACTTTGCTAGTTAAAATTTGGTGCACGCGTGGCCTTTTTGGGTTATGAAAAGTTTTTGTAGTGCAGGCATGACTTAAATAGCCCGAAATATTTTGGTACAGGTTTCATTTATTTATATGTATTATATTTTTTTTGGATGAGGCTGTTTAGGGTAACGATTGTTTTTTTGGTGGTCATTAAATTTCATTCCGTTAGTTAGTGGGGGACAAATCTTGCAAGCTTAATTTGACCCACTTCCCAGTGTCCGATGGAGCTGAAATTTTGTATACAGGTTTGGTTTAGATGACAATACTTACAATATTAAAGTACAGTCAGCAAAAAAACTTGTCATAAAAATAATTTTTTTACTAAAAACTTATTAGTAAACGACTTTATCCAGCAAAAGCTTTACGTACAAAATTATAAAATTGTCGATTATTCAAAAATAATAATTGTTATTGTCATATGCATAAAATTGTCTTTGTGCCTCGACTATAACAATTTTTATATGTCGTGCAAAAATACCTCTTTTTTATTTTTTTATAGTTACCTACCTACTCTCGAAATTTACCTTTCCCGCCGTTCTAGTTTTAATACTTGCACGTTATCTAATAACGCAGTAAGTCCGGACGGGCCCAGGTGAATATTCGAGCGTACATTGTCAGTGCCATGAAGATCCATTGATTTCTACTGCACCACTGGGAATGCGATTTTTCGATCATTTTGCTGAAAACAAATCATGGAATAATGTTTGTAGGAATTGTCTCGAGGAGTTTAATCAGGCTTTTTTATCCACAACGGGGTAGCATACAGGGTGTTAGGGGCACCGTTGCAAAAACTTTAACCATGGTTTCAGGCCATCATGCTGAACAACGCACAGCAAGATTTTTTGTCGGAAATGAGAAAAATATTTCGACTCTCCATACAAAATGTCCCGATTAGTTGCTAAATTTGTATAAAAAGTAGTTTTTTTTTCATTTCCGACAAAAAATTCTTGCTGTACGTTGTTCAGCATGATGGTCTGAAGCCATGGTTAAAGTTTTTGCAAAGGTACCGCTAACAGCCTGTATAGCCTTTAAAGGAAACCCGGAATCCTCAACCACTGCAGAGCAGCCAGTTCCTCAGTGGTTGCTGAGGAACAAAAATGCTGAAAACATCGTTGTTATGACGTGAGACTTAGATTTAGACTTACAATAAGTCCTAACACAAACCAAACAATAGGTATGTGTACCCCTACTAGTTATCGAACTAGGAATTTAAAAGTTAAAAGTTTAATAAAATTAATGTGTCACTAAACTAAGTCCACAGTAAGCCACAAACACTGCATTCACAAACTTTAGAGGTTTTGCTTCACCAAGCCAATGCAGTGTTCGTTTGTGTGGCTATTCTGAGTAAATATTATGACCACTGCCCTGCCTCCCCGGAGTAAGGGCGAACTGATCTGTTATTTATCCTCCACTAGGTAGGGAAAATTTAGCTAGGAGTTTGTAAGAAAAATCTAGTCTAATGCCATTAATTAGCGCGCTATTTGATATAATACGCAGGTGTTGCCGGGTTTTAGCGCACTTATTTGATACAAAGAGCGCGCTAAGAAGCGCATGCCGTTATTAACGCCGTTAGGCGTCACGCAGGTGAAGCCCCAGCATAAGAAATAATTTATTTTAGCTGCGTCGGGGGCACTTTTTTTATCCACAACGGGGGTAGCACTTAGCCTTCATCACCTGATGTTAAGTAGTGATAATGCTGAAGGTGGAAGCGCACTACTCCCGGAATTCTCAATCACTGAGGAACTGGCTATCTTATCTCTAACTGCTAAAACACAATAACGCTGAAAACATCATTGTTATGGCGTCAGACTTAGATAAGATCGTGGTAGGAAGCCAGTCGGACTAAGAACCAGTCCTACCACCAACCAAATGTAGTATAATGTGTCGATACGCGTGAATTCTTTGCTAGTGCCTATATTTTATCATTGTACAAGTAGCGGCACGCAGCTCTAGCGCTGACCGTAAGGGCGTTTGTGCACTACCACTGAATTTTACCGATCCGGAAAAAATCGGATGCTTGTATTTTAATAATTAATCAAAATTCAAAATTCAAAAAAATTCAAAAAAAATTCAAACAATAGGTATGTGTACCCTACCCTACTCATACCCTAATCATTTATATTAGTAATTAATTAAATACAAGCATCCGTTTTTTTCCGGATCGGTAAAATTCAGTGTAGTGCACAAACGCCCTTAGGGCGTTTAAGTTTAGGGTTTAAAACATTGAAACTACACGAAATAAAGAAATTCTTACTATTATAAATGACTAATTATTAAAACATAAGCATCCGTTTTTTTCCGGATCGGTAAAATTCAGTGTAGTGCATAAACGCCCTAATTGTACAGAAGTCAAAAATATGGTATCTTGGGCCTTGCGCCATACTTACCATACCCATGAAATAAAAAAAATATTTATTCACTTAGACATAATAAATATGTACTTACCTACTTATGAATCGTCAACATTTTCCTACCGCCTATTCAAGACTTTTTTAACTGACAAAAAGAACAGGCGCAATAAACTTGCCATCGTTTTCCACTTATCAAATAGGTATTTGATCGAAGAAATTGGACGAGGACAAATTCATTAGGTAATGATTTCATTGATAAATTCTTTGATCAAATACATATTGGACAAAGATCTTTGATAAGTGTAATACCACCCGCGCAGCTATCCCCTCCACGTTTCGATCAGCGACATTGATGTCAGCGCTAAACTTACGCGCCGCTACTTGTATCTACCCTATTTTATTCTTTAAAACGTTAAAAATAAATCCATATTATTTTTTATCTGTGTCACCCCACTGCATCCCTTTACCCTGCTCGAGGGCTGCATATTGAGGTGACCCACTTTCCTCCCTCGGGGGCTGCAGCCCTGCAGCACAGCCCTGTAGGCACATGCTTACATGCGTCACACTCACACGTCAAGTATGTACGTTGTTTTGGTGGGATTATGTAACTGGCAGATGATGTTTTTTTGATAAAACTGAAAATGAAACATTCAATAATCTAGCCAGTCATTATAAAACAGGGTGTTAGGGGCACCGTTGCAAAAGCTTTAACCATGGCTTCGGACCATCATGCTGAACAACGTACAACAAGAGTTTTTTTTCGGAAATGAAAAAAAATATCGACTTTTCATACAAATTTAGCAACTAATCAGGACATTTTGTATGGAGAGTCGAATTATTTTTTGCTTTTCCGACAAAAATTCTTGCTGTGCGTTGTTCAGCATGATGGCCTGAAGCCATGGTTAAAGTTTTTGCAAAGTTGCCCCTAACACCCTGTATATTATGTATACTAGCTACTCAAAAGAAAATATAAGGGCCACTAGGTTTTTTTCATACTAACTGTGCTTACTTTAGCGTCTCACAGATGAGTAACCTTTTGCCCAAAGAGAGACCAAACGCCCAATTCTTCTCAAATCTCCTTTTTTCTTCTCGTTTTTTTTTCAAATCTCAAATCTCGTTTTCAAAAATTGCCAATAACCGCTCAATATTCTCAAAAAGGAAAATAATAAGTCAAACTTCATGTGCACTATGACGATATATTATGGAGCGTGGAGTTTTGTTTATAGTTTTTCGTTTTTGAGAATATTGAGCGGTTTTTGGCAATTTTTGAAATCGAGATTTGACAATTGGGCGTTTGGTCTCTCCATTGACGTATAAATCATTGCAGAGATGCAAAAAGTTACTCATCTATGAGACACTAAAGTGAGCATGTTTGTATGAAAAACGCCCGGTGGCCCCCATTTTGTTTTGATTAGTATACCTAGCTTTATTTCTATTTTTATCGTCGATCAAAAATACCACTTGATATTTGCCTTATGAACTAAAACAGAGCTCAGGGTACCGATTGACTTCTTTTTAAACGAAGAAAAAGGTTATGAATGTCCATAAAATTATTTTACGTCATGAAATGAGGTCTTATTCGCTAGGCCGTTTTCGACACACCAACCGCTTATCTAGTCATATATTGTTGATTGATGATTTTAAGTTGAACCACATTCTTACCTAATTCTTATATTTCTGTTTTTTTAGGATGTATCCGTCACTTTTACGATTCACCATCGTGTGAACACGCACATTTAAAAGCATCACCGCTGTAAAAAATAACACGATTTGTAAAAAAGACGATACGTCAAACGACGTCGTGTAAACGAGCCTTTACTCGTACATTTCTTTACACTTTCTACAACACGAATCGTGTCGTGACGTCAAAGCAACAAACCTTCTAACAAAGACGCATTATACGCTTTGCCCGATTCAATTTGGCTACAATCTATAGTGAATATGATTCGATTGCGAGCGCCCTTACAAATGACGGGCGAGTTTAAACCGCCCATCTTGCTTCCACTAATTCGATGTAAGATCAAATTTGGGAGTAACTGTCACCCGCTGGGGACGTATGAAATGGCTGTAGACTATGTGGTCTATTAGAAAAGATTAATCGCGAATTAAAACATGTTTTAGTTGGAAATTTTTGTTCTCTTTCACATTCAAAAACACGAATCGTGACGCCATCACAAAAAACCTTTTAACAAAAACGCGTTATACGCTTTAATAGTGAATATTATGATTCGATTACTAGCGCCCGGAGGAGCCCGTGGCGCAGTGGATAGCGCGCTTGGCCTGCGATCGTTGAGGTTAAGCAACGTTCGCAATGGTCGGTCACGGGATGGGTGACCAAAAACTTTTCATCTCGAGCTCCTCCGTGCTTCGGAAGGCACGTTAAGCCGTTGGTCCCGGCTGCACTTGCAGTCGTTAATACCCACCAATCCGCACTGAGCCCGCGTGGTGGGTCATGGCTCATTCTCCTTATTCATCCATAAGGAAGGCCAGTGCCCCAGCAGTGGGGACATTAAATGGCTGATGATGATGATGATGACTAGCGCCCTTACACATAACGGGCGAATTCAAACCGCCCATCTTGCTCCCACTAATTCGATGTAAGATCAAATTTGGGAGTAACTGTCTCTCGCTGGGGATATATAAAATGGCTATAGACTAAAATTTTCTATCAGACATGATAAAAAAATGATTTTATTGTGTTTAGGTATATCGTCGTTGCGCGAACGAAACCGCAGAGGAGCAGTTTGATAATACCGCGTAAATGCAAAAGGAGCAAAATAATGAAGTATTAGAAAAAATCGACACATCTCACAACTAGCTCTGAGAGCATTCGCCCGGACGGTGAAAGGTCGTAGGTTCATTTTTCATCAGAGCTAGAGAGCTAGTTGTGAGACGTGTCGATTTCTATTTTGTTTATTTTTTTGTTATTAATAGGTCGCTATAAGATACCATACCATTTATGCGCGTGATCATGCGATTCTACCAAGTGGGCAATCTCTGACAACTCTGTACAAAATAAAACAAGGTGGGACAAAAATCAATATTTGATAAGTTTAGTGCCGCGTCGTTCTTCCCGTTCTAAGTTAAAAATGGTGCATTATTATTGTCAGTTTAGTTTCTTTGTTAACTCTATGGCAATAATTAGGTTTCAATGTATTTTATGACATGGGAATAAGTTATCTATTTTAATTATTTAACGGAGTATCGTGCGGCGAAATGAAATGTAACTAAGTATTAATAAAATCGTCTAACAACATTACTAAATATTTGGCGATTTTGTTATAATGATCATGTGAGTCTGGCATCATAACAAACTTGCCAGCGTAATAATAATCGTAAGAGATAAGCATTTATTATGTTGCTAGATTTTTATTTAATCTGCAATGGGGTAGCACAGCCTTTATCACATCACACCTAATGTTTAGGCTAAAGGTGGAAGCGCACTACTCCCGGAATTGTCAACCACTGAGGAACTGGCAATCTTACCTCTAACTGCCGAAACACAACAATACTGAAAACATCATTGTTAGTGCGTCAGATTTAGATAAGATAGTGGTAGTTAACCAGGCGGACTTAGAACAAGCCCTACAACCAACAAAACCGAATACAATATGTACCAACACTGGGAATCGAACCCGGGATTTATGGGTCTGATACCGGTGGTGTGTACCACTAGACCAAAGAAGCTATTACAAACACAGTAAAAGGGTTTGACGGCCCCAAAATGACGGATATAGATTCATTTCCTGTGATGAACATTATATTCGGTTTGGTGTATGGTTTATGTTGCAACCTGTTCCCCTAGTATAGAAAACTATCGTTATGGTAATCGAATGAGTGATTTTTTGATAGCCCAAATTAAAAAATAAAAATATGTAAAAAAAAACTCGATAGAGGGCGTTTTATGAAATGAAAAGAAATTAAATGAAATATACTTTATTTGCCTTTGAAAATAGTAACATCTTATGGTGTTGTAATTGATATTGTATCTCCTTCACAGCTTACAAAGTAAGCTGTGAAAGCCGAGCCGTATACGTAAAGGCTGTATTTTCATTTCAGCCGGCCTAGCATGAGCTCCTTTTATCACGCGATATGATATAGCACGTCATGCTGTCTTGCTTACCTCACTAAGGTGTAAGCAAGACAACATGACGTGCTATATCATATCGCGTGATATAATGATGGTCATGCTAGGCAGGCATGACCTAGGTAGGTATTTCTATGTTCAGTAAGAAAAAAATCGCCCTTCCCTTCTCAAATCCCTCTTTCCCAGTAGAACCATACTTTTCTTTTTATTTTCATAAGTCAATGGATTAAATATTACGCAGCTTTACACAGCTATACACGGTGCTATCTATGGACTCGCCTTTTACTAAGCGCCATATATGAAATCATTTGGAACTATTTTCTTTTTTTTTTTTGGTCTCGGAAAATTGCCCATTGAAAACTACTTACACTGTCCTTCAAAAGTTGTTAAAAGTGCTTCTGTCAAACTTGTATTGAATTTTAGTTCCATAAACGAGCGACTGATGAACATGCTCGTGTTTATTTATTTTATAGGTCGTTAATAATTTTTTTTTATAATATCTGTATGCAATGATTTTTAGTGTGTACAGTCAGGGACAAATTCGGTTAACCACTTTTCGCTTCCTTTCGTGTGGCTGACATCTCACCGTTCACTTGCAGTCCATATCCTTATTTGATTATGCATTTTATACTATCCTAGTTTAAGGGTGGTAATTAACCGATTGACTAAAATACTATTTTACCGACAAAAAAACTAGATGAGGGACTTAGTCGCCAAACTAAGAAACGCTGGCAAGTTTATTGCGCCTATTCTTCTTGTCAGTTAAAAAAGTCTTGAATGGGCGGAAGGAAAATGTTGACGATTCATAAGTACATATATTTATTATGTCTAATTGAATAAATATTTTTTTCTTTCTTTCTTTCTTTTCTTTTCTTTCTTTCTTTCAATCTAACCTAACCTATAAACCTATTTTTTCCGCAACCAAATTGATAAGTTTAGTAATTTTTAGTCAGTCAGTTGTTATATTCCCTAGTTGAATACAGTGCCCGTAGTGTAAGTTTTTATGTCAAAAAACGCAAACTATTTCGATTCCGTATTTATGTCAATTTGTATGAAAACTGTATTAGTGCCTCTAGCGGCGAGTAGCGTGCTTATATCGTTTTCATACAAATTGACATAAATACGTAATCGAAATAGTTTGCGTTTGCTTGACATAAAAACTTACACTAGGGGTACCATAACCAAGTTGTGAAAGGGTCTGCGAGTGAATGACGAGCTACCAGCTACGCGAAATAAAGTAAAAAGTCGTTAATGTATTGATCATACTGGTTCTTTTCATCTCATTTGTTTTTCTTATATCAGCACACTTACGTTTACCGCTGTTAGTAAATAGGACAGAGTGTGTCGTATACTTGTTACATAATATATGTTGGTGCACCGCAGATATATAGACAATCGCGTAGAGACGAAGCTCTCATTAAATTATTACGCTCTGCTCGATCGTATTGATCCGGGTTGTAAAGAAGCGATTGCGGTGGACGGACTTAGGGCAAGTATAGGTAAATAGTGTAATAGATTACGTTTGAACAAGGTTGCTCCCGCAAATTTACTTGATTGGGCGTAGAAATACATGATTTAAAAAATCGAACACAATAAAGTTATGGATGATGAATTGGTTATGATATGATTGTATCTATACGATACGATAGTTAAGTTATGAAAAAAATGTTTTATTTTTATGAAAAAGAAATTATTATTAAAAAGAAGTAATTATTTACCTACAAAATAGACATAGACACAAGCATTATTTTAACTTGACTTTATTTGCTTTAATTAATTGTTGTTAATTAAAATACTATGTATGAATCTCAATTTTACAGTCACTGTGTCACAGTCAATTGCTTGCACGCTCCGCGATCTAGTGGACTTCACTAATTTGCAGAAATATAGTTTTTGTACTGAGTACGATAATGTACCGCGTGATTATTCTCTAACGGCCTTTAAAAAAGCCTTATATACTTAACTAGTTTTCCGCCCGCGGCTTCGCCCGCGTGGACTACACGACGTTATCCCGCGAGAACGTGATATTTTTCCGGGATAAAAAGTAGCCTATGTTCCTCTTCAGGCTACAAAGTATCTGTGTCCCAAATTTCAGCCAAATCCGTTCAGCCGTTTTGGCGTGATTGAGTAACAAACATACAAACATCCAAACATCGAAACTTTCACATTTATAATATTAGTAGGACTAGCTTTCCGCCAGCGGCATCGCCCGTGTGGACTACACGACGTTATCCCGTGGGAATATGATATTTTCCGGGATAAAAAGTAGCCTATGTTTCTATCCAGGCTACAAAGTATCTGTGTCCCAAATTTCAGACAAATCCGTTCAGTAGTTTTGGCGTGATTGAGTAACAAACATCCAAACATCTAAACTTTCACATTTATAATATTACTAGTTTTCCGCCCGCGGCTTCGCCCGCGTGGACTACACGACGTTATCCCGCAGGAATGTGACATTTTTCCGGGATAAAAAGTAGCCTATGTTCCTCTCCAGGCTACAAAGTATCTGTGTTCCAAATTTCAGCCAAATCCGTTCAGCCGTTTTGGCGTGATTGAGTAACAAACATCCAAACATCCAAACTTTCACATTTATAATATTAAGTAGGATATAGTAGGATTAAATTCCGATCAAACTTTTTGAGGCGAATTCACAAAAACCCTTAACTAGATTAGATTTATATAAGGACGGCCTCAGTGGTCGAGTGGTGCACGCCTCGGTTTTAAGGTTCCGCTATCTCTGAGGTCCCGGGTCCAATTTCGGTCAAGTAAATATTGAAAACGAAATTTCAATTCATTTCATTCATTTGTGTCTGGGTGTATGTGGTAATACCCGTCGTTGTTTCCTATTGCTATGGATACTTAGCTTAGATTTGGAGCAATGTATGTGATAGTGTCTAATATTTATTAATATTACTAGCTGTTGCCCGCGACTTCGTACGCACGGTAAAGTGACTTTTGTATTTGTTTATTTTATGTGTAATCTACACTTCCTTCCAGTAACCGTAAGGTTAGTAATATTATATTATAGTATTCTTTGGTATAGGTATGTGTATAGGTGTAGGTCTCGGAAGCGCGGGATTCAGTGTTGCGCTCGCGATTGCTTGTTAACCGAGCTTCACGGTCCTCATCGGTTTCAAGAGCATGAAGTAACCTCATCCTCTTAGCTGACCTAGCCTGCTGCCTTGCGATAAATTACTTTTTTTTCCTAGGCATTTCAAATAACAATAATCGTAATCAAATCACAATAATCAATGTCCGTTTTCCAACGATTCAAATTGAACTACAAATCAATAAATCGAAATCTAATTCAAGATATCTGAGTCCACCCCTGTTGGCGTTAGGCCTTGCTTGAGCGGGCCCAGTGCGGATATGACATCGGAGCACACCTGGGTTGGCTCACATTAAGTGGAATTTCAAGCCACGGAGCTTCAGTGTTCAACTGCAACACGACTTAAGAAGAGCTTGGGTAAATATTTATCTATATTAAACACAAGTAGCTTCCTGCGGTTTTATCTGTGTTGTTTCACATCGGAATCGGTCGGATCGGGGTATAATAATAAAGCCTATGTTTTAAAATCGCTCCAGAAAACAAAATATCTAACCTTTCCTTGTTATAGGGCGGCCTCTAGTAGAGTATAAATTAGCGGCAAAGTTTTACGTTCATACATTAGATCAAATACGGTCAACAAATATGTGAAATAAATAAAGAAAAAACATTTACAAAACAACATAAAAAGTCTAGAATATCCCAAAGCGGTCCAGACTCAGCATAATGCTTGGCTTGTAACCAGCGCTGATCTTCCATCAGAACCGTGATGGTGAACACAAGTGGTTAACAGTAAAAGAACAAGAATTAAAAAATATGAACTAAATAAAAAACAATAAATTAAGGGCATATCGGCGATCAAACTCAGAATTTTACATTTTTTTAAATTAAATTTCCTGACAAAGTATCATTGCTAGGTCTTCCAAAATAATATATGTGATAGATCTTTTCTTTATGAAGGGAAGTTACTAAATTTTATTTAAATCAAATAAATACAATGTACTAAAAAAATGATTTTCAAGACCCCTTTTTTCCGTCTTAAACTCAATTATCTCAATAACTATTTGAGTAATCAAGCTAATTTTTTTTGTGTAAGTAGTTCTTAGTCATATCTAGGGAAGTTACTAAATTTTTTTTGTTATATTTATAGTCAATAACTAGTATCCCAAAATGCATCGTGCACCGTTTCTCAGCTAATTCTTCAGTCTCCGCCTGGGATTGGCGGCGTTTGGACGTGGAGACTGTATCGCTCCGATTGCGCCAAAATTGAAAAAAAAAACTCACACTAGGATCCTAATTTTTCTCAATGATGCTTATTTTGCTAGGAAATATTGAACTAGCGCTTCAGAATTGGGTATAGATGAGTGCTTTGCCATTTATTGCATAACCATAGACCTATGTAACCTAGGACAATTTATTTTACTCATTACCTAAAGCAAACATCAATAGTTTGAAATAAAAGTGACGGATAATATTGCCTAAGATACTTAAGAGCCCATAAAAGTTGTACCTATTTGAGTACCAATATTTTGTTGTGTTGTAGGTACATAATTAGTCTAAGTTTCTAACTTCTACTACTGTATATTAAATTTATGTTCGTTTTAGGTTCCTCAAAATTGAAAATGTGAGAAACTTAAGATAGGTCGGTGTAAAAAATTGCATAAAGGAATAAGAAATTCGCTTGTTGAGTGAGTTCCTTTGAGTGAGGAACATAAACCGCACCATTTTGTGTAAATTTCAGGTTCAAAACATTTTTATTAAAAATTCTCCATCCATTATTAGTACAAAATAGAGCATGCATACAATTTCTTGCAAGAAATGCTCTCGCGGTTTTGAAATTCGAAATCCCCACAACAATATCTAAAACCGATGGTTGAGGCGCCAGTAGCAATAAATAGTAGATTGTTTAGCAAGGGATGTATGGCACCCATAACAGTCGAGTGTTTTGGCGCACGAACGAAGTGAGGGCGCCGATAGTTCGAGACTGTTATGGGTCCATACGCCCGAAGTAAACACTCTACTTTTCATTTTGAATATGAGGAAAGTAAAAATAAACAGAAATAATCTAAAAAATATTTTTCCTATGGCCGCGGAATTTTCGAAAGACTATAACTTTTTTGTTCATTTTCTCTGTTTTAGGGAAGGCAAGGGAAACTAAGTCCATACAGTCTTGTTTGGTGTTTGACCCGTACTCTATGCAATACCATGAAATTAATAGCCTGATTTTTTATGTTACAAATAACTTATTTGGTTTAATCTGTTTCTAAAAACGCATTCTTTAAAAAAAACAATGTTTTAGATATCAAAATAATAATTCTACGATATTAATTATTTTATCTATGTAATAGCAAAACATGACTGTATAGGCTTCTGTGCCTTTGCCTGCATACCTTTGGTAAATAAATGTCCAAAGAGATACTTAAAGACTCTACACACGTTCCTATCCGACCTCCGATTCGGTCTGCTCCCAGACCAAATCGGAACGTGTGTAGCAAAGATTTGGTCTGGGAGCAGACCAAATCGGCTGTCGGATCGGAACGTGTGATGCTATTACAGATTTTGACATGACCCCTCCTATTCCTTTTTTAAATTTCATAACGCCCCTAGGGCCGCCACATACCACTTTCAACCCGCATTTTAGGCAAGTTAGGAGTTACTTTCAGAATATGAGACATGAAAAAAGAATGAAAGGTCTGTCAGCTGTATTGACAGTTTAAACTCTCAAATTTAACCACCGCGTCAGATAAGTTTGCGGAGTTATGTAAGGAGACTTGCATAGTCGGAGTAAAATTTTTGATACTCTAATGAAATATTGCATAGGAACAAGTACTTCCGAAGGAGGAATATTTATTTCATTATTTGAATTTCATTGCACAAAGTATAAACAAATGGCGGTCTAACTTTAAACTGACTAACATATTATATCAAAGATAATAAACTCATAAAAATAAATAATCTCGAAGAAGTTTTATATACACTCTCTGCCACAAATGTCATTTATTAAAAGAAGGTGGCTAAAACGTCAGTGATTAGATTACATACCCTTTGGAAGCGGCCATGGAAGAAATGACAGTTTTGTATAAGTAGTACGAAACCAAACCGTTTCAGCTGCTCGACCCTGATGTTGTCAGAGCCAGCGGCTTTACCTTCTTTGAGCTTATCAAGGGCAAACTTGAGCTCTGTTTCTGTAAAAGCCTCGTCCAAGTGGTTAACCACTTTACCAGGGTCTCGTGTAAATTTCTTCTGAAGACTTTTCGTGGAAGCTTTCCCATTTTGGAGTAAGTGGTGAACGATCTGGTTTGTGGTCACATTGGAATGACGATCAGCGATTTTAGGGTCATTATTTAGTTTCCTTATAAAACACCATGCCTTCTTGCTTTTATGCGTCATATTTGTTGATATTCACAAAAAATTGGATGGCAATGTAGTAGAATTAATTAACAGTACTAAATTTTTTGATATAACATTAGATTATCGACTTCAATGGAACCCTCATATTGAAGATTTGGCCGGTAGACTCAGTTCTGTGGCATTTGCTGTTAAAGAAATAAGGCTCTTAACCGATATTGAAACGGCAAGGTTAATCTACTTTAGCTATTTTCAGAGTGTATTGTCCTACGGCCTATTACTTTGGGGTTCAGCAGCTAACATCGAAAGTATTTTTGTGCTTCAGAAAAGAGCTATTCGCGCCATATACAAAATTCGGCCAAGAGATTCTTTAAAAGAAATCAACATATTAACTGTTGCAGGACAATACATATATGAGAATATGGTATATGTGAAGAAGTATCTCAATACATTTGTAAAACGTAGCAATATACATCAATTCATCCCATCAACCCATTCTTCAACCTTCACTCCGTTGTCATCACTAGTTCTGTATCCCCAGTTCTCGCTATGGCTATTAAAATTACCAAGGAAAAATCTAACCGGATGGGCGTTAGAGTTCGGCGGACAGCTGAAGTAATACGGTGCATTGGGAGGTTTGTAGACTGAAGTGACCGTACAGTTACTAAGTTCGGTAGTAAGGATCTCTATGTTACTGGTGTTAGTCTGATACACAGTGCGTACCTCTTTATCTGGCCTGGCGAATAAGCACTCCCATACTGTCGATGGGGGACTTCAGCTATGAGTTTCATCCCCTGAGTCACTTGTCAGATATGCTTTAACGAGTGTGCATCTGAGTTGCATAACCTCATTCCGCCCTCTCCTTTAAACTCACGCTCAGAGAATTAAGTACTTCTTCATCATGCCTGGAATACCCTGCCGGCTTCTGTTTGCCCGAGTACCTACAACCCAAACCTCTTAAAGTCGCAAGTGAATAGGCATCTTCTATGTGAATATATTCACACAAAATTTTATTCAAGTACTATAACCAACCACATTATAAAACTACCTTTGTGAGTTTACTCAATTCACGCGACTTATTTAATAAACATTGTTTAACTTTTTAGAATTTTCCGAATATCAGTCAATCACTTTACAATGCAATGGATGCACCCATTATTGTCTTTTTTGCTGTCGCCTTTGGTTGTCATGTCAGACATACCACAAAATTGTCTTGAGATTGATGTTAATGAATATGACAAAATTTTAACATATAGTTGTGTTGCTGTCGCTTCGGTATTAATTTTTAATTATCAAAATCAAAATCAAAAATCATTTATTCATTTTAGGCTGATACAGCACTTGTGAACGTCAATGAAGCTACGCTATCGGTTCGCAAATCCTACGGCGGGAGGCCTTGTAACGAGAAGAACCGGCAAGAAACTCGCCAAGGGCTATTTTTTTCTCCCTGTCATATTTCATACAGAGTCGTCAAATTGAAAAGTGACTTTAACATAATATAATTTGTAAAGTCACTTTCCAAATTAATCTAAAGTTTAAAAACAAAATAAAAAAACCCGGTAATCATAGCAGTAAATAATTTTCAATAACTAAGAAATAGACAATTAGTACAAATATTTCAGCATATCGCATAATATTTAAACAGAAAAAAAGAACCTGACGTTAGGCAATATTTTACGTTTTTTACCCATTTTTAGAGCACAAGGGATATGATGCGTACATGGCGAAAAATAGTGACAGTGAAAAATAAAGATATTTTAAAATGAGTAATGAAAAAAGATTTTTTAAAGTGGCTGATTTATAACCTTACGGTGCAAGTTTACATTAGTAAACAAAGTATCAATTATTTCAGTTGAGCTACATTTTGTTTAAACAAATTCGATCTCCGTGGCCGATTGGTGTACGCACCGATTTTCTAGGTGCCACTATCTCTGAGGTCCCGGGTTCGATTCTCGGACGGGTAAATGTCGAAAACTAACTTTTAGATATTTTCTTGTATCTGGGTGTATGTGATCGTTGCTTCCAATTTTCAATGACACAAGTTATTGTATTATTTGATATTATCATTTTTGGTATTGGAATAATAGTATGTAATATGTATGTACTTAAACAATATTTTTATTTAAGTGTTTTTTTTATATATATTAATTTATATTATAGACTTATAGCGTGATTTTATATAAACGGTATACTTATTTAAATATTGATTAACTAAGTAGATTTATTTTGTAAAAAAGTATTAGATGATTGGCTAGTATGAGTTATTTATATTTTTTCATATTAAATTATAAGTTTTATTAATTTGATTGGAATAAATCTGAAAATGTACCTACTGGTTAGAGCAGTATACATTATTTATTTTTTTCAGTGTAATTTGTAGCAAATGTTGTAGTTTTGCCTGCGACGATCATTTCGATAATGGATATATTATCGAAATGATCTAGAGATAGAAAATAAATATAAATAGCTGCTGCTGTGTTCTGCATTTTGAAGAATTGTTTGAAGTGACTACCTTTGTTAAAAAAAGCTTTTTTTACTACATACGAATAATATCTAAGATCTACTCTTCCTACAAACCGACGTTTACAATAAATATTCATAATAATTCTTCTTGTATTCTACATAATATAATGTCCTTAGTAAAAGCGCACATAGGTGATATTTTAGATGTAAATAGAATGCGCGCTGCATGCCGCGTCTACACGTATTTCTCAGTCTACGAGAGTGCCGCGGCCGGAGTCTTACCGATCCCAGCACCCCCTCGCTTGTGTAAGCAACGGCCATCGACGATATTTTTTTTACCTATGCAATATCCTTAAACTAGAAAAAAAAAGGAAAAAATTAGACTACACGAGCTAAATATTTCGCCTAACCCCGTGCCACGAACAGAATTGAAAAAAAGTGGGGCTCCCATAACAACAAACTTGATTTTTTGCCGTTTTTGGTACGAAACCCTTGGCGTGCGAGTCCGACTCGCCCTTGGCCGGTTTTTTTTCTGCTTTTTGCACCGCGGCGTTGTCAAATTGAAAAGTGGTCTCAACATAGTATAAAATAAGTTTTTAGTAAAAATTTCGTTTTTATGACAAGCTTTTTTTCTGACTGTACTTTAATATTGTATTGTCATCTAAACCAAACTTGCATACAAAATTTCAGATCAATCGGGCACTGGGAAGTGGGTCAAATTAAGCTTGCAAGATTTGACCCGAACGGACATACATGCATACGTACACTGCAAGTAAAAAAAATAAATGCTTACAATTAAGGTCACATCCCATCACAATGAGTCACACCAATGATTTTTGTATCAGCATATCTTAAAAATATGTAACTCGAGAAAAAAGAATCTGTTTTTATTTTTTTCCTATCTTCAAAAATGACTGAGATATTAAACGTTAAAGTACGGCCTCCGAGGAAAATTTGGGTGAACCAATGGCATTAACGTGTGACGTCACGTCGCTCTTCCGTAGGTATACCTACATAGAATCCTTTGGCTATATAGTTGCGCTCTCACGGTTTCGTAATAAATTTATTTATTTTTCTTATAGTCGATCAATGAAATGTTTAAGAAATTTTGTATTGAGCCCATGTGAAAAAACACCTTCAAATAATGTTTTATTTTCGTGAATAATAAATTAAATCAACTTTCGTAATGGCAGGCGGGATTCTGTCAATACCATAAAGTTAATATACCTATCGGAATAGAGGAACAACCACGAGCTGTCAAACGAAACCGAAATTGGATCGCATTTGTGTGTGTAAAATTGTTTATGTATGCGTGTCAGTGATGTGCGTCATGTCGCTTTTCAGATTAATATTGATATCGATAATATTAAATAATTACAGTAATAAATAAATATATATTGGACACGATCACACTCATTGTTCCAATACCAAAGTATAGTAGCTTAAGCACTATTATTATGGAAATTAGACACAACGACGGGTAATTACCACATACAGTTACACCCAGACCCGAGGAAATATATAAAAAATAATTTTCAACATTTACCCGACCTGGGGGGCTACCGGCTAAAAAATATGGGTATGGGTATCTGCTTCAACTGTCACTTGAATTCCTTATTTTGATAGATTTTGCTTCTGTGTTCTGTTGAACGTTGCTAGCTAGCTATCATTATACCCGAAGTCACAAAACTAATAACTTATAGTAGCTATTTTTTTACAAAATTGACTTAAAGTTCAACGTATGAAGTTCATATCCATAAAGTTATGCGGTAGCCCCTCTGGGGGGCTACCGGCTAAAAAATATGGATATGGACATGGGTTTCAACTGTCATTTGAATTTCTTATTTTGATAGATTTTTGCGGCTTTGTTCTGTTGAACGTTGCTAGCTAGCTATCGTTATACCCGAGCGACGTCACAAAACAAGGAACTGATAGTAGCTATTTTCTTTATAAAATTGACTTAAAATTTCAAAAAACGTATGAAGTTCATATCCATAAAGTTACGCGGTACCCCCCAGGGATCGAACCCGGGACCTCTAGAGATAGCGACACCTTGAAACCGGTGCGTACACCACTCGGCCACGGAGGTCGTCTAATAATAATATATTAATATATAGTAATATTATTAATATAACTAAAATTCCTATCTTGGGAAAGGACTTTGCATGCCTAAAACTTCGATTCTGCGGTGAAGTATGCATATTTAAGAAAAACTCCCAGAGATTTTAAATCATTTATTATACACTAGCGACCCGGCCATGCTTCGCACAATCCTTTGAACAATTTGTTGGTGCTTCCACAGTGATAGTACGTTTCACCTCTCGCGTTTGGAAATATTTTTCATCAAAATGCTTACTGCATAATAATCAATTTAGTCCATTTAGTTTCTGGTATCCAAGTTAGTATGTAATCTGAAAGATAATTATATTACTAATGATAGTATATGTAGGTACCTATTCTAACAGTCAAAAAGTGATACCTATGGATCAGTTAAGTATCTTAAATGGAATTACATTCCCAGGTAATTCATATCTAAACGTCTTACAGGTACTTTAATTACAGTACCTAATACATATTCATTTTTTACCGCGTGATAGACAGTGGACACGAAATATCGATAGCTTGATGCAGCCCTAGTGTAAAACGAAAATTATTTCTTTACACAAAATATTCGTAAATACTGCATTATGTGTAATCAATATTTGCTTGTTACATAAATAAATGTTTGTTGAAGAGCATTATCACACTTCTTGCTTTAAATTCGAAGCGCATTGGCAAAAATAAACCTTAGGAAGGGAGGTGTCGGTTTGGAATAATTTACCTGTGAACTGAACATTTTGCGGTATTATTTCATTGTGTTGTACAACAATCAATAACTGAGCAAGTCACCATGTTTCCATATCAATATTGGCTAAAAATATCTAAGATTGCACGTAAAATCCGAAAAAAATAAAATACCTAAATTCTCAGCGTGCTGATAAGTGCTGACGAACTGTCAAACAGTAGCCAAAAACGGTTCTGTTACGTTGCATCACGCATCTCCTTTTATCTCACAGTGTTGTTGCTAGTGACATCCCGCTCGCTCAGCCCTTTGTTTCTCTATTCCGATAGGTATATTAACTTTATGGTCAATACATAATAATATAGCAACCGTCAAAACAAAATGTACTTACAACCATAACTGACTTGGTAGTTAAATATGCACCCTAAAAACTGACAGCCATTTCGATAATTTTATACTGCTAGTGGCGCCTCCACCACGCTTGTGGGATAAATGTCTTTCGGTATCGACAGTAGGTGACAGTTTTAGAGTGCGCCTGCGCGCGGTCGAAATTGAATACTAATCATTTACCATAACCTTAGAACGAAGAAAATGTACTGTAACTAGCGTCAAAAACGCACGAGTTGCGCGAAGATTGCGCACAGACGAACTCTATGTAAGTAGGTACAGTTAGACGGAAATCACCCGCAACAGCCGCAAACGGAGATGTCAGTGCGACATGACGTCATCGCAATAGCGCGCAAGGAAAGCATATTTTCAAAAGATGGTGAAACTTTACAACGCTGTATCTTTGGAAATCCTGGCCAGATTTCGATGAAACAAAAACTATTAGTACTTGCACGAGTTTGCGCATTAAATGCAGTAATTTTGTAGTCATATTTTGATGTGTTGGTGTGACTCATTGTGTAATAAACACTGTTGAGCAGTAATTGTGCGACAAGTTCTTTATGATTCAATCAACAAACTTGACGTTCTTACAAGCTTTTATTTAACTTGCAGTGTATGTATGCATGCATGTATGTATGTCCGTTCGTCAAATCTTACAAGCCTTATTTGACCCACTTCCCTGTGTCCAATTGAGCTGAAATTTTGTATGCAAGTTTGGTTCCGATGACAATGCAATTAAATATATAATCAGTATAGTTATCAATTCAGAATTCTTGCAAATTTTCAAGTTCTATATTCTTGTTTTGTTGTGATGGTTACTTGACACATTGTCAATGTACCATAAAGTTATAATCAGCGAGCATTCAGCGAGCGCAATCTTCATAGAGTGCGTGTCAGATAACTCTGCGACTGGGGCGTTTTTGGCACTAGTTACAGTACATTATTTTGTTCTAAGCTTATGGAAAATATTTGTATTCGATTTTGACCCCGCGCAAACTTATCTGGCGCACACTCTAAATTCAACTAGTAATAGAACACACGTCCCAACTCGACACCCGATTTGAATTGGTTATTTGAGAAAGAACATGAGTTGGGAGGCAAAAAACTGTCTGTTAAAAACATATACCAAGCAGTAAAAATGTTTGATGCGGTTTTGAAAAGTATGCTACGAGTATAATATACTATTTACATAAATTTGAGATTATCAAATTATTATTATTTCTATTAAAACAATAATTCAAAGTCCCTGGACCTAGGCTTTTTCTCAATTACTCGATTAAAAAAAATCGACATTTAATTAAAAATGAAGTTTCCCTGTCAGTTACAGGCCACTCGAAATAGTTTTGAAAAATTTTTCGTCATTCTTTTGTGACAGGTACGGTTCAATTTTTTTCAAATTCAAGACCTTTTTTTGTTAATAGGTCTTTTTCTTTACAAGCCCATTGCATTGGCAAATCCAGGTGATTTCTGTGGGTATTTGATAAGAAAAAGTGATGTGATACAAGGCCTTGTCCAGTGATGTGATACAAAGCCTTGGCCAAGGCCAGATTTGGTGCAGCTTTTTTTATTTGATTTGATTTTGATTTGGTATGAACGTGTGTAGCACGGATTATATTTGCTTTACAGCAAAGTTCGTCCGCACCAAATCGGCGGTTAGGTCTGGTCTGGACGTGTGTAGCCTATCAGACCCTACTAGGTGTCACTCATGTGTCACTTTCCACCATGTAATACTTCCATGCTTTGCACATAAATAGTTCACTAAAGTATACGACAGATGGCTCCAAGTTAATACAAGCATTAGTCTACCTACAGAAAAGAAAAATCCTTTTTTTCTATAAGTAGGTATACTATGTTTATCAACTTTGATAGAAACTTAAATGTGTCTTGTTATTACTTATGTATTTATTTTTGAAATACTTACTAAAATTTACAGCTGAAAATCAGCGTTTGCTTTCGTTGCAAGACAAGTAATATGACGCTGAGCTGCGACCAGTACTGCTGCGGCACACACACACATTTTTATTTGGAACTTTTTGTCTTATTGGGTCTAATTTGTGTTTTCTATTCTTGTTCGTAATACAGTGCTACCTACTTTTATACCTATGTAAATATACCTTGTATTTAATGAATATGGTGTGTGTCTGTAGTAAGAATCTACAATCCCTTTTTGGTGGTAAAATATATTTGTGTGTTTGCAGACTTGATGCAGTTGAAGAGCTAGACTGTAATAAATTAACTGGCAAACGACCATGCAATAATGATGCATTAAATGAAATGAAGCGACTTACAAACACGTCCAATAATAACTAAAAATACAAAAATAAATTATATTTAAAAAAACTATCTCTCGACAAGCTTTTAAAACATATAGATTGTTTAATGTAATAAATTTGTTGGTTTTGACTTGATACAAAATTTATTTTATTCTTTTTAGGACATTTGAATAAAAGCTTGATTTTAAATAAAAGGTTTTTTTAAATATAATTTTTTTTTGCTTAACTTTCACTTGTTTATTATGAATTTTGACATAAAGAATCGAAGTGAACGAACGACGATGTGACGGTTAAACTTCACCCCAGGATGCTTTGCCACGTAGGTAGGCACGTAGTAGGTAGGTACTCAAACTTTATGACATGACTCTAAACCACATTTTGTGCTATCAACTCTATGCAAAGAAAATAATGCTTTATATCCATTCCGAACTTAAACGTCAACGGAAAATATAATGTTTTATACATAAAATGTTGCCCGGTGGTCTAATTCTTTGTTGGCAGTGAGCAAGGGCATTTATTACCCTTTTAATGGGATTACTCAAAAATGGAGGCCCTAGAGAGCCGTGCGACAGCCCTTTGAAAAGGTGTATAATTCTGTTTTTATTGGCTAATGTCGGGTGTCCTGCAAATGGCCTAATAAACCGCGGGTTAAAGGAGATTTTATTTGTTTTTAGGGAATACAATTTTGCTACGAAATGTAGCGTTTTAGATTCCTCTAAAATGATGAAAAGGAAATCATAATATCACATTTGTCTGCTTAAAAGTGTTACCATCTTATCTAAGCCTGACGCCATAGCAATGATGTTTTCAGCATTATTGTGTTCCGGCAGTTAGAGATAAGATAGCCAGTTCCTCAATGATTTGAGGATTCCGGGAGTAGTGCGCTTCCACCACTTAACATCAGGTGTGATGAAGCCTAAGTGCTAAAAAACTGTTAGTTCTTTTTGTTTTCCCGACGTTTCGACGCCTTTCCGGGTCGTGTGTGATGAATGGCCACTGGTTGAAATTATGTCCTAGTCAGATCATTGAATTATTGGTCATTTCATAACATTGTTGGTCATTATGTGAAAAAATCAATATGATGACGTTCCAAAACATCAATGTTTTTCTTTTTTGAAAGTGTATCTAGGGGGACTACCAGCTAAAAAATATGGATATGGACATGGGCTGCATCTGTCATTTGAATTCTGATAGTGGCTATTTTTTTTATAAAATCAGAGTCATTCTCTAAGTCAGAGTTCCAAAGACGTATGAAGTTCATATCCATAAAGTTACGCCACGTTACTTGGTAACTAACGCCCCTTATTCGTCTTAGGACAGATTCTGGTTTGGACAGATTCTGGTTACGACAGATGCTTGTTACGGCAGATTCTTGTTACGGCAGAATTAGTACTATCGCGCATAAAAAAATATTTATAGAAACTCTTTAGGACAGATTCTGGTTACGACAGATTCTTGTTAAGGCAGATTCTTGTTACGGCAGAAATAGTAATGTCGCGCATAAAAAAATATTTTGTATTATGTATAATAATTAATTATTATAATAATAATAAAAGACTTTTTGCACATAAAGAGGACCAAATACAGAGAAATTACAAAAAAAGTAAACACAAAAGGAGTGAAATAAATAAAACTGCCTTCAAAAAAATCACATCAAAAAAGTAAGAAATAATTCCTCACCAAATAAATAACGTAAGTACCTACTTTGAAGTCGGGCGTGAAACGTGTACGATTTTTTGTTGTTTTTGTTAAAACCCGCCCGACTTCAAAGTATTTACGTTATTTATTTGGTGAGGAATTATTTTTTACTTTTTTGATGTGATTTTTTTGAAGGCAGTTTTATTTATTTCACTCTTTTTATAGCATCGTGCAGGCAATTTCCTTGTATTCTAGTAAATAGGTATGTGATCAAACTGAAAACCTGCTTTTTTGAAGTCGGTTAAAATACCTTGAGGTATCCCCTTTTTACCAAAACAAGAATCATCTAAATCGGTTAATAAACCTAGAGTTATGCCTAAAGATACCTGTTAAATTCACATAAAGTGGTAACGAATTACTGAACCAATTTCAAAATTTCAAAAAATGGGACCAACTTGGAAACCAACCTGATGTAATAACGTTTCAATCATTTCAATCGGTCCATCCGTCTTCGAGTAATCGGTGGACATACACAAAAAAAAAACATACATACAGACGAATAGAGAACCTCCTCCTTTTTGATTTAGAAGTCGGTTAAAATTAACCGGCATGAAATCTGTTTATTTCAAAACGAAACGTGACACTACAACGCGCATTGTTAATTTTCACATTGTTATATGGTATTTTCTCATGTTTCTTAGATTGTTTTGGTTGCGTATTTTACGGCTCCTCTCCTTGCCGTAACTTAGTTAAATAAAAAAAGAAACAAAACCTGCCTCTCTTGTTTTTAAGCAAAGGAATCCAACTCCTTACAGCCTAACTGGCTGAGCACGTCGCGCCGTAGCTCAGCAGTAATATACGCGGATAATATGAGCAAAGGTACGAGCGTAAGCGTATACAACCACGTATAAACTCGCGTAACGAAGTTATGCTGTATATTGTGAGAAAGTTTATTTTTTAATATGAGGAAGTTATTTTTGTACTTTTTAACCGACTTCAAAAAAGGAGGAGGTTATCAATTCGACTGTAAGTATATATTTTTTTATTATTTACATAAAAATTAGAAAAAATGAGAAACCCTCAGATCATTGCCTACAATTTTTGTTCTTAGAAAGAGCAAGTCACTTATTAACTTTGTCGTATTACGAAACTAAAGCACTTGTTCAGTAAGTGCCAATCCTACTAAACGTCGATTGGCGTGTCATGGTGATAATGTGTTTAGCAACATCTTTCATTGACTTAACAATCCATAGGACTAATATAAATGTAAAAGTGTGTTTTTTTGTTTGTTTGTCCGACTTTAACGTCAAAACGAAGCAACTTAGCGACGTGATTTTTGGTATAGTTGCTGGAAAGTGACATAGGCTACTCTTTATCCTGGAAAAATATCACATTCCCGCGGGATAATGTAGTGTGTAGTCCACGCGGGCGAAGCTGCGGGCGGAAGGCAAGTATTCGTATATTTCTATTCATACAACCAATGAAGGTTAATCTGTACGTGAAATATAAAAAATATAGTTAATGTTTAAAAAAAACTTTCATTTTACGTATACTTGCAGCATTTTTATTTATTTATTTATTGACTCTTAACAACTATTATTACAGACTACACCAATGCAATAGTTGTGCATAATTATAACTTATTTATATTTATACAAACCTTATATAAATCATGTACTAACAATACTTAAACTAATTAATACAATATTATAATCTATAAATCTATTTACACAAAATTTTATTCAATTAGGTACTATAACTAACCACATTATATGTACCTTTATAAACTACCTTCGCGAGTTCACTCAATTTACTAGAAAATAAATCAATCCTCTCGTGTACTTTGTTGACAATGTGAATCGATCTGACAAGAGGTGTTTTCGCCAAAAGATTGATCCTGGCAACTGGCACGGCCAGTAGTGGCGTTTATGTATACTTTCCTACAGTTCGCGCAGAAACCTAAGATATGTTTCGTGATAACTTATAAGCCTTTTACAGAAAACTTATTACTTCACAAATCATGCAACCTGAAACGCTTTGCTATAAAAAAATATACTTGTATTATCAACTTACCTCAAAATAACTTTGAAAATTTAAAACAATAAAAAGGCTTAGTGATAAGCCAGTTAAGTCGCAGCTAAAAAAACCGGTGCTCACATAAAGCTATCCACAATTATGGAGGCACATTCATGCTACCCCATTAGGGCTGCGACAGATTTAATTCCAATCCGAAACGCATCAAGTAATTACAAATAAAAAGCAGCAATGGCGACGAGTGTGCGGGAAAACTGTGGGGCGACCACGGTTTGGAGAATTGGAGGAAAGGCAATAATATCGGGCTTTACACAGACTCTCTATCGCGAGTGATACAGCAGCCGTGTGCGAAAGAGCGTGTGTAAGGGGAAGGGAAAGAACGTTAGCCTAAACAACATCAAACAGGCAATCACGCGTGATTGCGCGTGCGGGCTTTTCCGCACGCAATCTGCGCGATAGAGTGTCTGTATAAAGGGGACTATTACTTCATTTGGACTCACTATAGGGGACTATGGTGATTGTGCTTGGGTGGGAACTCAACAAAGTATAAATTTAAAACAAACAACCTGTTAAGTAGTTGTTGTTTGTTACAAAATTAAGGGGCATTAGAAAATATAATGATAGTAAATAAAAATTCATGCCTTCAAATAGATGTGAAAGTATAGTATAGTTCTTCAGATGTGAAAGTTTATTTATTGATTTGTCCATCTTTTACATCAAAAACGGAGCAACGGATAGACGTTTTTTGTATGGGTATAGTTTGGGATTGGTTTGGGATTGGATTGGCACGATCCTCAGCAATGAGGGACCGACTGAGGAGGAGGATAGTTTGGGAGCTGCAGAATGATATAATAATAGTTTGTAATGTACCTATATAATGAATTGATATGTAATGGATTTTTAGCCCAGAAAAATATCACATTCCCGCAGGACAACGTTTGTGTAGTCCACGCGAGCGAAACTGCGAGCAAAAGATTAATGAGTTTATAAAACTGCAGTTTAATTGATCTTTATTTTATTCTGTGTCATGGGTAAGGCCACACGCAATGAGATAGTGAGGTGCAGTCAAGATCCAGTGGTATTTAGTAACTGAAATGATCTAAACGTAGAGTCAACCTCTCTATACATTGCATTGAGGGAGTTGGAATAGTTTACCAGATGAACTTAAGCCTGGGTGGAACAGCCAAAACTTATAGAACATGTCCCGCCACTTGAAATCGAACCTCTGGCCTCTGGATCTGACATCGATGGTGTTACCACTAAACCACAGAAGCGGTTGTTTAAGCTTCAGGATAAAAAAAACTATCCGCCAAACTGCCCAAACCCTGGCCACCCCGTCAGTAACATGCGGGCAACATTAATTAGTAAACAGTCGCCCCGTCTGAGTGTACCAACAAAGCGGGTTTTCTTCTGTTTCACAAAACTCCCTCTAACTCCGCCAGTTTTTTTCCAAGACTGCATTTAAAAACGTAATTAACAAAATTCACAATTTCACATGCAAATCTAGAGCAGACTTTTTAATTGTACCGATGTTATATGATTTGCTTTTATGCCAGTATCTTTATTTCCCTGAAGAATAATATTTGTATGCTGGACTCATTATTCTGCATTATTTCAGCACATGCATTGAGTCATTGCTCACCCTCTGGGGGTCGGATAGGTGGTAAATTACAAATAAATGCAATATTAATCTAATCACACACGAATACCGTCAGAAGTAAAGATAAAGCTAGTAATAATACATAGACTACTAAACTTGATCATCCTACTAATATTTTAAATGTTTAGTTTAGATATTTGTTACGCAATCACGCCAAAACGGCTGAGCGGATTTGACTGCAATTTGAGACGCAGATATTTTGTAGCCTGGAGAAGAACATAGGCTCCTTTTTATCCCGGAAAAATATTACATTCCCGCGGGATAACGTCTTGTAGTCCACGTGGGCGAAGCCGCGGGCGGAAAGCACTTGGAAATAGATTTAATATTGTTTGGACAGGTAGGACTCTACCGGATAGAAGTCTTCCTTTTTTTATTATTGACAGGCAAGCACTCCTGAAGTGTATTTAAAAAAAAATACAGTTTTGTTTTTTTTTTTTTATAAATTAAATGTTTCGTTTGAGTGAAATTTACTATTTATTGTTTAGACCATTCACACTTCAGATGGCAATAAAGATTCACACAGTAACTATACGATATAAGAAAGTTATAATATACGATAGGTACTTCCTTCCTTTCAATATACGTGTTCGAAGTCATCGGTGTACCATAGTATTAGGAGGGACGTTCGTTTTATCGCGTCCATTACCGTTTGGCATAATTTATGAAGGCACTAGCCACCGCGAGCGTGCAAAACAACGTACACAGAGAAACTTCTTCGTTTTTTTGCGGCTCAGTAATATATTTTGTGCCGTTGCCGAAAGTATATTGGTTATTATGAAATAAACGAGGAATGAGTGTCTATCTCTTGTCTTTTTATTAGGTAGTGTTTTAGTCAAAGAGAAAATATTTCTTATTATTAAATTACAACATTATAATAGATATATAATTATTATGAAGACACTTAGCCCCCGCGGTGATCGTGCAAAAAACGTACACAAAGAAACTTTTTCGTTTTTTTGCGGCTCAGTAACATATTTTGTGCCGTTGCTGTAAGTATATTGGTTATTATGAAATAAGCGAGGAATGAGTGTATTTCTCTTGTCTTTTTGTTAGGTAGTTTTTTAGTCAGAGAGAAAACATTTCTTGGTATAAAATTGCAACATTATAATAGATATAATTATTAGACTAGCCACTGCGGTGATCGTGCGAAACAACGTACACAGAAAAACTTCTTCGTTTTTTGCGGCTCTGTAATACATTTTGTGCCGTTGCCGTAAGTATATTGGTTATTATGAAATAAGCGAGGAATGAGTGTCTTTCTCTTACTTCTTATTTGGAAGTTATTTAGTGAGAGAGAAACATTTCTTGATATAAAGATACAACATTACAGTTTAAATGAAGCCCATAGTCACAGTCAAAACAACGTACCTACACAGAGAAATTTCTCAGTTTTTTGTGGCACAGTAATATACATAATTGTGCCGGTGGTGCCGTAAATATATTGGTTATCCATTCAAATGTTATAAATGTGAAAGTGTTTTTGTTTGTACGTCTTTCACGTCAACCCAAATAACATTTAGCTAGAAACCTTTTTCGCAACACGCTTATCTACAGGATGTTACAAGTATGAACTTATGTAGTTTTTAGATTATTAATCTGTAAATACAAAATAAGTAAATCTGTATTCATAATTTTAATGAGACGAATGTTACTTTTAATGAAACGTCACCACTAATGAGTGGCGAATTATTCATTCATCATATATTTTTGATGGTGGTTTTTACAAAGTTACGAATGAATGAATGAATGAATAGTATACAGTAGGCGGCCGCAGCACGCGCTCTGGAATATTTTATCTCGCTGAAAGTTTAATTGAGTGCGGTTGTTCGATACATTGCCGACATATTTTCGACAACAATTAAAAATGGTAACAAAATATAATGTTCTAATTATACGTGACCGTTTCGGAGGAGTTCTATAACATACTCTGACACGAAAATTAAGAGTAAAGCAGTCAGTACAACAAAATCTGATGAGGAAATATTTTTTAAACACACGATCACGATTAGAGAAGTGCGGACGCGCGTCGCGGCCATTATTTAGATGATATCATTATTTTATAGTAAACTGTATTTATTTGTCTTATTTATTAGGATAACTTATTAGGATGCATAAGTACTTAAAACTGTCAATCACATAATTTAGTTTTTACAATCTTTTCAAATATGCACGTTATATTGCGCCACCCTGTATTAGATTAACCTTCCTCTAAAAAACTCTCTTTAATTGATCAAAACCTTTCTATTACTTCGCATAATCCTTCGATAATGATAGATAAAAGTTCATACTACAAGACGATAAGTTGAAAACAGTCTTTAAATGTGAGCCAAAGTTACCCCCTAGGGCCAAAGTAAGACGGTTCTACGATACGGACTTTTCATATAAAGGCTTTTATTTTTTTACTATCTTTATAAAGCTAACTAAACATTTCCAAATGTACATAGTGTTTGACGACCGATTTGGCGCAGGGGTAGTCTACCCACCTTCTGCGCCAGTGGTCTCGGGTTCAATTCCCGAACAAGACAAATATTTGTGTGCATGAACATGTCTATTTGTCTTGGTCTGGGTGTTTACTATGTATAGTCCGTTCGGTTAGATAGTGTCGGTACACCCGCACGGCATTGTGGCAGAGCGACACTATTTAAGCGAATGGACTATATATTAAGTATGTATTTACAAACAAAAAGTATTTAAGTATATATTTATCCGTTATCAAGTTTCCCATGATACAGTTTCTTAATGAAATTAACATGGGCTTAGATAAATTGGTATGAATGTAAGAAGTTATTTATTTATTTATTTATTTTCATAGTAAGTACCAACATATACATTATGTAAAGGTCCACACACATCCTCCATCGTCCTCAGACCTCCCGCCGCTTGAAATATGACCGACACACACACTTGTTTGCGTAACACCAGACAGACGTTATAGTCGACACTTAGCTAACAGCTGAAAAGTGAAAAAAATAACTTTGGACCGTCTCGTCGGCGTCGCTTTACCTATTACGTTGAAGACGGGCTGATTTTTTGGAAAGCTATCGTCATTTATTTATTTTTTATTTTTATTTATTTTTATTATGGCAGCAAACAGTCATGTACATCAACATTTACATATAAGCAAATACATAATATTAGACTTGGAGTGCCTACACTTACTGTCTAAATATTATAACAAACAAATCAAGTAGGAAACGCTAAAGTACTTAGTAATATTTAACAAGTTGAGAATTTTAGGTTATATATAAGGTTTTCTTTTACGATATTGTCAAAGTAATAATTAATGTTTATAATTAGTTAGATTTAGTTTAAGCAAAAATCAAAGGAGAATAATAATTATTTGTTATTATTTGTTAGAGATGCTTTTGTTTATGTGTGGTAGGTTTACGGCCAGTAATAATAATCTATCCACAGATAGGGATAGGCATGATCCAGATTAGTTGCTAGGCAACACCTAGCAACACCCAGGCAACTGTCGTTAATTCTTTGTTAATTCAAACGTTACATATAGTGTGTGTCAGATAACTCTGCACGTGCCTGGCGCGTTTTTGGCGCTAGTTACAGTGCATTTTTTGTTCTAATGTTATAGAAAAGATTAGTATTCGATTTTTACCGCGCGCAGACTTATCTGACGAGCACTCTAGCAACTAATCTGGATCATGCCTATTGATATTGATATTAGATTGATTATTAATTCTGGCCGTATGTCGCAGTCTTAGCCCGGTGTTACATTTGTAAGCTATTAGGAATTTGTTTTAGTTCGTTTTTCTTTAGGAATTTCAGGCGCAAAACGATTAAAATTATGTAAGTAGCTGTTTAACATATTCGTTTGACCCGAGTTTACCATTGTATAGCTTAAACGTAGATTACGTTATTGTTTGATTAATAAGTTTTTAGTAAAAATTTCATTTTCATGACAAGTGTTTTTGCCGACTGTACTTAAATATTGTATTGTCATCTAAACCAAACCTGTATACCAAATTTCAGCTCCATCGGACACTGGAAAGTGGGTCAAATTAAGCTTGCAAGATTTGTCCCCCACTAACTAACTAACATGGCTAGCTACTAAAAAGCTTCTAAAATTAAGATTCGCTCGTGATTTGTGCGAACACCATACGAACACCAATCACGTGCGGACCTTAAACTTTAACCAAGCCATTATATAATCAACGATTATGTTTTAATCTCGGGTCTTAATAATAATATAAGTAAACTAGCGGATCCTCGCGGTTTTACCCGCGTGGTACCCGTTCCCGTGGGAATATCGGGATAAAATATAGCCTATGTCACTCGGGAAGACTGTAGCTTTCTAACAGTGAAAGAATTTTCTAAATCAGTCCAGTACTTTTTGAGTTTATTCGTTACATACAAAAATACAAATCTTTCCTCTTTATAATATTATATTATATCGTAATATAGTATAGATAAGTATATTGGCATATCTGATCATTCGATCGCAAACATTCCATTTAAATACCCTTCCGCAAAATACTTTAAATAACTTAAATAGCTAAAGCCCGTAAATATTTTCATTTAAGCATTTTCCGTGCTTGCCCCACGCACCAGTTATCAAAGGTCTTCAAAAGATATTCACAAACCGACTCCATAGAGGAAAATAAAAAAACCCTCTTCTTTATTCTTGCAACATATTTTTTATGGTGACTGCCTTTACAAACCGTCCAGGACAGTACAATGGTATGGCGCCGAGTTATTTATTCGACAAAGTAGTATTGTCAATTTTATGGCCACCCTGTTATTCGGTTAAATCTTCTGAAAGCAACGTCAAGGAAAGTTATTTCATTGCCCCTTTTTTATAGAAAAAGTAATGGCAGTGAATAAGGCATTGAACGATACATAAAAAGTGTATTTGCCAAATATTTGTTACATGAAGCTAGTTTTATTTCTTTTGATAGAAATTAGGATAAGAGGATATTTATGAAAATATATTTTAAAGAATAACCTCTGTTTATAAGTTGTATAAATAGAAATAGCATTTTTATTAAATGTAGCAGGTAATTTAATCGTCAACTTTAAACTTAAAAATGGAATCACGTGGACTTTGTTTATTATTTATAACAGTTCAATATAAAAAATATAATTTACAAAAGCGTATCACCAACGCTCTGGTATTCTGAGAATCTGGTATCCAGCGAACAAAGGTCCATACAGTGCCACAAACTTTGCTGTGCCGGTGGCCAAAATGTGAAACTAGCGTGTTTTTTTTAATGTCATTTTGCTGTCAAGTCGATGTCCAACCATAGCCCTGCTAGCGGCTGAAGTTCTTAGAAGTCAGCGCCGGTTAAATTGTTACAAAAAAAAGAAAACCGTACGTAGCGCCCAGTGGCGTGCATTGCATATAGGCATTTAAGCAGTGCCTACCTCGCAAAATCGAAAAAATTACCATTAAATTTTAGTATCCGTGCTCCCCAATTATTATTGGTTGAGCTTACTAAATTATGATACTTACCTAATTTTTATTACTTATAACCACTGACCTCTATTTATTCGTGCATAAAACAAAAACTTCCTTCATAAAAAACGCGCAGTGCGCGACAGTAGGCAGTTGCCCGGCTGCCTACTTGAATCCTATACAATTTACTATCACTGGCATTAATACTTTTATTTAAATGAATACGACGAAATAAAAATGTCGTACTTCCCACGCGTAATACACTGACGTTCGACCTTCGCAATTTATCACCCTTAAGTAGGTATGCCTACAAAAGCACCGGCGGTGTTTATATTTAGTTTTGTTTTTTGTCCAAAGATGGCTCTGTACGTTTCTACATGGCGGTGATACTTTGTTTACTCTATTTACATATTTTGGTACCTAGGTACCTTTGTCCTTAATTTAATTGTTTTGTTGTATTGTACAGTATACATTGCCGTTATACTTCGTTGGAATCGTTGGTGGTTTTATACACTGACTAAGGCACACGCCACATCACATAGATAGTTCGTGAGAAAATTCTTTGAAAGTTTGAATATTCAAGACACCACGCGGCGTATAGTGCCTACCTATTCTGAAAAGCAATGCACGCCACTGGTAGCGCCGCTGTCACCGGAACAGAAAAGGTTGTGGCACTGTAAGTGCTGCTAGTCCTATCATTTTCATTAAATGCTTCAAAAAGTCTAACTTCAGTCATTCAATCAAAGAGCTCGCATATAGTTTTTACATCTTCTGGTTGCACATAATTCGTTTAAGGTTGCTGCGTGTGTTTTAAATACATACTTGGCACGTTTTAAATCTGCAGTCACGCACAGCAGCGGACTGCGTGCGTGGTAGGTAGGTACTATGTTATGACCGCATAACTTCTATTAGTAGAATGCAATTTACATGTAAGTGTATGTGTTTTTTTTGTTGTAAAAAATAACATTGACAACAAAAACAAGCTTTTTTTTGACGACTGTACTTAAAATTTAAATATTGTATTGTCTTCCAATTTACAGCTCAATCGGACATTGTCAAGTGGGACAAATTTAGCTCTGAAGATTTGACGCGAACTTCAAGTTAAATAAAAGCTTGTAAAATGGAATACGCACGCAATTAAACTGCTTCTACCTTACACTTCTTATCTAGAAACACTTAAAAGTGAAGAACAATTTATTTATTTGAAAAGGCAAAATGTCGATGCCACTTCCTTTTTAAAAGCCGTTCAAAATAGCTCGGTAGCGCAGTGCTAAGTACATAGGTTTAGACTGCGAGTATGGTGGTAAATTCTGTATTTTTCCGATGTTCAGGTTCATTGTATACTTAATACCTTGTCAGTAGATTGTAAGTAGATTGGAGTAGAAATTTAGTAAAGTATTTACTCTAAAATACCAGCGGCGTGTACACGTCACTAATTTAAACTACCATTATGGTAGATTATAACAAATGAGGCAACACTGAACATGGCGGTGCAACTTAATCTGCAGCGAGGCGGGAGGTGTCCGCGGCGCATCTCAGCACCCGTCCAAACTTGGAATCCTTCATACTTAGCCGGTACCAAGAGACTGGATGGAAGGATCTGTCGTTATAATATCGTTATTTATTCACATTTTATGATTTATTTAAATTTTTACTTTTTTGCATTCACAATGCAATTTTTATAGTTGAAAAATGGAAAATAAAGTATTTAGAAAAAATCGACCCGTTTACAACCAGCTCCGATGGGACTCAAACCCACGACCTTTCGCTATCCGGGCGACTGCTCTAACGACTCCGTAGCTCAGTGGTGTAGGTACCTACACGTCACTAATTTAAACTACCATAACGGTTTATATTTATTACTTCCTTGAATTTAAATTTTTTTTTTCTTTAATATATTGAAATACTAGAGATTTTTGCAGCGAGGCGTGAGATGACCACGGCGCGGCGCGTCTCCAGCCGGTCCAAACTAGGGATCCTAAATACTTACCCGGTACCAAAAGACTTAGACTACGACTACGCCGCTCAATTTGAACGCTTATTCGTAGGCATTTTACTCTTGCGAACACGCACGAATGCTCCAAACCTTACATGTGCTATGAGTTCCGGCAGGCTGAGTGTAAGATCGCCACTTACGGCGGGAGAGCCCCACATAACCCCACTGTGCCACCCCCACGGTGGGGTATGCGTAAAGCATTTCTTCCTGTCCCAAAAAAAAAAGCTGTGTGTAAGTTAGTTTAGTTTGTACAACCTTGTTCGTGCATTACGTATTCGCATCCAAAGTGAGCAGTTCCAGTTGAAGGCAACTAACCGCAGAACACAAAAAAATAAAACCGCCTTCAAAAAAACCACATCAAAAAAGTAAGAAATAATTCCTCACCAAATAAATAACGTAAGTACTTTGAAGTCGAGCGTGAAACATGTACAATTTTTTGTTGTTTTTGTTAAAACCCGCCCGACTTCAAAGTACTTACGTTATTTATTTGGTGAGGAATTATTTCTTACTTTTTTGATGTGGTTTTTTGAAGGCGGTTTTATTTTTTTATTAAAATAATTTTTATTTCACTCTTTTTAGTGCATCGTGCAGGCAATTTACGTGTTTTCTGGTATATAGGTATGTGATCAAACTGAAAACCTCCTTTTTCGAAGTCGGTTAAAATACCTTGAGGTATCCCCTTTTTAACAAAACAAGAATCATCTAAATCGGTTTATAAACAAAGGAGTTATGCCTAAAGATACGTATTAAATTCAACTAAAGTGGTAACGAAAACGACAGTATTTTCAAGATTTCCTGAAAACTACTGAACCGATTTCAAAATTTCAAAAAATGGGACCAACTTGGAAACCAACCTGATGTAATAACGTTTGAACCATTTCAATCGGTTCAGCCGTCTTCGAGTAATCGGTGGACACATACAAAAAAAAAATCATACATACAGACGAATAGAGAACCTCCTCCTTTTTGATTTAGAAGTCGGTTAAAAAAGAGCCTAGTACGAGCATATAAAGATGCATTTCGTTCTAAAGGAAGGAGTGAAATGACGTGCAGTCGAGGAGTAGCATGTACGCTAGTTTTTACCTCACTAATATCTTATTCGAAAATATCTCACGGAAATACAATCGTCTAACTTACGCGGAAAAGCCGCGAGCAAGCGCTAGTCATTTAATAATGATTCTCATTACTACTTCATACAACGCCATCTAACTCAAAATATTTTGTATCACGTTGTAAGCGACATTCAAATAACTTATCGCCACAAACCAAGTCTCGTGGTACGAGGGCCCGTGATAAATTTGCTAAGTTCCGTTTCAGTTAATATTACGCGCCACCTTTGTTAACAATGCTGCTACCAAATATTGGTGTTTGCAACTTCCCTTTGGCATTCGTTGAATTTTAAACACGATATTAAATCTACGCAGGTCGTTTTCCTTAAACCAATGTTTATGATTATAGTTTTACTTTTTAAAGAAGTAAGTAGTCTTTAGTAGCTTTTACCCGTGGCTTCGCTCACACATTTCATCAAAATTAGTCCAGTAATTGTATGTGTAATGTCTGACCGCGAGATCTTTAAAACGGTACCTGAACCAATTTTCTGTGTCTAACCGTTCTCGAGTAAACTTAACTGAACGAGTTACACAAATAGGTAATACGTAATACCTAATCACTTTAAGCCTGTTTTTAATTTAATTTTGTTTATGCCGGCCCTAACGTCTATGTGTTTCGGTCTTGTTTGTTTTTGTGTCGGTTTTTTGTGTAAACTTCGCAGCCTCACCAAACACGGTTCCGACGGAAGATCAGCGCTGGCCATACTGGGCACGCATTATGCTGAGTCGGAACCGTTTTGGGACATACCTTAAGCTTAAGTACGTGTTTTTGTGTTTAATTTTTCATTTCTGTGATGTCCCAAATAAATGTTTTTTTCTTTCTTTCTTAATACTTACGTACTAAAAAGATTAATAGGATCAAAGAGAGAGAAAATGTATGTATGAAAAGATTGATAGGTGTAAGTGAAGCGAAAGAAGTGTGCAAGAATAGAAGCTGGTGGCGATCCATAGTCTCTGCCCACCCCCACCCCATGGAAATCAGGCGTGAGTATATGTATGTAAGTATGTATGTAAAGAGAGAGAAAATAAAACTGGAAAATAATGAAAATTATTTAAATTTTTACTTTTTTGCATTCACAATGCAATTTTTATCATATAAAAATGGAATATAGAGTATTTAGAAAAAATCGACCCGTCGGAGTCGGAGTCGTAACGACTCCGTAGCTCAGTGGTTAGAGCAGTCGCCCGGATAGCGAAAGGTCGTGGGTTCGAGTCCCATCGGAGCTGGTTGTGAGACGGGTCGATTTTTTCTAAATTCTTTATTTTCCATTTTCCAATAATGACAATCTTTCTTTCACAACAAACAGAGAAGCAATTGAATATCGTGCTTTGTAAATGATGGTTTTCTTTATAAGAAACATATTTTACGCAGAAATTGATTAAAATTTAATCCACACAGCTTACCTAACATTAAATTACAAACAAAACTAAAAGCCTACCACGTTTAATTTCCCGGTCGATTGCCGCCAAAACGCACCACACAGATTAGAACAAACATAGTCTGTTCAGAACATAATTCAGGCTGTCATTACTTCCTTAATAACAAAACGTACAGCGTCACATACAAAACTGGTATAAACGGAAATGCTGAAAATTTAATGAGTGCCTCATGCTTCAGGCGCTAAAGCTAGGCGCGGTGCACATTATCTACAACAGTAAAACTAAACCATTATTCTCTGTTAAATTGAATTTGCTATTCTCCCCTTCAAAGCCTGTGCTTGTCTTTAAGGAAATAATGGAACTCACATAGATTAACGTGAGTTGAGTCTGTCTAATTAAGTACTTAGTTATACGTCGTACATACATAATTTAATTAATTATGCACTTTTTAATAACAAGTATTAAATTTCAGGAAGTGATATATATTAACCCTAGTTTTTCTTTGGCGTAAAAAAGTGCTCTAAATTAAAAAATCTACTAAAACTATTCAGCCATGCAAAATGTATCACTATAGTCGCATTGGCTTGTACCTTTACTACATAATACTCAAAAAAAAATATCAAAACATAATAATACAACAGAAATCGTAACCATTCGATTGAAATAAGAGGATCGCCCTTTTACGGGATTATTTTTACAATACCTCATCAGTGTACCCTCTTCTTTAATTCATCGGCTGAAAACTGAAATTATAAAATATGCCAGAGTCCGATCGGGCCGTTTTTCACGCACCATTCGCTTCGCCGAGATTATCTTTTAATTATTCCCGACGCTGTTTATTTTTCATCATTATAACATGTCTCTGGCAGTGGCATTCATTGTCTATGGCATGAAGTTTGACTTAATACTCTGAGGTAACTGGAGCTCTCACCCTGAATAAAAAAGTGTCGCCAGCAAATTTGACATTTATGTATGTAGTGGCTGTCAGCTGTCTCATATGACCATACGTATTTTTTAAAAGTGTAGGTGAGACGGAAGACAGCCACTGTGTTATTTGTGGTATTCAAAAAATTGTTCGTACTGCACGCTCCAGTTACCTCAGTATTAAGTCGAGCTTCATGGTCTATGGGCTTGTTAAGGTGTTGCCATATTGAAAAATAAAATTACTACCATTTTATGCAGCTTTAAGCGTGACGGGGACACGGCAGTTAAACGTTGGTGGCTTTGTATTACCTATCATCATCATCATCTCCAGCCATTTTAATGTCCCCACTGCTGGGGCACTGGCCTTCCTTATGGATGAATAAGGAGAATGAGCCATGACCCACCACGCGGGCTCAGTGCGGATTGGTGGGTATTAACGACTGCAAGTGCAGCCGGGACCAACGGCTTAACGTGCCTTCCGAAGCACGGAGGAGCTCGAGATGAAAAGTTTTTGGTCACCCATCCCGTGACCGACCATTGCGAACGTTGCTTAACCTCAACGATCGCAGGCCGAGCGCGCTATCCACTGCGCCACGGGCTCCTATTACCTATACCGATTTCAAAACATCTATTTTATCTTTTGTTAAAGTATCAGACACATATCAACGCCTTGATTAATTTTTGAAGTGAAAACTTATTTAGCGGCGTGGTGCACTTTTTGTTTTTGGTAATAAATGTTAAACTCACGTCAGGACATCGCGTCAGGAGCTCTATTTTTGAATCAATCGGGTCGAGACGAGCACTCGATTTCTACTGATTTTCGTTCGGAATCTGAAATTCCGTATTTTTTAATCGCTCGACCGCAACGAGTGCCCCTACCCACTCGTTGCAGACAGGCGAGCGATAGAATAACTGTCAAAATCAATGCGTGTGTCACATCTCACGTTACTTGTTCTTGTCAAGTTTGTGAAAACAAGCAAATCTTTTCGTTTTGTTAGTTAAAAACAATTTATTGTTTTGACGACATAGTCACAAAACTTTAAGCACAAAATATACTATAAGAACGAAAAACTTAAAAATTGCAACACAAATTCACAATTCACAATCACAAAAGTTTTTTCTTACGTTGTGACATTGATTTACAGTCATTTCCAAAAACTATAAAAGCAAAAAAAGGTTTTCTCAACATAAATAATAGGTCTTTACCTATGAAATTGCCGTTTTGTATGGAGATTTCTGTAATTATTTTTTTTCCATACTAACGTTTTTGTTATTATTTAACGACTAATATTATGTAAATTTACAAAATTTTACACACGTATTTATGGACATTTTAACTACTAAATGACACATTCGTTAAGAGAAAAAATTTTCTTTTCACTAAGTTACAACTAATAAAGTACGAAATTCTGGAAACAAAAATAGTCGTAACTTTCGAAATAAGTTTTTTCTATGTAAATAATCAAATATCGTGGTTTTTAAATTATTAAAAGTTGCTCGATACGGTCTTAATGTAACGCAATATTAAAGAAATTATATATTTCTAATATTATAAAAGTTGTTAAGTTATATGTACAAAAGAAAAAAAACGGCAATTTCATATGTAAAGACCTATTATTACGTTCCGTTTTCGTTGCGGAAGTTACCGGTTTTTCTAAATTCTGCGTGAAACGGATAAAACCCGACATTTCGTATTATGTTGGCAGCACTGGAAACAAACGATTCAAAAATACGGAAAATCAGCGTCATGCTACTTGGAAGACGAGTGCGACTTATGTCGCATGCGGCAACTCGGTGTCATACGAGTGATTAAAAAATAGAGCTCCAGGACACGTGACCGTCAGATCGAAAATTCGTAAGACGGACACGTGAACTGATCAAAAAACTGTTACAATGTCATTAGAATTCGAAGGCAAATTTCGCCACCGTTTCCAAAGTTGTAATAGCTCAGGTTAGAAAGCGGGCGGCATTGAAGCCAGAAGACCTCGTTTCAAATCCAGTCGTTTTTTTTGTCAAATTCTTTTTTTTTGTAAAAAAGTCCAGGGAGCCTTTTTCACTTCTGCCGGCACTCCCGGAGTGCAACCCTTTGTTTTTTTACTGTCCTTTCAAATGTTGATGGTTGTGGTCAGCATCATTTTAATTATTTTCATTTTGCTTATTGATTCATGGTGCAAATATTTTTCACCAAACCGATGATTCAACTAAAATATTATCGTTAAATCAAGTAACTGAACCTCGACTCAAAACATCCAAAACTTTACAGCATACTCAAATTATTTCCCAACCAAAAGTTATCAGACGATCGAATAACAATCGCTTCGACTCGCTGTTTATTAGCTTTGTATTATTCGCTTGAATTACTAATGCACGTTAATACGACCAACAGATAGCTGAACACGCCAATAACAATAGAGCACAGTGCTACTACCTTCGATACGAAACAAATATCGTTTATCTCACAAAATAGCTGCCAACGACTAGGAGGTTATATTACCATAATTTCCCAGACGTACAAATCTATAAACAAATTTAACTTTGCGTGTCCTACTACCTTATTGTGAGAGCATAGATGTTCTTTTTGCTTGAAAGTTGTCGTTGATAAGTTTGCTCGGATGGTAGCTAGAAGTAAGAGGCTGCCAATTCGAGCAGAAATGTCAGTGGAACGTCGTTCGATGACAATATCCTGAAATGGTGTTTCATGCATGAAATACTGGGCTACACAGACCATTGAGCGGAATGGTGGTGTATCGGTTTCTATATTTTTCGCCCAAAAGGTATGGATATTAAGGAATACGACAAGGAAGTTACCCATTTAATGTTAGCGATCTTAACTGCTTAAGATAAATTACTACAATTTATTGTCTTGTTTACAGATTTCAAGAAAGGTGCTAATGATTGTGCTAATTATAATAAACGTAAGTATAGATACTTAAAAAGGAGTAGGCTAATAATTATAAAATGTGGTATGAGAGACCGAGATTCCAATGAAAATAAATAACTTATGTTCATTTTAGGCTGATAAAGTACTTGTGAACATCATGAAGCTACGCCGTCGGTTCGCAAGCCCTATGGCGGCAGACCTTGAAAAAGAACCGGCAAGAAACTCGTCAATGTATTTTTTTTTCATACAAATTCATTTTAATATTCATATCATACAAAGAGCTACTGCATTTGGAAAACAGAGATTATTGTAACACCTTGTATAATTTCATTTTTAGGGTTTCCGTACCAAAATGGTAAAAAGAAAGTGAGACTCAGTCTGTCTGTCACAACTGGACATCTCGAGAACTACTAATGCTATCAACTTGAAATTTGGAATAGTTTTAGATGACGTTTGCCCAACTATTTTGCAAATAAAAGAGAAATAAAAGTATTTTCACTTCTCATGCTCGTAAAGTTCGTGTTTATGTTGGGTATAGGCTGCATAAATTCGCTTTTTATGCTCTAGTGCATAAAGTAAAATCTTCGTCTATGTCACAGACTCTGAGACAAAGGTCGTCGGGTAAACAGTCACACACGCAATTAAACTTCGTTAAATAAACTTGTTGTTTAATTCTGTTTCTTAAATTTTGTACATAATCCATGTTAAATTACTAAATAAATAAAACTATGCAAAATTTATGAGTTTTGTAAGAAATAAGTATTTCAAGAGCATTATGGACTACGATCTATGCTAAGTAACTGTGCTGCCACTTCCACGTATAAAAAAAAGAAAAAGAAAGTTTTCCCGCCAATATGGCGAAGTCTTTATTTTTTCTTTTTTGCAATATTGTAATTTATTTTCCTCACACTCGAAGTGAAAAGCAGAGTGTATAACTCGTACATAAAACCCATTTTACCCTCGAATTGACTATCCATCCTCGCCTACGGCTCGGGTGGATATATACGTCTCGGGTAAAATGGTATGTTTTATGCACTTGTTGTACAATCTACTATTATATATTTTTTGCAACAGAGACTGAAAAGGGGGTCTTAAAAATTCGGAGTGGGGCTACTAGACCATAATTATGGTATCATATGAAAGAGCGCTGCTTGCATATTATTAAACATTTTTTCTTTTTTAACCGACTTCTAAATCAAAAAGGAGGAGGTTCTCTATTCGTCTGTACCTATGTTTTTTCTTCTTTTTTTTTTTGTGTATGTCCACCGATTACTCGAAGACGGCTGAACCGATTGAAATGGTTCAAACGTTATTACATCAGGTTGGTTTCCAAAATGGGAAAAAAGAAATTCAATCTGTATTATAACAAGCGAGTTATGAGCTACTTAATTGCGACTCTCTTCAAAGGATAGCTCTTTTTGTAAAACGAAATTTTTTTATGGCGAGAGTATGGCGCTATAGAAATGTGACGCCCCATTTCTATAGCGCTCTCCTTGTCTAATTAGAAAGTTTGATGCTCTATATCGCTGAAAATATGCAAGATATTTGAAAATAAATACCTATGTTGTGTTGTTACTAACTCAATGAACATTTTAAGTCAATAAATAAAACTCAGTCAAAGTCAAATACCCCTATTGGTTCCACTCTAGGTACCTACTTTACGCAATTAAATTACTTTGTTTTAATTCCTAAGAAACTAAAATGCGCATAATCGTTCAATGCCAACACAAATAAAGGGTGGGAGAGCTAAGAAATGTTGTGAAATTTGCCGGAGAAAAAGTGGCCACAGTGGAAAGTCATGAATGGAGTTGGTAACGTATGGCCTTCCTCTGGCTGTGCCATTTGTCAAGCCACCTCCCAGGGCAGGACTTAGGGATCAGGGGCTAATATTTTATGGGGACTTTAAATAGTATCATTAAATCCATTAGGTCCCATTTTTTGAAATTTTGAAATCGGTTCAGTAGTTTTCACGAAATCTTGAAAATACTGTCGTTTTCGTTACCACTTTATGTGAATTTATTACGTATCTTAAGGCATAACTCCTTTGTTTATTAACCGATTTAGATGATTCTTGTTTTGTTGGAAGGGGGATACCTCAAAGTATTTTAACCGACTTCAAAAAAGGAGGTTCTCAGTTTGACCACATACCTATTTACCAGAATACATGTAAATTGCCTGCATGATGCACTAAAAAGAGTGAAATAAATAATATTTTTATAACAAAATAAAACCGCCTTCAAAAAAATTACATCAAAAAAGTAAGAAATAATCCCTCACCAAATAACGTAAGTACTTTGATTATTTCTTACTTTTTTGATGTAATTTTTTGAAGGCGGTTTTTTTTTATAATTTTATTTTTCATAAAACAATAGCATTATGAAAGCAATAATTGAAATCCTACTAATATTATAAATGTGAAAGTTTAGATGTTTGGATGTTTGGATGTTTGGATGTTTGGATGTTTGGATGTTTGTTACTCAATCACGTCAAAACGGCTGAACGGATTTGGCTGAAATTTGGCACAGAGATACTTTGTAGCCTGGAGAGGAACATAGGCTACTTTTTATCCCGGAAAAATATCACATTCCCGCGGGATAACGTCGTGTAGTCCACGCGGGCGAAGCCGCGGGCAGAAAGCTAGTCATAAATAAATGACATTACATACATTGGGGATTCCATTATTTGCTTACGAATTTGTTGGAAAAAGTGGTAACATTGTAATGTCAAGTTTGGAATTGGTAACGTATGTCCTTTTATATTGGCCATTAGTCAAGCCACCTACCATGCCTGTACTCTGGGACCTAGGGTTTTTAGGAATACGATTACCTTGTTTGCTTAGAACTATTTGTATTTCGAATAGTTGTGAATTTTGAAGACGTTTGTGGTAGTATCTAAAATGAATTTTAGTGCTCAGAATTGGGTACTTATAAGAAAGAATTTTTAAAATTTTCAAAAACTAATTATGGGTCTAATGCCATCATCAACGACGTTGGTGTTGTTAAAAGAAGTCAATAAGTTCTAACTTTGCGCTTAAATTCTCCTTGACACCTTTATGAGGGCGCGACGTGAAGTAATTCTACCAATATAATTAGCAAAAATGTTTGTATTTACTAGACAAATACTAAGTTAGGCAACTAGAAGTAGAAAAAGCAGTTGTTAGTATTATTTTTAAGCTTCATTCATTATGTGCCTATCCAAAACATTGTCGCAGAGTCAAATTTTATGATTTGTTATATTTTGATTTGAAAAGGACCCTGAGTTCTGCCCTGGCGCCAGCGTACGGCGGTGTATACAGCTACCTTTTACTCCCGAATGATAAGGTAGAAACGAGTAGAATTGATTTCTCGGTTTGTTTTGTTGTTTTAAAGTGGAGGAGCGACTTATTGCAACCCGACTTCAATCTGGCAAATCTGGTGAGTAATCTACTTAACAAGGATATCAAAAAAAATATGTCATTCATTACCTATTTAATTATTTTAAAATGGAACTGTTGTACCTAGATGAAAAAAATTGTTCCAAGATTGTTTATACTCTCGCCAACACTGTCTCGACGATTCGACGGTATGGTCACTTCTACACAGCCAGAGGTCATGGGTTCGATTTCCATTATGATGAAGATGATTATTTGTGTTTGTCATGTCTGAGTGTATTTTTTTTGTAATTCACAACCGGGTAGCACTTAGACTTATCACACCTGATATTAAGTGATGATAGGGCTGAAGGTTGAATCGCACTACTCCCGGAATACTCAATCACTGAGGAACTGGCTGTCTTATAAGGCTGGTAAGTGAACTTTAAACCGAGTGTATAAAACTATACAACCATTATTGTTTTGCTTAACCATTATCACCTTAAAATGTTCTACATGGAAACTAAGATAACAGGATACTTAGTTTACAATAATATTATCATCTAAACTGGAAATCGAAGTAGGGCCTAGATATACTATTACAGCACAATAACGCTAGCATACTAATTCTTGGGCGCGTAAAGTCGCGGCGTTCGTTAGGTACAATTGCGGTCGTTCACGAGTAACGGCGCAACGTGTGCTTTAACGTTCAATGCGGATGTTGTAATTCATAAGATGAAGCGGTTGTCTGGAAATCTTAGAAAGTAAATTAAAATCTTGTTTAATCATACTAAGATCCCTAGGATATTTATATTGTTAGCAAGTCGGCGCGGGCGAAGGTATCTCTTTTCATAAAGCAGTTTAATTAATCTTTACAAAGTTTGAAAAATCATACTTCTCATAAAAAAACGCAGCAATTTTAAAACTAGCTTGCAAACCCCTGTCCTGTTTTATCCTATTGGTTAAAATTCTCCGTTTCTCCGCTTCGCCGCCAGCTCGCTCCGCGTCAATGGACAGGCAGCCTAAAACACTATTTTGCAATTTTGATTAGAAAACCTATTATCTAAAAATTCTATCTCACTTGTATCCTAAAAGTTTTTGAAGTTATAACTCTTTACCGACGATTTAAGTAAATAAAATATTATAAAAAAGTACAATACTTATATTCATAGATGTACTTAATAAAAATAAACAAATAAAAAAAAGCCTTTTTATTCCATACAATAAAAAATTAACGTTTGGATTAACTAATTGTTTAGTGAATTAAATTAACTTCAATATAATTATAGTAGGTATTTGATTTAATTAAATTAGATATTAAATTAAATTAAATAATGTTGTAAGAATAGCATGGACCCCTCTCAGGTAAAGGCCTCCTCCATGGATTTCCATTCTTCTCTGTTTTTTGTTTTGTTTATCCAGACTCTTCCTGATATATTTATGTCGTCCTCACAATCCTCGACACATTCCTCATCACTCCTCGATCACAGATTCAAAGATGTACTCAACATTAAGTTACCTTTTTCTTACACAACAATTTTACCAGTTAAGTAACTACTCAACTTAATAGGTATACTTTCTTCTAACTTGGACCACCCACGGAACGCTAAGAGTTAACAAACTTGCAAATACATATTATTGGGACAATTGTTACATTTGGTGATTATTGCTTTCGATTGCACGAATATAGAGTCACTGGAGAATATTCGCGTCCCATAACATTATTGAGCTTATCTGCTTTCTAGAGAACTGGTAATGCTAACGATGGATATAAACCTTGATTTTATGATGTCATTGACGCAATTGGTAACTGTGGGTTAGTATCTACATAGACTAAGTGCTTAAAGCACATAAATACGATTATTACGTAAATAAGTAGTATTACCCGCTTGGCTATTGCAAAAGCCACCATGTTTAATAAAGAATAACTCTGAACAGACAAACATTTGGAACAGGGCGCCCGCCATAGTAACTTAGCTCAAAAATACCTATCCAACGATGTAACACACATAGCTATTGGAAGGTGGGACCAAGATTTGCATCTTCCTTAGTAAACTTTCTTATAACTTCGACCACCCATGGAACGCTAAGAGTTAACAAACTTGCAAATACATATTAATGGGACAATAGCTACATTTGGTGATTATTGCTTTCGATTGCGCGAATATAGAGTCACTGGAGAATATTCGCGCCCCATAACACTATTGAGCTTATCTGCTTTCTAGGGAACTGGTAATGCTAACTATGGATATAACCTTGGTTTTATGATATCACTAGTTTTCCGCCCGCGGCTTCGCCCGCGTGGAGTACCCGACGTTATCCCGCGGGAATGTGATATTTTTTCGGCATAAAAGCAGCCTATGTTCCTCTCCAGGCTACAAAGTATCTATGTCCCAAATTTCAGCCAAATCCGTACAGCCGTATTGGCGTGATCGAGTAACAAACATCCAAACATCTAAACTTTCACATTTATAATATTAGTAGAATTGACGCAATTGGTAACTGTGGGTATCTTCATACACTAAGTGCTTAAAGCACAGAAATACGAATATTACGTAAATAAGTAGTATTACCCGCTTGGCTATTGCAAAAGCCACCATGTTTAATAAAGAAAAACTCTGAACAGACAAATATTTGGAACAGGGCGCCATAGTAACTTAGCTCAAAAATACCAATCCAACGATGTAACACACATAGCTATTGGAAGGTGGGACCAAGATTTGCATCTTCCTTAGTAAACTTTCTTATAACTTCGACCACCCACGGAACGCTAAGAGTTAACAAACTTGCAAATACATATTAATGGGACAATTGCTACATTTAGTGATTATTGCTTTCGATTGCGCGAATATAGAGTCACTGGAGAATATTCGCGCCCCATAACACTATTGAGCTTATCTGCTTTCTAGGGAACTGGTAATGATAACTATGGATATAACCTTGGTTTTATGATGTATTTTAATTGAAGTTCTCAGGGAAATTGAGATTAAACTGGGCTCGATAATATTTTCAACAATCCATTTTTTAATAGTTAAGCAGTCGTGTCTAGTCCCTTTCTACAAACTGTTGTGTCATTCTTATTCCTGAAGGAAAAATAATGATGATTTACTGTCATGTCAGCTAAAAGATGAAAGAAGCTCTTCAGAGCTTAGCTTTAGCTGACAGCGATCGCTGTATCTGATACTGGTGTTGTTACTTTCTAGCTAGACCACAGAGGCGACCAATTGCCACCAATCGCGTTTATTAGCATATCTGGCTCTGCGCGCGATCAGCTGTATGCGCCGCAATTTGTACTCCCACTGGCCATCGAACCCGGGACATCTTGATCTGACACCGGTGGTGTTACTTCTAGACCAGAGAGGCAGTCAATTTCCACCAATCGCGTGTATTAGCATATCTAGATGTGCGCGCGATCTGGGGCCCGATTCTCACGCATTCGAATTTTTTCAGTGTGGTAATTCGTATACGAACATTGTGCTAGTGGTTTCTATTGAAAAGTTATAACGTTCGTGAGAATCGCCCTCCCTGTGTGCACCGCAATTTTTACACTGGCAATCGTATCTGTGACCTCTTGATCTGACACCGACAGTGCTGCCTCTAGACTAGACCATGCACAGAGCCGGTCAATGGGGATCCACACGCAAAGCTTAGCACAATTGGCGCCAGAGTGGCGCGATGGCCGCTGTCAAAGTTGTTGGCACTTTGCTAACTATAAGGATTTTCGAGATTTTTTATATTATAGCCAAGTAATTGAAACTCCTGCTGAGGAACTTTATCATGATGTGAATAGCTCCACCATTTTGCCGAAGATTACTAAGCAACATATACAAAGTTACTTTGACATGTATATTTGTGTTTCCTATTTCTAAAACAGTGTGGTCTTCGACCCTCATTTAACACATCGGTACTACTTTCAGATCAATAAGAACATCATCATCAAAAAATTGATTTGTAGAATTTGTGGTTAGTTTTTGTATGAAACAGACAGTTTTCAATGGCCATGACGATGATTCACCACCTGTAGGCCTAGCATTCGCGCCACGAGAAAATTTGTCGACTTTTTTGTCCCGTTCACTTAGCGTTAATATAAGCAAGACAGCAATACGCGCTGGAGACGACATAATTATCTCGTGGTGCGCATGCTAGGCCTACTGGTGTGAGAAAATGGCAGTCATGATTGTTGTATAACAAACCTTCAAGTCGAAGCAAACCTCCTTCTTCCATAAGAGTTGTTTTTGTGCTTTTGACTTTTGAATGATTTTGTCAACAATGACATATTGTAAACAGGACAAATAAAATACGTTTCGACTTTCTGCAATAATGTTTATTATTTAATTATGCAACAGTTTTCTGGCGACGAGGATGGGATTAAGCTAAACGAAATGTCGACTGGAAAATTTATTTTTGAGATTTTCAACCCCCAAAGTGAAGACTGGGAATATTATATTCAACGTTTTCAGATTGAACTTGAATTACACGGATTCAATGAAAAAGAAACAGAAACAAAACGTAAACAGATGTTACTTTCTCGTATTGGATCCGCTTCATTTAAGGTACTCGTTGACTATTTTCGCCCAGACACAGTAACTTCAAAAACATTTGATGAACTCGTTAACGTTTTAAATGAATATTATGGAAAAAAGCATTATGTACTGTCAGAGAGAGTTATTTTTAGCACCCGCTACCGAACAGACAATGAAACATTATCTCAGTACTTACTAACACTCAAAAGTTTAGCAGGATATTGCGAATTTGGAAATAATTTAGACGAACGTCTCCGAGACCAGTTTGTGATTGGAATTAACAATGCAAAGTGGCAGCAAGAAATAATCAAAGAACATCCAACAAACACTGCCAAACTTGCTGATGTCGTAACAACTGCAACAAAACTAGAGCAGTCTGAAATACAAACGCTACGCATTAATCAGCAGATAGGAACAAACAATACTATAAATAAAGTAAATAACCAACCAAAGATTAAAAAATCTACCACTACGAAACCATATAACAAAAACTACAGAAAATGTATATTTTGTGGAAACGATTACCACACTAGCATAAATGAATGTCCAGCAAGAGGCAAACGTTGCAATTCATGCGGAAAAGAAAACCATTTCTCAAGCGTTTGCATAAAAAGCGGACGCACTAACCCAAGATATTTTAAAACAAGACAAATTACTAACGAGACTTGTAATACAAGTGTGTCTAGCGACAACGATAGCGTTCATACTTATGCCATTGACTTACATAACAGAATAACTAAGGTTATGATACCCACAATTCTGAATAATATAAAGACTGAAATGCTTTATGATCCTGGAGCAGTACACTCAGTCATTGGAAAGAATCTATGGAAAGCAATCGGCCGCCCAAATCTAACAAAATGTAAAAGCCTAGTTGCATACACGGATGTAAAGATTAAAACCCTTGGTACCTGCAACATATCTGTACAAGCTTTCGATTCCTGCAAGATTTTACAAGCATATGTCACAGAACAAAATGACTTACCTCTTTTTGGGTTAAATTGGTGTCTTAAATTTAATCTACCTATGCCTCAAGGTTCAAAACTATGTAACGTGAGGCAAGTCAACAATAATAAATGTAATAACAAAACCGAGAACGTCAATGCAAATCCGCACAAACACGAAACGGATTTACTCCTTAACAAATTCCAAACGCTTTTTGATGGACGATTAGGAACTATAAAGAGTCACTGTGCGAAGATTCATATCCCGAAAGATGTACCTCCTAAAGCTTTTCGACCACGACCTGTTCCGATAGCATTAAAAGATCAAGTTGAAAACGAACTTCAGCGTCTAGTTCAGGAAGGGGTGATCGAACCGATAGATACGATGGCTACCCCGATTGAATGGGCCTCTCCGATAGTAATAGCGATCAAAGCAAACGGGAATATACGAATTTGTGCAGATTTTAAGGTAACTATAAATAGACATGTGCAAATTGATGATTATCCACTACCGAGATTTGAAGAAATCACATCTAAACTAGCAGGAGGAAAGCTGTTCACTAAGATTGACCTTAAGGATGCTTATTTACAGCTAGTTGTTCATCCAGACTCTAGAAAGTACCTAACGATCTCAACACATAAAGGTTATTACCAGTACAAACGCTTACCTTTTGGGATCTCATTTGCACCATCTGTTTTCCAAAGAACAATGCACCAAATACTTAGTGGGCTCGATGGTGTCGTATGTTATTTAGATGATATTCTAATTACAGGAAAGAACATTACAGAGCATTTGAGCCGAGTAGAAACGGTCCTGCAGCGCCTGCAAGATGCAGGTATAAAAAGTCAACGTTCTAAGTGTTTCTGGTTACAGGAAAGTGTAACATTCTTAGGCCACGAAATTGATAAATACGGATTGCACCCAACTTCAGAGAGAATAAAAGCCATCAAAGATATGCCACTGCCAACAAACGTAAGTGAGCTAAGATCTTTTCTTGGATCTATTACATACTACGGGAGATTTATAAACAATTTACATGTACGATGTGTCGAATTGTACAGGCATCTGAAAAAGCATCAAAAGTGGAATTGGATGGAAGTAGACACCAAAATAATAAACGAACTCAAGAATATTTTAACAAGCAGCGATACTTTAGCTCACTATGATGCAAACCTTCCAATTTACCTTAGCAGTGACGCATCCGATAAGGGCCTAGGCGCCGTGCTGTTTCACAAATCGAGAGACAAAATGCAACCAATCGCATATGCGTCACGCACGTTGTCTGATGTTGAACGACGATACTCGACAATCGATAAGGAAGCATTAGGTATCGTTTATGCAGTTTCAAAATTCCACCAATACATCTATGGTAGAAAGTTTATATTATTAACAGACCATAAACCCCTGGAAAGGATTTTTAGCCAAGATAGACAAACACCTAAAGTAGCTAGCAATCGCTTACTTAGATGGAGTATGATATTAAACAGCTACGATTACAAGATCGAGTATCAAGCGGGAAAGGAAAACACACCAGCTGACGCATTGTCACGTCTGCCGTTACCATGTACAGACACAACGTTAGAAGAACGTACTGGATTGCCAAAATATGCCCATTTACTTCATTTAAGACTGAAAAATTTACCCGTTACGAAACATACATTGAAACATCATGTTTTAAAAGACAACGAACTAAACAAAATTCGAGAATACATAACAACACACTGGCCTGCGAAGAAAGATCTTGATAACAAAATTCACATATTTTTCGAAAAAAGAGAAGAATTGTCTTATGAAGAGGGCCTAGTGCTTTGGAACGGTAGACTTTGTATACCTAAAACATTGCAAAAACAAATCCTTGACATGTTACATGAGGGACACAACAGCATCAACGCCATGCAATCATTAGCTCGGTTGCATGTTTACTGGCCAAACATCGATCAAGACATCATTGATTTCACTAAACAATGTTGCTATTGTCAACAGTCAAGGAAAAACACAACCTCTATCCCTGTGTATCCATGGTGTGTACCACCAGAACCTTGGCACAGAGTCCACGTCGATTTTGCTGGACCGTTTATGGGTTTCACTTGGCTTATTATCATAGACGCATATACGAAGTGGTTGGAAGTGATCCCAATGCAAAACACGTCTTCAAAAGCAACTATTACAAAAATTGAGGCTATATTATCAACATTTGGCTCACCGAGGTATATTGTCTCAGATAACGGTCCACAATTTGTTTCAGAGGACTTCAAAACATTCTGCCAACAGTACGGAATAACACACATCAAAGCAACACCATATCATCCAAAAACAAATGGATTAGCTGAACGCGCTGTGCGCACTTTCAAGGAAAGAATGCTCGCGTCAGACCGCAGCATTGACTGGTGCACACGACTTAGCAGCTTCCTTCGTGCCTATCGAAACACGCCTCGCAATTCAACAAACCGGACACCATACGAGATGATGTTTGGGAGGCAAATGCGCACTATTTTTGATTTATTAAAGCCGAACGCTAAGGAAAACTTAGAAAAGAATCGCTTGCTTATGCAGTTTAAGCAAAAATCCAAGATTGTCATCCCAAAACACTACGAAACAGGAGATAAAGTCTGGGTCAACAATCCTACGGGAAAGGGCTCTGAACCAGGAACCATAACAAAACAGACGGGGCCTTACTCTTACGTAGTAGAACTTAATAATGGTCTTATAAAACGCAAGCATATTGATCAAATAAGGCACCGATCATTTTCCTCAGATAATCCTGAAACAAACAAACAGGCGGCAAGAAATTATACTTTGTATCGAGAGGAACCACGCCGCGATAAGGGAGACGAAAGGAGCCAGACTGGATCGGAACCAACATGCTCTAGATATCTTCCCCAACGAATTGGACCGGAGCCAACATGCTCCAGAGATCTTGCCCAACCAGAACAAACTCCAGCAACTCTTGAAGACCCCCGAGAGTCGGGAAGTCCTAACAACGGGCAACCGGTAGCAACACCACCAGAGCCACGGCGATCCAACCGTAAACGAAAGCCCCCAATTAGATTTGGTATATAATTTCTGTTGTGGGGGGGGGAGTGATGTTGTATAACAAACCTTCAAGTCGAAGCAAACCTCCTTCTTCCATAAGAGTTGTTTTTGTGCTTTTGACTTTTGAATGATTTTGTCAACAATGACATATTGTAAACAGGACAAATAAAATACGTTTCGACTTTCTGCAATAATGTTTATTATTTAATTATGCAACAATGATCCCCATTGCCACCAATCGCGTGTATTAGCATATCTGGCTGTGCGCGCGATCAGCTGTGTGCGCCGCAATTTGGCCGCCCCGTGTTGACACGACCACCGGCAAACGACTGGCCTAGTGTTAGGGTGCGGTTACATTGAATTTTCAAATTCGAAGTCAAAGTCAAAAATATATTTACAAAATGAAATACTTTTGAATGGTCCAAAAAAATTTTCTTCACCTCCTCCACCTCCACCTTCAGCCTTATCTCCACTTGTTTTAACATGAGGTGTGATAAATGGTACTTGTATTGTACCCCGTTGTGAATTTAAAGAAACCTACGGCACCAAATACGTTTGTTTATTTTTAGCCACAACATTTGGTAGTTAATAGCGATAGATTTCGCTGAAATGATCGCAGCTGGTCGATGGTTTGGCCTGATCATAATCATAATCATAATATTTTAGTCGATGGTCGTAGTCGTAGCGCATCGTCATGCAATAGCGGAATCCTGATTAACTAAATATTTCGCCGAATAAAGCCACCACCCCGTTTTGCCCTCCCTCCCTATAGTTATTTTTCTCTTTTTAAAAACGTTCGTTTTAAAGCTCTTAACAAATAAATGTTTAAGTATAATTGTTGCATATTTGCCTCCTAAAAATATACAATAAAATATTTTAGTTAATTATACTATACCTTATTATAATAAACTAGCTTCCCGCGGCTTCGCCAACGTGGACTACACGACGTTATCCCGCGGGCATGTGACATTTTTCCGGGATCAAAAGTAGCCTATGTTCTTCTCCAGGCTACAAAGTATCAGTGTCCCAAATTTCAGCCAAATCCGTTCAGCCGTTTTAGCGTGATTGAGTAACAAACATCTAAACATCAAAGCATCCAAGCATCCAAACATCTAAACATCCAAACATCTAAACTTTCACATTTATTAGTAGGATTAGTAGGAAGTAGGATTAGTAAATTTTTTTTTTATTTATTTCCCTCCTATATAATGCAGTGTGAAAGCTTCCTAACGACGGGCAAATTCGTCGAGTAAGAGTGAAATTTATCGCCGGACCACAAGCCTCGTTCTTTGCGATAGCAAGCCCATCGGGGGCCATTGGGGGCCCATGGGGGTCCATACCTTGTTATTGGGGGAGGCATTGCGTCGTATAATTAGTCGAACCGTTGTCCTGTAGAACGAATAATAGAATTCACTACGAAGGTAAGATGTCAGATGATTTTTACTAGCAATTAAATAGTTTTTTGACAACGTATGTAGAAACAAAATATAATAAGGATTAATATTATGATTACTATGGCAGTCGAATTTTAGAGCATCGACCTAGCTACTGCAATTAAATTCCATCAAAACAAGACCATAATTTAAGTCAGCACGTGTAGCACTATATCTATAATTTTAGTGTAACTTGTATAAGGTTCTTAAGGGGCGCTTTTACGATTTATCTTATTACGTCGGCAACCGTTTACGTACGATGCCTCTATTCCGAAACACTCGTAAACTTACGTATTACATCCACTGGGGGGACTATCAAAGTAATTTATACCTTATTACGTTCGCATAGAGTGCAGGAACTGTGCCTCTGACGTAAATACTCCAGTTTATTGGTAGCTACGTTTATAATGAATTGAATAAAGAGGTATAGTAGTGACTTGTTATTAGAGCTTTAGCTTAAGCGTGCTCTGTCAAGGATTTGCGTTTTATATGGAGGATAAAGAATATTATGCTATTTCCGCTAAGTCGGGTGAATGCGAAAGTGGAACGATAAGAATGTAGATAGGTGGGTATTGATAGAAAAGAATAAAATAGAAAAAAAATTAAGCAAAAAAACATACAACTAAGCAAAACAATACAAACAAATAAACTAATTTTATTCGATGATTGATTCAATTTATAAAAAAAAACCGATAAAAGTTCCTTTAAGTTTTTTTATCCACGACGGGGTAGCACTTGCCTACATTGCACCTGATGTTAAGTGATGATAAAGGATGAAGGTGGAAGCGCAAACCCCGAAATCCTCACCCACAGAGGAACTGGCTATCTTAACTTTTACTGCCGGAACACAACAATGCTGAAAACATCGTTGTTATGGCGTCAGACTTAAATTAGATGGAGGTAGCTGCTTGCTAGGCGGACTTGGAGCAAGTCTATCTACTACCAACCATACATAGATTTAGGTATAATTAAAAAGAACTATTTAGATTTAACGTTTTATATATACCATATAAAACACAAGCATGAGTTAAATCTTAGATTCAGGAAGCTGCTTTGGCTTTTAGGACGACAATCAGCCTGTCTCTGAATAATTAGATCATGGTCTTTTGTGCAATTCTAAAGCCTATATGGCTCTATGGTATCCAGCTGTGGGCTACCGCCTCCAAATCAAACATCCAGTGCCTTCAAAGAGCTAAAAACAACATGCTTCGAACTATCAGGGGTGCCACAGGGTACTATAGGGAACCTGGTTCCCTATTCTACTTTATAGGAGCTTAATGAAAGCTATGGTTACGATTTATATCACTTTATTCGGCGATCTTTACTACTTTATAATACACTTGCCAGTAAGACCAGCTTATTTATTTGGAACGATCTGCTCTGCATCAGAGCCTAGCACGGAATGCGTCAAACCAGATCTTTTTTATAAATAATGTTTCCAATGACTGATTTGAAAAATACACTTTACCGAAGAGTTACGATCTACCTAAAAAGTGCCACAGCCTACAATGTTATCTCTCGGCTGCGCACAGTAAACAAACCTTACAGTACACCAGGAACACTGAAATACATGAATATTTAGAAGTACCGACGGTTAGCGAAGAGATAACCAAGTATAATAATAAAGACAAGGATCGCCTTCGTGCTAACCCGAATCCTCTTGCTAAAGCGCTGGTGGAGACCAATAGAAGTGACAACCAAAGGCTTAAACGAAGAAAAGTGTTTGATGATTAACAGAGGCTGAAGCACTGGCTTTCTTCGCTCTTGAACGTGAATAGCACTCATTACAATTACTTATAGTCTGGCGACCGATTGTATATTAATACTATAAATAAATATAAAAAAGTTCTAACGTCAGCTTTAACTTAGGTGAGTTGATACCTAAATAATTCTTCTTAGAATTTTGATAGTCTTTAAAACGTTAGTTGTTAGCATTTACCCGCGACTTCACTCTTTATATCTTACCAGTTATAACACTAAATGACAAAAGAATCTGAGTTAGGTCCTTCTTTGAAGTATAAGTTATGTTTTTAGGTCTATCTTAGAAAATCTCTTTCCACAACAAAACTCATTAACTTGCAGGTTAGTTAGTTTACTATTCAAGTATATCCATCATAACTTACTTTAGAGAAAATGTCTTTAAAATTTAAAAATATTTACTAGAACAACGCTTATTGAAGCAGTTTACGCAACCACATCCCAAAGACCCAAAGAGGTTTTGATGCCATCGACAAAATCATACTTTTTCATGGGCCTATTAAAAAGAAACCGTACGCCCGGCGCGGGGCAGCCATTCGTTCGAAGTTTAAACTTTCAAAATTGGGTGTTTTCTGATGTCTTGAGCGCATCGGCGGGCGTCGCTAATTTCCCACGAGGCAAAGGCATCGCCGCAAACTGCCACGATAAACAACCCAGCGGCTCCAAGAATTAATAGGGCCTAGCACTTTTTACAGGCATGTCAAGGCTCTTCCCCTCGTTTTATGGGAGTTTGGAGAGCTTATGTAGGCCGTTTGTTGAGATGAAATTGAATGCTAGATGTTTATGACGGATTAAATCAGGGTTTAGCAACTACGTCATCATCTTTGAGGTTATTTGAGCTGTATTTTAAAGTTGCTTAGTTATTAGTTATCACTGAAAGTTTGAAATTAGTGAAGCATAAGAACAGAGCAAGAAGAGATTTAACAAGCTTAAATTCATCACCTGAATACGAATAGCCTCAATTTTTCTATTGTAACAAAAGCAATGCGAAAAATGAAACACGCTACTGGATATTTCTCTACATCATCAAAAACACGCTTTTTCTCGTAATTAAAACCTGCAACAACATACCTACTTTATTGTACAAGAAGTAATTAACAAGTCTCTCCCTCGACCACACAAAAATTTTCCTTGCTAAAAATCCCGACAGCCTCCATTTAAAACCCCGAAACTATTTCAGGCATCATTAAAACACATCCCGTTTAAACAAAACTTCTTCAAAACATTTCTGTTTAACGTTTTAATTTCTGTAATTCCTTTTTCAAAAAATGTCCTACAAAAAGTAACATAGGTCTACTAGTGCGCGGGAAAAAAGTTAATAAACAACTCCGTGGCTTTAATTAAAAGGCAAGGAAGCATGAGCCACGTAATTATGGAGCCAAAAAGCAAGCTTACAAAAATGGCGGTTGTACTTTCGCCGAAATAAATTCCTTGGTAGCTGGTAGCTGCATTTTTCACGGAGTTCGCTGTCTTTGCAGGCTTAATACAAACAGAAATATGACGGACATTCACGGATTCGTGTTTCTTCGAGCTCTAATAAGACCATTTTGAATACTGCTTGTATTTACCAGGCTACTGCTGTTTTTGTGAAACGGAACGTAATTTAAACACGTGTATATTTTTTTACTTAGAAGCCGGGGCCAATACAAATTTTACAAGAAAAAACGTGGTTCAATCAAATATTTACAGTAGGATTATGTACTAAGTGCTTAAGGAGTTTTTGCGCCACTTTCTCAAGATAAATTCAGTGGCTATTTTGATTATTTTATTGCCCAGCAGTGGGCGTCGTTCGGCTGACATGATGATGATGATGATGATGACTATAGGAAGATATGTCGTTTTGTGCCCCAAGTATCTACGCAATTGAATTGGATGTGTAAAATGATTAAAATATGCCCTATCTCAGGATAGTGAAGCTGAGTGTTTTAGGCTCAGCGTAGACAGAACGGAAAAATCCTCCTCAATGATCTTAAAAATTTACGCGAGGATTTTTCCGTTCTGCTTGCGCTGAGCCTTATTGTAAGTAGTTGTGATTACTTCAGCAAGACTTACGGAGAAGGCTGACTTAACTTACTTGATACCAAATACTCCAAAAAGCATTGCAATGAAAAATACCTGACTTCTAATGAAAACTTAAGAAACCATTGTACCTACCTAATAGAGACTCGGCTGAAGGCCTTAGAAGCCGTGTCCGGTTAAATGTTTACAAAAATAATAGGTAGTACTACTAATTCTTTTTCTTGTTACGTGATTATTGTATTGTGTTAATCGAGTTGATTTTAAGTGATAAATATTTTTCAGTGTTCAGCACAAATTAACAATAAAACCTTTTTCACGCGAATGTAATCAATTGCTGGCAACTTGTAGTGAATAACTCAAAGACATGCTTATTCTCGTCACACTCACACTTCCGATTTACCATTCCCATCTCCCTCACATGAATCATAAGTCTTATTTAGCCCCAAAACCTACCGCTGTAGCACTTCAACAAAATAAACACATCCAATCTTCCCCGAAAAAAGTCCTTAAACTAATACAAACAAGTGTCAAATTCATTCAATAAACACAGATCAAAAGCGTTGCCAAGCAAATACAAGGAAAACGAGGGAAAACGTCACAAACAGAACAGGTAACGTTGATGTTTTTGCGTCGCAATAAAACCCTCAAAACATTGAGGAACTATTCGGCCGAACATTTGGGCCGCGGGTAAAAGCGGCGCGGTGCGGCGTCTTATGCTTGAATTCTTTTAAGCGATCCTGTTTGAGTGAATATTTTTATCTTAATGTTCCTTTTTTTAATTATATTGCTTGAATTTGAATGACTTTGTGAAATGGAATTGATTTTTTGTACGTTTTTACATTGTGTAACAGCTGGTTTATCCGACACGTGTAACTGAGTAATGAATAATATCCGTTTACTCAATAATAATCGGAGATTCCTGAATCATCAATCACATAGTCAAAAACGTCACAAACAGAACAGGAAACGTTGATGTTCTTGCGTAGCAATAAAACCCTCAAAATATTAAGAAACTATTTAATTCGGCCTAACATTTGAGCCGCGGCCGGGTTAGAAGCGGCGGCGCGGTGCGGCGTCTTATGCCTGAGTTCTTTAAGCGATCCCTTGTAAGTGTTTTTTATGTTCCTTTTTTAAATTATATTGCTTGAATTTGAATGACTCTGTGAAATGGTAATGATGGATGTTTTGTACGCTTTTAACGGCATTGGCGTCTATCCTACACGTTTATCCGTGTAATGGATAGTATCCGTTTACTCAACGGTAATTGGAGATTCCTGAATCACAGAACAACAGAACAGGTAACGTTGATGCTTTTGCATCGCAATAAAACCCTCAAAACGCTGAGGAACTATTCGGCCGAACATTTGGGCCGCGGCGGGTCGGTGCGGCGTTTTATGCTAGAGTTCTTTTAAGCGATCCCTTTTGAGTGAATTTTTTATCTTTATCTATGTTCTGTTTTAAATTATATTTCTTGAATGACTTAGTGAAATGGTAATGATTTTTGTAAAAACGTAACTACAAAAAATCATTACCGTTTCACTAAGTCATTGGCGTCTATCAGACAGACTTTTATCCGAGTAGGTACATACCTAATGATTATCCGTTTACTCAATAGTAATCAGAGATTTCTGAATCATCGTTCACTTAATCACATTCAAAGAAAAAATTTTAATTAATTGATAGGAATTCAAACTAAAATGCTAGGAAATTTGTTTAATTAAAAATAGATTTATTGATAGTTTTGTCAAAATTGGTTTTAACAAACGAAACGTCTGCTATAACGTAGTTCTGTTTCTTTTTCAGTGAATACATCGTGCTGTATAAAAAAAATGAATACTTGAATTTTGTTTTAACTACAACGGGGAAGCATCACACCTTTTTTTTCTTTTTTTTTTGACCCGGTGGAAATGCCGTCGCATTTCCCTCGCCTGGTGATACGAAGAGGATATGTGGGGCTCGAACCCACTAAAACCCCCGGGGTGTTCCCTACACACGCGGACGAAGTTTGCGGGGCCTTCATCACACCTGATGTAAGGTAGCATTCAGTTTGGCCCCATTCGGCCGCCGAAACTCTGCAGGTTGTAAAGATAAGGCTGAAGATGGAAGCGCACTACTTACAATCCTGATAACATCGTTGTTATGACGTCCGACTTAGATAAGATGGTAGTAGCTAGCCAAGACGACTTAGAACAAACACTACCACCATCCAAACCGAATACAATATGTACTTTGGGCAACAGCGTCACAAAATTTATGATCGAAGGTATTATTCTGTGCTATCGCCCCTGCCCCCTGCACGAACTAAACGTATGTTGTGACGGCGAGGCGTGCAAGGCATTTTAACCTTAGAAGTGGTTAAGCGACGCTGTTGCCCATGGTACCGCTGGGAATCGAAACCGTGACCTCAGGGTCTGACACCGGGCTATGTACTACTAGAACTATAGTTAATGACTTAATTCTTGTACCAATCGACGTTCCTTTTCCGTTTTAATTGCGTGCGGTCCAGCATCGGCACCTAAGGCAGCGATAAATAACCCCGATCGGTAATAATGGCGTAATAAAAACCAATCGCGGCGAGTTTTCGCCATTAGTTCACTATTTTTCATTCCCCGTAATCCTCCGGGAAACCCGCGGCGACTTTTGAATAGATCCAAGTAAGCTTTTTTGTAGGTACAGTCGTTAGCAGAGCAGATCAAGCTTTAGTCAAAGTATGAAAACCGAGCATAAGATATAACCATAGAACACGGAAAATTGTTTAGTCATTGTCATAGTCATAATTTTTTTTTATTCATATAGATTAAATAAAATTAGTGCTTATGAATCGTCTAACATTTTTTTACCTACCACCTGTTATGGACATCTTTTAACTGACAAGAAAAACAGGCGAAAAAAACTCATCAGCTTTAACAGAAGCAACGCATTTACAATAGTAGATTTTACAACAAGTGCATAAAATGGGTTTTATGTACAAGTTATACACTCTGCTTTTCACTTAGAGTGTAAGGAAATAAATAACAATATTCCAAAAAAAGAAAAAATAAAGACTTCGCCATATTGGCGGGAAGACTTTCTTTTTTTTTATATGTGGCATTGGCAGCACAGTGACTTTAGCATAGATTGTAGTCCATAATGGTCTTGAAATACTTATTTCTTAGAAAACTCATAAATTTTGCCTAGTTTTATTAATTTAGTAATTTCAAATGTATTATGTACAAAATCGAAGAAACAGAATGAAATACCTAATAAGTTTATTTAACGAAGTTTAATTGCGTGTGTGGCTGTTTACCTGACGCCCTTTGTCTTAAAGTCTAAGACTTAGACGAAGATTTTACTTTATGCACTAGAGCATAAAAAGCGATTTTATGCAGCCTATACCCAACATAAACACAAACTTTACGAGCAGAGAAGTGAAAAAAAATATATGTCGTTGTTGGACAAAATGGTACAATAATTACAGTTTGAAGTGAAAACTTCTTTAGCGGCGTTATGCACTTCTTGTGATGGGTAAAAACTAATAAGGTGTATCGATGAGCTCAGTGGCGCCGCCAATGGAAATAAATCAATTGCATTTTATTAAAGGCTTGGATTAAAAGTTTCGGTTATTTCGCGCTAATAGAAGAGCAAAATGCAATTTTTAATAGTTTTTTCATGGCCTCAAATATGAGCACCAAGTTATGGATCTCGATATTGCCAAATGTGGCCACTTTTGGCACTATTGAGATTCACGACTTATTGCGTAAGTTTGAGTTCTCAAAAGTATATTTATAAAATGTATTCCACTCTTTCACCTGCGCGAAATAACCGAAACTTTTAATACAAGCCTTCATAAAAATGCAATTGATTTATTTCCATTGGCGGCGCCACTGAGCTCATCGATACACCTTAAACTCGCGTCAGGATCACGTGACCGTAAGACATTGTGTCTTCGATTCACAAAAATGTATTATTATATTAACAATACAAAAAAAAATGCTTTCATAGAAAGAAAGAAAGAAAAAATCATTAATTTTTGGCGACATAACAGTAAAATAAGAGAAAAAAATAATGAATAACAAGAACAATAAGTAGATTAAATTCAAAAGTAAGAATTAAGTCTGCACAAACAAATTATGTATTTACTTTAAACATTTACTCATTTTGAATTAGGTACCTAGGTAACTTTTTTATTACGAAAAAAGCTTTTAACTTCTATGAAAACCTTTCTATGAAACTATTACGAAATCTACTTTAAGTTCTTAGCATTTTTATTGGCTTCAAAAAGAAAAATTATTGCAATAAGTACTACTCATGAAGCTCGACTTAATACTGAGGTAACTTAAGTCAAACTTCATGGTACTACTTAACTGCTACCAACCACAGAAAAGAAAACCATTTAACACCAAGGCCAATAACTTTGCTTTGCGAATATAAAAAAAAAATTTATGTCAAGAGTCAAACAACCTTTTTAGAACTAAATCTGTGAAATAAATGAGTTTTGAAGCGACTCTGTGACGCGATAGAGGATCGGTAAGAAACCAATTTTTTCAACACTTTATGTGGGAAAATTTCAACTCGCTTTGTGAGATTGGTTCATTTTTATTGAACAATGTTTATCCGACGTTGTATCTTAATCCGGCTTATAGCGGAGAATATGGTTCTTTGTGGGGAAAGAATAAATAAACAAGCATTATGTTGAAAGTTATATTCACTTATAAATGATATTGTTGTTAAAAGACAATATTTACTAGTTATTTTGAGTATTTAAGTATTCGTTTTACAGCTGAGCGTAATTATAATACTCTTGTACATGTAGCACGCAGTATAGCACGTCATCTCGTCAGTTAGATGATTTTCTATACAAAAAGTACAAAATTAGGTACCATTTTTAATTTACAATATTTTTGAAGCTTTTATTTTGGATTTTCGCCATATTTTTTTATATAAACCACCCCTAAATAAAGCGAAAAAAATATTTTTTCAAATTGAGTTTGACCGAAATAAAATAAAATAAAAAGATATATTTTACATATAGCTAAATAATAGTAGATTGTATTACAAGGGAGCAAAATAATATATTTACGGCGAGGGCGCTATTTTGAATCCAGAGCGCAGTGAAGGATTCTAGAGTAGAATCTCGAGCGCAGCGAGGGATTCTAAAGTAGAATCCTGAACGCAGCGAGGGATTCAATATACGCCGCCCGAGGTGAAAATAATTTTGCGGCCGAGTAATACACTCTGCTTTTCATCCCCCTCTATAAGAAAAGCAGTAAAGACAACTCAAACTACCTACCTTTCTTTGTCGTTCGGATACATCATAGCGCTAGTCGGGCAAGAAAAAAAAATTGAGTTTTGAAATAAAAAAAATATATGTCCATCAGATTCCTTATAAGTATCTCCGAGGATGCCGTAGGGGGTTGAAAATTTTGTTAGATTTTAGCTACGACTCACCTTTTACGAGATATTCTCAATTTTATAAAATTCTGTTTTTGAAAATTTCTCGGTCCCGAAAAAAGTCCCGGCCCCATACAAAATCAGTTGAATTTTTTTTAAGTACTGCACACCCTTTGCTAAACTCCAACCAATGCTTCTTTAATTATGTTCTAAATTCAAATCTCATCGTTTTGGACCCTGTTATGAAGCTGTTCAAAATTCAAATCTCATTTACCCTCTTGTCATAACAGGTAAAAAATGAATCGTTTTGGACCCTGTTATTAGATAAACAATCATCGCTTTTCGAATCGATGGGATGAAAAATGTGTTTCATTTCCGTTAGCACCAAATAAACCTTTTTGGCGTGGTCCGTGGTTATTAGGTATGCACCTGTTTTCAAGTGCATATACTTACACCTGTTTGCCGCTCTCTCTGCGGTCCCGGGTTCGATTCGACGATTCCCGGTCGGGTAATTGTCCAAAACTAACTTTTCGATATTATCTTGTGTGTGGTAATAATACCCGTCCTTGTTTCCATAGCACAGGTGTACAGGGTGCATACCATCAACTTTAAGACTAGGGATGCAGAATAGGTTCCTAAAATGAATTGCTTTCTTTAAAAATATTTTAATATTATTATTAAATAATATTAATAATATAAATATTTAATTTATTAATATAATTAATAATTTATAAAAATAATTTAAATAATTAATATAATAAATAATTAATTAATTATATTTACGAATATATATTGATTTATATATTATATTAATTTTTAATATAATTATTATAACCTATGACCTTCTAAAAACTGGATCGCAAATGAATTGCTAAATGTAAATAACCGAACGATTTGTGTCCTTATTTCTTCTACCCGTCTCTTTCACTCGATTCTGTCATGCCCGGAGAGTGAAAGGGACGGGTATAACCTGCAGATGTCATGTTAGCTTGGCTGAGTTATAAGTCAAATAAGAGTATGTGACAGATTAGCGGCTGTGAAATGTGATTGAATGATCACTGAATCGCTGTCATTGATATTGAGCTGTCGTGGTACGAATAAGCGAAGCAGATCAGTTTAGGTCTAAAACAAAACCGCAATAAGAGTTGATGGTAGGCACCCAGTTCCTTCATTTTGGTAGTAGATCAACGTATGATATGGTGTTTGAAACTTCTCATTTGTTTATCTCTTGCGTTTATGGTAAGTATATTATTATCGAACCCATGAAGCTCGACTTAATAGTGAGGTAACTGGAGTTCTCACCCTGAATAAAAAAGTGAACACCAGCAAATTTGGCATTTAGTATGTAGTGGCTGTCAGTTGTCTCATATGACCATACGTATTTTTTTAAAGTGTAGGTGAGACGGAAGACAGCCACTGTGTAATTTGTGGTCACAAAAATTTTTTCGTATTTCACTCTCCAGTTACCTCAGTATTAAGTCGAGCTTCATGATCGAACCCTTTGCCCCATTAGTATATGGCTGGCAAAACCGAATAAGCTTATTAGCGATGGTAATACTTATTGTCAAATAATATTATTCCAAAGTTGGCAGCACCCGAAAGTAATTGGACATAGCTTTACTAAGAAGGGCAACCCCAAGGCTCTACAAATTTGTTACGGCCCAAATAGGCCTGTCTCACAGAAACTACTAATTGCCAACACAACTCGATAATAATAGTCTTATTTCTTACCAAATAAGGTTTACTTTCCAATGGTTTCCGTTTTGTGCGTGACCCATGATTGCAGGATAGTAACGATTAATTTGCATAATGGCGACATTCGAAAATCATCAAGCATAGATAAATGTCGGCACATGCAAGCTTGCATAATTGTATGTTTTCATTTGGCACTTAGTTTAATGTTTTGTTTATTACGAAACGTCTTCCGATATTCGTTTACTTATAAGAATGAATTATGAAGGACGAATTATGTTATTGAGGTATATCACAAAGTCTACTTGAACGTTAAAATGCTGGCAATTGGGTATTTGACTGTTGTTGAAATGTAGATATTTAATAATGAAATTCAGATATAAATAACATTATTGAATAACAAATATGAAAAAAGACATTCAATCTGTATTATATCAAGCGACATATGAGCTACTCAATTGTGACTCTAACTATCTCTTTCTAAAACGAAATTTTCTATGGCGAGAGTATGGCGCTATAGAAATGTGACGTCACGTTTCTATAGCGCTCTCATTGTCTAATTAGCAAGTTTGATGCTCTCTATCGCTGAAAATATGCAAGATATTTGAAAATAAATACCTATGTTGTGTTGCTACTAATTCAATGAACATTTTAAGTCAATAAAAAAAATCAGTCAAATACCCAATTATGGTCGTACATTATATCCAAAACCAGTAACAGCCACATGGTTTATTACAATAAAGTAAAATTATTTTAGGAGACACCAAGTTTCATTTTTAACCGACTTCAAAAATTGAGGAGGTTCTCAAGTCGACGGTATTTTTTTTAATGTACCATAACTTCGCCAGTTGTTAACTGATTTTAATAATTCTTTTTTTTATCTGAAAGAAAATGGTTTATGTGTGGTCCCATAAACAATTTACAGTAGTTTGTTCAGTAGTTTTTTCACAATCCTGAAAAACACATAGATACAAGCCAAAAGTAACAAGAACAAAATATTTAGTGAACCAATAATTTCACAATATCTCATGCATTGAGTGGTGTGAAATACATAATAAAAGGTAGGTAATGGCTTAGCAACGACTTTAATCAGATCAGTAAGTTCTAAGATTAATTAGATAAAGTCCCGCCCTTCCGTCCTTTGAATGGAATGATTCAATTTATTTTTTATTTTTACGTTTTTTGGGAAGTGAGTTTTTGTTGGCAGTTTTTGTTTGAAGGCGGTTTTAAAATACATATTTTATGTTTTATGCATTAATTACCACTGAAGGGCTCGTTCAAGTAGATACGGCGCGTCAGGCGGTTCGACACGCGAGACAGGCAAGCTGTGCTATCATTGCGCGCTCGAGACAGACATCTCATCTCACGAATCAAATAAGTCAATAAGTATGCCTGACCAATTGATTTCCCAATTCGCCCACAGTTTTAATTAAAACGAAACACCATACTCCAAACTTCCAACGCTGCGCTGTTGCAAACATTTCAAAATTTAGTAACACAATAGCCCACAAGATGGCGCATGGCGGTGGATTACGATAATTCGCAAGTGAACCTAATAATATTTCTACTACACAATCCGCAGAGGGAGTGCTAACCTCAAACCAGCCCGACCAAGCGGTGGTGCAAGGGTTAAGCGGAAGCGGTTGGTTTAAACAGGTTTGTTATTGTTATTTACTTCGACACTACACTTTTATCGATAAAAAGTACAATATATATAGTATATGACGTGTACCTACAATGAATCCGACATCAGAGCTTGACAGTTTTGTAAATGCGACAAATTAGCAAATAATAAACAGATTTCCCTACGCCCAGCAGTGGGCGTCGGCGTCGTTCGGCTGGCATGATGATGATGAAACAGATTTCTTTTTAACCGACTTCAAAAAAAGGAGGAGGTTATCAATTCGACTGTATATTTTTTTTCTTTTTTATGTGTGTTACCTCAGAACTTTTTAGTTAATGAACCGATTTGGATAATTCTTTTTTTATTTAAAAGGTGACGCTTCTCATGTGGTCCCATTCAAATTTTATTAAGAACTGGCAAGAAGTGCAGGAGTTATCCTGAAAAATGTGTATTCAGACTTTATTTGGGTATATGGACGACTTCATAGTTTCATCAAATTGGAGATCATTTTCAATTTTTTTTTTCGAAAGTTGGTACTTCTGACCTGATCTTACTTTCACCAAGTCAGGACCAGGGGATCAAATCCTAGGAAAATTGAGAGAAATTCTCAAATATAGGCAAGCCTTATGCGTTCCATTTATTTTTGAAGTTAGTCAAGTATTTGCATCTGGTAGTCATCATCTCATAGTGATGAGCTGGTGATGGAAGCTACAACTCCTTAACGGTTAGGAGCTGGAGAATATTTCTTTAAGTATTAATCGTACGTATGGGCGAATAGTTCTATTCTTTCAGGTTATTAGGGTGAGCTGCTGATGAGAGGTGAAACTCCTCAACAGTTAGGAGTTATATTATGATGTTTTATAAATACCATATGCACGAATGGACCTTCAGTTATATTCCTTCAAGTTATCTAAAGTAGCTAAAGATGGAAAGCTGAATTCCGTAACGGATTGGATATTTACAACAATTTATCATAATCACCATGTAGTTTCTTAAGCTACTTCACTAAAAATCGAAAAATAAAACGTTTTTGAAAAAAATGTAACCGCCTTCAAAACGGATCTTCAAACAAAAATTAACAAACACTAAAAAACTAAAAAAATAATAAGATTTTTTAATTCAAAGCACGATGATACGTGACTTTTTCTAATTTATCTTGGTACTTACTGAACTGTTTGAAGTCGGTGCCAAGCCAAAAAGAATAAGAACGAAATATACTGAGTGAAATAACTATCATATAAAAAAACCTGGTCCCAAGCGTGAGGTGTAGGACGTAATTACCTCAATACGTATAAGACGGCACAGACTTCAAACAGTTCAGTAAGTACCAAGATAAATTAGAAAAAGTCACGTATCATCGTCCTTTGAATTAAAAAATCTTATTTTCTTGTGTTTGTTAATTTTTGTTTGAAGATCCGTTTTGAAGGTTACATTTTTTTTCAAAAACGTTTTATTGTATAATAAATTCCTTATAGAGTAGCAGTATTAGGAGACTAAGGATCCGCACACCGATTGGTCCTATCCTTTTGCATTATCTCGTTATTTAGAAATAATCTGTATGACACTACTCTACCCTCCCTAGTCTTGACTAACGTTCGCACAACTTTATAATACTTAACACGAAAACAGTACTAAAATCTTGGAGATAAGTAATTTAATTCAGACTGTTCGAGTAGCCGAGTGGTTTTTATAGAAAAAACTTAAGTAAAAAAGTCCAACAATCTTTTTCTTTTTATAGAATCTGATGTTATCATCTGTATTCTAAAATTTATTTTAAATTCGCGAGGTAATTTATCAAATCGCGTTCGCTTATGCATTGTGCCATAAGCCAGCCCCCACTTGAGTAGATTCCCTGGTAATCCTATAAGTACCTCCCCAATACAGATAAAATATTCTGCTGTTCTGTTCGATACATACTTTGGTTATGCAAAATTAAATAATCACTCGGCGAAATATTGCGTACAAGATTTTAGTGACCGAGTGAGTGGTTTTAGTTAATCCCACAAAAATCTTAAAAGAATGGATAAACAGAATAAGAGCTCTGTTTTTGATTCACTCGGGTAGCCGAACCTTAGATTTCTACCGATTTTCGTTATAAATCTGCAGTTTCGTATTTTTTTATCGCTCAACCGCAACGAATGCCCTTGCCTACTCGATGCGCCGTTATTTAACTATATTAATCTTTCTCTATGGGCGAGCAATAGAAAAACACGTCGAAAAAGTTGTGACGTGTTGTTTGACAATGATAAAGTGCCAAAAAAAATTCTGTTCCGGTAACAGCCGTGAAGGAGGAGCCACTTGCAATACAAAATCAGCTGTAAAATGGTCAATAGTAGGTACTTACGTAAAATTATTTAGTTCCGAAAAATATCATCGAGTCAGAAATATTTGTGAAATTCAACATTTCGTAATATGTTAAAAGGACTGTAGACTGTTTCAAAAATACGGAAAACAAACGTCATGCGACTTGGAAGATGAATGTGTGTTATACAAGCAAATAAAAAATAGAGCTCTTCGTTATTTGTACTGAGTAAATTAAAGTTGAGTCAGACATAGGTATATTTCTAAGTAGAAAGCTTTAAAGAGGTATTAGTTCATCACTATGCCTTGCCTCGTATCATTTTTACCATTTGATGGGCAACACGCACTCCACTCAACATGTTCGGTCGGCGACGTTGCATAACATCACGCGATGTTGCCGAACATGACGTGCCTAAACAAAAGTGCAAGCTGGCAACGTCGGGCGACGTAGAGCAACGTTGCTAAACATGTTGAGCGGTACGTGTTGCGCAACAAATGTCGCCTAATGGACACACAATAATTAGTAAACCTTAATAGATAAGATAAAGATAAAGATAAAAATATTCTTTATTCACTTAGACATAATAAATATGTACTTATGAATCGTCAATATTTTCCTACCACCCATTCAAGACTTTTTTAACTGACAAGAAGAATGGGCGCAAGAAACTTGCCAGCGTTTCTTAGTTAGGTAACGACATTTACAAAAAAAAAAAAACATATCGTTACTAATACAACAATTGCTTAGTATAAAAATACATCATATTAAACAGTGATTATGTTATGTGTTACATCATGACCATGCATTGCGGTCATTCAAATAATCGTCTACATTATAGTATCCTTTGCTCATCAGCGACTCTTTAATGTAACATTTAAATTTATGCAATGGTAGTTCAATTATATGCTAATAAAAAGTTATTAGACCTACATTAAACGTTCTTATTTTTCAAGACCGGTAATAAATCTGTAAGTATAAAATACTTTTTTCATTTACCAGAGACACCCATCAATCACGTCATTATAATACACTTACAAAATACCGAATTTCCCTCGCGATAAATACGAAACAGGAAAATCTGTGATCATTTACCGTTGAAGCCAAGATTCTCTTCAGTCGAATTTTTTTCCAATAAAAATGTAATTAAACGTCATTTTCCTAACGGGAAATTAAAAATATCGTTTTGCCATCCAACGGCTGGGGTAATACTGATCTCTGAATTCTTGCTATTCCTGTCCTTTTCTTTTACATGAATAAATTAATCGATACTAATATTATAGCGTTGCAATACGTAGCGAAATACATCAATTCAATACAAAAAAAAATTAATAAATATTTTTAATAAAGTTCCATACAATTTAATAGAGCTACCTTTGCACCAATTCAAAAGTCATGTCAAAAAATCGCTCATGGGCAAAGGATGTTATATAAAGTAGACGACTATTTGGAAGATCGTAATGCATGGATGAACTAATGTTATATTATTATTAAAAGTTGTAAAAGTTAACGATATAAATCTTTGTAAATATCGTTACTCCAATTATTAAAGCTGATAAGTTTATTGCGCCTGTTCTTCTTATCAGTTAAAAAAGTCTTGAACGGGTGGTAAGAAAATATTGACGACTCAAAAGAGCTTATTTATTAGTCAAGTTGAATAAAGATATTTTTTATTTTATTTTATTTTATTATAAAATGTGAAAGTATATTTGTTTGTTTGTCCATCTTTCACGTCAGAATGGAGCATCGGACCGTCATGATTTTTGGTATGGGGATAGATTGAATGGTGAAGAGTGACATAGACTACTTTTTATCCTAGAAAAATATCACATTCCCGCGGGGTAACGTCGTTATTGATTTTAATTGTTGATTTTGATACGTGCACTGGCAATCCCATCAGTAAAATTTGAATATTTTATAAGGTAGCAATAAATAATAAAGCAGTGTTATAAAGCACGAATACAAACTATCACAGAATTCCTACATATCACCGACTAGCCAAGTTTTGCCCTTTATAATTTTATTCAGTGATAACAGAGTCTCTTAGAATTTCGAAATAATTTCACAATTCAACTTTTCCTATAATTATCCTCTTTCAAAATTAGCTAACTCTCAAAATTAAACAAAAACGAATTCTCAATTGACTGAAGGGATTAAAAGAAAATCTGTTTTGAAAAATGTAGACGTAAAAGTGAATCATTCATTGTCAATGTGCGCCTGTATTTCTGCGCCTTTCAACCAAAGTGAATCAATTTGGTTGAGCCGTGTAATATTAGCATTACGAACGAAGAGCAGATTCCACCAGATTATGACGCTCATCCTAAACACGATCTTGTATCTACTCACGACCAGTAAGCCTAGCATGACCACCCAAAACTCTATATGTATCGCATGATAAAGCGATTTATCGACATTCAACCGTCAAAACCCATAGTTTTTTGACAGTTAAATCGGATAACTTATCATATCATATCGCGTTTTGGTTGGTCATGCTAGGGGGGCAGACTGACTTAAAAATAAAAGCCCATATACACGAGTACAACTAAATGGCATTTAATTTTTAAAGTCGCGGCGAAATGGCCGTCGCCCGCAGCCGGTAACGGCGACCGCAAGCTGCCAGGATTAAAAAAGAATCTAATTGATTACGTGCACCGCTGGGCCGAGGCCGCAAAGCAAAAAAGAAAAAAAAAGCCCGGGAAACTTCGCAGGGTGACTAATTAACACGCGATTCCAACTTGAAAAGGAATCCGGCAAGAATTCCCGCCACTTAAATACTATTTTTTGGTCTGATGACTTAAGATCTTTAATGGCATGCTTCTGGGGCGCACCAGGATAAATTGGAAATCTTATTTTTTTAAACACTTCCTGGAAGTTTTGAATTTAACTTTAAGTTCAACCTTTTAGGACGTCTGTACAGTTGTGTTTTTGTTAATGTTTTAATTTCTTGAATTAGTTTGACTTAACTCGATTAGCGTGGCAAATAGTAGAAACAGTTCCCACCATTTTAGGTCTGAACTGAAACTGGTACCTACACTATGTCTTGTTCTGTCTAACTCAAATATACATATAGTGTGTAAGTAATTGTATAATCGCATCAAACAGTCAAGTATTTTAGCTAAAAAATAACTTACATATCTGACCATCCCGAGTGAATAGACCTCTATGAAGCCAGTCGGAGAGGGATTGACGTCGCGCACTACTAGCAAAATATCATTTCAAATGTCTATCGTTGACACGAAAAGAAGAAGAATCTTATTATACTTAGGTACTGTATGTTTTCCGAATAAAATAAAATTAAATAATAATAATATATTTTCTGAAGTTATTATTCTGATCCCAGTATACCAAAGCTTTATTCTTATTCAACTTATTCCAATCCGCCTAGGTTTTTACTTTACTTAAGTTGAAGAAGAATCTACTAATGCATACAAAGTTCAATTCAATGTTCAAGTTTTGTCACAAATTTCTAAACCTACTTGCTGGATATTCTTATTCACCGATTTAGTGATAACAAAAGCCTTAAAATCCTAAAGCTAAGCAATAGATAAAACAAACACTAAAATCGTAAAGTGACATTGTGAGTGCAGCTATACAGCAATGGAATGACTCAATTGCACATACATTGCGGTATTTGCATTGACCAGTGTGATGAAAGAATCACCTTCTTATCCATCTCACATAAATGAACGATTTCAATGGTCAAGTGGCAGATGCAGCCATTTTCAAGGTGCCGCTGTCTCTGAAATCCCGTATTGGATTTTCGGTCGGATAAATGTAGAAAACGAACTTTTCTATATTGTTTCGAGTCAAGGTGTATGTGGTCACACTTGTCGTTGTTTACAATAAAATTGTCATAACACAGGTGCTTCAGCTAATTTAATTGGGATTGGTGCTATGTATGTGATGGTATCCATTTCTTTTTTTTATCCACAACGGGGTAGCACTTAACCTTCATCACACCTAATGTAAAGGCTGAAGGTGGAACCACCATGTATAACAACGATGTTTTAAGCATTGTTGTGTTCCGGCATTTAGAGATAAGATAGCTAGTTTCTCAGTAATTTAGGGTTTCGGGAGACTACTCCCAGATCCCTAAATTCAGGCGACAGACTTAGATAAGATGGTGGTAGCACGCCATTGAATAAGCCCTACCACCAACCAAACCGAATACCTTGAAATCTAACCCGGGACCTCTGGATTTAATACCCGTGGTGTGTGTGTACACAGAGGCGGTTGTATTAGACTTAGACGAATTCCGATTCTATATGATGAAGAGTCATTTAACACATCATTCGCTCGAAAATTCCTCTGTTATTTAGGGCCGTATCTATATAACAAACTTAATCGTAAAGTTAATTTAAGTAAACTTAATCGATTTAATCTAAAGTCAACAGTTTCAACGTGGTTGCACAGCTTAAATTACAATTCCACTGAAGATCTACTTTCAATTTTTACATAAGTGACATCAATTTACAATCACATTCAATGTTTGTTCAATTTACTTGCAGGTATTAGCCATAGCATGTTCTTTCTGTTTTTGTTTAAAATACGTTATAAGTCTATATAAAAATACTACAGCAGCTAGACTAACATTGTGTCAATAGTGGGAAGCACTGATCTCTGTCATACAGATTTTGTAAAATCTAGCACAGAGGTCAGAGACCTTACATATAAGATTTTATTCAGTCTTTCTGTTGTTTTTGGTATACCAAAATGTAATGTGTTCTTTTGTAATAATAAAATTTTTATTTATTTATTTATTTATTATTATTATTTATTTAAGATCATCCAAACAAACGTTACTTACTATACGATCTATATCAAAAGAGTATGTACCTATGTCCAAAAAGTAAACTCCCACACAAAACCTAAATCTACAAGCCCGAGCCATTAAAACCAATGTATGTAGGTTCCTTTAATTGCCCACTAAACATTGTATCCCTTGTAACTTCTGTTCATCGTAATAAACAATTCTTTACAACGCCAATACAAACCTATTTGCGCATTTCAACGCTTCTATGTACTACGATATAAAGTTTAAAATCTTCCAACAGAAGTGTAGTTACAAAAGTTACTTCTTAGACAAAACAAAACACTACTCACCGTTGGACAAACACACGCCACACAAGTTTGCGTTTTATTACAACGGCATAAGAGTTAGTGTTCAGTTGTTAAGGGATAAAGGACGAAAGAAACAAGTGGACATGAACTATAAAAGGTTTAGCACCGGCCCTTCAATGGCGGACGTAAAACTGGGACTTAACTGGACGATTAATTTGTTAAATGAATCACGAACGCAGCACGGTTAATTTATTTGATCGATGTTTGATATTAAGAGAATAGGATAAGAAATTATGAATGACTAGTGGTCATCTGGGACTTCGAATTTGTCCCCCAAATTGAAAATAAATGTTTCTGCATTTCTCAAAATTTTAATATACGTAATTTGAAATATAATTGGTCCATAATAAATAATAATATAAAAATACCACAGCCTTTCAAGTAAATTTTCGGACACCTACTTCCAATGTACAAACATCACAGAATTGAATTTATTTATATTTTATTTTATTTCTTTATTAAACACTAGCGGATCCTCGCGGTTTCACCCGTGTGGCACCCGTTCCCGTGGGAATATCGGGATAAAATATAGCTTATATCGCTCGGGAAGAATGTAGCTTTCTAATGGTGAAAGAATTTTCTTAATCGGCCCAGTAGTTTTGGAGCCTATTCGATGCAAACAAACAAAAAAACAATGAAATCTTTCCTCTTTATAATATTAGTATAGATAAATTAAACAACATGTATGTATGTTATATACATAATATTTTTTGATACACAAACCCTCACCATACTTGGTTCAAGTTTGCATGTTGAACTTGAATAAAGGACATTGAACCTTATTTCAAAGTTTAGTACCTATCAGACCAATTAAGTCACACATTTCTAATATTGGAAATGGTTGGAGCAACCCTGTCATGCAGACAGATTATAGGGAACAGACTTGAGGCAGACAAATCTGCTCTAATGATCATTGCTTTTGCTCTGAGATGGCTGTATTTGATCTTAAATTTTATAGATTTTATTCTTTAGCTAGGTAATATCATTATTCTGAAAACCAATCTATTCACGTAACGTTTTGAAAGTGAACCAAAAAAAACCCAATATCTTCATGACAAAAAAATAGCATTAGAGCAAAATATAATTCTAAAGGTGCGTACAGACTATGTTACATGTTATATAACTTTTGTTTCATAACACGCCTACACTATGTAACCTTGTTAATCAACATTGCAACAGAAAACAATACTGTACACATTAGAATAACAATGTTATTTAACCATTGTCGTTTGTCCGTGCGTTCGAGTACACGTGACTAAGTTAAATAACATTGTTGTAAATATTAATAAAATGTTATTATAACATAAATTTTTAAATTTATATTATTATATTTAATTTTAATTTTATAACATTCAGTGTCCACATTATCTGAAACATGTTATAAAACAATGTTGTATAACATATGTTATGTTATATAGTCTGTAACTCTGTACGCACCTTTACATGAATATTACAATAATGTACAATGTGAAAACAAACTGTAACAAGTCAAGACCCTGCTTAGACGTTTTTTGTAGCCACTTGTAGGTACTACGACGTAGTCGCTCTACGAAGTAGTCGCTCTACAATGTAGTCGCTCTACGACGTAGTCGCTCTACGTTGTAGTTGCTCTACGACGTAGACGAATTTGTGTAGAAACTTTATTTCAATGAATTCTTTATTTAAATATTACGTAACGAAATTTCGTAGCCACTTCACGTTTACATAACTATAATATCTCCTGATCCCAGGTACCAAAAGTATTTCTTGTTCTCCGACACATTCCTTCTTCTTCTTTGCAAGTCAGTGATTCAGTTATATCTATAATTAGGTATGTGATTTGTTTTAATTATATTGTTCCCAATTATTTTATTTAAATTATATATGGAATTGACATATTCATTATGTACGTAATTGGTGTTTTGAATAGTATCGTTTTATTTTATTTATTTACTTTAATAGTAAAAAAATTAAATTAAACTAAAATAAAATCTAGGTGGACCAGTAGTCAGCGACCGCGAAATATTATTAACGTTTAGTTAACCGTCACGTCGTTAAATATTAAAGTTATATTAAACAACTAGCATTTCCCCGCGACTTTGTCTGTAAGAAATTCAGTTTTTCAGCGAACCTTTGTTATTCATTCGTCATATACACATTTGACTCTACCAGGATTTAAACCCCAGCCCCCGGAGTATGCGTTACTTCGAAAGCCGATGTACAAACCACTCTACTACGGAGGTCGTATTGGGTATTTGACTAATTTTTTTTATTGACTTCAAATGTTCATTTAATTAGTAGCAACACAACATAGGTATTTATTTTCAAATATCTTGCATATTTTCAGCGATATAGAGCATCAAACTTTCTAATTAGACAAGGAGAGCGGTATGGAAACATGACGTCACATTTCTATAGCGACATACTCTCGCAATAGTAAATTTCGTTTTAGAAAGAGATAGCTAGAGTCACAATTAAGTAGCTCATAATTCGCTTGTTATAATACAGATTTAATATCTTTTTTCACATTTGTTATTCAATAATGTTATATTTCTGAATGTCATAATTATATATCTACATTTCAACAACAGTCAAATACCCAATTGTCTTGTTATTGTTTTTTTGCCAGGCTTTTCGACTTATATGGGAGTGCTAGCACTTCTAATTTTCCCAACCCTAGCCCCGGTGGCAGCCCTGCCAGACAGATTACCGTCGAGCAGACGCGCCGCAGACAAATCTGTCCTAACGATCGACACTTGTACGCTATTTATCTGTGCCTGCCCATAGGCGACGAGGTATCGATCGAAGCTTGTATAGTATAATTAATAGCATAACATAGCTTGTATAATAATAGTCAAAAAACCTTGAGATTATCAAAATATTTACTAATATTAAAAACTAGCTTTCCGCCCGCGGCTCCGCCCGCGTGGACTACACGACGTTACCCCGCGGCAATGTGAATTTTTTCTGGATAAAAAGTATCCTATGTTTCTCTCCAGGCTACAAAGTATCTGCGTCCTAAATTTCAGCCAAATCCGTTCAGCCGTTTTGGCGTGATTGAGTAACAAACATTCAAACATCTAAACATCCAAACATATAAACTTTCACATTTATAATATTAAAGTAGGATAAGTAGGAAGTAGGATTAGTAGGAAGTTGGAACTGGATGGGATTTCACTGACCGGGTGAATACTCTGACCACTGAGCTACGGTGTCGTCCCATCGGAGCTAGTCGTGAGACGTGTCAATTTTTTCTAATATTTCATTAAGAAATAATCTCTTCGTTTAAAATGTAATTTAAAAAAAACCACGATTTTAAAACAAACTAGAAATATTTTCCAATAGAGTACTCGTCAAGACGTTTCACAACGCCCAAACTCGATGGGGTTGCATGGTTTCAATATATAGTTCCTCAGGCGTTCTTCCGGCTCCATCATCAGATCAGTACACCGTAGTGACACCGTAATATTGCATTGTCATCCAGTTCTGACCTATGTTCAAAGTTTGAAGTTTCTAGCTCATCGGGAAGCTAGTATAGAATCGTTTTCAAACAAACAAGCAAGCAACCTAATAAAAACGAATTAAAATCACATTGTGATTGCTAAAAAGACAAGTAATTCGTTACTTAATTATACCTACATACTAAATACGGCACGCTTTCTGAAAACAACTGCTTCTATAGAACCAGCAACACATTGCTTGGCATATTCTTGACACATACTCAGGATGGCTTGCAATTAGTTTAATGGTTGCGTTTAGTTTTGAGTCAGTTTGAGAGAAAATAAGAAATTAACCTATTAACAATCTATTAGTTAAATTAGTGCGCATAATATAAGTACTTATATTAAAAATGAGAATAAATAGTTTTTGGATGTTTTCAACTAAATTGCGGAGAAACAGCTAAACTGATCTGGATGAAATCTGGCACGGTCTAGGAAACCATGAAGGACACTTTCTTACCCCAGAAAAATATGTCATTCGCACTGAAAATCTTTGTTTAACTTTCGCAGGCAAAGCTGCGAGCAGAAAGCTAGTAGTCCATAAGGTCGATTTCTGTGTAACCGCACCCCTTGATTTACAATGAAGCGCTTGTAAATAACGCGCGACAATTGGGCTGCCAATGCGCGCAGATTGCGCCGAGTCCAGCGCCATTCATTACCGCCCACATGATACCCAATCCACACGTTTTACATGCAAAATGTGGAACTTTCTCGAATTTATGCTGGAAATGTGGGAGAGAACTGATAGACTGTAGATGTGACACAAAATATATAAGCTATTTAACTTTTTAAACTTTCATGGTCATTAACACTGTAAATATAACGAAAAATTTACAGTGTTACTCAACAACAAATCAAAACATGGTAAAAATCCCGTTATTCGTAATATTTACAATATAAGCTATTTTTATCATTAATCCAGTGTTTACCGTTACCGTGAGACTATCGGGATAAAATATAGCCTACATCACTCGGGGACAATGTAGCTTTCTACTGGTGAAAGAATTTTCGAAATCAGTTCAGTAGTTTTCCATTTTATCCACTACAAACAAACAAAGATCTAATCTTTCCTCCTTATAATATTATAGTATAGACTAGCGGATCCTCGCGGTTGTATCCGCGTGGTACAAGTTCCCGTGGGAATATTGGGATAAAATATAGCCTATGTCACTCGGGAAGAATGTAGCTTTCTAATGGTTAAAACTGCTACCAACCTGGTGCTGTCACTTTTATTTTCCAAATGAGAGACAGAATTAGCATCAGTTTTAAACTAGGTCTAACTTTTAGTCCATGTTTTGGAATAAGGGGGACTAGGTTTTACCTAAACAAAATTTTTAATTTACCTACTCATTCAGAAATAAGTGATCTGGGCCCCGATCGCGGTATTTCTATGACGTGAAGGGTACGTGCAGTTGAAGTGCAGTTGACGTGCAAAACCGTTTTAGATAACGCGCGGCTTTGACAGTGCGACAACGTTTTCTGTTCCGGTGATAATCTTTGGAACTAAAACAGTTTTCATACGACAGTCTATTTTGACAGCTAATTTCGTATTGCAAGTGGTTCCTCTGTCACGGATGTCACCAAATCAGCCGGTCTAGCATGAGCGGCTTTTATCACGCGATATGATATGGTACGGCATGCTGTCTTGCTTTTACCTTAGTAGGGTAAGCAAGACAACTTGCCTTACCATATCATATCGCGCGATACAAGCCGCTCATGCTAGGCCGGCAGACAGGATTGTAGGACTATAGGTTTGCGTGACGTGTGCGTCGTTATGTCATTACGGCAATACGAAGTCAAATGTCAAGACCCAAACGCGATAAAGACGCGCTGCATAAAATTACGGCGATTGGCCCGCTGCTTTTAGGTCATTTAGCTAGCTATAGTTAGCTACCTACTAAATACTAACTATGAATAATGTACTAAGACCATATTACCATGTTTTTAGCAAATAAAGCTTAATGATTATGAATTTGATTATGCTTGACAGATATTTTCTAAAAGTATTAAATGTGTTTATAAAAGGGTTGTTCTTCATATCTCTGTACTTATAGTATTGTATTAGATTAGTGCAATATGAATATAATCGAAACCATTTAGAAAAATGCTCAACTCTGCCATGTTGAGAGTAGAGCTAACTCTATGAGGCGTGCAATACCCAAAATTCGTAGATTCTCATAAACTTCGTATTCCATAGTATCTACCTTCCTTAAACAAATCACGAATGCTTGCCGTGCCCCTTCTCCGAGCTGCAATACTTCCTATTCTTTGGATATCCCTCAGAATTGACTTCCCATCGTTTACGAGCAGCGAAAGGGCCGAAACTACTTAAAGCTTTTAGGTTGGGCGGGCCTGATTACTACGGTCTACTTAGGTTAAGCTATTTTAAAATATTTCATCCTGTTACTGCCTCCGTTCCTTGGCATCAGGGTCGTATACGAATCACAATAGTCCTATGTAGCTGTTAACTAAAAATGATTTTATGGTGTAAGTCCCTAAGTATAAAATCAAAATATCCAATAGCAGGCACAGTGTCCTTAACTTAGTGCAATTAGTATTGGCCGGCCTAAAATACTGAGGATGTTTCATAAGTAAGCTAAAGAAGTGAGTGATATACAGAGTGTGATACTTTTTGAAATTCATTAGTAGAGACGCTTTTACGTTATTAACAAATAGGTAAGCACTTCGATCGACAATAGTACAGTAGACCGATTTGGCGCAGGGGTAGGCTACCTGCCTTCTGCGCCAGAGGTCTCGGGTTCGATTCCCGAACAAGACAAATATTTGTGTGCATGAACATGTCTATTTGTCTTGGTCTGGGGGTTCCCTATGTATATTAAGTATGTATTTACAAACAAAAAGTATTTAAAGTATATATTCATCCGTTATCAAGTTTTCCATGACACAGTTTCCTTAGATAATTGGTGTAATTGTAAAAAGTTATTTATTATCTAACTAGCTGACCCGGCAAACGTTGTTTTGCCATATAAATTTTATTGGACACGAACTTCGTATCAACTGCCTGACACAATGTCACTTAAAAAAAAGGAATTCTAAGCGGCAAAAATGATGCAAAAATGTCAGTGATTACATACTCTTTGACATACCTTCTCTTTGGAAGCTGCTAAGAAATGAGAGTTGTGTGAAGTATGACAGCTTAACGGTTTTCTGTACAAAATTACCATTATTATTTTATAATTTTCCTGGATAAAAAGTAGCCTATGTTACTCTCCAGCTCTCAAATTATCTCCTTACCGAAAGCCTCGTCGATCCGTTGCTTCGTTTTGACGTGAAAGACGGACAAACAAACAAACAAACAAACAAATAAACAAACAAACACACTTTCAAATTTATAATATTAGTATGAATAATGCTTAGCCGAGCCGACAGTCTCCCAATATTGTTTACCAGGATTCTCACTCCAATTTTTTTGTGCCAAAACTGTTACATTCGTAATATTAATTCATATTCCATCCGGCAATAACCATTTTATCAGATGGCGTCTGTCGAGTAGATTTTTATTCGAAGTGTGGTTACCGGGACGTGATCCGATTTCTGTGCGATGCGCGCAAACAATTTTATGACAGTATTTATGACACATATACGTTCGACCGGGGAGAGCGAAAGCAGTAGGCTGGCAACATTATACTGTCCGGGTAGCATGCTGGATGAATGGCAACATTATTGAATTAAGCGGAATAAAGGATGTCAGTACAATACCTGTAATTTTGTTGGCATTGCACTATATTTTTGAAGGTATTAAAAGGATACTAAACAATATATCATTCTCACAAATGAATGCAAATTTCTGACTAATGGACTAATCTTTGCCACTCGCCAGGTAATGTAAACTCAGCTACTCAACATTATTAAAATACTTCTGATAATTACATTATACCAAAACAGTTTAACAGAGAACATACAGGCGTGTTAAAAACTCCGCTATCTAACATTCTGAAAGCGATTTTACAACGCGAGTTACCTTTCAGCTTACAATAAGACATAAGTTACTGAATAACACATTTCCGCGGTCCAACGTGCCCGGCTGATATCCGGGCCCGACCGACGCTATAAATTATAATCGAAAGGAGTCGAGCTCTAGCATCGCCAAAAACGTGGAAATTATTACGATACCCTCAGTGTTGCCGCTTGCTATATTTTATTTATACCTTTTACGAGTGTTGCCAGCCATAAAAAAGTTTTAGTGGGTGTTGTAAAAGGACCCATTTTTGGAACACTGTGCTGATAGGTTTGCCGATGGGCTGTTTTATTAAATCGAATGATTGCGGACTCTGGTAGCACTGGGGCTGAATATTATTGAGGGTGAGACATATTTTGGTTATTGAGTGTTTCTTGTAACAAGCATTTTCTTCTTAAATAAAAACTTTTTAGTTTTAATACATTTACAGAAACGTTCGTACCCAAAACATATTTATTCAATAAAATACATTGCATAAACACACCTGCCAGTTTTTTAACCAGGGGGCTGTATAAAATGACTGATTGATTGATACATTGTATAACTGTAGAATTAGACAATTATATTACCTCGATCAAAAAGTTAAAAAACAATTAAAATAAATATAGGTAGCATAGGTAGCCTAGGTAGCATTCAATAAATTAAAATATAATATTGACTATGTAGGTACCTAAATGTTAAATGGTATTTGCATGCCTCTGTTTAGGTCAAATATGTGAAACCTACTAAGACCTCATGACATCAAATGTATCATATTTAATATAATATATCTTATCTTCAAATTAGCGGGCTCGTCATTACAATCACTCGATCGAGCTCATTGTTTACACATCCTTGAAACAACAATCACAAATATTCCGTTGTTATTATGCTTATATCGACAGTATATTTTTTAGAAATACGAAAAAGTATTCTGTTCTTATTTATTTTCAATTCATTCGATTTCTGTTTTTGCAGAAATATTTACTTACGAAAATATTTAATATTTTTCCATTATAATATGACGTGTATTTACACAAATAAAAAAGTCTGCAAACTCCCGTATGTTTTCATTCAAAACAAACGGACAGTGAAAATGCAGAAAAACATTCGAATGCCTTGCTCAATTTAATTTGAATCCGAAGCCATTAAACGTCGAATTCTTTTTTTTTGCATCACAGCGTCAGCTCTCGGCCGTTTGGCGCTAATGACCGAAGGTACACCAATATGAGTTTCATACGTACAAAACACATATGAATAAGGATGATTTAGGGGCGTATAAATTTGAAACCGGAGTGTCGGTCGAATGCTTCTCGCGCCGTATATCAAAATAATGTGCCGTGTTTAGGCATTTCAATGCCTGGTCGCTGGTCGCCCCGGTCGCTTTCGATCGAGAATAGCCACCTTTGTAAAGTATTGACCTTTGAACGATTGAAATCCTTCATATTTATTTGTACTGGCACTGAAGAATAACCAGAGAGCCTAGACAAGTGGCTTTCTATGGTCGATATAATGTATGGGATTGACATTAGCGGTCACGTGACATTTCTATCGCTAATGTCAATCTCAAACATTTGTCTTTCTATTCTACTGGCGATATAGATAATAGAAAGCCACTTGTCTACAGGGGCAGGCATCACTTGTTATATGTCAGAAGTGACATGTAAAGGGTATTGGGAAAAGTATGGTCAAAAGACCCAGTGCAGCCACCGATATAAGTATGGTACCTAGTCAGGAAAATCCTTAACGCTTAGGACACTTTATATAAGCTAATAGCATATATTTACTGTGCTTAGGAGTTGGAGGATAATTCTTTTAATATTGTTCTGTTTTTTTTTTATTTTATTGATTGATAGGCAAGCGCTGTTCATACGAAAAGATCGATAGTTGTAGGTAATATATCCGGTTCTTCAGTTGAGCTGAATGATGGAAGGTAAGACTCCTTAACGGTTAGGTGTCAAGCTGGATTTACATCAAACGAGCAAATGCTCATTCTATCCCACCTGTGTTCTATCCCCTCTCCGTCAAATTCTGTCAAAAACAGACCTTACTACCATTTGGTAGTAAGGTCTGTTTTTGACAGAATTTCGAGTATCTACTTGACCGATTAAGAAAATTCTTTGACCATTAGAAATCTACATTCTTCCCGAGTGACATAGACTATATTTTATCCTGATATTCCCACGGGAACGGGTACCTCGCGGGTAAAAATGCGAGGATCCGCTAGTATATAAAGGCGCCAAACTATTGAGACAACTAGGTACTATGAAATGGCTAGCCAATAAATTAATTCAAGAACAGCTGCATAAGGCCCTCGCAGTTCGTAAGCTAGCCGGAAGGATCGGAAATCTGTTATGCCTCGCTATTATTGTGTTACTGCGGGATTAGCGCAATGGTCGTGTGTACTTATTGAAAACATAATTTATGCAAGATTATGCGTGAGGGAATATTTGATGGGTACGCACCGGTTTTCAACGTGCGCTATGTCCCGGGTTCGATTCCCGGAGGGTAAATATTGAAAACGAACTTTTCAATTTTTTTTCGGGCCTGGGTGTATGTGGTACACCCAAACCCGAAGACTGGTTGGTTCCAGACACAGTCAGGTCGTAGTAGATAAAGTTTTTTTATTTTGTTTTGTTTATGTCACGTCAAAACTTCTTTTAAGATGAGCGATCAACTCTACCCCCTCTCCCCCGGCGACAAAATGTATTCCTAAACGTAGCTACTTGACATGTCAAAACATTCACGTAGCCAGCGGGACTGTCATCGATTTCGGCGCCAATCTCTGGACCCATCTAAATCAGCCACTGGTCAGAAATGTAAAGCTGAAGCTTGGTTGTTTTAACAGAATGTAAATAAGTAATTTTATATAAGTAATGAAAAATACTTATCTTATGATAAGCTCTTGTCATTGTCAGTTCTTATCTTTATACCTACTTAAAGATCTACTATTATTTTTACTCGTAGGTTTATCAGGAGATAATATCCTCCCGCCAAATCGCATTTGACGATAGAATCTAAACAAATCGAGTAGCTGACGAGTATCGGGCGACAAAAAGCCCGTCGTCGCAGGCACTACCAGAATCTTATATCCTTCGGCAGAGGAATAGGTTTCAGAACGCCTACCGTCTTAATATCGCCGCGCTACCTGCGTTTGTGACGACCTGCGGCGACGGGGGGGCCGAGCTGTAAGCTCTAGCGAATGGTTTCAGCATTATTTCTAGTTAAGGTGCATGTAGTCGTGAAACGATCATTTTTGAGGCCCTAAAACTCATAAATTAGCCTACTGATGAATCCAGAATTAATATATATTAAATATTGATATATAAACTTCAATCTGAGCATTTAAAAAAAACATAGTCTTTAAGATACTATTAAAAAAAAACATTGAAATGAAGCTGTTTTCAACTTGAAATACGCAACTGCTTCTAAACTACAAGTGATATTTTCACGTTTCTTTCAGGAAAAGATTGCTAACTTGTTTAACTTAAAACTGAGCATTTTTCGTTTTAAAATAATACATAGTTTTGACGAAACGTGTGTTTAAGCTGTTTTGGTGCGGGTAGCGGGCGGGAAAATTAGGCCGCTTTTCTATGCCCAAGGTCGTTGGCGATACCACGGGCCTTAACTAAACTAACAGCATCATCACCCATTTAATCTCCACATTGCTGGGGAGATGGCCTTTTTTTTAACATCGAGAAAATGCTTTACGCATGCCCCGGCCGCGGGAAATAACCGGGGGTATGTGGGACTCACCAGGTCCAGGAGGGGGGGCCCTACCCACTAAAAACTCGACGAAGCCCCTCCACATCACCTTGGTGCCAACGCCTCGTCGAACCACTCGTCGTCATCAGACGACAAGTCGTTCGAGGAGGAGAGAACACCGGGCGAGGTCACGGGAACCCTTGTGGACACTACCGCGGCCCCGCCAGTGATTGTCCGCCCTTGGCAGACTAGTCTGTTAGCCCCTAAAGACGGGGATGCTGAGGGTGTCCCGGGACTTGAGGGACACCCTGAGTCAGTGATGGCCTGTGCAATGCAGGGTTAGGGCTTCCCGTGCCCCGGCCCTGCAGGTCATCGCGAGAGGGTTGAGGGCTGTTCCGGCCACCCCGGTCAACTCCTCTTCCTCTTTGTAGGAGGCGGTGAACAAAGGTCACCTCTACGACTTGTACGCTTCTTGCGGCATAGAGCAGCATTTGGGTCGATCTCCCTAATGCGTTCAGCCACTTCTTTCTCCGCCATCACAAGCTCACAAAATTCGCTTGCTGCTTCCCAGGACCTTCTGCTTGTCAGCATTGCTCTGACCACATTGGGGAGCGAAAGATCCTGACCGACTATTGCCCTCAGGCGACTACGCTGTGTTGCCAAGGCCGGACACAGCTCCAGAGTGTGCTTGCCGTGTCTTCTGCGGCTCCACATTCACGACACTGGGGAGATGGTTCTCTCCTTGCTATATTATGCAGTGGGGAGATGGCCTTCCTCATGGATGGATAAGGAAAACGGGCTAAGACCCAGTGCGTATTGGTGGGTATTAACGACTGCAAATGCAGCCGGGACCAACGGCTTAACGTGCCGTCAGAAGTAAGGAGTAGCTCGAGATGAAAAGTTTCTGGTCACCCATCCCGTGACCGACCATCGCGAAAGTTGCTTAACCTCAACGAGGGGGGGCTCCTCCTAGCAAATCGTTTTAGCATTATATTTTTTAGTGAAATGTTACAATTAAATGCATTTAGGTTAACAGAAATATGTAATTTAAAATCTGCGACTGAGATCGCAGTTGCCACGGCTTTTTCAGCAATCATCTTGGAATAGCAATTACTGTTCGTTCGCAGAAAACATGGAACAATTTTGGGTCGTCCTTCATTGCACAGTTCATGACCAACGTCAAACTCATCTGAGGCGCTTCAGATATTTTTTTGCGATAAGTTTTGAAGTTGGCTCGATGCTTGCACTTGGATAGGACTATGTCCAGCAATGGACAATAATAGACTTTTGTCCAAGCATAAAGTTCTTGATTCTTCTAATGGTGATAAAGTTCTTTTGTAGGATATTTTTTAAATAAAGTTAGTTTTGTAAATAAACTGATGTTAGGCAATGTTGAATTTGAACTAGAAATAGCTCTAATTATCCAAGTTCTTTTTGGTTGGTGGTAGGACTTGTTCTTAGTCCTACTGGCTAGCTATCACCATCTTATCTAAGTCTGGCGCCATAACAATGATATGTTCAGCATTATTGTGTCCCGGCAGTTGGAGATAAGATAGCCAGTTGCTCAGTGATTGAGGACTCCGGGAGTAGTGCGCTTCCACCTTCAGCCTTATCACCACTTAACATCTGGTGTAATGAAGGCTAAGTGCTATTCCGTTGTGGATAAAAACTAAAAAAGAACATAGCGTAATATGTCGCACCCAGATCAAATTCACATGAAATTTTCTGAAAAAGTATGATTGCTAGGTTTTTTTTCATAAGCAATATCCTTTAATCATAATACCGCACAGTTTACCTCACCCGCTACCGCTTAAGCCTTAGCACCGCCGCTAAAGAGGAGCGAGCGAGCGGATATGAGGTAGCGGCGGATATTGCGCAGACACTCGCAGGTACACTCGGTTACACTGTAAACTAGCTGCCGCTTATAAATGCCGTTTGTGCGGACTGTACCGCCATGCTATGCGCCACTCCCATTTGAATATCCTACTGAGAGACTTCCATGCGATATTTAAGGTATCCTGTCACATAGGTGTGAATGTGGAAGTGGTGTACTTTCGTTATTAGATTATCAGAAATAATGATGTTGAATAAAACAATAAGTGAAATATGTTGAAAATTATCACTCTAGAAGCTTTTTAGAGCGTGCAGTATGCACACTAGCGCCGCCATTGAAAAGAATTAATTATAGTGCTTAAATAAAGACGAAATTGTAAATTTATCTCTCTGTAGCGCACTGCGAAGAAGCTTATTATCTTTATTTAAGCACTATGTTTTTTTTCCAATGGCGGCGCTAGTATGCAGATACGAAGTTCTACAAGCCATGAGATTAACTGGATTCATCTGGACTCATCACACCTGATGTTAAGTGATGATGTTAAGTATGCGAAAACTTTCCTTCAGCATTAGCTTTTTGTATAAATTTTATTATTGTACCATTTTGTCTAGCAACGACAGAATTATTTTGTAAATGCGTTGCTTCTGTTAAAGCTGATGAGTTTTTTTCGCCTGTTTTTCTTGTCAGTTAAAAGATGTCCATAACAGGTGGTAGGTAAAAAAATGTTGGACGATTCATAAGCATTAATTTTATTTAATCTATATGAATAAAAATTTATTGACTTTGACTTTGACTTTGATAAGGCTAAAGGTGGGACTGGCCATCTCATCTCCAACTGCCAGAACACAACAATGCTTAAAACATCGTTATTATGGCGACAGTCTTAGATAAGATGGTGGTAGCTAGCCAGGCGGACTTTGAACAAGCCCTACCACCAACAAAAGCGAATACAATATGTACCCTCACTGTCAATCGAACCTGGGACCTCTGGGTCTGATACCCGTGGTACGTTAGTAATATTATAGTATTCTTTGCCCGTGGTGTGTACCACTAGACCACATAGGCGGTTAAAATATATATTATGTAGGAATGTTATAACACGCCCAAGTAATGTCCATTCTCATTACCTTTGACGCCACGTCCGAGTCTCGGGCGAGGCACGTCCGACGGTCATTCGGACGATTTATCGGCTGCAAGTTCGCGCCGTTTGCTGCACTGCTACTGCAAGCTTCCTGCAACTATCGCCCTTTGAACTGCAGCCTTTTCAAGTTAGCTTTTATGTTGCGTGTTTACTTTGCTTTTAACAAAATATCGGGAGCCGTTTCCTTAGATACCAAATACAGACGGTCACATCTTAATTCAAGAAAAGCTTTTGACCTAACGACAGTTACATATCGCGTTAACCTGTGGCGGAATTCGAAATTTAAACTGTATTAATTACACTTTAACAGCATTTTTCGAGTGGTTGGCTGGATACACATGTGTGCCTAATCCGAGTTAGGTACGGCGATAAAATGTGTAGGACGTCTGTGTGCCTAATCCAATCAAAACGGTTTTGTACGTCAACTGCACGTACAGTGCCACAAGCTTTTCTGTTCCGGTGACAGCCGTGACAGAGGAGCCACTTGCAATACGAAATTAGCTGTCAAAATGGACTGTCGTATGAAAACTGTTTTAGTTCCAAAGATTATCACCGGAACAGAAAAGCTTGTCACACTTATACACTTGACTAATGCGTCATAGGATTACCGCGATCGGGGCCCTGTCTACAAACACGGTCGTTATTCAGATGTGTTTTTTTATAACCGTCTCGCCGCACACGTGCCACACGACTAGCGGCGGCGGCCGGGCGTCTGCCTTTTACGGCGAGTTCATATAAAATGTATGAAAACTAGGAAATAGGTCGTGCCCCTAATATGCTCGGCTTAGATAATTGGTGTGATTGTAAGAAAATATTTATTTATTTATTTAATCGGTGGCCCGTGTGCGACAGGCTGTATAGAAAACAAAGTGACGCATTATGGTCTGAATAAACAACAAAACAAGACCGTTATTATGAAATAAGAAAATGTTTTTCGATGATAATATTTATTACACGTGCTGTAACATCGATCTCAGGGAAATTGAAAATAAATGAAACGCGAACGATCTCTGCTTTGTGCCACGTTAAAGATCTATTTTTATTTTAATATGAAGAATTGTTATCATCATTATTTGACGACCTTCGTGGCGTAGGTGTACGCACCGGATTTCAAGGTGCCGCTATCTCTGGGATCCCCGGGTTTGATTCCCGGTCGGGTCAAGGCTTGAGCACACCAAACGCGGGTCAGGGGTCAGTAGCAGCGCGGGAGTCGGCGGGAGTCGGTACACTGAACGCAGCAACAGTTTCAAAGCAGTTGCAACGCGGGCCCGCTTTCAAACCGCGTTCAGTGTGACGGGTTAGGCAGGCAGTAGGCATAATACAACTCTTGTCAACTGCTTTCGACGCGCTGCGCTGCACTGCGAACGCCCTGCCTCGGTGTGTCATGCTAACATGGCCGCCATAGTTATACAACAGCGCGGGCCCGCGCTCAAACTGCTCTGCGCCGCGCCTGCGCTGCTTCTGCCCCGCTCCCGCGCCGTTTGTAGTCCGGCAGTAGCGGTGCGGCTCGGCGCGGCGCAGAGCAGTTTGAGCGCGGGCCCGCGTTCAAATTTAGTGTGACGTAGTTTATAGAGTTTCTTGTATTACAACATGCGCGGGCCCGCATTCAAACAGCGCTGCTCCTGACCTGTGTTTGGTGTGCTCAAGCCTTTAATATCGAAAACCACCTTTTTATGTTTCCACGCGTCTGGGTGTATTTTTTTAAATCTTTTTATCTACTACGAGGTAGCAAAGCTTTCATCACACTTCGCGTTTATTTCACAAGCTTTTATTTAACTTGCAGTGTATGCATGTATGTATGTTCGTTCGGGTCAAATCTTGCAAGCTTAATTTGACCCACTTCCAAGTGTCCGATTGAGCTGAAATTTTGTATACAGGTTTGGTTTAGATGACAATACAATATCAAAGTAAAGACACCAAAAAAGCTTGTCATAAAAATAAAGTTTTTAATAAAATAATATTTTTGTTTGGTTTGGCCCAAAGGCAAATATAGCTAAAATTGACAATGTTTGTGTGAATCTGCGTGAGAAATTGGTGTGACCAGCCGAGTCACACCACGTCACACACAAAGCGGCTGACAAATACGCGTCGCGTGGACAATGGAGCCCGCCGAAGGTCTGATTAACGCCGAAAAATCGACTTAAACTTACAGGCTGGCATTGTGCTGGGGTATCCGATGGCGGAGTCTATCGGATACATACAGCGAAGATGGAAACTTGTCTTGACACGCAAATATAACTAAAACTAGCCTTATGCCCGCGGTTTCGCCCACGTGGGCTAAATGACGTTGACCAGCGGACGTCATTATATCGGGATAAAAATTAGCCCATGTCCTAGGTATTATTGTTGACCGAAACCTATGTCACTCTTTAGCTCTCAAACTATCCTTATAAGTAAGTACCAAAAGTCTCATCGATCCGTAGTTCCGTTTTGACATGAAAGACGGATAAACAAACAATAACACACTTTCAAATTCATAATATTAGTATAGATTATCAATGTTTGTGTGAATGCGTGTAAGAAATTGCTGTGACCCGCCGAGTCGCACCACGTCGCACACAAAGCGGTTGACAAATACGCGTCGCGCGGACAATGGAGCGCCCGAAAAATTCGATAAATCGACGTAAACTTACAGGCTGGCATTGAGCTGGGGTATCCAAAGGGCGGAGTCTAACTATCGAATACATACAGCGAAGATGGAGACTTGTCTTAACAACACGCAAGTATAGCTAAAACTAGCCTTACGCCCGCGGCTTCGCACGTGTGGGCAACACGACGTTATCAAGCGGGAACGTGATGTTTCGGGATAAAAATAAGCCTGTGGTTCTCTTTAGCTCCCAAAACTATCCTTATACCATAAGTCACATCGATCCGCTGTTCCGTTTTGACATGAAAGACGGTTAAACAAACACATTTTCAAATTCATAATATTAATATAGATTGTCAATGTTGGTGTGAATGCGTGTGGGAAAATTGGTGTGACCCGCCGAGTCGCACAAAGCGGCTGACAAATACGCGTCGCGCGGACAATGGAGCCCGCCGAAGGTCTGATTAACGCCGAAAAATTCAATAAATCGACGTAAACTTACAGGCTGGCATTGTGCTGGGGTATCCGAGGGAGGCGTCCACTATCGGCGATATCGTAAAGATGTATCCGTAACGTAATGAGGTTTAATGCTATATCTCTGCCTTCCCTTGCAGAAGAAAAATCATGATTGTTCGGACGGAAGACCATGATGAGCTGCGTCTACTGGAACGTTGCAGCAGCCGTACGTCCATTGGCTGCGCGGCCCGTGCGTTCGACCAATGAAGTTCATCTGGGGCGCCCCGAATTGAAGTTTAGCGCGAAACAATATTCGTTACTAAAAATTAAATATTCGTCACATTCAAAATTCGCATCTTCCTATACGCACTAAATTTTACTTCTGTCCATTATTTTCGCATAATTTCAACTATTTTATTGTAATTCGCCATTTTATTTATTATACATTTAATCTACGCAAACCTGAGCTTTATTGAAGAGAAACCTACGCAGCAGCCCGAACATTTGGACCTGCGAGCCGAATATTTGGACCGAAGACTTCGTTCTCATCATTCGACTTCGAAGAAAATACTTCCATCAACGTGATCCTGAGAGGAGCGAGGTATCAGCTTGTGCAGTCAGGAAGCCAAGGAGTAAGAAATTGAGCCGCAAAAGAGGGATTTACCAGCCAGCATTAAATACGCGCATATAGCTACGGCCGGCCAATCCTACCTTTCCCTTTTCTTTTCCATTTCCACTGTACAATACTGTGTATTTTCCTATTCTCAGTGTCACTACTTGCCTGTGTTGTACGAGCCTACGAGTCGTTTCGTGACGCAGCATCAACGGGCATATTTTAAACTGTGAGTACTCCATCTTTCTACTTTCCACCGAAAATGACTTTAGACGTTGAGGCTAATAATAGTCGGGATAAATCCCCTAACAAATTGACTGACAGTAGTTTAGTTATTAGAGAGTTAGTTAAAAAACGCGGGATTGTTAAAGGGAGGCTTACAATATTTGAAACTTATCTATCTAATCTTAATGTAGAATCTATATCTGGTCAAACTCAAATTGACCTTAAGTTGCGCATTCAAGGAGTTTCTAATTTATTTTATGAATTTAATAATATCCAGGGCAAACTTGAGGAGCTATCTATTGACTTAGACGAGCAATTATCGCAGAGAGAGTTATTCGAAGATAGTTATTACAGCATTCTTTCGCGAGCTGAATATCTTTTGAATCCTAGTCAGGTGGCCGGCAGTTCTAATAAGGGTAATCAGCATAGTAATAGATCTGTAAAGTTGCCTACAATTTCTATGCCCACATTTAACGGCTCATGTGAGCAATGGTTAGAGTTTAGGGACACTTTTCTCTCTTTGGTACATAATTCGACTGAACTTAGTAATATAGAAAAGTTCCACTATCTTAAGTCGTCACTTAAGGATAGCGCAGAGCTAGTAATAAATTCAGTGGAATTCTCAAGTGATAATTATTACGTTGCCTGGGAGTTACTTCTTAATCGTTACAATAATAGCAGGTTATTAGTGCAGAATCACATCAAGTCGTTGTTTAACATGCAAAGTGTAAACAAAGAATCACCAAATTTACTGAGAAAGTTAATCGACAATGTTTTAAAGAATTTACGCGCATTAAAAATACTTGGCGAGCCGACAGAATATTGGGATACCTTAGTTATCTACATTATGGTTTCAAAACTAGACCCAGTAACCGAACGCGAGTGGGAACAATACAAAGGTAGCTTATATTCTGCTAACGGTGATTTTAAAACGCAACTAAAAGTAACACATCTCATTAACTTTCTCAAAGACCGGGCTGATATGCTAGAAACATTACAATTATCGCATAATAAAATTAATTTTGAAAATAAAAAACACTACCCGCAACCGCAACCAAACAATTCTAAATTTCACTGTAATGTTTCCGCAAATAAGCCAACCGAACGTATTTCACGCGATGTCACTAAAAACACTTGCTTGTTGTGTAACAAAAACCATCCGCTATATTCGTGTAACACTTTTATAAATTATAATTTAGATCTAAAACTAAAATTCATTCGCGATATGAACCTTTGTATTAATTGTTTGCGCGCTGGTCATACGTTAGAAAACTGTAGATTCGGTCCCTGTCGAATGTGCAACCAGAAACATAATTCGCTTGTACATCCCGATAGTGCTATGACGATGACTAATGATAAATCTATCGCATACGGATCTCCGCAAAGCACTGGCAGCTCGCGGCTTGAAGTGACTACTGACTCGCACCAGCGGACCACTCCCCCCGTGCACTCTGCACCGAACCTACCATCTTCATCTTTATCAGCGCAAGTTACTATACAAGCAAACAACGCACACACGCAATTTGACGGCTCACAGTTAAACGACGCGAATATAGTTTTACTTCCGACCGCATTAGTAGAAATAGCCGATCGTTATAATAATTATCACGTCGCACGCGCGCTTCTGGATAGCGGTAGCCAAAGTAGTTTTATATCACAATCATTATGCGATTTACTTCAAACGCCAGTAATACAGTCCACTCACGAAATATGTGGTGTTGGAAACTCAATCACAAATTCAACGCAAAAATGTGATATTGAGATTAAGTCGCGCACCAACCCGTATGTTACGCAGCTACAATGTTTTGTTTTGCCGGTTATTACGTCATCGATACCCGCGACGAGTATACAAAGCGCTAAGTTTGATATTCCCAACAACATTCAGTTAGCTGATCCGCAATTCTATAATTCGCAAAGTATAGACATTCTTATCGGCGCTGATAAGTTTTGGGATTTATTGAACACAAATAGTAAAATTAAATTAGCTAATGGTCCCGTCTTATTAGATTCTAAGTTGGGATGGATTATATCAGGTCCGATCTGCCATTCTTTACGACAGAACCGATATATTCACTGTAATATGTCACGGATAGTTAACTCCCAATCTCGTCAATTTTGGGAGCTCGAAGAAGGGAACGTTACTCGGGATACGCGAACTAATGAGGAACGTGCACGTGAAAAACATTTCATCACAACCACTACGCGCATAAGTGATGAAAGGTTTTGCGTTCAAAAACCTTTTAAGGAAAATCCTAACGTATTAGGAAATAGGTACTCGCAAGCTGAACAGCGGTTCACTTGAAATTCGCGTACCTAGTTACAGCGCAATGTAAATTTAAAATACGTATTTTCATCTTTTTTCAATTTTTTCCCTACCATGATAGTTTTCGCGAACGTAGTACATACTACGAACTACGACTTACAACTACGAGTCATATTCGCTATTGTAGTTTAGTATTATTTTTAGTGAACAACCTAATTAGTTACGTTTTATGAAAACACATTTGCATATCATTATGGTTGGCACCGATATCATCATGGCGAAATTCGAATGTGTCTAGCTACTTTGTCTTATTATATTTTATTGGTTTTAATTTTTAATTTAGTAATCACATAATTGTATAGGTATAGTTACATTAAATTCTAGTTGCTCCACTTCGCAAATGGAGGCTTAACTTTAATTTAAATGATATAGTATAGACTTCGATTGTCTTCGATCAACAATAACACCATAGAACACCCATTTTACGGGGCTGTCACTTGGTGATTTTTCCTATATACTTTAGTTTTAGGTTAATATTATATTCTGTGTACAGTTTTTATTTTAGCACGCTATTTAAAAATATGTTTCAAATTTATTTATTTACTTTTACTGTTTGCGCAAGTTTTGACACCATAGTTAGGGTTGTCAAGTTAATTTATGTTAGTTAATATTTTTCACATTTTCTCTCTCATACCTTTATGACGAATATATAGGTATGTGTAGTGTAGTGTAGCCTACGCTTGACTATTGCTCACACTGAATCGTTAGTTAGTGGAAGGGTATATTTTTTATTTATTTATTTCTGTACTCGCGCTGTACATTTAGAGCTTGTAGGCTATCTGACTTCGGATGCTTTGTATCTGCTCGCGTTACAATGATATAATTGCACGTCATGGAAAACTTGCTCGAGATGATGATGGAAACATTGAAGCGTTTGCGAACAAGTTTGGAAAATTATTATCGAGATGCTCAAATGATGTCCTTGAATACGCAACTAGTCAAGACTTATTTTCATTTGTTTGTCTCTAAGCGCCTCATTTCGGTGGATTGTGGAAGCTGGAGTAAATCATTTAAGCATGATTTATGACGGGTAGATGGAAATGCTCTTTAGCATTTAGGAATTTCGCACAGTATTGTCACAGGTTACATCCATCCTAAATCCCCATTCTAGGAGTCCTATATTCACTGATCCGAATCTTAATCCATTATGTCCTCACTTCCTTATTGGCCGGTCGCTAACTACACCAGCGGCTATGCAACTGGAAGATGTTCCTGCTCATCGACTGACGCGCCATCAACCACAGGAATAGATTCGACAACACTTCTGGAGCCGCTGGAGTAAAGATTACATCTCAGCGATGCAAGTTGAAAGTAGGAGAGATTTCTTCACGCTTTTCCCAAGATACGTCCTCTCATCAAAATCGAAGAAAGACAAGACGTTGGACGCTGGTGCTTCCAAGGCCGGGGGCATGTTCGGACGGAAGACCATGATGAGCTGCGTCTACTGGAACGTTGCAGCAGCCGTACGTCCATTGGCTGCGCGGCCCGTGCGTTCGACCAATGAAGTTCATCTGGGGCGCCCCGAATTGAAGTTTAGCGCGAAACAATATTCGTTACTAAAAATTAAATATTCGTCACATTCAAAATTCGCATCTTCCTATACGCACTAAATTTTACTTCTGTCCATTATTTTCGCATAATTTCAACTATTTTATTGTAATTCGCCATTTTATTTATTATACATTTAATCTACGCAAACCTGAGCTTTATTGAAGAGAAACCTACGCAGCAGCCCGAACAATGATTAAACATTAGTTTAACCTAATTTCTTAAAGATCAATGTACCTACGTACGCATAGCATACTTTGAGTATTCCATTTAACGGGCACTGGTTCAGCACAACGTATAGAGACTGTCTGCACCGACTACCTGCCCGGAACGGTTCCGATAAGAGCTGGCAGGTTGCTCTCTACGAGAATACACCCTAACATGCCTTACCTTTACACCTTAGTACCTACTATTATACAGGATAATTTTTTATCAGTGCCCAAATTGTTAAGATCTACTCAGACAGAATGTAACTGAACAACTTTCTCCTAGAAATATGGGTTGAAATACGACAAAAATTTCTGGACTTCCCATACTAAATCGATCACATAATCAGTCCGATTTATATGAAGAGTCAAAAATTTTTTGTCATATTTCGACCTATGTTTCTAGGAGAAAGTTGTTCACTTACCGATTCGGAGTTGATCTTAAAAATTTGTGCACCGATAAAAAGTTATCCTGTATATTCTGTGCCTTTACAAGAAATCGAGTAATCTGAGGTAGCGGAGGGCTTTTCCATCCCCCGTCCGGCCCGGAAATGAGCCAGACTCATCCCGTGTTCATTACGAATCATTGACGGGCGATCGGCGCGACGTAGGTACAGACGACTGACAAGGTTATAACATATTTTTTTCTTATTTGCATTCACAAAGCAATGCTTATTATCGAAAATGAAGTAACTAAGTATTAGTAATAAGTTTTTTTTATACTTCGTTTTTATGACAAGCTTTTTTGTCATCCAAACAAAACCTGTGCCAATGCAAAGTTTCAACTCAATCGGACACTGGGAAGTGGGTCAAATTTAGCTTGCGAGATTTGTCCCCCACTAACTAACAAACTAACTAACATAGCAAGTTAAATAAAAGCTCGTAAAAATCGACCCGTCTCACAACTAGCTCTGATAAATAAACGCTGGCTTAACAGAGCGTAAGGTATTGGACAAATTCGTCGCTTCTCCTAACGACTCCGTAGCTCAGTGGTTAAAGTATTCGTCGGACAGTGAAAGGGCGTTCGAGTCCCATCGGAGCTAGTTGTGAGACAAGCTTTTAAAAATCGACCCGTCTCTCAACTAGCTCTGATAAATAAACGCTGGCTTAACAGAGCGTAAGGTATTGGACAAATTCGTCGCTTCTCCTAACGACTCCGTAGCTCAGTGGTTAAAGAATTCGTCGGACAGTGAAAGGGCGTTCGAGTCCCATCGGAGCTAGTTGTGAGACGGGTCGATTTTTTCTAATATATGTATTAGTTACTACTTGATTTTTAAAGTTATAAGATGTTAGAGCAATTTCGAAGTTAATAATATAGTGTTAGATAATAATTTAGTCATAAAAAACACTAAGGATATGATACAATAAGTATATTGCCCAATTTACCCCGTTCGGGCAAGAAGTGAGTTAGACTAGACTCGAGTTCTCCAGGGTTTAATTTCAGCTAGACTACAAAAAGTAATAACCCTATCTTTAGGGCCTTTTAATATAAGGCCACTGGCACTTGCAAAGGTGAGGAAATCCTAAAACCCTAAACCAAACTAAATAACACAAAGCCTCATTACGTCTCACAACTAGCTCCGATGGATCACGAACCCACGACCTTTCACTGTCCGGGCAATTGCACTGACGGGTAAATTTTTTTCTAATAGGTACCTTCTTTGAGTTTTTTTCAATAATAAAAATTGCATTGTGCAAAAGTAAAAATAATATCTCAATATGTATAAGAAAAATGTGATAGTAAAAATACACGAGCCCTATTAGTAGCTTTCAGGCGGGATAGCTTTCAGCTACTTAGGTACTTATTAGGGCACGTGGTTTTTTACTATCACATTTTTCTTATACTTACAAAATTGCATTGTGAATGCATAAAAATCATTTAAAATCTTAATCTCAATATGTATTAAGAAATAGTGCGCTTTTAATCCGTTAGGTTTAATAAAGTTCAATTTCTATTTCACACGAAGTGTAAGATGTATAGAGATATATTATAAGAATTTCCTTCAGAACACAAGGCGCCACACAGTCTTTCAATAAATAATTTCATTTCATTACTCAACAGTGAAACAAAAAGTTGGGCCCACAACTTCGCGTTTTACCCTAAAACCAGGTGAAATTACTTCCCAACTAATAATTGCCGAAAACTTATTATTGCTGTCATAACTCCCTCTCATATCAGCCTCTTTTGAATAAGGGTAACCACAGTCGTAGCGCTACGTAGACGCGAACCTATTCAACTATATTACAGATGTTTGCATTTGGTTTTATTCAAACTTATTGAATTGGCCGACATTTCAGTTTAATAATTCAGTGAAAAATTATATGAATATTTACTAGAAGTATGTAGGTATATCAATAATGAATACATTTTGATTCAAAGACTTATCACCTTAGTTAGTATAAGGTTACTGTCCGTCCTGTTATTGTTACAACTAATTTGCTACAAAACGAATGGACCAAATGAGTTAAAATCCTAAAGAAAAGCGAACATTTTTGTAAAATAAAAATGGTAATTTTGTAAAGAATATCGGCTGATTGACGCTTACACAAAACTAATTTCGTCGATGATCAGTATTTTACCTAGCCGCTTCGGATTACTTTTGTTTGTTTCAACCGCCTCTGTGATCTAGTGGTTCACACCACCGATTTCAGACCAAGAGGTCCCGCCCGGGTTCGATTCCCATTGGGGATACATATTGTATTCGGTTTGGTTGGTGGTAGGACTTGTTCTTAGTCCGCCTGGCTAGCTACAACCATCTTATCTAAGTCTGACGCCATAACAATGATATTTTCAGCATTATTGTGTTCCGGCAGTTAGAGATAAGATAGCCAGTTCCTCAGTGATTGAGGATTCCGGGAGTAGTGCGCTTCCACCTTCAGCCTTATCACCACTTATCATCAGGTGTGATGAAGGCTAAGTGCTAACCCGTTGTGAATAAATAAAATAAAATAAACTTTTGTTTGTGGCAGGCATCTTCTTTGGTGAACTTAGGAAAATAAACGCGTAACGCACGCAGTGATCATTCAATGACATTTCACAGCCGCTAAGCTGTCACATACTCTTATTTGACTTATAACTCGGCCAAGCTAACATGACACCTGCAGGTCATACCTGTCCCTCTCACTCTCCGGGCATGACAGAATCGAGTGAAAGAGACGGGTAGAAGAAATAAGGACACAAATCGTTCTGTCATTCACATTTAGCAATTCATTTGCGATCTAGTTTTTAGAAGGAACGAAAGAAAGCAATTCATTTTAGGAACCTATTCTGCATCGCGCTATTTTTGAATCGCTGTCTTTAAGTTGATGGTATTGTAGTGTGGTGCACCCAGAACATAAAAGTACGGCGACAAAAAAAAGCGCACGTGTGTCGTGACCCTTACTTTCAAAATAACAAAATACTTTGCGCAAATATTTTCATGCACTGCTAACCGCACGTTACGACTTTACGGGAACGAAGCAAATATTAACTCAAGTTATAATCTAATAACGCCTATAAAACACAAGAATCGTATTTCTAGCAAACGATGCGATTGATTAAGAAAGTTTTTACGGACTAAAGATTAAAGGCTTGTTTTATAGGAATAGGTTTTTTTTATTTTTCTCAGCTAATTGAATGTAAGGTTGTCCAGGAAATTAACTCAGTTAGTTCGCCATTGATGTTTGTGAAGCGAAAAATTAGGTACAGACGGAGTGAAATGCTTTTGACGTTTGGGAAAATGTCATGGCTGCTCGGTTTTAGACTTTGGATGGACTATTTAAATTAAGTATTTAATTAAACGATTTTTAGTGTAACGCGTTGTCAGAATTTATGGCAATTATTTGTTTAGCTAATGAATTACTTCTATACTAATATAAGAAAGTTTAGATGTTTAGATGTTTGGATGTTTGTTACTCAATCACGCCAAAACGACTGAACGGATTTGTCTGAAATTTGGGACACAGATACTTTGTAGCCTGAAGAGGAACATAGAATACTTTTTATCCTGGAAAAGTATAAAATTCCCGCGGCATAACGTCGTGTAGTCCACGTGGGCGAAGCCGCGGGCGGAAAGCTAGTCCCCATAGTAAAAATTGTTCGTATTAATGCATGGACACTATCATCCCCTAAAATCGTTGTACTAATTAAAATTTAGAGGTGTAAATTGAAATTCTCAATTATAGAGTCTCTTTTATTTTACTGGATCGAAAACCTTATGACCGAAGTCACAGGCGTCCACTAGTATAGGACGACAAAGTTTCATAATTTTCATTAGCGATTGTACGTACAAACTGTTTTATTATTTGCGATCATTTTGCACACAACATTAGGTTTCATATCGGCCAGTAATTCCCATTTGGGCCTTATCCATCAGGCCGCAATAACGTGGTTTACGGGCCAACTTTCTGTCGGGGGCGGTAAAAATTCTCGGAACGGCCCGTAATAAAAAATGCTCGTATTTGAACCTGATTATGGCGAAAGATGTTGGCGGTGCATAGTGTGGCTGAACTTTTTAAGACTTTGAAATGGTATAGAAATCATATATTTATTATAGGTACTCTTTATTGCTCTCAAGAGACACAGTAAAAATACAATATTATAAATAAAGTATGCAAGGGAGAACTTATCTCTAAAAGAGATCTCTTCCAGCCAACCCAGGACGTGTGAGAGAATGAAAGTAGGAGATGTAAAGTGCAAAGTGCAAAAAAAAAAAGACAAATACCTATTAAAATATAAAATTCATATACTTACATACAATACAAATAAAATATAATATACATAAATTTATACAATACATTTATAAAATACATTAAAAAAATATATCATACTTATATATAAATATGAGATGATTTTAAAATGTTGTCAGATGATTTCTATGGATTTGACAACTATGCTAGAAAGTGCTTTTTTAGTTTCCATTTGAACGAGTTGGAATTAGGAGAGGTCTGAATGTTTGTCGGGAGTTTGTTCCAGAGCATTGCAGCTCTAACGGAAAAGGAGTTATGGAGGAAGTTGGTCTTGCTTCTAGGTAGCTCAAGCATCTTGGTGATAGATTTTACATCTTTGTGATTTAAGTAGGTACTAGGTATTGTTAACTAAAAGCCTGCGCGTTCTTGTGATATTTAGTCGACCGATAGTTTAGTCGAAATCGTGAGGCGATCGTGATTAAACTGTCGGCTGATAGTTGAGCGATACGATAGTTTAGTTGAATGCAGTGCGCACGCTCACATAGTCCTTCATGCACATTACCGATCGGCCGATAGTTGTGCTGTGTCATAGTTTGATCGAACAACTATCGGCCGATAGTTTGATCGGACGATTTTTAATCATCAGTGCGCGCATGAATCCGAGAATGATCAAACTATCGCTTGATTAAAAATCACAAGTGCGCGCTGGCTCTAAAAGTGTGACTGTGTACAAAATCCACCATCATTAAGCATATGGTTACACGGGCAATTTTTTTTTTGCAATAAATCCTTAGCAACTGTATTGGATCAATCTGGAGAAATAAAGTGGAGCAATCACAATGAATTGCGGCAAGTGTTTCGGGAATACTGCTTTTAATTGCTGTATATCCGAATCTCCTACCGTTTGGAAATCTTTAGTCAATTTTCTTTATCTCTACATCTCACTATCTCGTTTATACGTATAACTACGCCTGGTTTTCACGGGAGGAACGGGCTGGCAGCGGAGGCAACTTGTATTGCCTAGTTTTTAAAATTGCTCCATATGGCATGGTACTGTGTGGCTGTTTCTAACAGCAGGTTGCTACATGTTGCAATCGTCCTAAATTGCTTGATCTGCCGTGACGTCATATTTGTCGGGATGACAGGAAATGAGCAATGATGAGATCCGCAGGAGAACTAAAATAACCGACATCGCTCGAAGGATTGCATCATTGAAGTGGCAGTGGGTGGGACACATAGCGCGGAGAACCGAAGGCCGTTGGGGCGGAAAGGTTCTCGAATGGCGACCGCGTACCGGACGACGTTCCATGGGCAGGCCCCCTACAAAGTGGACCGACGATCTGGTCAAGGTCGCGGGAAGCCGCTGGATGCGGGCAGCACAGAAAAAAAAAGGACCGATCGTTGTTGAGATCCTTGGGGGAGGCCTATGTCCAGTGGGCGTCGTTAGGCTGACATGAGGAGCAGTTTTAGTTGCCGCCCCTGTAAGCGCACCTTAAATGCAAAATTTTTTTTCGCTTTTTGTAATGTACCTTACACCCACATACGTGTGTGTAATTGTGTATACATGGAGTTATATGAATTCGCCATAAGAAAAACGCTTAATTTGCTTTTGCCGTAAGGTAAACTTTTTATATTATCCTACTTCTTACTAGTATTATAAATGTGAAAGTTTAGATGTTTGTTGTCATGCCTGGAGAGGAACATAAGCTACTTTTTATCCCGCCCTTTTAATAAGCCGCAGGCGAAAAGCTAGTTCTCATATAATTTATAACGGAACTTAAAAAACAACCCGTGTAAACAATAAGAAAGAGCAGTTTTTAGGCTTCTATCAAAATATAAGGGTAGTCTCGAGGTCGTTGTCGAACATTTCATTTATAGCAGACTGGTTAATTTGTCTCGTCAACAACCAACTTCGACTTTATAAGCCTTCCTCTCTCATCAATTTCATTTGGATTTCAATTTGTCTATCTAAAGTAGGTACTTTTGTTTACCTGTAATCTAATATAATGTCGATTGAACAATAAGTCGGTAACACAAATAATGGACCTTCACAATTTGTTTGAAGGGACCTTCACAGTTTGTTTGTGGAGGAGAAATCGGCGTTAATTTTGCCGTCCAAACACATCGAAACAGGGGGCCGATTCTCGCGCAATACTTAGACATTATGTCGAATATTATCGATTTTCGTGTCACATTATAGAAATGTCTATGCCCAGCGCTCGACTTGCAACGAGTGGTCAATGTCAGTCGATGTGAAAGTCGCGCATAATGCTATATTTTTTAAAACTATAGACATTTTTGTGACATTTTTAGTATCAGATAACTCTGCGCGCGCCTGGGTCGTTTTTGGCGCTAGTTAAAGTACATTTTTTTTTGGTCAAAGCTTATAGAAAAGATTAGTATTAGAATTTGGCGATATCGAATTAGAGATATACCTAGGTACCTATCTATAGATCTGAGAATCGCCCACAGGTCCAAGTTAAACACAGATCGTGGGTACATGCAGACTTAACTGAAAGCCAATAAAGCGTTAACAATGCGGCCCTTGAGCCGAACCCAAGTCAAACTTAACTCGCTTGCTTACAATAGCTTACATATAACGATGAACACAGCTTAATGGAAGCGATAGAACGACAAAAAGATTATTGCGTTAGTAGAAACTAATAAAATAAATTAATGAGAGGCGAATCACAAAAAAAGATATATTGTGCGAATGTGGAAGGATCGACTGCACACGGGCGTCCTAAAAAAACTAAAACGGACCAAATAGGGGTTTTAATAGAAATGGCTGGTGTACGCAGTCATAGTATAATAATGAGTACTGCGTATGCAGTGACTAAAATCGCCGGGCATGTATGAAAAGACTGATCGATGTGAATAAAGAGAAGGAAGTGTACAAGGATCGTAGCAGGTTGTAATTTTGCTTTTTACAATCGCCGTAGCACATCTATTAAGTATGTACAATTTTTGTGGGCGCAGCGTCTTTGGCTTGAGATAGAGGCAGCTAAACAACTTGCACTTTGGTATGGTATTTTTTTTATGTATATTTGTTTTCATTTATCAGGTGATAATTCGTTCCAATTTTTTTAGTAGCGTGGAGGTATTAATGTATCCTTCTTACCCGTTCACAATGCCGGCCTCTGTAAATGTAAGTTTAGTAAGTCACTTCCAGTTACGAATACGACACATCAGTTTACTTACGATCCGTACTCCACGGCCCGTCAAAGCAAACTGAGTGAAAATATTCTCTCACCCCGACCACCCCTGGTTAAGAAGGGGGGATGGATGAGGTAAATAGAGTTTAGTCATTGTTTAAATTAATGTGAATATAGAACTAAAAAGGTACGGTTCGTACAATAATTGTAGTTTTATAATGAGTAGGTATGCATCCGCGCTTTCTGTACTTATATGTGAAAAGTGCTCATTCTGTACATGAACACAAATCGCACTTCACGGAATTTTAGAATGTGAGCATGACTACACCTATGCTAGTAACTCTGTCTCTTCACATATCTGTTATGGTAATAACTATTTCTGAGTATCCTACTATATTATCCTTACTTCCTTACTTATATTATAAATGCGTCTCTGTCTGTCTGTGTGTTACACAATCACACCTAAACTACTGAACCGATTTGAATGAATTTTGGTACAGAGATAGTCTAAAGCCTGAGAAAGGACATAGGCTACTTTTTATTCCTAAAAAATATCACCTTCCCGCGGGATAACGTCGTGTAGTACACGCGGGGCGGGCGGAAGGCTAGTAATCCTACTAATATTATAAATGTGAAAGTTTGGATATTTGGATGTTTGTTACTCAATCACGCCGAAACGGCTGAACGGATTTGGCTGAAATTTGGAACACAGATACTTTGTAGCCTGGAGAGGAACATAGGCTACTTTTTATCCCGGCAAAATGTCACATTCCTGCGGGATAACGTCGTGTAGTCCACGCGGGCGAAGCCGCGGGCGGAAAGCTAGTCATAAATATATTTTTTAACAATTTCTTGTAAGTAGCTATTTGTATTAGTACTATGGTGAACATTTGTATTTTTTTTACTATACTTGTGAAAAAAAGGGTAAAAACGCAATTATTTTTAGTGATGTAATAATCAAGATCAAAGTTTTGTTTAGAAATTATCATTTTATTAGAGAACGGAAAAACTTGCTTAAGATGCTATTAAGGTTTTCGAAATTCTGAACTATCAAAGTTATTAGAAGGTCGGTTTGTTGGCTTAAAGTGACTTTGTCTCGGTAACAGTATGCAGATGCGTATTAATGAACCTGTCAAGGGTTTCAAAGACTAATAAGTTTGTGGGTTTCTGTCTCTAATACTAGCTATATTTTTGACAGTACAGGAGCCTTTAATTATATTTTTACGTTATAGTAATGTTTATCGCAGGACGGAGCTATACACTGCAAATAGCGCCATCTCGCTTACAATATTACTATAACATTGTTTGGCAATTCGCAGTAAGGCCCCAGGCATTTGAAGTATTATGATGTGGCAAATAAAAACGTTTAAATATTGACTTCAGCGTTCTTGATTGTACTTCATATAACGATTATGGAATCGTTATATTCAAGAATGCATCAACATTAAAAAGGTAACTTTTTAACCACCTCTTTACGCGGGAGGGCCAATAACTTGGTGATTTTTGGCGGAGCGAAACATATTTATAGTGTTTTTTGTGTTTGCTTACATTTGGAATTATGGAGACACGAAAAAGATATTTACTTTTAAAATTAGGTATCACCCGTATCACCAGTTGAATTGAAATTGAAATTCAGTTTACCAAAATTTGTGAATTAAATTTTGGTTTCCAAGCCAGTAAGCAAGAATTGTGCTTAGAATGGAAGAGGATCGTGCAGCTAAAAGAGCATACCTCGGACGACCATCTTGGATGGTCCGATGAGGTTGCGAAAGACCATAAAGAACTTTAGGTGCCTGACTGGTCGGAACTGGCACAAGATCGAAACAAGTGGCGTCCTCTAGCATCGGAGGCTAGTACTTGGGTCGCTTCGCTGAGCCAGCGAAGTAAGTAAGTGAAATTTAATGCAGATTAGCGTGCTCAAACAAGCAAAATATGATCTTCAGTGTCAATTCATTGGTACCTACCATACGAATTTACAGCTTATTATAGTTAGTTGCCACATCCAAGTCCTTCGTCCGCACACCTCTTGCACCGTCAAAGTTCCCCATCGGTCGGTCGATGGTGATGTTAAGATAGTTCCGGCGTTCAGGGCTACATTCCCTCGCAGCTATTGTACGCCTTCGAGACTAACCTTAAACTGCATTTATATAGCTTGTTATTAGCTGACGGTGTACTATTAAAATAACTTTTGAGACTTCTGTAGTTTAATGGTGGAATACTAAAGTCATATTTTAAGGAGCATTTTAATATCTGCATGTATGTTACTTGACATTAATCAATTGGTGTTTTAGGTAAGTACCTACTACCGTAGAACCGGGGTTACTTTGGCCCTAGGGAGTAACTTTGGCTTACATTTGAAAACAGTATAAACATATCATCCTGTGGTATGAACTTTTATCTATCAGCTGCAGGCCATTGTCGAAGGATTAAGAGATTATTTATATAAGTAAGTATTATTATGCTCAGTTGATTATTACATTGCAGAACAAAAAGTTTAAAAAATATTCTATTTTGGGTCAAAGTTACCCCCTAGGGTCAAAGTAACCCGGTTTTACGGTACCTACTAAAATATAACATTTTTTTTTATTAGATCGGGCTACATTGGTTTATTTCGAGCTGTGACTACGAGCAGGACATCTATGTACGCAGAGTTTAGCTCTTTCCTAGGTCTTTTCACAGTCCTTAACAAGACTACTTAATGATATTTTGTATTACCATTATATTTTTAGACCTTCTAAAAATAATAATGTTTAGATTGGTAGCTTTTAAACTATAGTAATAATTTTGTTTCACAATAGAATTTAGATAGAACATCTTTCTACGTGGTAGGTAGGTACTTTCTTTCTTCATCTTGAAAGCAGTATTTTGTAAAAATAAAATGAATTTTCAAATAAAGTGAAATGCAAAATATTCCAGACTTTCATTGTCATTAAAATCAATTCTGTTTGCGAATGGTCTTTTGAAATATTAACAAGAAATAGAGTGCCTTTCCGTACCGTTTGTTCCATGTTTCTGTGGAAATTCTTAGGCCGATTTGTAGACTGAGAAAAGTCGGTGGGCAAAAGTAAAAACTTGTGTTGTTTCTGCCTCGATCCTGAAAAAGAAAAGAAATCATTGTCTACGTTTCTTACGACACGTTGTAAGAGATTTGCAGTAAGTTGTTGCTGAATGTTAGATAAACTAACAAAATATTGTGAATAGGTTTTCTATGTAGATAAAATTTACGAAATGCGAGATATTTCAAGCGAACAAAAATTTTGCGTTTCGGTAGAATGACCCATCTAGTAATTGTTAAATGTTAGAATTGAATGGGGAATAAAATTGTACGCAACTTAGTCGGAAATCTAACTAAAAACCAAAATCACGGGTAAAACTGACAGACAATGTAAGTTTCGCATTTGCGTCAAAAGCGCACACAACTGTTGAACCTGCAATATATGCGCTCGGCATTCAGCATGCATTCCGAGAACGCAGAGCGAAGTAAAACGAAAGTCCGTGACAATAAATCGGTTATGGTGCAGCGACGTCAGCGTAGAATGATGGCGCAGTTGGTGGAGCGCGTGCCCCGCATGCGGGCACAGGGTGCAGCGACAAACATAGCGGGATAGACCGCTGAGTGTCTTGTCCTTTTTTTTCACAACGTGGTAGCACTTAGCCTTCATCACACCTGATGTTAAGTGGTAATAAGGCTGAAGGTGGAAGCGCACTACTCCCGGAATCCTCAGTCACTGAGGAGCTGGCTATCTTGTCTCTAACTGCCGGAACACAATAATGCTGAAACATCATTGTTATGGCGTCAGACTTAGATAAGACGGTGGTAGCTAGCCAGGCGGACTAAGAACAAGTCCTACCACCAACCAAACCGAATACAATATGTACCCCCACTGGGAATTGAACCCGAGACCTCTGAGTCTGAAATCAGTGGTGTGAACCACTAGACTACAGAGGCGGTTAAAACAGAGGCGGCGGATAGACCGCTCAGTGTCTATGTCCTGTATGACTAATCCTACTAATATTATAAATGTGAAAGTTTAGATGTTTGGATGTTTGGATGTTTGGATGTTTGGATGTTTGTTACTCAATCACGTCAAAACGGCTGAACGGATTTGGCTGAAATTTGGGACACAGATACTTTGTAGCCTGGAGAGGAACATAGACTTTTTATCCCGGAAAAATGTCAAATTCCCGCGGGATAACGTCCTGTAGTCCACGCGGGCGAAGCCGCGGGCGGAAAGCTAGTGTAACAATAAATAATTTATGGTGCAGCGACGTCAGCGCAGAATGATGGCGCAGTAGGTGGAGCGCGTGCCCCGCATGCGGGCACAGGATGCAGCGACAAACATAGCGGGATAGACCGCTGAGTCACAGAATAAATAATAGTACAAGTACAGAAGCTGCACTCTGCGAAACCAGTTAAACAAATGGCAACACTAATTTCAACAATATAAAGTAAAATTCAGGTTGTATGGCTCTAATTACGAACGGCTAGATGTAACATCTCTTTCTACCGCATATATTCTATGGCGCTCAGGCGGGCGTACGGCGGGCGGGGCGGCCCGCTGTAAATTGTATCCCGAGATATACGCGAAGCGGTAGGCACGTATTTCGCGTCCTTGAGCGAGTGACGGACGCCTGGCTGAGTGTCTATGGCCTGTATGACTATCCTACTAATATTATAAATGTGAAAGTTTGGATGTTTGGATGTTTGGATGTTTGGATGTTTGTTACTCAATCACGCCGAAACGGCTGAACGGATTTGGATGAAATTTGGAACACAGATACTTTGTAGCCTGGAGAGGAACATAGGCTACTTTTTATCCCGGAAAAATGTCACATTCCTGAGGGATAACGTCGTGTAGTCCACGCGGGCGAAGCCGCGGGCGGAAAACTAGTGTGACAATAAATCGGTTATGGTGCAGCGACGTCAGCGTAGAATGATGGCGCAGTTGGTGGAGCGCGTGCCCCGATTACGGGCACAGGGTGGAGCGACGAACATAGCGGGATAGACCGCTGAGTGTCTATGTCCTGTATGACTATGTGACAATAAATCGGTTATGGTGCAGCCACGTCAGCGTAGAATGATGGCGCAGTTGGTAGAGCGCGTGCCCCGCATGCGGGCACAGGGCAGGGTGACGAACATAGTGGGATAGGCCGCTGAGTGTCTATGTCCTTTTTTTTTATTCACAACGGGGTAGCACTTAATCACACCTGATGTTAAGTGGTAATAAGGCTGAAGGTGGAAGCGCACTACTCCCGGAATCCTCAGTCACTGAGGAACTGGCTATCTTGTCTCTAACTGGTGCAGCTACGTCAACGCAGAATGATGTTGGTGGAGCGCGTACCCCGCATGCGGGCACAGGGTGCAGCGTAATGACGAAATTTAAAAAAAAATCAATATCGTTTATTCAATTTAGGTTTGTTTAACAACACTTATTAACGTCAATGAAGCTACGCCATCGGTTTGCAAATCCTACGGCAGGAGACCTTGTACATGGCAATGAACATAGCAATATAGACAGTATAGTGTTTATATGCTATAGGGGTATGTTATAGTACATGTAGTGCGCGGCGGGATGTTGTTCAGTTTGACATAAAACTAATGATACAAAGCATTATTTAATTATGATAAAACTCTGACACTCCATATCCGTTCCAAAATGTGTGAAAGAACCGTAGCAAGGGTGTCGCGTCCGCCTCACTCTACTTCGCGTTTGTAGCACTACGAACAAAGCTTCTCGTAGTAAATTTGTGAAAGATAACCGTAGAGTAATATTATAGTATTCTTTGACCGTAGCAAGGGTGTCACTACAGCCGTGACGTCACTCAACTACGCGTTCGTAGCGCTACGAACTAAACTTCTCGTAGTAAGTGTCGCGTAGTAACTACGTGGCCCTACTACCTCAGTTTTAATGGATTTGCATTAGGTTCGTCGTTATTCCATATTTTGTTTGCCCATAAAATTTTGGCAAACAACAAGCGAAAGTCATGTTTGGACACGCTGGAGCACGATTTTGTGTCGGATATTAACATCACGACGATAGAGTATTTCCTCAGCATTTGATAAAAAAAAGGTAAATTTCATTAAAAATGAAGTATTTATTAGAAAAAATAAACACGTCTCACATGTAGGTACATTATTTTTACTTTTTTGCATCTGAACACGCAAAAAACATTTGATTTTTCTTCTTCTTCTTTTCGTTTCAACACTAGATATTTTAAATGATATTTTGCCAGCAGTGCGCGACGTCAACCCCTCCCTGATGGCTTCAAATGGTCTTGTGAAGTGCAATTAGCAATTATTTTTCATTTTTATCGATTGTCTAATATCTGGAAAGGTATTTCTTTCGAGTGCGAGTGTAGTAATATCTTCACATTGATGAAATAAACGCTGGTTAAACAGCGTGTTAAGAAGTATTGGATGAATTTGATGCGTCTCCTAAAGACTCTGTAGCTCAGTGGTTAGAGCATTCGCCCGGACAGTGAACGATTTTGAGTTCGATTCTCATCGGAGCTGGTTGTGAGATGGGTAGATTTTTACAAGCTTTTTATTAACTTGCCATGTTCGTTAGTTTGTTAGTTAGTTAGTGGGGGACAAATCTTGCAAGCTTAATTTGACCCACTTCACAGTGTCCGATGGAGCTGATGTATACAGGTTTGGTTTAGATGACAATACAATATTAAAGTACAGTCAGCGAAAAAGCTTGCCATAAAAATGAAATTTTTACTAAAAACTTATTTTTACTACTTCATAAGTATTCAATAGTAAAAATTGCATCGTGAATACAAAAACTAAATAAAAACATATCATATTTTCTATAACTGCTGTCACTGCCACCGCGCCACAGCGTCAGGTCGCAAGTGTGGTCATAACGTAAATACGATCGGACGAAACGATTACAAAGTGCCGACTTTGCCGCCGGCCGCCAACTCTAAAATTAAAGGTTAGATATACGGTGCCATCCGTTTGGGTGTTCTGCCCGAAAATAATACCTTTTCGGAGATTCAGTTAATATGGTAATATTAAGCTATCTTTAGGTTCAACAAACAGATATTGAAGTCCAGATTAGACAACGATTGAGCTATTGAATTCCTTATTGGGAATACATACTGACTATACACTGATTATACATACTGACGCAGAAACCTTTGTTTTTGTTAAATTGTAAAACAAAACGGCTAACAGCACTTTGACAGTTTTGGTAGCATATTCACAGTATAGTTTACGATTAAGATAATTATAAATAAATATTTTTTTACAATCACACCCATGTAAATTTCATTAAGAAACTGTCTCATGGAAAACTTGATAACGGATAAATATATACTTAAATACTTTTTGTTTGTAAATACACACTTAATATACATAGAAAACACCCAGACCAAGACAAATAGACATGTTCATGCACACAAATATTTGTCTTGTTCGGGGATCGAACCCGAGACCTCTGGCGCAGAAGGCAGGTATCCTACCCCTGCGCCAAATCGGTCGTCAAAGATACGTGGACGTGTTCGTGTTCATTATGCTACAAATGTTTTTTTTACCGACAATATCTTAAACCACTGCCGAGTAATTTATCAAATTTTATATAGTACACTCGACATTAGGTACAACAAGTTAAGCAGTTAAACTGCGATAACAACTTTTATGACGTAGGGCATAAAGGCGGTCTCAAGGTCAACATGTATAGTCTGATGTGCCACCGTGTGTACTACACTAGTGCACTACTAGCTGATCCGGCGAACTTCGTACCGCTTACCGACAGCAGCGCCACTTACCGGGACCAATCGGACCCGGTAAGTGGTCCATCCATAAACCCATTGAAATACCTATACTTACATACAAAATTTCAACCAAATCGGTCCAGCCGTTTAGCAGGAGTTTTGTGACGAACACACGTACAGAAGAATTATTTTTATGAGGATAAAAATTGTCAGATTTTAACAGTCGAATATTTTCGTATAGTAACAGCCTATTTCGTGAAAACAAGTAGCAAATGTAGGCCTCCGTTTTATCGTTGAGATTCAAGCGAACTTGGCTTTTACCAAGCTACATAAAATACTTGTAAACAGACAAATTATTTTTATTATCAACATACACATTCGCATTTACAAAATTACCGAGTAAACTCTAAGAGAACACACAAGAATCACTTCCATAGTTAAAGAACTTAAAGTAGATAAAGTAATAAAGACTACGAACAGTAATTATAAATAAGCTTCGCCACGTGGCTTTACCCGCGTAGTTACCCTACTGATTGAGTTTTGAAAAGACTACATTTTCGGAGCTTCCATAGTCCAGACCTTTAACATGGTACTCGTGTTTTACATGAGTTTCCACAAATAAATAGATAGAGATTATATAAAATAACTTCGAATTAAAATACTTTTACGAATATTAGCGCTTGTAACACAATGATTATTTAGGTTTCGATTGTTTTACAATTTAATTTCTATAAATTGGAGAAGTTACTAACTAAGTATATACTTAGGAACTTTAAGTTAAAAGGTCAGTGCCACTAATGTATAAGTTTGAATTCTGTTTGTATTTTTACGTTTTACATAAATAGAATTAGATCTCTGGCTTGCATCACAATAAAATTAACTTACCTCTGTTCTACTCTTCTTGTAGCAGTAGATTCAAAACCATTTTGTCGACTATTGTCACTGCCAACTCTTCAACTATGGCACTAGTAAAGGATCATAAAATATTTTATAGGCGTCGTAAACCCGAGCCTCCCCAGGAACTACCGTTAGTCAAATGGCTGTGAAATTAGCGACATCTACTGGAGTTTTTCGGCATCATTAAGATCGTCCGGAGACGTCCCTCAAAATACCTAGAACGGAGTCAAGGACCGAGACGGTCGGGTGTCTCGTTTCCTTGACTATGTCCGCTTTTAAAGTACGTTTTAGTAAGTCTTATCTGGTAAACAATCTTTGCTCAGTACCTACTTGGTATATGGCACGGTCTTACCACTCCTGAGGATACTCGGTATGAAAGAAAGAAAAGAAAGAAAAAAGCATTTATTAGCGAACACACCACATAACACATGAGGGTTTTTTTTATGTTTGATGGGCTTGCTTTTGGCTTCACGCTGAACCTTAGGGTTGAGAAGAAGCCTAATATGGAGCGAGCTTACCAAAAGCAATCTATTCACTCTTGCTTAAAAAATTATAGGGTTGTAGTCATTCGGGAAAACAGATGCAGGCAGGGTATTCCATTCCTTGGCGGTGCGCATCACAAAGGAAGAAGAAAAGCGCTTGGTACCACAGACATACTCTGTGCTTGGTAAAAATGTTATTAGTTTAATTTAAATCCGTTATTAGCTGAATGTTAAAAGGACGCGTGAGAGGTTAAGATTTAAGTGCCGTGGATTTTGTGTAATATGAAAATAAACAAAATGAACTAAATGCTATTCTAGATCTATCTCAAAATCTATGCCAAATTTTATCCGGATCAGTTCAGCCATTTCGCCGTGATTGCGTGACAAACATCAAAACTTTCACATTTATAATTCTAGTTACATTATTCTCAAGAATCGTTCAATTCAGTGGAAATACATATTCACTTATTTCTTAAAAGGTAAACAAACTGAAGACATCTATATGGCTTGTCAATTCAATGTTCTATCAGACGTCAGATAAAGATGTTTCACAAACAAATATTTATTTTCCAATGGTTGATTGAAACGAAAAGTAACACCTTCAAATGTGATGTTTATTTTTTTTGTACTGAGGAGGCACATAGGTACATATTTGTTTTTATTTACTTTTAGAGAAAAAGGTGTAAGACTTGGCAATTGTTTGGAATGAAAAATAAACATTTTTGTTTTCATTTGGGAGTTAAAAGGTGTTTTAAAAAGTGTTTTAGGGTGTTTGATGTTCTTGTTGAGTTTCATAGTGAATGAAATGCGTTTCTTTTTTAATGTTATTGGCATCTTGAAATGGGAATAGGTGAATGTAAATAAAGCCTTTTTAGGGTTCCGTAGTTTAGGACTAGCAAGAAAAGAAAAGAAAGAAAAAATAAAAAATACCTATATATATTAATCACCCACCCAGACAAAGTGGTGAAGTAAAATTGTCACAGCTAAATAGGCTTTACAAGTTTTTGAGATATTAACATTTTCGAAAACGGCAAATATAACTTTTTCATTCATACGAACACTATGAAAAACAAAGTTATTTTTTCTAGCGAAAAATGATAGTGGTGTTTTTGGTAGGTGTGTATATGTCACCGGAAAATAATAAAAACCGTAAATTTATAAATATCCTAAAAAAAATACCACGAAGTTTAAGGCAATCACTTCGCTGCGCTTCGCGATCGTCTTAAATTTCTAACCTATCACGTGTTCTACAGGACTTCCGTCGGAAATTTATAAGCTTGCGGTTCTTGTTATTTTCCGGTGACATATATAATCGGTACCACATCGGTCGGTACGTTAAGTGGGTACGCAACCCTTCATGGACGAGTCCGACTCGCACTTGGCCGATTTTTTATGTGTAAACACAGATAATATAATACAAAGATATAGTTAACTGTTTCTTGCAGTTTTACTTAAATACGGTTTTAGAACTTTATTTTCTCACTAAATTCACTTACTGAGAAAAACAATTTTAGTAAATTTATTTACTCACTTTTATAAATAAATATGGATAAGTATAGAGTTGAAAAATGGAAAATGAAGTATTTAGAAAAAATCAACCCCGACTCCGTAGCTCAGTGGTTAGAGCAGTCGCCCGGAAAGCGAAAGGTCGTGGGTTCGAGTCCCATCGGAGCTGATTGTGAGACGGGTCGATTTTTTCTAAATACTTTATTTTCCATTTTTCAGTAATAAAAATTGCATTGTGAATGCAAAAAACTAAAAATTAAAATAAGTATAGAGTTTTTTATACATAACTTAAAAATCTAATTTGCAATCGAATTTCAAAATAATAACTAACGACGGGTATTCGTAAACATAAAGCCGGGTCTCCAGCGCGTGTTTTGCCCTACACAATCAACAAAAACATCTCAACATTCAACAAAACTGTCTACACAAAACATTGTTTCACTACACATTTTTGTTTGTATCAACAATGTTTTTGCTTTCCATGCTCGGTGGAAAACACGTACACAAAACTTCCCCCGCGCGGGTCGAGGGGCAGGGTACTGTATATAATCTATAATTTCTACAACTTTTAACTTTTTTAATTTTGATAACTCGCTAGACAATGGCCGAATTTCTGTGTAAAATGGAAGAAGCCATTACAAAAAAAAAGTTTGGTTTTGCCTACGATCTGGGACACACAATTGCCGGATTATAAAATAAAAAATAAGAGATATGACGCCACAGCAGAAGTGGCGATGTTGATGGACTTTCAGTAAAAGAGGTCATTGCAAAGTGGACTATTCTTCGAAACCAATTCAGCCGGGAAAAGAGAAAGAAGACGGGTTTGTTTTTATATCAAGTATTTTTAATACCTATGACATGACAATATTATACCTAGTTATAGCATAATTCCTTTTTACTTATACCTACTGGGTGCCTACCATCAACTCTTATTGCGGTTTTGTTTAGGAACCTAAACTGATCTGCTTCGCTTATTCGTACCACGACAGCTTAATATCAATGACAGCGATTCAGTGATCATTCAATGACATTTCACAGCCGCTGAGCTGTCATCAACTCTTATTTGACTTATAACTCGGCCAAGTTAACACGACAGCTGCAGGTTATACCCGTCCCTTTCACTCTCCGGGCATGACAGAATCGAGTGAAAGAGACGGTTAGAAGAAATAAGGACACAAATCGTTTGGTCATTCACATTTAGCGATTCATTTGCGATCCAGTTTTTAGAAGGTCAGAGTACGAAAGAAAGCAATTCATTTTAGGAACCTATTCTGCATCGCGCTATTTTTGAATCGCTGTCTTAAAGTTGATGGTAGGCACCCAGTACTGTAGGTACAGTCACGAGTAATATTATCAACAAAGAATTTTGTAAAATTAAAGCGTCCCGAAACAAAACTAACTGTGTGCCACAAAAGTCATTCAATGTTGTAGAAGTAGGTACGCGCCATTGTGATAATAAACCTATGGAACTAAAATTATGACATGGGAATAAGGCTGATTTTTCCGACCGCCCACGACGCCCATGGCGCGGACATGTCATAGTCCTATGTTATTTAAATTTTTACTTTTTTGCATTCACTATGCAATTTTTATTATTGAAAAATTGAAAATGATGTATTTAGAAAAAATCGACCCGTCTCACAGCCAGTTCCGATAGGACTTCGCTTACCGGGCGACTGCTCTAACCACTGAGCTACGGAGTCGTTACGAGAAACTCCGTCCGAGAAAGTTGTTACTCAGTAGCTCAGTGGTTAGAGCAGACGCCCGGAAAGCGAAAGGTCGTGGGTTCGAGTCCCATCGGAGCTGGTTGTGAGACGGGTCGATTTTTTCTAAATAGGTAAGTAAGTACTTCATTTTCAACTTGAAAGCGACGCTTTTTTCTTCTAGTAATCAAATTTAAAATAGCTAAAACTGAAACTACGTCTTCTTCGTCCGAACTAATTTTGTTTGCTAGAGAAACTATTGTTTTGTGTACACAAGCCAAGAGAGGTATAGACGGCGCATGTCAAGAAACATTTTTCAGAAACAAAGTTTTGTGTATGTGTTTTGTTGAATGTTTTCAAAAAACTTTCGCTGGAGACCCGGCTTAAGACACAGCGTTCGATGTTTTGTGACTAATTCTTCAATTAAAGAAACTGTATTCACCAATTATTTCAGTCATCAAATCGGATTATCGGATGAACGCCAGAAGCCAGGGCCGATTAACATTACATTACTGCAAAAAAAATCATCATCAAATTGTAATGTTTGATCGAAAGCTTTTTGAATTATGAATTTATGTGCAAAATCAGCAGCGTTGCTGGCATCGCGCTTAACCCACAATTTATAGCGAAATATAAACATGTGAATGGACGGGCTTCGGTCTGTCCGGCCAGGCTGATTTATTACTTAATGGTAGCGGTAGCGCAAATAGTAGTTGACGAACGAATTTTAAAGTATTTTGTTCGAGAGTTAAAAATATGAAAAATATCCTTTGGCCCTAAAAACAGACTCTGTAATTCAATTACCTTCCTTTTAAAATTCGTTCGTTACCCGTGACACCCCTTTCATGATACCCCCAGGGGTGCTATGGGGAATCGCTTCGCCCCGTGACACCATGGTCTATTAGTAATGGACTGCTATGGTATTTATCTTACTGATTTTTAAATATTAATTTAACATACTTACGCAGTAAAAATTCGTTTGTAAGCTTGGTAGCAAGGTCAAAGTTTTTATTAATATAGATTAAATAAAATTAATGCTTATGAATCGTCCAACATTTTTTTACCTACCACCTGTTATGGACATCCTTTACCTGACAAGAAAAACAGGCGAAAAAAACTCATCAGCTTTAACAGCAAGGTTTATTCATCATAAATGTCCATACAGTAACTCTTGTTTATTTTACACTTAGAGTTTCACATCCACAGAGCACGGATTTTTTTCTTGACATCTCTACGAGGGTGTCACGGGGAAAAGCGTTTCCCCATAGCACCCCTGGTGGTATCAAAGGGGTGTCAAGGGTAATGAACGATAAAATTAATCGGTTAACTTATAAAATTATTTTATATCATTTTTCTTATCAAGGATCTTTCTTTCCTCAGTGATTGGGGATTCCGGGAGAAGTGCGCTTCCACCTTCAGCCTTATCACCACTTAAAATCATGAAGGCGTTGTGATGAAGGCTAAGTGCTACCCCGTTGTGGATAAAAACAGGATCTTTAGGGATTAGCCCGTTCATAGTAAGAAACAACTTCTTCAATAAGTATTACGATATTTATAATACTATTATTTACTATCAAATATTATTATTAACTAGCCTTCCGCCCGCGGCTTTGCCCGCGTGGACTACACGACGTTATCCAGCGGGACCCTTGGTAATATATTGATTGCCCGGGATATTTGATAATAATTTTCCGGGATAAAAAGTGACTTTTTTCACGTCGATCCGTTGCTCCGTTTTGATGTGAAAGACGGATAAACGATTTACCTACGTCAAAAGTTTGATAGCTGGTTTGTATGGGAAAAGAAAAGTGTGGTTTTTACTATTTTCCACCCATTTTTTATATTTTTTCTCTCTTCAGATAAGTGGTTAAAAAAAAACAGTACAGAGATTTTAGGGGATCATAGTGTCCATCAATACGAATAGTTTTTACTATCGGGCCGACCACGGAATAGCGAAAAAAATATACCTAAGCTGTTCCTTACAAAAGTACAACATCGACTCGACTGAAATGTATGGAACAGCTGATTTTTTTATCGCGATTCCATGGTCTGCCACTTAGTAAAAATTGTTCGTATTGATGGACACTATCATCCCCTAAAATCTCTGTACTATTTTTTTAACTACCTGTATAAAAACCTTCCGTGGGACTCAAGAAACATATGAAAAAAAATAAGCCAAATTGGTCCAGCCGTTCTCGAGTTTTGCGCTTAGCAACATTCACTTATTTTTTATATAGATAAGTTAAAGTGTCGGCTTTTTATTACGAAAAATGACTAATAAATACATGACTTAATCTGTTTTGGTCGTAATCTGAAAATTTAATGGAAATTCTTAACCGCTTACAAATGACGGTACGCATTACCCAATCTATGATTAAAATTTTAAAAACAACAAATTAAAAAGCCCTTTTCCTCACCTCAAAAACAACAAATAAAATGTAACAAGTTTAGTATCGGTAACGTCAACAAAAAAGTCCCCCGACACACGCTCCAGGAAACAAACCACTTCACACGCGAAAGTGTCTGGAGCCGACTGGCTTGTTTGCCGAGAGGAAACCGACCGAAATAAGATTCCGTATAATACAGGCAAATAAACAGACAAACATTTGCCGTGTGGCGAGAGCCTTCAATCTGGACGCTCAAACACGACCACGGCAGACTGCGCAAACATTACCAGATTTCATGCCAAAAACGGATACAGTGGTTCTCAAACTGGATTTTAAAGCCCCTGGGTGGTAAAGAAGCACTGAGAATATAGGAAAAATGTGATAGTAAAAAACCACGAGCCCTATAAGTAGCTTTCAGGCTTTTTTTTATCACATTTTTCCTATACTTACTTACAAAATTTGCATTGTAAATGCATAAAAATTATATAAAAATCTCAAGCACTGAGAATATAAGCGGGTATCAAACAGTAGGAAGAGAGCGAATTCGCGAGTTTCTGCTTCGTTTTAAGGCTCTATTCTTTCGGGATACCAGCGGCAAAGTCAGCGGCCGACCGACGCCAGTCGAAGCATGTCAAATTGTCATTCCTAGCCCAAAATCACATGCCAGCACTTGGTTGCAGCGCCAAACCGCCAACGTCCATACATTTGACAGCTGGCATCGCCTCTGTCAAATCTTTGGACATTGGTGTCCCAATGGAATAGAGTCCACTGACATACTTGGAACGTGTGCCAAAAAACAATAGACGTCAATTATTGTAGTACTTACTAATTTATACTAAGTATAGGTTTATTTATTTATACTAATTTATACTTACTGGAAAAAACACGTTTTAATCAGTGCTTAAATCATGAATGACCAAGATAAATAAAGATATTTTACGAAATGAAAGTCATCCACCGAACGCTACTATGACGTAAATAGACATTGAAATTGTTAACAAAACATTTTAGAGGGCACAGTTAAAATACCTATTGTTTTTTCTCGAAGTTTTAACTTTGTTTACCACAAAGTTAAAATGTTTCAAGCTTAGGTACTAAGTTTGAGAACCTCTGTGATAGGTGGTCGTTTCAAGCACGCTCCAAGTGTTTAGTTTATTTCTTCCATATTTGCACTTGTTATTTTAACGTTTTTCCCTCGTTGTTATTTTAACGTTTGGAAGGGATTTCGCGTTTGAAATGTCGTTTGCCAAATAAATAGAATTGCGGCTCAAAACTGCGTGTGATACGTTTTATGTGATCGAAACCATCACCGTCGGATTAACCCGACGTGACGGAATGAAAGAAATAGTTTTAAAGGAAAAGCCAGTGCTGAGGAAAATGCAATTGCACACTGTGAACCAAGATGCATGGCATTTTAGTGAAGCCCAGAAATACGTTTGGTAAGCATTGACCTAAGCTAATCGGCAATGAGCTCGCGTAGTAGATATGTTAGATGAGCATATCCTTTAAGAGGCTGACATGAGCCAACTAGCGCCCCGCCAATCAATTTTATTTTACATTCTAAATAAGCCCAATTTCTAATATAAAAAATCGGCCAAGTGCGAGTCGGACTCGCTCATGAAGGGTTCCGTACCCACTTAACGTACCGATTACGTACACTTAGCAAAAATACCACTGTCATTTTTTGCCAGAAAAAATAACTTTGTTTTTCATAGTATTGGTATGAATGACAAAGTTATATTTGCGGGTTTTCGAAAATGTGTTTTATCTCAAAAACTTTTAAAGCCTACTTAGCTGTGATAGTTTTCCTTATAACTTCGTCATATTTACTACTATCGTGATTTTTTTCACGTATCCAGAAACAACCATTTGGCTGGTAGGGGTGGGGGAACTTTGACTCTAACACAATTTTCACAAACGGATGCCTCAATCAAAAAACGAACCCACAACGTTTTTTAAATTGCTATCCAACGACAACCCACACTATGGGGTAGACAAGAAAAAAAAATTACATACCCACTTCACGGGTAGGGGAGGTAAGCTGAAAAAAATGTTTACAAAATTTTACTTTAGCACTTTGTTGGCGTGATAAATATGTATATTCATGACGGACGGACGGACGGACAGACGGACAGACGGACATGGCGAAACTATAAGGGTTCCTAGTTGACTACGGAACTGTTCAGTACACCCCTGCTAAATCCGCGGAATCGGCTTAGCGCAGTGGAAGGTTATCATGAGTATAGACTCCGGACAAAAACTAGGTTTCAGCCGGGATGTAACTGAACGATTGGACTGCGATACACAGCGACTTAATGTGAATTAAGGTGATTTAACATACGGTTCTGTGGTGTCGAAAGGTCTCCTGGGCTGCGGAGAGAGGGGGCGCGCGCCCCTGGTTCCTTCTTCTTCTGCAGACCTTACCAATTCGTCACCTTACTCACAAAACAAACACCACAGCGTTCCCAAGACACTGGGCGCTTCAACAATAGGTACACAATAACACACGCGGGACTTGCTTGTTTAGATATATTGTCCCGACAACAACGCGTGTGGTAGAACTCTTTATTTCAACACGCCGCGACCGGGCCACTCTCAAAGATGGCGTCTAAATCCTGGTCGTACAAAACGGGATCGAAAGGGTAATTCAGGATTCAATTCAAACTCGATATGCCAGGCACATTCAACGCGAGCGGTTTTTAACAATTCAGCAAAATTAATCCGACATTTTCTTTCAAGAATTTCAATCAAGAGGTAACTGTCAACTTCAAGTGACAGCCAAATGTCAATTTGACGTGACATTAGAGACGCGTTCAGAAACGTCGATCTTTTCCGAACATCCCCCCGCCCCGGACCGTTAAGAACGGTACGTCAATCTACGGGTAATCGGGAGAGCCCACTAACTGCTCTCTTCAAAACCGAATCTCGAACCAAAACCTCAGCAAAACAAGGAACTCCGTCAGTTCCGGGGTAGAGTTTAACAATGCGCCCCCTTCGCCAACATAGGGGCGGCAGGTTAGCATCCTTAATCAACACGAGGTCGCCAGTCTGGGGTGGGGTGGTTTTATCTGTCCACTTCACGCGCTGTTGTAGGATATGCAAATACTCCATCGACCAACGTGCCCAGAAGTTTTGGGACATCTGTTTCAAAAGTTGGTATCGCGACAAACGATGGGATCCTACATCCTGAATCGGATATTCAGGCAAAGCCAAAAGGGGCTGTCCGATCAAGAAATGACCTGGGGTCAACGCTTCCAGGTCATTCGGGTCCGAAGACAACGGGCACAAGGGTCGCGAGTTGAGGACGGCCTCAATTTTACAAAATACCGTATCAAGTTCCTCAAACGTGAGAATAGTTTCTCCAATCACGCGACGCAAGTGTGTCTTGGCAGCCTTTACACAAGCTTCAAAAATTCCTCCCCAGGTCGGACAAGCTGGAGGGCTAAACTTCCAGATTATCCCACGCCGGGAGAGGGTGGTTCCAATGTCTATTTTATTATCAACAAAAAACTTAACTACTTCCTTAAGATAATTACACGTTCCCTTATAATTAGTACCACAATCGGAACGTATCAATGTCGGCAGTCTTCTACGGGAAACAAATCTGCTCAAGGCGGCGACAAAGGCTTCGGTAGACAATTCCGAGACAATTTCTAAATGGACAGCCTTGGTGGACAAACACACAAACACGCACAAGTACGCCTTATAGGTTTTAGCATTACGCAGTCTCGAAGCCTTTACAGTAAAGGGACCGGCGAAGTCGGTGGCGACTCCGGCAAAAGCTCTACATTCCGTGACGCGATCAGCAGGCAAATCACCCATCTGGGGCTGCATGGTCGCGGCCTTCAATCGATAACAAGGCAGGCAACGGAAAACCACAGTGCGAATGGCTCGGCGAGCAGACAAAATCCAAAATTCACGCTGCAAAATGGCCAACAAAGCATTACAGCCAGCATGTTGTGCATTCACATGGCGATCTGTTATTATCAGTTGAGTCAAATGTCCGGCTTTAGGTAACAAAAGGGGGTGACGAGCTCCATACGGCAGGTTCGCATTTCGAAGTCTTCCGCCGACTCGCAAAAGCCCACTCTCGTCCAGGAAGGGATTCAATCGCGATACCGCGCCCTTCAACTTGCGACGGCCTAAACGCAAAATTTCAATCTCGGACTCAAAACTATCAGCTTGTACTCTCCGGACCCAAAACAAGAGCGCGTCCCTACGCTCGTCCGGAGTGAGAACCGACGAATCACGCCTCGCGCGTGGGTTTCTGCAATTGTACACAAAACGTCTGATCCAAGCGGTAACACCAAGCAGCTTCTGTAAGGAGCTGTACCGATCCAACAACAAATCCTTTTTCCCGGCGGGGTTAGTCTCCAGGACGCATGCCCGCATATCAGGAACGGCTACGTTCGACAACGCTGGAGAGGGCGGCCACTCCGACTCAGGTCGCATCAACCACTGTGGGCCCCACCAGAGGGGGTGGTTAATTAGGGTTGGGGCTACACAACCCCGAGACGCACAATCCGCGGGATTCATGGTTCCCGGCACGTGTCTCCAAATCAACTCGATGTCGGAATTACAAATCTGCGACACTCGATTGGCCACAAACACGTCCAAGGTGTGCGCCGGAGCCTTCAACCAACAAAGGACGACCTGACTGTCCGTCCAAGCATAAACCTCTTGTATCTTAATAGATCGACCTAATGTGAGCCATACGTGGTTCAACAAACGCATTAGGAGGGCAGCTCCACACAATTCCAACCTCGGGATCGTATGACGAGTCCGAAGGGGAGCGACTTTGCTTTTCGCTATCACCAGATGCACAGCAACAACTCCGTCAACAGTAACGGTGCGGAGGTACACGGCCGCAGCAAATCCACGTTCGGAGGCATCGGAAAAGCCGTGAAGAGTAACTTTACAATTTTCAGAAGGGAGGAATAGCCTCGGCAAATGCACTTCATTAATCTCGGGGAGGGATGAAACGAAGCTCGACCAATCTCGGAGTAACTCGTCCGAGAGGGGTTCATCCCACGACACACCCGAAGCCCATAACCGTTGCAAGAAACACTTGGCCATAAACAGCACGGGGCAAATCCACCCATTGGGGTCAAAGGTACGTGCGACAGTAGACAATACTAAACGCTTGGTCCAGGCTTTCGGTGGTCGTAAATCCACACAATAAGTGAACGTGTCAGAGACCGGTTTGTACTGTACGCCAAGGACGGTCACCACATGGGGATTATCAACATTTTCGAATAGGTGGGGGTCCTGCTGGTGCTCTTCGGGCAAACCTACCAGTACATCAGGCGAGTTGGATATCCATTTCCTCAACTCGTAACCTCCCGACTTCAAAAGGGCGGTGAGTTCGTCTCTCAGGACAATCGCCTCTGAGACAGATGAGGCGCCCGTGCAAATGTCATCCACATAGACGTCACTGGCCAAAATGGCGGAGGCGCGAGGGTATCTCAAGCGCTCCTTCTCGGCCAACTCCAACAAAGAACGAATCGCAACAAACGGGCTCAAAGCCAAACCGTACGTATTCGTATTCAATTCATAAATCAACAAGGGGTCCCTAGGACTCTCTCTCCACAAAATCAATTGGTACCTCCTATCCTCTGGATCCGGATGTCAGTCATAAATACAATTTGGTGCCGCCGGAAGTTGGTCAAAATGTCTGAGATCTCCGTGTGCAGCTTGGGACCTACATGCAGACACTGGTTCAGGGACGCTCCAGTAGAGGTGGGAGCCGAACCGTCAAAGACCACCCGAATCTTTCCGGATTTCAAAACGGCGTGGTGCGGCAAAAAGAAGTGCTCAACGGAGCGCCAATCCAAATCGCTCACGGACATGTGCCCTAACTCCTCATACTCCCGCATGAATTCAACATACTTCTGGCGGAAGACCGGATCCTTGCTCATGCGACGCTCCATCGCCACTAGCCTACGTTCCGCTAGCGGTCGGGATTCGCCCAGAGGAGGTCGGCCGGTACGAAAGGGGAGACGGGTGATCAAACGACCAGAGCGGAGGCGACCAGTGTTATTCTGGTAATACAACTCGCATTCATCCGCTACTGGGTCAACCCGCGGGGCTGGTGGAGGTTCCTCAACCTCCCAAAACTTCTGCACCACTTCGGAGAGAGACACATTAAAAACAAGACCGCGATCCTCATCAAGGGAATCCAAAACGCGGCGAGCAGGGCCCATCACAACTGTACCGAGTGTCGTCTGCAGAGCTACCAAGCCATCTGGCTGCAAAACTCGCTTCCCCGTCAACAAAACTCGCCCCAGGACATCGGCTCCAAGGAGAGCATCAATCGGGCCTGGGCGGAAGAAATTTGGATCGGCGAGTGGGGAATCAGACACCAAAGACAACATACTCGGTCCCAAGTCAACTGAAGGTTGACGGCCAACAACTGTGTCCAACACAATCGCCGAGGTCTTAATGCCTGGCGTGGACTTATTACGTGATGTAAATGTGAAGTCAACATGCCCTAACAACCCGGGGACTTTCACATCGCCAACACCTCTCACGCCTTCCGTGTGGGGGTGCACCTTGAGGCCCAACCGCCTAACTAACCAAGATGACACAACACACGCCTGAGCACCGGAATCCAACAAGGCGCGAACTTCCACAAGGTCGCCATTCAATCCCCTGACAAGCACAGAGGCCGTGGGCAACAAAACGGTCTCTGGAGGGGTGGCTACAATCGACCGTAAACACGTTGATTGCTAGTATGTGGGGTCCCCAGACGTCCCCCCATGGTAAGGGGGTCGCTCATAGCGATCCAGTGGGTCCCATTCTCCCACATACTGCCTACGTCCAAATCGCCCGGTATCAGGCGGGTTATATCTCCCGGCCCCTTGAAGACGGGGCGGGCGCCGCTCCAAACGCGGGTATTCGGCGAGCGGCGGCGAGAATCGGTGCCTAGCATCCACCGTGTACGTCGCCCCATAGTCGCGGGGGCACGGTGACCGATTTTCAGAAGGGGGGTCCCGGGGACCCCCGGCTGTGCGAGGCTCAACACGTTGCGGGGGGCTTCTACGACCTCCCGCAACGCTCGCAAAATCGAACCCCCTAGTTGGGGACCGATTTCCCATGGGGGGGTCCGTGGGACCCCCGCCCGTGCGAGGCTCAAAACGTCGCGGGGGGCCTCTACGACCTCCGGCAACGCTCGCATAACTCATCCCCATCCTTGGGGATCGGTTTCCCATGGGGGGGTCCCTGGGACCCCCGCCCGTTTGAGGGTCCAAACGTGGCGGAGAGCGTCTGGGGCCACTCTGGTGGCCACTAGAACTGCTGCGGGATGCAAACACCGCGGGGGGTCCGAGACCCCCACCCATACGAGGTGATCCTGCAGCGACGCGCTGCGGCGCTCCGCCGCCCTCTGGGCTGTTCATGCAGAGGAGGGGATGGTGGTTGCCCTTACAAAAGCGGCATGGGTGCGCTTGGGTACATTCGCGCTGCATGTGCAGGCCCAAGCACGAGTAGCACCATGTCCGTTGTCGCGCGATCGCTCGACGGCCTTGGACGCGCTGGTCGAGGAACTTATCACAACGGGTCGTGCTGTGACCCGGTTCCCGACAGTACAAGCAGCGGGCGGTCTCCTGGACGGCGGCATAGCGGCCGGGCGCGCGAGGGGCCATACGCCCCCTACGGGGGGGTCCGGTGGGGGATCTACTCTGTGGCACAGGTCGTTCGGGTCCCATAGGACCGGCCAGAGAGGAATTATCTGCCAGTCTACTTTCTCCTTCCAGGAACGTCAAGAGGTCCGAGAAGGGTGGCAGATAAGTCGCACTATCCCCACCATACTGCTGCTCAAAACGGACCTTAACAGAGTCCGGCAACTTTCCCAGGACAATGTGCAGTAACAAAAACGACCACTGCTCCACTGGGAGTTTTAAGTTTTTTAATGCGTTGTAGGCAACCAACAGCGGATTCAACAAAGCCACTCTCAAGTGCATCACGCTGGCAACGCGGGGTAAATTCAAAATGGCGGCAACATGGTTGTCCGCCAGACGTCGTACGTTCTGGTACCGACGGGCAATCAAATCCCTAGCAATAGGGTAGTTTTCATCCGAGGGGGCCAAATGTTGAACCGATTCAAGGGCCTCCCCTTCCAACACGGATAACAAGTACGCTAACTTCTGGCCCTGGGTCAAATCATCCCGGGCATGTACGAGACTATCAAAAATATTAATAAAGCCCTCCCAGTCCTCTAGACGACCAGCAAAACGCCTTAAATCTAAGGGAGCCAATCTAGCAAATAGAGGGGGCATACTCATAGATGTGACCGGGGACGGGCTCGGTTCATTCTCTCTTGCCACTTGCAAAGGTCGAGCCACCTGGGTAATTCTGTCCGCTAAATCATAACACTGGTCCACATCCAAACCGACTTCTTGTCGCATTTCCACATCGGCCTCAACAGTCTTTTCCAAAAATAAGGCATAATGTTCATCAACAACAGCCAAACGTACGGGCAGATCTACGTATCTGTTCAACAAGGCCTCCGTCCTATCCGGTCGATCCAACAATGCGACCGCAGAAGCTAACCACCGTAACTCAGAACGTATTTTGGCTTTAGCAGAGGAGGCCGTCATTGTAACGTCACAAATTTATCAACAAAACAACAAATTCAAAATATTCACTATAACACAAAATCTCCAATATTTGGAGGTTATTAATAACCACAAAATTCCAATATTACAACAACAAAGTATTTATAATGACACAAACTCTTAAATATTTGGAGGTTATCAGAAAACAACAAAACTCACTGACTATTGAAATTCACTTCATTGAAATTCACTCAAAATCACTGACTATTGAAATTCACTTGGATATCAACATACAACAAGCTAATTTTAATTATTTCAAAGCACAAGTTTCAATAAGTTTCAATGTGTAAATAATGTCTTAAATCATTTAAGTTTCACTAAGTATTGAGTGCAAACTTATTAGGTACCCAAGCCCTTTTAGGACAACTTTTTATTAGCTATTATTTAGCAACAAACTTGTCAATATTCACAACTCAAATTTGCTAACAAACTAAATAGTAATTATTATGAACAAAGAAAGGCATCTGTTTACATTTTGGAACTTCAATACATGACAATTAATTACAAGACATGGAACCAATAACAAAGGAATGCCCTTTACTTTTCAAATGCAAGTTAATTACCATTTACAAGTACAAATTAATCTAGTCCGGACCAGATGGTCATCAAAACGGCACTGATTAATAGACAAAATTTTGGCGTGGGCCTCTCAGGCCTTCAAGCTACGCTCTTGCTACCAAGAAATGTTCAGTACACCCCTGCTAAATCCGCGGAATCGGCTTAGCGCAGTGGAAGGTTATCATGAGTATAGACTCCGGACAAAAACTAGGTTTCAGCCGGGATGTAACTGAACGATTGGACTGCGATACACAGCGACTTAATGTGAATTAAGGTGATTTAACATACGGTTCTGTGGTGTCGAAAGGTCTCCTGGGCTGCGGAGAGAGGGGGCGCGCGCCCCTGGTTCCTTCTTCTTCTGCAGACCTTACCAATTCGTCACCTTACTCACAAAACAAACACCACAGCGTTCCCAAGACACTGGGCGCTTCAACAATAGGTACACAATAACACACGCGGGACTTGCTTGTTTAGATATATTGTCCCGACAACAACGCGTGTGGTAGAACTCTTTATTTCAACACGCCGCGACCGGGCCACTCTCAAAGATGGCGTCTAAATCCTGGTCGTACAAAACGGGATCGAAAGGGTAATTCAGGATTCAATTCAAACTCGATATGCCAGGCACATTCAACGCGAGCGGTTTTTAACAATTCAGCAAAATTAATCCGACATTTTCTTTCAAGAATTTCAATCAAGAGGTAACTGTCAACTTCAAGTGACAGCTAAATGTCAATTTGACGTGACATTAGAGACGCGTTCAGAAACGTCGATCTTTTCCGAACAGGAACCCTAAAAAAGGTCTTGTGAATGACGTCTAATAATTGACACAGGATTTTTTATTAGGTTCCACATTTAGTTTATACGTTTAGATCGGTCGCTTTCAGTTCAGGCATTAAGAAATACAGCAATTTATAGTATTAATGATTAGTCAAACTTCTATAACTAAAGGTTGCCTCAATAGTATGTTACTTAAGCAATCGCAAAATAAAGAAACCATCTCCTATCTCACAAACAAGCAATATCAACAAAGTCTTTGAGCACAGCTTCAACAATTCGTACTTCAGTACCTGAAGCTCTCGCAGCGAAATAATTCAGCAAATTTGCCCGGGCTAGTTCCGGGCAACTTGCGCTGTTTGCCGAATTAAAACAAATATAAATAGTGCCGTTTTATTCCTGGGAACGCGTAACGGGAGGCGAGCAAACATGTTACTGGCCGGACCGACCGGTACCACGTGAATGTTGGACGGTTAATAAAATATTTTTGACGTGACAAACGCCGGCTGCACGCACGAAAAAGCATGACTCATTGTCACGTTCCGCCTGTGAGCTCAAATAGAACTAGTAGGTACTTCCCATAAACCCAGAGTTGGGTTGGGTTTATTTAAGTACATTGAAAAGGAAGTACTTATAAGTAGGAAAAAATCGACCCGTCTCACAACTATGGATTAGACTCGACGATGGATTTGCATTGGAATGAATTGCATTGCGAATGCAAAAAAGTAAAAATAATAATTTTTACATATATTTTTTTACCGTTTTTCAGTGTTATCCACAGTTAATAATTACCTTTGACTTTAAAACAATGTTATATTACGAACTTACCTACTCCATTTTGAAGTTTTTGTGGAAATGCTTTCGTCTTGCAGAAGTAGTCACGGGCGACAATTTGTCTATCAGCCATGTATGACGACCGATTTGGCGCAGGGGTAAACTACCTGCCTTCTGGGCCAGAGGTCTCGGGTTCGATTCCCGAACAAGACAAATATTTGTGTGCATGAACATGTCTATTTGTCTTGGTCTGGGTGTTTTCTGTGTATATTAAGTACTAGCTTTCCGCCCGCGGCTTCGCCTGCGTGGACTACACGACGTTATTCTGCGGGAATGTGTATTTTTCAGGGATAAAAAGCCTATGTTCCTCTCCAAGCTACAAAAGTATATGTATCCCAAACAGCCAAATGCGTTCAGCCGTTTTGGCGTGATTGAGTAGCAAACATACAAAAAGTATATAAGTGTATATTTATCCGTTATCAAGTTCACGTAGACACAGTTTCTTAAGAAATTAACGGTGTGATTGTAAGAAAATATTTATTTATTTATTTATTATTTAATATTTATGTATCAGCCATTTAATACTTATCTCCACAATTGGGTTGGGACCTTCTTTATGGATGGATAAAGGACTGTACTCACCGGGAGCATTCGGTTAACGAATTTGGTTAGCGAGCATTAATTGCGAGAGCGTTTGATGCATAAGTAAATTTATTCATTCTCACTCACCAAAATGTTTGGTTCGCGAAGGGTATGCTCGAGTATGCTACAAACGCTCGTTCGTGAAACGAATGCTCCCGGTGAGTACTGCATTATATTCGCGAGCATATAAGTTTCGATATTCGTTTTAACGTAAGTACTCACTAATACGTTGGGTTCGCAAAGGATATGCTCGAGTAAGTATGCTACAAAAGCTCGTTCGTTAAACGAATGCTCCTGGTGAGTACAGTCCTTTAGGAGAATATAGATAAGTTAGTCTGTAATAGTTAATTTGTGGTTAACAGCTGCTCGAGTTCATCACATAGAAGTGGCAGTGAAGTTATATTAGCGGATACTATAACAAATTAGGTAGTTTCTAAGTCAACTTTAGACTCGTGTATCACATTTAACATCGTGTTTAGTCTAGGTACATTCCTTCGCTAATTGTAAAAGGAAACTTAAGTCAAACTAGCTCAGGAATACTTCAAGTCTCGATACTGTGTAATTTTGTATTAAATCCATACCTGCCCCCTGATTAACAAATCGTCGGGCTTGGGGCCCTGGAGGGGCTTGGAGGTATCGCAAGCCTTTTTTTATACTAAGGGCAGGGCAAATACAGTTTTTTTCCGATTCGATTCCGTATTTATGTCAATTTGTATGAAAACTGTATAAGCGCGCTACTCGCCGCTAGAGGCGCTGATACAGTTTTCATACAAATTGACATAAATACGGAATCGAAATAGTTTGCGTTTTTTGACATAAAAACTTACACTACGGGCACTGTATTAGCGCCTCTAGCGGCGAGTAGCGCGCTTATATAGTTTTCATACAAATTGACATAAATACGGAATCGAAATAGTTTGCGTTTGCTTGACATAAAAACTTACACTAGGGGAACAGTACCCCGAGTGTAAGTTTTTATGTCAAAAAACGCAAACTATCGTGAGTGCGTATTTATGTCAATTTGTATGAAAACTGTATCAGCGCCTCTAGCGGCGAGTAGCGCGTGTTAGAATATCAAGTTTTGACATTGATTCAATTTAGTATTTATTACACCTAAATCCATTAAATTAATTTTGGGGATAACATCGTACCTTATTTATCGTGTTTTCATCAAAAAGAAGTTTGATTTGTGTCGGTGCCATCCGACAACAAAGCGATATGATATGGAGTTTTGTTATTAATCTCATATAGTTATTCTTACATCTAAATTCATTATATTAATTATGGAGATAGCATTTTACTACATGTATCCTGTTTCTAATAAAAAGTATTTTGATTCGTGGCAGGGCCAACCGTCAACAAAGCATGATCAAGCAATTGTACTTTAATTTACCTATAAGTACTGAATAATGTGTATAAAATCATGTTATTACTTTTAATATTCATATCAATTAATTTATTACTGAAATGTAATGTAATATAAAGTATCTAAGTAGCGTGTACTTTTACGTTAGTAAGTACACGTTACTTCCAGTTGAAAAGAAAACAAATAGATATTTATTGTAATTATTGTATTTATAAATAATGTTATGTAAAATCATTATTTGATTTTAGAATACTTTTTCATAATTGTTATGTTTGTATTATGGTGTTTTCTGTAATTTTCTAAAACAATAATTATCTGTTGAATTGGCGGTAGACGCTAACATTTATAAGCTGAGGCAGCCATTTTATTTGGTTAGTCTGGTTCGAGCCGTGAGCAGTGTACAAGTTAAGTAACAATTCCGTTGTTTCATATTTCTCATTCCTTGTTATTTCTTGCTGTTTAATGCTGATGTATTGTCTAGTAAATATTGCTGAAGATTTGCCCTTGTTCGAAGGATATTCGGTAACTTGTTAAATGTAAATGCTTATTTGTTGATAATATTAAATTAAAGTTGTACTTATCGGTTTCGAATAAATTATGTGAGTACTGAAATAATATAAAGTAACAGATTATAGAAAATGCTTGATGATATTCGTAAATGTTGTTTAATCTTTTATCATGAAAAGTAATGTTGTTGTAAATGTTGTTAAATGTGTTGTATGTTCAACAACGACATGATAATTTGTAAATGTCGTTGTTTCTGTTAAAGCTGGTGAGTTTTTTTCGCCCGTTTTTCTTGTCAGCTAAAAGATGTCCTTAACGGGTGGTAGGTAAAAAAAATAAAAGGACGATTCAAAAGAATAAAATAGTTTATTAGAGATTTGAGATTTTTATTAATCCTGACCTTATTGAAATAGAAGCTTTATAGTTTTGTTTATAGTTATTTGAAAAGTTTAATGCTTTTATCAGAACAGTTATATTTAGATTTGAGATTTTTATTAATCCTGACCTTATTGAAATAGAAGCTTAATAGTTTTGTTTATAGTTAATTGAACAGTTTAATGATTTTATCAGAATAGTTCTATTTCTATATTATCCGCCCTAAATCTGTCATCAGAAGTGGGATGGTCTTGCTCCCATTATTAATACATATATGTTTTATTTTTCATGTTGCTGCGGTTTCGGCTTATCTGCTACATTCAGCGACGCTGCCGTTTCAAACTATGGTCATCCATCTTGGCAAGGTGGCGCTGCCGTTCTTCTATCCAACCTGGCAATGGAACTGATTCCTGGTGATGTACAGATACCTCGCCAATGGAGATGAAACCGCATCTCCACGGTCGCTAAATCTGGTATAGCCTTTCGGGGCTTCTGTATTTCATTTTGGTTTTATTTTTTCGTACCTTCGAATAGATTACTTAGCTATTAGCTTATGTTGTTTATTCAATAGCATTGAAAATTACCTCTATCATACCAAAGTTTTTTTTTTGTGTAAACTTACAGTAATCATTGTTGTGATAATATGAATATGACTCGCTACAGATATTTATTTTAAAATGCTAGAAACTGATAAACCTATTATGCAACACTAGGGTTCATTTCTGAAAATCTTGCCGGGTATTATAATTATACAATAGGTAATAGTGCGGTGGCTTTCCAGTGTTCCTTGATTAACATTAGTCATTTGCAACTAAAAATAAATAAGAGGCGGTCTTTGGAGCAAAGTGAAAAATAGTGATATAATTTTACTTAACCTTAGGTTCAGAAAGGTTTAAGTTCGTGAAAGTCAGTGTTATTCTATCAATTAAGTCGTAAAATATAGTGGAATGGAGTCGGGTAGGTACATAAAATTATCATTTTCTTGTCGTCCTATTTTGCTAATTCAAACCGTGATTATACCTCCTTTAGTGGTTTGTAAAATAAAGGGTTTCTGGTGGTGCAACTTGGTATTTTGAACCGCGTAGTAATTTAATCATTATTGAATCAAAATAATGTAAGATTGAATCTAGTTAGATTTTGCTAATAACAATGACATTTTACATTTTAGTATTCAAATCTTTGCTTTTTGTTATACAACAAATATGGGCAATTGAAAAGTATTGTTGCCATATTCATTTTATAAGGCTCTAATTTCTTTTTCAGCATAGCATTACTTAGATTTTCAATTAATAACCTATTGCAAGAAATTTTATCAAATCTAGGTAGGTACTAAAGTTATAAAGTTTTTTTTATACCTACTACGAATTCCCCATTGGTATACTATCTTACAAAACTTTGATTTTGAAGTGACTTCTTGAAAGTGATAGTTAATTATATAAGTTATAACAGTGTTAATAGGTTTTAACACTACGACAAAGTATACCTCTTGTTAAAAAGCTTACCCATTTAAGTTTAAATAGATTGCTATGGTTCTTTCGTATTACCTAGTTGCCACCACAACCATCTTTAGACTTGTTCCTTGATAGACGGAGTACAGTGAGATTAGATTTATTTTTATCCTTTTTTTTATTTAACGATTTGCTCCACTATAATATTATTGATGTTAAATAGCTTTCTTATGATAAAACGGCCACGTAAGAACGGTAAACAACTTTTGTCTTTTGTCTAACGGTATGTTATTACAGTTTGCTATCAATGATGAACGGATTTTGTTTTACCTGATGAAAAAAAAACAAGGTTTCGGTTTGTTGGTTTTAATAAAAAAAATGTACTACCTAGTAGACTAGGAACTGATATCTGTCCATAAGTATTTTTCATTTTCCATATGTTTTTCATGGATTTTCCATAGGTTTTCCATAAGTTTCCCATACGTTTCCCATACGTTTTCCATACGTTTTCCATACGTTCTCCATGGGTTTTCTTTGGGTTTTCCATACGTTTTCCAAACGTTTATCATAGGTTTTCCATGGGTTGTTCCATACGTTTTTCATGGGCTTTTCATACGTTTCCAATGGGCTTTCAAATAGCTTTCCATAGGATATCCATGGGTTTTCCATGCGTTTTCCATGGGATTTCCCATACCTTTTTCATTGGTTTTCCGAACGTTTTTCATGGGTTTTCCAAACGTTTATATGGGTTTTCCATATGTTTTCCGCGGGTTTTCTGTTATCCATAGGATTTCCATGGGTTTTCATAGTTTTCCATAGTTTGCGATAGTTTTCGATGGCTTTCGATGGTTTTCGATGATTTTCGATGGCTTTCTATGGCTGTCGATGGTTTTCGATGGTTGTCGATGGTTTTCGATGGTTGTCGATGGTTTTCGATGGTTTTCGACGGTTTTCGATGGTTTTCGATGGTTTTCGATGGTTTCCGATAGTTTTCGATGGTTTCCGATGGTTTTCGATGGTTTCCGATGGTTACCGATGGGTTTCCGATGGGTTTCGATGGTTGTCGATGGTTGTTGATGGTTTTGTTGATGGTTTTCAACGGTTTTCGATGGTTTTCAATGGTTTCCGATGGTTTCCGATGGTTTCCGATGGTTTCCGATGGTTTCCGATGGTTTCCGGTGGTTTCCGATGGTTTCCGATGGTTTCCGATGGTTTCCGATGGTTTCCGATGGTTTCCGATAGTTTCCGATGGTTTTCGATGGTTTCCGATGGTTTCCGATGGTTACGGATGGTTTTCGATGGTTTTCGATGGTTTTCGATGGTTTCCGATGGTTTCCGATGGTTTCCGATGATTCCCGATGGTTCCCGATGGTTTCAGATGATTTCCGATGGTTTCAGATGGTTTCTGATGTTTTCCGATGTTTTCCGATGGTTTTCGATGGTTTCCGATGGTTTCCGATGATTCCCGATGGTTCCCGATGGTTTCAGATGATTTCCGATGGTTTCAGATGGTTTCTGATGGTTTCCGATGGTTTCCGGTGGTTTCCGATGGTTTCTGATGGTTTTCGATAGTTTTCGACAGTTTTCGACAGTTTTTGACAGTTCTCGATAGTCCTCTACAGTTCTCAATAATTCTCGATAGTTCTTCACAGTTCTCGATAGTTCTCGATAGTTGTCGATAGTTTTCGATAATGTTAGATAGTTTTTGATACTTTTCGATAGCTTTTGATAGCTCTCGATAGTCGACGAGAGTTCTCGATAGTCCTCTACAGTTCTCGATAGTTAACGACAGTTCTCGATAGTTTTCGACAGTTCTCGATAGTTATCGACAGTTCTCGACAGTTCTCGACAGTTCTCGACAGTTCTCGATAGTTTTCTATAATTCTCGATAGTTCCCGATAGTTCTCCACAGTTCCCGATAGTTCTCGATAGTTGTCGATAGTTTTCGATAATGTCAGATAGTTTTTGATACTTTTCGATAGCTTTTGATAGCTCTCGATAGTCCTCGACAGTTCTCGATAGTCCTCTACAGCTCTCGATAGTTCTCGATAGTTAACGACAGTTCTCGATAGTTCTCGACAGTTCTCGATAGTTCTCGACAGTTCTCGACAGTTCTCGACAGTTCTCGACAGTTCTCGACAGTTCTCGACAGTTCTCGACAGTTCTCGACAGTTCTCGACAGTTCTCGACAGTTCTCGACAGTTCTCGACAGTTCCCGACAGTTCCCGACAGTTCTCGACAGGTCTCGACAGTTCTCGATAGTTTTCTATAGTTCTCGATAGTTTCCGATAGTTCTCCACAGTTCCCGATGGTTTTCGATAGTTCTCGATGGTTTTCGGTAGTTCTCGATGGTTTTCGGTAGTTCTCGATGGTTTTCGGTAGTTTTTGATGGTTTTCTGTAGTTTTTGATGGTTTTCGGTAGTTCTCGATATTCCTCGATAGCTTTCCATAGAAATTATACGTTACCATAAGTTTCATAAGATCTGTTAAATTAAGTCCTGTCCTTTTGACGATCATTGTAAGTGGCTGGGGCCAAAGTAAATTTCGATCATTAAATATTTTTTTTGCGAAATTTATAAAAGTATAAGTGTTACCTACTGGGGCGCTAATTTTGGTTCTCGTGAGATTTGGTAATTGTAAGGTTGAACCAGTTATTATCATGATCCACTTAACAATTAGTTTATAGCGGCAAAACTATAATACTCGGCGTCAATGTCGGTCGACAAGTTAGTATTTCGGCACACCTTGTAGGAATCATGGTTAAGCTATGGAGATAATGTTTCGACAGTAAATAGATGGATACAATACATGTATTAAATATTATCAGATTGGCCGAGCGGTTTAAAAAGAAAATTGGTAAACACTGTCATACAAAAGATTACTTGATTATTTTATAGATAGGCCTTAAGATATCTTTGGTATATATATTTGATTCGAAATGTTCATTACGACAGCGAATATTTCAAGATGCCGAATGGGGTGTTTTCACTGTTGTTGAAATGTAGATATTTAATGATTAAGTTTAAGAAAATATAACTTTAAGAATACCAAATGTGAAAATTATAATTTGAATCTGTTTTATAACAGCCAAATTATACTGTAGCCTATTATTATTATTACGTCATATAAATAATAGTCCAGGCAATATGATAAAAGTGAAAGTTAAGTTTGTATAAACAGATTTGGATGAAATATTAATTTCATTTTGATTGATGGTTTTTGTCTAGATGTTCCCACGGGAACGAAAACCATGCCGGTGCAGATTAGTTTGCAGTAAATGTTTGTAAAGGTGTAATAAAAGAAAATTAAAATTCGAATTAAATGACCGATTCATTCTAAGATGTAGTGTTTATCTTGAGAATTTAATAGTAGCGAAAAGAAATATTGGATATCGTTCTAATGATTTAGTATAAATCATGAAAAGAATTGTACAATTAATGCAGATCTGTTAATGAAAATTTATAGTTCAATGTCGATTGTGTCACGGATAACCGTGATAGAATATTATTTACAACTAAAAATTACTGAATATCGTGTCCTTATCCCATTTTGTTTGGGATCAGCGCAGCATTACTGTGACTAACTACTGACTGACAAACCCCCCTGCTGCTGTGGGCTTGGTGTCTTCTTGGTCTTCACCGACAGGGGGTGATGCCGTTGACATGTCGAGGTTCACAGTAGGTAAACAAGCTGGTCGATAGTGTGTTTGGTGTCGGTTTGGTCTTCACGGGCAGCGGTGATGGAGCCGTACATGTCGAGGCATACTATTCATACTGACTGACTGACTATATCTACTACTGCTGTGAGTTTGGTGTCTTCTTGGTCTGTGCCGATAGAGGGTAAAGTAGCTGACATGGCGAGGCTCACAGTAAGATCGAAAAATCTACGTTAGATGTGACACATGAGACTAATTAAGTACCTATGCTGATCTAGTACTTCGAGAACGAAGTACTTGTCAGTATGGCCGTGTTAGAATATCAAGTTTTGACATTGATTCAATTTAGTATTTATTACACCTAAATCCATTAAATTAATTTTGGGGATAACATCGTACCTTATTTATCGTGTTTTCATCAAAAAGAAGTTTGATTTGTGTCGGTGCCATCCGACAACAAAGCGATATGATATGGAGTTTTGTTATTAATCTCATATAGTTATTCTTACATCTAAATTCATTATATTAATTATGGAGATAGCATTTTACTACATGTATCCTGTTTCTAATAAAAAGTATTTTGATTCACTCGTGGCAGGGCCAACCGTCAACAAAGCATGATCAAGCAATTGTACTTTAATTTACCTATAAGTACTGAATAATGTGTATAAAATCATGTTATTACTTTTAATATTCATATCAATTAATTTATTACTGAAATGTAATGTAATATAAAGTATCTAAGTAGCGTGTACTTTTACGTTAGTAAGTACACGTTACTTCCGGTTGAAAAGAAAACAAATAGATATTTATTGTAATTATTGTATTTATAAATAATGTTATGTAAAATCATTATTTGATTTTAGAATACTTTTTCATAATTGTTATGTTTGTATTATGGTGTTTTCTGTAATTTTCTAAAACAATAATTATCTGTTGAATTGGCGGTAGACGCTAACATTTATAAGCTGAGGCAGCCATTTTATTTGGTTAGTCTGGTTCGAGCCGTGAGCAGTGTACAAGTTAAGTAACAATTCCGTTGTTTCATATTTCTCATTCCTTGTTATTTCTTGCTGTTTAATGCTGATGTATTGTCTAGTAAATATTGCTGAAGATTTGCCCTTGTTCGAAGGATATTCGGTAACTTGTTAAATGTAAATGCTTATTTGTTGATAATATTAAATTAAAGTTGTACTTATCGGTTTCGAATAAATTATGTGAGTACTGAAATAATATAAAGTAACAGATTATAGAAAATGCTTGATGATATTCGTAAATGTTGTTTAATCTTTTATCATGAAAAGTAATGTTGTTGTAAATGTTGTTAAATGTGTTGTATGTTCAACAACGACATGATAATTTGTAAATGTCGTTGTTTCTGTTAAAGCTGGTGAGTTTTTTTCGCCCGTTTTTCTTGTCAGCTAAAAGATGTCCTTAACGGGTGGTAGGTAAAAAAAATAAAAGGACGATTCAAAAGAATAAAATAGTTTATTAGAGATTTGAGATTTTTATTAATCCTGACCTTATTGAAATAGAAGCTTTATAGTTTTGTTTATAGTTATTTGAAAAGTTTAATGCTTTTATCAGAACAGTTATATTTAGATTTGAGATTTTTATTAATCCTGACCTTATTGAAATAGAAGCTTAATAGTTTTGTTTATAGTTAATTGAACAGTTTAATGATTTTATCAGAATAGTTCTATTTCTATATTATCCGCCCTAAATCTGTCACGCGCTTATGCAGTTTTCATACAAATTGACATAAATACGTACTCGAAATAGTTTGCGTTTGCTTGACATAAAAACTTACACTCGGGGTACTGTACCCCGAGTGTAAGTTTTTATGTCAAGCAAACGCAAACTATTTCGAGTACGTATTTATGTCAATTTGTATGAAAACTGCATAAGCGCGCTACTCGCCGCTAGAGGCGCTGATACAGTTTTCATACAAATTGACATAAATACGCACTCACGATAGTTTGCGTTTTTTGACATAAAAACTTACACTAGGGGTACTGATATGATGAAGGCAAAGTGTTAACCCATTGTAGATTTTAAAAAATTGATGAATATAAAAGCATTTCTAGGTAGTTCATTCTATTCGAAACCCTTAGTAGTATCCCTGGCTTATCAAACAAGATATTTATGTATGCAAACATGTACGTAAAATACTGCAATTTCATGCTGGCAGTAGTCTGTTTGCATTTGATTCGCAACAGTTATTAATGATTCGTCCGCGTTGGTTTAATTTTAAAATGTATGTATGATATGCGCGCCTGCGGCCCAAATAACACGGAACACTTCGGGTTTAATTGAAAGAAAGATGGTAATGTATGCTGGGGCATACACTGGGCTCTACCGCCGTAATGAATATCAATTTTGCGTCGCTCGTACGGTACTGTGAGCTTTTTTAAAGTTTAAAATTATTTTTTATGTATGGAAAGTTTCAGTGGATGATAGTCACTTTTTACAAAATAAATATGAAAATAGACTATAAATACAAAGTATAAACCACAGAGTTCATACCTATCAGTTATACAGTTTGCATGTGATATTTTTCCGGGATAAAAAGTAGTCTACACCCACTTGCAGGAAACTCCATTAAAGTTAATGCTTCATTAAGTCTATTGCTGTCACTTTTCGTTGTCAAGAAATAAAAAGTGACAGCAATAGATTTAATGAAGCATTAACTTTAATGGAGCTTCCTGCAATTGGGTGCTAGTCACTCTCCATGTCCAAAACTATTTCCATAGCAATTGATCGATCCGTTGCTCCGTTTTGACGTGAAAGACGGACAAACAAACAAATAAGTACACAAATAACTTTCACATTTATACAGGGATATTTTTTAGTCAGTACCTACGCAAACTTTAATATGTTGTTCAGACCATGAAACTGACCAACTTTCCCCAGAAACATGGGTCCGGAAATTAAAAAAAAAATGTTGGACCTCACGTAGGTAAGTAGGTACTAATTTGTTGAGTTAGCTACGTCAGTTTGTATGGAAGATCGAAATTTTGTGTCAGTTCCGGACCCATATTTTTCGGGAAAGTTGTTTCGTTTCATCGTCTGAACAACATGCCTATTTAAAGTTTACGTAAATGGATTTCTTTGAGTCCAAGATACAATACAACAATATTTCCGCTACCAGTATCCAACACAGCACGTGCCTACCAGATATATTATGCAATGTGGTCCATAATTTCCACATAAGCACTATAAGAAGCTCATAAAGATGCAGTCTAGACCACAGGTACACCCGCCGATAAATCTAGATAGCCTGCCCAGAGCGGTTATTGATGATATCCACATAGCCTGAGTCTTGGAACATATCTGTACGAACAGTATATTGTAATAAAACCATTTGGCTTACGGCTAAGTGTCCTGTGATTTCTATCTTTGGATTGCTATGTGCATTTGGGTTGGCAGGTAGTAATTTTCTTTTTGGAACTGATATTACAATTCATTTGTGGAAATGTATTTAACTAATGAATTACATATACTCACGCCTGTTTCCCACGGGGGTAGGCAGAGACTATGGATCGCCACCTGCTACGATCCTTGCACACTTATTTCACTTTATACACATCCATCAATCTTTTCATACATGCCCGGCGATATCTTCACTTCGTACATCAGGTTTTTTGGTCCTATTTGGTCCGTGTAGGTTTTTCCTGTAGGGACGCCCTTGCGCAACCGGTCCTTCCGACCATTCGCACAATATATCTCTTTCGTGATTCGCCTTTCATTCATCCTCTCTTAAGTGACCAAACCAAACCACCGGAGCATTCCTTTCTTAATTCTTGTCACTATATCATCTTTCAGCCCTCACTTTTAACGAATCACTTTATTGTTCACTCTGTCACTCAATTTGACTCCACATATTTTCCTCAACAATATCGGAGACCCGCTTTGCTACGCTGAACTAATGAATGATTAAGTTAATAACGAACTTATCCATATGGATCCGATAACACTTTTTAATGCCCCCCCCCCCCCCCTGCAGGGGCACAGGCCGTCCTTACACGGACCAAATCTATACTAATTGAAGATAAATACTGACTGAAGAAGATTTAGAAATATTTGCACTTGAGTGATTTCGTACAAAACAAAAAGTGCCAATATTTTCAAATCTACAATGAATAAGTATTTAAAAAAAACAAAACGTACAGCCCTACGTACCGAAAATTATTGCTCTATGTTAAGGTTTAGAGGGTGGAACACGTTATCGCCGTTTGTATGAAGACCGTTTGCTACACAATCCTCTGAAGAACCAAAATGAATACAAATAACTCAATCGTTTATTTCAACTTACTTCATTAAATATTGTCTCTTTGTAAGAAGTACCTACTTAAAAAGAAAAGTTGAAATCTCACCAGATCGGGCAGAGACCAGGGTGCCTACCATCAACTCTTATAGCGGTTTTGTTTAGGAACCTAAACTGATCTGCTTCGCTTATTCGTACCACGACAGCGACAGCGATTCAGTGATCATTCAATGACATTTCACAGCCGCTGAGCTGTCATCAACTCTTATTTGACGTATAACTTGGCCAAGCTAACATGTCACCTGCGGGTTATACCCGTCCTTTTCACTCTCCTGGCATGACAGAATCGAGTGAAAGAGACGGGTAGAAGAAATAAGGACACAAATCGTTCGGTCATTCACATTTAGCAATTCATTTGCGATCCAGTTTTTAGAAGGTCATGGTACGAAAGAAAGCAATTCATTTTAGGAACCTATTCTGCATCGCGGTATTTTTGAATCGCTGTCTTAAAGTTGATGGTATGCACCCAGAGCATTTAGCTGAGCTGAGGTGAAGTTTAAATTTATTCGGCCAATCTAGCCCGTCTTAATTATACGGCGGTGGACTCATAAATACAGCCTCACTACCGCGCCAACTAGCCTTTGAGTAAACGGAATTTTGATGATGATGATCTGTAGTAAAAATGGTTTACTAATTAATTAAATGTTAAAATAAAAGAACGTATTGGAGAAAATCTTTGAAATTTTTTTTTTTGTGTATTACTCAAATTTGATACTACTTCTGGAACAGAAACTATAGGGGCCTATAAAATGTGCAGTCCATGAAATTGAACGACTTAACGTCTGTATGTAACTGTAACTGACATCTTTATGATTATTATAAATGTAAGTACTAATACTTATTATAAATGTGAAAGTGTGTTCGTTTGTTTGTCCGCCTTTGAAGTCAAAACGGAGTAACAGATCCACATTATTTTTTGTTTTTTGTATGAAGGTAGTTTAGGGACTTTAGGAGCTGGAGTTGGAGAGTGACAAAGGCTACATTTTATTCCAAAAATATAACATCCCCGCGGGATAACGTCGTGTAGTCCACGCAACAGCCATACAAGTATATTCACGTCGTCCAAAAGAATGTACCTATTTCAAAATAGAAATTGATAATGGCTTACCACAAGACCGAAGCTCACCACGGATATAATGAGGTACCTAATGACATAAATACAGGATAATTTTTTAAGGCGATGATTCCCGACCGAAATAGGCACGCTAACGCTTGCTCGGCCGCGCGTGCGTGAACGTGATACAGTTCACGCGGACGCAGCGGCAGCCGGCAGTGAACTGTGAACTCGCGAGCGTCCCGCAAATCGAAAATCACTTAAAATTCAATTCAAAATGAAATGAAAAATGGAAAATGAAGTATTTAGAAAAAATCGACCCGTCTCACAACCAGCTCCGATGGGACTCGAACCCACGACCTTTCGCTTTCCGGCGACTGCTCTAACCACTGAGCTACGGAGTCGTAGCTCAGTGGTAGTCAGTCGTAGTAGTAATAAAAATTGCATTGTGAATGCAAAAAACTAAAAATTCTAATAACTAAAAATGAAATAATAAAAATTTTTAACTTATGATAGCCGGAATCCCTCGGCTGTTTAAAGAAAATTATTTTCGTATATTTTTCATTAACTAAAACCAAGTATACTGCAAGTAATAGGATATTTGGATTACGATTAGACGGATGTTTGGGATTTTATTTGACACAGTAAAATATCACCAGTCGAAAAAAACGGCCGGAAGCACTAGATAAATTCCTGTAAAATAACATATATTTTTTCCAAATTTTTACTTGTGATTTGCGAGTAATCCATAATTTAAAATACCCTATTTTGGGGAATCGCAGCTTTAAGCTCGACTCAAAATCAGTAAGTGAACAACTTTCTCCTAGAAACGTGGGTTGAATGAAATATGGCAATTTTTTTTACTCTTCATACAAATCAGACTGATCACGTGATATATTTATTAAGGGGAAGTCCAAAAATTGCTGTCGTATTTCGATTTTCGACCCATGTTTCCCTAGAAACATACGGAACAACTTTCTCCTAAGAAAGTTGTTCACTTATTCCGAGTCGATTTCAAAAAGTGCATAGTGATTAAATATTGATCCTGTATAACGAAAAAGTGGGCGGGACACATAGCGCGGAGAACCGATGGCCGTTGGGGCGGAAAGGTTCTTGAATGGCGACCGCGTGCCGGACGACGTTCCGTGGGCAGGCCCCCTACAAGGTGGACCGACGATCTGCTCAAGGTCGCGGGAAGCCGCTGGATGCCGGCAGCGCAGGACCGGTCGTTGTGGAGATCCTTGGGGGAGGCCTATGCCCAGCAGTGGGCGTCGTTCGGCTGACATGATGATGATGATGATGATAACGAAAAATAATATCGCTTCCACAGAGTTTGCAGCTTTTCTACACCTTCAGACGAAGGTTGGGTACCTAGTGAAAACTAATCCAACTTTAATCTCATTCAGCATTTCTAAAGTGAGCGTCAAATCAGTATTTTTTTCCTGTGTCCATTTAAATTCTCAATTTAACCGTTTCGCATCCAAAACTCGCGTCATTACGGGCGACGGGCAACATTTTTAATCAACATTTTTTGCTAAATCGTTTAGCGCCACACAGCCGCGCTGCTGGATAGCAAACTAACCAAGTATTTCAGGATACCTACCGTATGGTAACCAGTGACCTTCATAAAGAGAATTCTAAATGACGACGTTTGAGTGGTGGGGCTTCTGATGAAGATAATGAACTGAAGATGATAATGAACAGTGGGGCTACCGTCCAAGTCTCGTCGGCATATCGGTATCGGCTTCATTTGTCAGAGGGATGTCATACATTGCTACTTTTCTGTTATAAGTGATTGATTTGATTGATTGATTGATTGGTCCAAAAAAGAAGTAGCAATGTATCACATCCATATGTCAAACTAGCTTTCCGCCCGCGGCTTCGCCCGCGTGGACTACACGACATTAAAAAGTAGCCTATGTTCCTCTCCAGGCTACAAAGTACCTATCTGTGTCCCAAATTTCAGCCAAATCCGTTCAGCCGTTTTGGCGTGATTGAGTAACAAACATACAAAAATCCAAACATCTTAACTTTCACATTGTGTAGAATAGTCTAATCGGTGAAGGTGCAAGGTGTCGCTGTCTTACTATCTACAGCTGCAGGTATTGTGCACTGATATCGAATGGTTCTAAGTGTGATATGGGTTTATGAAATATTTTAAGATTAAGATTGTTTTAATGTAGTTTGTTGTTTGTTACATAGTATTTATATGTGAGGGTTTGTAATTGGCTTTGAGGTGTTAGTTTGCAATTATCTGTGCTTTTGATAGCTGTAAACCTTCTTTAAAAATAAAAAGTAAAAAAAAAAATAGGCGGGCGGTGTGTGCATCTTACATTTGTGCTTTTGATAGCTGTAAACCTTCTTTAAAAATAAAAAGTAAAAAAAAATGAAAAAAAATAGGCGGGCGGTGTGCATCTTACATTTGTGCTTTTGCAGAAGTAAACTACATATTTATATTTCTTTCTTCGCAATGGATACGGACTTTCTCCAAGTGACGCCTGATTAGTTAGCACTACCAAGTGAGTGTCATGATTTAAAGGGGCCCACAAACGATCAGGGGGCCAAGCCTGCTAACGTTAAGTCATAATCGTGTCTCAATCGTGTTTCAATTGTAGTTCAATTGTAGTGCTTTTTTACACACTAGTTACAAGAATTATGACAATACTAGCGGCGGCCCGCGGTTTCAACCGCGTGGTTCCCGTTCCCGTGGGAATTTCGGGATAAAAAGTATTTAGTAGTAGTTATTCCTTATTACATCAGCTACATGCCAGTGAAAGTCCCGTCAAAATCGGTCCAGCCGTTTTAGAGATTAGCCGGAACAAACAGACAGACAGACAGACAGACAAAAATTTAAAATAATGTTATTGTGGTATATGTACCGTATATATAATCATATGCATGTAGTAAAAAGCGGTTATTTTAATATTACAAACAGACACTCCAATTTTATTTATTTGTATAGATATAGATGTATAGATGATGTGATGTAAATGTAGAGTGTGGTGTGACCATCAGTAGTATGGTGAAAAAAGTACACATTTCTTGTAACTAGTGTGTAAAAAAGCACTACAATTGAACTACAATTGAAAGACGATTGAGACACGATTATGACTTAACGTTAGCAGAATTTGCCCCCAGGTCGCCTGTCGGTCTAGACCGGATCGGCCATCTGACGTACGAGACCTCCATCGGCCACACACTAGACCGGTCATTACCTGTCGGCAATAGTCGAAAGCCGGCTTTGAGGCCACACACGAGCAGTTGATAGCCGTCAGTTTTAGTACTAATCGGTAGTTTCTGTCCGGCCGATAACTGTCAATATTGGCCGCAGCCACACACTATACCTGCGCATTAGCTGTCAGTTCTAAACCTTAAACGAAACTGTGAGTGTGTGGCCGATTGCGGCCAACTGACAGGCCGTTGCCGACAGGTGAACTGACCATCTGTGGGGCGCTTAAGACTTAAATTAAGGCGATACTCGGAAAAAGTATGGACTTTTTGATTTAAAACTATAGGACGGTTACAGTTGTTATACAAATCTGGTAATAAGATATATATTTTTTCATATATATCTTAGCGGGTCGTTACGTTCCCTAAAATATGGTTGAGCGAAGCGATGGCTGGTTCATGCGTCATGCTCGTGAACGGGTGCTGCCAGTGGGAATGGGTCTGCTCTTATCTGCTTGCCTTAAAATGTGTTTTCTTTTGTTTTTATTCATTTTATTAAGAATTACATTTGAAACATGTATGGCGCAACTTGCAGTGTATAGTAGAATTGTCTTTTGTTTTTAACTAATATTAAAGCTTTATGTAGAGTTCCTAAGTACTTAATTGAAAATTGTTCACCGCTATGATCATTAGTTCGCCTATACTTAACTGTATTTATCATAACCCATTGTGTAATTGTGATGGAAACTGACCTTAGTCATACCATGTTAAGGTCATTTTTCAATTTGACGACTCTGTATGAAATAAAACAGGGAGAAAAAAACAACCCTTGGAGTTTCTTGCCGGTTCTTCTCCAAGGCCTCCCGCTGTAGGGTTTGCGAACCGATGGCGTAGCTTCTATGACGTTCACAAGTATTGTAAATAACAATCTAAATTGAATAAACAAATTTGAATCTTGAATCTTGAATCATACCTTTATCTAGAATCGTATAGTTTCAAAAATACGATTTTATGGTTTTGCCTCGACACGTTTTGTTTTCGAAAAGACCTCTAAAAAATACGAAAATTCAAGATTATACTTAAATGGCGCTACTTACACTATTGGAAATTGGTTTAATTAGTGGACACCAATAATATTAAGGATCGTATAGAAGCATTTTTTTAAAATCGCTGTAGTTTTTTAATACGAAGTGATTTTGTGTTGTTTTTGCCTAATCTGCAAAATCGGTCTCGCTCCCGCGCGCGTCATTTTCTTATTGCTATCTCGCTTCAGCATAATTTTTCCGAGTATCGCCTTAATTTGCACTTGTAAATGTCAAAGAAGCTACGCCATCCCGCCTCGGTTCGATAATGGCAATACTATCTGGTGCGGAGTATCGTCACGCGAGAACACAATCAGGCCCTAACGATGACCCTAATTAATTCAGGCGACTGTTGCATGAAAAATGGCGCAACTTGGTCGTTTGCGATCGCTGCATTAGTTGGATTTGTTGATGGATAGCTTTGCTAGTGCTTGTAGCTGTTGAGGGAAAACGCTAACAGATAAGGCTGTTACGTTTTTATTACCTACTAACTAATCACACTCTGGTTTAATGCTGAAGAAGAAAATGTACCTATTCTCCAATATGTTATATAGCCTACCGATTATATAGTGATACAGGTACAAGGATAGGTGAGGCTGCAGGCGTCGACACATTTGCCTATAAAATTTAAAAATGGTAAAAAAGCAAACTAAAGTTAGAGCTAGGACACAGTACCCACATAAAATGACACAGGTACCGTTGTCTTATGGTAAGTAAGCAGGTACCTATAAACTTTTTTTAGCTAAGGTATTGTCGCAATGAAAAATCTTCAGGTATGTAGGTAAGTAGTGAATTAAAATTGTAAATACGGGAGCCTGTAAAAAACTTTATCGCTGTTAACTAATTTATTATTGAGAATGATATTTTGCATATGAAGCTTAGTACTTATCGACAATAAATAAATAAATAAATAAATAACTTCTTACAATCCCCATGTTAATTTCATTAAGAAACTGTATCATGGAAAACTATATATTTATACCTACTTAAATACTTTTTGTTTGTAAATACATACTTAATATACCAACATAGTAAACACCCAGACCAAGACAAATAGACATGTTCATGCACACAAATATTTGCCTTGTTCGGGAATCGAACCCGAGACCTCTGGCGCAGAAGGTGGGTAGCCTACCCCTGCGCCAAATCGGTCGTCAAGCTGGCTAAAGTTTTACTTCACTTCTATTACCTATTAATCTGAAGTTCGATCATGATATTTTTCATGTCTTGCTGGGGATTTTCCCATATAAGTACTTACAAGGTTATTTTTAGTATATACGAAACCTGAAAACTGTTTGTTCAGAATCAGTAATAGAATCGATTGCAATATTTTTTATATCATGTTATATTTTGACTAAATAATATTTACAAAACCATAATTAACGCACTCTATACTAAAATGTCTCGCGCGGACAACACAAAGCTTGTAACTTTTTGAGTTTTTAAGGTATCATTATCATTTTTTTATAAGTACTGATTCTGAAAATAAAAATATGTGACCCGTGTTTCGGCTTTCGTATAAACAAAAAATAATGTTGTATACAAGTTACTCTATGCTGGGGATGCAAATAAAATTCGTATGGAAAAACTAACCAAACACCAAGCTAATAAACATTAGAGCGCATTAGCCGCTAATCACGCTCGCTAGATGGCGCTAGGTGCACGTAATGATTAACACCAGCGGTGGATGTGCGATAGCTATACTAATTCCATTTGGAGCGATTTCGAGGGCCTCGCACTGCGGCCGGGAAATTTATGGCAAGGGACGGCGCGAGCTGACCGGGAGAGCGAAGCGGGAGGTGGATGTGGCAGTTATAAATAACATTGATATAAGTAATGTTTCGGATAGCAGAACCAACGAGGTTATTATAAATATTACCCCTATAATAATATAGGAAATCGTTGCAACAGCGACTCTGCCGAATCGCGTAACTCCTGAGTTGCCCTTTGTGTGCGAATAGAAGTAGGTACACCGTCGCCGCACACGAGCAACACCCGACAGCCACAAACGCCGCCACTTGAAGCTAGAAGAAGAAACTAGTGACGGACGACTAGCAGCGGCAGCGGGCGTCAACCATGTGCGGCGAGTTTATTCATATAAAATGTATAAAAGACTAGCGGCCGCCCGCGGTTTCACCCGCGTGGTACCCGTTCCCGTGGGAATATCGGGATAAAATATAGCCTATGTCACTCGGGAAGACTGTAGCTTTCTAACGGTGAAAGAATTTTCTAAATCGGTGCAGTACTTTTTGAGTTTATTCGTTACATACAAAAATACAAATCTTTCCTCTTTATAATATTAGTATACAAATAGGTCACTGGGGAGGTGCGTTTTGTGGTTATGGTCGGCGGTGGCCCGTGTGCGAAAAGACTTATAGTGGTTGGACCTCCTGCTGGAACTTCATCAAACTAAATGAGGGCTCTAGATAAGTGGGGATTCAGGAGATGGTCAAAGAAAGGAGGTAATCAAGTCGTCACAAATTCAGACATTCGCTTTTTAACAAACAACGTTCACCTTTGTCTGTCGCAGGTGGGGATTGAACCATCGACCACTTTCTAACTAGGTAGGTACTTATAATGTATTCCTAACCATGGCGAAAGAGTATATACCTACTCGAGCTTTTACTCACAACATCCGACTATCAGATAAGTCTAAACCATACAAACTTACTTACCTGACGCAGTGGTCAATTTTGGAACTGAACATGTTTCATACTATTGACAGCCGACATTCCAATTTGACAACTAATTTTGTATTGCAAGTGGCATAACTTAGTTATCAAAGTACCAATTTAAGTTATAATGTAAATGTACCACCTCCAGACTTATCCTGATCCTTGCGCCGGCGGGCGTGCGGTGGCCGCCCGCGGCCGTCACCTAAGGATTTGTGCGAGGATTTAGTCATCGGAGTTATTCAAGTAATTGAAAATACACCCCTGATATATGTGCGGCCGAGGTGCTCCATTCTATTTGTTTCGGATTTGCATGAAGCCTAAACAATTTTCAGTCATATCGCTGGTTTGCGCGGAGGCCCTCTGGTGAACGTTACTCTTCGTTAAGCTGGATAAATGCTGATTTAAAATGAGGAGATGGGCTTTTTTACGGGTTTAATCCTTTCACTGGGTTTAGGCGAGCTGTTTTTATATTGTTGATGTAATGTTTATTTTATTATACCTAGGGCCCCTGCTCTTTATAATATACTAGCTTCACGCCCGCGGCTTCGCCCTCGTGGATTACACGACGTTGTCCCGCGGGAATGTGACATCTTTCGGGGTAAACAGTTAGCCTATGTTCCTCTCCAGGCTCCAAAGTATCTGTGTCCCAAATTTCAACCAAATCCGTTCAGCCGTTTTGGCGTGATTGAGTAACAAACATACAAACATCCAAACATCTAAACTTTCACATTATATTAGTAGGAAAGTAGGATAGTAGGATGGAAATCACAAGAGCCAAAATGGACAATACTTAGGTTATCTCTGAAAGAAAATATTGTTCAGCCACTTGTAAACGTGTTAAGTATTTATTGTTACAAATCAGTAAATCCGAGTTCGTTATTAATATCATTATCATCATCATCATGTCAGTCGAACGACGCCCACTACTGGGCATGAGCGTTATTTATAGTAATATTTATTTGCATAAAACACGGTACATTTTAGTTCTTAAATTATTCTAGTACCTACGTATCTACCTACATATCGTGTTTTACTGACATATTGATAAGCAAACTTACAATCTCGTCATGCTACCGAATGAATTAATCGTTATGAACCCACGACCATTCACTGTCCGGGCGAATGCTCTAACCACTGAGCTACGGAGTCGCACAGTGAAAGGTCGTGGGTTGGAGTCCCATTGGCTAGTTGTGGCACGGGTCGACTTTTTCTAATAGGAACCTCATTTTAAATTTTTACTTATAAAAAAGGTGACAAAATTTATACGTTACGTTAACTTATTTTGTAAAATCTCTGTAAATAATACTACAGCTCTTAATTTACGGTGAATAATCCATCGCAATCAAATGAATCGATTGGGCGTCGGACGACTCAACGAAAAAAGTCTATCCATCAAAGAACTGGCAATCGGCGGCTCTTTAAAAATAGCCCAATTAAATGTCAAGCCTGACAGTAATAGCGTTCCAATTTCGAAGACCTAACAAGACACAAACGTCCGATTGTTATGACGTTTACAAATAAATACTTAAAAAGCCGTGCGTTTATGTGTTCCGAATGTTCCAAACGCTGTATCGAGGGAATGCTTGAAATGTGTCCAAATTAGCGAGTAACTAGTCATGAAGTCCAATATGCGGAGTAAGAGCCAAGTGTACAGTGTGGGCAACTACCTGATGACCGGCAAAGTGCTTGGGAAAGGACACTTTGCGAGGGTCGAAGAAGCCACTCACAGAATCATAGGCAAGAAGGTAAGTGTTTGATCCCTGTTCAAATCTATAAAGTTACGCGGTTGACCAACTGAACCTAATAAACCAAAGACACTACTTACCTCTAATCGTCGAGGTTTACTTTGTGTGATAGATTATTCGATACCGACTACCTACCTTAATATTTTTACTAAAATTTAGTGCGATCGGCATCTTTAGAACTTTGTTCAATGTTGTTTAAGACAAAAAAAAAGTTTTTCCCGGTAAACATATAGACGAAACTACTGTAGGTTTTATCGTTCAAGATCAACGTGATTAAGCCCCAACCAGGTTATAAGTTTAGGAACCTAAAGGAAAATGACCCAAGTCTGAGAAGGTACATGTAAGTAAGATTTTAAATTATTTTTATGCATTCACAATGCAATTTTTGTAAGTAACGAAAAATGTGATAGTAAAAAACCACGAGCCCTTTATGTAGCTTTCAGGCGGGATTCGAACCCGCGCCTCCGGGAATCCGGCCCGATGCTCTGACCAACTAAGCTACCGAAAGGCTTACACGACTCGTCGAATTTTGCTATCACTTGTTACATGTAGGTATCTATAGTCATTGTCAGAGTCGCAGTGCCCAGTAGGTATGTGTGTCAATTAGGCAACTGAATGAAGCTGAACTTTTGTTTGGCTTGGCACTAATTGTGTTTATACAAAGAATGTTATTAATTGTGCAATGGCAAAAGATCGTGTCTCATCCAATTAGCAAACTTGGTGCGTCTGGAATAGATTACCTACACTAGTTTTGGTGTTTTGAGTACTAAACCTAATTAACCAAACATTTTAACAAATTTATTTTATAATCTGCCCTGAAACTTTTTTCTTACAAACATTTCAATAATTTGTCTGAATAAACCTCTGTAAGTCTGAATAGGTACAAAAGAGGTCGATATAATGTTAGAGGTGTTTGTGTCTGTGTGAAATGCGCAATGCTGATGGAGGGGAGGAAGCTTCCCTCCATCCTGTCCAGAATCTTCCCACAAAGCTACTTTAATCTGTTACAAATCATATTTTATTTAGAACGGTTTAAGAAACGCAGAGTTAGAGCTCAAGTTGCTGGCATACTGGCATTGAGGCTCTCCCGACGAGCGACGGTGACAAGTGTCGCTAACAGTCGCCGATATCGCTAGTCAGTCAAATACATACCTGTTACCGGTGACGGTCACAGACCATGTCGCTCGTCCACTAGAGCCCTACCGCCCATTTTATCTTAGTGATTCATACTTTATCTCTGATCCAGGTGGCCATAAAAATCATTGACCTGACCTGCATCAAGGAGGAGTACGCGAGGCGCAACCTGCACCGCGAGCCGCGGGTCATGGCCAAGCTTCGCCACCCCTGCATCGCGGCTCTCTACGAGACTATGATGGTACGTTCCAATAGCAGACTCGTCTCAGTGCCTCATATGTTGTGTGGTCCAGGTGGTCATATAGACCGTCGAACTGACCTGCATCAAGGAGGAGTACGCGCGACGCAACCTGCACCGTGAGCCGCGGGTCATGGCCAAGCTTCGCCACCCCTGCATCGCGGCTCTCTACGAGACTATGATGGTACGTCCCAATAGTAGTCTCGTCTCAGTGCCTCATATGCTGCATGTGGTCCAGGTGGTCGTACGGACCAACGACCTGACCTGTATCAAGGAGAAATACGCGCGGCGCAACCTGCATCGCGAGCTGCGGGTCATGCCAACCTTGCACCGCGGCTCTCTACGAGACTATGATGGTACGTCCCAATAGCAGTCTCGTCTCAGTGCCTCATATGCTGCGTGTGGTCCAGGCCATAAAGATCATCGACCCGACCTGCATCAAGAAGGAGTACGCGCGGTGCAACCTCCGCGACTTCGGGTCTTGGCCAAGCTACGCCAACCCTGCATCGCGGCATTGTACGAGAGCGAGACTATGATGGTATGTCCCAATAGTAGTCTCATCTCAGTGCCTCATATGCTGCGTGTGGTCCAGATGGTCCTACGGACCAACGGCCTGACCTATATCAAGGAGTACGCGCGGCGCATCCTGCACCGCGAGCCGCGGGTCATGGCCAAGCTACGCCACCGCTGCATCGCGGCCCTCTACGAAACTTGGTATTTACTTTACGATACAGTAACTCCTGAGTTGGTTTAATGAGTTGCATGCCTACTATAGGACCAACTAACATGATGCGAGCTGCTACCGAGGCCGGTACATAGTGTAATGTAAAACTCATGAAGTGCAGGCAAACTCGCTGCAGGCAGATCAAGCCTGCACATGTTGAATGAGTGTTGGATCCGCAACTTGATCTTGATCTTTAACGTGAGTTAGAGATATTTTTCGCATCTAAGTCGATTTTTTGCGGTTAACCCAAGAAAAACTTGGTGTGGTTGATATAGGGAACAAAAATGTTTTCTTATCATTTGTGACAAAAAGGGGAACCCGTACCATAAGACATTACTAAACCATGACGACTCTAACCTTAACAAGACAGATGAAGTTTTTTTTAATTCATCATTCTTCTTCAGCACGGTCCGCGATTATACGTGGTGATGGAGGCAGCGGGCGGCGGCGACCTCTGTGCGCATGTGCTCTCCGCGCGAGGAGTTAGAGGGTCAAGAGGTCTGCCGGAGCCGAGGGCGAGGGCGCTCGCTGCACAGCTTGTGTCGGCTGTACGGCATATGCATGCTAGGGGCGTGGTGCATCGGTGAGTATTGTGTCTCTATGATATTTATGGTCATGGTCTAAATCAGGAGTGGACAAGAGGTCTGCCGGAGCCTAGAGCGAGGGGCTTGTTGCACAGCTGGTGTCGGCTGTAAGGCATATGCATGCTAGGGGCGTGGTGCATCGGTGAGTGTTGTGTCTCAATGATATTTATGGTCATGGTCTAAATCAGGAGTGGACAACAGGTCTGCCGGAGCCCCGGGCAAGGGCCCTCGCCGCACAACTGGTGTCGCCTGTAGGTAAGGCATATGCATGCTAGGGGCGTGGTGCATCGGTGAGTATTGACCTATCATAATATGGTGACCACGCGAAGAGTTCGGGGCTCGAGGGGACTTCCGGGATCGAGGGCAAGAGCACAGGCAGCTCAGCTGGTACTGTCGGCTGTAAGGCTTATGCATGCTAGGGGCGGGCGTAGTGCTTCAGTGAGTGTTGTGTCTCTTTGATATGGTCATGGTTTAAATCAGGATTGCGAGGGACAAGAGGACTGCCGGGGCCACGGGCGAGGGCGTTGGCCGCATAGCTGGTGTCGGCTGTTGTAAGGCATATGCATGCTAGCATGCTAGGGGCGTGGTGCATCAGTGAGTGTTGTGTCTATGTGACCTAATGATATGGTATGGTCTCAGTAGTGCGGGGGACGAGAGGACTGCCGGAGCCACTGCGAGGGCGGTTGCTGCACAGCTGGTGTCGGCTGTAAGGCATATGCATGCTAGGGGCGTGGTGCATCGGTGAGTGTTGTCTCTATGATATGATCATGATCTCAGTAGTGGCAGTGGTACTGGTGTCGGCAGTTGTCATATCATAATATGCTGGCCACGCGAAGAGTTGTGGCTCGAGAGGACTTCCAGACCGAGGGCGAGAGCGCAGGCAGCTCTGCTGGTGTCAGCTGTGATGTGAGACATATTTGTGATCATTGTAACTGTGATCACGATATTCTCAATTTAGTTACTTAAAATCTTTAGTCACGTTCAGAGCGCAGATAAAATACTGAGGCGACAAGAGGACTGCTGGAGCCACGGGCCAGGGCGCTCGCTGCACAGGGGTGTGGTGCATCGGTGAGTATTGTGTCTCAATGATAAATTATTGTCATGGTCTAAATCAGGAGTATGGGGGACAAGAGCACTGCCACGGGTGAGGGTGCAGGCAGCGCCGCTGGTGTCGACTGTGAGTCATATTTGTGATCATTTTAAACTGTGATCACGAGATTCTCAATTTAGTTAGATCTTTAGTTAAGTTCAGAGCGCAGAAAGAAGACTCTGGCACTGACTCTGACTTCGCAATGCATCGAACGATTTTCGATCCGATCACAGCAAGTGTAAGTAGTACCTATCCGATTCTTTGCTCTGTGATGAGATTTTATTTAACAATTCAACGAATTCGTAGTAGGTACCTACTTACTTTGCTAAACATTTCTTAACAAGAAGTCATACAGACTTTTTTTTTCTAATAAAATTATCTTTCTTTTCAGAGACCTAAAAATGGAAAATATCATGTTGGATACCACAAAACAATACATCAAGATAGTAGGTAAGGGGATCTCAAAGATAGTATATTTTCCTTGGAGTGAACAGACATATCCTAAGCTTATCTTATTGTTCGTAAGACTTCGGCCTTTCCAACATCTGGAGCGCGGGAGGCGCGCTGCGGACCCCATGCGGGTCGCTAGAGTACGCGGCGCCAGAGTTGTTCGTCGACGGGCGCCGGTACGGGCCTGAGGTGGATTTGTGGAGCATGTAAGTTGTGTTCAAACTTCTTTTAGTAACTTATAGTTTTACTTAAGATAGGCTAGGCATCTAAGTGCGGTCAAGACGTATTTGCGTATTGTGTTCGTTTGGCCTCAGCCTTAATGCTGTCATCTATCCAATTTAATTTTAACATGTTTTTGACTAGAGGCGTCATCGTATACGGTATGGTGACGGGCGGGCTCCCGTTCACGGGCGCGGACGGCGCCGGCGGCGCAGCGGCCGGCGCCGAGACCCGGTCTCGGCCGCTACTACGAGCTGCTATTTCAAGAGGATTCACGAGGAAACAAAGAGCGGCGTTGGCATGCGTCTCCACGGGTGAGGAGTGAAAGTAACCGCTATTCGAAGACGCACCCACGTGAGAGTTTGATGGAAACAGCGACGGATAGTTGATCCTTCCGCGGTCAACTACGCACCGCCATTGTGAGAGTGCGTGGCCACACTGACTGGCTAGGTGCTTCACACTTGTAACATTTTTGCGTGTCCGAACATCGCGCTCGTGTGTTTATCATGCATCGCTTCTTTTGTTGGGCATGCGTTGTGGTCTTCTTCTTCTTCTTCTTCTTAACAATACGGGCGGTTTCCGCAACTCGACGTCTATTGCGCCTATTTTGCGTCCGGAGGGTGCGCGGCCAGATCACTCCAGCCAGCCCAGCTCAGCCAGGAACGCTCCAAGAGCTTTCACATTAGTGATCGCTTCCTGGACGCTGCCCGGCGAGCCGAGGTACCTCGCCCGGTAGGGGGCCACCCCCCTGCATTCCAGCAGTACGTGGGCAGCTGTTTCTTCTTCCTCCATGCATCCTCTGCATAGGGGACTGTCGGTGACACCTAAATTAAAAAGATGTCTGTTAAATTTGTCCATGACCAGTAATGGCACCTGTTACCAGGCGAAGTTGCGGTCTGCACAGTTGTATCAGGGCCCTGGATAAACGCGCGTCCACGCGCGGCAGTGCGATCTTCGCCTGTCTGCACGAATCCAGCGAGCTCCAGTTCTGTTGGTGTAATTCTGTAGTGCGTTCACGGATCTTATTTGCATACCAGCTCGTCGGGATGGGCGCGATCGGCTCTGGGCCAACAGGCGTCGAGCCGGATGCGCGTCTGGCCAGCTCGTCGGCTGCATCGTTTCCACGTGATCCGCTGTGACCTTTGATCCATTGGATAGTAATAGTATTAAGTGCACCTACTATATTTAAGGCGTGGTGACACTCAAGTAAAAGGCTCGAAGTGATGCGACTTCCCTGGAGAGCTTGTAGGACGGATTTACTGTCGGAGAGAATTAAGATGTCGCGGTCTTTTACCTCTCTTGTTTCGATTGCCCGAGCCGCCATTATTATGCCCATGCACTCGGCCTGAAAGACCGTGTTGTATGAGCCTAAGGGGGATGCAATTTGTATGTTGAGGTCCTCTGAGAAGACACCCGACCCTGTGCCCGATGAGGTCTTGGAGCCGTCAGTGTAAATGAGGAGAGCCTTGTGTGTTTTCCCTGAGCTGATGTCGTCTATCAGGTGTATTCTGTATTTTTTGTCGAAAATGAAGGTTGGCTTGACCTTGTCGCATACTGCTTCGATAAGAGGGTCGTTTAGCCAGTCCTTCAGTAATACACTGAGATGTTTTACCCTTTCGAATTTTAGAGATCCCAGTTGTTTTAGTCTTAGAGCTGTTTTGGCTGCCTCCTGTTGAATGTGGAGATGCAGTGGTGTTAGGTTCAGCATTACCTCTAGAGCCGCTGTGGGGGCTGTGCTCATGCAACCTGTGAGAGCGCAGCAGGCCTGACGTTGTAGTCCCTGTAGTTTTTTTTGCGCCAGTGGTTTGAGCGGCCTTTGGCCACCATACTACAGATCCATAGCTTACCAGGGGTTTTATGATCGTGTTGTATAGCCAGAGGAATAGTTTGGGTGCTAGACCCCAGCGTTTGCCAATCATCTTCCGGCACTGCCATAGTATGACGCTGGCCGACTGCGTTTTATACTCCAAGTGGCTGTTCCAGTTTAGTTTGCTGTCTAGGATTATGCCTAGGTACTTTACCTCGTTAGATAGTTGTAGTGTAGTTCCAAACAGCTTCGGCAGACGGAAATCGCCTACCAGGCGCTTGTTCGTGAACATTACCATTTCCGTCTTCGTGGGGTTGACGGTCAGGTCTTGTCGTTGGCACCATTCTTCAACCTTTTTCAGGGCTGCTTGCATGGTGTTACAGGTTATGCCGGCCTGGTTACCTATGGTTAATATGGTAATGTCGTCCGCATACCCTATAGTATAGAAGTAGTTAGAGTTTAGATGTGATATCAGGTCGTCTACCACCAGGTTCCACAGAAGTGGAGAGAGCACACCTCCTTGGGGGCATCCCCTCGCCACCAGAGCTCTTTGGGTGACGTCTCCTAACACCTGTACCGTTCTATTACGTAACATGTTCACGATCCAGTCTATGAGTTGTTTATCAACACCGTGTCTCCTTAGTGCTGCCTCGATGCTGGTGAATGTAGTTTTATCGAAAGCGCCCTCTATGTCAATGAAGGTGCCTAAACAGATAAGTTTATTTTGGAGAGCCTCCTCTATCTTACCGACTAGTTGATGAAGAGCTGATTCTGTCGATTTTCCAGCGCTGTAAGCATGCTGATGTTTATGTAGTGGGAGGTTAGCCAACGCTCCACTTCGTAGGTACCACTCACACACTCTTTCCATAGTCTTCAACAGGAAGGTTGTGAGGCTGATCGGTCTGAAGGCCTTTGGTTAGTGTAGTCGGGTTTACCTGGTTTAGGTATAAACACTACCTTGACTTCTCTCCATAGGTGCGGAGTGTAGCGATGCGCCAAACAGGCTTGTAACAGACGGGTGAGGGCTGGAACTACCTGCTTCTCTCCCCATTGTAGTAATGCCGGAAAGATGTTGTCCGTTCCGGCTGCCTTGAAAGGGGAGAAGCTCTTAATAGCACTTCTTACCTTTTCAGGTGTTTTTACCTGTTCGGCATGGTCCCAACAGTTTTCGGTGGCTTGCACAGGTTCGTCTTGCCAGCTTACCTGTTGTACTAGTTGACAGTCCGGAAAATGGGTCTGTATTAGGATAGCGTTTGTCTCCTCCTGGCAGCGAGACATCGTGCCATCGGGTTTCTTCAGGTTGCCTAGCGGGCCAGGACCCTGGTTAGACAAAACTTTCCTTACCCGATTTGCCTGTTTAGTGGAGCTTATCTCATTACTGAAGCTTCTCCAGGATGAGGTCCTCCAATACCTTATCTTGCGTTTATATTCAGCCTTAGCAGCCTTATATAGGTCCCAGTCGTGGTCGTCGCAGGTGTTCATTGCCCTGTTCAGCCTTTTCCTGACCAGTTCACGTTGCCTTTCAAGCTCCGGACCCCACCATTGGTGTTTGCCGGAGCCTGCCGAGCCGGGAACTCTCAGGGGACAGGCGTCTTCAAAGCATTGTATTATGGTGTTTGTGAATTTTACTACCTGTTCCTCTAGCTGCGCGGCGGTCGAGAGGTCCCACCTTTCGCAGCCTATGTCAAGTTGCTCTGCTAGGAGTGTTCTGTAACGTTGTCTGTTTGTTTTCCTTGGATACCTTTTAGGGCCAATAGTAACAGTAGGTACCTGTAAGTTGAAGAGTAGCCATCTATGATCTGAGCATGAGGCTTCATCTGAGACGTGCCAGCCCGTTATCAAAGATGCCGCTAGCGGTGTTGCAAGTGTTAGGTCGACAATCGTCCCTCTACATCTCTTTGCGACGAAAGTCGGTTTGTTTCCTATATTAATTATTTCTAGATTGGTTGTAAGTAGAAATTCTACAAGATCATTACCTCTAGTGTTACTTTTCTCCTCTCCCCACAACGGATGGTGGGCATTGGAGTCTGTTGAGATGATCAGCTCAATGTTGTTTTCCCTGCAGTATCGAGCAAGCAATACGACCTCCTCAGGTGGCGCTCGCTCCCCCTCAGGCATGTATGCTGATGCTAGGACCAACTCCTGGCTGTTATTTCCATTGTTAATTTTCAGCTTAGTAGTGCTTAAATCTCTGGAACAGAAATTTAGTAAAGGCTGTGTTTCGATATCGTTTGATGTGTATATGCACGATCTTACATCACCACTGGCGGCATGTATGAGCTTACCTCCAATACTGGAGAGTCCTCGCACAGTGCCGCCCCTGATCCACGGCTCCTGGATCAGAGCGACCGTCGTTTTGTTAGTCTCCAGCCAGCGTCGGAGTTGAGCCGTTGCGGTTATGCTGTGCTGGAGGTTTGTCTGTATGAGTTGGGCTTTAGAAAGGGACGCCATCTTCGCAGACAACGTCCTCCAAGGCCAACTCGTCGAGCCCCAGCAGGAGTTCCTCGTTCGTCGGCGAAGCCTCTCTGCCGGAGGGGCCGGCAGCAGCAGCGTCGATTTGCATCTCCGCTGCGGCCGGCTCGGCGGTGTCGGTGGTAGCCGCTTGTGCGGCTGGTGTAGTCGTCGTGTCGCCACCGGTAGACTCGTGAGAGTGGTCGGTGGGTGGGGTGTCGACGAACTTGCCCTTGGCGTTCCTGAACTTCAGGTACACCGAGCCGGTTAGGAAACTGACTCGGCGACCCTTAGCTAGGATCACCGGCACGATGTCCACCGGCACCGACACGATGATGAAAGTGCGGTTGGTGGACTCTTGAGCTTGAAGCCCGTTCATGAGCCACCGTTTCACCTGAAGCTCTGGGTTTGAGAAATGCAGGACCTTACCTACCATTCCTTGCTCCCGCTTCCAGAGCTTGGGCAGAGCGAAACCACACTGGACCCTCTTCGGGACCTGCTCAGTTCTCAGAACACTGAGCCGTCCCACGTCCGTTATGTGGTGCCCCTCCGCCCACTCTGTCGCCCACTCCAGGGTTGTGTTGTTGGTGCCTGTCAAGTGTAAGCACCCGTCCTTGTACATGGGCTTCCCACAAAATGCGACTTTACCCGCTTCGTAGGTGCCCAGGAGTATTTGCTGCACCATAGCCTCCTCCATGTCAGCCTCGATCTGTTCGGCCACCGCCTTAGAGATATATCCCGAAGGCGATGTGATCACAAACCTGACCTCGTTGGACTTGGCCGCAACAGCAGCGTAGGATCGCGCCCCAGTCGAGGAACCGCTCGGCAGCTCTGCCTTCAGCTTTTTGGACTCGCCTCGAGGAGAGATCGTCTCACCCAGGCGGGCCCTTTTGGCTTTAGGCTTAGGCCGCGCAGCAGCTCCTGCGACCGGGGTGTTGAGGGGGGCCGTGGTGGCCTTGTGCCCTTGCGGGGGATTGGGAGCACGTCGGGTTGACTTGGGTGGGCGCGGGTTTCCCCGCCTCCCACTTTCCATCCTCCCTGGCGCTCCCGATCCTGTAGTGAGGTTCGGGTCTGTACTGGCAGGAGACGGCGCAGGTCCAGCCGGGTTTCCCCGACCATTCCCAGCGTCATCCCGCGGTCCCGACCCTCCCCCCGAGTGTGCGTCGGTACTAGCTGGGAGCGGCAGAGGTTCGGTCAGGTTTCCCCGATCGTCCTGAGCCGCAGCCTGCGGTCCCGACGGCTTACCGGTGTTCGATTTACCGGGTTGGGCACCGATTGGCGTGGAAGGTCTACGATTTTTTGGCCTAGCCCTTCCTCGCCTCTTGCGCTTGCCCCCGGTCCGGTCAGCCGGTGGCTGCCCATCACGTGCCGGTGCAACGCCTACTCTCTTTTCAGAGGATTTGCGCTGCCGGCCGCGATCGCCAACCACCGTCCACCGGTCGTCGATCACCGACTGAATGGTGGCCTGCGGAGCAGGTGTAATTGGTTTAGAGGGCGCCGATTTCTCAGCCTCCCCCTGGTGTGTTCCCTCAGGTTTCCCTTCGGGAGTGGTGATCTCGCGCGGGGCTATCGATTGCTCGACCGTCCCGCGGGAGAGTGACCCAGCATTAGCGGGTGATGTGGATTTGAACTGTGTATTATCCATGTCAAATTTAAAGTAAAAGTTCGTCTGGTCGGCTTCCCACCCTCCATGGAGCCCGCACATTTGGGAGTGCCCTGTATTAAAAGATACAGGGTGCACTAGGATTACCGACCAGATATAGGTGCAGAGAGTTAGTACTCAGGCGCGACATCAGAGATTCGAAGCGGGTGGCTGGGTCGCCGTTCAATTAGCTTCCCAGTGGCTCCACCTACTCTTACCCCTTCAGCATGGCCCTAACCATCCAGCAAAGCTGGACCCCCCCACACCTCGCCGCGACCCTCTGACGGGACGCGTGGCCGTTTCCTCCCTGGCGCTACCCAGAAAGGCTACCGTTTCGGTTGAAATCCGGACCGAAGAGGGCGTGTTGTGTGACAAAGGTACTACCACCGACCCTGCCACACTCAACCCCCAGGACTCCTTCATCCCCCCTTACGGCGTTCGACTGCACAGGCCGTAGTGCAGGAGGAGCTGTTACTCCACCGGTTCGCTCCCCTCCCTGCCGGTGGAGAAGGTGGCTGATAAAGAGTCAGCCGACAGGATAGAAAGGATGCTGGGAAAGGTAGGGAAGTGATTTGTAGGAAAGACGGGATAACGCCTGATTGCTTATCAGTTACATCTGTTTCTTAAGGAACCAAATCAATAACAGGCGGCACCGCGGGAAGGTTAGCAATCAGACTTGTCCTAGGGATCTTCACGACCTGCGCTCTCCCCTATGACCAAGTGCTACGTTTCTATTTGGATTGAAAAAAATGCGTTGTGGTAATATGTATCAAAGTATCAAGACACGGTGTTCGGACGCGCCAAAATGTAACAAGTGTGGATGCACCTTTAGCGAAGTGACTTCGAGCGATTTGCGCATTAGGTATTCGGTGCAAGCAATTACATTTCCTTATTTGATAGGACGACTGTCACGAGCGTGATAGATTTAGGGCGGATAATATAGAAATAGAACTATTCTGATAAAAACATTAAACTGTTCAATTAACTATAAAAAAACTATAAAGCTTCTATTTCAATAAGGTCAGGATTAATACAAATCTCAAATCTAAATATAACTATTCTGATAAAAGCATTAAACTATTCAAATAACTATAAATAAAACTATAAAGCTTCTATTTCAATAAGGTCAGGATTAATAAAAACCTCAAATCTCTAATAACTTTTTTATTCTTTTAAATCGTCCTTTTATTTTTTTACCTACCACCCGTTAAGGACATCTTTTAGCTGACAAGAAAAACAGGCGAAAAAAACTCACCAGCTTTAACAGAAACAACGACATTTACAAATAATCATGTCGTTGTTGAACATACAACACATTTCACAAAATTTACAACAACATTACTTTTCATGATAAAAGATTAAACAACATTTACGAATATCATCAAGCATTTTCTATAAACTGTTACTTTATATTACTTCAGTACTCACATAACTTATTCGAAACCGATAAGGAAAACTTTAATTTAATATTATCAACAAATAAGCATTTACTTTTAACAAGTTACCGAATATCTTTCGAACAAGGGCAAATCTTCAGCAATATTTACTAGAGAATACATCAGCATTAAACATCAAGAAAAACAAGGAATGAGAAATATGAAACAACGGAATAGTTACTTAACTTGTACACCGCTCACGGCTCGAACCAGACTAACCAAATAAAATGGCTGCCTTGCCTTATAAATGTTAGCGTCTACCGCCAATTCTTGTTTTAGAAAAATACAGAAAACACCATAATATAAACATAACAATTATGAAAAAGTATTCTAAAATCAAAGAATGATTTTACATAACATTATTTATAAATACAATAATTACAATAATTATCTATTTGTTTTCTGTTCAACCGGAAGTAACGTGTACTTACTAACGTAAAAGTACACTTAGATACTTTATATTACTTAACATTTCTGTAATAAATTAATTGATATGAATATTAAAAGTAATAACATGATTTTATACACATTATTCAGTACTTATAGGCAAATTAAAGTACAATTGCTTGATCATGCTTTGTTGACGGTTGGCCCCGCCACGAATCAAAATACTTTTTATTAGAAACAGGATACATGTAGTAAAATGTTATCTCCATAATAAATATAATGAATTTAGATGTAAAAATAACTATATGATATTAATAACAAAACTCCATATCATATTGCTTTGTTGTCGGATGGCACCGACAGAAATCAAACTACTATTTAATGAAAACACGATAAATAAGGTACGATGTTATCCACAAAATTACTTTAATGGATTTAGGTGTAATAAATACTAAATTGAATCAATGTCAAAACTTCATATTCTAACACGGCCATACTGACAAGTACTTCGTTCTCGAAGTACTAGATAAGCATAGGTACTTAATTAATCTCATGTGTCACATCTAACGTAGATTTTTCGATCTTACTGTGAGCCTCGCCATGTCAGCTACTTTACCCTCTATCGGCACAGACCAAGAAGACACCAAACTCACAGCAGTAGTAGATATAGTCAGTCAGTCAGTATGAATAGTATGCCTCGACATGTACGGCTCCATCACCGCTGCCCGTGAAGACCAAACCGACACCAAACACACTATCGACCAGCTTGTTTATCTACTGTGAACCTCGACATGTCAACGGCATCACCCCCTGTCGGTGAAGACCAAGAAGACACCAAGCCCACAGCAGCAGGGGGGTTTGTCAGTCAGTAGTTAGTCACAGTAATGCTGCGCCGATCCCAGACAAAATGGGATAAGGACACGATATTCAGTAATTTTTAGTTGTAAATAATATTCTATCACGGTTATCCGTGACACAATCGACATTGAACTATAAATTTCATTAACAGATCTGCAATAATTGTACAATTCTTTTCATGATTTATACTAAATCATTAGAACAATATCCAATATTTATTTTCGCTACTATTACATTCTCAAGATAAACACTACATCTTAGAATGAAACGGTCATGTAATTAGAATTTTTCTTTTATTACACCTATACAAACGTTTACTGCAAACTAATCTGCACCGGCATGGATTACGTTCCCGTCGGAACATAGACAAAAACCATCAATCAAAATGAAATTAATATTTCATCCAAATCTGTTTATACAATATTAACTTTCACTTTTATCATATTGCCTGGACTATTATTTATATGACGTAATAATAATAATAGGCTACAGTATAATTTGGCTGTTATAAAACAGATTCAAATTATAATTTTCACATTTGGTATTCTTAAAGTTATATTTCCTTAACTCCATCATTAAACATCTACATTTCAAAAACAGTGAAAACACCCCACCAGGCATCTTGAAATGTTCGCTATCGTAATGAACATTTCGAATCAAATATATACCAAAGATATCTTAAGGCCCATCTATAAAATAATCAAGTAAACTTTTGTATGACAGTGTTAACCAATTTTCTTTTTAAACCGCTCGGCCAATCTGATAATATTTAATACATGTATTGTATCCATCTATTTACTGTCGAAACATTATCTCCTTAGCTTAACCATGATTCCTACATGGTACCTGCCGAAAATACTAACTTGTCGACCGACATTGACACCGAGTATTATAGTTTGGCCGCTATAAACTAATTGTTAAGTGGATCATGACAATAACTGGTTCAACCTTACCATTACCAAATCTCACGAGAACCAAAATTAGCGCCCCAGTAAGTAACACTTATACTATGAGATCAAACGAACTTCTTGAAGTGAAGTTCGATCATTATTATATGAGTCGCTTCATTCGAAGATACAATTAACTAGGTAGTCCCTTTAGCCTACAAGGCATATTCGCACGTTTAGAGAATCGATTTCTAATCGATATTCACTTTTTTTTTTTTTTTGTTGTGTCAACCCTATCGCTATGTAATCGGTACAGATGGCGGTTGCCTCATTATGTTTAGAGATATTTAGTTTTTTACTTAGGGTAAGGGTGGGAGGGAGCTTTGTATCTTCGAATGAAGCGACTCATATAATAATGATCGAACTTCACTTCAAGAAGTTCGTTTGATCTCATATTATATTTCGTCGCTTCATTCTTCAGATACAATTAACTAGGTAGATGTTCAGAGATATGATACATACAGAAGTAGTGTGTTTTTACGAGTAAGAAACACAAGATTTTAAGTAGAAAACTCTTTATTGCCAATGAACAAAAATATATCTTATTATATTTCATAATATAATCAGCAATCAACATAATAAACAAAATATATTACTGACAACTAATTATAAACAAATGTGTTTTATTTTCAATTTGTTAAGTTTCTTAGCCCACAAACTGACCGAGCAAAAAGTGATTCGTCCGTTACAGGGCGGTTATAGAATCGAGCGAATGTCGAGGAAGTGCTGGACCAGCCAGCTGTCTTTCTAATAGTTTCAATACTGACTCCCGCGGAGGCCGCCGCCGACGTGGAGGCGTGACGTGTGCTGTGCGCCGAGTACAGCGATACGTCAACGCCGCTCTCCGCGAGAGTCTGTTTTATCCACCTACTCAGAGTTTGTGACGAGATCGGTTTAAAGGGCTTTTTATAACTTATAAAAAGTCTATCGGACGGTTCGGTCCGCATTTTGGATGTTGTTGATATATAATCATCCAGGGTTTTTGCAGGACATATACTTGGATTGTCTATGAAAAATGGTAAGACTAGTGTTGGTTGCTCGCGGTTAGCAGCTGAGGTTTTTATTAAGTCTGGTATCGAAATTTTAATGCCTGACGGGGTTTTAAATATGTTGGTAACTTTAATGACCGATAACGTTTGTACGCGGTGAGCAGTACAGAGTGCTAATAGTATTATAAGCTTCTTTGTTAGCTTTTCTAAGCTTAAATCATTGTTGGGATACCAAGAGGACACGTAATCTAATACCGATTTGGGGTCCCAGGTGGTGGAGTACTTAGGACAGGTTGGTTTTTTGCGGTAAATGCCTTTCAATAACCGTTTGACACGTTCGTCTGTTCCGACATTATTCCCTAGGAGTAATGATAGGGCAGATCGATGTGTGTTTATTGTGCCATAAGAACCCCCTTTATTAAACATATCGGCTAGAAATGTAATTACTGCAGATACTGGTGCATCAAAGGCATTTACTAAGTTATCTTCGCAAAAGGACCACCACAATTTAAAAGTAACCGAGTATTGCTTCATCGTGTTTTCCGAAATAGAGGATAACATAAGATCCACTGCATTGTCCGGTGTGCCAAGTCTCATAAATGCCGCCCTGAGAGTATCGCGGCCCCCAGGGAAAGGCTGCCATGAAGCCGGTGACGCGATCTGCAATTTGAACGTAAGAGACTCTCGTCAGGTTCAAAAATAATTATTTCCGTTGTAAGCATTCTTTTAAGTAATGGGAACCAAGCTTGTCCAGGCCAGTACGGAAACACTAGTATTCCGGTAGCTTTATCGTCTAAAATTTTACGCAGGCATTTAAGGATAATAGCAAATGGTGGGAAAGCATAGAAGAAAGTAGGATACCAATTAATTGTAAAAGCATCGATGACGATGGCATCGGGGTCCGGTTTCCATGATACATAACGATTACATTTGGCATTTGTGCGGGACGCGAAGAGATCGATTTCGGGCTCGCCAAGGGTTTGAATAATTTTTTGAAAAGCCGAGTCCGATAAAGCCCATTCTATATCTGTATTGGTTTTTCGGGATTCTTCATCAGCTTCTACATTATCGAGTGTATTAATATACGATGCGAAAAGCCATATTGTTCGAGTCTCGCACCACTGCCAAATTTGTTTTGCTAAGTTGTTCAAATGAGGAAACCGGATTCCCCCCATACGGTTAACATAACAGAGGGCTGTGGTATTGTCGATACGAAGCAGTATTGAACAGTTTGAATGGTTGCTGGCAAAACATTTCAGACCTAGGAAAACGGCTAAAAGTTCTAAGTGGTTAATGTGAAAGGACGATTCTTCTAATGTCCACCCACCACCTGCTCGCTCACCATTGCAGTAGGCGCCCCAGCCGGTTCTGGAGGCGTCTGTATAAATTTCTAATTTAAAATTTTGTTCTGACCGTAAGCTATTACTTGTTGCCATTATATTTTGTTGCCACCAATGCAAATCGAACAAAACCACGTCCGAAACCTTTATCTTAGCCTCAAAATCGACATATTTTTGGAGTGCTAAGTATTTTTCGCGTTCTAGTAATTTGGTATATAACCAGCCGTACTTCACGGCTGGGGACGCTGCAGTAAGTACCCCTATGAATTGCGACAATTCTCTAATTGAACACCTTGGTAATGACGTAAATTTTTTCACCAGCTGTAAAATACGATTTCGTTTTTCATCTGGGAGGCAGAGAGTCATATCAACTGAGTTGAATATAAAGCCTAGGAACCTACAGACCTGTTGAGGCTCTAAATGGCTTTTTTCAAAATTTATGATAAATCCAAGACATTGTAGCAAGTTTAAGGTTTTATTGACATTAACTTGGCATTCAGCATAAGTATCCCCTATGCACAGTATATCGTCGAGGTATAGAACAGACCTAAAACCCTGGTTTCGGAGATAATTCATTACTTCTCTCATTAATTTAGTAAAAACTCTTGGTGCTACAGATAGGCCGTAAGGCATAGCGTTAAATTCATAACATTTACCGTTAAATACGAAACGTAAATATTTACGATGTACTTTTGTAATAGGCACTAAAAGATAAGCTTCTTTTAAGTCTATATTAGCCATAAAACCAGCTTTAGGTAATAATTTAGCGGCTGTCCTATGGTCCTCCATTTTAAAATGGGAACATAAAACAAACTTGTTTAAGGACTTTAAGTTCAAAATAAACCTTTTTTGACCGTTTGACTTATCAGCTAAAAATATGTGTGACAGATAATCGTTTTTTACTCTGTCGCAAGGAGAAATAGCTCCTAACTCTAATAATTTTTTGATCGACTGTGACATTTCTGCGGAATCACTACTAGAGAGCGAAGTACACGGAACAGAGTATTGTTTGACATTTTTATCAAATGGGATGGAATAGCCCTTTGAGACCCAATTAAGTACTTCAGGGTTCTTAGTAATGTGAACCCAGCAGTCATAAAAATATTGGATTCGTCCCGCATGTACCTCTATTGTTGGCCCGTTGCACGCGGCTGCTTGCTCTGGGCTGGTGGTTTCTGCGTCGAGTTGCCTGACGGAACTCTCCGACTCGCTGGAGCGGCCTGCCTCTTCGGCCCTCCCCTCCCCCCCTTGTTCGAAGAGAAGCGAGGAGGGCCCATCCAGTTTCCCTGATGGCGTGGGCGGCTTGTCGATGCCTGTGATTGAAATGGCGTATATGACGGTTTTGGGTTGGGTGGAGGTTTCTTAATTTGTAAGCCATGTTTTTCGATCACTTTTGTGGCCTTAATTTTTTCAGAAAGTGCATTTCCGAAAAGCAGTTCGTCTCGATCCACATCCTGCATGATGTTTAGGAAGGATTTGTCCAGCCCTGGGGTGATAAATTTCTTTCGAGCTACGGATTCGACGTGATGAAGGTCGCATAGTATGCGACTGCTGTCGCTTAAAAACTTAATGGCTTGAAGTCTATCTTTGCCATCGTCTAGAAGCAGTTCCAAAGCTTTATTAAGAGCCGCTATGCCCTGGCCTAGCTGCTGCTGTACGGCCTCCACCCTCTTGTCTCTAGCTCGTGTGCCCTCAGAAATGGCTGCCGATATTTCTGGATTTAATCTGGGCGCTTGCAGAAGCGCACAGTTTTCCGGTATCGGATAGTCTTTAAGGAGTTTTTCTTTTGTCTCCTTGTTAAGACCCTTTTTTAAAATAGGTGTCCATAGTCGTGACAAGCTGTCGTGGATTTTAGGCCCAAACTTGGGTACCTCTTCTGTGGATTCGCCTAAGGCGGAGAGGATCTCCGGATCTAGGTCTAAGGCTGGTTCCTCAGTCTTGTTTTCCTCGTTGTGGTTCTGGCTGGCGTCCTGAACGACGGATTTTAATGATTGTGTCCCAGCAACGACTTCCTCGTTATCTAAAAACAATTTTATTGATAACTTTAATGAGGGTAAGACGAAAAATAAATAAAATTTTCACAAAATTTATCATTTTTTATAAGTGACTGACAATGTATACAAATTGCCTTTGTGAGGACACACGGTCCACCTCCCGGCTGTATAATTACATTGCATGGATTATGTAATAATCGGGTATTTCATAACGTAGCTTGATTCGTAACATTAATGTGGTTATCTTTCGATTTTCCACAAATATCCTTCGTGTTAACACTCGGTTAACCTCCAGGAATAAGTTTGCCTTCGTGATGACACACGGTCAACCTCCAGGCGAGAAAAATCAAGCACAGTTTTTATTTTATTCACTTTTTCACACTTAGTAAAGGAAAAACAAAAACTAACCTGATAAATCCGAGTTTGATGACGAGTATATAATTCTTTGGTATTGGCGTTGCTTTCCCTCCAATTTCTTGATTTTTCGTAAGTAACGCTCGATCTTATCTTCTATCTTCCTTTTTGGCATGATGTCTACTAAATTTGTACCGAGATACGTTTGTTAATACGGAATATTGCGTAAGGCACGTGCGAACGCTGCCTCGCAAGAAAAAGGAATGAGGCAACCGCCATCTGTACCGATTACATAGCGATAGGGTTGACACAACAAAAAAAAAAAAAAAGTGAATATCGATTAGAAATCGATTCTCTAAACGTGCGAATATGCCTTGTAGGCTAAAGGGACTACCTAGTTAATTGTATCTGAAGAATGAAGCGACGAAATATAATTTTATATATTTCCCAAGAAAATTTAAAGATCAAAATTTACATCGGCCCTAGCAACTTACAATGATCGTGAAAAGGACAGGACTTATTTAACAGATCTTATGAAACTTATGGAAACGTATGGAAACTTCTATGGAAACGTATAATTTCTATGGAAAGCTATCGAGGAATATCGAGAACTACCGAAACCCATCGAAAACTACAGAAAACCATCAAAAACTACCGAAAACCATAGAGAACTACCGAAAACCATCGAGAACTACCGAAAACCATCGAGAACTATCGAAAACTATCGGGAACTGTGGAGAACTATCGGGAACTATCGAGAACTATAGAAAACTATCGAGAACTGTCGAGAACTGTCGAGAACTATCGAGAACTGTCGAGAACTGTCGAGAACTGTCGAGAACTGTCGAGAACTGTCGAGAACTGTCGAGAACTGTCGAGAACTATCGAGAACTGTCGAGAACTGTCGAGAACTATCGAGAACTGTCGAGAACTATCGAGAACTGTCGTTAACTATCGAGAACTATCGAGAACTGTAGAGGACTATCGAGAACTGTCGAGGACTATCGAGAGCTATCCAAAGCTATCGAAAAGTATCGAGAACTATCGAGAACTATCGAGAACTATCGAGAACTATCGAGAACTATCGAGAACTATCTAGAACTATCGAGAACTATCAAGAACTATCGAGAACTATCGAGAACTATCGAGAACTATCGAGAACTATCGAGAACTATCGAGAGCTATCGAGAACTATCGAGAACTATCGAGAACTATCGAGAACTATCGAGAACTATCGAGAACTATCGAGAACTATCGAGAACTATCGAGAACTATCGAGAACTATCGAGAACTATCGAGAACTATCGAGAACTATCGAGAACTATCGAGAACTGTGAAGAACTATCAAGAATTATCGAGAACTGTAGAGGACTATCGACAACTGTCGAAAACTGTCGAAAACTATCGAAAGCTATCGAAAAACTATCGAAAACCATCGAAAACCATCGAAAACCATCTGAAACCATCGGAAACCATCGGAAACCATCGGAAACCATCTGAAACCATCGGAAACCATCGGAAACCATCTGAAACCATTGGAAACCATCGGAAACCCTCGGAAACCCTCGGAAACCCTCGGAAACCATCGGAAACCATTGGAAACCATCGGAAACCATCGGAAACCATCAGAAACCATCGGAAACCATCTGAAACCATCAGAAACCATCCGTAACCATCGCAAACCATCGGAAACCATCGGAAACCATCGAAAACCATCGAAAACCATCGGAAACCACCGAAAACCATCGAAAACCATCGGAAACCACCGAAAACCATCGAAAACCATCGAAAACCGTCGAAAATCATCGAAAACCGTCGAAAACCATCGACAACCATCGAAAACCATCGACAACCATCGACAACCATCGAAAACCATCGACAGCAGCTATCGAAAGCCATCGAAAACTATCGAAAACCATCGAAAGCCATCGAAAACTATCGCAAACTATGGAAAACTATGAAAACCCATGCAAATCCTATGGAAAACAGAAAACCCGTGGAAAACATATGGAAAACCCATATAAACGTTTGGAAAACCCGGAAAACCAATGAAAAACGTATGGGTAACCCCATGAAAACGCATGGAAAACCCATGGATAACCTATGGAAAGCTATTTGAAAACGTATAAGAAAGCCCATTGAAAACGTATGAAAAGCCCATGGAAAACGTATGGAACAATCCATGGAAAACCTATGATAAACGTTTGGAAAACGTATGGAAAACCCAAAGAAAACCCATGGAGAACGTATGGGAAAGTTATGGAAAATCCATGAAAAACGTATGGAAAATGTACTTATGGACAGATATCAGTTCCTAGTCTACTAGGTAGTAAATTTTTTTGATTAAAACCAACAAACCGAGACCTTGTTTTTTTTTCATCAGGAAAAACAAAATCAACATTGATAACAAACTGTAATAACATACCGTTAGACAAAAAACAGAAGTTGTTTACCGTTCTTACGTGGCCGTTTTATCATAAGAAAGCTATTTAACATCAATAATATTATTATAGTGGAGCAAATCGTTCCAAATGATTAAAGTTAAATAAAAAAAAAGGATAAAAATAAATCTAATCTCACTGTACTCCGTCTATCAAGGAACAAGTCTAAAGATGTTGTGGTGGCAACTAGGTAATACGAAAGACTTAAATGGTTAAGCTTTTTAACAAGAGGTATACTTTGTCGTAGTGTTAAAACCTATTAACACTGTTATAACTTATATAATTAACTATCACTTTCTAAAAGTCACTTCAAAATCAAAGTTTTGTAAGATAGTATACCAATGGGGAATTCGTAGTAGGTATAAAAAAACTTTATAACTTTAGTACCTACCTAGATTTGATAAAATTTCTTGCAATAGGTTATTAATTGAAAATCTAAGTAATGCTATGCTGAAAAAGAAATTAGAGCCTTATAAAATGAATATGACAACAATACCTTTCGATTGCACATATTTGTTGTATAACATAAAGCAAAGATTTGAATACTAAAATGTAAAATGTCATTGTTATTAGCAAAATCTAGTTAATCTTACATTATTTTGATTCAATAATGATTAAATTACTACGCGGTTCAAAATACCAAGTTGCACCACCAGAAACCCTTTATTTTACAAACCACTAAAGGAGATATAATCACGGTTTGAATTAGCAAAATAGGACGACAAGAAAATGATAATTTTATGTACCTACCCGACTCCATTCCACTATATTTTACGACTTAATTGTTAGAATAACACTGACTTTCACGAACTTAAACCTTTCTAAACCTAAGGTTAAGTAAAATTATATCACTATTTTTTCACTTTGCTCCAAAGACCGCCTCTTATTTATTTTTAGTTGCAAATGACTAATGTTAATCAAGGAACACTGGAAAGCCACCGCACTATTACCTATTGTATAATTATACTACCCGGCAAGATTTTCAGAAATGAACCCTAGTGTTGCATAATAGGTTTATCACTTTCTAGCATTTTAAAATAAATATCTGCAGTGAGTCATATTATCACAACAATGATTACTGTAAGTTTACACAAAAAAAAAATCTTTGGCATGTATGATCATCTAGTAGGTAATTTTCAATGTCATTGAATAAACAACATAAGCTAATAGCTAAGTAATCTATTCGAAGGTACGAAAAAATAAAACCAAAATGAAATACAGAAGCCCCGAAAGGCTATACCAGATTTAGCGACCGTGGAGATGCGGTTTCATCTCCATTGGCGAGGTATCTGTACATCACCAGGAACCAGCTCCATTGCCAGGTTGGATAGAAGAACGGCAGCGCCACCTTGCCACGATGGATGACCATAGTTTGAAACGGCAGCGTCGCTGACTTGTAGCAGATAAGCCGAAACCGCAGCAACATGAAAAATAAAACATATATGTATTAATAATGGGAGCAAGACCATCCCACTTCTGATGATAGATTTAGGGCGGATAATATAGAAATAGAACTATTCTGATAAAAACATTAAACTGTTCAATTAACTATAAAAAAACTATAAAGCTTCTATTTCAATAAGGTCAGGATTAATACAAATCTCAAATCTAAATATAACTATTCTGATAAAAGCATTAAACTATTCAAATAACTATAAATAAAACTATAAAGCTTCTATTTCAATAAGGTCAGGATTAATAAAAACCTCAAATCTCTAATAACTTTTTTATTCTTTTAAATCGTCCTTTTATTTTTTTACCTACCACCCGTTAAGGACATCTTTTAGCTGACAAGAAAAACAGGCGAAAAAAACTCACCAGCTTTAACAGAAACAACGACATTTACAAATAATCATGTCGTTGTTGAACATACAACACATTTCACAAAATTTACAACAACATTACTTTTCATGATAAAAGATTAAACAACATTTACGAATATCATCAAGCATTTTCTATAAACTGTTACTTTATATTACTTCAGTACTCACATAACTTATTCGAAACCGATAAGGAAAACTTTAATTTAATATTATCAACAAATAAGCATTTACTTTTAACAAGTTACCGAATATCTTTCGAACAAGGGCAAATCTTCAGCAATATTTACTAGAGAATACATCAGCATTAAACATCAAGAAAAACAAGGAATGAGAAATATGAAACAACGGAATAGTTACTTAACTTGTACACCGCTCACGGCTCGAACCAGACTAACCAAATAAAATGGCTGCCTTGCCTTATAAATGTTAGCGTCTACCGCCAATTCTTGTTTTAGAAAAATACAGAAAACACCATAATATAAACATAACAATTATGAAAAAGTATTCTAAAATCAAAGAATGATTTTACATAACATTATTTATAAATACAATAATTACAATAATTATCTATTTGTTTTCTGTTCAACCGGAAGTAACGTGTACTTACTAACGTAAAAGTACACTTAGATACTTTATATTACTTAACATTTCTGTAATAAATTAATTGATATGAATATTAAAAGTAATAACATGATTTTATACACATTATTCAGTACTTATAGGCAAATTAAAGTACAATTGCTTGATCATGCTTTGTTGACGGTTGGCCCCGCCACGAATCAAAATACTTTTTATTAGAAACAGGATACATGTAGTAAAATGTTATCTCCATAATAAATATAATGAATTTAGATGTAAAAATAACTATATGATATTAATAACAAAACTCCATATCATATAGCTTTGTTGTCGGATGGCACCGACAGAAATCAAACTACTATTTAATGAAAACACGATAAATAAGGTACGATGTTATCCACAAAATTACTTTAATGGATTTAGGTGTAATAAATACTAAATTGAATCAATGTCAAAACTTCATATTCTAACAAGCGCGTAAAGGTCAAAGCCCACTTATACCGCACCGCTCCCACCCAACCTATGTATGAGCAGTCAAATATGGACTTAATGTCGTGCTCTGTAGACGCACTTTAGCTTGCGGCAGGCTCGCTTACCGCGCGCTGTCCGCGCGCTGTCTGCTATGGTTTATTGTTACTGTAAAGTGCATCTACAGTGAACGATATTAAGTCCATATTTGGCTGCTCATACTTTGGTTGTGTCGGAGCGATGCGGTATAAGTGGGCTAAAACCTTAATGCTCATCAGTGTAGCCCCGCATAGAAGATTCACAAGGAAACGATGCTTCATCGGTGAAAGATCGAAAATGAATAGGGTATTTTACTGTTGTTGAAATGTAGATATTTAATGATGACGTTAAAAAATATTGCAATTAAGAATACCAAATGTGAAAAAATAATTTGAATCTGTTTTATAATAAAAGAATTATAGTCTGTTTGATTTTGACTATAGCTGTCTCTCTTTCTAAAACGAAATCTTCTATGGCGTGACTATGACGCTACTAACCCACTGACGTCACTAAGATAGCGTCCTGTCCTTGTCTAATTATAAAGTTTGAAGTCCTATATCTTTGAAAATATTCAAGATAATTCAAAATGAAAACTTGTTTTGTGTAGCTAATATTTCGAAAAACATTTTAAAGAAATAAAAAAAAAAATCAGTAAAATACCGTATTGTCTAAATTTTTGTTCATCGGAGTGTGCCATCCCGATGATAGCTTGCGGCTCCCGATTGTTTTCACTAGCATCGTTCATCATTCATCATTCACAATTAATTGCAAAACTGAATCACTTTTGATGAACCGGCTAATTTCGCCTTAAGGGCTGCATTGGCTTGCGTCTCTACATGTGATGGGAATAGTGACTACAATACTAAAGAAAGCCTACAGTATAGGTAGGAGGTATACCAAGAGATCACGCCACGCTGACATTTGTGTCCGCTGATAAGGAAGCGTACATTGGCGGCGCGGAGATGCGGTCTTCTTCAGACGCGACTTCAGCCTTATCAGACGCGACTTCAGCCTTATCACCACTTAAGGGACTAGTCATAACAAGCGCCCGAGGCGCGCGCTCAGAACGCTGCGCCCTAAAAATTGTATGACTTTGTATGCAACAAATCACATCAAGCGCTGCCGTTCATTCATACAATTTTTAGGGCGCTTTTTATGACTAGTCCCTTAAGTGGTGATAAGGCTGAAATCGAATGTGAATCAGCCAGCCTAGCATGACCGGCTTATAACGCGCGATATGATATGGTACGGCAAGTTGTCTTGCTTACCCCACTAAGGTGTAAGCAAGACGGCATGCCGTACCATAACATATCGCGCGTTATAAGCCGCTCATGCTAGGCCGGCTGGTGTGATTAAGGCTAAGTGCTACCCCGTTGTGGATATAAAAAAACACTGAAACGATTTTCCTTCTTAAATCCTTTTTTTATTCAAATTAGTTAAAGTCAGCAGCGCATCGGGTTATTCAGTTCAGATAAAGTTCTGAAACTTAACAAAGCAAATTAAGCCTTATCTCCATTACATAATGCACGCACATATTTCTTCTGAGAAAAAAAAATTCGCGCGTCTTTCGCGCGCAGATAACGGCTGCGCTAGTATGAATTGACCCTAACATGTTTTAATTTAACCCAATATGCAGCGGACTTAAGTTCTTCAAAACTTACAAAATTCGTTTAGTTAATAAAACATTTTACAGAATAATGAACCTTCATATCCCATTCAACATTACATACACACTATTTACATTTATCCAAAATTAACATTGTTTTTGCTTTTCCTATCCTCATTGCATTTGGAAGTATAGATGGAACACTAAACATTCACATTCACCATTTTTTGTATTGTAGCACTTATTGATCTTTTCCTATTTTCATTTTGTCCGTTTTCCTGTAACAAAAATGAAAACAATCATTAACATTATATTAATAAATTGACAATAATATGAAAATTACAAATTACAATGGGTTTAGTAATTAAATAGTTCCAGTATAGTGGATAGGAGCTAAGCAATCTATCCAATTATCTTTCGTAAATAGATGTCAAGTAAAAAAAAATGTGACTAATTTCAGTACGGTCAATAAAACTAACTAGGGTCACTTTTGATGCTTGAATTTTAGAGAATGGGGCGCAGCAGCGGTGGTCCGATTGCTACTATCGTTCATTGCATACAATTCTACAATTCTACAACATAAGACATTTTTCAATTTCAGTCATCCGAATAAAATGCCATAAAACATTGAATTGATTGTTTTTATTTCTAAGACATGAAATGTCATTACAGTAAGGTATAAAAAATGATTGAAAAATATTAGTATTTGCATCTGTGGCATTAAAAAATATTCATTTGACAGAAAAAAATATACAATATTTTTGTGTAGTTTGTGCGGTGTAGCATGGTGACTATGACAGCTGGTTCGTGCAAAGCAAAATTTTGCGTCTGCACAAGGAATAGGGTCTAATTTTCTAGCATAAGCTGCAGTAAAAATTTTTAATGCTCTTTCTTGAGTTTTATTTCAATAAATAGCATAAGGAACTTTTTGCTTTGCACGAATGAACTGTCCTAGACACCATGCTACACCGCACAAACTATAGGAATTTTGAAATACGCTTTAAGTTGGTCGTAGGTAATCATGTGACCTATCCAGGAATTTCCCTTATACCATTATTTACGGGACACCCTGTATGTGCCGAGCAATGTTTTCGTCCCTATCACACAATCTTATAAATGGACACGTGGAGAGTTTCGGGTAGTTTTATCTACCGTATTTTTGGTGCAGTTCAAACGATGGCCCATCTATCACGTAGCTATGTGTGTCCAAATCCCAACACTAGCACACATACCGATCTTACAACAGCAACCGACAGGCTCTCAAAGTGACCAGAGGCTGCAACGATATAGTGCTCGCCATTGACACGCAGTAAGAAGAAAATAACTATAATTACCTATTCATTCATTATAAAGTATTAACATAATTTCCAGAATGCAAAGCTTTCATCCAACATCTATTGGAACCAAACGTAGATCTCCGCATGAAGATAGAAGAGGCAGCTCGACACCGCTGGCTGAAGCGACCCGGCATGCGCATGAAGACACACCCACTGGCTACTGTCGACCCAAAGGCCAATAGAGAGGTGAGGCAAAGTCTACCTTATCTAGCTAATCAAAGAAGCTATATTGCAATATCAAAATAGTTGCAAAAGATTTCAAGCATCTTGTTCAATTAGTTACAGCAAGAAAAAAACGTGAAGACAGGGGATGTCTAAAGCTATTACCGCTAGCACTACTATATTTTTTCCCTAAGCTTTCCTCGTCCAACGTAAGAGCCCCATCAACAATCTGTGTTCTTACTTTGCTCTGCTAAGCGCTCTTATTCAAGACGTCCTGTGTTATTATATTACAGATATACAGACAAATATCGGAGCTCTGCGGCCAAACGTTCATGGACGTGGTGGCCCAAACAAAAGCGGACCCGTTTGGCGCGCTCGCTGGCATCTACAACATCAAGACGCATCTCCACCAAATGGCGGCATCAGCCGGCGCAGACCTGCTCTGGTCTTCAAACGCACAAGAAGCGAGACCGCTCTCCCCACCAGAATACCTCGCGAAGACCGAGACGGATATAGAAAATACCCCATCGAGCAGCAAAACCTTCGCAACGCTACCACCGAAAACGTTCGCTACACCTAAAAGACTGCCTGCACCATCAAAACTACCAGAGCCAGCTCCACCGCCTCTCGAGAGACTAGCATCAATACCACCAACGTTAAACGTCTCGTATACCAACTCTACGAATACCCCAATATCGAGAACGCCGAAGCCGAGCGAACCAATCAAACCAATCAAACGCACTCCTTTACAAAGCCCCAGGTTCTCCATGGTCCGACCTTTGAGCAGCACGTACGGGCTACAGAGCCCCAGGTTTAACGTTTACGACAACGGGGACTGCGGCCTAGACCCGAGACTGCCGAGCATTGACGAACATTCCAATCTAGACTTAAACGACCCGAAGAAATACATCAGGAGGAACACGAGGACACCTTGCGTGAAGAAGGTGAACTTGGAAGAGGACGGACCGATCAGACTGAACAGCTGCCCCAATAGGAACGGGGACGTGAAACGATCGGAGTTCTACAGGAGAGCGGGCGATGGAATACCAAGGTAATACTTGTTTGAAACTTTGTAGTCGTTTTACTATTATACTCTGACCTACTCATAGGGTAGAGTAAAAGATCGGAGAAACAAAAGCTAGGTTACTTTAATTCTATTTAACTTTCATTGGAAACGTTTGTATTATGCATGGCCAATAATTTTGGTCATGCCTGCCTTCCTTATATTATGTCAATGGCAAAATTGCCAAAACCTACTCTCATTGCTCTTTTTGCACACAAGATTCCATGTTTGTATCAACTGATCTTGATACAAACATGGAATCTTCTGTGGGTGGGTAATTTGGACGCTTCACAAGTCGCAAACTTAAATATTACAAGTTAATATAAATGTTACGGCACATTCTCTGCAGTTGGCGGGCGAGCGGGCCCCTGATCGCCCCTCCAGCGCGAATCCTATTGCAGAGTAACGCCACCACCATCAAACGAGCTTCTCTGGGGTAAATATTTATTTTTATTTAATTTATTGAATAGAAATCGAACTGACGAACTTATGTTCTCTGGTACAGGGAACTGAACTGTCTGTCCCACTAGTCCCATTGACCCAGCCCCATGATGGGACAGGTGGGATGATTATGTCCCACCAGTCCCATGGGACAACTGATAATGATATATTTTATTAATTATGTCCCAGTAGTCCCATGAGACTAAATGATCAGTATTCGCTGTTCTATGGGACATAATCCTACTAATATTATAAATGTGAAAGTTTAGATGTTTGGATGTTTGTATGTTTGTTACTCAATCACGCCAAAACGGCTGAACGGATTTGGATGAAACTTTGGACACAAATACTTTGTAACCTGGAGAGGAACATAGGCTACTTTTTATCCCGGAAAAATATCACATTCCCGCGGGATAACGTCGGGCGGAAAGCTAGTTTAAAAATATATCAGTTTTAGTTGTCCCATGGGACTACCGGGACAAAATTTATAAAATATTATCAGTATCAGTTGTCCCATGGGACTACTGGGACATAATTTAAAAATATATTATTATCAGTTGTCCCATGGGACTGGGTCAATGGGACTAGTGGGACAGACCGGACTGACCCCCACTCGATTTTTTTATAATAATAATAATAAATAATAAAAGACTTTATTGCACATAAAAAGGACAAAATACATAGAAATTACAAACAAAAGTAAACACACAAAAGGCGGCCTTATTGCTATATAGCAATCTCTACCAGGCAACCTTGGGTGAAAGAGAAAAATAAAATAAAAAGTATTAAAGGGGAATTGGTGCAAAAAGAAAAGAATAAGGAGTAAGTACTTACAAAAGATATATGAATACAGATAGAAAGAGAAGAAAAATAAATAAATATGATAACTATAAATTCGGAGATACAGAAAGGATTTTTATGTCACTCTCATAATCATAACGGGCAGCATTATGAACTTGAGAAAGGTTTTGTCTACGAAACTTCGAAAATGACATTTCATCGTAGACAAACCTACTGTTCGGCTGTAAATTATAGACTTTCGAGGTAGACAAAACTCTTCTCGGGTTTGTCATACTACGCAGGCAGGTAATAACATAATTCTTTTTTCTTTTCAGAAATATCGTAAGTCCACACTCTTCGACGAACAGTCACTGCAAGAGCGAGAGAGCGATGCCAGTGAGTATGACACGTCATTTAATTTAAGAGTGCATGCCAGAGAAGTCTGCGCGTGGTCAAAATCGAAACGATATCCTTAGAACAAATAAACGTACTATGACTAGCGCCAAAAACTCATCGACACGCGTCGAGTTATCTGGCACGCATTTAATTGTGATATCAAAGACTATCTAATAACAGAGAGATATATGATGTATTTATCATACAGTGCCACAAGCTTTTCTGTTCCGGTGACAGCCGTGACAGAGGAGCCACTTGCAATACGAAATTAGCTGTCAATATGGACTGTCGTATGAAAACTGTTTTAGCTCCAAAGATAATCACCGGAACAGAAAAGCTTCGCACTTCTTCTTCTTCTTCGTGTCGATTATTTCACATTTAAATTCGCTTCGCACTATACTAATATTTTATGAGCCCGCACCACATAACTTTGGCATTTGGGCGCTGATCGTCGTGATTGGTTGGAAAAATAAACTTTATTCCCATGTCATTAGTTTAGTTCCTGATATTGACACGCGCCAAGTTATGTGGCGCGTTCTCTATTTGTGTTCTTGGTTGGTCGTTGATACTGATAGTTCGGTCAAACAATCATGATCGCTAAATTTACCCAGCTGTAAGACTCCCTTCACACTAGCGTTTTTCTAATCTGCGCTGGCGCATACGTTCTTCGAACGCCTGCGCCAGCGCAGACGCCGCGATAACGCGATGCATTTCTTGTATTATACTTTCAAGCCGCAGTAACGCGGCGTTACTGCTTTATATGCGATAGCTTGTAATTAGATTATAAGTATCTACGTAATAAGATGCATTGTAAATGATGCTGTAAGCTCCCCAAATAAAATAAAATTAAAATTAAAAAATTAAAGTTACGCGGCCTACGCTGTACAAATGCTGGTGTGAAGAGGCTCTAAATAGTCTACACGCACTTTCGAATTTTAATCCATTTGGGATACTGTCCACTTCTATTAAGAAGTCATATTAATGACCACTTCCCAAAAGGACCACATACCACAAAGACCATTCCCAGATCGTGCATTTCCCGTAATGACTATTCCCAAAACGACCTCTTCCTAGATCGTCCACTTCCTAAAACGTCCACTTTTCAGGCTAACTGATAAAAAGCTACAGTTTAAAAGTGGTATAATACTTGGTCAACAAGCTGGAAGGGCTAAGATTCCTCCTAAACAGGAAGCAGGAAAATTTAAAACGAGGATTTTCTATTTTGTTATATGCAAATCTTGAAATTTTATCTAGTTTTTATTAAGTGGTCATCATGGGAAATGGACATATTGGCAAGTGTTCGTTTTAGGACTTCCTAAAACGACCACTTCCCTTCGACGACTAAGAGATTGACTACCTCCCATAGGAGGTAGTTAATCTCAGAATGTAGTCATTACAGCAAGTGAACGATCTGGGAATTGTGATGTGGTCCTTTGGGAAATGGTCATTTTAAGAAGTTGACTTTATGGTCCCAAAGCCTAGTCGTAAATTGACTCTTCTGTGTATAGCTTTAAAGCCTGTATCCGTTTGCAGGTGGGGTGGATGCTGGCGCGCGGGCGCGAGGCGGGCCGCGCGCGGCGGGCGGCGCCGCTCAAGTGACATTTGCTACCACTTTTAAGACTTTTATAAATTGTTTACGTGACTCATTAATTGTAATTTTAAGTGAATAAAAAAGTTTTATTCTTATTGTACGAGGCATCGATTGCTTTTGGATGAACTTTTTTGGATACGTTTGTAGTTATTGGATTTTACATAAAAACTAAATAATAGAGTGATATATCAAGATTTTAATACGAGTATTTTATTCAAATTATTAATAGAATAGAACAGTATACAAGGCGATCTCTTACTTCTACAGTGATTGTAAAATTACTTAACAATATTTACAGGATAGCTGCCTTTACACACGCTTTCTTTCACGTGTGAATCTGCTTTAGCGCAGAATCAAATCAAATCGTGTTATTTTCTCGAAAAGTGTGATAATAATAATAGTGATACATCAAGATTTTAATAACAGTATTTTATTCAAATTCTTAATATAATCGAACACAATATAGTAGGCGATCTCTTACTTCTAATGTGATTGTTAAATGAGCGATTTTCTCACAGGTAGGGATTTTAGTACGTTTTCTCATCAATAGATGTCGCATTTAATAGCAGCTGTCAAAAATTCTATACAAGGCAAGGCAAGTCGGGGAGTATGGAAGATCCTAACAACTACCGACCCATCTCTCTCTTGAGTGCAATTTCCAAGTTGCTGGAGAAGCTTGTAAACAAGCGTTTGATGCGATACCTGGAAGTTAATAATATCTTATCTCAGAATCAGTACGGGTTTCGAAGAGATAGATCTACAGAGCAGGCCGTTTTCAGGCTAACCGAGACAGTTGCATCTTGCCTTGATAAAGGTAAAAAGTGTCTGGGCGTCTTTCTCGATCTAGCAAAGGCTTTTGACACCGTTTCACCATTAATCCTTTTGAGGAAACTAGAAGGTATCGGTATTAGGTGTTTGCCTAGAATGGTTCACTAGTTACCTTAGCGGTAGAAAACAACGTACAAAAGTTGAAGCCTTTGTTAGCAATCCTTCTGACGTTTCCTTTGGCGTGCCCCAGGGCAGCATTCTCGGTCCGACACTGTTCCTGGTTTATCTTAACGATCTGTCAATGCTGAATCTCGATAAAGCGCATATCATAAATTACGCTGATGATACGGTAATCTTGTTTGAGGATCATTCCTGGGATGAACTTCTAGAAACAGCTCAGGTGGGCCTCAGTAAGGTTGCATCGTGGTTGAATAGTAACTTGCTTTCCCTAAATGCATCAAAAACTAATTTCATTTGCTTTCACTTAACTGCAGCTTCGTCCCCTCCCCTGAATCCAGTTATCACTATTCATACATGCTCTCCATTGAATAGCTCTTCTTATGGGGGCGCATGTAACTGTGAAGCCATTCATAGCGTGGCATATACCAAATACCTGGGAATGATTATTGATAGTAATCTTTCATTTAAAAACCACATAATTGCTGTATCAAATAGGTTAAGAAAGTTCATCCATTTTATGAAATTATTACGGGAAGTCGCACCTTGGAATTTGTTGAGAACCATTTACATCACTCTGTGTCAGTCTATCCTCACGTATTGTATCTCAGTATGGGGTGGTTCCGTTGCCTCTCATCTTATTACACTAGAGAGAGCGCAACGCGCTGTCCTTAAAACTATGCTGAGGAGGCCTAGGCGTTATTCCACAGACCAGCTTCACAATGAGACTCGGTTACTAAGCGTGCGGAGGCTTTATCTCTTGAAATTAACCACTGACACTCATAAGGAGGTGCTTAATTCCGAGGCTTACGAAAGACTTTCAAGTAAACGCAATTTTAAACTTCCGTTGCCGTCTGTAAAAACGACACTCGCCAGACGTCTGGGGTCTTATAGAAAACACCTTGTGTACAACAGAGTCAATTCTTTACGTGACATCTTCATATTAAATCACCGAAACGCTAGAATGAGACTTGAGGCTGAATTATTGAATTGGACCTACCAGGATACAGAGAATTTATTAAAATCTATTTGTTAACTCTTCATCATCATCATCATCATTTCAGCCGTACGACGCCCACTGCTGGGCATAGGCCTTAACTCTTAATTTCTATTAATTATTTCTATTCTTTTTATTCTTTTAATGTTAATATAAATTATAATAAATTAAATAAGATTATTATTATTATTGGAGATTAATTATTCATGATTTAAAATTAAGTTGTAATTAAAATTTTGGTACCGCAATTCGTTATCGTTAAGTAAACATTGTATTAAAGACTTCCACAGGACAGGCATAGCCTAGTGTGGAAGACTTTGTAAATGATACACCAAATAATGTAAATTTCGGAAATAAATAAATTATTGTATTGTATTGTAAGGCAATGTTCGAGGCTTCGATCAACAAATAACACCTAAGTCTAGATACATAGTTAGGAGTGACAATCACGGCCGAGCGAATATACGCTCACTTGAGCCACTTTTTTAGCCGGTAGCCCCCCTGGTTTGACCACAGATATAATAGTTTGACAGCTACCTTGAAGTAGTGACATCTATTAAGAGATTTGAAACTAATTATGACGTATTATCTGCCGAAAGAAAATCGCATTAGGTACTTAAAAATATTTACAGAATAGAGCTGTCTTTACACACGCTCTTTCAAGTGTGAATCTTCTGCTGCCGGTACCGGTTACCAAAAAAATTGAGACGGGAATCGGAAGTTCTGTAGAGCACGTGATAGGTTAGAAATTTAAGGCGAATTCCCGCTGTCCCCATTATGGGGACAAAAATCATGGGGACAACGGGAATACAGGGATCACGAAGCGCGCGAAGCATCCCGCGAACAAAAAGTAGCAACTTACTTAAAACTAGTGGCTTCTGGAGTTACCTGTAAAGGTAACGGATCCAACTGGCTTAGCCCTACCATTAATCGCCTTACAGGACTTTAGCTACATTAAAAAAACACGTAAGTTCCACGATTTTGGCCACCGGAACAGAAAACGTTGTCGCATAATATCATGATTTCAAGTAGACTGCGTGCCAGATAAGTCTGCGCGCGGGTATAATGGAATACCTACTAATCTTTTTCATAATCTTGGAACAAAATAAATGTACTGTCACTGTCGCCAAAACGCCCCAGTCGCGCGCAGAGTTATCTGACACGCACTCTAGGTAGGTACTAAATCAGACGTGCTACCACCATTACCTACCACACTCAGCTTACCTTACAGAACGTGCTTCGTGCAAGATTTCCTGTTCTCAATAAATTCTTTAAACGGTAACCATTTTTTTTTACCTGTATCTTTTGTTTATCAAACATTTTGCATTTTATAAGGTCACAGAGAGCAATAGTCCTAGTACAGCCATCTGACCCGGTGGTGATATAGGCGCCACTCGCAATACAAAATTACCAAAATGGTTGTCAGATGTCCTACAGTGCGACAACGTTTTCTGTTCCGGTGGCCAAAAACTGGAACTAACGTGTTTTTTTGTTGTTGTCCAACAATAACACCGCTGCCGTTTGAGTTGGTCAGACAGCGGAGGCCACTATTAGGCAGAGGATATTATGTTACAGTCTGGGCGCTCAAAGAATGCAATTCTAAAAGGTCGAGAAACCATAGAAAATATAACGTTTCATTCAAAATTGAACTTTGTCCCACAATCTTTTCTGTTCCGGTTACAGCGGCGCTATGTACGTTTTTCTTTTTTTTTTGTAGTTATTTAACCGGCCCTGACTTCTAAGACCTTCAGCCGCCAGCAGTGCTATGGTTGGACATCAACTTGACAGCAAAATTACATTAAAAAAAACAAGCTAGTTTTACATTTTGGCCACCGGAACAGAATAGTTTGTGGCACTGTACTCCAACGAAATAAGTAAACGTCAGGATCGCATTCTCTGGGCGGCCATGCTTTAGTGATAGTTTATAACAGACCTGTCAGTGGTATGGCATGATGGCGGGGTTGGCCATGGTGGCCATCCGCACGTAGGCGGTGGGGGGGTCAGATATGTTTGTGATATCGAATTAGATATAGTCCGCGCCACATAACTTGGCTTTTGTGATAGTTTATACAAACCTGTCATTTATTATGAATGCGACAGACAGTCCTCTATGTAGAGGATGCCTGGACGCAGAGGAAACAGCCGCCCACGTGATCCTGGAGTGCGTGGGTTTGGCCGCACAACGAACAGAAATCCTCACAAAGGTGAGGTCGCTCCTAGAGGCCTGTGAACGCCCCAGGAGGCTTTTGCGCTTCTGGAGACGTATTTCCGTAGCGCTCAAAATGAAAATCGAATACAAATTGAAAACGTATACGTCAGCCAGTCGTCTACGAAATCGAATTCTATTACACCCGTTTTCATGCATTTTTGTAGCATTCGAATTCTGTATTGCCAATAAATTAATATTCTATAATTGTTTCAAAATCACAGAGACACTTTAAAAATAAAGCAAAATGAAAACACAAACACTTGTCTTAAGATTGTCAGTGACGACAGTTTGCTGCCACAGAATAATAGAGATGATGAATTCTACTACCTAGTAGAAATTCTGCAACGAGTGGGTCTGACCACTCGTTGCAGAATTCATAGGTGTGATTATTCAAAAATACCGATGTAAGGAATTCGCATACGAATTTTTCAAATTCGAATGCGAATTCAAACTCGTGCGCTACGGAAATACTTATCCTGGAAGGAGTTAGGATGGCTTGACTAGCCATACCGATCGATGCTGTGTTCACGCATAACGGACCAAATTAGAGTCTAAATGCGGAGAAAAGTGTCAAAAATACAAACCGACCTGTCAGTGGTATGGCATGATGGCGCGGTTGGCCATGGTGGCCATCCGCACGTAGGCGGTGGGGGGGGGGGGGCAGACAGGGGGGCCAGTCGCCCCACCAGATATGATCGTCGGGTCGGCGCAGACGGAACGGAAAAATCCTCGCGGAAATTTTTGAGGTCATTGAAAATTGAACCATGTCACCATAGCCTAAAATACAAAATTGTATGAATAATATGCGCGCGAGGCGACGCTGACTTCTCTGTTGATATTCAAACAATTTTGTATTTTAGGCTATGGTGACATGGTTAATAATTACAAGTTAGTATGTTTGTTATTTAGTGAGGGACAAATCTTGCAAGCTTAATTTGACCCACTTCCCAGTCTCCGATAGAGCTGAAATTTTGTATAAAGGTTTGGTTCAGATGACAATACAATATTAAAGTACAGTGGGCAAAAAAGCATGAAATAAAAATGAAATATTTACTAAAAACTTATTTTTAAATGACCTCAAAAATTTCCGCGAGGATTTTTCGAGTATAGTGTACAACAACCGACCTGTCAATGGTAAGGCATGATGGCGGGGTTGGCCATGGTGGCCATCCGCACGTAGGCGGTGGCCGCGTGGGGTCGAGCCAGCGGTGGCGACTCGCCCCATCATATATGTTTGTGATAGTTTACAACAACCGACCTGTCAGTGGTATGGCATGATGGCGGGGTTGGCCATGGTGGCCATCCGCACGTAGGCGGTGGCCGCGTGGGGTCGAGCCAGCGGTGGCGACTCGCCCCATCATATATGTTTGTGATAGTTTACAACAACCGACCTGTCAGTGGTATGGCATGATGGCGGGGTTGGCCATGGTGGCCATCCGCACGTAGGCGGTGGCCGCGTGGGGTCGAGCCAGCGGTGGCGACTCGCCCCATCATATATGTTTGTGATAGTTTACAACAACCGACCTGTCAGTGGTATGGCATGATGGCGGGGTTGGCCATGGTGGCCATCTGCACGTAGGCGGTGGCCGCGTGGGGTCGAGCCAGCGGTGGCGACTCGCCCCATCATATATGTTTGTGATAGTTTACAACAACCGACCTGTCAGTGGTATGGCATGATGGCGGGGTTGGCCATGGTGGCCATCCGCACGTAGGCGGTGGCCGCGTGGGGTCGAGCCAGCGGTGGCGACTCGCCCCATCATATATGTTTGTGATAGTTTACAACAACCGACCTGTCAGTGGTATGGCATGATGGCGGGGTTGGCCATGGTGGCCATCCGCACGTAGGCGGTGGCCGCGTGGGGTCGAGCCAGCGGTGGCGACTCGCCCCATCATATATGTTTGTGATAGTTTACAACAACCGACCTGTCAGTGGTATGGCATGATGGCGGGGTTGGCCATGGTGGCCATCCGCACGTAGGCGGTGGCCGCGTGGGGTCGGGACAACGGTGGCGACTCGCCCCATCATATATGTTTGTGATAGTTTACAACAACCGACCTGTCAGTGGTATGGCATGATGGCGGGGTTGGCCATGGTGGCCATCCGCACGTAGGCGGTGGCCGCGTGGGGTCGAGCCAGCGGTGGCGACTCGCCCCATCATATATGTTTGTGATAGTTTACAACAACCGACCTGTCAGTGGTATGGCATGATGGCGGGGTTGGCCATGGTGGCCATCCGCACGTAGGCGGTGGCCGCGTGGGGTCGAGCCAGCGGTGGCGACTCGCCCCATCATATATGTTTGTGATAGTTTACAACAACCGACCTGTCAGTGGTATGGCATGATGGCGGGGTTGGCCATGGTGGCCATCCGCACGTAGGCGGTGGCCGCGTGGGGTCGAGCCAGCGGTGGCGACTCGCCCCATCATATATGTTTGTGATAGTTTACAACAACCGACCTGTCAGTGGTATGGCATGATGGCGGGGTTGGCCATGGTGGCCATCTGCACGTAGGCGGTGGCCGCGTGGGGTCGAGCCAGCGGTGGCGACTCGCCCCATCATATATGTTTGTGATAGTTTACAACAACCGACCTGTCAGTGGTATGGCATGATGGCGGGGTTGGCCATGGTGGCCATCCGCACGTAGGCGGTGGCCGCGTGGGGTCGAGCCAGCGGTGGCGACTCGCCCCATCATATATGTTTGTGATAGTTTACAACAACCGACCTGTCAGTGGTATGGCATGATGGCGGGGTTGGCCATGGTGGCCATCCGCACGTAGGCGGTGGCCGCGTGGGGTCGAGCCAGCGGTGGCGACTCGCCCCATCATATATGTTTGTGATAGTTTACAACAACCGACCTGTCAGTGGTATGGCATGATGGCGGGGTTGGCCATGGTGGCCATCCGCACGTAGGCGGTGGCCGCGTGGGGTCGAGCCAGCGGTGGCGACTCGCCCCATCATATATGTTTGTGATAGTTTACAACAACCGACCTGTCAGTGGTATGGCATGATGGCGGGGTTGGCCATGGTGGCCATCCGCACGTAGGCGGTGGCCGCGTGGGGTCGCGCCAGCGGTGGCGACTCGCCGGCCACTGGCTCGTTCTTGAACACCGCCGCGCACTTCCACTGGTTCAGGTATTGCACTGCAACAAAAACATTGTAAGTGCAACATTAAAATAACCGCTTTTTACTTTTTACACTTTTTACAGAATTCTAAAAGAATTTGAAAATTGCGCAAGATTTGCATAAAATTGTATGGAAATCGAGAAACTGAAAACTCTGATTCTTATATCTCTTAGAACGCTGATCAAATCAGTTGGTTGTGTATAGCGATCTGAATCTCCTCCATTCACACCCTGGATGGCCATCTTTAGATCACAGTCAGGTCAATCCTTGGCGAAGAACCAAGGCTTCAAAGATACCTCGTTTGTATGAAAATCAACTGTTGTCTTTAATTATCTGAGCGCCACTGTATATACGGTACAGATACCAAAATGACATGTTTTACAATTTTTGTCTGTCTGTCTGTCTGTTTGTTCCGGCTTATTTCTGAAACGGCTGGACCGATTTTGACGGGACTTTCACTGGCAGGTAGCTGATGTAATAAGGAGTAACTTTTTTTCCCGATATTCCCACGGGAACGAGAACCACGCGGGTGAAACCGCGGGCGGCCGCCAGTTAAAAATATAAAGCCTGACCAGAAAAATAAAAAACCTCGTCATGTTGCGGAAATGTGACGAATTAAATTTTTCTATAGAATTTTACATTTGTAACAATAAAGAGGCGAAAGTAGCGCCTCAAACCAGGATTTTTATTTTTCCGGTGAGGCTTTAAGTAGTTTAGTGTTAGTCTGATGGTGTACTATGTCGGTAACAAGTATTTGATTGAATCAGGCGTCGCCTGGCGGAAATCCCTAACCATTGTGAAAAAAGAAGATTAGATCGTGCGAAAACCGGACCAGGGCCTAGCATGAGCGGCTTATAGCACGCGATATGATATGGTACGGCATTCCGTCTTGCTTACAGTGAGTAGTGGGGTGAGCAAGACAACTTGCCGTACCATATCATATCGCGCGATAAAAGCCGCTCATGCTAGGCCGGTTGAAACAGAAGAGTTTCGGTGTGCTGGTTTTCGTACGATCTAACTCCTGAGGATGCCCGGAGTTAAGGCGAAACACGTGTAGAGTATGTAGTCTAATCGGTGAAGGTGCAAGGTGTTGCTATCCTGCTAAATGCAGGTATCGGCACTGATATTTTCGTGGTGTGCATGTGCATTTTTTGCGAGCGAGCGGGCGGTGCATCTTGCATGATGTGTTTTTTGCGGAAGTCCTTACTTATATTATAAATGCGTCTCTGTCTGTCTGTGTGTTACACAATCACACCTAAACTACTGAACCGATTTGAATGAATTTTGGTACAGAGATAGTCTAGAGCCTGAGAAAGGACATATGCATACATATGTATGCATATGTCCTTTGCATATGACATAAAAAGTATTTTATTTCTAAAAAATATCACCTTCCCGTGGGATAACGTCGTGTAGTACACGCGGGCGAAGCCGCGGGCGGAAGGCTAGTTAGCTATATTATACAGGGTGAGTTTTTAGATGGGTCTGTAAGGCCCAATCATAAACTATGAGAAATAACGAATAGTACCAGGCCTGTCTCACTTCCATACAAGCGGCGCAAAATCCCCGAGATATTTACCTACTATTCTGGAAAACAACCTAATTCCAACCTTTTGCATTGCGTATAGCGTTCATAGTACAATAACTGTCTGCCGTCTCGCTTCAATCTGCTAGGGCTGTCAGAGGTACTACTTTATCTGTGAACGTAATACACGCGAAGCGAGACAGATGGCGACACATGCGGATGCGTGCGCTGCGTGTGCGACAAGTCGAGCGAGTGCCAGCCTATTGAGACTAGTCCGGTGACCGGACGCTTGCGTTTATCATACCTAAACTTGGGAGTGAAATTTCTGTACCGTAAGGTACTAATATACAGGGTGTTTTTCTATAAGTGCAATACCTCTTAGGTGGTGATTGTGCTCATGAATATGAAGAACTTTTACTGTTCGGAAAAGATCGACGTTTCTGAACGCATCCCTAATGTCACGTCGAATTGACATTTAGCTGTCACTTGAAGTTGACAGTGACACTTGATTGAAATTCTTGTACAAGATGTCGGATTAATTTTGCTGAGTTTGTTAAAAAAAATCGCTCGCGTTGAATGTGCCTGGCATATCGAGTTTGAATAAAATCTTAAATTATCTATGTGATCCCGTTTTGTACGACCAAGGTTTTGACGCCATCCATCGGGCTGGTCGCGGAGTTTTGAAAGAAAGATAATTGTCTACCACGCGTTGTTGCAGGGGCAATATATATCTTGACAAAAAGCTCCTCCGTGTGTTATTGTGTATCTATTGTTGAAACGCCCAGTGTCTTGGGAACGCTGTTATTTGTGTTGTGAGTGAGGTGACGAATTGGTAAGGTTGGCAGACGAAGAAAGGACATCAGGGGCGCGCGCGCTCCCTTACACCACTTCTGCCTTGGAGACGTTCGACACACAGACCCGTATGTAACCTCACCTTACTTAACATTCTCTCCGCTGTGTATCGCAGTCCAATTGTTCAGTTTACATCCCCGCTGAAACCTAGTTTTTTGTCCGGAGTCTATACTCATGATCATCTTCCACTGCGCCATGCCGATTCCGCGGATTTAGCAGGGGTGTACTGAACATTTCTTGGTAGCCAAGAGCGTAGCTTGAAGGCCTGAGAGGCCCACGCCAAAACTTTGTATTAATCAGTGCCGTTTTGATGACCCAGTCTGGTCCGGACTAGATTAATTTGTACTTGTAAATGGTAATTAACTTGCATTTGAAAAGTAAAGGGCATTCCTTTGTTATTGGTTCCATGTCTTGTAATTAATTGTCATGTATTGAAGTTCCAAAGTGTAAACAGATGCCTTTCTTTGCTCATAATAATTATTATTCAGTTTTGTTAGCAAATTTGAGTTGTGAATATTGACAAGTTTGTTGCTAAAATAATAGCTAATAAAAGGTTAGCTAATAAGTTTGCACTCAATACTTAGTGAATCTTAGATGATTTAAGACATTGTTTACACATTGAAACTCATTGAAACTTGTGCTTTGAAATAATTAAAATTAACTTGTTGTTGTGTAACAGTATGTTGTGTTGATATCCAAGTGAATTTCAATAGTCAGTGATTTTGAGTGAATTTCAATAGTCAGTGAGTTTTGTTGTTTTCTGATAACCTCCAGATATTTAAGAGTTTGTGTCATTATAAATACTTTGTTGTTGTAATATTGGAGATTTTGTGTTATAGTGAATATTTTGAATTTGTTGTTTTTGTTGATAAATTTGTGACGTTACAATGACGGCCTCCTCTGCTAAAGCCAAAATACGTTCTGAGTTACGGTGGTTAGCTTCTGCGGTTGCGTTGTTGGATCGACCGGATAGAACGGAGGCCTTGTTGAACAGATACGTAGATCTGCCCGTACGTTTGGCTGTTGTTGATGAACAGTATGCCTTATTTTTGGAAAGGACTGTTGAGGCCGATGTGGAAATGCGACAAGAAGTCGGTTTGGATGTGGACCAGTGTTATGATTTTGCGGACAGAATTACCCAGGTAGCTCGACCTTTGCAAGTGGCAAGAGAGAATGAACCGAGCCCGTCCCCGGTCACATCTAAGAGTATGCCCCCTCTCTTTGCTAGATTGGCCCCCTTAGACTTAAGGCGCTTTGCTGGTCGTCTAGAGGACTGGGAGGGCTTTATTAATATTTTTGATAGTCTTGTACATGCCCGGGACGATTTGACCCAGGGCCAGAAGTTAGCTTACTTGTTATCCGTGTTGGAAGGGGAGGCCCTTGAATCGGTTCAACATTTGGCCCCCTCGGATGAAAACTACCCTATTGCTAGGGATTTGATTGCCCGTCGGTACCAGAACGTACGACGTCTGGCGGACAACCATGTTGCCCCCATTTTGAATTTACCCCGCGTTGCCAGCGTGATGCACTTGAGAGTGGCTTTGTTGAATCCGCTGTTGGTTGCATACAACGCATTAAAAAACTTAAAACTCCCAGTGGAGCAGTGGTCGTTTTTGTTACTGCACATTGTCCTGGGAAAGTTGCCGGACTCTGTTAAGGTCCGTTTTGAGCAGCAGTATGGTGGGGATAGTGCGACTTATCTGCCACCCTTCTCGGACCTCTTGACGTTCCTGGAAGGAGAAAGTAGACTGGCAGATAATTCCTCTCTGGCCGGTCCTATGGGACCCGAACGACCTGTGCCACAGAGTAGATCCCCCACCGGACCCCCCCGTAGGGGGCGTATGGCCCCTCGCGCGCCCGGCCGCTATGCCGCCGTCCAGGAGACCGCCCGCTGCTTGTACTGTCGGGAACCGGGTCACAGCACGACCCGTTGTGATAAGTTCCTCGACCAGCGCGTCCAAGGCCGTCGAGCGATCGCGCGACAACGGACATGGTGCTACTCGTGCTTGGGCCTGCACATGCAGCGCGAATGTACCCAAGCGCACCCATGCCGCTTTTGTAAGGGCAACCACCATCCCCTCCTCTGCATGAACAGCCCAGAGGGCGGCGGAGCGCCGCAGCGCGTCGCTGCAGGATCACCTCGTATGGGGGGGGGGGCTCGGACCCCCCGCGGTGTTTGCATACCGCAGCAGTTCTAGTGGCCACCAGAGTGGCCCCAGACGCTCTCCGCCACGTTTTGAGCCTCAAACGGGCGGGGGTCCCAGGGACCCCCCCATGGGAAACCGATCCCCAAGGATGGGGATGAGTTATGCGGGCGTTGCCGGAGGTCGTAGAGGCCCCCCGCGACGTTTTGAGCCTCGCACGGGCGGGGGTCCCTGTTGTAGAACCTATTTGGTACTTTGTTCTTTCTGTTGTAGGTTCGTTATTGAAAATTGAAAAAGATATCGTTCTGTTTTTTGACGTGCGTAACTATGTACTTGTTGACTTCTTGATTTTATTATAGCAACCATCTTACGTGCTTACTGTGTTTTCTTTCCTATATTTTTCACATAAAATCCAACATTCGTTATCAGCACGAAGTGCTCTGTGGTGAAATTATAATTTACAATCTTATTTAAAAGTAGATTGTTGGTGAAAAACATAGTTAACATGTCTGCAGTTTCTGGTATGTCCCTCAATGGTATTCCGTTACTTTGTAATAGAGAAGGCTATCCAGTTTGGAAATTTAAAATGCGAATGTTACTTATCCACGAAGGATTGTGGGAAACCGTAAGTGGAAATGTTGTCGTAGGGGATAAAACGCCCGACGTTGCAGTTGCACGGAACGATCAAAAGGCTCTATCTAAAATCTGCCTTACCATAGATGGTGCTGCTATTACGCTTGTTAGGACAGCTAAGACAGCAAAAGAAGCCTGGGATGCACTTCAGAAGTCCTACGAGGATCGAAGCTTGGGTCGTAAACTGTCGTTGGAACGGAAGTTGTACAGATACTCCTTGTCTGATTTTACTGATTTAGAGGCTTACCTATCGGCAATAACCACCACCGCCCAAGACCTGGCCGACATAGGAAAGACTATTGAAGATAGTTCTTTGGCAGCGATTATATTGGGTGGTTTGACGTCTCGATATGAGCCATTGATCATGGCGCTGGAGCATGGCAGTGTTGAGGTCACAACTGATTTGGTGAAGACTAAGTTGTTAAGTGAAATGACAAAGGAAACTAAAGATGATGTGGCTGCGTTGCATACAAACAAAAAGGTGATTTGCTATAGATGTAAAAGGCCTGGGCACAAGAGCCCTAATTGCCCTCTCAAAAAGAAGGAGAAAAAGGCAAAGATGAGCTCTACAGAGAGTTGTTCTAAAGATAAGGGACTAGTCGCTTCCAATACGAGTAAATGTTCAGGGAACATGACGGATGGTGTCAGGGAACTGGCGTTATCTGAATCTAATATTCAGATATCTGAGAAATGGATTATCGATTCAGGTGCAACAACACACATGACCCCACATGCTGAATGGTTTGATGGTTACCGATCCTATGGTGGAAAGATAACTATTGCAAATGGCAAGTCTCTGGCGGCTGTGGGCATTGGTGATGTTTTGGTTGACACCAACACCATTGTTAACAAGATTGGTAACGTAGTACATGTTCCTGGACTGGATTGCAATTTACTTTCGGTCAAGAAAGCAGTAGAGAAAGGTTTTTCTATTGTTTTTGATACCAATGGTTGTAATTTTTATTATTCTAATGATGTATCTTTTATAAATGGTCCTGTTTTGCACGGTTCTATTTGTGGTGGATTGTATACTTTAGATTGTACAGTCAAGCCGCAAAGTGTTTCAGCCTACAATGTTCACACTAATTTGTCCCAGTTTCAGCTTTGGCATAAGCGTCTAGGACACCTCTGCCGTATTGGTATGGATCTACTTAGAAAAGGTCTAGCTGTTGGTGTGAAGTACACTGAGGTTGACAAAGAACCATGCGTACCTTGTATAGAAGGTAAGCAGGCCCGGAAACCTTTTAAAGGGATAAGGTATAAAAAAGCTTCGTCACCATTAGAATTAGTCCATACGGATGTTTGTGGGCCCATGTCCACCACTTCTTTTAAAGGTAATAAATATTTTATTATTTTTGTAGATGATTATACACGTTTTATATCTCTTTATTGTATGTCATCTAAGACAGAAGTTCAGAAGTATTTTTGTGCTTTCCAATCACTTGTTGAGAGACAGACTGGTACTAAAATTCGAACACTTCGATCAGACAATGGTTCCGAGTATGTCAACAAGGGGTTGACAGACTATTTGGAATCTCAAGGGATTCGCCATGAAACGTCAGTACCATACAGCCCTCAACAAAATGGGGTTAGTGAACGATGCAATCGTAGTATTGTAGAGAAGGCCCGTTCTATGCTGGCACATAGCTCTTTGTCCAAGGCTTTTTGGCAGGATGCTGTTGAGACCAGTGTTTACTTAAAGAATAGGTCACCTCATCGTGCACTTGATGGTAAGACGCCATCTGAAATGTGGTGTGGCAGAAAACCTGACTTGTCTCATTTAAGGGTGTTTGGTTGCCGAGCTTTAGTTCATGTGCCTTCATGTCACAGAACTAAACTAGACATGAAAGCTTCTGAACACGTTTTCGTTGGATACTCAGATGATCCTAAAAGCTATTATTTCCGTAGCGCGGAAAACCCTCGAAGGTTACTAAAATCACGAGATGTTACCTTCTTTGAAAATATTTTTTCAGGACTGAAGGCTATACCTGTTCAGCCTGAACTCGTTATGAGCCCCAATCTTCTATCGCAAACTTCATCAGATACCATTTCGCCAGAGGAGATTTCTGTCTCATTACCTTCTACTTCTTCTTCACCTATTTCAGAAGATGTGGAGATGGTTCCGGTAGAGCAAGGTGACGAATTTGTGGATGTGATAGCTGAAGGTGGCGATGTTGAAGACACGGAATCTATACACTCAGGTGAACAAACTGATCAGTCTCTGGTTCCCTCAATTGAACCCAGTGATGTACGTCCTGAAAGAAGGTATCCTGAACGAGTACGTAAACCTCCAGAATATTATTCATACGGTACTCTCGGTGATGATTTGTTGTGTGATGATCCAAAAACTTATCGTGAAGCTATCAATAGCGATGATAAAGATAATTGGATCTCCGCAATGAAGCAAGAGTACAATGCCCTGATGAATAAAAATACTTGGACGTTAGTGGATAAACCAAATAAAAAGGTTATTCCTTGTAAATGGGTATTTAAGTTAAAGAGGGACGCTGACGGAGCAATAGTCAAATATAAGGCGCGACTGGTTGCTAAAGGTTTTAGTCAAGTTTGGGGTACTGATTATAATGAGACCTTTGCCCCAGTGGTTCGAAATTCATCTCTGCGTACCCTTATAGCATTGGCGGCAGAAATGGATTTAAAGATTCAACATATGGATGTTGATACCGCATTCCTCAATGGAGACTTGGAAGAGGAAGTGTATATGCTACAGCCTGAGGGATTTACTGAGCAAGGGGCAGAAGGTAAAGTGTGTCTGCTCAGGAAATCCATTTATGGTTTGAAGCAGGCAGCCCGAGCCTGGAATATTAAATTGCATCAAACCCTATCGACTATAGGCTTTGCACGAACATCTGCGGAATCATGTGTTTACATGAAAAAGTTTGGTAAAGAAACTATAATTCTCGCTGTCTATGTCGACGACCTCGTTGTTTTTTACAAAGAGAGTAGTTCATTTGACATTGTCAAAAATGACTTGAAAAGATATTTCTCACTAAAAGATTTGGGACCCTTGGCATTTTGTTTAGGCTTAAATATTAACCGTGACGATGATAAAATAGTGGTCAGTCAGAAGACCTATATTCAAGCTGTTTTGGAGCGGTTTAATATGCGAGATTGTAAGGAGATGTCTACACCTTTGGAGAACAATAAGTTGGAGAAAGGTAATTTAACATCTCATGGTGAATATCCTTACCAAAACTTGATTGGTTGTCTCATGTACCTAGCTGTAAATACCAGACCCGATATAGCTTATGCCACGAGTTACTTGAGTCAGTTTAATAACTGTTTTGACAAAAGGCATTGGTTGGCTGCTAAACGGGTATTACAGTATTTGAAAGGTACTATTGATTACTGTATTACTTACAGGAATGTCGCTGGAAGTTTGTGTGGATACACGGATGCTGACTGGGCGAACTGTGTACATGACCGCCGGTCATACACTGGCTATTACTTCACGCTGGCAGGTGGACCTATTAGCTGGGAGTGTAAGAAGCAGCCGACAGTAGCTTTATCTTCTACAGAAGCAGAGTATATGTCCTTGACCAGTGCGGCGAAGGAAGCAATTTTCCTGAGACGGTTAGTGTGTGACATTACTGGTTTTGCTGACAGGGTGTTGTTGTACAACGATAGTCAAAGTGCACAGAAACTTGCGCTCAATCCAATCCACCACAATAGGACCAAACATATAGATACAAGATATCATTTTATTCGTGAAAAGGTCACTGAGGGTGTTATAGACATAAAATTTATACCTACGGATAAAATGACAGCCGACGTATTAACAAAGCCCTTAAGGCGCATAGCACATCTTAGGTGTATTGTTAACATGGGTTTAAAAATAAATAGGTAGAATAATTTTCTAGTTATTTATTTTTTGGTCGGTTAAGTCGGTTTATGTTTTGTATTTGTATAGTGTGGCATTAATGTAGTGTTTAGCATTACTATTTTATCTTTTTATTTTCATTAAGGGCGGATGTTGTAGAACCTATTTGGTACTTTGTTCTTTCTGTTGTAGGTTCGTTATTGAAAATTGAAAAAGATATCGTTCTGTTTTTTGACGTGCGTAACTATGTACTTGTTGACTTCTTGATTTTATTATAGCAACCATCTTACGTGCTTACTGTGTTTTCTTTCCTATATTTTTCACATAAAATCCAACAGTCCCACGGACCCCCCCATGGGAAATCGGTCCCCAACTAGGGGGTTCGATTTTGCGAGCGTTGCGGGAGGTCGTAGAAGCCCCCCGCAACGTGTTGAGCCTCGCACAGCCGGGGGTCCCCGGGACCCCCCCTCTGAAAATCGGTCACCGTGCCCCCGCGACTATGGGGCGACGTACACGGTGGATGATAGGCACCGATTCTCGCCGCCGCTCGCCGAATACCCGCGTTTGGAGCGGCGCCCGCCCCGTCTTCAAGGGGCCGGGAGATATAACCCGCCTGATACCGGGCGATTTGGACGTAGGCAGTATGTGGGAGACTGGGACCCACTGGATCGCTATGAGCGACCCCCTTACCATGGGGGGACGTCTGGGGACCCCACATACTAGCAATCAACGTGTTTACGGTCGATTGTAGCCACCCCTCCAGAGACCGTTTTGTTGCCCACGGCCTCTGTGCTTGTCAGGGGATTGAATGGCGACCTTGTGGAAGTTCGCGCCTTGTTGGATTCCGGTGCTCAGGGGTGTGTTGTGTCATCTTGGTTAGTTAGGCGGTTGGGCCTCAAGGTGCACCCCCACACGGAAGGCGTGAGAGGTGTTGGCGATGTGAAAGTCCCCGGGTTGTTAGGGCATGTTGACTTCACATTTACATCACGTAATAAGTCCACGCCAGGCATTAAGACCTCGGCGATTGTGTTGGACACAGTTGTTGGCCGTCAACCTTCAGTTGACTTGGGACCGAGTATGTTGTCTTTGGTGTCTGATTCCCCACTCGCCGATCCAAATTTCTTCCGCCCAGGCCCGATTGATGCTCTCCTTGGAGCCGATGTCCTGGGGCGAGTTTTGTTGACGGGGAAGCGAGTTTTGCAGCCAGATGGCTTGGTAGCTCTGCAGACGACACTCGGTACAGTTGTGATGGGCCCTGCTCGCCGCGTTTTGGATTCCCTTGATGAGGATCGCGGTCTTGTTTTTAATGTGTCTCTCTCCGAAGTGGTGCAGAAGTTTTGGGAGGTTGAGGAACCTCCACCAGCCCCGCGGGTTGACCCAGTAGCGGATGAATGCGAGTTGTATTACCAGAATAACACTGGTCGCCTCCGCTCTGGTCGTTTGATCACCCGTCTCCCCTTTCGTGCCGGCCGACCTCCTCTGGGCGAATCCCGACCGCTAGCGGAACGTAGGCTAGTGGCGATGGAGCGTCGCATGAGCAAGGATCCGGTCTTCCGCCAGAAGTATGTTGAATTCATGCGGGAGTATGAGGAGTTAGGGCACATGTCCGTGAGCGATTTGGATTGGCGCTCCGTTGAGCACTTCTTTTTGCCGCACCACGCCGTTTTGAAATCCGGAAAGATTCGGGTGGTCTTTGACGGTTCGGCTCCCACCTCTACTGGAGCGTCCTTGAACCAGTGTCTGCATGTAGGTCCCAAGCTGCACACGGAGATCTCAGACATTTTGACCAACTTCCGGCGGCACCAAATTGTATTTATGACTGACATCCGGATGATGTTCAGACAAACGGTCATCCATCCAGAGGATAGGAGGTACCAATTGATTTTGTGGAGAGAGAGTCCTAGGGACCCCTTGTTGATTTATGAATTGAATACGAATACGTACGGTTTGGCTTCGAGCCCGTTTGTTGCGATTCGTTCCTTGTTGGAGTTGGCCGAGAAGGAGCGCTTGAGATACCCTCGCGCCTCCGCCATTTTGGCCAGTGACGTCTATGTGGATGACATTTGCACGGGCGCCTCATCTGTCTCAGAGGCGATTGTCCTGAGAGACGAACTCACCGCCTTTTTGAAGTCGGGAGGTTACGAGTTGAGGAAATGGATATCCAACTCGCCTGATGTACTGGTAGGTTTGCCCGAAGAGCACCAGCAGGACCCCCACCTATTCGAAAATGTTGATAATCCCCATGTGGTGACCGTCCTTGGCGTACAGTACAAACCGGTCTCTGACACGTTCACTTATTGTGTGGATTTACGACCACCGAAAGTCTGGACCAAGCGTTTAGTATTGTCTACTGTCGCACGTACCTTTGACCCCAATGGGTGGATTTGCCCCGTGCTGTTTATGGCCAAGTGTTTCTTGCAACGGTTATGGGCTTCGGGTGTGTCGTGGGATGAACCCCTCTCGGACGAGTTACTCCGAGATTGGTCGAGCTTCGTTTCATCCCTCCCCGAGATTAATGAAGTGCATTTGCCGAGGCTATTCCTCCCTGCTGAAAATTGTAAAGTTACTCTTCACGGCTTTTCCGATGCCTCCGAACGTGGATTTGCTGCGGCCGTGTACCTCCGCACCGTTACTGTTGACGGAGTTGTTGCTGTGCATCTGGTGATAGCGAAAAGCAAAGTCGCTCCCCTTCGGACTCGTCATACGATCCCGAGGTTGGAATTGTGTGGAGCTGCCCTCCTAATGCGTTTGTTGAACCACGTATGGCTCACATTAGGTCGATCTATTAAGATACAAGAGGTTTATGCTTGGACGGACAGTCAGGTCGTCCTTTGTTGGTTGAAGGCTCCGGCGCACACCTTGGACGTGTTTGTGGCCAATCGAGTGTCGCAGATTTGTAATTCCGACATCGAGTTGATTTGGAGACACGTGCCGGGAACCATGAATCCCGCGGATTGTGCGTCTCGGGGTTGTGTAGCCCCAACCCTAATTAACCACCCCCTCTGGTGGGGCCCACAGTGGTTGATGCGGCCTGAGTCGGAGTGGCCGCCCTCTCCAGCGTTGTCGAACGTAGCCGTTCCTGATATGCGGGCATGCGTCCTGGAGACTAACCCCGCCGGGGAAAAGGATTTGTTGTTGGATCGGTACAGCTCCTTACAGAAGCTGCTTGGTGTTACCGCTTGGATCAGACGTTTTGTGTACAATTGCAGAAACCCACGCGCGAGGCGTGATTCGTCGGTTCTCACTCCGGACGAGCGTAGGGACGCGCTCTTGGTTTGGGTCCGGAGAGTACAAGCTGATAGTTTTGAGTCCGAGATTGAAATTTTGCGTTTAGGCCGTCGCAAGTTGAAGGGCGCGGTATCGCGATTAAATCCCTTCCTGGACGAGAGTGGGCTTTTGCGAGTCGGCGGAAGACTTCGAAATGCGAACCTGCCGTATGGAGCTCGTCACCCCCTTTTGTTACCTAAAGCCGGACATTTGACTCAACTGATAATAACAGATCGCCATGTGAATGCACAACATGCTGGCTGTAATGCTTTGTTGGCCATTTTGCAGCGTGAATTTTGGATTTTGTCTGCTCGTCGAGCCATTCGCACTGTGGTTTTCCGTTGCCTGCCTTGCTATCGATTGAAGGCCGCGACCATGCAGCCCCAGATGGGTGATTTGCCTGCTGATCGCGTCACGGAATGTAGAGCTTTTGCCGGAGTCGCCACCGACTGCGCCGGTCCCTTTACTGTAAAGGCTTCGAGACTGCGTAATGCTAAAACCTATAAGGCGTACTTGTGCGTGTTTGTGTGTTTGTCCCCCAAGGCTGTCCATTTGGAAATTGTCTCGGGATTGTCTACCGAAGCCTTTGTCGCCGCCTTGAGCAGATTTGTTTCCCGTAGAGGACTGCCGTCATTGATACGTTCCGATTGTGGTACTAATTATAAGGGAACGTGTAATTATCTTAAGGAAGTAGTTAAGTTTTTTGTTGATAATAAAATAGACATTGGAACCACCCTCTCCCGGCGTGGGATAATCTGGAAGTTTAGCCCTCCAGCTTGTCCGACCTGGGGAGGAATTTTTGAAGCTTGTGTAAAGGCTGCCAAGACACACTTGCGTCGCGTGATTGGAGAAACTATTCTCACGTTTGAGGAACTTGATACGGTATTTTGTAAAATTGAGGCCGTCCTCAACTCGCGACCCTTGTGCCCGTTGTCTTCGGACCCGAATGACCTGGAAGCGTTGACCCCAGGTCATTTCTTGATCGGACAGCCCCTTTTGGCGTTGCCTGAATATCCGATTCAGGATGTAGGATCCCATCGTTTGTCGCGATACCAACTTTTGAGACAGATGTCCCAAAACTTCTGGGCACGTTGGTCGATGGAGTATTTGCATATCCTACAACAGCGCGTGAAGTGGACAGATAAAACCACCCCACCCCAGACTGGCGACCTCGTGTTGATTAAGGATGCTAACCTGCCGCCCCTATGTTGGCGAAGGGGGCGCATTGTTAAACTCTACCCCGGAACTGACGGAGTTCCTCGTTTTGCTGAGGTTTTGGTTCGAGATTCGGTTTTGAAGAGAGCAGTTAGTGGGCTCTCCCGATTACCCGTAGATTGACGTACCGTTCTTAACGGTCCGGGGCGGGGGGATGTTCGGAAAAGATCGACGTTTCTGAACGCATCCCTAATGTCACGTCGAATTGACATTTAGCTGTCACTTGAAGTTGACAGTGACACTTGATTGAAATTCTTGTACAAGATGTCGGATTAATTTTGCTGAGTTTGTTAAAAAAAATCGCTCGCGTTGAATGTGCCTGGCATATCGAGTTTGAATAAAATCTTAAATTATCTATGTGATCCCGTTTTGTACGACCAAGGTTTTGACGCCATCCATCGGGCTGGTCGCGGAGTTTTCAAAGAAAGATAATTGTCTACCACGCGTTGTTGCAGGGGCAATATATATCTTGACAAAAAGCTCCTCCGTGTGTTATTGTGTATCTATTGTTGAAACGCCCAGTGTCTTGGGAACGCTGTTATTTGTGTTGTGAGTGAGGTGACGAATTGGTAAGGTTGGCAGACGAAGAAAGGACATCAGGGGCGCGCGCGCTCCCTTACACCACTTCTGCCTTGGAGACGTTCGACACACAGACCCGTATGTAACCTCACCTTACTTAACATTCTCTCCGCTGTGTATCGCAGTCCAATTGTTCAGTTTACATCCCCGCTGAAACCTAGTTTTTTGTCCGGAGTCTATACTCATGATCATCTTCCACTGCGCCATGCCGATTCCGCGGATTTAGCAGGGGTGTACTGAACATTTACTATGGGGCCAACTCTGCAACTCAACAAAAAAAATCAGCTGTTTCATACAATTTGTTAATACCTACCCGACCAGAATGTATGGAACAGCTAATTTTTTTTGTGAAGTTGCAGAGTTGGCCTCATAGTAAAAGTTGTTCATATTCATCAGTACAATCACCACCTAAGAGGTATTGCACTTATAGAAAAACACTCTGTATATTCTGTGTTTGTACTCACTCTTCCAGAGCCTGACTGTGCAGTCGTCGCCGGAGGAGGCCAGCAGCGTCCCGGTCACGTTCCAGTCACGTTCCAGTCACGTTCCACACGCACGAGTATACTCACTCTTCCAGAGCCTGACTGTGCAGTCGTCCCCGGAGGAGGCCAGCAGCGTCCCGGTCACGTTCCAGTCACGTTCCAGTCACGTTCCACACGCACGAGTATACTCACTCTTCCAGAGCCTGACTGTGCAGTCGTCCCCGGAGGAGGCCAGCAGCGTCCCGGTCACGTTCCAGTCACGTTCCAGTCACGTTTGTACTCACTCTTCCAGAGCCTGACTGTGCAGTCGTCCCCGGAGGAGGCCAGCAGCGTCCCGGTCACGTTCCAGTCACGTTCCAGTCACGTTTGTACTCACTCTTCCAGAGCCTGACTGTGCAGTCGTCCCCGGAGGAGGCCAGCAGCGTCCCGGTCACGTTCCAGTCACGTTCCAGTCACGTTTGTACTCACTCTTCCAGAGCCTGACTGTGCAGTCGTCCCCGGAGGAGGCCAGCAGCGTCCCGGTCACGTTCCAGTCACGTTCCAGTCACGTTTGTACTCACTCTTCCAGAGCCTGACTGTGCAGTCGTCCCCGGAGGAGGCCAGCAGCGTCCCGGTCACGTTCCATGCGACGCGCCACACGCACGAGTAATGCTCTTCGAATGCTGCCACCACTTCTGTCTTGAAGCGACCGCCGCCGTTACCGCTTGACGGGTTGTTCCAGTCGCTGGAAATGTTTCAGTTATTATGGAATTGAAGCTTTTGCTATGCTATTGTTGAAAAAAATGTTAGTAGTAAAAACACATGGGATTGTCAAGCGCATACGAGCACGTAGCAGGATCCTTAAGGTAATCTGTATACACCTCTAAATTTTAATTAGTACAAAGATTTTAGGGTATGATAGTGTCCATCAATACGAAAAAAATTTACTATGGGGCCAACCACGGAATGTGCTCTTCCATACAAAAGTACAATATCGACTCGACTGAAATTATGGAACAGCTGATTTTTGTTTCGCGATATCGTGGTTGGCCTTATAGTTAAAATCGTTTGTATTGATGGACAATTGGACACTATCATCCCCTAAAATCAGTGTACTAATTAAAATTTAGTGGTGTATATAAAACTATTCCGTTACTGATTGACTGACTGACAAACAACGCTATTTGACATGTATGTTTTTAGGGGTAAAAGAGAGGGTCAGAGTTTGTAAGAAAGCAAAGCAGTGGGACCACGGTTAAAGTAATAAAAATTACCTATTAACCCACCAGTGAGTCATAGCGGTGGGGCCACGGGTTATACCCGTGCTTTTTATTTGTTTCATGGATTTACTTCAAGCTTTGTGCATAGGTTCCTTAAGTGATGTAAGTGAACACTTAAAAGGATATTTCGGAATCCCCAACCTCCTTAAAAGGAGCACGGGGTAAAAATTGAGCCAACTACAACGAAGTCGCGGGCGTTACTAGTGGACGCCGAAAATTATAAATAAATACAACGCGTGATTTTCCAACAATGAAGCAACGCATTATTTCATACCACTGTACTGTTTCTCAAATTCCAGGAAACGCCATATATCAAGCTTTATGGAACTGAAAACTGCTCGTTGTTTACACCCGCAAACCATCACCCATAAAAACCCCTACAAGTATCTTCTTTCCGGGAGCGGTTGGATAACTTCCTCATGTGATCTCCAAATGAACGGGCCTGCATGTGAGTTATGGAGAATATCTGCTGACTTTCTGAAATGAGTGATATTGATGGATGTGGATGGACTCACACGATGGGCTCGATCTTGATGATGCGTTGACCGGCTCGGGAGCCCTCCCTATATCTGTACAATGATGGCTGTGGATGAACTCACACGATGGGCTTGATCTTAATGATGCGGGCAGGTGGAAGGAGCCGCCAAAGTTGGGCGCGAAGGCCAGGGCCCCAATCGCGGTAATCCTATGACGCATTAGTCAAGTGTACGTGCAGTTGACGTGCAAAACCGTTTTTGATAACGCGCGGCTTTGACAGTGCGACAACGTTTTCTGTTCCGGTGATAATCTTTGGAACCAAAACAGTTTTCATACGACAGTCTATTTTGACAGCTAATTTCGTATTGCAAGTGGTTCCTCTGTCACGGATGTCACCGGATCAGACAGGATTGTGGGACTATAGGTTTGCGTGACGTGTGCGTCGTTATGTCATTACGGCAATACGAAGTCAAACGTCAAGACGCAAACGTGATCAAGACGCGCTGCATAGAATTACGGCGATTGACCGGCTCGGGAGCGCTCGCTATATCTGTATTGATGGATGGGGATGGACTCACACGATGGGCTCGATCTTGATGATGCGCAGGTCGCGCGTGGCGACGGCGAGCAGGTGGAACGAGCGGCCGAGGTTGGGCGCGAAGGCCAGGTCGTTGACGGCTCGGGATCACTCGCTATATCTGTATTGATGGATGTGGATGGACTCACACGATGGGCTCGATCTTGATGATGCGCAGGTCGCGCGTGGCGACGGCTAGCAGGTGGAACGAGCGCCCGAGGTTGGGCGCGAAGGCCAGGTCGTTGACCGGCTCGGGAGCCGCCGCCACACACTCCGTTCGCGACCAGCGCCGCGAACCCTCGCTGTATCTAACAGTAATAATATAAGAGAAATAATTAATTGAGCCACAAAAAAATAATAAGTAAGCGTCCATTTCAGTATTTTAGATGCTAAGTTAGTATTTTTGTGGGTTAGGTTAGGTTAGTTTGGTGATCAATTAATTACAACCCATAATATAATAATAAATCATTTACTCACAACCCAACAATCAAATAGGTAGGAAGGTACATAATTAGTACAAAGACACGTGTGCGTGCGTGTGTGTGTATTTATGTGTGTGTGTGTGTATGTGCGTGAGTGTGTTTAAATGCGTGTTTGAGCGTGTCCATGATCGCGTGAAGAAATATGTCTGTACAAGCGCGCATTCCTAGATTTTTATCTACACAACACATGCGCCAAATCATACAATACTTATGTTTTATCTCACGAGCGCGGGTGAGCCACGCTTGTGGGGGTGAAACACGCTTGTGTGTGTCAATGTACATGTACACCATAGATCGACCGCGACGGAGCGATCAGCTGATCCGCTCCAACACCGCTCCAACCCAAAACCGCTCTAAACGAAGGCGACAGCTAGCAGGCACCCAGCAGTCCACGCGGCGACAGCTAGCAGACTCCCAGCTGTCCACGCGTCGACTGCTATTCCCTCTATAGGTGCGCGGCGGCGACGGCGCGGCGACCGCTAACAGACAGCGCGCGGACCGCGCGGCGTCAGCGAGGCGTCAACTACCGAGCAGTCTGACGGCGGTAAGCTCGCGGACCGCGCGCTGTCCGCTATTTGATATTGTTACTGTAAAATGCATGTACAGTGAACGACATTAAGTCCATATTTGGCTGTTCATACTTTCGTTGGGTGGGAGCGGTGCGGTCTAAGTGGACTATGACCTTTAATCCTACTTCCTACTAATATTATAAATGTGAAAGTTTAGATGTTTGGATGTGTGGATTTTTAGATGTTTGTATGTTTGTTACTCAATCACGCCAAAACGGCTGAACGGATTTGGCTGAAATTTGGGACTTAGATACTTTGTAGCCTGGAGAGGAACATGGGCTACTTTTTATCTCAGAAAAATTTCACATTCCCGCGGGATAACGTCGTGTAGTCCACGCGGGCGAAGCCGCGGGCGGAAAGCTAGTAGATAATAAATTATTATCTTTGTTTTTGTTTTTTGAATTGTTGGAAATGTTTTATTTTAATATCCAAAATATCAGCAAATAATAAGGTAGAAATAAAGTAAAAGAATTCGGAAACTTATTCTAAACTCGTCAAATAACCTACCCCTTAAGTTTGGATTAATCAAAATTTTCACGGTATATTTTTATCCATTATCAAGTTCACGTAAACACAGTTTCATAAGAAATTTACTATGGGCTATGATAATTGATGCGATTGTAAGAAAATATTTATCATTATTTTATTTATTTGATCTAACATGAATGCGAGGACGCACTTCATAGTATACAGAATGTTTTTTTATATGGTAATGTTATCTTTTTGAGGTGGGCTGTAAGTACCTATACTTGAATTGTTAACCTTATACTTTATTGTACAACTGTTTTTTATCCTGAATAAAATAAAATAACAAACACATAGTTATTCAATTTTTTTACTTTTTTGCATTCACAATGCAGTTTTTATTATTGAAAAATTGAAAATTAAGTGTTTAGGAAAAATCGACCCGTCTCAAAGCTCTCCGCACTCTAGACGTGAATAAAGCTAGTGGTCCTGACGGAATCCCTGCAATAGTCCTGCGTAACTGTGCACCCGAGTTGTCTCCTGTCTTGACACGCCTGTTCCGCCTCTCACTTGGGACAGGACTTGTTCCTCAGGCATCGAAGCTTGCCAATGTACAGCCCATACCTAAAAAAGGTAGCCGTGCCGACCCCTCTAACTACAGGCCGATCTCAGTCACCTCCTTACTCTGCAAGACTATGGAGCGTGTACTGAACAAACATCTGTTGGCATACCTTGAAACAAACGAGCTTCTCAGTGATCGTCAGTATGGTTTTCGCCGTGGGCGGTCTACTGGAGACCTTCTCGCGTATGCCACCCACCTTTGGAATCAAGCGATTGAAAAACATGGCGAAGCCCTTGCCGTCTCGCTTGATATTTCCAAAGCCTTTCATAGGGTCTGGCATGACAGCCTCATTGGCAAGCTTCCATCTTACGGAATCTGTGACAGCCTTTGCATCTGGATTACCGACTTCCTTAGGACCCGTTCAATTCGTGTCGTTTTGGATGGTCAATCATCTGACCTAAAGAAAATCGATGCTGGAGTTCCCCACGGTTCAGTGTTATCTGCAACGTTATTTCTTCTCCATATTAACGATCTGTTGGTGCCCGGTACCTTCGGTTATGCTGATGACACCACTGTCACCTGTCAGATGCAAAGGCTGGCACGGATGAAGTCCAGTCCTGTCGAGATACCCTGGTTAGGCAAATGAATCTGGCACTTCAGGCTGTCTCGGATTGGAGCAATGCCAACCTTGTCGATTTCAATGCAACCAAAACGCAGGCGTGTCTTTTCTCGGCCAAACGGAGTCCCTTCCAACTGACTCCGACTTTCCAGAGTGTATCCTTACCACTAGCCGAACACCTACAGGTTCTCGGCCTCAATCTATCATCTGAGCTTAATTTCGACGAATACATCGACTCGATTGCAAAAACTGGTGCAAAAAAGCTGGGCGTCCTCTCAAAGGCTAGACGTTACTTCTCCTCAGAGCAATAGGGTATTTTACTGTTGTTGAAATGTAGATATTTAATGATGACGTTAAAAAATATTGCAATTAAGAATACCAAATGTGAAAAAATAATTTGAATCTGTTTTATAATAAAAGAATTATAGTCTGTTTGATTTTGACTATAGCTGTCTCTTTCTAAAACGAAATCTTCTATGGCGTGACTATGACGCTACTAACCCACTGACGTCACTAAGATAGCGTCCTGTCCTTGTCTAATTATAAAGTTTGAAGTCCTATATCTTTGAAAATATTCAAGATAATTCAAAATGAAAACTTGTTTTGTGTAGCTAATATTTCGAAAAACATTTTAAAGAAATAAAAAAAAATCAGTAAAATACCGTATTGCTTCTGCTATACAAAGCACAAATTCGTCCGTGCATGAAGTACTGCTGTCACCTTTGGGATGGGTCCGCGAAATATCAGCTAGCAGTTTTAGACTCGATTGAAAACCGTGCAAAGAAGCTCATTGGAGACACAACTTTAGATAAAGATAAACTACAAAGTCTCAATCACCGCCGTAGAGTTGCTAGCTTATCTGTGTTCTATAGGATACACTTTGGAGAGTGCGCACAGGAACTCCATGATCTTGTTCCTCCTGCCCCTTTCCACCATTGGAGTACAAGACGCAGGTTAGCTTACCATCCCTACATAGTAGACATTCCACCCGTCCGTACGAAGCGCTTTGCTAATTCTTTCTTAATGCAAACTGCTAAAGATTGGAATACGCTGCCTGCGCATGTATTCCCCGATCATTACAACCTTGGCCTCTTCAAGGCAAGAGTGAATGGGCACCTACTGGGTAAGCATGCTACACCCTAGACTGCATACTGGCTGTTTAGCAGGATGGCGGTCAAATGCTTAACCAGTTTTTATAAAAAAAAAATAAAAAAAAAAAGTCTTAGTCCGTAGCTCAGTGGTTAGAGCAGTCGCCCGGATAGCGAAAGGTCGTGGGTTCGAGTCCCATCAGAGCTGGTTGTGATTGTGAGACGGGTCAATTTTTCCTAAATACTTCATTTTCAATTTTTCAAATACATAATTACAATGTTGATGTATACTCACTCATATATAAACACCTTTCCGTTACAGGCAGTACTTTTGTCAGTCTGTACATTGGCAATAGCGTTGGTTGTATTGGGCTCATCGCTCCCTACAGCTAACATAGGTGGGTTTATTCTGAAAAACAATATAAAAATCAAATAATGACTACACTACATACAGTGCCACAATCTTTTCAATAAAAAGCATATAGAAATTTTAGAATAAGGCATTGTATAAAGTTTTTCTCTTTTGATTGAATCAGGCATCACTAGAAAAAAAAATTAAGTAGCTTACTTCCGCAACTACTTATCTTTTTTTACAAAACATATTTTTTCTTGTGATATTATTGAAGTACTTACTTAATGTTTTTTATTCTAATACTTAATTTCGCCGGTTTAAAAGCTTTTTACACTTATCCTAATTAGGATCCCAATTAAGCATATTACATTGCTTGTTTTGATTGCATCACTTGCTAAAAATGAGCTCAAACAAAGCAATGTACTTATGCTTAATTAGGATAAGTGTAATAAGGCCTTTATATAAATACAAACTAGTTAAAATGTTGTCTTTTCAAACATGATATTGGTATCTATAGGTACTAATATTACACAGAGGTAAAATCGCACCGAGTTCTTAGTATGTGATATCATTCAAACTTACTTTGATAAAGATGGGTTCCATGTAAGACAACTAATTGACACTTTGGTAGGAATCTCATGTTGTAACGTCCATTGTGCTAAATTCATCACGTCTGGTGCTTCATATATCCTAGAAGAAAATATTTAGGCTTAGGCTGGAAGTAAAGCAGCAAGCCACACTTTTTCTACTGAATGAAGGTGTAGAATCAAAAACAAACTAGTAAGTATATATTTTTATGCATTCACAATGCAATTCTGTTAGTAAAGGAAAATGTGATAGTAGATAGTAGTAAAAACCATGAGCTCTGCAACTTTCAGGCGGTATTCGAAGCCGCGCCCCGTGAATCCGGCCCGATGCTCTGACCAACTAAGCTACCGAAAGGCTTTCAAGACTCATAGAATTTTGCTATCACTTGTTAACGCTGTAGGCCAGTGTTGCTTCATCAATGCGAGGAAACCCTCGCATCCGAAAGAAACATTTTTACAAATGTTTAACAATCAATCATTTAAGTTGAGACAGCCATTAAATTGAGATTTTAAAGTTATTTTTATGCATTTACAATGCAATTCTGTAAGTGTAAAAATGTGATAGTAAAAAACCATGAGCCCTGCAAGTAACTTTCAGGCGGGAGTCTCCGCTAGGAGTATTAGTGCTCTGTGGGTGGGAGTCTAACTTGCGCACTCGAGAATCCGGCCTGATGCTCGGACCTGGTTTTTTTACCATCACATTTTTCCTAAACTAACTAGTTGCCATGACAACCTGAAGCAATTTAAAATTAACAGGTAAATTGAGCAAAGGGTTTCCCATGCGCACCTTGCTCACAACTTCTAAAGGTGCATCCACACTTGTAACATTTTGGCATGTCCGAACAACGTGTCTTTATCATGCATCGCTAGTTTTGTTAAGCATGCGCTGTGGTAATACTGTATCAAAGAGACAATGTATTATAAAGACACGCTGTTCGGACACGCCAAAACGTTACAAGTGTGGACGCACCTTAACATATTTCTTTTGCATTTTTTCTATGCCAATACAAAATATATTATTATAATAAAGACATTCATGAACTTGTGTTGTCCTTGACATTAATAATTTAGAAGAGATCAGACAAATTTTAGGTTTTAAGTGTCCTTACCTTATAATACCATCAGCGGAACATGTGACTAGCAACAAACCTAAGTGTTTAGGTCCAAATTTAACATCTGTGACTGAAGTTCTAGAATCTACAAGGTTTGAACGTTTGACCCAGGTTCTCAAACCCTTTTCTGAGCCTGAGGAATTTGTGTCACCTAAAAAGAGAGATTTAAGATTTAGAGATAAATAGTTCAAGACAATAATAAACAAATTTATTTATTGAAACAAAAAAAAATCAATTTCATACAAGCATCTTAAATTTTATTCTTACATCTAACAACAAGAAAACGAGAGCAGCACCCTTATTTATAAACAAACAAAAAAATGCAGCGAAGCATTCCAACGCTTGAAAATTAAGATTAATTTGCTCACAAGAGAGTGTGAAAGGGATTCTCTCATGTTGAGCAATATATGTATATGTAGACTTTTGATTCATGGTCATATTGTGAGTTATGACCGCTCATCAAGCTCAGATGTCAAGTCTGTTTTATCTTAAACCAATTGATGTTTTGGATTTTGGAATGTATGTGTATTGCAGGATGGTTCTCTATAAAAAAATATTATAATTTATTGTTATGTACTTACCAACTTCTTCCCACACTGCTGCAGTACGGTCGAAGGAACATGTAGCAATGACTTGCCCGAATTCAGGGTGAGCCCAAGTGACTTTCCACACGGAGCCATGGTGTGCCTTCCAGCTACCAGTCAACTTCCAACCTCCTCGACTATCAGAGTCCCAAATCTGTAAGGTTTTTATATTTTTTTGTGAGTAATTTTAACTAAAAATATGCTCTAATAAATTAACAAAGGTACCTATGTCTTCTGCACATTAATTTAATTTATTTCTAACATCGGTTTTTTGAAAAATTAGTTGGTATGATCTGATTCTGTGATAACCGTGCTAGGGATGGTGTTAAATTATTGAGTGTTTGATTATTGGTTTTGCGCTTATCGTCCAACTAAAAGGAATAATCAAAACATAACCTACCTTAACGTACTGATCGCTAGAGCAAGTTGCCATTCTTTCACCATAAAAGTCGTATGCCACATCGTGGATAAGGTCTTTGTGATCAGCAAATATAGTTTGTGATTCAAATAAATTTGTAATACTTTGTTCTCCCATGATTTACAACAAACAAAACCGCCGAAAAACACAAATGTGAACACAGACTAGTTGAATTTTAGAATGACATCACAAATCACATCACAACACAAATATGACATTGACATTTCATTATGTTTGTGTGATACCTACTGTGTGATAATGCCAACAGTTCTCCCACATAGGCTCGTTATTATCGGACGATAATACCGGATGCATTGTTGCGATAATGCATCCCGATTCCTTGCACACAACTGCGTTTTTATCGTCCGATAATTCCCCTACCGGCCCCCGCGTTACTACTGCTACGCTAGCTACCTACATCCTACATACTGGTAGTGATAGAATTTTTTCGTTTGATGGTAAACCAATATCCATATAATAGATTTATAGAACTCTAACCGTCATTCAGTAAAACCAAATTTCGTCCTTGACGTACTAACGATATTGCAACTGTGTATGTGGGATCGCATGCGCACAGAACCACCACAGAACACAATTACTCCTATAGCGGAGCGCATGCGTCCCAATACAAATGTTCTAAGAACTCATATCGGAATATCGCAGGACGGAGGAACGCAAGCGTCCTACTTCTATTGCGTCGTTATTATCGCAGCAGTGTGAAACATCGTAATCGTAACCGTCCTAATACAGAATGTACTAAAAACAGATATCACAATAAAGCCTAGTATACACATAGGTACTACTAAAAGAGCATGCTTGTTTGCTACTAGGTAGTATGCTCTTTTATTGTTATAAAAGAGCAAAGAGCATACTACCTAGGAGCATTGTTATGCTCTCCGAGTTTTTAACAAGCATGCCCTTTTCGTATACATGCTACTACGTAGCATCTGCTCGAAACTAGCATGCTTGTGTGCTACTAAAGAGCATGACATGTGTATTGACATTGTGTATTCTAGGCTTAACGGATCCGGTATTATCGACCGATAATAACGCGCATGTGGGAGAGCCCCAAGGAGAGCCTTAATGCTAGGCTGGGCTGGTCTGTGGCTGTTGTGTCAAATTCGTTTTGTTATTACATTGATAGTACTCTCAATAACCTCCGCTATAAAGCGTTTTGTTTGTTGAACTTTTAATAACGCAAAAAAGCACCACCCGTGGCAAAACTTTCAAACGAATGTAAAGGAACTATCTTTTCTTCCGCTTGAGGGTGAATGCGAAGAGAATTGCTTATCTATTTTAATTTTAACCTTACGATAGTTCAGAAATCTGCATTCGCAGAGGAGCACAATAATCATTTAAATAATAATAATAAATATTTTCTTACAATCACACCAATTATCTAAGCCCGTAGTTAATTTCTTAAGAAACTGTGTCTACGTGAACTTGACAACGGATAAATATACTTATACTTATATACTTTTTGTTTGTAAATACATACTTAATATACATAGAAAACACCCAGACCAAGACAAATAGACATGTTCATGCACACAAATATTTGTCTTGTTCGGGAATCGAACCTGAGACCTCTGGCGCAGAAGGCAGGTAGTTTACCCCTGCGCCAAATCGGTCGTCAAATCAATCAATCATTGTGGTGCACCTTGCGCTTGCGCTTCTCGAAGCGCAGCTGACGATAAAACTTAATAGGCAAATGAACACTACGCCTTGGCAACAAGTGCTAGTTCAGACAACAGCGGGAACCGCGCGGTTAAACACACGATTTTGTTTACACTGCTGTCAATATTTCACAAGTTACTGACCCCACTGATCCTGAGCGAACAGTGTAAAACAAATCGCGTGTTTAACCGCGCGGTTCCCGCCGTTGTCTGAACTAGCACTAAGTCACAAAATAAAGAAAACACCAAAAAGATATCTTAAGTATAATTTAATATTGAATTACTTTAATATTATGGAGTTTTAACAAAGTAGTAACAATAAACAAATGCCAACAGTCATAGCTGTAATGAATGATGATTATTTTTTATCTACTGGTACTGGTACCTATAACTCTGTAATCAGTTTCAATGGCACACTATTATAATCTTTTCAATATTAACTATAATATTTGCTTAAGCTATTTCATAATTTAAATAATACATGCTGAACACAATAAATAACATTGAGATTGGCACTGTACTTTCCTTCAGGAATGCTTACGACAACAATTTTTATAATCTATACAACAGAAATAGAGCGTTTTAATTTCAGTATACATTATCATTATTTGTGACACAATTCATAATATATCAACAATTTAAAGTTGTGCAACACTTCATTAGTTTCTTTTCTTCAAAAATTAATTAATATAAGCTAAAGTGTATAGCTTCTAGAACATGTTATTTTGTCTAGCCTTCATCAGATCTAACTCTAGTGCTAGCTTTCGATTGGTTTCAACCAAAGCATTTTGGTTATGCATTAAATTCTGCATTTGCTCATTCAAACCAAGCAATTGCTTCTCCAAATACAGCTTCTGCTTTGTAAGCGCCATCATAATGTGCAAGAAATAATTACGATTGTCATCAGCAACATCTGCAAGAGTCAACTTGATAAAATCTTTAAGGTCTTCCATGGCCCCCAGGTCCATCACTGCTGCTGCAGCTTCACCATTGTGATGAGAATGTTTTATATTCGAAATGTTAAAATTGGAATTTCTGCCATCATCTGGCATACCATTCGGATTGCCAATTGGAGATGGAAACCCAAAATTCTCTGCAGTTCTACTGTTTAATGGAGTAGAAACTTTGCTTATATTTTTTTCAGCATCTAACTGGCAGTAACGTACATCGTGTCTCACACTTTTCCTTTCATGCTCTGACTTATTGACATCATCATCGATGTCATTGTCCGTCTTATCCAGACCCATCATTACAAGGAAAGAGTCAGCTTTGGCCTCACCTTGACCAGAATCTTCTAAATGACTCTTTTTAGGAGGAGTATCATTAATAAAGAACATGTCTGATGTCCTATTACGAATTGGCGATGGCATTTTGCGAGGAGACAAGTTTGTTTCTGTATCTTCTCTGAGGCTGACATCTGTAGAGGGGATCTTTTGCCTCGATGGTTGAAATGCAACTCTTCGTATTTCTTCTTCATGCCCTTTTAAGATTTTATATGGGGTTGTTAAATCTCTTAAGTCGTAGATTAAAGCAATACCATTTTTAGTACCAAGGGCCACAAGGTTTTCCAAGTTGATGGCCAAGGAAGTAAGAGTATATGGTGTTCTGATAGTAGAGACTACATTCTGCAGTCGCACATCATACACATGCATAATTTTGTCAAATCCACATGACAGCATAACATCTTTGTTGATGAGTGAATAAGCAAAGTCACTCACTGGTGATGCATGGACATTTTCAAATATAACTTTGTCTTTGTTAGTGGTGATATCGCGTAGTACCATATGTCCTTCATCTGTTGCCAAGCCCAGGAGTGATCGAGACTCGTGGTGGAACTTCATGGCTGAGATACTTTTTGAATAAGGGAGTTTCACAGTTGATACTGGAATGTTAGAGACTAGGCCATAAATCACAGTATCGCCATTCTGTGTGGTAGCTGCCAGACTTGTATTCTTGGCATTGTAGCTGATAAAATTCACACTGGACTGCTGTGTAGGCGTTGGGAATGTTTTGGTAATTGATTTGTTCTTGGTGTCCCAAATCATCACATTGCCACTTTTAGTCCCGATAGCGATATTACGATGGCCATCACGATGGAAACTTGCAGACCAAGTGTCTTTAAGTGGAATGTGCTGTAAACTTTTCACATCATGATCTGCCGCGCTTAGAATCTCGACTAATCCTTTAGTATTAACCTGAAAATTGAATAAAAAATACTCAATAGGCAAATTAATAAAAAAATACTGCAAAAATAATAAAATTAGAAACATCTGCACTGCCCAACACTGCAGACATTGTGTAACAAGATCGATAACAAATTACATAATTAATCTTAACCATGTTTTATATGGTACCTGCAATATATATTTTCCATCATCACTCCAAGAAACATCCCTCAAAATCCCGTCATAGCAGCCGTAAGATTTTTTCAAAACCCAACTGTTGATGTCATAAAGTAGCAGACGAGAACTAACAGAAGAAAAATACATTTTCGACTCGTTTAAGGTGTTCAGAACAGAGGCAACATTTGGTAGCACTTTTTAATAAGCGAAGCAAATTTTTATTAGTTGCAACGAGTCTCAAATGTATGCTGAAAGAAAACGCGAAAAATTTAGCGAGCGAGTTTATTTTGGCTTCATTGCATTTGACATCACTTTGACATTTGAATTTGATTGACAATGACAATGACACAATTAACTTTTTTAAATCCATAGACAATTAGAGATCGAATGTGTGCTCGGGGGGCTACCGGCTAAAAAATATGAATATGGATATGGGCTTCATCTGTCATTTGAATTCCTTATTTTGATAGATTTTTGCTGCTTTGTTCTGTTGAACATTACTAGCTAGTTCTTATTATACCCGACCCGACGTCACAAAATAGGGAACTGATAGCAGCTATTTTTTTATAAAATTGATTTTAAGTTCTGAAAAACGTATGAAGTTCATATCCATAAACGGTAGCGCCCTTGATGAGATTATTTATGGGGGGCTACTGGAAAAAAAATATGGATATGGACATTGGCTTCAACTGTCATTTGAATTCCTTATTATATTAGACTTTTGCTTCTTTATTCTATTGGACGTTGTTAGCTAGCTATCGTTATACCCTTTGAGTATTCAAAACGATAAACCCGCCGTCATTAAACAGGGCATATAGCGGATATTTTCACTACATAGTATAAAACAAAGTCGCTTTCTCTGTCCCTATGTCCCTTTGTATGCTTAAATCTTTGAAACTACGCAACGGATTTTGATGCGTTTTTTTTAATAGATAGAGTGATTCAAGAGGAAGGTTTATATGTACTTTTTATCCCGATATTCCCACGGGAACGGGAACCACGCGGGTGAAACCGCAGGCGGCCGCTAGTATTTATATAAAATTGACTTTAAGTTCCGAAAAACGTATGAAGCTCATATCCATAAAGTTACGCGATAGCCCCCTTGTTACTTGTTTGCCTACTTTCTCATTTTGCCTACATTTCGAGGAGTCGATCTGCCAGGGAAAGTACCTAATAACTGGAGAACGATGGAGTTCCAATATTTATGTTTAAATAAATAAATGACGTTGGCTTATTAGCTGACTGACGCACGCTATGCAACCCATTCATAGAGAAAGATATATAAATTAATTCACATCACTCACACTCCATAATTTACATCACTCACACTCACACAGCTCACACTCCATAATTTACATCCACACCACACGACCGACGCGCATCCATAGAGAAAGAAATATATCGCGCATCCCACCATTTAAAAAAAGTAAAGTCACTGACGTGTAATTTTTCCGGCGCAGGAAAACTTGTGGTTTGTGAGAAAACTGTAAACAAATTGATTTTGACTACAAGTTTACAGTAAACTTTAGTAAGTATTTTATAGATAGTAATTGTCGTCGTGCTTTTCATGTTATGAAAAGAGCTTAATGTACCTACCTACTATCATTATTTTGGTAGACATAACCTACCATAATAGAAATATAATCAAACAAAGTAGAATGTCTAGTTTTAAAAAACATTTCATTGCCAATACCATTATCTAAATACGTAGGTATATAAATATAATAAAGTCATTATACTTCCAGGCACAAAAGAAAGATGATCACCGATATTCAGTTAGCTGTCTTTTCGAACATTCTGGGTGTTTCAATATTCCTATTGGTGATTCTTTATCACTACATCAACGCCAACAGTTCAAAATGAAGTAAGTTCAAGTGTAATTCTTGCGTGTCCGTGCGCGTTGCGCGTGACCGACGACGGCATAATGTATTACGTTACGTACGACATACCTTGGCGTAATAGCTACGAACCACCGCCGCCCCGCCATCGCCATAGCAGTAATATGACGACAGTCTACTGGCAGCAGTGATTTCTAGATCCGGGTGTAGCAAAGCAAAGGGGGAACTGACACCATTTCTGTTTGCAAATGGTCTTGGCTTTTGTTGGTCATGGTTCACCTAACCTTACCAACCATTACAAGTTTGTTCTTTTTATTGGATTTTGATTTTTTCTAAGTGCTGCATGCACCCCCTTTGCATCACTCTTATTGACTTCTGAGCACCAAGCAGCGGAACCCACCTGCAAAAAAATTAATGCATAATTTTTTATCAGATCTCTGGTAACACTACTTTTTATCTTAAATTCATCTGACTGAATAGTATAAAAAATATATTTAAGTTTTTTGTGGATTATAATTTATATAATTATTATGATTTAATCATAATTATGCAGTTAGAGATCTTATACCATTAACTTAAAAGCAGGTGGGTATGGGTAGTTGATGTCCCTAATCTGTAACATACTTTTTAGTGGTCTGTAACATAATTTTAAGCGGTCATTCCTCAAGTCCTTCAGGCTCTTACACGGTGCTACACAAGAATGACGAATTCGGTTTGTAATTATAGTTACAAACTAATTAGTGACAAAGATTTGTATACAGCACTACCAAATTTAGTTGAAACCTGCACAAAAGTCATTAATTTTCATCAACCACAGCACAGTACCAGTATTCAGTAGCGCACAACCAGCATGACCAGATGAGTTAGTAATGCGTTACAAACCAGTTTGTGATAAGTAGTTTTGTGTATGAACTGCCATTGAAATACTAGTGCTTAAGTTTGTAACTAGTTTATTTTGAGTAGCGCCGTGTAAGAGGGACCTAAGTTTTTATACCATAATAGATCTGGCAATAATTTATCACTAGACTTATTTGTATGTATGCTAATATAATAAGTAATGCAATTTTACATATGTATAATAGGCATGTTGCCAAATTTTTATTTTAAGTAATTACCTCTCCAAAATACAAACCTTGGTAAAATAATTATTTTGCTAGCATGAAAACTTCTCGAGATATCACAGTTTGAAATACACCAAATGCTCCATACTGGCTACCAAGTTGAGATGTCACGCAGTGCTAGTTTGTCTATTTTATTCTAAATCTTATGTTTATTAAAATAATTCCAAAGTAAAATTGGGTACTTATTAATTGTTTGAACTATTCAAAGATATTTTTTTTATAAAATACTTTTTAAAAGTGGATTTGCCCACTCAGCTTGACATGGTCATAAAACTAATAACATGCAATATATTAAAGCAAAAAACGTTTACAAGTGAGTTTAAAAGTTTAATATGTTCACGTTTTTAATTAGTAGGTATTTCATTATTTTATTCGATCTATTCCTTTCTAATACCAAAACTAATACCAATGGTATTTGTTTACTATCATTATTAGTTCAACAAAATACCATTGGTATTAGTTTTTGTTAAGTATTAGAAAGGAATAGATCTTTCTCATTTATCATCCCCAACCATTGAACATTTATAATAAAAAGACATTCAGACAGACAGACAAACTACATTTGTAGGGCCCAGTGCTGAAAAACATTACTATTTACGGTACATACTATATCTTGATTTTTATTTAATTTCAGATTCGCCTGTCACAACACATCTCACATCCAACTGATAAAGTTAATAATTTAAGAATGTAAATAAAGTAAGTTTTATTCTTACACATGTTTTTAATTTATACAAAATTCTATGATTAAGGCGATACTCGAAAAAACTATGCTGAAGGGAGCTGATACCAATGAGAAAACGACGCGCGCGGGAGTGAGACCGATTTTGCAGATTAGACAAAAAAAACACAAAATCACGTATTAAAAAACTATAGCGATTTTTTCAAAATGCTTCTACACCATCCTAAATATTATTGGTGTCTACTAATTAAACCAATTTCCAATAGTATATGTAACCCCATTTAAGAATAATCTTGAATTTTCGTATTTTTAGAGGTCTTTTCGAAAAGAAAAAGTGTTGAGGCAAAATCATAAAATCGTGTTTCTGATACTACACGAATCTAGATAAAGGTATGAAGAAATATATATCTTATTACCAGATTTGTAAGAACTCTAAAGCCTCGGTCACTCAATTATAGCCGGCGGATTATAGTAGTTAAAAAAAAGTAAGAAATAATTCCTCACCAAATAAATAACGTAAGTACGGAAGTTGAAGTCGGGCGTGAAACATGTTGTACGATTTTTTGTTGTTTTTGTTAAAACCCGCCCGACTTCAAAGTACTTACGTTATTTATTTGGTGAGTAATTATTTCTACTTTTTTGATGTGATTTTTTTGAAGGCGGTTTTATTTTTTTATAAAAATAATTTTTATTTCACTCTTTTTAGTGCATCATGCAGGCAATTTACTTGTATTCTGGTAAATAGGTATGTGATCAAACTAAAAACCTCCTTTTTGAAGTCGGTTAAAATACCTTTACCAAACATTTAGTATCTCGAGTATTCTCGAGTTCCTCCGTGCTTCGGGAGGCACGTTAAGCCGTTGGTCCGGGTGCACCTTTGTACATTTTGTGTTATATACAAAAACTAGTACTTATACATGGTGTTAGGGGCACCTTTGCAAAAACTTTAACCGTGGCTTCAGACCATCATGCTGGATAACGTACAGCAAGAATTTTTTGTCGGAAATTAAAATAATATTGCACTTTCCATACAAATTTAGCAACTTTGACCAACGACCGATTTGGCGCAGGGGTAGTCTACCTACCTTCTGCGCCAGTGGTCTCGGGTTCAATTCCCGAACAAGACAAATATTTGTGTGCATGAACATGTCTATTTGTCTTGGTCTGGGTGTTTACTATGTATATTAAGTATGTATTTACAAACAAAAAGTATTTAAGTATATATTTATCCGTTATCAAGTTTTCCATGATACAGTTTCTTAATGAAATTAACATGGGCTTAGATAATTGGTGTGAATGTAAGAAATTATTTATTTATTTAACTTATCGGGACATTTTGTATGGAGGGTCGAAATATTTATTTTCATTTCCGACAAAAAAATCTTGCTGTGCGTTGTTCAGCATGAAGGCCTGAAGTCATGGTTAAAGTTTTTGCAACGGTGCCCCTAACACCCTGTATTTCTTTAACTTTGAAAAATGCCTCTTTAAAGATAGATACATTATCTTTCACTAGCGGATCCTCGCGGTTTCACCCGTGGTACACGATCCCGTGGGAATATCGGGATAAAATATAGCCTATGTCACTCGGGAAAAAAGTAGCTTTCTAATGGTCAAAGAATTTTCTAAATCGGTCCACTAGTTTCGGAGCCTATTCGATGCAAACAAACAATCAAATCTTTCCTCTTTATAATATTAGTATAGATTTAAGATATATTCTTGAGATTTTAAATTATTGCAAATCTATACAAATAAATAAAATTGGAGTGTCTGTTTGTAACATTAAAATAACCGCTTTTTACTACATGCATAAGATTAAATATACGGTACACATACCAAAATATTTTTTTTTACAATTTTTGTCTGTCTGTCTGTCTGTTTGTTCCGGCTAATCTCTGAAACGGCTGGACCGATTTTGACGGGACTTTCACTGGCAGGTAGCTAATGTAATAAGGAGTAAGTTAGGCTTTTTATACCTTTATACCCAGCGAGCAATGGAGAGAACGATGCTTGGTATTTCCCTGCTCGATCGAATCAGAAATGATGAGATCCGCAGGAGAACTAAAACGACCGACATCGCTCGAAGGATTGCTCAGTTGAAGTAGCAGTGGGCGGGACACATAGCGCGGAGAACCGATGGCCGTTGGGGCGGAAAGGTTCTCGAATGGCGACCGCGAACCGGACGACGTTCCGTGGGCAGGCCCCCTACAAGGTGGACCGACAATCTGGTCAAGGTCGCGGGAAGCCGCTGGATGCGGGCAGCGCAGGACCGATCGTTGTGGAGATCCTTGGGGGAGGCCTATGCCCAGCAGTGGGCGTCTTACGGTTGAAATGGTAGGCTTTTTACCCCGGAAAAATATCACATTCCTTCGGGATAGTGTCGTGTAGTTTATTATCAATGCGAAAGTTTGTGGGTATGGATGTTTGTTACTTTTTCACGCAAAAACTACTGAAAGGATCTGGGTCTGGAATAACACATAGGGTACTTTTTATCCCGATATTCCCACGGGAACGGGAACCACGCGGGTGAAACTGCGGGCGGCCGCTAGTAATATATAAATAGGTAAGTACACCTACCTAAAATATTTTGCACTTTTGCACTAAGTGCTTCAAATGGCCACAAAGGGGTCTTGCCATACGTTTGTTACTTACCCAACTAGGTATCGTTTAACTACTAATATTATAAACTAGCTTTCCGCCCGCGGCTTCGCCCGCGTGGACTACACGGTGTTATCCCGCGGGAAGGTGAAGTTTTTCCGAGATAAAAAGTAGCCTATGTTCCTCTCCAGACTACAAAGTATCTGTGTCCCAAATTTCAGCCAAATCCATTCAGCCGTTTTGGCGTGATTGAGTAACAAACATACAAACATCTAAACTTTCACATTTATAATATTAGTAGGATAGTAGGATGCGCAAGTTTGAATGTTTGTTACCAGTCACGGGCGATACGGAATTATGGTCTCGACTAGATTACCAACTAGGCTGATGCTTTTTACCCCGGGAAAATATGTAATTCCCGCGGTAAACCAAAGCCTACTGCCACATGACCTGCTACGGTTTATTCTATACTAGCGGATCCTCGCGGTTTTACCCGCGTAGTACCCGTTCCCGTGGGAATATCGGGATAAAATATAGCCTATGTCACTCGGGAAGAATGTAGCTTTCTAATGGTGAAAGAATTTTTTAAATCGGTCCAGTAGTTTCAGAGCCTATTCGATGCAAACAAACAAACAAACAATCAAATCTTTCTTTATAATATTCGCTTTCCGCCCGCGGCTTCGCCCGCGTGGACTACACAACGTTATCCCGCGGGAATGTGATATTTTCCTGAGATAAAAAGTAGCCATGTTCCTCTCCAGGCTACAAAGTGTCTGTGTCCCAAATTTCAGCCAAATCCGTTCAGCCGTTTTGGCGTGGAGGGGGGGGGGGGGGGACATTAAACGGCTGATGATGATGAAAATCATGATGCAGGCTATGCATGTTTATCAACTTCTTTTTTTATGTCGGTTAAAAGCAGGTTTAAAAACGTGACGATGGTAAATATCTAAACTTACATACGTAGTTATAATTAATTAACACATGTCGTTAATTGTGCGATTGTTTATTAAGCATTTATTGCGAAATGCTCGCTAAATAAATGCGATTTTGCTGATAGGCAGATAAAATTAAATTGAATGTACATTTTAAAAATCCGTTTAGACGGAAAACTCTTGTACGTACCTACCTATATGCAATTTTATTGTCTGCGTTTTCAAAACTGCGTATTTACCTAATAGTATTATAATTATTGTTTCGATGATTTACATAGAATTAATTACCTACCTTATTTATTAGAAAACTATATTTTTACCCCACTGCGACGAAGTCTAAAAGGAGGATTGTGTATTTTACCTGAATGTATTTTTTGAACTAAGTATAAATAAAACATGTACATATCTACTAATAACACAAAAAGTGTAAAAATTTGCTTTGAAAGAGATCTCTTCCAGCGAACTTCGAACGGATTCGAAAACGAACTGATACGCGTGCCATCCACTTGTGACGTTATTTAAAACTAGCTTTCCGTCCGCGGCTTCGCCCGCGTGAACTACACGACGTTATCCCACGGGAATGTGATATTTTTCCGGGATAAAAATAGCCTATGTTCCTCTCCAGGCTACAATAAGTATCTGTGTCCCAAATTTCAACTAAATCCGTTCAGCTGTTTTAGCGTGATTGAGTAACAAACATCCAAACATCTAAACTTTCACATCTATAATTAGGATACTTACCTGCTAACCTTCTTTATTTCTGTCATTTGTAATCTTCGATTGTAATACAGCACCTACTGAAGCTACTTTTTTATCCGCAACGGGGTAGTAGCCTTCATCATACCAGGGGGCCAATTCTGCTAACGTTAAGTCATAATCGTGTCTCAATCGTGTTTCAATTGTAGTTCTATTGTAGTGCTTTTTTTACACACTAGTTACAAGAAATGTGTACTTTTTTCACCATACTACTGATGGCCATCACATCATATTGTCATAATTCTTGTAACTAGTGTGTAAAAAAACACTCCAATTGAACTACAATTAAAACACGGTTGAGACACGATTATGACTAAACGTTAGCAGGCTTGGCCCCCTGATGTTAAGTAAGGATAAGGCTGAAGGGTGGAAGTGCACTAGGTACTCCAGGAATTGGGTATTTGACTGAATTTTTTTTATTGACTTAAAATGTTCATTTAATTAGTAGCAACACAACATAGGTATTTATTTTCAAATATCTTGCATATTTTCAGCGATATAGAGCATCAAACTTACTAATTAGACAAGGAGAGCTCTATGGAAACGTGACGTCACATTTCTATAGCGCCATACTCTCGCCATAGAAAATTTCGTTTTTGAAAGAGATAGCTAGAGTCACAATTAAGTAGCTCATAATTCGCTTGTTATAATACATTGACTTTCTTTTTTCATATTTGTTATTCAATAATGTTATATTTTCACATGTCATAATTAAATATCTTCATTTCGACAACAGTCAAACACCCAATCCTCAACCACTCAGGCTATCGTAGCTGCCGAAACACAACAATGGTGAAATGAAAACATCGTTGAACAAGCCAGGCGGCCTTGAACAAGTCCTACCGCCATGCCATCGACAACCAAACCGACTACAATATTATACCCCCGCTGGGAATTGAACACGGGGCCTCTGTCTGAGACCGGTGGTATTTTACCACTAGACAGAAGCGGTTGACAACACTGAATCAGATTAATGTTTAACTTGACTTTAAGTTTTTTCGTGTTTGTTCCGTGTCTGGGTGTTATCCTACTAATATTATAAATGCGAAAGTTTGTGAGTATGGATGTATGAATGTTTGTTACTCTTTCACGCAAAGCCTACTAAACGGATCTGGATGAAATTTGCAACAGAGATAGATTATAAGCTGGAATAACACATAGGATACTTTTTATCCCGATATTCCCACGGGAACGGGATCCACGCGGGTGAAACCGCGGGCGGCCGCTAGTCTAAAATGCTTTGTCCTGAAGGACTGACTGACGGATCAACGCACAGCCTAAACCGCTTTGTAAAGACCTGAGACTTGGAGCGTGAGTTGTTTGTGAGACGTAGGCATCCTAAGGGCGTTTGTGCACTACACTGAATTTTACCGAACCGGAAAAAACGGATGCTTGTATTTTAATAATTTAATCATTTATAATAGTAAGAATTTATTTATTTAGTGTAGTTTCAATGTTTCGAACCCTAAACAAAACCCTAAATAAATTCTATTATTTATAATAATTAATTATTAAAATACAAGCATCCGGTTTTTTTTCCGGGTCGGTAAAATTCAGTGTAGTGCACAAACGCCATATGGTGGTGAAATATGAGGGCAAAGTTTGTATTGGACAACGTGATTCCTTTGTCCTATCTTCTTCAAAGTCTTTTGCAGTCATACTTATAACCTACCTAAACATTCTTTAACAGACTTGATGGAGGACGAGTTTCGTATTTTATTGAAACTCATCGCCTGACAAGTAACTAGTAGCAAAAGGTAGATACTTTTTATCCCGATACTCCCACGGGAACGGGAACAACGCGGGTGAAACCGCGGGCGGCCGCTAGTAATTGTATACTTTTACTTACCTCTAAATATTAATGTTTAATTGAATAATTATTGTTTGTTCTAATAAATAAATATAAGTAGGTATAGTAGGTACGCACATACCTCTACTGGGCACCATGACATACACTCCAATATATTCATATTCATATTCATATTCGTTTATTTGCATCTTGTTGTATAAAAAGGTGTACATACATTTTAAGGTCACAAACAAGAGCCCTGTAAGGGCACGGCAAAATACATAAGTAACTATAATACTTATTGACACAATTTTATATTGCAATAGGAGTGTAACACAAATTATTAAAATACCATCTTAAAATTAAACAATAATTTACAATATAGGTAGGTACATACATTTTATTTATAGCTTTAATTTTCTAATTTATCATCTAAATATTCCTTTATAGAATAGTAAGCCTTTGCAAGAAGTAGTTATTTTAAATTTTTATCAAATTTACATCCCTGGAGCGCTTTTAAGGAGTTAGGCAAGTGATTATATAGCTTGACTGCCATATAGAAAGGCCCTTTCTTAAATAGTTCAAGTTGTGGTGTTAGCTGACTTATGTTATTAGCCCGGCGAGAAACATAGCGTCTAGGAAGGTCAGTTATTTTATGGAAATAATGTGTTTATTTCCATAATAATGAATACCGTATTCCGGAAATACCGGAAATAATGTATTTTAATAAGTTATTTTATGGAAATTTTATGGAAATAATGAGTATATATAATACTAAATTGAGTTCTTACTAAGGTAGGTACCTAGTTTAAAAGCACTTATTGTGTTGTGTTATGGCAAAGAGAAATAACGACGGGTATTATCACATACTTACATCTAGATCCAGCCACGAAATAATATAGAAAACGTTTTCTACCTGCATTGACCTGACAGGGAACCGAACCCGGGACCACAGAGATAGCGGCACCTTGAAAGCCGGTGCGTGCGCCACTGGACCACGGAAGTTGTCACCAACGTCGTCTGTGTGTCTGTGTGTCTGTGCATTGGGCAACCGAGGAATGTCTTCCTTCATTTTTCTTGAGTAAAGGCACAGTATAAATACTACCCATATATAGTACCGTAATGAAGGTGGAATACGGTACTACCGTATTCCACCTTCATTATGATTCCTATGTTTCTCTCTCTATCTCTCCCTATCTCTCTCTCTCTCTCTGTATGCGCTTCATACCGAGAGAGAGTAGAGTATCAATATTCTGTGGTAAAAGCGTACCTAGCACAGCTATTTGTGTTTATAACACACTAGCTTTCCGCCCGCGGCTTCGCCCGCGTGAACTACATGACGTTATCCCGCGGGAATGTGATTTTTTCCGGGATAAAAAGTAGCCTATGTTCCTCTCCAGGCTACAAAGTATCTGTGTTCCAAATTTCAGCCAAATCCGTTCAGCCGTTATGGCGTGATTGAGTAACAAACATCCAAACATCCAAACATCTAAACTTTCGCATTTATAATATTAGTAGGATATAAGATGAAGAATCACGCGATCTTTCTATATTTTTTTCTATTGCGAAGGTGTACCTACCTACCTACATAGAAATATATTACACGTGTTACAAAAGTTCTGTACGGACGGGAGACTGTAATTAATAGGATATTTGCCATTCGATGTCGCGTGTGAGCGCTAGTTCAGTTTGCGATAGAAATAAAATTGTATAAAATGTTAATTATTTGTATAGCCTTGCCCGATCTTGACCTTTGGTGTATTATTACTAGACACGAAGGTTATGCGATTTAAATACTTAGTTGATGAATGTCACTTAAGTACATAATTTTAAACTTATATATGAAAATATGCAGACATATCAAAGACTATCGCTAACAGCTGTTTATATGTATATTTTATAATTCATTAGTCTGTACAACCAGGGACAAATTCGGTGAACCGCCTCTTACTTCTTTTCGTGTGGCTGGGGCCTCACCGTTTTTAGATAGATACTGCAAGTGAACGGTGAGGTCGTCGGTGAGACGCCAGCCACGAAAAGAAATAAAGAGGTGGTTTACCGAATTTGTCCCTGATTGTACCTATTTGCGGAGCTATTCTCATTATAGGTACTTACATTATGTAATATATGGTTATTAAACCGGTAAAGTAATAGCTGTTTTAGTAGATAAGTATAACACTTTAATAAGTAAAACAGACTATTACCACAGTCTACTCTACTTAGGAGACTGTGCTATTACTTTGAAACTTTGTTAGTTTCAAATTAGTTAGATACTTTTTGCAGTCCCATCGGAGCTTGTTGTAAAACGGGTCAATATTTTTCTAATACATGGTCAATATAAAACGAACATAATTTAATTGTAAGCAAACACTTTGTAACTTTCAACATAGCTCAAGTTAATAATCTAACACATTTTGCTTAGGTAGGTACTGAAATGTTATGTAGGTAAGTAAGGTTACCACATAACATTTCAGTAAGCAAAACACTTTTACAATCGACTTGTTTTTGTGTTAGGTATTTGATTTAATTTACATCGGTACCCTTTCGGATAAATCACAAACTTTCCAGAGTGTTTGATGTAATCAATTTATCATAAACGATAAAATTATCAAATCATCTTGTTTCGGCTCACCCCGAACTATAATAAACAGCGCATGTATACCTACTTAAAAGTAAATTATTTGACATAAACAATAAACAAAATTACATATTTAACCGACTTCTAAATCAAAAAGGAGGAGGTTCTCTATTCGTCTGTATGTATGTTTTTTTTTTTTTTTTTTTTGTATGTCCACCGATTACTCGAAGACGGCTGAACCGATTGAAATGGTTCAAACGTTATTACATCAGGTTGGTTTCCAAGTTGGTCCCATTTTTTGAAATTTTGAAATCGGTCCAGTAGTTTTCAGGAAATCTTGAAAACACTGTCGTTTTCGTTACCACTATAAGTGAATTTAATACGTATCTTTGGGCATAACTCCTTTGTTTATAAACCGATTTAGATGATTCTTGTTTTGTTAAAAAGGGGATACCTCAAGGTATTTTAACCGACTTCGAAAAAGGTGGTTTTCAGTTTGATCACATTCCTATTTACCAGAAAACACGTAAATTGCCTGCACGATGCACTAAAAAGAGTGAAATAAAAATTATTTTTATAAAAAAATAAAACCGCCTTCAAAAAAACCACATCAAAAAAGTAAAAAATAATTCCTCACCAAATAAATAACGTAAGTACTTTGAAGTCGGGCGGGTTTTAACAAAAACAACAAAAATTGTACATGTTTCACGCCCGACTTCAAAGTACTTACGTTATTTATTTGGTGAGGAATTATTTTTTACTTTTTTGATGTGGTTTTTTTGAAGGCGGTTTTATTTTTTTATAAAAATAATTTCAATTCAAATCATAGAGAAAATAATCTGCCCCTAAGGACCATAGGTACTAAAGACATCAACGCGTGCCCTTATCACAGGAGTATTAGTATACGTAGTAGTTTTATTTACTCCTGTGCGTAACTATTTAGTAATCTGTGCATACTTTTACTATGAAAAGTTGCTTATTCTGTGCTTTTACTATGTCTGTGCCTGTGCCCTTATTCCCAAAGACTTATCTAATCAGCTATCACATAGGCGAATCAAATAATTGATTATTGTTTTAAATTTATTTTAGGCTGACTGACCGCTTTAAGCAACTCAAAAGGATCGCGCTTTTGCGAAACAACTGCTTATGAAACTTAAATCATCATATTATACAATTATTAGTATCCGTTTAGAGATAGGGAGGTAATTAAATTTTTTCAATGATTAATCTATGTATGTCTTATTATAATTTAGTAGGTAAGTATCACGTTTTTGTAAAAACACGGATATAAAAATGGACGTTAATACAAAATAACAGTAGAAAATAAAACGAGAATATGGTAAGTAAATATTGTTTTATTGTTCTTAAAAATAAAGTCACAATTAAAATGTAGTATTTATATAAAAAAAAACCCTTCCAATGGTACTAAATCTTTATTAGAGTTTTGAAACGTCTCAAACACCTAACACTTTAAAGAGAGAAAAGAAAGCCTAAGTATAAATAGATACACTACAGATATATAGATAGATATTGGACTGTACACCATCACATTTACATTAGTTACATTACATAAAATTACATTTTTAACCAGAATTTGGAAACAACGTCGCGTTTAACCACAACACGCAAACGCTAGAAAATATAGAAAAGGTAGTTTTCTACATTTACCCGACCGGGAATCGAACCCGGGACCGCAGAGATAGGGATAATAAAGCTCTGTTTTAAGTCATATTCTCTACTAAAAGGGTCTAAAAAAATATCGAATACGCCAGGCTAGGCAGTTAGGGTATGAACATGGTAAAGCCTTATCAGAAAAATAAAAACCTTGCATGAGGCGCCACTTTCGCCTCTTCACTGTTACAAATGTCAAATTCTATAGAAAAATTTAGTCCGTCACATTTCCGCAACATGGCGAGGTTTTTTATTTTTCTGGTCAGGCTTTTGTATAAGTTAATATAATTTATTATCACTCTAAATATAAACATTTTTGTTTAGTATCTAACTTATTCAGAACTTATTCATCGTTTCATACCTATTATTTTTTCCTACGTCAACTGTTTTTATTTGCAGTAATGCGCATTTAATTATCACACCAGAGGTCACCGACAGTCCAGTCGGTTACGTTAACCTTTGTTTAACCGTCGTTTAGTTAAGGCGATACTCGGAAAAAATGTGCTGAAGCGAGATAGCAATGAGAAAACGACGCGCGCGGGAGCGAGACCGATTTTGCAGATTAGGCAAAAAAAACACAAAATCACTTGGTATTAAAAAACTACAGCGATTTAAAAAAAATGCTTCTATACGATCCTCAATATTATTGGTGTCCACTAATTAAACCAATTTCCAATAGTGTAAGTAACCCCATTTAAGAATAATCTTCACTTTTCGTATTTTTTAGAGGTCTTTTCGAAAATAAAAAGTGTCGAGGCAAAATCATAAAATCGTGTTTTTGAAACTATACGATTCTAGATAAAGGTATGAAGAAATATATATCTTATTACCAGATTTTTAACAACTGTAACCGTCCTATAGTTTTAAATCAAAAAGTCCATATTTTTCCGAGTAGCGCCTTAACCAACCCACTAACCAATGGATACCGTAACCGACTAACGGCCAGAATTAATAACCTATCCACGGATAGGGATAGGTGCGATCCAGATTAGTTGCTAGGCAACACCTAGCAACACCCTGGCAACTGTCGTTAATAGGGTATTTTACTGTTGTTTAAATGTAGATATTTAATGATGACGTTAAAAAATATTGCAATTCAGAATACCAAATGTGAAAAAATAATTTGAATCTGTTTTATAATAAAAGAATTATAGTCTGTTTGATTTTGACTATAGCTGTCTCTTTCTAAAACGAAATCTTCTATGGCGTGACTATGACGCTACTAACTCACTGACGTCACAAAGATAGCATCCTGTCCTTGTCTAATTATAAAGTTTGAAGTCCTATATCTTTGAAAATATTCAAGATAATTCAAAATAAAAACTTGTTTTGTGTAGCTAATATATGGAAAAAAAATTTAAAGAAATAAAAAAAAATCAGTAAAATACCGTATTGTATGTTAATATCAAGCGTTGCATAGCAACTAATCTGGATCGCGCCTATCCCTATCTGTGGATAGGTTATTAATTCCGTAACTGTTGGTTAATTCTGTAATAATGAGTAGGTACCTACTTACTTACTTGAGTGATTTTTATACTCACACGATAAATTTTTAAAACTACACAATTTTTTAGGATTGCCTCAGAATCGGCGAGTGAACAACTTTCTCCAAGAAACATGGGTTTGTTTGACTCTTCATACAAATCAGACCGATCAGAACGATGTAGTATGGGAAGTCAAAAAATTTTTGCCGTAGGTAGATATTTCGACCCATCTAGGAGAAAATTGTTCACTTAGGTATTTATCCTGTAGAGTCTCCTTCATCTAAGAGTAGAGTTTTATGACTTTCAAATAGTACATCCCTACCTACGGTACCGGCAGCAATAAAGTAGAAAAATGTTTAAATTATGTTACTTAATTACTTTAGATTAACTTGTTTGACATAACAATGCATCAGCAATGAATCAAAAAACTAAGCTGACGTCACAGAAACCGGTCAGAAACAAATTCACAATAAACGACAATAAAGAACGTCATACATTTTGTATACAGATTCATAACATAAATTAAGGCGATACTCGGAAAAGTTATGCTGAAGCGAGATAGCAATGAGAAAACGACGCGCGCGGGAGCGAGACCGATTTTACAGATTAGGCAAATAAAAACACAAAATCACTTCGTATTAAAAAAAAATACTAAGCGATTTTAAAAAAATGCTTCTTCACGATCTTATTGGTGTCCACTAATTAAACCAATTCCCAATGGTATATGTAACCCCATTTAAGAATAATCTTGAAATTTCGTATTTTTTAGAGGTCTTTTCGAAAATATTTTGTGTCGAGCCAAAATCATCAAATCGTGTTTCTGAAACTATACGATTCTAGATAAAGGTATAAAGAAATACATATCTTATTACCAGATTTGTAACAACTCTAACCGTCCTATAGTTTTATATCAAACAGTCCAGTCCGAGTCGCTACTCGGACTAAATTACTTATAATAAATACCTAAACTTAAGTATGCATTGATTCTGAGTATCTACGTTCTCCTAAGTAATAATCGCTCGTATCGTAGCTAAGTGAAAGGTTCCAGTTCCAGGAAAACTGTTAGAATTCGATGTTTGTTGATTGTTAAGGCTGTGTACACGGGTAGCGTAAACGGTAGAGTAGAGTGGTAGAGTACTAAATATCCTACTAACTATACTAATGTAGACTTCATTGGTAGAGTAGGTACTGAAATTTGGTAGAGTAGAGTAGCTAGCACCGCGGGCAAGCTACTCTTCCGGTCTACTCTACCGTTTTAAATAATTAGTTCTTTATCAATTTTTATCACTTAGGTACAAATAATTAATGATACAACATATCGGTACTTGTCAACAAGTTGAGACGGTTCCCGACTGAGGTATATGTATTTATATTGGGTAATTCCGGGGAGTTGGCCGGCCATACGACTGTAGAGATTGCCAACTACCCTAATTCTCTCTTCTCTCTACTCATCCTAATTTATACTAGATAAATTGTTTTATAGCACAATATACTTAAGTATACTTATAGTATTATGAATAAGTTTCAAAAATCTAACAACGAAAATACGAATTTTGTAAGAAAACACTGCTCGTAATCGTAATCATCAGTATCACAGGGCTAATCCTAAGTTTAACAACATTAAACATTTACTATTTCCCTCGTAAAGTTAGAAATACGTCAAAAAATTCCTCAGTCTTTTATAAATGAGGGTGTTAAAATCTTTGGCAAAAATAAAATCAAAGTGATTAAAAGGTTGAAAAGGCACTTTGTGAATATCTATAACGCTTCCTATCCTGTTATACAGTTTTTCTACGTCAGTTGGGTGCGATAACCAATCAGCGTCGCTAAACACTAAAGACACAGGACAAGTGATTTGCTCTAATCTATAATCTGGGGGTATAGGTGACCCGTATCTAAATTGGTTCTCTGAATCACCGTGATCGTATTGTCTGAACTCACCCGATACATATCCTTGGGCGTAATGTATGAATTGTCTAGTAGATGCACCTGACGGAATATGCGCGTAAATCATTGGCAAATTGGTGACGTTCAGCTGTTCGAACCCAGCTCCGGCCACAATGAACAACACATTACTGCAAAGGAGCTCCGACGTCGGCCCGATGCCACACATCAACTGTTTAAAGCCACGCAATAACGTATTATCAGGCAGGAACTCATGCAGGCCGATGAGGTTCGCAACACCACTGAGCAGTCCGTTCGTCGGCGCCAACAATCTCACTACAGGAGACTTGGCGTGAGACATAAACGCTACAGGCGACAAGGCGACCATTAATGATATTTTTCCATTGTATTCCGGTCTCTCTGACGCCATAACGAAAAAACTTGTTGTGCCTTGCGAATGTCCTATGTATTTGACCGAATCTTGACCTGTCACTTGCAGGACATAGTCGATCATTGCAGGCAGATCGTAAACACCGATTTCATGCCATGAAAACTCCCAAAATGCTGGATCCGAGGGTGACAATTCTCTGTGGCGCCGGGAATACTTATTTCCTCGGGCGTTCCCGAACCATACGTCGTATCCTTCATTCGCCAAAAGGTAGGCCAATCCACTTTGGGTACCCGCGACTACGTAATCATCGGCGCTGCCCAGCAGACCGTGCATGAGGAACACCACTGAACCATTGCTAGGAATGCGGAATAAAGTCAGCACGTATCCATCTTCGGTGGCTACCAAATGTTCTTCCATCGGGTATCCGTATTTATTAATGAGGTTTGGACAGTCAAGAAGTACGTCTTCATTGAGCAGTCCGGCGTTATATTCAGCCCTTATAGTATCCGAAGATTCCAGGACGTTGCTGTCGGAAAACAAGGTCGGGATGTTGCCTCCGAGCGAGCGTCCTTCCGGGGACGTGCCACCAGTCAGTCCTCCCACGATGGCACCAATAACGTCTGTCGAGGTTCCGGTCGCGAACTGGACAATCGGCTGGTCGGCTATAACACTTGTGAAGCTTCTCACGTTACTGGCCAGATTGGGGAACAGGTAGTCGGTCAGACCGGCGCGGGCGCACGCGATCGCGATGACAAAAATAAATATACGAGTTGTGTTCACCATATTGCACAAGCGATCTTTGGGTGTTTTTCAAATGGACTGATCAGACACTTGTGGCCATTAACAACTCATCGTTGGCCTTGGAAATCACGTTTTTTGTTCATTCGGTGTGTGACGTTATAATGACTTTTCCGCTTGTTTGCAGGGTGGCGAATGTTCTATCGATTGGTTTACTATGGTAATAGATCAACTTATGGCATTTGATGCTAACGTCATCAAATGCCATGATAAGTTGATCTAAAAACAACAAAAAATTGATACAAAAAAAATTACGAGAAAAGACAGGGCTATATTACAACATAATTTGTTGCTGAGGAATGTCAATGACATACCTTTATGTGAAAATGAAGCGGCTGCTCCATTCAAGTTGCTGTATCTTCATCATTTAATTTGTACTAAGTTTAGAACTGTCAATTACTAAACTAGCTACCTAGCTACTTACCCTTATTAAAGTACCTACAATTTTTTTTTCAATTAATTAGGTATAGTATTTCTTCAGTTTAGCTTAAAACTGAAACTAAATAGTTTCAGTTTCTTTTCGGTTCTTTTGATTTTCTTTAGATCTACGAGTATAACAGTGCTTAATCAACGTAGCGTAAGAAACCAATTTATAAATGTATGGTCTTCCGCACATCAATCACAGGATTTTATTTTCTTTTGTTATTAATTTGATTTTAATGGCTAGCGCTCCCCTCGCGACTGCGTCTCTGTGGACCCCCTGTTTTACTCCTTGAAAGGGGGAATTTCCAAGAATCCTCTCAGTGCTCCCCTACACTCCCTAAGGAACATAATGTTTATATTACTTTTTTGTTGCTTGTTTAGACTACTTATAACCTGTTTGTGTAAAATTGATAGAACAAACAGGACACAACATATTTTCAAAAATAGATTTATAGTAAGTAGGTACATTACCGACGCGGTCTATAATGGCTGCATTGCTGGCAGCGCGATGATGATGGCCGAAAGCGCAGCTTAGCGCAGGTCCAGTGGCCCGATTCTGCTAACGTTAAGTCGTAATCGTGTCTTAATCGTGTTTCGATTGTTGTGCTTTTTTAAACACTAGTTACAAGAATTATGACAGTATGATGTGATGTGAATGTAATGTGTGGTGTGACCATCAGTAGTATTGTGAAAAAAGTTCACATTTCTTGTAACTAGTGTGTAAAAAAGCACAACAATTGAAACACGATTGAGACACGATTATGACGTAACGTTAGCAGAATCGGGCCACAGGTCGTCACAGTGCGGTCAGCATTGCAGCCCTTGATGGACAAGCGAGACCGCGGAGGTCGCAAGGCCTTTATAGCGCGGACAGCAAGGACTGCAATGATGACCAAGCCTATAGGCCGAGAGCGTAGTTAAGCTTAGCTTGAGGCCATCATAGCGTGGCCAGCAGTGCAGTCATTGTGGACCAAGTCTTGTAAGTATAGTGCTTTACTCAAACAATAAGAGTAATTTAAATAAAAAGAAGTTAAGAATTTATTTAATACCAGCTTTCCGCCCGCGGCTTCGCCCGCGTGGACTTCACGACCTTATCCCGCGGGAATGCGACATTTTTCCGGGATAAAAAGTACCCTATGTTCCTCTCCAGGCTACAATGTATCTGTGTCCTAAATTTCAGCCATCCGTTCAGCCGTTTTGGCGTGATTGAGTAACAAACATCCAAACATCTAATCTATTATATAGTAGGATAGGATAACAATTATTATTTTTAGGATTAAATTTTAAAATTTCACGCAAAAAACATTGAAAATTTTCTTTTTTCTTTCTACCGCGCTTTTTTATGCAATGATACTTATACTGCCTTACATACTCTGGTAAAAGAATACTATAATATTACTAACCTCTGGTCTTACTTAATACATAAAAAATCTGAATAAAATCTTTTTGCACGACTATGTTTGAAACAAAACTCGACAATAATGGATTCTCAAAGGAAATTGCTGGTGACTTCGACAATAATGGAATCTCATACAACTTTGCTGCGTCACCATCTCGGGGCATCGCGGCAACCTCGACTTTGTTCAAAGAAGGTTGTCAAAATAATGACCATATTACAAGCATTTTTGAGTAAAACTCTTAATTTGTTTAGCTTAAAATAAATTCAAAACTTGAAAGGTCAAACTCCATTTATATTTTTTTTCGCATAATCAAAGCATTGAAGAGAAATCCATACTAATATTATAAATGTGAAAGTGTGTTTGTTTGTTTGTTTGTTTGTTTGTCCGTCTTTCACGTCAAAACGGAGCAACGGATCAACTCGATTTTTGGTATGGGGATAGTTTGGGAGCTGGAGAGTAACATAGGCTACTTTTTATTCTGGAAAACTATAAAATAAAAATGATTATTATGTATAGAAAATCGATAAACTGTCGTACTATACAAAACTGTCATTCTTCCATAGCCGCTTCCAAAGGGGTATGTCAAAGAGTGTTGTAATCACTGACGTTTCGTTTTAGCCGCTTTGGATTACCTACTGTATAAAAAACAGTGTATAAAACTTCTTCGCGATTATTTATTGTCATCTGTCTATCTATAATAGATGTTGGTGATACGAAGTTTACCGGGTCCACTATAATTAATATGGCAAAACAACGTTTGCCGGGTCAGCTAGTATATGATAACTCTGGAGTTTTTATAGCAGCGCATCATCGTCATCTCAACACGTAGTATGTAACTATTTAGTAATCGTGTCTCAACGGTGACTTTAATCATGCCCTTGACTTCCGCAATGAATGTAATAATATCTAGGTACGTAATTTAAAACGTACTTAGCTACGTCACGTAGGTACTTTAATTTAACTATAGTTTTAAATGCGGAAAGGATGTTTGTTGCTCAATTATGGTGAAACGGCTTAGCGGATTTGGATGAAATTTGGCACAAAGATAGATTATGATCAAGGAATAGCATATGCTATATGCTATTCCTTGAAAGAAATACTTTATTATGTGAAATAAATGATTTATTATGTTTATTACTAGCTTTTCGCCCGCGACTTCGCCCGTGTGGACTACACGACGTTATCCCGCGGTAATGTGATATTTTTCCGGAATAAAAAGGAGCCTATGTTCCTCTCCAGACTACAAAGTATTTGTGGCCCAAATTTCAGCCAAATCCGTTCAGCCGTTTTGGCTAATTGAGTAACAAACATACAAACATCTAAACATCCAAACATCTAAACTTTCACATTTATAATATTAGTAGGATAGTAGGATACCTAGTAGGATTTACCCTGCGAAACTGATTAATTTTTTTTTTTTATTTTTATCCGCAACGGGGTAGCTCTTTAGCCTTCATCGCACCTGGTGATAAGTGGTGATAAGGCTAAAGGTGGAAGCGCACTGCTCCCGGATCCTCAATCCCTCAGGAACTGGCTTATCTCTATTCTCACATAATATACAGGGCGTTTTTCTATAAGCGCAAAACCTCTTATATAGGTGGTGATTGTGCTCATAAATATGAGCAACTTTTACTATGGGGCCAACTCTGTAACTCAACAAAAAAAAAACAGCTGTTTCATACAAATTGTCAATACCAACTCGACCAGAATGTATGGAACAGCTGTTTTTTTTTGTTGAGTTGCGGAGTTGGCCCCATAGTAAAAGTTGCTAAGAGGTTTTGTGCTTATAGAAAAACGCCCTATAGTGTCATATCAACATGAAAGCCGCGGGCGAAAGGTAGTAGGTATAATACCTACCTATTAATCATAACAAAAAAATATAATCATAATAAAAAAATCACGTTAAATTTTCTGTGTTGTATACTTACTCTAAAAAACGTCAACAGAAAACTATTGCCCAGACCATACAAAAGACATCAACGCGTACCCGCAGTGGTTACACTCCAAGATTGGTTAGACAAAGTTGCGCATTTTCTTCCGATTAATTTGAATGATTCAATTTATTTTTCATTTTTACGTGTTTTGGGAAGTGAGTTTCTGTTTGCAGTTCTTTGTTTTGTTTGAATTTACTGTCGAGTGTCGACACACCATGGCCCAAATTCGGTTGCGTATTTTCGTCATAGTGTGATTCTTTATTATATTTTGATAATAGTGATATTGTAAAGATAATAGGTTAATAACAAGTCAATGATCTGCAAAAGAGACGTGAAGTAGGCATGTTTGTATGACAATAATGTGCTTTTTCTTCAAACCAGTGTAGGTAAGTATGTTGTAATCGCACTAAACATGAAAGTAGGACGAGTTACAAAATGTTAATAAAAATGCGTTTATTCATTTGTTATTTATTTTAATTAAATAATTCTCTGTCAACTGTTTTTCTAAACTTTTTTGCACATCAATGTTTCCTTAACATGTGAAAGTTAGATAATTTAAGTTCATATAAAAATTATTACCTTTGTAATAACGAGTTTCATAACTTTTGAATGGCCGTTAACTTACAGTAAGAGGCATCAATGAAGTATATGTTTACTTATAGGGCTCGTGGTTTTTTACCATCACATTTTTCCTATACTTACATAATTGCATTGTGAATGCATAAAAATAATATAAAATCTCAATATGGCTGTTTCATCTTAATCGATTGTTGAACATTTGTAAAAATATTTCTTTCGGATGCGAGGGTTTCCTCACATTGATGAAAAACGCTGGCCTACAGCCTAACAAGTGATAGCAAAATTCGACAAGTCGTGTAAGCCTTTCGGTAGCTTAGTTGGTCAGAGCATCGGGCCGGATTCCCGGAGGCGCGGGTTCGAATCCCGCCTAAAAGCTACGTATAGGGCTCGTGGTTTTTTACTATCACATTTTTCCTATAAGTATATGTTTAACTAACTTAGATTACTTAGATTAACTCAGCTGAAACAACAATGCATGTGATTAAGCACATAAAAATTAAATAATAAGCAGACGTAAATCAAACAAATTCACAATAAATTACAATACAGAACAATTTTATAGTATGGGGATTTACTGTTAAACTATAAGTAAGTAGGTTGGTAGGGCAGGAGACCCCTTTGTGGCCACTTTTAGGATTTTTTCACTTTTAAGCACTAAGTTACTAAATAGTTTTTTGTATATATTACGAAATGTATGAGAGGTGCCAAATACCCCGGTTTTGGCCATTTATTGTGTATAGTCAAACTTTTGTAAATACTTATAGCGAAAAATCAAAACCAAACCTAGGTTAAATGAACATACTCGTAGGTATTCTAATGTGCTAGAAACCAATCAATAATGGCAAAATAACAATTTAATTGTAAATAAACGAAGGTGTTATACATTTCAACCATGTTTCATCCATAACAAATTTCTTAAAATTTCCATACAAAATAGATTCGAAACAAAAATGGCGTTTTTTGAAAAAAAATCGTAAGACATAAGGAATTTTAACGATTGTTATTATTATTTTAAAATAAATTATTTTAATTACCTTTGGCAAAAATGGCGAAAAGTTATTTAGAAAACTTGTAGAGCAAAAAGTGGCCCAAACCGTTCCAGTGGCCAAAACCGGGGCTTCTGCCCTACATTAAGTAATAACAATAAAAAAATCTAAGTTCCTGCGAACTTTGATTTTATACTTACTCTACAGGGCGTCCCAAAGTTAACTCACATGGAGGGAAAGTACCTTAAATACTGAAGATATAAAATTTTACTGAAAGGAGACTTCATTTTTATTTTAAAAAGAAAACGAACTGCATTCAAACAATTTTAAGTAATCAACTGTCTGAACTGGGAATCGAACCCGCCGAATGTAAAAAAAAAATATTTCTCTTATTTAATTGTACCGATGGAAAGGCTCGATCATACCTTATCATTTTTTCTTAATAACATAGCATCTTAAATAAAAGGAAGACTACGAAATTTAACATTTAATGTTGAATAACAAGTTTGTGCAGCGTTATGAATAGCCTTTTCTGTAATACTCTCTGTCTAAAATACTCTCTATTTCATGGGGATCCTCGTCACACCGATTTTCTATAAAAAAAATATCTACGGAACCTTCCCTCTCTGGCATGTTTATTTCTCTTGGCTGTTTTGCACTTATACCAGGTGAAACTGACTGAACTGATGCTGGCATGTGTGTATCAATTTCAACATTTTGCGATTTAACTATAAGTCACTGTAAATAAAACACTTTCACGGATTTTTTCACGCAATTTATTCAACAACTTAGTTAAATTTTAGTTGTTTTTTTGAGATTTTTTGGTTTATCCGACGTTTCGGCACCTTTCCAGGGGCCGTGGTCACGGAAAACTACCCACTATTTTTTTGATTTTAATAAAAGAATATACCCACTCTAATTGTCTTTGTTTTTCGTTCGGAAACAGGATACGGTTAGGTATTAATTATTTTAACATTATATTTAATTATAACAAAATGATTTATTAATTTAATATTTTGATTTGTTTAAGTAATTTGGATAATAATTATTTATAGCAAAGCAAAAAGTTACTGACTCGACCACCAGTTCACAAAAGTTGGAGCCCTTCGGAGAAAGAACTGGCAAGAAAACTACACGAAGGGGGACGATCTCCGTTTATTAAAATTATTTGCAAAAAGAACTAACCGTAAATTTAACTAAGTTGTTGAATAAATTGCGTGAAAAAATCCGTGAAAGTGTTTTATTTATATGGACAGTTCGCGCAGAAATCTAAGATGTGTTTATATAAGTCACTGTCCGAGTTGAAGATGTTATGAAACATTTAAGTCGTAAGATCTATCTTTTTATCATAAGACGGCTGTGTATATGACTGTTATATGTCATTTTAACAGTATTAAAGTTGTAAAAAGTTAAAATTATGATTAGTCGTACAGTAGTCAATCTAAAAGCTTTTATATGAACAATCTGCTGTAAAATGTCATATTAATGTTGTAAAACCGGGGAAATGTCACGGCTAAAACTTTTGTACGACAAAGATTAAAATTGCTGTAGTACTATGTCATACAAACGTGCAACTGTGTTTTATGAACAAATTGCTTTTTCATCCCATCGATTCGAAAAGCGATGATTCTTTATCTAATAACAGGGTCCAAAACGATTCATTTTTTACCTGTTATGACAAGAGGGTATAAATGAGATTTGAATTTTGAACAGCTTCATAACAGGGTCCAAAACAATGAGATTTAAATTTAGAACATAATTAAAGAAGCATTGGTTGGAGTGTAGCAAAGGGTGTGCAGTACTTAAAAAAAAAATTCAACTGATTTTTCATCCCATCGATTCGAAAAGCGATGATTGTTTATCTAATAAAAGGGTCCAAAACGATTCATTTTTTACCTGTTATGACAAGGGGGTATAAATGAGATTTGAATTTTGAACAGCTTCATAACAGGGTCCAAAACGATGAGATTTGAATTTAGAACATAATTAAAGAAGCATTGGTTGGAGTGTAGCAAAGGGTGTGCAGTACTTAAAAAAAATTCAACTGATTTTGTATGGGGCCGGGACTTTTTTCGGGACCGAGAAATTTTCAAAAACGGAATTTTATAAAATTGAGAATATCTCGTAAACGGTGAGTCGTAGCTAAAATCTAACAAAATTTTCAACCCCCCTACGGCAACCCCGGAGATACGTATAAGGAATCTGATGGACATATATTTTTTTAATTTAATTTTTTTTTTTCAAAACTCATTTTTTTTTTCTTGCCCGACTAGCGCTATGATGTAGGTATCTGAACGACAAAGAAAGGTAGGTAGTTTGAATTGTCTTTACTGCTTTTCTTATAGAGGGGGATGAAAAGCAGAGTGTATTACTCGGCCGCAAAATTATTTTCACCTCGGGCGGCGTATATTGAATCCCTCGCTGCGTTCAGGATTCTACTTTAGAATCCCTCGCTGCGCTCGAGATTCTACTCTAGAATCCTTCACTGCGCTCTGGATTCAAAATAGCGCCCTCGCCGTAAATATATTATTTTGCTCCCTTGTAATACAATCTACTATTAAACTAAAATGCTGTATAAATGACAGTTACATAACATCACGTTTTAAAACTTGCTTATTTACGACGTATTTACGATGAAATAGTCATATAATGTTGAGATTTTATAACCATTTTGTTAGTTGGGATGTTTGCATCGAACGTATTATTAGTATTGTGAAAACTTCAGTTCCGGGTAAGCAGTAGTTTGTTTGTTGGTTTATTATGATAATTAGGTTCAACAACCAATGAAAATCAAGTAGAAAAAGTTTTTAAGGCGATGATTCCCGAAAATAGGGTATTCTAAATTATGGATTACTCGCAAACCACAAGTACTCTTTGGAAAAAATATATGTTATTTTACAGTCTTTTATCTAGTGCTTCCGGCCGTTATATTTTCCATTATGCTGGGGCTTCACCTGCGTGACGCCTAACGGCGTTAATAACGGCATGCGCGTTTTAGCGCGCTAAGTAAGACCCGGCTACACCAGCGTATTTTATCAAATAGCGCGCTAATAAATGGCATTAGACGCAGGTGAAGCTCCAGCGTTAGTGATACTTTACTGTATCAAATAAAATTCCAAACATCCGTCTTATAATAATTCAAATATCATATTACTTGCAGTATACTTGGTTTTAGTTAATGAAAAACATATTAAAATAATTGTCTTTGAATAGCCGAAGGATTCCGGCTGTCATATTTTTTTTTGTTATTTAATTTTTAATTGAATTTTAAGTGATTTTCGATTCGCGGGGCGCTCGCGAGTTCACAGTTCACTGCCGGCTCCCGCTGGGTCTGCGCGAAGTGTATCGAGCGTGGCCGAGCAAGCGTTAGCGTGGCTATTTCGGTCGGGAATCCTCGCCTTAATGAGAACCAATAATATAAATATACTATTTTTATCACTCGAATGGCGACCGCGTACCGGTCGTTGTTTCGTGGGCAGGCCCCCAACAAGGTGGACCGACGCGGACGACGATCTGCTGCGCCGGTTACTCTTGAATCAAATTTCAATATCCAATTTATTAAATATATGTCAAAAATTTAATTATTGAGCTTTATATAGCCTTGCAATAAAGTTCTTACTTTTGACGTTAATCTAATGCCAACGTAATTTCGTTCAAGAGTATACGGGGATGGTCAAGGTCGCGGAAGCCGCTGGATGCGGCAGCGTAGGAGATCCTTGCGGAAGGCTTTATGTTCTATTGTTATGAGGTCAGGTGAATACTATACTAGTAGACTCCAAGTTCTACAAAATAATTTTCATAGGCAAACATGTCTCGAAAATTTCACACATTCTATGTCCACGTCCAAGTCTGACCTGACTGTTAAAAGTTTGACAAAAGTTTTTTAAGTCTTTTATAAATGAGGGTGTTAAAATCTTTAGCCAGAAGAAAGTCCAAGTGATTAAAAGGATGAAAAGGCACTTTGTGAATATCTACAACGTTTCCTATCTTGCTATACAGTTTATCTACGTCAGTTGGGTGCGATAACCAGTCGGCGTCACTGTAGACCAACGATACAGGACAAGTGATTTGCTCTAATCTATAATCTGGGGGTATAGCTGACTTGTACCTCAAATGGTTCTTTGAATCACCGTGATCATATTGCCTGAACTTACCCGTTACATAACCTTGAGCGTAATGAAGAAATTGTCTTGTTGATGCACCAGACGGGTAATGCGAGTATAACATTGGCAAATTGGTGACGTTCAGCTGTTCGAACCCAGCTCCGGCCACAATGAACAACATGTTACTGCAAAGGAGCTCCGACGTCGGACCGATGCCACACATCAACTGTTTTAAACCACGCAATAACGGATTATCAGGCAGGAACTCATGCAGGCCGATGAGATTCGCAACACCACTGAGCAGTCTGTTCGTCGGCGCCAACAATCTCACTACAGGAGACTTGGCGTGTGACATAAACGCTACAGGCGATAAGGCGACCATTAATGATATTTTTCTATTGTATTCCGGTCTCTCTGACGCCATAACGAAAAAACTTGTCGTGCCTTGCGAATGTCCTATGTATTTCACTGAATCCTGACTTGTCACTTGCAGGACATAGTCGATCATTGCAGGCAGATCGTAAAGACCGATTTCGTGCCATGAAAACGCCCAAAATACTGGATCCGAGGGTGACAATTTTCTGTGGCGCCGGGAATACTTATTTCCTCGAGCGTTCCCGAACCATACGTCGTATCCTTCATTCGCCAAAAGGTAGGCCAATCCACTTTGGGTGCCCGAGATTACGTAATCATCGGCGCTGCCTAGCAGACCGTGCATGAGGAACACCACTGAACCATTGCTAGGAATGCGGAATAAAGTCAGCACGTATCCATCTTCGGTGTTTGTCACATGCTTTTCCAACGGATATCCGTATTTACTAATGAGGCTTGGGCAGTTCAGTTGAACGTCTTCATTGAGAAGTCCGGCTTTATATTCAGCCCTTATAGTATCCGAAGATTCCAGGACGTTGCTATCGGAAAACAAGGTTGGGATGTTGCCTCCGAGCGAGCGGCCTCCCGGGGACGTGCCTCCAGTCAGTCCTCCCACGATGGCACCAATAACGTCTGTCGAGGTTCTCGTCGCGAACTGAACAATCGGCTGGCTTGCAATACCACTTGTAAAGCTTCTCACGCTATTGGACAGCCCGGGGAAAAGATAATCCGTCAATCCGGCGCGGGCGCACGCGATCGCTACGATCAATATAAATATACGAGTTATGTTAACCATATTGCACAAGCGATCTTTGGTGTTTTTTCAAATGGACTGATCAAATACTTGTGGCCATCTACATACAACTCATTGGCCTTGGAAATCACGTTTTTTATACATTTGGCGTGTGACGTTTAATGGGTTTCCGCTTGTCTGTAGGGTGGCGAATGTGCTACCGATTGTTCTACTATGGTAGTAGATCAACAGATCATGGCATCCGATAACGTAGATACAAAAAGTTAATACAAAAAGTGTTGACGAGATAAATACAAAGCAATTAAAAGATGTTGCTCTGTGGAATAACAATGACATACCTTGATTATGTGAAAATAATCAAGCAATTTTATTAATCTTTCCGAGTTATATTGTATCTTCATCATCCGATGTGCTAAATGTGCTAAACTAGGTACCTATTCTTGTTTAACATCTTTTACCTACCCCACCTACCCCACGACACCCCACGATAGACCCACGGTGTAGTTGGATTTTTTAACCGACTTCGAAAAAAAAGGAGGAGGTTATCAATTCGACTGTATATTTTTTTTTTTTATTTTTTTTTTTATTTTTTATGTGTGTTACCTCAGAACTTTTTAGTTAATGAACCGATTTGGATAATTCTTTTTTTATTTGAAAGGTGACGCTTCTCGTGTGGTCCCATTCAAATTTTATCAAGAACTGGCAAGAAGTTCAGGAGTTATCCTGAATAATGTGTATTTAGACTTTATTTGGGTATATGGACGATTTCATACTTTCATCAAATTAGGGATCATTTTCAAAATTTTTTTTTTCGAAAGTTGGTACTTCTGACCTGATCTTACTTTCACCAAGTCAGGACCAGGGGATCAAATCCCAGGAAAATTGAGAGAAATTCTCAAATATAGGCAAGCCTTATGCGTTCCATTTATTTTTGAAGTTAGTCAAGTATTTGCATCTGGTAGTCATCATCTCATAGTGATGAGCTGATGATGGAAGCTACAACTCTTTAACGGTTAGGAGCTGGAGAATATTTCTTTAAGTATTAATCGTACGTATGGGCCAATTGTTATATTTTTTCAGGTATATTAGGGTGAGCTGCTGACGAGAGGTGAAACTCTTCAACAGTTAGGAGTTATATTATGATGTTTTATACATACCATATGCACGAATGGCCCTTCAGTTGTATTCCTTCAAGTTATCTAAGTAGCTAAAGATGGAAAGCTGTAAGCCTAGCATGACCACCCAAAACTCGATATGTATCGCATGATAAAGCGATTTCTCGACATTCAAACGTCAAAACCCATAGTCTTTTGACAGTTAAACCGGATAACTTATCATATCATATCGCGTTTTGGTTGGTCATGCTAGGGGGGCTGAATTCCGTATCGGATAGGATATTTACAACAATTTATCATAATCACCATGACTGTAGTTTCTTAAGCTACTTCACTAAAAATCGAAAAATAAAACGTTTTTGAAAAAAAAATGTAACCGCCTTCAAAACGGATCTTCAAACAAAAATTAACAAACACTAAAAAACGAAAAAAATAATAAGATTTTTTAATTCAAAGGACGATGATACGTGACTTTTTCTAATTTATCTTGGTAAGTAGTTACTTACTGAACTGTTTGAAGTCGGTGCCAAGCCAAAAAGAATAAGAACGAAATATACTGAGTGGAATAACTAACATATAAAACAAATACCCGGTCCCAAGCGTGAGGTGTAGGACGTAATTACCTCAATATGTATAAGACGGCACCGACTTCAAACAGTTCAGTAAGTAACTACTTACCAAGATAAATTAGAAAAAGTCACGTATCATCGTCCTTTGAATTAAAAAATCTTATTATTTTTTTCGTTTTTTAGTGTTTGTTAATTTTTGTTTGAAGATCCGTTTTGAAGGCGGTTACATTTTTTTTTCAAAAACGTTTTTATTTTAACTTAATTTATCACCAGAATCCTTAACTTGTTATTGAATAATTTCAAAACTTGAATGTGTAACTAATAATTCTATTCATCATCATCAACTCAACGGTAACTTTATTCATGTCCTTGACTTCTGCATTAAATCACATTAAATTTAATAATACTTAGGTAAACATCATTGTAGGTAAGTACATTAATGTACATAATGTAGGTAATTTAAAATGTAGCTCTATACTGTAACGTATCTATTCTATATCGTAGGTACATACTAAACATTAAATTGCTGGGTATCAGGAAAATGTGTTGTTTAAAAAAAAAGAGCCACGTGCTCAGCAAGTTAACGATTGTTTCTTAAATTAATAGATTAAAAACAAGAGGAATATTTAAGAATCGTGCGTGACTAAGTTACAGTTGAGGAGCCCGTGGCGCAGTGTTTACCGCGCTCAGCCTGTACCCCAAGAACTATCCGATATTTTTGTAAATAATTCAATAACAGGCCAAATTTTTGTAAACGGCCCTTAAATATAATTTTAAGAGACTATATTTTGGAATTCAACATAATATCGCATTGGAAGGTATAAAAAAAAAGTTATACCCCGAAAATGGTGCAATTCTTTCAGCAAATATGCTATCACCAATTTTATCGTTAACATGTGTTTATGTTCACCATATCTAAGCACCAAAGTTGAAATCCATAAAGATATAAAACGGGAAACTAATACTTTAGGAAGAAGTCGGTTGTTTCTGATAGCATTTTTAAAATAGGTGTAATGCCAATTTGAGTTTACGTAGAGAGTTTTTTTTTAAGTTTATTTGTTTTTCATTTACAAATATAGGGGGATTACATACTTTTACGAAAGTTTTTATAGATTTTTTAAAGCTTTGTATTTGTTTTTTTTTAATGTCGCTGTCATAAATATTGGTGGATTACTAATGAATTATTTATTAAACTAGATAATCTAATTTTCAATGTTAAGAAATTACTGATATAGAATTATTGTTGAGTCTCCATAGAGCGAATTAGTTTGGCTCTCGGGCTACTGTGATCGTAGGCGCTACCTACTCGGAAAAAGTATGGACTCTTTGATATAAAACTATAGGATGGTTAGAGTTGTTTTAAATCTGGTAATAAGGTATATATTTCTTCATACCTTTATCTAGAATCGTATAGTTTCAAAAACACGATTTTATGATTTTGGCTCGACACTTTTTCTTTTCGAAAATACCTCTAAAAAATACGAAAAGAAAATGTTTGGATGTTTGTTGCTCAATCACGCCAAAATGGCTTAACGGATTTGGCTGAAATTGGGGACACAGATACTTTGTAGCCTGGAGAGGAACATAGGCTACTTTTTATCCCGCAAGAATATCACATTCCCGCGGGATACCGTCGTGTAGTCCACGCGAGCGAAGCCGAGGGCGGAAAGCTAGTATAAGATATAATATTTTGTTGACTTTCGAGTTCATGGCGCAGGGTTAATCCGCTCAGCCTGCGATGGTTGAGGTTAAGCAACATTCGCATTGGTCAGCCTCGGAATAGGTTAAGCTATGAGTCCCAGTTGCATTTGTCCGCATTGGGCCCACGCGGTGTAGACCTATTGCATGTTTGTGAAGGCCTGTGCCCCAACAGCGAGAACATAAAAAGGCTGATTAAGATTATAAAACTTACAACACCATAAAGTTCATAATTACCTACTAACAGACTTTTTTTTCACGGGCGAAAGCCAAAATAAAGAAATTATACCTATCAGCTTTTTCATACCTTTTTTTAACTTTGTAAGAATGTATAAAACAGCTTTTTAAACCAATTTAGGGATACTTTTCAGGACAAAAAGATACAGAACAAGTTTGAATGATTTGTACATAAAATATTTATTCCGGAAAATCTACGGTAAAATCTGTCATTTGGAATGTAAGTAGGTACAACATAGGTAAGATATACGAGTAAATTATTTTTACTTTTTTACATTCACTGCAATTTTGTTTATTGAAAATGAAATAATGGAAAAAAGCGACTCATGTGTTCCAAATAGCTCCGCCCCGGGAATCGAACCTGGGGCTATTCATTGCCCGGGCGAATGCTCTCGCACCACTGACTCCGTAGCTCAGCGGTTAGAGCCAGGACAGTGAAAGTTCTCGCCCACCTAATAACGAATTTGTAATTTTTTGAAAAAAATATTATAAATTCGAAAGTTTGTGAGTATGGATGTGTTTGTTACTCCACTACTGAACGGATCTGGATGAAATTTGCAATAGAGATAGATTATAGGCTGGAATAACACATGGGATAAAAATAAAAATCCCGGTATTCCCACGGGAACGGGAACCACGTGGGTGAAACCGCGGGCGGACGCTAGCATTAAATAAATTAACAGCAGAATGATTTATTGCGTCGACGCAGCATAATATTTTATTACATTTATATTTAATAACTGCCTTTTATTAAGTGACCTAGTTAGAAGTCATGAACCCTGACGACAATAACGATATCGGATGTAGGTACCTACCTACCTGTGACGCTTGTCAGTTTTACTCAAGGTATTTTGATTACAATAATTTTCTGATTGGGAAATTATTTACATTTTATTCGAAACGGAAACCTTTTTATTATGTCTTCATCATCAGCCATTAAAAGTTTCCACTGCTGGGGCACTGGACTTTCCTATCTATACTTCTATATTAAGGCGCTACTCGGAAAAAGTATGGACTCTTTGATATAAAACAAGAGGACGGTTAGAGTTGTTATAAATCTGGTAATAAGATATGTATTTCTTCATAGCTTTATCTAGAATCGTATAGTTTCAGAAACACGATTTTATGATTTTGGCTCGAGAATTTTTGTTTTCGAAAATACCTCTAAAAATATGTAGTTTAAAAAACTATAAAAACACACTTTTATAGGAACAGACTAAAAGTACAAAATAACCGTCTATTCAGTAACTGAAATTAAAAAGCGTGGTGCTCGTTGTCAATATTAAGTACTTGAATGCATGGTTTGCAAAGGGCGCACCACGCTTTTTAATTTCAGTTACTGAATAGACGGTTATTTTGTACTTTTAGTCTGTTCCTATAAAAGTGTGTTTTTATAGTTTTTTAAACTACATATATTTTTTTTACTTTTTAGTTTAACAAATGGCAAGCTATAGATGGGGATGGTAATCGATTTCACAGTCCATTCATGTGTCTGCCCACCCCATAAACATTATAACTCAAAGGCGTGATTGTATGTATTTAGTTTTACAAATTCAAGTGAAGTCTATTAGTTACCAGATGCGCGAGCCGAACACTTACTTCCTCCCTGCTCCATCATCAGACCCTCACCACCAAGTGTAGCGAATAGGTCTCATCAGAACGAAACAAACGAGCCCAAACTCGAGGGGTTTCCTAGTGGTCATTATGGAGTGCCACTGGCTTCCTCCCTGCTCCATCATCCGACCATCACCACCAAGTGAAGCGAATAGGTCTTATCAGAACAAAACAAATGAGCCCAAACTCGAGGGGTTTCCTAGTGGTAATTAAGGAGTGCCACTGACTTCCTCTCTGCTCCATCATCAGACCCTCACCATTAAGTGTAGCGAATAGGTCTCATCAGAACGAAACAAATGAGCCCAAACTCGAGGGGTTTCCTAGTGGTCTTAAGGAGTGCGACTGACTTCTTCCCTGCTCCATCATCCGACCCTCACCACCAAGTGTAGCGAATAGGTCTCATCAGAACGAAACAGATGAGCCCATCTCGAGGGGTTTCCTAGTGGTCATTAAGGAGTGCCACTGACCTCCTCCTTGCTCCATCATCAGACCCACACCACCAAGTGTAGCGTATAGGTCACATCAGAACGAAACAAATGAGTCAGAACTCGAAGAGTTTCCTATTGGCCATTAAGGAGTGCCACTGGCTTCCTCCCAGCTTCATCATCAGACCCTCGCCACCAAGTGTAGCGAATAGGTCTCGTCTGAACGAAACAAATGAGCCCAAACTCGAGGAGTTTTCTTGACGTCATTAAGGAGTTTCACTGGGTCCTCCCAGCTCCATCATCAGACCCTCACCACCAAGTGTAACGAATAGGTCTCATCAGAACGAAACAAATGAGCCAGAACTCGAGGTGTTTCCTATTGGTCATTAAGAAGTGCCACTGGCTTCCTCCCTGCTCCATCATCAGACATCAGACACTTACCATCAAGTGTAATGAATAGGTCTCATCAGAACAAAAGAAATGAGCCTAAACTCGAGGGGTTTCCTAGCAGCCATAGAAGAGTTCTATTGCCCACCTCTTGACTCCATCATCAGATCAGCTCGATGGTAGCAAATTATTGTATTGTCATCGGATTCATATAGACTTGCAAAGTTTCAAATCAATACGACAATTAGAAGTAGGTTAAAATTGAATTCCAAGATTTTCTTACATTGTGACTTAGTTACAAGTGAAGCTAAAGCTGCGTCCAGACTTGTGTCATGACATCGGACCGGACTCCGTGTCATCGTACAAGACTTGTTACGCTCAATGTGGAATGTGCGTCAAGTTAGCAGCCTCACAACAGAATTAGATGGTTTTGATTATGTCAAAAAATACTGTATAAATAGTGTTAAATAGTGATGTATATTAAATAAATAGTGTAACTTTGATTCAAAAGATATTTGAGTATCTTAGTGAGGCTGCTAACTTAACGTCAAGTTAGCAGTCACCTCAAGAAATACAGTTCGTATCAATGTGATTTATATGTCAAAAAATACTGTATAAATAGTGTATCGTAAACGCAAAATTTCAAAAGTAGTGCTTTAATACAAGCCGAGATGTTAGGGTCTCTAAGTGGGCTGCTAACTTGACGTTTCTTGCGATGGAGATTCCAGGGAAACAGGTACGAGTTTTAAATAAATAAATACTTGAAAAATTACTGTGTGAAATAGTGAATCTTATGATATAAATAAAAAAAGAATTCTTCTTTGCTATTTTCAAAAAATCTAATGTTAACTTCTACCATACATTCGAATTTAGGTACAGTCGTGTACAGTTTTTTTTAGACGTACTGATATTGTCAAATTTTTTATTCCAGTCATTTTAAATGATACATAATCTATCGTATCATCATCATTTCAGCCGTACGACGCCCACTGCTGGGCATAGGCCTCCCCCAAGGATCTCCACAACGATCGGTCCTGCGCTGCCCGCATTCAGCGGCTTCCCGCGACCTTGACCAGTAGCCCGATTCTCGTAATATAAACCGTGACGATATCGTAGCGATTTAGTCGTTGAAACCATATTCGTATTCACAACTGTCGATAGAACTTGAGCGGCAGCGATTCTATCGAAGTGTCGTCGAAGTGTATTCTGGTACATTAATCGTCCTTCAATCGTTTCAAAACGATAACTCGAAGGTATTCTACTATTTAGATGACCTTTGTTTCGATCGGATTTCAACGACTAAACGTCAAAATAAGCGATCCAAGTGTCGTTGGACAAAAGTTCAATTAGCTGGAACTTTTGTATGTGAAAAATAAGCTTGGGGCTAGCATATTTGTTATTATTTCTTTTTTATTTTATTTAATAAACTTTTGTACATAATACATAGGTAATGTAATATACAAGGCGGACTTAATACTAAAAGTATTTTTTGCCAGTCAACCGTTGGGAAACAGAAAACAATTAAAGCGGTACAAATTATATAATTATCTATAAGTAAGTACTAATATTATAAAGAGGTAAGATTTGATTGTTTGTTTGTTCAATTGTTTTCATCGAATAGGCTCCGAAACTACTGGACCGATTTAGAAAATTCTTTGATCATTAGAAAGCTACATTCGTTCAGGTACCACGCGGATGAAACCGCGAGAATCCGCTAGTATATTATAAACAAACAAAATATACAAGCTACATAATCGACGCAAACAGCGTAAACGGAGAAATAAATTGAGAGCTGCAAGATGGGACGCTTCCGAAACGCCGGAGAGACTTCAAAATTTTGGTACAAACACTCATTTATTATTTATTATTTATTATTTATTATTTATTATTTATTATTTATTATTTATTATTTATTATTTATTATTTATTATTTATTATTTATTATTTATTCTTTATTATTTATTATTTATTATTTATTATTTATTATTTATTGTTTATTGTTTATTGTTTATTGTTTATTATTTATTATTTATTATTTATTATTTATTATTTATTATTTATTATTTATTATTTATTATTTATTATTTATTATTTATTATTTATTATTTATTATTTATTATTTATTATTTATTATTTATTATTTATTATTTATTATTTATTATTTATGTAGTTGAGGTGAACGTGGCGGCGAAATAAATTACGGCGACGTCGGTGAAAAGGTTTATTAGAGATAACCTTATTACTAGTCGTTACAATATATGGTAAGTTAAAGTCTATAGCGGCGGACGCAGGAAAGGCCCCGGACAGGTGATTACACCAGTACGGGAGCACAAGCCTGGATCTCCGTCAGCAATAAACTGGGACGAGTAGGTGAGGTTAGCTAACAATCGATGGCACGCCCGCCTACTAGGCCATTCTGTGAAAAATACTTGTACCGCGATTCAGATGACGCGCAGCGCCATCTATGAGGAGCGTTCGGAACTAAAAATGGGTTCATATCGATGTATAAAAATGATGTCGTGTTACAGTCTCCCCCTTCAGGTTCCGACGTCGACCCGACGAGGAAGATGGTTACTTGTTCTTCTTTGGTCTGCCTCTTTTTCTTATGGGCTGCACCGGCACGGGTAGAACAGAGCCAACTTGACTATGGTTAGATCAAAAGCTTGTAGCTGTAATGCCCAACGCGCTAATCTGCCACTGGGCGATTTCATTGATAAAAGCCAGCGTAAGGCTTGATGATCAGTCACTATTTCAACAGGTACACTTTCTATGTAGCTTCTAAATTTGTTTACAGCCCATACGACAGCCAATGCCTCACGCTCTGTCGTAGAATAATTTCGTTCAGCCGGTGACAGCAACCGGCTTGCGTATTCAACAGGGTGTTCTTCCTTGTCTTCTCCCTGAGCCAATACCGCACCTATGGCATAATTGCTTGCATCGGATTTGATACGGTAAGGTTTCGTACTATCTGCTTGACTTAAAACTGGAGCAGTTGTAAGACGTCCATTTAACTCTTGGAATGCTGATTCTTGCTCAGTTTCCCATATCCAAGGAATGTTTTTCTTTGTCAGCCTAGTCAGTGGCTCAGCTATGAGCGAAAAGTTTTCAATGAACCGCCGGTACCATGAACAGGTTTGCAAAAATGATACAAGCTGTTGAAGGTTCTTTGGAGTAGGAAGACAATTTATAGCCTTCGTCTTCTCCGGATCTACTTCTAACCCTTGCGGGGTAATATAGTGTCCCAGGTACTTTATTGAAGAGCGACCAAAGCGGCATTTCTTGAGATTGACTGTTAGATTGTATTCCCGCAGTTTTCGCAAAACAGCTTCTAAATCACGTAAATGGGCATTGTACGACGTTGAAAAAACAAGGAGGTCATCAAGGTACGCTAGCATCTTTACATTTTCTAGACTTACTCGGAATTGGTCAATCAATCTTTGAAAGGTTGCTGGCGAATTTTTCAGCCCAAAAGGCATACGATTGAAAATAAATATTCCAAATGGGGTAATGAAACCCGTTTTCTCCCTATCCTCCTTTTTTACACTTACCTGCCAATAGCCAGCTTTCAAATCAAGAGAGGACATGTAAAGAGTTGGCTTGGCCTCATGTAGGAGGTCATCTATTCTAGGCATGGGGTAAGTATCGGAAACAGTGATTGCATTTAGTTTCCTATAATCAATGCATTCTCTCGTTTCTCCATTAGGTTTAGGAATCAATACCACAGGAGCAGCCCAGGGTGTCGAAGAAGGTTCGATGATACCTTTGGATAGCATCTCATTTATTTCCTTTCGCAAGACTTCTTTACGAGGGGGAGATAAACGATACGGTGGCAGTGCAATGGGCGCATGATCTTTCGTATTTATGCTATGTTCTATATTTAGAGCAGGTTTACCATTATCAATGAAAACATCTTTATACTGGTCCAATAGTTTAATAACATTCGTACGTTTATCTACAGAAAGTACGCTGTCAGACATAGAAAAATCAAGATCGATATCAAATGAACTTAGACACACATCCTCAACTTCCCCCAAACTGTATGGATCAGCCCCTGGAAACAGGCCTCTAGAGTGAGGGGACAAGTTTACCTCAGTACTGTGTACATTGATCTGTGCATCCCGCATCATATAGTCCATGTACGGTGAGTATCCGTCGAACACCGCACTCGGTGGAGGTCTCTTCTTCCCTCGGGCGGTATCTATGGGGATCACTTTATAAGACGAGTAAGCACTCTCCTCAGGAAGGGATGCTATGAGGGGGTTCGACGGTCTTTCCCAAGTTCTTGCCGACTCTATGTGGATCCCATCTATATTGTTCTTCTTGGCCTTATGTGGCTCTGTCTGGGGTGCAGGAACTACGGGCTTACTTTTGGGGATCAAAAAATCTTCATTGTACAGCTCGTATTTGGTCCTCTCGTCATCATTGAAGTACCAAATGAATTGAGGTACATCTAGTACCATTCCTGCCGCCGCCATAAAACCAATACCCAATAACGTCTTGTTCTCCCGGGCGTCGGGTAAGACCACGAAAGTAGTGGGAATAATCCGTCCACACAATGCAACAGGGACCGTCACTAACGAAGTGGTTTGTTGCTTAAATACGCCGTCCGCAAGCGCGATATTCATGGTCTGTTGCGTAAAAGGGTATCCTTTCTGCTTAAGCGCCTTGGCTAGCGAAAAAGACGCCACGCTTGACTTAGCGCATGTATCAATGTATGCTATGCCATGCAAATCCTCAATGGCTATTGATACCACCGGTCTTGGTCGCACATAAAATTGGGTAACTTGTGTGTTCGTCGAGCAGAAATCTACCTGTTCAATTTTGACTTCCTTCTTTGCACAATACGGGCAATTGGTTCGTACGAAACCGGCTGCCCCACACCCATAGCACGAAACCTTTGGCTGCGAAGGTGACGGAACCTGGGTTTCAGTCTCGACCACTGTGGCCTTCTGTTGCGGCGGGGGAGCTTGCCTCGGGAACTTCGGTTTTTGAAAACATTGTGCAGCTGAGTGCCCTATTGCCTTGCAGTGATTGCACCGTGGTTTGGCCTGCTTTTTATCCTGGACTTCCCCACTAGGTTCCATCTTAGACTCCGGAGGATGTTTCAGTTCCTTACGCTTCTCTTCTAGAATCCGTTCAATATCTCGGGATGTGTTGAGAAGTTCGTCATAGGTATCAAACGCTGATCGCGGAAGCTTCTCCCTGATACTGAAATGAAGCAGATGGTAGATAAGGTCCAACTGCACCGCTTCGGGGAAGTCCAACCGGTGGTACACAGAGAATTGCATCCTTTTGGTCCGTATAAAATCTTCCGTACTGGTAGTTGCCGGTTGCTTTACGGATGCAATCTCGTGAAGCAGTAAACACCCAGGTTTACTCGGAGCAAAGCTGTTACGTAGCTTTTCTTCGAATGCTTTCCACGTAGTGACCTTACTTTTAAGGCCCTGCCACCACTTAGCAGCCTCACCTTTTAGTAGTAAAGGTAAGCCGGCGAGAGCTTCACCTTCGGGAACCTTTTCAAGTTGCTTGAAGGTGTTTACCTCTGCTAAGAACGCTTCTAGGGTATCTACGTCTTTTCTCCCATCGTATGTGGCTCTACAGGTTGCTATAGACCCCCGTTTGCTCGTACCAATAGAAGAAAGGAGCACTTGAAACTGCTCAGGCGAAATGGACATGTTTGTTGGCTTTGGCGTATTCCTTTTCACTGCATACGTAGTTTGCCGGCCGTATTTCGTAACCACGAATGTGGGTGTGGGTTTTCCGCTGGGATGCGACGCCACGATGCTGAGTGTGTCTGGACTCGACGTTGAGCTTCTTTGACGCAGAATTTGGCTTCCAGGTGTTCCAGCTGTTCAAACAGTTTTTCCAGATGAAGCTTGCAGTTGCGCCTAGGTGCCGGATTTTCCGTCAAAACTCGTTCGGGAATGCCGTGCTTGAGTCCAGGTCTTTCAGGTGTGTGTGTGGTGCCTTCCAGCTGGCCACGAGTTGAGCGCCACTGTAGTTGAGGTGAACGTGGCGGCGAAATAAATTACGGCGACGTCGGTGAAAAGGTTTATTAGAGATAACCTTATTACTAGTCGTTACAATATATGGTAAGTTAAAGTCTATAGCGGCGGACGCAGGAAAGGCCCCGGACAGGTGATTACACCAGTACGGGAGCACAAGCCTGGATCTCCGTCAGCAATAAACTGGGACGAGTAGGTGAGGTTAGCTAACAATCGATGGCACGCCCGCCTACTAGGCCATTCTGTGAAAAATACTTGTACCGCGATTCAGATGACGCGCAGCGCCATCTATGAGGAGCGTTCGGAACTAAAAATGGGTTCATATCGATGTATAAAAATGATGTCGTGTTACATTTATTATTTATTATTTATTATTTATTATTTATTATTTATTATTTATTATTTATTATTTATTATTTATTATTTATTATTTATTATTTATTATTTATTATTTATTATTTATTATTTATTATTTATTATTTATTATTTATTATTTATTATTTATTATTTATTATTTATTATTTATTATTTATTATTTATTATTTATTATTTATTATTTATTATTTATTATTTATTATTTATTATTTATTATTTATTATTTATTATTTATTATTTATTATTTATTATTTATTATTTATTATTTATTATTTGTTATTTATGAAAGAACGATCTAATCTAAATAACCTGAAAGAATACAACTAAAAATCTTTACATATCAACGACATTTGAGGAGTTGTACCTTCCATCACCAGCTCATCAGCATGTGATGATGACTACCAGATGCAAATACTTAAAAAACTTTAGAAAATCTTTAAAATACGTAAATTACCATAAAATTTACGGGTTTTCCTCGATTTCCCCTGGATTCCACCATCAGATCCTAACTTGGTAACAATGTGACTACCTCAGGAGTTTACTCTTTCGAATAAAAAAATAATCATTGAAATTGGTCAATAGTTCGCGAAGATATTGACGTGTAAAGCAGGAACTACCAGTCAAAAACTGTGTTTTTTCAGGATTGTGAAAAAACTACTGAACTGACTACTTTAACTTTTTCATGATACCACACATAAACTACCTACCTATTTTCTTTCAGATAAAAAAAGAATTATTAAAATCGGTTAACAACTGGCGAAGTTATGGTAAAACATACATAAAAAAATACTGTCGACTTGAGAACCCCCTCTTTTTTGAAGTCGGTTAAAAAGTGGGTAGAAATATATTTGTTTAAATACCTAATCAATAGCATTAAACCGATTATACGTATGTATTGACACAATCAAAAATATATATTTCACTTTTTTGCTCGATAGTACGCACTTCACGATTGAAATAAAGTTTGAACCTTATTACTAAGGAGCAAAGTTCAACATTGATCGTCAGCATATATTCAGATTATTATGTAGAAGTTTACATTAGATTTTTTGAAAATAGCAAAGAAGAATTCTTTTTTTATTTATATCCTAAGATTCACTATTTCACACAGTATTTTTTCAAGTATTTATTTATTTAAAACTTGTACCTGTTTCCCTGGAATCTCCATCGCAAGAAACGTCAAGTTAGCAGCCCACTTAGAGACCCTAATATCTCGGCTTGTATTAAAGCACTACTTTTGAAATTTTGCGTTTACGATACACTATTTATACAGTATTTTTTGACATATAAATCACATTGATACGAACTGTATTTCTTGAGGTGACTGCTAACTTGACGTTAAGTTAGCAGCCTCACTAAGATACTCAAATATCTTTTGAATCAAAGTTACACTATTTATTTAATATACATCACTATTTAACACTATTTATACAGTATTTTTTGACATAATCAAAACCATCTAATTCTGTTGTGAGGCTGCTAACTTGACGCACATAATGTGGACGGTCTAGGTTGTGCTGACACGGTCACAGACCATGTACGATGAAATGTTAAACACTCGTAACATTTTGGCGTGTCCGAACACCGTGTCTTTATTATGCATCGCTAGTTTTGTTGGGCATGCGCTGTGGTAATACTGTATCAAAGCGACAATGTATTATAAAAACACGGTGTTCAGACACGCCAAAATGTTACAAGTGTAGACGCATGGTGTCAATCGAACAAGACTGCGTGGCAAGGCACCGAACTGCTGAGTTCAAAGATGGAATAAAAAATAAAGATTATAAGTATTTAATACCTACTAGCTGTGCCCCCGACTTCGTCCGCGTGGAATTGTGACTTTCAGCAGCATTTTAAATTTTTAAGGCTAATTCTTTTGCATATACTTTTGACGACCGATTTGGCGCAGGGGTAGGCTACCCAACTTCTGCGCCAGTGGTCTCGGGTTCGATTCCCGAACAAGACAAATATTTGTGTGCATGAACATGTCTATTTGTCTTGGTCTGGGTGTTTTCTATGTATATTAAGTATGAATTTACAAACAAAAAGTATTTAAGTATATATTTATCCGTTATCAAGTTTTCCATGATACAGTTTCGTAATGAAATTAAAATGGGCTTAGATAATTGGTGTGAATGTAAGAAGTTATTTATTTATTTATTAGTTATTTATATACACTTTAGGCCGTCCGGGTGTCGTAAAGGGGGTACATAAAAATAACACTAACTTTTTTTTCAAAAAGTGAATAAAATCATAGTTTTCGAAAAAAGATCTAAGACGAAAAAACAAAAAGTTAGCTTTTTTTTTTGGAAAAAAAAGTTTTTTCTGCCGCTTCGCCGGCCGCTGCCTTCGCTCGCTCGGCTCGCGCTGCGTTTTGGTCACAGTTCTAACTTAACCTAACCTAAAACGACTATTAGGATTTCTTGGGCTCGGGGGGCGGCGGCGGGGGGCTTGGCCCCCCGAGCCCTCTTGGTGGGGGGGCTGCGGCCCCGTCCCCTGCTCCTCTGTTTTCATCCATTTGAACTGAATTCAGAACTTATAAAGTTAAAAAAAAAATTTTTTTGAGTTAACAGATCACAAAAAAAAATTTTTTTTTTACCATTCGATGTCTTTCAAATACCTCCGGGGCTATTAAAAGGGTATCAAAAATTTCGATAGATTTTGGCTACGCAGCACCGTTTTCGAGATATTGTCATTTTTATAAAATAATCATCTTCTGTACTTGTATTTATTCTGTGATGCCGGCACATGTCACGACGTGATCCATTCCTATCCCGTGTCTGTACCTGTGTCATCTGGCGTACTTGTACGCGTGTCATAAACACAAGTGTGGACGTCTCCTTGACACGCGGACAATTGCGAAATCCTTTGATAAAAACCGACTCTCGATGGATCGGCTCGTAACACGTAACTTCGATGCGTAACAGCACACAGACCAGCGTCCACACTGCACCTTCGTAAAGCTGCGTCCAGACTTGTAACATTTCGCCGAACATTACCCCGTACCGTGTCAGACACGCGTGTCAGAACGGATAATGTGGACGTCTTTTGACACGCGAACAAGTTCGCGTACATGTTACAAGCTTCAAATCCATTCCGAACACTGGAAGAAACTGCTAGACACAGATAAATGTACGGACAATGTACGGAGTAACGAAGGTGCAGTGTGGACGCTGGTCTGTGTGCTGTTACGCATCGATGTTACGTGTTACGAGCCGATCCATCGAGAGTCGGTTTTTAGGATTTCGCAATTGTCCGCGTGTCAAGAAGACGTCCACACTTGTGTTTATGACACGCGTCGAAGTACGCCAGATGACACAGATACAGACACGGGATAGGAATGGATCAGGTCGTGACATGTGCCGGCATCACAGAATAAATACAAGTACAGAAGATGATTATTTTATAAAAATGTCAATATCTCGAAAACGGTGCGTCGTAGCCAAAATCTATCGAAATTTTTGATACCCTTTTAATAACCCCGGAGGTATTTGAGAGACATCGAATGGTAAAAAAAATTTTTTTTGGAGATCTGTTAATTCAAAATTTTTTTTTTAACTTTTTAAGTTCTGAATTCAGTCTCCGAAGCTATTTGAGAGACATCCAATTGTAAACAAAAAATTTTTTTTAGGATCTGTTGACTCAAAATATTTTTTTTTACTTTATAAGTTCTGAATTCAGTTCAAATGGATGAAAACAGAGGAGCAGGGGGACAGGGCCGCAGCCCCTCCACCAAGAGGGCTCGGGGGGCTAAGCCCCCCGCCGCTGCCCCCCGAGCCCAAGAAGTCCTAACAGTCGTTTTAGGTTAGGTTAAGTTAGAACTGTGACCAAAACGCAGCGCGAGCCAAGCGAGCGAAGGCAGCGGCCGGCGAAGCGGCAGAAAAAACTTTTTTTTTTCAAAAAAAAAAAAAAGATAACTTTTTGTTTTTTCGTCTTAGATCTTTTTTCGAAAGCTATGATTTTTTTCACATTTTAAAAAAAAAGTTAGTGTTATTTTTATGCACCCCCTTTGCGACACCTGGACGGCCTAAAGCGTATATAAATAACTAATAAATAAATAAATAACTTCTTACATTCACACCAATTATCTAAGCCCATTTTAATTTCATTACGAAACTGTACCATGGAAAACTTGATAACGGATAAATATATACTTACTTAAATACTTTTTGTTTGTAAATACATACTTAATATACATAGAAAACACCCAGACCAAGACAAATAGACATGTTCATGCACACAAATATTTGTCTTGTTCGGGAATCAAACCCGAGACCACTGGCGCAGAAGGTGGGTAACCTACCCCTGCGCCAAATCGGTCGTCAAAAGTATATGCAAAAGAATTAGCCTTAAAAATTTAAAATGCTGCTGAAAGTCACAATTCCACGCGGACGAAGTCGGGGGCACAGCTAGTAGGTATTAAATACTTATAATCTTTATTTTTTATTCCATCTTTGAACTCAGCAGTTCTGGTGCCTTGCCACGCAGTCTTGTTCGATTGACACCATGCGTCTACACTTGTAACATTTTGGCGTGTCTGAACACCGTGTCTTTATAATACATTGTCGCTTTGATACAGTATTACCACAGCGCATGCCCAACAAAACTAGCGATGCATGATAAAGACACGGTGTTCTGGTTCTCTGACACGCCAAAATGTTACGGCAGCACAACCTAGACCGTCCACATTGAGCGTAACAAGTCTTGTACGATGACACGGAGTCCGGTCCGATGTCATGACACAAGTCTGGACGCAGCTTAACTCCGTACATTGTCCGTACATTTATCTGTGTCTAGCAGTTTCTTCCAGTGTTCGGAATGGATTTGAAGCTTGTAACATGTACGCGAACTTGTTCGCGTGTCAAAAGACGTCCACATTATCCGTTCTGACACGCGTGTCTGACACGGTACGTGGTAATGTTCGGTGAAATGTTACAAGTCTGGACGCAGCTTAATAAAAGTGTGGTAAAAATAAGAAATACCAAGATTATTCTTAAATGGGGATATATAGGTATACTATTGAAAATTGGTTTAATTAGTGGACACCAATAATATTTAGGATCGTATAGAAGCATTTTTTAAAAATCGCTATAGATTTTGAATACGAAGTGATTTTGTGTTTTTTTTTGCGTAATCGGCAAAATCGGTCTCGCTCCTGCGCGCGTCGTTTTCTCATTGCTATCTCGCTTTAGCATAATTTTTCCGAGTATCGCCTTAATATTATAAAGAGGAAAGATTTGTATTTTTGTATGTAACGAATAAACTCAAAAAGTACTGGACCGATTTAGAAAATTCTTTCACCGTTAGAAAGCTACAGTCTTCCCGAGTGACATAGGCTATATTTTATCCCGATGTTTCCACGGGAATGGGTACCACGCTGGTAAAACCGCGAGGATACGCTAGTAAATTATAATACATTATGATTACAATTACAGTTCACAGGTCAATTGACCAAGTTCTTTTCCATCTTTTGTAACTAACTTACTATGCCATACCATCCATACTAATATTATAATTGTGAAATTGTGTTTGTTTGTTTGTTTATTTGTTTGTTTGTTTGTCCGTCTTTCACGTCAAAACGGAGCAACGGATCGACTCGATTTTTGGTATGGGGTTAGTTTGGGAGCTGGAGAATAGCATAGGCTACTTTTTGTTCCGGAAAATTATAAAATAAAAATGATTATTTTGTATACAAAATCGATAAACTGTCGTACTATACAAAACTGTCATTTCTTCCATAGCCGCTTCCAAAGAGGTATGTCAAAGAGTATTGTAATCACTGACGTTTTAGCCGCTTTGGATTACCTACTTTTTAATAAGTGACATTTGTGGCAGGCAGTGTATAAAACTTCTTCGCGATTATATATTTTCATCCGTCTGTCTATCTAATTATGGCAAAACAACGTTTGCCGGGTCAGCTAGTTTATCTATAATTATTTATCATATCTATCATATAACCTGCCTTAAAAATATCATTAAAAAAAATTAAAAGCATCGGCCGTGCGTCAAACAGACTAAAAATAATAAGAGATAAACACATACAAAAAACTAAACCAGTTTGTTTGGAAACGATGAGAAAAGTTTAGGATTCCGCAGGAATTTCTGAGTCGTAGTACGTAGCCGTACATCCATCCTACAAAAAAAAAGTAATATCAAAAATTAAACCGATTTCAAAAAGTAAGCACCTGTCAACTGAAAAGGACACAATACTATCTTCTTGAGGTCAGTGCCTTTTTCATCATGCATGTTTCTGGCTTTTTAATATACTATATCTATGGCTGGCCGACCTCAAAAATATATACAGTGCCACAAACTTTGCTGTGCCGGTGGCCAAAATGTGAAACTAGCGTGTTTTTTTTAAATGTCATTCTGCTGTCAAGTTGATGTCTAACCATAGCGCTGCTGGCGGCTGAAGTTCTTAGAAGTCAGGGCCGGTTAAATTGCTACAAAAAAAAGAAAAACGTACGTAGCGCCGCTGTCACCGGAACAGAAAAGTTTGTTGCACTGTAGTTTTGTTTTGTCCTTTTCATTTGACAGGTAGGTACTTTTTGAAATCGGTTTAATTTTTACAACCTTTTTATTAACTTGCCATGTTAGTTTGTTAGTAGTGGGGGACAAATCTTGCAAGCTTAATTTGACCCACTTCCCAGTGTTCGATGGAGTTGAAATTTTGTATACAGGTTTGGTTTAGATGACAATACAGTTAAAGTACAGTCAGAAAAAAGGTTGTCATGAAAATGAAATTTTTACAAAAAACTTTTTTTAAATTACTTCTTTATCACTTAATTTTTTGTGTTTGTACAGATAGGTACCCATATCTCAAAAACTACTGAACCGATTTTGATAAAACTTTGACTGTTCCCTAAGTTGGAATTTATCTGATTCAAATAAAAAAGATTCTTTTCGATACGATTTCATGGACAAACATACATACACTTTCAAAATTTAGCACGCATGCTTTTCAAGCCACTAAATAGAACTCTATACCTACTCAAATATAATCCCACATAAGTACATACAGTACCCCGAGTGTAAGTTTTTATGTCAAGCAAACGCAAACTATTTCGAGTACGTATTTATGTCAATTTGTATGAAAACTGCATAAACGCGCTACTCGCCACTAGAGGCGCTGATACAGTTTTCATACAAATTGACATAAATACGCACTCACGATAGTTTGCGTTATTTGACATAAAAACTTACACTAGGGGTACGTCAAACTGATATCCTCCTTCTTTAAAGTTGGCTAAAAATACAAAAATATACTCTTGTCTTATTATTTTAAATTAATTTTGACGTCCGTCCCGTCCGGAAATCTACTTTGGGGGGCTACTGGATTTTTTCTAGAAATGTACAGGGAAATGGATTTGCCGGGTACGCTAGTACCCTGTACCCGGCCGGTTCCTTGAAAATGTGCCGGATCCGCCGGGTACCGGATCCAAACCGGATATACGGTAAGTACATGTCTACAGTTTTTACTATCACAATTTATTATAACCGACTCCAAAAAAGGAGGAGGGTCTCAATTCGTCTGTATATTTATTATTTATTTAGAAACGACTCCGTAGCTCAGTGGTTAGAGCAGTCGCCCGGACAGCGAAAGGTCGTGGGTTCGAGTCCCATCGGAGCTGGTTGTGAGACGGGTCGATTTTTTTTTAAATAGGGCAGAGGTACCCTTTGTGGCCACTTTAAGGATTTTTTTACTTTTAAGCACTAAGTACTAAATGGTCTTAGGTATTTAGGACACAAATTATATCTCAAATTATTAGATAATTTATCTACCTTTAATAGTATATTATGATACAAGTGAGCTTAGGTTGCTCATTATACACGAGGCTGTGGGTTGCAGCCCGAGCCACAGGCGAGGGCGTAAATCAGCCGAGTGTCTAGTGAGTAAGTTGCTCACGTGTTTCATACGCACTTTTTCAACACACTTGCGAGGAAAAACAAACATTTATTGCATACATATTGTATTAACCTAATATTAACTAAGGGAAAAAGCGCGCTAGATTTTTTTTTTTGCACGCGCCAAATGTGAGGTGATTGATTACATACAGCCTACTTCAAAATAATTAAGTATAATAATAGTGATAAAACGCAAAATGTTTTATAACAAATTATTGTGAATTATAAATAATTTGATAATAATATACTTAATTATGTTTTTTGTCTTAATTAGGGACACATTTATTTATTCTAAAAACGTAAATGGATTTTCAGCCGTATAAAACCTCTTTGTTGTTACAAAAAAAGAACTGTGTCTATTACCCGCTGAAATTGAAAATGCTCTGTTGACTCGCATATAACTTGCAGTTAGGTACTAACTTAACTTTGTAGGGATACTGTATTACCCGGTTAAATTGAAAAGTCTCTGTTTACTCGCATATAATTTGCAGTTAGGTACTTACTTAACTTTGTAGGGATAATTCTATTACGCAACTAGTACTGTAATATTATTATGCACGCGTGGGTTATAGTTCGGTTTATGGCCCTAAGATCGATGTAATAAGGCTCACTTTATGAGCAAGTGTGTTGAAAAGGTACTTACATTATTTTTTGAAATTTAAAAAAGTGAAATAGTTTTTTGTATATTACACAAAATGTGTGAGAGGTTCCAAATGCACCGGTTTTGGCCACTTATTGATAGTTCAACATTTGTAAGTATAGCGAAAAGTCAAAACCAAACCCAGATTAAATCAATATAGTCTAATGCGCTAGAAACCAATAAATTGCAAAACAACAATTTAATTGTAAAAAACAAGGGTTTATTAAGTACTAGCGGCCACCCGCGGTTTCACCCGCGTGGACTACACGACGTTATCCCGAGGGAATGTGATATTTTTCCGGGATAATAAGTAACCTAAGTTACTCCTTATTACATCAGCTACCTGCCAGTGAAAGTCCCATCAAAGTCGGTCCAGCCGTTTCAGAGATTAGCCGGAACAAACAGACAGACACACAGACAGACAGACAGACAAAAATTTAACAACATGTCATTTTGGTATATGTACCGTATATATAATCATATGCATGTAGTAAAAAGCGGTTATTTTAATGTTACAAACAGACACTCCAATTTTATTTATTTGTATAGATTTCATAAAACAAATTTCTTAAAATTTTCATACAAAACAATTTTTTAAATAGAAAATTGAATTTTTGAAATAAATCGTATGAGCATAAAGAATTCTAACGGTTGTTATTATTACGGGATCCCTTTCGTTAATATAATATATGTATTCCTAAAATGTTTTGGCACAATGAATTTCGCATAATTTTTTTGGCATAATGAGTCACACCAACACATCAAAATATGACTATAAAAATTACATTTACATTACATTTAATGCGCGTACTCGTGCAAGTACTAATAGTTTTTGTTTCATCGAAATCTGGCCAGGATTTCCAAAGATACAGCGTTGTAAAGTTTCCACATCTTTTGAAAATTTGCTTTCCTTGCGCGCTATTGCGATGACGTCATGATGTCGCACTGACATCTCCGTTTGCGGCTGTTGCGGGTGATTTCCGTCTAACTGTACCTACATAGAGTTCGTCTGTGCGCAATCTTCGCGCAACTCGTGCGTTTTTGACGCTAGTTACAGTACATTTTCTTGGTTCTAAGGTTATGGTAAATGATTAGTATTCAATTTCGACCGCGCGCAGGCGCACTCTAAAACTGTCACCTACTGTCGATACCGAAAGACATTTATCCCACAAACTTATCTGACCCAGTGGTGGAGGCGCCACTAGCAGTATACAATTATCGAAATGGCTGTCAGTTTTTAGGGTGCATATTTAACTACCAAGTCAGTTAAGGTACAACATTTTGTTTTGACGGTTGCTATATGTATTGACAGAACCCGCCCGCCATTACGAAAGTTGATTTAATTTATTTTTCACGAATATAAATCATTATTTGAAGGTGTTTTTTCACATGGGCTCAATACAAAATTCTTAAACATTTCATTGATCGACTATAAGAAAAATAATTACGAAACCGTGAGAGCGCAACTATATAGCCAAAAGATTCTATGTAGGTATACGGAAGTGCGACGTGACGTCACACGTTAATGCCATTGGTTTACCCAAATTTTCCTCGGAGGCCGTACTTTAACGTTTAATATCTCAGTCATTTTTGAAGATAGGAAAAAAAATAAAAACAGATTCTTTTTTCTCGAGTTACATATTTTTTAGATATGCTGATAACAAAAATCATTGGTGTGACTCATATACTTGGTCATAATTTATTTTTAGCAGCAAAATGTACTGTGGAATAATTATATTTAGGCCTAATATATTTATGCATAGTTATAATTTGCACAATGTTTTTAGGCAGGGATTTTTTATGCAAATGGATAGTGAACACACATAGTATAGTAATGAGTTTTTTTTGTAGTAAATATTATTAGGTTAGGTTAGGTTAGGTTAGCCTTTATAAAGCTATGCTTATAAATTTTATGCTTAAATATGATTATGCTAATTTTATTTATGATTAAGACAATTATGCTTAATTTGTTATGGAAAAAAAATTATGCATAAATATCATTAGCCTAAATTACCATATGCCAAAACATTTTATGGTTATTTTTTTTTTGCAATTGGATAGTGAACCTATTATTATTACCTTAAAGTACCTTATTTTAATTGCCTTTAGCAAAAATGGCGAAAAGTTGTTTAGAAAACTGTTTAGAGCAAAAAGTGGCCAAAACCGGTACAGTAGTGGCCAAAACCGGGGCCCTACTGCATTTATTTTCAATTTTGCAATAATAAAAATTGCATTGTGAATCCAAAAAAAGTAAAAATTTAAATAACAAAAATAAATAACTTTTTACAATCACACCAATAGGCATTGTATAAATAGGTATTGTGTATGCAACGCGTAAGAAATTTGCTTGGCTGGCAGCTAGGTACATATGTATATGTGGTAAGTATTGTGTGCTATACATTTTATGAACTAATTAAAGGCCTAATCAGACGAGGGACTTTTGTCCGCCGACATAACCTAAAAGTGGAAACATTTGCTGAGAATGCAACGTAAACAACGAAGATTGTTCTGCCCATTATGCTCCTGCAACCTTGCTAGATCTTTACGAATAAAATAAACGTCGTATGCATTGAGTTCGTGGCGAAAATTACCACCTTTTAAGTTAGTCCGGCGGACAAAAGTCCGTCGTCTGATTAGGCCTTAAAGGTTTTTATTTTTATAAATTTTATACTTTTTAAATGGACCTGCCCACCCAACTTCGAAGGGCCATAAAACTAATAATACGCAATAGTTATATAAAACCCAAGGGTATACAAGCGACACTAAAAGTTTAATATGTTTAAGTATATTATTAGAGTTTCGTTGTTTTACTCAGTCATCATCCCTATTAAGCCCATGTGAATTTCATTATAGGAAACTGTGTCACGGAAAGCTTGATAACGGATAAATATATGCTTAAAAATACTTTTTGTTTGTAAATACATACTTAATATAGGTAGAAAACACCCAGACCAACACAAATAGACAAACTCCGGTGACCGGCCATTATTGCGAAAGTTGCTTATCGACAACGATCGAAGGCCAAGTGCGCTAACCACTGTGCCACGCGCCACGGGCTCCTCAGCGTCAGGCCGCGTCTGATATTATAACTGTGGCATTGGCATAGAGCTGCGCAAAATTAATTGTTAGAAGGATTTAAATGGAGAAAACTTAATATTAATAAAAATATAACTTTAGTTAATATTTTTAGTAAACAACAATAAAATATTAACAAAAGTTATAAGTAGGGCAGGCGTACCGGTTTTGGCCACTTTAAGGTTTTTTTCACTTTTAAACGCTTAGTGCTTAATGATCTTAAGTATTTAAGAGAAAAAATATATCTAAAATAATAGAGAATTTATCGTACTTTAAGGTTACAACTTTCAAAGTTTAAAAACAATTATAGTTTTTTTTACATAAACCGAAATGTTCGGAGGGGGCCAAATACACCGGTTTTGGCCATTTTGCACTGGTTTTGGTCACCCAGTTTGCATTGGTTTTGGCCACTTTGATAAAATTACCATATTTATGACTTGAGTTTAAGCTTTATTGCTATCTTATCCCAGTTCTGGACTAAAACACTACATGAAACAGTATTTCAATCCCAGCTAGCTTCTTACCACAACTTTATAAGTATACTTTTATCACTTGATTAGAAGAAAATTAGCGGATATAGGCTAGTGTAGGCACTAGCCTCGTTCCGTTAATTTATGTAGATGGGGCAATAAAACAATAGTGCCTCCACCTTTGACATCAGAAACACGTCGATGTCATGTTTGGATAAGATAAGTGTCACTTAACTTTAAGGGACGCATAACTTTAAGGGACATTTAAACATTATGACTGTAGTCTTCACCTCTAAAATCAACCTATCAAATCAATCTACGACGACCGATTTGGCGCAGGGGTAAACTACCTGCCTTCTGCGCCAGAGGCCTCGGGTTCGATTCCCGAACAAGACAAATATTTGTGTGCATGAACATGTATATTTGTCTTGGTCTGGGGTGTTTTCTGTGTATATTTTTACCTTTTTGACATCAGAAACACGTCAGTCAACGTCACGTTCAGTTAAGATAAGTGTATCTTACTTTAAGGGGCACTTAACTTTAAAGGACACTTAACTACTATGGCGGTTTCTACGAGTATCTTTGCATCAAAACACGCCGATTTCACGTAAACATGAGTGTCACTTAACTTTAAGGGCCACTTAACTACTATGGTGGTTTCTATCTTTGACATCAAAACACGCCGATTTCACGTTAATATGAATGTCACATCACTTAACTTTAAGGGGCACTTAAATTTAAGTGACACTTAAACATGATAGGGTCTTCTATCTTTGATATCAGAAACACGTCGATGTCAACTTCAGTTGAGTGTTACTTAATTTCAAGGGATACTCAGCTTTAAGGGGCACTCAACCACGAGGTTTTTTCTATCTTTGATATCAGAAACATGTCGATTCGATCGACGTCAAGTTCAAGTGTTGCTTAACTTTAAGAGACACTTGAAGTTCCAAGGAGTCCGTTACGAACTTAAACCTTATTCTTATACACTCATTCTGAAGTACACTCGACAGCACATCAAGTTGAAATGCGATAACAGCTTTTATTACGTAGGGCATAAAGGCGTTCGCAAGGTTAACATGTATAGTCTGATATGCCGCCGTGTGTACCTACTAGGTACACACACATACAATTTTTTTTAGCTTTTCATATATAAAGCGGAGCGGAGCTGTGTTTTTATACATTTGACTTCAAGGTGGCGTTAGGTTCTACTTTCAAAAGTATGGAATCGCAACTCCACTCCGATTCTCTCTACTTCATCGGACAGGCAGCCTTACAGAGCTAAAAGGAGTGAGGTAACCGAGCGGAGCGAGGTAGCAAAACAAGGGTTTTATGAATCACTAGAAACAGAAGAATGAAAAAGGAGCGTAGTGAGGAAACCGAGTAGAGAAGCGGAGAGAGAGAGCCAAGCGGGGCAAGCAAGCACGGCTTCCTAACTTCCCTTCTCCACTCGAGTTGCTCGCCTCACTTCCTCTACCGTTTCACTATAAAGCACGGAGATTTATACTTATAACTTTTTAAGTGAAAAGTAGCCCTAACCAATACTATTGATTCCGAAGCAGAAACAGTCCGCTCTGCATTGCTGACAAGCTCCGCTCCGCTACCGCGACAGCGGACAACCTGAACATAAGTAATTTAAAAGTGCGTTGTGAGTCTATTAAAATAAAAGTTAGGAACTTCCTACTAATGGCAAAGTGGCCAAAGGTGGCACAATGCAAAAATTTCCAGCCCCACTTTTGGCCACTTATTGTTTTCCAACTTTTTGTGATAACTGTGAGAAAACAACACTTTATCCATCTGGAAGAAACATATTCTAATGTGATATAAAATATTAAATAACCATAAAATAATTTTATTGTAGAAAAAAAATGATTTTTCAAAACCTTTACCCTTAACATTTTGCTTAAGAATTTTACAAAATGTTAACTTTGAAACATAACATGGTGTTTATTTCTAAAATATCGTACTACATAAAAAAAGCTAAGTGCTGTAATTATTAACTAAAAGTCCAATATTTTATTCGCCATTAATAAATATAAGCAATAGTTTTTTCATTCCTATTTATATAACTTTAAAGTGAAAAGTGACCAAAACCGGTACAGTGGCCAAAACCGGTACGCCTGCCCTACTCACGGCGGCACATCAGACTATACATGTTGACCTATTGAGACCGCCTTTATGCCTACGTAATAAAAGCTGTTATCGCAGTTCAACTGTTTAACCTGATTTGCTGTCGAGTGTACCTATTTTGTAGTATAATATTTTAAGTTTTCTCCATTTAACTAAATCTTTCTAACAATTAATTTTGCGCAGCTCATATTTGGTGCATTTAAATAATACGACGAACGTAATGCAACTTGATGCCACAGCTTGACAATCATTTCCGGAAGGTAGTAAAATTTAATTACCTATTATTATTAGGTACAAATGAAGTCGTTGCTCAGACAAATACCTACACCCAAGGGCACCGCACCGGCACATGGCCAAAGTGTACCTATATATTCTTTGACATGGCCAAAGTGAAATTTTCATACAAACGTGATCAATCTAGCGTCTAACTCGGAAACTATAAGCATCACAGCAACGATTTCTACTCCAATGCAGAGATAAGAACCATCTCGATCACGTCAGCTTTCAAACAAAACAAACCATGGGTGGAGGGGAGTCTCATGGAGTAAAGGAAGGAAGGAGAAGGAGTACCTCCAGTGAAAGTCCCGTCAAAATTGGTCCAGCTGTTTCAGAGACTAGCCGGAACAAACAGACAGACAGACAGACAGACAGACAAAAATTGTAAAACATGTTATTTTGGTATATGTAGGTACCGTATATATAATCATATGCATGTAGTAAAAAGCGGTTATTTTAATGTTACAAACAGACACTCCAATTTTATTTATTTGTATAGATTTCATAAAACAAATTTCTTAAAATTTTCATACAAAACAATTTTTTAAATAGAAAATTGAATTTTTGAAATAAATCGTATGAGCATAAAGAATTCTAACGGTTGTTATTATTACGGGATCCCTTTCGTTAATATAATATATGTATTCCTAAAATGTTTTGGCACAATGAATTTCGCATAATTTTTTTGGCATAATGAGTCACACCAACACATCAAAATATGACTATAAAAATTACATTTACATTACATTTAATGCGCGTACTCGTGCAAGTACTAATAGTTTTTGTTTCATCGAAATCTGGCCAGGATTTCCAAAGATACAGCGTTGTAAAGTTTCCACATCTTTTGAAAATTTGCTTTCCTTGCGCGCTATTGCGATGACGTCATGATGTCGCACTGACATCTCCGTTTGCGGCTGTTGCGGGTGATTTCCGTCTAACTGTACCTACATAGAGTTCGTCTGTGCGCAATCTTCGCGCAACTCGTGCGTTTTTGACGCTAGTTACAGTACATTTTCTTGGTTCTAAGGTTATGGTAAATGATTAGTATTCAATTTCGACCGCGCGCAGGCGCACTCTAAAACTGTCACCTACTGTCGATACCGAAAGACATTTATCCCACAAACTTATCTGACCCAGTGGTGGAGGCGCCACTAGCAGTATACAATTATCGAAATGGCTGTCAGTTTTTAGGGTGCATATTTAACTACCAAGTCAGTTAAGGTACAACATTTTGTTTTGACGGTTGCTATATGTATTGACAGAACCCGCCCGCCATTACGAAAGTTGATTTAATTTATTTTTCACGAATATAAATCATTATTTGAAGGTGTTTTTTCACATGGGCTCAATACAAAATTCTTAAACATTTCATTGATCGACTATAAGAAAAATAATTACGAAACCGTGAGAGCGCAACTATATAGCCAAAAGATTCTATGTAGGTATACGGAAGTGCGACGTGACGTCACACGTTAATGCCATTGGTTTACCCAAATTTTCCTCGGAGGCCGTACTTTAACGTTTAATATCTCAGTCATTTTTGAAGATAGGAAAAAAAATAAAAACAGATTCTTTTTTCTCGAGTTACATATTTTTTAGATATGCTGATAACAAAAATCATTGGTGTGACTCATATACTTGGTCATAATTTATTTTTAGCAGCAAAATGTACTGTGGAATAATTATATTTAGGCCTAATATATTTATGCATAGTTATAATTTGCACAATGTTTTTAGGCAGGGATTTTTTATGCAAATGGATAGTGAACACACATAGTATAGTAATGAGTTTTTTTTGTAGTAAATATTATTAGGTTAGGTTAGGTTAGGTTAGCCTTTATAAAGCTATGCTTATAAATTTTATGCTTAAATATGATTATGCTAATTTTATTTATGATTAAGACAATTATGCTTAATTTGTTATGGAAAAAAAATTATGCATAAATATCATTAGCCTAAATTACCATATGCCAAAACATTTTATGGTTATTTTTTTTTTGCAATTGGATAGTGAACCTATTATTATTACCTTAAAGTACCTTATTTTAATTGCCTTTAGCAAAAATGGCGAAAAGTTGTTTAGAAAACTGTTTAGAGCAAAAAGTGGCCAAAACCGGTACAGTAGTGGCCAAAACCGGGGCCCTACTGCATTTATTTTCAATTTTGCAATAATAAAAATTGCATTGTGAATCCAAAAAAAGTAAAAATTTAAATAACAAAAATAAATAACTTTTTACAATCACACCAATAGGCATTGTATAAATAGGTATTGTGTATGCAACGCGTAAGAAATTTGCTTGGCTGGCAGCTAGGTACATATGTATATGTGGTAAGTATTGTGTGCTATACATTTTATGAACTAATTAAAGGCCTAATCAGACGAGGGACTTTTGTCCGCCGACATAACCTAAAAGTGGAAACATTTGCTGAGAATGCAACGTAAACAACGAAGATTGTTCTGCCCATTATGCTCCTGCAACCTTGCTAGATCTTTACGAATAAAATAAACGTCGTATGCATTGAGTTCGTGGCGAAAATTACCACCTTTTAAGTTAGTCCGGCGGACAAAAGTCCGTCGTCTGATTAGGCCTTAAAGGTTTTTATTTTTATAAATTTTATACTTTTTAAATGGACCTGCCCACCCAACTTCGAAGGGCCATAAAACTAATAATACGCAATAGTTATATAAAACCCAAGGGTATACAAGCGACACTAAAAGTTTAATATGTTTAAGTATATTATTAGAGTTTCGTTGTTTTACTCAGTCATCATCCCTATTAAGCCCATGTGAATTTCATTATAGGAAACTGTGTCACGGAAAGCTTGATAACGGATAAATATATGCTTAAAAATACTTTTTGTTTGTAAATACATACTTAATATAGGTAGAAAACACCCAGACCAACACAAATAGACAAACTCCGGTGACCGGCCATTATTGCGAAAGTTGCTTATCGACAACGATCGAAGGCCAAGTGCGCTAACCACTGTGCCACGCGCCACGGGCTCCTCAGCGTCAGGCCGCGTCTGATATTATAACTGTGGCATTGGCATAGAGCTGCGCAAAATTAATTGTTAGAAGGATTTAAATGGAGAAAACTTAATATTAATAAAAATATAACTTTAGTTAATATTTTTAGTAAACAACAATAAAATATTAACAAAAGTTATAAGTAGGGCAGGCGTACCGGTTTTGGCCACTTTAAGGTTTTTTTCACTTTTAAACGCTTAGTGCTTAATGATCTTAAGTATTTAAGAGAAAAAATATATCTAAAATAATAGAGAATTTATCGTACTTTAAGGTTACAACTTTCAAAGTTTAAAAACAATTATAGTTTTTTTTACATAAACCGAAATGTTCGGAGGGGGCCAAATACACCGGTTTTGGCCATTTTGCACTGGTTTTGGTCACCCAGTTTGCATTGGTTTTGGCCACTTTGATAAAATTACCATATTTATGACTTGAGTTTAAGCTTTATTGCTATCTTATCCCAGTTCTGGACTAAAACACTACATGAAACAGTATTTCAATCCCAGCTAGCTTCTTACCACAACTTTATAAGTATACTTTTATCACTTGATTAGAAGAAAATTAGCGGATATAGGCTAGTGTAGGCACTAGCCTCGTTCCGTTAATTTATGTAGATGGGGCAATAAAACAATAGTGCCTCCACCTTTGACATCAGAAACACGTCGATGTCATGTTTGGATAAGATAAGTGTCACTTAACTTTAAGGGACGCATAACTTTAAGGGACATTTAAACATTATGACTGTAGTCTTCACCTCTAAAATCAACCTATCAAATCAATCTACGACGACCGATTTGGCGCAGGGGTAAACTACCTGCCTTCTGCGCCAGAGGCCTCGGGTTCGATTCCCGAACAAGACAAATATTTGTGTGCATGAACATGTATATTTGTCTTGGTCTGGGGTGTTTTCTGTGTATATTTTTACCTTTTTGACATCAGAAACACGTCAGTCAACGTCACGTTCAGTTAAGATAAGTGTATCTTACTTTAAGGGGCACTTAACTTTAAAGGACACTTAACTACTATGGCGGTTTCTACGAGTATCTTTGCATCAAAACACGCCGATTTCACGTAAACATGAGTGTCACTTAACTTTAAGGGCCACTTAACTACTATGGTGGTTTCTATCTTTGACATCAAAACACGCCGATTTCACGTTAATATGAATGTCACATCACTTAACTTTAAGGGGCACTTAAATTTAAGTGACACTTAAACATGATAGGGTCTTCTATCTTTGATATCAGAAACACGTCGATGTCAACTTCAGTTGAGTGTTACTTAATTTCAAGGGATACTCAGCTTTAAGGGGCACTCAACCACGAGGTTTTTTCTATCTTTGATATCAGAAACATGTCGATTCGATCGACGTCAAGTTCAAGTGTTGCTTAACTTTAAGAGACACTTGAAGTTCCAAGGAGTCCGTTACGAACTTAAACCTTATTCTTATACACTCATTCTGAAGTACACTCGACAGCACATCAAGTTGAAATGCGATAACAGCTTTTATTACGTAGGGCATAAAGGCGTTCGCAAGGTTAACATGTATAGTCTGATATGCCGCCGTGTGTACCTACTAGGTACACACACATACAATTTTTTTTAGCTTTTCATATATAAAGCGGAGCGGAGCTGTGTTTTTATACATTTGACTTCAAGGTGGCGTTAGGTTCTACTTTCAAAAGTATGGAATCGCAACTCCACTCCGATTCTCTCTACTTCATCGGACAGGCAGCCTTACAGAGCTAAAAGGAGTGAGGTAACCGAGCGGAGCGAGGTAGCAAAACAAGGGTTTTATGAATCACTAGAAACAGAAGAATGAAAAAGGAGCGTAGTGAGGAAACCGAGTAGAGAAGCGGAGAGAGAGAGCCAAGCGGGGCAAGCAAGCACGGCTTCCTAACTTCCCTTCTCCACTCGAGTTGCTCGCCTCACTTCCTCTACCGTTTCACTATAAAGCACGGAGATTTATACTTATAACTTTTTAAGTGAAAAGTAGCCCTAACCAATACTATTGATTCCGAAGCAGAAACAGTCCGCTCTGCATTGCTGACAAGCTCCGCTCCGCTACCGCGACAGCGGACAACCTGAACATAAGTAATTTAAAAGTGCGTTGTGAGTCTATTAAAATAAAAGTTAGGAACTTCCTACTAATGGCAAAGTGGCCAAAGGTGGCACAATGCAAAAATTTCCAGCCCCACTTTTGGCCACTTATTGTTTTCCAACTTTTTGTGATAACTGTGAGAAAACAACACTTTATCCATCTGGAAGAAACATATTCTAATGTGATATAAAATATTAAATAACCATAAAATAATTTTATTGTAGAAAAAAAATGATTTTTCAAAACCTTTACCCTTAACATTTTGCTTAAGAATTTTACAAAATGTTAACTTTGAAACATAACATGGTGTTTATTTCTAAAATATCGTACTACATAAAAAAAGCTAAGTGCTGTAATTATTAACTAAAAGTCCAATATTTTATTCGCCATTAATAAATATAAGCAATAGTTTTTTCATTCCTATTTATATAACTTTAAAGTGAAAAGTGACCAAAACCGGTACAGTGGCCAAAACCGGTACGCCTGCCCTACTCACGGCGGCACATCAGACTATACATGTTGACCTATTGAGACCGCCTTTATGCCTACGTAATAAAAGCTGTTATCGCAGTTCAACTGTTTAACCTGATTTGCTGTCGAGTGTACCTATTTTGTAGTATAATATTTTAAGTTTTCTCCATTTAACTAAATCTTTCTAACAATTAATTTTGCGCAGCTCATATTTGGTGCATTTAAATAATACGACGAACGTAATGCAACTTGATGCCACAGCTTGACAATCATTTCCGGAAGGTAGTAAAATTTAATTACCTATTATTATTAGGTACAAATGAAGTCGTTGCTCAGACAAATACCTACACCCAAGGGCACCGCACCGGCACATGGCCAAAGTGTACCTATATATTCTTTGACATGGCCAAAGTGAAATTTTCATACAAACGTGATCAATCTAGCGTCTAACTCGGAAACTATAAGCATCACAGCAACGATTTCTACTCCAATGCAGAGATAAGAACCATCTCGATCACGTCAGCTTTCAAACAAAACAAACCATGGGTGGAGGGGAGTCTCATGGAGTAAAGGAAGGAAGGAGAAGGAGTACCTCCAGTGAAAGTCCCGTCAAAATTGGTCCAGCTGTTTCAGAGACTAGCCGGAACAAACAGACAGACAGACAGACAGACAGACAAAAATTGTAAAACATGTTATTTTGGTATATGTAGGTACCGTATATATAATCATATGCATGTAGTAAAAAGCGGTTATTTTAATATTACAAACAGACACTCCAATTTTATTTATTTGTATACTTAGATCTTTTGTTGATCGAAGGTAATAGATGTATAGATTATTTTATTACTTACATATAACATTGCGAAGTTATATGATTATTTAATTTAGTTTCTAGTGGTAAATCGACTATGGTTTTCCCCTTGTTTTTTTTGTCATTCTTTAACTGCGTCTCAAGTGATATTTAGACTTCACACTAACAAGAAATGTGTAACAGCGACCGCCCCTGACTTGGTCGCAATTTTTCGTAACTAAACAAACCGCCAATTTCAACCGCCTCGGTGGTCTAGTGCTCCACACCACCAATTACAGATCAAGAGGTCCCGGGTTCAATTCCCAGTGGGGGTACACATTGTATTCGGTTTGGTTGGTGGTAGGACTTGTTCTTAGTCCGCCTGGCTTGCTATCCCCGTCTTATCTAAGTCTAACGCCATAACCATGTTTTTAACATTATTGTGTTCCGGCAGTTGAGATAAGATAACCAGTTCCTCAGTGAATGAGGATTCCGGGAGCCACCTTCCGTTTCCACCTTCAGCCTTATCAACACTTAACATCAGGTGTGATGAAGGCTAAGTGCTACTAAACACGTTTGTAGATAAAAAAAAACTAATAACTTTTTGGTAAGTAAGTAGATATCTTAGGTAGGGCAGAGGTATCCTTTGTGGCCACTTGAAGGATTTTTTGACTTTTAAGCACTAAGTACTAAATGGTATTAGGTATTTAAGACACAAATTATATCTTAAATTAAAGATAATTTATCTACCTTAAAAGGTACTTACATTTTTTAAATTTATAAAAGTAAAATAGTTTTTTTTATATTACACACAATGTGTGAGAGGTGCTAAATGTATCGGTTTTGGCCATTTACTGATAGTTAAACTTTTGTAAGTAGTTATAGCGAAAAATCAAAACCAAACCCAGGTAAAATCAATATATTATTCTAATGCACTAGAAACCAGTCAATTGCAAAATAACAATTTAATTGTAAAAAACAAAGGTTTACCTATAAAGTATGTCATCCAAAACAAATTTCTTAAAATTTTCATAGAAAATATTTTTTCAAACAGAAAATGGAATTAATTGAAAAAAAATCTTATGACATAAGGAATTCTAACGGTTGTTATTATTACGTTAAAATACCTTTTTTTAATTGCCTTTATCAAAAATGGGTAAAAGTTGTTTAGAAAACTTTTAGAGCAAAAAGTGGCCAAAACCGGTACTGTGGCCAAAACCGGTACGACTGCCCTACTTAGTTCAATTTCATAATAACTTATAACGAAGTCAAGTCGATACGAACTATACGAGCCGGAAAGCTACCGAAAGGCTTTCGGTACTTACCTAGCTTAGTTGGTCAAGAGCATCGGGCCGGATTCCCGGGGGCGCGGGTTCGAATCCCGCCTGTTAAACATGCAAACATCAAAAAAGAAAAATAAGAATTTAAATTCTTAGATAATCAGCTTTAAGTAGGTATAAGTACAATAACTCATTTCTCTTTTTTGAGTAATTTATGTTTTAAATCATAGCTATACCTATCTGTACGTAGTATAAGGTAGGTACCTATCTAGAAACTACTTAGGACTGGATCATTTTTATCAAATTTGGCATAGATAAGTATAACTAAGTTCTACGCCTACGAAGTCGCGGGCGGCCATTAGTTTTGAATAGATCTTTATTTAAATTTATTAATTTTCATATTGAAAATGAATTATTACAAAAGGCAACCCGTCTCACAACTAGCTCCGATGGGACTCGAACCCACGACCTCTCACTGCCGCCCGGGCGAATGCTCTAACGTGAAAGGTTCTGGGTTCGAGTCCCTCGGAGCTAGTTGTGAGACGGGTGACTTTTTCTAATAAGTACCTACTTACTTCATTTTCAATATTTTGAATACCTAATTAAAATTGCATTTAAATAAAAAAAAACATATTTTCATGCTCATGATTAAAATACAGTGGTAGTAGGTAAGTACCTAAATAAAATTAAAACAAAAGTTTTTTCATCCAAAATCAAAATTATAGACGCTTACTTTATCAGCTACTTATCATGTTTAACTTTCTTATATTTTTCAGTATAAAAATATTTTTTTGACTCCTACACTATTCCAAACATACAGAAATTCACACTGACCGTGAATATAATTTTATTTTCAGTTCAACAAACACTTATTGATTACGTGCAAAACAATCGCACTTTGGACTGCACCATTTTGTTTTCGATACAAAGCTTACACAGCGATTGCCCGCCCGCCCCGCGGTCGCCAAAGAACGCTGATCAGGCAAATTAATAATGTATAAAAACCCCAAGCGCGACGATTATTTGTACACTACCAAGCTGACACCATGAAGGCTATCTGCCTCCTACTCTGCATCGCGCTATCCCGGGAGATCTCAGGAAACATCTTCCAACGCCACCGCCACCCTGAGATCAGCCGGTACTACGTCGACAACAGCGATTACATCAACCAGTACCAGTACCCCCGCTACCAGAAGAACGAAAAACACGTGAACCAGAGGGATTCTGAAGAACGCCAGACCAAACGCAAGGAATCCGAAGAGCGCCAGCAATGGGAGACGGAGCAGCAATACGGATACAGGGACATCGAACAGCCCAATTACCAGCGCAAGGAATACGAACAGCCTCAGTACCAACGCAAAGAATCTGAACAGCAGCAGTACCAACGCAAAGAATCTGAACAGCAGCAGTACCAACGCAAGCAAGCTGAACAGAAGCAGTACCGCAAGACGTCAGAGGAACGCCAGTACCAAGACAATGTGTACGAACAGCCCCAGAATGAACGCAAATATACCGGGAAGACCTACTACAAAAATGACAAGAACATCAAGACGAACCGCGCATACCTCCAACAGGAAGACAAGGTTCCAGTCATCAACCGTTATACTGACTCTGTCTCCGAATCTAAGGAAAGCCGCGAGAACATCGTTGAGAAGTACAACTTGCCCGGTGGTGACCTCTACGACCAGCCTATGTTCGCCGATATGAATGCTCCTGAGGTTTACATGAAGAAAACCCCAGTCGCTCTCTACGGTGATGTCGTTTCCTGGAGGGGAATTCAACTGGCTGCCGACCCCAAGAACCCTATCTCCCAGAAGGACATTGCAGACATCTATATCGAAGCCCAGAAGTCCATGAAACACATTGAACCACAAACCAAGGGCATGCTGCACAAAGCTCTGGAAGTCGCTACTGAAACCAATGTGGAAGATGCACACCTTAACGCCACCGAACTGCTGAAGAAGTACCAATACCCCGTTGAAGAACACATTATCAAGACTGAAGATGGATACCTGCTCACTCTTTTCCGCATCCAGCCGAAACAGCTGCCTCGTGAAGTTCAGAAGAGACCTGTTGTTTTCCTGATGCATGGTCTGCTCGGCAGTGCTGACGACTGGCTTCTGATGGGTCCCCAGAAATCACTGGCTTACCTGCTCTCCGACGCCGGTTTCGATGTCTGGCTCGGCAGCGCCCGCGGCAGCAGATACGCCCACCACGTCAGCAAGCACCGCATGCACCCTGACTTCTGGCAATTCAGCAACGACGAGATCGCTCTCTTCGATTTGCCCGCGATGATCGACTACGTCCTGGAGACCTCCAACCAAGAGAAGATGTTCTACATCGGTCACTCTCTCGGAACCACAGCTTTCTTCGCCCTCACCGCTACCCGTCCCGTCTACAACGAGAAGATCATGATGATGTATGCTCTGTCACCGATGGCATACATGACCCACGCCCGTAGCCCCATGGTGCGCATGATCGCGCCCACCAGCCCACTGTACGAGCGTCTGCACCAGCAGCTCGGCAACGGCGAGTTCAAGCCCAACAAGGACCTGACTCACACGCTCGGCAGCGAAATGTGCATGAAGGAGATCCACTGCAAGCACCTCTGCTCGAACGTGTACGTCGTGATGTCTGGCGTCAACGTGGAGCACTTGAACACGAGCACAATCCCGACCATTCTCAGCCACTTGCCGGCTGGCGCTTCGACCAAGCAGATGAAGCAGTACGGTCAGGCTGTCGCCTCTAACGACTTCAGGAGGTACGACTACGGCGCTGAGGTCAACGAGAAGGTCTACGGTGCGATGCTGCCTCCTAAATACGAAGTGACGAAGGTGACCGCTCCCGTTGCCTTGTACTATAGCGAGCACGACTGGCTGGCCCACCCCAAGGACGTAGACAGGCTGAAGAACGAGCTCCCCAACGTAGCCGAGGCGTACCAGGTCCCCGAGGATTACTTCACCCAAATGGACTTCCAGTTCTCCAAACAAGCTCCCCAAGTCTACCAGAGATTGATCGACTCTATCCAGAAGAATTTATTAGCGTAATTAAACTTTGACAATAACGACTAACTTAAATAATGTTATGTACAAATAATAAGTTATATTATGTTTGTTTAAGTGTATTACTCATTAATTAATATAAGATGTATTTTTCATTGAAGCATAATAATAAAGCCGTCCATTTTTATTATTATTCCTTTGTTTAATTAAATTCCCTTTGTTAGACACGAACACGACTAGGTAGTTATCCAATAGATATTATAAAAATAATTTAATTAATAGTTTTAAAGAGATTATGTAGAAAATACATACCTACCTACCACACAACATAACGATTCTGAATTAGATTTCCGATTTTGATTAGCATTTCGCACTTTTTAAATAGCCAAGAATAAAATTATTCTTGAGTTAACTGCCGTCTATTAAATGACAAAAACAAGTTTTGAGCTAGAGCCGCATAAAGCGGCAAATTTTTTAAATCGATGCTTCTCATTTTTTATAAACATTTAGTCATGTTGCCATATACCAAAAGAAAGGATTTTTTTTCTACTTTCCCATGAAATTGGTTGATTTTGTTAAATATTAATATTCATGTAACTAAATACATATTTTCCTTTCTAACCTTGTAAAATTTTAAAGATCGTTACAAGTGTGCAGAACTTAATGGCGCCTAAAGGTTCATAACTGCTTTATAGTTATGGATTTATCGATAACTGCAAAAAGTATTTTTTGAGACAGGAAGTTGTCAACGTTAACATAGCTACAAAGCAGTTTTTAGCAGCTGAACCTTAACAATAAAGCGGCTTACTACACGTAGCCGCCTTTTAGCCAAGTATGTATCGCTTAACTTCACTTCCCTTATTTTTTAACAACTTTTAATACAACTGTGCATATCTTTTTTTTTTTTCTTTATTTAGTTTGGGGCTTTTATCCACATGGATATGCCAGCCCCATTGTATCTTCCCTGTTACAAAATAAATAACTTTATCTAAAATAAATTAAAAGTAAGCTAGTGGGCTAGGTTATTACGATCTTAATGAAAGAAAAGGAATCACTGTTCAAAGACTTTCACTAAAATACATAATTTTTTTGCTACTTCTGATTTAGGTTTTGATAAAATGTTTTGAATTAGGCCAATATCTCTGATATTTAATTTAAATTCCTTAAACAGTGATTCCCTTTCAGCTTGGTTCCTAACACATTCCATCAGCATATGTTGGACATCTTCAATTTTATTACAACAGCTACAATTTGGTGAATCAGCTTTTTTCACATTAAATATGCGAACTTTGCCGATGGGTAGTGTCCTGAACGCAAGCGCAAAGCAATTTTGATATAATTTCTACTCAAGTTGTTATCGTCGAACCATGGTATACAAGTAGGTTCTCCTTGTATAGACTTATACCATATCCCTTTGTCCACAGAAGCCATATCAAAATGCTTTTTCCATTTTTGAAAACATATTTTCTTAAATTGAGATACATATTCTGAATAATCCGCTCTATAATCATACACCTCGCCACTACTAGCCGCCTCTTTTGACACAAGATCCGCCTTTTCGTTTCCTGAAAGACCAATATGCGCCGGAATATATCTTAAAAGCAGTTAATTATTAAACCTTTTCATAAAACTGCGTTTTAGACTAGAATTATACGCATTAATTTTGCTGTTATTATACGAATCCTGCAAAATCATAATGTTTACTTACAAAAATAAAACAAAGTTTTTGCAATGACAAGCAATTTATTGCCACAATACTATCCCATACATCAGGCATGAGACATTAAAAAATAAAAATAGTAACCTATTCCAAACAAATTGAATAAGTACCAAATAATTCTTTTTAAAAACTAACATTAACAATTATTTCACCAAGAATTCACTTTTTATGGCAGTCACAGAATATTCCTGAAACTGAAATTTCAGTTATTAGGTAGGAAATTCCGATAGGTTAATGATGAAATGAAATAACTTGACGCAAATAAACATTTTATCGAATATTAGCCACTCGTCAAACATAAACTTAAGTTTAGTCGGCTAATCTTTAGTTTATATTCATACCCATCTTCAGCTGTAACATCTACGTTCATTGTTATTAGTATGTAACAGAACAATACATACTGCGAGTTCTATAACTAAGTCAAACTTGAAAGAAAAGGCATACATTAAATTATTACAAAGGAAAAATTATTGAAAAATTAAGTAAGTATTTTAAAAAATAACGTTAACGACCCGTCTCACAACTAGCTCCGATGGGACTCGAACCCTCAACCTTTCACTGTCCGGGCGTATGCACTAACCACTGAAGACCGTTAAAAAAATAACCACTCCAGCACTACTAAAATTCATTAGACATTAGATTAATAAGACCGTTTGTGTTCGCATCAAAAAATATTGTTATCCAAAAATAAAAGCAATGACAGGCATTAAAAGTTACTAGCAAGTAGGTTTCAGAATCAATCGGGAGAAATCTGAATACCTTCACATGAAGAGATACAAAGACCGCAAATCCAAGCGAGAAGACCTTCATGTGAATGGCACCACCTACAAAGGTGTGGAAAATTTTAAATATCTTGGGTGCACTATTACATACACTAATCAAAGGGAAAATGAAATTGATATACGCACAATCAACGCACTAAGATGCTCTGCAGCTCTCCACAAGATATTGGTGTCCAAATTGATAAACCGAAACACTAAAATACAGGTCTACAAAACCGTCATCACTGGTGTGAAACATAGACACTTACGTTAAAGGAAGAGAATAAGCTCTTAGTAGCAGAGCGAAAGATTCTACGAAGGATTTTGGGACCAACAAGAGGTGAGGACGGGTAGTGGAGGCAAAGACACAACCTGGAGATAGAAGAGCTGGTGGCCGAACCAAACATCATCAAGAAATAAAAGCTCCCCGACTTCGCTGGCTTGGTCACGTTGAAAGAATGGGTCAGGATCGCGCTGCAAAAAGAGCATATCTCGGGCAACCAACTGGACGTCTTCGCCCGGTGGGTCACCCGAGGTATCGCTGGAAAGATGAAGTCGCCAAAGGTCTGAAATAGCTTGACGGACCCAACTGGTCCAAACTGGCACAAAATAGGCGAAAAAAAAACAGCGAAGTAAGTAAGTATAAGGTACACATTAAAAAAAACTTTTTTTTGTTTCATACGGCATAAAATGTCCTGACAATATTGAGAACTTTGTTTTGATACATGAATATAATATCTAAACGCTGTAACGTGTAGTGATAAAAAATGACGATATTTGGACGTTTATATCTAAATAACCGTTTGAGATGTGACTATGGAATTTAGAGCACATAATTATGTATCTCGTAAGTCTTAATTTAAGAGCCAAATTTGACATGCTTAAATATAATAGTTTTAGAGTTATGCATGGGCTCCAACTAAATGGTTCGTGTAATATTATATTACACACGGTGCTGCTCGCCAGTTCTGTTAGCTTGAACTTGGCTTGGCACGGATTTGTGTCAAAATAAAGTTCTCAATATTGTTAAGACATTTTCTGGCGTATAAAACAAAAATTAAAAAATATATATGTGTTTTAATGCAAGACATTTTCTGGCGTATGAAACTAAATTAAAATATATATACTTAGGTATGTGTTTAAATCTGCCTACGGTTTTAATGCATAGTCATAGGTCATTTCATTACTTAAATTTTTTGATAACAATATTTTTTAATGAGTTTTTGCTGCGAACCACGACGCCGCGCGCCGTCCTGTCTCGTTGATATTTTGGTTCGCTCAACTTTGGTACGCAAATTAAAATAAAAAATATTTATTTTAATTTGCGTACTGACTAACATGGCTTACTTTAATAGTATTTTTATTGCAAAAGTAGTAATAATACAACGTTGTAAGGCCGCTAAATGATTCTAACTGCTTTTTAGTTAAGTGATAGCCTATAACTGCCTTTTAGTTACACAGTCTACACAAGGTATTATACTTCAGCGCAACCAAGCTAAAAAAGCTGCTAAACCAACTTTGCTGCCCTTTAGTTATTTGCAAACTAATAACTGTTTTTTAGCTTAGCATTGTTAGGAAAAATGTTCAAGCGATCCAAACGTTAAAGTACTTTAGCTGCCTTCTGATCTAGAAGTGGTGTTTAGCCACTTTTATGCGATGCAAAGTATTTTTTTTTTTATTTAGCGGCTTTTTCTTTTTTGATATCTTGAAAACCGTGAAAGATAGAATTACCGTTCCTGGACAGATCGATAGAGTTTTTTTTATAAGTACTATGGCATTAAAAAGTGAAAATGGCCAAATGTCATTTAGCGGCCTTTATGCTTATAGACGGCAGAGTAAAGTAAATTATTAGCTTTAGTTAGCATTGCACCTTATGTTTAAATATAGCAAAAATAAAGTGGGCGCCAGATAAGTCTGTGCGCGGTCGAAATCGAATACTAATTTTTACTATAACCTTCATCATCATCATCATCATCATCATCGTGTCAGCCGAACGACGAAGTCGAAGACCTTACAACAAAAAAATGTAAGTACTTACTGCAACTAGCGCCAAAATTGGCCCAATCGCGCGCAGAGTTAAGTAGTTATCTTCAGTTTCTATTTGATTTATTCAGGCGTCGTCACCTGGCGGAAGTCCCCAACCATTGTGAAAAAAGAAAGCTGAGTAATACTTATTATTATTTCTTTTTCTCAAAATAGTTTCTCAACTTTCTCACCTGGGGGGCTACCGGCTAAAGTTCCCAAAAACGTATGAAGTTCATATCCATAAAGTTACGCGGTAGCCCCCCAGCCCCTGTACCGGCTAAAAAAATATGGATATGGAAATGGGCTTCATTTGACATTGGAAGTTGGAAGCGTTGGAAGCCCATATTTTATTTTTATTTTTTTTATTTATTTATTTATTTATTTATTTATTTATTTATTTATTTATTTATTTATTTATTTATTTATTTATTTATTTATTTATTTATTTATTTATTTATTTATTTATTTATTTATTTATTTATTTATTTATTTATTTATTTATTTATTTATTTATTTATTTATTTATTTATTTATTTATTTATTTATTTATTTATTTATTTATTTATTTATTTATTTATTTATTTATTTATTTATTTATTTATTGATCACCAACATAATAAACATCAACTAATACAATTATGGTTTTAGTACAGTTTAGAAAAGATAGCCATTTATTTTGATGGCCATTTTAGACAAAATGGTTTGAATAAGCATCATATTAGGCAAATTAGGTATGTTTCTTTAGATGACAAAAATATCATTTCACATTATGCCATTCATTACTCATGTAATTTATAGTAAATAAACATTATCATATTTACTCGCGGCTTTCCGCGCGCAACGCGAAAACGTGGTTTTCCCGTAAAAATGAGACATTTTACCAGAGTAAAAAAAATCAGACCATAATCAAATCAAACATCCAAAGTTTCGCATTTATTATATTTGCAAGACCTATGCCACATTTCATCAAAATTGATTTAGTCTGAATTTTCCAGCGTCAGTCAGTTCGTCATATAAAAATATAAGTCGCTAAGTTTGGTACTTATTAAAGGAATTTGTCATCATGAGTTCGTAGGTTTTCTTATAACCATGGTTTATTGAGTTGTATTATCCATTACGACTAGGTAAGTAGGTATTTATTCCACTTTATCCTGAAATAAATAAATGGAATTACTTCCATGAAATGAAAAGAATCAAGTTTCCCCGATGTGATGACGCGACGTTATAATACGGGGCCCGATTCTCATGCATTCGAACTTTTTCAGTGTGGTAATTCGTATTTCGAACATTTTGTTTGTGGTTTCTATTGAAAAGTTAGAACGTTTCAAACAAACTAAGCTGTCCCACACGTCCCACATGTCAACAAATTTAAGTTCGTATCATAAAGTTAATATACCTATCGGAATAGAGAAACAAAGGGCTGAGCGAGCGGGATGTCACTAGCAACAACACTGTGAGATAAAAGGAGATGCGTGATGCAACGTAACAGAACACAGCCTTCTCTATTGTTCTTCTACAAGCCATGCTATTAGGTTTGACAACGTCGCATTTTTCGTTGGGTGTGAACCGATTTAAGGCCTGTCGCATATTATACGATTTTTTCTGTCAGATAGTTTTGTTGTAGACTCCGCATACTATCAGAATTCTGACGTGTCGTGACGTCCGCTTCTAATGAGTCTCGGATGCAAACGATCGGACGGCAAAATTCTGATCAGAAATTCGGTGGGCGCGCTCTCAATACATGTGTACTAGACCCCGCACACCTATCAGAAATTCCCATAAGATGTCAAGTCGAGTGGACGCGGACGCACGTGTGCATTTTGTACGGCAAGACAATAAGTTCATCAAACGATCTGACTGACATTCGATACAATAAAAAGAAATATCTGGAAAGTTTCTCATTTTTGCGTGTGTCATTTAAATAGAATACCTCTGTACCAAATTTCATTGAAATTGGTGTAGTAGTTTAGGCGTGATAACTTTCATCCCCTATTTTAACCCCTTACAGCCCTTTTTTTGGTTTAGTAGTTTAGGCGTGATTGCGTAACACACAGACAGTTTCTTTCGCATTTATAATTTTAACTAGGGATTATAGGCTGATTGACGAAGTTTTCGACACTCATTCTGAAGTAGCAAAAATTTTTTTTTGGATATGCTCTCAATTTCAGAAACATTGTACTTATGTATGTAAATTTCCTAGTGTCATCCTATCACTCCACAGTGGATGGATGCACCCAATATTGCTTTTTTTCGCTGTCGTCTTTGGATTCTAAAGGCAAGAGCACATACCACAACACAACCGCCTCTTCGAAATCCATAAATCCATGTTGATGACTGACTTGACTGCGAAAAAGTTGTATCGCTGTCGCTCCCGCGTGCGGTCTCGTGTGCGCATCTTTTTAATCGCGGCGAGGAGACGGCAATAGAGACAAATAAATTGCCGTGTAAATAAGTGCGGTGACAGAGACAAATAAATTGCCGTGTAAATAAGTGTGCGCGCTAGCCCTAAGTTGAAGTTTTAACAGAAAATTGGGAAAATTTTATGAATCCTTACCTTGTTTAATAGTACACGCTATCAATATAATGCTTAATGATGATTTCATAAGGAAAAGCATATAATTTCTTCAAATTTACTTTAAAATCCACTGAAATCACAACAAACCAAGCACCAAAACAACCGTTTATTTTAAAATGACACTTGTGTATTATCCGACTAAGTTTGCTTTGTAGGAAGTTGTGACGAGCATAAATACTTCCTTAACGCGAACGCAAATAGAACGCATAAGAACAGCAAATAGAACCACTAGTTATGGTTGGTCAAGTTGCCCCATAGGTTTCCATAGCATCTGCTTATTTTTAACTAGGTCGGGTTACCTCTAACCAAATGTTCGGTCTACGCTTAGGTTCACAAGCGACGTTGCCAAACCGCCATAGCATGGCTTGTAGTAAAGGAGGCTGTGAACAGAACCGTTTTTGGCTACAGTTCGTCAGCACTTATCAGCACGCTGAGAATTTAGGTATTTTATTTTTTTCGGATTTTACGTGCAATCTTAGATATTTTTAGCCAATATTGATATGGAAACATGGTGACTTGCTCAGTTATTGATTGTTGTACAACACAATGAAATAATCCCGCAAAATGTTCAGTTCACAGGTAAATTAGGGTAAAACCACCTTGTATCGGCCACGTCAACAATATTTCACATTGATTTGTTTCCTATTCTCACATTTATTAGCCTAGCTTTCTAGGAGATATTTTTTAATAAACTGTTATTATTTGACTTTCCTATGAACTAATAAAATATTTGAAATTAGGATAACATTTTTTTATATTGATGTTTTTCTTTGAACACACCTAATTTCCCTAATATCGGCCACTTGCGCCCAAAAATCGCCCACCTGTTTGCCTTGTATCGGCCTAGGCTAACATTATGAGCAATACAAATATACTTCAAATTAATAAAGAAAGACAAAGAAATACAAAGATATACATTGAGATTTATAAAAAACATAGGTACATGTATCCTGAATTTTTTTTGCAATCAAAACTTAAGGGGTAGGCAAATTAACGTGTTTAGAATAAATTTCTAAAAAAAATATTTTTTTTTGTTTTTTTCTTGCATAAAGAAACACATTCTTACCTAATAGTAACAAATAAATTTTGAAGTCGGTTATTTTTTGAGATTTTAGATTATTTTACAAACTTTAATATTATGTCTTAAGGAAAGTCTATAAAACAAATACTATTGACAAGTAATTATAAATTTAATATTACAGTTTGCACATCAACAATGATACTTCCACATTAAAGTAACTAAACAAAAAATCTAAATTTTTTAAATATATTTTTTAAACCATTTAGAAACAACTAGAAACGTAGGTGACACTGTCATTAAATTATCGCACACAATAGTCTTATAATTACCTAAATTAATTATTTAATCTAGTGTACCTAGATTTGTATGAAGTAACATTTTGTATCGTCCATGACTTAGTGTTTAGTGGCCGATATCAGGATTTTGACTCGCCTTGTATCGGCCATCTCCATTTTTAACGGCCGATATCAGGCTTTTTATGAAATAATCAACCCTAAATCCGGCCATTCGATTTTTTAATAAAATTTTAAAAAAAACACAAAAATATTAATCAATAATGTTGCATTATAATCTCTTTAACCTTCACAAGCAAGAATCAATGATTTAAACCTCCTAGATAAGTTGCAAACCCTTTCCCCCGTAACCTCGAACTCGTTAATTTTGACTAGAAAATGGCGTGAATTTCGACACGAATGCGCAGGTTACAAGATCCAATGCTACTGAACTGTCAAATGAACTTTGATCGCCGCCTCATTTAAGTCATTTAAAGAAAACAATATAATGTTCATTATAGAGCAGAATTTGTGCAAGTGGATCGAATATTTAATAGTTTTTGATCGAATTCCTAGGAAGCGGCCGATACCAGGACGTGGCCGATACAAGGCGGTTTTACCCTATTCCAAACCGACACCTCCCTTCCTAAGGTTTATTTTTGCCAATGCGCTTCGAATTTAAAGCAAGAAGTGTGATAATGCTCTTCAACAAACATTTATTTATGTAACAAGCAAATATTGATTACACATAATGCAGTATTTACGAATATTTTGTGTAAAGAAATAATTTTCGTTTTACACTAGGGCTGCATCAAGTTATCGATATTTCGTGTCCACTGTCTATTTCGCGGTAAAAAATGAATATGTATTAGGTACTGTAATTATAGTACCTGTAAGACGTTTAGATAAGAATTACCTGGGAATGTAATTCCATTTAAGATACTTAACTGATCCATAGGTATCAGTTTTTGACTGTTAGAATAGGTACCTACATATACTATCATTAGTAATTAAATCTGAATTATCTTTCAGATTACATACTAACTTGGATACCAGAAACTAACTGGACTAAATTGATTATTATGCAGCAAGCATTTTGATGAAAAATATTTCCAAACGCGAGAGGTGAAACGTACTATCACTGTGGAAGCACCAACAAATTGTTCAAAGGATTTTGCGAAGCATGGCCGGGTCGCTGGTGTATAATAAATGATTTAAAATCTCCGGAAGTTTTTCTTAAATATGCATACTTCACCGCAGAATCGAAGTTTTAGCCATGCAAAATCCCTTCCCAAGATGGGAATTTTAGTTATATTAATAATATTACTATATCATCATGTCAGCCGAACGACGCCCACTGCTGGGCATAGGCCTCCCCCAAGGATCTCCACAACGATCGGTCCTGCGCTGCCCGCATCCAGCGGCTTCCCGCGACCTTGACCAGATCGTCGGTCCACCTTGTAGGGGGCCTGCCCACGGAACGTCGTCCGGCACGCGGTCGCCATTCAAGAACCTTTCCGCCCCAACGGCCATCGGTTCTCCGCGCTATGTGTCCCGCCCACTGCCACTTCAATGATGCAATCCTTCGAGCGATGTCGGTTGTTTTAGTTCTCCTGCGGATTTCATCATTTCTGATTCGATCGAGCAGGGAAATACCAAGCATCGCTCTCTCCATTGCTCGCTGGGTGACTTTGAGCCTTCTTATGAGACCCATAGTAAAAGACCACGTCTCACTTCCATAGGTCATTACTGGCAACACACACTGGTCAAAGACTTTCGTCTTGAGACATTGAGGTATTTCGGACGCGAATATATGTCGGAGCTTCCCAAACGCTGCCCATCCGAGCTGGATTCGACGAGAGATCTCTTTCTCAAAGTTGGACTTACCTAACTGGACCGTCTGTCCTAGGTAAACATAGTGGTCAACAACTTCGAGTGTAATGTTCCCAACATTAACTGGAGCGGGTGCAACATGGGCATTGGACATGATTTTCGTCTTGTCCATGTTCATCTTAAGACCCACTCTTTGCGAAGCATTACCGAGATCTTCGAGCATTGTGTTCAGGTCTTCCAAGGTCTCAGCCATAAGAACTACATCATCGGCAAACCGTAGATGTGTTAGGTACTCGCCATTGATGTTGATGCCGCATCCTTTCCAGTCCAGCAGCTTAAAAATATCCTCCAACGCAGCTGTGAACAGTTTGGGAGAGATGACATCTCCCTGTCTCACACCTCGCTGTAGTTGGATAGGATTAGAGCTCTGGTTCTGTAATCGGACCGACATGGTGGCGTTTTGGTATAGGTACCTCAGCACCTCGATATACCTGTAGTCTATTTGGCACCTCTGGAGAGACTGCACCACGGCCCAGGTCTCGATCGAATCAAAGGCTTTCTCATAGTCCACGAACGCCAAGCAAAGTGGCAGGTTATACTCTTCGGTCTTCTGTATAACTTGCCGCAGCGTATGAATGTGGTCTATGGTACTGTAGCCTTTCCGGAACCCGGCTTGTTCGGGAGGTTGGAAGTCGTCGAACCTGCGAGCGAGACGATTCGTAATGACTCTCGAAAACAACTTATAGATATGGCTCAGAAGCGAGATGGGTCTATAATTCTTCAAGAGAGTTTTATCACCCTTCTTGAAAAACAGCATCACATCGCTTCTGCCCCATGCCTTTGGCGTTTTGCCCTCGAGGATGACAGAGTTGAAGAGCTTCTGGAGGACCTTAAGTATCGGCTTACCGCCCGCTCTTAGAAGTTCTGTTGTGATTCCGTCATCACCCGCCGCCTTGTTGTTTTTGAGCTGCTTGAGAGCCATTCTAATCTCGTACAGGCTGACGTCCGGGATATCTTCGGTATAATGTCGGGTAAGCTTGGCTCTAGGGTCTTTATTAGCCTTGCTTTCAACAGGTGTTTGCGTGGAATATAGCTGTCCATAGAAACTCTCAATCTCCCTCAGGATTTCAGGTGTTGACGAAACGATGCTACCTTCCCCAGTTTTCAGCCTCGTCAATTGACTTTGCCCGATAGACAGATCTCTCGCGAACACTTTGGAGCCTTTGTTCCGCTCAATGGCTTCTTTAATACGCTCGGTATTAAATTGGCGAAGGTCGCGCGTCAAGGACTTAGATATCTGTCTATTGAGCTGCCGATAACGATGGGCATCCGCTGAGTTCTGCAGCTTCATTTCGTGTCTCTGATCCATGAGTAGGAGAGTCTGACTGGAGAGTTTCTTCAATTTGGGACGGTGGGTGGGAAACCCACCGTCCCAAATTACTATATATTAATATATTATTATTAGACGACCTCCGTGGCCGAGTGGTGTACGCACCGGTTTCAAGGTGTCGCTATCTCTAGAGGTCCCGGGTTCGATCCCTGGGGGGTACCGCGTAACTTTATGGATATGAACTTCATACGTTTTTTGAAATTTTAAGTCAATCTTATAAAAAAAATAGCTACTATAAGTTATTTGTTTTGTGACTTCGGGTATAATGATAGCTAGCTAGCAACGTTCAGAACAAAGTAGCAAAATCTATCAAAATAAGGAATTCAAGTGACAGTTGAAGCCGATACCCATACCCATATTTTTTAGCCGGTAGCCCCCCAGGTCGGGTAAATGTTGAAAACAAATTTTTCTATATTTCCTCGGGTCTGGGTGTATGTGGTAATTACCCGTCGTTGTTTCTAATTTTCATAATAATAGTGTTTAAGCTACTATACTTTGGTATTGGAACAATGAGTGTGATCGTGTCTATATATTTATTTATTACTGTAATTATTTAATATTATCGATATCGATATTAATCTGAAAAGCGACATGACGCACATCACTGACACGCATACATAAACAATTTTACACACACAAATGCGATCCAATTTCGGTTTCGTTTGACAGCTCGTGGTTGTTCCTCTATTCCGATAGGTATATTAACTTTATGGTTCGTATACGAACCAAATACGAACATCTATTGGTCTGTACTAATCGTTGCGTTCGACTGGTTTTCGATCGAACTTTTTCGATTGTGAAATTCTGACAATAACACAAAATGTGTTATCTTCGTAAAATATTTGAATTTCGAGCTTTAAATGTGAACTTTTCTCGATTGCCTGAGAATCGGCCCCCTGAAGTACCTAAATAGGTAAGTAAGTACCTACTTACTTACCTATGCCATCAAAATGATTTCTATTGAAAAAGAAATCATTTTTAAATTTAAATAAGTAATTGATTTGACTATAATTACATCAATGTTTGACGAGGATCGACATTGAACTAAAAATCTAAATAAAAAAATCGGCCAAGTGCGAGTTGGACTCGCCCATAAAGTATCGATTGCCTATACCTAGCCAAACATATAGGTACCTACTTATAGCTACCTTCCAGTGGTTGATATCACGAAACTAATAAATATATAAAAATGCTACCTTAATCATTTAACTTTAAAACTATTCATGATGAAAAAAGAAATCAAAACTGTGACTATGACTAATAACGTTTACTTTTGATAAAATTCAAATAATAAAACTATGTTTCAGATTATTAATTCCACTGCCTTTTACATTTGACTTCTATATTAAAAAAATGGAAAATGAAGTATTTAGAAAAAATCGAACCGTCTCACACACAACCAGCTCCGATGGGACTCGAACCCACGACCTTTCGCTATCCGGGCGACTGCTCTAACCACTGAGCTACGAAGTCGTTACGAGAAGCGTCGAATTTATCAAATACTTCTTACACGCTGTATAGCCAGCGTTAATTTCATCAATGTGAAGATATAACTACATTAACTACCCCCACACGCGAAAGAAATACCTTTCCAGATATTTGACAATCGCTAAAGAAGAAATTACTATGGCAAGTTATTTATATTTTTACTTTTTTGCATTCACAATGCAATTTTTATGGTTGAAAAATGGAAAATGAAATATTTCCATTTTTCAACCATAAAAATTGCATTGTGAATGCAAAAAAGTACAAATATAAATAACTTCTATATTTAACTTAAAGATTGTATTACAAGGGAGCAAAATAATATATTTACAGAGAGGGCGCTATTTTGAATCCAGAGCGCAATGAAGGATTCTAGAGTAGAATCTCGAGCGCAGCGAGGGATTCTAAAGTAGAATCCTGAACGCAGCGAGGTCTGTCTAATACACTCTGCTTTTCATCCCCCTCTATAAGAAAAGCAGTAAAGACAACTCAAACTACCTACCTTTCTTTCTCGTTCGGATAGATCATAGCGCTAGTCGGGCAAGAAAAAAAAATTGAGTTTTGAAATAAATAAAAAATTAAATAAAAAAAATATATGTCCATCAGATTCCTTATAAGTATCTCCGGGGATGTCGTAGGGGGCTGGAAAGTTTTGTTAGATTTTAGCTACGACTCACCGTTTACGAGATATTCTCAATTTTATAATATTCCGCTTTTGAAAATTTCTCGGTCCCGAAAAAAGTCCCGGCCCCATACAAAATCAGTTGATTTTTTTTTAAAGTACTGCACACCCTTTGCTGCACTCCAACCAATGCTTCTTTAATTATGTTCTAAATTCAAATCTCATCGTTTTGGACCCTGTTATGAAGCTGTTCAAAATTCAAATCTCATTTATACCCTCTTGTCATAACAGGTAAACAATGAATCGTTTTGGACCCTGTTATTAGAAAAACAATCATCGCTTTTCGAATCGATGGGATGAAAAATCTTTTTAAATTTGTAGTAGGCTTTGTGTAATTCCGATGTATCAGCTATATTAGTGATGTTCAGTATATTTTGCGGGACAGAGTGAGTAAGAAACAGACATAGGCACACACATACATCATCATCATCAAATTGTACCTACCGATATTAATAGCAAAAAATACGGTACACATCGTAAGTTGATTTCTTTACCATTTACTGATCACTTCCTTACATCATTATCTTACATTATTACCTACACCATGCAAAAATAACTTTGTTTTTAATAGTGTTTATATGAATAACAAAGTTACATTTGCGGTTTCTGTAAATGTCTTATAATTAATCTCAAAAAGTACCTACTTACATATCTCGTTCAAACCAATTTTCGTTGTTTTTATAAAGATCTACAGCATACACAACAGCAGTTCCATGTATGGGGAGACCCCCTAAATTTTTTAATTTTTGTATTAAAATCGTAAAGCGGTTCATAGAATACATCTGCCTACCAAGTTGCAACTGTGTAGTCTTAATAGTTTTGGAATAAAGTGGCTGTGACATACGGGCGGACGGACGGACGGACGGACAGACAGACAGACAGACACAGACAGACACAGCCAGACACACTTGACGAATCTATAATGGTTCCGTTTTTTGCCATTCGGCTACGGAACCCTAAAAATGTTTAAGCAACAAAAGTCAAAATCATCTGAAATAATGCGCAAACTATTTACTTTCAATGTTACGTGAAATTGCATACAGATGGCGCAGTATTTGCAGTATGGGCACAGGGTAAAAAAAAATACTACGTATGGAAAAATAGAAAATATGGAATTTTTTTATTGGTCAAACTGTGGTATTTGTAAATATGGCCGTTTGACATTTAAATAAACAGCCTACGCTTTGTTTTGACATTTACATCCTTTCTGTCATCGGAGCGTTACTGTGCAAGCGAGATAAGAATACGTATTGTGCCCTTGAAAGAAAGAGACCACCGCGCGACGGCGCTGTAGGTTCCCGCCGTCCCCCTTACGTCAGTTGCTCTCGGTTCGGATTGCTGTGCGTAGTTTAGTGGGATTATTTTTGTTTTTGTCATTGTCAAGAAAGACTTGATTTATAATTAACATTTGGTGAACTTTTAAAGTGTTTTTAAGTGACTCGGTGAAGGAATACTTTTCGCATGGATTAAGTGACGATGTTACCTCCTACGGCCGGTATAGCACAGGAACAACGCGACCGGCCCGACATGGCGGCTTTCCAGCAACGTAGAGACGTGCGAGAACTGACTCGGGAAATCATCAGAGACGCTCGGATTGTTACTATGAATCAGTCAACATCTCCTGGAGGTAAGCAAGCCGGCCCAAAACGACGCCACGTTTCTGCCATGGTATGTCAATTTGACATGATGTGTCAAGGTGACATTTAAACAAAAACAAGGCCTTTTGGAGCCCGAATTATCTTTAGAAACCAGATATTTCCTCATTACGGCATCAAAGTAATCATTTGCAATGGAATTTAGGCCTGTTACGTCATCGAGGAACGCGATCTTGCAAAAGTAAAATGGCGCCAACGCCAGTCGCTATCAGCTTATTCTTAGATTGCGGTCATATTCCTAGCTATATTGTGTAGAGCAAAGTGTTTCTGTGATTATTTCAAGTATGGTTGATGAAATAATCCAGCTAGTATAGCTAATAACTCGAAAACTAGTTATATTATGTAGCTATATGCCACTTGGCACGTGCTGTGGTTATTTTTAGAACAGATTTTTGATAAGATCTTGCCAATCAACATATCAAGCGTCTAGAAGTTTCTTTTTATTATATTGTGTAGAGAAATGTTGATGTCTCATATTGTTTGTTGTTGTTATCAATATCCTTTTTGACTTGTAAAATGTCTCGATGACAGACAAAATGACAGAAGCGGTCAGCGCGCTCAAGATGGCCGCTCGTAAATGCGTTCGATCACGCGCTACGGTAGGTGGCGCTGAAGTCGCTTTGTTGATGATGTTTGGTTTGTTTGGTACAGTTGACCACACAAAAATTCTGTTTCAAATTGATACCATATGAGAAGTATTTGGTATTTAATAGGAACAATATTTAATTATACTGCTGCTATTTAGTTTGTTAAATTGGGTACCAAATAGGAAGTCTTCCTTTATATAATTTGTGAACCGAATAATGCAGGGTCTTTAACTTTTTCAGTCATGCTAGGACCACTTTCACAATAATTATATATTTGGGGAAAGACATTTTACTTAGGTAATTATTATGTTGCGGATGCTATAGCAGTTGCAGGCTTTTGCTTTTTTATGAGCAAACCTGCTCTCCATAGTAATATAGTAGACCACATGTTTTACTGTCACATTGTATTTTCAAAGTCAAAGTAAAAACTTTTTATTCACATAGATTAATAAAATTAATGCTTATGAATCAGGAAATTGAATCAGGAAGGCCTAACTGTCCAATAAGATGATTTTTGCACACATTCAAAGTTTGATGTTAACCCGCCTACTCTAGCTACTACTACTACTACCTCTCAAACACACCAATAGGGTATTTTACTGTTTGTTGAAATGTAGATATTTAATGATGACGTTAAAAAATATTGCAATTAAGAATACCAAATGTGAAAAAATAATTTGAATCTGTTTTATAATAAAAGAATTATAGTCTGTTTGATTTTGACTATAGCTGTCTCTTTCTAAAACGAAATCTTCTATGGCGTGACTATGACGCTACTAACCCACTGACGTCACTAAGATAGCGTCCTGTCCTTGTCTAATTATAAAGTTTGAAGTCCTTTAACTTTGAAAATATTCAAGATAATTCAGAATGAAAACTTGTTTTGTGTATCTAATATTTCGAAAAACATTTTACAGAAATAAAAAAAAATCAGTAAAATACCGTATTGTCACAAATCAATGGCCACATGACATTCTATATCAAGAAGCTATAGCAGTTATTTTACTGTCCACAAGGGATGACTTACTGTCCTTGAATGTGTTAATGTATTCTGTGGACACATTATAAATGTATACTTAACCTGTAGAGCATCGGCGGGATCGCTGGAAATCCCGCACGACTAAAACACAAATAAAAATTGAAATAGTTACAAAATAAAATAATGAGGGATATTTTATTTTGTAACTATTTCAATTTTTATTTGTTTTGAACGTGGTTTTCGGTGTTTATAAGAGAAATAAACATGCGTTCTGCGCGAGGCAGAACGTTAGCCACGTGCGGCGGGCCTCGCACGAGGCTGCTCACTTGGTGAGGGAGGACCCGCCTAATCACGTAAAAACGGCTGATCGGATTTTAATGAAATTAAAACATAGAATACTTTTTATCCTGGTAATTGGTCCCCTATATATTTTCTCGAATGTCCACGCGGACGAAGTCGCGGGCGGAAGCTAGTAAATAATAAGTGTCTGTTTTACAATCAAAAAGTTAGTTCTGAGTAGCTTAGGTACCAAGAACTTTTAGGGTACTTAAGATGATTTAGGTTTCTATACCCTATTTACCCCCTGGGTTTGATTTTCGGAAAACTACGAAATGTGTTGCCTACAAAGTTTCAAGTTGAAATGTCTATTTTACCCCCTGATTTTTCATTCAATACTTCACCCCTATTTCAACCTTTTAGGGGTTTAATCATGTTTAGCGTGTTAAATATCAAAATAAATGCCATTTTTGCAATCATCCCATAAAACCTCAATAACGACAGCCATACCGATTTTTTGGTTCATTTATCCCATTTAACCTCTAAGGGGTTGATTTTAAAAAAAATTCGAAACATGTTTTTGCTAATTTGTTTTACTTGTCGACCATAAGCCTAAATAATGAATTAAATGAAGGACTTTTCAGATACAACATTTCATCCCCCTTTTCACCCCTTCGGGGGTGGAATTGTCAAAAACGCTGACACAGGTAAATATTAATTTTCAATTGCCAGCCTAAATACAATGTTTGAAGATTCTAACTTCAAAACTGACGGACTTTCATACAAACATTCATCCTCTATTTTACCCCCTTAGGGGTGGAATTTCCAAAAATCCTTTCTTAGTGGATGCCTACACTGTATAACGTATCTATGTGCAAAATTTGAAGTCTCTAGGTTCAGCGGTTTGGGCTGTGCGTTGATATCTCAGTCAGTCAGTCAGGACTTTGAATTTTATATATGTAGATTAGTTTGATGAATCAGACGGCGCGTAAAGTTGCGTCCACACTTGTAACATTTTGGCGTGTCCTACCGAACTCCGAACACCGTGTTTTTATAAATACATTGTCTCTATTTGGCGAAATCCAAAGGGAAACAGAAACAGCCATTGCATAAAAAGAAGATACTTACAATATTATCACAACGCATGTCCAACAAAACTCGCGATGCATGATAAAGACACGGTGTTCGGAGTTTCGGACACGCCAAAATGTTACAATTGTGGACGCATCTTAAAGTGACTTTGTTTTATAAGTAGGAACTATAGGGTATTTCAACAAGAACTTTGATTTTTAAATCAAAATAACAAAGAATTTAAATATCATCATCATCGTCGTCAGCCTATTATCGTCCACTGCTGGACATAGGCCTCTCCAAAAACATCTTAGAAAGAGTTAGATTTGGCAATTATGAACGTAAAATAATATTGGACAAATGCCCACCATATTTTCATATTCATATTCATATTATTTATTCATTCATAAACACCAGGACCACGGTTACAGATCTCAATTCTTTCTTACATCAACATGTTTTTTCTTAAAAAATATGTTTTATAATTTATATTAATTATCTATTTTTCATTTATCTGGTTACTTCAACCAGCAAAATTGGCGTAGTTGGGCTTTTTAAAATTGCGACACAGTTGCAACTACCTACTATTATGCAAAGCAAAAGGTCGCGAGTTCAATACCGACTGAAACAAGTGTAGATTTAAATGAAATAGCTAGTGTGTTGAATTTGAACTTTGATGACTGTTATTTTACAGTTCGAGAAACATTTATACTCGAATACCTAATCAAAACGGAAATCAAATATTTAATTAAGTACCTACATGCTAAGCTAATCAATATAATATACACGGTAATTGTTCTATCATCCAGGATAATTTCAAGGATTATTCTACTCATGAAAACAAACAACTTTTATTATGGGACCAAAACTAAAATCGCGAAAAGAAAGTCGGCTGTTTCTATTCCATACATTTTGATTAAATATTTTTGCACTTTTGTATGGAAGGAACAGCTGTTTTTTTTTCGCGATTTCAGTTTTCAGTAAAGCAAGTAACCATGCTATCGTATTTCAATTCATGAATAACAATGTAGTGTTTTCGCAACTCAAGTAAACAATATTAAGTTGAAGGTCAATACCTATTGTCAATATGGTTCTATGTAGAAGTGTAAAATTACGTGTAAGTACCTACCATTTTCGATATACCTATTATTAGACAGATTTCGGAACGAACGCCCAACTAGCACATGTAATACGATTTACTTTAGAAAATACGTGTCGTCATTAAAAAGATAGTCAGTCGTGTGTTATATTAGTCAACGGGACCAGTTGACCAATTCAAAATTAACTGTTCCGTCGACTCGTACCGCGTGTTCCGCTGCGTAGGATTAGTTGACTAAATACTAATAGGCAATATGACCAAAGATTCACACTAAGCACCCCACCCCTAAACATATTGCCGGACCATGAATAATGTCATCCACAAAGTTAAACCATAGATAGAGACAGATTTACGTAATATCCGCGTGAAATATTTTACTAGTTCAACATACAATAGGTATTTCAGGTCCTTCAATTTTTATAGCTACTACCTATACCTCTCTACATTGCTGTAGGTAGGTACTATAATTAATCGAAATTAGTTCAATGGTTCTCAGTTGATAAGTCAACTTGTTCAATGTATAGCAAGGCTCCTATTATGACAGCTCATTCGTGCTAAGCAAATAGTTCTTTATGCTATTGTTATAAAACTCAATAAAATCAGCATAGACATTTTTTATGCAGCTTTTGCTAGAAATTAAGACCCCATACTTTGTTAAAAAACAACATTTTGCTTTGCATAACAATGAGCTGTCATAGGACCTGTGCTGTGCTGCATTGAACAAAGTGAAAACCGTCATTTCTCGTAATTCTAAAATCTTAAATCTCATCTAGGCAGTGGCAATTAGTGATGCACCGAATGTGGGTTCTGCCGAATGGCGAATTCGGCCGAATGTTCGGTTTAAATATGTGCCGAAGCCGAACTTCGGTTCAATTTTGCACACTTTTGCTCAATGGATCAGAATGATCTGATCGTGTTCATTCCGTCGCGTCGCCGTCGCTTGCAATTTCACTCACGCGCGTCCTGCCCACCAACTGCGGCTGCCCCGCTGCCTCTCATGTTTTTTTTCTAAGGAATTAAATATAAACATTCACGTTTTCTATTTATTTACTAATCATCATCTTTATTAATATTATAAATGCGAAAGTTACTCTGACTGTCTGTAACGCTTTCACGCCTAAACCAATGAACTGATTTTGAATTTGAATTGAATGAATTTTGGAACGGAAGTACATAAGACCTTGAGATTGGATATAAGCTACCTTTTACTCTGAAATTCGGACATGTTCCTGAGGGAACGCGATATAACCAATTTCCACGCGGGCGAAGGTCTAGTTTGATCTATTTTCATTTTAAAATAAACTTATTTTCACTTTCCATTTCTTTAAGTACTTAAATAAATTTAGCAACCGAATTTCGGCCGACATTCGGCAAATTAAACCGAAATTAGGCCGGAGACGAAGTTCGGTAAAAGCTGCCGAACTTCGGTAATACCGAATGTGAAACGAATGCATCTCTAGTGGCAATATTAATAGTAAAGTATCCAGCGGCCGCCCGCGGTTTCACCCGCGTGGTTCCCGTTCCCGTGGGAATATCGGGTTGAAAAGTATCCTATGTTTTAATCCAGGCTATCTACTATCTGTGAGCCAAATTTCAGAGTAACATCCATACATCCATACTCGCAAACTTTCGCATTTATATATAATACTAGCTGACTAGCGCGACTTCGTTCCCGTGGCCCTGGCCCTACCCCCTTCTCCACCCTACCCTACCCGTACTCTACCCCTACCCTACCTTTACCCTACCCTACTTCTACTCTACCCCTACTTACCCCTCCTTCCCCTATTTTCTCACCGTTATCGTCAAATTGGTCCAGGCGTTGTTGAGTTATGCGCTTACCAACACATTTTGCGATTCATTTTTATATATAAGATTTGTAGGACTATAGAGTTCTTGCTAGTAAGTAGGGCGATAGTTAATAGTCGCTCTCTATTATTCAATGTAAAACAGTTGGTATCCCGGTGAAGTTGGCAAGGCCTCCCCGCGAATGCCCTTGGTTGCGTCACCGGGCGCCGACCCCGATACCGATCGATGCATTGCATCGCACCCCTACGCAACTATTGCGTTGCACAAATGCATCTCGCCGAAAGGTCAAAGACCGGCAAGTTCGTACATTTGTTTCGAGATATGTTTTAACTTGCTTTTAGTTTAGGTATTCAATTACACGTTTTAAATTGTACGAAATAGAGTAATAATAATAAATATTGGACATCATCTGTTCCAATATCAAACTTTTTATCTTGAGCACAAGTGTTATGGAAATTGTAAACAACGACAGGGTATTACCACATACACCCAGACCCGAAGGGCTAATAAAAAGTTGTTCGTTTTCAATATTTGCCCGACCGGGAATCGAATCCGGGACCTTCAGGGGGGCTACCAGCTAAAAATATGGATATGAACATGGGCTTCATTTGACATTTGAAGTCCATATTATGTCCTGCTAGCTGGTCAGTAGTCCCCCTGAGATAGCGGTACCTTGAAAACCGGTGCGTACACCACTCGGCCACGGAGGTCGTCAGTAATTGTAGTAAACTAGCCTTCCGCCCCCGGCTTCGCCCGCGTGGTTTTCACGACGTTATCCCGCGGGAATGTGATATTTTTTCGGGTTTAAAAGTAGCCTATGTCACTCTCCAGCTCCCAAACTATCTCCATATCAAAAATCCGTCGGTCCGATGTTCCGTTTTGACGTGAAAGACGGACAAACAAGCACACAACCACACTTTTATATATTAAGTATGGATATCAATAATCGAAACACTTAGGTAATACAGTCGCCATCAGATATATCGAAGCGGCCGATGTACTCAAATATTTACTGTACTACTAATATTATAAATGTGAATGTTTGTTGCTCAATCACGCCACAATGGCCAAACTGATTAGTCTGAAATTTGCGACACGCAGATACTTTGTATTGTAGCCTGGAGAGGAACATAGGATACTTTTTATCCCGGAAAAATGACATATTGTTCTTGCTGGATAACGTCGTCGACCGTTGTGTAGTCCACGCGGGCGAAGCCGCGGGCGGAAAGCTAGTTCGCTATAAATATAAGAGCAGCGACTTTTCAATAACGACGATGATGGTGACATGTAAAAACAAATAGACAGCTAGAAGTAAACAAAAAAACGACGCAGTATGAAAGAGAATTTTCCTATGTTGATGTTTTTCTTTTAGCGCGATTGTCTCGGGGACTACCTACAAGTAGTCGTATCGTATTTGAGGGACGCTGACAACTCTAATAATCAATCTTAGTCAAGTAAATAAGTATGTTTATTTAAACTTCTAAAATTATTAGTCATTTTAAATACTATGTAGTTCTAATACACGGCACAACAAGCTGACAGACATTCGAATTTTTCTATAGAAAATTAACTAAACGAAAGATAGTTATTCTTTTTATTTATTTAAACTGTTTAAACTAAGGTTTAAATCCAGTGCTTCCGCGTGCTCCTACTAATTACTCCTACTGATAGGAGCACCAGGACACCCATGTCGTTTATGTTTCTGGTTTCTCTAAAATATTAGTATGAAACTTTTATCCTACTAATATTATAAATGCGAAAGTTTGTGAAGATGTTTGTTACTCTTTCACGCAAAAACTACTGATCGGATCTGGATGAAATTTGCAACATAAAGCTAAATTATAGGCTGGAATAACACATCATCATCATCATCATCATCATCATCAGCCATTTAATATCCCCACTGCTGGGGCACTGGCCTTCCTTATGGATGAATAAGGAGAATGAGCCATGACCCACCACGCGGGCTCAGTGCGGATTGGTGGGTATTAACGACTGCAAGTGCAGCCGGGACCAACGGCTTAACGTGCCTTCCGAAGCACGGAGGAGCTCGAGATGAAAAGTTTTTGGTCACCCATCCCGTGACCGACCATTGCGAACGTTGCTTAACCTCAACGATCGCAGGCCGAGCGCGCTATCCACTGCGCCACGGGCTCCTCTAATATTAACACATAGGATATTATTTCTTCCGATATTCCCACGGGAACGGGAACCACGCGGGTGAAACCGCGGGCGGCCGCTAGTTGGAAATAAAGCGAATTCTTAGTTTTACAGAACAGTAAAACTAAGAATTTACTTTTTTTAACACTAATTAGGAACATATGCAGTGCGATGATGAGAGGATCCTCAGGTCATCGCACATTACATCGACTCAACGTCGACTCCACTCACTCCAACTCAACTCACAGTATGGCATTGAAATGTATGTAAATAGGTGGACCACGCGTTGTCGACCAGTGGACCACGCGTCGTCAACTTCCAACTTCATCATCATCATCATTTCATCCGTACGACGCCCACTGCTGTGCATAGGCCCCCCCAAGGATCTCCACAACGATCGGTCCTGCGCTGCCCGCATCCAGCGGCTTCCCGTGACCTTGACCAGATCGTCGGTCCACCTTGTAGGGGGCCTGCCCACGGAACGTCGTCCGGTTCGCGGGCGCCATTCGAAAACCTTTCCGCCCCAACGGCCATCGGTTCTCCGCGTTATGTGTCCCGCCCACTGCTACTTCAACTGAGCAATCCTTCGAGCGATGTCGGTCGTTTTAGTTCTCCTGCTGATCTCATCATTTCTGATTCGATCGAGCAGGGAAATACCAAGCATCGCTCTCTCCATTTCCAACTTATGTGGTGAAAAATTCACTCGTATCTAACACGGAATAAAGCTTACATTTCAATGCCATACTGTGAGTCGAGTTGAAGTGGAGTCTAGCCTACTTTGAGTTGGTGTAGGTAATGTGCTTTATCCTACAGCGCGGAAGTAGGTCTGAAGATTTTTCTCAACTGACGAGTTTCAGTACACTTCAGCCGCGTTAGCATTAGCATGCGTGACCCGAATCTATTGTTGACTCATGAAATGCAAACGGGCAGCGGATCGGCGGCCCTGTTTGTTCAGCGACGCTCGTGTCATGAAAACACGTCTGTTAACGGTTCATTATGTTTATTGTATTCCGACACGTTTGCCTACTCAATACAGTTTGTGTGTTTTAATAAATTATTTGGTCCGTCATTTAATGCCCCTGGTACTTGGATTCGAGTCTTTTGTACATATATTTCCGGGATAAAAAGAACCCTGTATGTTCCTCTCCAGGCTACAAAGAATCTGTGACCCAAATTTCAGACAAATCTGTTGAGCCGTTTTGGCGTACTCAATCGAGTAACAAACATCCAATCATCTAAACTTTCAAATTTGTTTGTATGGATGTTTGTTACTTTTTCACGGAAAAACTACTGAATTGATTTTATTTTAATGAAACTTTATAATCATCAGAATAACACATACGAGTAGGCTACTTTTATCCCAATATTCCCACGGGAACGGGTAGCACGCGGGTAAAACCGCGCGGAGCAGCTAGTTGAGATATAAATAAACCTTCCTCTTAATCACTCTGAATATTCATATAAACCACAATAAAATCGGTTGCGTATACAGAGACGGCGCGAAGCGACTCTGTTTTATGTTTTGTATGTAGAGATATATTTATAGAGTTTGTTGAATGAACTGAGATCGAGACGCGAAGCGAACTGTATAGGAAATTGGGTCCATCCTCGTCATGCCCTAATAGCCGTTTAATCTAGCTTGTAGAATGATTTTCTAAGATAAACATTTGTACATTGGATCATTTATCATTATACCTTAATTATAGTAGCAACTACTATTTCTATTATTGAAAATGAAGTATTAGAAAAATATATAGTATACTAGCTTTCCGCCTGCGGCTTCGCCCGCGTGGACTACACGACGTTATCCCGCGGGAATGTGATATTTTACAGGGATAAAAAGTAGCCTATGTTCCTCTCTAGACTACAAAGTATCTATGCCTCAAATTTCAGACAAATCCGTTCAACCGTTTTGGCATGATTGAGTAACAAACATCCAAACATCTAAACTTTCACATCCTACTAATATTATAAATGCGAAAGTTTAGATGTTTGGATGTTTGGATGTTTGGATGTTTGGATGTTTGTTACTCAATCACGCCATAACGGCTGAACGGATTTGGCTGAAATTTGGAACACATATACTTAGTAACCTGGAGAGGAACATAGGCTACTTTTTATCCCGGAAAAATATGACATTCCCGCGGGATACCGTCATGTAGTCCACGCGGGCGAAGCCGCGGGCGGAAAGCTAGTGTATAATATTAGTAGGACTAGCTTTCCGCCCGCGGCTTCGCCCGCATGGACTACACGACGTTATTCCGCGGGAATGTGATATTTTTCCCGGTTAAAAAGTAGCCTATATTCCTCTCCAGGCTACAAAGTATCTGTGTCACAAAATTTCAGCCAAATCCGTTCAGCCGTTTTGGCGCGATTGAGCAACAAACATCCAAACATATTAGTAGGACTCTTTGTACTATATAGCATAATTTATTCTGCACACGGCCTTAGCTTAGGTTTAGAACACTGTGGCGCGACATAACACTTATCATCATTTTCCAGGACGCGACCGCTTCCCCTCAACGTCATCGACCGACGACAATGAAAGCGGCACCGACGGCGAGGCGGACCGATCGCGGCGAGGGATGGTCCACGGCCACATGGGCGGGCCGCCGCCCGGCATCGTCGCCGTGCGCAAGCGGCGCGGCAACCTGCCCAAGCACTCCGTCAAGATACTCAAGCGGTGGCTCTACGACCACAGGTCAGTATGTTACATAGTGATATAAAACAAGAGTGAAGAGAAAGCTCAAAGTCCATATATTCATATTCATATTCATATTCCTTTATTGCATCTTGTTGTAGGTATGGTGTTACATAAAACTTTTAGGCACAAACAAGAACCCTGTAAGGGCACGGCAAAATACTTATAATTTACTTAACTAATTTATATTGAGGTAATATATAGTATTATATAGTATATATTATTATAGCCTTTTAGTCAAAGCTTCTGGATAGTCTTTAGGATCCATTTATTTAAACCAATCAAACAAATTAATTAAGGTCCTTCGGTTTATTGAAATTCACCAGCATACAAACCTTCTTGTTACAGATACAACGCTTACCCAAACGACGCTGAAAAGTTGACGCTCAGCCAAGAGGCTAATCTGACTGTTCTACAAGTAAGTATCCAGCTCTGCTCTGCTTGACGTTTTCACAGCGTGTCGTATAAGGAACATAGCGTAACCATTTTTGTATATTTGTCAGGTATGCAACTGGTTTATAAACGCCCGGCGCCGTATCCTGCCGGAGATGATCCGGCGCGAGGGGCACGACCCGCTGCACTACACCATCTCGCGGCGCGGCCGCAAGCAGCCCGCCGGCGCGCCGGTCGGCGCCAGCGGCTCCGGCGTCGTCGTCACCAGCTGGGACGGGGTCGAGGTGGAGGTACGATCGCTAGTTACATCCGTCCACCATCTATAGGTATGATCCGGAGGGGCACGACCCGCTGCACTACACCATCTCGCGGCGCGGCCGCAAGCAGCCCGCCGGCGCGCCGGGCGGCGCCAGCGGCTCCGGCGTCGTCGTCACCAGCTGGGACGGGGTCGAGGTGGAGGTACGATCGCTAGTTACATCCGTCCACCATCTATAGGTATGATCCGGAGGGGCACGACCCGCTGCACTACACCATCTCGCGGCGCGGCCGCAAGCAGCCCGCCGGCGCGCCGGGCGGCGCCAGCGGCTCCGGCGTCGTCGTCACCAGCTGGGACGGGGTCGAGGTGGAGGTACGATCGCTAGTTACATCCGTCCACCATCTATAGGTATGATCCGGAGGGGCACGACCCGCTGCACTACACCATCTCGCGGCGCGGCCGCAAGCAGCCCGCCGGCGCGCCGGGCGGCGCCAGCGGCTCCGGCGTCGTCGTCACCAGCTGGGACGGGGTCGAGGTGGAGGTACGATCGCTAGTTACATCCGTCCACCATCTATAGGTATGATCCGGAGGGGCACGACCCGCTGCACTACACCATCTCGCGGCGCGGCCGCAAGCAGCCCGCCGGCGCGCCGGGCGGCGCCAGCGGCTCCGGCGTCGTCGTCACCAGCTGGGACGGGGTCGAGGTGGAGGTACGATCGCTAGTTACATCCGTCCACCATCTATAGGTATGATCCGGAGGGGCACGACCCGCTGCACTACACCATCTCGCGGCGCGGCCGCAAGCAGCCCGCCGGCGCGCCGGGCGGCGCCAGCGGCTCCGGCGTCGTCGTCACCAGCTGGGACGGGGTCGAGGTGGAGGTACGATCGCTAGTTACATCCGTCCACCATCTATAGGTATGATCCGGAGGGGCACGACCCGCTGCACTACACCATCTCGCGGCGCGGCCGCAAGCAGCCCGCCGGCGCGCCGGGCGGCGCCAGCGGCTCCGGCGTCGTCGTCACCAGCTGGGACGGGGTCGAGGTGGAGGTACGATCGCTAGTTACATCCGTCCATCATTTCGGAACTCTCTATAGTAATAGGTCTTTACCTATGAAATTGCCGTTTTTATCTCACATGTTCATTGTTATCTAATTTTTAAATTATTATCAATATATCAAAATTAATAGTCAGCTTCGAAAATAGAGTATATCGTAATATTAAAGCTTCAAAGCTCATTGGTTGTTATCAGTTAGACAGCTTCGAACAGTTTTTTTTTTAATTCTAAGGCAGTTTTTTGAAATGAGATTGTAGACACTGTTAGATTAATGTTGTCTGATCGTATCTCTAAAGTTTCGTTGAAATCGCAGTTCACATGTCCAAGAAATCTCCAAATATCTTTTTATGATAATTCCAAGTTCCTACAATTTCCCCATAGAAAACGGCAACTTCACAGGTCCTTTTATAATATCAAAAAGTGTGCATAAAAATTACAAGTCTAATTAGTTTTTCTGTATTTGAATGAATTACAATGAATGTACGTTATGTTCTTAGGGTGAAGGCGAAGGCGGCCAGCAAGAGTACACCGAAGGCCTGCTGGTGTACCGCAGCGACGGCGACGTAGAGCCTGAGGAGGGGGGCGACCCGGAGGAGAGCTACTCGTCCGGCTGTGTCAGCGAGGAGGAGGTCAAGTACGACCCCTCCGTGTGGCAGTCCGTCATCCGCTACGGGCCCACCGACCCCGACCAGGGGCACCCCGCCAGAGGGTGAGTGACACATTACATGGTTAGTGTGTAGGAGGTCAACGACCCCTCCGTGTGGCAGTCCGTCATCCGCTACGGGCCCACCGACCCCGACCAGGGGCACCCCGCCAGAGGGTGAGTGACACATTACATGGTTAGTGTGTAGGAGGTCAACGACCCCTCCGTGTGGCAGTCCGTCATCCGCTACGGGCCCACCGACCCCGACCAGGGGCACCCCGCCAGAGGGTGAGTGACACATTACATGGTTAGTGTGTAGGAGGTCAACGACCCCTCCGTGTGGCAGTCCGTCATCCGCTACGGGCCCACCGACCCCGACCAGGGGCACCCCGCCAGAGGGTGAGTGACACATTACATGGTTAGTGTGTAGGAGGTCAACGACCCCTCCGTGTGGCAGTCCGTCATCCGCTACGGGCCCACCGACCCCGACCAGGGGCACCCCGCCAGAGGGTGAGTGACACATTACATGGTTAGTGTGTAGGAGGTCAACGACCCCTCCGTGTGGCAGTCCGTCATCCGCTACGGGCCCACCGACCCCGACCAGGGGCACCCCGCCAGAGGGTGAGTGACACATTACATGGTTAGTGTGTAGGAGGTCAACGACCCCTCCGTGTGGCAGTCCGTCATCCGCTACGGGCCCACCGACCCCGACCAGGGGCACCCCGCCAGAGGGTGAGTGACACATTACATGGTTAGTGTGTAGGAGGTCAACGACCCCTCCGTGTGGCAGTCCGTCATCCGCTACGGGCCCACCGACCCCGACCAGGGGCACCCCGCCAGAGGGTGAGTGATACATTACATGGTTAGTGTGTAGGAGGTCAACGACCCTCCGTGTGGCAGTCCGTCATCCGCTACGGGCCCACCGACCCCGACCAGGGGCACCCCGCCAGAGGGTGAGTAAGAAAGAAAGAAGGAAAGAAAAAACATTTATTAGAACACACAACATAGGGCCTAAACATAGCAAGCGCCTCGGGCGCCGCGTTTCGGGCGCTTAATCAAATTATATAGAATTGTATGTATCGAAACATAGCTAGCGTCCGAAACGCCAGGACCCTTAGTCCCTTAGAAAACACATTACAAAAAGAAAGAAATAGAACAAGTACAAAGTGTGTAGCAAAAGGGCCCTGCCTCAGCACAAAGTCTCCCGGGTTATTCGTAGATGGTCAGAATAACCCAGAAGCGCTGTTATTCTGGCAGGGCCTTGAGACAGCACGGACAACACCATGAGAGAAAAAAAAATACCATTAAAAAAGAAGAAGTACATAAAAAGAGTGAGTGACACATTACATGGTTAGTGTGTAGGAGGTCAACGACCCCTCCGTGTGGCAGTCCGTCATCCGCTACGGGCCCACCGACCCGACGGTTAATGTCGTTTAGTCAGATAATGCCTAATTCGCGAAATGACTACCTAATTCTCAAAAGGACCTATTCGCGCAAAGGCCAATTCTCAAAAGGACCTATTCGCGAAAAGGCCTAGTCTCAAAAGGACCTATTCGCGAAATGGCCAATTCTCAAAAGGACCTATCCGCGAAATGGCCAATTCTCAAAAGGACCTATCCGCGAAATGGCCAATTCTCAAAAGGACCTATTCGCGAAAAGGCCTAGTCTCAAAAGGACCTATCCGCGAAATGGCCAATTCTCAAAAGGACCTATTCGTGAAATGGTCTTTTCTCAAAAGGACTTATTCGCGAAATGACCAATTCTCAAAAGGACGTATCCGCGAAATGGCCAATTGTCAAAAGGACCTATCCGCGTAATGGCCAATTCTCAAAAAGACCTTTTCGCGAAATGGCCAATTCTCAAAAGGACCTATTCGCGAAATGGTCTAGTCTCAAAAGGACCTATTCGCGAAATGGCCAATTCTCAAAAAGACCTATTCGCGAAATGGCCAATTCTCAAAAGGACCTATTCGCGAAAAGGCCTAGTCTCAAAAGGACCTATTCGTGAAATGGTCTTTTCTCAAAAGTACATATTCGCGAAATGACCAATTCTCAAAAGGACGTATCCGCGAAATGGCCAATTGTCAAAAGGACCTATTAGTAAAATGCCGTATTCTCAAAAGGAGTAATTCGTGAAATAGCCAACTTTTATCAACTCAATATAAATGTAATATTATCAATTGAGTATTTGACTGTTTTTTTTTATTGACTTATGCTTATTAAATATTATTAGTAGCAACAGAACATAGGTATTTATTTTCAAATATCTTGCATAGGTATATTCAGTGATTTAGAGCATCAAACTTTCTTAATAGACAAGGAGAGCGCTATAAAAATGTGACGTCACATTTCTATAGCGCCATACTCTCGCCATAGAAAATTTGGTTTAGAAAGATATAGCTAGAGTCACAATTAAGTAGCTCATAATTCGCTTGTTATAATACAGATTGAATTTCTTTTTTTACATTTGTTAAATATTCAATAATGTTATATTTCTGAATGTCATAATGGGCGATTTTCTGAAAGCTCAGCCACTAGATGGCGCTGTCCCACCTATGCAGTTAGAAAGAACGGAACGTTATAAATTTTACTTTGACGCGACTTTTTTACGTAAAACGGAACGTCAGACAGATGTTATTTATTTACCTAAAGGTATCTTTAAATTTACCTATTTCGTTTCCGTTCCTCACACTTATTTAATATATTATTAGTTTCCTTTGGGTTTTTAAAAAGTAATTAATTTAAATATGTTTCATACCAAAATATACCATAGACATGTACATACTTATTCAACGCCATCTAGTGAAGCAATTGGAAGCTTTTTTTTTTAAATGGCCTCTCAGAAAATCGCTCATTAAATATCTACATTTCCACAACAGTCAAATACCCAATTATCTATAATTCTTTTTATATACAGAGTGGGATATTTCATGTTACCTGGACGGAAAGTATTCAAAATGATGTTGGTGATGATCAGCATTAGATAAAGTTCAGTCAGATGATCGCATGTTACCGAATGAACTATTGGCAGTAGTTCGCGCGGTACAATAATAATACTATCAGGGTGTCGATTCTGCTAACGTTAGTTATAATCTAAGTAGTATGTGAAAAAACATTACAATTGAAACACGATTTTGATACGATTATGACTTAACGTTAGAAGAATCGACACCCAGATCTTTGACACGCTTTTTAGTTTTACTGCAATAGGTTTTTAATGATGACTTTTGTTTGTCCACAGGACCGCAGCAGTAGTGACGGTGCGTACATCGGAGAGTGGGGAGGATGTAGAAGGGTGTAGTACTCAACCGCCTCTGTGGTCTAGTGGTTCACACCACCGATTTCAGACCAAGAGGTCCCGGGTTCGATTCCCAGTGGGGGTACATATTGTATTCGGTTTGGTTGGTGGTAGGACTTGTTCTTAGTCCGCCTGGCTAGCTACCACCATCTTATCTAAGTCTGACGCCATAACAATGATGTTTTCAGCATTATTGTGTTCCGGCAGTTAGAGATAAGATAGCCAGTTCCTCAGTGATTGAGGATTCCGGGAGTAGTGCGCTTCCATCTTCAGCCTTATCACCACTTAACATCAGGTGTGATGAAGGCTAAGTGCTACCCCGTTGTGGATGAAAAAAAAAAAGTCCCGCAACTGGCGCAGCGGGCGCGCCCGCTCCAATGCGATATTATGTTGGATTCCAAAATATAGTCTCTTAAAATTATATTTAAGGGCCGTTTACAAAAATTTGGCCTGTTATTGAATTTTTTACAAAAATATCGGATAGCTCTTGGGGTACGGGGGGCAGGCGCGGCGCGGTTGTAGTGCCAACACAAAACAGTGTTGGGTCTTAAGCGGTCTACAGACGGCGCAATGCGACATACAATTTGCAGCTACAATCTGCTGGAGTCGCGGTTGGCTGTATAACTCGGTCAGATAAAGAATGGGATTGAAAATAGCGGCCCTCTCGCTCACTCAGTATATTGTGTGAACGAGAGACAAATATTGCCGTGCTAATTAAAAACCGGTAATTTTCAAGTATTGAGTTACATTTAGATTCGGAATGCTCGCGATGAGCTCTTTACAGCACTTTGATTCTTATTTCTATAGCTATATGGAATGTTATACAGGATAATTTTTTTATCAGTGCACAAATTTTTAGGATCGACTCAGAATCGGTAAGTGAACAACTTTCTCCTAGAAACATAGGTCGAAATATGACAAAAAATTGTTGACTTTTCATACAAATCGGACTGATCACGTGATCGAATTAGTATGGGAAGTCCAAAAATTTTTGTCGTATTTCGACCCATGTTTCTAGGAGAAAGTTGTTCACTTATCGATTCTGAGTCGATCCTAAAAATTTGTGCACTGATAAAAAAATTACCCTGTATATCCGTATAGCTATAGAAATAAGAATCAAAGTGCTGTAATGAGCTCATCGCGAGCATTCGAAATTTGAATGAAACTAACTCGATACTTGAAAAAATATTCCTTACTGCGTTTTTAATTAGCACGACAGAATAGCAGGGCCACCATTTCCAGTCCTTTTTTTATTCTGAGATTGTGGCTGCAGATTGTATGTCAAATTCCGCCGTCTGTAGACCGCTTTAGAGCGGCCAACCCGTCTTTCTTTTCATACAAACGCTCGTACGTGATTATGGCGTTGTATCAGAACTTTTTTTGAAACTTTTGAACTAAACGGTATCTTGTGCACTATAAATAGATATCTATTAAAACAAAAAATCAAAATTTGGAGAAACAAGTTTAGTGAAAGCCTCAAAAATTGCTTTTTTGCACAAATTTTACCTGAACTCTCGGCGTTCATAATTACTCTAAATTTTAAAAGCAAAGAAAATATTTTCGTAGAAACCTTGCAAATGTAATGGAGATTCTGAATGACAAATATTTATTTCACAAACTTGTAAGGCTTACTGAAAAAGCTGATTGGGGCTCGGGCTAACTTTCTATCTATGCGTTACTAACTGACAGACAACGCACAGTCGAAACTACTGCGCGCAAGAAGCTGAAATTTGGCATGTGTATGTTCCTTGGGGAGTGTAGGGGAGCACTAAGAGAGGATTTCTAGGGGGTAAAAAATTATTTTTATAAAAAAATAAAACCGCCTTCAAAAAAACCACATCAAAAAAGTAAGAAATAATTCCTCACCAAATAAATAACGTAAGTACTTTGAAGGCGTGAAACATGTACAATTTTTTGTTGTTTTTGTTAAAACCCGTCCGACTTCAAAGTACTTACGTTATTTATTTGGTGAGGAATTATTTCTTACTTTTTTGATGTGGTTTTTTTGAAGGCGGTTTTATTTTTTTATAATAATAATTTTTATTTCACTCTTTTTAGTGCATCGTGCAGGCAATTTACGTGTTTTCTGGTAAATAGGTATGTGATCAAACTGAAAACCTCCTTTTTCGAAGTCGGTTAAAATACCTTGAGGTATCCCCTTTTTACCAAAACAAGAATCATCTAAATCGGTTTATAAACAAAGGAGTTATGCCTAAAGATACGTATTAAATTCACATAAAGTGGTAACGAAAACGACAGTATTTTCAAGATTTCCTGAAAACTACTGAACCGATTTCAAAATTTCAAAAAATGGGACCAACTTGGAAACCAACCTGATGTAATAACGTTTGAACCATTTCAATCGGTTCAGCCGTCTTCGAGTAATCGGTGGACATACACAAAAAAAAAAAAAAAGAGAAAAAACATACATACAGACGAATAGAGAACCTCCTCCTTTTTGATTTAGAAGTCGGTTAAAAAGGGGGTCTACGCAGACGAAGTCGCGAGGGGAGCGCTAGTCTGTACTAATTAGATGCCCGGCAGACTTGCCGAAGTTCGGAGCGTCAAGGTCATACCCCACTTATACCGCACTGCTCCCACCCAACCAAAGTATGAGCAGCCAAATATGGACTTAATATCGTTCACTGTAGATGCACTTTACAGTAACAATATACAAAAGCAGACAGCGCGCGGTAAGCGAGCCTGCCGCAAGCTAAAGTGCATCTACAGCGCACGACATTAAGTCCATATTCGACTGCTCATACATTGGTTGAGTAGGAGCGGTGCGGTATAAGTGGGCGGCCCCAGTTCGTAACAAAAGATTCGTTCGCAGGTGGTTCCGGCTGGTTCGGGCGAAGGAGAGCGCGACAAGTTCAAATGCTTGTACCTGCTCGTGGAGACCGCCGTGGCTGTGCGCCAGAGGGAGAAAGAGGCTGAGGAGCTGCCCGTCTAGTGTACGTACCATGCTAGCTAACATTATCATCAACCATTGGACGCGTGGGGTGTTTCACATAGGTACAAATTAATGTTTTTTTCTAAAACGCTGCAGCACTTAGCCTTCATCACACTTGATGTTAAGTGATGATAAGACTGAAGGAAGAATCACTAATGACTGAGGAACTGACTATCTAAAGCATGCTACACACAAGGCCGGCAGCAATATTTTAAAGACTTTCATCAAATGCGATTCTTCTGTAAAAACAATTATTGATTAGCTTAAAAGTTGATTATTCATACGTAAGAAGAAATATTCCTCTAATTCTTTTTACTCTTGATGAAATAAACGCTGGCAAACAGCGCGTAAGAAGTATTGAATAAATTCGACGCGCTTTCTAACGACTCCGTAACTCAGTGGTTAGAAATAACATTCGCCCGGACAGTGAAAAGTGGTGGGTTCGAGTCCAATCGGAGCTAGTTGTGAGACGGATGAGTTTCTAATAATTCATTTTCAATAATATTCCTCTAAACTAAAATCTGGTTTCGCATGTATTTGGTATTTATTCCTCGCTCATTCTTCTAATTGTCTTGGTCTGGGTGTTCTATAACTATATATTAAATGTAAGTATTTGATTGAATCAGGCGTCACTTGGCGGAAGTCCCTAACCATTGTGAAAAATAAATATATGTAGCTTTCTTCCACAAATAATCGCAAAACTTGCACCTTCACCGATCACACTACTCTACACGTGTTTCGCCCCAACCCGGGGCATCCTCAGGAGATGTTTGTCCGTATGCAATCCAGCACCGAATGACCTGAGGATGCCCCGGGTTGGGGCGAAACACGTGTAGAGTAGTGTGATCGGTGAAGGTGCAAGTTTTGCGATTATTTGCGGAAGAAAGCTACATATATTTATTTTTCACAATATTAAATGTAATTATGTATTAACAAAACAATTATGTATATATTTATCTGTTATCTAGTTTTCCATGACTCAGTTTCTTAATGAAATTTACATGGGCTTAGTAATTTATAATGGGTGTAATTGTAGGAAGTTATGTATTTGTTATTTATTATTTATTTTATTTTCAGGCTTTCATAAAAAGAAACCGTTTATAAATTTTAAATTATAGCATTTAGATTGTAGATATCAGAAGTACAATTTATAAATTAATGTTTGCTTTTCTTTCCAGGACCATCACCGTGACCGCAGTAAAGGCAGACCCTCCGAGTGTATGTCTTCGCCGGACGCAGTTATACTTCCGCCAGTATAGGCTTGTAAACGTTCTTCACATAGACAGTAGGTTCCACGTGTTGGATCTCACTATATCGCAGGTTCATAAAAATGAATATATTTTTTTCTCTAAGAATTTTTTGTTAAAACTTTTGTGAAAATAACAAGCATCAGATAATGTTTCGTTCTTTGAGTGTTACGAAAAATGTCACCATATAATTTTCTGTTGATATACAGGATGTTAGGGTTAGTGTTTTAAAATTCGACTTTTTATTCAAATTTAACAACTAATCGGCACATTTTGTATAGAGAGTCGAAATATTTTCTTCATTTCCGACAAAAATTCTTGCTGTGCGTTGTTCAGCATGATGGCCTGAAGCCATGGTTAAAGTTTTTGCAACGGTGCCCATAACACCCTGTAGATCTAAAGTCTATAAACAGAGATTGCTCAGACCACGTCAATCGATTTCGTATGATCTTTATAATTATAATAATAATATCTGGAAAGTTGAACTGTATTCCTATTGTAAGTTTGTCAGAGTGCAAACGTTACTATCGCGTTCGCGTTAAGAGGAGTGTGTAGCAAACGGTCTTCATACAAACGGCGGTAACGTTTTCCACACACTAAACCTTAACCACAGATTACTAAATAGTAACTATGTAACAGATAGCTCACTCCGCTAAGTCATACCCTTGGTCCCCATCGTGGCCAACATTGACCACGCGATATAGCGTTCACCGTTCCGTCAAACCCGGGGCGGCCAATATTGACCAGGCGCCGGCCGGCATAGATTACATTTTTTTACTCCGTAAAGGAGTCTATGCGTGTATGGGACACTTTATTTTATATAGAAGCTGCATACATTTGCTATAGGCTGTAAAATTCATATCCCTCTGCATGTTTCGTTCGAATTGATATAGAAAAAAGAAAGTCTCATTTTTTTCGCTCTGCCTCTGCAAATATTTATAATATTTTATAATATTTGTAATCTTATTATTTCGAAGCAAAAAGCAAGGTAAACTGTGTTTTACTGTTATAAAAAGTGTTATTTTAGTGTTTTACAGAGGAAGTTATAGGAATCAAATCTAATAATAAATGTCAAAAAATGTCCAAAAAATTCTTCAAAGAATTCAGTCACATAGCTTATTGCTGCACTTATACCATGTAGAACTAATATATTACTATAGTAATATAGTATAATTTAGTACCTGAAAATAGATAAAACATTCATAAGCCAAACACACTTTACATAATGAAAAAATATAGCCTAATTCCGAAGTTATCAGGTTTTTCGTAAAACACGGCAATTTTTTCCATTTTACCTAGTAGCGCGGGCGGTGCGTTCGTTTATAGTAAGATGGCGAGGGGCCTGAAGAGTAATAAATAGAAACTCTAACTATAACCAGGGGGGTGTCACTCCGCAGTTTGGGTACGTTCGGCCGGCGCGCCTGCCGGGCAGGCGTATGGCAGAAGGATGCCGCTCGGCTCGTACGCTCCACGTTCGCGCGTAAAACGATCGAGCATTTCTGTAATTTTTGTGCACCGAACAATGACTACTAAATGTTCTTATAATCCGTATATAAGATACTGTTGTGTTTACGGGTGTATAAACAAAAGAAAGAACAAAACAAACAACAAAACCGAACTCGCAAGTCGCTCGCAACCCTAACCAGCGAGCGAGCTGTTTAGAGACATTCATTGAAATAGAAACGCTCGCGCGTAGCTATTGGGTACAGTTTTGCTTGCATGCGCGAACTCTAGGTTATTATAACAGTAGGCAAGCGATGACAAAGCAACCGGAATTGGACTTTATTTCCACGCAGAAAGATTTATTTTTATTTGAATGAGCTTGCAGAGTGAGTCTTCTGTGCCTTAGCACTATTATTTATTCTGTGCTATAACGCAATAAAGTAGAATTCAGCTTGTACGGCGCAGGCAAATTACGAACGGCCACTCGTTGTCGTTGCATCTCTTTCTATCGCATATATTCTAGCTCTTTTGCGGACCTAATTTCTATGGATTAACAACGCCGGCGTTGCCGCCGCGTTTTCGAGCCGACACGGGGAGTGAAATAGGCCTGCCTTAACATACATCAATGAATTTTCGATATGTTGTTAAAATGCATTAGAACTAGGGCTGTACGTTTTGTTTTTTTTTTTATATTTATTATAGACTAGCGGCCGCCCGCGGTTTCACCCGCGTGGTTCTCGTTCCCGTGGGAATATCGGGATAAAATATAGCCTATGTCACTCGGGAAGAATAGCTTTCTAACGGTGAAAGAATTTTCGAAATCGGTCCAGTACTTTTTGAGTTTATTCGTTACATACAAAAATACAAATCTTTCCTCTTTATAATATTATTAAGTACAGACTAGCGGCCGCCCGCGGTTTCACCCGCGTGGTTTTCGTTCCCGTGGGAATATCGGGATAAAAAGTTACTCCTTATTACATCAGCTACCTGCCAGTGAAAGTCCCGTCAAAATCGGTCCAGCCAAAGCCATCTTCTATCTCGCTCGATTCACTCGTTACAAGCCATGCTCCATGGTAAAGTTGCAGTAGGGCTATGTCAACGTTTTCTGTTCCGGTGGCCAAAACTGGAACTAACGTGTTTTGTTCATAATGTCATTTTACTCTCAAGTTGCACTATCCAACCAGCGCTACTGTCACCTGAACAGAAAAGATTGTCGATCTATACAAAATAAACAATCGTGTAGTGTTGCCAGGTTAGGCGATAACTCTCAAATTATGTAGAAGCAATGGGATTCTACAAGAAATTTAATTAATGAATGCTCCAAAAACAGTATAGAGGGAAATGCTTGGAGATAAACATATCAAAAGTCCCCGCCCGTAGCCCTTAATCCGGGGGGAGGGGGCGGTTTGAAGGTCTCATTTTTTGGTTTTTGAATTATATCTCAGAAACTATGCGTCTCAGTGTAATATTTATTATGTGCAAAATGAAAGCTGATTAAATTTGCAACAAGTACTATTCAGTCAAATTTCAGCTTCTTGCGCCCAGTTATATATATGTACAATTATACAAAACTTGTGCATTACTGACTGACTGACAGACATCGCACAGCCGAAACTACTGGGCAAAAGAAGCTAAAATTTGACATGTATATTCCTTAGGGAGTATAGGGTAGCACTAAGAAAGCGTTTTTGGAAATTCTCCCACTAAGGGTGTAAAAAAGGGGTTCAAAGTTTGTATGTAATTTTGTGAATTCAATTCCAAGGGAACGAAGTCGCGGGGGTGGCGCTAGTAGTAAAGTAATATATTATTGAAGAGAATTTAATGCTCTATAATTCTACGGCTAGCATTTAGATTTTCGGTGCATCGTTGGAAAGTTGAAAAGGTGAAATGTGAAGAAAAATATTTTTTCCATAATCACACTTTCAAGAGCGGACATCTCGAAAACTATACAAGATATCGAAAAACTTAACTGAATTGAACTTGTAGCAAATTTAATCAGCTTTCATTTTGCACTTAATGAGCATGTCACTGGGACGCATAGTTTCTGAGATATAATTCAAAACCAAAAAATGAGACCTTCAAACCCCCCTTTCCCACGGGTTAAGGGCTACGGTCGGAGACTTTTGATAGTTTACCTCCTAACTAGCCCAAACAAAGTTCCCAAGTCAAACATTGTGTTCCAAACATTTCCCTCTGTATCTCTTCGTTGACTGGGCTCAACATGATATAATACAATAAAAAAAATTAACATTTGTCGTTATTCAATTCGCTTGTTACAAAATAAAAAGAACAATCTATTATTTTTGTACATTTTGGATATTTTTTTAATCTTGATGTGAAAAGTCGGAGTTCGAAAACGTTGTCGCTTGATTTTGTTGTTTGCTGCGTGGTTGTTTTTAATACAATATTTATTGTAGAATTAGTGCATAAAAATACGTAATAATTGCTGGAAATTACTTATGAAACCTTGGATCACCTTGAAGGAGGAGCACCTGCGTCAGCGATGGATTCGTGCGATATCTCGAGCCGACTGAGAGCCTACACGATTAGTAGGCGTGTGTATTAAACATTTTCGTGACTATGATATAGTTAAAATAAAACAACCCTTAGTAATGTACGCGTATTATTTGATTTTAGGGCGCTATAATCAGGAATTCATCTTCTCTCATGCATAAAAGAAATTAGGAGCAGCCCCACTAATTTCCGAAATAAGACGTTGCCAATTCGAGCAGCATGGCCTGGGGGGGCGCAAGCAGCCGAGAAATAATAGCGAGCCATGGTCCAGCCGTTTCAGAGATTAGGAACAAACAGAAAGACAGATAGACAAAAAAATTAAAAAATGTCATTTTGGTATATGTACCGTATTTATAATCATTATGCATGTAGTTAAAAGCGGTTATTTTAATACAAACAGACACTACAATTTTATTTATTTGTATAGATTTTGAAATATTTACGTAAAAACGTAAAAAAAAACAAAACGTACAGGCCTGGTTTTTCTTCTTCATTTCAACAACATACTGAAAATTTATTGCTGTATGTTAAGGCTGCGATTCCCCAAAATAGGGTATTTTAAATTATGAATTACTCGCAAATCACAAGTACTTAAAACTTGGAAAAAATATATGTTATTTTACAGTTATTTATCTAGTGTTTCCGGCCGTTTTTTCTCGATTGGTGATATTTTACTGTGTCAAATAAAATCCCAAACATCCGTCTAATCGTAATCCAAATATCGTATTACTTGCAGTATACTTGGTTTTAGTTAATGAAAAATATACGAAAATGATTGTCTTTGATTAGCCGAGGGATTCCGGCCGTCATAATTTTAAAATTTTTATTAATTTATTTTTAGTTGAATTTTAAGTGATTTTCGATTCGCGGGGCGCTCGCGAGTTCACTGCCGGCTGCCGCTGCGTCCGCGCCGCGTGAAGTGTATCGAGCGCGGCCGAGCAAGCGTTAGCGTGCCTAGTTCGGTCGGGAATCCTCGCCTTAAGGTTTAGTTAGAGGGTGTGGGAAACGTTATCGCCGTTTGTATGGAGGGATACCATTTGCTACACTGTTCTAGATTGTAACTTGATAGTAACGTTTGCACATAGTCAAACTACTAAGTACTACAAGTGATGAACTGAGGTGAAAAAATTAACATATGCAATCAATTTCATGTTTGATATCATATCATGAATAGAATTGGCACACTGTTCGACTGAATGTGCTACAAAATGCTGGTACAATATTGTCATAGCTGCGTATATAATATTAGGTCCTATTCTTACAACATGTGGCTATAATAACACGTCGCGCGTCGACTTCTTATGATAAAATACGGAATATACAAAAGTAGTAAGACTTTAAAGTGTACGCTTTTATCCCATTTACTATATACTAAGAATACATATAATTATATGATTATGTATTACATTAACCTTAAATTAAAGTTTTATAATAAAACTTATTTTATCACAATGAGAATTTCGCATTCTGAAATTCAGTTTTAAGCAAATTACGATTATTCAATGCATAACGCTCGTAGTGTCTTTCGGAATATATAAATTAATGATAATTAAGAAGTATTACATGAAATTCGGTAATATAATAGCATATCTTGTAGCAGCAATTGTGCCTAAAGTAAAACACAAGTGAAAAAATTAAATCTTTTTTCAGCGATCCTCCATTAATGAGATAGATCAAAAGAAAGTGCGCAAAAAAGTGATAAATATCCACTTGAGTTTATACTCGACTTACAAAATATCCATTGAATTATATATACTAGATTAGTAGTTACCGCGCCAAAGCGTTGCCACTGGACATATAGCCACAATCTATAATATCAATAAAAAATATCGACATATTTAGACTTTTAATAATAAAACAATGTCTCAATTATTTCATTATTTATAGACTTCTAATACATCCCATAAGAAATAAAATAATAGATTTTTTAATTAATTAATTTAATTGGGTAAAATCACACCAACAAGGCAACCCTATCCCGCCATTGCAATACAAATGCATGTTCACATTGCGGTCTTTATATAATCCAAGCGACGGTATTGTTCTTGTGACTTGCGTAAGTGAGACAAATATATGTTTACTTTCAAATGTTTAGTGGTTTCAAAGCTACGTCGTCGTCGCGTTTAATAGTGGTTACACTTTTCTTGACGTATTTTAATGAGGTTTGCTTCTCTAGTATATTTAACTCAATGCAAATATCACTTTTTGCGTGGATCAAAAGTTGATTTTATTCAACGTTCATTGAAAGGACAGTAAGTAAGTATTTTAACATAAAACTTGGATAAAAGATTTCTTTGAGTTGATCCTTATTTTTTCCTTGGGAATTATCATAAAATCTATATTTATAAGAATTATCATAATATTATAATAAACTGCAGTAAATGTGTCCCTACTTTTTTTTCTTTAATTTGATTTTTCCTATAAAATGAGAAGTATCACATTATGTTAGTTATGTTACAAATATAATATTATGTAGTTCATATCCAAATAGTAGCCCCTATCATAATCTGTTTTGTCATAGAATAAAAATCAAATTTTAATTATTTTTAACACCCAAAGGCACTTTAGTATCGCACCCAATAGATCTAGTCCTAATTGCACTTTAGAGCTTTTATAATTAACATTGATAAATCATACTCGGAAGATCTAAGAAAGTTTAATAATTATCCTTAATAAAAACGCAGAAAAACGTCTCTACCAAACCCTGCTGTGCAATTATATTTAGACAAATAATTTTCTCAAAAGAACTTATTATCGTATTAATCGTCATAAGTGTTGTTCCTATATAATTATTATATTTTTAAAACGCTTCAGTGTTTAACCCAAAATCAGTGAGACTTGTAGAAGTAAAAACATGGTGTTCATCAATAGAAAATATAAATTAAAAAAAAAATATTTTTAATATAAAAATACCTTTACGCGCATTGTCGGAATACCAAAACGTTTTATTTTTTGGTACAACATTAAAGAAGTATGAAATGGCATTTATTGGCGCCATTATTATCTTTTTACTTAAAATTTATACAAAGTTGTTTTGTTTTTTCTAAATACGATTTAAGTTCGTGTAATATTATGTTATTTTTTGGTAATATTAATGACGACAAATTGATTGAAATACTTAATACTTTTACTGGCCTACAGAATGTTAGTAAAACAAAAAAAAAATAGGTAAATTAGTTCTGTTTTTAGTTGCACTCACTATGAAAACTATACATTTTCTATAATACTAGTGTCTATATAATAATGGACACTGTTTTATTTGTATAAATACACTATATTATTATATTATATCAAACGTAGTTTGTTAAAAGGTAGTTTAATTCAGTATATAAAGTATCTAACTGCAATTATTAACTAGTTACATATATATATATAACTTTATTAAAGTACCTTTTATAGAGGCGACAATTAAACATGAATAATATGTATCATCTTATATTATATACCTACTAAAGTGTGTAACGATATGTTTCAGTGATAGAGTGTAGAGGTTGTATATCAAATCAAGTAAGTGACATTATTTATATACTTATATAATTATGATCATAAAATTGTGTCTGGAGTAATATGTTGGATTGAGCGTCATGTGAAAAATTATAGTAATATGTAGTAAAATATGTTATTACTCGTCTGTAAATAATAATAATCCTCGTAATCATAAAGGTTTTTAATGTATTGTATAGTTATATAGTATTTCATGCGCTCTAAAATGACACAAATTACATGAAAACATACTATTTAACTAAACAATGCTTTTAAACTGGTTTTGTATAGGAGATAACGTTTTTACTATATACAACTAATAGTATTTGTAGTTTTAGGTTAAAATTATGGGTTTGGTGTGACACGACTAAATACGAAATAAAAACCAAAATAGGTATTTTTGTTTGTTGTAAATCGATTCATGCTTAGTCGCCATGACTCGTGGCAGTCGCGGCCATAGAAAGTCTTGGCGACTACCATACCATAATTAGATTGATTAGACAAAAAAAACTATTTTAATTAAAACATACAGCATTGGTTTGGTGTTAGTGCTTATTCAATATGTAATTTAATAATGTTTGTCCCAATGATGTATTGATTTTCAAGATATCGATTTTTTTGACGTTTTCTCCATAAGCTAAATAATTTTTAGCTTTAATTATGCGCATTATATTAATGCCCGCATATAATTGCGCGCACTCGATTGCGCCTAAGAGCAAATTACTGAGGTTTTGAATTTATTATCTAACGATTATTATCGTTAACACACATGTTTCATAATTAAATAAACTCTAATTATTATCCTTGAGTTAGTGAAGCTCATTGAATTCAACTTTCGTTTTTAATAACATTTCACACACCTCAGTAAAACGATACTTGCTTTATTCAAGGGCCTTACGAGTTAAGGCGCTACTCGGAAAAAGTATGGACTCTTTGATATAAAACTATAGGACGGTTAGAGTTGTTATAAATCTGGTAATAAGATATATATTTCTTCATACCTTTATCTAGAATCGTATAGTTTCAGAAACACGACTTTATGATTTTGGTTCGACACTTTTTATTTTCGAAAATACTCTAAAAAATAAGAAATATCAAGATTATTCTTAAATGGGGATACATATACTATTGAAAATTGGTTTAATTAGTGGACACCAATAATATTTAGGATCGTATAGAAGCATTTTTTTTAAAATCGCTATAGTTTTTGAATACGAAGTGATTTTGTGTTTTTTTTTTTTGCGTAATCGGCAAAATCGGTCTCGCTCCCGCGCGCGTCGTTTTCTCATTGCTATCTCGCTTTAGTATAATTTTTCCGAGTATCGCCTTAAGTGGTATTAGCAGTTGTAAAATCTCAACTTACGTGTCAAGTCTGCTTGAAGCATACATTGAATTTTTGCTTCAAGCAGGCTTGATCATACATTGAATTTTTGCTTCAAGCAGACTTGGTCGTGTTAAGGCATCCTCTAGCCTACAGTCTGTAAAATTTAGATTATAATGACACCTCATTCGTGCAAAGCAAAATGTTGTTTTTGCTCAAGGAATTGGGTCTAATTTTCTAGTATTAGCTATATAAAAATGTCTGATGTTGTTTTTCTGGAGCTTTATTCCAATAGCTTATAGAACTTTTTGCTTTGCATGAATGAGCTGTCCATTTAACTATGCAAAATTTTACAGAATGTAGCGACGACACAACTGCACTATATAATTAGGAGAATGTGTAAGCATATTACGGTGTGCGAGTCCGTCCGGTTATGTGGGACTCGCCAATCCGCTTCTGGACCCCCATTCAGTTATAAGTACTTGATGGGGGGTCAGGAGGGGGCTGTTTTGTGTATTTGACTGAGTTGTGAACGTTACACTTAACAACTGTGGTTGCAATACTTTATTTTATAAATTATTATGACTCGATGGTAGGCTCCAGCCCTCCGAGACAGTGTAACATTTAATTTTGTAACATTTGTCGCTGGCTATAAGATTAAAAATAGAATTTTAGGTCAACGCACACTCGTCCGTGTCTAACGCGCCGGACGAAACGATATTTGAATTCTGTATGAAAACCGCGTCGAAGATTCGGACTATTCGATTCCAGCAGATGTGCGGGGTTTCATAGGATTTCTTATAAAGAACTTAAATTCGTTTCGTTCGGCTCGTTTGACGCGTTCGGCTCAGATGAGTGTGCGTTCACCTTTAAATGTCTCGCTAATTTTATTAAAGATTTGCGACTGTCTCTAGAAAGAAAACTCAATCAATATGCAGTTGTTAAAGTGAAACACTGCTATAGACTTTTGGACCATATTTTTAAAGTATGGAGAATTAAAACATTTAACAGTGGACTGCACATCAAAGGCAATCCGAGCTTTAACAGATCCTAATTACAAATGGTATTAGAGTCGTTTTCATGTGTGTTTTTGAATCTAGTTACTGTACTATTATAATTCGTTTGATTACATTACTTGTACCATTTAACTTGAAAATTTAATATTTTTTACAAATAGAACCGAAGGAAATATTTGGTTCGGAAGTTTATAAAATGTAATGATACAGATACTAATTATTGTCTTTAAACTCAAAGCAATTTTAAATCTTAACTTTGTGTTTTACTCAATCTAATTGATTCCCAAAAGATTCCCAAAAAAGATTTTACAATACCAGTTTTGAGTTCTTTCAGAAGATTAGGTACAGTTAACGTACACTCCATAAGTTAAAGCCACAATATTAGGTTTTCACTTCTCACGCTCGTAAAGTTCGTATTTATGTCGGGTATAGGCTGCATAAAATCGCTTTTTATGCTCTAGTGCATAAAGTAAAATCTTCGTCTAAGTCTCAGACTCTAAGACAAAGGTCGTCAGGTAAACAGTCACACACGCAATTAAACTTCGTTAAATAAACTTGTTGTTTCATTCTGTTTCTTAAATTTTGTACATACCTAATCCATGTTAAATTACTAAATTAATAAAACTAGGCAAAATTAATGAGTTTTGTAAGAAATAAGTATTTCAAGAGCATTATGGACTACGATCTATGCTAAGTCACTGTGCTGCCACTTCCACGTATAAAAAAAGAAAAAGAAAGTTTTCCCGCCAATATGGCGAAGTCTTTATTTTTTCTTTTTTGCAATATTGTAATTTATTTTCCTCGCACTCGAAGTGAAAAGCAGAGTGTATAACTCGTACATAAAACCCATTTTACCCTCGAATTGACTATCCATCCTCGCCTACGGCTCGGGTGGATATATACGTCTCGGGTAAAATGGTATGTTTTATGCACTTGTTGTACAATCTACTATTTCAAACCCCAACTTTAATGTGCTAGAAGTTTGGTATTTGGCGAAAAAATTTAACATATTAATGAACGTATTTTTATCATATCTTATTGAACCTTGGCGCTGACTGTACCTAATGCTGTTTTGTGTTACTATGTGAAGTTGCGATTAATTTTTGTTATGGGAATCAATATTATTTTGTGAGAATACTGCGCAGTTAGTTTAAGACTATATTTCATTTAACCCAGGCGTATTTTAATTGACCATAGAGTTTTTACAAAATAGAGTATACTCTATGGAATGAATGATAGTCTGTGACGCTTTTCTTATTTTAACATTAGGCAAGTTGTTATAAATTGCATTTACAAAACAATACACATTTTACTTTCAATCATTGTCATAGAAATATTCCCCTTGGGAACACAACACGAAGTCATGAAATAACTCATGACGGGGCAATGCAAAATTTAAATTATAAATGCCTGTTGGATGATTAAGAAAAACGTACATTGAAACTATCGTTTTGCCGAAGAACTGTCAAATACGTTTTAAACAATTAATTTTGAAGAGCCTTAGTATTTAATTTTAAGTCCTATATAATGTAGTTTATTTCTCGTTTCTATGAAGATTCTTTTATGTTATCTTTACCTGAGTACAATAAGATTAGTATTGTAGCATTCTCTTCGTCTTGTGTACATAGTCCTGTGTAAGTAACATGTTAGTGATTATAATAAAAACTTGATTTCACTAGTTTAAGCGTTTTATTTAATTGCCTTAAACTATACAACACATTTAAATGCTAATGTATTTACTTGAGAGTACTTGTAAGTTATTTTTATTGCATATTTATTTAACTAAATTAATAAGGCACGATATTTAATTTTGTGATACTTAGTTTTACTCATTTGAGCCCAATTTTAATAACTATGACGACATTTTAAATATAAAAGATACAAGTAAAGTAACAATTATAAATGCATGAATCCTTTGAAACTCCTACTTATGTGTAGACTAAAGATACCAACACACTGAAACTACTTTTTAAACCAATGACAGCATCTCTTGATGGAGAAACTGAGCTGGGTGGAGCGACTTCAATCTATTTTTCTCTTTCTAACTCTTCTGTGACAGTTGGTTAAAAACAGAACTGAAGCGGAAAAGCAGAGCAGGTTCACTATACCCTTTTATCTTATAAGGATAGATTCTCTCTTCTTCTTCTTCTTCTTCTTCTTCTCTCTCGCACACTGTTTCCACATTATAAATTGGTAATTTTCCTAAACTAACTTCTTACCAGCTTGTACCTACTATGGATAACTGGAAAAAAACCAATAAAATATTAAACCTTTCACTTTTTCTCTGAAAATAACAAAATAGTTATAATAATATTTTTTATCTTTGTGAGCTTACGTGTACTCCTGTCCTTTTGAGAATCTGTCCATATAAGATAAAAGGCACTACACTAGCATACCTAAATCTCTACTCTAGTTCACTATGAGTGATAACATCTCAGTCAGTTTGCACGATATCGAGCCGGTTAATAACGCTCGCGCGTCGTTTCGCCGAGTTCCCTTCAGGAGGTACGGGAGACTTCCTCTTAGCCGTGTGGTCGACGTAATCCCCGGTCTCTTCGATCACGATGTCTTGAGTGGGGATCTCCATTAGCAGATTGTCGAAACTTGTACTGTTTTTGGGGAGCTCCTGCATTTCATCTGAAGACAAATATGAAAGTTACATATCGATGTATGTCTGTGGTTACATAGCTTTTAACTCTTATATCTAGCCTCTGCCGCACTGCGAATGAAATATCTTTTACAATTAACGGAGACAACACGTGGTTATTTGTTTCGAACTAAAATATGTCAAACGAAATAAGTATTGCTCTGAACTTTTTAAATAATTAATTGTTAAGTGAGCTAAACCTTTTCACCGCCAAGGTCTTTATAGAAAACAAAATAATAAATTATTAAATATTGTCTTCTAATAAAGTCGTGGCGTGTGGAGTACACGGAAACGTTTGTCTTCTATAGAAGACCTTGGTGGTGAAACGTGAAACATATCTACTATATTCCATTATTGCTCTTGATTGTTAAAACCTATTTAAACTCTCGAAAACGAGAGTTTAAATGTTTCAAAACAAGAATAATAAGCTTATTCTTGTATGAATATTAACTAGCTGTACCTTTAATAAATTAATGAGATATCAATAAAAGTGTTAAACATTCAGCTCCCTGGGTTGAACCATCGGAAACGCTCCCGACAGCGAAATGTATGCATTGTCTCTGTCACTCACTATAGAATAGACGAAGACAAAGCACAGAATTCGAATCTGATTCCGTTTCCGACGGTTTGTGAATCAGGGGGCTGGCTTGCTCTATAATCACTGTAGTGCGGTTGTTATATCAAATAAATAAGACCAAATAAAAAAGCAATTGCGTTTATTACATAAAAATAAAATACGTAGGTAATAAAAAGATGAACGAGGTGCATATAACAAAAGTGACATTTAAATGTTATTTAATTAAAACTAAAATCAGATCGAATTCATAAGCTAAAAATCTTTTCTACACAAATGGGTATGATTTTCTTCAAATGTAGGTATGTACCTAAATTCATTTTTAAAGTGGTCCCTCATAAAAACAATCACAATATTATATCACTATTATAAAGTAACTAGCTGACCCAGCGCGACTTCGTTCCCGTGGCCCTACCCCCTACTCCACCCTACCCACCCGTACTCTACCCCATACCCTACCCCTACCCTACCTCTACCCTACCCCTACCCTACCACTACCCTACCCCTACCCCACCCCTACCCTACCCCTACCCTACCCTACCCCTACCCTACCCCTACCCCACCCCTACCCTACCCCTACCCTACCCTACCCTACCCCTACCCTACTTCTACTCTACCCCTACTTACCCCCCCTTCCCCTATTTTCTCGCCGCTAAAACCATCCTTGGACTTCCACGAACATTTCAAGACCAAAATTAGCCAAATCGGTCCAGCCGTTCACGCGTGATGTCGTGACCAAGGGAAATAGGGATTCATTTTTATATATATAGATTATACCTTAATAATATCGCTTACAGGACAAGAACTTGTAATGTATGTGGGTAATTAATAATTTAGTAATAAGTGGGTAGAAAAACAGTTCTTTTCTCTCTCTGCAATAGACGCGTATAACGAACGGTTGTGTTTTATTTGTGCTCCTATCTATCATCAGCTGCACCTTCGGGATCCTGTTTTCCAGAGATATTTCAGAACTGTAGCAAAGAATCCTAGCATGCAAATTCGCAGAATGAATACATAAGTCATAAGTCCAAATACTTTCCATTTTACGTACTTGAATGACGGAAAAAGAATTATGAATATGATCCATCATTCTACCATTTCAGAAAGATATTCGTAAGAATAAATTTATATATATTTACGTATCTATTATAATGCATAATAATAATAATAAATCTATACTATATAATATTATAAAAAGGAAAGATTTGTATTTTTGTATGTAACGAATAAACTCAAAAAGTACTGGACCGATTTAGAAAATTCTTTCACCGTTAGAAAGCTACAGTCTTCCCGAGTGACATAGGCTATATTTTATCCCGATATTCCCACGGGAACGGGTACCACGCGGGTGAAACCGCGGACGGCCGCTAGTGTACAAAAGTAAAACATACCTACAGAAAAAGCATGTGGGGAACCTACTTGTTTGTAACTTCATATTATTATACCTACATACATCACTTCGTAAGGCTCAGCAACTATAAAACTTGCGAGAGCAGCAGTTGAAACTAGGTCAGCTGTAAATGCATATTCACCTATTCAAATATCATTAGTTAAACAAAATACTAGCCAGCTCCTGGATCAAACCAAATCTGCCTCACCTCAAGAGGATTGTGTAGCAAACGGCGATAACTTTTTCCACCCTCTAAGGATATTACATTATCAAATATCTCTGATCATTTAAATGATCATATATTTGATCAGGGCCGGATTTAAGAACTTTGGACCCCTAGGCTCAGTCTGTGGTGCGGGCCCCCCGTCTATACAATTGACAACATGTCATTTTTTGCAAGGCAGTAAAATTCGAAAACCATTTCGAGATTCGAACTAATTAAACATAAAAAAACATGTTTTTAGATTATTTGGTCGCCTATTTAATAAAATGTGTAAAATTATCAATGTCAGGCCTACCTAGCGTAGCTATGCATTTGCCTGGAATCAATCCATAAGAAGAAAAGAAAACAAAGTAAACAAACAAAATATGTCAAAATTGCTGTCATTTTAATAGTGATGCATGCTTGACTCATTTATCGACTTATTATCGATTATTTTCAATGACAAATGAGGAAGCTTAGTATAATTTAAATTGGTAGTAATACTGAAATGTCTTTGTTTTATTATAACACAAACGAAGATTTTAAAAAGTACTTACACAGCACCTTGTTTAAAGTATTGAGCAAGTTACAAGCTTACAAGTGATGAAAAGTATAGCATTTTTAAAACTACAGTTATATATCACATTTGAGATGTTAATCAAGTGTAGCGTTGTTTTATTGCATCTGACTAAATTAAAATAAATAATCCCTTTAAACATAAATGCTATTATTATCGACACAAAATACTAGCTTACGTCACCTTACGTGCTACATCTCTACGTAAAAATGTAATGGACATTTTTTTTTTATTGATGGTTAGAAAAAGGCAGGATTGAGGCTATGGAATCGCTTATATTATGCCGGATAATGTACTCACGTCCTTCTAGAATATACCATTTTCAATTAATTATTATCTCAATAATTTGTGAAAATAAAATGAAAAGAAAAAATACGGGTTCCCTCAAAAACGATAAACTTTCATTATAAGTATCCATAAAAACAAATACCTTAAAATTTTGAAATGTTGTCAATTGGGCGAGAAATAAATCATATCTTAAAAAACACAAACAAATATACAGTCGAATCGAGTACAGTTATTTTTTTTGGAAGTCGGTAAAAAAACTTAGATTCTTTATTACAAACTATAATGATATTGGGATTATCATATAACTAGCAAATACCTAATTTCTATGAATCGATTTTCGTCTACATTTCATTTCAATGAAGTCGCTGGTCTTCCGTCATGGACGTCCGAAGGCAATTTTTTATCAATTTCGGTTTAGAGAATGATCTTTCTGCTGAACTGTTCGTGATCATGAGAGATAGGTACCATCCCTAGATTATATTATAAATGAGCAAATATATATATTATGTTTGTTTGTTTGTTTGTTTGTCTGTCTGTCTGCCTGTATGTTATATGTTCCGTTTTCACGTCAAAACGGCTGAAACGCTTTTGATGAAATTTGGAATGTAGATAGTTTGAGACCCTAGAAAGGACAAAGGCTCATTGCTCTGGAGAATAACTTTTAGAGCGGACAAAGTAGTGGAATGGGATTGGTATTTAAGGTGATAGTTTGAGGTCCTGGGAAGGATTATAATTTAAAATGGAAACAGCTTGAGGCCCTGAGAAGGACATACTTACCTGTCACCGCGGGTAAAAATCTCATTCCCATGGGAAAATACTTAAGAGCCATTTCGCAATTACAGCCATTTGGCATTTGTCTCGCTCGCACAATGCAACATTTTCATAGATTGTGAAAACACATTGTGTTTTTTAGAAAAGTGTTTCATTATATCATTACAACGCAATGTTACGGATATTTTGTATAAGTTATTTTATTCATTCAATTGAGTATTGGTTAGATCTAGGAAGTCAATTTTTGAAAACTTTAAGCTCGTAGATCTAGTATTATTGCAGTATTGACAATGTTGAAGTATGTTTAATTATGTATTTAATTGTATTTAATTGCGTTGTAGGGACAGGACAGTACACGCGGGCGAAGCCGCGCTTTTTAATACAACTTCCATTTGGAAGCAATTTTTAACATGATATTAAAACAAAAGTTTGTGCATCCATTTTTCTTTGCCTATACTTAACTTTATTATTTTTTCGTAGTCTGATTCAAACTGGATTAAAGGGCTTATTACATTTGGCTAAATTGGCTTTCTTTGAACTCATTTGTAGCAAGTGATGCAATCAAAACAAGCAGATGCTGAATTTAGCAAAGTGTAATAAACCCTTAAAAACTTTTGAACTGTATAACCTCGTTGCCTAAACTGTGCCTAATCTTCATACATCTCTAGTAATTTTCTACTGTCTTGCTGCTAACATATCTTCGTCACACACGCTCTGTGACGAAATTATTGAGGAACCCAAAACGTTTACCCAAATTTACGCTGTACTGTATTGCAATAAGAAGCATGTCTTTGGTTGACTTGTCTTTACTGCCAAGACAGTGCCAATGCCGTATATTTAAAACTATAAATTGATTTTTTTTTTATATATTTGGAAATGTGGTGCGGGCCCCCTTGTGGTGCGGGCCCCTAGGCTGCAGCCTATGTAGCCTGTGCTTAAATCCGGCCCTGTATTTGATCCAATATAATTGACTATTATAATGAGTCGAAAAATTAATCATAAATGTCTATATTGACGACCGATTTGGCGCAGGGGTATGCTACCTGCCTTCTGCGCCAGAGGTCTCGGGTTCGATTCCCGAACAAGACAAATATTTGTGTGCATGAACATGTCTATTTCTATTTGTCTGTCAGCGCAGGACCGATCGTTGTGGAGATCCTTGGGGGAGGCCTATGCCCAGCAGAGGGCGTCGGTCGTACCGTACGGCTGAAATGATGATGATGATGATGGGTGTTTTCTATGTATATTAAATATGTATTTACAAACAAAAAGTATTTAAGTATATATTTATCCGTTATCAAGTTTTCCATGACACAGTTTCTTAATGAAATTTACATGGGCTTAGATAATTGGTGTGATTGTAAAAAGTTATTTACGCAAACGTAACATTGTACCACAACACCGTGTAAGATCTGTCTTTGCGGAAAGGCAATTTGTCGCGAGAGCTAGTGCCATATACAATAAAATTAATAAGGAGCTAGAAATGCATAATATGAATTAAACTAGTTGTAAACTTTTGCTTACAGAGTGGCTCAAATCAAAAAGTTATGCTGAAATAGAATTTTATTTAGGTTAAATTACTGTCTTGGCTTCACACACACACACGCACACACAATACACACACACACACACACACACACACACATAGTTATTTTAGATAATATTCGTTAGAATTTGCAGTTTAGTAAGTAGTATTAGTATTGTTTTTGTTTTCACTTTAACTTCACTTTTGTTTTTTTTTATATAAGTAATTTTTAATTTAAAGGTGGTTTAGTCTACGGTATAACATGTTACGGAAGAGCGGTGCTACCTAACACCAGCTGAATAGCTTAAAAGGGAGCACCAAACACTGTCAATGTATTTAGGCTAAGTTATTGTAAAATAAACATTTTGTATTTTTTGTATTTTGTATTTATTTATTATTTATTTATATTACATTATCCAATATCATTGACTCATAGATCTAGAATCCAATAAATGATCCGATAAATGATAGTGTAATATGCCCCTAACCACAACCCTAACATACTACATCAATGAATTTTCGGTATGTTGTTAAAATGCATAAGGACTAGGGCACAGACTAGGGTTATACGTTTTTTTATATTTATCATAGATTTGAAAATATTTCCACTTTAGTGATTTCATACAAAACAAAAAGGTGCCAATATTTTGTATGGAGTTGCTGTTTGCTCCTCCTCCTAACGCAAAGGTAAAAAGTCATTATGCTAACCGAGACCAGATTTCTGCTTGAGCATCTGCCGCTGTCGGAACTCCTCCTGTGCTTGCCGCTGGCGCCGCTTGCGCTCCGCCCTCGCTTCCTCGCTCGCGTCGGGAGCGGCCGCCGCCATTGCCGTAGCTGGAGCCGCCGGTGCCGGAGCTGTAGTGGCCGGTGCCGGAGTGGGCGCCGCCGGTGCCGGGGCCGGCGCGGGGGCATCCTGCTGCTGTAACAATGTGTTACGATTCTGAAGATGGTACCAATTGAACACGGGTCACCGGGTTCAAATCATTTTTGTATAATTTTGTTGGTGTTGGGCTTTGTCGCATTAAGTTTATTGACATCCTCTTTGACTTTCTGTGTACAAATTGTCACAATCACAATAATTACTACGACAAAGTTCAAAAGTGCACAGATATTATTGAACTCGACTGTACCAACGGAACACGGGTCACGGGTTCGAATCCCGTTAGCAAATAACAACTTTATTTTGTATAATTTTGGTTTTTGTTGGTGGGGTGCCCCTTATCGTTATAACAAACACATAACGATCATACCTACTGTATTTTACAAGCTTATAATGAGCGATTTTCTGAGAGGCCATTTAAAAAAAAAAGCTTCCAATTGCTTCACTAGATGGCGTTGAATAAGTATGTACATGTCTATGGTATATTTTGGTATGAAACATATATAGATTAATTACTTTTTAAAAACCCAAAGGAAACTAATAATATATTAAATAAGTGCTACTGTGAGGAACAGAAACGAAATAGGTAAATTTAAAGATTTAGGTAAATAAATAACATCTGTCTGACGTTCCGTTTTACCTAAAAAAGTCGCGTCAAAGTAAAATTTATAACGTTCCGTTCCTTCTAACTGCATAGGTGGGACAGCGCCATCTAGTGACTGAGCTTTCAGAAAATCGCCCATTAACTTGCAGTGTATGTATTTATGCATGCATGTATGTCCGTTCGGGTCAAATCTTGCAACCTAAATTTGACCTACTTGCCAGTGTCCGATTGAGCTGAAATTTTACATACAGGTTTGGTATGGATGACAATACAATAGTAAAATAAGGTCAGCAAAAAAGCTTGTCATAAAAATGAATTTTTTCCAAATAACTTTTCATTATTCTTTTAATTTTTTATCACTAATTATGAAGGCGAAAGTTTTCATGTTTAGATGTTTAATTGTTAGGTACTCATCAATCACAGCTAAACGACTGAACAGATCTGGATGAAATCTGGCACAGAGATAGATTATAGTTTAGTATAGCATAGGTATATACTACTTTTTGCCCCACTAAAATATCTCATTCCCACGAGAAAACATTGTGAAGTTCACGCAGGCAAAGCCGCGGGCGGAAACATTATAGAATACGTAATTTTATAGAAATGTATTGTAGAAATAACCATGAGTACCTACAAGCAAGAAATTTGTATGTTGTTGCAGTACCTACAAGTCAAAGTGCTTGTATTCATCATACAGACATTTGCCCCTACTTACCAGGATTTGAACCCAGGACCTCAAGAGTAGGTGACATTCTGAAACCCGGTGTGTAAATAAACCATTCTTCCACAGAGGTCGTCAAGAACAATGTGTCAGGGCGGTTGTCATAGTGTAGGCAATGAACAGATTCTTTGTATGGAGACCCATACACTAATTCCTCAGTCGATGAAACTTTGCTGAGTTATAAAATAGCATGAGCCATAAACTTTTAAATGATTATCCAAAAAAAAAACTCACACGGAAGTTAGGTATTTATACATAAATATACAAATCTGTTTATATATTGAACCGAGTAATTTCTCAGTCCAAATTTATTTTACCAAATGAGTTATTTATACTAGTAATACTTGATGAAAATCCAAAACTTTTTTCAAACATGAGTATGCTTGGCAAAATGATATAATTCCGTTAAAAAGTTCGACAGAAACATTTTCAGTCCAAGTCACCCCATTTTGTTTTATTAAAATTTGGTGTTTCTGCTGGGATATTTTTTTGGATATTTCATATTATTGTTTTTATACGTTACATGAATATGTCCGTTTAATAAAGTTTAGACGGAGCATTTTTCCTAAAAAAAATTATCAATGAAATAAGACTTTCATTAAAAAATACCTAATCTTCTATTATTATTATTTTTTGGAAATTTATACCATACTTTTAATTTATTGATACTTTATCATGATGTAAAGTTTTTTCTGACTGAGGAATTACTGTGGGGGTCAACTAGCTTCATTGACTACACTATCAGGGCTGAAGATGTGATCGCTACTATCCATACTAATATCACAGTTTAAGCAATCTTTCTATACAGTTGGACGACGCCCTTGAAGTTGGGCGATGCCGACGCCTGTATAGGTATTTACGTAAGTACGTAAGGGTTGTCACTTTAAAATGTGACGGTGGACCTTTTACGACCCCGGGTGGGTACATTGGTATTGCGATATTAAATTAATAAAATAATTTAATAATGCAAATGTAATGTCAAAGTTATTAAAAAATTCAAGATGGCGGCAGACATTTTTGTTTGTAAGCTGATTTCGATGAAACTCGGTTTTTGGTACTATTTTGACAAGAAAACAGCAACGCAATGTTAAAAAAATTAAAATCCAAGATGGCGGCCAACTTTTTTGTTTGTGAGCCGATTTTGATGAAACTTGGTTTTTAGTACAATTTTGACAAGAAAACAACAACACAATGTAAAAAATAAAAAAAACCAAGATGGCGGCCAACTTTATTTTTGTAAGCCGATTTTGATGAAACTTAGTTTCTTGTACTATTTTGACAAGAAAACAGCAACGCAATGTTAAAAACACTAAAAAAATTTGGTTATACTGTGGTAATTGTAACATTTATGTTTATATAATTTAGCGTTGCTGTTGTCTTGTCAAAATAGTACCAAAAATAGAGTTTTATCCAAATCGGCTCACAAACTAAAAAGTTGGCTGCCACCTTGATTTTTTTTTTGACATTGCGTTGCTGTTTTCTTTTCAAAATAGAACCAGAAACTAAGTTTGATCAAAATCGGCTTACAAACAAAAAAGTTGGCCGCCATCTTGGATTTTTTTATACTTTTAACATTGCGTTGTTGTTTTCTTGTCAAAATAGTACCAGAAACTGAATTTAATCGAAATCGGCCAGCAAACAAATAAAATGTCCGCCATCTTGGATTTTTGTATTTTTAACATTGCGTTGCTGTTTTCTGGTCAAAATAGAACCACAAACTGAGTTTCATTGAAATCGGCCTGCAAACAAAAAAGTTGGCCGCCATCTTGGATTTTTTTATACTTTTAACATTGCGTTGTTGTTTTCGTGTCAAAATAGTACCAGAAACTAAATTTCATCAAAATCGGCTTACAAAACAAAAGTTGGACGCCATCTTGTTTATTTTTTATTTTTGACATTGTGTTGTTGTTTTCTTGTCAAAATTGTACCAAAAACCAAGTTTCATCAAAGTCGGCCCGCAAACAAAAAAGTTGGCCGCCATCTTGGATTTTGGAAATTGCCTTTTTTTATAAGCGAGATGAAGATTTGCACGCACTACATGTCATAATATGCACCATAATATTAATTTAAAAATAAATTTTAACGATAAAGATGATAGCCCTGGAAGACTTGTCCCGAGTTACTATGAACGGCGTTGTATGTAACTCGGGACAACCACTCCCCCGTCTCACCCCGCAAGCCCCGCACCGATTGACCTGTCTAGACGTCTCCGTCGGCCTACTGTATGAAAAGTTGCTTATTTTGTGCTAATATTATAAATGTGATAGTGTGTTTGTTTGTTCGTCCATCTTTTACGTCGAAATGGAATTTTCTGGAAACGTTGTAAGTATATGTTGTTGAACCAGGAAAATATTAAATAGCTTGTTTAAAGTTTCTTGAAATCTATAAGTATCTATACTTCTAAACTAATATTATAAAGAGGAAAGATTTGATCTTTTGTTTGTTTGCATCGATTAAGCCAAGATTAGGCTCCGAAACTACTGGACCGATTTCGAAAATTCTTTCACCATAGAAAGCTACATTCTTCCCGAGTGACATAGGCTATATTTTATCCCGATATTCCCACGGGAACGGATACCACGCGTGTAAAACCGCGAGGATCCACTATTAATTTATAAAACTCAATACTATTACCACAGATAATATAATATGCTATTATCTACACTCATGTTATAATTTTCGAATTATGAACTCATGCCTGAACGTAAACTGATACACTTTATGCCATAGTCAACTTTAAAAAATAAAGCTGCTGTATCCGGGTGTTTCATAATGACCATTATGCAACACCCGGATACAGCTGTCACTCATTATAAAACACTTATATTTCTTAAATTTACAGTCTCCATGGCAACCGTAGGATTTACCGGCCCTGACTTCCAACTTTTTCAAGCTCTTCTTTAGCCGGCAACAATCAGAAACGTTTTTAAAATTAGAATTTTGAATTTAGAAGGAATAGACCGTATAGACTCCTACGAGTGGGGTTTGGCACCAATTCACATTTTATAATTAATATTGATTTGCTTTATTTTTGAAATATATAATAAATGTTATGAGTGTAGATAAAGTAGTGTATGAGACTGCACATAACTCGGTATTAAAACACTCGTGGAATACTATTAAAAAACTCGCCAAGGTTCGTTTTTTAAACTCCCACTCGTGTTTTAATACCCCTCCTTATGCGACAGTCACATAAACTACTAATTACTGTTAGCATTTTGGCTGCTGAAATAATCTGGCTAGCGCCACCTACTTACAGGTTAGACGTTCTTTATCTTTTCATTATCAAATTAACCCAAGATATAATAATATTCCATCTCTTTATCGTTCTCCTGTCTATCAGTCTGTCCCCTAAGTTCCTATTGACACCGCCCAAGTTATTCTCAATTATCAGTAAGGGCCTGTTCACAATGTCTGGGTAAGTTCTCAGTAGCTTTTACTTGATAGATAGTCCGTACAAAACTGTCAATTGAACTAGAAAGTATCTCCTAATCGGACATTGAGAAACGGGCACTAAAGTGCTGCATTTTTTGGCTGGCACTAAGTGCCTGTTTCACAACTATTTTTTTCGTTTGGACAGATTTTCGTTTCGACAGATTTTGTTTCGACAGATTGTTGTTTCGCCAGATTTTGTTTCGAAAGATCATTGTTTCAACAGCATGTCACTTTGTTATCTCAAATGTACAGTTACGTACAAACACAAAGTACACACGGCGGCACATCAGACTATACATCAATAAGTATCATATTAAATCGTAATCGTCACAGTAAGTGCTTTCACTGGTTAAACACTTTTTGCACTACTGTTCACCGAAATAAAATATTGTTTTACAAATATTATCACACCATTTGCTTACCTACACAAGTTTAAGTACATTTTATGTCATTTAGTTTAGTTTAACAATGTCCGACTAGAAGATACTTTCTAGTTTAATTGACAGTTTTGTATGGATTATCTGTAAACTAACAGCTAATGAGAACTTACCCATTGTGAAACAGGCCCTTAGTATTTTGTTTTACAGACTCTGCATCTAGCAGAGGCCTTGGCCATGAGTTGAAAAGAGCCAAAAAATGCAGGCTATAAAAATTGCAATCAACGAAAAAAAAATCTGAATAAAAAATCCTTATAATCAGGCCAAATTAAGTGGATGAAACAAAAGATAAATTAAAAAATCTGTGCGAGATACCTAATCGTGCATATAAAAGAAAATATAACTACAAATGTAATGAAAATGTTACGGGAATATATTAGGACACTAATTAAACATTTTAAAGTTTCAAACAATTTTATTTTAATAAAAACATGTAGGTCTAGGTAGGTACTGCGTAATTTTCACACATAGTCTTATTTTAAAATTACCAATAAACTTATGTTTATACACAGCAATTCCATATGTAGATGTAACATCACATTTACTTAGCCAATTCCTAGAACAATATGTCAGAAATAGATTGTACAAGTCCAGAAACTTAGCATGCGCTTATACAACAATATTAAAATAATGTTTTAATGCAGGCGAGATGACGCTAGGTATACTTACATCTTGTATAGCTCCATCTCACAATTAACATTATTTTAAAGTTGCAATAACAGCTGATGACAAAGAGCCTGTTGTTTTTTAAATCTCTAAAATGTCTAAAAAAATCTCAAAAACTATCAAAATATGTGTTGCAAAGTAAAAATTAAATAGTTTACTTTCAAAACAAGGTGTTAGTAGGCACAAAAATGTTTTCGCAACCAAGCATTTGTTAAATTTGTTGACTGTTAAATATCATACATTTTATAACGCCATTTTGCTATTGGCCTTATTAAAAAACTTATTGACATTATTTTGATAGTTTTCGAGAAACCAGCTGATACAGACAAACGCAAAAACTTACTAAATAGATCTGTCTTGTAAAAGTTAGACACAGAACCTTAAAAAAACATAACAAATGTAAAAATTCTTAACACTATAAGTATAGCTACAGTATAAATCCATCTTTTACTTCATCCACCACAAGAGCCTTAACTGAGCGGTGACTTATATTTAATGTCATTTACTACCTAACTATGCTAAATCAGTGCAAAATGCATTCAAAACTTTATTTGAAATATATGGGATTCATTGCAATCTGGATTTCATGAATCCTTGAACAAGAAATAAAAATAGTATTCAATTATTTTTAGTGTCGCGTGTCATACTGATACAAGCCGAATAAGTAATTTTAAAAGTTGCATTGCAAAACTACCTTTTAATAACCCAACTTAATTATTATAATTTTATTTCTAATAATATTATGCGTTATTTATCATGCTTTTAACATTTCTATCGGTTGTCTAATTATTTTTTATCCCAAGGTAATTTCTTGCTACTCCATGACCTATCAAATTCCAATTTCAGACTCTCACTCACTAACCTAAACGACCCGTTAACACTTAATCTAATAACTCGAAAAATTCTTTAAAAAATAGTGTAAAATTCTTGAGATTTCAAACCACACACCTCCAATAGTGTTCTTAGTATAATACATTTATTCATTTGCAAACTACACCTACCCATATATCTAATAAAAACTTGTCCAGAAAACGCGATTTACGCACGAATGATGCGCGTTTTTTTTTCATTACTTACTGGTTAGTATTGTAGATATTACATACAGACTACTAATACTTAGCAAATAATGGCAAACGCGTCTTATTCCCTCGTTACTTTAAAGAGTTTATTACACTATCCTAGTTAGGATCCTAATTAAGCATACATTGCTTGTTTTGATTGCATCACTTGCTAAAAATGAGCTCAAAGAAAGCAATGTATGCTTAATTAGGATCCTAACTAGGATAAATGTAATAAGCCCTTAAACAGGGTTTGAAAGATGCGAATGTTCACATCGCACCTTCATATAATAGAATATCGCTGGGATAGAATATAAGATATACATAAAATAAGTTTACATTGGGGCAAATACTTGCGAAAAAAACAACTGTATATAGGGTTATTTTGAAACTACTTGCCAAATTTTTAAGTTTCACTCAGAATCGGTAAGTGAACAACTTTCTCCTAGAAACATGGGTCGAAATTCGACAAAAATCTTTGGACTTCCCATACTAAATCGATCACGTGGTCAGTATAGTTTGTATGAAAAGTAAAAAAGAATTGTCATATTTCGACCCATGTTTCTTGGAAAAAGTTGTTCAAAATAACCCTGATAGGTAATATTATAAAAATTAGATTATGAACAGTATACTTACATTTAAATATATTGGTATGTTCTTCAAAATAAAAAAAATGTCATAAGGTTGGTTACCTGGCAGTCGGGATTGGGAATCCTAAATAAAATGCCGTACTATGGCTCGGCCCGCGAATTCCTCGTACGTCACTTTAGGACTTGGAAGCGTCCGGGGCGGCGGGCGACGAGGCCTCGTGCGAGTTGTCCTCCGGGAACTGCTTCTCCACCTGCTCCGCCACCCACTTCTTGACCTTCTGCTCCGTCCAGAAGCCGTCGTAGAATATGGTCGGCTTGACCCAGCAGCCCGGCGCCTGTTGCCCGTACGAGACTTCGTCCGGCCGGCACGCATTCTTGCACTCTACTGAGCCATTCCGACTGTTCACGACCAAACTCTTCGGAGGGAGGTTGAAGTTCAAGTTCACGTTACCGTGAGGCCGGTCGTAGCTCTCGTAGAAGTGCCAGGGGCCCGAATACTCGTAGTAAGCGTTGGGGTATGGGGCTACTGGCGGGCCGAGGCGGGGCGGCGCGTACAGCGGCGGCATCACCGGCTGCAGGACGAAACTTACGTTAGAGTTGGGGCGGATCTGTTGCGGCGGCGGGGGGCGGGGGGCGGGCGGGCGTGGGGGCAACGCCGCCGGCATGGGGTGGGTTTTGGCCACGGGGGGCGCGTTGGCGACTAGTGGGGCGCCGAGCGCTCGCATGTTAATATCAGTCTCCTTTCGCGGTGGTATGCGCACGGGCGGCGAAGCTTTCGGCTCCGGCTTCGGTAAAACGGGCTCCGGTATGGGCACTGGTGGCGGTTCGGGTGTGACGTCAGCACGCGCCGCGTCGAGGGTATCCTTCAGATCGTTGGCCACTTTGCCGCCGAAACTTAGGAGGGTTTCGCGCAATGCGTTCGTTACGGCACACTGCAACAAACAAATTATTTAATGCGTAAATAAAAGAGGGACAAAATAATTCACATAGTGAAATCTTAGGTAAGGTAGGTAGGTAAACGCTTTATTGCACACACAAAGAATTACAAAACAAAAACATCATGAAAGATAATACAGCACTTATGTGGGCAAAGGCGGTCTTATCGCTAAGAGCGATTTCTTCCAGACAACCTTTGAGGCATAGGAGAAACATAAAGAGAGCGAGAAGCAGTTCACCAGTAAAAGGCAAAAACAATTCAGGATTTATCTACCAGTAAACAAATAAATATACATAAACTACTTAAAAAATTATGTTTAATGTGCTTAATGTGCCTGTTATAGAAAAATCTTTTTCACTAGCTAGAATCAAATCTATGGTCCATTCCAAACTAATGAAGAAGAAGCAAATATGAAGTGCGTCAGCTTACCAAAGACTCATGATCTTTGGTAAGTCACTTACAGTGGTTGATACAAATAAAAATACAAATAAATACAAATAACTTTATTTGCTTTAAATAGGGTGTTTACAATTTGGTGTTCTAAGATTATAAAAATGGTACTTAACCTATTTAGCCATTTATCACAGCATGCAAATATTAATATGATTTTCACAATATTTTATCATTAAATTAATTTAAACAAATGGAAACTAAATTTAATTATAATGTCATTATTATCACAATCAACTTATTATGTAATTATTAATGGAGTTAAAATATATATAAAAAAAAATCAAGACATGTCGTAAATTAAAAACAAAAATTATAAGTATGTCAGAAAATAGAAATGTCAATGTAAAGAATCTTCAGTCAGAATTCAAAAAAATAAACACAAACAAATAAAATATGACGAACAAAACAGAGCAACAAACAAACATTAAAACAGGGGCTGTTTTAATTTTCCAAATATTCATTTATCGAATACTAGCGGCCGCCCGCGGTTTCACCCGCGTGGTTCCCGTTCCCGTGGGAATATCGGGATGAAAAGTACATATAAACCTTCCTCTTGAATCACTCTATCTATTAAAAAAAACCGCATCAAAATCCGTTGCGTAGTTTCAAAGATTTAAGCATACAAAGGGACATAGGGACAGAGAAAGCGACTTTGTTTTATACTATGTAGTGAAAAAGCCTTTTCCAGTAACCATTTACGCAGGCTAGATTTAAAGCGTCCTAGCGGTAAGTCTTTAAAATCGTCAGGAATTTTATTAAATATCTTAATACACATAGCATAACTATTTTTTTCAAACCGCACTGTTTTAGGAATGGTTTCTAATACTAGCCTATTTGGTTTTCGAGTATTTCTTTTATACAGCTGACTGGCCTGAGTAAATAGTTTACTATTTTGCTTGGTAAAGATTGCAACTTCCAGAATATAGAGGCAAGGCAGGGTTAACATATTAAGAGATATGAAATAAGGCTTGCATGATACGTCAGGCCTCAGATTGCATATGGATTGGTAATGTAAAGATTTCAGATTGGACTACAAGCTTGTTCCCATTAAAGGACAATGGGTAGTTTTGTATAGACTTCATTTCATAACAAAAAAAATACTGTAGCATCATGAACTATGTTGCTTTTTGGTGCCCTCATTGAGTAGTGTAGTCATTCTTAGAAGCAGGTCAGAGTATAATTGAAGAAAAAAGATAGGGGTATCGAAAACTCGGCATAAATGTATGGAAAGAAATCAACATTTAAATGAATATAATCTTATTTTCTCCCATTGAATACAACCTTCTTTTTTTAGAATTATAAAAGTTCTTTATGAGGGCTACAAAATCCGAAATAACTCAAAATGCTACAACTATTTTCGTGTCTAGGTATACTGTTACCCATTGTCCTTTATAATATCTGTATAGTTTACCTTTCGGGATTTGTAGATGGCGAATCCTTTGTTACCAGCTAGTGAGGTAGCATATCCTATGTTCTCCCTGTGTATGTCAATGGTCTTCACTGTGACAGACACAAATGCCACCACTCCTGCACAGTACTTCCCATTCGAAAAATCTACAAAATCTGCAACAATTAGGGTTACCATTTAGAAAATTGAAAAGTCCTGACAAAAAGCCTGACAGTTCAAAAAAAGTCCAGACATTTTAGTTACAAAATGCAAACATTAGGTACCCACTTCATAACAGTGATATGCTTGCTCGGGGCTGTTTTAAGATGATCATCTGATGAACTTTTTGCTAGATGAGCGGAGAGTTAATAAGGGTGAAAGACTGATTTGATTAGAATTGATTTTAGTCATATTAAAGGACATGTCCCAATATGGGCCACATCTATGTACACCATCCCCAATGATGGAGAAAAAATTACTGATTCTGAGAAAAATATAAATAATTTTATAGAATGCACGGTTAAATGGTTATTAATAAAAACAAATCAATATTTTTTACTCGAAATAAGGCGTCAAATATGGCAACTCTTCGTAAAAAAACTGTCAGTGTCACTGTCATTAAGTTGAGTTCTATTCTACTCTGCTCTGTGCTGTGCTGTGGGTTGTTGGCATTAGTCAATTGACTGACCGCTGACAGTGACAGCACAAGACAGACTAGACCATGAAGCTCGACTTAATACTGAAGTAACTGGAGAGTGCAGTACGAACAATTTTTTGAATACCACAAATAACACAGTGGCTGTCTTCCGTCTCACCTACACTTTAAAAAAATATGTATGGTCATATGAGACAGCTGACAGCCACTACATACATAAATGTCAAATTTGCTGGCGACACTTTTTTATTCAGGGTGAGAGCTCCAGTTACCTCAGAGTATTAAGTCAAACTTCATGGACTAGACAAACAACATCAAAATGACATCTCCATTCTTCCGCCATGATGAATTTTTGATGTGTTTTTGCATTTTATTTAATGTTCCTTCCAGAAAACAAAGTGATTTGAAAGAAATTGAATAATAAGAAACTGTTTATTGTATCTTAATATCTATATTTTGGTACACTGTACAAAGACGTGGCCCAGACCTCATACATTTTTGGACATCACCTTTAAAGCAAAAAAATCTGGAATCGTATGGTAACCCTAGCAACAATAATAGAGAGAACCGAAACTTGCAGATTTGACATTAAATTTACAAGTCAGCGATGCAATAAAGTGAAAATTTACTTTCTTTCATTGGATTTACATAAAAAAGATAATGTTGATGATTCTTATGTACACATTTATCATGTCTAAGTGAATAAATATTATGTTTTTGAACTTTTTATTTTTATATATTCTTAGTAATTTACTCCTTTCAGTAGAGCATATACAATAGGACCAATAGTTGTATAGGCTAAATAGATAGGTAATCCAAGTAGCAACAGTAACTGTATACCAATGAAATAAGATATCTTAGATTTCTATGACAGTGAAGTGACAAATTGATGTGTTTGTTTGTATTTGTTGTGTTCACTGTGGATTGAATTGTGGAATTACATTAAATTCTAACAAGGCATAGGAAATATCTATACTAATATTATAAAGAGGAAAGATTTGTATTTTTGTATGTAACGAATAAACTCAAAAAGTACTAGGCCGATTTCGAAAATTCTTTCACTGTTAGAAAGCTACAGTCTTCCCGAGTGACATAGGCTATATTTTATCCCGATATTCCCACGGGAACGGGTACCACGCGGGTAAAACCGCGAGGATCCGCTAGTCCCAGATACAAATGGAAGAAGAGTTTTCAAAACTTATATGAAAACACAAATTAAATTAAATTTGTTCCTTGCTTTACATGGAGTTTCAGATAGAACATACCAATTTCTAGAATGTTTATAAACGAAGGTTTGTTTACTGAATAAAATATACATTTAATCTAGATTCCTTACCTAGTTCTTGCTTGGTGACAGACCAGCTCCAGTTGTTAAAGCCCCATTGCGAATGGCCAAAGTTGATGAGCTGTTGTCTCCGTTGCTGATGTTCCACATCATCCTCGCAGTACGTTCCTTCAATAGGAGTCGGGGCGCCGTTTTCAGGCTGTAATTTAACACACAACAGTCACAGTAGTGTTATATACGTAAATAAATAATTCCAACCCTGTAATATTATGCTTTTAATAATAATATTGTTATTTACCATTTTGATGGAACAGTTCGCAATGGGAAAGCCTGGTTTCCGCTGCATTTTTGCAAACTTCTATCTGCACTTTTAAACACATACAAACATATCATGCGATATATCCTACAAATTGAATTAATCAATCGTAAAATACAAAATTTTACGAATATTTCTTTCAATGAAACGGCAGAGACGGAAAAAAAAAGATCAAAATTGTTCTTTTTCAATTTTGTCAATAACTGTCAAATTATTGACATTTTGTTTGTCATTTTTGGCTAAGTTCCGAAATACGCCATAAGTGCTGTTAGCGCGAATCCATTTATATGGAGTAGGTACAAAAATCCTATTTTGTGTGAGATATTTTGTGTCTATACTAAATTTGGTCGGATTCGCGCTAACAGCGCTGTCAGCGTAATTCGGAACACGGTTATTTCTTTTCTCACTCATCAACAGTACTAAAACAAGCAAAGAATATACTTTTCTTCAGTCTATTTCGCCCCTAAAGTATCTATGAAAAACATTTTGGACTACACTCTATTATTAGACACAATAGAGGTCAGTGACTGAATCAAACATAAATGTATATGTTTTATATTAAAAGTGTTTTTTATCTTCTATAATATCCACTGATTTCTACGAAATGTTTTTGCTAAGAAAAAGAAACTCGTAAATGGAACGAAAGTAACGAAACTAAGGGTGCATTCCGATTCAGTCAGACCAAAATCAATGGGCGATTTTCTGAAAGCTCAGTCACTAGATGGCGCTGTCCCACCTATGCAGTTAGAAGGAACGGAACGTTATAAATTTTACTTTGACGCGACTTTTTTACGTAAAACGGAACGTCAGACAGATGTTATTTATTTACCTAAATCTTTAAATTTACCTATTTCGTTACTGTTCTTCACAGTAGTACTTATTTAATATATTATTAGTTTCCTTTGGGTTGTTAAAAAGTAATTAATTTAAATATGTTTCATACCAAAATATACCATAGACATGTACATACTTATTCAACGCCATCTAGTGAAGCAATTGGAAGCTTTTTTTTTTAAATGGCCTCTCAGAAAATCGCTCATTCAATCCGCTTGATAGTCCACTATCGATAGAATTTCGATAGTCTATCGATAGTTTAAGCAAAAACAATAGTATCGATAGTTTTCAATAGTATCGATCTCGCTTTTAGTGCAATACTATCTGTAAAGATAATACTATCGACACTATCGATAGTATCGATCCCTGACTGCAAAAATAAACTATCGATAGTATTGCTTTTCTATATTAATAATTTATCGATACTATCGGTAGTATCGATACTATCGATAGTTTTGGACAATCGATTGTTACCTTTTTTTTAATAGTATCGATACACTCGATATTATCGATCGATACTTCTAATTGTCGTATTGATATGAAACTTTGCAAGTCTATATGAATCCGATGACAATACAATAATTTGCAACCATCGAGCTGATCTGATGATGGAGTCAAGAGGTGGATAATAGAACTCTTCAATGGCTGCTAGGAAACCCCTCGAGTTTAGGCTTATTTGTTTTGTACTGATGAGACCTATTCGTTTCACTTGATGGTTAGGGTCTGATGATAGAGCAGGAAGGAAGCCAGTGATACTCCTTGATGACCAATAGGAAACCCCTCGAGTTTGGGCTCATTTGTTTCGTTTTGATAGGACCTATTCATTACACTTGGTGGTGAGGGTCTGATGATGGAGCTGGGAGGAAGCCAGTGAAACTCCTTAATGGCCTTAAGAAAACCCCACGAGTTTGGGCTCATTTGTTTTGTTCTGATGAGACCTATTCCTTATACTTGGTGGTGAGGGTCTGATTATGGAGCAGAGAGGAAGCCAGTGGCACTTCTTAATGACCAGTAGGAAACCCATCGAGTTTGAACTCTTTTATTTTGTTCAGACGAGACCTATTCGCCATACTTGGTGGCGAGGGTCTGATGATGGAGCTGGGAGGAAGCCAGTGAAATTCCTTAATGACCACTACGAAACCTTTTGAGTTTGGGCTCATTTGTTTCGTGCTGATAAGACCTATACGCTACACTTGGTGGTAAGGGTCTGATGATGGAGCAGGGAGAAAGCCAGTGGCACTCCTTAGTGGCCAATAGAAAACCCTTCGAGCTCTGGCTCATTTATTTCGTTCTGATGTGACCTATTCGCTACACTTGGTGGTGAGGGTCTGATGATGGAGCAGGGAGGAACTCAGTGGCACTCCTTAATGACCACTATTAAACCCCTCTAGTTTGGGCTCATTTGTTTAGTTCTGATGAGACCTATTTGCTACACTTGGTGGTGAGGGTCTGATTATGGAGCAGAGAGGAAGCCAGTGGCACTTCTTAATGACCACTAGGAAACCCATCGAGTTTGGGCTCATTTATTTTGTTCAGATGAGACCTATTCGCCATACTTGGTGGCGAGGGTCTGATGATGGAGCTGGGAGGAAGCCAGTGAAATTCCTTAATGACCACTACGAAACCTTTTGAGTTTGGGCTCATTTGTTTCGTGCTGATAAGACCTATACGCTACACTTGGTGGTAAGGGTCTGATGATGGAGCAGGGAAAAGCCAGTGGCACTCCTTAGTGGCCAATAGAAAACCCTTCGAGCTCTGGCTCATTTATTTCGTTCTGATGTGACCTATTCGCTACACTTGGTGGTGAGAGTCTGATGATGGAGCAGGGAGGAACTCAGTGGCACTCCTTTATATACCACTATTAAACCCCTCTAGTTTGGGCTCATTTGTTTGGTTCTGATGAGACCTATTTGCTACACTTGGTGGTGAGGGCCTGATGATGGAGCAGGGAGAATGTCAGTGGCACTCCTTCATGACCACTAGAAAACCCCTCGAGTTTAGGCTCATTTGTTTCGTTCTGATGAGACCTATTCGCTACACTTGATACTTTGACTTTGACTTATTGATTTTGGCACTTGGTGGTGAGGGTCTGATGATGGAGCAGGGAGGAAGTAAGGGTTCGGCTCGCGCATCTGGTAACTAATAGACTCTACTTGAATTTGTAAAACTAAAATACATACAGTCACGCCTTTGAGTTATAATGTTTACGGGGTCGGCAGACACTTGAATGGACTGTAAAATCGATTACCATCCATCCATAGCTTGCCATTTATTAAACTAAAAAGTCAAAAATAAATATGTAGTTTAAAAAACTAAAAAAACACACTTTTATAGGAACAGACTAAAGGGTACAAAATAATCGTCTATTCAGTAACTGAAATTAAAAAGCGTGGTGCGCCCTTTGCAAAGCATGCATTCAATTAACTTATTATTGACAACGCGCACCACGCTTTTTAATTTCAGTTACTGAATAGACGATTATTTTGTACCCTTTAGTCTGTTCCTATAAAAGTGTTTTTTTAGTTTTTTAAACTACATATATTTCCACTTACATTTTGCTTAGTGTAAATATTTTCTAAGACCCCAAAATATTTTAAAAGCTTAGCAGTCAGGGCTGCCTCAATACAAAAAGGTTTTCGTAAAGAAGAGTAAATATATTTTCCTATACATTTCGGAAGGATGATATAGATTTGAAACATTTATAGTATGGTGGTCCCTTTTTATGGGCATATTAAAATAATAAATAAAGTTTTTGAAACTGAACCGTGCGACATAATTATACCATAGGTATTAGCGAAGATCGAAGAGAATCTCGTTTCGCAATTTGCTACAGTAGGACTCAAACCCACGACATTTCACTGTCGTCCGAGCAAATGCTCTGACTACTGTGCTACGGAGTCGTAAAAAGACGCATCGAATTTAATTTAGTAATCTTCAATCTGTCTTAAATTTTGCGAAAAATAAAAGGAATAAATCGAAATCATCGCTTCATTATATTATAACGTTATATGGGGGTAAAGTTTGACTTATTGTTTTTAGGGTTCCGTAGCAAAATGGTAAAAAGGAATCCTTATGGTGCGACTCTGTCTGTCTGTCACAAACTGGTTTGCTCGAGAACTACTTATGCTATCAACTTGAAATTAGATGACGTTTGCCCAACTATTTTGCAAATAAGAGAAAAATAAAACTAATAATATTTTTTTGGAACAGGGTCTTTTTTTTATAGTGAGGGAAATGCTTTTACGCATTGTAGTGTGTGGTTCCAGTCCAGCCCATGATGACAGCTTTTCCACAGCGCTCGATAAGGAATCGAAATCAGCAGAAAAAAAAGTAATTTTAAATTAGTGGTTAGTTTAGATTTATATTGTGTTGCGGTATAAATGCCTTTCAAAAGCAAAATTAAGCATGAGTAATATGTAGGTAACTATTTAGAATTCGTTTTATTTTTTATGTTTTTAATTTTCGTAAAATACGAAACGGTTGTTGACGATATACTTATTTAGATAGATATTGAAACAAAAATGTAGTGACTATGGTGTAATGTATTCCAAACGTAAAATATGTAATTTTTTTTCAGTATTTGTACAAGATATTAATTTTTAATTAAAATATATCTAAAATTTGTTAAATAAGTGAATAGTAAATACTTTTAAAGAGAGACGTATAGTGTAATTTTTATTACTTACAAAATTTTACATGCAAAAAAAAGGATGGAATTTTAATGTTTTATTTCATCAATTTATTTTCGTTCAATTAGGTCATGACATGTGTAGATACAGTAAGTGGAATCCGTCAGTTCGTTTACGATTTCAGCGCGTCAGCGTAAACTTACGCTTTGACAATAACAACTGCATAAATGGCAACATGAGGCAAGATTGTTTATGTGAAGAATCCAATTAGTTGAAGTTCAATTTTGTTGTCACAAATGATGATATTGATACCTTTGATGCAATTTGTTACCTACCTTTGAAATACGATTTATAATTAGTTATTGAAGTTTAATGTTTTATTGTTTTGTTTCTTTCAGTAAGTATTATAAAAGCGTTGAAACCACGTATATGATACATAATTATATATATACATAAAAATAAGTTTTATTTACCGGAAATGACAAAAAACGGATGTGACTTAAAATGTTATCGTAATGTGTTATTGTTTAGAATTGTTAAGATTTCTATGAAGATGGTGTTTGTTAAAAGTTTGTTGAATTATTGTAGGATTTGGTATAGGGTAACATTGTATATGGATATGTAAAACTAGGGAAACGTTTGTTGAAGAAAGATTTATAGTTAAGGTTTTAATTAGTCAGATTCTCTAACACTTTGGACTGATCACCCATTAACGGAGGTTCTGTGTAATTAATAGTTATAGAATGTTGGATTGTATTAGTTTGTCTATGATTGGTTTGAAGGAAAATATCAATAGATTATGAATTGTGAGTTTGTAACGAGGAATTAAGTTGAAATGGTACAAATAAAGGGTACTGATCCTTCATTCGATCATAGCAGAAACGAGCTTTCTCTGTGAGAATCGTAGGAGGTGGCTGATGACGAAAGTGCGCGAGCTACGCAGCGTCAGAGTCAACCATAAAAGAAAGCCCCTTGTAATAAATAATAAAATGAATAAAAGTATAAAACATGTGCGCACAAGTACCTATATAAATGTACCATGAGAAATAAATAAAATAAAGTTATGAAATGATTTTATTGTGAGTTGACTATAAATAATAAAAATGTTATAATGTGGAATTGTGGAAATAAAGTAGGTAACTACTTGAATAATGTACCTATACTACGTATTGAATTAATGAATGACGACCATATGGTGATATTATTGTGACAATTTGTGAATGAGCTCTTCACAAAATCTATAAACGGGAAATGTTTCAAGGAATTGACTAGCTAGGTAAAAAAAAATATATGCTTTTATTACCCGACTGCGATTGAAGAGTTATGTTGTTGTTGTTTTGGTTTTTGAATTATGATTTAGTTTAATTTTGAATAAAAGCTCTTTTTTGTATTAACTCAGATGAAATGTATCTACTTACTTACATCAGAAATTATAAGTAAATTTTATTAAGTCAAGAAATAATTTGACCATATATTTTTGTTTATCGTCAACAACTCGTAATGAAAATAAATTAGTAAGATTAAACTAAGAAAAGTTTTTAATTAGAATATTAAAAATCTTTTAAATGATATTTGATTTGATGTTTTGATATTTAGATAGCTTTATGATGGAATAGGTTTCTTTTTGTACTGTAGATTCTTTAAAGTTTTGCATTAAAAATATATTTCTTTTGCAATAAATATATTTTTTAAATTTACCGGGGAGGTGTAGTGTGTGTACCACCGTAGTAACACACATGCATGTGTAACTACAGCATACCCCGTCCAAGTTGGTGTGCGGACGGTGATTATGTGGGACTCGCCTAGCCGCTTCCTGAGGGTCTGAATTGGGATCTTAAAAATTCGAAGTGGAGCTACTAGGGCATATGAAGTATCATTTAATGAAAGAGCGCTGCTTGCAAATTTTCAAACATCTGTTTTGTTGTCAGACTGTATATTTTTTTATTTTTTATGTGTTACCTCAGAACTTTTTCGTTAATGAACGGATTTGGATAATTTTGAATGAATGAATGAATGAATGAATGAATGAATGAATGAATGAAATGAATGAAAAATTTATTTGCAAAAGACATGGTTTTACACATGAAGTTTGACTTAATACTCTGAGGTAACTGGAGCTCTCACCCTGAATAAAAAAGTGTCGCCAGCAAATTTGACATTTATGTATGTAGTGGCAGGTAGTGGCTGTCAGTTGTCTCATATGACCATACGTATTTTTTTAAAGTGTAGGTGAGACGGAAGACAGCCACTGTGTTAGGTATTTGTGGTATTCAAAAAATTGTTCGTACTGCACTCTCCAGTTACCTCAGTATTAAGTCGAACTTCATGGTTTTACATGTTGATAGATTAAAATTAGGTTGCTTAACATATCTTGCTTTACAGCATGCAAAAAGTCACATAAAGTAGGTAAGTATATAAAATCACAATTAATTATTAAAAGAAATTAGTTAATAAATTAGTTATAATTAGATATTAACTTATAAGGTTAAACATGTAGCTGATCAATACTGCAGTGCGATTCTCTAAGCGCAAACATCGTACAGCCTTGGTGGCAGCGGCTGCAACAGCGGTGAACGTGTACATTGGTACTCTTTAAAATAATTTTCAACGCTGTTCGACACTAGCGCCTCACGGCTGTAAGCGGCGTGATAAGTAATCAATTATTTTCAATTTTTTGTATGAAATTGGTATTCTCTAAGTGAAACAGCCTCAGCTTCGACCGCAGCATCGACAATCGACATGGCCCGCTATTATTTCTCGGCTGCTTACGCTCCCGTGAAAAGAGCGAGATAGAAGATGTTTTTGCCATCGACGTACAGCCACGATTTCTAATGTCAAACCATTGTCAAACGTAAAAGCTTATATTTTGTGGATGTTGTCAAGGATTTCTAATAGTAATAGTGAAAATTCAAGTAGTAATATAGGATTATTTCCTTCAACGCCCCAGAAATGAGACACAATAGATTCCCCATTGTCCTCCGGCCCTATTCGTCTGGTCAGGCGTCAATGGGTTAAAAATCTGTAAGTATCCGCCGCATACTGTTGACTTGTGATAAAATCTATTTTTTTACAAATTTTTCATAGGTCTGTACCTTAGCCCACTGCTTTCCCACTGCTGATATCTATGACACACCCGATGCCTTCCTGTTCAGACCCTAGCAATTTCTGTCCATCCATTACGCATTCGGGTCCTGGCATTGGGTGTGCGAGCATGTCCAGTGGCAAGATGCGAGTTTGTTCTTTCTCCCAGCAGCCCAGCCAACTTCTCTGCTTGAGACGAGCCAATAAAAGTTAAGTGCGTAGTTTGGGTTATAAAACTTTTAGTAAGTACAATTATGGGCCACTTGGAGGGAGAAGGGGAGGGGAGTGGTAAGAGCGAGGGGGAGGAGGCTACCCCCATGTCTAAACCCCAACTCTAGGAAATGTATAGTTTTCGAGTTGCTTCGTGCGGTAAGATACTCTGGCGCTTCGCTCGCGCGGCTCGCGCTAATCCAATATTGTTTAAATATAAAATATCTTGAAACATTTGTTTATGAAAGCGGTTTACAATATTGCTTAATTTTTCAGAAATGGTGACTTAAATCAATTTTGTGAGGGCCCCCATGATGGATGAGTAACGGCCCACAACAAGTGGGTAGAACTCAAAAGTTTCCTTAATTTGGACACAACCGGCAGTTCCAAGCCGGTTGAAAAGTGGAAAAAGGTATGGTTTTTATGTCAAAAACAAACATCATTGCATGTTAACAAGTTTGTTTAATTATTTATTAGTTTTTCTGTTTGCATGTAAAGGTGTGGAAATACAAAATGAAGGCAGCCAAAATCCATCGCTCTATCAGTGGAACAGGTGGTGGCATGGCAGGCATCTACAGAACCTACGAAGCAAGGAATACCATATGAATTAAGAAATCTGAAATAAAGAAGACTAAGAACTAAGTTTGTTGTCTATAAAAATAAAAACATAAATTAAACAAAGTATATAAGTTTTTAAATTTACTTTTGTGTATTGGGAAATTTTATGTTAATGACTTGAGGGTGGGTAAGGGCATATTATAATACATAAATCGACTTGTAGCATAGCTTCTAGCGTAAAGCGGTTGGCTACCCGAACCAGCCGTTGGTAGTGTCCGTTTGCATAAAACAATAACGCACACAGCACCTAAAAAGCAAAATTCTAAATAATGTAATACCTAGGTAAGATCTATTTTGCCTATAGTAGTCAAGAAGAAAGTCAATCAACAAAGATGTGAAATAAACATACCTTAGTCTCTTTGTTGGCTCCGAAGGTCGCTGTAACTCCTTAATGTGCTACGCTACATAGAAATGTAAAGGCCGCCTTTGAGAGTCGATAACGTTGCACAAAGTGTGTATCCGAGATATCGGCTGGGACAGAATAACTCTCGCTGCTCAATATTGCTAATCTATTATGTAGGTACCTTAAGTGTTATTGTTTATCGAAGCCTTAACCTTAGAAAAAAATGTACTGTAACTAGCGCCAAAAACGCCCCAGTCGCGCGCATTTACAGTGGCACAAACTCTTCCGTTCCGGTGATAGCGGCGCTATGTACGTTTTTCTTTTTTTTGTAGCAATTTAAAAAACATGATAGTTTCTCATTTTGGCCACCGGAACATAAAATTTTGTGGCACTGTATCTGACACTGACTCGAGGATAAAATTTTGCCGAATAAGTGACAGACAGTGAAGGTATTGCTTTCTTTTCCAAGTCGTCGCAAAGGCAATGAACGCAAAGGCATAAAATTAAATAATATATACATACACTTCGATGAAATAATTATTTTTTATTACAAAGAAACACCTAAAATGTACTAGTGGCACTGACCTCTATTATTACACACTGGACAGGCTGTCTCCATACAAATGACAGCTAATTTTGTGTGGCAATTTGAAGCGCCACTACGAGTGTCCCGAGAACTAATTTTGACATAATCATTACTACAGTCACAGAGTTGACATAGGAACAACACTATTTTTAGTTTCATGGACACTCGTATCTGCCTACAGCTTAGTTAGTCTACAGCGCCAAAATGGCGATACTCAAATAACCACAAAAATAATATGACAGCAGCCAGTCCAGTGTGTAATAATAGAGGTCAGTGACATGAGGCCAGAGAGTAGACTTAAAGTATACCCTCTAGCCCATCCCATGCATTGCTTACTTACTCTATGGTACATCCTTGCGATCAGCCTTGCGTTCATCATAGAGAAAGATAAATATATATAGTAAAGAGAGCCCACTCGACACATATTTTTGTCACCTCATTTTGAACGCCCGCCATCTTGTCGCCAGTGCTGCTCTCTGTAAATTGGTGTCACTCATAATAGCCTGTACTAAAGCTACCCAGCTGGCCCTATGACCCTATTCGCTAGCTCAAATGAAAAGTGGATGTAATTTCCACTTCCATTTGTGTTAGCGAAAGGACAGCCATCGTAGTTCTAGTGGTTTTAAGGAGTTGGCGATAAAAATAAAACACCCAGTTTTGATTTGGATTTATATTAACTATTGTATAATTATATAATTATGTCTGTATTTATTATATTTACATCTTCTTTCTAAGACAAAGGTTTACAGAGTGGTTGTGGTCATGGTATCCTAAATTGGTAGCGGCTTTTGCGATGCTCTTCCATCTTTCTATTTGTGCCACTGCGTGTGCATTCTGTAAGGGCACACACACTTGACTTGATCATGTTGTGGGTGATCGGCCGCGAAAACGTTGACTCTTCCTTGTTTCTTCAATCGAATCATTCTAAGGAGCTTGCGTTATGGATGATAAGTTCAAACATTCGCACTAGCACAATCGTCGAAAGTCTTTGTTTGATCCGAAGATCCTTTTTAGTGGAAACATTTGTGCGACGCGCAGTCCGTTAGATCATCGTGCACCACATCTCAAGGGTATCAATCTTCTTGTGGTACTTTTGTTGGAGCGTCCATGTTTCAGCTCCAAATAAGAAAATAGGGAATAGTAAGCTTTTCGTGAATCGAACCTTGGTGTTTTTGATTATGCGGCGATCTTTCCATATAATTATCTTCGTTAGCTTTTCAAAGGCTGATCTGGTTAGGTTAGGGCAGCTCGTCTATTGATATCTTCTTTGCAACCTTCGATCAACAATAATAATAACACCTAGGTCTGTGCAACTTCCAGAATTTGTGATTATAAATCATCGTCATCAGTATTATGTATATCACTATCATGTACTTAATTATTACACGGATTTACCAACACACACTTGCCTCACAATGTTTTCAACATAATATAGCACTGGTTTTACAAAAATATATTATTTTAGCAGCTAACTTTTGCATAAAATTCGAGATTGACAAGTGACATTAATTTGACATAATATTGAGATTATTATCTTTTCTTCTTTTTATTATTATTTCTGTTTTCAGCCAATGCTTCACAAAAATTATATTCTCTATAGGAATTATTACATGGTTTTTTTAATTTGATTATTAAATCATTTTGCAATAATACTAAGTAAACCCTTCATAGATACAATACGATAGATTTGTACGTTTTTTTCTATTTGTGTTTATAAACTCTAAACTAGAATACTCTCTAAACTTTACTACTTTTCCGCCGAATAAAAAAAAGAAACACAATAGCCATCTATCGCGGCAAAACGACACCTCTTGGTACACCACGACCAATCTGTCAAAACGGTTGGTACACAAAGCTGTCAAAAATTTATGTTCTAAGTGTGCCCCCCCCTGGCGTTCATGCAGCCGAGAGATCGTCGGCGAGCTAGTAGAGCTTACAGAATACCAAAATGAAACGTCATGATTGCAGCGAACGATGTGACCGATGTAACATCCATGATCTCAGCGCTGCGTGCAGCGTCGATGTGTTGCTTAGAGAATCGCATAGCTGATCATTTTGAACGAAGCACCGAATTTATGTCATTGTCCTTGAGATAGTCATTTACGGAATAGTAGCATTTATCAATCAGCCATGTCATCAGTTTAAATTTAAAACTTTTAAATGGACATCGTTTGAATTCATTAGGCAATTTATTGAATATTTTTATAATCATTGGATAGCAATTTCGAGAATATAAAGCTGTATTCGTCCTAGGATAGACCAGTCTGTCTTTATTCTTTGTGTTAAATTTGCAGTGTTCGAACCACTTAGTAAATAAGTTCGGGTGTTTTTTGACGAACATGCAACATTCGAGTATATATAAGCAGTGTATCGTTAGAATATGGAATTTGCGAAAATAAGGTCTACATGAAGTCCTCGAGTCAACATCGGCTAATCCGCGTACGCATTGTTTTTGTGATACAAATAACCTGTTGATTTCGGTGGAGTTTCCCCAAATAATAATGCTGTATCTCAAATTAGATGCCACGTAGCCATGATAAGCTTGGAGAGCTGTATTAATGTGACTTACTTTTGCTAGACGCCAGAGTGCATAAGCGAATCTATTGATCTTCTTACAGATTTTATCTACGTGAAATTTCCAGGAGCACTGATTGTCAATAGTGATGTCTAAGAAATTTGCTACATTTCATTCTTTTATTGTTACGCCTTTGCATTTAATAGTTATGTCATTGTTATTTTTCTTTCTATTATAAAATGTCATGTAATTGGTTTTTTCTAAATTAACTGTGAGATTATTTGATTCTAACCATAATATAATGTCATTTACTGATTTGTTAATTTTTGTTTCATAGTTTTCTGTTTTATTATCTGTAATTACTACTGATATGTCATCAGCAAATAAGGTACAATGCTCACGAGTAGCATTAGGTAAATCATTTATGTAGATAATAAATAACAGGGGTCCAAGGATCGTTCCTTGTGGGATACCTACCTTATTCTCTAGTGTGCTTGACATAAATGTGCGTTCTTCATTATTTATCAATTGTTTTATTTCCACATATTGCGATCTGTTACTTAAATAAGACTTTAACCAATTAAGAGCATTACCTCGTAAACCATTCAATTCGCATTTTTTCAATAGTATGTTATGTGCGACAAAATCAAATGACTTACTCATATCAAAATAAATTGCGGTCGTTGGTATACTTTTATCAACATTTTCTGTAACTTTTTTTACCAAATTAAAAGCTGCTAATTGGGTGGATTTTTCTTTTTGAAACGCATTTTGTTCAATTTTTAACAATTTGAATTTATTAAGGTAAGAACTAATTCGTTTATGCATTACTTTCTCGAAGATTTTAGCTACAATAGATATTAAAGCTATTGGCCTATAATTGTTAAGCAGTTCCTTGTTATCTTTTTTATACACAGGTTTTATAACTGATATTTTCAATGCTTCTGGGAAAGTTCCTTCCGAAAACGATAGATTAATTAAGTAACAGAGTAAGGGCGCTAAAACAGCAGCGCATTGTTTTATAATGTTTGTACTTAATTTGTCATAGCCGGTGCATGTCGTGTTTTTCAGGGATTTTATAATATTTGTAATTTCGTCATCACTAGTTGGGTACAAGAATATGCTGGAATTGATCCTATTATTATTATTATTACCTATGTCATTATTATTTTTATTAATTTTATTACCTATGTCACTATTATTATTCCCTTTATTACATTTTAAATACTTACAAAATTATATTTCTAAACATTAAATTTTTACAATGTATAACACTAAAAAATATAACATTTAAAAATACAAAAATGCAGTTCCCCAACGGTAGCAAGATCAGGGTCCCGGCTACCGATGGTTAAGGATCCAGAGACAGGAACCTTCTCACTATACGGGCCGTGTCCAGAAGTACTGCCTTCTGCATCTGACTCCCGATCCATCCACCTAACGCAAGCCTCTTAAGGTGTTTATCGAGGCTCTTGGCTATCAGACCATGGGCAGATATGACTATCGGAACAATAATTGCTGAATCAATATCCCAAATGTCAACAATCTCGTGAGCTAAATCAAGATATTTGTTTTCTTTATCTTTTATTATTATTTTATTTTATTTTTTTATCACTATAATTATTATTATTAATTTTATTACCTATGTCATTATTATTATTAATAATATTTTTACCTATGTCATGATTATGAGATTGTGAGGAAAAATAATCGTTTGTCAAATTGATGAAAAAGTCATTAAATTTATTTGCTATTGTCAAAGGATCTGTTACGGGTTTACTGTCCACTAGAACTTTATTTATATAATGATTTTTAGGGTTATTCTTGTTTATGATATCCCATGTCGCTTTACAAATATTTTTTGAGCTATTTATAATACGCTCGTTATTCTTTTTATGGGAGTTATTTATGCACTTCTTTAGAATTTTAGAGTATTGATTAAATTTTTTCTTATTGCGGTTAGTTTTATTGGCATAATATTGAAACCGTAATGTTCGTTTAGTTGCACACGACACGACACTCTTAGACCTTTGGTGATCCATCTATGATGGGTATGTCGGTTACTGCATTTTATTTTTCTCAAAGGAAAGCACAAATTGTAGAAAAGAGTGAGCATCTCATGAAAGAAGCTAAAAGCTTTATTTAGGTTTTTTTCTTTGTATACTTCCGACCATGATAGTCCACGTATGCAATTATTGAACTCTCGTATATTATCCAACTCAAAGTCTCTTTTAAAAACATATCTGTTCTTTGATGGTATCATCTTTTTTCCTACAAGAACTTTTACCGTTTGTCCCGTATTGTGGTCTGATAAACCTAAGTTATGTACCGAACCTATTGCGTCGGGTATGTTTGTGATTATTTGATCGAGGCATGAATTCGCTCGTGTTGGTTCTTGAATGTGCAACTGAAAGTCAAAGCTCTCCACTAAACTTTTATACTCTATGCTTTGCTTTGTAGACTTTAGCAAATCTATATTAAAATCACCCATAATTGTGATGGGTTATTTATGCTGTGCTTTGTTCTCTACGCTGTGGTCTTATGACCGTGAACGTTACTTAGCAACGGTTTGATCTTTGTTTGTACGTAATTCTTTAATTGTTTGGTGTTCTTTATAAATAATATAATATATTAAGCCCAGCCTGCCTTATTATTATTCATCATATTGTGGCGACCGTGACAGGACAAAAATAATAATGATTTCGCTGAGGCGGAAAAGAACCCAGCTAAGAAGGGAATTCACTACACAGGCTAACGAAATCGAACAGCTAGCAGGTGAACAAAGGTACGATGATTTTCATGACTTGTATGCGTTATTATCAGATACCGCTGACAAACTTTTCGAAATCGAAAATGCGGTACGGGATGAATGGTGTGCCGAGGAACAGTTTGATGAGCAGGCTTTTCAATCCGACCAAGACAAAGCAGTGGATTATCGTAAAAGATATAAGATGATACAAGGTCTCTTTAAGAAAATCTCGCCAATGAAGTGTCAAAATGAGACGTCTTTGTTATCAGCCGACACGGTAAAGTCAAACGCAGATTCAGCCGTCGGCAACAAAACCAGACGATTACAATTACCGAAGCTAGAACTAATGAAGTTCGATGGCAACGTTAAAAACTGGCTGCTTTGGTGGGGCCAGTTCAGGAAAATACACGAGGGTGACCTAGATGACCTAGACAAGTTCCAATACTTACTCCAGTCAATGACTCCCGAATCAAATGCCCGTCAACTCATCGAGAGTTACCCGCCTAGTGGTGAAAATTATCAGAAAGCTCTAGATGCTTTGAAGGCACGATTTGCTCGAGAGGATATTTTAATTGAGACTTATGTAAGAGGAATCTTGAACTTAGTCTTATTGCAGAATAAGGGGAAAAACCACCCAATTAACGATCTTTATGACAACTTGCATAGTCATTTGCAGGCGCTAGAAACATTAGGCGTAGCCAACGACAAGTATGCTTCTATATTGTATCCTATAATAGAGTCTGCATTACCAGAAGATGTTTTACGGACATGGAACAGAATTCGTTATAACAATGAGAATAAATTAGAGGATTAAGCAACCAACTTAAGGAGCTTAACTGGAGCGAAATTCTGTGTTTTTCGTCACTGACAAAACTTTCGTGGAATTTCATACCTCCCGGTTCTCCGTGGTGGGGAGGGTTCTATGAGAGACTGATCGGGTTTCTCAAGCAAATTTTGAGGAGAATGTTGGGTAAGGCATCTGTGACTCTCATTGAGTTACAGACTGTCCTTTGTGATTGCGAATCTGTAATCAATAGTAGGCCCTTGACATACGTGTCTACAGACGCGGACGAACTGAGACCATTAACTCCGGCCTCGTTCATCCAGCCTCTGGCTGAGGCTTCAGTGCCGGAACTGGAGAAAATAAATAGTGATTCGTTGAATGTTCGGATCCGGTACATGCAAAAGTTGAGAGACGACTTTAAAGAACGTTTTCGTGCCGAATATTTGAGCCAACTAGTGCAGCGATCTGGTCGAGCGAATGGTCACTCTGATCTTCGTGTAGGGGATATTATCCTTATCGGTTCCGACGACAAAAGGGTGAATTGGCCATTAGGTTTGGTTGTCGAGTTGTTTGAAGGGCCAGACAAGGTGAGTAGGGTGGCCAAGTTGCGGACGGCAACGGGCTTCAAAGTACGCCCTCTTCAGCGACTGTTCCCATTGGAAGTGTCCGAAGGGAGCCTGACTGACACCAACCCGACTTGTACGAAGACACGTTCAGGCCGACTTGTAAGATGTCCAGTGAGGCTAAATATTTAAATATTTTTAACTAAAGTTAGGTAGTAACAATAATAATAATTTATGACCTTCCGGTCCTTGTGGCCCGGATCTATGTGATGGGTTATTTATGCTGTGCTTTGTTCTCTACGCTGTGGTCTTATGACCGTGAACGTTACTTAGCAACGGTTTGATCTTTGTTTGTACGTAATTCTTTAATTGTTTGGTGTTCTTTATAAATAATATAATATATTAAGCCCAGCCTGCCTTATTATTATTCATCATAATAATAATATTTTTTTTCTTAGTTTTGCATCGTAATACTTCCATCAAATTTTGCAAATGTTTCAAGAATTCAAACTGATTAGTATTTGGTACTTTATAAATACAGATAACAATACATTTATATAAGGGTATTTCGATACCACAGACTTCGAACAGAAATTCGGTACTTAATTCTTTTATGAATGGAAGTTTATTAAATTCTAGGTAATCTCTACACAGAATACAGACTCCTCCTCGTCTTTTATTAGATCTACAGTAACTGTCGGCTATTTGAAATGACTTTAGTTTCAGATTTGGTTCGTCACCAGACTTTAGGAATGTTTCACTTAGTCCTATAATATCTATATTAATGCCTTTTTTTGCTAATTCATATAAAGTCAATTCAAATATATCTAACTTACTTAAAATACCTGCTCTATTCTGATGAAATATTATTAAGAAGCTATCGTCACTTTGTAAGTAATTTTCGTCATATGTTACATTTCTTTCACAATTATTAGTAAGATCAGGATTATTAGTTATGTCTTTATTAACGAAAAAACATTTCATTATTTTTAGTTGCCTTAAAATAAAATGGTATAGTACCTGGTCTTGGTAAGCTTACACCTAAAGCTTTATTAATATCAATGGAGTCAATAAAATCTGCTAAGTCCCTTAATACAGTTCTAAGGCCATACTTGTTAAGTATACCAGTAGTCTTGTTGAACATTTTTGAAGAGTATTCTAAATTACGGTTGGAGTCTAGAATGTAGGTAAATTCGTGTGTACAATTTATTTCATACAACTTAGAATTATAATGTTCCAATCTTTCATTATATAAAGTAGAGATTCCGTTACATTTAAATGTGGGGACACAAATTATAATATTTGTATGTTGTACTTTTGTTAAGGTAGTCATCAAAAAGTTAACAAGTTCATTGTAATCTTTAGTTACTTGAAAATCTGATTCTCCAATAAAGACCACACAATAATCCTGTGAAGTAAAATTTTGTAGCTTTTTTTCAATGCCGCTGATTAGTTCTTTTATACCACCATTCGGTATAAGATAGTGACAATAATCAAACTTAGAAAGAGACTGTTCAGTAAATTGTAAGATATTGTGGTGTTTAGAACTGGTTATAATACAAAGAGGAGCCCGTGGCGCAGTGGATAGCGCGCTTGGCTTGCGATCGTTGAGGTTAGGCAACGTTCGCAATGGTCGGTCACGGGATGGGTGATCAAAAACTTTTCATCTCGAGCTCCTCCGTGCTTCGGAAGGCACGTTAAGCCGTTGGTCCCGGCTGCACTTGCAGTCGTTAATACCCACCAATCCGCACTGAGCCCGCGTGGTGGGTCATGGCTCATTCTCCTTATTCATCCATAAGGAAGGCCAGAGCCCCAGCAGTGGGGACATTAAATGGCTGATGATGATGATGATGATGATAATACAAAGTTGGTCTTTCTTCTCTTTATTTTCTTTTTTCTGTATTTTGTAATCATTTTCTCCTGTTTTTTTCTTGCAGTTTTTGCTTGGTGGTAAAAAGCGATTTCCTTCACTTTGGTTCGCCTTTTGTTGTTCAAGGTTTTGAGGTAGCAGCTCTATGTTTGTTGTATTAGGGCTATTACTGTCTTCGTGTTGATCATAGCATGTATTTGTTTCAGTAGTTTTCTCTGTTTCGTAACTTAAAGTCTTACTACAGTAGTTTCTGTTTAGTTTGGTTTGCGGTGTCTGTAACGTCTGCTTCTTCCTGGACTGTGGTTTGTGTCTTGCGCTGCCTGATTTTGGGGTATTTGTTATGGGGATCCCAACTCTTTTATAAATGTCTATAATGCCTTTGCACTGTGTAAGCTCAGTCTGTAGTTGGTTTTTTTAGATATTTAACTTTTCGATCTCTAAGTGGGCTCCGTCCAGCTCCATGATTAATTGTTCAATTTGCAATTTTAAATTAGTTAATTCTTCACAATCAGCTTTTCTATCAGGTGCGCTTCTTGTCGTGCTATCTAAATATGAACTGTCTATCTCATCGTCACTTGTAAGAAGGGTCTTAAGTTGGAGCACGAAGCGGATTGTTTATTCCGAAGTGTTATATTATCCTCCATCACGATTGTGTATCTATATTTTTATTTATAAAAAATGTCTTTCAAAATATTCTTAACCGAAAATAGTTAAAATAATCTTATAGTGCTCTGTGATTTGAACTCCTGTTTGGATAATTTTTATTTGAAAGGTGACTCTTCTCGTGTGGTCTCATTCAAATTTCATCAAGAACTGTCGAGAAGTTCTGGAATTATCCTGAATAATGCTTATTTAGACTTTAGTTTGCTTATTTAGACGACTTCTTTATTTTCATCAAAGTGAGGATCTTTTTCAAATATTTTTTTTGTCGAAAGTTTATACTTCTGACGAGATCTTATTTTCACCAAGTCAAGATCAGGAGATGAAATCCCAGGCAAATTGAGAGAAATTCTCTAATACAGGCAACATCATTCCATTTCTTTTTGAAGTTAGTCAAGTATTTGCATCTGGTAGTATGATCATCTCTTAGTGATGAGCTGGTGATGGAAGCTACAACTTTTTAACGGTTAGAAGCTGGAGAATAATTCCTTAAGTATTAATCGTACGTATGGACTAATAGTTACCTATATTCTTTCAGGTTATTAGGGTGAGCTGATTGATGATGAGAGGTGAAACTCCTCAACATAGTTATATGATGTTTTATAAATACCATATGCACGAATGGACCTTAAGTTGTTAGTGTACTTTCAAGTTATTTAAGTAGCTAAAGATGGAAAGCTGAACTCCGTAACGGTCAGGATATTACAACAATTTATCATAATCACCATGTAGTTTCGCTACGAATCTTTACACTAAAAATCGAAAAATAAAACGTTAAAGAAATTTAACCGCCTTCAAAAAGAATCTTCATACAAAATTAACAAAAAAAGTCGGTGCCAAGCCAAGCCAAAAAGAATAAGAACGAATTATACTGAGTGAAGTAACAAAAATTAAAAAAACCCGGTCCCGAGCGTGAGGTGTAGGACGCTTACCTCAAATACCTATTAGACTTGGCACCGACTTCAAACAGTTCAGTAAGTACCAAGATAAGTTAGAAAAAGTCACGCATTTTCGCCCTTTGAATTAAAAATTCTAATTATTTTTTTCGTTTTTTAGTGTTTGTTAATTTTGTTTGAAGAGTCCTTTTGAAGGCGGTTCCCTTTTAAAAAAAATGTTTTATTTCTATCATTACTTAAACATTCGTAAAACTCATATTTACAATCAATTTTTGTGGTCGGGCTGGGTCGCATGCGTTGCAGCCCGGCCACCAAAAATGTGTAATAACTGATGAAATACTGTGGTATTCTTTTTTCCATCGAAGTACTACGAGGTACTTATCCGTACCGTTTACTGACACAACCACAGCCTTATTTGACGCCGTGGCCGGGCCAGAACGTAACACACAGTTCGACTTCACTGTATGATGTTCTCCCTCCATGTATCCCTAATTCCCTAAACCTACCAATTTTAAAAGTGTCCTCAACTCCTCAGTTACGTAAAACCTCCTGGCATCTCTGTTTTGTGTGACTATATTACCTACTAAATATAATATACGAATATAATTTATTTATTTAAAATCTACTAACACATTTTATATATAAGTATTGTGAGCGTCTTTATTTCAGATAGGTCCACAGCAAGTTCTACAGCCTCAAAATTCTAAAACTTACCACCTACGTTGTATTCTTACGAGATGCCTTGAAGAAGCAGAGTCTGTAGGAACAAAAAACTGATCTAAAAACTGGACATTGGCGAAATCCAAAAGGGAACCGCCACCGAATAAAAAGAAGAAGAAGCAGCGCGCGCGCCGCCCGCCGCCCGCCGCCGGCCGCCGCCGCTGGAGTGCGCTCGAGTGCACTCGAGTGGAGCCACGGAACGCACCCCGGAATGGTCCCTGCCCTAACGTAAACGATAAAAAAAATAATGTCAATGTCAAAAAACTTGTCGAAGTTATGCTCGTCGAATGTCACTCACAGGCGTTGGAATCACCCATAGTGAGGACCCATCCTTAGTGAGGTACCATAAATACTGTCCCACGGGATGATCGACCATTTAAAAAGGACCGCCATGTTGACGTAGGTCTGTACTGTCTATGGCTTAGTCGTGTTAGGGATGCCCGTTTTTTTTGCCATAAATCGATCTTTTGGTACCCCGTCATTCGATTCACGATCTGAATCATATGGCTTTGAATCGCTTTTGGTTTAGTAAGTGTTTTTGTGACGTATTTTTTTTATTTGTTGTATTTTCTCTCGTTTTCACAATCTTTTTACTTACATATTTTACAGTTCTCATCCGTTTCACATTCAATAAAACGCCCAACCGTCTAATTTTACTGGTGGGGTCATATTAAAATAAAGTCGGTTTACGGACGTAATTTTGCGTGATAACGTCCTAAGAAACCATTGATGAAAAATGATGTCGAAGTAGAAGGTTACATTACCAGCGACCTCTATCGTCAACTTGATTATAGAACAAGCATTCTCTGCCACACTCAGAGACGCCACTTAAATTTAATTGGCATTAAATTATCATTTCTACTTTATTCAATACTGGACATAAAAAAGAGACAGATATAGATTTAATTGTCAATTAAAGTTAAATGACGTCTCTGAGTGCGGCAATAAATCATCTAATTTACAGCTTGCTGAAGCATTGTGTCACTAGTGACACTTAAAATTGTTTCTCTAGTTTGATTTAGATGGTACAAAATTTTATTATGTTGCCGATAATCTTTACAGTTAATTTGATAATTCAAACAAGTATTTTGTTATAAATAATGTTTAAAGCTAATTTGATTATTGAAAATATGCCGCTTTCTCTCTTCTACTCGGACGCATAGCGCGAGTCAGCTGCGCATAGTGCCATCTAGTGATGTTACTTTGGGCTAAATAATTTGTGTGTTTTTAAGATTTCTATGAAAATTATCATAATTTTGATAATTTTCCCTTATGTGTGGTCATTAAACCCAACCCCTGTACTGTGCGTCATGCTTTTTCGTGAGTGCAGCCAGCTTTTTATTACGTCAGAAAAGTATTTTAAGCCATTTGTCAAACACACTCAATCTCTAAAATAATAACACAAATTCCTATGGTGGGATAGCTATAAATAATGAATCAAAATCAGAGTAGAGTACAGAATACTAACACACCCGAAAAAAGGTAAACGAAATATTATCACCTCATAACTTCATATTTCATAAGTACGTACCGCTCAATTTGATTTATACAATAAAGATAAGATAAGATATTTAAAACTAATCTCATCTTCTTTTGTATATCGTATCGTGTATACAGGTAGGTAGAGAGGTAATCTCACTTTGGAAAAAAATGTTGGACGATTCAAAAGTATTTTAATGTGTAAATCGTGAATAAAGAGTTTTTGACTTTGACTTTGATGAAGTTAGCTTGTTATTCTGTTAGGTACTTAGGTACCTTCAAATGCTAGTGTTTGCAAAATAAAAAAAACCGTTTCGGTTTCTGGGGTGCGATAGCGTAAGGTAATAATTTGACAGTTCATATCGTATTTAATCGGCTGCACTGCAATTTGTATGGAATGATATTTAACACAATACACTATTGAACCTTCAAATGAATACGATTGACTTTAAAATATTATATGTACTAAAAAATACAGGGTAATTTTTTTATCAGTGCACAAATTTTTAGGATCGACTCAGAATCGATAAGTGAACAACTTTCTCCTAGAAACATGGGTCGAAATACGACAAAAATTTTTGGGCTTCCCATACTAATTCGATCACGTGATCAGTCCGATTTGTATGAAAGGTCAAAAATTTTTTGTCATATTTCGACCTATGTTTCTAGGAGAAAGTTGTTCACTTACCGATTCTGAGTCGATCCTAAAAATTTGTGCACTGATAAAAAAATGATCCTGTATAAACAGTACATATATTTTTTCGTATTGTTTTATTTTTTGTCTGTGTGTCATAATTAATCTTACCGTAACGTTTTGTGTTTGTCCCAAGGATCAAGGTGTCAAGGCTGAAAACTGAAAACGTATTCGTTTGGCCGGGCATATTTTGCCAAAACCTTGTTTCTTTCATTAGGTACGGACGTTGGCGGAATGTCTGTGTAAAATGGAAGAAACCATTACATGAAAAAGAAAAATAATTTACACAATCGTCTCGCCTATTCATTTTTTCATACAATCTTCATGCGATCTTTTTTGCATACGATTCGAACTGGGTTAAGAAATCGCATTTAATTGAATCGAAAAAAAATCGAGAAAACCATATTTCCTTGAATCGATCTTCCAGAAGATCGATTCAGATTTCAGCTCTGGCATCCCTAATTCATTTATAATTTTTCGGTTTTCTCGTTTTAGAAGTGTTTTTATTTAAAATGTGTTTTGAGTCTAATAACTATTGTAATATATATGAAAAATACTGGCGCAAATAATCCAAAGCAAAGCATTGAAAGTGTGAAATTACCGTGTACTGTGAATTCGTAATCCTACAATTGGATTTTGTTTTTCAAATGTGATGGACTAATTTGTACTTGTAGTTTCTAATAACTCTTCCAAAATGGAAATCTGAGGAAGCTTACGGTACGTAAAACATGTTTATAAATCTGTTTACTAATATTACGTTATCGTAGTACTTAAAAATTAAATATGACTTCATTGTTATAGGTTATTTGCAAGAGTCTACAGTTCAAGTGAAGAAAGAGTTGCTCATCATCAAATGAGAAATCTCAATAGAAAAATGTGTTCTTATCAGGTAAATCAGACTTATCTGTGAATTTAGTCTTATGACCTATGTCAAACAATGTGCTTTACCCACTATTAAATAATTTAAATAGATTTAATTACCTAAGCATTCTGTTCAAAACTGCTGCCGGTAGACAATAATACTGAAAACATTGTCATGGCGTCAGGCTTAGATAGGATGGTGGTAGCTAGCTAGGTGGACTAAGAACAAGCCCTACAACCAACCAAACCAAATACAATAGTACCCTCCACTTCAAATTTAACCCGGGACTTCTGGGTCTGAAATAGGTGGTATGAACCACTAGATCACAAAGGCAGTAAAACCATTTTTATTTTCAGATAACCGAGTGTTCACTTCTACAGGGTTCAGAACGTAGAGTGCTGCGCAGTCGTGAGGTCCTGTGGTATATCAAAACACATTTGGCAAAACTAGTGTTCCTTTAGCCGTAATGATCATAGTACTGGTTAAAATGTTTGTTCTACTTGCAATTGTGTTTCATGGCAGTTAAATAACACAAACAAAGAAAGCATTGGCAAAGTTGTTTTATTTTGTGTAGGTAATGATAGTTTTATGTCTTACTATGTTTAACTTAGTTGGATTACATAATTATGTATTTCATTTGAATAAATTGTAATTTGTTATTTTATGATTTATAATTGTATGGTGTGTATTCAATAAAATGTATTATTCGTTAATAGTGCCTTTTTCTTCATCTTATTTTATTTTAGCAGTAGTAATAAGAAACCAATACAACTAGGGATGTAGTGCAGCTAGGTATCGATAATTTTTACTATCGATAGGGCTACGATAGTTTTGACAGCACTATGCTGTCAAAATCACCGTGGGAAGCTGTCATTCACTAACAAACGGCCGCTATAAGGCTTGATTCCTATCTGTACTACACTATATAATTTGTGGTCACTCAGTTTCGTTGCCATTGATTGAGCTGTGTGCTGTGTAAGCTAGGTACCGGTGAAAAAAATAATTGGTGCCTGTTTTATCGATCTTCAGGTTAAATTTGTTAGAAATAATTGCCAATTCAATAAGCTCATCATGTCTGAATACATGGATATCGATGGAAGTGTTTTAGAGGGGGTAAGTTAATTCTTATGTTCCATCCTGACCTGATGTCACCATATTTTTCAAGACATCTTTCTATTTACAATAATTTTTCAACTTAAATTTGCAGGGAGGTCAAATCCTTCGTATGTCTATATCGCTAAGTGCAATACTTGGTATTCCGGTACGTGTATTCAATATTAGAGCCAACCGTAGCAAGCCAGGCTTGGCCGCACAACATTTGAAAGGTAAAACAATCCAATGTTTTTATTTACTTCATTTCATCTTGGACACTTGTTCAGTTCCATGTTAGTCAGTCTGATATCAGATCTCAGAAAAGAAAAGTCCCAAAAATAATCCATATGTACTTAAAAATATTATAAATGCAGAAGTAACTATGTTCTTTCTTTCATATCATTTGAAGTTATTTGTAGGGAGCGCAATAAAACTATGATTCTGTTTAGCACAAGCTGCTGGCATTTCACAAAGCTATTATCAGCTGGTGAATCTAAGCTATACTTATTAAGCACTAGCTTTCCGTCCGCGGCTTCGCCCGCGTGGACTATACGATGTTATCCCGCGGGAATGTGTTACTTTCTCGGGATAAAAAGTAGCCTATGTTCCTCTCCAGGCTACAAAGTATCTGTGTCCCAAATTTCAGCCAAATCCGTCCGTTTTGGCGTGATTGAGTAACAAACATCTATAATACTTTCACATTTATAATATTAGTAGGATAAAACCATACAGCACTGCATTAAATAAAATAAATAAATGTATTGTTACTGATTGCATATATTTTATCAACAGGCATTCAGATGGTTGCTGAAATGAGCCAGGCAAAGTTGAAAGGTGCTAATATTAGCTCTACTGAGATATATTTTGCTCCTGGTAAAATAAGAGGAGGCCACTACATAGCAGACACTCACACCGCCGGGTAAGAAAACAGTTTATGGAGTTGGTTTCTTTTAACCAATCAGATCTAATATTAAACTAGTTATTAATAAAATGAATCTACAGTCAGGCGTCCGTCACTCGCTTAAAAACCCGAGATAAGTGTTTACCGCTTCGGGTATATCTCGGGATACCAATTCAATATAATTTACAGTGGGCCCCCCGCCCGAGCGCGATAGATGAATTCTACTTTATCGTGTTGAAGTTAGAGTTGCTATTTGTTTAAATGGTCTCACAGAGTGCATGTTCTGTTACTAGTAACTATTATTTTATTCTGTGCTACAGTAAAGTAGTGCAAGTGCAACTAGCTGTTGGTGAGCGTAACTACAATACTTTATAGTACTTTTATACAGACTTATTTCAACAAATCTCCCACATAACTTTTACTTTGAGAATTACTGTATGGCGCTCAACTGTGAGGAAGTGCAAGCGACTCCAACCTAAACATAATTCAAAGGCTACAAAACGGCATTTTAAGAACTATTTCAAATGCACCATGGTTCATTACCAACACAGAGATCCATGAAGCTATAAACATAAGAACTGTTAAGGAGGAGTTAAAACAAGCAGGGAATAGATATAAAACGCGTCTGGAAAACCACCCAAATGACCTAGCAACCGCATTAGCAACTATTAGCTACAATAAACTACTGAAACGCCATGACATACAAAAACTTGGTGACAGATGGTGAAGGATGAGGGGTTTCCTGCTGAGGAACTCCTTAAACATGTTAAAAGACATAGAACAAATCTGCTTAATAGTTTGGGACTGATTGCAGATAAGCACAAAAAAAAATAAAAAAATTGTAAGTATATCACTAAAGCGGCCTTCAGAGAACGATGGAGTCTTTCTACTTTCCCATTACTTTGTGAATGGTACACTGTAGTACGAATCTTATGGATACCTAATATCTTCATAAGTTTACTAAATAAATTGCTTTCAAACTGCCTCCCTTGGTCGCTGGTTACTCTACTCGGACAACCAAACCGGCAAATCCAGTATTTATAAATTACTAGCTGACCCAGCGCGACTTCGTTCCCGTGTCCTTACATCCCTACAGTCCCAACATCGCCCCTATGTCCCTGTCCACCCTACCCTACCCCTACCCTACCCCTACCCTACCCCTACCCTACCCCTACCCCTACCCTACCCCTACCCTACCCCTACCCTACCCCTACCCTACCCCTACCCTACCCCTACCCTACCCCTACCCTACCCCTACCCTACCCTACCCCTACCCTAGCCCTACCCTACCCCTACCCTACCCCTACCCTACCCTACCCTACCCTACCCTACCCCTACCCTACCCCTACCCTACCCCTACCCTACCCCTACCCTACCCCTACCCTACCCCTACCCTACCCCTACCCTACCCCTACCCTACCCCTACCCTACCCCTACCCTACCCCTACCCTACCCCTACCCTACCCCTACCCTACCCCTACCCTACCCCTACCCTACCCCTACCCTACCCCTACCCTACCCCTACCCTACCCCTACCCTACCCCTACCCTACCCTACCTATACCCTACCTTTACCCTACCCTACTTCTACTCTACCCCTACTTACCCCTCCTTCCCCTATTTTCTCACCGCTAAAACCTTCCTTGGACTTCCACGAACATTTCAAGACCAAAATTAGCCAAATCGGTCCAGCCGTTCACGCGTGATGTCGTGACCAAGGGAAATAGGGATTCATTTTTATATATATAGATTTTAGCGATGGTCTCGGCTGTTATATCGGGTACCGGCACTGCTTCCAGCCAGCTTGTAAACCGGTCTATCATGGTTACTAAGTATCTACACCATTCCTGCGTAGTCGGCAGGGGGCCCACAATATCTATATGTAAATGCTCGAAGCGTTCAGCAAGAGGAAAAGTACCTAAACCCGAGTTTGTGTGCCTATACGTTTTTACCTTCTGACAGTGTATATGTCGCAGGGATATGAGGAAATCAGGGATGTCACGAAATCCCTAGGGATACCACGAAATCACGGAAGATGTCGAATATTCTTATTTACGACGTCTTCTTCCTAAACAAGTTCAGTGATATGTCATTTCACTAAACTAAATCTAGTGAAATGTCAGTAAAGTGGATTTCAGAGGTGAGAGTTTGCCTCGGAAGTCCTGTAGAACACGTGATGGGTTAGAAATTTAAGCTATAATTTCTAACCTATCACGTGTTCTACAGGACTTTCGATACAAACTCGCTCATACCTGTCACCTGCAGCCGTGAGCTTACTGTTATTACTTCAGTCATTCTTCATTTCACTAGATTTAGTTTAGTGAAATGACATAGCACTGAACTTGTTTAGGAAGAAGACGACATCGTAAATAAGACTATTCCACATCTTCCGTGATTTCGTGATATCCCTAGGGATTTCGTGAAATCTCTGATTTCCTCATACCCCTGCGACATATACACGCTTGGGCACACAAACTAATATCTTTATTCATCCCCGGCCAAAAATACCTATTCGCGACCATTTTGCGCGTGGTTCTAATTCCGGTGTGATTATTATTGTAAACCACTTTGAAAGCTACTTTTCTAAACTGTTGGGGCAGGTAGGGTCTCACACGGTTCTCTGAAGATCACAATAAATAGCATTATTACACAGCGGCGATTGTAATTTTACCTTGTGGCTCTGTCAGCATTTTAGCCAGCTTATCGGGTGACTTCGTCGAAATCTATAACCGACAGACAAACAATAGTCTCTCTCTACTACCCGGGATAGCGCGTCAGCAACCGCGTTATCGCTACCTTTGACGTATTGTATATCGCTCGTAAATTCGCTTATATACAATAGCTGTCGGGTTCGCCTGGGCGTTTCTTTGTTATCCGTACCTATTTTAGACAAAACATGAGTTAGCGGCTTAAGGTCTGACATTACTATGAGCTGTCGCCATTCAATCATGTTACGAAAATGCACTATAGCCAAATACACTGCTAGAAGTTCCCTGTCGTACGTGCTATACTTCTTTTGTGCTTCCGAAAGCCTTTTGGAGAAGTACCCTAGAGGCTTCCAGGCGCCCTTTACCTTATGCTGGAGCGCTGCACCGAGACGCATGAATTTGATGCGTCGCACATCAAATACAGCGTACCTTCCTCTCCCGGGTGTGATAACGTCACTGCGTTTTCCAGGGCTATTTTGCAGTGTTCAAACGCGGCGGTCGCCTTTTCTGTCCATTTTACCTTTGACTTATCCTTCTTTTTGGCGCCATGCAGGAAATTATTCAACTCCGCCTGATGCTCTGCCGCGCGTTCCAGGTGACTCCTGTAAAAGTTTACCATCCCTAGGAAGCGGCGAAGCTGTTTGATGGTTTCCGGTCTAGGGAACTCTTTGATGGCTTCTACTTTGGTCATGATGGGCTTAATACCTTCTGTGCTGACCCCATAACTTAAAAATTCCACATTAGACTAACCAAAACAGCATTTTGCTAGGTTGGTTATTCCGAACTCTTCGAACCTTGCGAAAACTTGTATAAGATGCTCTTTATGTACAGCATGATTAGAACTTGCAATTATGACGTCATCAATATAACAGTTTAAAAATATGACTCATTTTAATTATGACACATTTTAATTAAACACAAAAAATCCTGTACTTATGACATGTATTATTACTATTTATTTATTAATATTATTATTCATTTTAATTTATTACTTGACATTATTATCGACATGACATCATTATTATATAGTTTTTATTTATTTCTAGATAGTTTCCATATTTTAAGAATTTTATTGATTTTGTAAATATTATTAGGTAGAATCTCAAAAAAATTGTTATGTTGTTTAAAACCTACACTAGACATATAATTAAGATTATAATTGTTTGATTTTATAAGTTGCTGTGCCCGAACAGGGTTCATGTTTTTGGTACTGGTCATTTATTTTAAGATCCTTGTAACCACATGTTTTTGCAATAAAAACTTTTGAACTTTTGAACAGAAGAGGTTCGAGCTTTCCCCTTCCTTTTTGTCCCCCTGGGTCCAAGATTCGATTCCTTGTAATACACTATTATTCATGAACCTCTGGAACGTCTGCGCTGCATTTCGGGCCGAATAGCCCGAACGGCGGCGTTAAGATCGCGGTTTTCTCAACATCCTCCGGCGCAATACTTATATTGTGAAAAGCTCTATTTATGTCTAGCCGGGGAAAAACACACTTATAGCCCAGTCAATATCGACATGAAACATCGCAAACTCGCATCTAACTACGAATTTTTTATATGTTGTTAGGTCCCTTAAGAGAAGTTTACACCCAAGTTTGCAACCCTGAAAACCCTGTGCTAACCCCACGGTGCTCGAAAATCTGCAAAATGTTGGCACTTGTTTCAGTTTTTTCGAAAAAACTACACTAAGGAAACGTTTTCAAGTAGTAGTAGTAGTTGCATTAAAAAATTTAATAAAGCCAACTAAATTTACAACAATTTGAACTTAACCCCAGCACTCTAGGTCCATTGGTTGCAGAGATACAGCTGTTCAAAGGTAGGCATTTTTTAAAGTGATAATTTTGTGTTTTTGTCATATTCAAAATTACTGGCTAAACTAATAGTCTTAGAGAAAAGTATGAGGTAAGAATTTGTAGAAAATTTAATTTGATTTGAAAGTTCAATTTGATGCGATAGTAGTGCGTCTAGGTTTCATAGTTTCCACAACAATAACAAAAATAGTAAATAATCGGGTAATATTCACCAGCTTACTCCCCAAGTCAAGTGGGCGTAAAGAAGTTTTACTTTAAAAAAAAACTGAAACAAGTGACAGAATTTCACAGTTTTCCGAGAACTGCGGAAGAATTGCCTATCTTTGACTTGCTGTATTTTCGCAACCAATGGACGTAGTATGCTCAAGTTTCGCTCAATTGTAGCAAATTTAGTTATCTTTATAAAAGTGTAGAACAAATATACTTACTTGACAGCGTGCAGCGTGCAGCGTGTCGAAGCGACAGCGGCGTCAGCGCAGCAGCCCCCTGATTCACGAACCGTCGGAATCGGAATCGGATTCGAATTCTGTGCTTTGTCTTTGTCTATTCTTTAATGAGCGACAGAGACGGGGCATACATTCCGCTGTCGGGAGCGTTTCCGACGGTTTGTGAATCAGGGGGCAGAAATGGTAATAGGGCACACACACGTTACGCTTACCTAGCGATTTTTATACTGATTGCGCGAATGTAGAAATTTCAGATGAGACGTATGTAAGTAAATTGCGTCAAATCATACTAAGTCTGTGGCCTCAGACACGAGAGAATAGCGATTGTAGAAATTTTTTTGTACGTAAAGATTTAAGTTCATGTACTCATGTTTTCGTACGCAATTATTTGGTGCAGAAGCCTTTGTTGCCTGCTTATAGTGGACCGTATTTTGTAGTAAAAAGATCACCAAAAAACTTGGTTGTTAAAATAGGGGACCGTCAAACAACCGTTTCTATAGACAGAGTTAAACCCGCGTATTGTTTGAACGAATCTGAAACCAATTATGAACATGTGAACAAGGAACATATAAGTGTTAACAAAATGTGTGAAAATAGTCAAAAAGAAGTTATTGTCTTAATTCCAGACGCGCAAAAATCGCTACCGCCTAAGTTTAGTACCACGCGCAGTGGCCGTACAATTAGTGCGATTGTACACTACACGGAATTTTACCGTCCGGCCGTCCAATTTTATAGGCAGGACCGTAAAAAACCGGACTGCGCCGGACGGCAAAATTCCGTGTAGTGCACAAGCGCCCTTATGCCGCCCCGCCACCGCACATAAGGACAAAAACGTGATTTACGACGACAAAATTATAAAACTATTACTTTATTTATTTTATTGCTAAGAAATGAATTAAAATGATATTTTACTACCCACAAGTATATTTAAGGAGCCAACCACAAATCACAATGCACCCCTTCCTAGTTTCACTGATATGACAGTCTTTTCGAGTACAAACTGTGAAAAGTGACACTTGCTGATGTTATTTTTCATTGTAAAATATGTAAAACTGTTCAATTCTTAAAACCATAAATAGTTCTCTTCTTTTTATTTTCATTTCCATTGAAATAGCTGCAGAACGACTATATGCAAAGATACCAGTTTTTATAAAAAAGAGGAGAATACGGGAACGTACTGTTTATATGATAACAATCATAATAAGAGGTTCTTTAAAAAAAACCAAGGAGCGCTGTATAACTCGTCGATTCTTTTTTTAAATCTCTAGTTTAAGTCAGCATATTACTTTTCCTTACACGAAAAAGTAGGTAAATTAAAATGGGTATATAAACGTAAAAAACTACAACTGTTGAATTACCAATTAGTGCAAGTGTAGGTACATACCCGAATCCATATTACAACTTTGATACCTAAAGCTTGTGAAAACCAGACAAACGCAGTTACACCGCTCACGAATAATAGCGACTGAGCGGCTATGTGAGGCATCAAAAAATCGACAACTTCTTGCACTCATACAAAATAATAATAATAAAAATAAAATTCGTTTATTTGACAAGTTTCATAAGTTAATAACAATATCACTTATAAAGATAAAGACATTACTGGTACAAAATAAATGGCAATACATTCCACGCTCCATCCGTTTGCCACCTACCATCGAACTAAGTAAAAATACCTTGTATTCCGAGTGATGGGAAGCAAAACGACAATAGAACGAAGAGTTACAATTTGAAATTTAAAGTTTAATTAACTTAAACGAAACAGAGAAAAGAATTTAACTTAATGTTTGCAGTAATTCCCAAACTAGAATAATCTGTTTTATTGGGAATTGATGCCTCAACCGTGCCGCATGTGATCGTGTTTGTGCTTGTGTGTCCATGATAGTATGTGTATATTTTTGTGTTTGTAAATGTTTGTGTGTTTATGTGTATTTTTGTGTGGGCTATTGAAGAAGTGAATATGTAACTTAATTCTACTAAAATGTACCTATATATACCTATTTTACTTTAATGTTATCAAAAAGTCTTCCGTCTCTGCATACGTTAGGGTTCCTAGCCAACTTTGAAGCTTATGTTTAGTTTCGCGTTTTGTGCAGGGGTAAATGTTATGTAATTTATTAGCTTTGTTATAGATAATGCAACCAAGTACTCTAAAGTGGCGTTTAGCTAGTTCAGTTCTGTGGCGGGGGGTGCAGCAGACACGATCTGATCTCCGCTTACGGGTGTAGATAGAAGGATCAAAGGGCAGCTGGGAGTGTTTACGGAGAATGGTACACATGAGGAATAATTGTCTTACTGTCAAGACCGAGGTGTCAGCATAGAGTTTTACAGTAGGGTACCTAAAAGGTTTTCTGGCCATAACTTTGAGTACCGCCCTTTGAGCTCTTTCCAGTGGGAATAGTGAAGTTTTAGCTGCATATGCTATACAATCTTTTGTGTTGCGGTCACAAAAAAATAAATGAATGGATTGAAAAGACTGGGTATTATAGTGTGTGCTTGAGTCGTTATTTGTCAACAATTGGATAAGGTATTTTTTTTAATTTTGTCGTCGTAATTTACGTTTTTGTCCTTATGTGCGGCGGTCCGTTTTTTTACGGACCGGCGGGCGTGGCATGAAAAACACGGCAGGCTTAATACTCAATACTCAATACTCAATAATTTATTGCATATCACAGTGTATAAAGGATCTTACATGAAGGGTAATATTTAAGAATCACTATGGACCCTGTCGGGCACAACAATAATAATGGATTGGAGAAGAGGAACACTTATTTTATAAGTAGTAAAGTAATTAGGTGCCTATGTTTTAAATGAGATCAAATGAATTTTCAATTTATTAATTATTACTTTTTATAATTTAGTTTTTAGTAGTTTTTATTATTACTTATATCTTATCATTGTAATATTCTTGTAAATTATAATAACATTTAGTGATTAAGAATTCTTTCAATTTTTTTACAAATATTTTATCATTATTTTCGTCTCTAAATCTATTTGGGAGTTTATTATAAATTTTGGCAGACATTGTGTATGTGCTTGACGAACATAGATTTAGGCGGTCAGGTGGAATAGCTATTTTGTTTTTATGTCTCAGATATTTTACATGTAAATCCCCACGTTTTGAGTAAAACTCGTTATATTTGCGGACAAATTTGCATATCTCTAGAATGTAAATACAAGTCAAGGAAAGGATTTTATGTTTTTTAAAATATGGTTTACAACTGACCGTTGGTTCAATGTTGACTATGATGCGCACTAGTTTTTTTTGAAGAGTAAATAGAGATTGAGCTTCTGTGCTGTTTCCCCACAGAATCACTCCATAGTTCAGCCAAGCATGGGCGTACGCATAATATGTGACCAATGCAGTATTTAGATTGGTAGTTTTTTTCACCTCTCTGAGGGCATACGCGAAGCTAGATAATTTAGATTTTATTTTCTGGATGTGGGATTTCCAATTTAAATTTGTATCTATGTTTAAACCGAGTAAATTGAATTCACTAACGCATTGAATTTTGTTATTGTTGAAACTGTAGTTAATATTTAATGTTCTTTTTTGATGTGGATGGAAAGTAATTAATTTTGTTTTGTTTAAATTTATTTCAAGATTATGTTCGTTAAGCCAGTTAAAAGTTTTAGTTATAATTGAATTTAATTTTGATTCTAAATCAGAGCTGCTTTCACATGATGTGAGTAGAGAAATATCATCCGCGAATAAAATACATGGTTCCTTCATGATCTTAGGGAGGTCATTAATATAAATTAGAAATAGTAGACACCCAACAATGCTGCCTTGAGGAATTGAGGCATTAATATTTTTACAGTCAGATTGAATGTCTACAATCTCTCCACGGTTATAATCGAAATATTCAATTTCTACGTACTGCTGCCTGTCTTTTAAATAAGAAGCAAACCATTTATGAGCCATGCCGCGAACACCTATTCCATACAATTTGCTCAATAATATCTTATGCTGAACCCTGTCATAAGCCCTGGTCATGTCAAGTAGGATTCCTATTCCATATTTTTTTGAACCTAGTACTTTGAGTGCCTCTTGAATATATTTGTAGACGGCAAGAACTGTAGAACGACCTTTTCTAAACCCGTTTTGACATTCATCGAGGATCTTATATTTATCGCAGAAATTAATGATGCGGTCGTACATTGCTTTTTCGAATATTTTCGAAGATGTGGTCAAAAGGGCAATGGGACGATAATTGTTTGGGTCTGTCTTTTCATTTTTCTTATGGATGGGTTTTATTATTGTTTTTTTCAAAAGCGCGGGAAAAACACCTTGAAAGGATTGATTTATTAACGTGGAATAAGGCAAAGTTAATTCGTCAGCACATTCCCTGATCAAATGGGGTGGCAGTTCATCGAAACCTTGACTCTTTTTGTCTTTCAATTTTTTTATTATTTTATAAACCTCCTTTGGTTCCACTGGGCTAAGGAAAATAGTGTTTTGGGTGGGACAGATGACTGGAGTGCCGGTGCCACCACCTGCCGTAGTGTTAGTTTCGCCAATCGAAGCAAAAAAATTATTCAAAATGTTAACTACTTCTTTTGGATCTGAACATAGATTGTTATTTACTTTTAGATGTAGGTTGCATTTTTGCTTTGTTGTCTTTTTGTTAGTCCTTTCATTGATAATACTCCACATTGCTTTTACTTTATTGTGAGATCTATTTATTTTATTTATGTATTGTAGTTTTTTGGCACATATAACGGTTTTTTTTAGAATTTTTGCATACTGTTTATAATGTGATTTGATTAAGTGATTATTAGATTTAATGCTCAGTATTTTTAGTAATCTTTTGTTTTGACATGATTTTTTTATACCTGTTGTTAGCCAAAATTTTTTATGCTTAGTCAGTTTTATTTTTCTTTTAGGTATACATTTATTTAACGTTTCTGTGAGAATATTGTGAAATGCGTTATAATTTTCGTTTACACTTTTATTTTTACTCAGTATTTTATTCCAGTCTATTTGTCCTAAATGTGTTTTAAATTTATGTATCGAATCTTTATTATAAAGTCGTTTATATGTATACCAGTTACTGTGATTTATTTGTTTAGTTATTTTAAAGTCTATGGTTGTACCTGCGTGAGCTGAAAAACCTAGATGTATTACTGAGGTTTGAAAATGTCTGTTATTAAAATTTGTAAAAATGTGATCTATACATGTTGACGAAGTTTGTGTGAAATGTGTCGGCTCTTTTATGTGTTGAACAAAATTATATTCTAGCATTAAGTTAATATATTCCGAAGTTTTCCTATTGCTTTCTAGTAAATTAATATTAAAATCTCCGCCTAAAATGACATCATATTTAGAGTATTTATTATTTATATATTTAAGAATTAGACTTAATTGGTTACGAAAAATGTCTTCCTCTCGTCCATTCCAGTACATAACAATTAATAATTTGTTTTCTTTTTGTAATTCTACGGCACAAACTTCTAATACATATTCTATAGACATTTTAGCAATATCCTTGTTTTCCATGCAATCAATATGTTGTTGAAGTAGGACGCAGACGCCGCCCCCCATTCGCTCCTTTCTATTAAAGGAGGCTGCCATTTTGTATCCACTTATTTGCAATAACTGTAATTTTTCTTGCGTTAGCCATGTTTCAGACAGACATAAAGCTTGATAAGGATGCTGTTCCAGGAATGACTCTAAGATGTCCTGTTTATTATTTATGCTCTGCATATTTTGGTATAGAACTTTAAAGTGTTGTTCTGTTGTTTGTGTAGTTCCGAAAGTTATGTTGTTGTTTTTTCTGTTGGAATTGGTCGCTTTCTGATGGATTTTCTTGACTGCTTAGGTGATATTGGGTTTCTCTAGTGTTAGGTAATTCGTTCTTCTTATTTACCTTTTTTCCTTCTATATACAACTCATTGTTCTGTATAATGGCATGGTATCCTTCCCTTCGTGCCGTCATCATTTGTTCTCTCATTGCTTTCCTTTGTAAACGAGTTGTGCTATCCAAAAATTCAGAAATTGAGAGGCCAGTTCCATAGAAGTAGCTTCTATTTTCTATTAAGTATTTGACCATTCTCTTACTAATCAATTCAATAACAAGGGGTCTGTTGTTATTGTTATTGTTGTTGTATTTTCCGATTCTGTAAGTGTGTTCGATGGTGCCTGTCAAATCAACACCTAGCATATTTTGAAATAATCCACGTATTCTGTTAAGTAGTTCACATTCAGGTTCTCGGAAGTGTTCTGGGAAGCCAAAAAGAACGAACTTTCTTTTGTTTATCTCAGGGTCGAAACTTTTCTCTGTTCTCTTTATTTTTGTTTCCATTTCTTTAATTTCTTTTCTTAAAGTGCAACTTTCTTGAGTTAGATTTTCTATTTCGCAACTAATCTTTTCTATTTCTATTTTCCTTGTTTCATTTTGTTCGTATAATTGTTGTGTGTCTTTTTTCAGTTCTTCTCGTAAGCCTTTTATTGCTTTACTTATTTCAGTTTCTATAATACTTTGTAGCTGTGATACAATACTTTTATTATTTTCCTGTAATTTTTGCGTTATTAATCCACTCAAGCTCTGTAGGGTATCATCAGTGTTCTTTATTGTTTTTGTTGTTATTAAATTCTCAGCGTTCAGTGTATCACCAAGAATGCTCAGGTCTACAGAGCTGAGCGTTTCATCGTTGTTTATAACTTCATTTTTCCTATTATTTATATAATCAGGTGAAACTTCGCGTTCTCTCAAGCGCACGGGAGTGTTTGTGTTTCCCGCTTTCGGTATTTTGCAGTAGCAGTCGGCAGTTTGCTTATTACCGATCTTAAAGTGACAGTTGCAATCGCGACAATTAACAATTAATCGCTCCCAAAACACATATTCGTATTACGGAACGTAGATCGCTACGATAGCGCCACAAGCGAGCGATTTGTTAACTAAAATTGCATGAAAGGTACCGTACCGTACTGTACCGATTGCAAACCAACCGAAACTAGTAGCAGTCGCGTTGCAATTGTACAATTAGCAACTGGTTGCTTGTTTTGGTAATAAGCCTGCGGATGTCTTTTTACTCGCCGGGGCATCGGGCAGCGCAGTGATTACCCCCTCCCCCGCCCCGCCCGCTCATGAATATCACGTTTTCAGTTCAATATCACAGTTCCAATGTTTCAAAGCCTAAACTACACGAAATAAATAAATTCTTACTATCCTACTCCTACTAATATTATAAATGTGAAAGTTTAGATGTTTGGATGTTTGGATGTTTGGATGTTTGGATGTTTGTTACTCAATCACGCCAAAACGGCTGAACGGATTTGGCTGAAATTTGGAACACAGATACTTTGTTGCCTGGAGAGGAACATAGGCTACTTTTTATCCCGGAAAAATAACACATTCCCGCGGGATAACGTCGTGTAGTCCACGCGGGCGAAGCCGCGGGCGGAAAGCTAGTGTGTTATAAATAATTTATGATTAAAATACAACCATCTGTTTTTTTCCGGACGGTAAAATTCAGTGTAGTGCACAAGCGCCCATACGTTTTTCATTGCTGTTATCTCTGAACGGAAAAAACAGACCGGAATGGGGAAAAGTAAAATGTCGGACGGTAAAATTCCGTGTAGTGCACAAATGAACATATACATTTTACGGCCTGCCATATCGAACCGTAAAAAATCGGACTGCCGGATGGTAAAATTCAGTGTAGTGCACAAACGCCCTATCTTTTTAATTTCTCTCCCGGACCATAGTATAGGGGAATACCTAATACACTATTATTACATTCAGTTATAGAATTAAGCCTATTGATATATTACCTATTAAAATACATTTTATTGTACTTATTCGTGTATTCTTTATTACAATACAATTAAGGACTTAATGTTATAAGACATTATCTACTAGTCAACTCATTTTTTTAATGACAGGTCCATAAGCCTGCTGCTACAAGTAGCATTGCCGTGCGCCCTAGTAGCTGACGGGCCGGTCACGCTGGACCTCAAGGGAGGCACCAATGCTGAATTGGCTCCGCAGATAGACTACATGGTTACGGTGTTCAAGCCGCTGCTTAAAAGGTTCCATGCTAACTTCCACCTCAAAATACGAAGGAGAGGGTAAGCACTTCAGTTCACTTAAGTAGGTATATTTGACTTCCTTACAAATCTTACAATAGGTGCAAAATCACTTGGTGTCTCGGAAGTTAACTGTAAGTGACATTTCGCGCAGCTCGAATGTGCGAGGGAACAGCACAGCGTCGTATCCGTACGCGTCAGAGTGAGACACGCCGTGCTTTCGCCCGCGCACTAACCCCGGGCACACCTGTATTTGCCGCAACTGAGGGCCTACTCTGAAACGCAAAACCCGAAACTCCGGTATGCCCGTCCCTCTCACTCTCTAGTCGGGACAGAATCGAGTGAAAGGGGCGGGGCTAACCGAAGTTTCGAATTGGCGTTTCAGAGTACGGTCCCTGTTCCGCGCGAACTTCCGAGCCGCCAAGTTATTTTGCGCCCATTGTACCTTGACTGCACTGTGCAAATGTACAGTGCGATTCAATCTTGATGGTTTTTTCTTGTTTACTGACTGCAAATTGAAAATAGTTCTTTACTCATGAAGAGTCTCATCAATATCCAAAAATGATTACTAATCGAATCTAACTACCAAATTGTATTTTTTTTTAGTTTTATAAATGCAAACTGTGTACCTACAATATTTCTGTAATAAAATTATGTAATAAGGTTTTTATCCGTTTAATTATGTTTAATAAATAATAATAATAATAATAAATCCCTTAGGCATATAATCTCCGGTTGTTCTCGTCTCGCAAACGGCGAGTATTTGCATAGACATAACCAAGCGGCCAGGATAATACACCAACAACTTGTTCTGAAACATAGTCTTGTGGCATCCGAGGTGCCGTACTACAGGTATGCACCAGAACAGGTCCTTGAAAATAGCCATTCCACATTGTATTGGGATCGATCTATCATTACAGACATGACTATTGTAGCTAATAAGCCTGATATTGTATTGATAGATCGACACGAACGCCGCGCAATAATTGTTTATGTCACTGTTCCCCATGACGACAACCTTATGAAATTGTTGTTCCGATAGTCATATCTGCCCATGGTCTGATAGCCAAGAGCCTCGATAAACACCTTAAGAGGCTTGCGTTAGGTGGATGGATCGGGAGTCAGATGCAGAAGGCAGTACTTCTGGACACGGCCCGTATAGTGAGAAGGTTCATGTCTCTGGATCCTTAACCATCGGTAGCCGGGACCTTGATCTTGCTGCCGTTGGGGAACTGCAGTTTTGTATTTTTAAATGTTATATTTTTTAGTGTTATACATTGTAAAAAATTTATGTTTAGAAATATAATTTTGTAAGTATTTAAAAGGGAATAATAATATGCTTGATCCAGCCTAACAAAATGTTTACTCGATCAATTCCCCATGCATTCATAGCATCGGTAAAACTAATACAACACATGTCAAATATTTTCCATATGTTCTTTTGTACAATTACAGCTGCTTTAATTGTATAGATGTATATCAAGTAACAAAATTCATATCATGTCAAAGAAAAGAAGCTACACAATCGGTTTGCAAACCCTTGTAACGAGGAGAACTGGCAGGACACTCGTCAAAGGCTGTTTTTTTTCTTTTAAAGCTACGTAAGCCGTTGCCCGTACAAACATTTCATTTGCTCCAGGTACTTCCCTAAAGGCGGCGGGCATGTGACTGTCGAAGTGAACCCAGTCCGTAATCTGACAGGTGTCACGCTGCTGGACCGCGGGAACGTGACGGCTGTTCGCGGCTCCAGTTTCGTGGCGGGCATACTGCCTGTCAAGGTAATATTTGTTCCTAATATAAAGTACTAGTTAGTTCCTATTATAAAACGTAGTGTTAAAACGGAGAAGCCTCAAATGGAAATGGGCCGGCTACACAGTGGGAGGAGATGATAGATGGAGTAAGGTGGTAACTGAATAGTATCCTAGAGACGGGAAAAGAGAGAAATAAAAACTACTAAAGGGATGTAGTGTAGTCAATGAAGCTAGTTGACCCCCACAGTAATTCCTCAGTCAGAAAAAACTTTACATCATGATAAAGTATCAATAAATTAAAAGTATGGTATAAATTTCCAAAAAATAATAATAGGTATTTTTTAATGAAAGTCTTATTTCATTTATACCTTTTTTAGGAAAAATGCTCCGTCTAAACTTTCTTAACCGGACATATTCATGTAACGTATAAAAACAATAATATGAAATATCCAAAAAAATATATCCCAGCAGAAACACCAAATTTTAATAAAACAAAATGGGGTGACTTGGACTGAAAATGTCTCTGTCGAACTTTTTAACGGAATTATACCATTTTGCCAAGCATACTCATGTTTGAAAAAGTTTTGGATTTTCATCAAGTATCACATACTAATATAAATAACTCATTTGGTAAAATAAATTAGGACTGAGAAATTACTCGGTTCAATATATAAACAGATTGATGTATAAATACCTAACTTGCGTGTGAATTTTTTATTGGATATTCATTTAAAAGTTTATGGCTCATGCTATTTTATAACTCAGCAAAGTTTCATCGACTGAGGAATTAGTGTATGGGTTTCCATACAAAGAATCTGTTCATTGCCTACACTAATGGGAGAATGATTTGGCAAAGATGGCAGGGAAAAACTGGATAAGAACGTTATTTAAATTTTAACTTTTTTGCATTCACAATGCAATTTTTATTATTGAAAAATTGAAAATGAAGTAAGTATTTCAGAAAAAACCAACTGTTGTGAGACAGGTCGATTTTTCTAAAATACCTACTTCATTTTCAATTTTGGATAAGAACGGCTAGACTTGTGAGGGGGAGGAGTGTGGAGGAGGCCTTTGCCGGAGGCAAATAATACTATAAATGCCAGAGGGCACACAGAAATTGAAAATACAATTTTATCTGAACATCAAATTTATTTTATACATAAGTAACCATGACATGTGATTCTGAATAAAGACTTTAAACCTATAAATAAATAAATATAAGATACTAACGGCCGCCCGCGGTTTCGCCCGCGTGGTTCTCGTTTCCGTGGTAATATTGGGATAAATAGTATCCTATGTTAATATTCCAGCTCTGTTGTAAATTTCATCCAGATCCGTTCAGTAGTTTTTGCGTGAAAGAGTAAGAAACATCCATACATCTATACTCACAAACTTTCGCATTTATAATATTAGTACATACATACATTTTTATTATTTTGTGATAGGGTAAACTGCCCTAGTCGTTGGCAGAAGTCGTCATAATTGGCACCCAAAAGTTTTGTTCGAAAAACAAGGAAAACATAGATTACTTGAGTTCAGTATGCATTTAATTAAATGTGTAATAGTATTATTATAGAATAGAAAAGTTTATTTCAGATTTTAAAATATTATAAATCCATATTATTGTACTACACACTGAGTCACTGACCCACCCACAGACTATCAGTCCGCCTGTTGGCAAGGCCCTGTCAGTTAGCCGCAACATTCCACACCTTTAAGGTTTAGGACTGACGGCATACGCATGCATAGTGTGTGGCCGCTATGGGTGGCGCGGACCAATGTCGACAGTTATCGGCCGGACAGAAACTACCGACTGAAACTAAAACTGACGACTATCAACTGCTAGTATGTGTCTTCAAAGCCGGTTTTCGACTATTGCCGACAGGTAATGATCGTTCTAGTGTGTGGCCGATGGAGGTCTCGAACGACAGACGGCTTATCCAATCTAGGACTGCAAGCGGGCTGATAGTCTTTTTTTTATCCACAACGGGGTATCACTTAGCCTTCATCACACCTGATGATAAGTGGTGATAAGGCTGAAGGTGGAAGCGCACTACTCCCGGAATCCTCAATCACTGCGGAACTGGCTATCTTATCTTTAACTGCCGGAACACAATAATGCTGAAAACATCATTGTTATGGCGTCAGACTTAGATAAGATGGTGGTAGCTAGTCTGTGGGGCCGTCTAGGTTTGCCATTTGAGCTTAACTCTAGGGTGCCAATAATCAGGGTCGGACTGGCCATATAGTCGAAGTGGCATTTGCCAGCCGGGTCCTACCCTGCGCGGGCCCCCGCTCTACCCTGCCCAACCTACCCCCTAGGCTTCCTACTAATATTATAAATGTGAAAGTTTAGATGTTTAATAATAAATAAATAACTTCTAACATTCACACCAATTATCTAAGCCCATTTTAATTTCATTATGAAACTGTATCATGGAAAACTTGATAACGGATACATATATTGATTACTAATCGAATCTAACTACCAAATAGTTTTTTTTTTTAGTTTTATAAATGTAAACTGTGTACCTACAATATTTCTGTAATTATGTAATTGGGTTTTTATCCGTTCAATTATGTTTAATAAATAATAATAATAATAAATAAATATTATACTTAAATACTTTTTGTTTGTAAATACATACTTAATATACATAGTAAACACCCAGACCAAGACAAATAGACATGATCATGCACACAAATATTTGTCTTGTTCGGGAATCGAACCCGAGACCACTGGCGCAGAAGGTGGGTAGCCTACCCCTGCGCCAAATCGGTCGTCGTTTGTTTGTATGTTTGTTACTCATCACGCCAAAACGGCTCAACGGATTTGGCTGAAATTTGAGACACAATTACTTTGTGGCCTGGAGAGGAACATAGGCTACTTTTTATTCCGGAAAAATATCACAATCCCACGGGATAACGTCGTGTAGTCTATGCGGGCGAAGCCGCGGGCGGAAAGCTAGTATGTTATAAAGTTCTACAAAGCTCCCGTCACCGGACCCCATTAATTGTTTGATAAGGAATGACCGCCTTGCGTTGATTATCGTTATGAGCCTACGAATCGTGTTTTGTTTACATTAACTTATTACTTCGGCGTAGTCTTACCTTTCGCTTTGTTCTTTGTGTCTAGATTGTATTATTATATTCGGGGCCCGGGATGTAGTTAGTTTGAATTCCTTCCTGTATGTAACTTTGGCGACTGAACACGTAGTTGAATTAATATCGCAGTTTTATTTCGCCACTCTGACCCAACTTCTTTTACACTTACGAACTATACTACATCCCAAGATAGTGGGGATGGCTCCCCATGTATGTAGGTAGGATAGTTCTGCCCTTTCGGCCCAGTCCGACCCTGCCAATAATAAGATGGGTTGCACCACAGCCTTCTCTATCGTCTTCTACAAGCCATGCTATGAAGCGGAACGGCAACATTGCTGTGAACCAGTTTACTCCTCTGAGTACGAATCCTATGGATATGGCATACCTACGAAAATGTGAGGCATACCCACACATACCGAGAAATAAAAATGGCGACCGGTCTCAATCATGCATTACTATGACGTCACGTTTTAATGTTGCCAACAATAGGTCGAATAAATATATTGCTGTCTCTTTTTACATGCAGTATTGGAGGTAAGATAGAACAAGATGGCTACAGGTTTATGAGTACAATGTCGATTTAGCTTATATTTGTATAACGGATAGTTCATATAGAACAAATAGCTTTCCGCCCGCGGCTTCGCCCGCGTGGACTACATGACGTTATCACGAGGGAATGTAATACTTGTTGCCAACTTTATGCGCATGGCTTGTAGAAGGCGATAGAGATGGCTGTGGTGGCACCAATAAGGGCACTTTACCCTATTTGCTAAAATGTTTGATTACGTTAGGTAAATGTTTTCGCAATAACAGCTTGCTGAAGAGATGGCGGAAGGCGCCAAGCCGGAGTTGCGCGGACTGCATCCGGACGTCAATATACGCTGCTATAAGGAGGACAGCAGAGTGGCGCCCGATAACTGCAGTGGCATCATGTAAGTGCAACTGGGATGCTGAGCCCTTACCGGCGAACGCTCCCAACTTCGGAAATCTGCCGGGCTTCAAGTTTTCGAGCCCCAATCAGGCCAAAATGGCAAACAACGATTTATGATGAACATCCCAGGAACATCGATATCTTCCAAATAACTTCGGCAAATAGTACAATAAGAAATTACGTACTTCGATATAACTGTTTTAAGTGGAATCCTGGCAGATTTCCGAAGTTCGGAAAGTTCGCCGGTAGGGCCGCTGGTCAGTGTTTGTGTCGTCTGTCTTAACCTATTGATACAGAAATTTAAATAGAAAGCAAGTGTTGATTTTATGTAGGTACCGAGTGATTTTTTTCTAAATACTTAAGTACCTACTTCATTTTTAATTTTTCAACTATCTTTCTTTTCACATGTTGATACATAATATAAAAGGCAATTCTAATTTTTATTAAAGAATGAAAGGAAGTAGGTACTTTACTTTAAAGATATGTCTCTGTCTGTGTAATGAATCAATTAGTGACTTTCATTTCAATTTGTAAAAAATCTTCTAGCTAAATATCTAGGTTTGTTCGACTTAAATGAAAAATCGGCCAAGTACACACTTAACGTACCGATTGCCTATACCTTGCCAAAATTCTACCATAATTTTTCGTCAGCAAAATATAACTTTGTTTTTCATAGTATTTGTATGAATGACAAAGTTACATTTGCGGTATTTGAAAATGTGTTATATCTCAAAAAGTACTTACTATATATCGCTCAAACCAATTTTCGTTGAAAGATTTTATTAAGATCTACAGCATATATTCTTTCTAGAATTTTCACTCTTTTATTTCAAAAGTTAGAGGGGGGGGGGGGGGGGGGGGGGACACACGTTTCACCACTTTGGGGGGCTCTATCTTGCAAAATATTGAGTTTAAGAAAAAATGATTTGAGAAACCTCTATGTTATTTTTAAAGACCTATCTATAGACACCCCACACGAATATGTTTGATTAAAAAAATATTTCAGTTTCAGTTCTATGTATGGAGAGCCCCCCTTAATTGATTTTTATTTTTTATTTTTGTATTAAAGTCGTAAAGCGGTTTACAGAATACATCTACCTACCAAGTATCAACTGTGTAGTTTATATAGTTTTGGAATAAAGTGGCTGTGACATACGGACGGACGGACGGACGGACAGACAGACAGACAGACATGACGAATCTATAAGGGTTCCGTTTTTTGCCATTCGGCTACGGAACCCTAATATGTGTAAGTACTAACAGCTACATAGACGATCTCTCAATTAACGCACACTGGGGTCTTACTATAAGTTGTTAGAGCAATATTGTAAAAGTAAGATTGTGAAGGAGATAGTGCTTTATGCAGTATATAGCTCCGTCATAATGAACCTTACTTTAATACTGCGATAACACGGTGGTATAGCCGACAACTGTCTTTCTAAGGTTATTTGTCTAGTGTTGAGCTGCCCATAGACTATACTCAGTACTGAGTATTGAGACTATTCCGATAAGACTCTACAGGGTGATGAGCGGAACGTTGAACATACGAAACTAGGAAGTAGTTGGTGTCAAGGTGTGATCTGCTACCTAATCAGCTCCAAAAATACAACGTTCCGCCAAAAAAAAGCGAATAAAATAGGTTTAGGTTAGTTATTTTAATTTCTAGTTTTTTGCATTCACAATGCATTTTTTTATGCAATGCAGGTTTAGGTTAGGTTAGATTGGCGACTAACGTCCAGAATTAATAACCTATCCACAGATAGGGATAGGTGCGATCCAGATTAGTTGCTAGGCAATACCTAGCAACACCCTGGCAACTGTCGTTAATTCTACGTTAATATCAAGCGTTGCATAGCAACTAATATGGATCGCACCTATCCCTATCTGTGGATAGGTTATTAATTCTGGCCGTAAGTCGCTCACCTAGTATTTTTGTCGGTAATTAAACGTATTTTAGTCGATCGGTTAATTACTACCCATTGCTTAATTTGTCCAGAGTGTGGGCTGAAACCACCACCGGCTGCATTCTGGGCGCGGACGAGCTGGGCAAGCGCGGGCGAGACCCGCGCCACCTAGGGGCCGCCGCCGCCGCCAGGCTCAGCAAGGAGACAGCTTGCGTCGACTCGCACTCGCAGGTAATAAGGGCCCTCGAATATATCTGACACTGTTGAGATTTTAAATTATTTTTATCTACACTCATGTTATAATTTTCGAATTATGAACTCATGCCTGAACGTAGAATGATACACTTTATGCCATAGTCAACTTTAAAAAATAAAGCTGCTGTATCCGGGTGTTTCATAATGACCATTATGCAACACCCGGATACAGCTGTCACTCATTATAAATCACTTATATTTCTTAAATTTACAGTCTCCATGGCAACCGTAGGATTTACCGGCCCTGACTTCCAACTTTTTCAAGCTCTTCTTTAGCCGGCAACAATCAGAAACGTTTTTAAAATTAGAATTTTGAATTTAGAAGGAATAGACCGTATAGACTGCTATGAGTGGGGTTTGGCACCAATTCACATTTTATAATTAATATTGATTTGCTTTATTTTTAAAATATATAATAAATGTAATGAGTGTAGATAATGTAGTGTATGAGACTGCACATAACTCTGTATTAAAACATTCGTGGAATACTATTAAAAAACTCGCCAAGGCTCGTTTTTTAAACTCCCACTCGTGTTTTAATACCCCTCCTTATGCGACAGTCACATAAACTACTATTATCTACACTCATGTTATAATATTCGAATTATGAAGTCATGCCTGAACGTAGAATGATACACTTTATGCCATAGTCAACTTTAAAAAATAAAACTGCTGTATCCGGGTGTTTCATAATGACCATTATGAAACACCCGGATACAGCTGTCACTCATCATAAAACACTTATATTTCTTAATTTTACAGTCTCCATGGCAACCGTAGGATTTACCGGCCCTGACTTCCAACTCTTTCAAGCCCTTCTTTAGCCGGCAACAATCAAACTTTTTTAAAATTAGAATTTTGAATTTAGAAGGAATAGACCGTTTAGACTCCCTATGAGTGGAGTTTGGCACCAATTCATTTTATAATTAATATTGATTTGATTTATTTTTGAAATATATAATAAATGTAATGAGTGTAGATAAAGTAGTGTATGAGACTGCACATAACTCGGTATTAAAACACTTGTGGAATACTATTAAAAAACTCGCCAAGGCTCCTTTTTTAACAACTTAACTGCCGTGTAGGTCACCGGTGACCGGAGTTTAAAAATTAGTTTGTAATTATTATTTTTTCCAGAAGGAAGCTGAATGTAAGAAGTGATATTGTATATTGTATCTGAAATTTTCCCTCTATTCCACTCTAATCCATTGATCAAATCCATCAATGGATTTGTTTCCACTCCAAGGTACACTATAATCCATCAATGGATTTGTTTCCGCTTCAAAGTACACTCTAATCCATCAATGGATTTGTTCCCGCTTCAAAGTACACTTCAATCCACCAATGGATTTGTTTCTCGCTTCAAGGTACACTCTAATCCATCAATGGATTTGTTTCCGCTTCAAAGTGCACTTCAATCTATCAGTGGATTTGTTTCCCGCTTCAAAGTACACTCTAATCTATTAATGGATTTGATTCCGCTTTAAGTACACTCTGATCCAGTAAATTATAAACAACTAGATACTTAGATGCAACCGCTTTACAGATAACTTATCTATGAAACTTTTAGCTAGAGCTACGCTCATCTGTCTAAAAATGTTTGTAATGTCCAGTAATGTCAATTGACAAATACAAATCAATTCTGAGTTACATGGAAATTTTATTTTAAATAAAAAGGGAATAACAATTCAAAATGCAGTGTTCGTCAGCTTCAGAGGATGAAGATATAATTTATATAAACAGGGGTAAAGGTGTAGTACTGTTAAATAATGGGTACCAATACCATAAAAAAGTTCAATTTAAAAACCAATCCTGGCTATGGCGCTGCTGCGAATATCAAAGGTTGAAATGCTCAGGATCTGGTATAATTTTAAACCTATCTTTACTATATAATATGCTCTTTGCTCAAAGGTATCCTAAGTTAACCTGATCACAGATATGAAGTTAACATGAGGCTATTTTTGTTTTAAATTACGTACAGTTTCTTTTCATTTCGTGTATTATCTCTTCGCATAAATACTTGTTTTAAAATAAGTTTAATAACCTATTTGTTTTTTTTAGAATGATAAAATTATGAAAACAAAATCGCATTCTTGTACTCAAGATCATGCAAAAAATGCCCTGGAATTAGAATTAAGCAAATGCAAGCAAAAAATATTGTCAAGTGAGAGTACTTCAGTGCCCAGCATTTACAAAGAGTTCGTGGGATCTTTAAAAGACTCCGGCATAGACCTGATAAAAAAGATACCTTCATTTTCAAAAGTCAAAAGTGGTTTTTATAAAAGCCGAAATGCCAACATCGGCGTTAATAAAATTTGCAGTTTTGTTGCATGTGAAGTCGAAATACCAGAAAAGTATAAAGATTTTGTAATGGCTGATTATTGTTATTATGAAGACGGTCTTAGAATAATTATTTTCTGTTCTGAAAGAGGAAAGGAGCAATTGCGTGAAGCAAAGCATTTCTTTGGGGATGGAACCTTTAAATCCTGCCCGAAGCCGTTCTGTCAAATATATACCATACACGGGGACATGGGCAGTTCTATCAGATACACAAATATAAGCCCATTAGTTTATGCCCTTATGAGCGAAAGAACTGAAAAAGCTTATACAATTCTCATACAAATGTTAAGATCGCAAGTGCCAAATTGGTGCCCTAAGAAGTTTATGACAGACTTTGAATTTGCTGCCATAAATGCTATCAAAGTGGAGTTCCCAGACATTATTTTGAGGGGGTGTTTGTATCATTATAAAAATAGTTTACGGCGGAAGGGAAAAACATTAGGTCTTTTAAAAAACAAATTCACAAGAAGGATCGTAAATCTATGTGCTGCATTGCCACTACTCCCAAAAAACCAAATAAAAGAAGGATGGATCTATGTACAAAAGAAATGTCCTCCAAATCATCCGAAAATAAATTGTTTTATGAAATACATGTCTAAATTTTGGCTAAAAGATGACAAATTCGTGAATCAATGGTGTATTTTCGGCGAACAATATCGTACAAATAACAATATTGAGGGATGGAATTTTAGTTTAAATAATTCTATTGCAAGAAAAAAGCCAAACTTAATTAAATTTATCGAGGAGATAAAAAAAAAATGCATATTTCACAGTAAAGTCGCAGCAATTGACAGAGTCCACATCCCCGGAAGCATCCTCATCGTTATTAAAACCAAAAGAAAAAGAACAAATTTTAATAGATGATTGGATACAGGAAACGCAGTCGGCACTAATATGTGGTAACATAACTGTGGGCCATTTTCTGGAAGAGTTAAAATAAAATAACATGGACATTTCAATACTTATTAAGGGTAATTGTTTTTCGTTGAGTCTTGCTTTAAGTTTTTTAACTCCAGGTTAACTACCCTGGTTATATTTGACCCGCTTCAAAAATTCTTATTACATTAAAAAAATATATTGATTAATGTTACATTTTGTGGTTTTCTTAATTACTTGACTGTACTGATCATCAGTTGGAGCACGGGACCTTATAGGTATCCGTGCTTCACCCAGGTGGAGAACCTAGGTGAAGCACGGATCCGGACTCGTACAATGGATTAAAGATGTTGGTATTCCACTCTAATCCAGTCCCCAGTCAGTTTATAGGAGTGGATTAGAGTGTATTTTGTAAGCGGAATCTAATTCATTAATGGATTTGACCAATGGATTGGAGTGAAATAGAGGGATTAAACGACGTTGGTATTCCACTTTAATCCATTCCTCTGTCAGTTTATAGGAGTGGATTTGAGTGTACTTGTAAGCGGAATCTAATCCATTAATGGATTTGACCAATGGATTAGAGTGGAATAGAGGAATTTTCTACAAACGTTTTTCTAATTGTTCATTTATTTTTAGTGTTTCATTCATAAATTATAAAAAATATATTTGTATGTGGCAGTTAAAGTGTTAAACAGTTAAAAGATGTCCATAACAGTTGGTAGGTAAAAAAATGTTGGACGATTCATAAGCATTAATTTTATTTAATCTATATGAATAAAAATTTATTGACTTTGACTTTGACTCCCACTCGTGTTTTAATACCCCTCATTATGCGACAGTCACATAAACTACTATTATGCATTCTCAATGCAATTCTGTAAGTATATCTATCACATTTTTCCTATATTTACAGAATTGCATTGTGAATGCATAAAAAATATTTAAAACCTCAATTTAATGGCTGTTTCATCTTAATCGTTTGTTAAACATTTGTAAAAATGTTTCTTTCGGATGCGAGGGTTTCCTCACATTGATGAAGCAACGCTGGCCTACAGCGTAACAAGTGATAGCAAAAATTCGATGAGTCGTTTATGCCTTTCGGTAGCTGAGTTGGTCAGAGCATCGGGCCGGATTCCCGGAAGCGCGGGTTCGAATCCCGCCTGAAAGCTACTTATAGGGCTCGTGGTTTTTTACTATCACAATTTTCCTATATCTGACACTCCTTAAGGAGATTGAATTTTTGAACGACTGGTCGCTCGACATCAGTCTTCATGCTACCCATATCATATGCTGACGCATATCCTATGAAAAATGAAGGAATATAGGAAGGGTTTTTGCTTACGCCTTGTATCTAATTCGTAAGTAAAATAGATCGCTTTTCAAAATTAGAAACGGGGCATTAGACCAAAATGAACAAACAATGTTTTCTATGCAATAAAAAGAATATTCAGCGATGTCAAAATGATTACGGACTAGCAACTTTGAAAGTTTTGTTTTTTCTTTGTCTTTTTCTTAATATCATGATAAATAAACAGTTTTCCTCAGCACTAGCTTGTCCCTGATCATTGTATGAAAAGTAAAAATCTTGGTCCACCCTGTATATAACTTTTAATGCTAACTCGTTTTTCAATATTGTTGTACAGGACCAGATAATCCTGTACATGGCACTAGCCGGGGGCAAGTCGTCGGTGAGAGTGGGGCAGATCACGCTACACACCAAGACCGCTATACATATAGCAGAGCTTATAGCCAAGGTGAGATATTATCTTAACACGACAGGCAGGACCAGATAAGTCTGTACATGGCACTAGCCGGGGGCAAGTCGGTGATAGTGGGGCAGATCACGCTACACACCAAGACCGCTATACATATAGCAGAGCTTATAGCCAAGGTGAGATATTAACTTAACTCGACAGACCATGGCATAAGCCGGGGGCAAGTCGTCGGTGAGAGTGGGGCAGATTACGCTACACACCAGAGGCCCGTTTATCAAAAGCTTGTAGCTTGTAATACAAGTGGAAGTCCCTTTCTAACAAGAGCTGTCAAAAAGTGACATCCGCTTGTATTACAAGTTACAAGCTTTTGATAAACGGGCCCCAGGCCAAAACTCGGTGCTGCCATCACTATTGATCAATTCTACCTTAATAAAAATGATGCGCACAAGAAAAACTAGGATATATAAGTAATGATTGCAAAACCTAATAAAAATCAAATATCTAAAATAAAAAATCATGTTTTTTTCACCCTGGTTAGCGCAAAGCATAATTGAATCGCACTTTGCCTCTTTCGTGTCAAGTTAATTTCTATCTTACCTTGGCTATAAGCTCTGCTATACAGGGATGTTAGGAAAAACTTTAACCGTGGCTTCAGTCCATCATGCTAAACAAAGTATAGCAAAAAAAATTTTTCGCTAATAAAAAATCGACTTTTCATACAAATTTAGCAACTAATCGGGACATTTTGTATGGAGAGTCGAAATATTTTTTTCATATCTATATTATCTGTGATATCTGACATGAAATACTTGCTGTACGTTGTTCAGCATGATGGTCTGAAGCCATGGTTAAGTTTTTGCAAAGGTGCCCCTAACACCCTGTATAGCAGAGCTTATAGCCATTAACTTGACACGAAAGAGGCACAGTGCGATTCAATTTTAATGGCGGTCGCTCGATAGCCGCTATGCGCTATCCAGGGTTAAAAAAAACATGATTTTTTATTTTACATATTTGATTTTTATTAGGTTTTGCAATCATTACTTATATATCCTAGTTTTTCTTGTGCGCATCATTTTTATTAAGGTAGAATTGATCTATAGTGCTGGCAACACCGAGTTTTGGCCTGGAGTGATGGAAATGGAGTGATCGTTAAAGCTGATGAGTTTTTTTCGCCTGTTTTTCTTGTCAGTTAGAAGAAGTCCATAACAGGTGGTAGGTAAAAAAATGTTGGACGATTCATAAGCAAATCTTATGTAATCTATATGAATAAAAAATTTATGACTATGACTAGAGCAAATTATATTAAAATATGGTGTTTTTCTGTTTCAGATTAAATTCGACATTCATGAGGAGGGAGATCAAAATATAATAGAATGTACTGGACTCGGCTTCACGAATATTAATTTGCCGCCCGAATAACTCTTCTCCAATGTCTCGTTAACTCATTTATGTAAATAATATTATTGTTTAAGAATAAATATATTTTTAATGTTAAGGAGTCTCTTTTTATCCCCAACGGTTCACACTTAGCAGGGGCGTGCATACCATATAGGCAATTAGGCTGTGCCTACCTCATTAAAAACCTAAATAACATGCTACTAATTTTCCACTAATTTAATTATATACTTAAAGTTAATTTAGTTTAATATGGTTCAGATATTCTATAATAAAACGTCTATTCAACACCTCACCCAATAAGTTTTTCCTCGCTAAATACTAAATACTTAGGTACCTAACTCTAAGGTAGGCAGACTCCGAATCGCCTATTCGACGCAAGCAGCCTTTCATACAACATAAATTAGAAAAAGTACTGGTCAAGGTAATACAACCGCGTATAATGTTTACCGAAAATGTGCGTCGTCCTAAGGACATGCATATGTTCTCAATTTATCCGGGTTAGGTAGTTGAGCTTACTTAGACGAACTGTCGCGAAATGAACCGATGATTTCCGACCCGTCTCTTTCTAGTTCCGCGCGCTGCAGTGCGTGTACGGTCAACGAGTATCAACCTTATTGCGCTGATTTTAAGAGTGATTGTTAACCGCCCGCACCCCTGATTGAGTTATAGAATTATTAATAATTACGGATGTAATTTGCAACAACGAAAGTTCCTGCCATTTTGTTTTTAGTTCGTTTTTGTCTTCTTGGCATCACACGCGCGCGAGACCTAATTAGATAATTACTGTTGAGTGATCGAGTGTTTGTACTGTGATAAAAAGAAATTGCTGTGTGTGTTTGTGCTTAATATAGGTAATCAATAATTAAAATATAATGGAGAAATTAGAATGTGCCGATTGTCCGGATTCGATTTGCTTACAGAAATTACGTACGTATCCTTTCGCACAGTTTTCGTTCATAGATAAAACAAAAATTGTTTCATTCCATAGACCTATGCCAAATATAAGTTTAACTCAACAGAAAGGTAAAAATTTCAGACATTTTAATACCAAATATTATGACAGTTATACTTGGTTAGCTGGTTGCCGCCATACGAATTTATTATTTTGCTTTCCGTGTCTTTTGTTTTCTACAGCGAAGACTGTGTTTATTTCTAAATTTTATTTAATCTAGTTAAATTTAAATACCTCTCAATATGTGTGTTATTACTCGTTTATTAATTAATTAAACCCGGTATTCGTGATCGTGAGTGATGTGAAGTGACATAAAACAAATACAACGGCTTTTCTAAAAGCCACTACGGCTATCGCTCAAATGACATGTGTGATTCTTTACGAGTCATGTTACCTATATTCATGCATTTTTGAGATATCTGTGGTGGTTAAAAATGCGCTCCACCGCACACGACCGCCAGGTGCCAAAGGATAAGAGCAGAGCAAGTTCACTAGGAAGTAAGTTTGTAACATATCATTTTTTTAATATGTTACATTCATAATAAACTATGATAGTACTAACCTTCATTCCTGTTTTTTATCCAATATTTTGTACCTTTACACAACACAGTTTTTATACATCCCTTATTGCAAAGTACATACATTCTCATTAACTCAATTCCAAACAATAATTGCTAATTTTTACATCTTATAGGTACACTTATATTTGTCAACAAACATCTATCACGTCTGACGTTTGACATTTAATTTTCTTCTTCTTCTTTATTTTGTAGTGGCAATCCACTCCTCTTGACAGGGGAATACTTCTGCCAGTTTCAGTGTGGGAGAAGGAAGGATGGGTTTGGAGTTGGGCATGGGTCGTAAATATATTTAATATTGATAAATAGATAATAAATATATGAAGGATGAATTATAAACAGATATTATGGTGAGACAAAAACTTAATAAGACATTTAACATAAATTCTATTAGATAAGGACAGGATAGAGGAAAGGTTATAGGGAAGAGGAGCTTTGTATTTTAAAAGGATGTCATAAAAGGGCAAAGAATTATATAGGGGGCACTGGAATAGGATATGTAAGATGTTACCTTCGTCAAGTCCGCACTCACAGAGCGAGGAGTCGCGAACGCGTAGTTTAGCAAGATGGGATGGGGAACTGCAATGACCAAAACGTAAACGGGAAAGAGTGGATGTTAGCTTTTTGTCAAAGCGTAGTTTTGAGAACCAAGGTTTGAAAATAATATTAGGTTGATTGTCCCGATAAAATTTGCCTTTATGCTGACACGACTCTTCCCAATCACGACACCAGCTTTTTTCCAATAGATCCCTTGGAAGAGAGGCTAAGTCCTGTGAGAAGATACGTTGTGAAGAAGAGTCACCTTGTCTGGCAGCTAGTTTGGCTAAATGATCAGCAGCTTCGTTACCCTGAATGCCCACGTGGCTGGGAATCCAAGCTAAAGTAATGATTAAATTTAAACTTGCACATTCTTTCAACAAAGTTTTTACTTCCAAAACTAGGGGGCTTATGGAATTACTGTAAAATGGACACGATAGTAATGATTGCAAAAAACTCAAAGAATCCGAGAATATGAAAGCCTTAGCAATTCTGTTACAAATAATAAACTTTATGCACTCTAAAATTGCAAACCCTTCTCCACTGTAAGTTGAAGAAAGACTCGAATATTGAAAAAGTTTAAAAAATCCATTTGCATCTCTCAAGAAAGCGGCGCCTACATTATCAGTATTGTTTGTATCGGGAGATTTAGAGGAATCAGTGAAGAATATTTCACAATCTAAGGCTTTTTCATTAATAAAAGTTATCAGTATAGAATTAGGATCTTGCGTTTGTTTATCTATGCCAATTGAAAGCAAAACATTAGGAATAAAAATAAGACAGCAGTAATCGAAGGAGAACAAAGGGTGAGTGGAGAATTTATCTATATTATGTCTCGATCTGATTTTTTCAGCTTCTCTTAAACTATTGACTAAATATGGAATGGTTTTTTTATTGGTAACAAGCTGATTTAACTCTTCTAATCTTGGAATGAGGGGGTGAGAATTTAACTGATACATTTTTAAGAAGTACCTATTCGATAAATATTGCCTTCTTAAATCTAATGGAGGATCGGCACTTTCTACTTGTAAAGCGTTTGTAGGAGTACTCTTCATTGCACCGATAACAATACGCAAACATCTAAATTGAATAGAGTCTAATTTTTTTGCAGCAGTTTTACTTAAGGGAGACATAGTGAATGATGCATAATCTAAAATGCTCCTAATTAAGGCATTATACACTAACTTCATAGTGAAGGGATGAGAACCCCACCAAACGCCAGCGAGAGCTCTTAGAATATTAATATTTTTTTCACATTTGTTTACAACATAATCAACGTGCGCAACCTCAGAGTTTTTACTGTCGAACTTCTTGCCTAAAAATATGATTTCATTAGAAACCGACAATTCAACTTCCTTAACACATATGTTAATAACTGGGACGACCCTCTTTTTAGAAAATATAACTACAGTACTTTTAGAAGTTGAAAGTTGTAAATTATGATTATCTAACCAAAATGAAAGATTATTTAAAGATCTTTCAAGACTAGATGCCGCAGACTCTATGGAACTATTTACAGAATATACTAAAACATCATCTGCGTATTGAAGGACGTTGCAGTCTGGCTTTATACTAGATTCCAAATCGATAGTGTATACGTCATAAAGGAGCGGACTTAAGATGGACCCTTGTGGAACGCCTTTCCAAAGGGTTCGAGGCACAGGCGTTGCGCCTGGAACTCTTAAAGTAACAGATCTTTCACAAAATAGATTAAAAATAAAATTTGAAAATTTTAATGGAACCTTAAGATCTATTAGTTTTTGCTTAAGCAAACAAAGGTCAACGTTGTCGTACGCTGACGAAATGTCAAGGAAGGCAGCAGCTACACTTTGTTTCTTAGAAAAAGCAAGTAATATGTCAGTTGAAAATATACTGAGACTATCTTGGGTGCTGCGGCCTTTTCTAAACCCGAATTGTGAATGAGCTAACAAGTTGTTATGTTCCAAAAACCATTCTAGCCTGATTTTAATAAGATGTTCGGCTAATTTTGATATAACTGAAGCTAAAGCAATAGGCCTATAGGAAGCAGGATCCGTAGGATCTTTACCTGGTTTTAAAATCGGAATCACTAAATGTTCTTTCCAGGAAGGTGGAATTATACCAGATTCTATGGTTACATTAATGATATTTAATAAAAAGGAAAGGGTTGAGGATTTAGCATTAGCAAGAAACGAATAAGGAATACCGTCTAAGCCAGGGGAAGAATCTGAAACATGATTTAAAACCGATTTCAACTCTTCCATTGTAAATGGAGAGTTAATATCAGAATGATCGTTAATGCCAACATTGTTGTAACTATTTGGTAATTCAAAATGATTGGGAACGTAACACGGAGCCAATTTATTGTTAAAAGGGGCAATCCAATCTAAATTAAAACTGGATACATTGTTAACTGCTTTTTGGGAACAACGAAATCGTTTTATACTGTTCCAAACAACCGTTGAGGGCGTGTCTGGCGATAAAGATAGACAGAATTTTTTCCAACCCTCTTTCTTTTTCTTTCTTAATAAACGTTTAGTAGCAGCCGTGACATTTTTAAATTGGAAATAATTTACATTATTTAAATAGGAATTACAATCTTCCTCGATATTATTTCGAGCCTTAATAGCCGCCGTACACTCTTGATCCCACCAAGGCGGAGAAGAGATTTTACCTTTAACAGTTTTTTTTTTCTTAAAAACATTATCTGCGACAGAGATAATAGATGAGACAAAAAGATTGTAGGATTCGTTGAGGTTATCTTTGTTTACTTTGGGGAGCGGTTTTATATGATCATCTAGTAAAGAACTATATTCATTCCAATCAGCGTTTGCGATATTATACTTCAGTAAAGGAGGAAGAGGAGATACCGATTGACCTTTAGACGGCAATGTTATCAAAATTGGGAAATGGTCACTACCATGAGTTAGTGGTAAACATTTCCAAGATAAAAGGGAAGACAGCGATGAAGAACTCATTGAAATATCAACATAACTTGGTCGTTGACCAGGACGGCCTCTGCGCGTTGGAGAGCCATCATTTAAAACGCACAAAGTGAAATCGTCGATAACCTCTATTAAATCATTTCCAAGCGAGTCATTGTTGGGGGCACCCCAAAGTGCATGGTGAGCGTTGAAATCACCTAACACTATAATAGGGGAAGGAAGAGACTGAAGAAAATTCTTCAATATGGGAATAATAGAAGAGTCCTTACAAGAAATGTATAGTGAAAGCACTGTAATATTACCCAATCTAGCGGCTACAGCATTAATATGGGTGTTATTGTGGGGTGGCAGAGGTAATTGTGTAAACAAGTAACGTTTTTTGATAAAGAGGGCTGCGCCTCCAAAGCCATCAGGCCTATCATCTCGGAGGACGTGGTAACCAGGAAAATTGTACAATGTACCTGGTTCTAGCCAAGTTTCAGAAATAGCTAGCAAAAAGGGATTATGATTATTTACTAATGATATTAAATCAGTGTGTTTTGATTTTACACTTCTACTATTCCACTGAAGAATCTGATCCATTTTTGATTATTTGGAATATAGAGATAGACAAGTTCTGAATTAGAGAAATGGCAACGGAGTACGGTAGAGAAGAATTTACTATAATATTAACAAGTGAGGAAAGAAGATTATTAAGATCATCTTGTGAAACTGAATCAGAATTATTATTGTCTGAGGATTTGAAGCCACAACCATTGCTGGGGGCAGGAATAGCATATTCATTTATAATATCATTGTGAGCTTTCTTGTCATAACCAGATGAAACAACCGTTGGTTGCTTTTTATTAATAAAAAAAGTTTTTTTATAACTTTGTTTCATTGTGGGGGGGGAGGAGACAGGTGAAGCAGAGGGTTTTGGATGCTGGTGGTTAATGTTTGCTGCAACTTCAGAGTATGATTTCTTAAGTGGAGGCACCATCTTCATAGCCTCTTGGTATGAAATAGAATTGTGTGACATATGGTATTTAATATTTGATTGTCTTATGAATTCTGGACATTTCTTATCAGTGGATTGATGGTTGCCTGAACAATTTATGCACTGGTAAATTTCAATTTTACAATTAAACCCTGAATGATCTTGAGTACATTTATAACACCTAGGTTGACTCCTACATTGAGTACGAGTATGTCCAAACCGACAACATTGAAAACATTGGACTGTTGGGTAAATGTATTGTTCTATGGGTATGGAGGCAAAAAAAGAAAATATCTTTGGTGGGAGAGATTGACCATCAAAGGTTAAAACAACAGTTTGCGTAGGCACCCAGGAGACACCTTCAGCATTAGTAAGCTTTCTATGTAGACGCCGAGATCGGATAATTGGTCCAAAACCATCTGGAATTCGAGTATTTGCTACAATATCATCATGTGACCATTCCACAGGAATACCTTTGGCGATACCCATTTTACAGATATTAAACGTAGGGATTGATACCTTGTAGGTGTCAGATGTTAGGAAACTGCTATTAAGAAATTGGTTAGCATCAGCAGAAGTCTTAAAATTGATAGCCAAACGATTGCGACCAACACGTAAAATACCATCTTCCAGGATATTTTTACAATTATTATTGAACAATAAGTTTCCGAATTTGATTGGATGTAAAGTGGTGCCGGCAGAGGGAGAAGTTTCGTTTAACTGAACATGCACAACATATGGACCATTGTCAGTAGCACTGTAATAATTTCTGTATGTGAATACAGAAGAGTTATTGCCGCCGCCGGGGGGCACTACGGGAGTTGGGATAGGTTTTGGGGATAAAACTTTGGCATTGTTAGCATCTTTTAATGATTCTGAAATAACCTGATGTGGAATAGGATGAAATGGTTTTGGTTTAGAAATTAAAGAACCAAGTTTTCTTTTTGGTTTTTGACTTGGGACTGAGGACTTTGTTTTCTTTGTCTTTTTTTCCTCCGAGGTAAGAAAATTATCAGCCGCAATTAATGTTAAAAGAGGATTAAATGTATTTCCATCCGGTGGTGGGTCAGGATCAGGTTCAAGATCCATGGCGCTAAGTATAAAAAGAACTAATATATGTACAAATAAAGTTACTGACTTACCACTATGAAGATTATATACCTATATATATATAAACAAAAAGAAATAAACTTAACACTTAAAATTACACGAATTACTTAATATTTACAATAATTTAAAGATAAAAATAATTTTAGTCGACCGCCCTTTTCAACTTCTTCCCGCCAAAAAAAAAACGACATTTAATTTTAGTAGTAGTAGTAGTAGTGTTTTCGTCCTTTTCGGGACCGGCGAAGGTCTAAGCCATACTGCCAGTTCTTCAGTGTTGGTTTCTTAAACTTGTTTAATTAAAAGGCAAAGCCAAATCTTGAGTCTTTTTAGTATTATTTAAGGCAAAAAGCCAAATCTTATATTATCTTTTTTGTAAAATTGAATTCCAGTTGAAAGTCATATCCGAGTTAAGTAGTAGTCATATCCGGTTTGTCTCACATCAAATTTCTCCAAGAGTGGAGATAATATATTCATATATGGGGATGAAATTTTCAGGGCGAGCTAGGATGTCCTGTAGTGATGGCGGGATGGTTTTATGTGTTTTTAAGAGCTGATCTATTAATAACAGTCGCTGTATATTGAACGCCGGGCATGTGAAAAAGATGTGTTCCAGAGTTTGATCTTGCTGTGAAGTGCATTCAGTGCATACTGGGGATGATATTATGCGCATACGACACAAATGGGCTTTAAATCTGCAGTGTCCAAATCTCAGCCTGTTTATCTGCGTGTAAAACTTCCTTTGCAGATAGTTACCGGATACAGCGAACCAGGGTTTTCGGCCAACTTCTTTATTAATTCCAGCATACCATGCTCCTTTTGATTGGATGATAATTTCCCTTTCTTCAATCCATTGGTTATTGATTTTCTTACGATATTCAGGAAGCAGATCTTGCCAAGGGGTTGGAATGTTTTTAATGTTGCCACCCAGAGAATTCGTTAGTCTGGCAAGATAATCGGCATTTTCGTTGCCTGTCACACCGACATGTGCTGGGGTCCATACAAACTTTACTTTCTTGTTGTTATCTGCTAAATTTTGCATTATTTCTTTGATCTCAAATAGTATATAATGTGAATTGTGGAATCCTGGATTACCTAGTGCATTTAACACAGACATGCTATCAGAAACTATTAGAAATCTACCTTTGTCAGAGCACATAACATCAGTTTGTATGTAGTGTAAGGCCAACAGGATTGCTGTGGCTTCAGCTGAGAAAACGCTAAAATTAGCTGATAAGCGATTACCTTTTCCGTACTTTAAATTTTTATGGTAATACGCTGCTGAAACTCCACTATCACTTTTCGATCCATCCGTGTAAATTACTTGGTATTCTTGCCAATCTGATAATTTTTCATAAACTGCCTCTTTGGTTCGGAGACCATGATCAATATCTATTTCTAATGGAGGAAATTTACTTTCATAAGAACCACAGTAGCAAGCCCAGTTTTCATGGCTTTTTATATTATTTTCTAGTTCAATATATGCTGATGTTTCTTGAAAATCATGTAGAATAAATGGGCATTTACAATTTGATGAAGAAGCATGTAAAGTGTGAATACTATTACTTTTTAGTTTGTTCAAAAGAATGTGATTATTTACACTGTGTAGTTTAAGAATAAATTTAAATTTTAAGTATTTAAACCTTAATAATAGGGATGAGATATTGCATTCTATTTGCATTGATATAATAGGTGTAGTGTTCATTGCCCCTGTGATAAGTCTAAGATTTTTATTTTGAATCTTTTCCAGTTTATTTACAAGAACAGCAATAGAGGAATAACATAGGAAACTATATTCAAAATGAGAACGAACAATGGATTTGTACAACATGAGTAAAATTTTTGGATCAGCTCCCCAGAATGTTTGGGCTAGGGACTTTAAGATATTAAATGCTCTTAATGCTCTGTCTGCCAAGCCAGAAACATGTTTAACCCATGAAAGGTTCCGTGTAAAAATGACTCCTAAGAATTTGGCCTCATCACTGACAGGAAGTAAATTACCATCATACAAAATATTTGTGAGTAAAATCTTTGATTTACTAAATACTACAACATTAGTTTTACTTAGGTTAACTTCTAACTTTAAATAATCAAAATAGGCTTTCAATCTTATCAATGCATTATTAAGTTTTTGTTCTACTTGATGCATGTTTTTGCCGGTGCAATAGACTGTGAGATCATCAGCATACTGCAAATTTTGTATATCATTTCCTAATATATTATTTAACTTATGAATGTATAAAATGAATAATAATGGACTTAATATTCCACCTTGACAAACGCCTTTATTGGATGATTGTGGTCCATATAAATTATTTTGAAATTTAACAAACACATCTCTTTTATTTAAGAAATTAAATATCCATCTAATTAATTTTTCAGGGAAGCCCAGTGAAAACAGCTCATTCGCAAGAACTTTATGATCAACATTATTGAAGGCGCCCGTTATATCAAAGAAAATACACACTATGAAATTACCATTAGCTAAAGCATTATGTACATCTAAATACAAGTGATTCAAACTTTCAATTGCTGAACGACCTCTTCTGAAACCAAACTGATTATAAGGCAATAAATTATTATGTTCTATAAAGTATTCCAGTCTTTGTTTTATCAATTGCTCAAATAACTTGGCTGCACAGGATGTTAGTGCTATGGGTCTATATGAGTCATGATGATTTTTAGCTTTGCCTGGTTTAAGAATAGGGACAAGGCAATCAACTTTCCAGGATTTTGGAATAATTAGTTTGTTCCATAATGCATTAAAAATATTAAGAACTATTTTATGACCCATCATACTAAGATTCTTAAACATTTTGTAAGATATATGGTCTAAACCAAAGGCAGTGTCTTTACGAGAATCTATGGTAGCTATTAATTCAATTAAAGTAAAGGGTTTCATGAAAAAATTGTCAGTATCAGAATTATAATCAGAATGGTCGCTTAATGGTTGAGATTGTGTATTAGAGGTGTACTTATCTAAAAACGACTGGATCCAACTGTTAGAATTGAAATTACTGGGGTGACTGCAGTATGATTTATTAAATTTTCTTATGTTAGCCCATACCAAAGATAGAGGTGTCTGACGATTGAATGTGTTACATAGTTCGAACCACGCATTTTTCCTTTCCTTACTAATTATTAGTTTTTTCTGTGCTTGTTTCTTTTTAAATTGTATGTAATTTTGCTCAGTAGGGTTATGTTTAAATTCTATATAAGCAGATTTACATGTTGCTACAGCTTGTGTGCATATATCGTTCCACCAAGGGAGTTTTAACTTTCTTTTTTTATTTTGTCTATGTGATGGTTGATGTAATGGTTTTCGAAAAGAATTTGCCTCATCTACACATTCTAATAAAATTTCAGAAAGCAAATTATAACATGTTTCTGGATCATTTATGTTAAAGTTACAGTTACTTATTGAAACATCTGTCAACTGCTTAAATTTTTTCCAATCAACAGTCTTATAATTTGGTTTCAAATAATTTACATTTATGTTAGCACTATTGTTTATATTTACAGGATTACATAATAAATTAGTAAGGACGGGAAAATGATAACTGCACAGAGAATCATCATGCACTTTCCAATTACATCGTAAAGCTAAAGTGGGAGAAACTATTGTAAGATCTAAAGCGTTAGACCGCCAGTTATGTGAACCAACTGTTGTTAGTGAACCATCATTTAAAAGGCACAGATTGTTATCATTTATGGCATCTAACAGTGTTGACCCTCGCGTGTCTGTAGATGCACAACCCCACATAGTGTGATGTGCATTGAAATCGCCGGCTAATATTAAGGGCTTGGGTATAGACTTCACTAAGTTATCAAGGTGTGTGTAGGTAAAGTTACAAGGAGTAGCAGATGTGGGACTATAAAAACTAACTATTGATAAAGTTTCATTGTTAATTTGTAATGTAATAGCAATATTTTGTAAAGAATTGTCATAATATGGTTGTAATTTTTGATAGGGCAGGTAATCTCGGATTAAAATAGCAACACCATTGTGTTTAGAACCTATGTCTAATCTTTCTATTTTATAGCCTCTTATGTTTAAAGTTTTTGTGCATTGGAGCCAAGTCTCGGAAATGAGACCAATATGAATATCATTTTGATAGAGATATTGTGTGAAGACATGTCTATGGCTTAACAAACTTTGAGCATTCCATTGAATAATGTTAAGCTGATCCATTAATTATAGTACTTTTGTTATTGTTCGACTTACTGGAGTTAAATGTTTCTAATAGAACAGATTTAATAGTCTCCGATGTTAATGGGGGTGAGTTTTCTGTAGATGATTTTTGAGTATATAGTTTAAGTATAGTGGAAATAATTAAATTAAGTATCACGTCTGATTGTAACAAGTTTTGTACGTGTTTTTCTGGTTTAGATGATAAGTCTGGAAAATTCTTTTTATTAAAAACATCAGCATATGATCTTTTTTGATATTTTGCATTATTTTTTTCAATTTCATCTTTTCTTTTAGGGCATTCTGAAGAAATAGATATGTGGTTTCCCTTGCAGTGAATGCATACGGCTTCTTTCATTGCTTTAGTACACTGTTTAAAATGGTGATTCTCGCCACAAATTGAGCACTTCTGTGCATTCTTGCAATATTTGCCAATGTGACCATAGCGAAGGCAACGTAAGCATTGACTCACAGGAGGAATGTACTGACTTACCTCAAAATACCAGCTGTTGATATCAACACTATCTGGAAGTGTTGGGCAGGAGAATGTGATGGCAACTGTCTGGGTAGGTATTAGTATGGGGTTTTCATCTTCGTCACGCCCGCGCCGCATCAGCCGACGCACAGACACGACATCCCTGGAGCTGGATATGCCATTATATATGTTGTAATTTGACATATAAGACGGGACGCCTCGGATAACGCCCGTAATCTCCGTTAGTGAAGCTGGTATTGTCGATTTTATATTAAGTTCGGCAGTCGATTTCGTGTTATTTAAAGCCATATTGGCCAACCCTGGCCGCTCGAAGATAGCAGCAACTTTGTAGCGGTTAATCCTTTTAAAACGTTTGATACCTTTGTTATGCCTTTTAAGAACTGCGCCAAGAGCCATTAAGTCCCTATCGCCTATAGGTTTTCCTTCATCCATGCTCTCATAAATAACAAGGTATTCGAAATTTCCCCTATCTTCAGGGTACTGACGGGTGTAATTTTCGATTTTAAATGGCTTGTATTTATCTACATCATTTTCGTCGGAGTCGGATTCAGTAGGTACTGGATCCCCATCCAATTTAGGTTTTTTTCTTTTCCCCATTACTGAACCGACCTCCGATTAACACTATTTATTTACACTATTTATATACTTTATTTATTTACACTTTACACAACAAAATATACAATATACACAATATTTATAATTAATTTGCAAAAACTTTAAAAATCGCGCTCAACTTTTCAAAAGCCCGCCAAAAAGTCCCATTTAATTTTATCAGAGTAAACATCATAATTTTTGAACCACTGGCTCAATCTTGTGAGGAACAGCAGAACTATTTCCACGAGCAATTATCCAGAGATATACGTCTTCTCATTCTTGCATGGATGTCCAGCTATTTCCATCTCTTTTTCTTATAAAGACACCTTGCGTTGAGAGTCCACCAAACTTTAGCGCCATCTGGTGTCAAATAGTGGCAAAGTATGCCGCACATATATTGTCATCTCTCTCACACCTAAATGCATAGCCATCCTGTCATCTCGTTCATGCAACAGCACCGAAACTGACATCTGGCGTAGAGTAGCTCTCTTGCTTTAATAATTGAACTTCTACATATTGAGTCCAGATTATCTATGGTACCTAAAAACTTTTATCAATAACATTATGAATATCTAATTTACAATGAAAGTAATTAGTTATTCATATTCTACAAATCTGCCTTTATTTGATTTTATATAATTCTTCATTTATCTTTAGCTAATTTTCTTAACCATAGACTATATTCGGATCATTCTAGAAATGTACAAGTGAGCATTGTCTATGCTACTTACCTTGGAAAATTCGAGATTGATGGTAAAGCAATATGAATTAAAAACAAGATTCTAGAAAAGTCGTGGCAGAACATATAAATAGGGCCCGTCTGGCCCCAGTGTTTTTTTCTCTCGATAACCGCTACTTAACTGACTGTGAGAAAGACTGTGAAGCAAAGTCACTGTGAACTGTTATTGCATAGACATTTTTTTTACCTACGTAGTTTTTCCCTGATAAACCTAACCGTTCTAAGCTGCATCATTGTGTGAACACTGCAATTTTCTTGATTCGTCCTCGATCTTCAGCGTCCGGGTAAGTCGATCTGCTAAATGGCAAACAAATTACCAACATCTCTTTATGTCACTGCTTTGGCATAACGCTGTGTTTTCTTCTTCCTCGACAGTTCTTATTATTGACTGGACTACCTGTCCGGAGCGAGCACCTGCGAAGCTGACATCATACCGGCGAGCCCTCGTTCGCTGACCTTAGGCCTTGAGAGACCGGCGTTCGCAACCCCTCCTCGGAACATAAGTCTCAGGTGTAATCGTTCTTATATCTTTATCTCTTAACTACATCTCTCCATACTCTCTTCGTTTATGAGCTGTTCATAAACGTGGCGCCCATTAATTGTCTCTAATCTTCTCCTCTCTTATAAGTTTAACTTAACTACATACATATAAGTATTACCTACCTACCTTTCAATTTTGTAACACTCCCAACTTGATTTAAACTACACTTGTGAACTTATAAAACGTTTAATATTGAATAACAACCATATTTTAATTTGTGTTTGTATTTGTATATCCAGTCTGACACGTTGTAAACCTATTTTAAGGATAGCGATAGCCTAGGTCTCCTATTCATATAAATTTCTTTTGAAACTTTATTTGTCTAGTTTAAACTTCATTACCTGTTTATGTAATTTCCAACTCAGTGAGAATATTGTAATTTAAGTCCCTCTGACAGTGCAACAAGTGAGCTGCAAAGTAGAATAATTATCCCCACGCCCTGTATTTCTTGTAAGGACCTAATTTTACATGTTATAAAAATAAAACTTCACATTTCATTATATTTCAATTTCTTTTATTTTATATCAAAACCTATAGTTAAAAATATTAGTTACATTTAGCGCCCATACGTTGGGCGCTAAATGTAACTAATATTTTTTGCACTCAATTCTTTGTTGACAGTTTCTCACTGGGTTCCTACCTATTTTATACTAATTTGCTGTATCTATCTCTCAAATTGTACTTATATCAATTTCAGTAATGGAGCATGCTGCGTTCTCCGGTCTCCTCGAGGACGAGGTCAGCTACGAGCTCAACCTGCGGGGAGTGGAACACGAGCGTGGTGCCACAGCGGAGACGTTGGCTGCCCTGCTAGAGAAAGCTGAACCGGCCGCTGCAGGGGTCGAGGACAAATTTATTGGTTCCCTTGATACGGGGACAGAAATAGAGGTATGTGCACGGAAGTTGGCCGAACTAAGCGCTCTTGTCCCCAAGTATTCCACCACTACACAGTTCCAAAAATGCCGGGCAAGGTTGACTCACCTTATAGACCAACTGGACAGACTGACCGGGCAGACCAGGGAGCAAAGGTACACTCACTCCTCTCCTTTTCTCAGAAATTCTCCTATATTGAAGTGGGGTGTAACTTTTGACGGACACACCTGTGTCTTAGAATTTATTACTAAAATTAAAGAATTAGCTGCCTCCTGCTCTGCCCAAGACCATGAACTGCTCTCAAACTTCTCACATCTGCTTACTGGTGATGCATTGGTGTGGTTCCGCGGTTACAGGGACAATATAACTTCTATGTCTCAACTTTTTGATTATCTAAAAGAGGAATTTATACCTGTTGATTATGACAGACGACTTCTACTGCAAATAAAAGGCAGATTGCAAGATAAATCTGAAGACATAAAAATTTATATCAATCTCATGCTTTATGAGATGTCTAAACTATCTAAACCACTCTCTGAAACTGAGAAGTTGGACATAATATTATCAAATATGAACACATTTTATATTGCAAAATTAGCTCTCCATGATTTCTCTTCGACTGCGGAACTCAAATCAGTGTGCTCCAGGCTAGACATAGCAAAGCACAGATGTGAGAATAGAGGTGCCTTAAATCCTGGCAATACTGCTATTGTTCCCGGTTTCACAGTGAAATCTAATCTTACTAAATCGGTAAATCAACCGTTTATTAAACAAAAACCTTTATCGGGAAATGTTGCTACCATCTCCCATAATGCTTATAATTCCGCCATGCTACAAAAAGATAGTGTCACTTGTTTAAAGTGTAGTGGCAAACATCACTATTCAAAGTGTAATGTATACAATACACCTATATGTTTTAAATGTAAAAAACCTAATGTGCTTACTCGCGACTGTACTTGTTCAAAAAACTGAATAAGCGGTCAGTAGCATGTTCTCTCTCTCTTAAACCTGAACCTTCAAAACTAACTAAACATACTACTGACCGGGAATGGCAGGAATATCTAACTTTCTTAAAAAACTTTTTCTCCTCTCAGAAGATAGCTCCACTTTTTGAGTCAAACTTGCCTGACAACCGTGCGTTTATCAAAGTCAACATTTTGGGAACAGAGTGCTTGGCCTTGGCCGATTCTGGTGCATCAACTTCTATACTCAGCAATGATGCGCTAGGAACGCTTAGGGAATTAGGTTTACAGACTCATCTTCAGCCATCTTCTAAAACTCTTAAAGTTGGCAATAACGCTAAACTTAATATTTTGGGATCCATTACGATACCTATTACTTACAAGTCCAATCTAAGACTAATTACTCTCAATGTATGCACAGATATCAACAGTCCTCTTATTTTAGGTGTAAATTTTCTTAGGGCATTTAACCTATGTCAGGATATTCTGGAATATACGACCGACTCTCAGTGTACCTCTGCTTTCAACTCTTTAATTGACGCAAACACACACTTACATACTTATGAGGATCTGTCGGTTGTACAAAAATCTCAGATTGATAACATTATCACTGATTTTAAAAATATTTCTGCTGATTCTAACAACTTAGGTCTCACTGATCTTGAAGAACATGTCATTGACACTGGTGATCATCCCCCAGTGAAACAAAAATACTACCCTATACCAGTTCACTATAAACAGCGGGTCGAGGCTGAAATTAATGATATGTTAAGAATGGGTATTATTGAAAAAAGTAATTCACCCTGGAATTCCCCTCTCTTAGTAGTTCCCAAACCTAACGGAGACTTAAGGATCTGCCTAGACAGTAGAAAACTGAATAGTGTCACCAAAATAGATTCATATCCTATGCCGCGTATCCAAGACATACTTGATTCTCTTAATAATGCTAAATTTCTAAGCTCTATTGACCTGAAAAGCTCATTTTTTCAAATTAATTTACACCCAGACTCGCGGGAGAAGACTAGTTTCTCCATTCCTGGGGTTGGGGCTTTCCAATTTTGCCGCATGCCTTTCGGACTTGTCAATGCATCTGCTAGAATGATGAGACTTATGGATAAAGTCTTTGGACCAGAGTTTGCTGGCCGTCTGTTTACCTACGTGGATGACGTAATACTGGTCAGTAATTCATATGACGAACACGTCGAGTTATTGAAGCGTGTCTATCAACGTTTAAAAGAAGTAGGTCTCACCATCAATTTTGACAAATCAGTTTTCTGCAGATCTTCCCTTAAGTTTCTAGGGTTCATCGTCGACCGACACGGACTACGCACTGACAGTGACAAGGTTAAGGCCATTTTGGAATACCCTGTCCCTACTAACCAAACAGAAGTCAGACGTTTTCTAGGCATGGCGTCATGGTATAGGCGTTTTATCCAAAACTTTTCTTTAGTAACTGCTCCTATAAACAACCTAATTAAAAAACAGCCCAAGGGCAAAGCTTTTAGTTTTCCGCAGGAAGCTCTCCTTGCCTTTAACGAGATTAAGCAACGTTTGGTATCTGCACCCATTCTTTCTATACCTAAATTTGATAAGCCTTTTATCATCTCTACCGATGCCTCTGATTTAGGTCTCGGTTGTGTCCTCTCTCAAAAGGACGACGAGGGTAAAGAACATCCTGTCGCCTTCGCTAGCCGTTCTCTTACTAAACCAGAAAGAAACCATGCTACTACTGAAAAGGAACTAAATGCTTTAATCTTTGCTCTAGAAAAATTTAGGGGTTATATTGAAGGCTCTCCCTTCCCCACTACGATTTATACAGATCATAGTAGTCTGAAATGGCTTGTCAGTCTTAAATCTCCTACAGGAAGATTGGCGAGATGGGCAGTCCGGCTTTCTCAATTTAATCTTAAAATTGAGTATCGTAGGGGCTCTGATAATGCCTTGGCCGACGCTCTTTCTCGTTCATTTCCCGTAAATGTCACTTCTGATGACGATCCATCTCAAAACTCCCCTTCTTCTTCTTCTACTACCAAAGACTCTTGGTACCTCAAGAAAGTACAAGACGTCAAATCTTCTCCCCACAAGTTCTCTGATTGGAAACTAATTTCTGATCGTCTCTATAAAAGGATGAAAAATTCCAACCCTCTCTCTGCTGACTGTGAGTGGAAACTCGTGGTTCCTTTCGAATCGCGGCATGACGTCATAGCTAAATGTCATGACCACCCGAGTGCAGCCCATTTAGGCATCTTTAAGACTTTGAAACGTCTTACTCAATCTTATTATTGGCCATCTCTACATAGAGATGTCAAGAAATACATCAAAAATTGTCAAGTTTGCTTGGCGTATAAGAGCACGAATGAAGGTCCCCCAGGCATCATGAAAAATCCCAAACAGGTCCAACGTCCCTTCCAAATGATATCTACAGACATAATGGGTCCTTTACCTCGATCTTATCAGGGCTACAAATTCATTCTAGTAGTTACTGACGTTTTCACTAAGTATACATGCATATTTCCTATGAGGAACTCACTTGCCAAGACAGTAGTTTCCATTATTGAAAACAATATATTTATGAAATATGGGATTCCTCAAACAATTGTCATGGACAACGGTCCCCAGTATATCTCTAATGCCATGAAGGATTTAGTTGCGAAGTATAAAGTTCCTAATTCTTTTTATAACTGTAGGTTCCTGCCACAAAACAACCCTTCTGAAAGGACTAATCGTGTCATTGTCACTGCCATATCTTCCTATGTAGGTACAGACCACAGAAAATGGGCTGAAGAATTACCAAAAATTGAGTTTGCAATCAACACAGCCGTTAGTGAATCCACTGGTTTTAGCCCATACTTTCTAAATCATGGCCGCGAAGCTGTACTCTCTGGTGACTGGTACCCTAACTCTCCACTTAAAGAAGAAGATATTTTGTTTACCGACAGGACTTCATACTCATCTACTCTACCTCATCTTAAAGACATTTTTATTAAAGTAAACTTGAACATGTCCAAAGCCTACTCCAAATATAAAATTCATTACAACAAAAATAGGCGTGATATTGAATATCAGGAGGGCCAGACTGTATGGAAGAAAGAATATCCACTTTCTGATGCTAGTAAATTTTTCACTGCAAAACTTGCTCCTAAATTCACTAAATGTATTGTGAAAAAGAAGATCTCTCCTCTTACATACATTCTGAAGGACTTTCACACATCCAAGGATTTAGGCACTTGGCACATTAAGGACATTTTAAAATCTGTACCTATATAACTACACCTATATTTTGCTTATTTCATTTTATTTATGTATGTGATTATCTATATGTATTTTTCTCTTTTCTCTCTTGCTCTGCATCTAGGTACTATCTCCTACTTACCTTATCCGTATGGTTGCCGGAGAAAGAATAGTACCATCGCTCTCCCCTTGCGCGTCGTAAGAGCCGACCAAAAGTCCCATTTTCCCATCCCATATTTTCCTTCATCATGACACCCATTCCCTTACCCTATCCGTATGGTTGCCGGAGAAAGAATAGTACCATCGCTCTCCCCTTGCGCGTCGTAAGAGCCGACCAAAAGTCCCATTTTCCCATCCCAAATTTTCCCTCATCTTCATACCCATTCCCAAACCCTATTATATATATTCTTTTATGTACTTTATTTTTTTTGTATGGTTTTTATTATATACATATTAATTTTATAGTATCTAGTTTATTCTATGGGACGGCTGGTAATCCCATAAATGAAAAATCAAAAGCCTTACTACTCAGAGCGGATTGTAACTCTGTATAAATATGCCTTAACGACAACAGATTATTCTTATCACACTAGTATATTATACTCATCTATATATCAGAGCGGCAGCGACTCTTAAAATAGGCCATCGGCACTCCATTTATTTATGTATATCCATATTTATCTAGTATACGCACACTTTAAATTTTCGGCAAGGGCGCATGGTACATAGGCCAGAAGTAAGACCCACCGTCGATATCAATTATCTGTATTGTTTATGTATTCCGTTTATTTATATAACTTATTTGTTTACAGCTGGCATGTAGTATACGTATATAGATTATTTTTTTTGTTTTTGTTTTGTTTCCTTTTGCCCTTTTCCTTTCCTTACTTGATACCCAACCTACAACTTTCTTTATTTTCCCACTCTACTATACCTTGCTATCCATTCCTTCTTTCTCTACACAACCTTTTCTTTCTCTACACAACTTTCCTTTCTCTACAATTTTTTCTCCTCTTGCTCTATTCTTGTTTTACCCATTCCCTTCATGCTTCCTCACGCTTTCGCTTTCTTTTCTTTACTGTGTGGGGATAGTGACCTGTCCTTCACTCACCTCATCCCAGTTCCTTTCTTTATTTATTTTTCTCAACTAATGAGGTATTGTAACATATCATTTTTTTAATATGTTACATTCATAATAAACTATGATAGTACTAACCTTCATTCCTGTTTTTTATCCAATATTTTGTACCTTTACACAACACAGTTTTTATACATCCCTTATTGCAAAGTACATACATTCTCATTAACTCAATTCCAAACAATAATTGCTAATTTTTACATCTTAGGTACACTTATATTTGTCAACAAACATCTATCACGTCTGACGTTTGACATTTAATTTTATCAGAGTAAACATCATAATTTTTGAACCACTGGCTCAATCTTGTGAGGAACAGCAGAACTATTTCCACGAGCAATTATCCAGAGATATACGTCTTCTCATTCTTGCATGGATGTCCAGCTATTTCCATCTCTTTTTCTTATAAAGACACCTTGCGTTGAGAGTCCACACTTCATCAAACTTTAGCGCCATCTGGTGTCAAATAGTGGCAAAGTATGCCGCACATATATTGTCATCTCTCTCACACCTAAATGCATAGCCATCCTGTCATCTCGTTCATGCAACAGCACCGAAACTGACATCTGGCGTAGAGTAGCTCTCTTGCTTTAATAATTGAACTTCTACATATTGAGTCCAGATTATCTATGGTACCTAAAAACTTTTATCAATAACATTATGAATATCTAATTTACAATGAAAGTAATTAGTTATTCATATTCTACAAATCTGCCTTTATTTGATTTTATATAATTCTTCATTTATCTTTAGCTAATTTTCTTAACCATAGACTATATTCGGATCATTCTAGAAATGTACAAGTGAGCATTGTCTATGCTACTTACCTTGGAAAATTCGAGATTGATGGTAAAGCAATATGAATTAAAAACAAGATTCTAGAAAAGTCGTGGCAGAACATATAAATAGGGCCCGTCTGGCCCCAGTGTTTTTTTCTCTCGATAACCGCTACTTAACTGACTGTGAGAAAGACTGTGAAGCAAAGTCACTGTGAACTGTTATTGCATAGACATTTTTTTTACCTACGTAGTTTTTCCCTGATAAACCTAACCGTTCTAAGCTGCATCATTGTGTGAACACTGCAATTTTCTTGATTCGTCCTCGATCTTCAGCGTCCGGGTAAGTCGATCTGCTAAATGGCAAACAAATTACCAACATCTCTTTATGTCACTGCTTTGGCATAACGCTGTGTTTTCTTCTTCCTCGACAGTTCTTATTATTGACTGGACTACCTGTCCGGAGCGAGCACCTGCGAAGCTGACATCATACCGGCGAGCCCTCGTTCGCTGACCTTAGGCCTTGAGAGACCGGCGTTCGCAACCCCTCCTCGGAACATAAGTCTCAGGTGTAATCGTTCTTATATCTTTATCTCTTAACTACATCTCTCCATACTCTCTTCGTTTATGAGCTGTTCATAAACGTGGCGCCCATTAATTGTCTCTAATCTTCTCCTCTCTTATAAGTTTAACTTAACTACATACATATAAGTATTACCTACCTACCTTTCAATTTTGTAACACTCCCAACTTGATTTAAACTACACTTGTGAACTTATAAAACGTTTAATATTGAATAACAACCATATTTTAATTTGTGTTTGTATTTGTATATCCAGTCTGACACGTTGTAAACCTATTTTAAGGATAGCGATAGCCTAGGTCTCCTATTCATATAAATTTCTTTTGAAACTTTATTTGTCTAGTTTAAACTTCATTACCTGTTTATGTAATTTCCAACTCAGTGAGAATATTGTAATTTAAGTCCCTCTGACAGTGCAACAAGTGAGCTGCAAAGTAGAATAATTATCCCCACGCCCTGTATTTCTTGTAAGGACCTAATTTTACATGTTATAAAAATAAAACTTCACATTTCATTATATTTCAATTTCTTTTATTTTATATCAAAACCTATAGTTAAAAATATTAGTTACAAGTTCACATAACATACAGAACATTAGTTACAGTCTGAAGAAAGCGGGACAATATATGGTAAGCGAATTTATATCCAACATAGCCTTCCGCTCGCGACTTTGTCCGCGTCACGTCGCCGTCGCTCGGCCTAAATATTACGAATTTTAAAATGATCAGTGCAACTACCACTAGTTAGATCTACAGTGCCTACTGCGCTGGAAAACTGATGCACGCCCCTGACACTTAGCCTTCATCACACAGATGTTAAGTGGTGATAAGGTTGAAGGTGGAAGGGAAGCACACTACTCCCGGAATCCTCAATCACTGAGGAACTTATGAAAAAATAACTATGTCACCATAGCCTAAAATACAAAATTGTATGAATAATATGCGCGAGAGGCGACGCTGACTACTCTGTTGATATTCATAAATTTTTTATTTTAGGCTATGGTGACATGGTTCACTTTTCAATGACCTTAAAAAAATCCGCGAGTATTTTTCCGTTCTGTCTGCGCTGACCCTAACTGCCGGACGGAACACAATAATGCTGAAAACATCATGTTATGGCGTCAGACTTAGATAAACGGTGGTAGTAGTATATGTACCACTGGGAATCAAACCCGGGACCTCTTGGTCTGAAATCGGTGGTGTGAACTACTAGACCACAGAGGCGTTAAGAGATTCTAAGTTCTAGATTCAAAAGGTAGCCCATGCATGACCTTTAGCCCCTTAGGGCGTTTGTGCTACCGATCCGGAAAAAAACGGATGCTTGTATTTTAATAATTAATCATTATAAATAATAGAATTTAGTTATTTCGTGTAGTTTAGGGTTCGAACCATTGAAACTACACGAAATAAATCTGGACCTGAGAAGCATAACACTGCAAGTCCATTTTTAGCGGTTTTTGCTTTTTAAGCCCAATGTAGGTATATAAAATCCCGTATTCTTTCCAGCCATAAAACTGTATGTTCAAAAAGTCGGTCAGAACCCAGAGTTTTATAATTGTATAACAACGTAACAGACGTTATGGCCTTGAGGCATAGTGTCGCAAGTGATAATACAGTAAAATATTTTGTACGTTACCAATATTGTATCTAGAATTATGAACTGGCATTTTAACGTAAGTGCGGAGTTACATACTTCTGCCTCTACCTTGTCCTGTCGCGATTCCTACAAAAACATGACACATAAAACTGTATGTAACGGAGTTTTTACAAACTTCATCAAATTTTATTAAATTAAACGAAAAGATGATCTCTTATTGTGGCATTTCTTAATCTATGATAGTTATTCTATTAAAAAAATTGCTAAAACTTTTGCTTTTCTTAGTTACTTAGGGATAAAGTCCATTCAACAGCAATTTTTTCACAAAGTTGTCTCTACTGTAAAATTATGGTTTTGGCACTTGTAGCTTAATGCCTCTCAGGTCCAGAAATAAATTCTTACTATTATAAATGATTAAATTATTAAAATACAAGCAATCGCTTTTTTCCGGATCGGTAAAATTCAGTGTAGTGCACAAACGCACTTAGGGTCGGCGCAGACAGAACGGAAAAATCCTCGCGGAAATTCTTGGTCATTAAAAATGAAACATGTCTTCCGTTTCCTCATTCAGTCATTCATTGTCTCCATTTTTCCGTGCGCCGACCCTTACTGTTCTAGGTATCCCCTGTATACTCTAGTGAGGAGTGAAAATAAAAATCAAAACATATTCCGAGTTCATTTATTTGAGCTCTCTTGCCTGTTACACCAACTGGAGCTGTCGCCAAATAAAAATGACCTTAATTGCCATAACATTAAGTCTATTATCCTACACATATAAGTACACATTATAAAGAATTTCTTGAAGGACGTTATTGTACAACCTTGCCTTGGAAGTTAGAGGCCCAGTGAAGAAACCACAATTTACATCTCTTTTACTCAGTTTACTGGTAAAAGAGATGAAACATTATATTTCTTCACCTTAGATACATTGAGATGAAAATAGCCTTATAAAATTCTATACAAATTCTCAAAGAAAAAAAAATAATAGATTGCAGAGTAGAGTGTTCGCCAGACAAGCATGCGCGCGGTAAAAATCGAAAAGTAACCTTTTCTATAACCTTAGAACAAAAAATGTACTGTAACTAGCGCCAAAACCGCCCCAGTCACGCGCAAAGCTATCTGACACGCACTAGTGGTTTTATTGTGGATTATTCATAGTCATAGATATTACAGAATATATATTAGAGATAAAAAAGTAATTTATTTGACAACAGCAAAACTATTGAAATGGAAAGAATGGTAACTTGTAAATACAAGATTATAAATAGTTTTGGAATTCTCATAACAAAAATAAACTTAATTAACTAATATGTTCACATGTTTCTAAGAAAACAAAACGTGTATATACAATGATTTCTGCTAAAAACCGTAACATAAAACTAATTAATAACTTGCACAAAAAATATATTTAAAAAAAGTATTCTGATTTTTAAATACGTAATCATCTGACAAAGGAATGGACACGTTCAGCCAAATATTATTAACATTTATATTATGTATGATCATTAGTCTAAATATTTTCAACATACAACCTATAATTATGCGCAAATGTCATCGGTCATGCTCAATACAAAATACGTTAGATTGAAATACAAATGAAAACATTTTTGGAAGATATTTCGGAAGATGTTACCAAAATCGATAACAATTTTTTCATTTTTTTTTATGAAAGAAATGCAAAACGGCGAATTAATAAAGATGGCAGCGCGGCGGCGGCCAAAAGCCGCGTCCCATGGTCCCTCACCGTTGTCGTAAGATAAAAAAATAAAGGATTTATTTCCTGTAACCAATGTACTTGTCACGGTGTGTGCTGGGTTGTGCTCATTCGGACTTCTTTGCCTTCGGGTCGACGGCGCCCTCTTCTAACGCAGGTTGGTCTTCGTATCTAAAAAAGGAAATGAATACACGTAGTAATAAGTTTTTAGTAAAAATTTCATTTTTATGACAACCTTTTTTGGTGACTGTATACAAAATTTCAGCTCCATCGGACACTGGGAAATGGGTCAAATTAAGCTTGCAAGATTTGTCCCCCACTAACTAACTAACATGGCAAAGTTAATAAAAAGCTTGTAAAAAGCAGTAATGTTTTTAACGATTGATATTTATGTAACTACTGGAGCAAAATATTTTACCTAAACAGTCTCTGCCTACTTCCGTGGGAAATAGGCGTGAGTAAATGTATGTATGTTGGAAATCTTGACGTGTCTTTTAACCTTTTGAGCGCCAAAGTCGTCTATACTTGACCAGCACGTGCGAGCCCGGTGCGCCAACGACATCTATAGTTGACAAAAAACCCGGCTTACAAAAATATTAAATAAATGTGTTGAAAAACTATCACTGGTATTTTTTTTTCTTTATTCGGCAATAAAGAATATCCCTGCAACATATGAATATAAAACAAATCTCTTAGAGCCATAAGAACTGAGAAATATTGAACTATAAAACATTGTTTTTTATCTAAGCAAATACTATGTCCAACACGCCAAAGTCGTCTACTCTTGACCGCTAGTGCTGTACTGCGGAAGGTAATTTTATTGTAAATTACCTATTCAAAATTCAACTAAAATGTTTTATTTTATTTTATTATAATTGCTATTTTAATAAAATTAAATGTAAGAAAAATAACACTACCATAGCGTACCGTAGCTCAGCTACATGAATAAAGAATCGTCAAATCAACTTCACCTAATAAATCCAATATGGCAACTCTGGCGCATCCCTAGCGCGCCATCAATAATCAGTTCTCTGAGCGCCGTGGTCACGGATAGAAGACAGCCTGATGACGTCATAAGCGCATAGTGAGAAAAGTAGTGCAGTGCAACATGAGCGACTCGATTGAACTTCTTCGCATTTTGGAAGGAGTCGATGATGATGACGAATTTTCGGAATCTGATTCCATTATTGAAGAAGATTTAGAGTTAAGTAAGTGTATGCAAATTCTTAATAAATTAAACTTTATTTCTGTTATTATACTTATACTATACTAGACTTTATATATATTATTATATAAGATGGTGTAAAACAAACTGCAAATAGAGCAGGAGGTGTTCAGGTCAAGTAAATAGAACATAAAAAAAATATAAAAAAATATCCCAATTTTTTTTTTTATTATTTAATTTTACAAAAAATTCTAATATTATATTTTGATATTAATTCTGCATATTTTTTACAAAGTGGCATTGACAACCAGTCCAATCACTATACTGAATCAAAAATCCGATTACAGGTATCAAACAAAGAGTTATTATTGGTGTCTCCGTTGCTACAACTACGACAACGGCATACGGCATCAACGATCATCACTTGCCATCGAGTCAGTTGTTTGGAGAAAAACGTCAAAGTTAGTGGTCACATTTTTTGATCCGATGTTTGTATGAAGCGCGGAATAGATAAAGCAACACGGAGATCAATGACAAAATGGTATCAAAATTCAGTATATAATCCTTCTTTTGTTCCTTTTGCCGCGTTCATCAGTGCGCAAATAGTGGAGATATTTCATTCGTTTTATAGGTAGGAAAACAATATAAACAGACCATCGTTACTTTCCTAAATTCTCTCTCGAGACATGCATTTGAAAATGATAAAACTAAAAGAACGCTAAATACTTTTCTTGGGGACTGTTCTTATCACTGCATTTTTTTAATTACTAATACGAAATTCACAAAAGATCCGACAAACTTCAAGATCCGACAAAGTTCCGCCAAGGGCTTCCAGGATCCGAATTCGGACCAAAAGATCCGCACCGGCAACACTATGTATAATATATCTTTAGCAAGTATATACATGTCTTTTTGTCTATGATAATGGATACTCATTTTTGTTACTTAAAATGTTCATAATCGATATCTTTCTAGGTATCGATTTCGAAATTGATACATTACGTGTGACTCGGGTACATCTCTATGGAAGAGGCAATAAAGGATGGCCAGCTGCGCCGTTGTCGTCCAGTCGTGACAATGAAGACATCACTATAGAGAATAGTGCTGTGGCTTACCACCATTTTATTTTCAATAACATGCTTTTATTTATGTACTAAGTACATATATACAAAGAGTGGAAGATGGGACAAGATTAAATTAAACATCCCAGATTATAAGAAGTCATTTATTGCATAAAAAAACAACAAAAACAGGTCGCCGTGTGTTACCAATTTATCGACTCTTGGCAGCACTATATTTTTCGTAGGTATTTTTGTTTATTTTATGCTCTGGCGTGCAGGACACAGGAATGCGTTTATGGCGTGGCGCCCAAAAGGTTAATATAAATGCAATAATAAAAATATGCAACACTTATTCTTTCAAAGTAGCTCTTTGTAATATATAAAATGGATAATGTATGTAAAAATACATCTTTCTAAATAAAGAGACGTATCAAGATTGTTTACTGCAAATCTTTTGCTCCGCTGAATGGAGTGTAGCTCTGATGGGACTTGAACCAACAACCTTTTACTACTTTTTCACCTTGTGAGGTGGTGTCGATTTTTTCTAATAGTTCATTCTAAATTTCTATAACTAATTACTACATCAATTGTGATATTGTATTTATATTTACAATTTGATCGATAAAAAGTGTTCGCTATGTAAACAAGGCAATGTGTGAATAGTTAATTAGTCACATATTTGGTGTTATCAAAATTTCTTCCACGCCATTTATTATAGTGTAAAATCTTTAAATTGTGTGCAGACATTTTTAAATAGCTTATGCTAGAAAATTAGACCCTATTCCTTGTACAGAATCAACGTTTTGCTTTGCACGAATGAGCTGTCATTTTAATCAGGCTATATTTTACAGACAACAGTAATTCATAATTCAAATCATTTATTCATTTTAGGCTGATACGGCACTTGTGAACGTCAATGTAGCTACGCCATCGGTTTGCAAATCCTACGGCGGGAGGCCTTGTAACGAGAAGAACCGGCAAGAAAATCGCCAAGAGCAATTCTTTTTTATTATCTTACAACCAAATTGATTCACTTTGGTTGAAAGGCGCAGAAGTGGAAGATACTGCTGTTTACACGTATCTTAAAAGTGAACTAAATAAATTATAAAGAGAACCAATCAATTCGCATTGCTTGAAAATTTCTATCTAGCCGGGGCCAGATACAGCAACGCGGGCTGCGCATGTTTGAACATACGCATGATCAGTATAGTCGCCAACAGCCCCACGACGTACGGGAAACACAGACTATAGTTATTAATACTCACTTGAACAGAGCGTTGATATCCCCCTTCAACAGAGCGAGCGATAGCGGCGTGCCCAAACAGGCCGGAACTAGATACAGCAACGCGGGCTGCGCATGTTTGAACATGTGCATGATCAGTATAGTTGCCAACAGACCCACGACATACGCCGTGAACGTCGCGCGGAAGTAGAACTCCGAGTTGCGCTTCAAGCATCCATACTCACCAACTTTCGCATTTATAATATTAGTAGGATAGTAGGAGCAGGCGTCTGTACCTCGATGTACTTGCGCGCCACTCTCAAACGCACCGCTGGCGGTGCAAACCCATAGAAATTAGGTCCGCAAAAGAGCTAGAATATATGCGATAGAAAGAGATTCAACGAGTGACCGTTCGTAATTTGCGCCGTACAAGCTGAATTCCACTTTATTGTGTTATAGTTAGAGTTGCTATTTATTTAAATGGCTTAGCGGAGTGCAGTATCTGTTACGTAGTAACTATTTAGTAATCTGTGGTAGGAGATACTCACTTGAACAGAGCGTTGATATCCCCCTTCAACAGAGCGAGCGATAGCGGCGTGCCCAAACATGCCGGGACCAGATACAGCAACGCAGGTTGCGCATGTTTGAACATGTGCATGATCAGTATAGTCGCCAACAGTCCCACGACGTACGCAGTGAACGTCGCGCGGAAGTAGAACTCCGAGTTGCGCTTCAAGCTCTTGTCGAAGCGCAGTAGGAGCGCTATAAAGATGCCGGGGACGACTATGTCGCCGAGGCCGAGCATCGCGAAGTTGCTCGCGTTGAAACCGTTCACTAGCAAGTCTTGAGGGAACACCACTGGAATAAAAATGTTGGAATGAGTAATTAATGAAGAATTTGTAAAGTTCTAACTGCCGCCGCACTCAGAGACGTCAGTTAATTTTAATTGACATTAAATTATCATTCCTTCTTTATTCAATACTGGACATAAAAAAGAGACAGATATAGATTTAATGGTCAATTAAAGTTAATTAACGTCTCTTATACCCAATTGCAGGAAGCTCCATTAAAGTTAATGCGTCATTAAATCTATTGCTGTCACTTTTTATTTCTTGACAACGAAAAGTGACAGCAATAGACTTAATGAAGCATTAACTTTAATGGAGCTTCCTGCAAGTGGGTGTTAGTGCGGCAGTAAGATATTTAAGTTAAAGTTCATCTTTAATGTTAGCGTAGAAAACAAATGATTAATAAAATAAATCTAGTTTTGTAAGAGGCCAAAACAGTTACTTAATAGTTAGTAGAAAAATAAAAAACCTCGCCATGTTGCGGAAATGTGACGAACTAAATTTTTCTATAGAATTTGACATTTGTAACAATCAAGTGGAAAAGTGGCATCTCAAACCAGGTTTTTTACTTTTCTGGTCAGGCTTTACTAAGTAATAATTTGCTAAACATATCTATATATTATGCATTTGAAAATAACTCGTAAGCAAAGGAAAAATTGTGATGGAAAAATCCCACCAGCCTTGCAAGAAACTTTCAGGCGGGATTCGAACCCGCGCTCCCGGGAATCCGGCCCGATGCTCTAACTAATCTACCGAATGGCCTACAAGACTCGTCGAATTTTGCTATCAACGCAAATGAAAAGTAATAGCAAAATTCGACGAGTTTTTTCAACATCACATCACAATTTTTCCTTTACTTACAGAAATTTAAGGAGATGTAAGTTTTTACTTTTAACAAACCCGAATAGTGTTTTGTGACGCGCGCGAGTCAAAGTTAACATTTATAATTCATTAATTTTATCATTTCGAATGTTCAAAAGAGTTCAGAATTATCAAAATCTTCATCGAATTTCAAATCATTAATCATATGCAGTCTATTGGAAAGCTGACGACTGTTTGTTTACGAGCAGCGACAATCGGTTTGGAGTGGACTATACTAATTATAATGGTGAAAGTTATTCATATTATTATAAAAAGCTTACATTTAATCGGCGCCTCGAAGGACTTGGCCACGGTGACCATGACGTTAGTTCCGAAGACCCAGAAGATGTCGTACAGAAACAGACCACACAGCAGGATGCAGCCCGTCACCACGTTGTTCAGGTGCAGAAGCTCCACGCCATTGATCGCGAACGCGATGCCGAACAGGTTGTTCGCGATCCAGTGCTAAGGGAGATACACATACGGTTAAGGATTGGTGCTATGGGAACCAAACAGATAGAGGTACCATGGGCAACAGCGTCGCTTAACCACTTCTAAGGATAAAATGGCTTGCAAGCCACGCCCGTCACCACATACGTTTAGTTCGTGCAGGGGCGATACGCGCGCTCACGAATTTTGTTGCTAAGTGGTTAAGCGGCGCTGTTGCCCATAGTACTTATAATTATAATACTTAATTAAGTTACTAATGGACACCATGATATGGTACCAGGGGCCGTAATTCCCTAGCGCTCGAGTTTGTATTTGCTCGAAATTGTAAAATTCACATGCGAATTCCTAACATCGGTATTTTTGAATAATCACACCTGAAAAGGTGATCCTTACGATATAAATGAAATGCGGACTGTATAACATAGGATGATTTAATAGGTATGAAGCTCCTAGTACAAATTCGCTATTTTAATTCTACGCGTCCTATCGCACGGTGGTCGTGGAGCCCAGTGCCGGTTCGATTCCTCGGCCGGGGCGGCGGGAGCGGCGCGCGGGCCCGCGCGGCCGCCCGCCCGCCGCTCGCAGGTAATCCGAGGAGTAGGGATGCGCCGCTCGCGCACTAACACACCTATATGAATTCTGCAATGAGTGGTCAGACTCACTCGTTGCAGAATTTCTACTGGCAGAATTCATTTTCTTTATTAGTCTGTGGTCGCAAAATGTCGTCACTGACAATCATATGACAAGTATTTGTGTTTGCATTTTGCTATATTTTTAAGTTGCTTCTGTGATTTTTTGAAACAATTAAAGAATTTATTGGCAACACAGGTTTCGAATGCTACAAAAATGCATAAAAACGGATGTAATAGAATTCGATTTCGTAGATGACTGGTTGACGTATACGTTTTCAATTCGTATTCGATTTTCATTTCGAGCGCTACGGAAATACGGCCCCAGACCGAGACAATACTAGTAAGGTACTAGCTGTCCAGCTCATAATGAAGGGCAAAGTATTGGGAAAGCGACGCGTTGGCAGAAGAAAGAAGTCTTGGCTAGGGAACATCCGGGAGTGGACTAATATTGCCAGAGTTGAACAGCTTTTTCGCTTGGCACAAGGCACAAGACTTAGTTTTCAACATTTACTCGACCGGGAATCGAACCCGGGAGCTCAGAGATAGCGGCACCTTGAATACCGGGTGCGTCTAAGCCACGGAGGTCGTAAAAGCATTTTGAAACATCAACAAAGTATTGGAATTAAGAAAAACTATGTTGAAATGAATGTGGTATTCAGTCAGTAATAATGAGTAGTATTGTTACATGTATCCGTGATAATTTACATATTTATATTACCGAATTTTGCTTTATGTACTTAAAAAAATAAAATACTTGCGTTCACGGAAAGAGATAAAACGGAGAATCAACATCCAAATAAGTTTCAGAAAAAAGAAAACATCGTCCGCAAATCAGAGAACAACACGTCAAATAGTCAAGGGCATAAATTTTTGAGTTATTGTAAATTTTTCATGTTTCGAAAGATTTCTTTTAGCTTGGTTTCAGCGATAATGCCTTAAGAGCCATGACCTAAAGATGTGACTTATTCTTCACACACTGTTTAACATCTATGAATAATTTGCCCACGTTTACACTGTTTATACAAATTTCTAACAATACACAAAAAAATATTTGCAAATTGAAATAAAGCATATTTTTTTCTCGCATAGAGTAATATGATATATTATTACATACTATATTATTACATTTTCAAATCGAAAGCTTCACTGTAGTGTAGGTAATGAACTAAAAAATGCTACAAATTATTATTAGTGAAGCATATAATAATATTTGATTGCCACATACATATTTCTAAATATATTTGCAAGCAGATTGAATGCATACAAAATACACCACTTCTAACTTATAGTAATGGCAAGCCTGAAACTTCAAATTCTAGCCCCGCGCACGAAACTTGGTGAATTGTGCATCAGTTGGTGCGTCACATTGACTTATTCGATTAGATATCTGTCGCGAACTCGTAATGAATGCACGAATTTAAGTAAAATCATAGTAGTCTTATTAATGCGGATATTCAGGCTACTTGCGCATTATATGGAAATACTTCAGCTGTACGCGTGATGGATGCGGATGTAGTATATAACTCTGTCTACTTCTGTATATATTCTCTATCATCATCCTACATCTCCTGATGAAGCAGTGATATTTCACCTTCTTGAGCAGGTCTACCAAGCGCCGAAGCAGAGCGAGATGAACAGGCAATGACGTCATACGTCGTGAACTTAAAGCTGATGATGATGTCCTGGCGACCGTCGCGACCGCGAGTGGAGTGGGTGTGGTATGCAGCCCTGTCTTATGGAGGCTAGACTGAGAGGATAGCAACATTATATCGCGCGTGGAGTAGATGTTGTATACAAATGCCTACAGGAAGCCCCGACTGAGAGAGTTGTGACATCTTACCTTCTTGAGCAGGTAACAGGCGCCGAGGCAGACCGAGATGAGCAGGCAGATGACGTCATACGACTTGAACATGAAACTGATGCTGTCCTGGCGACCATCGAGCGTGGAGTAGATGCTGTATACAAATCTGCTTACAGGAAGCCCGACTGACAGAGTTGTGACATCCCACCTTCTTGAGCAGGTACCAGGCGCCGAGGCAGAGCGAGATGAGCAAACAGATGACGTCATACGACGTGAACTTGTAGTTGATGATGTCCTGGCAGCCGTCGCTCGTGGAGTAGGAGTGGTATACCCTGGCTAATAAAGGCTAGACTGAGAGAGTTGTGACATCTCACCTTCTTGAGCAGGTACCAGGCGCCGAGGCAGAGCGAGATGAGCAGACAGATGACGTCATAAGACGTGAATTTGTAGTTGATGATGTCCTGTCGGCCGTCTCGCTCGCCGCGCGTGAAGTGGATATGGTACGGCACGTTCGGCACCGACGCCGGCACCATGAACGATATTATTGGGCTGCGTAAAAAATCAAACTTAATGGGGGATTTTTCTGACAGCTATAATGAAAAAAAAAAGTTGATTTAAAGTGGCGACAGACGGCGCTCGCAAATAACGGAATGATCAAAAGTAATCTAAAAGACTAGAAGTAAGGTCAAAAAGACGCACGCACGACGTTGCCAGGCTATGCTTGTCATGTCATGTCAGTCGAACGCGGGGATTTTTACTTTTTGATTGCTTATGCTACAACTAGATTTACGTTGCGTTCACACTGATATTTTTGTTACTTCGATGTTATTTTACTGTTTTAATATTAGACAGTGCTACCTACGAATTTAAAAAACAAATAAAAATTGTATCAACTCGTCATTTGAGTTTATTTCTGGTCACACCGACTTCGCTCTTAGTCAGTGCCATCTCGTTTCATTATTAGAACTATTTTTTCTTTTTTTAATGTCCCTCAAAAATCTCTCATTGCGATTATAAATTATTTTTATGCATTCACAATGCAATTTTGTAAGTATAGGAAAAATGTGATAGTACTAAACCACAAGCCCTATAAGTAGCTTTCAGGCGGGATTCGAACCCGCGCAATTTAATGGCTGTTTCATCTTAATCGACTGTTAAACATTTCTAAAAATGTTTCTTTAGGATGCGAGGGTTTCCTCACATTGATGAAACAACGTGTCGTGTAAGCCATTCGGTAGTTTAGTTGGTCAGAGCATCGGGCCGGATTCTCGGAGGCGCGGGTTCGAATCCCGCCTGAAAGCTACTTATTAGTGCTCTATAAATCAAACTTAAGTTGTAGTCTTCTCATCATTTATTCTTCAGTGTACAGTCATCAGCAAGAATATGTATGAATACGTTATCAACTTTGTAACATTGAAGTGTTTCAAATGAAAAATTTGCTGCGCCGCAGAAGTCGTTCAATATTCAATTAAAAAAATTCGGAATTTATTTATTCATTTTAAGTTGTGATTGCAACACTTGAACGTCAAATAAACTACGCCATCTGTTCGCAAATCCTACGGCGAGAGACATTGCGATATATATTTTAATATGACATAGTTCTATGGTGAATACATATTTTTGTGTCTGTATGACGAGCGACTGGCCCAGCGATGCATTATAGCAACACAAAATTACCTGAGTAGATGACTCAGCGCCAGGACTCCAAGGAAGAAGAAGTAACCAGTGAGGAGAAGGTTGATGTACTCCTTCGAGAAGAATTGGAAGAAGATGTACAAGGCAAACAGTGCACATGAGGCTATCAACGGGAACATCAGCGCATCCTTGTTGGACATTGTCTCTGCGCGCTCTCCGGACTCCTGCAACCAACATAGTTAAATAATTATGATTTCTGAATTACATTCCTTTAAGGCGCTACTCGGAAAAAATATGGACTTTTAGATATAAAACTATAGGACGGTTAGAGTTATTATAAATCTGGTAATAAGATATATATTTCTTCATACCTTTATCTAGAATCGAATAGTTTTAGAAACACGATTTTATGATTTTGCCTCAACACTTTTTATTTTCGAAAATACCTCTAAAAAATACGAAATATTAAGATTATTCCTAAATGGGCTAACATATACTATTGAAAATTGGTTTAAGTAGTGGACACCAATAATATTTAGGATCGTGTAGAAGCATTTTTTTAAAATCGCTATAGTTTTTGAATATGAAGTGATTTTGTGTTTTTTTGCGTAATCTGCAAAATTGGTCTCGCTCCCGCGCGCGTCGTTTTCTCATTGCTATCTCGCTTTAGCATAATTTTTCCGAGTATCGCCTTAAAGGGGCTTAATGGGGCATTTGCTAGCACCTATTGGCCTATGATTGCGGCGATGTGCCTACAAGCATCGGTATGCGGCGATGTGCCTACTAGCATCGGTATGCGGCGATGTGCCTACTAGCATCGGTATGCGGCGATGTGCCTACTAGCATCGGTATGCGGCGATGTGCCTACTAGCATCGGTATGCGGCGATGTGCCTACTAGCATCGGTATGCGGCGATGTGCCTACTAGCATCGGTATGCGGCGATGTGCCTACTAGCATCGGTATGTATATGGATTTGGTGTCTTATGCAATGATGATCATGGGTTGGGTGACCATAAAATTATTTTCTCTATCTCTTTTGTGCTTATGAGGGTTGTTGGACCCATTTAAAGTAATCTGGAGTATGGTGACAAACAATTGCAGATTTTAACATCCACCAACAGCATTGGAACTGTGCAGGGCTAGTTTAAATGGGTATTTATAAGGATTAATGTGAAAAGCACTTGTTTCAGTTAGCAGAATGCGATGTGTAACCTTGTTACATATATAGTGATCTGTGGTGTAACCTAAACGTATATCACACTGCACCCTTTTAACGCCCATTAAAAATTTACATTTCTTTTATGTAATGACTGCAACTTTTAAGGTTCTTCTTTGTACAGCTTTTAACCTCGGTTGTAGAGTCCCAGGGCTGTGCAACCGGGGTTAATATAGCATAGCTCTAACTTATCTACTTAACTTGAAATCTGATCAATTTAAGTGATGTTGTCTGATATCTATACTAATATTATAAAAAGGAAAGATTTGTATTTTTGTATGTAACGAATAAACTCAAAAAGTACTAGACCGATTTCGAAAATTCTTTCACCGTTAGAAAGCTACAGTCTTCCCAAGTGACATAGGCTATAATTTATTCTGATATTCCCACGGGAACGGGTACCACGCGGGTAAAACCGCGAGGATCCTCTAGTTAATGATAAAGACAATTAATCAGTGTGGACTTTGTTCAGTTAGTTATAGTGAAGCGACTGAATGATAAAAAATATAAATTCTTATTCAAGCTGTTTAAGCATCAGTACACGTTCCGTGGGCAGGCCCCCTACAAGGTGGACCGACGATCTTGTCAAGGTCGCGGGAAGCCGCTTGATGCGGGCAGCGCAGGAGCGATCGTTGTGGAGATCCTTAGGGGAGGCCTATGCCCAGCAGTGGGCGTCGTTCGGCTGACATGATGAAGCATCAGTACAAAGTTCAAAAATATTAGTTTTCTTACAAATTGTTCTAAAAATAACTGACATATGTTATGTGTGTTTGTATACTTATTGTAGTATTATTTTTTCCTGCCACAATGTTTTCATGACTGATGTCACCTTCATCCTACTTCCTATTCCTATCCTACCAATATTATAAATGTGAAAGTTTTGATGTTTACCAATTACCAATTATCTAAGCCCATTTTAATTTCATTACGAAACTGTATCATGGAAAACTTGATAACGGATAAATATATACATAAATACTTTTTGTTTGTAAATACATACTTAATATACATAGTAAACACCCAGACCAAGACAAATAGACATGTTCATGCACACAAATATTTGTCTTGTTCGGGAATCGAACCCGAGACCACTGGCGCAGAAGGTGGGTAGCCTACCCCTGCGCCAAATCGGTCGTCAAATGTTTGGATGTTTGTTACTCAATCACGCCAAAACGGCTGAACGGATTTGGCTGAAATTTGAGACACAGATACTTTCTAGCCTGGAGAGGAACATAGGCTACTTTTTATCCCGGAAAACTATCAGATTCCCGCAGGATAACGTCCTGTAGTCCCCGCAGAAAGCTAGTTATACATCAAGGTGCAGGTACACACTCAACTGTAAATTTAATTTATAATTTTTTTTATGTGTAAACACGAACACTAGATTTTAAGGTTAAAATGTTACTAACGCTTTATGGAACAAAAGTCTGAAATCAAATGTTTTTTAATTTAATTAATTTAATTTAATAAACCACCTAACTACCAAATACAGGCTTTAATTGTTATTGAGTATGCATTACTTAACAACATGAGTGTGCCTAACTTCACAAAACAATGGAATCTTTAAATTAATGGGCTCAAGTCTACTGCGGTACTTCACCATCTTTTAGAAATTAAAAGCCTATTTCTTTTAAAATAATGTTTATATTAAAATTTAGAAAGAGTGCCAGGTAAAAATCTTAAAATAAGTCGCCTCGCTAGGGTTTTTTTAGGTGGTGGGAGGGGGAGAGGAGGGTCAGGGGACCCCCCCTCTTCAAGTTCCACCTGCCGGAAATGCGTAGTTTTCGAGATATGAGCGATAGAAGTTAGTATGAAAATCGTTACAAGTCGCCTCAATAGGGGTTTTTTGGGAGGGAGGAGGAGGGGGAGGGGGAGGTGACCCTCCTTTTCAAACCCCACCTACCGGAGTTGCGTAGTTTTCGAGTTATGAGCGATAGAAGTTTAGTATGAAAATCGCTGCCGCCTATTAGTTTCCGAGATAATAGACTTTCAAAATTCGCTCGAGAGTACGCATAAAGTAGTTTCTGGCGCTTCGCCGGCCACTGCCGCGGCACGCTCGCTTCGCTCCTCGCACCTATAACGTGACCTACGGTCTACGGTTTCTAAGTCCCAGCCCCATAGTGCCCCCTTCGGTCCAGAATGAAAATTACCACGATGAAAATAACATGAGTTTGAGTACTTAGCACATTCACACGAAAAAGCAACGGAATGAATGACGCAATCTGTCTAATGTTATGTCAGTCAGTGGTTTCGTTTCACGCAAAATTCAAGTTAAAAAACATATTTCATAAAATGCAGTACACAATTAACGTTTCATTTCACGTAATTTTTTTTTTATAAAATTAATGAAAAAAATTACTCATTTCCGGCAGCTAAATTTGCTTTAAAGCATTTTATGTGAAGCCCAAAAACACCTCCACAGCCTCAATTAACCTCAAAGAAGGCGACTTGTTTTAAGATCCAACCCGAGTGCCATAAGCTAAGTTTATCTAAGTCAGTACAGAATATTATCAAATCAAATAAACAAATATGTATCAAAGTAGAACATACATCGAGTTATAAATAAATTAATACCTACTTGAGACATATTTAACTTTTCTACATGGCTTTTGCCTGGCAAGCAAGTAATTTACTTAGTGTCTATAAAAACAGGTTTTAGAAAGTTCTGTGTAAGAAAAAATCATAGAACATTTGTATTTTCAGTCCCGATATACCTATTTATTGTAATAAAGGTATTTATTTCAGACTCATAGTACAGGATAATTACGCACGTATACAAAATATGCCACGATGCGAGACGTGTCCTTCACGTATTGGACCATACATTACTTTTGCCATAACCGTCGAATAATTATTAAATTTACAATGGATAGGGGATTTTACTCACCTTTTGTTCTTTCAAGTACTTCACAGAACGAAATGATCCGAAAAATATGGGTAAAATGGCCATAATAACTAAACTCAGGTAAGCAATTGCAACGCCCTCAATACTATTTGTTGCTTTTTCCGTAACATTTTGAACAGTTTCCCGGACACTTTCCTCTATATTTAGGGGTATTTCTGTGGCTGATTCTGCCATTTTTCTAATATTATCAACTATTTTTCGCTGAGAGGGCTTTCGTTTTTCACGATCTCAACGATCTCAACCACAATCTCAACTTTGACAAGAAATTGACAAGAGGACAAATCGGTGACGTGACGTTTGTGACGTTGAGTTGACTTGACGCATAGAATATCTGTCAAAGGAAGGAGGGCCATAGCTAGAAACAGCTTGAGACCTATCAGAGGATTTAGTTAAAAAATAGTTGATTTCTAAGCAAAACTCCATGTAATTTCTAATGGTCAATTAAAACTGCTATGACCAAATGAGTCAGGCCCTCAGTTCATCAATTGTCAAAAATTTGCTGTCACCTGTCAAAGTAATTAAGAATTGATTGTTAATAATTTTTAAATCCGAATATAGTAAAGAATTCGTGAAATCTTTTCAGAAGTTTTCAATTGTCTAGAATATACCGTTACAGATTTATAAAGGTTTAGCTTGGGCTCTCAGTTCATCAATTTGTACAATAATGAATCTTCCAAATTTGCAAGTAAACTAAAGAAATACATCAAAATACTTTGAATTTCTGATTCTTTAACACTTCTGGGAATTTCTAACGTAGAAACAATGGTGCAAACGTTAATAGTTTAGTAATAATTGGATTTTTTTTATTTTGACAATTGATGAACTGAGGGCCTGACGTTTTCGGTTCTACTGACTAGGCTTCGCCACATAGATTAATGAAAGTAAGCTTACGTTTTTTTAGGAAATCTTTACTAGAAGTTGACCTAGCATCCGTTTCTCTAAGTACCATACTTTCAGAGATTGAATTTTTTAATTTTTGTGTGAACAAAATTGACAGATGGTGACCATCGATTTTTACTTTTTTAAGGACGGTATTATTATAACAAAGTGTAAAAAAGGCGTCAACTATTTCGACAGTAGATGCCAGAATAATAAACAGTCTAAATAACCGCGGTGAACGTCGCGAGTGCGGCTGTGATGTATGTGAACCACATATATGCATCTGCGGTACCATGGTGGGGGCTGATGGTCTTCATGCATTGAGCTGCCGTCGATGCACGGGAAGGCATCCTCGCCACCATGCTCTCAATGATATAATTCAGAGGGCTCTTACGTCGGCTGGCATCCCGTCAGTCCTCGAGCCGCTGGGCCTCAGCCGCACTAATGGTAAGCGGCCTGATGGACTGACCCTGGTACCGTGGGAAAGGGGGCGATGTTTGGTGTGGGACGCGACTTGTGTCAGCACCTTCGCTGCTACCCACATTAGTCGCACATCGCGCGCGGCCGGGGCGGCGGCCGAGCATCAAGCGGCGGCAAAGCACCTTAAATATGCCCCGCTGGCGCAAGGCTACATTTTCGTCCCCTTAGCGGTCGAAACGGCGGGTTGTTGGGGGTCGGAAGCCCTAAAATTTGTCGGGGATTTGGGGCGTCGCACAGTGGTCTGAAATTCGAGTTCCATACTCATAGAATTTTTTTGCAAGGAATTCAAAATAAAAAAATTATAATGTGTTGAACACAACTCCCTCTATTTTTCATTAAAACTTGGAAGGTATGAAACGCTCCACGAGTGAGAAAAAAAATATTTAATATTTTTTTGTATGGGAGAAAACACTTAAAGTCCCTTTTCTCGAAACTAAATGGAACTGAGACCTTGTTATTTATACTAGTTATTATACCGTTCATGGCGGTCAAGATGGCATACCATACATGTGCCGTTCGGTACCGCTTTGCGCGTAGCAGACTTCTGAAATTTTGAACTTTTAGTATCTGATTTTTTGACAACGTAAGTATAGTAAAACCATTAGCTGGTGCACTGTCTGTACTTATACACTACAACCAACTAAACGTAACGCTTGAAAAAGAAGGCTACTTAAATGATCATTACTTAAAAGAATATGGATGTTTAAAATAATCTTGGTCTTAAAATACGCGCTCATTTATTAATAAATAAATAAATTTCTTACTACCACACCAATTATCTAGCTTATAAGCAGTTTTCATTAAGAAACAGTGTTACGGAAACTAGATAATGAATAAATATATACTTTATACTTTTTGTAAATATACATACTTAATATAGATAGATAGGCTAGATAGGATATATACATAGAAAACACAGACCAAGACAAATAGACATGTTTAAGCACACAAATATTTGTCTTGTTCGGGAATCGAACCCGAGACCTCTGGCGTAGAAGGCAGGCATCCTACACCTGCGCCAAATCGAAATAATACCATTTAATACAATGCAGAAAATGATATATAAGTAATTTGATCAACAAAAAAATTGGTAGGTACTCATAAATTAAAAACTTTTTTCTAATAACGTATAAAAGAATAGTCTTTTTTCGTATGCAACTATAGAGTTGCATACGAAATAACAATAAAATATGATTGATTGACTACCCGTAAAAACCGCAGAAGGTACTTAAATTAATACTTTGCTTATTTTACAAGAAAAACCTATACTAACATTACTTATCTTTAAAAAAAATTGTTGTACGTATGAAATAACAATAAACTAGTAAATATTGATTGACTATAAAAACCAAAAAATGTATTTAATTAATACATTCCATATTTTACGACAAATACCTATACTAACATTTCCTACTTACCTGTAACAAAAATATTACAAACAACTGACAAGTGACTACTATTTACAACGACTAATATCGACACATTGATACAAATTAGCAAAAAGTATCTTCGCCTAGATCAGAGTCTTCTAAGTCCGAGTCCATCATTGACGGACTAATGTCTACAAATTCGATGTTCTCCTTGTCTACACCCGTGTCATCGTCACCAATGAGCAGAGATTATACTATCGGAGACAGGTGTTTTTGTAGATTTCCTCAGCACGGGTCTTATACTGGACAATTACAGCTAGGAATCGGATGACACAAAGCGACCATTGAAAATGTCTTCATTTGTCGCTTTACGACAAAATTTGCGTGTATGATGTTCCCGGATTTTCGTAAAGTGCTTGTTTCTAGCTTCTGATGGCCTCTTCTGATAACTTGCCTATTGATATGATGTTGAAGTGCCTGAAAGTTTCAGCACCGTGCAGTAAAAGTTTGTGAACATTTTCATGCATGTGATACCAAATATATTCACATAGATTTCTGCAGTACCTAAGGTGCGTAAAATTTTAAAATGCTTAAACATTTATAGGCTCCCCAGACGTTATCACGCCAAAAATTATTCCAAATCTATAGATCAAACAAGAATCTAATCCAGTGATGGCAGCCATTTTCACAGATTCACTAAAAATTCTTGCTGTATTGCCATCATTTGTGGTTCTGGATCCTAACCCAAAATAAAAAAAAACACAATTTGGTTAAGGAAATACCTAGCCTACCTATACGTACGTTACATTTCAGGTAAAATATTGAAACATTTCAAATATTTCGGTATTTGGATTCACCTTGTTTGACAATATCTTCTTTTAGTAGATCTTCTTCCATTTCATCACGAAACTTCTGTTGTAGGTATGGCTTGTTTTCTACTCTTCAATGCTTCTTTGCTGTTTGTGTCCTCTAGCTTGCCATATTTTGAAGTTGAGTCTGTATGAAATATGGAGTTATCCGGCTGCACACCCTCCACTCGCAAAATAGGCGCAATAAGACGTCGAGTTGCGGAAAACGCCCGTATCGATTGAAGAAGAAGAAGATGGAGTAGTATGGATACACCTGATCCAAGCATGAAGCGTAAACAAACCATACTAGATACTTCTGTTGAAATAGGTTTTCTGAAAAAATAATATTATTATGTAAGGTCGCACACTACACTACAATACTTCGGTGAGTTACCAAAAAGGTTCATGATCCAAAACTTACTGTGATAAAGTCCCTAGTTTATTCATCTCGAAAGGTGTCGCTTTACATATGTCACATGTTTGAGTGGATGTATGTGACAACTGTGATATGATTTTGCCATCAATCATGGTCTGTCTAGGCATTTTATGCTTAGACAGCATAAATTCCCATACTAGATGGCTCTAATCTCTGCTTTAATCACAGCTTTTTCTGCTTGAATATTTAATTTATTTTCATTTGAAATAAATGGGTCTGCAGAACATCGTTGATGTAGGTTTTGGATTCTCCCAGAACTTTTCATCTCTACAATCTAAGCGCAAAGGCATAAACACACTAAAATACTTGAGTCATCTTCTCCTGCCATATTTTGTTTGTACAAACATTGCCCAGATGACCCATCAATGCCCCATTTGCACAAAAGTGTGAAATCTTTATACCACCCGATGAATCTTCTAAACGTAAAAAAATTCCAAGTCATTACACAGTTTTATCTAAGATTGCTTGAAGTTTTGATTGACGAACGATTTGGCGCAGGGGTAGGATGCCTGCCTTCTACGCCAGAGGTCTCGGGTTCGTTTCCCGAACAAGACAAATATTTGTGTGCTTGAACATGTCTATTTGTCTTGGTCCCAGACCTGTTTTCTATGTATATTAAGTATGTATATTTACAAAAAAGTATAAAGTATATATTTATCCATTATCTAGTTTCCGTAACACTGTTTCTTAATGAAAACTGCTTATAAGCTAGATAATTCGTGTGGTAGTAAGAAATTTATGTATTTATTAATAAATGAGCGCGTATTTTAAGACCAAGATTATTTATTTATTATAAGTAGCCTTCTTTTTCAAGCGTTACGTTTAGTTGGTTGTAGTGTATTACTACAGACAGTGCACCAGCTAATGGTTTTACTATACTTACGTTATTAATAAGATTGAGGGGTTCAAATTATAATTAGTACTATTTATTGAAAATTTTCACTTTAACTTTTTTTTAAGGACCTACTTCGTTTTTTATAAATAATTAACCAGAAAAATGGAAAATGAAGTATTTAGAAAAAATCGAGCCGTCTCACAACTAGCTCCGATGGGAGCTAGTTGTGAGACGGCTCGATTTTTTTCTAAATACTTCATTTTCCATTTTTCTGTAATAAAAATTGCTTTGTGAATGCAAAAAACTAAAAATTAAAATAACTTAATAATTAACCAATAATACTGTTATTTTTACATTATTAATTACACGTAACTTCGTTTTATTCTGTCAAAAATGACAAAAATCAGATACTAAAAGTTCAAAATTTCAGAAGTCTGCTGCGCGCAAAGCGGTACCGAACGGCACATGTTTGGTATGCCATCTTGACCGCCATGAACGGGATAATAACTGGTATAAATACCAAGGTCTCAGTTCCATTTAGTTTCGAGAAAAGGGACTTTAAGTGTTTTCTCCCATACAAAAAAATATCAAATATTTTTTTTCTCACTCGTGGAGCATTTCATACCTTCCAAGTTTTAATGAGAAATAGAGGGAGTTGTGTTCAACACATTATAATTTTTTAATTTTGAATTCCTTGCAAAAAATTTCTATGAGTATGGAGCTCGAATTTCAGACCACTGTGCGTCGGCTCAGCCAAAAAACGTGTGACCCCCGCTCCGGGTCGTTCCTGGTACAAAGGCTGTCCATTGCCATCCAACGCGTTAACGCTGCTAGTATTATGGGCACTTTTGGGCCAGGGACCGCTCGGGGCGGCCTCTTGGACTAGTTAAGTTTTTAATGTAATGTTTTATAATATTAGTAGTATTAATTTAAAATTTTGCATGTATTTAAAATGTAATAAAGGAAATATTTTTTATTTATAAATATTATGTAAGCTTTAAAATGTAAGCAGTAAGTTTTCCTTAACAAATAAAATAAAATAAATAAAAAAAACCATTGAAAATGTGTGGACTATGTGATTTTGTATCAAGTACGCGGGCGGTTTGTGTTCGCTGTCACGTTGTGGTCACGTTGACCCAACCCATTGGCCAAAACCAAGGAATTTATAATACACGTAGTACTTATAAATTCCTTGGCCAAACAAAACAGCGTCGTGCAAAACATAGAGACTAGTCTATATAATTTGTGGAGTGCTCGTCAGATAAGTCTGCGCGTGGTCTGCGCGCGGTAAATACAAGGTAAATATCGATAAATAGATTTTTAAAAAGGTCCGTTGTTTTTATTTATTCTGTACATGTCAGTAATTTGTCAATGTCAAATTGTCTTCTTCTCCTCTGCTGTCTGTCGTTTCGTTTATCAATCTGTGGTAAAAATTGAGCGAAGTTGGTGCTCCAAATCTTCGTTTCTTCGTATTTAACAGTATTTTATTATATAAATACACAATATTGCTCTTTTTGATAAGCCATGTAACTTAGTAAAATCTGTACTATAAATCACTGAAATTTCCGGATCACAACAAGAACATGGAAGTGACCGGGGGAGTCGAAGAAGGATTCGTGAGAGAGTGGACCCCTTGCTCACATATTTTGAACTTGATTCCGCCTCGTATACAGAACGGCTTGTTTTCAAACGAGTTGTGTTTAACTTGTGTGGATGCTGTAAGTGAATACATTGCCCTCGGGACAAATGTAGGGCTGGTGTATTGGTACGACAGGAAAAAGGGAAAGATACAAAGATTACGATGCGAGGTAAGCAGTCCGTATGTTACAACATTTGCTTTCGTTGACCTTGTACAACTTTCTCTTATAATATGTAAACATAAGGCCATCAAAACAAAGTATTACCACTACTCAGTACATAGATTTAGTCAGTAAGTATTCAATTTAGAAATATCATATGAACTTGGAGATAATATCTAATTCCGACCCATTATCAATAAGGAATTAGAAGTCCATCAAAAATCTTTCTGGAATCACTATATTTACTTTTCTTCTCATTCTTGTTCTTTACAAAGTAAATATTTTATAATGATTGTAGAGCAATAACACTAATATTATCAGTTCCTTCTCCTTATCAGTTTCCTGTACAAGTTGCATCTCAAATTTTAACTGGCTGGTATGTACAGTTATAGACAGACACCTTTGATTGCAACAGGGTTTTTTTTGTAGGTAGCTTAGATGATAAGAAAACTAATTCGTAACAAAAAAAGTAATAATAATAATAATAATAATAATAATAATTTATTTATTTCCGAAAATTACATTATTTGGTGTATCATTTACAAAGTCTTCCACACTAGGCTATGCCTGTCCTGTGGAAGTCTTTAATACAATGTTTACTTAACGACAACGAATTGCGGTACCAAAATTTTAATTACAACTTAATTTTAAATCATGAATAATTAATCTCCAATAATAATAATAATCTAATTTAATTTAATTTAATTTATTATAATTTATATTAACATTAAAAGAATAAAAAGAATAGAAATAATGAATAGAAATTAAGAGTTAACAAATAGATTTTAATAAATTCTCTGTATCCTGGTAGGTCCACTTCAATAATTCAGCCTCAAGTCTCATTCTAGCGTTTCGGTGATTTAATATGAAGATGTCACATAAAGAATTGACTCTGTTGTACACAAGGTGTTTTCTATAAGAGCCCAGACGTCTGGCGAGTGTCGTTTTTACAGACGGCAACGGAAGTTTAAAATTGCGTTTACTTGAAAGTCTTTCGTAAGCCTCGGAATTAAGCACCTCCTTATGAGTGTCAGTGGTTAATTTCAAGAGATAAAGCCTCCGCACGCTTAGTAACCGAGTCTCATTGTGAAGCTGGTCTGTGGAATAACGCCTAGGCCTCCTCAGCATAGTTTTAAGGACAGCGCGTTGCGCTCTCTCTAGTGTAATAAGATGAGAGGCAACGGAACCACCCCATACTGGGATACAATACGTGAGGATAGACTGACACAGAGTGATGTAAATGGTTCTCAACAAATTCCAAGGTGCGACTTCCCGTAATAATTTTATAAAATGGATGAATTTTCTTAACCTATTTGATACAGCAATTATGTGGTTTTTAAATGAAAGATTACTATCAATAATCATTCCCAGGTATTTGGTATATGCCACGCTATGAATGGCTTCACAGTTACATGCGCCCCCATAAGAAGAGCTATTCAATGGAGAGCATGTATGAATAGTGATAACTGGATTCAGGGGAGGGGACGAAGCTGCAGTTAAGTGAAAGCAGATGAAATTAGTTTTTGATGCATTTAGGGAAAGCAAGTTACTATTCAACCACGATGCAACCTTACTGAGGCCCACCTGAGCTGTTTCTAGAAGTTCATCCCAGGAATGATCCTCAAACAAGATTACCGTATCATCAGCGTAATTTATGATATGTGCTTTATCGAGATTCAGCATTGACAGATCGTTAAGATAAACCAGGAACAGTGTCGGACCGAGAATGCTGCCCTGGGGCACGCCAAAGGAAACGTCAGAAGGATTGCTAACAAAGGCTTCAACTTTTGTACGTTGTTTTCTACCGCTAAGGTAACTAGTGAACCATTCAAGGCAAACACCTCTAATACCGATACCTTCTAGTTTCCTCAAAAGGATTAATGGTGAAACGGTGTCAAAAGCCTTTGCTAGATCGAGAAAGACGCCCAGACACTTTTTACCTTTATCAAGGCAAGATGCAACTGTCTCGGTTAGCCTGAAAACGGCCTGCTCTGTAGATCTATCTCTTCGAAACCCGTACTGATTCTGAGATAAGATATTATTAACTTCCAGGTATCGCATCAAACGCTTGTTTACAAGCTTCTCCAGCAACTTGGAAAATGCACTCAAGAGAGAGATGGGTCGGTAGTTGTTAGGATCTTCCATACTCCCAGACTTATGAATGGGAGCTATTACAGCTGTCTTCCAAATTTCCGGAAAAACGCCTGAGGAGAGACTTAGATTGAAAATGTGGACTAGAGGAACAAGGATGTGGGCTCTCATACGTTTAATAAGATAATTTGTGAAGCCATCCAAGCCTGGGGCACTTTTGTTTTTAAGTTGTAGAATAAGAGCATCAACTTCTTCACAGTCAGTTGGGGACATATAGAATGAGTCGGAGGGCGAAGAGGGCAAATTTACTTTACTGGCTAGAGAGGCTTCGGATTCGTTGTCACGAACAAGTATACGATCAGCTAGATTTTTACCTACCGAAGAGAAAAAGGCATTTGTGTGATCCAAAGATTCCGTAACATCACCCTTGATGTCACATAGGTGGCGAACGTTTTTATTGGCGTTAGTTGTGTTAGTTATACGCTTAATGGAGCCCCATAGTTTACCTGGCTGATTTTTGTTTTTTTCTAATTCCTCCCTCTCAAAGGCGGTTCTAAGTTTACGAGTGAGGTTAAAATAAAAATTTCTGTAACGTTTATAAATGTGAAGCTTAACCTGGTCTGTGGGGTTTTTTCTGGCTGCAAGATGTAGCTTATCCTTGTGTACCGAGCACCTGATTAAACCAGGGGTCATCCATGGCTTTAAAAGTACCTTCGAACGGCTAATTTTATGGTGTGTGGTGTGTCTATCAACAACTTGACTAAAAAGAGTTTCAAATACCGCGGCTGCGTTGGACGGACAAGACTCTTCCAAGACCCGCGACCAGTCGAACTCACTCAGTTCCTTTCCAATACCATCAAAATTCATAGACTGCTTAGTTCTTTGGGGCCGATTTGTGTTAGGAGGAACTAAATCCGCTCCCAGTATTACTAGATCGTGATCAGTAACAGTCGTGGAGCAAACAACTGATTCCATTTTACCCTTCGTGTTCACAAAGAAATGATCCAGACATGCCTTTCCTCTAGTGGGTTTATCCACAGCCTGCCTAAACCCTAGCTGAGCCAACAAGCAGAGGTAATCTAGATTAATTGCAGTATTAAGTATGTCGATATTTATGTCTCCGGTAATAACTTGACTTTGATTTTTAGGCAAGTCTGACACGACTGATTCAAGAGAGGTAAGGAAAATATTTGTATCTTTGAACGAAGGTGACCGGTAGATACCCAACACAGTAACATAATTCGGAATGTGGATAAGTAAACAGTTTGCTTCCGCCAGATCAGGTTCACTCACAATAGGATCCCAGCAATTATTTACGTAAATAACGACACCGCCAGCTTGATTTATAAATTTAGAAGATGAAAATGATTTAAAACCATCCAGTTCACCAACGACAGAATTGGGACCCAGCCAACATTCAGTAAGGACAATCACATCAATTTCCAAAGCTAGTCTCTTAAAGACAACTAAGAACTTATCACGGTTATGTTGAAGGCTCCTTATATTAAGAGTGACAATTTTAAGCTTATAATTTGAGATTATGCTCCCACATTGTTCTGCATATTCCACTTCATGGCACAAAATAGCTAAAGAATTATCAATATCATCCGATATCAGATCTGAAATCATTTTTAAATGAACAAGTAAATAGAGGGATTCTAGATAAATCTTGTGCCATGAGGTGGGTTTCACAATTTGAGATGTATGAGCATAGTGATAAAATAATATTTTTTATGAAGTTTTTGTGTGAACGAGACGGTTCGCCAGTTAAGGATATAACAGTATGTTTAACGCTAAATTGGTATTCTAATAATTGCTTTACAGAGACAAAAATATTAAAAGGATACGTAAAAGCATATACTACACAGAGCGCAACCACAATAGTTAATTCAAAGCCTATCTTATTAAGTACATGACTCAGCCTCAGCAGGAGCCGGAGACAATCCAATGTGTGCATCCAAGTCTTCATTTTTTCGTATAGCGATTGCTGGGAATTTATTTCCGTTCGAGTTTTGTGCTTTCCGAACAAATATAGTGCCATTTCGGGTCCAACAAAAATTAAAATTATGCAGTTTGGAGCGAATTCTTGCCTCACGAAACAACTGCCGGGTTGCATTAGTTAGACGTTCGTTAAAGTAGATTTTTACAGCCGGGCCAGTTACAATATCTTCCGAAGTAAAGTTTCTTCTTGCCTTACTTGCTGTAAGCACTTCGTCTCTCTTTACTTTACGTAAAAATTTAACGACGATTGGCCGCTGATATGTTGATTTTGGATCTTTAAGGCTTGTTCGCTTGGGATTGGGACCGGCCCTGTATATGTCATCGACTTCAGACACCTGAAGGTCAACACCGAGTTTTTTGGAAGCAACTAATACAATTTGAGTTAGATTTTCGTTACTGATTTCTGGGACTCCGACTATTTCTAGATGGTTTTTTATATTAAGCTGTTCTTGAATTTCAGTCTTTTGTTTCAGCTCTGAAATTAAAACCTTTAAGTCATTGATTTCGCGATCCTTCATCTCTAGCTTTCTGTCATAATCGTGGATGTTGTTTGTTAATTGTTGTACGTCGTGTCTTAGCAGTCGGATTTCATTCATAACCGATGATAATGTCAGTTCGTCGTCATCATTTGCCGGAGACGTAGTTTTCTTGTTGCGATTTCCACGAATAACGTTAACATTACCTAAAGCGTTGTTGAATTCTCGGACAGGAGTGCTACTATTCCCAGTTTTAGGCTTAGCACAGGTGCATGTTGGACACAGCCAACTTTCCTTAAACTGCTTCGAGAATTTTTTAAATGTATCCGTGGGGATGTTCAAACAATCGAGGTCATATACCTCCTTACAGTTGGAGCAGGTCATAAAAATTGGGGTTAATATGCTCTTACCGCAGGCGTTACAAGTCTTCCTCGCTGATGACATTTTTCACTTGTTAAGATTGTTCACAACAGCAACTTAAACGAAGCACGGAAATGGCAAGTGAAATTGCACGTTTCAACGAGGCACAGGAACAGCAAGTGGACGGCAAGTGAAATTGCACGTTTGAACGCAGCACCACAGTGACCGGTCGGCAGCGCGTAGCGGTGGTGGGTAGAACACAAACGATTTCAAGTTGCGAAACTATTTTGTTGATAACTTTTTATGTGGCTAATATTTTTGGATACTAATTGCAGCACGACAAGTATAAAAATTTCTTTTCTAGGAATGTGATAACTGTAGCAACGGAATTAAACTTTTTAACTATAGAATTGTAAAATAAACGCGGAGCAATGAAAAACACGTCTGTACTGTTCGGTACCGCAGAGGGATTTTTTGAAAAGTGTAGAAAATGCTTAGTTTGTTAAATCAATTTTTATTCTTTTTTAAATAAATTTTCCTTCATAGAACTTAACTTTTTTATGGCTGTCAAAAGTCAAAACAAAGGAATAATCAATATACAGCCACGCAAGGAATGTGAGACTTGGTAGTATAATTATGGGTCATTTTCATTTTCAGTGTATGATGGTTGAATCCTTTAAATGTGTTTATTTCTCCTCTAATTAATATAATAGTTGCTATTTTTAAACATTTACTAATATTGATTGCATAGCTTAAATAGCCATAGATTGCTGAAAAAACCCTCATGAAAAAATAAGCACCCATGTGCTTGACAGTCAGAGACGTGGCCCCTGGGTAGAAGTACCTCCCCATACCCCTATGCCAGAGTTAAAAAAAGTATTGTTTAAATACTGTTTAATTTACGTAAATTAAGCAAAATGATCTTCAATAAGAATTACATCTATGACTATGACAAAAATGGTCAAAAACATGATTTTTGCGTTGGATCCACCACCCGAAAAAGGCACATTTTGACAAAAATAATGGAGCCACGTCTTTGTCATTTTTTAAATGTGCTGGTACAACAATGATTGCTTGACAATTGACATGCAGATAGGCTAACGCCATATGGACTATGTTTCCCACCAAATACCTGAAGATTGACAGTAAAACAATATTTAAAAAGAAATAGTTTCAACCCATTTTGAAAAATTTGGAAATGAAGTATTTTAGAAAAAAAATGGCCCGACTCACAACCGTTTCCGATGGGACTCGAACCCACGATCGAAAGGTCATGGCTAGTGGGTCGAGGGTAGTAATATCTTCACATTGATGAAATTAACGCTAGCTATACAGCGCGTAAGAAGTATTGGATAAATTCGAGCAAAAGGTAGTGGGTACGAGTCCCATCAGAGCTGGTTGTGAGACGGGTTGATTTTTTCTCAAATACTTGTCTTCATTTTCAATTTTTCAATAATGAAAATTGCATTGTGAATGCAAAAAAGGAAAATTTGAATAAAATGTTAGTCTTTTCAAAAATTATCAAAATTGGTTTATTATTTCTGGGATGCAAAGAATAGGAAAAGTATAATTCAAAAACAGTAAATAATGTGCAAAATAATGCTAGTCATAGTGTGTGTGTTTGTTTCTGTAATTTGAGCTTGAGGTCATTCAAAATAATATAAACAAATTGCTATAAATTAATAATAAATTTATGTTAGTTGTGAACAAGGATAGATTACTTTTCCTTGTGTTTATTTATTTTATCATAAACTAGCGGCCGCCCGCGGTTTCACCCGCGTGGTACCCGTTCCCGTGGGAATATCGGGATAAAATATAGCCTATGTCACTCGGGGAGACTGTAGCTTTCTAACGATGAAAGAATTTTCTAAATCGGTGCAGTACTTTTTGAGTTTATTCGTTACATACAAAAATACAAATCTTTCCTCTTTATAATATTAGTATAGATTATGTAAATAGTTTTATTAGTAACAATAAATTATGTTGTAAACACACATTGATATTTCGGTACCTGATAAATTACATAAATATTATGAGCACTTCTAGGAATAACAAATAAAAAAAAATAGGTCAAGACAGTATAAGCTACAGAATCCGCGTCATCATGTAACAGCAGACGTCATGGAGAGGGAGAACCTCTGTATGATGAACTCCTTCAGAAATCCCGTAAGCCGCAAATGGTCCTGGATGAGTCCGAACGGTAAAGTAAAAAACGAGATCGATTTTATCATGTCGACGAAGAAGCACATATTTAATGATGTCAGTGTGATCAACACTGTCAAGACAGGAAGCGATCACCGCATTGTAACGAGGTGCATGAAAGATCGCGACTGATAAAATCCACGCTCTGACCAATACCGGCTCTTTAAAACACCGAGTGCTTTTAGCTCAAGCTCCAAAACCGCTTCGAAGCCCTTGAGAAGAACATATATGTGGACGATATCCTTTGTTCGCTGGATACCAGATTCGCAAAATACCAGATTCGCAAAACAACAGATTATCAGAATACCAGATTCGCAAAATTCCAGATTCTCAGAATACCAGATTCGCAAAATACCAGATTCTCAGAATACCAGATTCGCAAAATACCAGATTCTCAGAATACCTGATTCGCAAAATACCAGATTCTCAGGATACCAGATTCTCAGGATACCAGGTTCAAAAAAAATATCACAAAACACAACCACAACACACAACCATATCAAGAAAATGTTAATAAAAAATTATGTTTAAAATAAAAAAGCAGTCTAGGGGAGTTTGTGATTACAAAAATCAGAAATTATATTTGCTATTTTTCTATCTTATTCTATGTCTTGTTTCCTCCGTTTTTTTTCGGACTGTAAAAGGTAGCTAAAAATCACTCGTGACTCACGAGCAATAATATGTACTTAATTTTATATTTATAAGGGTGGGTTTACCCGCTATTACGTTTGAGAACAACAGTAGTACAGTCAAGGAATATAATTTTAAACATACCTAAGGTTCAATTTCGTATAGCAAGCAAACTGTCACCATAAGAGTTAATATAAAAAATTTAAGCAGTCTAGGGGAGTTTGTGATTACAAAAATTAGAAATTATATTTGCTATTTTTCTATCTTATTCTATCCGCCAGTTGCAGAAAGCTCCATTTATGTTAAATCTATTGCTGTCTCTTTTTGTTGTCAAGAAATATAAAGTGACAGCAATAGATTTAAGCATAATTTTTATATTAACATTTTTGTTTTTGTTTTGTGATAATAATCTTTTTTGAATCTGGTATCCTGAGAATCTGGTATTCTGAGAATCTGGTAATCTAATTTCTGTAAAATATAATTTCTATTTTTTGTAATCACAAACTCCCCTAGACTGCTTTTTTATTTTAATCATAATTTTTTATTAACATTTTCTTGTTATGGTTGTGTGTTGTGGTTGTGTTTTGTGATATTTTTTTTTGAACCTGGTATCCTGAGAATCTGGTATTTTGCGAATCAGGTATTCTGAGAATCTGGTATTTTGCGAATCAGGTATTCTGAAAATCTAGTTTTTTGCGAATCTGGTATTCTGAGAATCGGGTATTTTGCGAAGCTGGTATTCTGAGAATTTGGTGTTTTGCGAATCTGGTATCCAGCGAACAAAGGGACGATATATACAAAATGGTGGTGGATACTGTCCGCACGGTAGGGTCTAAGTACTATAAAACCCGCCGTCCCAAATTGAAGAAACTCTCCAGCCAAACTCTCCTACTCATAGATCAGAGACACGAAATGAAGCTATAGAACTCAGCAGATGCCCATCGTTATCGGCAGCTCAATAGACAGATATCTAAGTCTTTGATGAGCGATCTTCACCAATTTAATACCAAGCGTATTAAAGAAGCCATTGAGCGGAACAAAGGTTCCAAAATGTTCGCAACAGATCTGTCTATCGGGCAAATTCAATTGACAAGGCTGAAAACTGAGGAAGGTAGCATCATTTCTTCAACACCTGAAATCCTGAGGGAGATTGAGAGTTTCTATGGACAGGTATATTCCACGCAAACACCCGTTGAATGAAAGCAAGGCTAAAGACCCTAGAGCCAAGCTTACCCGACACTATACAGAAAATATCCCGGACGTCAGCCTGTACGAGATTAGAATGGCACTCAAGCAGCTCAAAAACAACAAGGCGGCGGGCGATGTCGGAATCACAACAGAGCTTCTGAGAGCGGGCGGTAAGCCGATACTTAAAGTCCTCCAGAAGCTTTTCAATTAATTCATCCTTGAGGGCAAAACGCCAAAGGCATGGGGCAGAAGCGATGCGATGCTGTTTTTCAAGTAGGGTGATAAAACTCTCTTGAAGAACTATATACCCATCTCGCTTCTGATTTGAGCCATATCTGTAAGTTGTTTTTGAGAGTCATTACGAATCGTCTCGCTCGCAGATTCGACGACTTCCAACCTCCAGAACAAGCCTGGTTCCGGAAAGGGAACCTACAGTACCATAAACCACATTCATATGCTGCGCAAGTTATACAGAAGATCGAAGAGTACAACTTGCCACTTTGCTCGGCGTTCGTGGACTATGAGAAAGCCTTTGATTCGATTGAGACCTGGGCGGTGCTGCAGTCTCTCCAGAGGTGCCAAATAGACTACAGGTACATCGAGGTGCTTAGGCTTACTATACCAAAACACCACCATGTCGGTCCGATTACAAAACCAGAGCTCTAATCCTATCGAACTACAGCGAGGTGTGAGACAGGGAGACGTCATCTCTCCGTAACTGTTCACAGCTGCGTTTGAGGATATTTTCAAGCTTCTGGACTGGAAACGATGCGGCATCAACATCAATGGCGAGCACCTAACACACCTACGATTTGCCGATGATGTAGTTCTTATGGCTGAGACCTTAGAAGACCTGAACATAATGCTCGAAGATCCCAGTAATGCTTCTCAAAGAGTGGGTCTTAAGATGAACATGGATAAGACGAAAATCATGTCCAATACCTATGTTGCACCTGCTCCAGTTAATGTTTGGAACATTACACTCGAAGTTTTTGACCATTATGTTTACCTAGGACAGACGGTCCAGAATCCAGTTACGTAAGTCCAACTTCGAGAAAGAGATCTCTCGCCGAATCCAGCTCGGATGGGCAACGTTCGGGAAGCTCCGGCATATATTCGCGTCCGAAATACCTCATTGCCTCAAGACGAAAGTCTTTGACCAGTGAGTGTTGCCAGTAATGACCTGTAGAAGTGAGACGTGGTCTTACTATGGGTCTCATAAGAAGGTTCAAAGTCACCTAGCGAGCAATAGAGAGAGCGATGTTTAGTATTTCCCTGCTCGATCAAATCAGAAATGATGAAATCCGCAGGGGAATTAAAACAACCGACATCGCTCGAAGGATTGCATCGCTGAAGTGCGGTGGGCGGGACACATAGCGCGGAGAACCGATGGCCGTTGGGGCAGAAAGGTTCTTGAATGGCGACCACTCACCCGACGACGACGTTCCGTCGACAGGCCCCCTACAAGGTGGACCGACGATCTAGTCAAGGTCGCGGAAAGCCGCTGGATACGGGCAACGCAGGTCCGATCGTTGTGGAGAACCTTGGGGGAGGTCTATGCCCAGCAGTGGGCGTCGTTCAGCTGACATGATGAATAATTCTAATAGTAATAAGTTTATTTACAGACTTTACAAGCCATAGGTGTTAGTAGCATAACATAAGCAATTAAAGAAGTAATAAAATAATTTTATTTTTGACATAATCTATCAAAAGCATTTTGGTTTTAATTAGATAGCAAGTCAAATTATCAACATAACTTATGATTCACATTTATAATATTAGTACCTAGGATGTTTACAGATTTACAAACAAAATTCATATATAAAGATTGTGATAAGTTGTGTGTAAGGAAATTAATCTATTGAGCATTGATAAGATAAGAGGTTTTGTTAATGGTTTATAATGATAATGTTTTGCAAATAATATAGTTTTTAAGTTGTTATTTACAAGTTATATTTATATCCAAAAATCTGCCTGTTCACACTTCGTCGTGTCACACTCAAACTAATATTGTTATTAAAAAGCCGGCCAAGTGCGAGTCGGACTCGCGCACGGAGGGTTCCGTACCATTATCTACTAACATAACATTGGACAATATATTGTGATTACATTTTTGCATTCAGAATGCAATTTTTTTTATTTAAAAAGAATTACCTATACGGACTAAGTATATTTTTTATGATTTAAGTAATTACAAATGTATGGTTTTCAGATGTTTTCCCTGTACTTGTAGTATAAGACGATATAACTTGTCAAATTTCATAGTTCTAGACTAGATCAACGGGAAGTACCCTATGAATTTTTTTGCGGCATAAACGGTGGTATCTTTTTTGAGTTAACTGAGAAGTTTGATATTTTCACAGCTTCAAGGGACTGTTAACCTGAGTATATGGTTTTAATTTCAACTCGATACCTCAAGCGTTCCCGAGATAAAGGTTCTTGACAGACAGACGAACAAAAATACAGACAGTTAATGGTTTAATTACTAATGTATAGTTTTCAGATTTTTCCCTGTACTTGTAATATAAGACGATATTACTTGCCAAATTTCAAAGTTCTAGGTCAACGGGAAGTACCCTATGAATTTTGATTCCCTTGAGAGTGTCGAAATATGCGTTTTTTTGCGGCATAAACGGCCATTTTTTTTTTACGTTACTTAGAAGTTTGATATTTTCATAAATTCACGGGACCGTAGACCTTAGTATATGGTTTTAATTTCAACTCGATACCTCCACGCGTTCCCGAGATAAAGTGTCTTGACAGACAGACGGACGGACAGACAGATAGACAGACAGACGGACAGGCAGATAGACAGAAAGACGGACAACAAAGTGATCCTATAAGGGTTTCGTTTTGCCTTTTGAGGTACGGAACCCTAAAAGTAACTTTGTATGTCTGATATTATTTCACGCCTCAACCCATGGACGAATTTGATTGAATTTGACCTTGGAAGAAGATATGAAATACTTTTGATGCTTAAACTAATGAAAATAACCGTGCCTGCTAATTATCTGACAGATATAATATCTGACAGACTGCGCTACCGCACGCCGTCGTCGTCGTCGCGGCGGCCGGCGTCGCCTTTTTAGTGTGTTGAATAAAGCCTGTTTTGAATACTAATTGATGTACAACTTGCATACTCTGCAAGCCCGCGCTACGTGACGGAGCGCGGAGCAGATGAACCATCTTAAGATTTTAAAGAACATGCACACTACGTTTTTGAGCGTATGTAGAGAATACAACACACAAAGAAACTGCTCTGTAGTAAAGACAGTGCTCCGTCGTGCGTAGGCTCTCAGCATGGCGTGTTACAAAAATATACTTATATATATTTTTTTATACTGCAACGGGGTAACACTAGCCTTCATCACACCTGCCGACCTAGCATGAGCGGCTTATATCACGCGATATGATATAGTACGTCATGCTGTCTTGCTTACCCCACTAAGGTGTAAGAAAGACAGCATGACGTGCTATATCATATCGCGTGATAAAAGCCGCTCATGCTAGGCCGGCTGATGTGAAGTGGTGATAAGGCTGAAGGTGGAAGCGCACTACTCCCGGAGTCCTCAATCACTGAGGAACTGGCTATCTTATCTCAATCTGCCGAAACACAATTATGCTGAAAACGTCATTATTATGGCGTCAGACTTAGATAAGATGGTGGTACTAGCTTACCACCATCTTATCTAAGTCTGGCGGACCGGTCTCTCTTATCCAGGCGGACTAAGAACAAGTCCTACCACCAACCAAACCGAATACAATATTTACCCCCACTGAAAATCGAACCTGGGACCTCTTGGTCTGAAATCGGTGGTGTGAACCACTAGATAGACTACAGAGGCGGTTAATTCTCACATCAAATTGTAATAATAATTGGTAATAGAATTAGGATACATTTTATACCAATATTCGGTATAAGGAAAACCACGCGGCTAACTACAGCCAGGCCACTACTTGTTAAAAATAATATAGTATAAGTATAGTTAGAAATTTTGAGATTTTCTTTTTTTATATAAAATTTGTTTCTTGTGTTTATGTAAGTAACTAAAACTTTAGTTCAATTCTGTGCACAATAGTTACCGGCTGCAAACTTACAGGTATATATAATTATATGTGCAACATTATATTAGTAACATACTTGGTTGTGTCATAAATAAATAGAAAAAAAATTGTTTCCCAGGCCTCCACAAGCCCCATCACCTTCGTAAAAATCGTGAGCACCGTGGACTTCATGGTAGGCGCCGGCAACGAAGCCGGCCAGGTCACCGTGTTCCAGATCCCGAAGGAACACCCAGAGAACATTCCGGACACCTTCAAACCCAAAGTGGAGCCCAAAGTCGAGAGGTGGGTTAACGGCCGATTCCAATAACCTATCCTAAGTAAGAGATAGGCTTACTAAAGATTTGTTGCCTAGATATTTCTGGGGAAATAACAACAGTTGACTAGTAACAGAACCATAGTAGGATTATTAGTTAGGCCTATCCCTTACTGAAGATTGATTATTGAAATTGGCCGTAAGAGAACATGGAATAAAATGGTCTCTTCGGTTTTCATTTTTCCATTATTAATTAAGTGAACAGTTGCTCAGAACTCGGAACCCTGTAGTACTTACCCAAGTTGTATTTTAATATTGGTCAGTTAGCTATTGTCAAATATCTAGAAAGATATTTCTTTCGTGTGCGAGGGTAGTACATTGATGAAATTAACGCTGGCTATACAACGCGTAAGAAGTATTGGATAAATTCGACGCTTCTCCTAACGACTCCGTAGCTCAGAGGTTAGAGCAGGCGCCCGGATAGCGAAAGGTCGTGGGTTCGAGTCCTATCGGAGCTAGTTGTGAGACGTAGATTTTTTCTAAAATTGGTACTTCATTTTCCATTTTTCAATAATAAAAATTGCATTGTGAATGCAAAAAAAGTAAAAATTTAAATAACTTGCTATTGCAATAATTTCATCTTTAGCCATTGTCAAATATCTAAAAAGGTATTTCGTTCGTGTGTGAGGGTAGTAATATCTTCACATTGATGAAATTAACGCTGGCTATACAGCGCGTAAGAAGTATTGGATAAATTCGACGCTTCTCGTAACGACTCCGTAGCTCAGAGGTTAGAGCAGGCGCCCGGATAGCGAAAGGTCGTGGGTTCGAGTCCCATCGGAGCTAGTTGTAAAATACTTCATTTTCCATTTTTCATTGGTCAGTTAATTAAAAGTCTAGTCTATCTATATGATATAATTTCGGATCCCACAAAACCAAACGTCGTCGCGGCAAGAACAAATGAAACGTACGAAAATACGTTTCGATTCCGTATAGACTCTAAAATGACACTGAACTTTTACTGAACCCGCCTGCCTAGCATGACCATCATTACATTATATCACGCGATATGATATTATAGCACGTCATGCTGTCTTGCTTACCCCACTAAGGTGTAAGCAAGATATAAGCTCTTATCATGCGTCAATATAAGAGCCGCTCATACTAGGTCGGCTGGGATCACTAACTTCTGCTGTTATCGTGTTCTCGCCTTAACCTTGGTACGCATGACGCCTGGCCACAGCCTTGTGCTTGGGAGAAACCGCATTCGCGGTATCGCAGCTGTATCAATTGTTTGCGGAAATATCGGAGTCGCCTCGATTATTATGATAAATGAGAAAATTATGTCGTGTCTATTATTATTATTTTCATCTTTATTACATTTTAAATACATACAAAATTATATTTCTAAATATTAAACTTTTGCTAGATCAAGGTCCCGGCTACCGATGGTTAGAACCTTCTCACTATTCGGTCCGTGTCCAAAAGTACTGCCTTCTGCATCTGACTCTTGATCCATCCACCTAACGCAAGCCTCTTAAGATGTTTATCGAGGCTCTTGGCTATCAGACCATGGGTAGATATGACATCGGAACAACAATTATTGCTGAATCGATGTCCCACATGTCAACAATCTCGTGGGCTAAATCAAGATATTTGTTTATTAATATTATTAACGTGTATTATTAAATTCAACGTGTCTTCTTTTTTACTTAGGATAAATTTTGTATTATGAACTGTTTTCTGAAAAACCTCTTTTTTACACACGCATAAGTTTAACATATTAATGACATAGATAGTGTCCTTATCACGTGAGTAGGTCGAATCGAAACTAAACGGTTTGACTAGTGCGTCCACGGAACCCAAGAAAGGCGTTACAGATGTTTTATCTCACGAGCGCGGGTGAGCCACGCTGGTGTGTGTAAAGGTCATCATAGCCCACTTATATCGCACCGCTCCTACCCAACCAAAATATACAATAGCAGACAGCGCGCGGTAAGCGAGCCTGCCGCAAGCCAAAGTGCATCTACAGAGCACGACATTAAGTCCATATTTGACTGCTCATCATTGGTTGGGTGGGAGCGCCGGTTTAAGTGGGCTAAGTACTTTAGGGCCTGCGCAGACAAAAGACTTTTGTCCGCCGACATAACTTAAAAGACACAGCTAGTGTTAAACAATGGTTATTCTGACCATGAAGTTCTCTAGCGACTCTTCCTGATTCCTCGCTAGACGTTCAGAAATGGCATGATCGTCGTATGCGCTGAATTGGCGGCGAAAGTTACCACATTTAGATTATGTTGTCGGGCAAAAAGTCCTTCGTCTGCGCAGGCCTTAAATGTGCATGCACACTGTCTTTGCCTGCGTAAGCTCTCGAGTCGCCGGCACACAGGTAGCTCGTGTCTATGTATGGACCAAGTGATACATTGGGCAGTATACATAGTGCCCGGCCATCAATTCATGATTTGCATTAGTATTTCTGTAGTGTGATAAAAAAAATAACCACGAAATTTAATCGCTTTTTTAATCGCTTCGCTGCGCTTCGCGATCGCCTTAAATTTCTAACCTATCACGTGTTCTACAGGACTTCCAAGGCAAATAGTAGGGTCTTCCGTAGTATTTTTCATAATGACCGGGCACTATGTATACTGCCCAATTTATCACTTGGTCCATAACATCTATACGCATTACAACTACAAGTATGGCTCGCGCTCGTGAGATAAAACAACTGACGCCCGAATATTTTAACGTTACTCAACTTTAGGACCGTCTCAAACATCGTCCTGTCGCATCAAATATTATAAGTATGAAAGAGACGCCACGATGTTAAACACGCAAATACTATAATAACGTCAAATTTAGAAAAAGAAAGAATAAGACCTGTTGTAATACGCAGAATATGCAATAATGCTATACACTCTGCATGAAAACAATGATTCAAGTATAAATGAAATGATTGTTTCATTAGATGCCCTCGATAGGAAAAAGCCCCGTAGACTTCGCTGGCGGTCATAGACTGTTTAAGCGTCCTGTCACTACTTTAGTATGCAAACTAACTAGTTACTGATAAGGATGAACTGCATATACACTTGGCTAAGTATTTAAGTAATGATACTTGTACTTGGGTAGTACATTTTTTTTTATTAAATCATGTATGATCATGTTACTAAATCAGTCGGCCTAGCATGAGCGGCTTATAACGCGCGATATGATATGGTACGGCATGCCGTCTTGCTTACACCTTAGTGGAGTAAGCAAGACAACTTGCCGTACCATATCATATCGCGCGTTATAAGCCGCTCGTGCTAGGCCGGCAGGTTACTAAAGTTATTAAAAATACCTGAGTAAAAATTGTGATAGTAAAAAGCAACAGCCCTGCAAGTAGCTTTTAGGCGCGATTTAAACCCGCGCCCCTGGGAATAAGTTCCAATGCTCTGATAAACTAAGCTACCGAAAGGCAAGACTTGTCGAATTTAGCTATCACTTTTTAGCGCTGTAGGCCAGCGTTACTTCATAAATATGAGAAAACCCTCATCCGAAAGACATATTAAATTATTTTTATGCATTCACATCCCTGCAAGTAGCTTCTGTTAAAGCTGATGAGTTTTTTTCGCCTGTTTTTCTTGTCAGTTAAAAGATGTCCATAACAGGTGGTAGGTAAAAAAATGTTGGACGATTCATAAGCATTAATTTTATTTAATCTAAGTATATGAATAAATATTTATTGACTTTGACTTTGACTTGACTTTCAGGCGGAATTCGTTTTTCCTTTACTTACAGAATTGCATTGATAATTTAAAATCTCAAATTCGTGAGTATTTTAGAAAATCCATCTTTAACATAGGTAAGTATTTGTAAAAAACACATAGTCTTCAAGAAATTATAGAATTGAAGACTAGAAAATTGGAAAATAAAGTATTTAGAAAAAATCGACCCGTCATACAACCAGCTCCGATGGGACTCGAACCCACGACCTTTCGCTATCCGGGCGACTGCTCTAACCACTGAGCTACGGAGTCGTATTTTTCTAAATACTTTATTTTCCATTTTTCTATGATAAAAATTGCATTGTGAATGCAAAAAAGTAAAAATTTAAATAATTGAAGACTAGTTTTTGCTCGCGTGCAATGCTCTCGTTTCATCCCCTTATAGCCCAAGAGCCAAACTGATTCGTTCTATGGAGACTCAACAATAATTCTATATCAGTAATTTGTTTACATAGAAAATTAGATTATCTCGTTTAATAAATAACTCATTAGTAATCCACCAATATTTATGACAGCAACATTAAAAAAAACAAATACAAAGCTATAAAAAATCTATAAAAAATGGGCAAAAATGGTATAAGTATTATTCACTTTACATTTGAATACATTTATTAATTATCTTTCGTAAAAGTATATAATCCCCCTATATTTGTAAATGAAAAACAAATAAACTTTAAAAAAACTTTCTACGTAAACTCAAATTCGCATTACACCTATGTTAAAAATGCTAGCAGAAACAACCGACTTCTTCCTAAAGTATTAGTTTCCCGTTTTATTTCTTTATGGATTTCGACTTTGGTGCTTAGATATGGTGAACATAAACACATGTTCACGATAAAATTGGTGATAGCATATTTGCTGAAAAAATTGCACCATTTTCGGGGTATAACTTTTTTTTTATACCTTCCAATGCGATATTATGTTGGATTCCAAAATATAGTCTCTTAAAATTATATTTAAAATCCGTTTACAAAAATATGGCCTGTTATTGAATTTTTTACAAAAATATCGGATAGTTCTTGGGCTATTAGACTCTAGCTGCCGTACTCAGAGACATAATTTAACTTTAATTGACAATTAAGTCTCTTTTTTGTCCAGTATTGAATAAAGTAGGATAGATATTAAATTGCCAATTAAATTTAACTGGCGTCTCTTATCTCTTAATCTATTTATCTGTCTCTATTTTATGTCTAGTATTGAATAAAGTAGGAATGATAATTTAATGCCAATTAAAGTTAATTGACGTCTCTGAGTGCGGCAGTTAGTGCGGCAACACAGACAACTAAGAAAGGATTTTGTAAAATTAAACCCGTAAGGCATAGGGCGTATACACGTACACAAAATCGAAGAATGTGTTTCCGAATCCGAAATAACTGAACAACTAGATAATAGAGAGTCGTTTGAAAACTCCTATTATACTACATTAGCTCGCGCGGAGCACATTCTAACCAGTTTTGAGGTCGGTGATGATTCTAATAGTAAACATTGTTGCAGCGAACAAGCGCAGTCAGTAAAATTGCCTACTATTTCTCTACCCACCTTTGACGGTTCCTATGAGCGCTGGCTTGAGTTCAGAGACACGTTTATATCGTTGGTACACAATTCTAAACGTATCAGCAATATCCAAAAATTCCACTATTTAAAATCTTCGCTTAAAGGTAACGCTGAACTAGTAGTAAACTCGGTGGAATTTTCATCCCATACGTTTTGTGTACATTATCGGTCATGCAACCATCATACGCAATCAAAATGAACCATTCATAACGCTGCCCGATGTTCCTCTACATCGATTGGTTTAATAGTCTTGCATGATGTCTTTGGATGACGGTTGCACGACCGTCTTAAGGCCCGTGGTATCGCCAACGACCTTGGGCATAGAAAAGTGGCCTAATTTTCCCGCTCACTACCCGCACCAAAACAGCTTAAACACACGTTTCGTCAAAACTATGTATTATTTTAAAACGAAAAATGCTCTTAAGTTAAGCAAGTTAGCAATCTTTTCCTGAAAGAAACGTGAAAATAGCACTTGTAGTTTAGAAGCAGTAGCGTATTTCAAGTTGAAAACAGCTTTATTTCAATGTTTTTTTTTTAAATAGTATCTTAAAGACTATGTTTTTTTTAAATGCTCAGATTGAAGTTTATATATCGATATTTAATATATATTAATTCTGGATTCATCAGTAGGCTAATTTATGAGTTTTAGGGCCTCAAAAATGATCGTTTCACGACTACATGCACCTTAATGTACGCCATAGAGGTTGAGTTTTACAAAATTCTTTCTTAGAGGACGCCTACGTCATAATACCTATCTGCGTGCCAAATTTCAGTTAGATCTGTTCAGTAGTTGTATGTTGATAGATTTGTGCAGAGGTTCCCAGACTTATTTTTTCTACTGCCCACTTTGAAAATAAATAATTTATTAGCGCCCCCATTTTTTTACCTATTTAAAAACTACTATAACTTCAAATGAAATAATTATTTTGAGCTATATCAGCGGGGATTACCTAAACATTCATTCTAAAAGACTTTTATAATAATTATAATTTATGATTAATTAAGGTTAATCTGAGTTTGAGACCTGAGCACAGTTAGGTAGTACACAAAGGCGCTCAACACAGGTAGCCTCTACAAACGCCCCCATTTCTTTTTGGGTCTCTTGCCGTCATGCCGTCCCCCTTTATGCATGCAGCGCCCACAAGGGGGCGTTATCGTCCACTTTGGGAAAGACTGGATTAGTGTCACCTTTGCCTTTTATATAAATTAAAATGTTACTTCTGCAGGTATACGATAGGAGACCTTCACAAGAGCAGAATCACATACATAGAATGGTCCAAAAACGGAATGCGTCTCTTCTCAGGGGACAAGAACGGCGTTATCATCATGACTGAGATTGACTTTTATATGGTAAGTTGTAGATCATTTTTATCTAAAGAAAGAAAGAAAGAAAATATGTTTATTTTGTCACAGACGCAGGACGGTACATAACAGAAATACACCTTAAAAAATAACAAAATGAAAAAAAACAAAAGGAAATGCAACAGAAATGACAATAAATAATGATATTCACTGTCTCACGGCTGCGCCAAAACAGGTGACTAATTCAGCATTTAGTCAGGTAGGTAAGTATCCCTTACGCTGGTTTTCGATTGGCACTCAATCAATCAATCAATCAATCAATGCTTTATTTGCACACAAAAGAAATACAGAAAGAAACAATCACAAAACAGAAGAGTATACAAAAGGCGGCCTTATTGCTAAACAGCAATTTCTTCCAGGCAACCTTGGGTGAAAGAATAAATAATTACTTATATAAGGACAGAGGGGAGTGGGTGCGCATTTAAGATATTTATGTATTCATAAAATATTATATACGTAATTTAAAAGTATATAAATAATAAGGCAGTAATAGAAATAAAAGATTCAAGTAAGTATAAATAATTAATCAGCAGTATTGGAAGAGAGATAGTTTCGAACTTTATCTCTAAATGACCTTAAAGTTTGAGCCTTCCTGATATCCTCTGGTAGAGAGTTCCACAAACGAACAGCGTGAACCGAAAAGGAATAGGAAAAGAAGTCGGTCGAGTGCCGTGGAACTTCAAGAGAGAGGTTAGTTATAGATCGCAAAGTGCACTGCGAAGAAGAGGAATGAAAAGAGAAACAGGTTTTGAGGTATGGTGGAGTGGTTGGTAGGAAAAGGATGGAGTAGAGGAGCGTAAGAGTATGTAAGTCCCTGCGCCGGCGAATAGGGAGCCAATTAAGTTTAGAACGGAAATGAGACACATGGTCATATTTACGAAGGTTAAAGATGAATCTAATGCAGACATTCTGCAGTCGCTCAAGTTTATTTAGCAATTCTTCAGATAGATCAGTGTAACAGACATCAGCGTAGTCAACAATAGACAGCAGGAGAGATTGAGCTAATATCGTTTTGGTGCCGATAGGCAAGAAATTTCGGAGTCGATTGAGCGTCGATTGAGCACTCATAGATTTTTTTGACAACTATGTCTGTCAAGAAGCATACTCATGATGAAATAAGAATAAATGGAAAATTTGTTATATAAATTAGTCTATAATTAAATATACAGGAAGTATTTAAAATCACTCTCCAAATCTATCTGATTATTTTAACTTTTTTTCATTCTATTTTAATTTTTAGATTTTTGCACTCACAATGCAATTTTTAATATAGAAAAATGGAAAATGAAGTAAGTATTTAGAAAAAATCGACCCGTCTCACAACTAGCTCCGATGGGACTCGAACCCACGACCTTTCGCTTTCCGGGCGACTGCTCTAACCACTGAGCTACGGAGTCGTTACGAGAAGCGTCGAATTTATCCAATACTTCTTACTCGCTGTATAGTCAGCGTTAATTTCATCAATGTGGAGATATTACTACCCTCACACGCGAAAGAAATACCTTTCCAGGTATTTGGCAATCGCTAAAGATGAAATTACTATTGCAAGTTATTTTAATTTTTAGATTTTTGCACTCACAATGCAATTTTTAATATAGAAAAATGGAAAATGAAGTATTTAGAAAAAATCGACCCGTCTCACAACTAGCTCCGATGGGACTCGAACCCACGACCTTTCGCTTTCCGGGCGACTGCTCTAACCACTGAGCTACGGAGTCGTTACGAGAAGCGTCGAATTTATCCAATACTTCTTACTCGCTGAATAGTCAGCGTTAATTTCATCAATGTGGAGATATTACTACCCTCACACGCGAAAGAAATACCTTTCCAGGTATTTGGCAATCGCTAAAGATGAAATTACTATTGCAAGTTATTTTAATTTTTAGATTTTTGCACTCACAATGCAATTTTTTATATAGAAAAATGGAAAATGAAGTATTTAGAAAAAATCGACCCGTCTCACAACTAGCTCCGATGGGACTCGAACCCACGACCTTTCGCTTTCCGGGCGACTGCTCTAACCCAGTGGTTAGAGCAGTCAGCTCAGTAGCTACGGAGTCGTTACGAGAAGCGTCGAATTTATCCAATACTTCTTACTCGCTGTATAGTCAGCGTTAATTTCATCAATGTGGAGATATTACTACCCTCACACGCGAAAGAAATACCTTTCCAGGTATTTGGCAATCGCTAAAGATGAAATTACTATTGCAAGTTATTTTAATTTTTAGATTTTTGCACTCACAATGCAATTTTTAATATAGAAAAATGGAAAATGAAGTATTTAGAAAAAATATTTTTTTTTCTAAATACTTCAATTTAAATAAATATTTTTTTATCCACAACGGTTTAGCACTTAGTCTTCATCACACCTGATGGTAAGTGGTGATAAAGCTGAAGGTAGAAGCGCACTAATACCTGGAGGAACTGGCTATCTTATCTCTAACTGCCGGAACACAATAATGCTGAAAACCTCATTGTTATGGCGACAGACTTAGATAAGATGGTGGTAGCCAGCCAGACGGACTAAGAATAAGTCCTACCACCAACCACACCGAATTCTAGAGGTACCCCCACTGGGAATCGAACCTGGGTCCTTTTGGTCTGAAATCGTTGGTGTGCACCACTAGACCACAGAGGCGGTTAAAATCACAATGTAATTTTTATTCTTGAAAATGTTACACGAACCCACGACCTTTCACTGTCTGGGCGAATGCACTAACCGAGCTACGGAGTCGCTAGGAGAAGCGTCAAATTTTTCCAATACTTCTAAGATGCTGAAAGGATCTAATCCCATCGGAGCTAGTTGTGATCCAGGTCGATTTTTTCTAATACTTAATTTTCATTATTTTTTATTTTTATCTGGTTAAATATTATCATCTAGCTCTCTAGATTAACCATACTTTAAGTTGAATATATTTCATATTATTAGTCTAATTAGAATTTCGCGTGTTACCGATATAATAATTTAATTTGAGGTAATCTAATCGGACCAATTTTAATAATGTAACTGAGTTTCTCGCTGTTTCATATCTGTACAAGGTTTCCTTCCTCCGAAGCTATTTTAGGCGTAGATCTGTTGACTGACGTTTAATTTGGTAAATCCTAGTATTATTATAAATGTACAGTTTAGATGTTTGGATATTTGTTACTCAATCACGCCAAAAGGGCTGAACGGATTTGGCTGAAATTTGGAACACAGATACTTTTATCCGAAAAAATATCACATTGCCGCGGGATAACGTCGTGTAGTCCACGCGGCCGAAGCTGCGGGTGGAAAGCTAGTCATACATATATTTTTGCATACAAAGATCCTTTCTTAAATATTTTTGTAAATAATAATATTATCACTTTTTCCGCTCTGCAAATGATAAAGCTATTTTTATGCTTTTATTATAATTAGCAGTCAGACGGTGCCATTTTGCTCCTTATTTGAAACGAATGAAATGTTATAATTATCCATACTAATATTATAAATGTGAAAGTGTGTTTGTTTGTTTGTTTATTTGTTTGTTTGTTTGTTTGTTTGTCCTTCTTTCACGTCAAAACGGAGCAACGGATCGACGTGATATTTGTTATGGAGATAGTTTGGGAGCTGGAGAGTAACATAGGCTACTTATTATTTCGGAAAATTAAGTAAAAATTGTAATTTTCTATGAAAAATCGTTTAAATGTCGTACCTTCGATACAAAACTGTCATTTCTTCCATTGCCGGTTCCAAAGAGTATGTAATCTCTGACGTCTGCGCGGTCAAAATCGAAACTAATCTTTTCCATTAGCTTAGAATAAAAAAGTGTACTGTAACAAGCGCCAAAAATGCCCCAGTCGCGCATGCGCGGAGAGTTATCTGACACTCACTCTACTTCACAGAGTAATTTTTTCTATCTGTTGTCTGGTGTAGGCAACTTTTGGTGTATAAACACACACACACAAAAGATGTTGGTGACCGGGTCCACTATTAGATGGCAAAACAACGTTTGCCGGGTCAGCTTGTAATATTATACACCTCTAAATTTTTATTAGTAAGTACAAACATTTTAGGGGATTTTACAAAAGTACAACATCGACTCAACTAAAATGTATGGAACAGCTGATTTTTTGGCAATTCCGTGGTGGCTCCATTGTAAAAATTGACAGTATTGATGGACAGTATGGACACTATCATCCCCCTTTTTATTTTTGTTTATAGTAAGTGCAAATACAGTCTTTTCGTATACCGCTAACGGCATGTTGGACTCAGTCAGACAAAGCCTGTCTCTCGCCGCGCCTAGCCCTCCCGCCAAGCCTAATAGGCTTCGCGTCAGGGCTGGGTGGTTCTAACCCCTGCCCCGCCCCCTGACGAGCTCGAAAGCTCAACAGGAGGCGGGGCAGGAGGAGAGAGCCTCCTCTCAATCTCCCCATAAGGTTACCCACTCCGGGTGGGCTGACCAGATGGGGTGGTTGAGAGCAGACACTATCATCCCCTAAATTTTTTGTACTTATTGAAATTTAGAGGTGTATAATATGTTTTCAATTGTTGTTATAATTATAATTGAGGAGCCCGTGGCGCACTGGTTATCGCGCTCGGCAGATGATCGTATCGCTTTATTCAAGGTTATTTTTTGTTGATCCCGTCAGAAAGCTACTTACAGGATTCGCTCGTTTACTATCACATTTATCCTATTCTTATTTTTTGTTTTTAAAATTTTTACTTTTTTGCATTCACAATCTTCGATCAACAATAACATACTATTCGAAGTTCGAAGTTCACAATGCAATTTTAATTAATGAAAAATTCAAAATGAAGTAGGTATTTTACAAAAAATCGACCCATCTCACAACGGGTTGGTCCCATCGGAGCTGGTTGTAGTGATACGGGTCGTTTTTTTTTAAATACTTCATATTCAGTTTTTCAATGTTATTTTTCGTCCGCAGCACCTGTGCAAATCAATGGAGATCGTGAACGAAGAGCACGAGATAGTTCAGATGAGCTACCACCAGAACACTTTGCTAGTGTCGAGCGTGTACCGCAGCATCGTGTGCGAGCGCCGCGACGCGCGATGGCACGTCAACCAGATCGGGAAGAAGGACCGCAAGAGGTAGGATTCTGCAGATATTCTTTTAGTTGGAAGTTGGAAGGCAGTCGTGGTATTTTGTAAAGAGGTTATGACCGTAAAAGAGGGCGCGAAGCAAGCGGGTGACGGCGTGAGTTTAGACGCCTAATCCCCCTGTAACGAGTCTCACGTCAACCAGATTGGGAAGAAGGACCGCAAGAGGTAAGATTCTGCTGATAGTGAACGAGGAGCACGAGATAGTCCAGATGAGCTACCACCAGAACACGCAGGTGTCGAGCGTGCACGTCAACCAGATCGGGAAGAAGGACTGCAAGAGGTAGGATTCTGCAGATATTCTTTTATTTGGTTGGAAGTTGGAAGGCAGTCGTGATATTTTGCGAAAAGGTTATGACCGTAAAAGAGGGTGCGAAGCAAGCGAGTGACGGCGTGAGTTTAGACGCCTAATCCCCCCGTAACGAGTCTCACGTCAACCAGATCGGGAAGAAGGACCGCAAGAGGTATGATTCTGCAGATCGTGAACGAGGAGCACGAGATAGTTCAGATGAGCTGCCACCAGAACGCGCTGTTGGTGTCGAGTGTGTACCGCAGCATCGTGTGCGAACGTCAACCAGATCGGTAAGAAGGACCGCAAGAGGTATGATTCTGCAGATCGTGAACGAGGAGCACGAGATAGTTCAGATGAGCTAGAGCAGAACGCGCTGCTGGTGTCGAGTGTGTACCGCAGCATCGTGTGCGAACGTCAAGCAGATCGGGAAGAAGGACCGCAAGTGGTAGGATTCTGCAGATATTCTTTTAGTTGGAGCTTGGAAGGCAGTCGTGGTATTTTACGAAGAGGTTATGACCGTAAAAGAGGGCGCGAAGCAAGCGGGTGACGGCCTGAGTTTAGACGCCTAATCCCTCCCGTAACGAGTCTCACGTCAACCAGATCGGGAAGAAGGACTGCAAGAGGTATGATCTGCAGATCGTGAACGAGGAGCACGAGATAGTCTAGACGAGCTACCACCAGAACGCGCTGCTGGTGTCGAGCGTGTTCCGCAGCATCGTGTGCGAACGTCAACCAGATCGGGAAGAAGTACCGCAAGAGGTAGGATTCTGCAGGACTTCTTGGAGTTGGAACTTGGAAGGCAGTCCTGATATTTAGCGAAGAGGTTATGACCGTAAATAGTACGGTCGACAGATCGCCAAAAGAGGGGTTAGGTGGAAAAAGGTCGGAATTTACTGAAAGTTAGTAATGTTGTTCAAGGATAGTTAAATAACATTTTATCAAGTTTTGGACTTCAAGAACCCTGTGCGAAAAGAGGAGGGGGTAAAAATTTACCCCAAAAGGGGTATTTTAGGTTTAACGAACTATTTTTAGTGTAATATGTTGTGGTCTTTTTTTATTAAAATCACCTGTATCTACACCATGTTACAAAGTGGAATAAATGATTATTCTATTCTATTCTATAATAGGGTAGCGCATTCTTTGTGTAATAAGAAAGTTGGATGGTCTATATCCCTGAAAATATGAAAAATATTTGAAAATTAATATCTGTGTTGTGTTACTAATATTTCTTAAAACATTTTGAATATATAAAAAATACAGTCCGTCCGGACCCCTGTTATTGCAGCCCAGGGGGCCTAGATAAGTGGCTTTCTATTATCGATATCGCCAGTAGAATAGAAAAAAATTGTATGGGATTTATTATTGACATTAGCGGTCACGTGACATTTCGATCGCTAATGTCAATCAATCCCATTTGTCTTCCTATTCTACTAATAATAGAAAGCCACTTGTGTACAGGGGCAGAACTTAGCCACTTTGATGGCTTTGTCGGTTGCTGTCATGGAATCATAGAAAGCCATATCGTTTGAATTGCAATGTGAAGAAAGTTCACACAACCACTCTGAAACTGATTTTGGGTTGCAATAGTGTTTATCATGAAATATAAGCATGATGCGTGATTTAGTACAAAATAGTCGACAAATATTTGGTACGGACGAATGGAAGTGCCTTTCCATGTCCGCAAACTATAAGAAGCAAAACAATACAGTTCCATTATGGAACTGATTTGTTTCGCTTGTTATAGTTTAGAAATGTGTCGAATTCGCTTATTAAGACATTAGGTAACAATGCAGTATGTCTATGCTTAATTACGTTATCAATTTTGTGTTAAGTTTTTAAAGATTTTATTTCGTGCCTAAAGTTCCATGTTTCTTGAAGTTTGCCAGGCAAACGATTTCTTGGGTGGTTTTCAGTACCTAATGTGTGGGTTTATTAACGTACTAGGCTAGTCTTTATCCCGGAAAAATATCACATTCCCGCGGGATAACGTCGCCGTCGTGTCTAACTCCAGCTCCCAAACTATACGCATACCAAAAGTCACTTTGCTCGGTTGTGTCGTGAAAGACGGACAAACACAACCCACTTTCACAGTTATAATACCAGCCTTCCACCCGCGGCTTCGCTCGCGTCGACTACATGACGTTATCCCGCGGGATTTTTCCGGAATAAAAAGCAGCCTATGTCACTTTCCAGTTCCCTCCTTCATCTATCCCCATACTAAAAATCACGTCGATCCGTTGTTCCGATTTGACGTGAAAGACGGACAAACAAACAAACTCACTTTCAGATTTATAATACCAGCTTTCCACCCGCGGCTTCGCCCGCGTCGACTACATGACGTTATCCCGCGGGAATGTCATTATTCCGGGATAAAAGTAGCCTATCACTTCCCGGCTCCCGAACTATCCCCATACGTCCGTTGATCCGTTAGTCTGTTAAACTCAAGCGGGTTGTGTGTGTTTATTCGCAGTGTTCGCTGTAACATGCTTGCTCGCAGATTTGCACGGTGTAGTAAACAAGTAAAACTGACGCTTTTTAAAGCGTATTGTCAATCCTTCTACACGTGCGGTCTGTGGGTGAACTTTACGCAGCGGACATACAGTACATTACGCGTCCAATATAATAACGCGTTCAGGATGTTGTTCGGCTTGCCACGCTATTGCAGCGCGTCCTTTATGTTCGCTGAGGCGCGTACGGATTGTGTTCTTATACGATCATAAGAAAACGTTGGGCCTCGCTGTGGGCGCGTGTGCGCGGCAGTCCGAACTGTATCTTGAGCGCGTTGGCTGACCGGTGGGACTCCCCACTACTGCGCCGCTGGCAGCAGCTTCACGCTCCTGTTACCGCCTATGTGAGTATATAGCGCAGAGTCACATCGGTTGAAAGCCATAACAATGTAATTTTATTGTGTTCCTTTTTACTAACACTAGAATAAGATCTTTATGTTACTAACACTTATAATTCGTCTTTCACGTCAAAACGGTGCATCGGATCGATGTGGTTTTTGGTATGGGATAGTTTGGGAGCTTTATAAAATATCTGTATGGATGTTTGTTGTGTGTTGCAGTCTGTGCGCACTGGGCGCGGTGTTCCAACACTCGTATGTGGACGGCGCGGCGGCGCGGGCGTACTGCGCGCGGCCCGGCCTGCGCCTGTGGCGCGCCGACGCCGCCGGGAATGTGCTGCACACGCTGCTGTTCAAGGTGAGTGCTGTTCAAAATCAGTGCTGTTCAAGGCCATTGCTGTTGGTCAAGGTTAGTGCTGTTCAAGGCCAGTGCTGTTGGTCAAGGTTAGTGCTGTTCAAGGCCAGTGCTGTTGGTCAAGGTTAGTGCTGTTCAAGGCCAGTGCTGTTGGTCAAGGTTAGTGCTGTTCAAGGCCAGTGCTGTTGGTCAAGGTTAGTGCTGTTCAAGGCCAGTACTGTTGGTCAAGGTTAGTGCTGTTCAAGGCCAGTGCTGTTGGTCAAGGTTAGTGCTGTTCAAGGCCAGTGCTGTTGGTCAAGGTTAGTGCTGTTCAAGGCCAGTGCTGTTGGTCAAGGTTAGTGCTATTGTTCAAGGTCAGTGCTATTGTTCAACATTAGTGCTATCGTTCAAGGTCAGTGCTATTGTTCAAAATTAGTGCTATTGTTCAAGGTCAGTGCTGTTGTTCAAGGTCAGTGCTATTGTTCAAGGTCAGTGCTATTGTTCAACATTAGTGCTATTGTTCAAGGTCAGTGCTATTGTTCAACATTAGTGCTATTGTTCAAGGTCAGTGCTGTTGTTCAAGGTCAGTGCTATTGTTCAAGGTCAGTGCTATTGTTCAACATTAATGCTATTGTTCAAGGTCAGTGCTATTGTTCAATATTAGTGCTATTGTTCAAGGTCAGTGCTGTTTTTCAAGGTCAGTGCTATTGCTCAACATTAGTGCTATTGTTCAAAGTCAGTGCTATTGTTCAACATTAGTGCTATTGTTCAAGATCAGTGCTGTTGTTCTAGGTCAATGCTAGTCAAGGTCAGTGCTATTACCCAGGGTCATTGCTATTGCCGCCACAGCTTTGACGAAGAAAGTCATTTACTGAAAAAAAAAGAAAAATGCGAAACGCGGCGCAATTTCTCTTGATAATCTTCAATTTAAGTAGGCACGCACGCCCTCCGTTACGAACATTTGTTACGAATGGCCGCGCTTTAATCTTTAACACATTTCCTTTGTGACTTATTTGCTATTTGCAATACATTATATTTGTAGCAGGAGGCAATTTGTATATAATACAAAATTGCCTGCAGCTATAGCTTGCAGCCGAGATCGGAATAGCATTAACTTAACTGTTCATGTCACCAGGACGCGATAGCCAACCCCCTGACCGTGGCCGAGCTGCTGAACCCTTGCACCCGTCAGCCCCCCGACGAGTCGGAGCGCAGCCTGGCGCGGCTACTAGTGTACCGCGAGCACTTCCTAGTAGCTCACGACCAGCGGGCGCTCTACGTGTTAGATCCGCGCCGCGCCACCGCCGTCTGCGTCGTCAACACTCTACGCAGGTACAGCCCCCAGACGCAGTGTTGCCACCTCGGTTTGTGTTGGAGCAAGCACATTTTGATCTACAAAAGTGTTAAAAATATTTAGCTTTATACCATGATTTTACTAGAAAATCGTAGTAAAATTATAGTTTTAGCTGGTATTCAAATAAAATAAATATGTAGTTTAAAAAACTATAGAAACACACTTTTATAGGAACAGACGAAAAAGTACAAAATAACCGTCTATTCAGCAACTGAAAATAAAAAGCGTGGTGCGCGTTGTCAATATTAAGTACTTGAATGCATGCTTTGCAAAGGGCGCACCACGCTTTTTATTTTCAGTTGCTGAATTGACGGTTATTTTGTACTTTTTCGTCTGTTCCTATAAAAGTGTGTTTCTATAGTTTTTTAAACTACATATTTATTTTTTACTTTTTAGTTTAACTAATGGCAAGCCTAGGATGGGGATGGTAATCGATTTCACAGTCCATTCATGTGTCTGCCCACCCCGTAAGCATTAAAACTCAAATACAAATACAAATTCAAGTGGCATCTATTAGTTACCAGATGTGCGAGCCGAACCCTTACTTCCTCCCTGCTCCATCATCAGACCCTCACCACCGAGTGTAGCGAATAGGTCTCATCAGAACGAAACAAATGAGCCCAAACTCGAGGGGTTTCCTAGTGGTCTTAAGAAGTGCCACTGACTTCCTCCCTGCTCCATCATCAGACTCTTACCACCAAGTGTAGTGAATAGGTCTCATCAGAACGAAACAAATGAGCCAGAACTCGAAGGGTTTCCTATTGGCCATTAAGGAGTGCCACTGGCTTTGGCTTTCTCCCTGCCCCATCATCAGACCCTCGCCACCAAGTGTACCGAATAGGTCTCATCAGAACGAAACAAATGAGCCCAAACTCAAAAGGTTTCGTAGTGGTCATTAAGGAGTGCCACTAGCTTCCTCCTAGCTCCATCATCACATCATCAGACCCTCTCCACCAAGTGTAGCGAATAAATCTCGTCTGAACGAAACAAATGAGCCAAAACTCGAGGGGTTTTCTTGAGGTCATTAAGGAGTTTTACTGGCTTCCTCCCTGCTCCATCATCAGACCCTCACCACCAAGTGTAACGAATAGGTCTTATCAACACCAAATAAATGAGCCCAAACTCGAAGGGTTTTCTATTGGTCATTAAGGAGTATCACTGGCTTCCTTCCTGCTCCACCATCAGAACCTCACCACCAAGTGTAGCGAATAGGTCTCATCAGAACGAAACAAATGAGCCAGAACTCGAGGTGTTTCCTATTGGTCATTAATGAGTGCCACTGGCTTCTTCCCTGCTCCATCATCAGACCCTCACCACCAAGTGCAACTAATAAGTCTCATCAGAACGAAACAACGGAGGCCAAACTCGAGGGGTTTCCTAGTGGTCATTAAGAAGTGCCACTGGCTTCCTCCCCGCTCCATCATCAGACCCTCACTATCAAGTGTAGCGAATCTCATCAGAACAAAAGAAATGAGCCTAAACTAGAGGGGTTTCCTAGCAGCCATTGAAGAGTTCTATTGCCCACCTCTTGACTCCATCATCAGATCAGCTCGATGGTACCAAATTATTGTATTGTCATCGGATTCATATAGACTTGCAAAGTTTCAAATCAATACGACAATTAGAAGTAGGTTAAAATTGATTTCCAAGATTTTCTTACATTGTGACTTAGTTACAAGTGAAGCTAATAAAAGTGTGGTAAAAAGAAAGAAATGCAGGAGTTAGGAGCTTAATTTTTGCATTTTTCTGCAACAATAACAAATATCTAAGTTTCATAAATAAAATAAAATAAAATAAGTAAGCAGGCTTTAGGTAAAACAATTTCTTAATTGGAATCATATATTCCGAGGTAAAGGAAGATAAAGGCTGGTTGACATCTAAGTTTTTTTTTCCATTTGAACGTATATTTTGAATTACTTCCTCTTTTAACATGAACATAACGTGCTATGCAAAAAGGGGCTAGTTTGCCCCTTTCGGGCTAAAATATAGAAAAACGAGTCCTCAACTTGTAAACAGAGCTAGATCTAGCCCGAAAAGGGCTAAGATGGCAACACTGCCCAGACGAGTCGGAGCGCAGCCTGGCGCGGCTACTAGTGTACCGCGAGCACTTCCTAGTTGCTCACGACCAGCGGGCGCTCTACGTGTTAGATCCGCGCCGCGCCACCGCCGCACTATGGAACGTCCCTATACATTAGGTCGGACATGCGACACTGCGCGAATCTTTGTGTTATATCTTTTTAATCATACATAAAAAAAATTATACAAGTACCTATACTTTAAACCTAGTGCTTTGTGAATCTATACTAATATTATAAAGAGGAAAGATTTTTGTATGTAAGTATGTATGTATGAATGTAGTGAATAAACTCCAAAACTACTGTACCGATTTCAAAAATTCTTTAACCTATACTTTAAACCTAGTGCTTTGTGAATCTATACTAATATTATAAAGAGGAAAGATTTTTGTATGTAAGTATGTATGTATGAATGTAGTGAATAAACTCCAAAACTACTGTACCGATTTCAAAAATTCTTTAACTTTTAGAATGCTACATTATCCTTAATTAACGTAGACTATATTATTACCACACTAGCGGCCGCCCGCGGTTTCACCCGCGTGGTTCCCGTTCCCGTGGGAATATCGGGATAAAAAGTACATATAAACCTTCCTCTTGAATCACTCTATCTATTAAAAAAAAACTCATCAAAATCCTTTGCTTAGTTTCAAAGATTTAAGCATACAAAGGGACATAGGGACAGAGAAAGCGACTTTGTTTTATACTATGTAGTGAAGAACGGGTACTACGCGGGTAAAACCGCGCGGATCCGCTAGTATTAAATAAAAAGTCACAGTCAAATTATTTTATTCAAAATAGGTATTCATTTGGTTTTATATACATACATCTATACAAATATTATAAAGAGGAAAGATTTGATTGTTTGTTTGTTTGTTTGCATCGAATAGGCTCTGAAACTAATGGACCGATTTAGAAAATTCTTTCACCATTAGAAAGCTACATTCTTCCCGAGTGACATAGCCTATATTATATCCCGATATTCCCACGGGAACGGGTACCACGCGGATGAAACCGCGAGGATCCACTAGTTTTTAATATAAAGCAAAAATATTTCCTATTCCTAACCTATCCACCTGAAAAACTACATGAAAATCCGTTCAGCAGTTTCGGGATGTGCGCAAACAAACAGACAGACACAAAATAATAAAAAAAACGAAGATTTGTGTTTTAGTCACCAGATTCTCTATTTAGCTACGCTTTTATTACTGTCATAATAGTCTCTGCAACCTTAACAGAATGGCTGTAACAGTAAGCTCTGTACCTATATAGGTGCAGCGATATTATTACCTACTTCATTAAAAAAAAACTTTGTTCAATACCTGGCGGAACCTGGTCGAGATATTAGTTTTATTTTGTAGCTAAGATTCTGGCCTTTCAATTTATGTAAAATTTTGCCTGAACAAGTCTAAACATTTTTTCAAAGTCTTTGTAAGTATATAATTACTATAGGTTCAACAAAAATAAAAAAATACAAGCCAGCTGTTAACAAACAGGTGTAGAAAACAATTACATTACTAGGTTAATATACAATCTGCACAAAATCAATAGTTTTTTGTTTAGATACTTTGAAACTAATGCAGTTCAAACAATTATAAAGTATGTCAAATTTTCAGCGAATTACTTTACGTCATGTTCCAAGTGTTATTGTACTAAAAAGAATACCGAAATGAGAACATTATTGACAGAATCAGTGTAGTCAGTCCTTAGATTAACGAATAAATAAGGTTTTATAGGTATTTGACACATTAACCATTGAAGTCCAATGTCCGACCTAATGTATAGGGTCGTTCCACAGTGCGCCGTCTGCGTGGTCAACACGCTACGCAGGTATGGGCAGCTTCTAAATAACGGTTAAGTCGACTAATGACCGATTCGCGAAATTACTACATAATCGACAATAGGGTATTCGACAGATTTTTTGTTTATTGATATGTTAGTGACGACCGCGCATGTAATTTTTTATTAGGCAAATGTATGTGTTCTCGATTTACAAATACAATCTTTATTTGCTTTTTTGATGATGATGATGTGGTCCGGCCGATTTCGGCTACGGCGAAAGTGTTAAAATCCTAAAGCAGTCAGTCATGCAGGAATATTTTTAGTCCATGAGCGGGTGCGCAACCGCAGATGCCCTCTCTCGTCCTAATTTAAGTTTTACTTTAAATAGGGTACAAATGGAGAGCTTAAAAGTAGGTGAATCAGGAGCTTAACCTATTTAGCCGACTTAAGTAGCATGCAAACATAAACAGAATCTAATAATATTATTAGGGATTAAATTGAATGTCATTTCACACTGGTTATTAGTCCAATTTATTTATGTATCTCATCTTGTATAATCTGCACTTATCGACCACAAATCCCTTTTGATATGACATTAACTACTTGTTGTCGTATCTTATGAATTCACCGATTGAGTAGAATTCCCTGTCCACTAACCATTTGCGCAATAAAAATTTAAACCGACTAATAGGAAGGTCTTTGAGGTTGCATAGCTATTTTTTTATATTTCGCCGAGTTCGGGACAGTTTCTAGTACTAGTCTGTGAGAATATCTTAAGCTTCTTTAAGTTAGATCACTCGCTTGAGTGAACCTTTGACCATTTTGCTTGACATATAGAGATGTTTCTAATACATAAAGGCAGGGTAGCGTTAGTATGTTTAGGGATTTAAAATACGGCTTACACGATGTGTTTGATGTCAAATTGCATATGGCACTGATGCATCGTTTTTGCGCAATGAATAGTCTTTTGATGTCAGTACCATTTCCCCAGATCAAAATACCGTATCGTAATATCGATTCGACATAAGGAAATATGTTTCTGTCTGTTGTATATAATGCTGTTATTTTTACTTTTAATAATGTATGTGTTCTTCTCGACGTAAGTTCCCATTGTTTTGTTGCAGAATACTGTCAGTATGCGTGACAAAGGACGAGATCTTCGTGCTGGAAGGTCCGCGCTCGCTGGTGCGGCTGGCGGGCGCGCCCGACTACGCCGCGCCCACAGGTCTGTTCGCCAAGCTCTCCTGACCTTCACTGCCCCGCTTACCCTACTCTACGTTATCTTCCCAAACTTTGTTATGCCCTGGCCTTTGATCAACAATAACACTTAGGTCTAGATACATAGTTGGAGTGACAAACACGGCTGAGAAAATATGCGCCCACTGAACCACGTGAGCGTATATTTGTAAGTAGAGTGCGCGCCAGATAAGTCTGCGCGCGACTGGTGGCGTATTTAATGTTGCCAGTAGTTGTAAATAATTTTCCCATCACGTGTAGATGAGGAAAAAAATTAACTGGCTTTTGTCCGGTTGCTATAATTGAGAATACAGTAAATTTTATCTAGATACTTCCATTTATAATAGCAATATAAAACTGTAAGACATTAAAAACACTTTTATAAGCAGATAGATTTTACATTGTTTATTATAATTGTTAGTAATTTAGGAATTAAATAACAACAAAATAAATATATTTCGAAATATTTTATTAAGTAACTATAGAGTCGATAATAATAATAACTAAAATACCCAAAGCGAAAGCAAAATATCACATAATGGTCACTCTAAAAATGACCTGTCAAAGAAGCAGTCCGCGTCTGCACTTTAGCAAATGGTTTAAGTAGCCTGTTATTGTCCTGTTTTATTTCGCAAGCACATTTCACCTGTAAAACAATCTCTCTTCCAGCACTTTTGATAACTTTTGGCATGACGATTACTAAATAAACTAATAAAACACAATGACACTTTGACACACTCATTTCGCCTGTCACAACAAATACCATGGCGACCTGCCAAATTTGAAATTAGTTCCAAATTCGACCGCGCGCAAACTTATCTGGCGAGCGCTCTAGTTCCTGTCATTTATGACTTATGATCGTACATTATTAACCTTTTTTCTCAGCTATAAACAGTTTTGATTTAGTTTGTGAGCCTTCATCTAGTACTATTGGTGATTGAAGGCCCAGGGGCCCGATTCTCAGGCATTCGAACTTTTTCAGTGTGGTAATTCGTATGTCGAACATTTTGTTTGTGGTTTCTATTGAAAAGCTAGAACGTTTCAAACAAACTAAGCTGTCCCCAAGGAATTTATAAGTACTACGTACAACAGGAAGGTGCACTCCGTATTTTTGTGTATTTAAAAATACACTTTAATTTTAAGAGATAAGGTTTATATTTCAATACAAAATGTCAACGGTCCAGCTGAGACCGCAAGAACGAGGTGAGGGTGTCCCTTTCTCTGAAATTGCCAGCACTCTTAAATAACAGGTTTAGTAGATTTATCACAGATTTATGGTTCACAACTTTCGTTATAAAAATTTAATTTCGTAAAATTTCCGCTTCGTATTACTTTTAGTCAATAGAAAACATCGCATATTAATTTAGGTATTACCGTATTAAGCATAAAAATGTATTAGGTCGTATAAATTTTTTATGGCTTATCCTAGAAAAGAATTTGAATGATAGATTTCAGAATGTTAAAGTGGCAACAGTACAAGCCGAATGACGTTTTCTGTCTTCGTTGTGTCAAGTTCGCAACTCGCTCGTCGTCGCCCGCCGCCCGTCGCGCATGTTCGTGGCCGCCGTAATGGAATGGAGTGAGATAAACTGACCTCGTTCTTGCTATCTCATTAGGACCGTTTTTTAGCAGCAGTGCACCTTCCTGTTGTATTATAAATTCCTTGGCTGTCCCACATGTCAACAAATTCATTTTGACAGCTAAGTTCGTATACGAACATCTATTGGTTTTTACCATTCGTAGCGTTCGACTGGTTTTCGATCGAACTTTTTCGATTGTGATTTTCTGACAATACAAAAACTGTGTTAAATTTGAATTTCGAGCTTATAAAAGTGAACTTTTCTCGATTGCCTGAGAATCGGCCCCCTGGCCCGGTAATTTTTTAATGTTTCTCCATCGTGACACACCAAACATTTTTTGACCATCATAATGCATGTATTTTTGTACCCTATATTTTTTACGTCAATGCTGCGACCCGGCATTTCATTTTCATGGCTCAGTACCGGGTCGCGACCCACTACATGGGAAACGCTGATCTAGCCTTTATTTCACCAACTTGACAAAATATGTCATTTTACTATCGTCACTACAACTTTCTCGAAAAGCCATTTGTTGCAGCTTAGATTAATCCTATAACCCTTTCCCCTCCAACTGTCTTGTGAAACGCAATCGATACGTCACTCGATAATCGGTGACGTCGCCAGTCCTGCAATAACTATCGAACGGGCATCATATGCATTATTATCATTGTGCGCGCACGCTCCAAGATATACCAAAACTCTTTCGATACAGTGAAGTGTTGAAGGTGACCATTTCCGCGAAGATCAGGACCACCCTGCACCCTGTAAGTCCTCAACCTCATTCTTATCTTAGCTGCAAGACTTTAAAGTTTTCTTTTAGGTATTTAAATCGGTCCACAACGATCGGCGGCATAAGCAATTGAAAGCTTAATCATATTTCTGGTCCATTTCGAGCACGGATTCCAACCTTTGGTAGTCCAAATCAATTAATAACAGGTTCAAATTCATGAGAAAACTCTGATTATAAATTAAATCTTATCCTAATTCCAATTGCTTACGCGGCCATCTTGTGCCTATACGATTATCGTGTTGCGGTGTGCATACGGATTGTATTTAAATCATACAATATTAACCTAATCTTAATCTTCTAAATCTTAATTTAATAAAAAGCATATTCTCCAATAAAAAATAAGTATATAAGTATTAATCTTTTATATATTTAATCATAATCTTATAGAATACTTAACATTAATCTTATAAAACATAACAATAAAAACTAAATATGAGTGAAGCGAAATTAAAAGTGCTTAATTCTCGACGAGAATATTTATATCGTTCCATGCAAATATTATTTGATATTTCGCAACAGGTGGAAAATGATGGTAGCAAAATCTCCAAATTTCGCACGCGTTTTTCGCGTATAGAATCAGTAAGGGCGGATTTCCATGAAGTCGATCAAGAAATCAGTTCATTAGAACTATCAATAAAACCCGATGCTCAAATTAACACGGCGAAATTAGATGCATTTGATGAACTGTATTACGAAGTTTTGCAGGTAGAATCTTCTTTGCAAAATAAAAAATCGGCTAAATTAAGCGAATCGTCCAGATGTGAACAGCCCCTTGATCAAAGTCACGCTCGGTTACCAAAGATCGATTTACCAAAATTTGATAGCAATGTAGAAAATTGGCAGACCTTTTATGATACATTCGTGACTTTAATTCATGAGAACAAATCAATAAGAGAAATCGAAAAGTTTCATTATCTTATCTCATGTCTGTCTGGCTCGGCCTTGGGAATTGCAAAGGGAGTACCCTTAACATCAGATAATTATCAAACCGTATTTAACGCTTTGGTAGAAAGATTTCACAATAAACGAATTTTGGCTGTAACTTATCTTGATAAAATTTGTAATTATCCATCTATAAAATCGTCAAATTATCATGAATTACAAACGTTTACAAATGTATTGTATGAGTCATATAACGCATTAAATAACTTAAGTGTCGAAAACTTAAAAGATTTCATGTTATTTCACTGGGCATCGCGCTCGTTGGACGAAGACACGAGAAAGCGTTTTGAGATACAAAACCAAGATAAAGTCCCAGTTTTACAAGATCTCATTGACTTTTTACAAAATTATGTCAAAATTTTAGAAACAAGCAATTTATCGAATCTTAACTCCTCTCGGCCAATTAACGCAAATTTACCTCCTACACGATCTAATTCTTATCGAAATAATTTACCTCAAAATCGAGCGCAATCTTATAAAAATCAAAATATAATGAACTACCCTCAAAACCAAAAACAAAACCAATTTACCTCGAATCAAAAACGATCTTTTGTAGTCTCACAATTATCTCCAGCATCTTATCAATACCAAAATGATTTAATGAACCCTAATCAACCACAATCTTTTGTAGCATCGCAAGCGGTTAATTCGAATGCTAAAGCAATTAATTGTTTGATCTGTAGCTTAGAACATAATATTTATAAATGTCCTACTTTTTTATCTTACAATCTTTCGAAACGTATGGAAATTGTTAAACTGAAAAATCTATGCTTTAATTGTTTACGTTCAAACCACTCGATAATGAACTGTTTATCAAAAATGGCTTGTCAAACTTGCGGCGCGCGTCACCATACATTGCTTCATTTGAGCGAGGCTGCTCCTGTAACGTCGGGCCCGCCGCGTAATGAACGTATTACCGCTGTAGCTCAAACCTCCACGAGTGCGAACGTGACTCATAGCGGTGAATACGGTCGACGCGAGACGGCGATTGTTCTACTGGGCACTGCAATAGTATGCGTGTGCGATGCATTTGGTCAAAAGCAATATTTGCGCGCGCTTATAGACAGCGGCTCGCAAGACTGTTTTATCACGTCAGCCAGCGTTAATAAACTCGGGTTATCTTACCGTCGCTGTAATCTTACTGTAGCGGGGCTTGGCGAGAATACGGTTCGACAAATACGTGGTACAACTCAATGTACTATACAACCTCGCGATTGTGACGACCTGAAGTTTAATATCTCACCTATTATCTTAGATAGTATAACATCTCAAATGCCTACCACAATAATACCTGCTTGGGTTTGCGACCAATTTAAACATTTAGTGCTCGCAGATTCCGATTTCGATAATCCTTCAAATATTGACATGCTACTCGGAGCAGAATTATTCCATAAAATTTATGACGGTCAACGCGTACATCCACGTCCTGATTTACCTGCTGCCTTGCATAGTGTGTTCGGATGGGTGATCACGGGCCCTGTTAATCTTTCCGGTTACACCCCCCCGAATGTTACCTCTAGTTTTATAGCTTCCACTCATACCCTTGATGAAGTGGTCAAGCAGTTTTGGGAAGTCGAGGAGCCCCCTCGTACCCGTATCTCGAATCCTGATGACCTTGAATGTGAGCGTATTTACAGTACCCGCATGTACCGGGAGGAGAACGGTCGATATGTTGTTCCTTTGCTTTTAAAAGAACCTCACGGCGTTTTAGGTGATTCTTTTAACAAATCATTATCTCGTTTATTTAACATTGAGCGCAAGTTGAACAAGGACGCGCAACTTTCGGTTCAATATTCCAACTTTATGAATGAATATCATGGCCTTGGCCATATGAACTTAGTCGATACTGCTAATCGAAATAGCAAGTATATCATTCCTCATCATTGTGTTATCCGCCCCGATAGCGATACCACAAAGCTTCGCGTCGTATTCGATGCAAGTAGCAAGTCATCAAACGGCTTATCTTTAAATGATCTAGTGTACCCTGGGCCCAAGCTCCAATCGGACGTAATAGATATCATTACTAACTTTCGTTTACACGAAATTGTTTTTACCTGTGACATTTCGAAGATGTACAGACAAATTAATATCTTACCTGAAGAGCGAGTTTATCAGCACGTTCTCTGGCGTGAATCTCCATCGGAGCAGGTTGACGTGTATGAATTGAAAACCGTCAGCTATGGAGTGAGTAGCTCACCGTACCTGGCTATACGGACTCTGCATCAGCTGGCTGGTGACCATGGTGCACAGTACCCGCGTGCGGCAGACTGCCTTTTGAATAATACGTACATGGATGATATACACGGCGGAGCGTCGTCGGTGGAAAACGCGTTAAGATTAAAAGATGAACTTATTAAATTATTAAATTGCGGCCAGTTCGAACTCCGCAAGTGGAGCAGTAACAGTTCAACCTTTTTAGAAAGCCTACCAGCTAGTCACTGTCAAAAACCTAAATGCTTTTCAACCGAAAGTAATAAACTCATGTTAAAGATTTTAGGAGTCCAATGGGACCCAAGTGGTGATTATTTCACTTATAACATATATCAAATCGAAACAAAATATACAAAACGCTGTATCCTAAGCAACATTGCTCGTATCTTTGACCCTGTAGGGTGGTTAGCACCGTTTGTTCTTTTGGCGAAACTGATCCTTCAGAATCTTTGGCGTTATCAATTATCCTGGGATGAGTTAGTTCCTCAGACTATAGCTCATGAATGGAATGAGTTTATCTTAGAGCTCCAAAATCTAAAATACATTAATATCCCACGTTTTATTATTCCTTTAGACACTGTGCAAACTCAACTTATTGGGTTTTGTGACGGCTCGACTAAAGCTTACGGTTGCTGTATTTATATCCGGACGGTATCAAATAGTGGCGAAGTTAAAATATCGTTACTTATCGCGAAATCGAAAGTCGCTCCCTTGAAGCCTTTAACCGTTAATAAAATAGAACTGTGCGGCGCTGTGTTATTAGCCCGTCTTATGGCTCACATGCAATCACTGCTTAATAAAAATCTTAATATTGATCAAATTATTGTATTTACTGACAGTTCAACCGTCTTATCCTGGATAAATACCGCCCCACATAATCTAAAAACTTTTGTCGCTCATCGTGTAGTAAAAATTACCGAATCTTTACCTCCAAATCTATGGCGGCACGTATCTACTCAAGATAATCCCGCAGATCTATGCAGTCGAGGTCTCACATGCTCACAGCTAGCGGTGTGTGAAGCCTGGTGGACTGGGCCTAAGTGGCTCCGTCAAGGTGTGTCTGAGTGGCCAAATAGCGTCCCTCAGTCTCCTTCGGAGCCCTTGCCAGAGCTTAAAGCTATCTCAGTATCTCATGTCACTCACGAGGTCGACGCAAATAATCTTATACCGGCACTCATCGAACGTACCTCATCTTTGACGAAACTACAACGAATCTTAGCTTGGTGTTTACGTTTTACATCTAATCTAAAACAACCTCTAAATCAAAGAAAACTATGTTTTTTAACCTCAGAGGAACTTGAAAACTCTCTCAATTATCTTGTACGTTACGTACAATCTATATACTTTGAAAAAGAAATTAAATCTTTATGTAAACAAAAACCTTTGCCAAAACATCTACAGAAATTAAATCCGTTTGTTGACTCATCTGGATTATTGCGAGTGGGGGGACGTCTGCGCAACGCGAACCTACCCAATGAAATAAAACATCCTTTATTATTGCCCAAAAAATCTTTTTTATCTGAAATGATAATAGATAGCTTTCACATTAGATTTCTTCATTGCGGTCCTCGTACACTACAATCTTTAACTCAACGTAAATTTTGGATCCTAGGTATTCGTAACTTAATTCGTTCCCGTTTATCTAAATGCATAACTTGTTTTAAATTCAATCCTTCTAGGAGTCAACCTATTATGGGTGATCTACCAAAAAGTCGATTAGCTGAAGGTCAATGCTTCAAAACGGTTGGCATTGATTTTGGAGGACCTTTTTTCGTCAAGGAGAGCAAACGTCGTAACGCAAAAAGTCACAAGGTCTACATATGTCTTTTTGTATGTTTCTCAGTAAAAGCAGTTCATCTTGAACTCGTATCAGAGCTATCTACAGAAGCCTTTATAGCAGCTCTTGACCGTTTCGTTGCTCGCCGAGGACTGTGCGAACAGATTGTCACAGACTGTGGAACGAACTTCATAGGCGCAAAACGTTATCTCTGTGAAGTTAGTAAATTATTAACTGACGAACAGTCAAGCATTTCCGATAAGTTAGCTTCGCGAAACATAACTTGGAAACTGAACCCACCTTCCGCCCCTCACTTCGGAGGTATTTTTGAAAGTGGTATCAAATCCACCAAATACCATCTTAAGCGTGTTGTAGGATCTCAAATACTCACCTTTGAGGAATTCTATACCATATTAACTAAGGTCGAAGCGATGTTGAATTCCAGGCCTATTTGTACATTATCTTCGGATCCTAACGAGGTGGATGTTCTCACGGCTGGCCATTTTCTTGTAGGTCGTCCTTTGGTAGCGGTGCCAGAACCACATCTGGACGATGATATGCACCCGCGATCGCGTTGGCAATTGTTGCAAAAGTTATCTCAGAGCTTTTGGCGTAGGTGGCAAAGAGATTATCTTCATACTCTCCAACAAAGAGCAAAGTGGTCACAAGATAAAAGTCGTGCGCTAGCTGTGGGTGACATTGTTACCATCATGGAACCTAACTTAGCACCTAACGAGTGGAGGCTTGGAAAAATTATAAAAGTTCACCCAGGTCAAGACCAAACTGTCAGGGTTGTCACCGTCAAAACCCACAAAGGCATATTGGTTCGACCCGTGGTCAAGGTTTGTCCATTACCCATGGACCATTAATCTAAATAAATTTTCCAAACCTTATCTCTACTATCTTATCTAAAACAAATAATATTATATATAAACTCTTATTAAAAACAGAAACTAACTAACTTAATAAAACTCAAACCTTATATCTAATTTAAGCTAGAATTATATTAACAATTATTTACATAGTTACAAATTTGTATGCACATCTCACGCGTCACATCTCACAGGCATCTCCAGAGGCAAACGTTGGAGCGCTCTGGGTTGCGTTTGGGAATATATCATGTGAAATCTATCGATTTCAAGTGGGGGGAAATGTTGCAGCTTAGATTAATCCTATAACCCTTTCCCCTCCAACTGTCTTGTGAAACGCAATCGATACGTCACTCGATAATCGGTGACGTCGCCAGTCCTGCAATAACTATCGAACGGGCATCATATGCATTATTATCATTGTGCGCGCACGCTCCAAGATATACCAAAACTCTTTCGATACAGTGAAGTGTTGAAGGTGACCATTTCCGCGAAGATCAGGACCACCCTGCACCCTGTAAGTCCTCAACCTCATTCTTATCTTAGCTGCAAGACTTTAAAGTTTTCTTTTAGGTATTTAAATCGGTCCACAACGATCGGCGGCATAAGCAATTGAAAGCTTAATCACCATTTAAAAAAAAATTTTTTTAACCACGAAGTTCGCGAAACACTACATTGTTACACAAGCCTGAGGGCTTACTCTGAATCGCAAAATCCGAAACTTCGTTATTCCCGTTCCTCTGACTCTCCAATCGTGGCGGGATCGAGTGAAGGGGCGGGGCTAACCGAAGTTTCGGACTTGTGTTTCATAGTACGGTCCCTTACACAGCTTTAATAATAATAATAATTTTCTCCCTGTTTCACAAAATACTTTTCAATTTAGAAACGAAGAATTGTAACAATTGTAGCAAGTTGCAGACTCGAAGTTATTGACAATCATTGTCAAGTTGTCGAAATAGGACCCAAGAGCCGTACTCCGAAAATTCGGTAGCCCTGACCTTTTCACTCGATTCCGTCATGACTGGAGAGTGAAAGAAATGGGTATAACGAAGACTCGGATTTTACGTTTCTCAGCAGAACTTACCCTACTGGTGTGGTGGTCCTTAACTGACTTTTCCCTCTTACTTTTTACCTGATCTTTCACTACCTTGCTTCTTACCCATATTCTGGTTCAATGGTTTGCCATTCATGAGTAGTGCTAGAAAAGCTTCCGAAAATATCGGTCAGACAGTACTCACACTAACTAAGCCGTTTAAAACCACAAAGAAAAGAAAATTATTAAAATACACCACTAAATTTTAATTAGTACAAAGATTTTAGGGGATGATAGTGTCCATCAATATGATCAATTTTTACTATGGGGCCAACCTCGGAATCGCTAAAAGAAATCAGCTGTTCCATACAAAAGTACAACATCGACTCGACTGAAATGTATGGAACAGCTGATTTTTTTCGGATGGACACTATCATCCCTTAAAATCTTTGTAGTACTTAAAATTTAGAGGTGTATATTAGGAGGTGCTATAAGTATGTAGTAGAAAATATTCCAGTGTGTAAGATTCAATATTTTGAGCATTATTTTAAAAGCATTAGCACAGTAAACTCGACTTATTACTATTAAAAGTATTGCTCAGTATATATTTTTATATCACACTGTGTTATTGTGTGTAAAAACGTATTTAAAAACCATGCAATATTATTAACGAAATTAAGCATATGTTGAAGATATTGTATGAACGATAAAAGAAGTCGGCCATTTTTTAAATTTAGTAACCATGTTGTGCCTAATAAGTCGTGAATAGATCCTGTCCGTCCCACATACACATCCCTTATTTTACTATAGTGACATAATTTGATTATGCATGTAAATATATTATGTATTAAATAGATTAAATATTGAAATATTGGTGCCAAGTAGTACTTAAAATCGTTGATCAACATAAAATAGCGGTTTAAGAAGATTTAGTGTGCATTTGACAGGACGTCAAGTCTTACATGCTAACCGTACAGAACGATTCAATCTTAATGGCTGTTTTTAATTTAAGGCGCTACTCGGAAAAAGTATGGACTTTTTGATTTAAAACTATAGGACGGTTACAGTTGTTACAAATCTGGTAATAAGATATATATTTCTTCATACCTTTATCTTGAATCGTATAGTTTCAGAAACACGATTTTATGATTTTGGCTCGACACTTTTTATTTTCGAAAATACCTCTAAAAAATTAGAAATATCAAGATTATTCTTTAATGGGGATACATATACTATTGAAAATTGGTTTAATTAGTGGACACCAATAATATTTAGAATCGTATAGAAGCATTTTTTTTAAACTCGCTATAGTTTTTGAATACGAAGTGATTTTGTGTTTTTTTTTGCGTAATCGGCAAATTCGGTCTCGCTCCCGCGCGCGTCGTTTTCTCATTGCTATCTCGCTTTAGCATAATTTTTCCGAGTATCGCCTTAACCCACATGCGCAGATTACCCCGCAAACCTCGCTTAGTACTCATATTTGACATATTTTACTCATATTTGACATGAAAATGAGTACTAAGCGAGTGCTCGATGCGAGTGGCGAAATTAAAAAATATGTCCCCAGAACTATCTGTGTGCCACAAAAGTCATTAAATATTTGTAATGTCATTGTGACATAGTCCTATTATGTTGTTTGTATTTTATTGCTCGTGACTGTTCACAATAAAATAAACAAAATTTTCTAATTTGTTTATCTTTGTGCACTCACATTTGTCTATATTTTCAAGTTTGACTCAATTCATCACTAATAAATATGATACTGTAGTGCTCATCGAATTATTTCTAAGTTGTTTTTTTTTATTTGACGCCATAGCATTTAGTGCCATTATTACTAAATTAAATTGGTTATTTTTGTATCATTATTAGTTTTGTTGAATTTGATGGAAAATATCTTTTGTTTTTTATTTACTTAATCGGTTTTAAATTTAACCGGAACTGATTTTTATATGAAATTGCATTCCAAAATTAACACTGTGGTACTTAAAATGTTATTCAACAGTCGTGCTTATGTTATTTTATATTTTAATAATTCATATGTACTTATTTCATTTTTTATAAATCATACAACTTCATTTTCAAAATTAACTTTAAAGGTATTATGGGAGATTATTTTAGAATTAGCATTAAGTTTTATACTTGTTATTTTTGTTTATGTATCATATAGTATATAAGTGCTTTAACTGATACCAAATTAGGACCAATGTACTTGTTATGTAAGCAAATGTTTTTATTTTGGACCTTTTGTTTTAAGAAGCACCTAAGTCATTTTTGTTTTCTTTGTACCTGTCCTTTATTACAACGGGATAAGGTTTGATATTCAATGTGTTTCCATTGATGAGTTGTGCTTTAGAACCTGACGAACATATCGAATTAGTTTACCAATATTTAGTTTATATATTTTTTTTCTTATTATTTTACTCAACGGGACCAGTATTGTTGATTAACCGTATTGAACGCACACAATAAATCCTTAGAAGTAGTTTGCAATTTGCTTAAAAGAGCATACCCTTCATGCATTTACTTTTGTACGATTTTGAGTTTAATCAGGTTGTCATAGCAATTTAGCTTGTTAGTATTTGATTGAATCAGGCGGAAGTCTCTACTCATTGTGAAAAAAGATATATTATGTAGCTTACTACATAATGTGCATCTTGAATGTTGTGTTTTTGCGGAAGTAAGCTACATATACCTTTTTTTCACAAGAGATCCTATTTGCTTAGTCGACCCCCTGCTTGTATTATATGTTGTATTATTCTGTTTCTTTTGCAGTATGTATAAATGCTATTGTTGTTTTGCATGAACTAGTTAGTTATTTACCATTTATTGTTTTTAGTTACTAAGACACTGATAGTATTCAAATACCTTCATTTAATAAGGCTGGTCTTTTTAAAGAACCTTAACGGCTTAGTATTTTGATATATTTTTATTTGTACAGATTTCTATAAATGGACCAAAATCTTAAACTTGTTGACAAACGAAATTCTAATAAGTGTATTGTTGGACTTATACCACTTCTTTATTATGTAAGCTTAGCATTGAATGGTGTCCATTTCATACAGACATTGGCCATTTCCTAATTGGCCGACACGACAAGACACCAAAAAAATTAAATCAGTGTACGCATTTTTATATGAAGTCGTATAGTACGCTGTCTCATTGGCACGACATACCGGCGTCGAAATTTTTATACAATTGATGTCAGTGACGGGTTTCGTGTTGGCCAATGAGGAAACGGTCATTGCCCTAATCCAAAAGCCATAAACGATGGTTATCGACGATGGATATCAACATGAAAGTCGATTCCTGAGACGCTGTGTACGCCTCTCGATATCGGAGGTTGTCGCTTTCAATTTGTCTTTTTGATAGTAACCGTAATAGATGTTGACTTACACAATTAGTGCCCTTTTGTGACATTGTCACTCTTGCATTGATACAAAATTCCCGCAGAAAGTTTGAAAACACCTGTGTTAGTGCGCTTGTGCACTACACTGAATTTTATCGTCCCGGAAAAAACGGATGCTTGTATTTTAATAATAAATCATTTATAACAGTAAGAATTTATTTATTTCGTGTAGTTTCAATGTTTCAAACCCTAAACTACACCAAATAAATAAATTCTAAGTATAATTTAGTATTAAAATGCAAGTACCCGTTTTTTTCCGGGACGCTAAAATTCAGTGATGTGCACAAGCGCCCTAACACAGGTGTTTTCAAACTTTCTGCGGGCACTAGATCTCATACTAGTTGTGACTATTTGTGAATTTAACCACGGTGTCAACTTTAGAAGTTTATACGCACTTAGTTACCCAGCGTAGTGAGATACTTTACCTTTTATGTTGTTGTCATGTCTGTATGTACTGCCAGCAACATATTAAGCGAAACATCCTTTAATTACTTAGTAGATCTTCGCGTGTATAGGTACCTCATTGTTTTATTATAATGAAACATCTGTAATTATAAGTTTCTTGAGTGTTTCGCTTGATATGTCGTCCCCTGTACCGTTGTACATCGCTAGCATGGCCATTGTACTTATATATAAATATACTTTTGTAGTAAAATTTCGCATTTTTATTTCTTACCGCTGTAGACACCTGCTTTAGTTGTGCCCGTATATTTATGTATAGGAGCAATGGTTATAAGCAGTTAGCCCAAGCACGAACAACGAATTACAAAGTTTCAAATTACTTTAACTTTTATTCAATCACAATGCAATTTTTATTATTGAAAATGAAGTCTTAGAAAAAAAAACGACCCGTCTCACAACTAGCTCCGATGGGACTCGAACCTACGACCTTTCACTGTCCGGGCGACTGCGTTTTTTTTCTAATACTTACTTCATTTTCAATAATAAAAAATTACATTGTGAATGCAAAAAAGTTAGAAATTCTCATGGTAATCGTATAATATCCGACAAAATTATGGAAACTGACAGCTCTTTGATAGCATTTTGCCAGATGGTATAGTGTATTATCGACAGATTTCGTGCATGGGGTACTGATAACAATAGTAATAGCTTATTTCTCCACGTTAATAAGAGATTGATATTGATTTATAATTATACAAAGTGCAAAAAAATTAGTAATAATATTTTAGGAAGTGATTTTACACATGATACTGCTAAACTTTTCCCGTAGAAACATATTTTAACCGCCTCTGTGTTCTAATGGTTTCCACCACCGATTTCAGACCAAGAGGTCCCGAGTTCGATTCCCAGTGTGGGTACATTTCAGTTTGGTTGGTGGTAGGACTTGAAGAAAGAAAAAACCTCACCCATACAAAATGGATTTTTACCTATGTTTCTAAGGGAAAGTTTTGCAGTTTCATGGGTAGAACTACTTACTTACTAAAATATTATTGCTTATTTTTTTACAGATGGTATACAAGATCTTCCTTTTGATATCCAATAACTCTAGGGTTATACTCTGTCATCAAAAAGTCCAACGAACATAGGTCGAAAAAATTATTTTTATAAAAAAATTAAACCGCCTTCAAAAAAGTAAGAAATAATTCCTCACCAAATAAATAACGTAAGTACTTTGAAGTCGGGCGTGAAACATGTAAGTACAATTTTTTGTTGTTTTTGTTAAAACCCGCCCGACTTCAAAGTACTTACGTTATTTATTTGGTGAGGAATTATTTCTTACTTTTTTGATGTGGTTTTTTTGAAGGCGGTTTAATTTTTTTATAAAAATAATTTTTATTTCACTCTTTTTAGTGCATCGTGCAGGCAATTTACGTGTTTTCTGGTAAATAGGTATGTGATCAAACTGAAAACCTCCTTTTTCGAAGTCGGTTAAAATACCTTGAGGTATCCCCTTTTTAACAAAACAAGAATCATCTAAAGCGGTTTATAAACAAAGGAGTTATGCCTAAAGATACGTATTAAATTTACAGAAAGTGGTAACGAAAACGACAGTATTTTCAAGATTTCCTGAAAACTACTGAACCGATTTCAAAATTTCAAAAAATGGGACCAACTTGGAAACCAACCTGATGTAATAACGTTTGAACCATTTCAATCGGTTCAGCCGTCTTCAAGTAATCGGTGGACATACACAAAAAAAAAAAACATACAGACGAATAGAGAACCTCCTCCTTTTTGATTTAGAAGTCGGTTAAAAACTAGTTTTTTTTTCTTTCCCATACAAACTTTGCTTAGTTAATTTGAGAGGGATTTGTATAGGGAAGCAAAAAAAACTCTTTTTTCGACCTATTCCGTGGAGTTATTTAAATTTATGCTTTTTTGCATTCACAATGCAATTTTTATTATTGAAAAATGGAAAATGAAGTATTTCAGAAAAAATCGACCCGTCTCACAACTACTTCCGATGGGACCGTTGGTTGTGAACGGTTGTGAAACTGACGATCTTCTTCTTCTGACGATCTTTTGGTTCTCGATGCGGTGGCGGTGGGTGTTCATTGCTGTGAGTTTTCTCGACCACCGTAGCTCCTCTATTATCAGGCCTGTCTCACTTCCATACAAGCGGCGCAAAATCCCCGAGATATTTACCTACTATTCTGGAAAACAACCTAATTTCAACCTTTTGCATTGCGTATAGCGTTCATAGTACAATAACTGTCTGCCGTCTCGCTTCAATCTGCTAGGGCTGTCAGAGGTACTATTTTATCCGTTAAAGTAATACACGCGAAGCGAGACAGATGGCGACACATGCGGATGCGTGCGCTACGTGTGCGACAAGTCGAGCGAGTGCCAGCCTATTGAGACTAGTCCGGTGACCGGACGCTTGCGTTTATCATACCTAAACTTGGGAGTGAAATTTCTGTACCGTAAGGTACAAATATATATTCTGTGCTATTATCTCTCTTTTAATTTCTCTAGTGAATTTATAATGTCACGGCTTTTACAATATTCCTTGGAAATATACGCAAATAGATCTATCAATAAAAGTCTTCAATTTTCGTTACCGTCAGTAGATCAACTTACACTTTATCACGACAGACGAGCCGCAGAACCTGATGAGCAAGTCCCTCAGCTCGTCGCTGCAGCACGCCGTCAGCACGGTCAGGGAGCTGACGCAGCTGCACCAGACCGTGCCCCTCCTCGGCAGCGTACTGGAACAACCCCTGGCGATGCTCACCAAGAACGAGCTCCTAGACAACACGGTAGCCAGCGCCGAAGAATGCTTCGAACTACCTCCCATCAAACACCTCCCAAACGACATCTCAAACAATGTGTTAGAATCTATAATAAATGAGTTTAAAGACGTCTCCAGTGACGCTGAAGAGTTAAGGAAGGCGAAGTCTGAGGAGTTGCAGCGCAAGTTGAAGTTGTACAATAGTATAATGGAGCAGAAGTGCGAAGAAGAGCTGATTCATAGCAGACGCAGCCGGCGGCGCGAGCTGGGCTCGGGCGGGAGCACCCCGCGTGGCACCACCCCCGCCAGGAAGGCTGACAGCGTCAGCTACACTAGCCCTTGCCTCATGAACATCAGTGTTTATGGGTACGTACCTTTTATTACTCAATTTATTTACAGCGACCAATCGTTATAAAGACCAAAAAATGCTTCAATGAAATCGTCTAGGTCTTGCCCGTTCTTCTCGTGACAAGGCCTTCCGCCGTAGGATTTGCGAACCGATAGACGTTCACAAGGGCTGTATCAGCCTAAAATGAACACCTAAATGATTTTGATTTTGATTTTTGATTTTGTCAATTCTAACATAAGTAGTTTTTTTTATTTGAGTAAAAGAATTCAGTAACAACTAGGTTAATCATCATCAGTCTTCAGTAGTCCACTGCTGGACATAGGCCTCCTCCTTAGAGCGCCACAAAGAGCGGCTGTTATTAGCGACTTCCCGCAACCTTCTCTAGGTCATCGTCCCACCTAGTTGGGGGTCTTCCCACGCTTCGTCGTCCAGTTCGTGGTCGCCACTCGAGAACTTTTCTTCCCCAACGGCTATAGTTCTGCGAGCGATGTGGTGGCAACAACTAGGCTAAATGTTTATATTTCTGAATTGGCTAGATGGCTTGTGGAACTAAGGCAGTTAAACAACGTTATAATCGGTCATGTCATGGTATGGGGACCAAAACAATCTTGAACTGCTTCAGAAAGCGAAGGCTGGTCTGCGGTATTTGCAGTCGTTAACACAGCTGATTCTAAATGAGGCCGAGTAGTGGATTATGGCCAGGCGCGGAGTCAAGGGGCGTAAGGGACGTTGGAATTACATTTTAACTTGAAACTTCGTTATACCCGTCCCTCTCACTCTCTAGTCATGACAGAATGGAGTGAAAGGGGCGGGGCTAACCGAAGTTTCGGATATGCGTTTCAGAGTACGGTCCCTGACTATGGACCACCCTCATTCTCCTTTCACGTTGGCCCTAGCAATGGGCATACAAATATGACTGTTAATGCCATTGATTTAAGCCAATCTACATAATTATAATTTAGTTGTCGGTTTGTCAACTGGGTATATGCCATTAATCACCAAACGATTCCCTTCTCTTCTTCAAATCAATCATTGTTAAATCCTTATCAAATATCATTCTATCTGAAATTATAACAATATACCTACCCTAACACAACAAATAAAACCTTCTTTATCTTGAAAAATGGAAAATGAAGTATTTTAGAAAAAATCGACCCGTCTCACATTTAGCTCCGATGGGACTCGAACCCACGACCTTTCGCTTTCCGGGCGACTGCTCTAACCACTGAGCTACGGAGTCGTTACGAGAAGCGTCGAATTTATCCAATACTTCTTACGCGCTATATAGCCAGCGCTAATTTCATTAATGTGAAGGTATTACTACCCTGACACACGAAAGAAATACCTTTCCAGGTATTTGACAATGGCTAAAGATGAAATTACTATTGCAAGTTATTTAAATTTTTACTTTTTTGCATTCACAATGCTATTTTTATAATTGAAAAATAAAATATAAAAATTTAATTGAATCCAATTATACCTTTATTAAACCAAACAGACTAATTTATTTGCTAATTTTTTCTTCAGGAATGATTCACAAAACGACGATCTTCTGGAGAAACAAATTGAGGAGAAAGAGAAGATTCTCGCTAAAATGCTGAACCTGGATTCGTTGAGCATCACTGTCCCCCAGAGCAATGCACCCGAGCAAGACAAAATCACCCCTACGTTCAGAGAAATAGAGGTCACCTCTATCGTAAACACCACTCCCCCAAAAAACTCCGAAACTCCGAAGGAGATGAAACAAAATCCAACCGTCATCGTTAACTCGAAAGAAAACTCTAAACCTATAGACTTAGTACCCAAAATCGTAAAGCTACCCAACAATTGGAACTTAGAAGATATAGAATTACAATTGGACATTAAATCAAATGGCGTAAAAGACCCTAGGAACATTATGTCCCCAGACGAACACTTAGAAAGCGATTGGGAGATTATCTGATATAACACAAGCAAGTGATTATAAGTCGGCCTTATAATACACTCAGCTAAATGCATTTATTTTCACACTCATAATGGCAGCCTAACGCAAAAATTCACTGCGGATTCTTAAGGCGATACTCGGAAAAAATATGCTAAAGCGAGATAGCAATGAGATAACGTCGCGCGCGGGAGCGAGACCGATTTTGCAGATTACGCAAAAAAAAACACAAAACCACTTCGTATTAAAAAACTATAGCGATTTTTAAAAAATGCTTCTATACGATCCTAAATATTATTGGTGTCCACTAATTAAACCAATTTTCAATAGTATATGTTACCCCATTTAAGAATAATCTTGATATTTCGTATTTTTAGAGGTATTTTCGAAAATAAAAAGTGTCGAGGCAAAATCATAAAATCGTGTTTCTAAAACTATACGATTCTAGATAAAGGTATGAAGAAATATATATCTTATTACCAGATTTATAACAACTCTAACCGTCCTATAGTTTTAAATCAAAAAGTCCATACTTTTTCCGAGTAGATAGCGCCTTAAATTCTTATGAAGCTCAATGATTTAGTACGTACAGTGTAGATCCAGATTTTTCAATCAGGTTTTGTAAACTAGTGCATTTATAGTGGCTGGCTTTGCCTTAAAAGCAATTTATTCCAATGGCCATCAGTATGTTACAGGTTTTATGTTTTGTAATTAAATATTTTTGTTATTTACTTATTTATGAAATTGTGTTTGTATTTGTTTGGAGGTTTTAAGCATTGTGCCTTATTGAATATAATCTCATACACTTTGTAACGGATATTAACAAGGATGACTAAACCAATATAAAAGTAATATTGCAAGTAATTTTTTTTTAATTATTAATTATTATCTAGTTGCGACCAATAACGTTGGGTAATTGGCTATATCAGACTTAAACTTAGGGTACAGTGCTTTTCTCAAGTAATGCACATTCATATACAGTTTTGGATATCAATTAATAATTGAAGACAATTCAAATAAGTCATACAAGAATGTTGTTCATTTCCAGTTTTTATATTTTTAGCTCGACGGACTGATATTTATATGATTATTAGTATTAAGGCTGATCATGCTTACACGAGACACGTGATATAGTTATGATATATATGTATTGGCATAATATAAACTGAATGATTACTTTTAGATAATATTCTCATAGCGTAAGTAATGGTATTCTGGTTTATGTAAGTTTAATTGCAATTTAAACAATATAGATATTAATCAAATTATTATATAAGTATATGATATTTTTCGTAAGATGTATGTACTCGAATCTACGTATCAACTTTTTCACCAGTAATTTATTCTTTTGCGACTGTTTACTAACATAGAGTTTGTTAGAGTACGCGCAAAATAACTTGGCGTCTCGGATGTTAACTGCAAGTGACATTTCGCGTAGCTCGAATGTGCGACGGAATAGCACACTTAGCACAGCGACGTATCCGTACGCGTCTGAGTGAGACACGAGACACGCCGTGCTTCCGCCCGCGCACCAACCCCGGGCCCACCTGTATTCGTCTACTGCGCAGCGTTCAGCGCGAACTTCAGAGCCGCCAAGTTATTTTGCGCGTATTGTACTTTCATTTGAACAACATACTATGTAAACAACATACGACTAGGTATGTCATATTACAATATTGAATGCTTTCTATGCTACGCCACAGACAGCTTCAGCATATTTCGAAACGCTTCAATGTGACAAAGTTCTATGTTGTTATATTATTGCTCGTGACTGTACACGTGTGTTGAGAATAATTCAAAGCTGCTATCTTAAGTAAATTATTCTTGTGGCAACTTTATTAATCAGATATTCTTTATTTTTAAAGAACAAATATATTTTATCCCGTCAAATAACGCTTACTGACTGATCTAATATACCTACTACGGATATGAATATGATACATTTAGAACAAAAAATGTACTGTAACTAGCGCCAAAAAGCGACGGCTTGTAATTCCACTAAGCCAGTCCACTAACGGCTGATTTCAATAACCTATCCTCAGTAGGAGATAGGCTTACTACTTAATACTAATTCTTTCTATAAGCTTAGAACAAAAAATGCGCTGTAACTAGCGCCAAAAAGCGACGGCTTGTAATTCCACTAAGCCAGTCCACTAACGGCTGATTTCAATAACCTATCGTCAGTAAGAGATAGGCTTATTAAAGATTTATTGCGTAGATATTTTTGTTAAATGACGGGAAATAACAGTTGTCTAGTAACAAATCCATAGTAGGCCTATCTCTTCCTGAAGGTAGATTATTGAAATCGGCCGTGCGTGAGACAATAGATATTACTATGGATCACTAGCTTGAAGACAGTCTAATTTAGTGGACTGTATATTTACACGGTGCCAATATTGGGATGGCATAGTTAGTGGATTTACCCAAGTATTGGCTCCGTCTAAATGTTGCATTACGAAAAAAGACTGCTTAACTCACTGGCTATTTTGCCGGCCCCCTTTCCAGCGTCAAGGCCTCTGCTACTATTTTTGTCGGTAAAAAGTATTTTATTCGATCGGTTAATTACTACCACATCACCTGTAGTAGCAGTGATTACTCCCTATTGAAAATGTATTTTTATGATTTGAAGGCAATTACTAAAAATATGCGACATGACGAAAGAATGAAACTTTACGAATAAAACAATCTCGTCAGCAACATAGATGTAAATGTTATAGTAATTTTATGTGTGAGAACTAGGTTTATTTTTATATATTATATCAGTAAGAAAAGAACAAACTATCACAGAATGCAATACCTATCATACGAATTTATAATTAGTTTAAGTGTCGCGACACATCTGCGGAACGCACGGCGCCGAACGTTCGGTTGAATATGCTCGCAGTGTTTTTAAAGCCCTCTATGATACATCAGCCGAAATTATGTTGCTTGAAAAAACGTCAGTCGCTGAACTTTCGGCGCCATACGATCAGCAGATGTGCCCTTACATTTTATATTGTTTTGCGAAAATCACGCTGTATTGAGTAAGAATAATGTAAGAAGTTTAACAAATGAAATGTACAGCGCAAATTGTTCGCTTAGCTTCGCCCTTGGTGGTCTGCTGAGCTTTAAGCGCTGCGGAAACGTAGACACTTTGGTGTCTTGTGTACACAAGGTACCAGTGAATATGGAATCAGTGGAAGTAGCGGGACACAAAGTGTCTACGTCTGCGCAGGGAGGGCCGATTTCATATTTACTGGTTGCTTGTATACCACACGACACGCGACACAAAAGTGTCTACATACTTAATGTAAGCTACATTCGAATTACGACTGTTTGGTGTAGGTATAATGCTCAATTTTCACCGCCGCGGAATGAAATGGAAGCGACGAAATTGTACATAGCATAATGAACTTTTTCCTATACTTACAAAAATTGCATTGTGAATGCATAAAAATAATATAAAATCTCAATATGGCTGTTTCATCTTAATCGATTGTTAAACATTTGTAAAAATGTTTCTTTCGGATGCGAGGGTTTCCTCACATTGATGAAGCAACGCTGGCCTACAGCGTAACAAGTGATAGCAAAATTCGACGAGTCGTGTAAGCCTTTCGGAGCATCGGGCCGGATTCCCGGAGGCGCGGGTTCGAATCCCGCCTGAAAGCTACTTATAGGGCTCGTGGTTTTTTACTATCACATTTTTTCTATAATGAACTTTGTCAATTGTATGACATACAAATTAAATACGAGCCAAAAAAAATCTCGAGAATACGCGAGGATTCCTCGTAAGACGCGCGACCTTTTTGGCTCGTATCTAATTTGTATGTTATACAATTGACATAAAGTTCATTATGCTATGTATGTACAATTTCGTCGCTTCTATTCCATTCCGCAGTGGTGTAAATTGAGCCTAACGTAGGATCTCGTTCGACGCACAGTATGTATATAATATGAGGTAGAGGGCTCTTTCTTGTTGCCGAAGGAAGAATAAAAATATTCCAACGGTTAGTATATATTGCAGTTTAATTCGATCTATTTATTTATTGAATTATTTAATTTCACTTTCAATACATAAACATAATATCAGTTCCTAATTGCTAACAACCCATTGCGTTACTAGATTGAGCCCAGTTACCAGTACCTTATGATTTGTATTTAAATTTAAATGTAATTATCAAGTAAGTATTTTTTATGCATTATATTTTAAAAATGTGTGTAGTGCCATCGCATAAAATGAATAAATGCAGTTTATATGCAATCATAGAGCTCGACAGTATGTTTGTTAGTGTAGGGCTATGTAGCACTAAGATGTCGGATTTGTATAAAAACAACACAATAAATAGAACAATCGAATTGTTTGTATTAGCTGACATTGCAATTTTATTTTGATAATTGTGATATTTTTTTTGTTTATGCATACCATGTTATTTTGGGATAAATAAACGTTTATCAGAAACTTCATTGTTACTTATTTTTTTTTTTTTTTACATGCAATTGGTTTTCTATATTTTGTAGATTATGTAAAATATAGGGTGATGAAATATTGACTATTTCCAAATTATTAATTAAACAAATTATTATGCTTACAAACTTTATTTAAATAACACAATGCGTATCGACACTGATGCAATAAATAATCTAACCCAAACAAAATAATAAACAAAAAAAAATCATATCCTTTAAAACCCTGCCATAAATTCGAGCTGTCATGAATTCTATTCTAAACAGTTTATAACCAAATCAGAAAAATACAATTAATTTCGGTACCCAGTAGTACCCAAGTTTATTGTACCCAAAACAAAGTCTGTTTACATGAATACTCCCTCCGTGACAATATTCTTAGCAAATACGTACTTTGGACGCCAGAGTAGAGTTTAAATATTTTACTTAAGTATTTCTTAATGCAAGAAATTTTTATTTTAATTTATTTAACTAAGTGACTACTTGTCTTAATATTCTCAGTTCCTTCTTCAGTCAACACTACGAAATTCTAAACAAAAGTGTTACTTAAGTATGAAATACAGGTGGTGATTACTACGACTCCCAAGTATTTTGGATAAACAGAAGCCCTACTATAATTTAACGAAAAACGAAACTTCGTTAGCCCCGCCGTTTTCACTAGATTCTGTCATGAGAGAGTGAGAGGGACGGGGGATGGGTATAACGAAGATTCTTTCGTTGAATAGTTCGAATGAATAACATAAAACACAATGTAGTGAAAATAAAATTATAGTGTATCTTATAACAGTTTCATTCCTTTATATGACTAAAATATATTTTAGAATCAGATGTTTACATAATTATTCTAATGAGTGACAACAAAACATCATAATAAGAATAATAATTGCAAAGGTAATCTACATACTTGGTGTGTGAGCAAAAACCTCGGACAGTTATTAACCGATTCCGTGCGGAGGTCTTTTTAACAAACTTTAGTGCCTGGCGTCATACAAACATTTCGTGATGCCTCTGGGGCACCAAGCGCCAGAGAGTTTGATGGTTCCCCTGGGGAATCATCCGCCATGAATTGTAACTTTTAGCTTTTTCTCGTGTTTCCACTTGTTAAAACTTCAGTTGCCACTCAATATCAAACGTAAGCGGCCAGTGAATCCGTTCAGTGTGTTTAAAAGTGACGATCTGCGTGTTTAATGGAAATGGAAGGTAAGTGACTCATTTTTATTAGGTGTTCTAAACCTTTTTGCATTATTTTATGGATTATTTATTTAAGAGTGTTACTATAGAATGTGATTAGTTACCTTTTGAGGTTGCAGCGCTGTGGTACTTATTTTTAGTTGTATGTTATGTATTCTAGTGTTTTTTGTGAAATCATTTCAAATCCACAATAGCTTTTGAATGGAAAAATTTCGTGTAGTAATAATTCAGGAATATATTTCAGCTAAGTATAAGGATTCATTTTTTACATTTCTCTCAAAATAAAAGTACCTAATATAAATGACGTTATTAAAGGTTTACAACCCTTAAAGTGTGCGAATTCATGCAATTCCTTGAAACGAACACTGTAGCCATGATTTGGGTGACAAATAAAGACACTTTTATTTAGGAAAAACTTGAAAAATGATGTTTTTTCGGAGTTTCATATGTTTATATTTTGTATCCTCTCGGGCACCATACGCCATACGCAAAAGATTTACATGGTGCCTGTGCGGCATCATCCGAATTACGTTATTAAAGGTTTACAACTCCTGATGTGAGCGAATTCACGCAATTCCTTGTAACGAACACTGTAGCCATGATTTGGGTGACAAATAAAGACACTTTTATTTAGGGGAAACTTTAGAAAAATGTCGTTTTATCGGAGTTTCATATGCACCCGGCACCATACGCCATACGCAAAAGATTTACATGGTGTCTGTGCGGCATCATCCGCACAGAATCGGTTAATTATTAAGTAGAGGAAACATTTTAAAAATGTATCTATTGTTTGTCAGTCTGGCTGAAAGTAGTGTACAAAAGACAAATTTAATACGAAAACGAAACATATACTGTTTTCGGAGATTGATAAATACACTAAACATTAATTTATTATGACTTTGTTGAGTAATGTAAATCACACGATTATTTTTAGGGGCTTATTACAATATCCTAGTTAGGATCCTAATTAAGCATACATTGCTTTCTTTGAGCTCATTTTTGTATGCTTAATTAGGACCCTAACTAGGATAAGTGTAATAAGCCCTTAAGTTACAAGTTATAATATTATGACGAAACTGATATAGCTATTAAATGACAAGTACAAAACATAATGAATAAACAATACCTTGTGAAACAAACTCATATAAAATAAATAAAGAAAAATAATCAGAGATCATGAAGTAGTTATTAGAAAGAAACACAGCAACTATAGGAATATTAAGTACTTATTCTATGGCTAAATAATTGGTCAGAACATGTACGATAATACTTCGCACCACAGAACACAAGAAGCATGGTTCAAAGTGATAATTATCATTGATAAATATCTTGATAATTATTTTCATAATAATATAATGTCGTTTTACGGGTATCCGAACCTGTGGGCCTATTCTGAAACGCAATATTCTTCTTCGTTCTTCCCTCTCTCTCTCACTCCCCAGTCGTGACAGAATCGAGTAAAAGAGGCGGGGCTACCGAAGTTTCGGATTTTGCGTTTCAGAGTACCCTGATTCACGAACTGTCGGAGGCGCTCCCGACAGCGGAATGTATGCACTGTCTCTGTCACTCACTGTAGAATAGACAAAGACAAAGCATAGAATTCGAATCCGATTCCGCTTCCGACGGTTTGTGGATCAGGGGGCAGATCTGTCGCTTCTGCGAGTTTTCAAAGGATGGCGGACGTCTCATGCAAAGTTGCAAACGCATTCGCAGCAGAGCGGAAAAGTTGATCGGCTGTTCAATATACACAATATACATTTGTTACTCCTTTATGAATTGTGTGGCGGAACCTAAGTTTTCGTGCGGAGTTAACGAATCAAAGAATAAATGCAGTAAAACAAGACCTTACACTAAGTTAGATTAAGATAGGATTACCTTCATTAAACTACAGCGCGTTGGTTAAATTACAGAGAAATGTTATTTGCATAGGTCGAAATGTTGTCAGTAGTTCTTAACTTTATGCCGGTTGCAGACCAAGAGCTAAGCTAAGATAGTTTAGCTTAGCTCGCGTAGCTGACGCAGTTTTTTATTATTGTTGCATAGTTTGCAGTCTACACACACAACTATGGAAAAATGCGACAGCTAATCATTTAGCTGCTAAGCTTGGACTGGAACCCGCATTAATATAGAAAGTCTTTCTTAAATAAAAATAAATATTATTATTAAAGTATGGAACTGTTGCATAGCTTATAAGTATAAGCTACTTCAATGTTTCGTCAATTTTATGCAAATGACATTCCCCATAAATAAATACAATACACTAAATAGTTACTGGCGCTTTTCATTACACAAAATTAAGCGACTGTCGCACAATATTTGGTTTTTAAACACTCAATAGAAGTCCCTAAAATCAACGAAAGCTATGAAGCTTTAATATATAACAATTTATTTAAATATCACAAAAAAACTTAGCGCAAATTATGCCGTATACGAAGTGTTAGCTGCCTTTGTGTGCCACCAGTGTTCCTAGTGTAAGTTTGTATATGAACAGACGTTACTATGTCGTTTGAACACAGAACACGAGGGAATCCCTTTGGTCAAAACAGCAATCCCTCCATACATTTTATTTATGTACTATTTCGTTCAGGTTGTTATGGCAACAAGCCTTTTTGCGGTTCTATGCACGCTTGCCATGCTTCTTCTAACCTTTATCTTGTGTTCTGCGCGTTTAAATAAAGTTTTTTTTTTAAAATCAACCTTATTTCTTTATTAGTATGATATAGGGTAAACCGCCCTTAATGTTGGCACCCATTCTATTATTGGCACCTGTAGAGGCAGGTTGTTTCGCCAAATATTCAGCGAAGAAGGAAGTACCGAGCTGTCTGTGCTCGGGGACCGCGGCCCAACTGTTAGTAGTTGGAAATTGTATTTATGCAACGCATCTGTGAAACTCTGTAAGCGCGATTAATGTTTCCATACAATTCTTCAGTTCTGTCTTGACGTAGTGTGTGACGTCAGGCTTGCGCATCGAAGTTTACATTGTACTTTTCGCTGATCCTGCATTTCTTCGATACTCGGCGTCTTGCTTCTAGCACTTGCTTACTGCTGTAAGCAAGTGCACCCTAAAGCTCGAATTTCAAAATTAAGTGCCAATTTTGTTCAATATACATACTATTTCATATTTAAACGCATACCGAACTTGAGTAATAATTTTTTTTTTGGATTTTCGAGCTTTACTTTAGGGCTCCAATAATATGGAGCCGACAATTAGGGCAGTTTACCCTACCTGTCAAAACTTAATTCCGACGCAATAGTAAGTAACTTTTGACCATTTACAAACTTACACTCATCCCTCGGCAGTCCGAGGTCTGCACTGAACGGTCAAAAGCCTCGCTACGCAGTCGTGCTTTTGACCGATTCCACTATTGTCAGTAAGCAGAATCAAATACAAAGCTCAATATTTTGCCTAATTCTCCTAAATTAATAATGTAAACCGCACGCCTTAACTACATTAGTGAGCCAAGCTAAAGACGGACAGTAGATGTCCATCATCGTAAATACCTTTACTCCTGAGATAAAGTGCTTATATAGATAATAGGGTTACCAGTCATGAATACTAATTAATCCTGGTATAATTCGTTGCATAAGCATCACGCATATAAGGCTTTCTCCAGATATAAGCTAAATAAAACCTTAATAAAAGGAGAGGTCTTAATCTTATCGTCGAAGTTCGTCGAATTATTAATATGTTGTTTTTCAGCAAGAATCTTTTTATTCTCTCATGTGTACGCAGTGCACTTAAGTATTATTTTATTGCGATAACAAAGGTGTATCAACTAATTCAAATAGTTTCTTGTGCACAAATCAGTGAGTTATTTTTTTTCTCTAAATATTATAGACTTTTTAAAGCATAAGTACGTGTGATTTTGAACACATCAAAAGAAAAGTTATCAAAAATGGACCGGCTATAACGATTTCAACATCTTATTTTCCTTTTACTTACAAATTACTGTTCATTTGCTTTTAAATTGATTCCCAAGCCTATTTAACCACTCTATCACCAAAAGTCTTATCTCGTCAGTCTTTTCATGACATTCCCTTCCTTCCCAAAAAATTATCCTACAGGCATCCGGCCATCGATGCCAAATTCGAAGCGTTACATTTGGCAGTGAATTTCCCTAATTCCAACATATACACACATTCCTTACCTAGATAATTATCACACACAATCAGCGCCAGATGTACTAGTAACAGTAGTTTACAATAGATGGCACCACTGTCTTTTGAGGGTAACATACAAGCGAAATTTTAAAATGCGATTGGATGGTACTTTTCAACGTTTAGAATCGAAATTTTTCAAAAATTCAATAATTTTAATTTATTACAATATTGGGTTTCAATTTTAACTTCCAAATGTAAGTATGTGGTGCTTAAGTGCCGGCTAGTACAACAAGCGCAAATATTAGACTACATTAGGTTTCTTGGACGAAAGGTCCCTTAAAGTACAATTTGGCTACATAACGCGACAGCTTACTACAAACAAACGTACGCTCGAAACTTCCCAATAATTATCTAAATTGCATCCTTAAATAAATAGTGTTAAGTCCAGTTTTGGACTAGTAAAATCCAGTGTGATGAACACATCAGAAATTGAGAATATTGGACGGTTGTTCAGATAATACTTTTGAAATTAAAATTAAACTTATGAAGTTAAATTGAGATTCAGTCTCATTGACCTATTCATTATCAACTTTAGTTTCTTCTCATAATCTAAAACTACTTTTTAATGTTAACAAACAGAGATAATATAAGCTCGGCAAGCTTAAACTCGGTAACATGTAGTTATGTTATGAGGCGTTCAGGAACAACAGAAGTTGATACTTTGCCTACGGAATTTGCTTTTGCACATATCAAGCAGCTGATTAGTCTTACATAGATACGAAAAAATTACAATATTCGCAACAATCTTATTCTCTGCGAAAGCACAGACAAGACGTTTAAGCTTACACAACACTTATGAAACAGACAATAAGCATTCCATTATTTTTAGTTTATTTTTTCCTTTTTTCCATTGAGAAGTAAAAAAGCAGAACGTACAGTTCATAGTCTTTTCACTTACCTTATTGACAACAAAAGTTAGAATCAATATTTTAGACCTTTTTATGAAAACGTCAATAATATTTGTGCCACATCTTGTGTTTAACAAAGATTATTCGATCTGAGTTATCGTCATACATAACTGTAGTACAATTTGCTTTCATTATATTGATTGAGCCTGTGCAGACAACTGATTTGCCGTTTGGCCAACTACGTATAATTTATGATCAAATCGAACTTGTCCAGATATAAAATCTCGATAAGCAAAATACAACCTTATAGTCTACATTATAAAAACTACTCTGTTGTCGTCTACGGTCAGACAAGAAGCTCATAGACTGCATAGGTCATTAGGAATTATGTCAAAAGAAGTGTTACAAATATTATTTTACACAACTTTTTTAGAATTCCCAAACCACTAGTATGATATGACGTCATAGCAACTACGTTTTAAATAGCTACCTTAGTACAATGTGAACATTATGAACTCTCAGTATTGTAAAGTTCACAGATGGCTCAAAATCATTAAATAAAAACGAAGCTTTTTTGGTCAGTACTTTTAATTATCGTGACCAGTATCAAGTAATACCTAGAGACCAAAAACAAAAAATAGTAGTATCTTCAAATTTATCTCAATATGAGTTTCGAATACAAAATTAGTGATTCTTCGCCATAAATACTTCATCAGATATTCCTCCACGTGGGTAATAAAAAAGTAACGAAAACTATTGTTTATGGTTTTGTAAATATTTACACATCTCGCCAAACTTCTAATCTGTTCTGAACTCTGCGTGTTTTGCGTCGCATAGAAAGCTAGGCAAGATTTTCTCTTCATGAAGCGCAGGTCTCAGCTGAGTGAAACGTCATAGCGAAAAGAGGAGAAAAATCCCTTCCGCTTAGCTCCAAATGGGACCTGCGCTTTGAACTTCGCACACATTTCAAACATATTTTCTGCGCAGGCAGAGAAGGTCCAGAGGAAACAAGAAGTATGGCACGATGCTTTCGCACGCACTAGCTAGACCGACGTATCTCGACGTACAATTATCAAAAATACCATAAAGTAGTCTCATTCGTGTTTATAGTCTGTTCGCCTAGAGTTGATAAATATTATAATACGTCTCCGAACAGCGTTACTGTCGCTTAATTATCTCAAACTGCAGCTTTACTGTCGCTTAATTATCGCAAACTGTATGGTGGCCGTCAGTTATATCTCGCTTTCGCTGTTTTTCGTGGTAAAAGGCACGCAGGCAGGACGGGGCGATCATTTTGCAATTATTTTTTTTGATAATTAGCGAGCCGAAATTGGTACTTAATGAGTTTGAGTAGACTATAAACTGACTAAAGAGTAATTGAGTAGAGACTTTGACTTTATCAACTCACGGCGAACAGACTATAAAGTGATTTCAGACGTTTGAGTGATGTTAATGTTTTAAACCACATTCTAACAGTGATATCACTCTATACGTTTACATACCGAGACTTATTACGATTATAATTATTTGCTATGTAACCCAAGAATGCGTTCTGGTAATTAATCTACCGTGTCTGCTAAAACATAAACTCTATTTGTGTCATACCAATTTCATAAATCAATTTTTATCTTTTTTGTCATTAAATTGATTAATATTGTACTACTTGTAAAACACACAGTTTAACATTGATTACTTTGTTTTAAATTATATTTATATAGTCATTTGAATAGCAGAGACGACACACTTTGGTTATACAGCAAAGAAAAAGTCTAGACAAAATACACGTTTCGGATTACATTATCGTACTATCGGCTCCTAATCTGTACAATCATATATTGAGCAAACCTAATAAATACCGTAAATCGATCGAAAAATAATCTGTCTTAAATCAGTTATGAAATCTCTTTCTAAGATTCTGTAGTATCATAAATAAATCATAATCAAATCCAAAATATTGCGTTCGCAATACTAAATCAAAATCCGTGGCTAATAAAGTTCCAATCGGTGTTTGGCGCCAACAAACGACATAGGGTCGGCGCAGAAAGAACGGAAAAATCCTTGCGGAAATTTTTGAGGTCATTGCAAAATGAACCATGTCACCAGAGCCTAAAATACAAAATTGTACGAATAATATGCGCGCGAGGCGACGCTGACTACTCTGTTGATATTCATTCAATTTTGTATTTTAGGCTATGGTGACATGGTTCATTTTTCAATGACCTCAAAAACTTCCGCGAGGATTTCTCCGTTCTGCGGAGACCCATACTCAAATATATCACATACCTTACTTAGCTGGTAACGATGACTAGGCGATGTTAGTTCGCGGGGTCATCACCATATACTGGTGCTCTATGGGGGGAGGGGGAATGATAGGAGACATCGGCAAGTAATCATTTTCCGGAGTATCCTTAAGGCGTATTTTGAACTGCTCCCGCCCGTGGAGTATCAGGTCCACGATCTCTTGGGGTAAGGCTAGTGTTGTGACGGCGTCGTCGTTGAATTCTATCGACAGGTCAGCGTCGAAATCGTCGAAATCATCGTCGAGACACTCGACGGACTTGGTGCAACGTGTAGAGGTGACGTGTGTAGTCTCGTCGAGGAATTCGCAGCTTTTAGCCTCGCCCTTGCCGATCTTTAGACCTTTCATCTTGCGAGACACTTTGAAACTCTTGAAGATGTCGCGGGTGGGGGTGAAGTCGAACTTCTTCTTTTTGGTTTCGACGTCTTTGGTGTCTTTGGACGTGTCCGATTTAGGTGAGGTGGTTATGCGTGAATCGCTTTTTAGTCTTTTTCTGTAAATAAATAAAGTCTATGATTTAGGTATCAACTTTCTTTTCTAATAGAAAGAGAAGACGTGATAGTACAAGTTGCAGTATGGCTTTTTGTAACTTCTTTGGTGGTGGTGGTGAACTAAGTTCGTGAATTCGATTATCGACGTTGATTTACAAATGTAAGTACTTAGATCACTCAACATTTTCGGAATGAAGAGAGGCCATGTCCTTTTTTACATAGTTAAATTTATCTCTATGCCAAATTTTATCAGAATTGGATCTACATTTCGGCGTGAAAAGATAAAAGATAGAAAGAAAGACGGACATAGTAACTTATCGACTTTTATTAATTTAAGGGCCTGTTTCACAATGTCTAATTAGTTGTTAGGTACTTGACAGATAGGCAATACAAAACTGTCAAGTAAACTGGAAAGTATCTAGATAGATAGATAGATAGATAGATAAAAAGTTTATTTACTACAACACACACATGACATTACAACAGATACCAAATAAAAAAATAAGAAAGAACAGACCTACAATTAATAATAATTAACCTTAAGCTATGAGCACATGACACAGAGAGAGATAAAAGAAGTATGCATATGTGTGCAGCAGCAAAAAGGGTCAAGGCTCGGTGTGTTAATTTGCCAGACGGCAAAACACCGATTTTCAGCCATCACCCGTAGGTGTAACGCGGGAAGCACAGTGACTGCGCTGAGAACAAGTATGTCCGGTATCTCCTAATCGGACATTGTGAAACAGACATTAATTGAAACAAAACCACTTTTTACGGATTTAATCATGAATGTATTGCACACATAATTGGGAATATTTAGACGAATGTTTTAAAGGATTTTTAGTTTCTCCGACGTTTCAGCGGGGCAGCGACCCCAGCGACCCGGTTCGGGTCACGCCCGTCCCGTACGGGGCCGAGCCGCCGACTGACCTGAACACGCTGAAGGCGCGCTGCTTGTCGGGCCGGGGCGGCGGCGCGCAGCAGCGGGGCAGCGACCCCAGCGACCCGGTACGGGGCACGTCCGTCCCGTACGGGGCCGAGCCGCCGACTGACCTGAACACGCTGAAGGCGCGCTGCTTGTCGGGCCGGGGCGGCGGCGCGCAGCAGCGGGGCAGCGACCCCAGCGACCCGGTACGGGGCACGTCCGTCCCGTACGGGGCCGAGCCGCCGACTGACCTGAACACGCTGAAGGCGCGCTGCTTGTCGGGCCGGGGCGGCGGCGCGCAGCAGCGGGGCAGCGACCCCAGCGACCCGGTACGGGGCACGTCCGTCCCGTACGGGACCGAGCCACCGACTGACCTGAACACGCTGAAGGCGCGCTGCTTGTCGGGCCGGGGCGGCGGCGCGCAGCAGCGGGGCAGCGACCCCAGCGACCCGGTACGGGGCACGTCCGTCCCGTACGGGACCGAGCCACCGACTGACCTGAACACGCTGAAGGCGCGCTGCTTGTCGGCCCGGGGCGGCGGCGCGCAGCAGCGGGGCAGCGACCCCAGCGACCCGGTACGGGGCACGTCCGTCCCGTACGGGGCCGAGCCACCGACTGACCTGAACACGCTGAAGGCGCGCTGCTTGTCGGGCCGGGGCGGCGGCGCGCAGCAGCGGGGCAGCGACCCCAGCGACCCGGTACGGGGCACGTCCGTCCCGTACGGGGCCGAGCCACCGACTGACCTGAACACGCTGAAGGCGCGCTGCTTGTCGGGCCGGGGCGGCGGCGCGCAGCAGCGGGGCAGCGACCCCAGCGACCCGGTACGGGGCACGCCCGTCCCGTACGGGGCCGAGCCACCGACTGACCTGAACACGCTGAAGGCGCGCTGCTTGTCGGCCCGGGGCGGCGGCGCGCAGCAACGGGGCAGCGACCCCAGCGACCCGGTACGGGGCACGCCCGTCCCGTACGGGGCCGAGCCACCGACTGACCTGAACACGCTGAAGGCGCGCTGCTTGTCGGGCCGGGGCGGCGGCGCGCAGCAGCGGGGCAGCGACCCCAGCGACCCGGTACGGGTCACGCCCGGGGCGGACCCGCCGCAGCGGCACTTCCACGACGAACCTAGCTTTGCCGACCTGCAAACGGAATGTCGAAACATGTTAATAATACTTAGTAAAAATTTTCATTTTCATGACTATACTTAAATATTGTACCTACTGTCATCTAAACTAAACCTGTATACACTATTTCAGCTCCATCTGACACTGGGAGATGGGTCAAATTAAGCTTGCAAGATTTGTCCCCCACTAACTAACTAACTAACATGGCAACTTAATATAGGTTTTTTGTAAAAATTTCAAATTCATGACAAGCTTTTTCGCTGACTGTACTTAAATATTGTATTGACATCTAAACCAAACCTTTATACAAAATTTGAGCTTCATCAGACACTGGGAATTGGGTCAAATTAAGTTTGCTAGATTTGTCCCCCACTAACTAACTAACATGGCAAAAGCTTGTAAAATAAGTTTTTGTAAAAATTTCATTTTCATGACAAACTTTTTTACTGACTGTACATAAATATTGTATTATCATCTACATCAAACCTGTATACATAATTTCAGCTCCATCGAACACTGGGAAGTGGGTCAAATTAAGTTTGCAAGATTTGTCCCACACTAACTAACATGGCAAGTTAATAAAATCGGCCAAGTGCGAGTTGGACTCGCCCATGAAGGGTTCCGTACCCACTTACGGTACCATTGTCTATACCTAGCCAAAATACCACTATCATTTTTCGTCAGCAAAAATTAACTTTGTTTTCCATAGTGTTTGTATGAACGACAAAGTTACATTTGCGGTTTTTGAAAATGTGTTATATCTCAAAAACTGCTTTTTATATATTGTTCAAACCAATTTTCGTTGAAAGTTTTTATTAAGATCTACAACATATATTTTTTCTAGATTTTTCACTTTCTTACTTTAAAAGTTAGAGGGGGGGGGGGGGGGGGTACACATTTTACCACTTTGGAAGTGTATATCTTTTAAAATATTGACTTTGATAAAAAATTATAAAAGAAACCTAAATATCATTTATAAATACCTATCTAAAGACACCTCACATTAATATGTTTATTGTTTTTTTTTCAGTTTTAGTTCCATGTTGTACATGGGGAGCCCCCCTTAATTTTTTATTTTTTTTTATTTTTCTATAAAAATCCTAAAGTGGTTCACGGAATATATCTACCTACCAAGTTTCAAGTCTGTAGTCGTAATAGTTTTGGAATAAAGTGGCTGTGACATACGGACGGACGGACGGACGGACGGACGGACAGACGGACAGACAGACAGACAGACAGACAGACAGACAGACAGACATGACGAAACTATAGGGGTTCCGTTTTTTGCCATTTGGCTATGGAACCCTAAAAAGCTTGTAAAAAAGTAGAACAAATGTATTTATTAGAAACGGTCGAAAATAAATCTGTCAAGCAGGTATAGAATCTGTCAAAAGCAACAAATCTGTCAGTATTCGACTAAACATTATGAACGTTTTAGGTGTTGGTTTTCGCACAAACTATCTCCTGAGGATGGCCCGGCCATACATTCTGGTCGAGTAGGTATTGCCAATTTGTCTGAAACAGCTGATTTTTTTTTGTTGAGTTGCAGAGTTGGCCCCATAGTAAAAGTTGTTCATATTCATGTGCACAATCACCACCAAAGAGGTTTTGCGCTTTGTTGAGGTTTTATAGTTGTGGAGGATGATGGCTTTTAGGTTTTTATAGTTTGTATATGTTTTTATTGCTCTATGCTTGTTTACCTTATCTATTTCTTTGAAGTTCTGTTATTGTTTTACTACTGTCATTGATTTGCCACTATTAGAGAATTTTGCTCACTCACAGTCGCTTTGTTTTCCTATTATATAGTACCTATCATTTATATGAACTGTTCCCCACGGCTTTGCTCGCATCACTACATAGTATAAAACAAAGTCGCTTTCTCTGTCCCTATGTCCCTTTGTATGCTTAAATCTTTGAAACTACGCAACGGATTTTGATGCGTTTTTTTTAATAGATAGAGTGATTCAAGAGGAAGGTTTATATGTACTTTTTATCCCGATATTCCCACGGGAACGGGAACCACGCGGGTGAAACCGCGGGCGGCCGCTAGTATAATATAAATGAGCGCAAGAGGCATTCCATCTTAGTCCTCGGAGGTGACTACGCACCTTAGCAGTACTCAGTAACGATGTAGCTTCCCATTGGTGAAAGAATTTTTAAAATCGGTTTTGTAGTTCCTGAGATAAGCGCGTTTACAAATACAAACAAACTCTAACGCTTTATTATATTGAATAATAATAATTATATACAATTATATAATATAATTATGTTAGATATACACCCACTTGCAGGAAGCTCCATTAAAGTTAATGCTTCATTAAGTCTATTGCTGTCACTTTTCGTTGTCAAGAAATAAAAAGTGACAGCAATAGATTTAATGAAGCATTAACTTTAATGGAGCTTCCTGCAATTGGGTGTTAGTCATTTAATACACTTTTAAACCGCAACTGTATCTGTTTACTGCTCCCCTTATCTGATACTTTATGGGATGCCTGTAAAAATCCGAATAGCAATGTCACACATACAGCCATTGATTTCGATGATGCCCCATATGGAATATTTAATTACATATTTTTATCAATAATGAGTCACACCAACACATCAAAATATGACTATAAAAATTACTCGTGCAAGTAATAAAAGTTTTTGTTTCATCGAAATCTGTCCAGGATTTCCAAAGTTACAGCGTTGTAAAGTTTCACCAGCTTTTGTAAATTTGCTTTCCTTGCGCGCTATTGCGATGACGTCATGTCGCAGTGACATCTCCGATTGCGGCTGCTGCGGGCGATTTCCGTCCAACTGTACCTACATAGAGTACGTCCGTGCGCAATCTTCGCGCAACTGGTGCGTTTTTGGCGCTAGTTACAGTACATTTTCTTCGTTCTAAGGTTATGGTAAATGATTAGTATTCGATTTCGACCGCGCGCAGCCGCACTCTAAAACTGTCACCTACTGTCCATTTGACGGCTCCGTGTTATTGTTGATCGAAGTTTGACGGTTGCTATTTATATTGACAGAATATCGCCCGCCATTACGAAAGTTGATTTAATTTATTAATCACGAAAATACAACTTATGTATTTTGAAGGTGTTTTTTTACATGGGCTCAATACAAAATTGTTCATTGATTGACTATAACAAAAATAAATAAATTTATTGCGAAACCGCAACTCTAATAGCCAAAGGAGAAAAGGAAGCGACAACTCTCAACCACACGTTAATTCCATTGGCTCACCCGAATTTTTCACGGAGGCCGTACTTTAACGTTCAATATCTCAGTCATTTTTGAAGATAGGAAAAAAATAAAAACATTATTTTTTCTCGAGTAACATATTTTTTAGATATGCTGATAACAAAAACCATTGGTGTGACTCATTGGAGCTACTTTTCTTTTGCTACCAGCCTGGGTTTTTTTTCATACTAAATGAGCATTCTCCTTTGTCATTTTAATTTGTATTTTTTTTTGTGTGTGTGTGAGTACTGTTAGTCAATAAATAATTCAATTCTATTGTATTGTATGTAAGTATGCGTACCCGCAGGCGTGGCGCGGCGGCAGCGGCGGCGGGCGCGCGCGGCGCACGGTGGCGTACACGCACTCCACCACCGACTCGTACGTCGGCTCTTCAAGGATCTGTGCCAATCAAAATGGACAAATCAATTAACGATTGACGACCGATTTGGCGCAGGGGTAGACTACCCACCTTCTGCGCCAGTGGCCTCGGGTTCGATTCCCGAACAAGACAAATATGTGTGTGCATGAACATGTCGTGTCTATTTGTCTTGGTCTGGGTGTTTACTATGTATATTAAGTACTTATGTATTTACAAACAAAAAGTATTTATTGTTGGACCATTGGATCGACCTCCGGTCTAGGAGGGGAGTGATGTGGCGACATCTAGACGACGCGCACATAACCACTAACGGCACCGGCGAATAGTACGGAGAACCTACAAGTTCTTCAAGCAACTTTCTATATATATGTCGGAGCGTAAACGCAGTGATGCCCTCATGGACAGCAAGATCGATTACTTTAATTTAAATTATAACGACATCTATTGAGTTATTTTGTAACTATCGACTTTAATTATTAGCGCCATCTTTTTTGTTGCTTTGTAACTATTAGTTGAGTCAGTTTAAACGTTGCGGCAAGCACTTGGGTGAATTGAATACAGAGAGATGGCAGCACCTGGCCAAGTGAGTTGAATTTGTCCATACATTTAGTTGAGGTGCAAGATAAAACAGTCTTAAAGGGACCCAGGCGTTGGAATCACCCATAGTCAAATCAAAATCAAAACTTAGTGACTGCAATTTCCCCGGTCCATTCATTGGCTATAATTAAGACCGCCATTTTGTTTCTGTGCCGCAAGTGAATCCCATTGGCTGAAATTGATACGGTCACTTTTGACGTATTGTTTAAGCAGTGTTGCCGGATTGGGGTGAATACCCTCCAAATTCGGGGTTATTTTAGGCAGTGAAGGGCATTTTCGGGAGGAAGAGTTTTGACTTTTGGGGGATGTGGGGGATTTTTTCATGGCAAAAATGTTATTTTAAGTGTGTTTTAGCGCTTGGAACTGATTATATATAGCAATCAGTGTTCTTGATGCAAGTGATCTACTCTGCCACACTCTAAAAAAAAGCTTATCGAGTAATCAGTGAGATAGAAGAACGCCTTTTCAAGTGTTTCGGGTTGTTGTGGGGCTTTTTCCTAAAAATCAGTGTTTTGGGGATTTCGGATTTTCGGGATTTCGGAGAATGCAACACGGGCAACACTGAGTTTATGTTTTTTACAAAATTCATTTCGGTTTTCTTTATTATTATTGCGTTCATTAACATTTCATTTTGTATTGTTTTTAGAAATAATGTATACGGTATTCGAAGGTGCCTACGGTACGTGAGTAAATACTATTTACGTAGTTTTATGTATCAATAATTCTGTAGGAACTTATACCTAAATTTGAGTTTGTTGTTTCAGGCAAATTCCAAGAGGCAACTTTGTATTTCATAGAACAAACCATAAGAAAATACTCAATACTCAATCATTTATTGCTAGCTATAGTGTACATAAGGTGGTAAAAGCTTATAATCTAAAGATCAATATGGATCCTGTCGGTTGGGGACGCAACTTTGTGGAAGAGGAGAGGAAGCGCCTTTAAAAAATACAAAATACAGTTCATAATCCGGAGCAAAGAAGATTTTCAGAAAGTTATGAATGAAAGGTAATGTTTGTTTAATTTTTATATAAGAATGTACCTAACCTATGTATAAAATTAACTATTGATTAGTTTGTTGAAAAATCTTTATAATAATTTCAATATCCATTTAGCAGTGATATCATATTGAGATAGACTATTAGGTACTGCTTTACAGTATAGGTAACAGTATTAAGGTAACAATAGTAAGGTAACCTTGGGACACATTTAACTAGTTTCAATTGTGTGTAGTTAGTAAAGTTGTTAATACTAAATCGAGAGAAAATAACAATGTAATTCAATAAATTTGTCGAAGCATTTAAAACTGACTTATCAGCAAATTCATATTTCTGACAAACGGAACAGAACTATAACAAATGTTCCGGCAGGATAAGAAATTATTGTGGTGTCGGTATGAATGATGGTTTATTGTGATTGTCTTATGACTGTGTTATTATAACTGTTACTGCTACTATCTTAGATCTTACTTATACACACTATACACATCTTATAAGTCTATGCACAAAGCTTACCAACTTATTTACTATTATCTAGAAATGTTGATTATCCATAACTTAATATGTGCATACCGGCACAACAAACAATGTGCTTTAGCCACACTACTCTTTCTTGATTTACAAACTATTCAGCTTTCACTTATTTGTTTATGAAATGTTATGGCAGTAAGAACAATATCTAAAATCTATACTGTAACGTTGCACGTACATATTTATAAATTTTAAATAGTTACATTTTTAAATACAATAAAACGACTAAAACAAACCAATCTTATTAATAAAAATAGCTTAAAACTTTAAACAATGATATACGAACTTAACATAAACAATATTAAAATACTTATATTTAATTAAAACTATAACACTATAACTACTAAAACACTTAATTATTCACTATTAACACGTAAACATCACAATTGAAATTTAAAAAACTAAACAAAGCAAAATCTTCAAATTAAATAAATTGAATATTTTTTGCTAAGCGCGATGTGTGACCGCTTGTACCTTAACTCGATTCTATTGTCTCGACGCAGGCCAGGTTTACGTTGAACTCCCGCGACGCTTGGAGCGCCATTCGCTTTGCATACGGCGTACAGGCCAGGAAGTAGTAGCTACCTATGCGCAGAAATATCTTCGTTCTTAAAAAACGACTTCAAGATTTTCTGTACAGTTCTAGTTATTGGCAAATAATTAAACATTGTTAAGAACGTACATTTTACGTTTGCTATTAATATAAATTCAGTGTTATTTCGTCCCCAAATTGGGTAAGTGTTGAACAAAATAATTAGGTCTTAGGTATCTCTTTTCGCTTGCAAATTTTAGTAGTGAGTTAGTTGTTTTGTGTTTAGTTTTTACTTAAATTGATGTAGTTAGATTCCAATGACTTGCTTGTACCTATATGAGTAAGAATTGTCTAGAAGGATTTTTTATTCTCCTACCTACACATAAAAAAATATATTTCTATTTTATTAACAATTAGATAATTTAATCGTTTAAAAAGTTAATTTACATTTTATTTCATAGCCTTATTTAATCATTTAGTTAAAATTGTAAATTCCTTTCTGGTTTCTTCAAATAAGCCACTTCACCAACCACTGGTCACTTCCGTTTAGTCCTTCACTTTTGGTGGCCAGAAGGAACATTGTGGTGGACCTGTTGTAATGCTGGACGTATATGTGAATTCCAGGGAGCAAAGTTTGGAGTGAAGTTTGGGCAAAGTTTGGAGCACGGTTTGGAGCAAAGTTGGAAACAAGTTCACAACAAGTTTCGGACCAATTATTACGTAATCACCAACTGGTCGCCACCCACCTTCACCAGCCGTCTCGTTCGAGGATCGTACCAACAAGACAGGGAAGTGCCGACCAAGTGAAGCGCATTTTAAGGGCATAACCCACGACCGCTGCTGCGGTATATTTTTTTTAAATAAATATTTTTATTTTGTTGACTTGGGCTTTAGTCATTTAATTAACCCCAACGTCACACTGGCGCCTTCAAACGTGGTTATTTAATTTGTGCTTCGCTTGGTAGTTGTGTGTTTGTGTGCTTATTTATTTTTATTTTTTGTGAAACGTTTTTTTTGGTTGCTAGCAACTAAGGTGTACGCACTGATAATACTATATTGTACTGCCGTTTTATTTTTGTTCAACAAAATTTTATTCTTTGAGCAAGTTCGTTGTTAAGTACTGTCGATGACAAAAGTGTTACTTTTTTATTGATTAATTTTATTTATTTAATGTCGTGTGTACACACTAGTTAGCTTAACTGCTTCTTTTTCTGTTTTTTATTTTTGTGTGTTTTTGTGTTGCTTTTTGTTTTTAATTTGCATTTTTTTTCTCAACCAGAACGTTCCCTAATTTTTTTTATTGTAACAGAAGGAATACTTAATAGTTTTTTTTGGTCAACTCTTACCCAATAATTCTATAATGGCATACCCCGTTAAGTTTTTATCATTGCAAAAAGCAGAACTAGAGTACGAAGTTTTTATAAGAGGTACTACTCCAGCTTCGACTGTACAAGAGTTACGCAAGCAAATAGCTAAAATAGGCCCATTGTTTCCATCTGAGGATATTTTAGATAGTTCTCTTGATGCACCAGAGGATTTGAAAGGTGTTGGAGAAGTACTTTCTAAAGTTAAAAATTATTTAGAATCCGATCTGAGCCAGAATACGTTGTTGCGAGCTCAGAACTTGTTGCATCATTTATATTATCGTATAAATCGCATCATTCGCGACGAGGAAATAGAAGAGCTTTATGATTCAACGGTCACACAATATAAATTTTTGTTCGAACTATATAAATCACTCAAAGATAAAGGTACGGATGTCTTAACTTCCACTGCTAATATGGAATCTTCAATTCCACCGCTTCCCGTGAACGTCTCCGTAACTTGCGATCGTGGTGGTTTTAATGACATCGGGAAACTCAAATATGACGGTAAGAGTTGTGTCAGATCCTTCATTGAACGTGTTTCTGAATATTGCGAGGCTAGGAACATCACAGGTCAAAAGATTTTGTCATTTGCTACGGAGATTTTCACAGGAGACGCTCTGCATTGGTTCAGGAGTGTGAGGAGTCGAGTGTCGGAATGGGATGAAGTAGTTGTTTTATTAAAAAAAGATTTCGACCAATCTAACTTTGACTATAGGTTCCTTAAAGAAATCCGTTCTAGAACTCAGGGGGAATCGGAGAACATAACGATTTACTTGTCTGTCATGTCCGGTTTGTTTTCGCGTTTATCGAAAAAACTCTCAGAAGATGATCAGTTGGAAATCATTCTCCACAATATTCGCCCATGCTACGCCAGCACTTTAGCTTCAGTTACGGAAATAAAGACGATCGAATGCTTACGATCCTTGTGTGGAAATTACGAAAAGATACAAGCACGTCTTGCTAACTTTCGTGAACCTCCTGCTCCGACAAATGAGACCTTGGCACCTGAATTTGCATATGGAAGTAGTAATAATAAACAATAATTTCAAAATAAAACATATAATTCAAATAATAGCAACCAATATTTTAAACAACAAAAATATACAAACTATAATTCTAATACTAATAAATATTTTAATAACAATAATAAGTCTAATACTAATAATAATTATGTACATTCAATTGAAGCCCCTAAAGCTCGTTACTGTCCTCGTTGTCAGGTAAATACTCATAATTTAAGGCAGTGTACTGCTGACAAGAGGGCAATAGTCTGTTTCAAATGTGGTCGTAAAGATGTCAAGACACCTCAATGTCCTGATTGCAATAGAAACGAGCCATCTAGTTCAAAAAACTGATTGGTGCGTTGAATTGTGAGCCTTCGGTAAATAATAATTTTGATAAATTAGATTGGGAAAATTGGCTTCAAACACTTAAATTGTTTTTTCGAAGTTATAGGACGGCCACAATTCAACAGGATAAACCTATAAATGATTCGAGACCTTATGTCTCAATACAAATTAATGAACTCTCTGTTTCTGGTCTTTTAGACTCAGGCTCCGCAGTTACTATACTTGGCAATAATTTTCACAAGATTTTAGAAAGTCATGGTTATACAGTGATTGAAAGTAATTATATTAATGTAACAGCAGCAGGAGGCCAGTCTTTATCTACTATTGGTTATATAGATATTCCTATACATTTTGAAAATCAATTTCATATTATTAAAGCTTTTGTAGTGCCGGCTGTTGAAACTAATCTTATTTTGGGAGTCGACTTTTGGAGAAAATTTAATATATGTCCCAAATATCTTGGTAGTTTTTCGTACGGTAGTATTTCTAATGTGGATACAAATTCAAATAAATTTATTCAGGGTTATGAGCAATTAGCTCCCTCTGAAAAGTCGATTGCGGACAACGTTATTGAACAATACAAGGAAATATCTTTTGAGCGCAAGGGATTAGGTAAAACCAGTATTATAACACACCGTATTGATACCGGTGATGCTCTGCCAATTCGACAGAGGTATTATCGCATGTCACCTGAGAAACAACGTGTATTGGTTCAGCAAGTCGATGAAATGTTGTCTCTTGACGTCATCGAACCTTGTGAAAGTGCATGGTCTTCGCCAGTATTATTAGTTAACAAAAAGAATGGTGAACCACGTTTTTGCCTTGATAGCCGCAAGTTGAATTCGGTAACTAAACGTGATGCTTATAACTTGCCTTATATATCCGAAATTCTTGACAACCTAAGGGATGCTAGGTACCTTAGCAGCATAGATCTCTCGAAATCGTTCTGGCAAATTGAAATCGTTCCTGAAGACCGGGACAAAACCGCATTTTACGTTCCTGGCAGGGGTTCACTTCGATTCAAAAGGACTGCGTTTGGCTTAACCAACGCGCCGGCCACTCAGCAGCGTTTGGTCGATTTGTTGTTTGGTGAGTTCGGTCCCAACGTCTTTGCTTATGTTGATGACATTATTATCATTTCGCCAGACTTCCAATCACATGTGTCACTTTTGATTCGCGTTCTTGAAAAATTAAAACATGCTAATCTTACTGTCAACCTAGAAAAAAGTAAGTTTTTTCGTAGCCAACTTAAATATTTGGGTTATGTTGTTGACGGTTGCGGATTACGAACCGATCCTGAGAAAGTGCAGGCTATTTTAAGTTATCCGACACCTACTTGTCGAAAAAGCCTAAAACGCTTTCTTGGGACAGCTACTTGGTACCGTCGCTTTGTACCCAACTTCAGCACAATAGCAGGTCCATTAAATCGATTAACATCTAATAAAAAGAATGCTCCTCCATTTAAATGGACACCAGAGGCTGAAGATTCTTTTCAAAAGCTCAAGGAATGTTTAGTTTCTGCGCCAGTTCTCGCATGTCCCGACTACAACCAACCATTCGAGGTACACACCGATGCAAGCAGTTACGGTGTAGGTGCGATGCTTACGCAGACTATAGGAGAAAAAGAACACCCAGTCGCCTACATGAGTCGTTCGTTGACCAATTCCGAACGCAACTATGGAATTACGGAGCGTGAAACCTTAGCCGTGATAACAGCACTCGAGCACTGGAGGTGTTATTTAGAGAATGGGAAAAAGTTCACTGTCTATACGGATCACAGCGCTTTAAATTGGTTCCTTACTCTTAATAACCCTACCGGTAGATTGGCTCGTTGGGGAGTCCGATTGTCGGCATTTGATTGTGAAATTAAACATCGTCGAGGTGTTGACAACGTTATTCCCGATGCTCTTTCTAGGGTTCCAGCTCCAGTTGGTGCCATTTCTTCTTCCGATTTATCGGACACTAAAGACGAATGGTACAAAACAATTTATAACGGATGCGTTAATATGCCTCAAAATTTTCCAAATTTTTTAATTAAAGATAATATATTATATAGACTTTGCAAGAGTAAATACGTAACTAATGATGAATTTTCGTGGAAGATAGTAGTTCCATTAGAATCTCGTGAGCAAATAATTAGAGAGAACCATTGTGAGCCTACAGCAGGTCACTTGGGCATTTTTAAAACCTACAATCGTCTTACATTACGTTACTTCTGGCCAGGCATGCATAAGGACGTGGTTAAGTTTGTCGGTTCATGTGACAAGTGTCTGGAGTATAAGGCACAAAACCACCAAACTCTAGGAGTAATGGGCCGTCCTAAGCAGTGCTCACGGCCATTTCAAATGATATCCATTGATCTTATGGGTCCTTTACCCGTAAGCCGTAAACAGAATAATTATATATTTGTAGTCACTTGCTGTTTTTCCAAGTTTTGTTTAATATATCCAATTAAAAGAGCTACGTCAGAGGTCATTATCAGAATTTTGGAAGAGTCGGTCTTTATGGTTCATGGCATTCCTCAAACCATTTTTCTTGATAATGGGTCTCAATTTATTAGTCGCGATACTGAGACGTTTTTTAAAAAGTATAATATTCCTAACATCTATTTCACACCTAAATATACGCCGCAAATCAACACGGTCGAACGATATAACCGAACTATTATCACTTGTTTATCAACTTACGTTGACAACGATCATAGAACTTGGGACACTTTCATTCCAAAGGTGCAATTTGCGATTAACAACTCTGTAAACGAGGCAACTGGATTTACTCCATCGTTCTTAGTGTATGGTAGAGAGCTTGTTACATGTGGTACTCACTACCTTGATACGGATTTAGGCGATGAAGTTTTGTTCCTGCCACGAGACATCTATGCTGAGAACCTGGGTTGTCTTGCGGATGTATTCGACGAAGTTCAGGCAAAGCTTTACCACGCTCATGCTAAAAATACGGCTCACTATAATTTGCGTCGTAAGCAAGCTGAATTTAATATTGGTGACATTGTCATGAAACGCGCTTATGTTCTAAGCGATAAGGATAAGAGATTTAGTAAAAAGTTAGCACCAAAATTTATAAAATGCCGTGTAGTAGCTAAAAAATCACCTCTCGTATATATATTAGAGGATATGTCAGGAAAAAACTTAGGTACATGGCACATCCACGACCTAAAACTAGTTCGTTTTAATAAATAGAATAAGTTAATAATCTTATATTGTTTCATTGTATTGTATTTTTTTTTCTTCATTTGTGCTAGGGTTTAAGTGTTCGACAGAATAGTTATGTAAGGTAATGTCGTGCTTACCGATAACTGTCTTTTCTTGCGTCAAAGACATCGTATTAGCATAATTATAGTTTGTATAGGTTATCTGTTTTTATAAATAGCAGATACCCTTTAAATGTTAGATCGCGACAATGAATTTAAATTATATTTATTGCTGCTTTGATGAATGCGTGAAGTATGTACAAATGGAATGAAAAGTTTTTCTGAGTGTGGAAATATGAACATAAACTTAAGTGCGGATTTTATTTTTTATAGAATAAAATCCTTGGTGACGCCAGGGGGTAATGTAACGTTGCACGTACATATTTATAAATTTTAAATAGTTACATTTTTAAATACAATAAAACGACTAAAACAAACCAATCTTATTAATAAAAATAGCTTAAAACTTTAAACAATGATATACGAACTTAACATAAACAATATTAAAATACTTATATTTAATTAAAACTATAACACTATAACTACTAAAACACTTAATTATTCACTATTAACACGTAAACATCACAATTGAAATTTAAAAAACTAAACAAAGCAAAATCTTCAAATTAAATAAATTGAATATTTTTTGCTAAGCGCGATGTGTGACCGCTTGTACCTTAACTCGATTCTATTGTCTCGACGCAGGCCAGGTTTACGTTGAACTCCCGCGACGCTTGGAGCGCCATTCGCTTTGCATACGGCGTACAGGCCAGGAAGTAGTAGCTACCTATGCGCAGAAATATCTTCGTTCTTAAAAAACGACTTCAAGATTTTCTGTACAGTTCTAGTTATTGGCAAATAATTAAACATTGTTAAGAACGTACATTTTACGTTTGCTATTAATATAAATTCAGTGTTATTTCGTCCCCAAATTGGGTAAGTGTTGAACAAAATAATTAGGTCTTAGGTATCTCTTTTCGCTTGCAAATTTTAGTAGTGAGTTAGTTGTTTTGTGTTTAGTTTTTACTTAAATTGATGTAGTTAGATTCCAATGACTTGCTTGTACCTATATAAGTAAGAATTGTCTAGAAGGATTTTTTATTCTCCTACCTACACATAAAAAAATATATTTCTATTTTATTAACAATTAGATAATTTAATCGTTTAAAAAGTTAATTTACATTTTATTTCATAGCCTTATTTAATCATTTAGTTAAAATTGTAAATTCCTTTCTGGTTTCTTCAAATAAGCCACTTCACCAACCACTGGTCACTTCCGTTTAGTCCTTCACTTTTGGTGGCCAGAAGGAACATTGTGGTGGACCTGTTGTAATGCTGGACGTATATGTGAATTCCAGGGAGCAAAGTTTGGAGTGAAGTTTGGGCAAAGTTTGGAGCACGGTTTGGAGCAAAGTTGGAAACAAGTTCACAACAAGTTTCGGACCAATTATTACGTAATCACCAACTGGTCGCCACCCACCTTCACCAGCCGTCTCGTTCGAGGATCGTACCAACAAGACAGGGAAGTGCCGACCAAGTGAAGCGCATTTTAAGGGCATAACCCACGACCGCTGCTGCGGTATATTTTTTTTAAATAAATATTTTTATTTTGTTGACTTGGGCTTTAGTCATTTAATTAACCCCAACGTCACAATACTTAGTAACAAAATCTAATCTTTTCAGATAACTTGAGTGTCAACGATGTTCATGGAGTGCTGCGAAGATACCCGTGTCTGCCTATTTCTGCGGTAATAAATTATCAAAACAGAATAATTATGGTGCAAATTACTACTGTTAGTTGCTATATTATTACATACTGTATTATATTGTTTAACTATTTTAAGTTATTGTGTATTGCATTGAAAGCAATAGCGTTTGTGCGTAAAAAACATTTGCAAGCAGTTTAAGTTTTCTTTTATTGGCTATTAAAGTGTTTAGCACCCAGTTGCAGAAAGCTCCATTAAAGTTAATGCTTCACTAAATCTATTGCTGTCACTTTTTCGTTGTCAAGAAAATAAGTGGCAGCAATAGATTTGATGAGAGCTTTCTGCAACTGAGTGTTTAATATTCTTAGTTTATGTATAAATTCAATGTAAGTAAGAGTAATAATTTCATTACTCTCATTCTTTGCCTTGTATAAGTAAATCTTAATATGTACTTTGTATTAAATAAAATAAACTATGTAGAGTAATAAACGCCTTTTTTATCAACAAATGAGTTTTTTTTACTTGCAGAATTTATTTAAAAATTAACATCACTAGGGTTGTTACTAAATGTCGATGATTTACACATTTATCGATAACGTATCAAGGGCGTCGATAGTATTGACAGCACTATGCTGTCAAAATCAACGGGGAAAGCTGTCATTCACTAACAAACGGCCGCTATAGGGCTTGATTCCTATCTGTACTAGTCTATATAATTTGTGAAGGGACCAACAAAGGGGTTGGACGATGAGGCGGATTAGGACCCGCAAGGGCCGCTTTTCTGTATCGAATTTGCCGCGTTTAACGATTCATCTGTCTACATCACTTGAATCGTTGTTTTATTTGTGCCATATCGATTGTGATTGAGGAATAAGACGTTTGTTATTAAAGAGACTATTATTTTGAGGACCCCTCGTCACAACCATCCTGACAACCGAGACCAGACCAGGCAACCGACCCCGCGACGTTATATAGAACCTCCGACAAATAACTATCGGACAGTTGTCCCCGGGCTAACAACACCATAGCCCGGAAGGAAGACATAACGTCAGTCTTCCTTTACCCGTTGCGCCATTCCCATATATGTACGAGTTATACACTCTGCTTTTCACTTGGATTGTAAGGAAAGTAACGACTAACGACACGTATCCTGCGTATTGTCGGGAGGCCAATGTAGTAGTTTAAGGCTTGTATGATATTTAAATATAAATTAATCAATGATTCTTTTTATTAAATTAGTTATTTTTAGTAATTTTTATTTTTATTTTTTATAGTGATAAATTGAACATGTCTATTTGCCTTGGTCTGGGTGTTTACTATGTATATTAAGTATGTATTTACAAACAAAAAGTATTTAAGTATATATTTATCCGTTATCAAGTTTTCCATGATACAGTTTCTTAATGAAATTAAAATGGGCTTAGATAATTGGTGTGAATGTAAGAAGTTATTTATTTATTATTATCATATTTATTTTATTTATTTATTATATTTTACATGACTTGTCATAGATTTAAAAAATAATAATATACATCTTGGATATGCCTCATATTTGAGTAAAGGACTCTATGGCGGTTCTTACACTGCACCGCACACCGCTCCGGTTTGCCCGCGGGCAATTCTGGGATCTCCACGTAGATGCCCGACGCGACAGTCGCACATACTGCTGACAACTATCAAACATAGCATACGTAATCTGTAGCACTTACCGTGAGCGCGGGCCCGTCGGGCATGTCCCGCCCCATGGGGCAGTAGAGGTCGCCCGTGGGCAAGTCCGGGATCTCCTCGTAGATGCCCGACGCGACCGACACCAGTGACCGACGGTCGCACATACTGCTGACAAATAACCAAATAATATAGTGCCAAAAAATTATAATTATGTTTTCATATTAGGATACACGTTCAAAAAAAACCAACACGTTCACGAGAGAATATCTAATCTAAAGTGTCCTAGAGCATTGCACAGCTGAAGAAAAGTTGCTCCACTAGCCTATTGCGAAGTCAAAGGTTAGGTTACATCCACTCCACAACTTACAATCGGTACCAAATTAATATATATCGCTAAAAATAAATTATCGTAACGCCTTTGGTTTTTGTCTCTGACTGTATAATTTAGTATTTTATCTGATGTAAGTTTTCCTAGTAAATAAATAAAGTGTACAATGGGCGCAAAATAACTTGGCGGCTCTGAAGTTCGCGCGGAACGCTGCGCAGTAGACGAATACAGGTGTGGCCGGGGTTGGTGCGCGGGCGGAAGCACGGCGTGTCTCGTGTCTCACTCTGACGCGTACGGATACGTCGCTGTGCTGGAGACGTATTTCCGTAGCGCTCGAGTTTGAATTCGCATTCGAAATAAAAAAAATCGTATGCGAATTCCTAACATCGGTATTTTTGAATAATCACACCTACGAGCTCTGCAACGAGTAGTCAGACCCACTCATTGCAGAATTTCTACTAGTAGAATTCATCATCTTTATTAGTCTGTGGCCGCAAAATGTCGTCCGTCACTGACAATTATATGACAAGTGTTTGTGTTTTCATCCATACTTACTATAATATAATAATATTATAAATGTGAAAGTGTGTTTGTTTGTTTATTTGTTTGTTTGTTTATTTGTTTGTTTGTTTGTTTGTCCGTCTTTCACGTCAAAACGGAGCAGCGGATCGACGAGATTTTCGATATGGAGGTAATTTGAGAGCTGGAGAGTAACATAGGCTACTTTTTATTCAGGAAAATTTTAAAATAAATATGGTAATTTTGTAAATAAAATCGTTAAACTGTTGCACAGTGCCACAAGCTTTCCTGTTCCGGTGACAGCCGTGACAGAGGAGCCACTTGCAATACCAAATTAGCTGTCAAAATGGACTGTTGTATGAAAACTGTTTTAGTTCCAAAGATAATCACCGGAACAGAAAAGCTTGCTGCACTATACTTTACACAACTGTCATTTCCTACATAGCCGCTTCCAAAGAGTAGGTATGTCAAAGAGTATGTAATCAGTGACGTTGTTGTCTCTTTGGATTACCTATTTTTAATAAGTGACATTTATGGCACTGGCAGAAGTATTCCCCTGTCAAGAGGAGTGGATTGCCACTACAAAATAAAGAAGAAGAAGACATTTATGGCAGGCAGATTTTGGTGATACAAATTTCATGTCCAATATAATTTATATGGCAAAACAACGTTTGCCGGGTCCGCTAGTTTTGCTATATTTTTAAAGTTTCTCTGTGATTTTGAAACAATTAAAGAATATTAATTTATTGGCAATACAGATTTCGAATGCTACAAAAATGCATGAAAACGTGTGTAATAGAAGTCGATTTCGTAGACGACTGGTTGACGTATACGTTTTCAATTCGTATTCGATTTTCATTTCGAACGCTACGGAAATACGTCTCCAGTTCCCTCGCACATTCGAGCTGAGCGAAATGTAACTTGCAGTTAAGGCGATACTCGGAAAAATTATGCTAAAGCGAGATAGCGATAGCAATGAGAAAACGACGCGCGCGGGAGCGAGACCGATTTTGCCGATTACGCAAAAAAAACACAAAATCAGTTCGTATTCAAAAACTATAGCGATTTTTAAAAAATGCTTCTATACGATCCTAAATATTATTGGTGTCCACTAATTAAACCAATTTTTAATAGTATATGTATCCCCATTTAAGAATAATCTTGATATTTCATATTTTTAGAGGTATTTTCGAAAATAAAAAGTGTAGAGCCAGAATCACAAAATCGTGTTTCTGAAACTATACGATTCTAGATAAAGGTATGAAGAAATATATATCTTATTACCAGATTTATGACAACTGTAACCGTCCTATAGTTTTATATCAAAGTGTCCATACTTTTTCCAAGTAGCGCCTTAACTTCCGAGCCGCCAAGATATTTTGCGCCTATTGTACTATGTTGATGACTTTGGCAAGTGGTTGACTTCATACCTGTCGTCGGTGGCGGGCGCGAGGTCGCCGGCGCCGCTGCAGCGCGACAGCTGCCCGCTCGGTATGCGCTTCGCTTCCTACACATAGTGATGACTAAAATACTTCTATATCTATAATCTATACTATCTATATTAAAAAAGGAATCGCTGTTCGTTACGATCGCTAAAACTCAAGAACGGATGAACCGATTTGGCTAATTTTGATCTCGAAATGTCCGTGGAAGTCCAGGGAAGGTTTAAAAGGTGAGAAAATATGGGAAGGAGGAGTAAGGTAGGGGTAGAGTAGGGGTAGGGTAGAGTAGGGGCCTACCCCTACTCTACCATACCCCTTAGTAGAGGTAGAGTAGGGGTAGGGGTGGAGTAGGGTAGGGTAGGGTAGTGTTATGGACTTTTTGGTGACTAAGACACTGGTCAGCGTGGCCGCTGCCAGCATGACAGACATTGACACATGCTTGGAAATTAAAAAGGGACTATCGACCAAGACGACACGGCTATGATTGTTGCTGATTTTGCCATTGTAATATAAAGCCGTGCGATTAAACTCTTTCTCATACGTATTTGTGATTATTTACGACGACAGCGCAGACCAGTGCTTTCAGGTAGGGTAGGCGTGGAGTATGGTAGGGGTAGGATAGGGGTAGGGTAGGGTAGGGATAGAGCAGTGGTAGGTAGGGAAGAGGTAGGGTGGAGTAGGGGGTTGGGCCAAGCGAACGAAGTCGCGCCGGGTCAAGATTCAAGATTCAAGATTCAAATTTGTTTATTCAATTTAGATTGTTATTTACAATACTTGTGAACGTCATAGAAGCTACGCCATCGGTTCGCAAACCCTACAGCGGGAGGCCTTGGAGAAGAACCGGCAAGAAACTCCAAGGGTTGTTTTTTTCTCCCTGTCTTATTTCATACAGAGTCGTCAAATTGAAAAATGACCTTAACATGGTATGACTAAGGTCAGTTTCCATCACAATTACACAATGGGTTATGATAAATACAGTTAAGTATAGGCGAACTAATGATCATAGCGGTGAACAATTTTCAGTTACTTAGGAACTCTACTTAAAGCTTTAATATTAGTTTAAAACAAAAGACAATTCTACTATATACTGCAAGTTGCGCCATACATGTTTCAAATGTAATTCTTAATAAAATGAATAAAAACAAAAGAAAACACATTTTAAGGCAAGCAGATAAGAGCAGACCCATTCCCACTGGCAGCACCCGTTCACGAGCATGACGCATGAACCAGCCATCGCTTCGCTCAACCATATTTTAGGGAACGTAACGACCCGCTAGTAATATTATAAAGCTGAAAAGAGTTTGTTTGTTTGTTTAAACGCGTTAATCTCAGAAACAACTGGACCGATTCAGAAATGTTTTTGACCATTAGAAAGCTACATTCTTCCAGAGTGACATAGGCTATACCTTATCCCGATATTCCTACGGGAACGGGTACCACGTGGGTAAAACCGTGAGGATCCGCCAGTTACTAATAATTACACACAATAATTTGAGTTCCTTATGATAAAACTTTCTTTAGACCGCGCAAATTAAGAATGCCTCTACAAAAGAAATTTAAAACTTAATTTATACTTTGTGAATATTATGGTTGCCATACACCATCCTGCCTATCGTCAAATCGGCATGACGGCAGGCTTGATCCAATCTGCAGTTCGTCCATATTACACCATAATTTGATAACTGTCATGCCAATCCACGCCCACCCACGGTCAGTTCTACTCATGCCGATTGGACGATAGGCAGGATGGTGTATGGCCAGCATAAAGCCATTCAAAACCGTAAAGGAACTTACCTTTGACATGACTAGATCAATATCGTCCAACGACACCTCGGACGGTCCGCTGTACCAGCTGCTGCGGCGGAGCTCACCTGTTTATAAATAACATGATTATTATTTTAAGTTACCTATTAAAATTTTTACTTTTTTGCACTCAAAATGCAATTTTTATGGTTGAAAAATGGAAAATGAAGTAAGTATTTAGAAAAAACGACTCCGTAGCTCAGTGGTTAGAGCAGTCGCCCGGATAGCGAAAGGTCGTGGGTTAGTGTCCCATCGGAGCTGGTTGTGAGACAGGTCGATTTTTTCTAAATACTTACTTCATTTTCCATTTTTCAATTATTATTATTGTTAAGAAGAGGGGGCCGCCAGCGAAGCCGGATGCGTGATCAGTCACCTTGATAGGAACCATTTCACCCAGTTCCGCAAGTCCCCTGAAAGCTGAGAGCAGGTAGAGGCAGGTTATGGTTTACCCCTCATTAAATGATATTGTTTTCATTTGTTATTCTAAAATGTATTATGTTATGGACTAATTTAAATGATTTCGATACAAATTCATATTTTAAGAACTTAATAGTTAAGCGCTTGTCCAGAAAGGGCTAATTCGCCGCGATTTTAACAGCGATTTCCATTACATCACTGTCAATGTGACAGATAAGACGCGGAACACCAATACTTAGTGGGCAATGTATGTTTAAACGCGACTAACTCGCGCGTTGTTCTGGACAGGCACTTAATACTAAATTAACATGTTCACTGCCAGCTACGAGTATATTCGTAGTTCATACATATAGTAGTATACTCGTGTAGTCGTGTGGCAGCGAACGTGTTAAGTTTGATAACCATGCTTATTTTGATAACATACCATCACTGCTCTGTGCAGCGCGCAAATCCCCCTCGCTCTTACTCAGCTTCTTGTTAGCCCGCCAGTTACAATTTTTCATGGCTTTCTGCAGAGCGTCTGCCAGGTCACTGGCGAGCGGGCCAGAGAACTTCAGCTCCCCACCGCCACTGGGAGAATCACTGCAGGATAAGATTAAAAACTAGGATAAAAACAAAGAATCGTAATCTGGGTGTGAGGTAGCACCATAAAAAACAGAGTAAGAAATATAGCTTTGCACAACTGGCTTATTTCACTAATTGATATTAAATCTCGACTTGCTAGATATTTATTTTTAAAATCAATAGAGAAAAACGTCATATGAATTTAACAAAAATAATATTTTATGGTGCTAGCTATGCCACTGATTAAAACACAATACCAAAACAAACTAAAAACCATTACCATTTATGCAACTAAATCAACACCTTAGCTTCAAAATATTATTCTGTGTTGTTTTAATGATCAAGTGATTCCGTAAGGCACTTGTAATTAAATATAGCGGAAGTGTAATGAATATGAATCATGCACTAACAAAATTAACATCTGCATTACATATTAAATATTATTCACATGTTGCTACAAATGTAAAGCACTTGAATGTATCAGAATGCTCAGAAATTATAATGATTCATAAGTAGGGAGCTAATTCTTGAACTTTGGATCCCACAGGAGAGTGCAACAAACGGAAAGATCCAAATTTATGGAATGAATTATGTTTAAAAGCTCTGATGTTCAAAAACTTTAATGATGATGCATGATAGTTTAGTAATGCTATACTTTTTATAGTGCCCAAAAAGTTACTTGTGACAAAAAGCATTAGTAGGTAGTTAATTTATTAACATGCAATTCAGAAACAATTATTGATTTACAAAGTCATGAAAACCCAATCTCTAATTACCCAAGTAATGTTTTCTACTGTTTTTATCTACATTGTTTATACTGGTGTTTTGCACAATAATTAAGTAACTTATTTTCATAAAATAATGATATAGTTAGCTGCAATTCATTACTTCATACATATTTCAGCAATACAACTGACTGTTGATTTGTAAGTCTAAAAAATGTAATGAAAAAAACATATTCCTTTATTTATTTAATAGTCACAAAATGTGAAACTGCAACTTTCATTTGTTTAGTAATTAGTTAAAGAGTGCAACTTTCTCTTTTATCCACCAAGCAAAACTAATTTAACTTTCAGTGCTTGTAAAACTTTTGCAGCTCATCACCAGTGCAGAATACAAAAATAACAAACCCATCCATAGTAAGAACACAAGTTTTGTTCTTATCGTCATTCTCATTGATTAGTAGAATGTCACTGATATGTTTCCACTCTAAGACAGTACTGAGTTTCTGAGAGCGGGACACGAGAAGACCATTTGAGGACAGTGTCAGTACACTGTCACCATACATTCCACATTTGCGGGACAGCGCAGTCGTCGCAACAGTAACAGAGTAGGAATTTTTGAGCAATGTCTCGGTGCCTGAAAGTATGAGTATGATAAAGCATGATTAGGCACTTTTGTTGTGTTATTTTTTGATAAATTAGGTGTTCCCACATAGGTAGTATTAATTTATGAATTGTTAAGACACTTCAACATGTTACATATACAGCAAAAATATAGCATGGGATTATGACCACCATGAGACACAAAAGTACCCTTTCATGAATGAGACACAACAGGAATGATAAACACAGAGAACATTTTGTGTTCTTATTAAATAATAAGAACACAAAATATTAGTTATAGCCCGAGAGCCAAACTAATTCGCTCTATGGAGATTCAACAATAATTCTATATCAGTAATTTCTTAACATTGAAAATAAGATTATCTAGTTTAATAAATAATTCATTAGTAATCCACCAATATTTATGACAGCGACATAAAAAAAAACAAATACAAAGCTTTAAAAAATCTATAAAAAAATTGGCAAAAATGGTATAAGTGTTATTCACTTTACATTTGAATACATTTATTATTATCTTTCGTAAAAGTATATAATCCCCCTATATTTGTAAATGAAAAACAAATAAACTTTTAAAAAAACTCTCTACGTAAACTCAAATTGGCATTACACCTATGTTAAAAATGCTATCAGAAACAACCGACTTCTTCCTAAAGTATTAGTTTCCCGTTTTATATCTTTATGGATTTCGACTTTGCGGCTTAGATATGGTGAACATAAACACATGTTAACGATAAAATTGGTGATAGCATATTTGCTGAAAGAATTGCACCATTTTTGAGGTATAACTTTTTTTTTATACCTTCCAATGCGATATTATGTTGGATTCCAAAATATAGTCTCTTAAAATTATATTTAAGGGCCGTTTACAAAAATTTGGCCTGTTATTGAATTTTTTACAAAAATATCGGATAGCTCTTGGGGTATTACTTAGCATGCTTTATGTATTTATTGCCAGGCATTTTGAAAAATTATGAAGTAATGATTCAAATTATTTCTAAAAATATATTTTAATTGAGAAAATACAAAAACAGATTTGATTTCTCTTTATTCACAGTCACATAAACAGGTGTAAGTATTTATAAATTGTTAACTGATTAATTAAATAAAATGTAGAAAAATGTGCCACAAAACATTTTCAGATTAAAATAAAATAGGTACTTATATTATGGAAAAATGGAAAATAAAGTATTTTTGAAAAAATCAACCCGTCTCACAACCAGCTTTATTTTATTTATTAACCAGATTATCGTAATATGAGGCAATTATTGGTCAAAATATTTAACAGATTTGTCATTAAACTTGGAATTGTCATTGGGTTAAATAATGTTTAGCAAGATGATAAATTGCTACAGTTTAATTTAATCACATTTGCATTATTGCTATCCATTTATATAAAAACATAATAGTTACGTACTTTAAAACAATATTGAAATTATTTAATTTTTTACTTTTTTGCATTCACAATGCAATTTTTTTAATTGAAAAATGGAAAATGAAGTATTTTGAAAACTATATGTATTTTGTTGTGAGACAGGTTGATTTTTCAAAATACTTCATTTTCCATTTTTCAATATTGAAATGTAAGAATAACTATATTATTTGGAAGTATGACCCATTCGTTGGTTGTATGATGTCAAGCAATGCAAAGCAATAGATGAATGCACATCGACATGAATGTATCTCATTAGCATTGAATGCCATGACGTTGGTGGCTGCATATGGCTATGAACACAATAGAATGAAAATAAATTGATGACATTGAACCGAATAACTATGTAAGTAGGTACCTACTTTCCAAAAAGAGAGACCATATTTTAAAAGTAAAACAACTGATATTATATAGTTAGGTACTGCTAGAATAGTCAGACAGTAAAGATACAGCTCATTGACATAGTTACTATGTAAAAGTAAGAGTTTAAGGTCAGAGTGTCAGCAATTAAAACTACAAATTATTTTATGTAGGTAGCGCATCATGTCTGAAGAAAGGTAACAATAATAAGGTAAATAAAATAATACCATCAGCAAGTGGGTACTAAGTTTAAACAATGGTATTATGAAATATAAAAATTGAAGGTAGACTCACCAAGTAACGTACTGCCATTTAGTACATTTTTTATTTTTTCCATCCACACATGGGTATCGTGTAATGTTTGGGCAGCGAGCAGTATTCGCGGTTTACGAGGCTCGTCGTCAGAAAACACTGCAAAAGCATGTGGTCTCGATCGTGACTTCGCCCTGCACACCACGCATCCCGACGGAAAGTCCACAGTGCCCGCGGGTGCACCTGCTTCGCTGCAGTACACGGCCAGGGTCCCTCCGCCCGTGCACGTGGGGCTCGGCCTCAGAATACACCATTGTCTCTTCCACGACTGATGATAACAATAAATCAATGCTTGGTGCAATTTAAAAACAAACGATACAAGCAAAATTAAATTTACAAACCTTGAAAGGATTCAATCCAAGATTAGATTTAAACGGGTATTTCACTTCTAAATATCCTGACATATTATAACTTAATTAGAAATAAATTAATTCGTCTAATTTTCTACGACAAACACCACATGTCGTTGATGTCGTTCAAACAAAATTGTTGTTTACAACGTAGTGATTACATGCTCTTTGGTTTACAAAAATTCCATAGACAATTAAACAAATAGGGACTCGAAAACTAGAACCCTATGATGTCGATATTGAAAACCGGTTTTTTGGTGTCTCATCGAACATCATCTATATTGCTTATGACTCTTCAGGGGGGCTACCGCGTAACTTTATGGATATGAACTTCATACGTTTTTAGGAACTTTAAGTCAATTTTGTAAAGAAAATAGCCGCTTTCAGTTCCTGTTTCGTGACGTCGGGTATAACGTTACCTAGCTAGCAACGTTCAACAGAACAAAGCAGCAAAAATCTATCAAAATAAGGAATTCACATGACAGTTGAAGTCCATACCCATATCCAGATTTCTTAGCCGGTAGCCCCCCTGAGCTTAGGACAAAGTGTTTGCTATTTTCTGAAGGCATGAATAATATGTATAAGCTGAGTGGTTTGCTATTTGGTTGAAAATAATAATAACTAAAATTATTTTCAATTTTTACGATTAGAAAAACACGAACCTAGCTGGGGGGCTACCGGCTAAAAAATATGGGTATGGGTATGGGGTTCAACTGTCATTTGAATTCCCTATTTTGATAGATTTTTGATAGTGGCTATTTTGACTTAAAGTTCCCAAAAACGTATGAAGTTCATATCCATAAAGTTACGCGGTAGCCCCCCAGTTCCTTGTTTTGTGACGTCGGGTATAACGATAACTACAGTCGTCACAAATTAAGATGCCCGTTTTGACACATGGTAATGACCCTAGTATGTAACTTGTTACGAAAACCAAAAAATTAAATATATGCTGATTACTTATCAAAGGTGTATGAAAATAATATGTTAAATTGTTTAACGCATCATAAATTAAGGCAAGGTGTATTCCGCGTATTATTTTTGCGTTTATTCTAAAGTAAACGCAGATTCGATTAACTACGAAACGTCTCGAAAAACAGTTACGTTCTCAGTCTTTATTTTTTTAAATACTAGTGTTGTAACCGTTGCGTGCAGGATTTCTCCAGCTTCATTCAATTTTATCGAAATAATCGTTATAACAACTTTAATAGATTAATTTGTAAAATTGATCTTTTTTGTGTGAAAACTAGATTGGCGCTTAAAGCATTAGTGAAATTATGAAGTGACAACAATGATTTCGATAAAATGGTTTCTAGGCAACCGCAAACTTATCCAAGGAGAACGTTTCGAATGAACCGAATGAAAAAAAATCTTTAAATAAAACCTAGACAACCTTGCACACCTCACCATGTCGAATCGTCAGGTTCACCTTTCCAGAGATTTTTTAAAACACGTGTAAATATACGACGTATTGGCCAATGGTTGGGCCAACGTGTACAGGCCGCTATAATAAGTAATGTAGCTACTCTATGACCATGTCTATGCTGTGAACTGTAGTTAAAACACTTGCGATTTTAGAGCCAACGCGACTTGTGATTTTTAGTCGACCGATAGTTTAGTCAGAATCGTAAGACGATCGTGATCAAACTGTCGGCCGATAGTTTGGTTTTGAGAACCTGCGAGCACTTGTGATTTTTAGGCGGGCGATAGTTTGGTCGTTCTCCGATTCAGTATAGAGTTATATGGCAGTGGCAATCGTCAGTGCGCTTAAACTATCAACCGATCAAACTATCGAAAATTTGGTCGACCGATAGTTGGTCGATAGTTTAGTTGAATGCAGTGCGCGCGCTCACATAGTCCTTCATGTACATTACCGCCCGGCCGATAGTTGTGCGATAGTTTGATCGTACAACTATCGGCCAGTTATTTTCGATAGTTTGATCGGTCGATAGTTTAAGCGCACTGACGATTGCCACTGCCATATAACTCTATACTGAATCGGAGAACGACCAAACTATCGCCCGATTAAAAATCACAAGTGCGCGTTCGCTCTTATATAAATTATGCAATTTAAATGGATTCGATTCAAGTTTATATAACGTAAAAGGTCAATTTATACTTTAATAATATGTTTATTAAAAGTATAAGTATCTGTAAAGTAAGTTTTACATTTTATAATAATAACTTTAGTCTTAATCCACATAAGTTGCAAACCTACTATAATCGATTTGTTACTCAGAACCTTAATCGATTAATCGCGAGAATCGATCACAGACTCGTATGGTTACATGCCTAATCACGTCACTTTGGCAGGTGTCAAAACGGGCATCTTATTTTGTGACTACTGTAGCTAGCAACGTTCAACAGAACAAAGCAGCAAAAATATATCATGATAAGGAATTCAAATGACAGTTGAAGCCCATACCCATACCCATATTTTTTAGCCGGTAGCCCCCCTGGGGGGCTACCTCGTAACTTTATGGGTATGAACTGCATACGTTTTTGGGAACTTTAGGTCAATTTTATAAAGAAAGTAGCCGCTTTCAGTTTCTTGTTTTGTGCCGTCGGGTATAACGATAACTAGCTAGCAACGTTCAACAGAACAAAGCAGCAAAAATCTATCAAAATAAGGAATTCAAATGACAGTTGAAGCCCATACCCATATCCATTTTTCTTAGCCGGTAGCCCCCCTAGTGATCACACACTCGGTGTGATGGGTTATTTATGCTGTGCTTTGTTCTCTACGCTGTGGTCTTATGACCGTGAACGTTACTTAGCAACGGTTTGATCTTTGTTTGTACGTAATTCTTTAATTGTTTGGTGTTCTTTATAAATAATATAATATATTAAGCCCAGCCTGCCTTATTATTATTCATCATATTGTGGCGACCGTGATTTGGCAAAAATAATAATGATTTCGCTGAGGCGGAAAAGAACCCAGCTAAGAAGGGAATTCACTACACAGGCTAACGAAATCGAACAGCTAGCAGGTGAACAAAGGTACGATGATTTTCATGACTTGTATGCGTTATTATCAGATACCGCTGACAAACTTTTCGAAATCGAAAATGCGGTACGGGATGAATGGTGTGCCGAGGAACAGTTTGATGAGCAGTCTTTTCAATCCGACCAAGACAAAGCAGTGGATTATCGTAAAAGATATAAGATGATACAAGGTCTCTTTAAGAAAATCTCGCCAATGAAGTGTCAAAGTGAGACGTCTTTGTTATCAGCCGACACGGTAAAGTCAAACGCAGATTCAGCCGTCGGCAACAAAACCAGACGATTACAATTACCGAAGCTAGAACTAATGAAGTTCGATGGCAACGTTAAAAACTGTCTGCTTTGGTGGGGCCAGTTCAGGAAAATACACGAGGGTGACCTAGATGACCTAGACAAGTTCCAATACTTACTCCAGTCAATGACTCCCGAATCAAATGCCCGTCAACTCATCGAGAGTTACCCGCCTAGTGGTGAAAATTATCAGAAAGCTCTAGATGCTTTGAAGGCACGATTTGCTCGAGAGGATATTTTAATTGAGACTTATGTAAGAGGAATCTTGAACTTAGTCTTATTGCAGAATAAGGGGAAAAACCACCCAATTAACGATCTTTATGACAACTTGCATAGTCATTTGCAGGCGCTAGAAACATTAGGCGTAGCCAACGACAAGTATGCTTCTATATTGTATCCTATGATAGAGTCTGCATTACCAGAAGATGTTTTACGGACATGGAACAGAATTCGTTATAACAATGAGAATAAAGGTGATGACTTGACTAAATTAATGAAATTCTTGAAAGATGAAGTAGAATCCGTAGAGAGAATATTGTTAGCAAAATCTGGATTTCCGCAGTCGACTTCAAGAGCCCCTACAGCTTGTTTCGTAACAGAAAGTAAAACAGGAAAGGATAATGACAAGTCTAGGAAGGGAGAAACTGTCAGAAACACGGCATGCATTTGGTGCGAAAAGGATACACATGCAAGTTCAGAATGTCATAAGGCAGCTAAAATGACACTCTCAGAAAGAAAAGAATTTATAAAGAACAAGCGAGGTTGTCTAATATGCCTAAAAATTGGGCACAGTAGTAAAAAATGTAGAAGTTTTCCGAAATGTTTAGTTTGTAAGAAACGACATGTCACACTGATGTGCTATGAACTAGATAAGGAGTCCGTAGATGAGAACCAGGAAAACAAAGACGACACCAAGTTAGGTAACATGTTGTGCCATATTAAAACTACCACTATTTTACAGACTTTGTCAGTCAGAATTGTTAATGGTACCAACCAGGCAACTGTCAGAGTTTTATTAGATAGCGGAGCGCAACGATCATATGTCACTAAAGATTTAGCAACAAAATTACAACTCAAACCTTTTAGTAAGGAATGTATTACTCATTGTTTATTTGGTGGTTTCGAGACAAAAACAAAAGAATGTAATGTTTATAATGTATGTGTCAGTAGCAGTACTAATAATTTTAGATTTAATTTGAATGTTTTAGAACAGGACAGTATTTGTGGATTGTTACCTAAGATAAAATCTGAATACTTAGTTCATAAGTTACGTGACAAAAACATTACTTTGACTGAAACTGTTGATACTCCCGACGAGGTCTCCATACTATTAGGCGCTGACTATTCTGGTACTATATTGACTGGTGACGTGATTCAAGTTGATAACTCTCTGACAGCTATTAAGACAAAACTTGGATGGACTATTCAGGGACCGATGACAGGTGTTTTCAATACGGTGGTTAATAATCACAGTGTACTGGCTCTTCATTCATTCTGTAAATTTGATTTGGCAGATTTATGGAGTCTTGAAGTTTTAGGAATAAAAGATCCAGCAGAAATGGTCTCGAAGCAGGCCAGAGCTACAGAAACACTCGAGAAGTTTAATAACTCGCTGCGTATCAATGAAGAAAGCAGGTATGAAGTACGGTTGCCTTGGCGTGATGGTATGCCACTTCCTGTTTGTAATGTCGAAGTAGCTAGAAAACGGTTAGTGTCTACAAGTTCCCGTCTAGTATCCTTAGGTAAACTCGAGGACTACGATGGTGTGTTTAAGGAATGGTTGAATCTCGACTTTATTGAGGTTTCTCCGGTACAAAATGTTACTTCGGGATTTTTCCTTCCGCACCATGCAGTAATTAAGGAGTCCAGTCAGACTACTAAGATTAGGCCGGTATTCGACGCATCAGCTAAAGACATTAACGGTGTTTCACTCAATTCATGCCTAGAAAAAGGGGAAAACTTAATTGAACTTATTCCAGAGTTATTAATTAGTTTTAGAAAATATGCCATAGGCATCACTGCCGATATTGCCAAAGCCTTCTTGCAAATAGCTGTTTCGCCAGAAGATCGTGAATATTTAAAGTTCCTTTGGTGGACAGATATCAATGATCACAGCAAGGGAGTAACCATATACAGGCACAGGCGTGTAGTTTTTGGCGTAACGTCAAGTCCATTTCATCTTGCAGCAACTATCTCACACCATCTAAGCAATTGCCCACCTGACTTAAAGTACACCGCCATGAAACTAAAAAAGTCTTTTTACGTAGATAATTGTGTTACAAGTTTAAGCACGGAAGAAGATGTGACTAAATTTATTAAAGAGGCAAAAGAAGTCATGAAAATGGGTAAGTTTGATTTGAGATGTTGGGTTACGGGGCCTATCAGAGTGGATCAGGCCGTAGAAACCATTTCGGTATTAGGAATATTATGGAACACAATTTCTGATGATCTTTGCAGCAATGTTTCATTTTTATCCTGCATAGATATGAAGTGTACTAAAAGGAATTTGTTATCCATCACTCATAGATTTTTTGACCCGATTGGTTTGTATTCCCCTCTTACCATTATCCCTAAGCTAATATTACAGAAATCTTGGTCAAGAAACTTAAAATGGGATGACGAACTACCATTAGACTTGCGTAAAGAGTTTCAAAACTGGTCAAAAAATTTACACCTTCTTCAGACAATTAAAATATCAAGGAGGTTAACCAAATTTGAAATAGAATCTTCACAGAGTAGTCTACATGTTTTCACTGATGCCAGTCAGTATGCTTATGCAACCTGTATATTTTTACGGACCGAGTTCAAGGGTGAGGTTGATGTAAGTCTTGTCATGGCCAAATCGCGGGTAGCACCTGTCAAGAAAGTAACTATTCCACGGCTCGAGCTCATTGGAGCGACAATGGCAGTTAGACTTGCTAAGACTGTTATTGAATCGGTAGGCTTACCAAGATGTGAAATCTATTATTGGACAGACTCCAGTGTCGTACTTAGTTGGATAAAAGGTGAAGGTGAATGGAACGTGTTCGTCGCAAATAGGGTGAGAGAAATAAGAAGTTCGACTGCGCCAGAAGGATGGAGACACGTGCCTGGAAACCTGAATCCCGCTGACATACCATCTAGAGGTATTGATGTAAAAGGTTTGATCAAATGTCAGTGGTGGAAAGGCCCATCTTGGTTGGCACTTAATACGGATAGTTGGCCTAGTACAACTTTTACGGAAGATTCAATGGAAGTCAACCAAGAAAGAAAGAAGTCTATATTGATATCGAATGTGTGTGAGGATAATGATGTTTTATCCAAGATAGCGTCATATTTCTCGTCGTATGTTAAAACGGTAAGAATGGTGGCATGGATTTTAAGGATGAGGTTTAAACCTAGCAGTAGAAATACAGAATTATCGTATCGTGAATTGGAACGTGCTGAGCAACGATTGTTCAAGTTGATACAAGCTTCACAATCGCAACCGAAGCTGAATAGTCTGAGGACTTTTGTGGATGAGTCAGGGTTGCTTCGATTACAGACAAAGTTGGGTCTTAGCAACGAGAAATATGACTTTAAACACCCAATTATTTTGCCCTCAGAGCACATTATTGTAAAAAGGTTAGTCCAGGAGCGGCATAAAGTATTGCATCACGCGGGCACTCTAACGTTGATGACAAATTTAAGGGAGCGCTTTTGGATTACTGGCGTTAGAAAACTTGTAAAAAAGGTAGTTCGCGAATGTGTTGTTTGTAGACGCTATAAAGCGAAGTCTTGCACAACTCCTCCAGCTTCTCTCCCAAAGGGTCGTGTCGAAGGCTCTGTTCCTTTCGAGGTGTCCGGAGTGGATTTAACAGGTCCATTGGCACTAAGATCAGGTAAGAAATGTTGGATTGTTCTTTTTACCTGTGCGACGTATCGCGCCGTACATCTTGAGGTGGTTGAGTCACTTTCAACTGATGATTTCATTATGGCTTTACGTCGTTTCATCGCTCGCAGAGGCAGAATTAAAGTGATCTACAGCGATAACGGCACAAACTTTAGAGGATTAAGCAACCAACTTAAGGAGCTTAACTGGAGCGAAATTCTGTGTTTTTCGTCACTGACAAAACTTTCGTGGAATTTCATACCTCCCGGTTCTCCGTGGTGGGGAGGGTTCTATGAGAGACTGATCGGGTTTCTCAAGCAAATTTTGAGGAGAATGTTGGGTAAGGCATCTGTGACTCTCATTGAGTTACAGACTGTCCTTTGTGATTGCGAATCTGTAATCAATAGTAGGCCCTTGACATACGTGTCTACAGACGCGGACGAACTGAGACCATTAACTCCGGCCTCGTTCATCCAGCCTCTGGCTGAGGCTTCAGTGCCGGAACTGGAGAAAATAAATAGTGATTCGTTGAATGTTCGGATCCGGTACATGCAAAAGTTGAGAGACGACTTTAAAGAACGTTTTCGTGCCGAATATTTGAGCCAACTAGTGCAGCGATCTGGTCGAGCGAATGGTCACTCTGATCTTCGTGTAGGGGATATTATCCTTATCGGTTCCGACGACAAAAGGGTGAATTGGCCATTAGGTTTGGTTGTCGAGTTGTTTGAAGGGCCAGACAAGGTGAGTAGGGTGGCCAAGTTGCGGACGGCAACGGGCTTCAAAGTACGCCCTCTTCAGCGACTGTTCCCATTGGAAGTGTCCGAAGGGAGCCTGACTGACACCAACCCGACTTGTACGAAGACACGTTCAGGCCGACTTGTAAGATGTCCAGTGAGGCTAAATATTTAAATATTTTTAACTAAAGTTAGGTAGTAACAATAATAATAATTTATGACCTTCCGGTCCTTGTGGCCCGGATCTATGTGATGGGTTATTTATGCTGTGCTTTGTTCTCTACGCTGTGGTCTTATGACCGTGAACGTTACTTAGCAACGGTTTGATCTTTGTTTGTACGTAATTCTTTAATTGTTTGGTGTTCTTTATAAATAATATAATATATTAAGCCCAGCCTGCCTTATTATTGTTCATCATACTCGGACAGCCAAAGAAAGGTCATGACTCATGGGTTCCATCCAGTCAAATGAGCTATATTGTGATGTGAGTGAGACCGTCTCACATCAAAATATAGCTCATTTGACTGGATCTATTTTTCTAATAGTTCAATATTTTTAAAGCTCGTTTGGATTAAATAGTTATCGGTTTTTTCCGATAGAAGCATAGCGATAGGCCAGACTACTTGTCAAGTACCTACCCAATATTATTATTTATTGTGTTCTGTTATGTCATTGTCAGTGTCAGCCAGCAGCCACTTGTCAGTGACTTGTCAGCTGTCATCGTCATTTAATTCTGTGCGGTGCGGAATTTTTACAGAATATTTTTATTTACAGAATTGGTAATAAAGAAGCGCAATAGAGAAATTCAACCAAGGGTGCAAGATTATAAGCTAGAATGAATATCATTGTTTCAGTATTATTTCTGATAGGATTGGTTAATTACGCTTTTTGCGTTAATAGTATAGAAGATGAAATCGGAAACGGAGGACATACAATAGAAGGACGAGTTTTTCCTCCTGAAGAACAAGATGTAACTGGGTGGCAAGTAGACACAAGGATACATGTAAACGGTGGCGAATATATTGCCTTTATCAGGAATGATGGCTCATTCGTGATACATAATGTGCCATCAGGATCTTATGTTGTTGAAGTAATCAACCCAGATTATATGTATGAACCTGTACGCGTAGAAATCAACTCCAAGGGCAAGTACAGAGCCAGAAAAGTTAACTACATACAGACATCGCAAGTAATTCAAGTTCCTTATCCACTCAGAATGAAGCCTTTGTCAAAATTCCGTTACTTCCAAGTTCGTGAACAGTGGAGAATGACGGACTTCCTTTTCAACCCAATGGTAATAATGATGGTGTTACCACTGCTTCTTATCATGATTTTGCCCAAAATGATGAATGATCCTGAAACTAAAGAAGACTTGAAACAAATTAGCAACCTGGCCAAGATGTCGGAGATGCCTGAAATGTCCGAAATGTTTACTTCACTGTTTAGTGGAGGTTCAGCTGCAAAAGCTTCCACCTCCAAAGCTAAACAAGTGAAGAAAAGACAGTGATAGGTCTATTATTATTTATTTGACTTTCATGTGTAAGTAGCATCAATTAAAAAATAAATGAATTACATATGTATATCAAATGTTCACCTTTATTTCTGTTCATAAGTATTTGCATGATCAGAATCTTTCAACATATTATTATGTTACATCCCCTTCTGCCCTTCAGTTCCATCCAGTACCTCATCATCCATTTTTTGTCAACCCAATCAGTAGAAAATAGTAGGACCGACCCGAAAGTAGGATCATGTTGGTATATCTATTGCAAATTTGAAAGTTTTTTGCTATAACTCTTGTGAATAGATATCATCAATATTTCAAAGGATCATTCAATCTTTATTTCAACTTGACAACAACATTATCCTGAGGGAATGTGATATTTTTCCGGGATAAACAGTAGCCTATGTATCCAATCCTTCAGCTCCCAATTGACCCCTGTACAAAAAATCACATTCATCTGTTGTTCAGTTTTGACATGAAAGACGGACAATACCTAGGTACTGATTTTCCCGTGGGAATATCTTACATGCCTGTGGTAAAAAGTAAAAATAGCCTAATAAAATCCTTCACAGGGTTTCAAACTATTTTACTTAAATACCAATATCTGCCCGCGCTTATAGTGATTTTCCCATGGGAATGAGATTTTTCCCGCAGTTTAGAGTAAGTTTGTCCTACTTCCCAGGAATCCTTCCCAGAAACTCTGAAACTATCACCTTAAATACCAATTCCATTTCCACAGCTCATTCCCATGGGAAAATTACTTTTATACTTTACTTTTTACCGCGGGAATAATCCCGCGGTAAAAAGTAGCCCATGACTTTCCTGGGCCTGTAGCCAAAGTAACATCGTTATGTGGCGAAACGACAAATATATTCGCTATCGTCTTTATGCTCCAATCAACTTGCGGCAAGATCACGTGATTTAGTGCAGCTTATACCAATCCGCCAATCCTATACCTTGAATTTCTTTCGAACTTCGTTATCGTTTTTGAATTGTTACTTTGGCTAAGGCCCCTTGTGTCTTAAACTATCTTCATTCCAAATTTTATCAAAATCGGTTCAGCCGTTTTGACGTCAAAACGGAACAGATAGACAAACAAACACATTTATAATATTAGTAGGGATACTTACAAAACAAAAGTCACTGACCAAAACTTTCATATTTAATTTTATTCTCACTTAAAATGTATGAGCACTGGTACCTATTTGGTATGGTTTCGATAATTATTTTGGTCTTTGATTGCAGATTCTTCATTCAATAAAAGACAACATAAAAAAATCAATGTTTTATTTAGAAAATATCTAAAAAGTTCAATAGATTCACTGTTTACTACTTTAGTAACAACCTAAGAGAAAATGAAACACAAAAATACATAAAAAAGTAAAAATTAGGGAATCAGTCATGGGTCTTTTTGGACGGAAACTATTTAAGTAAGATGTTAATATCACTTTTAAATTTACCTTAAAATATAATTTATTACATAATGTAATTATTGAGATTTTTAAAAACCTGGACGGTTTGATTTGTACAATATTTTTGATAATATTTTTTAAAAGTCTTTGCTGAATAGATTTGTGGCACACAGTACATAATATATCCAATAATAAATCTTCCAATCTTATTTTTGTTAATAATGAAAAAAGTACATCTTAACTACTAAATCTATACTAAACACTGCCTTTTAATAAATCAAGATTTTTGATATCAATTCCATTTAGTCCTTAAAATAGTAAGGCATTCTGACAATGTTTTTTTGTCAATTTGGTTTACACAGTTATTTTCTAAACACATAAAATACAAAATGTCCTACTTACTAGAGATTGCAAGTTCGAAAATAATATTTACATAAAATAAGATAATGCGATAAATCACGTGAAAGATATTTCATTAATGAAGACAATAAGAAATAACTTCTTTCAGATAAGACAAAAGATTTTAATTATAAGAATTCATAAGCATTGCCATTTGTATAATTGTATTGTATACTTTAAAATAATAAATATATTAATTAAGAATTCATTTTTACCAGATCTTCTGAGTTATTTTGTTGCTGCATTTAATGCCAAGACTTTTAATGCCCTCTTAGCTTGACCATAGCTATCAAATTCTATCAAAAAGCGATAGCTGAATCCAATGATGTACATAAATCACAACATTATGTTATGTTTGGGGACCAAATTGTCTATCTTTTATAAATATATTTATAACTACCACTTTTCTAATTGTCATAGTTGCTTCATTCGATATGGTTAAATCTCGATATGTTTTATTTATTTCTTTGTTGTTACCTACTTTAAAAAAAATCATAAGATCAGCAAAAGGATCCAGCACCATGTAAAGTGTAGGTGCAGTTTTGTGATACTGGTGATACTTAATGCTTATGGTGTGAATGTGATAGAACTAGGAATATGATAATACGGGTAGGAAAGTTTCCATGCTTAAACTAAATTGAATATTTCTTATTCAACTAATACTAAATTAACATTGGAATGGAAAAGGAATCATAGAAAGCAGTCTATCAATCAAGATTTAGAACAGATTAGAGGATGAGAGTTGCCATTGATAACAAAATATATTTCGAAAAGTTTTTTGTTACATAGAAACTCCTAAGAGATTTGAAGAAAATTAGAATTTCATAAGAAAATATCTATATCCTAAGGCGGTGGTTAATAATAACATACAAAATACATAATTACATTTTCATATAAGTAACCCAATTGGCTTGGCAAACACGTAATACTAAATTTTTATATAAAATCTTATTGAATTAATTCAAAATACGATAATTGACCTGTTGGTAATATATCAAGCTTATAGCAACTAATAGGTCTAATTATAAAATTTAATTTTGTATTACTATTGTGATGTTTGCGCCAATTTTTGAAACGGCAGCTTTAATGGTTGTTATAGGTATGTACGCTTATTTGTATGTAGTTTTTGGAAAAAACATCGTATTATTGTCTATTCAAAAGTTCGCTCGAATCGATCTATAACATTGTCTAAGTAAGATAGCTCGCTTTTAAGACCAACTAACTTGTTTGGAACATTAACATACTATAATAGAGTACAAGACTTTTTGTCTCAAGAGCGTGGGTGAGCCAAACTTGTAGTTGTAATGCGTATAGACATGCGCTCCTGTGTGCGTGTGCCAAAACCAGGGGCGCAATCTTCATACATTCTAATGGGAACTACTTAGCCAAAAAATTCGAAAGTTCTTATAAGCAGGCCTTAGGTGTCACTTTTTATCACTATATAATAATATATAGTTTATGTATGTGTTTATACGCCAAAAGCTGTTTGCACCGGACAACAGATAAAGGTACGTCCACACGTAACTTTGGCGTGTCCGAACACCGTGTCTTTATTATGCATCGCTAGTTTTGTTGGGCATGCGCTGTGGTAATACTGTATCAAAAAAACAATGTATTATAAAGATACAGTGTTCGGACACGCCAAAATTACGCTAGTTATGCACTTCCAATATAGGGACCCAAGATTGGTTTCTATTTGCTATACATAAAAAGTTAGTCTATGATGTGCATGTACATTTACATTATACAAGCGTGGCTTACCCGCGCTCGTGAGATTAAACATCTGGGGACTTTCGCCAATCGCATCGAGCGCTCGCTTAGTACTCCTTTTTATGTCAAATATCAGTAAAATATGTCCAATATGAGTAATATATGTCAAAAATGAGAAAAGTATGTCAAATATGAGTAAAATATGTCAAATATGAGTAATATATGTCAAAAATGAGAAAAGTATGTCAAATATGAGTAAAATATGTAAAATATGCGTAAAATATGTCAAATATGATAACTAAGCGAGCGCTCGACACGAGTGGCGAAATTAAAAAACAGACCTTATCTAATTCGGAGTATCCTACGTGATATAGTGGTATAGTTCGGGCGCTAGATGGCGGTACAGGGCGGCCAGTAGGGCGGCGAGCAGGAGCGGCGCGGCGAGCAGGCGCGGCGCGGCGTTGTAGATGGAGCAGTAGGGGCACTGCGACGAGCCGCACACCTCGCAGATGTTCAGCAGATACGTCGGCAGCGCGTCGAATATTGACTCGTTGTAGCGCTCTGAAATGGAAGGATGGCTGAATTTTGTGGGACTATATTTATGTAATTAGGGTTTGCTAATTTTCTATTTTGAAATCTTATAAATGACAGAAACCGAATAAAAATCAATGAAAATCTACAGACATTTTTTTTGCGTTTAGTCGACAAATGTCAGATTCTGGAAATTTCAGACGAGTATAAAACGCCAGATTCTACGAATGCCATATTCTATTAACGGCAGATTCTACAAATGACAGACTTTAGAAACGCCAGATTCTGATAATGCCAAATTTTATAAATGCCAGATTCTATTAATTTCAGATTTCATATCAATTGCAAAATCATTAATTGTTTTAGTGTGCATTCCATTTTAGAAAATTTCGAAGGTTTACGGCTAATAATTTTGTATATGCACCCTTGTTTTTGCATACAACGACATCTTTAAATAACTGTTGCATATTTATTTTTTAAATAACTGATTTAACCGTTAATAAATGATGTTTCTATCATCAATGCTAACACGCAGTACCTACCTAACTTACTTAATTAAACCAAAGCTTCCATTTCTAAAAGCGTGCATAAAATTATATGTAGTTAAACCTTTAAAATGGTCTCAAATTGAACCAATTAAGGATTTTGCAACTGATATGCAATCTGACATTAATAGATTCTGGCACTTATAGAATTTGGCATTATCAGAATCTGGCGTTCCTAGAATCTGTCATTTGTAGAATTTGCCGTCAGTAGAATATGGCATTCATAGAATCTGGCGTTTTATTCTCGTCTGACATTTCCAGAATCTGACATTTGTCGAATAGACATTTTTTTGTTTTCATCTGCAGACATATTTGGGCAATGTTCACAAGGTTTGCATTCGTGTGTCGACACAACAGTTACCTGGCGCGTAGTAGTCGTACACGCGCACGGGCAGGTAGCGCGACATGTTGGCCACCGGGAACCAGCGCTCGATCGTGAAGTTGACGCATGTCGGCTCCGGCTCCAACTGTACACAAACAATAATATATAAAATAGGGTAAAGTACCCTTAATTGTTGGCATCCGTCATACTAAAGTTTAACTCGAAAATCAAGGGAAAATAGATTAATCAAGTTAGGTTTGCGTTTAAAGGACTGCCTACACATATCAGGGCCGTGCCCGGGCCGTGATCCGAGAGGAGGTTATCCGCCGCTACGGGCATGGCCCTGATATGTGTATGTACGCAGTCCTTATCGTGGAAGCATCGTAGTGATAAAAGCACGGCGATCACTTCACTTTGCCACTTTGTTCTTTGGAATTGTTAAGACACATAAAGCCTCGTTATCTTTACTGCTGCCACGAAATGTTGGAACAACATTCCACCACCAATAAAATCATGTTTATCAGTTTATTCATTTAAACGTAAACTTAAAGAATAGCACTTGCTTTATCAACAAATGAAAACGTAACAGACGACTGTACTTATGACTATAATTATTACAATAATTAGCATTTCTTTAATAACTTGCTAAAATAAAAAAAATTCTCAAATCACAGAATGTACACGCACCCACTCTAAATAATAAAAGGTTCCACATAATACCAGTGTTGCAAGTGATGCCCATGCTGCAACATTATGCTGAGTGGTAACCGTTTTGGTTTCACTGTACAACTTGTATGTAATTGTTTTTGTAATGATCATATTGTGAGACTGAATAAAGTTATCTGTATTTGTATAAATATTATTGTACAAAATTGGCCCGTAGTTTTGCCATTTAAGCTTAACTCTAGGGTGCCAATAATATGATGGGTGCCAACAATAAGGGCAGTTTACCCTACTCATTGTTAATAAAATTATTTATTAGTTCATTTTCATATTCTTGCAATAAACAGCGCAGCCACGTGGCGGGTATAGTTTCACCGAAAGCGCTGTACCGTACTTTGGGAAGGCGGGGCTAGATGGGTACCAGTACAGGACTTTCAGTCAAACTATAGCACGTGTGTGTGTTTGTGCGTGTATCTGAGTCGCGCGGCATGATTTAAAGAAAGTTATTGTGGCCGTAACTGTCACTTCTGAAGCGGTATTTTGGCCAGCCATCAATGGCGGTACTTCCAGCTCAGTATCGCTGTTTAATTATGATAAAATCTAAAGTCCCAATGTGTTGTACTCACATAGTGGAAGTAGAAGAACAGTTTTGCAGACGTGTATCTCGCTCGTTGCAGCGCCGGCACGCGGCGAGATACGACTACGTCCTGATGACAGGCGTTTAACGCGCGTTGACAAGTACCTACATGCATTTTGTTCGAGTCGTTCACATGCTAACGCGCGTTTTTATTGAATTATTGTATGTTGGCGTAAACGCGCGTTAAGCTTGTCATGTGAACCTGCGCTCTAACACGTAGGCGTTGCTGGATTAATGGGGCGGTGGGGACGTCCACTTCCTATTAGAAATAGGCGTTCCACCGAGCAGTATTCTGCTATCTGTTCCGCTAGTGACCTTGGCATGTTGCACTTACGTACTGTCACTAATTCAGAGTCGCCCAGCGAGTTATGGAGAGGGTTATTCTCGATGTTTCTTTAAAGGATAAGATAAGAAACGAAGTTATTCGACAGAGCGAACTTTAACGGAGCTCTCTGCAAGTGAGTGTTAGTATATAACTGACATGGCTTGCGTCATCCTGTTCTTATATTTGTATACCTAGCATAAGGTGGAAATGTAGTGATACTCGTACCTACACATGTTCTTCCATTATTGTAAAACTAACCTACATTTCACAAGTAAATTATTCTGATTCTGATTCTGATCAGGGAACCAAGGTCACCGCACCACATAGCCTAAAGAATAAGCAAACTGAAGTGACAATGGGCAGGTCACATGGAGTGACGACCTGCGAAAGATGACAGGTGGGGGCTGGATGTGAGGAGCTGAAAACCGTGCTCAGTAGCGTGAACTATGAGAGGCCTGTCCAGCAGTGGATTGATGATGATGTTGCACTTACGTAGTGGAAGTAGAAGAATAGTTTTGTAGGCGTATATTTGGCCCGTTGCAGCGCCGGCACCCGGCGAGACAGCACGTAGGCGTCCAGCCGCTGCTGCTGGATCATGTATCATGTCACACTCACGTAGTGGAAGTAGAAGTAGTTTTGTAGGGGTGTATCTCGTTCATTGCAGCAAAGAGAATGTAATCAGTACGTTTTAAATTGCAGCGCCGGCACTCGGCGAGATAGCTCGTTGGCGTCCAGCCGCTGCTGCTGGATAACGTATCATGTCACACTTACGTAGTGGAAGTAGAAGTAGTTTTGTAGGGGTGTATCTCGCTCATTGCAGCAAAGAGAATGTAATCAGTACGTTGAATTGCAGCGCCGGCACTTGGCGAGATAACACGTAGGCGTCAATCCGCTGCTGCTAGATCATAGAGACCCATTTCCTATTATTAATAGACGTTCCCACCGAGCAAGTATTCGGCAAGCCCCGACCGCGGACTGTTCCACTAAAGACCTTGGCATGTCACACTTACGTAGTGGAAGTAGAAGTACAGTTTGGTAGGCGTATATCTGGCCCGTTGCAGCGCCGGCACTCAGCGAGATAGCAAGTAGGCGTCCAGTCGCTGCAGCTATATTATAATAGAGCCGTTGGGGACACTTCCTTCCTATTGTAAATAGACGTTCCCACCGAGCAAGTATTCTGCTAGCCCCGATCGCGGATTGTTCTACTAGTGACCGTGACATGTTCCACTTACGTAGTGGAAGTAGAAGAACAGTTTTGCAGGCGTGTATCTCGCTCATTGCAGCAAAGAGCCGGCACTCGGCGAGATAACACGTAGTATGTATAGAGCCGGTGGGGACATCCACTTCCTATTGTATATGGACGTGTTCTTACCGAGCAAGTATTCTGGTAGCCCCGACCGCGGACTGTTTCACTAGTGACCTTGGCATGTAGCACTTACGTAGTGGAAGTGGAAGAATAGTTTTGTAGGCGAATATCTCGCCCGTTGCAGCGCCAGCACTCGGCGAGATAGCAAGTAGGCGTTGCTGGATTATAGGGCAGATGGGGACACCCACTTCCTATTGAAAATGGGCATTCCTCCCGAGCAGTATTTTGCTATCTGTTCCACTAGTGACCTTGGCATGTAGCATTTACGTAGTGGAAGTAGAAGTACAGTTTGGTAGGCGTATATCTGGCCCGTTGCAGCGCCGGCACTCGGCGAGATAGCCGGTAGGCGTCCAGCCGCTGCTGCTGGATCATGTATCATGTCACACTCACGTAGTGGAAGTAGAAGTAGTTTTGTAGGGGTGTATCTCGCTCATTGCAGCAAAGAGAATGTAATCAGTACGTTGAATTGCAGCGCCGGCACTTGGCGAGATAACACGTAGGCGTCAATCCGCTGCTTCTAGATCATAGAGACCCATTTCCTATTATTAATAGACGTTCCCACCGAGCAAGTATTCGGCAAGCCCCGACCGCGGACTGTTCCCCTAAAGACCTTGGCATGTCACACTTACGTAGTGGAAGTAGAAGTACAGTTTGGTAGGGGTGTATCTGGCCCGTTGCAGCGCCGGCATTTGGCGAGATAGCACGTAGGCGTTGCTGGATCATAGAGCCGGTGGGGATACTTCCTATTAGAAATGGGCGTTCAGACCGAGCAGTATTATGCCAGCTATTTCACTAGTGACCTTGTCGTGTTGCACTTACGTAGTGTCACTAATTCAGAGTCGCCCAGCGAGTTATGGAGAGGGTTATTCTTGATGTTTCTCTAAAGGTTAAGATAAGAAACGAAGTTATTCGTCAGAGCGTCTTTAATGGAGCTCTCTGCAACTGGGTGTTAGTAAATAAGTGACATGGCTTGCGTCATCCGGTTCTTATATTTGTATACCTAGCATAAGGTGGAAATGTAGTGATACCTACTAACAAACACATGTTCTTCCATTATTGTAAAACTAACCTGCAAATTATTCTGATTCTGATCAGGGAACCAAGGTCACCCCGCACCACATAGCCTAAAGAATAAGCAAACTGAAGTGGCAATGGGCAGGTCACATCGCGCGAAGAACGTTGGAGCAAACGAGTTCTGGAGTGGAGATCGCGCTTCGGCAAACGTAGCGTATAGCGCCTTGGCTTCAGGTGGAGTGACGACCTGCGAAAGATGGCACGTGGCTGGGGGCTGGATGCGAGGAGCTGAAAACCATGCTCACTGGCGTGAACTAGGAGAGCCTATTGTCCAGCAGTGGACGGATACGGGCTGATGATGAATATGATGTTGCACTCACGTAGTGGAAGTAGAAGTACAGTTTGGTAGGCGTATATCTGGCCCGTTGCAGCGCCGGCACGCGGCGAGACAGCACGTAGGCGTCCAGCCGCTGCTGCTGGATCATGTATCATGTCACACTCACGTTGTAGAAGTAGAAGAACAGTTTTGCAGGCGTGTATCTCGCTCATTGCAGCAAAGAGAATGTAATCAGTACGTTGAATTGCAGCGCCGGCACTTGGCGAGATAACACGTAGGCGTCAATCCGCTGCTTCTAGATCATAGAGACCCATTTCCTATTATTAATAGACGTTCCCACCGAGCAAGTATTCGGCAAGCCCCGACCGCGGACTGTTCCCCTAAAGACCTTGGCATGTCACACTTACGTAGTGGAAGTAGAAGTACAGTTTGGTAGGGGTGTATCTGGCCCGTTGCAGCGCCGGCATTTGGCGAGATAGCACGTAGGCGTTGCTGGATCATAGAGCCGGTGGGGATACTTCCTATTAGAAATGGGCGTTCAGACCGAGCAGTATTATGCCAGCTATTTCACTAGTGACCTTGTCGTGTTGCACTTACGTAGTGTCACTAATTCAGAGTCGCCCAGCGAGTTATGGAGAGGGTTATTCTTGATGTTTCTCTAAAGGTTAAGATAAGAAACGAAGTTATTCGTCAGAGCGTCTTTAATGGAGCTCTCTGCAACTGGGTGTTAGTAAATAAGTGACATGGCTTGCGTCATCCGGTTCTTATATTTGTATACCTAGCATAAGGTGGAAATGTAGTGATACCTACTAACAAACACATGTTCTTCCATTATTGTAAAACTAACCTGCAAATTATTCTGATTCTGATCAGGGAACCAAGGTCACCCCGCACCACATAGCCTAAAGAATAAGCAAACTGAAGTGGCAATGGGCAGGTCACATCGCGCGAAGAACGTTGGAGCAAACGAGTTCTGGAGTGGAGATCGCGCTTCGGCAAACGTAGCGTATAGCGCCTTGGCTTCAGGTGGAGTGACGACCTGCGAAAGATGGCACGTGGCTGGGGGCTGGATGCGAGGAGCTGAAAACCATGCTCACTGGCGTGAACTAGGAGAGCCTATTGTCCAGCAGTGGACGGATACGGGCTGATGATGAATATGATGTTGCACTCACGTAGTGGAAGTAGAAGTACAGTTTGGTAGGCGTATATCTGGCCCGTTGCAGCGCCGGCACGCGGCGAGACAGCACGTAGGCGTCCAGCCGCTGCTGCTGGATCATGTATCATGTCACACTCACGTTGTAGAAGTAGAAGAACAGTTTTGCAGGCGTGTATCTCGCTCATTGCAGCAAAGAGAATGTAATCAGTACGTTGAATTGCAGCGCCGGCACTTGGCGAGATAACACGTAGGCGTCAATCCGCTGCTGCTAGATCATAGAGACCCATTTCCTATTATTAATAGACGTTCCCACCGAGCAAGTATTCGGCAAGCCCCGACCGCGGACTGTTTCCCCTAAAGACCTTGGCATGTCACACTTACGTAGTGGAAGTAGAAGTACAGTTTGGTAGGCGTATATCTGGCCCGTTGCAGCGCCGGCACGCGGCGCGACAGCACGTAGGCGTCCAGCCGCTGCTGCTGGATCATGTAGCCGGTGGGCACGCCCACTTCCAACACCGCCAGCCCGGAGCGCGGCGACTCTTCTATTAGCGTCCAGCTGTAGACAAAACAATATGTTAATACAGATGGTTTATCCACGAGCGCGGGTGAGCCACGCTTGTGTGTGTAAATGTACATGCACATTGTTATTGCCTGCGTGTACGTAAGCTCAATATCGGGAGCGCTTAGTTTTGATACAATACTTTGATAATAATACACTTTTGGAAAATACAATACACTAGTAAAACTTCATCCAATATATAAAAAATAGAATCCAAGTATTTACTATGTAAAAATATTCGCACAGTCAGTTTTAGGTCTGAATGAGCGATTTTCTGAGGCCATTTAAAAAAAAAAAGCTTCCAATTGCTTCACTAGATGGCGTTGAATAAGTATGTACATGTCTATGGTACATTTTGGTATGAAACAAATTTAAATTAATTACTTTTTAAAAACCCAAAGGAAACTAATAATATATTAAATAAGTACTACTGTGAGGAACAGAAACGAAATAGGTAAATTTAAAGATTTTGGTAAATAAATGACATCTGTCTGACGTTCCGTTTTACGTAAAAAAGTCGCGTCAAGGTAAAATTTATAACGTTCCGTTCCTTCTAACTGCATAGGTGGGACAGCGCCATCTAGTGACTGAGCTTTCAGAAAATCGTCCATTCCTCCTAGGCTACTACGGTCAGTCGCGTACGTCAGCACGAAACAAAATACCATAGTGCGATACCGACCGCTCTACGGTGTCGTCTGTACATAATATCTGTTAGTCGTCTGTTAAGTGATTTTCATGGCGAACAAGATTAAAAGCGAAGTAGCAAACTATACGCGCACGCGTAGCTCGTCGGCAAGAGACTGTGGGCGGTCGCACTATTCCTCAGTCGTCAGCCAACCGACGTACGCGGCGCTGACGAGCGAGACCGACGGGCGCCATACGCGGCGCGTAGGATGCTACTGTCGTGACGTCAGCGTCGTAGTGTGGTGCTACATAGAACATAATGCATATTGGTACGCGCGACCGACGGAGGAATTCAGCCCTAATACTAATTAATATTCTAACTAATACGACACAATACCAACACTATAGGCTCACCTACCGCAAGACTGGAACTCGATGTGCGACTGGTTCCGGCCGTAGTAGCGCAGCGGCTGAGCCGAAAGTCCCATCGTTCGCCGACAGTCGTTTCGCCTTTGGACTGATCGCCGATAGGACGTTTCATTTCTGAGAGATTCGCCGTCAGAACCATTCACCAACGCGACGTTTCGCCGACAGAATTATTCGTATATGGCTGTTTCGACGACAGGACTTGTCAACTATGGACTATTCAGCGATAGATCGTTTCGTTTACGATTGTTTCAACTACGTAAAGTAATGAGAAGTCTAAATTAACAAAGCAAATAGGGTCTGTTTTCACACACCTCCCAAAAAAGGAGTCTATTGTTTTGGTTCATCGCTGTATGTATGCGAATTTTTCATTTAAACCTACTAAACGCCTTCACCGATTTTCATAAATGAGGTATCGTTAGAATCCCTATCTTATGGCAATTTTATGTACGTAGGTACCTACTAAAAATAATAAATAGGAGCGTTTTACCTACCATTACAACGCATATTGTGTCCGGAGCCTTATTCGAAGCCTAGGTAAACATATTTTGAGAAAGCCCTTTCCGTTTCCGTTCGACATCAATTTTCCTATTGGTCAATATAACCAACGTGACGTCACTTCCGTAACGTCATCATAAGTCACGTGATACGAGTTCACCTTTTAGCAACGGCGGAAGATTTGTGTCATTGTAGTCTCAAAATCTGAAACACTTGACAACCATTAAGGATAAAATCTACACCAGGCAGGTCTTAAAGCTAGGCTTCGAATAAGGCTCCGGACACAATATGCGTTTTAATGGTAGGTAAAACGCTCCTATTGTGTCCTTTCGCCGTTATTCGAAGCCTAGGTAAACATATTTTGAGACCTTGTTTGTTATCGCCTGGTGAACGAGGACGCCAATGTGACATGTATCAGCAATTATGACATTAATCTTATACCTTTTGACAAATTCGACAGGTACTTGGGGTAGGTACTCGAATTAATTGTTTAACTTTATAACTCAACATCACAAATTAATACTGATATCAGAAACGTTATGCTATTACTATCAAACATTCAAGTATGTCATACTTACAATAGTACGTAAGTACCTATATAATGAAAATATGAGCACGGATGTCTGAATATGATTGAAATAAAATGTATAAGTGCTTATGCTCAATCTATCAAACCTTATTCATAAATATGTAAACTATGTTACATAAATCATTTACATATTCTTGAAATATTCAAAATCTGAAAAGAAACAAACATTACAATAACACAACTTGTGCTATCCCTTATATATTTTTGAAGCAAAAACATCTGAAAATCTTTTGGCTAAGTCTCTTCTGACATACCATCGATACGATATGATCTGAAAACACATAATAAAGAAAAATATAAATACAATTTAATAATTGTAAAAACTTTCGGCACAAGAAACCATAAGCACAAGACTCTTATCTTCCCTAACTGTAAAATCATGTTGCTTTAAATTATTATTTTATACTAGTGACACGCTAAACTCCCGAGCACTAGCATTGTTATGAAGCTGACGACTGTTTCTCAGTATATCCTTTACCGCTATAGGGAAATTATTATTCATAGGAAATTTACTAAAATAAATAATTTGGGGAATTTTAATATACTACTGTGTAGCCCCAATCTAAGCAAAGCTTGTCCTATGGCCAAGATGCCCAAGTCGTAATTCTTATGGTTCTGTAGGGTGCGTAGCATTAAGTCCACCTATGTACTGTAATTTGTGCATGAAGAATTAAATAAATAAATAAACATGTATTTTGTAAATACATGGTTATGTTACATACAAAACACTTCGATCAACTAAACATAATATTATACTTAAAATATCGAACCCACGACGATCAGTTCAACTGTTGAATCACTACACCAAATTCAAAGAGAAAACACATTATTTAAAGCTTTGTGCTAGAGAAAATGTCAACTATTGCTACGTTTGTGCAGTGCAAGATGTATTAAAGTTTGATTGCAAAAATTAACGTTAACATTATTCGAATAAATAGGATCGCAGATACATATAACATCCTAAACTACTTGTGCCGGCTTGTCTTACTGGTCTGACAAAAAGCGCGACCATGTATAAAAATCAAGTGAATTTCTGAAAGTAATGTAAGCACATGCCTTATTTTACAAGATCAAAACAAAAGTAACTTCTTTAAAGCATCTGCTATTTTGTAACAAATCTTATTTGCATACAAATCGAATTAATGTAACTCATTAAACTCTTTTAATTAAAAGATTAATTGTAAAAGATTTGCAAAATTTTGTCATAACTTTTACTATATCTATCAATCAATCCAATATTGATTTATTCACATAGACATATTATTATAATAAGCATGTAGGTCCTTAAGGATAAAAATTTGAATCGTCAATATTTTCCTGGCACCCATTCAAGACTTTTTTAACTGTAACTATACATATAAATATAATAATAACAACGAAAATGACTAGTAATGGCCGATAATGACAGTTTCACTTCATATATTTTACCGACACGGTCCCAAGTTGCATTGCAGGACACAATTTTTTATATAGACTGCCATTCTAAAGACGCGTTTCTCTTATTATTAATTACTATCGACTCAATTAATTACTGCCAATTTAGTTACACGGAACACCTTAAATGTTATATCCACTCTAGCAAAGAAACATATATACAAACTTAAAAAATGCGCATTGAGCCCACGGAGTGAGTTATGGCTCATTATACCCATCCATTTAGTAAAAATGGGTTAACCGGGCACATAATATACCTTGGTAATAAATATAATAAATTCTAACATAATGATCTAAAAAAAAAAACTATTAAAACTCACCAAAGACATTGTTTATCAGAAACATAAGAGACATCTTTTCCTCATCAGAAAAACGAGCAACTTCTTTGAGTTGCCCTAATGCTAGCATGCATGCAAGGGCATAATTTTGCTATTGTACAAGACAGTGTTCTTGTGGAGCGACTGTCAATCTGAAAACTCGTAAATTATTATCAATGATCAGATCCACTAATTTTACATTTGTATGGGCCAGTGTCCTTGCGAAATCAATCTCAGAAACTTATTTTTACTTATTCTTCCCAAAAAATTCATAAATTATCCAATTATTCATTTTATGACAATGATTCATTAAAAGTTCATAAAAAGATGTCTTTGTAGACCCTGTCAATCTCCAAGCTGCATTCATTCTAGCCTGGAAAGGCATAATTTTTCTATTGTTTAAGACAGTCAACAAGTACTTTTGATTGAATACATGAATAGGTAGTTTATATCATAATAACAAAAGGTTTTTCATTTTCAACATTACATACATTACATGAGTGCATGAGTTACATGAGCACAGGAAAAATAATATCAGTAACGGTAATTAGGTACTATTGCCCGTTGCAGGTTGATCTGTATTACAGGCAACAAAATATGGTATATACCTAGTTTTGCCATTTTAAAAGACCGTGATCGTCAGAATTCGTCTCACGATATAAATCTACGGTGCCAGGGAGCAGCCTGCCATATTTATACATGACGATGAGTAAGCATAAACAATGCCTGTATCAGATGACTTCACTCTTCTAGACGGCTAAAATAACTATTGCCTATATTAACGAACATAAATTTTCTAAAACGTAAATCTACTGTGGAATAATGTAAAGTAATACCTAATTTATTCGGTGTTCTCCATTAACATTTTCTTAATCTGAACTAAATTTAGGTATGAAACAGTCGAAAGGGCAGACCAGCTCAGCTCGTGCTGTTGCTTACAGCTATGTCAGACTGTCAGGCTCTTTCAGATACGCAAAACGCCAGACACGCATTATCAGAAATCGCAGAATGTCAGATACACGAAAAGTGAGAATCGCAATCCCAACTGGCTTTATAGCATAATTACTTTGACTGCAGTCTAGTCAGTAGGTACCTATTATTAATCGTTTAAATACTTAATTATTGCTATCACTGCCTGGTGCCCATAGGGAGCCACCGCGATATTTCAATCAATATATAAACTATTAGTGCCAAGCACAGCTTCCAGCGTGCCTAATACTAGCGGGGCTTGTTCGCATATAAACATGAAAGGTGTGTGTAGTCGATATACCTATATCCCCCCCCCCCCTTTTTACTTCCTCGACGGAAGGAATAAAATATAAATATATAGCATATTTATTTGAATATACAGTTCTTACTTTCAATCATAATTATGGCATTGACGGCACTAATAATATCACGTAATCCAAAAACATAAAAAGATTCATATGCTTATTGTCAAAATCATTGCACCCTGATACTTGCGTAAGCAGGAAATGCTCCCCGTTACTTGCGTAAGCAGGTTATGTTTTTTTTTTTTTTTCCATTTTAATTTAAGTAATATTTGTTACCAAAACTTAAAATCTGCGTTCAATATCATATTAAAAATCTCAAGGATAATGAAGCCAATTACGTATCCATTAATAAAACATCATCGAACCAATGGTAGGGGGGTTCGGGGGGGGCTGAGCACCCCGTCACAACAAAACTTCATAAAGTGACCACCAATGTGGTGGGTCACGTTAGATTAGAATTGTGACAAAAACAAGTCATCACTACGTTAGGTACGGTAGTACTTGTTTACATATATAAAATTCAATAGGTACCGCAGTACGCACATAAAAAAAAAAACATTTAAGTAAGTTTTCAATATCAAATCATTTGCTCCATGTTACATTACACGACCCACATTAACACTCCCTAAAAGGGGCAAGGGTCAACTGTAGAAAGTATTAAGAATAAACTTTTGCATACAATTCACTAATTTTGCAAATACACTATTCACTTTAAAATATTATTTGCCTTGCGCTAGTTGGTTAGCTAATAAATATATAGGGACGCTTGTTCCCATTTATAATGCAGGTAGCACTCACATACAGACCTGGGAGTAATAAAAGTATAAAAGTAATCACCCACTATGTGCCGGTGTAGATACATGATCAAAAACAAAACGTTGAAACAAAAGCAACTAACCAAAATTAGCGCTATACCACTCGACTATACCTACTGACATATTATTTTAGAACTGCAATGATACCATGATTACCATTAAAGAAAATGTCGGTACTTCAAAATGCTTTCGAAACAATAAATCACCACAAGAAGTCGGTACAAATTGTAAAATAGGATTTATAAACTAAACAAGAGAAAAGTGTGTCAAGGTCAAGCACGGGCGACGACGGGAGCCGAGACCCACTGTATACTTCCCGATCCTTTCAAAATCCCTAAATCACATTGTATCACTATTAAAAGGAAATCTATTTGAAATAAATGATTAAGATTATGATTTAATCTCTCTGCGCAGATCGCAAAAATTCTCTACTAACTATCACATGAACAGATTTTTCATGGTGAGAAAATATAAAATTTCTTACTTGCTTGTGGGTAAGAAAATAAAAAAAATCAAAACTTTCACTGACCTGGCGAGGTGTTAAATTACCTCAATTCCTGTGTGCCAATAAAGCTCATACTCCATCTCGTCGTCCTAAATGCTTTGGATTCCACGATACTTTGAAATTAACAGGTGGACATCGAGCCCGACCCGCCATGTTTTCGCGCGCTCACTCACAGGCACGCTCTTTTAAAATTCGAACAATTTTCATAAATAATAATATTACTTTATCCGAGAAAGTAAAATAAAAGAACCACTCGTACAAATTTTTAAATTTTAAATTTCGAACGCTAATAGCGTTTATGATTAGATGTGAACGGTTGCGAAAAATGGACGCCAATGACACAAATCTTCCGCCGTTGCTAAAAGGTGAACTCGTATCACGTGACTTATGATGACGTTACGGAAGTGACGTCACGTTGGTTATATTGACCAATAGGAAAATTGATGTCGAACGGAAACGGAAAGGGCTTTCTCAAAATATGTTTACCTAGGCTTCGAATAACGGCGAAAGGACACAATAAAAATAGTCCGATATTTTTTGTTCGTAGTTGGCTTTTAATAACGGCAGTGGTGGTTTTTAATTTTATTATTTATTTTTTAGGTAAGTAGGTAAGTACTTAAATAAAACGTAGAATAAGATTTATTGCACTTAAAATTATTATTTATTTACTTCATTAAATTCACAACTGTACTTACCTATATACAGGGTAATTGTGTCTCTTCATACAAATCAGACTGATCACGTGAACGATTTAGTATGGGAAGTTAAAAAAATTTAAAGTACTTATAAATGAAATACATTTAGGTAGGTATGTCTATTAATCAAAACTTCGTTTTGCAACACTAGTGGTAGGCAATTACAAAGTGCTCTCTAGAAATAATAAAATAACATAAGTAAATATTAATTAAATAAATTATAGGTAACTAAAATAAAAGACTTTTTCTTGAATGATAAAATAAAATTGTAGCAATGATTATAAAACTATTTAGTCAAGCGACAAATAAATATGCGCAGCTATTTAATGCTTCTTGCTTGGGAGAGTTTCCTACAGTAATTTTTCGATGCACTAGATGGCGCTGTAACTGTAACACAACCTAATTTTTTCAGCATATTATAGCAAATGATTCGTTCCTTCAGCCTAAAAACACCACCCACCTCACCTCCTGTTCCGAAAACGGAAAATATATTATTATATTAATATATATATTGATATTATTCGGAAACGACGATATTCATAAAGTGATGTCAGACTATTTTCTTTGCTATTTTCTACTAGATACAAGTAGCGGCACGTATCTCTAGCGCTGACCGTTATTATGCAGAAGTCAAAAATAAAGTATTTTGAGCCTTGCGCCATACCATAAACATGCGCAGCTGTCCCCTCCATGTCACGGTCAGCGCTAGATAGACAATACGTGCCGCTACTTATACTTGTTCGTTTACTTCTTGGGATCTTTTATCATATTCTGAACTAATCTGAAAAAGTTAGGTCGCTTTAGTTGGGTAGCGCCACCTAGTACAAATTTTTGAACTTAACGATGAAACGTCAGAAGAAACCAACTCTCTCATTAACATTATTTTTCTTTAATTAATATTTCTTTATGTTATTTTATTAATTCTAGAGAGCACTTTGTAATTGCCTACCACTAGTGTTGCAAAGCGATGATTTGATTTATAGACATACCTAAATGTTATTATAGTATTATGTACTATTTATTTTTATTTATTATCTTAAAGTAGGTATATAAAATCGCCATAGGATAGGAGTTCTAACGATGCCTCATTCTTCAAAATCGGTGAAGGCGTTTAGTAGTTATACTTTAAATGAAAAATTCGCATACATACAGCGATGAACCAAAACAATAGACTCCTTTTTTGGGAGGTGTGTGAAAACAGACCCTATTTGCTTTGTTAATTTAGACTTGTCATTACTTTACGTAGTTGAAACAATCGTAAACGAAACGATCTATCGCTGAATAGTCCATAGTTGACAAGTCCTGTCGTCGAAACAGCCATATACGAATAATTCTGTCGGCGAAACGTCGCGTTGGTGAATGGTTCTGACGGCGAATCTCTCAGAAATGAAACGTCCTATCGGCGATCAGTCCAAAGGCGAAACGACTGTCGGCGAACGATGGGACTTTCGGCTGAGCCAGCAGTGAGAACGATCTCACGGGCGGCTCGGTCAGGAACCGGTCCACGTCCACGTTGTACTGCACCGACATCTGAAGGATGGCGTAAGGGAGTCCGGACCAAATACGACACAATACTAACACTATAGGCTCACTCACCTAGCGCAGGATTGGAACTCGATATGCGACTGATTCCGGCCGTAGTAGTGCAGCGGCTGCGCCAGCAGGGAGAACGATCACACGGGCGGATCAGTCATTAACCAGTCCACGTTGTACTGCACCGACATCAGAAGGATGGCGTAAGGGAGTCCGGCCCTAATACGACACAATACCAACACTATAGGCTCACTCACCTAGCGCAGGATTGGAACTCGATGTGCGACTGATTCCGGCCGTAGTAGCGCAGCGGCTGAGCCAGCAGGGAGAACGATCGCACGGGCGGCTCGGTCAGGAACCGGTCCACGTCCACGTTGTATGCACCGACATCGGAAGGATGGTGTAAGGGAGTCCGGACCAAATACGACACAATACTAACACTATAGGCTCACTCACCTAGCGCAGGATTGGAACTCGATGTGCGACTGATTCCGGCCGTAGTAGCGCAGCGGCTGGGCCAGCAGGGAGAACGATCACACGGGCGGATCAGTCATTAACCAGTCCACGGCCCTAATACGACACAATACAAACATTATAGGCTCACCACCTAGCGCAGGACTGGAACTCGATGTGCGACTGATTCCGGCCGTAGTAGCGCAGCGGCTGCGCCAGCAGGGAGAACGATCTCCCGGGCGGCTCGGTCAGGAACCGGTCCACGTCCACGTTGTATGCACCGACATCGGAAGGATGGTGTAAGGGAGTCCGGACCAAATACGACACAATACTAACACTATAGGGTGCTGTACACGGGTAGAGTAAACGGAAGAGTAGCTTGTCCGCGGTGCTAGCTACTCTACTCTACCAAATTTCAGTAGCTACTCTACTCTACCAATGATGTCTACAGTCGTATAGTTAGTACGATAATTAGTACTCTACCACTCGACTCTACCGTTTACTCTACCCGTGTACAGAAGCCTTATAGGCTCACTCACCTGGCGCAGGACTGGAACTCAATATGCGACTGATTCCGGCCGTAGTAGCGCAGCGGCTGCGCCAACAGGGAGAACGATCTGACGGGCGGCTCGGTCAGGAACCGGTCCACGTCCACGTTGTACTGCACCGACATCTGCAGGATGGCGTAGCCGGCGCCGCGGGCGGTCACTTTCACAGTACCCCACGCTTCTGGGATCTGAGGGTGGACAAGTGAATAGGGAACTTGCATTATTTCATTAATTTAGTCTCTCTGAAAGATTTAAGGATTGCCTGAAGATATCACAAGCGAAAAAGTTGAAACATGCATAAATAATTTATTTAATGCAAATCAACAAATTAATATTTTTAAATCTCGCGCGTAAACGCTCAATGGCTTGACGTGATGTCATTCTATAAGACGTCAAACTTTTCATGAAGATAAAGATAATATTCATGGCGCGTGAGTATTATTTTTAAACCGCAGAATTAATATATGTTTAGTTTTATTACTTAAACGATATTTTTTTACTACAATGGATAATTCTCGATGACGCGTTAAGTGTATTGGAGTAGAAGGCACAATGAGCGATTTTCTGAGAGGCCATTTAAAAAAAAAAAAGCTTCCAATTGCTTCACTAGATGGCGTTGAATAAGTATGTACATGTCTATGGTATATTTTGGTATGAAACATATTTAAATTAATTACTTTTTAAAAACCCAAAGGAAACTAATAATATATTAAATAAGTACTACTGTGAGGAACAGAAACGAAATAGGTAAATTTAAAGATTTAGGTAAATAAATAACATCTGTCTGACGTTCCGTTTTACGTAAAAAAGTCGCGTCAAAGTAAAATTTATAACGTTCCGTTCCTTCTAACTGCATAGGTGGGACAGCGCCATCTAGTGACTGAGCTTTCAGAAAATCGCCCATTGGCGCACTCACTGGCCTGGATCTTGGCCTGAAGAACTGGCTTTGGGTCAAAACCTGCCAACTCGTGCAAGACTGAGAGGAAGAGGGCATGATACTCACCGTAATACTCTGCATCTGCGCCAAGTTGTCGTTCCGTACGTGAAGTAGTCGCGTCGAGCCGTTCAGCGCGACGGCGTCCACGGTCAGAGTCAGCGAGCTCACGTCGCGGAGACGCTTGCGGTTCGTGTAGTCGATCAGCGCTCGCAGCGCTATATATGTGTCCTGGAAACACGATGCCATTGTTACGTCTTTATCCTACTAATATTATAAATGCAAAAGTTTGTGAGGGTGTGTGGATGTTTGTTACTCTTTCATTCAAAAATGACTACACGGATTTGGTTTACATTTGGCACACAGATAGTAGATAGCCTGGATTAAAACAAAGGATACTTTTTATCCTGATATTCCCACGGGAACGGGAAACACGAGGGTGAAACCGCGGGCGGCCGCTAGTCAATCATACAATCAAATGATTTTATACTATTAGGTTTAAAATTCAACTAGCTTTCCGCCCGCGGCTTCGCCCGCGTGAACTACACGGCGTTATCCCCCGGCAATGTGATACTTGTCCGGGATAAAAAGTAGCCTATGTTCCTCTCCAGGCTACAAAGTAACTATACCCCAAATTTCAGCCAAATCCGTTCAGCTGTTTTGGCGTGATTGAGTAACAAACATCTAAACACATTCACATTTACATTCACATTTTATAATATTAGTAAGATTGATTTTGCAATACAAAAGTTGTTTTCTACCCAGAAATACACTGAAAAACTACATTTTCTTTTTGATTTCCTGCCGAAGCGAAAGGCGCCGATCACCTTTTTCCACCTGCTTGCCATAACTACTACATATTTCCCTTCATTCCGTCGCTTACCTGCGTGGAAGCCCAGCCGCCGTCCTTGAGCCGTTGCGCGTTGAGCCACATCATGATGGGCTCGTTGTTGTCCTGGTGGTCCATGCAGGCCAGCAGCGCGTACGCGGTACACGCGATGTTGTTCGAGTCGTATTTGTACGGTAGGCGGGGAAGCAGGAACGGCTTCTGGTTCTCCATCTTGTATGGGGGCGGCGGGACCGGCTCGCGGCCCCAGTATACGAGACCACCTGTTGAAAGTTTACTGTTAAAGTGTCTGAAGATTGAACAAGGCTATGGTTAGAATGCGTCTTTAAACAATAAGGCTTGTATCACAGGTATCCGCCTAACCGCTTTTAACCGCCTCTGTGGTCTAGTGGTTCATACCACGGATTTCAGAACCAGAGGTCCCGGGTTCGATTCCCAGTGGGGGTACATATTGTATTCGGTTTGGTTTATTTATTTATTTATTTAGTATTATGGCATACCAACAGCAATACATATTACACATACTTATCAAATAGTTTGTAATGGTTTCATTATAAATATTTTCGCCTATTACAGGTACACACAGCATTCATTGCTTTTAGTGAGTTTATACATACAAATTCTAAAAAATTAAAACATTTGAGAAAGAAAAAATATTATTACAAAAAAATTAAGTATAAATTGGACATAAAATGAAATATAAAATTTGGTTGGTGGTAGGACTTGTTCTTAGTCCGCCTGGCTAGCTACCACCATCTTATCTAAGTCTGACGCCACAACAATGATGTTACCAGCATTATTGTGTTCCGGCAGTTAAAGATAAGATAGCCAGTTCCTCAGTGATTGAGGATTCCGGGAGTAGTGCGCTTCCACCTTCAGCCTTATCACCACTTATCATCAGGTGTGATGAAGGCTAAGTGCTACGCCGTTGTGGATAAAAAAAAACAGGGAAAAATACGGGTCGCTCCCGGAACGAAGACTATGCAAAGCGCTAGAAAGTCGTTTCACGACGACGCGGATGTCCGGCTGTCCGGGTCTCCCGTACAGGCCGCGTTCACGCGGGAGATGCCAATAGTTGGGCCGTATTGATTTCTATAATTTTGCATGCCAATGTGGCTGGTTAAGTAAAAGAAACAAACGAATGAACTATATAGTATAACATCAATGTAACCTTTTTCAAATACAAATAAACATTATATTCTAACCTAATTTCTAAAAATCACAAGAAGATAATGATTAATAAGTTGTTTTTTTTTCTATAAAATAAGGACAAGCATGTAACAGAATCCTGAAAGATTGACATAAACCTACTTTTACGCATATATTGAAAACAGATAGAGGCAGTAAGTATCAAGATTCAAGATTCAAATTTGTTTATTCAATTTAGATTGTTATTTACAATACTTGTGAACGTCATAGAAGCTACGCCATCGGTTCGCAAACCCTACAGCGGGAGGCCTTGGAGAAGAACCGGCAAGAAACTCCAAGGGTTGTTTTTTTCTCCCTGTTTTATTTCATACATATCGGCGCTTGGTGCCTTGGCGAACAAAAGCCAAAGTAATGTCATCCAACAACACAGTTGCTTATTAAGACGCATCGGACCGTTTGCGATATATCCGTCTTGATTATCGACGTCGGCTAAAGGTGACAAGAATATCACAACGGTGTCCGTTAAAAGGCTGCCTCAACGCCAAACAGAAGCAGTGTTTACCTTCAGATCGCTGCCTCTTCTTGAGCAATCGGTACGCGTGCTCGGAGCTGGGCGCCTTGGCGAGCGTGAGCGCGTACAGCTCGCCGAAGTGTCCGTTGGAAAAACGTCCGTTAACTTGCGGCCTTAACGTCAAACAGAAGCAGTGCTTACCTTCAGATCGCTGTCGTTTCTTGAGCAGACGTTACGAGTTACCATCAAACACAGACAAGAATATCACGCCCATTACACCGGTCCGTTGTCTGTTGGAAAAGCGTCCGTTAACAAGCGGCCTCAAAGTCAGAGAAACAGTGTATACCTTCAGATCGCTGTCGTTTCTTGAGCAGACGTTACGAGTTACCATCAAACACAGACAAGAATATCGCGCCCATTACACCGGTCTAGTGTCTGTTGGAAAAACGTCCGTGAACAAGCAGCCTCAAAGTCAGAGAAGCAGTGTTTACCTTCAGACCACTGTCGCTTTTTGAGCAGTCGGTACGCGTTAACGTCAAACACAGACAAGAATATCGCGCCCATTACACCGGGCTGGTGTCTGTTGGAAAAACGTCCGTGAACAAGCAGCCTCAAAGTCAGAGAAGCAGTGTTTAATATCACGCCCATTACACCGGTCCGTTGTCTGTTGGAAAAGCGTCCGTTAACAAGCGGCCTCAAAGTCAGAGAAACAGTGTTTACCTTCAGATCGCTGTCGTTTCTTGAGCAGACGTTACGAGTTACCATCAAACACAGACAGGAATATCGCGCCCATTACACCGGTCTGGTGTCTGTTGGAAAAACGTCCGTGAACAAGCAGCCTCAAAGTCGAAGAAGCAGTGTTTACCTTCAGATCGCTGCCGTTTCTTGAGCAGTCGGTACGCGTGCTCGGAGCTGGGCGCCTTGGCGAGCGTGAGCGCGTACGCGACGAGCGCGAGCGCGTACGGCTCGCCGAAGTCGTCCAACAAGCGCAGCTGCTTCTCTAGCCAGGAGATGGCCAGCTGTTGAGCGGCCACCACGCGAGCGCTTAGACCCTGACATGGTTAAAAACAAAGCTAAATAAAATGTGCTCTGTTGACCTGTACATTAAATTTGTCAGTTTACCAACTTCTATACACGGTAATTTTTTTATCACCCCAAATAATTTCAGGGATTATTCTACTCATGAAAACAAACAACTTTATTATGGGACTAAAACTGAAATCGCAAAAAGAATCTGTTCCAAACATTACAATTTTATTAAATAGTTTTGCACTTTTATATAGAACAGCTGTTTGTTTTCGCGATTTCAGTTTTGGTTCCGTAATAAAAGTTGTTGGCTTTCATGAGTAGAATAATCCCTGAAATTATCCGGGATGATAAATTACCGTGTACATACCACAAACATTAAAAACGCTAAGTATTTAAGCTAATATCTAATTGCTGGATATAATGCCTAGTCATAAGTGTTTGTAGAATGCAGTCAAAACTTACCAACAGTCGTTCCTTATGCTTGTGTTGAAAAATACAAATACAACTTTACAATTACCGTAAAACTAACGTCATTATGCAATAAAAGGCCCTTTATTTATTAGCTTTCTCGGATACGTAATAAATTAAATTGAGTTAAAAATCATCACTCATCAATCACCATAACGAAAAATCGAATAATCTATACACGGCAATTTTTTTATGACCTCGGATAATTTCAGGTATTGCTCTACTCATTAAAACAAACAACTTCCATACAGTGAAACATTTTGATCATGTAAAATGTGAAATGTATTTAACAGCTGTTTTTTATTTCGCGATTTCAGTGTTGGTCCCATAGTAAAAGTTGTTTGTTTTCATGAGTAGAATAATCCCTACAATTATCCGGGTTGATAAAAAAAAATACCGTGTATATCGTAAATCTATTAGTGGAAACTGTTCAAGGCTAATGTGTTATAATATTGTATTTAGATTTTATGTAAAATTGTGTAGCTGTAATTTCCTGAATAACATACAGACATATACTTCACGCCTGTTTCCCATGGGGGTAGGGATTCTATGGATAAAAGTAAATAAAAATAAATAATTCAGATTTAAAATCAAAGCCACATTACAGTACTTACTTCACGCACGCCGATATCCTTGAGGTTCTTGACCGAATCCAAAGCTATGATGACTTGGGCCGTCAGCGTGATGTTCCGTTGCGATATCACCATTTGATTTACCTGATAGCGGAGATACAGTATTAAATAAGATTATTTCTGCTTTTTTGCATTCACAATGCAATTTTCAGTATTAGATTATGTAAAACATATTGGTATATCAGTTCACCATCGAAACGGATATTGTTCACTAGGCATTTTCGTAATAGAACGCGATACTGATGTGGAATATGTACCCTAATTGGCATTCGCGCGATGTGGTCGCGGGACTAAAATGTTTAGTTGATGAACGCGATGGTCGCATCGCTTACTCGCGTGATGATCCCCGTAGTAGCGTTCCATTAGGACAACGCCAAAGCATATGTAGCATAGACGCCCTATATAACTACACATTTAAAATGTTTTTAACTGACATAAGAAATCGGTGCGAGAAAAGAAAGGTGGTGCTGGAGGTGGTGAAAATAAATGTTCATTATTGTGTAATTGTTACACGGTTGGTGTGTGTGTGTGTGTGTGCGTGTGTGTGTGTATGTGTGTGTGTCACTCACTTGCACAGCTGGGTTGTCCCGGTCGGCCATGAGCTGCGCGGCGGCGGGGTGGTTGCGGGGCACGTGCAGGGTTGGTGTGTGTGTGTGTGTGTGTGTGTGTGTGTGTGTGTGTGTGTGTGTCACTCACGAGCACAGCTGGGTTGTCCCGGTCGGCCATGAGCTGCGCGGCGGCGGGGTGGTTGCGGGGCACGTGCAGGGTTGGTGTGTGTGTGTGTGTGTGTGTGTGTGTGTGTGTGTGTGTGTGTGTGTGTCACTCACGAGCACAGCTGGGTTGTCCCGGTCGGCCATGAGCTGCGCGGCGGCGGGGTGGTTGCGGGGCACGTGCAGGGTTGGTGTGTGTGTGTGTGTGTGTGTGTGTGTGTGTGTGTGTGTGTGTGTGTCACTCACGAGCACAGCTGGGTTGTCCCGGTCGGCCATGAGCTGCGCGGCGGCGGGGTGGTTGCGGGGCACGTGCAGGGTTGGTGTGTGTGTGTGTGTGTGTGTGTGTGTGTGTGTGTGTGTGTGTGTGTCACTCACGAGCACAGCTGGGTTGTCCCGGTCGGCCATGAGCTGCGCGGCGGCGGGGTGGTTGCGGGGCACGTGCAGGGTGTGTGTGTGTGTGTGTGTGTGTGTGTGTGTGTGTGTGTGTGTCACTCACGAGCACAGCTGGGTTGTCCCGGTCGGCCATGAGCTGCGCGGCGGCGGGGTGGTTGCGGGGCACGTGCAGGGTGTGTGTGTGTGTGTGTGTGTGTGTGTGTGTGTGTGTGTGTGTGTGTGTCACTCACGAGCACAGCTGGGTTGTCCCGGTCGGCCATGAGCTGCGCGGCGGCGGGGTGGTTGCGGGGCACGTGCAGGGTTGGTGTGTGTGTGTGTGTGTGTGTGTGTGTGTGTGTGTGTGTGTGTCACTCACTTGCACAGCTGGGTTGTCCCGGTCGGCCATGAGCTGCGCGGCGGCGGGGTGGTTGCGGGGCACGTGCAGGGTGTGTGTGTGTGTGTGTGTGTGTGTGTGTGTGTGTGTGTGTGTGTGTGTGTGTGTGTGTCACTCACGAGCACAGCTGGGTTGTCCCGGTCGGCCATGAGCTGCGCGGCGGCGGGGTGGTTGCGGGGCACGTGCAGGGTTGGTGTGTGTGTGTGTGTGTGTGTGTGTGTGTGTGTGTGTGTGTGTGTGTGTGTGTGTGTGTCACTCACGAGCACAGCTGGGTTGTCCCGGTCGGCCATGAGCTGCGCGGCGGCGGGGTGGTTGCGGGGCACGTGCAGGGTTGGTGTGTGTGTGTGTGTGTGTGTGTGTGTGTGTGTGTGTGTGTGTGTGTGTGTGTGTGTGTCACTCACGAGCACAGCTGGGTTGTCCCGGTCGGCCATGAGCTGCGCGGCGGCGGGGTGGTTGCGGGGCACGTGCAGGGTTGAGTTCCCGTTCCGGTCCGGAAGCCACGTCACTTCGTAGAAAGCGCCGTGGGGCAGCTGGTGCTCTAGCACCCACGATACTGCCATCGAGATCACCTGCACGAAACATTTTTATCAAATTGTCGTTCCGGATTTCCGAAAATAGGGTATTTTAACTCATGCATTACTAGTTATTTTAATTTTTAGTTTTTTGCATTCACAATGCAATTTTTATAATAGAAAAATGGAAAATGAAGTATTTAGAAAAAATCGACCCGTCTCACAACTAGCTCCGATGGGACTCGAACCCACGACCTTTCGCTTTCCGGGCGACTGCTCTAACCACTTTTTTTTTTTTTTTTTTTTTTTATAGTGAGGGCAAATACAGTCTTTTCGTATACCGCTAACGGCATGTTGGACTCAGTCAGACAAGGCCTGTCTCTCGCCGCGCCCAGCCCTCTCGCCAAGCCTGATAGGCTTCGCGTCAGGGCTGGGTGGTTCTAACCCCTGCCCCGCCCCCTGACGAGCTCGAAAGCTCGACAGGAGGCGGGGCAGGAGGAGAGAGCCTCCTCTCAATCTCCCCATAAGGTTACCCGCTCCGGGTGGGCTGACCAGATGGGGCGGTCGAGAGCAGGCACCACTACCAACTAAACCCCTCACTACTTGCTCTCCGCCGTCAGTTTTAAGCACACCGGCTGTGGGGGGGCCGTGGTGATATGCACCCCCTGCGGCCTGACGGTTGGCCCGTTTCCGGGCCCCTGCGCGGCGGGAGATGGCCGAGCAAGCGGGGCCATCTCCAAAGACAACCGGGGGGGGAGACCGTGCGATCCGGACGGCAGCTAACAGGCCGTTAGGCCAGCTAACCCGCCCGGACCGCACCGCCCCGCTAGAGGGGAATGAGGCGCGCGAAGCGCAGCCACCTTCGCCCCGGCCGCCTTCGTCGAAGACGGTCCGCATGAGCCTCCTGCTCGCGGATCCGCTCCGACGCCTCCTTCTGCGAGATGACATCCTCGCAGAAGGAGATTGCCGCCTGCCAGGACCTGTCACTATCAAGCATGGCACGAGCCACGCTTGATAGCGAGAGGTCCGTCCCTACCACAGCGCGCAGATCGCGACGCTGGGATGCCCAGGCAGGGCACGCCTGTAAGGTGTGCTCCGCACTGTCCACCCCAGCGCCGCAATCATGGCACCGTGTGGTCGCTTCCCTTCTTATCCGACACAGATATTTTCCAAAACACCCGTGCCCGGAAAACACCTGCGTCAGCCTGAAGGTCAGCGACCCATGCCGGCGATGACACCACTCTCGGAGGAGAGGGCGGACGGCATTGATCGTCCGCCTCCCAGCTGTTTCCCCCTCCAGCCTCCCTTCCCATATGTCCATCAGGCACCCGTCGGCTATGCGCCGGGCCGCGGACAACTCCTCGGGGGTCACCCTACCCCCCTCCGCGAGCAGCGCTCGACGCTCAAGGTACAGCTCCCTGAGGACCCGAGCGTCTAGCTCCCAGGGAGGGGTACCCGCCAAAACGCAGGCCGCCGCGTGAGACATAGTCCTGTACCCCCTGACTATCCGGGTAGCAATGGCCCTCTGGGGCCGACGAAGAAGACGACGGTTTGCGTCGTTTAATTTGTCGGCCCACACTGGCGCCCCATAGAGGGCCATGCTCCTTAAAATGCCCGCGTAAAGCCTGCGGCACCTGTCCCCTGGACCACCGAGGTTCGGCAAAACTTTCGCGAGTGCACCCGCTGCCTTCGCCACCTTTGGGACCAGTTCTTTAAAGTGGGCCACAAAATTCCACCGCCCATCTAGAACCAGCCCCAGGTATTTAATCGACGGGCGCAGTGGAACTCTAACGCCGTCCACCGTCAGTGCAGCTCCCACCGGAGGGGCCCTGCGCGGCCCGTAAAAGACCACCGCCTCGGTCTTATCTAGCGCGACACTGAGGCCGAGCAGCGCGATCCGCTCAACAATAAGGGAGGACCCCACATTTGCCAGCCTTCTGGCCTCCTCAAATGACTCACCCCGGGCAGTGACGAGCGTATCGTCAGCGTAGCAGAATACGCTCATCCGGGGGAGTAGAACACCTCTGAGGAGCCAGTCGTATCCGATGTTCCACAGGAGCGGTCCCAAGACTGATCCCTGTGGAACACCGCACACCATCTCTCGCTCAATTAGGTTCCCATCGCCGGCGTGGTAAATCACCTTCCTGTCACGGAGGTAGCTCTCGACTACGGCCACTAAATACGGCGGCAGGCCGTGGTATTGGAGCCCGTCTTTGATGGCACTGAAGGGAAGCGTGTTGAAAGCATTACGAATGTCCAGGGACACCGCAACGACTACTTCCCCTCGCCTCGCCGCTCGCTCCGACAACTCCCTCACCGCAAGGAGGGCGTCCACAGTGGACCGCTGCCTCCGAAAACCATACTGGTTCTCCGCCAGGTCAGGACCTACCGTTTCGAGATGCCGGACAATACGATCAACGATGATCCGTTCGAGCATCTTGGCGGTCTCGTCCATAAGGACGACCGGACGGTAGGCTGACGGAGAGTCCATCGGTCGGCCCTCCTTCAATAGAAGACACAAACGCCCGATCTTCCACCTATCGGGAAACTCCCCCGACTCCAGGCAGTCAGAAAATAACTCCCGGAGTGTTTCTCCCAAGTGCTTAAATGCCGTGGGCAGAATTCGGCCCGGGATACCGTCCGGGCCCGGCGCCTTTTTCTTATGACGTAGACGGTCAACCACGCCCTCCATTTCCGCCTCCGTTACTGGATAGAATCCGGAATCTAGCTCCCGGGGGCTCCGTGGGGCGACCAATGGGGTGGCCAGCGGGGGGTATGACGGAAAGAGGCCCTCAACAACTCTACGCAGGAGCTCTGGTTCCATGGAATCCATGGGGGGCGCCTGGTGGCGGAGTTTACTCCGAACCATCCGAAATGGGCGACCCCATGGGTCGGCGTCAAGACTTCCCAGAAACTCCTCCCACGCCTGCGACTTCGCTCTATAAATAGCCGTCTTAAAAATCTCTTTTGCCTCGCGGTAGGCCGTCAAGAGACGCTGCTCTTCGTCCGGCTGAACGCTGTGACGCCTGCGGCATCTCTGCAAGGCCCGTCTTGCTCTCAGGGTGTTGACCCGGAGGGAATCCATCTCCTCGGACCACCAATAGACCTGGGTCTTCGTCGGGGGCCCATGTGAACGGGGCATGGCGGCATCGCATACCGCAGTGAGGGAGCGGGAGATTTGCTCGACTCTCTCGGCGATGTTGCGTCCCCTGGGCTGTGCATCTGAGCACCAGGCCTGGACAATAGCCTCCTCCTCCGCTCGGTCAAGGCTCATGCGCGTGACGGACCACCTGGGAAAGTGGGAACCGGCCGGTCGTGGTCTCAGCGCTGGGCTACCATCTCTCGGCCTCAGCTTAAAAACAATATAGCGGTGGTCCGACAACGTGAGTGGCGATGTTAACACCGTCCACCCTTCGACTCTGGAGGCCAGGGCGGGTGTGGCAAAAGAGATATCCGGCCTGGATCCCCCTGTTCCCCGGACGCAGGTGTATGTCGTGCCCCGGTTCAAAATGGCGAGTCCGTGCGACATCGCCCAGTCGAGCACGGCATTCCCCTTCTGGTCAGTTACACGGGAGCCCCAAGCTGAATGTTTGGCATTGAAGTCTCCCGCGACTATGACCTGGTTTGGCGCCAATCGTCTGAGCGCTACGCCAAGCAAAACAAGCCAAGCTTCCATCTCGACTAGTGGCCGGTTTGGAGAGAAGTAAGTGCCTACGACGGCAAACTCTCCCCAGGCTGCAGCTACATAGCCCGGCCCTCCCTCCAAAACCGAGAGAGGGGGGGAGCAGCCGGCCTTTTGTGGGACCAAAAGTGTGACGAGATCGTCTTCGTCCTGCACCCAGTTGCTGCGCTGGGGAACACAATATGGCTCCGACATCACGACAAAATCTGAGTCATATTCCACTGCGTGCTGCATGAGCAGATCTTGCGAGGCTGCGCAGTGGTTTACGTTCGCCTGGAGGAAGCTGAGTGTCCGACTAGACATTGGGTGTTGTCTCAGCCACCTCCATGCCCGTGGCCCCTCCATCTGTCTCTTTTTGTTTCGAGGGCGGCGTTTTCGGCTTAACCTTCGGTGGATGGCAGCGTTTTCCGCCCATAACGTGCGCAGCTGGCAGTTTGGCTGCCAGACAAACTGCGCACGTAACTGCTCTAACCACTGAGCTACGGAGTCGTTACGAGAAGCGTCGAATTTATCCAATACTTCTTACTCGCTGTATAGTCAGCGTTAATTTCATCAATGTGGAGATTAAAATAACTTGCAATAGTAATTTCATCTTTAGCGATTGCCAAATACCTGGAAAGGTATTTCTTTCGCGTGTGAGGGTAGTAATATCTCCACATTGATGAAATTAACGCTGACTATACAGCGAGTAAGAAGTATTGGATAAATTCGACGCTTCTCGTAACGACTCCGTAGCTCAGTGGTTAAAGCAGTCGCCCGGAAAGCGAAAGGTCGTGGGTTCGAGTCCCATCGGAGCTAGTTGTGAGACGGGTCGATTTTTTCTAAATACTTCATTTTCCATTTTTCTATTATAAAAATTGGATTGTGAATGCAAAAAACTAAAAATTAAAATAACTTGCAATAGTAATTTCATCTTTAGCGATTGCCAAATACCTGGAAAGGTATTTCTTTCGCGTGTGAGGGTAGTAATATCTCCACATTGATGAAATTAACGCTGACTATACAGCGAGTAAGAAGTATTGGATAAATTCGACGCTTCTCGTAACGACTCCGTAGCTCAGTGGTTAGAGTAGTCGCCCGGATAGCGAAAGGTCGTGGGTTCGAGTCCCATCGGAGCTGGTTGTGAGACGGGTCGATTTTTTCTAAAATACTTCATTATGCATTACTCTCAAACCACAATTACTCAAAATTTGGAAAAAATATATGTTATTTTACAGTCTTTTAGCTAGTGCTTCCGGCCGTTATATTTTTCATTAGTGATACTTTACTGTATCAAATAAAATTTAAAACATCCGTCTAATAATAATTCAAATATCATATTACTTGCAGTACTTGGTTTTAGTTAATGAAAAACATATGAAAATAGCCGAAGGTTTCCGGCCGACATATTTATTTTTTATAATTATTTCATTTTTAATTGAATTTTAAGTGATTTTCGATTCGCGGGGCGCTTGCGAGTTCACAGTTCACTGCCAGCTGCCGCTGGGTCCGCGCGAAGTGTATCGAGCGCGGCCGAGCAAGCGTTAGCGTGCCTATTTCGGTCGGGAATCCTCGCCTTAAAAGGCAAAATATAAAGCAAAAAGTAGCGAGCTCTCTTATTAAAGTTTTGGGTATGTTTCACAAATTCTTGTTCAGTCAAAATAAACTTCGCTTATATTCTATTTAAAATGAAGTTAAAAACAAACACTAAACTTTACAATTATTATAACATGGTAACAAAAAGTATTATCTTACGTCAGGATCGATGTATATGAAGTTCTCCCACTCGTTGAAGGAAGCGTCCTGTAGGATCTTCGCGCAGAACGATGTTAACCAAACACTTGAAGCCGACTGATTCCTGCAAAAACCAATAACATTAATAACTGCACAATCTTAGATTTCTGTGCGAACTGTTCGTTGAAATAAAACCACTTTTTACGGATTTAAACACGCGTATAATGCACACATAATTAGTAATTTTTTGTTTTAAAAACACAACAAAAAATTACCAATAATGTGTGCAATATACGCGTGTTTAAATCCGTAAAAACTGGTTTTATTTCAACATTGATAACATTTTAGCATTTTGTTGTTTGAGCTAAATAATAAGTAAGTTGCTGAAACGTCTTATAAGTAACAATTACGTTACCCAATATTTCGTTAGATCCGTGTCAGAGTCTAGAACTTAATGTACTTCGTCATTTTTTTGTTATAATTATTACCAGTCGCTGCGGAACAGGCTGAAAGACCCATCAGGCTTCATAAACGAGAGCTGTCGCTGGTAGAGCACGTTCATGTGGTAGAACGCGTCTTTCTCCAGCGTGCGGTAGATCAGACGCACGTACCACGTCAGATACATGTTATAATACATTACCAGTCGCTGCGGAACAGGCTAAAAGACCCATCAGGCTTCATAAACGAGAGATGTCTCTGGTACAACACGTTCATGTGGTAGAACGCGTCTTTCTCCAGCATGCGGTTGATCAGACGCACGTACCACGTCAGATACATGTTATAATATATTACCAGTCGCTGCGGAACAGGCTAAAAGACCCATCAGGCTTCATAAACGAGAGATGTCTCTGGTACAACACGTTCATGTGGTAGAACGCGTCTTTCTCCAGCATGCGGTTGATCAGACGCACGTACCACGTCAGATACATGTTATAATATATTACCAGTCGCTGCGGAACAGGCTGAAAGACCCATCAGGCTTCATGAACGAGAGCTGTCTCTGGTACAACACGTTCATGTGGTAGAACGCGTCCTTCTCCAGCGTGCGGTTGCGCTGGTTGATCAGACGCATGTACCACGTCAGGTACATGTTTGCGGCGAAGCTGAACATGTTCTGTTCCGCTGAGTCCTACGGAACAACGTTTGTATAAGTAAAGACACCTATCAAGCTTGTTTAAAGGTGCGTATCGACTTCGCGCGGCTAACCGTCGTGGTAAAAAAATGTTGAACGATTCGTAAGCATTAATTTTATTTAATCTATGTGAATAAAAAGTATTTGACTTTGACTTTGAAAAGATTTTGAAAAAAAGACAAATTAAAGAAATTCAAAATAGTGTAAAGGTGAAATGTATAAGGTGTGCTGTTTTGACTGAGCAAATGGTTTGCAAGCAGCCTGTCCAATAGGGGATCGGACTGTTTATTACTTCAGAAACACGTACCTACCTATTTATTTTCAAATATTTTATATATTTTAGGAGATATAGATCATTAATTCATCAAACTTCCTTATTAGACAAGGACAGCGCTTCACGTGTGACGTCAGATATTAGTAGCGTCAATCAGCACCATACTCTCGCCATATAAAATGTCATTTTAGAAAGAGATAGCTAGATACACAGGTCGTCACAAATCAGCAGCTCATTACTTGCTTGTTAATCAACAGTTCTTTTTTCAGTTTTGTTTTTCTTCAATGTTATATTTTGAATGATACTTCCCTACTATTATTCCCTATTATTTTCATTTTTTTTCATTTTCATTAAAAAATAAAAAAAAACAAATCTCAATTTCGTTTATTCAATTTAGGTTTGTTTAACAACATTTAACTAAATATTAACATCATCATCATCATCATCATGTCAGCCGAACGACGCCCACTGCTGGGCATAGGCCTCCCCCAAGGATCTCCACAACGATCGGTCCTGCGCTGCCCGCATCCAGCGGCTGCCCGCGACCTTGACCAGATCGTCGGTCCACCTTGTAGGGGGCCTGCCCACGGAACGTCGTCCGGCACGCGGTCGCCATTCGAGAACCTTTCCGCCCCAACGGCCATCGGTTCTCCGCGCTATGTGTCCCGCCCACTGCCACTTCAATGATGCAATCCTTCGAGCGATGTCGGTTGTTTTAGTTCTCCTGCGGATCTCATCATTTCTGATTCGATCGAGCAGGGAAATACCAAGCATCGCTCTCTCCATTGCTCGCTGGGTGACTTTGAGCCTTCTTATGAGACCCATAGTAAAAGACCACGTCTCACTTCCATAGGTCATTACTGGCAACACACACTGGTCAAAGACTTTCGTCTTGAGACATTGAGGTATTTCGGACGCGAATATATGCCGGAGCTTCCCAAACGCTGCCCATCCGAGCTGGATTCGACGAGAGATCTCTTTCTCAAAGTTGGACTTACCTAATTGGATTGTCTGTCCTAGGTAGACATAGTGGTCAACAACTTCGAGTGTAGTGTTCCCAACATTAACTGGAGCGGGTGCAACATGGGCATTGAACATGATTTTCGTCTTGTCCATGTTCATCATAAGACCCACTCTTTGCGAAGCATTACCGAGATATTCGAGCATTGTGTTCAGGTCTTCCAAGGTCTCAGCCATAAGAACTACATCATCGGCAAACCGTAGGTGTGTTAGGTACTCGCCATTAATGTTGATGCCGCATCCTTTCCAATCCAGCAGCTTAAAAATATCCTCCAACGCAGCTGTGAACAGTTTGGGAGAGATGACATCTCCCTGTCTCACACCTCGCTGTAGTTGGATAGGATTAGAGCTCTGGTTCTGTAATCGGACCGACATGGTGGCGTTTTGGTATAAGTACCTCAGCACCTCGATGTACCTGTAGTCTATTTGGCACCTCTGGAGAGACTGCAGCACCGCCCAAGTCTCAATCGAATCAAAGGCTTTCTCATAGTCCACGAACGCCAAGCAAAGTGGCAAGTTATACTCTTCGGTCTTCTGTATAACTTGCCGCAGCGTATGAATGTGGTCTATGGTACTGTAGCCTTTTCGGAACCCGGCTTGTTCGGGAGGTTGGAAGTCGTCGAACCTGCGAACGAGACGATTCGTAATGACTCTCGAAAACAACTTATATATATGGCTCAGAAGCGAGATGGGTCTATAGTTCTTCAAGAGAGTTTTATCACCCTTCTTGAAAAACAGCATCACATCGCTTCTGCCCCATGCCTTTGGCGTTTTGCCCTCAAGGATGACTGAATTGAAAAGCTTCTGGAGGACTTTAAGTATCGGCTTACCGCCCGCTCTCAGAAGCTCTGTTGTGATTCCGGCATCGCCCGCCGCCTTGTTGTTTTTAAGCTGCTTGAGAGCCATTCTAATCTCGTACAGGCTGACGTCCGGGATATCTTCTGTATAGTGTCGGGTAAGCTTGGCTCTAGGGTCTTTAGCCTTGCTTTCAACAGGTGTTTGCGTGGAATATAGCTGTCCATAGAAACTCTCAATCTCCCTCAGGATTTCAGGTGTTGACGAAACGATGCTACCTTCCTCAGTTTTCAGCCTCGTCAATTGACTTTGCCCGATAGACAGATCACTCGCGAACACTTTGGAGCCTTTGTTCCGCTCAATGGCTTCTTTAATACGCTCGGTATTAAATTGGCGAAGGTCGCGCGTCAAAGACTTAGATATCTGTCTATTGAGCTGCCGATAACGATGGGCATCCGCTGAGTTCTGCAGCTTCATTTCGTGTCTCTGTTCCATGAGTAGGAGAGTCTGACTGGAGAGTTTCTTCAATTTGGGACGGCGGGTTTTATAGTACTTAGACCCTACCGTGCGGACAGTATCCACCACCATGTTGTATAGATCGTCCACGTCTATGCTGTTCTCAAGGGCTTCGAAGCGGTTTTGAAGCTCGAGCTGAAAGCACTCGGGGTTTTGAATTTGAATATTAACATATCAAATCAATAACAGTCCGTTCCCCTTTTACTACTTCTTGCCGTCCCCGCAAACGAGCCACAAACGCCGCCACTTTAAACTAGAAGGAGAAACTGGGGACGACTACCGGCAGCGTCGGCTTTCATATAAAATGTATGAAAACTACAAAAAGAGGTCGGTGGCTGCGTTTTTCAGTCGCCCGTGTGCGGCGGCTAACGTCTTATATGTGAAGGAAACATTGTGATAGTAAAAATAAGCTACCGAAAGGCTTACAAGACTCGTCGAATTTTACTATCACTTTAAACGCTGTAGGCCAGCTACATACAACAGAATAAAATTGTGAATACATAAAATAAAAAAAAACAACGGGTTGCACTCCGGGAGTGCCGGCAGAAGTGAAAGGGCTCCCTAGACATTTTCACAAAAAAAAAGGAATTTGACAAAAAAATAAAAAAATACGGACTATATTTGAACCGAGGTCTTCTGGCTACTTTGGATACGGTGGCGAAATTTGCCTTCGTATTCTAATGACATTGTAATAGTTTTTCGATCTGACCCCTAATTCACAAACCGTCGGAAACGCTCCCGACAGCGGAATGTATGCATTGTCACTGTCATTCACTACAAAATAGACAAAGACAGAGCACAGTTTTCGAATCCGATTCCGTTTCCGACGGTTCGTGAATCAGGGGGCAGGTCACGTGTCCGTCTTACGAATTTTCGATATGACGGACGTGACCGTCATATCGATCCTGACGCGAGTTTAACATTTTTTACCCATCACAAAAAGTGCACAACGCCGCTATAGATTGTACAACAAGTGCATAAAACGTACCATTTTACCCGAGACGTATATATCCACCCGAGCCGTAGGCGAGGTTGGATAGTCAATTCGAGGGTAAAATGGGTTTTATGAATGAGTTATACACTCTGCTTTTCACTTCAAGTGAGAGGAAAATAAATAACAATATTGCAAAAAAGAAAAAATAAAGACTTCGCCATATTGGCGGGAAGACTTTTTTTTTTATACGTGGCAGTGGCAGCACAGTGACTTTAGCATAGATCGTAGTCCATAATGCTCTTGAAATACTTATTTCGTAGAAACTCATTAATTTTACATTAGTTTTATTAATTTAGTAATTTAACATCGATTATGTACAAAATTTAAGAAACAGAATGAAACAACAATTAGTTTATTTAACGAAGTTTAATTGCGTGTGTAATTGTTTACCTGACGACCTTTGTCTTAGAGTCTGAGACTTAGACGAAGATTTAACTTTATGCACTAGAGCATAAAAAGCGATTTTATGCAGCCTATACCCAACATAAACACGAACTTTACGAGCATGAGAAGTGAAAAAGAAGTTTTCACTCCAATAATAATTTAAAATCTTATGCTTTTCACTTCCCTGAAGTAAATAAAACACACTTGACTTACCATAGGAAGGTCCAGCAAGCTGGTAGCATTGACCGGCATGGTGGGGAACAAGGGGCCAACCACGTCGCCAACGATGGAAACCCGCGCGCGGTTAGAACCGAAAACGTAGTAGCGATCCACCTAAAGAAAGTAATAAAATATAAATATTATAAAGAGGAAAGATTTGATTGTTTGTTTGCATCGAATAGGCTCCGAAACTACTGGACCGATTTGGAAAATTCTTTGACCATTAGAAAGCTACATTCTTCTCGAGTGACATAGGCTATATTTTATCCCGATATTCCCACGGGAACGGGTACCACGCGGGTAAAACCGCGAGGATCTGCTAGTAAAATATATAACTATTAGAAAACATCGCACACATAGGTCTGATTTCGAGATAATAGTAGCTTAGCACTTGTGTTAAGAACAGGGTTACACGCTCAGTCAGACGCCAGAATGATGAATTAACCGCCTCTGTGGTCTAGTTGTACATACCATTGGTATCAGACACAGAAGTCCCGGGTTCGATTCGTTATGCTTATTCTTATTTGGTTTGGTTGGTGGTAGGGCTTGTTCAAAGTCCGCCTGGCTAACTACTACCATCTTATTTAAGTCTGACGCCATAACAACGATGTTTTCAGCATTGTATTCCAGCAGTTAGAGAAGATAGCCAGTTCCTCAGTAATTGAAGATTCCGGGAGTAGTGCGTTTCCACATTCAGCCTTATCATCACTTAATATCAGGTGTTATGAAGGCTAAGTGCTACCCCGCTGTGGATAAAAAAAAATATAATACCGGTAGCACACATCTACGCCGCGAAATTTTATATTTATTTATGTTATAACGGTCATTATCTATGACTGAAGACAAAAAAATTACATCAGTATATTTATAACCATTAGCCCGTCAGTCCGTGGTTATACGATCATTCTCCGGTCATTCTGACCAGACTGAGGATGAAATATTGAACAATTACTCCCTCTTAGCACTGCTTAGTTTTAGATAAGTTTTTAATAAAAAAATCATTTTCATGACTAGTTATTTTGCTGACTGTACTTAAATATTGTATTGTCATCTAAACCAAACCTGTATACAAAATTTTAGCTCCATCGGACACTGGGAAGTGGGTCAATTAAGCTTGCAAGATTTGTCCCCCACTAACTTACATGGCAAGTTAATAAACAGCTTGTAAAAAAGGTAAATTGCATTGAAATCTCCTCACCTCGTACGGGATGATGGGCGTTTCCGTCACATTCACGTGCATGTATTGGAACACGTACGCGCGGTTCGACAAGTCGAGTAGGATCGACTGGTGGCGGTATTGGGGGAGACCGTCGGCCTGGGGAAAAATGATGAGTTAAAAAAAAATAGTAAACAATAAGTTAGAAATATGAATATTTGTTGTGGACGACATAATAGAGAACCTGAAAGATTTTTCTTATTTTTCAGAGAGAAATGTCATTTTGTATTAGAGCAAAATAAACAAAATAATGTTTAAGTTAAACATAGCTTAAATATTTTTATGAATACGGCAGTAATAGTAGATTGTTTAGCAAGGGCTGTATGGCACCCATAACAGTCGAGTGTTTTGGCGCACGAACGAAGTGAGGGCGCCGATAGTTCGAGACTGTTATGGGTCCATACGCCCGAAGTAAACACTCTACTTTTCATTTTGAATATGAGGAAAGTAAAAATAAACAGAAATAATCTAAAAAATATTTTTCCTATGGCCGCGGAATTTTCGAAAGACTATAACTTTTTTGTTCATTTTCTCTGTTTTAGGGAAGGCAAGGGAAACTAAGTCCATACAGTCTTGTTTGGTGTTTGACCCGTACTCCATGCAATTCCATGTAATTAATAGCCTGATTTTTTATGTTACAAATAACTTATTTGGTTTAATCTGTTTCTAAAAACGCATTTTTTTTAAAAAACAATGTTTTAGATTTAAAATAATAATTCTACGATATTAATTATTTTATATAATAGCAAAACATGGCTGTATAGGCTTCTGTGCCTTTGCCTACATACCTATGGAAAATAAACGTCCAAAGAGAAACTTAAACACTCTACACACGTTCTTATCCGACCTCCGATTCGGTCTGCTCCTTGACCAAATCGGAACGTGTGTAGCGAAGATTTGGTCTGGGAGCAGACCAAATCGGCTGTCGGATCGGAACGTGTATAGATGCTATTACAGATTTTGACATGACTCCTCCTATTCCTTTTTTAAATTTCATAACGGCCCTAGGGCCGCCACATACCACTTTCAACCCGCATTTTAGGCAAGATATGAGTTACTTTCAGAATATGAGAGATGAAAAAGTATAACCAAAGTGAAAAAGTTCATTCGGATTAATAACAAGCATGTTATGAGCTGCTGCAGCTGTTGTATAGTGTGATAGATTCAAGATTCAAGATTCAAATCTCTTTATTCAATTTAGATTGTTATTTACAATACTTGTGAACGTCATAGAAGCTACGCCATGGGTTCGCAAACCCTACAGCGGGAGGCCTTGGAGAAGAACCGGCAAGAAACTCCAAGGGTTGTTTTTTTCTCCCTGTCTTAATTCATACAGAGTCGTCAAATTGAAAAATGTCCTTAACATGGTATGACTAAGGTCAGTTTCCATCACAATTACACAATGGGTTATGATAAATACAGTTAAGTATAGGCGAACTAATGATCATAGCGGTGAACAATTTTCAGTTACTTAGGAACTCTACTTAAAGCTTTAATATTAGTTTAAAACAAAAGACAATGCTACTATATACTGCAAGTTGCGCCATACATGTTTCAAATGTAATTCTTAATAAAATGAATAAAAACATTTTAAGGCAAGCAGATAAGAGCAGACCCATTCCCACTGGCAGCACCCGTTCACGAGCATGACGCATGAACCAGCCATCGCTTCGCTCAACCATATTTTAGGGAACGTAACGACCCGCCTCACACGCCACCACCGTAAGTAAGATAAGTAACCACATTATAGTTAAATTGTGACCAACCGTGATTTTAGCTATGTCTTATGACCTTTTTATACGAAATTTTATATGGCACAGGAATATGGCGCTACCCACGAGTGACGTCACACGTGGGTAGCGCTGTCCTTGTATATTATGATAATTTGATGCTCTGTATCTCTGAAAAATAAGCAGCTATGTTATATTTTTGCATGTAATTAATTTGACATATCAATAACAGTCTGGGGGGCTACCGCGTATCTTTATGGGTATGAACTTCATACGTTTTTTGGAACTTTAAGTCAATTTTATAAAAAAAATTGCCACTATCAGTTCCTTGTTTTGTGACGTCGGGTATAACGATAGCTAGCTAGCAACGTTGAACAGAACAAAGCAGCAAAAATTTGTCAAAATAAGGTATTCAAATGACAGTTGAAACCCATACCCATATCCATATTTTTTAGCCGGTAGCCCCCCTGGTCCTATTCTAGGCATACAGGAGACAATAATGAAAATTGTTGGTGTCCAAAGGGTTTTGTGTGATAATCACCTGCACGTTCATGGTCTTGGTGAAGTGGTGCTGCCCCATAAGCGTGGACGCGTGGAGATGCACGCTGATGGTGCCCAGTCGTGTGGGGACTACTGGCACTGTGGCCATGTGGCCGGATGCTATCCACACGAAGGGTTGTGCCATAGTTCACATACATTCATATACTCACGCCTATTTCCCACGGGGGTAGGCAGAGACTATGGATCGCCACCTGCTACGATTCTTGCACACTTCTTTCGCTTCATTCACATCCATCAATCTTTTCATACATGCCCGGCGATTTTTGTCACTGCGTACACCAGACTTTTTTATTAAACGTTTTTCTGGGACGCCCTTGCGCAACCGGTCCTTTCACATTCGCACAATATATCTCTTTCGTGATTCGCCTTTCATTCATCCTCTCTAAGTGACCAAACCACCGGAGCATTCCTTTCTCAATTCTTGTCACTACATCGTCTTTCAGCCCACACCTTTCGCGAATCACATCATTGCTCACTCTATCACTCAATTTAACTCCACATATTTTCCTCAACGATCGCATCTCTACCGCATTTATTCTGCTTTCATTTTTCTTCTGCCATACCCAAGACTCATTTCCATGCATCAGTGTCGGCACCAGCACTCCGTTATGAGTAGCTATTCGCGCCTTTTCAGATACGATTTGGCTACTCATAAATTGTGCCATAGTGGAGACATTGAATGGCTATCATCACCTGAACGTCCATGGTCTTGGTGAAGTGGTGCTGCCCCATAAGCGTGGACGCGTGGAGATGCACGCTGATGGGGCCCAGCCGCGTCGGGACTACTGGCACGTGCACTGTGGCCGCGTCGCCGGCCGCTATCCACACGAAGAACTGGTGCTCGCCGAACGAGGTCCGAGGGTTGTAGGATCGGACCTAATGCGAAGAAACTCTTCAAAATTGTATCACAATAAATCACAGCACATAATTATACATCACACATAAGGTCCACGTCCTGATCTCGCGAACGCTCTGAGTTGCGACGATCTTAAGGATAACTAAAGACAAAACAATGTATAGTCCGTTCGGTTAGATAGTGTCGGTACACCCGCACGGCATTGTGGCAGAGCGACACTATCTAAGCGAATGGACTATAAGCAAAAGTGTTTAAATAAAAAAAAACAATTCTCAGATTACTTAAACATTTTTATAGCAGATTTTTGTGATTATGAATGTTCAATAAGAGCGGCCAACCCGTCTTGCTTTTCATACAAACGCTCGTACGAGATTGTAACAGATCATTCTTTGAAACTTTTGAACTACTTGGTATCTTAATTGTACACTATATATAGGTTTCTATCAAAATATAAAAAATGCTCCAAATTTGGAGCAACAAATTCAGTAGCTTAGCTTTATTGCACTACTTTTTGAGTTTTTGCACTAATTTCTGAACTTTGGGCGTTCATAAAATTACTCATAAATTGTAAAAGAAAAGAAAACATTTTCATATATACCTTGTAAATGTAGTGGAGATTGGAAATGACAGACATTTATTTCACAAACTTGTAAGGCTTACTGAAAAACACGTATTTACTGGATCAAGTTATCGCGTTCTCACTTGCTTACTCTTTTTCTAACATTGCGCTGGATGAAACAACAAGCTTTTCCACCATGCTCGCGTTGACGATAGACGGACCGGGAAAGAGAAAAACTAAGTCTGTTTGCTTTCTTCAAGCTTTTGAATGACACAAAGTATAAGAAACTGGAAACACAGCATGTCTAAAGTTACTTACCATCCCGTAAGCGAGGCGGCGAGCCCGATCACTTGTAATTTAAAGCAAGTTGTATGGGAGATGTGCATGACTTTAACAATGTGTGTATGACTTACAATGCCGTTCTCCTCAACATGTATGAACTTGTAATCCTGCGAGGCGGTGAGCACTACGACGGCCTCGATGGCTTGCGGCTGGTCGTTGAATACTACTGCGCGTAGCCCGACTTGCTCGCCTTAACGACATTGGTCCGGCCTTTTCACTTCCATGACAGTAGTCAAGCACGTACCCAGGATTTTTTGTCGGGGGGGGGTCCGTTGGGGGGGGGGGGGGGGGGGTAGTTTAGATGTTTGTTGCTCATGAACGGATTTGGCTAGGACGAATAAGCTTTAGCGTTAACGAATAGGCTTCCGGAAAAATATCACATTCCCGCGGGATAACGTCGTGAAGTTCACGCCAATCCCGCGGATTAATGGATTTCGGGGGGGGGGGGGGTCCAGACCCCTGGACCCCCCCCCCCCCCCCTGGGTACCTCCTTGACAGTAGTACACTTTGATAGTAAAACCAACACAGTGTTAGTAACACACAATAAATGTAACACACAATAAATGACAAGACTTACAATGCCGTTCTCTTCCACGTGTATGAACTTGTAATCCTGCGAAGCGGTGAGCACTACGACGGCCTCGATAGCTTGCGGCTGGTAGTTGAATACTACTGCGCGTAACCCGACTTGCTCGCCCTGACGACATTGGTCCGGCCCTTCCACTTTCATGAAGAACGGGAGGACGCCCGAGTACTGTTAAGATAGGTAAGGTAGAGATATAACTCATTCATCAGTAACTTAAAAGCAATTATTTTGAATAACATTAAATTCGATTATACTGAAAAATTCTAAAACTGAAAACATGGGCCGGTCTATTTAATTTCTCGTAAGCGTGGAACAGAAACTAATTAGTTTTGACCATTCTGATCACTTATGCTTGCTATATGGCCATCAGTGATAATGTTTTTTTTTCAATAATATTATTGACATTCAATATTGATTGATTTATTTATTATTTATTTATTTATTGATCATGCAAGATCGTGTCGGAACTACAGAAAAGTACCAAATTTAAAAAAACAAATGATATTAGAACTTAACATAACAAAAAAGAATACAGAAAAATAAACAGGAAAACTAGTAAATTTTTGTAAATTAACCTTTATTACCTACTGATTTGTGATCACACATCTTTCAATTTAGGGCCAAAAGTTAAGCTTCCACAAATAAAAACAGTAATATGGTAAGTATGTATAAAGATGTGTATTAACTCACGTGTATAGGTGTATGCAGCATGCCGAGTCCGAGCGAGGGCGACATGCTGAACGCAGACACTGTCCAGTGAGCCGGCACCTGCGGTATGTTAACGACATCAATACACAAATAACTTTAAAAAAAGTACAAGAGAAGAAGAAATAAAAATGTAGTTTGAAGCGCACTGTAGATGCTCCAATAATCATGCTAAGGAGTACAGAGAAGAGGAAATAAAAATGTAGCTTGAAGCGTATTGTAGATGCTCCAATAATCACGCTAAGGTGTACAGAAAAGAGGAAATAAATATGTAGTTTGAAGCGTACTGCAGATGCTCTAATAATCACGCTGAGGTGAACAGAGAAGAGGAAATAAAAATGTAGTTTGAAGCGCACTATAAGATGCTCTAATAATCATGCTAAGGAGTACAGAGAAGAGGAAATAAAAATGTAGTTTGAAGCGTATTGTAGATGCTTCAATAATCACGCTAAGGTGTACAGAAAGGAGGAAATAAATATGTAGTTTGAAGCGTACTGTAGATGCTCTAATAATCACGCTGAGGTGAACAGAGAAGAGGAAATAAAAATGTAGTTTGAAGCGTATTGTAGATACTCCAATAATCACGCTAAGGTGTACAGAGAAGAGGAAATAAAAATGTCGTTTGAAGCGTACTGTAGATGCTCCAATAATTACGCTAAAGAGTACGGAGAAGAGAAAATAAAAATCTAGTTTGAAGCGTATTGTAGATGGTCCAATAATCACGCTAAGGTGTACAGCAAAGACGAAATAAAAGTGTAGTTTGAAGCTTACTGTAGATGCTCCAATAGTAACGCTGAGGTGTACAGAGAAGAGGAAATAAAAATGTAGTTTGAAGCGTACCGTACTGTAGATGCACCAATAATCACGCTAAGGTGTACAGAGAAGAGGAAATAAAAATATAGTTTGAAGCGTATTGTAGATGCTCCAATAATCACGCTAAGGTGTACGGAGAAGAGGAAATAAAAATGTAGTTTGAAGCATATCTACAGTACGCTCTAATAATTACGCTAAAGAATACAGACACGAAGAAACAAAAATGTAGTATGAGCAAAGAATACTATAATATTACTAACGTAAAGAAGCGACACTCACCTCCCCCCGCCAATTCATTTCCCCCGCATTGAGAAAGTAAACCAAGGAGTAAACGTCACACGTTTGTCGGTTGTCTTGTCAGTCACTCAGTCAACAAGAATGTAACCAAGTCAACGATGTCATTATATTTCGTAAGCAAACTTCGATTTGAGGATCGTGCGATATAACCTTGCAGTGGCGATCGTATATGCAGTTGAATCGTAGATGATTGATATCAAATTTAATATTAACAGAAAACAAATATTCCAATACGAATTGTTTGACCAAATAATAAATGTTATGATACGATTAAATTCTATGAAATTAGAGGATCTTTTATTGATTTGATTTAACTTTCATTAGGTGCAAGTATTGGATTAAAGAAATTATTGGTTTGGCTTAACATGCACATTTTTTAAGCAATAAAACTATATAAGTTTGGAAGTTAACACTACGAAGAAACTATTTATCATTTTTGTTTTGTGTCAATATAAAAAATAATTTTAGAAAAACACTTGAAAAACAGTATTCACAATGCGCAAAACACAAAGCAAATAAGTCGCACAGCAAATGTCAGAACATAAAGAGTAAAATAATTATGTCAGAACGACACTATACAGCAGCAGGTAGATAGATCTATAGGAGCTTTTTTTCAACAATTGATAAAATATCGATTAAACTCAATTTATTTAGTGTATGAGTTGTTTGTTTTTTTAGTTTTACGTAAGGCAAACATATGAAATAATTACAATGATTTGGAAAACGATCGCAGAAACTATTTTATTAAAAAATTACAATGTATGCAAATTATTTTTAAATCTATTTTAATCGGATGCAACTGTAATACAATGACAGCACCGGAATTGAAATAGAAATCATTGACGGTATTAATGAGACATATTATTACCCTTCAGACTTTGTTTTATGATAAGGAAATTTGATAAACTTTATACAACTATTAGGTTAGGTCACAGAAATTCGTCTAAAAATAAATAAGATTATTATAGTTAAATTGTTTTTTTGCTGAATACCTTGTTTTATGACACTGCCCTTTTTTGAAGGTTGAGTACAGGATTCGGTATTTTCAATTAAAAATATGCGTTGCGTGGTTTAAAGAAAGCTTACAAACAGACAGACAGAAGCGGAGAGTGACTTTGTTTTATACTATGTAGTGATAGCATGATGATGATTAAAGACAATTTTATTTGTTGGATTGATTTAATTGATTTCTTGCTGAGTATCCAAATTTTTTCGTCTTTTGCACTCTGTTTATAAGTCACTTAACAATTTCCTTTTAAATGGTGTGTTGGCTGACAAAGGACTTTGTGCACGATGTATAGGCCGTTTGGCTTAACAAGCACATTTTTTAAGCAATAAAACTATATGTTTGGAAGTTTACACTACGAAGAAACTATTTATCATTTTTGTTTTGTGTCAAATAATAAAAAGCTTAGAAACAGACAGACAGAAGCGAAGAGCGACTTTGTTTTATACTATGTAGTGATAATGAGTCACACCAACACATCAAAATATGACTATAAAAATTACTGCATTTAATGCGCGTACTCGTGCAAGTACTAATAGTTTTTGTTTCATCGAAACCTGGCCAGGATTTCCAAAGATACAGCGTTGTAAAGTTTCACCATCTTTTGAAAATTTGCTTTCCTTGCGCGCTATTGCGATGACGTCATGTCGCACTGACATCTCCGTTTGCTGCTGTTGCGGGTGATTTCCGTCTAACTGTATCTACATAGAGTTCGTCTGTGCGCAATCTTCGCGCAACTCGTGCGTTTTTGACGCTAGTTACAGTACATTTTCTTCGTTCTAAGGTTATGGTAAATGATTAGTATTCAATTTCGACCGCGCGCAGGCGCACTCTTAAACTGTCACCTACTGTCGATACCGAAAGACATTTATCCCACAAACTTATCTGACCCTGTGGTGGAGGCGCCACTAGCAGTATAAAATTATCGAAATGGCTGCCAGTTTTTAGGGTGCATATTTAACTACAAAGTCAGTTAAGGTTGTAAGTACATTTTGTTTTGACGGTTGCTATATGTATTGACAGAATCCCGCCCGCCATTACTAAAGTTGATTTAATTTATTTTTCACAAAAATAAATCATTATTTGAAGGTGTTTTTTCACATGGGCTCAATACAAAATTCTTAAACATTTCATTGATAGACTATAAGAAAAATAAATAAATTTATTACGAAACCGTGAGAGCGCAACTATATAGCCAAAGGATTCTATGTAGGTATACGGAAGTGCTACGTGACGTCACACGTTAATGCCATTGGTTCATCAAAATTTTCCTCGGAGGCCGTACTTTAACGTTTAATATCTCAGTCATTTTTGAAGATAGGAAAAAAATAAAAACAGATTCTTTTTTCTCGAGTTACATATTTTTTAGATATGTTGATAACAAAAATCATTGGTGTGACTCATTAAAGACAATTTTATTTGTTGGATTCATTTCATTTTTTATTAAATTAGTTAGTACTGTACGACAGGTGCGTTTCTGAAGATTTCAATACAAAGTACATTGTGCCATTCACACGGCCTTTTGACAATCGCTTTTGTACTGAAAAAAGCTTGTAAAATGATTGCTTCCGAACTTACCCGACATAATATAAACATATAATAAATTGGAACGCTCTTGCAAAGTTATTTCGTGACGCACGCGGCACGCGCCATCTAGTCGATATATTTTGTACCACTAGCTCCGGAGTGTGCTACGGCGGATGTCATCCCTGCATCGTTGACGCACACATTTGACGCGTGTACACACGTTATGTCAGTTACGTAGTAGTAGAAGGTTATTATGCGGGGGTCGTAGTATGGAGTGTCGTAGGTGTGGTATGAGTATGAAGCGTACTGTAGATGCTTTAATAATCACGCTAAGGTACAGCCCGATTCAAACTTTTTGCCGGGGGTGGTATTTGGGCTATTTATTAAGATACATGCGGTGAGGTTGTGGGGTACTCTTCTACGCATAGCGACTAACGAACGACGGCAATTAGGAGTACGTCGTAACCTGAGAGAATCATTAAAAATGCAAATTAAAAAATTCGTTATTACCGTCGCTCTCACTCTCCAGTCAAGACAGAACCGAGTGAAAGGGGCGGGGCTAACAAAGTTTCGGAGTACAGTACCTGCGGCACGTCGACGGTGAACACGTAGCGGCCGTGCGGCCCGATGTTGATGTCGCGCCACAGCCACACGTTGTCGTACTGTCGCTGAACGCGGTTGAACCGGAACTTGCGGAAGTGGCTCAGCTCCATTATGTCGTCGTGTTCGCCTGCGCGATAAACACAACCGTTGTTAGTCAAACGAAGCGTAATAGTGCAACTTTTTCCAACAAAATTTTTTTTTGTCTACAAATTCTAACACTAAAAAGCAGTCACAACTAAAGTCGATGACTAATAAGCACATTTTAGATTTATGGCGCCGGCTATCGGCATCGGCACAGCAAGGAATTTTACTGCAACGAATAAAAATTTAACTTAATTGTATGATGATAGATAACATTGAAATTTTAATGTCAAAGGTACAAAAACAATTTCTGAAAGAAGTTTCACATTGGAATTTCAGCTTTATCACCATTCAACTAAATTGTATTTAATTCGTCGCCATAAAATCCCTTGCCGCGCCGCGATTCCGATTTCAGGCGCGTTCTTATCACGAACGAAAATGAGCAGTTTCCAAAGGCTATTTCTACAAAGTACCTATAGTAATGTATAGTACATGAGCCACAAATGCCGCCACTTGAAGCTAGAAGAAGAAACAAATGACGACTGCCGGCGTCGGCGTTCATAAGAAATGTATGAAAACTTCAGGTAAAGCTTGGCGTCGACAAGACGCGCCGAGCAGAGCCGAATTGAATCACAGAAAGTCGCCTGCTATACAATTTCTATGAAGCTGCGTCCGTTAGAGCAGAACCGCGGCGCGCCGAATCTTCATCTCGCGCCTAGGCACAGCCTCCTATATCTAACAAGCCATGCGCATAAAGTTGGCAACGTCACATTTCTAGTTTTAAGTGAAACTATTTGACGCGCCAAATTCAAAAAAGTTAAGATTACTTGACTTGCTTTTCTATCTCTATTGGGTCGTCATTGATTGACGGCAGTCTGCACGAGGAATAGCTAAAACCCACTTTTTTGCTCTGTTTCTTCCCTTGGAAATGAAAAGTTTGATACAGCTTCATCTCCATTTTTAGCGAAGAATCGTTATTTGATTTGCATTCGGGAATGCAGAACCGCCTTGGCATATGTTGGAGAAAAAATACGATCTACAAACGGGGCTTCAACAGTAAAAAAAAGCTAGAATTCATTAATACAATTAGTTGTGGTTGTGTTTCTGCAAATCAAAACTACATGCAGTGTAGACTTGATTCTTATGAAATCTATATTTATTTACCTTCTTGAAACTTTAACGAGCACGTTTACATATAAATAGATGTCAGTAATCTTAATTTTCTGCCGTGAAAAGAATATTTACAATCCGTTTTATAGGTAAACAACAAGTAAACCGGTTCACTGTGACGTTGCCGCTCCGCTTCATAGCATGGCTTGTAGAAGACAATAGAGAAGGCTGTGGCCTAGGTGGACGCCAGGCTTAAGAGTTCGGTGGCGGCATTTTTCGGTGGCCCGTTTGTGGCGACGCTTACAGTTAGCCTCGTCGCTGCGATCGCTGCAGTCGTGCTTCCCATCGCAGCGAGAGCTCTGCAAGTAGCAGCCTCCCTCCAAGCATTCTAAGTACCCGGAACTCGCGTTGCATAGCGACGGACGCCGCGGCACCACTATGTCGCTGAACACCACAAGTCCGGCGTATCTGGCAGAGAAGAGGGAATTCAAATTAATTTCCCGTTTAAAACAGCAGAGCTCTGCAGGTAGCAGCCACCTTCCAAGCATTCAAGGTACCCGAAGCTGGCGTTGCATAGCGACGGCCGCCGTGGCACCACTATGTCGCTGAACACTAACCACCTTATTACAAAACGTGGACTATAATAGTACTGGTTTAAAACTGGTACTAAACTGGTGCTGTCACTTTCATTTTCCAAATGAAACAGAATAGCATCAATTTTAAACCAAGTCTAACTTTAGTCCACGTTTTGTAATAAAGGGGTACGAGTCCGGCGTATCTGGTAGAGGTAAGGTAATTCAAAATAATTTCCCTTTTTAAAACAGCAACAGACTGCGCAAAACTACTAACTGTAAGATAAATACTTAAAAAACAATTGTTCGAAAAAAGTGTGACTAATGACAAAAATAATCTTTTTCGATGATGATTTTAGCGCCCTCATTGTCTAATCAGAAACTTAAATGCTTTACAACTTAAAAATATGTCAAAACCGTGTTTCTTTCTTTACGGGACGTTGGCGGAATATTTGTGAAAAACGGAAGAAGCCATTGCGCAAAAGAAACTTAGAAATCCTACTAATCTTACTTAATATTATAAATGTGAGAGTTTAGATGTTTGGATGTTTGTATGTTTGTTACTCAATCACGCCAAAATGGCTGAAATTTGGGACACAGATACTTTATAGCCTGGAGAGGAACATAGGCTACTTTTTATCCCGGAATAATATCACATTTACACGCGGGCGAAGCCGCGGGCGGAAAGCTAGTATTATAAAATATGTGAAAGTTTAGATGTTTGTTTGAGTGACTAACTCAAAGACACCAAAACGGCTGAACGGATTTGGCTGAAATTTGGGACACAGATACTTTGTAGCTTGGAGAGGAACATAGGCTACTTTTTATCCCGGAATATATCACATTCCCGTAGGATCCAGTAGGAAGTAGGATAAATTACATCTAATGTACCTAGGTACTGAGTAGTTAGGAATGCTAAAAATACTAAGTCGAGTTATTAATCAAGGATTTCATGTACGTACTCGAAAGTCCTGTTAGCGTCGATGCCAAAGGTAGACGATGGGAAGTATACCAGCTCGTCAGCATCACCGAAATGCGAGCGGAATGTATACGCGAACGTGCCGTTGGTCGCCTCGTCGAAGCGGGCCATCTTGGATATCACCTGCACAGGACAATGGGGACTTATAATTACAAATACTCAAATATTTAATGCAAATATAGTGTAATCCATTTCAAGCTGATTGTCGCTGATGGAAACAAACGTAAGTTCTTTAAATTTTTACTTTATTGCATTCACAATGCAATTTTTATTATTGAAAAATGGAAAATGAAGTATTTACCGTCTCACAACTAACTCCGATGGGGCATTTGTTGGGTGGGATAGTTGTGAGACGGGTACGTATATAAAAATAAACGTAAGTACGTCAGCTCGCTAGATACTATAAAATTTGATAAGTATTATGAAATTCGATAATGAATTAATTTGTTCCATCATTTCAGAGTGAAATCCATTTTCAAAGGAGACCGGCGAGAATCGCCCAAATATTTTACGAAGTCTTACACTTTCAGAAACATGAAAATTAAATTCATTTAAGCTCCTACAATTAACTTTTATGAACGCCCGATTTATTAAAGAATGGAATAAAAAGATAAATAATTTTCAAATCGCAAATAATTCACTGTACAAGGCAAAATATCTAAACGATTGAAACACTTCATAATTAAATCCGTTTCATTTGACGCAGTAGTCATGTAAAACAGGTCATTTATTATTTACTTAATATTAGATACCCACATCAAAGAAGGTACAAAACCACAGAATATATATTAGTACCTTACGGTACAGAAATTTCACTCCCGAGTTTAGGTATGATAAACGCAAGCGTCCGGTCACCGGACTAGTCTCAATAGGCTGGCACTCGCTCGACTTGTCGCACACGCAGCGCACGCGTCCGCATGTGTCGCCATCTGTCTCGCTTCGCGTGTATTACTTTCACAGGTAAAGTAGTACCTCTGACAGCCCTAGCAGATTGAAGCGAGACGGCAGACAGTTATTGTACTATGAACGCTATACGCAATGCAAAAGGTTGAAATTAGGTTGTTTTCCAGAATAGTAGGTAAATATCTCGGAGATTTTGCGCCGCTTGTATGGAAGTGAGACAGGCCTGACAAAACATAAATTAAAAACTAATACAGATCCGCACGCAAAGCTTAGCGCAGATGGCGACAGCGGCGCGATGACCGCTGTCAAAGTTGTCGGCAATTTGTTTACTAAAGAATTTTCGAGATTTTCATCAAAAAATTGATTTATAGAATTTGTGGTTAGTTTTGATGATGTGCCTGATGTTATGTTAACCCTCTTAAGTCTCCGAGTAGGCAGATACTTACCTACGTCTCTGATAAAATAATGGTTACTTTCTTTATTTGTCTTTGTTATTTATTAACCTACCCATTCATGTATTTTATCATTCATTAATTATAAGTAAATAATTATTTGCATTGTTTTTAAATAAAATATTGTTAATTAAATGATTTTTACCCTAACTTTTATATTTTTAGGTTATTGAACATATCTCTGTTGTCCCAACTTTAAAAGCATAGAAACAATTAACTTTTTTCTTAGTCTAGCATAGTTCTTTAAGTACCATTCGATTTTTTCCATGAACGAGACCTATAAGTCGAGGTCTGAAAATACATAGAAGTTCGCCAGTCTCCTTTCATCACTACTCGGTTAAGTCACTTATATCACGTCCACATACCTTGGCGTAGGTGAGCTCGTTGCCGGCCTGCATGGTGTAGAAGGCGTCGTCTATAGCGGACAGCCCCACGTACGCGCCCGGCTCGCCGTACCCCGCCACCTGCGGTTGTCCCGTCCACATACCTTGGCGTAGGTGAGCTCGTTGCCGGCCTGCATGGTGTAGAAGGCGTCGTCTATAGCGGACAGCCCCACGTACGCGCCCGGCTCGCCGTACCCCGCCACCTGCGGTTGTCCCGTCCACATACCTTGGCGTAGGTGAGCTCGTTGCCGGCCTGCATGGTGTAGAAGGCGTCGTCTATAGCGGACAGCCCCACGTACGCGCCCGGCTCGCCGTACCCCGCCACCTGCGGTTGTCCCGTCCACATACCTTGGCGTAGGTGAGCTCGTTGCCGGCCTGCATGGTGTAGAAGGCGTCGTCTATAGCGGACAGCCCCACGTACGCGCCCGGCTCGCCGTACCCCGCCACCTGCGGTTGTCCCGTCCACATACCTTGGCGTAGGTGAGCTCGTTGCCGGCCTGCATGGTGTAGAAGGCGTCGTCTATAGCGGACAGCCCCACGTACGCGCCCGGCTCGCCGTACCCCGCCACCTGCGGTTGTCCCGTCCACATACCTTGGCGTAGGTGAGCTCGTTGCCGGCCTGCATGGTGTAGAAGGCGTCGTCTATAGCGGACAGCCCCACGTACGCGCCCGGCTCGCCGTACCCCGCCACCTGCGGTTGTCCCGTCCACATACCTTGGCGTAGGTGAGCTCGTTGCCGGCCTGCATGGTGTAGAAGGCGTCGTCTATAGCGGACAGCCCCACGTACGCGCCCGGCTCGCCGTACCCCGCCACCTGCGGTTGTCCCGTCCACATACCTTGGCGTAGGTGAGCTCGTTGCCGGCCTGCATGGTGTAGAAGGCGTCGTCTATAGCGGACAGCCCCACGTACGCGCCCGGCTCGCCGTACACTGCCACCTCTACTCGCTCGCCCGTGCGGTGCTTGCGGTTGTTCACGTACACGGTGAACTGTTTACAAGAAGTCCTTATTTGAGATTCGATGGAAACGTAATACATAATTTTCAAACTCATCATTTTGATATTTGGGCGTGAAAAAGTAAACTTCTTAATTTTCAAAATTGTGAATAAGTACCTACGATTTTAATATTAATAATAATACATAGACCATAAAAAATAGAGATATGTAACTGACATAGCATTTTAGCTCATTTCACCTTTTTAACCTTCAAGAACGTCAAAAATAATAAAAATGTATTTGTCCCTCCCCCGGGATCCGCAACTGGCTTCAACTTGTGGAACACTCTCCACTGAACAAAAGTTGAAAGTTGACAGCTTTTGTTCCGTGGAGGGTGTAGCTTGCTACTACAGGTCATTTGTGGTGGAGAATGGACGCGCCGCTTTAGGCCGCTTGTTAACGGACACCGGACCGGCATGATGTTCTTGTCTCCGTTTGGCGTTACGTCGATAATAAAGACGAATATATCGCGTCGGTCCGATGTCCGGTGAAAAAACGCCCGTTAACAAGCGGTCTTATACGTACGTTATTCCTGGAGATGCCGTTGACGGGGAAGGTGAGCGAGTCGGCCACCACCTGCCGGCGGCGGTCGGCCGTCCACACCAGCACCGTGGACACTGGCGCCATCTCCGCCGACACGGACACGGCGAATGTCCGCACTCCCTCCTGGGGACAAACGTTGCACTATTAATGGAGTTTCCATTTGAGGGCACGCAAAATGCTACATCCAAAAGTTAATGGTACTGCAATAATAGGGAATCGGACTGTTATCGTTATACAGGATGACAGTAAAACTCCACCTATTCCTTGAAAGGGGTTATACTAGAGGTCATTAGCAACAAATTAAGTCCGGTGAACTAGGGGTCAAAACTGGATGGTTACCGAGTTGTGACGGTTCTTTGATTTTTTGAAGTTTTCCGAAATGTTACCAAAAAACATAAATTGTGATAAAACTACTCCACTTTAAACATTCAGCTTTCAGAAAAGTACTAATTCTATGTAACTAAACTCCTCCTAAACGATTGGACCGATTTTAATGTCATTTTTTGTATGTCTTCAGGTGGATTCGAAAATGGTTTCGATTGACAATTGGACCCGGCAGGTGGGGTGCTATCGATAAGGCGGTACGAAGTTCGCCGGATCAACTAGTTGATATGTAAATATTTAATAGTAACATTCAAAAATATAACATTGGTAAATAACAAAAGTGAAAAAATATATTCAAAATGTTGATTAGTACGTAAGTAATGAGCTGCTGAATTGTCACAAACTGTGTCTCTGGCTATCTCTTTCTAAAACGAAATTTTATATGAAAAAAAGTATGGCACTAGAAGACACATCTGACGTCACATGTGTCTAGCGCTGTCGTTGTCTAATAAGCAAGTTTGATGAGTTAAATCTCCGAAAATATGTAGAATATTTGAAAAAAAAAGCCCGTGTCGTATCACTACATAGTATAAAACAAAGTCGCTTTCTCTGTCCCTATGTCCCTTTGTATGCTTAAATCTTTGAAACTACGCAACGGATTTTGATGCGTTTTTTTTAATAGATAGAGTGATTCAAGAGGAAGGTTTATATGTACTTTTTATCCCGATATTCCCACGGGAACGGGAACCACGCGGGTGAAACCGCGGGCGGCCGCTAGTTTCTTATATTTCTAAAAACATTTTAAAACAAATTTAAAAAAAACAGGACGATCCCCTATTATTGTCCTTTGCAAATACAATTTGTCAAAAAATAGTAAAAGCATTGTTAAATTATTTTTATGAGCGATATTTAGGTAGGAGCAGATACTTATGCCCGTTTGCACTAAACTCGGATAGAGCTTGTCCTAGATAAGATACATCTTAGTTTAGGAACAGCCTAAAACAGCCGAGCCAAAATGTTTGTTTGCACTGACAGACTACGTCGTAACTTAGTCATCGCCTTGCTAAGAGAATGAATAAGAGCGTTTTACCTACCATTAAAACGCATATTGTGTCCGGAGCCTTATTCGAAGCCTAGGTAAACATATTTTGAGCTAGGCTTCGAATAACGGCGATAGGACACAATAAGAGCGTTTTACCTACCATTAAAACGCATATTGTGTCCGGAGCCTTATTCGAAGCCTAGCTCAAAATATGTTTACCTAGGCTTCGAATAACGGCGATAGGACACAATGAATAAATTCAAATATTAATTGTTTATGGATTTTAAAACTGGCAAGGTAAAGTAGGTCACTGGATATTTTTTTGGTTGAAACTTCTCATTGATTCCTTCGTGAGTTAAAAGGAGACAAAAGCTAAGGCGTTGTCTATTTTATTAGGTAGGGGTAATTCACCGAGAAAAGAAAAAGTCAACTGAGCTCAACTGTCAAAATCAAAATCAAAATCAAAATCAAAATCAAAATCAAAATCAAAATCAAAATCAAAATCAAAATCAAAAATCATTTATTCATTTTAGGCTGATACAGCACTTGTGAACGTCAATGAAGCTACGCTATCGGTTCGCAAATCCTACGGCGGGAGGCCTTGTAACGAGAAGAACCGGCAAGAAACTCGCCAAGGGCTATTTTTTTCTCCAAGTCAAGAAAAACATAATCCAGCTTTTTTAAAAATAAATGATGAATGACGTATGTCACATGTGTTAAGTCACTATCTAACAAACAAAAATACAAAAGCCACAAGCTTTTCTGTTCCGGTGACAGCCGTGACACAGGAGTCACTTGCAATACGAAATTAGCTGTCAAAATAGCTTGTGAAGGACAGAACTGGTGACATCTCGGACAGCGGGAATTATCGCCCTATCTCATTGGCAACAACAATTGCTAAGGTGTTGGACAGTGTGCTTAACACTGAGTTAGATAATCATTATAACATCCATGACGCACAGTTCGGGTTTCGGCCTGGACTTTCTACTGAAAGCGCGATTGTAAGTCTTAAGCATACTGTACAATATTATACTGACCGTAGGACGCCGGTATATGCCTGTTTCCTAGATCTCTCCAAGGCATTTGATCTAGTTTCATATGATGTGCTTTGGGGGAAGCTGGGCAAAAGGGGTGTACCGGAGCAAGTGCTTAATTTGTTTAAGTTTTGGTATGCAAACCAAACAAATTATGTCAGGTGGGCTGAAAAACTTCCGATCCGTATATGTTGGAGTGCGGGGTGAGACAGGGGGGGTTAACGTCTCCCAAGCTCTTCAATATGTACGTTGACGATCTCATCGTGGAACTGAGCAGCATGCGTGTTGGATGTAGCATTGATGGCGTTAGCATAAATAATATAAGCTATGCTGACGATATGGTGCTGCTGAGTCCCACGGTGGGTGGCCTGAAGGAAATGTTAAGGGTCTGTGAAGAGTATGCGGCGAAACATGGGCTTAAGTTCAATACCAAAAAGACCGAGTTCATGGTCTTTGAGGCTGCTGGTAAATGTCCCGATAATATAACTTATATTACCCTTAATGGCGTGAGCATTAACCGTGTCATGAAATTTAAATATCTGGGACATATTATAGCTAGCGACCTCAAAGATGATGCTGATATTGAGCGGGAGCGTAGGGCTCTGGCGGTTAGAGGTAACATGTTGGCCCGCAGATTTTCTCGTTGCACGGAAGACGTTAAAGTCACACTTTTTAAAGCATACTGCCAAAGCTTATACACGGGGAATCTGTGGGTTAAGCATACCAAAAAATCGCTGGAGACTCTGCGAGTCCTTTATAATAATGTATTTAGGATGATGTTGGGCCTACCTCGTTATTGCAGCGCGTCTGGCATGTTTGCGGAGTTCCAAACTGATGGCTTTGAAGCCATCATTCGTAAAAAGACCGCTTCCTTAGTCAGTAGAGTGACAGATAGTCCCAACAGCATACTAATGACTCTGGGTAATAGATTCACTTCCCCGCTATGGAAGTGTTTTATTAATAAGGTAATAGCCACGGGAATGTACCCCCTCCTTTGATGGCCTGTCTTAGCTTTTAAATGATTTATGATTTTTATGCCCGTTTGCACTAAACTCGGGTTGAGCGTGTCATAGATAAGATACATCTTAGCTTAGAAACAGCCTAAAACAGCCGAGCTAAAATATTTGTTTGCACTGACAGACTACGTCGTAAATTAGTCATCACCTTGCTCAAAGAATGAATGAATGAATTCAAATATTAATTGTTTATGGATTTTAAACCTGGCGAGGTAAAGTAGGTCACTGGATATTTTTTAAGTTGAAACTTCTCATTGATTCCTTCGTAAGTTAAAAGGAGACAAAAGCTAAGGCGTTGTCTATTTTATTTGGTAGGAGTAATTCACCGAGAAAAGAAAAAGTCAACTGAGCTCAACTGTCAGGAAAAACATAAATACAGTGCGCCCTTTAGGCGCATTTGGCCCAATTCGCAGTTGGTCCAATGTTCAAAAAAATTTCCAATTCGCACTTAGTCCAATTCGCAGTTAGTCCAATTCGCACTTGGTCTAATTCGCAGTTTACCCAATTCGCAGTTTGCCCAATTCGCACTTGGTCAAATTCGCAGTTTGCCCAATTCGCAGTTAGTCCAATTCGCAGTTTGCCCAATTCGCGGTTGGGCCAAAATGGATAATGTTGCCCAAGTTATAGAACGGAATCTATAACGTGGGTCTAAGGTCCCGCCCTACCGCCCTAGGCCGGTCTACGTAATATTTTAGTTTGGAGACTGTTTCTAAAAATCATCTATGATTTCAAATGTCTAACTAGAATTTTTGTAATTACACACTTTTATTTTTATAACGCACACTTCATACTGGTTTTAAGCAGTGTTGGCAAAATGTTTATCTGATATTTTATAAGTACTTATAGACATTTACACTTATATACTTATGTAGGTACTTGTATGCGTATATTCTTATAATTGTGGTAGTCCAAATCAAAAGGGACCTTATTGCGGCCGGCACGTACGTCTTTATTGTCGTTGTTTTGTATTCGAACAACAGCAATAAAGTCGTAAGTGCCGAGCGCCACAAGGTCCCTTTTGATTTGGACGACCACAATTAGTAATAAACTTATATATTTAGATACTTTTATTTTTGTATACTTGTACACTTACATTCTTATATACTTATGTACTTTATACTTTCATACTTATGTATCTATGTACTTATATACTGATATGTTTACTTATATATTTGTATACTATGTTTATATACTAATTTACTAAGTTAAATATTCATATATTTTTGCAACTTTTAAGAGTGCATTAAGGGGTTGCGATACCTAATTACAGGGTGGCCACTTTCTGGAAAACCGGGAAAAGTCAGGGAATTTCGCTAGTCATGGAAAAGTCAGGGAATTGTCAGGGAAATTCAGTGGAGGTCAGGGAATAAAAATTGTCTCTGTATGTAGGTAGGTACATAATATAAGTACCTACTACCTACATAATAATAAAAAACAAATTATTAATTTTACCATCTCCAATTAATTAATTTTATATATTGAAAAACTTAAACAATATATAAAACACGTAAAATTCCTATAAAATTTACGAGTTTTCCTCAATTTCCCCTGGATTCCACCATCAGATCCTAACTTGGTTACAATGGAACCACTAAAGGAGTATACTCTTTCGAATAAAAAAAGAATCATCGAAATTTGTTAATAGTTCACGAAGATATTGAAGCGTAAAGCAGGTACTACCAGACGACAATAATGTTTTTTTTCAGGATTCTGAAGAAACTTCTAAACTGACGACTGTAAATTTTCATGGGACCAAATTGAAATTTTGGTCTATCAGATAAAAAAGAATTATAAGATTTTAAACTTTCGCGTTCCATTATGAAAAAAGAATTGTTAAAATCGGTTCACAGTTGGCGGAGATATCGTAGAACATACATAAAAAAAAACATTCAGATGACTTGAGAACCTCCTCCTTTTGTGAAGTCGGTTAAAAATGTATTCCAATGATATATTTTATATTTATTACATTTAAGATTATGGTCAGGGAAAAACTTAAAAAACCGCCTGGAAAACCGGGAAAAGTCAGGGAATTTTGATTGAAGTAAATAGTGGTAACCCTGTAATTAGTCACGATTACGATTAACGATTAAAAACTAACATAATTAGTCGCGATTATGATTAATATTTCAATCGATTAATAAAAATAACTTCAATCACGATTACATCAATCAAACTAACTAATCGTTTGAAAAGTAATCGATTAATGCCAACTGTACGGGACACCTTGAGATGATGATGATGATGATCTTGATAGAAACACTGATTAACAGATAACTGTTTATTTATAGAAACCAAGGTATAAAATTGATATGTACTAGCTAGGAGCACGTAATAACACGAACTGAGGTTAATTAGGTTAAATAATAAATTGATTGACAATGCAAAATAAATACAATAATTATTTGGTCATTTAGAAAATGCTGATATGGGAAATGTGCGATGCTTGTATCGTACATATTCCCGGCCAGGAGATGAGGGATGTAGTTTAAGATAAACTAGGTATTTGATTAAAATTGATAATAAAAATAATTGATTAAATATGAAGTAATAAAAAACATTTGATACGGGGGAAATATAAAATAATGAAAATTATTTAACGCGGGAGAATTCAAATGAAGTCCGTCTGGTTGTGGAACTGTATGGACGGGGGCTTGATTGTCCGCTTCCATGATGATGGTCTTCCTCACGCGAGTCCCGGCGCTGCTGCGGGGTGTGCGAGCTTCCTGATGGATGTTGTGTCATAAATCGTACATGTGGTGCCGACTCTGTCGCTGGTGTCGGCGGTAGCCTTTGCAACTGTACGGCCACTGTCTCTGGAGTCGGGTGCAGTGGTGGAGTGACTAGCGCGCGGTCGCGGCGGCGATGAGTCACGGAGTGTCGCACGTAGAGCGCTACTATCACTAGAAGTACTGAAGTGACCACATAAATAGCGACATAATGGTGGACGTCATGGTATGAAACTTGATTCACCAGAGGATCTTCAGTCTTCAATTGCTTGATTTGCTGCCGAATGTGTTCTAATAACTTCTCGTTTCCGGGGTATGACTCATTCATGTTTCCTATTGTTGGTAATGATAAATTAAAAACGTTGTTGATTGAAGGCATGTCAAACAGAGGTAGGTCCGCTTGAATACTCATTTTATTTGATGGCGCCTGTTGTGAAAATAATGTAAATGAGTCACCCTTGATAATGCAATTTTTTCTTAAGTTTAAAATTCCAGCTGAGTGAAGATATTCGGCCTTCACTTCTTGACCACATATGATTCTTGTCGGGCATTGATCACAACAGAAAAATAGGTAAGTATTTATCGCGCTTATCTCCAACCAATTGTTATTACAGACGGCGGTGTCAGTTTTACACTTGCGAGTAACGTGATCCATGACGCATAAGTCATTGTCTGCCTTTAATTGATAAATCGGGCCTTGCAGCGGGCAAATTAAAGTACTGATATCAAAATGCACACATTCGTGTGTTGTCATAGGTACAAATGATTCTTTTTGCATATTGATGGCAACATGACTTGATATTGGTATTAAGCTGATCATATTTTTTCCTTCTTGATGCGGAATAGGTATCAATCTGTATAATTCATAATTTTCTCTGATTACCAATGGTATTTTGATTTCAAATATAAGAAGTTGCTGATTCATTCTTGTTCGTACTTTCATAGTTTGATATAGTTTCGGGAGGTCGGTATTGATGTTTTCATATGGCAGGGATAAGTCTCTTGATACTTGGCCAGAAATTATGTTCAATTCATTTTTAAGTTGTTTAGGCGTGAGTAGGTGTATATTAAATTTGCCATATATCACATTCGTGATAGTGTCTAATAAAATATTCTGTATGCCTTTCAAGCTCGTGAATATGTTATTTGCAATGATTGATGACATAGCAAATTCATTGACTTCGTTCAGAGTTTGAAGTTGATTGCTCACTTGATGGCTATTCTTCTGTAAATTGATCAGATGTTGGTTAAATTTTTTGAACTGTTTGTCCATGGTACTGTCAACTCGTTGTAAAAGGTTGTTTTCGGCCTCGATCACGGAAGTCTGATTTTTCCAAAGGCTGGCCAAATGATTTTCATTGGTTTTTATCAGCTCAATATCCTTTTGATATTGTACGGCGAAATCTTCATCTAAGACGCCAATTAAACTTCGAGCTATGTTTCCAACGCCATTGAAAAGGCCGCGTCGCTTCCTGGAACTTGCAGTGCGTTGACCCAGTAACATACTGTTGTAGTAAACTAACTCCGACGCGTCGTGTTGTAATTGTGATAATACTACGTTACATTGTGATATGTGATTATTTTTCTGGCAAATATTTTCTAAGTGACTGATATACTTAGAAAATAATTCTATTCCTTGCCAATATGGATCTATGTCGTAATAAACGACTAGTTTCCATTCATCACGTGATAATTTTATATTTGATAATTTGTCGAAGTAAATGCCTTGATTGTTTTTGAAATATGATATGTTGTAAGCGCATTGAACTGGAGTTACGATTAACATAAGAAACATAAGCGCCATTGTTTTGATATTGATATTCTTATGTCGAGTGGTTCTATTTTTGTTCGTTGTTGATTCTATGTTTTCATTCGGTTTTTCTTGATTTTTTATTATCTTTTTCAGGTCGTCCTGCCTCTCTGATACAGGTAAGATTGATAATTTGAAGCCTGTGAAGTCAACTCCCGTATTATAGAAGGGTCTTGTTGGATTAGACCTTGATTCGGGTAAGTCTCCCATTGTTTGACACAGTTTGTCTGGCTTTTGTCTTCGGCACGTTACGCATAGTCTGATATGTTTCTTTGTGGCTCGGTTGCCGCCGATGATCCAGTAGTCTTCTCTTAACTGAGCTAGTGTTAATCGCGCTCCGCCGTGGAGGGTTTTCTTATGGGCTTGATCGATTAATAAGTCAGTGAGGTGACTGCTGTGGGGTATGATGAGTGGATGTTTTTTCTCCCAACTGATGTTCGCATTGATAATTCTACCACCAACTCGAAGCATCCCATCTTGATCTAGGAACGGCTTCAATGTAAGTAGTTTGCTCTTTGAATCCAAATTTTGATTATTTTTCAGTTTATTGATGTCATCAGTGAATTCCGTTTCTTGTTGATATTTTATCAATTTGTGTCGAGCCGCGCGGAGTTCGTCCGTAGTCAGGTAAGTAGGTTTTTGCTGACGGCGGCGGCGCGGCGTGATGATGTCATTCGTAGAACCCATGCTACGACGCGCGTAGCATGTGTAATGCTACTTGTTCGATTTAATATCGTAGTGATGACGTTTTCTTGAACATATTGTGTTGTCGCGTGACATTGCTTCGTAATTTTGATATCTTGGTCGGTAATAAAAACTGATTTTTCTTGATTTGTTTCAAATGATGATAGCCAGGCTGGACCGCTCCACCATAACGAAAGAGACTTTAGATTTTCAGCTTTGATGCCACGACTAGCACTGTCAGCTGGGTTCTCTTCTGATTTAATGTAGTTCCAGCAATCTGCAGGCATAACTTTGGTGATCTTCAAAACTCTATTGCTGACAAACGGTTTCCACTTGCTGGGATTGCCTTGAAGCCAACCTAATACGGCGGTTGAGTCTGACCAACCGTATGTTTGTATGGAAACTTCTGACAGTGCATTTTTTACTGTTTCCATTAAAGTTGATAAAAGGAGTGCAGCGCATAGTTCCAGTCTGGGCAGTGTGATATTTTTGTTAGCGGGCACAAGTCTTGATTTTGCCGCCACTATTATAGGTTCTGATGCTTGACCGTCTTGATTGATGGTTCGGCAGTATATTACGCAAGCGTACGCCTTGGTTGATGCGTCACCAAACCCATGGAGTTGTATAGTTTGGTTATTGGTCGTATTTAACCATCTTGGTATTTTGATATTTTTGATATGTTGAAGGTCATTTGATATTATTTGCCATTAATTTTTCACATCTTCGGGTACTAGATCGTCCCACTCCATTTTCTGTGATACAACCTTTTGGAATAGCAGTTTAAGTTTAGTTGTTACAGGTGTCAGCCAGCCGAGAGGATCGAATACCTTTGATATATTCGATAGTAAAGTTCGTTTTGACATGTTTGTTGATTCTGTTGCAGGTTCGATTCTCAGTTGAAAGGTGAAATTATCACTGTGAGGATGCCAGCGCAGCCCAAGCGTTTTAGTGATTTCTTGATCTTTGAACTCAAAAGTTGATTGGATATCTTGATATTTACTGTTTCCTTCCAACAGTTCAGGCCGATTTGATGCCCATTTTCGAAGTAGAAATCCTCCTGACTTCATCAAAGCCATTAAATCTCTCTGCAACTTTTTTGCTGACTCAACTTCATGACTGCCGTGGAGAACATCGTCCATGTAAAAGCTTTCTTCGACGACCTTCGACGCTTCTGGGTAATTATGACGTTCATCTTGTGCCAATTGCTTTAGCGTCATCATTGCTAAGAAGGGTGCCGCCTTCATGCCATACGTCACTGATGTAAGAACATATTCTCGCAAAGGTTGATGTGGCGAGTCGCGCCATATAATTCGTTGATATTGTTGATCTTTAATGTTCAAATTGATCTGTCTGAACATTTTTTCCACGTCAGCGGTAAAAGCAACTTTGAATTGTCTCCACTTTATGATTAGTGAAAACAAGTCTTGTTGTAGATTCGGCCCACAGTACATTACGTCATTCAAACTACGGCCGTTCGATGTTTTCGCCGATGCATTAAATACGACGCGCAGTGACGTAGTCGTAGACTCCGAGCGGCGCACCCCGTAATGCGGTAAATAACAAGGTGTCGTGTTACTATCAATATGCTCGGCACTCGTACAATCGCGCATATGACCCAGTGATATATATTCTTGAATAAATGATTTGTAATCTCGCGCCAAATCTTCTTGATTTTGAAATTTCTTTTCAAGCTGTAGAAACTGGGCTATAGCGATGTTTTTTGATGTTCCGAGGACAGCGTTTTCCATTAAAGGCAGCCGTACTACGTATCTACCATCTTGCTGACGTAATGTACTCTTCTTAAAGAAATCTAAACAGTGTTGATCTTCAGTTGATAAGTTTGATTTTTCTGTGATATCTTCAATATTCCAAAAGCGCTGAATATCTTCAATATTGTTGATAATTATGTTACAGTGGTACGAAGGTACGTTTCCACAAAGTATCCATCCTAGTTTCGTTTGTTGGGCAATTGGCTGACGCGTACTTTCTTTTATGATTCCACCTTGTATGATAGTGGCGTACACATCGGCTCCCAAAAGTAGGTCAACGGGGCGGCTTATGTTGAAGTCTGGATCTGCTAGTGGAACACCATCGAGGTATGACCATGAGGGCTTGTGAAATGATTTGTTTGGTAGGTTGTTAATAAGATTATTCATGACGTAGGCATCAAAATGAAATTCATAATCTGATCGCAATGCTGATGCGGTGATCGTAACAATGCCCTTGCAGTTATTCCCTTTTGCACCGATGCCGTATACAACGCCTTTGCACCTTTGACGTGGTAACTGAAGAAGTTGCGCTGCGTTTTCAGTGATCAAGGACGTTTGTGATCCTTGATCTATCAGTGCTCTTAAAGTATGATAACATCCATCTGAGGATTGGACATTGATCAGGGCTGTTGCTAACAAGATTTCCAGAATGTTATTTTCTTGCGCCACATTTGTCGATATTTTTTGTTTGTTCGACGATTCTCCAGTTGATTCCATTTTTGATGCGTTGACAAAAGCGTCGTGAACTAATGTATTATGTTTTTCATTGCAAGTGCGGCATCGTTTCTCAGAAAAACAGTCTTTATTGTAATGATTATAAAGACAGTTCTTGCACAAGTTTAATTTTGATACAATTCTGCGTTTAGCATCGGGCTTTGACCCCAGAAAAGTTTCGCAATGAAATATGCCGTGATTCTTGTCACAAACTGGACAATTATTTTTCTGATAAAAACTTGATTTTCTGGTATCGTTATTTTTCTGATCTTTGATACCAAATGATCTGTAGAAAGGTTTTTTTGATGATTCTGATTGAGTAGGCTTCGGGTTGTCTAGTTTTCGGCGACTCGATTCGTATGATGTGAATTTCATTTCCAAAAAGTTGAGAAAATCTTTTAGAGTCGGCAGATCTCGAGGATTTTGTAATGATTCTACGTATTCTGTATGGGTCTCGGAGTCCAATTTTTGTGATAAAATGTGGACGATGAGTGGATCCCACGACGAGATGTCAACACCCAAGTTCTTGATCGCGTTTAAACATTCGTTTGTTGTATCGTGTAATTTCTTGATTTGTATATAAGATTGATACTGATATATACTGTAGGTACTGATAACAGATTGGTGATATGAGCGCTGAATATGAGTTTCAAGTTGTTATATCTGTGGTTTAAGATCTCCCAACAGATTTCATAGTTCTCAGAGCTGATGTTCAAATGCTGAATCAGTTTTTCAGCTTCACCACGTACTTTGTTTTTCAAAAACTGCATTTTCTGTGCATTTGACATTGATCTATTGCTGTGAATGGATTCATTGAATAAATCCTTGAAGGAAACCCACTGATGAAAGTTTCCACTGAACGTAGGGATGTCCATTTGAGGTGTAGCTTTGTCTCGGTGACTCATGGACCACTTCTTAGAGTTGATTCGCTTTTTCATGTCTTGAAACTTCTGTTCATAGTTATAAAATGATTGGTTGTAAGCTTCATTTTCGTCACCCAGTTCACTGTCAATATCCCAGTGTAATGAGTCAATGATGGTCCAGCGTGATTGAATAGACAGCAGCGCATCCTCCAACTCCCATTGTTCATTGATATTTTCTATGTCTATAAAGTGTAAAGTGCGCGCAAATGCTTTAAAATTGCTTTGTTGCTTTTTCAGCATTTCTTGTAGCTTGTTATCATCACATCTTGATTTGATCTTGCTGTTAGTGAAATCTGATACAGCTTGCCAATGCACTTGTGAACGTACTGGCCCCGGCTCCGGCTCCCGCTGTTCATTTGATTCCGTTGCCATTGGAGATGGTTGTCGGGGCTTCGGTGACTGTCCCTGCGAAGCCCAGTCCCCGATTGAGGGTGGTATTAATCCCTTTTCAGCAATTTCAAGGTGTTGAATAAAAATGTTTCTCACTTCTTGATAAAATGCCTTGGTTTTCTCATACTTCCTTTCGGAAAAATAGGTGAAACCTTCGTTTCCAGATTCCAATATTTTTTCATGATTATTTTGGAACTCTTGCCAATGTCCATCTAAAGTGCATAACTTATTCTTGATTGTTTGCACAGTACGACGGACAGGGCCATCTTTTTTATAGTTGATATAAAGCTTATTCATAGCTTCCATGATTTGCGACTGTTGATTAATGATTGCTTCCATTTTATATAATATTTATGGCAAGTTAACTTTAATAAAATTGATAATTTGATATGATAATACCTTGGTTTAAATCTCACTGATGAAATAAATTGCTGCAGCTGATAGAAAATCCAACGTTGGCTTGGAAAAACTGATGAAATTGATAAGTAGACGTCTTTCTTGATATATTGTATATTACCCTCGGAGTAGATGATGTCCAAAAGGCTGATCAGTTGCTGTCAGTTTCCGCGCTCTGCACGATATATGCGCCTTCTCAATCTAGCTGGTGAGACCCGCTTGTGGGAGGCCAACTAAACCGATTCGCTACCGCACAAAAACACGAAAACCACTTTGATGCTCGAAGGACCAAAAAGATGTACGGGACACCTTGAGATGATGATGATGATGATCTTGATAGAAACACTGATTAACAGATAACTGTTTATTTATAGAAACCAAGGTATAAAATTGATATGTACTAGCTAGGAGCACGTAATAACACGAACTGAGGTTAATTAGGTTAAATAATAAATTGATTGACAATGCAAAATAAATACAATAATTATTTGGTCATTTAGAAAATGCTGATATGGGAAATGTGCGATGCTTGTATCGTAACCCAACACTGGTTTTAAGTTAACACAATGTTTCTCCGGCTTTTTTATAAATTCGTAACAGACTTTGGGCGTACTACGATTATAGTACATTTATTTTTTGTTTATAAATATAAATATAAATTCAAAAAAATTCAAAACCAATAATTATTTGTAGGAGCATGAAACACAAGTTATGATTGTAAATAAGTATGAATAAATACAGTTCAATATGTGCATAGATATGTGTAATATGATTGATTATGAATAAATCGGTACAATGTGTACATAAAAATGTGTTATTTTGTATAATTTTGGAAATACCCTTTATATTGGACCAACTGCGAATTGGACCAACCGCGAATTGTACCAACTGCGAATTGGAACAACCGCGAATTTGGCCAACTGAGAATTGGACCAACAGCGAATTGGACCAACTGCGAATTGGACCAACTGCGATTTGTACCAACTGCGAATTGGACAAACTGCGAATTGGACCAACCGCGAATTGAGTGAATTGGACCAATCGCGAATTGGGCCGAGTGCGCCTAAAGGCAGTGCGCAACCTTTTCTGTTCCGGTGGCCAAAACTAGAACTAACGAGTTTTGTTTTTAATGTCATTTTGCTAATACTTTCATGTTTTGCTGCTAAACATAAGCGCCACTGTCATGGGAACAGAAAAGATTGTCGATCTGTAATGTTTTTTTTAAATAAATGAGGAATGACGTATGTCACATGTGTTGTGTCTCTATCTAGCAAACAAGAATACAAAAGCCACAAGCTTTTCTGTTCCGGTGACAGCCGTGACACAGGAGTCACTTGCAATACGAAATTTGCTGTCAAAATGGACTGTCGTATGAAAACTGTTTTAGTTCCAAAGATAATCACCGGAACAGAAAAGCTTGTCGCATTACTCTTTGCTCACAATGCCACAGACAATAACCACTGATATAGGTATTTCTTAAGCCTTAGGTGCTCGATATTGGGCCCGTAAGTTAAGAATAGCCTAAAGTGCATTTAAGAATATCCTAAGGTTAGTGCAAAGCAATTTTTTGTTAAGAATGTCTTAAGTTAGCTAGGAAAAGACTTAGGCGATTCTTAAGTTTAGTGCAAACGGGTCTACATCGTCATACATTCTTCATTAACTTGATTTTTTGATTTTTTTTCTTAGAAAATCAATCAACATTTATTTCAATCAAACTTTTTTTTAGAAGCAAACATCTGCAATCTTCTATAGATCGCTATCAAAACAGTACCTGCATATTTTCTTGCGAGCTGGTCAGGATGATTCCCTTGGACATGACCACGTAGTTGAAGGTCTCCATGTAAAAGTTGCTCTCGACGTGGAATATTATGTACTCGCCCACCTAAAAACAAATCATTTTTTGAAACAAATAAGTAAAACCATATTCTTATTTTATTATGAACTAGTTATCCTACTATTATTAATTTAATATTATAAACTCGAAAGTTTGTATGTATGGATGTTTTTTACTCTTTCACGCAAAAACTAATCAACGGATTTGTTGAAATTTGGCACACAGATAGTAAGATAGCCTGGATTAAAACATAGGATACTTTTTATCTCGATACTTCCACGGGAACGGGAACCACGCGGGTAAAACAGCGGGCGGCCGCTAGTCATATCTAATTTGAACAAGTTATACATTTTTAGGTGCCATTTAGAGCAAAAACTTTCTATTATGGCCTATTTGGGCCATTATAGTCGTTATCTGATAACATTAACCGTCCAAAGTGAAACACTATCGTAGTTCTCCCCTCGCCCGATTCTACTTTAAGAAGCTTCTATGATCGCAACTATTTTTATTTTATTTTATTTTTATATTTCAAGGAAAACAAACAGCATATACAAAAATAAATATTAGTTAATAAATTTAGAACAAATTATGCCTTAATCAGTTTTCACAGATAGAAACATCATTACTTACAAAAAGAAAAATAATACAGTAAGAGTTAAAATCTTAGAATACATGCCTATTAATTTTCTAATTACAGTTTTTTTCCTTTAACGAAAGCTGTTAAAAAAGAAGAAAAGAAAGGAAAAACACCAAGCCATATCAACTCTAGGATATAATTATATAATAATATAAAACATATAACTAAATAATAAATAAATCTTATGTATACCTATATTATAACTACATGTTAAAGAAAATCTTATTAATTAAGTTTTTGAAATAATTCGGTTTCGCAAGAAGTATGTCAGTATATTCAGAATATTTACGATTAAAATTATCAAAGACTCTGTTAAAATATGAATTCGATCTATAGTTCGCAACGTATGAATTAACGTGGAATTTTAGATGATTTCTCCTAGTATTAATACGCGGTGGAACCTGCATATTTATCATTGATAATAGTTCACCACTGTCAATTCTAGCATTAAGTAAATGGAGTAAAAGAGTGAGGTCAGATGCTTCTCTTCGCAGCGTCAATGGTAATAAATGATGATGCCTGCAAATATTCTCGTAGTCTGAGTCAACATTTATTTTATGTTTTAAATTCAAAAACTTCAGAAACTTCTTCTGTATTCTCTCGATTTTATGTGTATAGATATCATATTTAGAATTCCACACTTGGCTTGCATATTCCAGTTGACTTCGAACTAATGAACAATAGAGGATCTTGTGTGATTTAGCCATTTTGAAATGTTTTGTGGTTCTAATAATGAAACCAAGCACTTTGAAAGCTTTAGATGTTATAGCGTCAATATGCTTGTCATATAGAAGCTTAGAATCCATAATGACACCAAGATCCCTAACGAAATCAGTCCGTGTGAGAGACTGCTGATTCAAATTATAGTTAAAGCATACATTATTTTTTGACCTACTAAAAGAAATACAATTGCACTTGGAAATGTTTAAATCAAGTTTATTTCTAAGACAGTAGATATGCAACCTATCAAGATCCTCTTGTAATAGTATGCAATCATGTAAAGAGTTAATTTTTTTTATAGATGTTCATATCATCAGCAAATAATAGAAATTGAGAATGGTGGAAACAATTTACAATATCATTAGTAAACAAAACGAAGAGAAGTGGTCCCAAAATTGATCCCTGGGGAACTCCTGAGGGGATAGCAGAGAAGCACTGATGAGACGAAAAACCATTGAGAACAACAGTTTGGCTACGATTAGACACGTAAGAACTGAACCATCTCAGGAGATCACCATGGATGCCAGCTAAATTTAGTTTTTTTTAAAGGATCACGTGATCAATTCGATCAAACGCCTTAGTATAATCCGTATATATAGCATCTACTTGGCCACCTGATTGCATACCAGAAGTAATAGCCTCTGTAAAGGCTACAAGATTAGAAACCGTTGACCTTCCCTTTATGAATCCATGTTGCTGAGGTAATAAAGTATGCTTAAGAGATTCGTAAATTTGTTGATGTATCAATTTCTCAAATACTTTTGCAAGTACACAGAGTTTGGAGATGGGTCTGAAATTTGAGATTTCACACTTGGGCCCTTTTTTATGAATAGGAGTACTATGCGATTAATATAAGAATAGGATAGGGAATCCGCCATGTTGTGACGTCAAGCTGTCAAAGTGCTGTCAAACTAACTTCACTTCACTTCAGTATGGTGTGCAAAAAAAGAAACAGGGCTGATCATGTGATGTTCGTGCAAACCAAAACATATGAATAATTTGCAGATAAATACAAATCATTAACTTGATTTTTTCGGAAAATATAGGACTCATGTAAAGCCTTTACGAAAATGATCAGGTAATAATTTGTGGTACCTATTTAGCTGAAACCATTTTTTCATACTTATTGTTCTGCGGGGTGCTTTAATACTATGCTTCAATAACACAGAATAAATTGAATTTTGATTCTATTTACTGGTTTAAGTAAGTATTTAAATAAAACAGGAATTCAAGTTATGAAAATAATTTAATAATCAACTTTACAATAAAAATGGTAAATTGGGGGTCTAGTGAAGAATTGTATTGGTCTATCATGGTAAAAGGATTGGCCAGCTAGATTCTGCACGTTGATTGAAATTAGATTCGGCAGAATCTAACTGTTACCAGGGTGCGCCGGGTATTGGTATCACGGGAACGATTCAATCAAGCCACTCGGGGAGGCGCCTTTCGTGAATCCGCCAATTGTAAATCAAAACAAATTATGCTTGCTAATGCTATTCCACCTCTTCTATTCCACTCATTTGAGAATCATCGTCCCGCTGGTCTGAGCTGCTATAGCAGCTGCTACTGCTACAAATACATTGAAGACTTTTCCTTATGGCATTGCAAAGTACTGTAGAAATATGTCCTAGTATTTTATCAAAACTTTGAACAAATACTCAAATACCCGTGCTACACATGTGTCCAAACATTTATTCAAATGTTTGTGCTATGCCTGGCGCCGTCATAACGAAGGGTACCTATGAGTAGTAAAATTGTGTACGAAGAAAAAGGGAAGTAGGTGGATTTAAAAAATAAAAAAAAACTTCGTTTTGAAAGTGGCAATACCCAAACCACTTTTTGCCAAAATAAAAAAAAAACTATTTTCATTTTGTTTTGCACTTTCTTGCGAACTGTACCTTTTCAGAGTGAAGTTTGTCATCAACCCGTCCTATTCTTATAATAATCGCATAGTAACTAATGCAGTTTTCCATATCATTGGCACAGTAGCTTCTTTAAGAGATCGCCTGAATAAGAAAGCAATTGGGAATGCCAAACTATTGGCGCACCTGGATATAAACAATGGATGAAGCCCATCCGGCCCAGCTGGCATGTTACATTGTAGGTTTTTTAACATTAAATAAACTTGATGGTCAGTAATTTCAACAGTTGAAATATCTGGGCGTACAGATAAAAAGGCACTGCGTTCATCTTGTTCAACTGATGCAATATTAATACCCACATCGGGCTCAAGAAAATTAGATTTGAAAAACTCAGCAAAGGCATTACAGATGCTTTCACCGTCTGAAATTTTATCACCATTATAAGACATGACAGATGGATAGGCATTATGTTGTTTATTAGTATGAATGTAAGACCAAAATGCTTTTGAATTTTCACGAATAGAAAGTTCAGTATTAGTCATGTAGTTATTAAAGCACTCTTGCTCAACTCTCTGAGCACGCTGACGCAAAAATGAAAAAGCTACAACATCACTCCTATTACCATAAATCTTCATTTATCTGTGCGCCTTATTCTTTTCTTTTCTTTCAGTCTATTTATTGATAAAGATTTTTATTAGAGATTTATTGTACTGTACAGACCTATTGAAACTAATTGGAGTGTACCATCTGACGGTTCGGCGCGGAAAGACACGCCCCTAATACCATCTAGTACTTCGCGGCAGTTCGAATCGCGCTCTAATCCTAAACATGAATGCTTCACCAACCCTGGCATCAGTAGTGCTAGTAGATATTCTGAGGTGCTGGTTGTTGGTGCCGTCGGTCGCAGGTTAAGTGCGGAGAGACACGCCCCTAATACCACCTAGTACTTCGCGGTAGTTGGAGTAGCGCTCTAATGCTACGCATGAATGCTTCACCAACCCTGGCATCGGTGGTGCCAGTAGATATCTTGAGGTGTCGGTTGTCCAAAGTTTCGGCGCGGAGAGACACGCCCATTATACCACCTAGCGGCAGTTCAAATAGCACTCTAATCCTAAAGGCGAAATTAGACGGTTCATTTTTGCTTTCATTTTCGATGCTTCATCGATGAAAGACCTAAAATGAATTGTAGTGTGCCTTCGCAATGCAAGCTTGCGGCTCCCGATTGTTACTAGCATCATTCACAATCACAATTCATTGCAGTAATGAATCACTTTTGATAAACCGTCTAATTTCGGCGTTGGCGCGAAGAGACACGCCGATAATACCACCTAGTACTTCGCGGTAGTTGGAATAGCGCTCTAATCCTAAAAGCTGCGTACGGATAGCGCGTTCCAGGGTACGCGTAGTCGGTTACGCATGTCCTGGAACGCCATGTCCGTACGTGCAGCTACGCGTATACTCTTGGGGAAGGCGCGCCTCGCGAACTGGCTCGCGGAGTTGGTTTTTGTCCCGCGTCAAAGGGGCCGCGCTCGCCCCAATATGCTGTTTGTACAGCAGTGTACTGCTACAGTTTGGACGGGAAAATGGATAGTCACGCGTGATCGAGTTTCATTGACTGGTGGGGCACGCGTAGCGCTGTGGATGGATAGATTGACTTCGCGTTCAGGTTCGCGGCGGTCCGTACAGAACTCAGGAACGCGCTGTCCGTACGCAGCTAAACACTAAAGCTTCACTAACCCTGGCATCGGTGGTGCTAGTAGATACCTTGAGGTGCTGGTTGTCTGACGGTTCCGCGCGGAGAGACACGCCCGTAGTACTACCCAGTACTTCGCAGTAGTTGGAATAGCGCTCTAATCCTAAACATGAATACTTCACTAACCCTAGCATCAGTGGTGCTGGTAGATATCCTGACGTGCTGGTTGTTGATGCTATTGGCCGCCCGTTCGGCGCGGAGAGACACGCCCATAATACCACACCTAGTACTTCGCGGTAGATGTAATCGCGCTCTAATCCTAAACATGAACACTTCACCAACCCTGGCATCAGTGGTGCTAGTAGATATCCTAAGATGTTGGTTGTTGTCGCTGTGGTGCGCCACGAAGTGCGCGTCGGCGTTGGCGCGGTGCCCGCCGCCGTCCGACAGCTCCGCTCGCAAACGTACGCCCGTAATGCCGCCAAGGACTTCGCGGTAGTTGGAATAGCGCTCTAATCCCAAAAGCTGCGTACAGATAGCGCGTTACAAGGTACGTGTAGTCGGTTACGCGTGTCCTGGAACGCCATGTCCGTATGTGCAGCTACGCGTTTACTCTTGGGGAACGCGTGCCGAGCGAACTTGCTCGCGGAGTCGTTTTTTGGTCGCGCGTCAAAGGGGACGCGCTTCGCCCGGGTATGCTAGATTTGGACGGGAAAATGGACAGTCACGCGTATCCATCGAGTTTCACTGACTGGTAGGGCACCGAGCAGCGCTGTGGATCAATCGATCTCGCGTTCAGGTTCGCGGCGGTCCGTACAGAACTCAAGAACGCGCTATCCGTACGCAGCTAAACAGTAATGCTTCACTAACCCTGGCATCGGTGGTGCTAGTAGATATCCTGAGGTGCTGGTTGTTGATGCTATTGGCCGCCCGTTAGGTGCGCAGAGACACGCCCGTAATACCACCTAGTACTTCACGGTAGCTCGGATCGCTGTCTAATCCTAAACACGAATGCTTCACCAACCCTGGCATCAGTAGTGCTAGTAGATATCCTGAGGTGCTGGTTGTTGGTGCCGTCGGCCGCCCGTTAAGTGCGGAGAGACACGCCCCTAATACCACCTAGTACTTCGCGGTAGTTGGAATAGCGCTCTAATCCTACGCATGAATGCTTCACCAACCCTGGCATCGGTGGTGCTAGTAGATCTGTCGGTTGTCTGACGGTTCCGCGCGGAGAGACACGCCCATAATACCAACTAGTACTTCGCGGCAGTTCGAATCGCGCTCTAATCCCAAACATGATAACTTCACTAACCCTGGCATCAGTAGTGCTAGTAGATATCCTGAGGTGCTGGTTGTTGTCGCTGTGGTGCGCCACGAAGTGCGCGTCGGCGTTGGCGCGGTGCCCGCCGCCGTCCGACAGCTCCGCTCGCAAACGTACGCCCGTAATGCCGCCAAGGACTTCGCGGTAGTTGGAATAGCGCTCTAATCCTAAAAGCTGTGTACGGATAGCGCGTTACAAGGTACGTGTAGTCGGTAACGCGTGTCCTGGAACGCCATGTCCGTATGTGCAGCTACGCGTATACTCTTGCGGAACGCTTACTTCACGAACTGGCTCGCGGAGTCGGTTTTTGGTCGCGCGTCAAATAGGACGCGCTCGCCCGGGTACGCTTTCATTTTCTATGCTTCATCGATGAAAGTCCTAAAATGAATTGTCTAAATTGTTGTTCATCAGAGTGTGCCTTCGCGATGAAAGCTTGCGGCTCGCGATTGTTTTCACTAGTATCGTTCATCATTCACAAATCATTGCAGAAATGAATCACTTTTGATGAACTGTCTAATTTCGGCCTAAACGTGAATACTTCACCAACCTTGGCATCGGTGATGCTAGTAGACTATCCTGAGGTGCTGGTTGTTGGCGCTGTCGGCTATGGAGAGACATTGCCCATAATACCACCTAGTACTTCGCGGCAGTTTGGATCGCGCTCTAATCCAAAACATGAATGCTTCACTAACCCTAGCATCTGGAGTGCTAGTACATATCCTGAGATGCTAGTTGTTGGCGCTGTGAGCGGCCGTCGTACGACGGTTCGGCGCGGAGAGACACGCCCATAAAACTTCCTAGTACCTACTTCGTGGTAGTTGGTATCGCGCTTTAATCCCAAACATGATAACTCCACTAACCCTGGCATCAGTAGTGCTAGTAGATATCCTGAGGTGCTGGTTGTTGTCGCTGTGGTGCGCCACGAAGTGCGCGTCGGCGTTGGCGCGGTGCCCGCCGCCGTCCGACAGCTCCGCTCGCAAACGTACGCCCGTAATGCCGCCAAGGACTTCGCGGTAGTTCGGGTCGCGCTCCAGATCTGCGCAAAACAAAATACAATGTTTTTGATATGTACTGTAAAGTTACATTTCGTTTTATCATAGAATTCACTGCAGTCATGTCTGCCGACATGGTACCGACTCTCAAAGCTACTACAATAATGGAACAAATGAGATAAGACAACACCATCTAAATAGATAACTCCGGCGACCCTTGTAGCCAAGTACAACTCACGCAGCAGCTTGGGCTTGAAGTGGCTTTCAGCTAGCAGCTACGTCGAGAAAAATACATTTGGTGCTCATCTCTAACGGAAACCTGTCACACCAATGTGCAATGTAAAACGCGCTTAAAGCATTGACAGTAACATATGAGCTACTCACGCAGCAGCTTGTATAAATCCAGCTGTAGGTGCCACACGGCCTGGGGCTGTCACTTTTTGACAGCTTTTGTTAGAAAGGGACTTCCACTTGTATTACAAGCTACAAGCTTTTGATAAACGGGCCCCAGGTGGCCGGCCACGAGGGCCGGGTGCTGCGGCTCCACGCCACCCCCGCGACCTTCCACCTGCAGCTGTACTGACAGTGATACTCCATCTGCTCGCCACAGCTTTAACTGTCGCACCGCAATGTAAAGCGCGCCTGAATCAGACACAGTAACAGATATACTCACGCAACAGCTTATATAGATCCAGCCGCAGATGCCACACGGCCTGGTGGCCGGCCACGAGGGCTGTATTTGTACCTATTTTGACACTTTTCTCCGCATTTAGACTTTAATTTGGTCCGTTATGCGTGAACACAGCATCGATCGGTATGGCTTGTCGAGCCATCCTAGCTAATTCCAGAAGCGCAGAAGCCTCCTGGGGCGTTCACAGGCTTCTAGGAGCGACCTCACTCGAGCGATTTCTGCTCGATGTACGGAAACCCACTCCACGAGGACTGGATACTGTGGCTCCACGCCACCACCGCAGCCTGTACTGAGAGGAATACGACTGGTGCTCGCCACAGTTCTAACGGAGGCACCGCAATGTAAAGCGCGCCTAAATCAGTCACTACTATACTATACTCACGCAGCAGCTTATATAAATCCAACCGCAGATGCCACACGGCCTGGTGGCCGGCCACGAGGGCTGGATACTGCGGTTCCACTCCACCGCCGCGACCTTCCACCTGCAGCTGTACTGAGAGTGATACTCCGGCTGCTCGCCACGACTCTAACGGGGACCCATCGTGGTATGACACCACCATCTAAAACGAAACAAAATAGAAATTAATCACTATTTACGGATTAGTTTATGCGATTGTATTTAAACACTCATAGCTTTATTTAGTTAATGTTTTATGGTGAGAATTGAAAGTAAACCGCGTGAACTAATCCGTAAATACAACATAGATATTTTGTAAATGCGCAAGTGTAGTATAGCAACTGTAGTTTAGTTGTGACTATACTACAGTTGCTTCTGTTAAAGCTGATGAGTTTTTTTCGCCCGTTTTTCTTCTCAGTTAATATGTAAAATAATTTTGGACGATTCATAAGCATTATGCGAATAAACAGCTTTGACTTTTACTAAAAAGTATTTTATTTCAATGAACCAGTTTACACAGAACTCTAAGATGTGCTTAAAACACTTCATTACTAAGCAATTGCAACAGTCGACAGTTTGACAGACGACAACAGACCGCTGGCTACCGAGTTCTTCCCGAGGACTAGAAACATAACGCACAAACAAAACTTCAAAACATAACGCATCTCATCTCATACTCACATAGACATCGAACGGCATGGAAGGCTTGAACACCTGGGGCGAGCCGCCCAGTATGGTGACCGACAAAGACGAGTTGAAGATCCGCGCGATACTGTAGCCTTCGATGATTTCGTCCAGGAGTGGGTCGCCCACCGCCGCGGTGATGATCACCTCCACGCCGTCGAGGCTCGGCACCAGTTGGGCCAGCTCCATCATCGGGTATTTGAAGTCGTAAGTACCGTTGAACTGTGGCAGATAAAGAGCTGAGATGACAAAAAGCAGGTAGATAACTACAATAGCTTAATAGTTAACCAATTGAAACATTAAATTACACTTAGGTGGATTCACAGCTGTCCAGGGGGGGCTACCGCGTAACTTTATGAATATGAACTTCATACGTTTATGGGGACTTTAAGTCAATTTTATAAAGAAAATAGCCGCTATCAGTTCCTTGTTTTGTGACGTCGGGTATAACGATAACTAGCTAGCAACGTTCAACAGAACAAAGCAGCAAAAATCTTTCAGAATAAGGAATTCATATGACAGTTGAAGCCCATACTCATATCCAGATTTCTTAGCCGGTAGCCCCCCAGTAGACCCATACCTGCCGGTAGACGGGGGATATCAATAACTAAGACTAAGCCATATCTAAGACAATCCGCGGGCTGATTATGTAACTTATTAGAGAATTGGTTGCTTGTCAAATTTGATTGCAATGACAGTTAAATTGCTGCCTTAGTAAAAATTAATGTGACAACTGTCTTACTAAAGTAGGAATGCTAATGCAATTTCTGTCAATTTTGTATGCTAAGGGCCAGTTTTTTGATCCGTAGTTAACTGAACCAATGGTTAAAAATAGTTTCTAATAGTCAAATATCTTGAAAATTCGTTTTTCAAACAATAGTTAGCCTAATGTTTTGTGTCGTCCTGTAGGGCTAGCACAACTTGAGCGCGACTCGAGTGAGAAAGAGTCGCGGGCACTTTCAACCAATCAGATCGCTCGTAGATAGCGGGCGTGACTTAAGGCGACGTGCTGATTAGTTGAAAGAAGCGCGACAAAGAGTCGCGCTAAGTTGTGCTAGACCTACTGTACAGTACAGTTACTTTACTGTACAGCAACTATTGTTTGTAAAACGAATTTTCAAGATATTTTACTTTTAGTTACTTTTCTTAACCATTGGTTCAGTTAACTAAGGATCAAAAATGCTAATAACTTACATAATCAGCCTGCCGCTATGGACAAATATGAATCACTTTGAATCGATGTTCTAGCGCCTCACGTGTCAGAGGTCCGGACAGCTGCCAAACTAGCCATAAATAAATAAAGAAAGGTATTTTTATGGCAAGTTAGTTAATTTCTTCTTTAGCGATTGTCAAATATCTGGAAAGGTATTTCTTTCGCGTGTGGGGGTAGTAATATCTTCACATTGATGAAATTAACGCTGGTTATACAGCGTGTAAGAAGTATTTGATAAAAGGTATTTTTTTTAACTATTCAATTTATCTTTTGCGAACAAGACTATCTTATAAGTTGAGCTTTAAAATCACTTACAAATCTTAAATAGGGCAGCTTGTCGTAAGGCGTGTTGTAGTAAGAGTTGTATCCAGTCGTCGAGGGTGTTGTATACTGATCGTAGTTCGGGTTGTTCTGGTACTGCAGTGCGTCTGGCTTCGGCATCCAGAACGGGTACTTCTCGTCCTATGGGTCATTTGCATTTGTGTATTAGAATCTTATATGTTAATGGGTAAATAAGGAGAAATATGTATGGTTAGAAAAGTTATAAACAAGCTCATATAAAGACGTGAGATTCGAATGTGTTAACAAGCGAAACAGACTATTTTACAAAAAAAAATACGACACAAATTTTACAAAAATGTAAGTTTTACTGAAGTTTTACCCGATAAGAATATTGTTTGACTGATGTATCAAGCCATCTTTTTATGGCAAAGCATCTTCAACTAGTATTTTTTAGCGTGTGACTATGCAAAAGAAAATCTAAGAAAAGATTGCGAGGTGTACAATCATCAGCAATAATATGTTAACAACATAGGACTATGTCATATTACAATGTTGAATGAATTTAATGGCACCATACAGTTTTGTTTCGGAACACAAATGTTGGTGAAATGTCCAAAGAATGACTGGTAGAGTATTCCTAAGGGCATTAAGTGCGGCTTTTGTATGTTTTTCATGCAATTTTGTATCAATAAATAAATGTTACAAAGTTCTATCTGTGGTTCTATGTTGAATAAATATTATTGCTTGTGACCGTACGTGGCTCTGAATGTCAGTAAGTTTTTCCACCCTCATAAATATTCGAGCATGATTATTAATTGTCAAATTGTTTGATGTATCGAGGGTGGGGCATCTGGACAATGTTATAGGTAAAATTGTGTTTTATTATTTAGTTAAGATGTACTACTATCTAAGATTTACCATCTAGCTAAGATGTATCTACTGTCTGTAGTCGTACGGTCGGTAGTATAGTGTACACACTCACAAAGTTGAACATCCTGGTGCGCACTTGCTGCGGGTCGTACCACCAGTCGGGCTGGTCCAGCTGGTTGGGCTGGCCCGGCAGCGAGCGGCGCGGTATTGGCCGCCCCTGTGAGTCTACTGGACCGTTGTAGTCGAAGGGTTGGTAGCCGCTCTCGTTGTATAGGTACGGGTTGTAGTTGGGCCGCACTGAGAAAAATATGAAACAGGTTATTTAGGGCACGATCTTCGAAATTATTGAAACCAACCTATTTTTGATTCAAAAGTAAACAATCAAAGATTCTTTTTTTGAGCAGATAAAAATATATGTTAAAGTTTCATAAATGATCTTGATTATTTTGTGGCTAGAAACCTTCGATCAACAATAATACCTAGTCTAGAAACACGATAGTTGTATCTTCACTCGACTATAAAAATGTTCAAAAACAAAGAAAATATTCATTATTTTTATATTTTTTTGGTTTTATACTTAGATTATTATGCTCTAATTCACGAATAATATATGTATAGAAAAATAGGTAATGACATATAGATGATTATTCTCAGGCTACTTATTCAAAAAGTGAATCTATGCTCAAAATAACAATAAAAACATTGAAAAAAATGAAAAAGTGAGATTATTTTCATTACTCTTCACACATAAAGAAAAATACAAAGACAGAGTTTGTGGAAGATCCTGCCCTTAAGTATTCTATAATATATTGTATGTATTTACAAACAAAAAGTATTTGAGAAAGTAGATTTAAGTTTTCCGTGACACGTTATCAAATTTTATGTCACAGTTTCATAATAAAATTTCAAAAAAGAATGTAACTTATGTATGAAAAGGGTTTTTCATTAAGAGCGCTCTAACTTTGAAATGGAATAAAACAACCCGTTTAAGTGTTATTGCCACAATTTTTATTTTATTTTAAAGAGCACTTGATGACATTATTTATGGAATATAATTTCAGCCAAATGACCACCGCGATTCCGCTGAAGGTGGTGTATCGGTGGACAATTTTGGAGCACATTTTCGCATAATGGGGCTCAATCTCATGAATAACGCGAGTTATGTTGACCTTCAGGACAGCAACTGTCTGTGCAGTCTGTGATTTGTCAGCATAGACTCGAAATTTCACGTAACCCCTTCGAACAAGCGTAGCCCTACAGAAAGTAATGAAGCAGTGTTAGATCACACGATCTCGGTGGCCAGCTGTTGATGTCACCACCACGCGAGATAACGAAGCCCTCGAACTTCTCATCCAATAAATTGAATGTTTCCCGTTCAGTATGGCAAGTGGCGCAGTCCTGTTGGAACCACATGTTCCATGGTGAAATGTCACGAATAAAGATGTATTCCCGCCTCTGAGTACTGAATCCTATGGAGATGGCATATTGTTCTATATGAACTATCGGTTATACAAATATGAGCTAAATCGACATTGTACTCATAAACCTGTAGCCATCTTGTTCTATCTTACCTCCAATACTTCATGTAAAAAGAGACATCAATATATTTATTCGACCTATTTTTTGGCAACATTGAAACGTGACGTCATCGTAATGCATGATTGAAGCCGGTCGCCATTTAGGTTTCTCGGTATGTGAGCTGTCAACGCGAGTTGTATTTGCAGTGTTTTGTGATAAAAGTCTTTTAATTTGAGACTTTCATGTGAATAAAAGGTATTAATAAGTGAGAGAAAGCAACAAGGAACATGTCTAATTGCAGTGTGGTAGTTTGAGGCATCAAAAAAAGTGAAAATCGTCCAAACATTACATTACACCGGTACGTACTATTTATTTTGCAAAAACACCAAAACAATACAATAAATGCCTTGTGTTTTGGTTTTCCTGTGAATAGTTTACTTAGAATTCATACCAAATGTAGCTTACTACTTATTTTGGTGAGTTTTGTTGGTGTATTTCAAGAAAATATAAATCTGTTTGTTTTGCGCTAGAGTTGCCCTTATAACATTTTTCTTATCGAATTATCGATGTTTTCAAATTTCAAGTGTAAATTGAGTGTATTAATTTTAAACTGTTTTTATTGTTTTAGGTTGCCAAAAAATAACAAAAAAAGAAAAATATGGCTGGATACTTACAATGCGAAAGGAAAATTAAAAGACTCGTACGAAAACTATTTTTATGTGCTCTTTTAATTTTGAAGAACAGTTTCAAACGTCAACAACAACAACAGTTTAAGTTTTGAAAAAGACGTTAATTAGGCTGCCAGTGGTATAAATCGAAATTATAGTGCGACAACGTTTTCTGTTCCGGTTGCCAAAAACTGGATACTTATATATAACGTGTTTTTTTAATGTCATTTTCCTGTAAAGTTAAGTTATTGTATTATAAAGTTGTTGTCCAACTTACATTCATTCTAGCACATTAAAAGTAAGTATATTTTTTTACCACTAGATGTCGATTCGCTATATTCTAAATAAATAAAAAAAAATATGCTTGCTAGTAAAGATCTCGATTCAAATTTTTTTACCACTAGATGTCGATTCGCTATATTCTAAATAAATAAAAAAAAATATGCTTGCTAGTAAAGATCTCGATTCAAACTGTTTATTATTTTATTACTTAATATTGCTTGTTTTTTTGTGAGACATTTCTTTTTTTCTATGGTAGGTAGGTAGGTAATCACAAAGGAGACCTACTACCTAATGCCTACTACCTAGTAGGCATTCTCCTTTGTGATTTATATTGTAATGTGTGTTATGTAAAAAAAAAACAATCCTTGTTGTATAAACATAATAGGTTTTTACAATATAGAGCTTTTTGTTTTATTTCATTACCTTTTTTTACTTAAACTGGTCCTCGCGAACTTTGATCTGGAATTCTATGGAGGTCTCGCATGTGTATAGACGCGTGACTCGGAAAACATAAAAATTTTGATCATAAAATTGCAGTTTCCAAGTAAAGGCGAGTAGAGCCGACAAGTGGGGCGCCCTCAATCAAATTTATTGCTCGCTAAGTATTAATGTATTTACAATCGTACAGATTGAAGCTAAGGTCGTGTAGTTTATTTACAAACTATAACCTCAGTAAAATATAGTAGGTGGGTCTTTTATCTACTACTACTGCAACATGAACTATATTTTACTAAGGTTAGTTTGTAAATAAACTACAGGACCTTATTTTTTTAATCTGTATCTGCGTTTGAATTTTTGATACATTATGTACTTAACAAGCAATAAATTTAATAATAACATGCGGATCCTCGCGGTTTTACCCGCATGGTACTCGTTCCCATGGGAATATCACGATAAAATATAACTTATGTCACTCGGAAAGAATGTAGCTTTCTAATGGTCAAAGAAATTTCTAAATTAGTCCAGCAGTTTTGGAACCTATTAAATTCAAACAACAACCAATCAAATCTTTCCTGTTTGCGATATTACTACAGATGAGGAAGCACTTGGCGGCTCTTCTCGCCTTGAAGCCCCCAGTACAGGATGGCCACTCATGTTCGTCGACCATGATGGGCCATCATGTACAGGGGCGGTTTGCGTTGCTCGCAGGCGGCAATCAGCCGCAAACTCCCACACCGGGGGCTTTAAGCCCCCAGTACAGGATGGCTGATCAAGTTGGCCGACCATGTTGGCCATCGTGTACAGGGCCGGTTTGCGTTGCTCGCAGACGGCAATCACATGCAAACCGCCCCTGTACACGATGGCCCATCATGGTCGGCCAACATGATCGGCCATCCATTACTGGGGGCTTTACAGTTGTTGCGTCTCACGCGCGCGGTCGGGCCAATGATTGTGTGCGTACATGCACAAACACATACACATTGTGTCATTGTCATAAAGAACTTAATTGCAAATGTAGGTATAATTTAAGCACATTATTAAGTTTTATTATTCTAAAAAACTAGGTATATAATTATACACTATAATTCCGTTTTAAATTATCGAGGTGATTACGAAACTGCTTTTATAAAATATAGGGTGATATAGATAGGTAGTCACAAAAATACTTGTATCTATAACTTCATCAATAAATATATCGATGTACAAATAGGGCAGCACTACGGAAAGGCGCCATTATGGTTTCTCGGTATGTGTGCTTGTGTGTGTGTGTATGCTTCAATTTTTCGTAGGTATGCCATCTCCATAGGATTCAGTACTCAGAGATTCCCGCCAAATTTCCAAGATGGCCGAACTTTCAAAGTTCGAGCATCCCTATTGAAAAACCCTTTACTTATGTATTCTGCATCATTCTGCAATCATTTCATCATTCAATTTAAGTTTGATGCACATTCAGCTGACCTCTAGTATACTGGCTGGTGTCGTGGCCGGGCGCGCCGTACTGGCCGCGGTTGTTGAACTGTCCCTGGTTGTAGTACAGCGGCCGGTACTGCGATAATGGCCGGATAGTGGCCTTCAGGGAGTGTTGTGTCTGCAGGTGACTGACCTAAGGTTGATGCACATTCAACTGACCTCGAGTATACTGGCTGATGTCGAGGCCGGGCGCGCCGTACTGGCCGCGGTTGTTGAACTGTCCCTGGTTGTAGTATTGCGGCCGGTACTGCGGGATTGGTCAGATGGTGGCCTTTAGGCAGTGTGTCTACAAGTGACTGACCTAAGGTTGATGCACATTCAACTGACCTCGAGTATACTGGCTGGTGTCGACGCCTGGGTGTAGTACAGCGGCCGGTACTGCGATAATGGCCGGATGGTGGCCTTCAGGGAGTGTTGTGTCTGCAGGTGACTGACCTAAAGTTGATGCACATCCAACTGACCTCGAGTATATTGGCTGGTATCGAGGCCGGGCGTGCCGTACTGGCCGCGGTTGTTGAACTGTCCCTGGTTGTAGTACTGCGGCCGGTACTGCGGGATTGGCCGGATGGTGGCCTTCAGGTGACTGACCTAAGGTTGATGCACATTCAACTGACCTCTAGTATACTGGCTGGTGTCGAGGCCGGGCGCGCCGTATTGGCCGCGGTTGTTGAACTGCCCCTGGGTGTAGTACTGCGGCCGGTACTGCGGGATTGGTCTGATGGTGGCCTTCAGGGTCAGATTCCCGCGAACGGGGGCGCCGGAAGTGTAGTTTGCCATGATCTTCCCGTGGATGAACTGGTCGGTGTTGAAGAAGAACGCTGGCATTGTTACGTTCACCTGTTCAAGAGATATTTGTGTGAGTTGTGTGGGTCTTATCGTACACAGACTTCCTTTTTTTTATAGTGATGCGGGTGGTGGTTTAAGGTGGTTCGATGAGCTCAGTAGCGCCACCAATGGAAATAAATCAATTACATTTTATTAAAGGCTTAGATTAAAAGTTTCGGTTATTTTGCGCAAATAAAAGAGCAAAATGCATTTTATAAATATACTTTTAAGAACTCAAACTTACGCAATAAGTCGTGAATCTCAATAGTGCCAAAAGTGGCCACATTTAGCAAATATCGAGATCCATAACTTAATGCTCATATTCGAGGCCATGAAAAAACAATTTAAAAATTGCATTTTACTCTTCTAATTGCGCGAAATAACCGAAACTTTTATTCTAAGCCCTTGATAAATCGTAAATGATTTATTTCCATTGGTGGCGCTACTGAGCTCATCGAACCACCTTAAGGGATTCGCTTATCCGCTTCCTGCACGGGTAGCATGACGAACTGGAGAAAGGTTTTGTCTATATTGAAACTTCAAAAATGACATTTCATCGTAGACAAACCTATTGTTCTGCTGTCAATTATAGACTTTCGAGGTAGACAAAACTCTTCTCGGGTTTGTCATGCTACGCGTGCAGATCCCCCATCCAGTGACATGGACTCGTTGGGGGGTCAGAAAGGGAGAATACACACTTAACCCCTCACTACTTGCTCTCACCGCCGTCAGTAGGAGCCGAACTGTGGAGGGTCCGATGTGGCAATCTATCGTACCCAGGCTTCCTACCTGCAGCCGATTTAACAAGGTTATCGCGTACTATATCTCAGATTCTGTTAGCGTTTTCAGTAAGTATCTTTTGTTCTCTCTAAAATATATCGGGATAGTAGTTGATCAGTTGAAAGCTTAGTGATAAGCTATTTCATTTGACTATAAATACAGTTTTTTTTTTCTTTCTTATATATTTGAACCATCTGCGATCAGCCCAATAGCTTTAATCAGATTGTATGTATTTTCTATTTAGTAGTTCGGGTATATTCACATCCTGTGATGTGTCACCTCATGTTTGTTTATTATTTTTGAGATTTACTATATCGAGGCTATTCGTTTCCTCTTGAGTCTACATGTAGATGTTCCACTGTCCAGCAGTAAGAGTGCAAGTTGGTTTTTATGGCTTTGAAGCCTTTGTTTATAACTTTTGGTAATTCTCTCTACCTCTTCCTTTACTGTTGGAAACTGTAGGTATTCATGGACTTCAGTGTTTCTTGTGAACCAAGTAGCGCCGCTAATCGTTTTCAGGGCTTTATTTTGAAATCTTTGTAGTATCTCTATATTTGAGTGACTGGCGGATCCCCAGAGTTCTATGCCATAGGTCCATATAGGATTGAGTATACATTTATAAATTATCATTTTATTAGTCAAACTAAGTGCAGACTGTCTGCCCAGCAGCCAATACATCTCACCGAATTTACGGTTTGCTTGGTCTCTCTTGTTTTTTATATGTTCGTGCCAGGTAAGCCTCCTGTCTAAGTGCATGCCTAGGTATTTGACGGTATTTTCCTGTGGTAGTAGGTTTCCATTGAAGATTACAGGTGGACAGTTGTTTCTTCGGAGGGTAAAGGTAACGTGGACAGATTTTGTAGCACTAGCTCTGATTCGCCACTTTTTAAGCCATAGTTCGACTTCATTTAAGTGTTTTTGAAGTAATAAAGATGCGGATATGTGGTTTTTGTTGCACGACAGGATAGCAGTGTCATCTGCGTATGTTGCGGTAACGACGTCTTTGGAGGTTGGTAGATCTGCAGTGTAAATTGTGTACAGAACTGGTCCGAGGACAGAACCCTGTGGTACTCCAGCTTCTATTTGGTATAAGGCAGACAAAGAATCACCGCTCTTTACCTGGAATAGCCGGTTTTGCAGGTAAGATTTCAGTAGTGCGTAAGCCGTATGTGGTAGGCATGTTTTCAATTTACACAGAAGACCCCTGTGCCAAACTCGGTCAAATGCCTGTTGCACATCAAGGAAGACAGCCGAACAGTATTCTTTTCTTTCTAAGGATTGGCGGATTGTATGAGCCACTCTGTGTATTTGTTCCGTCGTTCCATGATGTGCCCGAAATCCAAACTGGTGGTCTGGGATAGTCTTTTGTTCTTCCAGTATAGGCAGCAGACGTATTAGAAGAAGCTTCTCAAATAATTTTGATAGTAGGGGCAAAAGGCTTATTGGCCTGTATGAAGCAACCTCCGTCGGAGGTTTTCCTGGCTTAGCGATCATATTAATTATAGAAACCTTCCAAATGAGCGGGAAATAGTTTAGCCTCAGAATCGCATTGAACAGTATTGTTAACAGGACGATTCCTTTTTTTGGTAGATGATTCAGGACTTCAGATGTGATTAAATCAAAACCTGGTGCTTTTTTCTTCTTTAGTTGTTTTATGTGTCTTTTTACCTCTGGAGGAGTACAGAGTGGTAATGGTAAGGACATCCGTTGATCACTGTTCAAAATATCGTCCGCTTCTTTATCTGAAAACATGGCATGTGGTTCATTGGGTTTGAAAACTTCTCTTAATGTTTGGGCGAAAAGCTCGGCTTTCTCTTCTGGTTTTCTTGCCCACTTGTCGTCTGGTTGTTTCAATGGCGGCACGTGCTGTTTTGGCCTTTTCAGTGACTTTGTCAGTTTCCACAACGAATAATCATCTGGTTTGTAGGGTGATAGAGTTTTAAGCTTTTCTTGGAGTGTAGTATCTTCATTTTCCTTGATGAGATCTTTTAGATCCTTTTGTGCTTTATTTAGTGCTCTTTTATCACTTGCGTTTCTGCTGGTGTGCCACTGTCGTCTTAGCCTCCGTTTTGTGGCTATCATTTTTCGAATGTCCATTGTGTAGTCCTGCTTTTGTGGATTGTACTTAATGTGAGGGGTGGATAGCCAGGCAGCTGTCTAGATGAGGTTGGTAGTGTACCATGCAGCATTCTCTATGTCTTCCTCTGTTTTCAGAGGTATGTGCAAGTCAGCTTCATCCTGTATGTAATCGTGGAAGGCCTTCCAGTCAGTCCTGCCATTGTACAATTTTTCGGTGGGCTCTTTACAAATGATCGTGGTACTTAATGTGCATATCGCCGGTGTGTGATCAGAGCTACCGTCTAAGCATGATTCCACTTTTGTGTAGAGATCTGAGATTCCCCTCGTAACAAAAAAGTCGAGCAGGTCAGGTGTTTTACTGGGGTCTGATGGCCATTAATTTGTTTCTCCTGTTGACAGTGTATTGAACCCATTCGCATCTATGGACTTTTTTAACTCTCTACCTCTGGTTGTAATCAGCCTAGAACCCCAATAGGTATGTTTGGAGTTCCAATCCCCGCCAGCAATAAATCTGCAACCAAGCCTTTGGAAAAAAATATTGAACATATATTCGTCAATTCGATGTCGAGGCGGACAGTATACAGCAGCGAGTGTAAGTGGACCATGCCAGTCATCCACTGATATGACGGTGGCTTGCAGGAATTCGTGCTTAAAATTTGGAAGAACATAAATACAGAATATCACTGAAATAAATTTACAATTTTTGACCCATGTTTTTAACCCCAAATTCAATATCACTAGCACTCTAAAACGGCATGTACATCCATTCTTACCCGCCGCCGGCGCCGTGCCAATTTGGAAACACCTATAACTATTATGAAAAACGGGTTTTCATAATAGTTAAAGGTGTTCCCAAATTGGCACGGCAGGCAATAATGGGTTACAAGCAGGTTAAAAAAAAATTATGTACGAACGAAATTGTAAATGTGTTTGCTCAACGGTGCTTGGAAGGAAATGCGCTGAAAAATATGAAAAACATGCACAAATAATGAAACAGGTATTTATTAAATGCCTGAGTCCTCACTGACCTCAAACCTGGTCTGGTAGTACTCCTCGACCAGGAAGTGCGTCTCCTCGACCTGGCCCAGCGCCTCCACGCGGATGGTCCACTCGCCGAACAGGGGCTGGTCCGACATCTGGTACTGCAGACTCACTGTGCCGAAGTTGCTCTGGACAAAACAGACCGTAAGTGAATACAAAAAGTTAAATAATAAATACATCCCTATAACCACAGCCGTCTCTATCGTCTTCTACAAGCCATGCTATGATACGGAACGGCAACATTGCTGTGAACCGGTTTACTCCTCTGAGTACTAAATCCTATGGAGGTGGCATACCTACGAACAAGTGAGGTGTAACTAAGTCACAATGTAAGAAAATCTTGGAATTCAATTTTAAACTACTTCTAATTGTCGTATTAATCGGTCCGTTAAAATCGGTCCAGCCATTTCAGAGATTAACCAAAACAAACAGACAGACATACAAAAATTGTAAAACATGTCATTTTGGTATATGTACTGTATATTTAATCATATGCACGTAGTAAAAAGCGGTTATTTAATGTTACAAACAGACACTCCAATTTTATTTATTTGTATAGATGTATGGAAGATATGCCATCTCCATAGGATTCAGTACTCGAGGTTTACTCGCTGTTTACCTGTCAAATGGTGCAAATGGTGTCAAATCGGTTCACTTAAAACTACGTTGCCAACTTTATGCGCATGGCTTGTAGAAGACGATAGAGATGGCTGTGCTATAACATATGTTTGACATATTAAGCGGAGCCAGCAGTCATTGAGGTAGGCATTGTAGTCTTTTTAATTTATATTATTTATTTTTTTGGCGCGAAATACGTAAGTAGACATCATTAATAGTATTTATAAATGGGTTATAGTCCATTCGCTTAGATAGTGTCGCTCTGCCACAATGCCGTGCGGGTGTACCGACACTATCTAACCGAACGGACTATAACTGATCACCAAACTAACCTAACCTAACCCACAAAAATACTAACTTAGCATCTAAAATACTGAAATGGACGCAAAGTGGTGGTCTTTGCGTCCATTTCAGTATTTTAGATGCTTACTTATTATTTTTTTGTGGCTCAATTAATTATTTCTCTTTATAAATGTGAAAGTCTGTTTGTTTGTTTGCCCCTCTTTTACGACAAAACGGAGCAACGGATCGACGTGATTTTTAGTATGGGGATAGTTTGGTAGCTGGAGAGTCACATAGGCCGAATTTTATCCCGAAAAAGACAACGTTGCGTCGTGTAATCCACGCGAGCGAAGCCGCGGGCGGAACACACACACAGCCTAATTTTAACCATCAATAGAGCTTGAAAGGAAAATTGGGCTTGATATGCTACAATTTATAATATGTAAAAGCAGTAGGTGGATTTATTTAGTAATCAAGTTTCATTATAGAACAAGGAACAGATAAAAAATCTCAAACTCTTCAGTTACACAATAGCTCATTACTACACAGGCAGAGTGATCAGATTCTTTATTAACAGCAACTCGATCATTATGAATCAAGTATCATGAAACATACGTGTTTACAAATTCATTAATACTTTGATCCCCAAGTGAAGTATAACAACCACTGTAACATAATCGATACTAGTTTGTTTGTTTGTATGTTTGCATCCAATAGGCTCCGAAACTACTGGACCGATTTAGAAAATTCTTTGACTAAACGCGGGGACCCGTCGCGCCTAGCCACTAATTAAAGTATTCTACGTGCCACTATACTAGTAACTAGCGCCACTACGCAACCATGGCCCGGCGACGGTTGCCCGCGTCGGAGCACTTTTGTATGGAACCGCGCGGGCGTCCGCTTAACGCAGTTTAGGCCCTTAGAAAGCTACATTCATCCCGATATTCAAACGGGAACTGGTACCAGGCGGTTAAAACCGCGAGGATCCGCTAGTACTTTATATACACGTTACTGTCATGAGATCATCATCATCATCAACAGCCAGGCGCACACTGCTGATCCCAAATCATGAGATACTTCCAATATAATACTCTTAAAATATTCTCTCTATACTCAAAGACATTATTATATACATGTTACTGTCATGAGATCATCATCATCAACAGCCAGGCGCACACTGCTGATCCCAAATCATGAGATACTTCCAATATAATACTCTTAAAATATTCTCTCTACACTCAAAGACATTAGGTGAACGCACACTTGTCTGCGGCGAACGCGCTGAACGAAACCAATTTTTGAATTCAGTATGAAAACCGCGTCGAAGATTCGGACGATTCGACTCCGGCAGTGCGAGGTTTCATAGGATTTCTTAAAAAGAATTCTAAAATTCGTTTCATTCAGCTTGTTCCACATGTTTGGCTCTGATAAGTGTGTGTAACTCCTTTAAAAGGCTTTTACGCTTTTAGCTTAAATCTGTAATAGTTCATTACCTGTCTTGAGAGCCATCGCTTCATAATGCGTCGGTTTGGATCCAATATAAAAACATCAATAGATCGCCCAAAAGCTCTCAGCTCGGTACTAATGGGAATTGCTCGGAAGCGAACTGAAACAAATATTTAGTTTTAGTATACTAAAGTGAGACATCATTTTAGGTGAGGTTCAAGTCCCAATTACTTCTATCAAATATTATTCTCAAACTTTTATTATGAATTTGATACTTATATCAGAACAGAACAGAAAGTAAAAACTGTGTTCTGTATCTATCTTTTCTAGTTATTTATCAATATATTCAGATCAATCTAGCAAAACTTTGTTGATGTCCTCTGACCCTGCAACAGTATGAAACATAATGAAAACAAGGGTTTTACCTATCTGACTCTGCATGTAAACAGGTTTATCCATCTGTATGAATATGGTCATGAACCGTTTGGAAAATGCGAGTTGAGTCTCGTTGACAAATGCGCGGCCTCCAAAGGGATTGTCCAAGTACAAGCCTTCCACTCTCAGTTTGTAATCGCCAGGGACAGATGTTGGTGGGACCTTAAAAATAATAACAGGAAATAATTTAACACACATTATTATGTCTAAATTTGAAAATAGACTGTTACCTAAGATATCAAATTCCTTTCATCAATTATTGATTTAGATTGCTTTTACCTTAGAGTCTAATTTTATATCAGTTTATTTTATTAGTTCTTAAACTAATTCTAAACTAAATTGAAATTAATTCTTTTACAAGTGATGAACTTTTTTAGATTCTTATGTAAAAGTGATCTAATAATGATCTAATATTGATTTAGATCAATATTTGATGAAATAAATCAGTTATATTTAGACCATTAGGAAATAAACACATTTTTGAATATTGAAAGCAGTGATCCACATTGTTAATAAATTATAATAAATGGTCAGTCCCAAATGCGAGCCCTGTGGAATTCCACACAGGTTTCATTTGGGAATTAGGAATTCCTAATGATGCTACATATGACCCGGAGTTGATTTAATTATCTTTAGTGTCCTCTCTGCCAAGTATTGAAATATAAATCGTCCTTATCTAATCTGGTATAAATGCACATTTTAATAACTACTTAAACAGTTATATCTACATCATTTAAATATCATACCCTCATGTTCAAAATCTCTGGAACTCCTTCTTTCACTCTCTGTATAACATCAGCTATTTCCACACCGTCCCTGGATATGGATGCTCTGACTGTCATCTGAAGTCGAGCTTGCAGAATGTTGGCTGAGATCTTGTAAATCTGACCGGGACGAACCATGCGCGATGCAACTATAAAGTAGGTCCTAGCAGGAACAAAGAAAGACCCTTATAAAAAACATTTGGTAACTATAATGGATATTATTTAGCAATTAATCACTTTATGTAATATTAAAATTTATTATAAATGAGTCTATAATTAATTTAGCCTTGGGGTTTCAAAAAAGTCATCTCTGACCTAACCAACCATCAGGAGGTTCAGAGAATCATGTTTATAGATTCCATAAAACTAGTTTATGAATAATTACTTACGCTTCATTGATGATTAGATTGTCATGCTCTAATGGAGCATTTTTGAATGATGTGCTATAAGTCCTCCCTGTATCCCATGAAGGTCTGGGAGTGCTATCAGAACTAAAAGGCTTGTAGGGATCATTTCTACTACTATCAAACCTCTGATTAGCATCATATGGGTTCTGACTTAAGTTTGGGAATTGATTTCTATTCTGATATGATCTTCTATTAGGGTCATATGGATTTTCGTATCTAGGGTCTGTTTGACCAGTATAGTCACTTGTAGGGTTAGACTGCCTGGTATCAGGATTGTATGTAGGTTGGTAGTCATCGTCGTCAGCTACAGATAATGGTATTATTGCAACTGAACTTAAAAATATAACTATGAGATTCATTTTCAGTCTTGTTTCTGAAATCTGTAACAATAGAAAAAGGTCAGTAAACTTAGTTATTATGAGTCATAGGTACACTACGAAAAAAAACAATTGTATTAATTTTAACATAAAATGAACTACTCAGTTTCAATTTGTTTGTTCTGTTGCTGAACAATAAATGCCGAATAAAACTTTTTGAATAAGTTTTACGTTATGGTCTGTTGTTATCTAACGTAAACATTAGGCCTAAACATATTGGTTAAAACAGAATTTATAATGCTACTTAGCTAACTCTCAGCCTGAATACAATGATTAACCTAAAATGAGACACGAGTAGACTTTCAGACATAATTATCCTTAATTTTAATTTAATAAACACATAACTTAACCTGAAGTTAACGCCCATGGATACGCCTGTCTTCAGTTTTAATATAATACTGAACTTACAAACATTTACGCTACAACGTTCACTAATTAACTAAAATTATAAACTTCATTTAAAGGCTGATTTTAAAAGATAAATAAAATTTTACTGAAATAAACAAACGTTAACGCCATCCCATTTCTCACTTCACTCGTAAAAAAAACGCTTTGAATTTCTTTGCGCAGTCGCACCACGCCCGGCTAAGCCCCCACCCCCACAGACGATCACGCGGCAGGACGTTGGGACCTCTGAGTACTGAATCCTATGGAGATGGCATATTGATCTATATGAACTATCGGTTATACAAATATGAGCTAAATCGACATTGTACTCATAAACCTGTAGCCATCTCGTTCTATCTTACCTCCAATACTTCATGTAAAAAGAGACAGCAATATATTTATTCGACCTATTTTTTGGCAACATTGAAACGTGACGTCATCGTAATGCATGATTGAAGCCGGTCGCCATTTAGGTTTCTCGGTATGTGAGCTGTCAACGCGAGTTGTATTTGCAGTGTTTTGTGATAAAAGATTTGTAATTTGAGACTTTCATGTGAATAAAAGGTATTAATAAGTGAGAGAAAGCAACAAGGAACATGTCTAATTGCAGTGTGGTAGTTTGTGGCATCAAAAAAAGTGAAAATCGTCCAAACATTACATTACACCGGTACGTACTATTTATTTTGCAAAAACACCAAAACAATACAATAAATGCCTTGTGTTTTGGTTTTCCTGTGAATAGTTTACTTAGAATTCATACCAAATGTAGCTTACTACTTATTTTGGTGAGTTTTGTTGGTGTATTTCAAGAAAATATAAATTTGTTTGTTTTGCGCTAGGGTTGCCCTTATAGCATTTTTCTTATCGAATTATCGATGTTTTCAAATTTCAAGTGTAAATTGAGTGTATTAATTTTAAACTGTTTTTATTGTTTTAGGTTGCCTAAAAATAACAAAAAAAGAAAAATATGGCTGGAACAATGCAAAAGGAAAATTTAAAGACTCGTACGAAAACTATTTTTATGTGCTCTTTTCATTTTGAAGAACAGTTTCAAACGTCAACGACAGTTTAAGTTTTGAAAAAGACGTTAATTAGGCCACCGGCAAAATCGAAATTATAGTGCGACAACGTATTCTGTTCCGGTTGCCAAAATCTGGATACTTATATATAACGTGTTTTTTTAATGTCATTTTGCTGTAAAGTTGTTGTCCAACTTTCATTCATTCTAGCACATTAAAAGTAAGTATATTTTTTACCACTAGATGTCGCTTCGCTATATTCTAAATATATAAAAAATATGATTGCTAGTAAAGATCTCGATTCAAACTGTTTATTATTTTATTACTTAATAATGCTTGTTTTTTTTTTGAGACATTTCTTTTTTCTATGGTAGGTAGGTACCTAGTAGGCGAAAGGAGAATTCCTTTGTGATTTATATTGTAATGTGTGTTATGTAAAAAAAAACAATCCTTGTTGTATAAACATAATAGGTTTTTACAATATGGAGCTTTTTGTTTTATTTCATTACCTTTTTTTACTTAAACTGGTTCTCGCGACCTTTGATCTGGAATTCTATGGAGGTCTCGCATGTGTATAGACGCGTGACTCGGAAAACATAAAAAGTTTGATCATAAAATTGCAGTTTCTAAGTAAAGGCGAGTAGAGCCGACAAGTGGGGCGCCCTCAATCAAATTTATTGCTCGCTAAGTATTAATGTATTTACAATCGTACAGATTGAAGCTAAGGTCGTGTAGTTTATTTACAAACTATAACCTCAGTAAAATATAGTAGGTTGGTCTTTTATTTACTACTACTGCAACATGAACTATATTTTACTAAGGTTAGTTTGTAAATAAACTACAGGACCTTATTTTTAATTTGTATCTGCGTTTGAATTTTTGATACGTTATGTACTTAACAAGCAATAAATTTTATAATAAATTGAATAACATGCGGATCCTCGCGGTTTTACCCGCATGGTACTCGTTCTCATGGGAATATCATGATAAAATATAGCTTATGTCACTCGGAAAGAATGTAGCTTTCTAATGGTCAAAGGAATTTCTAAATTAGTCGAGTAGTTTTAGAACCTATTAAATTCAAACAACAACCAATCAAATCTTTCCTGTTTACGATATTACTATAGATGAGGAAGCACTTGGCGGCTCTTCTCACCTTGAAGCCCCCAGTACAGGATGGCTACTCATGTTCGTCGACCATGATGGGCCATCATGTACAGGGGCGGTTTGCGTTGTTCGCAGGCGGCAATCACACGCAATCTCTCACACCGGGGGCTTTAAGCCCCCAGTACAGGCCATGGCCGATCAAGTTGGCCGACCATGTTGGCCATCGTGTACAGGGCCGGTTTGCGTTGCTCGCAGACGGCAATTACACGCAAACCGGCCCTGTACACGATGGCCCATCATGGTCGGCCAACATGATCGGCCTTCCTGCACTGGGGGCTTTACAGTTGTTGCGTCTCACGCGCGCGGTCGGGCCAATGATTGTGTGCGTACATGCACAAACACATACACATTGTGTCATTGTCATAAAGAAAGCACATTATTAAGATTAATTTTTCAAAAAAACTAGGTATATAATTATACACTATAATTCCGTTTTAAATTATCGAGGTGATTACGAAACTGGTTTTATAAAATATAGGGTAATATAGGTAGGTAGTCACAATAATACTTGATCTATAACTTCATCAATAAATATATCGATGTACAAATAGGGCAGCACTACGGAAAAGCGCCATTTTGGTTTCTCGGTATGTGTGCTTGTGTGTGTGTATGCTTCAATTTTTCGTAGGTATGCCATCTCCATAGGATTCAGTACTCAGAGGTTGGGACGTTGCCGACTGATCGTCTGTGGGGCACTTTTGTTTAGTGAAGTACGAATGGGTAAGTTGCGATAAAAACTATCGATAAATTAGTATCGTTGTTGTCTGTGGAAATTGACTTCTTAAAGCCCCCAGTACAGGGGGGCTACCGGCTAAGAAATCTGGATATGGGTATGGGCTTCAACTGTCATTTGAATTCCTTATTCTGATAGATTTTTGCTGCTTTGTTCTGTTGAACGTTGCTAGCTAGTTATCGTTATACCCGACGTCACAAAACAAGGAACTGATAGCGGCTATTTTCTTTATAAAATTGACTTAAAGTTCCCAAAAACGTATGAAGTTCATATCCATAATATAACACGTATAATAATATAACTTCATACGTTTTTAAGTCAATTTTTTAAAGAAAATAGCCGCTATCAGTTCCTTGTTTTGTGACGTCGGGTATAACGATAACTAGCTAGCAAAATTCAACAGAACAAAGCAGCAACAATCTATCAGAATAAGTAATTCAAATGACAGTTGAAGCCCATACCCATATCCAGATTTCTTAACCGGTAGCCCCCCTGGGGGGCTATTTTCTTCTTAAAATTGACTTAAAGTTCCCAAAAACGTATGAAGTTCATACCCATATAGTTACGCGGTAGCCCCCCAGACAGGGGCTACCGGCTAAAGAATATGGATATGGATATGGGCTTCATTTGACACTTGAAGCCCATATTATGCCAATAGAAGGACAATAAATGATAAAAATACCCATATTTTTTAGCCGGTAGCCCCCCAGGGGGCACGCGTAACTTTATGGGTATGAAATTTTGAAGCCCATACCCATATCCATATTTCTTAGCCGGTATCATCATGGTCGGCCAACATGATCGGCCATCCTGGGGTGCGTTCTGTGGCTCCACTCGAGAGCACTCCGGCGCGCGCTCTAGCCGTTCCATGGCTTGGTGAAATTTTACTCTGACAGTTGTCAGAGTGTAGTTTCACCCGTTCTGTGGTAGCCCCCCAGTACTTATTTAATTTATTTTAAGTTTCTGTTGGGTTTTTAAAAGTAAATATTTTAAATATGATTCATACCAAAATATACCACAGACATGTACGTACATACTTCGTTCAACGCCATCTAGTGAAGCTTTTGGAAGCTTTTTTTTTTAAATGAAATCGCTTATTGGGCCCAGCAGGGTTGCCAGATGTCATGTTTAAATCGTATTTGTACGATTATTTACAACATTGTTCGATCCTAAATGTTCAGAAAATTTTGGATTTTGTATGAAGTACGATTATTATAGGTAGGTACATATATTATATTTAAACTTATTTTTTTTTATGTTTAATGTACGATTCTCGATTTTTCGCACCAGGCAACCCTGGCCCAGGGAACAACTCGGCCGAGCAACTATGCTCTCCGGTGCGAGACCACTCGACTCGCTCAGTCATGAAGCTCGACTTAATACAGAGGTAACTGGAGAGTGCAGTACGAACAATTTTTTGTCCACTGCAAATTACACAGTGGCTGTCTTCCGTCTCACCTACACTTTAAAAAAATACGTATGGTCATATGAGACAACTGACAGCCACTACATACATAAATGTCAATTTTGCTGGGTACACTTTTTTATTCAGGGTGAGAACTCCAGTTACCTCAGTATTAAGTCGAGCTTCATGCGCTCAGTACTCGGCCCTTTACTCGCCCTATCGTTTACATTGTACGAGTTAGCCTGCTTTTTGTCTCTCGCTACTCGACTCGGCCGCCTACTCGACCAATGTAAACTATGCTATAGCACGTGGGTGGGTCATGCTATCGCGATCGCGCTCACACTTATTGCATGGCCGCCATTTACAGATAGTTTCTTTAACCGCGCGAGTTATAGCTAGCAACGTTCAATTTAACAACGCAGCAAAAATCTATCAAATTAAAAAATTCAAATGACAGTTGAAGCCCATACCCATATTTCTTAGCCGGTAGCCCCCCAGTGTAGTGCACAAGCGCCCTACTGTACGCACCGGTTTTTAGGGATGAACGTCATTTCGTGTGTACCTTACTCCTTTTGGCTTATGAGCTGTAAAATCCTTCAGTGACGGATAAACCATTTCTTATTTTAGTATTCAGAACAAACGTAACGCAAGAGTTTATGAATTATTGACGTTTGAACAAGGGCCACACGACCTGACGCTTCAGATTATGGATGCTGAAAATAACAAAAACTAGCTAACGAAAGTCCAGTTTCACTCCCTGGCTGCTCAGTGACGCAAAAATAAATAAGATTTAACACACAAACATCATTCAAAACAGAATAGATCTCTTATAATCGTTGTTCAAACAAGGGCCACACGAAACTGTGTGTACCAGATTTAATTTGTCAAAATATCGATAACCATACCATTTGGAGCCAAATAAAGTAGTCTAGCAGCGTCACGTTTGATATGTGACAGCATACAACACTTCAACTCCGTTCGCATTACAACACATCAATAGAAAAAGCAAAAACAATATTTCGACCCGTCAGACTGTGTGGCTCTTATTTAAAACCGTCACATTACGTAAATTTGGCGTTACGAATGTTGTAAAGCACTAAATAGTCAAAAGAATTTCCGTCACTGAGGATCTAGCTTTACCTGGAACCAATCACTGCAGTAGTTACGATGCAATCCTTGATAAAATTTGTATGAGATTTTTAAAACAGGGTGACAACAATGTACGTACATTAATGGACAAAAAGCCTATAATTGTCCTGTTAGTTAGTTAGTTTCACAGCTTTGCATTCTAGCGACTAAAGTTACCTAGATATAAATAAATAAATATTGGACACCATCACATACATTGTTCCAATACCAAGGTATAGTAGCTTGAGCACTAGTATTATGGAAATTGGAAACAACGACGGGTATTACCACATACACCCAGACCCGAGGAAATATTGAAAAGTTCGTTTTCAACATTTACCCGACCGGGGATCGAACCCGGGAGGTCTAGAGATAGCGGCACCTTGAAACCAAATAAAAATAATCCATATCCTTACTAATATTATAACTGTGAATATCCGTTTGTTTGTTTGTTACGCCTTTACATCTTAACTACTGAACTGCGGAATGGAATTACGTAAAGTCAATCGTATTCATTTGAAAGTTCATATTATAGCATAATAAATGTCATTCCATACAATGCAGCCGATTGAATACGATATTAACTGTCAAATTAATACGATTACCTGACGCAATTGCACGTACAGCAAAAAACTTTCCACGCAGACGAAGTCGCGGGCGTATGCTAGTTGGATATAATGAGTCACACCAATGATTGTTGTTATCAGCATATCTAAAAAATATGTAACTCGAGAAAAAAGAATCTGATTTTATTTTTTTCCTATCTTCAAAAATGACTGAGAAATTATTATTAAACGTTAAAGTACGGCCGTACCGTGTGACGTCACATCGCAATGAGGAATTTTCCAAAAGGTATCGTAAGCTTATTTGAAATAGGTGCAAGAGATGGCGCTAGCGAAACTTTTCTCTTTTTTTTTAAATAACAATACCTTGGACGTTTGTCAGCCTACGCAAAACAAAATAAAATTTTAAAATGTAAATAAATATGTAAATAATCTTGTTATATAAGGTTTTATTTCTAAATTACTACTTTTAGGATATGACTTAAAGTTCAACCGTAGGTTTTTATTCGTACTTCGCTATTTTTGTTGTACCTATAAAAATGTACAATAACTGTCAAGTTGAAAAGTTTGTTCAAGTTTGTTTTTGCATCTAGAGAATGAAAATTCAGTACATAGGTACTAACTTCATAATTAATTTGAGCTATTAATTTCAACACTCCACATTTTCTTTTCTTTCTGACGTTAACAGTTATTTAAATTAAAATATAATCAAAATCAGGTAAAATAAGAAAAAAACGATAACTCATTAATATATATACGCAACAAAATTCGTGAAACAATACATTCAACTTTCCCGTAAACTGGGGAACGCAAAAAAACATACCATATGGTGTGCCAATCTTTTCTGTTCCGGTAATTCTCTTTGGAACTAAAACAGATTTCATACGACAGTCCGTTTTGACAGGTAATTTCGTATTGCAAGTGGCTCCTCTGTCACGACTGTCACCGGAACAGAAAAGCTTGTGGCACTATAGGTACATGAAAATTAAGAAAAAAAAGAAAAGTGGTCGCAGCGACATCTATTGAGCATTATAGAACCTACTGGAAAACTTCTCATTGAGAGGTATTAAAAGACTCTTATATAGTGGATACCACGTTTATGTGGACCAAAATGGAACAACTATTATATCTGTGGCATTGTCAGAGATAATCTTTCTTAAACATTTAGGCATCATTGTGAAAGGAGGAAAAACATTAAAATTTAATTTCGACCACGACACTGAAAAAAAAAACATTTACGGCGTATGCATCCGGATCCTTATGCCATGGATATATATCTTGGACATTTATTATTTTTAACGACTAGCGTATCAATGAAAATATCTATGAAACCTTTCAACAATTTGTTGAAAGGCATAATCAGCTAGCTGCCATTCTTGGTCTGCCTGCATAGTATTATCTGAAGATCGAATATGAGATGCAAAAACGTAAAGATTTTTACGTTTACGCCATTGCCAGAGGTCTTTTGCAATCTCTGTCAGGTGTGGGGAGTGTATATCACCCATACGGTTTACGTAGGAAATTACCGTGGTATTGTCAGTTCGTAGAAGTACTTGACAGTTAGTATCTTAACCAATAAACGCAGCAAGAATTCCTAAATAATTTATTGTCTGCTACTTTTTTTACACTCCATAAACCACTAGCTCTGTCCACATGCAATTCCCCACCCCGTAGTTGAGGCACCTGAAAAACTTCCAGGTGGCCTACCACAAGCTCTTATAGCAGTTATTTTTAAGTTGAGAGAGTGAGACGCCGCTCTACACGCCGTATAGCGGCGTCTCACTCTCTCAACTTAAAAATAACTGCTATAAGAGCTTGTGGTAGGCCACCAGGTCATACTTGTCTATTTTTATTTTGGTGGGGCTCCACCAATAGAAATCCTGTTCCAAGTAACAAGGTATATCCATGTACTAATTATACATATTTCAAATAATTTAGTATACAACCAGCTGCATTTCACGGCGGGACAGGCGGATATTAACAGTCCAATAAAACTAACAAATTCTCTTATTTTACACCTTTTTAAGTTAGAAAACTTTTGTATTGCAAATTTAATTTTGGCAAAGTGACCTAGAATTTCTTTTAGTTTAAACTATATTCTAAGAACTTACAAGACTGAGAAGGTATAAAATTACTTTTATCGGTATTTATAATGAAACCTAAGCTTGTAAGCAACTTTACGGTATGTTGTAAGTTTTAAGACCCTTTTTTTTTTTTTTTTTTTTTTTTTTGTTTATAGTGAGGGCAAATACAGTCTTTTCGTATACCGCTAACGGCATGTTGGACTCAGTCAGACAAGGTCTGTCTCTCGCCGCGCCCAGCCCTCCCGCCAAGCCTAATAGGTTTCGCGTCAGGGCTGGGCGGTTCTAACCCCTGCCCCGCCCCCTGACGACCTCGAAAGCTCGACAGGAGGCGGGGCAGGAGGAGAGAGCCTCTTCTCAATCTCCCCATAAGGTTACCCTCCGGGTGGGCTGACCAGATGGGGCGGTTGAGAGTAGGCACCACTACCAACTAAACCCCTCACTACTTGCTCTCCGCCGTCAGTTTTAAGTTTTAAGACCCTTATATTAGACAGAGGTCATCCAAATATATTGTTAACAGGTAACCATATAATCATGAGTATTTCATGACCGGTTTCATGATGACTTTAGTGAAAAAAGGAGCTGTGTTTAAACCAAATAATAAGAAATTAAATTCATATGCTTTTTGATCAAATTGGTATCTTAGATATTTTCGGTCTTCCTTGTGAATTTTTAACAAAAAGTATGTCTTTCAGGTCTACTGTGCACGGTTACAATCTCTCGGTATCAATTTTATTACTGTTCTTAAATCCTTGAGTTTAAAATGTCTTGAGTCAATAAATTTATTTAGTGATAAGTTTAAGATGAAGCGCATTTTCCCATTTGGCTTGGGTACTAAAAAATAGTTGATAGATATTGATCAGATTCCGAGATCTCTGAAATTGCAGAGACAGCAAATTTTTTATTTCGTGTATGAAAAGAGCCTTTTCCTTTTCACTACATTTTTGGGTTGACGGTGATACAGGTTGCATCGGCTTTTGATTGAAGGGAATCTTATAACCTTTTTATGAAAAAGAACCAGTGGGTCCTTGGTAATCATTAAAAATTCTTTATAGAATAATGATAAACGACCTGCATGCGTTAACGTATTTAGCGTCGGCTGTTGTTCTGTCTCTGCCACGGATACTGCGACTGCTTCGATAAGTTGATGAGCCGTCTACGCGTCGAAGTCGTTGCAGGCTCCTTCGTCCTGGGAGGGCCCGTCGGCCTGCGACTAGGACCCGGACCCTTCCAGTTTAAATTTCGCGAAGAACTGTATAACTTACTTATTAGGAAACTTTTGTGTCGTTGATTGCTTTGGGTCTGTGCTAGACTTGTTAATAGCTTTAGCTGATTTTTTGTTTTCCCTTAAGTTTTCGCCGAATAATTATTTATCAATTTTGATTTTTTGAAGAGAATCCCTTAGATCCATCTTCACGGCATTCAGAAAAAAAAAATGTAAATTGAATTAGAATGTTGACAATCACACATAATTTTTGCCAAATCCATAAGTGTTTTAGCAAGGCTGTATTTTTCTCATTTGCAGACAATATAATAGTATAGATTTTACCAGACAAGTGTTTCCAGCAGTCGATTCCTTCTGTTTCAGTTGAATGGCCTTATTGTGTTTAGCAATAATATCTGAAATAGCTGCTTTAATCTTAGGATCAAGCTCAGGTGGGTCAATCAATTTGCAATTTTCTGGGGTCATGTACTTACGAGTTCTTTACGCAATTCTTTGTTAATACCTGTTGTGACCCAGTGCTGGAAAACTCCAGCACTCCTGACTGAAGTAGGGTCAGTACCTAATATTTCTAATACTTCACTATCTAAGTGTATGTTTTCTGTTTCAAGAGCAGACGTTTGATCTGAAGGTAGATCACGCTTCGGAGCCTCAGTCGACGAATGACCATCCTGTATATTTGTAATGTTTTCAGACTGGGATGTACTGGGGATTGGTTCCAAGTACTTGTTCTAATTGTCCTTCAGGTTAACCCTTAGAACATGGTGCGTCGAGGTCAACTATGACCTCTTGGTCGTATGTAAGGGACAGAGTAAGCCTCATGTTCATACAATTTTAGCATGTCAGTATAATGTTGTAAGAGACAGTCCCCAGTTATAACAACACGTACTGTCCGCAAACTACACTTAGTAGTACCTTATAACAGTCCCGTTGTACTGTTTGTAGGACCCAGTGACTGCAGTGTATATAATGATGATTATGTTATCATTATTTGAGATTATGTATTGCTTAACCTTAGGTATGCAATTAAATTTCGTAAGAGACAGTCCCAGTTCGAAAAAAAAAGTACTGTCCGCAAACTATTGAAAATCGACACATCATAATAAGCATAATACTTTAGAGTACATAGCTGTTTTTTAGCTTAGTCACTTATGTAAATTATTTTCAGTAAGAAGCAGTCCCAGTTCAAAGAAAGTACTGCTCGCAAACTGTTTAACAGTACCAGTTCAAAAGAAAAGTACTGTCCGCAAACTATTGAAAATCGACACATCATAATAAGCATAATACTTTAGAGTACAAAGCTCTTTTTTAGCTTAGTCACTTATGTGAATTATTTTTAGTAAGAAGCAGTCCCAGTTCATAGAAAGTACTGCCCGCAAACTGTTTGAAATCTACTTATACGAGAACTTGTAAAAGTCTGTGACGAACTAATGCATTTATGTTCAATTATAACTTTAAAATTAATTAATAATTTTGTTACACTTTATTGAAAGTATTTATTTAACAACTTAGTAATAAGTAGGTAGTTAAATAGTCAAACCGTTTTATCGTTGAACGTAATTATCGTTTGCATTTTTTGCGAAACGTTAGAAAACCAGGTCACTGAACTTCAATATGCAATATAATATGTCAAGGCCAGTGACTTATAAATGTAAAAAAATACATAACGTACCTTAAGATAAGGACGACGAGCGATAGAATTGTTCCGATAACTCAGAACAAGATAAATCTCACCGGTGGTGGTGCTTCTTTTTTCGCTCCAACTTTCTCTCCAATCTTATAATTTTTCGTTTAATGTGTTCACAGTTATCTTTTTTGCGTTTGGGCATCCTAAATAATCACTTTTAACAACAACTAACAACTTTTTTAACACAATTTAAAAACTAGATGTGAATCGGCGACGCACTAGAAAGCGAATGACAGCTATGATGGGCGCTTGAGCCAGATCGGTGTTGACTACCCACTTTTGAAATTTAAAAAATAATAATTTTCTTTTATTACTTTTTTAATTTATAAGTAGGTATATTCTCAATATAGTGTGAAATTGGCGATTACTAGGGCGTACTACAAGTGTTAAATCAAGCTAATCTTGAGGACGAAGCATGAAGTATAATTTATAGTAAGTATCGATATTTTAGAATACCTAGTTGGTACCTATAGTACTAGTCTGATTTTCAATAAATCATTTGTACATATAGTGATTGAACTGTTATATCTTTGACATTATTGACATATTTGACACAAAATAACTTGAAAAATCGGCCAAGTGCGATCGGACTCGCTCATAAAGGGTTCCGTACCCACTTAACGTACCGATTACATACACCTAGCAAAAATACCACTGTCATTCTATGCCAGAAAAAAATAACTTTGTTTTTCATAGTATTCGTATGAATGACAAAGTTATATTTGCGGTTTTTGAAAATGTGTTATATCTCAAAAACTTGTAAAGCCTACTTAGCTGTGATAGTTTTCCTTTTAACTTTGTCATATGTACTACTATCGTGAAATTTTTCACGTTTCCAGAAACAACCATTTGGCTGGTAGAGGGGGGGAAACTTGACTCAAACAAAATTTTGCAATTTAAAGCTTAATAATTCACAAACAGATGCCTCAATCAAAAAACTGTCTTAACGTACCCACAACGTTTTTGAAATTGCTATCCAACAACAGCCTACATTAAGGGGTAGACAAGAAAAAAAATTACAAACCCACTTCACGTGCAGGGGAGGTTTACAACATAAAAAAAATATTTTTCAAAATTTTACTATACCACTTTGTTGGCGTGATAAATATGTGTATTCATGCCAAATTACAGCTTTCTAGTACTAAGAGTCTATGAGCTAGACTGGGGTCAGACGGACGGACAGACGGACAGACGGACATGGCGAAACTATAAGGGTTCCTTGTTGACTACGGAACCCTGAAAATGGAAAATGAAGTATTTAGAAAAAATCTACACGTCTCACAACCAGCTCCAATGGGACTCGAACCCACGACCTTTCGTTTTCCGGGCGACTGCTCTAACCACTGAGCTACGGAGTCGTTCTTTATTCTATAAAATATTTCAATCATTATTTATCAATACAAATACTTTATTTCCCATTTTTCAATAATAAAAATTTCATTGTGAATGCAAAAAACTAAAAATTAAAATAACAACATAACTTTTTTTTATGTGTCACTTTAGCGTTAATACTTACCTAAATCATAAATTGTTGAACAATTTACTGTAGTTTTATTTGCTTAAAATCCTAATGCTACAATAGGTAAGCTACATACATTCTCAGTAATTTCAATACGATGTCCTCAAAAAATTACTTCGTGGTCACCCTAGCTTATTTTCATACTAATTTTAAACTTGAATTGCATCGTAAGTACTGCAGTGATTGGTCCCAGGTAAAGCTAGATCCTCAGTGACGGAAATTCCCTTGACTATTAAGTGCTTTACAACATTCGTAACGTTAAATTCACGTTATGTGACGGTTTTAAATAAGGGCCACACAGTCTGACGGGTCAAAATATTGTTTTTGCTTTTTCTATTGATGTGTTGTTATGCGAACGGATTTGAAGTGTTGTATGCTGTCACATATCAAACGTGACGCTGCTAGACTGCTTTATTTGGCTCCAAATGGTATGATTATCGATATTTTGACAAATTAAATCTGGTACACACAGTTTCGTGTGGCCCTTGTTTGAACAACGATTATAAGAGATCTTTTCTGTTTTGAATGATGTTTGTGTGTTAAATCTTATTTATTTTTGCGTCACTGAGCAGCCAGGGAGTGAAACTGGACTTTCGTTAGCTAGTTTTTGTTATTTTCAGCATCCATAATCTGAAGCGTCAGGTCGTGTGGCCCTTGTTCAAACGTCAATAATTCATAAACTCTTGCGTTACGTTTGTTGTGAATACTAAAATAAGAAATGGTTTATCCGTCACTGAAGGATTTTACAGCTCATAAGCCAGAAGGAGTAAGGTACACACGAAATGACGTTCATTTTTAGGGTTACTCCCGAGGTCCCAAGTTCGATTGAGTTCGATTCCCGGTCGGGTAAATGAATGTCGCAAACTTGCTTTTCAATATTTTTCTCGCGTCTGCGTGTATATTGTGGGCAAACTGGTTTTGGTTTATAGAGTAACTTCTAATTTAGTTTCAGATTTCCATTACACGGGTGGTGCACATCATATAGAAACTTTCGGATTGGAACAATGCATGTGATGGTGTCCAATTTTTATTTATTCATCAATCTATACTTAACTTACTATATTATTAAGAGGAAAGATTTGATTTTGTTATAGGCTCGGAAACTACTGGACAGACTTCGAAAATTCTTTCGACCATTAGAAAGCTACATTCTACCCGAGTGACATAGGCCATATTTTATCCCGATATTCTTACGGGAACGGGTACCCCGCGGGTGAAACCGCAAGGATCCGCTAGTCTATACTATCCTACTTAATATTATAAATGTGAAAGTTTAGATGTTGGCATGTTTGTTACTCAATCACGCCAAAATGGCTGAACGGATTTGGCTGAAATTTGGGACAAAGATACTTTGTAGCCCGGAGAGGAACATAGGCTACTTTGATCCCGGAAAAATATCACATTCCCGCGGGATAACGTCATGTAGTCCACGCGGGCGAAGCCGCGGGCGGAAAGCTAGTATAGTATAATATTATAAAGATGAAAAATTTGATTGTTTGTTTGGATCGAATAAGCTCCGAAACTACTGGACCGATTTAGAAATTTCTTTTACCATTAGAAAGCTACATTCTTCCCGAGTGACATAGGCTATATTTTATTCCGATATTCCCACGGGAACGGGTACCACGCGAGGATCCGCTAGTTTTATTATAAAGTCGTCTACTTACCCATGCCATACTTACCTATCTCACAGGGTTTTCTTCAAGAAACTGTAGATGATCTGTCTCGGATATCTTTTGGTGTGTATGTTATTATGTAGTGGCAATGGTAAATCAAGCTTACCGGATTAGGGCGGATCATCATCATTAATGATTTCTATCCTAAGGCTGATAGGAAAAGTTTTTGCCCTCTTGTTTTGTCAATTATCATGTGAAAGTAATTCTATTAATTAATTATTATTCAATGTATCTTTGGGAGATAAACGACTCGTGAATTGTATGCCAGTGGAAAATATAAATACTTCATAGGATATAAAAAAATATATCAGGGCAAAATGGAAACTTGAAATAATAAGGCAAGATTTTTATTATCTCCCACTGAGTAAGCTGAGTAACTTTTTACATTCAAATGTACTGAACACAGGCACATTGATAAGGTTAACAAAATAAAAAATATTCTGATTGATGAAATTCTAATTAACCACTGAATTCTCCACAAGATAGCAGGACTTCATAAACAAAGGAATTGATCAACAAAATAAATAAATCACCGAGTGATATGATGTAGTTCATGACTCGTCGCGTCAACACGTGTACTGAGAGCACTGAGACGAACAAGGGAGTCCATGGGGTTCGGGTACTTGCGGGGCCTCCACTCTTCCATTGAAAACTCATGGTACGCCAGCATCCAATTTATCTTTTGACAAAAAAATCTGTACAAAATATATTAAATATATACTCTGTAATGCTAAAAACTGTAACGCTACCTCATCAATAGTTCAATCACGATTATTAAATGATTTAAAAACACAATAACTCGTTCACCGTGCTAGAACAACATTAACCTATCGCGAGCACTGCCCGCGCGGCGGGGAGACCTATATACAAGTCAACACTCAAAATCATACTCTTCACTCTCCAAAGTACCTCTGCTGCGTCTGATTTATAATTCCGTTGCATAATTTCATACATTCGTGTGGTCTTACGATCTAGTGTCGCATATCGCGTCCTTTGCTTATCGTCCGTGCGTGGCATCGTAATATACATAGTTAATTTGTTTATTATAATATGTAGTGTGGCTCGGCGTGTGTTAGTTTCGCTCGGACTCGTCGCAGTCACGCGAGATGTGGCCAGGCTTGCCGCACACGTAGCAGGTCTTGGTGCCGTCGGGGCAGTTGCGCGAGATGTGGCCGGCCTTGTTGCAGTTGTAGCAGGTCTGGCCGGAGGAGGAGTCGCGCCCGCCCTCGGGGCAGTTCCGCGCGATGTGCCCCGTCTTGTTGCAGTTGTAGCACGACGGCTCGTCGGGGCTCTGCGCGCACTCGCGCGCTATGTGTCCCGTGCCGTTACATCTGTGCATAACAAACGAATCTATTTTAATGGGGAGGAAAACTAACTTTTTATCACGACAGAGGGCGTAGGTGTTATTGGGGGGTGTTTTGTTAATTGGTTGTTAATGAAACAACGTCACAATAACAACCAAACATAACAGCTGTCAAAATCGGTGAAGTCTTTTAAAAATACATTATTATCACATAGATTACAGTGCCACAAACTTTGCTGTGCCGGTGGCCAAAATGTGAAACTAACGTGATTTTTTTTAATGTCATTTTGCTGTCAAGTTGATGTCCAACCATAGCGCTGCTGGCGGCTGAAGTTCTTAGAAGTCAGGGCCGGTTAAATTACTACAAAAAAAAGAAAAACGTACGTAGCGCCGCTGTCACCGTCACAGAAAAGGTTGTGGCACTGTAGGTAGAAAGTGGACCCCCAATCACAAAACGCCATCTGCAAAAAGCTTTGCCTATTTCTCCCCATTTGGTTACTAAGGTTGCCTGTCCATTGACGCGGTGCGAGGCAGCGAGCGAGTATTGCGGAGCGGAGTTGCGGACTGTACGGAGCTAGGCCTCACACCGCTGTCCCGCTCCGCCAGTGCTGCCAACTAGTCTTAGCAAAAACGCGCTGTCAGAGCTATAAAAAAGGGGTTGAAAGCGCTAAAATGGCGTTTTAGTAAAAAGCGCTAGATTTCGCGCTAACTACAAATGGTTTCACTATTTGCTCGTTAGGCGCCCATTAGACGATAGGTTTTGCTGTCAGTTTGCTCTCAGTCACGATTCTTTAAGCCAATCAAAATGAACCATTCATAACGCTGCCCGAAGTTCCTCTATACCGATTGACTGATGGTTGCTCGACCGTCTAAATGTTCGCCTTACAATGAGGCTGCAACTGTGTGAACCGTAGGTCAACAATAAAGAGAATGTTACGAACGATCGTAGTGAAGTTCGTTACGGAGGCGGAGGAGAAAAGCAAAATAATACGCGGGGATCCCCGAGACATAATCGTTCTTATAGATCTCTATAATGTGAGTAAAATCTTTCTCTTTTTTTAGTTTTTCAATGTTAGAGAAGTAGGTAGTAATCATTTTATTTATTTTTCACTTCTCATGCTCGTAAAGTTCGTGTTTATGTTGGGTATAGGCTGCATAAAATCGCTTTTTATGCTCTAGTGCATAAAGTAAAATCTTTGTCTAAGTCTCAGATTCTAAGACAAAGGTCGTCAGGTAAACAGTCACACACGCAATTAAACTTCGTTAAATAAACCTTTTATTTCATTCTGTTTCTTAAATGTTGTACATAATCCATGTTAAATTACTAAATTAATAAAACTAGGCCAAAATTAATGAGTTTTCTTAGAAATAAGTATTTCAAGAGCATTATGGACTACGAGTAAGATCTATGGTAAGAACACTGTGCTGCCACTGCCACGTATAAAAAAAAGAAAGCATTGCCGCCAATATGGCGAAGTCTTTATTTTTTCTTTTTTGCAATATTGTTATTTATTTTCCTCACACTCGAAGTGAAAAGCAGAGTGTATAACTCGTTCATAAAACCCATTTTACCCTCGAATTGACTATCCACCCTCGCCTACGGCTCGGATGGATATATACGTCTCGGGTAAAATGGTACGTTTTATGCACTTGTTGTACAATCTACTATATGTTTTGCACGGTAAGTAATATAGCTTCATATAATCTAAAAAAGCGCTAGATTTAGCGCTAGGCGCTAAAACGCGCTTCGATACAAAAAAAGCGCTAGATCTGGCGCGAAAAGCGCTAAGTTGGCAGCACTGCGCTCCGCCGCCGCCACGTCGCACCGCTTCCGAAAATGTAATAATTTTAAAATTAGCTCGCAAATCCCTGTCCACTGGAGCGGAGCGCAGATTTTATGCAATCCTATTGGTTAAAATTCCTCCGTTTCTTCGCTCCGCTAGCTCGCTCCGCGTCAATGGACAGGCAGTCTAAGCCTAACTCGGTTCTATCTTAAAACTAAGTTTTTGTGGTTGAAATACATCATTTTAATCAATTTCCTTCAAAAGATTCCTTCAATTCAATAGGGTTAAGTATTAGAAATTATTAGGCAACAAAAACTAAATTTAAAAGAAACAGAGTAAGTAAAAATAGTTCAAAACATTTACTGGCCATTTCTAACTGAAATACAGCAAAGTTGTGGGCGAGGAGGACTGTAGTTAAGGTCAAGGTTATCATTCCAAGTTCAGCCGAGTGTTCGAACATGTGCGCGGCCGGCGTAACCTTCGCTTGGAGGCCGCAAAACCATATCGCTAAAATGACTAAACGAACAGGCATATTGCTAGAGATAGTACCTACATAAAAATCTTCAATGTCCTAGCTAGTAGATAAGAACATACGTTTGATACCTACCTAATACGATTAACTGGCAATGTCAAGTACCTATATCTCTGTTACATAAAATATTGTATTCAAGATTCATCCTTTTGACCTTAGTAGGTCATATAAAGTTAATTGCTATGCAGACAGTCATAGTACATTATAGAAAACTTGCCTCACTTGTTTACTGTCATCATTATTTTATTAGTTGAGTTTATATTTGCATTGAACAGCTGCAGAAAAGTGTGTTACTAAGTTCTTAATGCTCTTGAAACCTGTTTTGCATATTTCAAGCTTTATGGATTTCTGGTCTATGATATCTTGTTTCTGTTTATATTGAGCAATTCACGTCTTCTAGAGCTAACACCCCGACGAACAACACGCGAATCATACATTGTTACGTCTGTTTCAGAAGAGAGAGCAGCTATGCAATCAGTGTACCAAAATTGCAGTAGAAATCGCGACGATTTCGCCTTTTCCGGATACGCTCTACTAAGGGGATTTCCAACAACATGATCAGCCTGTAGTCGTCCACTGCTGGACATAGGTGGGGCTGCTGGAGTCGCCGGTCTTCGGCTTTTCGCAACCAGCCCCGTCTGCCATCTTCCGCAGGTCGTCGCTTCGCCTCTTAGTAGGGAGACCTACTTAAGTTACGTTTGCCTAAACTGTTAGGGAGACCTACTAGTTATGTTTGCCTAAACGCGAAAAACAATGTAAAAAGTAGATTCGTAATAAGGTCACCTGTAGCAACGGTCGGCTTCTTCCTTGCAGTCCCTCGCAAAGTGCCCTGTGCGGTTGCACTTGAAGCACTTCTCGCGCTGGCGGTTGAAGCCAGAGTCCCGCGGGGCCACGCCGCCGCCCTGCGTGCACTCGCGGGCGAAATGGCCCGTCCGATTGCACTTGTAGCATACGCTCGAACTCATTTCTGCAACAATTTACGGGTAATGTCAGAACGGGCGGACAGGTGCGCGAGAGCAACGGTCACCGAAAAGGTCAACGAACTTTTATGTCTACTCAATTTATCTAGTGAGTCACAAAAATCTACATATCATATACCTACATAGGAGGTGGAGGCTTCCTTTCATAACCTACTGACAAGGTTTCACACGTGACCTTGGAATTGATGACGTGCACGCGACACAAATTTATGGTTGCGGTCGTTGACCTGGGCCTCCGCCCATTCTCTCGGAGCCAGCATCATTCACGAGACAAATAGAGACGGAGGGGCTTTCGCGAATCCGCTGACGTGTGACCCGCCCGCGCGCGCTGATAGTGTTGCGTTTCGACCTCTTCAAGATCACGACGAATTGCGTGCGATTGCCATCAATTGAACGGCGGGGATTGCCATAATGGGTTGATAAAGAAAATGAGGAATGAAATGACGCGAAACAATTGACAGAATTAGGTAGCAAGAATGTGCGCTACTAATGGTAATGTTTCTTACGAATGCTCAAATATAGTATTTTTTACATTAGCAAAAGTTTCAAAAAGTGACAACTGAATGAACAACTTGATTGGAATTAAAGCCACTTAAAATATTTAGAATAATTTAAGGTTTTTTCTATGCATTTTTGATAAAATGTAAGTAGACTATTTATATGTATAAAATTGTGATAAGTTATACCTATTCTCACCAATAAAATATTATAAAATGATGTTAATACAAAACTATTATAAAAAATCACAGCTGTAATTGAAACTGAATACTGAAAATATACAAATCAAACTCTACTTGGCCGTGGTTTTTAAAAAGAACACATAAGAATGGCATCTACGACTATTATGTTGTTAAAGTATTTATGTACTGTGTTTACCGGAAACAATAACGTTGAAATTAAAATGTATGGTAAATACTTATAATATTTTGTAATCTAGGTAATATACTTGATTATAATAAATGTGGAAAACAATTTTTATTTATTTTTAGCTTTCGTATTTTTGTTTTTTTTATTATAAAACGCAATGAGTTTCTTTTAGAACATTAAACATTTTATGTAACAGTAACATTGTACATCCTACTAATATTATAAATGTGAAAGTTTAAATGTTGGCATGTTTGTTACCCAATCACGCCAAAACGGCTGAACGGATTTGGCTGAAATTTAGGACACAGATGATACGTTGGAGAAGAAACATAGGCCACTTTTCATCCCGGAAATATATCACTGCAGAATAACGTTTGTGTAGCTCAAGCGGGCGAAGCCGCGGGCGGAAAGCTAGTTCTTTATAAAATTATGGCATTTAGTTGTAGCCAATCAAGATTCAAAATCAATTATTTGTCAAGGAAGCTACACAATTGGTTTGCAAAGCGGAAACCCTATGGTAGCAGACCTTGTAACAAGAAGAAGAAACCTGTTTCTAGTCTAAACAGGTATCTATCAACATTGAAGAACAAAACAAATAGAAGATATTTGACTCGGACAAGCGGATGGGTTGTCTTTATTCAGATCCTCTGTGGTCTATTGGTTCATACCACCGATTTCAGACCCAGAGGTCCCGAGTTCGATTCTCAGTGGGGGTACATAATATTGTATTTGGTTTGGTTGGTGGTAGGACTTGTTCTTAGTCCCCCTGGTTAGCTAACACCATCTTATCTAAGTCTGACGCCATAACAATGATGTTTTCAGCATTATTGTGTTCCAGCAGTTAGAGATAAGATAGCCAGTTCCTCAGTGATTGAGGATTTCAGTAGTGCGCTTCCATCTTCAGCCTTATCACCACTTATCATCAGGTGTGATGCCAGCTAAGTGCTACCCCATTGTGAATAAAAAAAAAGATACAAAACAAATCGTAAACAATTCTGAATGATTGCATGACAATTTGTACTACAATATCAATGACTAGTCAAAGAAGAAATCAAACAAGATTGATTCTCAAAAGTCTAGTAAATAGAATAAGCTGTTATTAAAGCTGTTGTTTTATCTCAATGAGCTGAGTGTGATATCTATGACATTTACTTTTAGTGGTTTTGTATTATTTGACATTATAAATAAAACACTTTCACGGATTTTTTCACGCAATTTATTCAACAACTTGGTTAAATTTTAGTTGTTTTTTGAGATTTTTTGGTTTATCCGACGTTTCGGCACCTTTCCAGGGGCCGTGGTCAATTTAACCAAGTTGTTGAATAAATTGCGTGAAAAAATCCGTGAAAGTGTTTTATTTATATGGACAGTTCGCGCAGAAATCTAAGACGTGTTTATTTGACATTGTTTTTAATCCTTTTGAAATTTATTTATAGCAATTTTACATTAACCATTTGGAATTGTAAATTTATAACTAAAATTTTATTATTAATGCTCAATTTGACATTTTGGAATGAATAATCTTATATTATCAAAACTTATTAAGTAATTATCATTATATTTGTGTGCCAGTGCCTGGTACGACACAAGGTCTTGCATGTCCTTTTGTTTTATCTTTTTTGCACCGTGTTTGCTTGCAAATAAAGAATTATTCTATTCTATTCTTCTATTCATTTGTTTACACATTCAGTCAGTGCAGTGAGTGTGGTTGTTATATAATATACAGCAGTTCACAGGTACAAACAACAAAAAGTATGGTATAATTTTTAACAGAAAGATTAAAAACATCTCAAAAACTAAACATCATTCAATAATTTTTCTCAAATAAATTAATAACATAAAATTACTTGTTATGTGTTGTAATCTTCATTTTTTTTACAATTTTTATCTAACTTGCAGTGTATTTTCGTTTGGTTCAAATCTTGCAAGTGGAATCGAATGCACTTGCCAGTGTCATCATCATCATCAGCCATTTAATGTCCCCACTGCTGGGGCACTGGCCTTCCTTATGGATGGATAAGGAGAATGGGCCATGACCCACCATGCGGGCCCAGTGCGGATTGGTGGGTATTAACGACTGCAAGTGCAGCCGGGACCAACGGCTTAACATGCCTTTCGAAGTGTCGGATAGCTGATATTTTGCATACAGGATTGGTTTGGATAACAATGCAATAAAGTACAGACAGCAAAAAAGCTTGTCATAAAATGTTTTTTTTTCCAAAAAACTTATTTAAACTGATTGTTGATTCATAGGAGTAGTACAAGAACAGCGAAAAAATCTTGAATAATTGAAATGTATTCTGCTGTGAGTTTTATTATAAAAAGAGTGTCTTGTCACAACTATTCCTTGCTGCAAATTAACCCACCCAAGTTACACACAAAGATGGAATATTTATTATTTTGGGTATACTGAAGTAAAAATAAATATTATGGGTGGAGACTAGTCACAGTTCTGTCAATCTTGAATACTTAATTATGTATTGAACATACAACATAAGATAATGTAGTATTAACATTTCTATAATGATAGAGGTGGAAATTAAGGCAATTCCATGAGACAAATCAGAGGTTAAGTTGTTATGAAACTGGTAACAGTGTCAGCATTATTCTTTGAACACATGTAACCAACCTAAATAGTTCGGAATTCGGAAATAAATAATTGTTAGTAAATAGTTTCTAGATAACTATGTCTAATTAAAGCTTTCACATGTACTTCATAGTAAAGCGATGCGTCATTGTCTCTGAGTGAACATGAATAAAAAGAGAAAACTAACATGGGTAATCCATGAACTAGTGATTAATTTCAGTAAAACCTTTAGGTAAGCGATACAGGTTGCGAGTTTCTTGATAATTTAGGTTAATCGATATGGCAGAAACGTATTTATTGTGATTTTTTGATAAATTACCTCAACAGCTTGTGACAGAGATGACCCACTGCTTGTCAAACTAACCACATTCAACAACCTAAATCGATTGCGTTAAATTAAAAATACTAGGATTTCACTTGATACAAACGTGGATTTGTGCGTCGTCATTATATTCGCCCAAGAATATAAGAAAACATACTCTGTAACGTATGTACGCGGTATAGGCAGCCCAACCACGTGTAGAGGCACCGGTAGCGCGCGATTTCACAATGAATTTGTCACTTTACACTTACCGATTAGTAGTGAAACTTTTTGAGCACTTAATTCACTGTAATATTGATCGCGAGACAATCAAATTATTTAGCAAATGTTACAAATTAGCTGTAATTTATGACGCTTGGTTTGCAAAGAAGCCAGCCACCATCACTAGGAATTCGTAAAAGACATGTTGATCATAGACAATAATAATTAAAAAGTTTTTTATCGTGACGTGACTATTCTTTAAGTCGAAATACTGAAATTTTAATTTAATTTTATACTTAGTAAAAAAGTATTAAAACAATCATGCTGTTACGGTAATTATCGAACTTTATGAAGCCGATTAAGCATATTCAATTATTAAAATGAAAAACTCAGAAGGTAAACAATGAAAACGACTGCAAATTCTTTGTCTATGATTTCTTTCAAGCATTCAACCACCAATCAACAGAATGAAAGTTTCTTTCGGCCAATCCATAGTAAGCATTTTCCTACACGGTCAAATGTTGACAAAGAAAAACGTTTCTAGATACTAGCCGGCAACGTAAAATAGCCCATCCCTCTGGTGCGAATGGCTCGAGAAGTAGAATTTTTTAATTTAATAAGGTGATCGTTGTGTTGAATGATTGACATTAGTAATAGCATGCTATTGTCATGCTATTGCATACTCTATTGTACTCTTTCTTTCATTGAGTTCATTGAGTGAGTTCATGAGTTGAGTTGTGTTTGATTGTTTATAATTTACGCTTTGCAGTTGTAAAATTGTGAATTTCAATAAAATGTCAGCTGAAAAGAGACCTTCCAGTGTCGGTGATTCTGAAGAAGCGGAAGAAAGTGATGCCTGGATTGGACCAATGCCTGGTGAAGCTGCGAAACCGAAAGCCAAAAGACGAAAAGGTTATACTTAATTATATTTTATATTTATCCATCTTTCTAAATAACAAATGGGTGCCCGCGATTTCTCCCGCCAGGTTCCCGTTCCCGTAAGATTATTGGAACAAAATGCACCTAACAACCTACTCCAGGTCTATTTGTATGGATATTTTCATCCAATTCCTTTCATTCAGCCATTCTCTAGTTTTGCACTTAGCAACACATTTGGGCATCATTCTCATGCAATAATAACGGCTAATTTAATTTCAGTTCTAGAATTTGAATCGCTGTACATTGAAAATTTGCCATCATCAGAGACATATGAACGCAGCTACATGCACCGTGATGTTGTTACTCACATAATTGTAACCAAAACGGATTTTGTTATTACTGGAAGTCAAGACGGGCATGTAAAATTTTGGAAGAAACAGGTATGTAACTGAAGATAAGTAGTTAATGATGTTGACTGTAATAATAGCTAAGAAGAAAGATAATAATGATAGGTAGTATTAAGAACACAGGTATTAGACGCGTTTAAACTAAACATAAGTGTTTAACACCTACCTTTTCCCGATGTTTCGACTGAGTTGCATCAGGAAAAGGTAGGTGGTACACCTATGTTTAGTTCAAACGCATCTAATACCTGTGTTCCTGTTTTAAAATGCAATGCGAAAGTTCAAAAGTGTATAGTAATGATAGTTTACATCTTTTGTTTAATTGTGGTTTTTTGATCTTTAATTTTGTCTGTCCTTATTGCAGGAGGAAGGTATAGAATTTGTGAAGCACTTTAGATGTCACCTAGCATCAATATGTCATATGTCCGCCAACAGCACTGGATCCCTGCTTTGTACTGCTTCACAAGAGAAGACTGTGAAAGTATTTGATGTTGTTAACTTTGGTAAGTATTATGGTAGTATCAACTACTTACATGATAACATTATTATAAACTACAACTATACTGACATGCTTATCTGGTGTCGCAAAGTCCTATATGCGAAAATTCTGTGCCTAGTGTGTATGTGTGTATATGATAGAAAACTTTGTAAAACTATGATAGAATGTTAGCCAAATCTCTATTCTAGATTCATCACGGTCACACCATCTTCTTGAGGTGTTACAGGCGGGACTCCTTGTCCCTAGAATGGCCTCCAACTCCGCCCCTTACAGCCATCCCAGTCTACCGGCATCCCGGCCATTTGAACTGGCCATCTTTCATTGACAATTTTGTGTATGTTCATATTAATAAAAGATAAAGATAAAAATATTCTTTATTCACTTAGACATAATACATATGTACTTATGAATCGTCAATATTTTCCTACCACCCATTCAAGACTTTTTTAACTGACAAGAAGAATGGGCGCAAGAAACTTGCCAACTAATGTAAAACACTCACCGATATTACTCATTCACGGGTGTCTTACCAAACAATGTCCTTGTCCAGCACTACTTCTCAATTATCCTCCTTTCGGTTCCGTCATTCTCACAGAACACTATTACTCCTCCGACATTCTGCTTCGCACCAGTTTTTTGAGCACTGAGCGAAAAACTGGACATTGGCGAAATCCAAAATGGAACCGCCACCGCATAAAAAGAAGAAGAAGTTCATTCCCGCCTCAACTGTCCCTTCTTATTCTCTCGCCATCCCTCTCCCTCCTCGCCATGCTCCGTTTTTAACATTCCCTTATTTCGCGTTCGCGACACCTTTTCTTTACACCCTTATTATATAAATAAATAAATATTGGACACCATCACAAAAGTTATTCTAATCCCAAATTATGTAGCTCAATCACCGGTGTTACCTGTGAAACAACAAGGGGTATTACATGTGCGTGCACTCAGACACAAGAATATTGATAACTTGGTCTCATTACCTGTCATTTACCTGACTTGACTATGGAGGTTGTCTTGTCACTATGAAGGTCTAAGCCCCAACAGCAAGGCAAGCTCAAAAGTCTGACTGTTTATAATAATATCCTCCTCCTTGTGTCTAGAAAGTGGTATTATTTTCAGATCAGTAACAGTATTCAATGAATACAAAATGCTATGTACATGTTTCACCCGCTCCGCGTGGTTCTCGTTCCCCTGGGAATATCGGGATAAAAAGTAGCCTAAGTTACATTATTACATCAGCTACCTGCCATTGAAAGTCCCGTCAATATAGGTCCAGCCGTTTCAGAGATTAGCCGGAACAAACAGACAGACAGACAGACAAAAATTGTGAAAAATGTTATTTTGGTATATGTACTGTATGAATAATCATATGCATGTAGTAAAAAGCGTTTATTTTAATATTACATTACAATTCTAATTTTATTTATTTGTATAGATAAAATACATTGATATTTTTTCATTTGAGCCTAATTCGTAAACCTTTTATTCCAGACATGATCAACATGATAACAATAAACTTTGAACCCTATTGTACAGAATGGGTCCACTCTGCGGGTGATCCTATATCAGCATTAGCCATGTAAGTACATTGACTAAAAAGTTACATTATGGTTTATTTTCCCATTATTACCCATGCAGTGGCGAAAGGTCGAAATATGGTATAGGTAAGCCGGACCAAAAACCAGTTACCATGTGATGCAAGAGTCAAGCATTTATTCAGAAGATTTTTGAAAGAGAAGTCTGTGGTAATCGGCATAAATGCATAAATAAAATAAAATAAGTATAAGTAATAAAATAAGACAATATCGCAATACAAGAGGTTTCAACAAAAATTACATTAATCACACATTAGTATTGCTCTCAGCCGGAGGCAGCCCAAAGCATGCCCAAACTGGCGACATACATGGACCGACTAAGACGCTTTACCTTCCTTAGAGGACATTATCAAGGCTGTTGCGCAGTTAAAACGTGCCAAAAGTCCAGGCAATGAAGGTACCCAAATTATTAAGCTCGAGTGTAAGAGTCCCATTCTGCACAATCTACTGTGTAAGTGCTGGCAGGCGGGAACTGTACCCCAGGACGTGCGAGACGCTAACATCGTGACATTGTAGTCCCTCAAACAGACCTTTCTCTATTTTACAAGCTTTTATTTAACTTGCAGTGTATGTATGTATGCATGTCCGTTCGTCAAATCTTGCGAGCTAAATTTGACCCACTTTCCAATGTCCGATTGAGCTGAAATTTGGAATTTACCTTTAGTTCCGATGACAATGCAATTAAATATATAATCAGTATAGTTATCAATTCAGAATTCTTGCAAATTTTCAAGTACTATATTCTTGTTTTGTTGTGATGGTTACTTGACACGTGCTTGACCAAAGCCATCTTCTATCTCACTCGTTGCACTTGTAACAAGCCATGCTCCTTGGAAAAGCGGCAACGTTGCAGTCGATTACGTCAACGTGTTCTGTTCCGGTGGCCAAAACTGGAACTAACGTGTTTTGTTCATAATGTTATTTTACTGTCAAATAGCACTGTCCAACCAGCGCTGCTGTCACCGGAACAGAAAAGATTGTTGATCTATACACTTTACTCTTTGTTCTATATAAACAAACAATCGTGTAGTGTTGCCAGGTTAGGCGATAACTCTCAAATTATGTGGAAGTAAAAATCAACGAACACTCAAAAAACAGTATAGAGGTAAATGCTTGGAACACAATCTTTGACTTTGTAACTTTGTTTGGGCTAATAAGGAGGTAAACATAGCAAAAGGCAAACTCGCTCTCTGAAATGTCAACGCGATGAACTAGTTTGGCCTAGGAAAAACTAGTTTGTCCTGAAATCTGGTTTGGCCGGTAAAATATATACAGTATTTTAAAAAACTTTTAGCCCAAACAAAGTTCCAAAGTCAAAGCTTAACTTGATATAATATATTAAAAAAAAAATAACTTTCGCCGTAATTCAGTTCACATCTTAGATTTCTGCGCGAACTGTTCATTTAAATAAAACACTTTCTCGGATTTTGCACGCATTTATTTAACAACTTGTTTAAATTTGCTTGTTACAAAATAAAAAGAAAAATTATTATTTTTGCACATTTTGGATATTTTTTATCTGGATGTGGCAAGTCGGAATACTCTTTGGTCATGTCAAGAAACGTTGCTGTTTGATTTTCTTGATTGCTGTTTGGGTGTTTTAATACAATATCTATTGTATAATTAGTGCATATAAATACGTGATCATTGTTGGAAATTACTTATGAAACCTTGGATCTCGAAAGATTTGGATTCCCGAAGGAGGAACACTGCGTCAGCGATGGATTCGTGCGATACCTCGAGCCGACTGGGAGCTTACAACATCGTGACTGTGATATAGTTAAAATAAAACAACCCTTAGTTATGTACGCGTATTATTTGATTTTAAGGCGCTATAATCAGGAATTCATCTCATCTCATGCATACAAGAAATTAGGATTACATTTTACTCCCTAAGGACTAAAGTGGTTATTTAGTCCCGCTTCGTAGGGCTATATTTGCGTACTTTTAGAGCATGAGAATTGAAAATTATTATTATTTCTATTAAAACATTAATTTAAAGTCCCTATACTTAGGCTTTTTCTCAATTACTTACTTAAAAAATTTACATTTAATTAAAAGTTTCCCTGTCAGTTACAGGCCACTCGAAATGGTTTTGAAGAATTTTTCGTCATTCTTTTGTGACAGGTACCTACCGTTAAATTTTTTTCAAATCCAAGACCTTTTTTTTGTTTATAGGTCTTTTTCTTTACAAGCCCGTTGCATTGGCAAATCCAGGTGATTTCTGTGGGTATTTGATAAGAAAAAGTGATGTGATACAAGGCCTTGTCCAGTGATGTGATACAAAGCCTTCGCCAAGGCCAGATTTGGTGTAGCTTTTTTGATTTTTTGATTTGATTTGATTTTGATTTGGTACGAACGTGTGTAGCACGGATTACCTATATTTGCTTTACAGCAAAGTTCGTCCGCACCAAATCGGCGGTTAGGTCTGGTCTGGACGTGTGTAGCGACTATAAGAACTAACGAACGAACTTTAAAAAAAAGCAAAAAACGCGAAGTTGCTTTAATCAGACCCTACTAGGTGTCACTTCACTACATAGTATATCACTATCACTACATAGTATAAAACAAAGTCGCTTTCTCTGTCCCTATGTCCCTTTGTATGCTTAAATCTTTGAAACTACGCAACGGATTTTGATGCGTTTTTTTTAATAGATAGAGTGATTCAAGAGGAAGGTTTATATGTACTTTTTATCCCGATATTCCCACGGGAACGGGAACCACGCGGGTGAAACCGCGGGCGGCCGCTAGTTGCACATAAATAGTTCACTAAAGTCAACGACAGATGGCTCCAAGTTAATACAACCATAGTCTACCTACAGAAAAGAAATATCCTTTTTTTCTTTATGTAAGTACTATGTTTATCAACTTTGATAGAAACTTAAATGTGTCTTGTTCTTTAGTATTTATTTTTTAAATACTTACTAAAATTTACAACTGAAAATCAGCGTTTGCTTGCGTTGCAAGACAAGTAATATGACGCTGAGCTGCGACCATTGAGTAGGTACTGCTGCGGCACGGCACACACACATTTTTATTTGGAACTTTTTGTCTTATTGAGTCTAATTTGTGTTTTCTATTCTTGTTCGTAATACAGTGCTACCTTCTCTTATACCTATGTGAATATGCCTTGTATTTAATGAATACTTATGTGTGTGTCTATAGTAAGAATCTACAATCTCTATTTGGTGGTAAAATATATATAAGGTCCTTCCTAAATAGTGCACATAATTTTAAGGGGTGAATGTACTCACGCATACAAAGAGTTATTACTATGGTACCAACATTGGAAACGCGAAAAAAAAATCAGCTGTTCTATAGAAAACTTTAAATCGAATAGATCAAAATGTATAGAACAGCTGATTTTTTTTCTGAAAAACTGAAACATGTCCAATAACTAAAAATACAAAAATAAATTATATTTAAAAAAACCTTTTATTTAAAATCAAGCTTTTATTCAAATGTCCTAAAAATAATAAAATAAACTGTGTATCAAGTCAAATCCAACAAACTTATTACATTAAACAATTTATATGTTTTAAAAGCTTGTCGCGAGATTTTATTGTTACTGGGCTTGCACTAAACACAAATGCTTTAACTTATATTTGACATATGAAATTAAAGCGACAAGCTTTTAAAACATATAAATTGTTTAATGTAATAAGTTTGTTGGATTTGACTTGATACACAGTTTATTTTATTATTTTTAGGACATTTGAATAAAAGCTTGATTTTAAATAAAAGGTTTTTTTAAATATAATTTTATTACGAGTTTTTGAGCACTGTCACAAGACCGAAGAGATCGGTGGATCAGCACGTGACAGAGACGGAGACAGCGCCATGCGCATAGCGAAATTTTGTGAGATTACAAACAATTACAAAGGGACAGGTGACCGTGGCGACTGTAACAATAAAAATATCGCGGCATTTCCCTTCTGAGCGTCGCGGGTAAGCTTTTTGGTCGTGTCCTCTTGTCTAGACTACAAAAGCTTGCCAGTCGTGTCTATCCTGAGGCCCAGTGTTTCCGCCCACAGCGGTCCACGGTGGATATAATCTTTACACTTCGCCAATGAGTCACACCAACACATCAAAATATGACTATAAAAACTCGTGCAAGTAACAACAGTTTTTGTTTCATCGAAATCTGTCCAGGATTTCCAAAGTTACAGCGTTGCAAAGTTTCACCAGCTTTTGTAAATTTGCTTTTTTTGCGCGCTATTGCGATGACGTCATGTCGCAGTGACATCTCCGGTTGCGGCTGCTACGGGTGATTTCCGTTCAACTGTACCTACATAGAGTCCGTCCGTGCGCAATCTTCGCGCAATAAATGTATTGCGAAACCCTGAGAGCGCAACTATATAGCCAAAGGAGAATATGAAGGGCCAACTCGCGATGTGACGTCACACGTTAATGCCATTGGTTCATCAGAATTTTCCTCGGAGGCCGTACTTTAACGTTCAATATCTCAGTCATTTTTGAAGATAGGAAAAAAATAAAAACATATTCTTTTTTCTCGAGTTACATATTTTATAGATATGCTGATAACAAAAAACATTGGTGTGACTCATTACAGGAGAAGTGCAGAGAGCAGAAGACCCCCTTGTATGTGGCATTCTTTTTTAATCCACAACGGGGTAGCACTTAGCCTTCATCACACCTGATGTTAAGTGGTGATAAGGCTGAAGGTGGAAGCGCACTATTCACGCAATCCTCAATCACTCAGGAACTGGCTATCTAATCTCTAACTGCCGGAACACAATAATGCTGAAAACATCATTGTTATGGCGTCAGACTTAGATAAGACGGTGGTAGCTAGCCAGGCGGACTATGAACTAGTCCTACCACCAACCAAACCGAATACAATATGTACCCCCACTGGGAATCGAACCCGGGACCTCTGGCTCTGAAATCGGTGGTGTGAACCACTAGATCATCAGTAACAAATATGTTCCAGCACTTTTTAGTGTTTTGCTATTGCAAAAAGAACTTTTTACTTAGGGAATAAAACTCGACATAAATGTCAGCATTGCTTTTCATTTGTCTAAACCTTTGGTTTCCTAGGATAGCGGTATACCGTCATATAGCGGCCGTAGTACAGCGGTGAATGACGTCACTAAAACGTTGTCTATGTAAACAAAATGGCGCCGTTTCCTACTTCCTAGAGAGTGGTATTTGACACCGTAACGTCAAAAAGCGGTGCCGCCATTTGCATGACGGCCGTCTTGACGGCGTCTTCGGATGGTTCGTGAACGTTTTTCTCGATAGCGGTGAAGCCATTTGTATAAAATATTGTATTGTTTTGACCGGAAGACGAACAAAATGAGTTCCAACTCCAACTGGAGCAGCGAGGACGACGAAATTTTAATAGATTTCGTATGTATTTTAATAGTTTCCGCCATACGACTATTTTACTCTTCTGATGATAGTTCATCCTCCAAGTAAATTATTAAAGCTAAATCAAGGTCGTCCATTTTCTTTGCTGGATACGTTTCCTTTGACGTTTGTTTGATTAAAAAGACGGTGTGTTAATACGGCCGTGGAACTTTCCACATGTCGTCGCCGTAAACACGGCCGTCTTTTTGCGTCCGTAATATTACGGCAGCTATATGACGAAACCGCTATCCTGGGAAACCAAAGCTTAACTTTAAGTTTGAATCAAATTCTCCACTGATATTCTATAGATGTACTTATATGTATATGACATGTTTATTTGTCCAACAGATCAGAAAAAGGCAGCAACAGAATTCACGTATTCGACGGAACACAGGCATCGGGCACACCACTACATACATTCGCGTCTCTCCACCAAAGTACAGTCGCCACAATAAAATACAACCCCGTGTACGAGACTGCTGTGTCGGTTGACAAGGCCGGCATCATAGAATACTGGACCGGACCCAAACACGAGTACAAGTTCCCGAGAAATGTGGACTTTGAGTCCAAACTTGATACAGATTTGTTTGATTTTGTGAAGAACAAAACGTATCCGACGGCGCTTGCGTTCTCCCCTGATGGAAAGAAGATGGCTTCTATAGGATTAGACAGAAAGGTGATGAATTAAGATTTCTTTTTACCCAACCCAACCTTGGATAATACCCAACAAACATTTTAGTCGTAATAAGTGAAAGTTACGTGAATGAAAGTGCTAAAAACACACACACAAACACACGTATTGAAGTAATTTTTAGAATTTATACAACTTAATATAAATTAGACCTTTATACAACCTTTAAACGACACTTAAATGGTCTTTACGACCGCTACATTACTCTATTACGACCGACACTGAGTCGCATAAAGTGGGCCCTTTTGCCGTGATATAACGTAATGGCGACGTCGCGGCGACCTACAAATGTTTGTTGGGTACCTTTTCTTTATCTTACCTACCTTGAATGCCGTAGTTGAAATTCTTTACCATTTAACTATCTATTTAAATGTAAAGCTTTTAAATATTTGGTGTCTATTGAAATAAAACCTCTTTTTATGGATTTAAACCCGCATTTATGTTGCACACATAAATTGTTAATTTTTTGTTGTTCTCTCTATTGATAACGCGATCAACTCTATGTACCATTTAGTTAAATTTGCTATTCTGTGACTGTGAGATATTTAATTCATCTCATCAATTTTGAACCACAGATAAAATATAGCCTATGCCATTGAAAAATGGAAAATGAAGTATTTTAGAAAAAATCGACCCATCTCACAACTATCTCCGATGGGACTCGAACTCACGACCTCTCTAAAATACTTCATTTTTCATTTTTCAATCGTAAAAATTGCATTGTGAATGCAAATAACAAAAAATTTAAATAAATAACCTATGCCACTCAAGAAGAATATAACTTCGGGGCTGTCCATTAATCACGTGATGTTTCTAGCAACTTTTTAGACCCCCCATCCCCCTTGGTGATACATTTTGAGGCTTTGTTTGTACTATGTGATTGTGATACTTGTTGATTTCTTCCCGGACCCCCCCTCCCCCTTTTCGGCCTCACGTGTTTAATGGACAACCCCTTTCTAAGAGCCTGTACACATTGGGCGCTCACGTTGTGTTTGGCGAGCGTTGATAGCGTACACACTCGGCGCTTTGCATGGCGTTCGAAGAGCGTTACTAGAGCGAGTATACTTCTGGCTTAGTGCGGATATGGGTTCCGAATTAATACTTTGTGTGTGGCTCCTCTACGATCGCTTCAAAAGACGACGACGGCGGAGAAAAAAAGAATTTTGGGTGACCTAATACTAAAAAATAAAATAAACGCATGAAATGTTTGTTACATAGTGGTGTCGATTCGGCATACGCCTAACTAAACTAAAATTAGTCCTGTCACTTTCTATCATTTTTAATTGAAAAGGGACCGAAGATCATTGGTTTTGTTTTTGTCTTTGACTTCACGACTAACTGTCAAATTTATTCTTGTTTTAGTGCCTACCTAAACACCATGACGAATAAAAAGCCACTAAATTTGACAGTTAGTCGTTAAGTCAAAGACAAAAACAAAACCAATGATCTTCGGTACCTTTTCAATTAAAAATTATAGAAAGTGACAGGACTAATTTTAGTTTAGTTTAGTTAGGCGTATGCCGAATCGACACCAGTATCAAATCATAGACCCAAAGTTTATCAATTGTTGTAGAATTTCAAAAAAATAATTTGATGATATTTTATAAACTGAAATTACGGGTGATTCATAATTTCGAGAGTCAATTTCCATAAAATTTTAGCGCGCGATCACATGTACAGCCCCAAGGCAGCTCATGTATCTGAGAGCGTTCGGCTAGCGCCAAAACTAACAGCTCGCGTCTGATGCGCGCTTATCGAAAAGCGCGCGGTTCAATGTGTACGAAATATCAAAAATGTAGAAGATTGAAAGGTTCTTAGACGGCGCGTTACTAAGCGCGATTCAAAGCGCCCAATGTGTACAGCCTCTTATGGTGAAAGCATTTTTAATATCGGTCCAGTAGCTTTAGAGTTTATCCATTACCAACAAACAAACAAAACATCTAATCTATCCTCTTTATAATATTAGTATAGATAAATGTGTTTGACAAAACTTAAATACCTATTAGTGAGATAGTGTGGCGTGGCGGGTGTGTAACTAATACGCTAGGAATGCTTGTCTGCCGATGTAATAGGTGCGTGTGTTCCACTTCCTGTCAGGGCGGCTGCACAAGGTGCTGGACGAGAGCCTGCAGCGCTTCCAGGAGTTGCAGCACCAGACGCAGCAGCTGCCCAACATGGAGTTCGGTCGGAGGTGGGTATCATACTGATGTTATATAGCAATAGGTATGATGGTCTACTTCCTATCAGGATAGCTACACAAGGTGCTGGACGAGAGCCTGCAGCGCTTCCAGGAGTTGCAGCACCAGACGCAGCAGCTGCCCAACATGGAGTTCGGTCGGAGGTGGGTATCATACTGATGTTATATAGCAATAGGTATGATGGTCTACTTCCTATCAGGATAGCTACACAAGGTGCTGGACGAGAGCCTGCAGCGCTTCCAGGAGTTGCAGCACCAGACGCAGCAGCTGCCCAACATGGAGTTCGGTCGGAGGTGGGTATCATACTGATGTTATATAGCAATAGGTATGATGGTCTACTTCCTATCAGGATAGCTACACAAGGTGCTGGACGAGAGCCTGCAGCGCTTCCAGGAGTTGCAGCACCAGACGCAGCAGCTGCCCAACATGGAGTTCGGTCGGAGGTGGGTATCATACTGATGTTATATAGCAATAGGTATGATGGTCTACTTCCTATCAGGATAGCTACACAAGGTGCTGGACGAGAGCCTGCAGCGCTTCCAGGAGTTGCAGCACCAGACGCAGCAGCTGCCCAACATGGAGTTCGGTCGGAGGTGGGTATCATACTGATGTTATATAGCAATAGGTATGATGGTCTACTTCCTATCAGGATAGCTACACAAGGTGCTGGACGAGAGCCTGCAGCGCTTCCAGGAGTTGCAGCACCAGACGCAGCAGCTGCCCAACATGGAGTTCGGTCGGAGGTGGGTATCATACTGATGTTATATAGCAATAGGTATGATGGTCTACTTCCTATCAGGATAGCTACACAAGGTGCTGGACGAGAGCCTGCAGCGCTTCCAGGAGTTGCAGCACCAGACGCAGCAGCTGCCCAACATGGAGTTCGGTCGGAGGTGGGTATCATACTGATGTTATATAGCAATAGGTATGATGGTCTACTTCCTATCAGGATAGCTACACAAGGTGCTGGACGAGAGCCTGCAGCGCTTCCAGGAGTTGCAGCACCAGACGCAGCAGCTGCCCAACATGGAGTTCGGTCGGAGGTGGGTATCATACTGATGTTATATAGCAATAGGTATGATGGTCTACTTCCTATCAGGATAGCTACACAAGGTGCTGGACGAGAGCCTGCAGCGCTTCCAGGAGTTGCAGCACCAGACGCAGCAGCTGCCCAACATGGAGTTCGGTCGGAGGTGGGTATCATACTGATGTTATATAGCAATAGGTATGATGGTCTACTTCCTATCAGGATAGCTACACAAGGTGCTGGACGAGAGCCTGCAGCGCTTCCAGGAGTTGCAGCACCAGACGCAGCAGCTGCCCAACATGGAGTTCGGTCGGAGGTGGGTATCATACTGATGTTATATAGCAATAGGTATGATGGTCTACTTCCTATCAGGATAGCTACACAAGGTGCTGGACGAGAGCCTGCAGCGCTTCCAGGAGTTGCAGCACCAGACGCAGCAGCTGCCCAACATGGAGTTCGGTCGGAGGTGGGTATCATACTGATGTTATATAGCAATAGGTATGATGGTCTACTTCCTATCAGGATAGCTGCACAAGGTGCTGGACGAGAGCCTGCAGCGCTTCCAGGAGTTGCAGCACCAGACGCAGCAGCTGCCCAACATGGAGTTTGGACGGAGGTGGGTATCATGCTGATGTTATATAGCAATAGGTATGATGGTCTACTTCCTATCAGGATAGCTACACAAGGTGCTGGACGAGAGCCTGCAGCGCTTCCAGGAGTTGCAGCACCAGACGCAGCAGCTGCTCACCATAGAGTTTGGCTAGAGGTACGTAATCAGGAGCCCTACCGGCGAAATTTCCGATAATCGGAACGATGCCGGGCTTCAACTTAAAACATAAATTACGAAGTACCTACCTTATTTCTTATTGTACTATTTGCCGAAATTATTTGGAAGATATCGATGTTCCTGGGACATCATTAATCGTTGTTTGCCATTTTGGCCTGATTGGGGCTCGATTTATCTGTTTTAATTTGAAGCTCGGCAGATTTCCGATTATCGAAGCGTTCGCCGGTACGGCCCCTGGACACCACATCATCCCAAACCGATTGTCGCTGAATGTAAACAATTATGAAGTTCGGCAGTTTACCAAAGACTGTAGAGACTGATTTGTGATGCAAAAATCATGTAATTTGAACTTATTTATAGCGTGTAGCACTTTTAAAAGGATTATTCTACTATACTTCGAGTCTTATATTGTAACTATACATTAGTAACTTAAAATGTAGCCATATTGTTGAGTTTACAATAACTTATTATAATTTGTTAAAATTTTGTAATTTACTAGACCTAAGCAAATTGTAAACTTGTTCATGGTTCTGTAATAAATAAAAAAATAATTATACGGATATTCGTGTAGACTTGAAAAAATAACAGCCTTCAACCGCCGATGCTATTTTGCACCGTTACTATAGACACTCCAACACTGGTGGTTATGAAACTTCAGAGCCCCCTGAAATTTCTTAAACTTTCTGGACCCACAATTATAGGAATAAATGCATTTCGTGGTGCACGCCGTGCGCGAGCGCTTCCTTCTTCGTGACCTGCGACCCACACATGAACTTCGCGGCGAGTCTAGCTGGCTTCTTTACCTAGCTAGGTTACTCGTATATTTTCTGGAGCGTCAAAATATTATATTATCGTCGGCATATACTATACACTCGGTTATGAGTAGCTAAATCGTATCTGAAAAGGCGCGAATGGCTATTCATAACGGAGTGCTGGTGCCGACACTGATGCATGGAAGTGAGTTTTGGGTATGGCAGAAGAAGAATGAAAGCAGAATAAATGCGGTAAAGATGCGATCGTTGAGGAAAATTTGTAAAGTCAAATTGAGTGATAGAGTGAGCAATGATGTGGTTCGTGAAAGGTGTAGGCTGAAAGACGATATAGTGACGAGAATTGAGAATGACTTCACTTAGAGAGGATGAAAAGAAGGCGAATCACGAAAGAACTTGCGAATGTGGAAGAATCGGATGCGCAGGGGCGGCCCAGAAAAACCTACAGGGACCAGAAAGGTTTTATTGGTTGCTGGTGTACGCAGTGACAAAAAACGCCGGGCATGTATAAAAAAATCGATGGATGTGAATGAAGCGAAAGAAGTGTGCAAGGATCGTAACAGGTGGCGATCCATAGTATCTGCCTAACCCCATGGGAAACAGGCGTGAGTATATGTATGTGTGTATATATTATTTATTTCGATGGACCGTCGCCGTCGCTCGCTCGTCGGCGGGCCGGATAAAATGCTTTCGCGGGCCGGACATGGCCCGCGGGCAATACTTTGCCCATCACTGCTCCAACACTTGTTTATTGAGGAACAGATGGCGCTGCCGTCACGTTAATAGTGAGCTCTGTACTTTTAATCAATTTATAAATAGTAGATCACCATAAAAATGATCAAGAATGTGTTATAAGTGAAAAGTGTTTCAAAAATACTACGCATAACTGTTATAACAGAAAATTATCAATTAATTACACCAAAAAACAGTGAAAAAGAGTGTCAGTGAATAACCGCTTAAATAAACTAAAAACGTACATAAAAATAACACCTCATATATACAAACAATCTCCAGACCAGTGTTACGCAAAAATTAAAAACAATTACGTGGTTTAAAGTGAAATTTAATGATAGAACATAAATAATAAACGGTTAATTTTTATTTAAGTGTGATCCAGTGAACACTTTTATAATTCTTAAGTGCGAGGGACTAAAGCCGATTTTCGTTCAGCGGACTTACTGTGAACAGTGAAGTGACAATCAGCTGTGACTCAGCTGACTTCGTGGTTAACATAACCGCGATCACTTACGACATTCACCGAGTGGGCCCGACATTGAAATACCGGATAGTGTTACTTTATTTTGTCGTACTTCGTAAATGCGTCATAGCCGCAACGGTATCAAGTACAACTTCAGACTCCTGCAGACCGGAGTTCAAATCTACTTGTACTGATGATAAATACTGTTTGGACTTTTTAATAATATATTTTTTTTGTTTTACTTTTTGCTATTTTTGGACTTTACATTTTTATTTCATTTAATTCTTTTGTGGACAATCAAACACAATAAAGAAAAAAATAAAAAATTTAAATTATAAAAAAATTTACTTAACGATGGATAGTTGTGCTGGTTGTAACCAACATATCAGCGAGAATGACATGTCTATGACATGTTCAAGATGCAACCTTCAATTTGATTTATTATGCGCAGGCCTGACTGGGGATAAATATGCTTCATTGTCCGATGAAGTTATGCAATCTTGGATATGTATATCCTGCAGAAGCAAAATGCCAAAAACAAGCAATCTTAGTACTCCTGTTAGGTTATTGATGAATACTTGTAGTACTAATGGCGCTAATGCAGTCAATAAGAACGCTCATTGTGAGGAGTCGAATGTGACATTACGACGTGGTCAAATATCGAAAAAGCTCGGTTGTTGTGTGTGTGGTGATGCAGATATCCTAAGATCCATTGTAAGGGATGAGCTACATGCCATGTTACTAGAGCCTCTTTCTATGTTAACTCAATTGTCTAAAGATGTGCAGAACCTAGTAACAGCTACGATTAAAATAGAGAGCGTCCAGGAGGCGATACTAGCTAAACAAAATGAATATTCGCAATCAACACAAGGAATGACAACAAGTCAACCGGCGCCGACATCAGCACCGTTAGCACCCATGCAAACCACTCAGTCGTCATCCACATCTCTGTCTTACCGACAGGAAAATGAGAAAACACCCGCGGTTGCGTCAAAAAAAAATGTACCAGTTTCGACTTCAAAGACTACTTTACAGGCTTCCCAGGTCAATGATCGAAAAAACGAACCAAAAGTGGGGGATATTCACGTTGGTTCGTCTATTAATGTAACTAAGGAAGAAGAACAAAACAGCCGAGCCGCTCGAGCCAGTGTTGCAGATTTGGATAAAGAAGAATGGGTGGATGTAAGGCGTGGGCGAGGCCGGCCCTCATTACCTGGTATGCTTCGAGGTACTGCGGTTCCTGGTACGACATCGCTTCGGGCTGCTGAGAGGAAAATCTTCTTACACCTCTATTATGTTCAGGAAGGTACAACGGAGGACCAGGTACGTGACCATCTGCAGACTATCTGTAAGAATGACCTATGTACGGTGGAAGCACTCAAGTCACGTGGGAACTATACGTCTTTTAAACTTGGTGTACCCAGTAAACTGGCTGAACTTGTTATGTCTCCAAGTAACTGGGCCGAGGGTATATGTGTCAAGCCATGGCGGCAGAACTTTCGTGCCAAGCGACAAGGCCAAGATAAACTTACAAAAACCTAGAAAACTTAAGTGTTATTACCAAAATGTCCGTGGCCTCCGTACTAAGACCTCTGTTTTTTATAATAATTTGTTGCAATGTAAATGTGATATTATTGCTCTGACTGAAACCTTTTTAACAAGCTCCGTGTCCGATGGTGAACTTTTTCCCGCCGAGTATGTAGTAGTTCGTAATGATCGCATTGGCGATAAAGGCTGGGGAGGAGTTTTGCTAGCGGTTCGTGGCTGCTGTTCTGTACGTATCATTAAAGATGTTGACGGTATGACACCTGATATGGAAGCGTTATTTGCTATTGTAACCTTTAAATGTGTGAAATTTTTGTGCTGTGTAACTTACCTACCACCCGATTACAAGGATGATCAATACTTAAAAGTCCTAACATGTATAGAAAATGTAATATGTAAATATCCTGATATGAATGTTTTATTATTGGGTGATTTTAACTTAAATTCATGCAGTGCAAACGTTAAAACTCAGTTTGTCATGTTTTCAGAATTTTGTGGTCTTGGTGAATATAATACTGTACATAACTATCGTGGTGATAAACTAGATCTCGTGCTGAGTGATATCGATCCAGATCAGATTGCGGTGTGTGTTAGTGAAGATCCTTTGGTGCCTATCGATAAATACCACCCCGCACTCGAAGTAACAGTGAACCCGTCTCGCTGCGCGGTGCCGCCATCTCCTCAGGCCCATTTCCGACGTCCAGATAGATCACGTGATTGGAATTGGAATAAAGCTGACTATAAATCTCTATATGCTGCTCTGATTGAAGTAGACTGGAGTGACCTATTCGAACAAGAGGACGTAGACCTAGCTGTAGAGATATTTTATTCGAAATTATATGAGTGCATAAATATATATGTACCCCTTAAAAACAACCCATCTGAAACTAAACACAAATACCCAAAATGGTACACGAAAGAGATAATTTATAATCTGAAAAATAAATATTTTCACTTAAAAAGATATAAATCTGAGGGCAAAGAATTTAATAAAGAATTGTATAAGTACTATCGATGGCATGTTAAAAAATTAATCGACAACGCGTATCAGCAGCATTTAATCTCTATTCAAAATAAGATCATTGACGAACCTGCAAAATTTTGGGAATACGTAAAAGATAAGAAAAAGAATAGGGGGCGTATAGATGTATTTAAATATGACAACGTAGAAGTAAGTGGGCAAGCCGCTGCTGACGCATTTGCGCAATATTTTGGTTCAGTGTTCCATACCAAAATCCCGCGACTTGACCCTACTGAAGCTGCGCAAGCGGCTCATAGTCTTATAGATGCGAGATGTATTTCTATTCAAGAAATTGACGAATTTGATTTAGAAATTGAAATCAAACGTATTAAATCTAAAACATCTAGTGGTCCTGATGGAGTTCCTGTGTTTCTGGGTAAGGATTGCATGCCTGCCCTTAAATCGCCACTTTTATATTTGTATAATTTGTGCCTTAAGCACTCGACGTATCCTAACTGTTGGAAGATATCTAGAGTGATGCCTGTTCCCAAAGGTGAGCCTAATAAAGATGTATCCACATACAGACCCATTGCCGTGCTGTCTTTGTTTGCTAAATTATTCGAAGCCATTCTTGATAGTCACATTAGTCAGCAACTCGATGGTTTATTACACCAGAGTCAACACGGCTTTCGTAAGGCTAGATCAACAACCACAAATTTGGTAACACTGGCTGATTATGTATGTGCAAAGTTTGATGCTAACTAACAGGTCGATGCCGCTTATTTTGATTTTAGGAAAGCTTTTGACCTTGTTGATAACGATAAGCTCTTAAAGAAGTTAGCAACGGTAGGATTTACACCTAAGCTTCTCCAATTTTTTAGTAGTTATCTTGGTAATAGATGTCAGTTCGTAAGGGCAGCTGGTTGTGATTCTGACGATTTTTATACAAGGTCAGGAGTAAGTCAGGGGAGTACTTTGGGGCCCACACTTTTTCTGATTATGATCAATGACTTGCCTGAAACCGTGCAAACTGCACAGTGTCTCTTGTTTGCAGATGACTTAAAATTATATCTAGGAATCGAAAAAGATACTGATACAGTAGCATTACAGGATGATATTGATGCTGTGTCGAAGTGGAGCCAAAGCAATTCTCTTCCGTTTAACACTGCTAAGTGCAAGACAATAACCTTTACGCGGAAGCTTCATCCAATCCAAGCGGACTATGCACTATCTGACGCTCCTCTAGAAAGAGTAAACAGTATACGTGACCTCGGACTGACTTTAGATAGTAAATTTGACTTCCATCAGCATGTGACCGAAACTTGTAAAGCTGCAAGTAGAACTTTGGGATTTATAATAAGAACTTCCTCACAGTTTAATAACATGAGAGTGGCAAAGGTGTTATTTTGTTCATATGTCCGAAGCAAGTTAGAATACGGGGCTATAGTATGGGATCCTTATGAAGAAAAGTACACCGTAATGATTGAAAGACTGCAACGAAAGTTTGCACGTTGGTTGTACAAACGCATGTATGGGTATTATCCTTACCTATATCCTTCTTTTTTTGTATATGGAATGGTTGGATTAGAAACACTGAGATATAGGCGAAAACTACTTCTTATGGTACACTACCTCAATATACTATCACATAAGATTGACAGCTCAGTGTTACTAGACAATCTAGGCCTCCTAGTCCCCTCGCGTATACCGCGTGATGCTTTTGGGGCGGTGGCGCCGCGCCGTCGTCCGCGTTTGTTACAAAGGCCTGTCACTCGTACGCAACACGCTGCGCACGCGCCCACGGTACGCGCCCTGCGTCTGATCGGAGACATACTCACTCAGTGCGAAGATCTAGACTTATTTGCTGATCATTTAAATCGCATTTGTAAAAAATCATATGATATACTCTGTCTATAGCCACATTATTTTTTTATTATTATTCTAATTAAATTATATTTTTATTGACGATATTCATTATTAGATATGCTTATTGTATAATTGTATAAAATCAATCCTGACATTATGATGATATATTAATCTACTATGAATTCTTTTAGACATGTACGATTTGAAAGGTTTTTAATTTTATTTAATTATTTGTATCACCTATTTATTAATTTTATTGATAAAAATATGATTTATTTAACTTGCTTGTGACTTGGAGATTACTCTGTAAACTTGCATGTATATTATGAATAAATGAAATGAAATGAAATTTCTTGAAACAGAATGGCCACCGAGCGCGACCTAGAGAAGTCGGACGCGGTGCACCTAGCCAACGTGTTGTTCGACGCCAGCGGGCACTTCGTGATCTACGCCACCATGCTGGGCGTCAAGGTCGTCAACCTCGTCACCAACCGCTGCGTAGCCATGCTCGGCAAGCCGGAGAACTTGCGCCCGTTGCACCTCGCCTTATTCCAGGTACGTTTATGGAATGGCCAGAGAGCGTGATCTAGAGACATCAGAGGCAGTGCATCTTGTCAACAACGTGTTGTTCGACGCCAGCGGGCACTTCGTGATCTACGCCACCATGCTGGGAGTGAAGGTCGTCAACCTTATCACCAATTGCTGTGTCGCCATGCTCGGCAAGCCAGAGAACTTACGACCGTTACACCTCGCCTTATTCCAGGTTCGTTTATTCTTGTAGCGGAATTGCCAGAGAGCGCCGAGCGTGACCTAGAGACATCAGAGGCAGTGCATCTCGCCAACTGTGTTTCTTTTTATATATTTTATGGGCTTGCTCTTGGCTTCATACTGAATCTTAGGATTGAAAAGAAGCCTAATAAGATGAAGCGAACTTACCCAGAAGCAGCCTATTCCCTCTAGCTTTAAAAATTATATGGTTGTAGTCATTCGGGAAAGCAGACGCAGGCAGGGTATTCCATTTCTTTGCGATGCACATCACAAAGGAAGAAGAAAAGCGCTTGGTACGCATCTTTGTACGGATGTTAACCAAGTAAGGATGATAGCCTGCTATGCGTCTATATTCTCGGTCGTAAAACGGGGATTTCGGAATGAGCTCATGCAGCTCAGAAACACACTCCGAAGTACAGCCTGTAAAATACCGACAAGCAAGCCACTGTTGTTGTTGTTCGACGCCAGCGGGCACTTCGTGATCTACGCCACCATGCTGGGCGTCAAGGTCGTCAACCTCGTCACCAACCGCTGCGTAGCCATGCTCGGCAAGCCGGAGAACTTGCGCCCGTTGCACCTCGCCTTATTCCAGGTACGTTTATGGAATGGCCAGAGAGTGTGATCTAGAGACATCAGAGGCAGTGCATCTCGTCAACTGTGTTTCTTTTTATATGTTTTATGGGCTTGCTCTTGGCTTCACACTGAACCTTAGGGTTGAGAAGAAGCCTGAGATGGAGCGAGCTTACCCAGAAGCAGCCTATTCACTGTAGCTTTAGAAATGATAGGGTTGTAGTCATTCGGGAAAACAAACGCAGGCAGGGTATTCCTTTCCTTTACAGTGTGCATCACAAAGGAAGAAGAAAAGCGCTTGGTACGCATCCGCGGGATGTTAACCAAGTAAGGGTAATAGCCTGCCGTGCATCTAGATTATCAGTGGTAGAACGGGGATGGCGGAATGAGCTCATTCAGCTCAGAAGCTTACGGAGAACTGTTTACTCCGAAGTACAGCCTTTAAAATACCGACAAGCAAGCCACTGTTGTTTTTGTTCGACGCCAGCGGGCACTTCGTGATCTACGCCACCATGCTGGGCGTCAAGGTCGTCAACCTCGTCACCAACCGCTGCGTCGCCATGCTCGGCAAGCCGGAGAACTTGCGCCCGTTGCACCTCGCCTTATTCCAGGTACGTTTATGGAATGGCCAGAGAGCGTGACCTAGAGACATCACAGGCAGTGGTCCTCGTTACGTTACCTCGTTCTCATACGTTAGCTCGTCACCAACCGCTGCGTCGCCATGCTCGGCAAGCTAGAGAACTTGCGCCCGTTGCACCTCGCCTTATTCCAGGTACGTTTATTCTTCTAACGGAATGGCCAGAGAGCGTGATCTAGAGACATCAGTGGCAGTGGGCGGGACACAAGTTGACACAACGCGTAGAACCGATGGCCGTTGCGGCGGAAAGGTTCTCGAATGGCGACCGCGTGCCGGACGACGTTCTGTGGTTGGCCCCCTACAAGGTGGACCAACGATCTAGTGAAGGTCGCGGGAAGCCGCTGGATGCGGGCAGCGCAGGATCAATCGTTGTGGAGGCCTATGTCTAGCAGTGGGCGTCGTTCGGCTGAAATGATGATGATGATGATGATAGTCTGTTCGCTGAGAGTTAATAAATGTAAGTGAATAATTCAATATTTTTTTACGATTCCAACACACTTAGGTACATAGAAGCTTGCGTAGGTACAAAACACATGCACAGCGGGTGTCGTGGTGGCCAATAAACAAACGTCCATTGGGCGACCCGAACCTAAACTCCCTTAATTTGCATTTATTGCGCTCCACTAGCATGTTTTCAAATCACCACATTTCCTTACACAGGGTAGAACGAACCAATCCAAGGTTGCCACCACCCTCGAGATGGAAGGCTCAGAGAACCCCACCCTGCTCAACATCAAGACAGACCCGACGCTGTTCTGCACAGCTTACAAGAAGAACCGGTTCTACATGTTCTCGCAGCGGAGCCCTGATGATGTGAAGAGTCCCGACGCAGACAGAGACATATTCAATGAGAAACCTTCGAAAGAAGACATCATATCTGCTACGGAGGGACAAGGTATGAATATAGTGACATTCTTACACTAAAAAATCCAGCAATTAGAGAATGTAAACTTACTGCCGCACTCAGAGACGCCAATTAACTTTAATTGATAATTAAATCTCTAAGTATCTGTTGCTTTTTTATGTCCAGTATTGAATAAAGTAGGAATGATAATTTAATGCCAATTAAATTAAATTGACATCCCTGAGTGCAGCAGTTACTGTCAATTATTAGCTTTTCTATTATTTTTTATCATTCCTTTCTTGATCTATTTTGTCTTTGTGAACTTTCATATTCATGTAACAAATTTCACTTTTCAACATTAATTCTTTATTTAATTTCTTGCTCTTTCTTTTTTCTTTATTTATCTTAATAATTTCTTTATCTAAATTCTAATTTCATTGTGTGCTTTAATCCAAATTCCTATTCTCAAAGACCCATATTTCCCCACAGGTGTCCAGCGGATATACGAGCAAGCGATCCTACACACGTCTCTCGGCGACATCCACCTGCGAATCTTCGGGAAAGACGTACCTCGCTCCGCCGAAAATTTCTGCGTTCATGCGCGCAACGGTTACTACAATGGGCACGTGTTCCACCGAGTCATCAAGGGGTTTATGGTGCAGACAGGCGACCCCACGGGTGAGTTCCACTTCGAAACGCAAATTTTGTTTATGCAGGGAATTGTATTTATGCAACGCATCTGAGAAACTTGGCTTGGTTCTGTCTTGACGTATTGTGTGACGTTAGGCTTGCGCGTCGATGTTTTCATTCGTACTTTTCGCTGATCCTGCATTTCTTCGATACTCGACGTCTTGCTTATGTAGCGATGTGAGTGCGTCTCAACAACTTCTTCCGTTTTTCACAGAAATTCCGCCAACGTCCCGTAATGAAAGAAGCACGGTTCGTTATACCCGTCCTTCTTAATCTCCAGACATTCTGGTTCTGACGACGTGACCACGACTGATAAGTGTATACTCTATTTCAAAACAATTATCGGTGGATCTGAACAAACAACCGTATACGAACAAGCGATCCTACACGTGTCTCTAGGAGACATCCACATTCGATTCTTCGGGAAGGACGCTTGCTTTAACGGGAACTTCTACGTTCTCGCTCGGAACGGTTACTACGGCATGTGTTTTATCGAGTTATCAAAGGGTTTAAATGGTGCAGACCGGCAACCCACGGGTGAGTTCAAAGGGTCTACTTCGAAACGCATAAATCGAAATTTCGTTATACCGGTCCCTCTCACTCTCCGTCATGTCAGAATCGAGTGAAAGGGGCGGGGCTAACGAAGTTACGGATTTTGCGTTTCGAAATACGATCCCTGCAGCCCTACTCTAATTCCACGAAAAACTAAACTTCTTTTATTACCCGTCCCTCTTATTATTATTATCTCCTTTATTACATTTAAAATACATACAAAATTATATTTCTAAACATTAAATTTTTACAATGTATAACACAAAAAAATATAACATTTAAAAATACAAAAATGCAGTTCCCCAACGGTAGCAAGATGAGGGTCCCGGCTATTATTATTATTATTATATATAGGAGGGACGCCAGCGAAGCCGGACGGGTGATCAGTCACCTAGGTCGGGACCATTTCAGTTCCCCAAGTCCCCTGAAAGCAAAAGCCCGTCCCTCTTATACTCTCCGGGCATGTCATAATCGTGTGAAAGTGGCGCCGGCCGGTGGGGCTAACTAACTTTCGTTTTTCGTTAAATTAGAGTAGAGCTTCTGGTTCTGACGACGTGACCACGACTGATAAGTGTATACTCTAACTTATGCGTTCAAGCGCGGAACGGTTACTACAACGGACATGTGTTTCATCGAGTTATCAAAGGGTTTATGGTTCAGGGGCCCGATTCTCAGGCATTCGAACTTTTTCAGTGTGGTAATTCGTATGTCGAACATTTTGTTTGTGGTTTCTTTTAAAAAGTTAGAACGATTCAAACCATGAAGTTTGACTTAATACTCTGAGGTAACTGGAGCTCTCACCCTGAATAAAAAAGTGTCGCCAGCAAATTTGACATTTATGTATGTAGTGGCTGTCAGCTGTCTCATACGACCATACGTATTTTTTTAAAGTGTAGGTGAGACGGAAGACAGCCACTGTGTTATTTGTGGTATTCAAAAAATTGTTCGTACTGCACTCTCCAGTTACCTCAGTATTAAGTCGAGCTTCATGATTCAAACAAACTAGGCTGTCCCACATGTCAATAAATTCATTTTGATAGCTAAGTTCGTATACGAACATCTATTGGTCTGTACCACTCGTAGCGTTCGACTGGTTTTCGATCGAACTTTTTCGATTGTGAAATTCTGACAATACAAAAACAGTGTTATATTTGAATTTCGAGCTTATAAATGTGAACTTTTCTCGATTGCGTGAGAATCGGCCCCCAGACGGGCGACCCGACGAATGAGTTCTGAGATCACAATTTTAACCGCCTCTGTGGTCTAGTGGTACTCACCATTTCCGTTATCTTACCCTGAGGCCCCGGTTTCGATTTCCAGTGATTGAATTCGATTTGCTTTGGTAGTAGGACTTATTGTTAATTCGCATGGTTACCTACCACCGTTTTAAGTCTACCGCCATAGCAAGAGTTTTATCATTCATGGTGTTGTGTTCTGACAGTTAGAGATATGATCTAGTTCTTCACAATTCCAAGAGTAGCACGCTTCCACCATCAGCCTTATCAGTGCTTAACAGCAGATGTGATGAAGGCTAACCGTTAAAACGTTTTGTGGTGTGGATAAAAAAACCCAACAACAATAAAAAAAAAGTAAAAAAGTAAAAAATAATTTATTTTCTCTTTACAAACATAACAATCTTATAACTAATTATTACAATATCCAATCATGTGAACATTTATTTGTAAGGAGACTGGTACATCTACACTAAGCCGAAGCCTGTCATATAGAATACCAGGTTCTCCACCCTCATGATAAACTTGGTATCAGGTTAACTAGGTTCTGGATTATCTATACTATATATATATATATTAGTTATCAATGCTGTCACTATAATTTAACTCGTAGCAGATGTAAGTGCTGTGAGTAAATGAGTTAAAAGTTATTTTATGTTTAGTTTTAGTAGAAAATTTTATTATACTTATACTACATTTTATGTTTAAAATAATGGGTAGATATTAAATAGTATCGGGTGTAAATTATGTTATTTTTATGTTAGGTTTTATGTATCTAGTAGATGTTCAGTGTCGTCATAGTTTAGTTTAAGCAAATATTCTTTAACTTTATTTTTCAGTTTATAGCTACAATTCTTTACTATATTCAGATTTTTGTTTAAAATATTATATAATTTGCAACCTCTAAAGTAGAAAAATCTTTGTGCAAAGCTGGTTTTAGCTTTTGTGATATCACAAACTTTATAAAACCTGCGATTATTCTGATCTATTTGAGTTAAAGCGGGAATAAGATTATGTTGTCGTAAAACTGTACCTACTATGTAAAGTTGTCTAACTGTCAACACCATTGCATCATTGTAAAGATCAGCAGTACTATAGCGTAGTACAATACAACGGGTACTATAGTCCATTCGCTGCGCGTAAACAAACATGAAGTTGTGACCTTACCAAGGAGTACAGAGACTGATTAGTAATTTGAAGATACGAATTAACGAATGAAATATACAGTCTTTGGTAAGCTGGCGAACTTCATGCTTGTTTACATCCACGGACTATTGGTTTGAAATGGAGTATTAACGTTTTATAATAAAATAAATAAACAACTTAATATTTACTCACTACCAAAATATGAATGCAAAAGAATTATTACTGCCTGGCTAAAAACATTAGATTACGATGAAACAGAAATGTTATTATCAATCATAGCCTGAAAACTAATAAAGCATGAATATCTACAGCACACGCAATTATACACACGCATACACATACATACACGCACGCACACACACACACAAACACATACACACACATACACATTACTTTTATTCACTTAATCTAAAATGTAGCTTGGCAATATATTATAGTAGACTTATGTCTATCTCTCATATTGCGTTAGTGATTAAATTATTACCTACCTAATTTGTTTGGTCCGGAGGTGAAGAGTCGGGTAATCTGTAATACAGTTCTACTAGTACAGATACCAGTCTCTCACATAGATTACGTATATGTTATATTAGGTTATGATAATCTCCTGTATTTACTCTGTGTGAGAGAACAATAAATGTCTTTTTTTTTTTTTTTTTTTTTTATAATATTTTACTGTAGTACATACAGGGTGTCTGTTTGGTCAGTTGCAAGCCCAAAACCACAGCCTGTACTCATAATATTGAACAACTTTCCCCAAGAAACACGGGTTGAAACGTGAAAAAATATTTTTGGTCTCCCATACAAACTGCACAGTCAGCTGATCGATTTTGTATGAAGAGACCAATATTTTTTTCAGATTTCGACTCATGTTTCTTGGGGAAAGTTGTTCAATTTTTTTAGTACAAGCTGTGGTTTCGGACTTGCAACTGACTAAACTAACTCCCTGTATAAATAACGCAAACTAAAGTGTTGGGGGAGGCCTATGCCCAGCAGTAGGCGTCGTTCGGCTGACATGATGAAATAGTGTAGGCAATGAACAGATTCTTTGTATGGAGACCCATACACTAATTCCTCAGTCGATGAAACTTTGCTGAGTTATAAAATAGCATGAGCCATAAACTTTTAAATGATTATCCAAAATAAAACTGACACGGAAGTTAGGTATTTATACATAAATATACAAATCTGTTTATATATTGAACCGAGTAAATTCTCAGTCCAAATTTATTTTACCAAATGAGTTATTTATACTAGTATGTGATACTTGATGAAAATCCAAAACTTTTTTCAAACATGAGTATGCTTGGCAAAATGGTATAATTCTGTTAAAAAGTTCGACAGAGACATTTTCAGTCCAAGTCACCCAATTTTGTTTTATTAAAATTTGGTGTTTCTGCTGGGATATTTTTTTGGATATTTCATATTATTGTTTTCATACGTTACATGAATATGTCCGGTTAAGAAAGTTTAGACGGAGCATTTTTCCTAAAAAAGATATTAATGAAATAAGACTTTCATTAAAAAATACCTAATCTTCTATTATTATAATTTTTTGGAAATTTATACCATACTTTTAATTTATTGATACTTTATCATGATGTAAAGTTTTTTCTGACTGAGGAATTACTGTGGGGGTCAACTAGCTTCATTGACTACACTAAAAGTGTTGTGTCGTTTCTAGGTACCGGCACCGGTGGTGAGAGCATCTGGGGCGGTGAATTCGCGGACGAATTCCGGCCGCATCTGAAGCACGACCGGCCGTACACCGTGAGCATGGCCAACGCCGGGCCCGACACCAACGGCAGCCAGTTCTTTATCACGCTGGCGCCAACTGTGAGTACCGACTGTGTACTGTAACATGACCGTGTGTACACTGTGAGCATGGCCAACGCCGGGCCCGACACCAACGGCAGCCAGCTTCATCACGCTTGCGCCAACTGTGAGTACCGACTGTGTACTGTAACATGACCGTGTGTACATTGTGAGCATGGCCAACGCCGGGCCCGACACCAACGGCAGCCAGTTCTTTATCACGCTTGCGCCAACTGTGAGTACCGACTGTGTACTGTAACATGACCGTGTGTACATTGTGAGCATGGCCAACGCCGGGCCCGACACCAACGGCAGCCAGTTCTTTATCACGCTGGCGCCAACTGTGAGTACCGACTGTGTACTGTAACATGACCGTGTGTACACTGTGAGCATGGCCAACGCCGGGCCCGACACCAACGGCAGCCAGCTTCATCACGCTTGCGCCAACTGTGAGTACCGACTGTGTACTGTAACATGACCGTGTGTACACTGTGAGCATGGCCAACGCCGGGCCCGACACCAACGGCAGCCAGTTCTTTATCACGCTGGCGCCAACTGTGAGTACCGACTGTGTACTGTAACATGACCGTGTGTACACCGTGAGCATGGCCAACGCCGGGCCCGAAACCAACGGTAGCCAGCTTCATCACGCTTGCGCCAATTGTGAGTTCCGACTGTCTACTAACTAAGCTATTATGGGCAGTATTCATAAAAACGAAGGATATCCTCTAAAGAATAAGGTAGAAGTTTTAGTAGGAGTATTAACATTTACTTCTTTCTGTATTTATAATGATTACCTTATACCCCGCATACCACCACGTCCCCCCACAGTCGGTGTGCTTAAAACTAACGGCGAAAAGCAAATAGTGAGGGGTTTAGTTGGTAGTGGTGCCTACTAACGTTGGTTGGTTACGTTGGTGGTTTTATCGGCGGAACATGGCGGGCGAGCTATTACTTTTATCATTGACTAGCGGATCCTCGCGGTTTCACCCGCGTGGTACCCGTTCCCGTAGGAATATCGGGATAAAATGTAGCCTATGTCACTCGGGAAGATTGTAGCTTCCTAATGGCGAAAGAATTTTCTAAATCGGTCCAGTTGTTTCGGAGCCTATTCGATGCAAACAAACAAGCAAACAATCAAATCTTTCCTCTTTATAATATTATAGTAAAGATGACAATGTACCTGACATCTTTTGTACCTGTGTGCACAGATTAAATGAATATTACTCTCAAAAATCAAAATCAAAATCAAAATCATTTTATTTGCCTTTAAACAGGGTATACATAATGTGGTCATATAAATTACAATAGTTGCCGAACATGTTTAGCCAAATATAATATGGCATGCAAAATATTTTAAAACAAATTGATTAAAAACTAAAATGTAAAATGTATCACATTATTGTTTCTAATAAATATTTATAATTAAACCATCATGTCTGTTCAGTACACCCCTGCTAATACCGCGGAATCAGCTAGCGCAGTGGAAGCGGTTTCACTAATATAGACTCCGGACAAAAACTTGGTTTCAGCTGGGATGTAACTGAACAATTGGACTGCGATACACAGCGGAGAGAATGTTAAATAAGGTGAGGTTACATACGGGTCTGTGTGTCGAACGTCTCCAAGGCAGAAGTGGTGTAAGGGAGCGCGCGCGCCCCTGGGGTCCTTTCTTCTGCAGACCTTACCAATTAGTCACATCACACACACACACACGGGGGAGCCTCTTTTATTACGATTTACAGTCCCGACAAAAGCGCGTGGTGGACAATTATCTTTCTTTCAAAAACTCCGCGACCAGCCCGATGGATGGCGTCAAAACCTTGGTCGTACAAAACGGGATCACATAGATAATTTAAGATTTTATTCAAACTCGATATGCCAGGCACATTCAACGCGAGCGATTTTTAACAAATTCAGCAAAATTATTCCGACATCTTGCCACGAGAATTTCAATCCAGTGTCACTGTCAACTTCAAGTGACAGCCAAAAGTCAATTTGACGTGACATTAGAGCTGCGTTCAGAAACGTCGATCTTTTCCGAACATCCCCCCGCCCCGGACCGTTAAGAACGGTACGTCAATCTACGGGTAATCGGGAGAGCCCACTAACTGCTCTCTTCAAAACCGAATCTCGAACCAAAACCTCAGCAAAACGAGGAACTCCGTCAGTTCCGGGGTAGAGTTTAACAATGCGCCCCCTTCGCCAACATAGGGGCGGCAGGTTAGCATCCTTAATCAACACGAGGTCGCCAGTCTGGGGTGGGGTGGTTTTATCTGTCCACTTCACGCGCTGTTGTAGGATATGCAAATACTCCATCGACCAACGTGCCCAGAAGTTTTGGGACATCTGTCTCAAAAGTTGGTATCGCGACAAACGATGGGATCCTACATCCTGAATCGGATATTCAGGCAACGCCAAAAGGGGCTGTCCGATCAAGAAATGACCTGGGGTCAACGCTTCCAGGTCATTCGGGTCCGAAGACAACGGGCACAAGGGTCGCGAGTTGAGGACGGCCTCAATTTTACAAAATACCGTATCAAGTTCCTCAAACGTGAGAATAGTTTCTCCAATCACGCGACGCAAGTGTGTCTTGGCAGCCTTTACACAAGCTTCAAAAATTCCTCCCCAGGTCGGACAAGCTGGAGGGCTAAACTTCCAGATTATCCCACGCCGGGAGAGGGTGGTTCCAATGTCTATTTTATTATCAACAAAAAACTTAACTACTTCCTTAAGATAATTACACGTTCCCTTATAATTAGTACCACAATCGGAACGTATCAATGACGGCAGTCCTCTACGGGAAACAAATCTGCTCAAGGCGGCGACAAAGGCTTCGGTAGACAATTCCGAGACAATTTCCAAATGGACAGCCTTGGTGGACAAACACACAAACACGCACAAGTACGCCTTATAGGTTTTAGCATTACGCAGTCTCGAAGCCTTTACAGTAAAGGGACCGGCGAAGTCGGTGGCGACCCCGGCAAAAGCTCTACATTCCGTGACGCGATCAGCAGGCAAATCACCCATCTGGGGCTGCATGGTCGCGGCCTTCAATCGATAACAAGGCAGGCAACGGAAAACCACAGTGCGAATGGCTCGACGAGCAGACAAAATCCAAAATTCACGCTGCAAAATGGCCAACAAAGCATTACAGCCAGCATGTTGTGCATTCACATGGCGATCTGTTATTATCAGTTGAGTCAAATGTCCGGCTTTAGGTAACAAAAGGGGGTGACGAGCTCCATACGGCAGGTTCGCATTTCGAAGTCTTCCGCCGACTCGCAAAAGCCCACTCTCGTCCAGGAAGGGATTCAATCGCGATACCGCGCCCTTCAACTTGCGACGGCCTAAACGCAAAATTCCAATCTCGGACTCAAAACTATCAGCTTGTACTCTCCGGACCCAAAACAAGAGCGCGTCCCTACGCTCGTCCGGAGTGAGAACCGACGAATCACGCCTCGCGCGTGGATTTCTGCAATTGTACACAAAACGTCTGATCCAAGCGGTAACACCAAGCAGCTTCTGTAAGGAGCTGTACCGATCCAACAACAAATCCTTTACCCCGGCGGGGTTAGTCTCCAGGACGCATGCCCGCATATCAGGAACGGCTACGTTCGACAACGCTGGAGAGGGCGGCCACTCCGACTCAGGCCGCATCAACCACTGTGGGCCCCACCAGAGGGGGTGGTTAATTAGGGTTGGGGCTACACAACCCCGAGACGCACAATCCGCGGGATTCATGGTTCCCGGCACGTGTCTCCAAATCAACTCGATGTCGGAATTACAAATCTGCGACACTCGATTGGCCACAAACACGTCCAAGGTGTGCGCCGGAGCCTTCAACCAACAAAGGACGACCTGACTGTCCGTCCAAGCATAAACCTCTTGTATTGCAATAGATCGACCTAATGTGAGCCATACGTGGTTCAACAAACGCATTAGGAGGGCAGCTCCACACAATTCCAACCTCGGGATCGTATGACGAGTCCGAAGGGGAGCGACTTTGCTTTTCGCTATCACCAGATGCACAGCAACAACTCCGTCAACAGTAACGGTGCGGAGGTACACGGCCGCAGCAAATCCACGTTCGGAGGCATCGGAAAAGCCGTGAAGAGTAACTTTACAATTTTCAGAAGGGAGGAATAGCCTCGGCAAATGCACTTCATTAATCTCGGGGAGGGATGAAACGAAGCTCGACCAATCTCGGAGTAACTCGTCCGAGAGGGGTTCATCCCACGACACACCCGAAGCCCATAACCGTTGCAAGAAACACTTGGCCATAAACAGCACGGGGCAAATCCACCCATTGGGGTCAAAGGTACGTGCGACAGTAGACAATACTAAACGCTTAGTCCAGACTTTCGGTGGTCGTAAATCCACACAATAAGTGAACGTGTCAGAGACCGGTTTGTACTGTACGCCAAGGACGGTCACCACATGGGGATTATCAACATTTTCGAATAGGTGGGGGTCCTGCTGGTGCTCTTCGGGCAAACCTACCAGTACATCAGGCGAGTTGGATATCCATTTCCTCAACTCGTAACCTCCCGACTTCAAAAGGGCGGTGAGTTCGTCTCTCAGGACAATCGCCTCTGAGACAGATGAGGCGCCCGTGCAAATGTCATCCACATAGACGTCACTGGCCAAAATGGCGGAGGCGCGAGGGTATCTCAAGCGCTCCTTCTCGGCCAACTCCAACAAAGAACGAATCGCAACAAACGGGCTCGAAGCCAAACCGTACGTATTCGTATTCAATTCATAAATCAACAAGGGGTCCCTAGGACTCTCTCTCCACAAAATCAATTGGTACCTCCTATCCTCTGGATGGATGACCGTTTGTCTGAACATCATCCGGATGTCAGTCATAAATACAATTTGGTGCCGCCGGAAGTTGGTCAAAATGTCTGAGATCTCCGTGTGCAGCTTGGGACCTACATGCAGACACTGGTTCAAGGACGCTCCAGTAGAGGTGGGAGCCGAACCGTCAAAGACCACCCGAATCTTTCCGGATTTCAAAACGGCGTGGTGCGGCAAAAAGAAGTGCTCAACGGAGCGCCAATCCAAATCGCTCACGGACATGTGCCCTAACTCCTCATACTCCCGCATGAATTCAACATACTTCTGGCGGAAGACCGGATCCTTGCTCATGCGACGCTCCATCGCCACTAGCCTACGTTCCGCTAGCAGTCGGGATTCGCCCAGAGGAGGTCGGCCGGCACGAAAGGGGAGACGGGTGATCAAACGACCAGAGCGGAGGCGACCAGTGTTATTCTGGTAATACAACTCGCATTCATCCGCTACTGGGTCAACCCGCGGGGCTGGTGGAGGTTCCTCAACCTCCCAAAACTTCTGCACCACTTCGGAGAGAGACACATTAAAAACAAGACCGCGATCCTCATCAAGGGAATCCAAAACGCGGCGAGCAGGGCCCATCACAACTGTACCGAGTGTCGTCTGCAGAGCTACCAAGCCATCTGGCTGCAAAACTCGCTTCCCCGTCAACAAAACTCGCCCCAGGACATCGGCTCCAAGGAGAGCATCAATCGGGCCTGGGCGGAAAAAAATTGGATCGGCGAGTGGGGAATCAGACACCAAAGACAACATACTCGGTCCCAAGTCAACTGAAGGTTGACGGCCAACAACTGTGTCCAACACAATCGCCGAGGTCTTAATGCCTGGCGTGGACTTATTACGCGATGTAAATGTGAAGTCAACATGCCCTAACAACCCGGGGACTTTCACATCGCCAACACCTCTCACGCCTTCCGTGTGGGGGTGCACCTTGAGGCCCAACCGCCTAACTAACCAAGATGACACAACACACCCCTGAGCACCGGAATCCAACAAGGCGCGAACTTCCACAAGGTCGCCATTAAATCCCCTGACAAGCACAGAGGCCGTGGGCAACAAAACGGTCTCTGGAGGGGTGGCTACAATCGACCGTAAACACGTTGATTGCTAGTATGTGGGGTCCCCAGACGTCCCCCCATGGTAAGGGGGTCGCTCATAGCGATCCAGTGGGTCCCAATCTCCCACATACTGCCTCCGTCCAATTCGCCCGGTATCAGGCGGGTTATATCTCCCGGCCCCTTGAAGACGGGGCGGGCGCCGCTCCAAACGCGGGTATTCGGCGAGCGGCGGCGAGAATCGGTGCCTAGCATCCACCGTGTACGTCGCCCCATAGTCGCGGGGGCACGGTGACCGATTTTCAGAAGGGGGGTCCCGGGGACCCCCGGCTGTGCGAGGCTCAACACGTTGCGGGGGGCTTCTACGACCTCCAGCAACGCTCGCAAAATCGAACCCCCTAGTTGGGGACCGATTTCCCATGGGGGGGTCCGTGGGACCCCCGCCCGTGCGAGGCTCAAAACGTCGCGGGGGGCCTCTACGACCTCCGGCAACGCTCGCATTACTCATCCCCATCCTTGGGGATCGGTTTCCCATGGGGGGGTCCGTGGGACCCCCGCCCGTGCGAGGCTCAAAACGTCGCGGGGGGCCTCTACGACCTCCGGCAACGCTCGCGTAACTCATCCCCATCCTTGGGGATCGGTTTCCCATGGGGGGGTCCCTGGGACCCCCGCCCGTTTGAGGGTCCAAACGTGGCGGAGAGCGTCTGGGGCCACTCTGGTGGCCACTAGAACTGCTGCGGGATGCAAACACCGCGGGGGGTCCGAGCCCCCCACCCATACGCGGTGATCCTGCAGCGACACGCTGCGGCGCTCCGCCGCCCTCTGGGCTGTTCATGCAGAGGAGGGGATGGTGGTTGCCCTTACAAAAGCGGCATGGGTGTGCTTGGGTACATTCGCGCTGCATGTGCAGGCCCAAGCACGAGTAGCACCATGTCCGTTGTCGCGCGATCGCTCGACGGCCTTGGACGCGCTGGTCGAGGAACTTATCACAACGGGTCGTGCTGTGACCCGGTTCCCGACAGTACAAGCAGCGGGCGGTCTCCTGGACGGCGGCATAGCGGCCGGGCGCGCGAGGGGCCATACGCCCCCTACGGGGGGGTCCGGTGGGGGATCTACTCTGTGGCACAGGTCGTTCGGGTCCCATAGGACCGGCCAGAGAGGAATTATCTGCCAGTCTACTTTCTCCTTCCAGGAACGTCAAGAGGTCCGAGAAGGGTGGCAGATAAGTCGCACTATCCCCACCATACTGCTGCTCAAAACGGACCTTAACAGAGTCCGGCAACTTTCCCAGGACAATGTGCAGTAACAAAAACGACCACTGCTCCACTGGGAGTTTTAAGTTTTTTAATGCGTTGTATGCAACCAACAGCGGATTCAACAAAGCCACTCTCAAGTGCATCACGCTGGCAACGCGGGGTAAATTCAAAATGGCGGCAACATGGTTGTCCGCCAGACGTCGTACGTTCTGGTACCGACGGGCAATCAAATCCCTAGCAATAGGGTAGTTTTCATCCGAGGGGGCCAAATGTTGAACTGATTCAAGGGCCTCCCCTTCCAACACGGATAACAAATAAGCTAACTTCTGGCCCTGGGTCAAATCATCCCGGGCATGTACAAGACTATCAAAAATATTAATAAAGCCCTCCCAGTCCTCTAGACGACCAGCAAAACGCCTTAAGTCTAAGGGGGCCAATCTAGCAAAGAGAGGGGGCATACTCTTCGATGTGACCGGGGACGGGCTCGGTTCATTCTCTCTTGCCACTTGCAAAGGTCGAGCTACCTGGGTAATTCTGTCCGCAAAATCATAACACTGGTCCACATCCAAATCGACTTCTTGTCGCATTTCCACATCGGCCTCAACAGTCCTTTCCAAAAATAAGGCATACTGTTCATCAACAACAGCCAAACGTACGGGCAGATCTACGTATCTGTTCAACAAGGCCTCCGTTCTATCCGGTCGATCCAACAACGCAACCGCAGAAGCTAACCACCGTAACTCAGAACGTATTTTGGCTTTAGCAGAGGAGGCCGTCATTGTAACGTCACAAATTTATCAACAAAAACAACAAATTCAAAATATTCACTATAACACAAAATCTCCAATATTTGGAGGTTATTACTAACCACAAAATTCCAATATTACAACAACAAAGTATTTATAATGACACAAACTCTTAAATATTTGGAGGTTATCAGAAAACAACAAAACTCACTGACTATTGAAATTCACTCAAAATCACTGACTATTGAAATTCACTTGGATATCAACACAACATACTGTTACACAACAACAAGTTAATTTTAATTATTTCAAAGCACAAGTTTCAATGAGTTTCAATGTGTAAACAATGTCCCAAATCATTTAAGTTTCACTAAGTATTGAGTGCAAACTTATTAGCTAACCTTTTATTAGCTATTATTTTAACAACAAACTTGTCAATATTCACAACTCAAATTTGCTAACAAAACTGAATAATAATTATTATGAGCAAAGAAAGGCATCTGTTTACAATTTGGAACTTCAATACATGACTTCAATACATTAATTACAAGACATGGAACCAATAACAAAGGAATGCCCTTTACTTTTCAAATGCAAGTTAATTACCATTTACAAGTACAAATTAATCTAGTCCGGACCAGATGGTCATCAACACGGCACTGATTAATACAAAGTTTTGGCGTGGGCCTCTCAGGCCTTCAAGCTACGCTCTTGGCTACCAAGAAATGTTCAGTACACCCCTGCTAATACCGCGGAATCAGCTAGCGCAGTGGAAGCGGTTTCACTAATATAGACTCCGGACAAAAACTTGGTTTCAGCTGGGATGTAACTGAACAATTGGACTGCGATACACAGCGGAGAGAATGTTAAATAAGGTGAGGTTACATACGGGTCTGTGTGTCGAACGTCTCCAAGGCAGAAGTGGTGTAAGGGAGCGCGCGCGCCCCTGGGGTCCTTTCTTCTGCAGACCTTACCAATTAGTCACATCACACACACACACACGGGGGAGCCTCTTTTATTACGATTTACAGTCCCGACAAAAGCGCGTGGTGGACAATTATCTTTCTTTCAAAAACTCCGCGACCAGCCCGATGGATGGCGTCAAAACCTTGGTCGTACAAAACGGGATCACATAGATAATTTAAGATTTTATTCAAACTCGATATGCCAGGCACATTCAACGCGAGCGATTTTTAACAAATTCAGCAAAATTATTCCGACATCTTGCCACGAGAATTTCAATCCAGTGTCACTGTCAACTTCAAGTGACAGCCAAAAGTCAATTTGACGTGACATTAGAGCTGCGTTCAGAAACGTCGATCTTTTCCGAACAATGTCAAAATGTTAAATCAAAATTTTAAATGTCAATGTCTTACGCTAAAAGAAAATCGTTGATGTCATAAAATGTATGTGTCATTAGCCATTTTTGCAGGTGTGTTTTGAACTGATTTGTATTCAAATCCCTTATTTCGTTCGGTATCTTATTGTAAATCTTAACACACATGCATAGGCAGCTCTTATAATATAGGTCCGTATTCGGTATTTCTCGAAAAACTAATCTATCTCCTTTTCTAGTGTTTCTAAGATAAATATCACACGCTCTCTTAAATAGTGACGGATTTTGTTTGACAAATAAACATGATTCGTATATGTAAAGCGATGTCAACGTTAATAACTGCAAGTAGGGGAATAAAGGACGGCAAGAGGTACGAGGTGGAACTCCACATATTGCTCGTATACATTTTTTTTGTGCGACCCTCGCTCTATTAGCATGTCGACTATTTCCCCAAATCAGTAATCCGTACCGCAATATAGAGCCTACATATGCATGGTAAACCGTTATCGCAGTTCTTAAATCTGTCACAGACCTGACTTGTTTTAATGCGTAGACAAATTTGTTGATTCTACTGCAAAGATTATCAATGTGTTCTTTCCAGTTTAGTTCCTGGTCGATTATAAGTCCTAGGAATTTTGTATGTTTAACTTCATCAATTTTAATGTTTCCATAATGAATGTCAAGATTTAGATTTTTACGCTTATTAAATTGAATATAATTAGTTTTACATAAGTTAACTTTTAGATTGTGGATGGCTAGCCATTTAATTATTTTTTCTATATTATTATTTATGTCAAGTTCATGGTCAGTTACAGTTTTAAGTTTATCAGATGTCACGACAATAGAAATGTCATCTGCAAAATAAATAAATAAATAAATAAATAACTTCTTACATTCACACCAATTATCTAGCAATTAACTTTTTATCTGTAGCATCAGCTATGTCGTTAATGTAGAGGAGAAAGAGAATAGGGCCCAGTACGCTGCCCTGCGGTACACCATACTCGTTAGTTCTCAACTTTGGTATCCATATGGGGAGATGGAGAAGAGACTCTCTCCTTCTGTCCGGCCACCTCTCGAGCTTTCGAGCTCGTCAGGGGGCGGAGCAGGAGTTAAAACCCGCCCAGCCCTGACGCGAAGCCTATTAGGCTTGGCGGGGGGGCTGGGCGCGGCGAGAGACATGCCTATGTCTGACTGAGTCCAACATGCCTTTACCGGTATATGAGTCAAGTTTATGAATACTCCTTTACTTCTATGTGAGTAATAAGCATATGTTTTTACTCTAAAGTATAAGGTTCTGCTCGAAGTTATTAGATAGATAGATAAATAGATAAAACGTTTATTTTTGCCACACGCACACACACATTAAATTAAAAAGAAAATATACAAAGATGAATACAGATTATAATAAATTATGAATTATTAAGGATTTCCTTCACATTTGGCAAGTAAAAGCATATCCTTATTTTTATTAATGCGGCCCAATATTCCCACTGCTGGGCTACAGGCCTTCCTTTTGGATGAATAAAAAGAATGATCTACGACCCAGCACGACTGTTAACGCAGCTGCTAACACGGCAGTGGCTTAACGTGCCTTCCGAAGCACGATGAAACTCAAAGTAATAATATTTTCACACTTATGCTCTGAAATGTTAATATTATATTTGAGAAAAGAATGCAGTACGTGGCACTTTTCCGAGGTAAACATTCTAAATTTGAAAATCACTGCAGTAATGAATTTCAGTACTTACTTACTGCACTAAAATCAGTGCAGTAAGTAAGTACTGAAATTCATTACTGCAGTGATTTTCAAATTTAGAATGTTTACCTCGGAAAAGGTACTACCCAAAGATTATTATAACCAAAATTTTTTCTTTATTTTTTCTTTCGTTATTCCTGTGTATAAAAACTGAAAAAGCAAAGGGTCATTTGCACCATACAGCCACATTATTATTATTATTATATAAGTAATTTTTTATCATAATTAGGTTAACTTTTTTTTAAATACGGTGCGCACAGTACTCTGTGCGCACCGTATTTAAAAAAAAGTTAACCTAATTATGATTACTTCGTATTGTACCAAAAGCGCTATGTACCCTTAGCACGAACATCAATCGAAAAAACAAAATGAGGATTTATCATAGACAAAATATCCTTTACGAGTAATTTTGTATGGGAAATATGTACAGCGCCATCTACCACCCAGAAGCGGGTAATGAAGTTGCGCATTTTAGTAGCAAGTATTAAGTATCAATAGGCTGTATGACCGTTCCACTTGGCCTCACAAACCAATATTAAAAAAACGGCGGGAATGATTTTCAGCGGTTGATTTGATATCAATACAGTTTATTTATATTGTGTAATAAATTATCAAAATGAGTTCTGCCAATGAAACATATACAGACATTGTATGTACCTACTCCACCAAATTTGAGAGCAGAAGCAAAATGAATAACAGAAAACTTACTGCCAGCAAAATCAAAAGAAAGATATATGAAAACCTACGATCTGATTTGGAAAAGTGAAAAAAGGCGCATACGTTTTCAGAATCTGTGTTGTTGGCGTATTTTAATGATACCTACATCATTTAAATATTATTATTATGGGCGATTTATACATAAGTGTGCCCGGGAAAACAATAACATTCACATTTAATAATTGCCCGAACATGTGTGATATAAATTTTAATAAATATTATTTAGTTAAACAGTTTTTTTTATTTCCTCGCATTTCTTGAGAAAAGCACTATACAAGCCTTGTACGGTAAGCAAATTACCTTGCCTCGAATGATTAAAGCCCTCGCCCGACAATGTAATTTCTTACTTACCTGTCCTCGGCTGTAATGTACTATTTCACACTTATGCTCTGAAATGTTAATATTATATTTGAGAAAAGAATGCGGTACGTGGCACTTTTCCGAGGTAAACATTCTAAATTTGAAAATCACTGCAGTAATGGATTTCACTACTTACTTACTGCACTGATTTTAGTGCAGTAAGTAAGTACTGAAATTCATTACTGCAGTGATCTGCAATGGTACTACCAACTTTTTTTCTTTATTTTTTCTTTCAATATTCCTATGTATAAAAACAGAAAAAGCAAAGGGACATTTGCACCATACAGCCACATTATTATTATTATTATCTAAGTAATTATTTTATCATAATTAGTTAAGTAACTTTTTTTTAAATACGGTGCGCACAGAGTATATTACTTCGTATTGTACCACAAGCGCTATGTACCCTTAGCACGAACATCAATCGAAAAAACAAAATGAGATTTATCATAGACAAAATATCCTTTACGAGTAATTTTGTATGGGAAATATGTACAGCGCCATCTACCGCCCAGAAGCGGGTATTGAAGTTGCGCATTTTAGTAGCAAGTAGTAAGTATCAATAGGCTGTATGACCGTTCCACATGGCCTCACAAACCAATATTAAAAAAACGGCGGGAATGATTTTCAGCGGTTGATTTGATATCAATACAGTTTATGTTGTGTAATAAATTATCAAAATGAGTTCTGCCAATGAAACATTATACAGACATTGTACTTATGTACCTTCTCCACCAAATTTGAGAGCAGAAGCAAAATTAATAACAGAAAACTTACTGCCAGCAAAATCAAAAGAAAGATACTTATATGAAAACCTACGATCAGATTTGGAAAAGTGAAAAAAGGCGCATACGTTTTCGCTGCTGTTGGCGTATTTTAATGATACATCATTAAAATAATATTATTATGGGCGATTTATACATAAGTGTGCCCGGGAAAACAATAACATTTACATTTAACAATTGCCCGAACGAACATGTGTGATATAAATTTTAGTAAATATTATTTAATTAAACAGTTTTTTTATTTCCTCGCATTTCTTGAGAAAAGCACTATACAAGCCTTGTACGGTAAGCAAATTACCTTGCCTCGAATGATTAAAGCCCTCGCCTGCGGCTCGTGCTTCAAACCATCCTCGACAATGTAATTTCTTACTTACCTGTCCTCGGCTGTAATGTACTATTGGTTACTCGTTCTGTGACCGACCGTTGCGAAAGATTTTTTACTCAAAAATGCTTGTAATATGGTCAATATTTTGACAACCTTCTTTGGACAATGTCAAGGTTGCCACGCTGCTTCGATGGTGACGCAACAAAGTTGTATGGGATTTCATTGTTGTCGAGTTTTAGCCACCAAATGAGAGTGGGCAAAAAACTATGGAGCTTGGGCCAAGAAAAAAAAAGTGGCGGCCACTTCTAGAAGTAGCCTCTATTCAATGGTAGTGATATGTGCTTACATTTTTTAAAAACCTTACTTCGCTGTCATGGATAGTTTCAGAGTTACGACTTTTTTAAATATTTTAAGTGTCACTAAAAATACGTTAAAAATGATAGAAATACATTGTTTTAACCATTTTTTTATGTCTATATGTGGACTTATGCAACTCTTAAGGTGCGATCACATTCGTCTGACGTCACGTGTTCGATTTTCATAGTAAATGTATTCACCAGAAGCACACTTATCTTATAACACGTCCATATAGATACGGCGTGTTTTCACGTGGCATTAGACAGATCTGACAGCACCCTTAAGATTTCTTATAAGTTCACTCATCCAAGTTCACATAATACAGGCTTCTGCCATTTTTTTGTTCTTTGTATTAGATCACTGTTTTCCTGTTTTTAAGCGTTTGTAAACATTCACCTTATCAATTTTATATCATAAACGAAATAAAAATATTTTAAATAAAAAAAATAAACATTATCTTCTTAACTATCCCCATCTGAGCGTTATGCTCATAAGAAAAAATGAAGCGCATATTCATAACTTTCATTTAGAATTAGATTCTTAAGTGGCTGCACACGTTTATTTTTCAACCTTTGGTCCAGAGGTGCCCAGTCTCCTTATCACCAGCGAAGCCAAGAAACGAGCATGGGACACAACACCGCCAAACGTATTGGTTGACAACACTATCTTGCAACACTTTTCGGAGTTGGTTACTCACCATATGTAATATGCAAGTAGATTAGTTTCGCCTTTCATTTTATTATGACATTTCTCCGCTATTTTTAAGATATAGTTTCATTGTTTTCAATAATTTATTATGACCTGAAAAGGACATGATTTTAAAAAGATGCGCTAAGCGCGCAGCTCGGCCATCATCATCGCGCTGCCAGCAATGCAGTCATTATAGACCGCGTCAGTAATCTACTATAACTTGATTCCAGCCGTGGCTCGACAACAAGCACACCGTGTTCGGTCGCGTGGTGCGCGGCATGGAGGTGGTTCAGAACATCGGCTCCGCCAAGACCAACCCCAAGACCGACAAGCCCTACGACGACATCCGGATAGTCTCCGTCACCGTCAAGTAGACGTGTGCGCTGTCACTGTGCTAGTACAGGTATTGTAGATAGAGGGAGCCACGCCTCCAGCATTCCAAAAGGACTCAGCAGACTTATCAACTCGGAAAGGGATCGACACCGTATCACAGAATATAAAATAATAGTCCAAGGACAGAAGCTGCACTCCGCGAAACCATTTAAACAAATAGCAACTCTAACTTCAACACGATAAAGTAAAATTCAGCTTGTATGGTTCTAATTAGGAACTGCTAGTCGTTGCATCTCTTTCTATCGCATATATTCTATCGCGCTCGGACGGGCGTACCGCGGGCGACCCGCTGTAAATGGTATCCCGAGATATACGCGAAGCGGTAGGCACTTATCTCGCGTCCTTGACCGGGTGACGGACGCTTGACCGTATCGCCTTTCGCCTCGCCGTCAACCTAACGTAAGCACTTCGGTACGTCAACTCGGCTATGGCTAGCCGAACGCCGCGCTTACGGCTCGCCCGACATTTTGAATCCAAACGTGACGAGTAGCGCACGGTTATGTCCCAGTTCACAATACGCGAGTTGGTTATCATAGCCATAGCACTTGCAGACGAGAAAGAAGAAAATAGAAGGAAAAGAAAAAGAACATATTGGGCACTCAATATCGTACCGTAGAGCCGTAAACTCGGGTACGGAGAGACGTAAGCGCGTGGACGACTAGCGGTAAGCGCGATTTGAGCGACCCGCAAAGCTGTTCATGAGCTGGTCCCGAGGGGATTACGTTACTATTCCGATTAGTGTACGTTGCACTAGGGAGCTTCATACAAAGAAGCCTTCCTTGTCAACTTTTGTACTGTGAATGCTTGCAAATAAATATTCTTGATTCTTGATTCTTGATTCTTGAAGAATAATGAACTTACGTTTACGTTCCGTTTACGAGTTGATAGGTGTGTGACCAGGGTGAAAAGAAAAAGTATCATCTATTCTACTCGATGCGCAGCAACACTGCGCAGACCGGGAGCATAGCAGAACGATGTCACGATTGGTCAATTAGTCGTCAGTAGATAGAGACAGATAAGGTACAGCGGTCTTCTCTCTCTTTCTAACAGCCGGACGTTTCCACTTACTGGCAGCCGTTTGTCATCCCTACTCTATCTATAATACCTCTATGGTTATGCTGCCAGCTTATCTGTTGAGTTGGGACTTCATTTGTATATTGTGAAAACAGCTACCGGACAGATAATACTCGAAAGAGTAAATTATATTATTTTCACTGGTTTAAAACGAATGCAGAAGAAAACTTTGTGACAAATTTTTAGTACAATTATAACGACCACAATATTTTTTATTACCGTGACAAAACCGCTGTTTTAGAATTAAGTTTTGCTGTTAATTGAAACTCGCACAACTTACATATATTTAACGAAAAAAAAGTTCCTTACCTATAAAAGGTATCTTACCATACTAAATTTATTCAATAAGCTATCGTTTATGTATCAGACGTATCAAAAGCTCAAATTATTTTTAAGTAACGACTATACGAGTACATAATTACATATTATACATTAAATCGTTTTGAATTAAATCGTAACTTAATAAGTCTTGTCTTCAATCAAATCATCACAGGAACAGATAAGTTGGTGGCGCTATTCAACGTAAAGAACACCAAGTACAACTTTTAGATGTCAATTATGTTGGTTAAAAATATTGTGGTTCATATTTTAAGATCATCAAAGCTGGAATAAATCTTCCATCGGAGCTAGTTGTGAGACGGGTCGATTGTTACCATTTTTGGAATAAATCTGTTGAGAATTTAAAGTATACTCCATTCGAAACCTTAGATTGTCTATGGATTAAAACTTAAATGAAGTTCGTCGGCTTACCAAAGACTAGAGACTGATTAGTTTTGTGAAACTGACGATTTCATAGTGAAATGAAATCCATTGACGAACTCCGTGGCCGACTGGTATAGGCATAGGCACCGGTTTTCAAGGTGCCGCTATCTAGGGTTCTATTCCCGGTCGGTTAAATATTGAAAACGAACTTTTCAGTATTTCCTCGGGTCTGGGGGGCTACCGGCTAATAAATCTGGATATGGGTATGGGCTTCAACTGTCATTTGAATTCCTTATTCTGATAGATTTTTGCTGCTTTGTTCTGTTGAACGTTGCTAGCTAGTTATCGTTATACCCGACGTCACAAAACAAGGAACTGATAGTGGCTATTTTCTTTTTAAAAGTGACTTAAAGTTCCCAAAAACGTATGAAGTTCATATCCATAAAGTTACGCGGTAGCCCTCCTGGGTGTATGTGGCAACCCCTCGTTGTTTCCAAATTCCATTACTGGTGCTCAACTTACTATAGTTTGGTATTAAAACAATGTACCTATATGATGGATGGTTTCCAATAATTATTTATTTACTAGCTGACCCAGCGCGACTTCGTTCCCGTGGCCCTACCCCCTGCTCCACCCTACCCTACCCGTATTCTACCCCTACCCCTACTCTACCCCCTACTCCACCCTACCCTACCCGTACTCTACCCCTATCCTACCCCTACCCTACCCTACCCTTCCCCTACCCTACCCCTACTCTACCCCTACCCAACTCTACCCTACCCCTACCCCTACCCTACCCTACTCCTACCCTACCCCTACCCTACTCCTATATCCTTCCTTGGACTTCCACGAACATTTCAAGACCAAAATTAGCCAAATCGGTCCAGCCGTTCACGCGTGATGTCGTGACCAAGGGAAATAGGGATTCATTTTTATATATATAGACTAGCTGACCCAGCGCGACTTCGTTCCCGTGGCCCTACCCCCTACTCCACCCTACCCTACCCCTACCCTGCCCCACCCCTACCCTAGCCCTACCCTACCCTACTCCTACTCTACTCCTACCCTACCCTACTCCTACTCTACCCCTACCCTACCCTACCAGTACCCAACCCCTACCCTACCCCTACCCTACCCCTACCCTACCCCTACCCCTACCCTACCCCTACCCTACCCCTACCCTACCCCTACCCCTACCCTACCCCTACCCCTACCCCTACCCCTACCCCTACCCCTACCCCTACCCCTACCCCTACCCCTACCCCTACCCCTACCCCTACCCCTACCCCTACCCCTACCCATACCCATACCCTACCCCTACCCTACCCTACTCCTACCCCTACGCTACCCTACCCCTACTCTACCCCTAGCCTACTTATACTCTAGCCCTACTTACCCCTCCTTCCCCTATTTTCTCACCGCTAAAACCTTCCTTGGACTTCCACGAACATTTCAAGACCAAAATTAGCCAAATCGGTCCAGCCGTTCACGCGTGATGCCGTGACCAAGGGAAATAGGGATTCATTTTTATATATATAGATGAAGACGTTTCACTTAACTATACAGTCTATAGTCATTGGTTCACTTCATGTTTGTTTTACAACCGCGGACAATTGGTTTTGGTTTGGAATGTAGTATTAGTCACTAACGGCCAATCCCTTTAATCTAATCCTTAATGAGAGATAAGCTTATCTTGGTTACGTTATTTATTATTATTTAGAAACTAAGCTCTAGTATGCTTATCCCTTACTGAGGGAGGCTAGGTTTTTGGGAACGGTCGTAAGAATTAAGTTATATACTTAGTGGTTAATTTGTGTTAACTTGACTGACAAGAAAATGTTTCCCGATGTGAAACTGAGTGTTAACTTAAAACTTTCTAAAGTTTCTATCAATCAGGAGAAAAAAAAAATTCAAAGACTATGAAATCTTTATTGTTTTGGATACTTTGAAAATGAATGAAAGTACTATAATCCACAGCAATCAAAGTAACTTAAGTTTAAGATTATTTGACTAAAGTTTGTTTGGACTTTTTGTCAAGTAAAGGTAAGTATTAGTTCCATGAGTGATTCTATTCTATTCGTAATGAACGAATAAGGTGGTTATTTTAGTAACTTTAATCTCAATACGAATAAAAGTTTGGCAATATTTTATAAATAAATTAAAATTAAAATAAAAAGCATTATGTAAGAGAAAGTAAGACAATTTAAATAAATCTGTTTGCTAAACAGGGTGAATCCCTTATCGTAAAAGAATCATTAAAAATTAAGTAATCAAATAAATAAGTAGTTTAAGAATGTTGTGATTTCCTTAGTCTCTGCATAGCGAAAATAGTACCGATTTTAATAAATAACTTAAGAGAATATGGATTGGTAAACTGTATATGTTGTTTTCTCATGATGTATGTTGTATGAATTGTGAAAATAGTTATAATTTATAAATACAATTTGTACATTGTATTTTAATTTAAGTACATTTTTATATAATTTTATTATAGAAAAATATGTTTTAAATATTTTTTCTTTTAACCCCGTAAACATTACACGTTGGACGGTGTGCGTGGTGCACGGCGGGTATTGTAAAAGTGAATTCGTTGCCAGTTAAGGCGGTACCCTGACCGAAAGTGGCGCCCTCAGAGGTTTTCTATACTAATATTATAAAGAGGAAAGATTTGATTGTTTGTTTGTTTGCATCGAATAGGCTGTATATATAATATTAGAATTCCCGAGTGATATAGGCTATATTTTATACCACGCGGGTGAAACCGCGAGGATCCGCTAGTTATTGAATAAGTTGCTAATATAAAAAGATTTATATAAAACTACGAGGATTTTTTAGGACCCATAGTCACTAGTCTAGTAGTTTTAGAAGGTATCGCTACATTCCCTCATAGTCATTCGTAGAAGTAGATAGCAAATGTGTCAAAAACGGTCACTTTTAGCAGTTTTCCCATCTACTTCTATCAGTGACTACGAAGGAATGTAATGATATCGTCTAAAAATGCTAGATTATGGGCCCTAAAAATTCCATGTAAAGTTTTATTAAAATGAGTCACACCAACACATCAAAATATGACTATAACAATTACTGCATTTAATGCGCGTACTCGTGCAAGTACTAATAGTTTTTGTTTCATCGAAATCTGGCCAGGATTTTCAAAGATCCAGGGTTGTAAAGTTTCACCAGCTTTTGAAAATTTGCTTTCCTTGCGCGCTATTGCGATGACGTCATGTCGCACTGACATCTTCGTTTGCGGCTGTTGCGGGTGATTTCCGTCCAACTGTACCTACATAGAGTTCGTCTGTGCGCAATCTTCGCGCAACTCGTGCGTTTTTGACGCTAGTTACAGTACATTTTCTTCGTTCTAAGGTTATGGTAAATGATTAGTATTCAATTTCGACCGCGCGCAGGCGCACTCTAAAACTGTCACCTACTGTCGATACCATGAAGTTTGACTTAATACTCTGAGGTAACTGGAGCTCTCACCCTGAATAAAAAAGTGTCGCCAGCAAATTTGACATTTATGTATGTAGTGGCTGTCAGCTGTCTCATATGACCATACGTATTTTTTTAAAGTGTAGGTGAGACGGAAGACAGCCACTGTGTTATTTGTGGTATTCAAAAAATTGTTCGTACTGCACTCTCCAGTTACCTCAGTATTAAGTCGAGCTTCATGGTCGATACCGAAAGACATTTATCCCACAAACTTATCTGACCCAGTGGTGGAGGCGCTACTAGCAGTATAAAATTATCGAAATGGCTGTCAGTTTTTAGGGTGCATATTTAACTACCAAGTCAGTTAAGGTTGTAAGTACATTTTGTTTTGACGGTTGCTATATGTATTGACAGAATCCCGCCCGCCATTACGATAGTTGATTTAATTTATTATTCACGAAAATAAAACATTATTTGAAGGTGTTTTTTCACATGGGCTCAATACAAAATTTCTTACATTTCATTGATCGACTATAAGAAAAATAAATAAATTTATTACGAAACCGTGAGAGCGCAACTATATAGCCAAAGGATTCTATGTAGGTATACGGAAGTGCGACGTGACGTCACACGTTAATGCCATTGGTTCACCCAAATTTTCCTCGGAGGCCGTACTTTAACGTTTAATATCTCAGTCATTTTTGAAGACAGGAAAAAAATAAAAACAGATTCTTTTATCTCGAGTTACATATTTTTTAGATATGCTGATAACAAAAATCATTGGTGTGACTCATTGTGTATTAGAATTACAATAAAATTCAACGCGGCGCCGCCGCCCGGCGTCACTCTCGGTCAGGGTACTACATTCACACCATACCCTGGGCCTACGCCAGCGGCGTTGCGGACGATTTTTGAACTGTTATTTAGCCTTCATAGCTGGACACTTTTGCAACTTTCTGCCCATAAGGGCCTAAACTGCGTTAAGCGGACGCCCGCGCGGTTCCATACAAAAGTGCTCCGACGCGAGCACCCGCGCGGGCAACCGTCGCGGGGGGGGCTTGGTTGCGTAGTGGCGCTAGTTACTTGAATAGTGGCACGGAGAATACTTTATTTAGTGGCTAGTGGCTACACGCGACGGTTCCCCTCGCAGACGTCCCAGTCCTCCTTACCTCTACACTACATACCATTACCATACCATTACAATCGTTTTTCATGTTAACTAATGGTGTACGGGCTGCTCTCGTACGATATTTAATTTGATAGAAATGATAAGAAAGTCTTGAAGAATATGAATTTATTTTGATAACTGATAGAATTGCTAATTGATACGAGTAAACATCGGGGCGATCGAATGCGTACTAAAATTACAAAATGAATATTATAATAAAATGAAGTAAATGCTGAATCGGCGACATGACGCTATTGTGCGGTTGTATAGACCGTACATGTTGCGGGCGCGAGAAGAAAACATGATAAGATAAAGAATGTAAACTTCACAAAATGTATAAAAATGCTAAAATAAAATAAGTAAATTGTATAAAACATAAACACTTAAATATTTCATACTTAGAGTCTCTATAGGCATGAAATTGAATGTCACAATTAAATCACAATCACAACACTATTCACATTCACTAAAACGCTTGCGTGGTTGAGGTGACGTCGCCTTATCCAGTGAACTTACACCCGGATTGCTCGTAGTAATTGTTACTTTATGAATGGGTTCCTGCGGCTGCGTTAGTTGATAATGTCGGGACGGTTCCACTCTGGGTTCATTGTTTGTGAAATGAGCGCTCAAGCCTAATGATCGCTCGCTCAAGGGTGCGGGGGGTAATCTTGCTGAACATCTTCGTCGCAGACGCCGTCCCGCGTACAGGATAGCCACCAAAATAGCAGCTCCCATGATGGTGTACATAACTGCATACTGATGGATGTCATGATGTGACATTGTACTTGATAGTACAGCATTATTAGCGCTGTTCTTCATTTGATCGATGTCTTGACCGATGTTGAGGAGACGTTGTTTATATTTCTCGTGTTCAGTTTGATCTGTTTTCTGAATGACCTTGATAGGTATCGACAGGTTGATTACGTCATTGATAGGGGCAATGCTTATTTCTTCAAGGTCGGGCTTCACCTTAAAATTAGTCAGCTGTTGTTTGTGTGCCAAAATAGTAATATTTTCGTCCTTGATAGTACAGCCGTCGCCGAGAGTGATAATGCCGGCCTTGCTGAGTTGCTTCGCTGTAACTTGATGCTCGCATATTATTCTTATCGTGCACTGCTCGCAACAGAAATAAAGGTAGGTGTTTATTTTTTCTAGTTCGAACCAATTGTTTTTACAAGGTTGAGTATCTACTTCACATTCATTTTTGTTTTGATTTTTGATACATAAATGATCGTCTGTTTTCATGTTGAAAATTGGTTTTTGAAGTAGACATAGCTGGGTATCTGAATCGTATGAAATGCATCTTCTTACTTCGCTTTCTGATAAGGGAATGTATGAATCCTTGAGAATACTAATCGCTAAATAATCAGCTGTAGGTTTTATTCTAACCATTTCCCGTCCCACTTGTTGCGGTATAGTGATAAGTTTGTATATCTCATAACTGTCTCTGCTGATTAAAGGAATCTGTATTTCAAAAATAAAATATTTACTTGTCATTCTTGCCTTCACCTTGAGTAAATGATAAATGCTAGGTAGGTTTGTTTGAATGTTGTCTATCGGAAGGGACAAGTGTTTTGCTAACTGGCCAGAAATTATATTTAACTCTTGACGTAATTGCTCCGGTGTGAGTAAGTGAATATTAAATTTTTCGTATTGAATATTGCTAATTGTATCCAATAACATTTCTTGTATGTTTTTCAGGGTTGATAAAATGCTGTTCGTGATTAAAGTTGATAACATAAATTCGTTGATGATTTCGATGTCACTCAGTTGCCTTGCTATTGTATTCGTTGCTTTTTCTAATTCTGATATGTGTTGATTAAATATTGTTTGCTGTTTCGATATGGATTCTTCCACTCTTTTCAACAGGTTGTACTCTGCCTCTACTACTGATGTTTGATTTTTCCATAAGAGCGCAAGATGTTTTTGATTTTCTTTAATCATGTCGATATCTTTTTCGTATTTTTGTGCGAATTCCTCATCTAGTATCCCGAACATACTGCGCGCGACATATCCGACACCGTTGATAAGGCCTCGTCGCTTTCGCTCCGCGCGGGCGAATTGCTGACCGAGTAAAATGTTGTTATAGTACTCGAGCTCGGTAGCTTCGTGTCTTAGTTGATGTAATACAACTTCGCACTTTGTTTGTTTTGCTACGGACGAACATATGTTTTCAAGGTTATTGTAATATTTGTCCAATAAAGACATTCCTTGCCAATAGGGGTCCATATCGTAGTATACTATTAGTTTCCATTGATCTGTGATAAGGTGCATGTTCGATAATTTATCCAAATAAATGCTTTGATTGTTTCTTAGTTTCAGTATGTTGTAGGCACACTGAGCGGGTGATAAGACGGTAAGTATCAACATTAGGGCCAACGTAACTAAGTTACATACAGGTTTGTTTCTCATTTGTCTTGTTTTGATTCCTGGCGTCGTATCTGATTCTTTGGTGTTTTTATCGATGCTTGGGGTTGAGCTTGGTACTAATGTTGATATCTTTGTTATAGGTCTTTTGATAACTCCATTCTTTGTTTTGATTGATACCACTCGAACGAAACCGTCTTTGCCTGGGTGAAGTTCGGTGATTCGTCCTAGTGCCCATTTGCCGGGAGGTAAATTGGCGTCATTAATGATGATGACGTCATTGATATGCGGATTTTCACGCTTTTGCTGCCACTTGCTTCGGTTCTGTAGTGTACACAAATATTCTGATTGCCATCTCTTCCATACGTCTGTAAAGATTTTCTGGACTAATTGCCATCTTGTGCGTTCGTCTCTTTCAGTTTCCACAATCGTTAAAGTAGGGCCGCTTGCCAAAAAGTGTGATGGTGTAAGATAGTTGATGTCGTTTATATCTTCGCTGAGGGCACAAAGCGGTCGGGAGTTAAGTACTCCTTCTAGTTGTGATAATAATGTTGATAATTCTTCATACGTGAGTTTCTGATCTCCTATAACTCTACGTAGATGAAATTTCAGACTCTTGACACATCCTTCCCACAAACCTCCTCCACTAGGCCACGAAGGAGCGTTGAAGTGCCATTCAATCTCAAGGTCTGCTATTGCTGAGAAGAACTCGTGGTCCAAAGTGCTTTGTAGACCTTCAAATTCATTCTTCAGAAGTTTGCTGGCTCCGACGAAGTTCGTCCCGTTGTCGCTATACATGTGACGGGGGGCGCCTCGCCGGGCTGCTAAGCGGCGCACTGATGCCAAAAACGCTGAGGAGCTGAGGTCCGACACCAACTCAAGGTGCACGGCCTTGGTGACCATGCACACAAATACAGCGACGTACCCCTTTGAGGTTTTAACACCGCGACCTCTGCTTGATTTTACTTCAATGTAACCGGTGTAATCGACGCCTGTGTGATAAAACGGGCGGGTCGGGTTACATCGCGCTGAAGGTAAGTCACCCATTATTTGATTTTTCTTGATAGGGCTATGCTTACGGCAGGTGACACATTCACGGATGCGTTTTTTGACAGCCCTGTTGCCACCTATAATCCAGTAATTCTGTCTTAGCCTTGACAGAGTCAGCCTGGTGCCTCCGTGGAACGTCATCTTGTGAGCCTGATCTATGAGTATATCAATGAAGTGTCCGCTATGGGGCAAAATAAGAGGGTGCTTCATATTTTTGTCAATATTAGCATGCTGTATTCGTCCACCCACTCTCAAGAGGTCGTCTTCATCGAGGAATGGATTTAGTGATAAAAGCTTGCTGTTATGATGAACATTTCCCTTTTGCTTGATGGTAAGTATTTCCTTTTCAAATTCTTTTTGCTGTATATATTTTATGATAATTTTATTTGATTTTCTGATTTCAGGTGCAGTCAGGTGATTCGGTTTGCGAGCGCAACGTGACACCGCGCGCAACACCCATGTAAGTATACGCGTCACTCGAGTCAGACAGCTGTGTTTGCTTATCAACTCGCCAATGACGTCATGATCGTGACGTCGCAGTGTGACGTTTGTCTGAGGTGCTTTCTTTAGCTCTTGATCTGTGCTATAGATTTTTTCAGTGTGATTATTTTCGTATGTTGGTAACCATTCTGGTCCTTGCCACCAAAGTTTGTGCTGTACTAAATCGGTTGTTGTGATTCCGCGACTAGCACAGTCCGCCGGGTTTTCTCCTGATTTCACATGGCGCCAATTGGTAGCAGGTATGATTTCCTTGATCTTTTGCACTCTGTTGGTCACGAAAGGTTTCCAGCGCTGGATGTCTCCCTGGATCCAACCGAGTACCGCGGTGGAGTCTGACCAACCGAAGACTTCTACTTTTTGCTCTGATAAACTATGTTGGACGGATTGCATTAACTTTGATAGTAAAAGTGCTGAGCAGAGTTCCAGTCTTGGAAGTGATACGCATTTGGAGGATGGGACTAATCTTGATTTTGCTGCTACTATCACTATTGATGTTGGTTGATCTTGATTCTTGCTGTTGACCTTGCAATATATGACGGCAGCGTAGGCGCGTTCCGATGAATCGCAGAATCCGTGAAGCTCAACTTGATCTTGGATTTTGATTTGCAACCATCTTGGTATTTGTATTTGATTGATATCTTCAAGGTCAAGTTTTATAGACGACCACTCTTGATTGATATTATGGGGAAGTTGGTCATCCCATTTCAGATCTTGGTGCCATACTAATTGAAATAGCAACTTAAGCTTTGTGGTGATAGGACAAAGCCATCCCAACGGATCAAAAATTCGGGATATATCTGATAAAAGTGATCGTTTTGTTGCTGGTTTCGTTGATGAAGTATCAATTTTCAGTTGAAATGAGAATGTATCATTTTCTGCATTCCACTGTAGTCCCAACGCTTTTGTTGATTCTTTTTGCTTGAATTCATATTCTTTTTGATAATCTGTACTGACGTTTTCTAGCAATTCCTTGCAATTGGAGTTCCACTTTCGTAAATTAAACCCTCCTGCCTTAAGTAAACTGATAAGATCTTGCTGAATTTTCTTTGCTGATGTTATGTCATGGTGACCGCTCAAAATATCATCCATGTATATATTTTGCTCTATAACCCTCGCTGCTTCTGGGTATTGATGACCTTCATCACGGGCTAGTTGCTTCAATGTGTTCATTGCTAGGAAAGGCGCGGCCTTGGAACCGTAGGTGATTGTGGCTAATTTATATTCACGTAGTGGTTCGTTAGTGTGGTCACGCCATAGGATTTTTTGATAAATTTGATCCTTTTCATTACAGAGAATTGCTCGAAAAAATTTCTCAATGTCCGCTGAGAAGGCGATTTTATATTGTCGCCATTTGATGATAAGCGTCATGATGTCAATCTGGAGGTTTGGCCCACTGTACATTAGGTCGTTTAGACTGTAGCCACTTGATGTTTTCGATGACGCGTTGAACACGACTCGTAGCTTCGTAGTCGTAGCGTCTTCCCGTAGCACACAGTGATGCGGTAGATAACAGCCGGGAGTCGTATTGCTGTTGCGAGTACATTGCTGCATATGATTTAAGTCAATGTATTCTTTCATAAATGCTTTATATAATTCTGATATATTTTCGTTTTTGTCAAATTTTCTTTCAAGTTGATATAGTTGAGCCGCGGCTTTTTGCCTTGATTCTCCCAAATTTTGCTCTATGTCAGGTTTTAAGGGTAGGCAAACGACATATCGACCATCACTTAATCGTTTAGTTTCTTTTTCATATTGCTGTATACAATAATAGTCCTCTGACGACATATTTATAGAGTTGTCTGCTATATCTTCTATGGCCCAAAACCTCGAAATGTCCTCCAAATTGTGTAAAACGACATTGCATTGATATGATGACTTCAAGTTCCCACATATGATCCAACCAAGGCGAGACTGCTGTGCTATTGGTTGATCTTCATCTTGTCTTATGATTCCACTCATAATGATGTTTGAGTAGATGTCTGCCCCCAACAGTATGTCTACCGGACGGCTGATGTTGAAGTCAGGGTCGGCTAGTTGAATGCTTTCCAGGTGCTCCCAGACTGGTTTGCTGAATGTGCGATTCGGTAAGTTGTTAACAAGGTTTTTCATAATGATGACGTCAGTACTGAAGCTGTAATCAGTATGAATCGCGGTTGCTGTGATATTGATAACTCCCTTGCAGTTATTTTCTTTAGTGCCGATTCCGAAAATAACTCCTTTACAGTGTTGTCTAGGTAAGCCAAGTCTTTGTGCTGCATTTTCGGTGATAAGTGATGTCTGTGATCCTTGATCGATCAAAGCACGCATAGTGATAAGGCTCCCATCCGCTGCTTGTATTTTGATTTGTGCTGTTGCTAAGAGAATTTCAGCGATACATTCCTGTGACACGTGTGACACATGTTTTTGTGAACTTTGCTTTACATTGCTTGCTTGCTGGTATGCTTTGTTGCTTGATAAGTATGATTCATGTAGTAATGTATTGTGATTTCTCTTGCAGTGAGCGCATCGTTTCTCTGAAAAACAGTCTTTGCCGTTATGGTCATAAAGACAGTTTTCGCATAAATTCAGTTTTGATACTGTCTTACGTTTTACTTCTGGTGATTGCTCTAAAAACGTTTTGCAGTGATATATTCCGTGTTGTTCATTGCATAAAGCGCACGGCGGTGTCTTGTTACGTGACGTCGTCGGTTGGAATGTTTTTGCGTTCGTATAATTAATAAAAGGTTTACTCAATCCACTTTGATATGATTTGTTATTATTAGGTTTTTTATAGTCATACATCTGTGATTGTTGACTAGTTTTAGGCGTCTCTTGCTTACGCCGAGATGACTCTAATGCTGTAAATCTCATTTCCAGGAATTTAAAAAAATCTGATAATGTTGGTAAATCTCTTGGGTCCTCCAAATATTCAAAATAATCGTTGTGTGTTTCCGAATCCACTTTTTGAATTAGTATGTGGACTATTAGCGGATCCCAGGTTGATATGTTGACGCCCAAGTTTTTAACAGCGTTTAGGCATTCCTTGGTAGTGTCGTGCAGTTTTTTGAGTGCAGATGCTGATTGATGATTCATTGATTGATATGTGAACTGAATATCATACGCTTGTTGTTGTAGCGATGGTTCAGGATGTCCCAACATGTTGAATAATTTTCGGAACTAATTGGTAGGTGCTGAATTAATCTCTCCGCCTCACCTCTGATCTTGCTTTTTAAATATTGCATTTTTTGCGCGTCTGATATGGTTCTGCTCTTGTGGATAGATTCTGTGAACAAGTCCTTGAAACAAGTCCATTGCTGGTAGCTCCCACTGAACACCGGTATTTCCAATTTTGGTGTAGAATGTTCTTGATGAGAAACTGCCCACATTTTGCTATTAATAGACTTTTTGGTCTGGTTATACCGGTCCTCAAAAGTATAGTATATATTTTCATAATTTACATCTTCCGTTGTGAGTTCGCTGTCGATATCCCAGTGTAAGGAATCCACAGCGTTCCAACGACCTTGAATAGTGCGTAAAGCGTCGTCAAATTCCCACTTTTCCGTAAGTGAATCGAGATTGATAGCGTTCAAGGCTCTTTCAAGGGCTTTGATGTTACTTTTTTGCTTACGGTACATCTCGTCGAGTTTGCTAGGGTTTCCCTTGTCGACCTTGAAAGTTGATGGACATTTGCTCTGATTTTCTGATCGTAATTGCTGCGGTTCCGTAGGAGTCCCGGGAACAGTTAAGGGTGATTGACGCTTCTCTGGTTGCTGCCAGTCCATGGCGCCTAACGGGGTGCCCGGTCGAAGCAATACCCTTGGGTCCGGATCTATGCTTTGATATCTTTGAATGATTCTTCTGTTTTCCGCATAAAACTCAGAAGCTTGCTCATAATGCTTTTCAGAAAAATACGTATAGTCGCGTTTTTCACTTTCACATAACTTGATATGATTTTCTTGGAACTCTTTCCAATACTGATCCAGTGTTTCCAAACGGCGTTTGATGTAAGAAGGAGTTTTTCGCTCTGAACCATCCTTCTTGAAGTTTTTGATAAGTTGCTGCATGGCATCCATGAGCTGATGCTGATTTGATAGTAGATCTTCCATGATTGAAGTCTTGTGCCTGAAGTTGATAGGATGACGCTGTTGCTACGCGCTGATTACGTGTTCGTGCGGCGAGGTAATAAGCCCGCGGTGCGATATGTGCGTCCTTGTCTCAATCCTTCCGGTGAGACCCGCTTCTGGGAGGCCGGTCAGACCGATTCGCTACCACACCTTGGACCCACAAACCTTTTTTGATGTTTGATGAAGTTTGATAAAGTCCGGAAAGTCACAGGTCACGCGTCCCACGTTGCACAAGTCACGTTGTCGAACACGTGGTCCCGCTTTTTTGACCTCCCGCGCGCTAGATCAAATTGCTCGAAGGACCATAAATATGTACGGGCTGCTCTCGTACGATATTTAATTTGATAGAAATGATAAGAAAGTCTTGAAGAATATGAATTTATTTTGATAACTGATAGAATTGCTAATTGATACGAGTAAACATCGGGGCGATCGAATGCGTACTAAAATTACAAAATGAATATTATAATAAAATGAAGTAAATGCTGAATCGGCGACATGACGCTATTGTGCGGTTGTATAGACCGTACAAATGGTACAGCTGTCAGTGGGGAGAAACAGGCAATGCTTTTTGTAGATGGCGTTTTTGCGAAGTTAACTAACATTCTACTTAGTCTGTGGGATAATCTTCTTCTTTATTTGTAGTGGCCATGAAGCTCGACTTCATACTGAGGTAACTGGAGTTCTAACCCTGAATAAAAAAGTGTACCCAGCAAATTTGACATTTATGTATGTAGTGGCTGTCAGTTGTCTCATATGACCATACCAAGGAATTTATAATACAACAGGAAGGTGCACTGCTGCTAAAAAACGGTACTAATGAGATAGCAAGAACGAGGTCAGTTTATCTCACTCCATTCCATTACGGCGGCCACGAACATGCGCGACGGGCGGCGGGCGGCGACGAGCGAATTGCGAACTTGACACAACGAAGACGGAAAACGTCATTCGGCTTGTACTGTTGCCACTTTAACATTCTGAAATCTATCATTCAAATTCTTTTCTAGGATAAGCCATAAAAAACTTATACGACCTAATACATTTTTATGCTTAATACGGTAATACCTAAATTAATATGCGATGTTTTCTATTGACTAAAAGTAATACGAAGCGGAAATTTTACGAAATTTAATTTTTATAACGAAAGTTGTGAACCATAAATCTGTGATAACTCTACTAAACCTGTTATTTAAGAGTGCTGGCAATTTCAGAGAAAGGGACACCCTCACCTCGTTCTTGCGGTCTCAGCTGGACCGTTGACATTTTGTATTGAAATATAAACCTTATCTCTTAAAATTAAAGTGTATTTTTAAATACACAAAAATACGGAGTGCACCTTCCTGTTGTACGTAGTACTTATAAATTCCTTGGACCATACGTATTTTTTTAAAGTGTAGGTGAGACGGAAGACAGCCACTGTGTAATTTGTGGTGACAAAAAATTGCGCCAGTTCCAATTACCTCAGTATTAAGTCGAGCTTCATGGTAGTGGCAATCCGCACTCCTAGTGACAGAGGAATACTTCTGCCAGTTTTGGTATGGGAGAGGGAAAGATGAATGTACCCTGTCTGTGGTCGACTGTAGGGATGCCTAAAGCCCGCTGTACACGTTGGGATTCGACATCGTTTGTAGTCGGTGACTAATCGGCGACTATTCGGCAAAATAAGCCGAATAATCGGCGCATAACAAGTGATATAAAACAAATAATTTGTAATTGTTTTATAATTTCTAAACATTACTTAGAGTACCTATGTATCTAAAGTTACAGTCTGTAGGTACATACAATATAGGAATGTATTAATCAGTCAGTACTTTCAAATAGATTTAATTATACCGGCGCGCATCAAACACAGAACGAACGAAATAAAAATGTAAACAAACACGTCACAACACAATATGCTCAGCGGCCGCGCGATGATTAAGCCGAGTGAAGACCAAAAAGATTAGTCGGCCGACTAATCGGCAATTTGAAAACTGATTAGTCGGCTATTCGGCAAATACTATAGTCGGCCCATCACTAATCAAAACTAGCTTTCCGCCCGCGGCTTCGCCTGCGGAGACTACACGTCGTTATCCCGCGGGACTGATATTTTTTTTTAGTATAAAAACCTATATTTAGCCCATGTTCCTCTCCAGGCTACAAAGTATCTGTGTCCCAAATTTCAGCCAAATCCGTTCAGCCGTTTTGGCTTGATTTAGTAACAAAAATCTAAACAGCTAAACTTGCGCATTTATAATATTAATATAGTAGAGTAGAAGATAGTAGATATTAGTAGATAGACTAGTAGATAAAGGTACGGACAAACTGAGCCTACGTACGCAACGCATCATGACCTCTAGACCACAGATTACTAAATAGTTTGTCTAGACTCTTGAATTTGTATGAAAACAGATGAACCAGAAACATATTTATCAGACGCAACGTTGCGATTGATAAGTACCTAGGTATGTTTATAAGTATCTTTGTTTTTGAATAATCTTGCAGATCCTAAACTATAATACCTCGGTTTTGTACCTTAAAAGGTTTTAAGTACACCAAATAAATCCTAAATAAACTAACAAAAATAGAGTCTTACTTACCTCAAATATTTGAGATGTTTATCGCTCTATCGATTCGGCTTTCTTCCAGTAGTGGTCTCTTCCCTTCTATGAAGTACATGTTTAAGCTCGGAAGCAGAAAATAAATTAATAATACATTTTATCAATAGGTAATACCTAAATACTTCATACTTAAATGCCTCAGATCACAAAAGCGCCACCTACAAAAAGCCTTGCCTGTTTCTCCAGCAAGGAAACCACAAAGACACACATAACCATAAATAAGGTAGAGTAAATATTGCTACTCGCCCATAGATGGCGCTGCTTATGGATGCATTACGTAGTTATGGCGGGAAGTTCAAACTCTTTCGAAGTTTTTAGTTTTAAGCAAAAAATTTAAGATAAAACGAGAAAACATAAAAAATTTTAAATCTGGAAGAACAATAAAAAAAAAATGATAGCCAGTTTGGAAAATATCTTTACTATTATGCAGATTATCCCGTAAGATAGATAAAGCCGTGATATAGTTGTATCCCTATGGATATAATTATGTATCGTAAAATAGTAATGAATGGCTTTCGTATAACTATCATACTAGGAATATAATTTTATCATAATACGGTTCAAGTTTAGTGATATAAGTAGTTATATTACTCGATATGTTTCATGAAATAATTGTAGGAGTGTAGTCCTGTAGAACACGTGATAGGTTAGAAATTTAAGGCGATCGCGAAGCGCAGCGAAGCGATCCCCTTAAATGTCGTGGTTATTTTTTTCACACCACAGAACTCTTGTACTTTTCGTATAACTATCTTACGGTACATAATTAATCCCTAGGGATATAACTATATCACGGCTTTATCTATCTTACTGCGACGCGACATAATATACATATGTAGGTATAATGCGAATCAGTGCCGCAAGTACTTCCTGCGATAAATAGGTAGGTAGGCACCATGGGCAACAGCGTCGCTTAAACCACTTCTAAGGTTAAAATGGCTTGCCGCCGCGCCCCGAGGGTAAAGTTTTACTAAACAGGGAAATAAAAAAAAATTAATAACAAGACGTTGAATGTTGCATAATATATTCATGACTATAGAGTTAATTGAATGAAGCTTTTATTCGGCATGTAGATTATCATCTTCTCAGTCGATTATTTAGGTACTGAAACGCGCGTGTAAACCATTGAACTATAGTGGCACTACATTATTGTCATTCGGAGAATTTCATAATGGCCTAAGATACGAATAGGGATCGACCTGCACCCATCTGATTTATTGATGAAATGTGTTTAAATACCTATCAAATTCAATATGTTAATAATATCGCGAGTGGGTTGGCTAAACTTTTCCTGTCCAGACATATTGTTGAATATACCTTTTTTCTACGAAAATTTGTACTCAAATTGGCTGATTGGCCTTGAGCTCACTCACTTTACAATTTAATACAATAACCATAGCTAAATTGTAGTAGGTACTAGAGATAAGAAAATAATGCTATAAATTAGATCTTATCATAACCTTTGAAATACTTGCGTACAATGTTATTGTAACTTGTATTACTTACATCTATACATACATACAAATAAATAAAATTGGAGTGTCTGTTTGTAATATTAAAATAACAGCTTTTTACTACATGCATATGATTATATATACGGTACATATACCAAAATAACATTTTATAATTTTTTTGTCTGTCTGTCTGTTTGTTCCGGCTAATCTCTGAAACGGCTGGACTAATTTTGACGGGACTTTCACTGGCAGGTAGCTGATGTAATAAGGAATAACTTAGGCTACTTTTTATCCCGGAAAAATATCCCATTCCCCCGGGATAACGTCGTGTAGTCCATACGGGCGAAGCCGCGGGCGGAAAGTTAGTAAATCTTAAATGCAGTAACTTTTGCCCGCTGCTTTGTTTGCGTTAAATCCGAGGTAACGTACTTCACTCTACATAACTTTATATGAACCCTTTTTGGACCCTGTGATTCCATTAGCATTTTGGAAAATGGATGCCTACGAACAATAGAATATCTGCGTGCCAAATTTTAGCGCAATCCGTACAGTGGTTTGAGCTATCTGCTAATAAAATAAGAATAAAGACTTCAGATTTTATATTATTTTTATGCATTCGCAATGCAATTTTGTAAGTATAGGAAAAATGTGATAGTAAAAAACCACGAGCCCTATAATCCCGCCTGAAAGCTACTTATAGGGCTCGTGGTTTTTTACTATCACATTTTTCCTATACTTAATAAAGACTTCATTTTGAAAAAAATCTTTTTTTTTTCAGTTCAAATATGAGAAGGTACCTAAGTATCTATCTTTACATCAAAAGAACAAAGGACAAAATGTACAAATTGCGTAGGTAATTTAAAATCCTGCTTGTGGTCAGTGTGAGAGAAAAACTTATAAATAAGCCTTTCTAGTAAAACGAACAATAAGATATGCACTTAAGAGGCATTAAGTGTCTTTAAAAAGTAATTAGCTATGGTGTAACAATAAGCTCATTACTGCAACTTCCATAAAGACTCGCTCAAGCTTTCAAATGAAGGTCAGTGAAACAACAGCACGGGCAATACGTCTCCTCGTAAATGTAGGAAGGAATATCTGCATTTTGTTCTACTGTTTTTAACAACGTTTTATCTGCCGCGAGGAGCACGGGTGCAGGTTGTCTCGCTCGCACGCATGCATGCCCCCTCCCCCACCTCCCGCATATATTTTCTTGCACCGCGCGACGGCTACCCCGCCTCCGTGCCTCACCTAAATCTGTTTCCAATGCCATACGGCTCAATCAATACGGCTTTTGATAGATAGATAGATATTGATAGAAAATAAATACGGGATTTTGTGTTGCATTGAATGTTAACGAACCATCTTAGGGAATTAGTGCACAGTTATCATTAATTTAATGAACCTAATTAGACCTACCCACATGCCTAAATATTGTATGTTCAATTAGATAATATGTAAGTAAATGAATGTCAAAATTAATTAGTAAAAACAAAAAATATTTTTAAATTAAAACATCGTACCTACCTAAGCTGTATGAGTAACGTATTCTTTGCCTTGCTGTCAATTTGACATTTGCAGAGGTTAAAAAAATGCGGGGTAAAATTTGCGTTCACCGTTTGTAGTGTTTTGATATTCTATTGTTATTGTAAAAGTTATTTCTATAATTTAATTGAAGAAATTGAAGTTCAATTTGGTTGGCGCGTATATTATTATATTTTTCAGTCTTTTTTGTATTGTTGATGAGCCCCCTTGATACCTAGGTATCTTTTCCATTTCTTTACTATTTACGTAATCATAATCATCATTTCATAATCATAATCATAATCATTTATTGCATTAAATGTGGTCATTACAAGATGTAAATATAAAATTATTGTTTCTCACATTTAACCATTTAAAATTGGCATGCAACATATAGAGAGGTCAAATTATAATACAATGAATAAAACTGATAATAGGTAATAATAGTCTACAATGTCATAAAATAATTCAATAAATAAAAATTAAAATGCAGATAAAAAATTATACTAAATTAACAATGTCACAAAATGATTCAATAAATAAAAACATGTCCAAGATCATTAAATAATAAAATAATATAATAAGTCCGTTTTTAAATTTGACAATCCATAAATTCCTCAACACTATAAAAACATTTATTTGTCAGTAGACGATACAAAGCACATTTAAATTGTTTCATTCATTGGTAGGTCTTTTATCGGTTTTGGGAGCTTATTGAACAATTTTGCCGACATGAAGTAGCAATTCCTTTGGCAACTCGTAGTTGAGCAAGATGGCAACACCAACTGATTTGGATATCTAGTCGTATATATCGTAGGTAGGTATATTTGTTTTTATTTTTTGTTAAAATAACATAGGTATATAATTAAGGAATTATTGTTCCCTAATTTAGTATTCTGTGTCTTCGATCAACAATAACATACTATTGTCGATCGAAGTCCCTCCTTTATAATCATAGATATAGGTAGTACCTTAAAAGGGGTTTATAATACGCTTCCACCTCTCATTTCTAAACTAATACGACACCTGTTTGTGTAGGTAAGAAGTATCAGTTATTAATAAATTATTATTGGAGTTTGAAACTTAATAAAAGGTGTTCTGTTTTGATAAATCGGAACATTTAAAAGTTAACCTATTGTTAGATAATGTTAACCCCAAACTAAAAAAAATATTAAAATTACAATTATGATAATAGGTAAGTATTCATGTCTGTCTTTCCAATAACTATAAAAGAAGACATAAATATCAAATTATCCGACATTTGGCTACAATGGAAAGCGTTCTGCCGATTCTCGGTAATCGTACGAAGTCGTAAACAGCCCGCTGCGGCCTCGCGCCACACTACGTTACCGTCCACCAATCACGTTACTGCTCGCTCAAATATCACGTCATGAGCGACCAATCGGAAAGCGCCTACGTCGCGCCACATCCGAAAATAGCTTATCTGAGTCATGGAATAAAAGCCGTGGTTGTTTCTGTCCAATGTTTAGAAACAAGTGGAACGCTGAGCAAAGAGGACGTGTGTTCTCGAGTGAGAAAGTTTTGAAGTTTGCGCAGTGAGTTTAGTGTCACCGAATCATTCACTGGAAACACATGGTTCGCCACTCCGGCCACGGCATGGAGCCTACTTTTTATGAGGAACAGTATCCCTTGAGTGGACCTGTGGAAAGTTTGAAGCGGTCTCTCACCCTGGACCTGGACATAGGGCGGGGCGGGAAGCGGTCGCGACTCGGCGGCGCGCCGGTGCTCTCGTCGCCGGACCTGCACATGCTGAAGCTAGGCTCCCCGGAGCTAGAGAAGCTGATAATTCAGAACGGGTTGATCACGTCAGCGACGCCGACGCCGGGTGGCGCGGGGATGTTCCCGGCGGTGGCGCCGACGGAGGAGCAGGAGCTGTACGCGCGGCCGTTCGTGGAGGCGCTGGACAAGCTACACCACAGCGAGCCGGCGCCAGTAGGCGCGCGGCGTGTGTACGCCGACCTAGACCGCCCGCTTGAGCGCTACCCGACGCCCGTGGTCAAGGACGAGCCGCAGACTGTGCCCAGCGCCGCCAGCTCGCCGCCGCTGTCTCCCATCGACATGGACACGCAGGAGCGCATCAAACTGGAGCGCAAGCGGCAGCGGAACCGAGTGGCCGCCTCCAAGTGCCGGCGGCGGAAGCTCGAGCGCATCTCCAAGCTGGAGGAGAAGGTGAAGGTGCTGAAGGGCGAGAACGTAGAGCTGGCGCAAATGATCGTGAAGCTAAAGGACCACGTGCACCGGCTCAAGCAGCAGGTGCTGGAGCACGCCAACGGCGGCTGCCACATCGAGACGCAGTTCTGATCGCGCCGCCGCCCGCCGCTCCTACACATTCCAAACTAGTCGCGCCCGCTAGGACGCAGCATACAAAGCGATTTGTGATCTTAATTTTATTGTGTAATATATAGTTTAATGAACACTAGTGTAAGGTGTTAAAGTCGCTACATTGAGAATGCTGTGGATTTATCGTTAAGTTTTGAGAGATTAGGATGCCAGTGATGTGTTATGGCAGAACCTCCGCTCGGAATTATGCAAGTTGAATCCTGTTCGGTGATTGAGTGAGGGTGTACTTGCACGAGTCACAACTACGTGAGCTTTAGCTTCCATTGTAAGTTGCAGAACTGTTGTTTTCTATATTGTATCAGTATTCTGTTGTCTCATAATTAGTGTAGTGTAGAAACTAGAAAGGATATCTTGCTTGCTACGTCACTCATGTTTAGACTGAACGAGGTTGAAGCGACGTTGCCAGTTTTACAGCGAATTTCCCGTTTCAGCGATGTTGCCGTTCTTACATTACTGAACTGGGGATTTCCATTGTTTGTCGAGTTCCATTTGGCCGAAGTTTGCATTTTCCTTAAGCGTTTTATGTTAATGAGTGGCATTCAAGTCAATGATAATGATAATAAAGGTGTCGAACAAAGAAGAAATAATGCTTTGCAAACTGTGACAGGAACACAGCTGGAGCGAAAGAGACGACTAGTGTAAAACTGACAACGGCGCATAAACCCAAGTCACGAGCGGATGTTCTGCTAATTAAAATTCCGCCTGCGCCGCCCTCGCGGAATGGCGGCCATGTGTTCGACTGTCGGACGTTCCGATTCACGATTTGGTTGCACAAGGTTAACTCTTTTCGTAAAAAAATTGTGGCGATCGAGCGCAGCGGCAAAGGAACGTTTCACTCGCTATGCTTATCGTTTCGTTATGACATGATAAACGTGCTTGCGTGAGAGACTGATCGAATCTGAGATTGAGATCGGTGTGCCTTGTATGAAAGAGAAAGCGTGTACCAAGTGCGCGAAGTATTTTCCCCAAAATTTATAAAATGTTTTCTCAGAACTGACCCGGTGCTCTTAAATATAGAGGACGCGACTTTTGTAACGCGAGACCGTCCGATAAATATTATTTGTGAACGAATAGAGAGCATTTTCGTAACGAGAGATCGAGTGCTTGGGATGGATGAGTGCGAGACGTACGTATTTATTGTGAGAGAGTGGTTACGTTAAGGATAAAGTAGCAATCTCGAGTGCCTACGCTTTGTAAACTAAAGCCTGTAATAATAATGTTTAGAATGATTGTTTTTGTTACCATGAACGTGCTGCAGTAATGCCTGTACCATTGTCTTCTGTAGCTGTAAGTGATACCAATTAACAGTTGATTGTTATATTCGGGGAGCTCGCCGTGACCTCTCAAAGTTGTTTTACCGAACGCACACGGCCAGCTGTCCGTCCTATTTGTATTATTTTTATACAAAAGATACGTCAGAATGTTAACAATTATTTGTAAGTTTATAAAGATAAAAACACAGTTATACTAAAATAATATATTTCTATGACTTTAACAAAGAATATTGTTTTATACTGAATACATATTGTACGAGTATAATAAATTGAATGAAGAGAAAATTAAATTATGAAGATTATTATACCCTTTAAACTATCTTTTATTTCATCCCTAAAGAAAGATTCAGGAAAAGCCATGTTTGCTTTTTAGGTTTTTGTAACAAATATCAAAGCATAACGTTTTGATATTTGCGACAAAACCCGAAAAGTGAGACTGAATTAGCTCAAAAACCTATAGTAAACCATTCTAGTGACTGAGAAATAAATTATAAACTCAAGAAAATAAAGAAATATTGGTTACTGAATAATCGACAGTTTGATAAACGAAGAACTGCCTGTTCTTATCAGTCATGGGCGATGGACGTAATAAAATATCCGGAACATTCACGAGATTATGAAATTGATCTAATCAGTGAGAACTATTATCTCACAAACAAAACACGTGCCTTCGAAAAGATCAGAGGTAATCTTTGACATATTGATGGAGGGCGACTTGTAAACAAAACAAGTGATAAAAATGTCATGATAAATGCAGGTTTTCTGTAAACAACGAAATCGGTTACAGCTAGACACTTTACAGTAAACAAACATAAATAACTCATCATCACGAGAGTCAATGTGCTCGGCGCCTGTCGCTGTGAAGGTTATGCCAAAACCAAGCGGATATCCGACTGACTGCGATGCGATATTACTCTCTCCAATTTTTCTTCAAGTATTCCTATAGTGTATTCGGGTCACCACTCCTCTCGCCGGCCGAAGCCTAGCCTACGCATTGTTCTCGTTAAAACATATCGCAATATTTACTAACACGACGGCGTGTTTATTCATTATACTTTAGTATGTGCCCCACTGCGTTACATAAACACCCATATTTATACTTAATGTTTTTTATACACGCTATTGTTGACAGTGGGCTGGGTACTGATAGTCTCGAAACATTGGACAGAGAAATATTGTTCTTATGCTTCAATGGATTATATGGATCGGGTTGGGTGAAATAGCCTTGGTTCCATAGCAACTTCGCAGAAATAATTAGGTAGTAGGAGCAAGCTTTTGGAACAGTTCCAACTTTCACCTCGTGTGCGGTCAAGTCGCACCGGAGTCCCCTGCCGCGTGACTCATGTAGTAGCGATAATTCCAATCCTCACGGTACAATTTGTCGAGAATTACTGGGAAGGAGCCGAGAACAATGTGCCTACATAATTGCAAGTAGTGAACCGCTCTTTTGTTGGGACAAAGCGCGAAGTCCCACGCTTTGTTATGCGTATAAAGAAGTCATGGTTGATGTCTTTTGTGAAGTGGAGCTATTTGAAAAAAAGGACAATTACATTGTCCTATTTCAAGATAAATATTTGTTGGGGAAGCTTTTATGTGGAAAGCAGAATTAAAACAAATAGAATTAACAGTTTTTATTGTGAGAAAATTAAGGGTTACTCTTGGAATTCCACGTGTAGGTATAGTAATTAAGTACCTAACTTTTGATAATTGGCACAAAAACTTTAACAAATGAGATCGTAGGTATTTAGTTTATTACGCAAATTAATTTAACGCAGACTTGTTTATTGTTAATATAAATTATATCCCCATATTCGTAGCCTACTCTACACCTACACCTACATCTATTATGATGTCAAATTTGGGCAATGTCTTAAAGGCTTTATGTGTATGCTTGCATTGCTTGCAATTACTGGAAATCAATTGTCGTCAATGTTTGCACGTCCTGCGTTATGGCTTAATTAATAACAAGAACAAAATAAATAAGTAACAACACTACTAAGTATAACCGAAAAGTTTGATGCAGGTGGCACGACCCTGTGTCCCAGTATTGGGAAACCTTCGAGTATAAGCACGTATGCTTTGTGTTACCACAATTATATTATAGGGCTAGCTAGAGATATTATGGTCGTGTTCATAATAGGTATGCTAAATTTGCTGTTGGTGTCACGACCCATGTGCCCCAATATTGGGTCACCTTCGAGTATCGACGACTCTGGACGGACACCTGTCTCCGACTGGCGCGCGTCCAATAAGCACGTGTTGTGTGCTCTCAGCATTATTTTTGGGCTAGCTAGATATATGACCAGGTAATGTTCATTTATGGGTTCCTGACAACCATAGGAAAAGGAGATGAGACTTATTTCTGATTCCACCGAAATATCTGAGGTTTTCTGATGAGAAAGATTATGCAGAAGCGCTGTAGAGGCCTGTCATCTAAAACATTCTAGGTTTTTTTTTTGAATGTTGTTAGGATAGATAATACATACCAATAGTGTAAAACCAAATCTGCAACCTCGAAAGGCCTGTGCTAACTTCGACGTGGTGCTCGAAAAACCTTGAAATTTTCGGGACTTTCTTCAGTTTTTGGCTTACAACTTTAAATATTGGAATGGAATGCAATATGGACAGAAGAAAGAAGAAGATTTTATCATTAACGTTAAAGAAACTAACATAAAATATGTATGAATATATTCGTTTAGAATCGCTATGTCGGCTCTGCGCTGCAGACGAAGAACAGATCTATCTATAAACAGAAAGTATAAAATCAATCAACTAATAAAAGACCAAAAAGTTGTTTTAAAACAATTTCGAAAAGATATACTTTAAAACTGAGTCCATCTCAGTGCTGCTACGAATTGCTACGGATTCTTTCTATTTGCTACGAGATTTTTAAAATGCTACGGAAATTTCACTACACTACAAAATTAGAGTTGTTATTAGTCGTCGAAAATATTATGAACACTTTTCATTTATTAGATCATTTTATCACATTGTATCAGTCAGTAGTTATTTTCTATTTTCAGTTTTAAAGTGTAATAAAAATAAAATTCGTGTAGTTACCCTCTTATTCATAAATGTATTTGGTATAGATATTATTTTCTGTTTATCTATAATATGAAAGGAAGCCAAATATAATTAAAAATTAACGTGACAGATTTATTTATTTATTTTTTATGAATAAGTGGGACTTTGGCAGTCACCCGCATTAATGGTAGGAATTTAGTTTTTAGTTTTTGTTTTGTTTTCATATTTTAACGATTGGTGTCAATAAATTTTGGAATATTCTGTGAATAACCCTTTTGGCCCAAGAAATTTTAGATTTAAAATAGCATTACTTAAGTAGTTTAGATGGCTGTTGTTATTCCTAATTAAATAAATAAAATAAAAAAATTATTGTTATTTCTAGTAAATGTTAGTTTATTTCCCGTATCTATTTCATTATGACGACAATCGACAGTAGTTTTCAATAACCTACTTTCTTCTATAAGTATACGAACTTTGGTAGTACTCTTTTTTGTGTGATTTATATGCTCTCAAATTTTTTTATGGATTCGGTTCTTGGACTTCTTGGTATACTGGTGTTCCCCCTCATTGGCACCCCTGGCTGCGCAGCAGTAAATCAGAGAGATTCATAGCACCATCCATTGTAACAAGATTGTAACTATAAATAAATAACTTACGTAACAGGCCGGGGCGGATCTACAATTTTTCTTTGTTGCAGCGACATCAATCTTGAAGCTCGCTCCGTCGATTGATTGCCAACAGGTGGGCCTTTATTTTAGAAAAATAATTTCACTCGAAATACACAAAGACAATTTCTATCTTTCTGTTCTATTTACGTGTACGAAAACACAGGTCACAAATTGTAAAACGTGAAAATATCATTGGATTGGAAAGGAACTGATATCAGTAGAAAGATGAATATTCTCATTTTAATGTAAAATTTGTTTTTAAGTAAGTATATATTTTTCTTTCAATTAATGAAGTCGATAATTTATATTGCATATAAATATTGTAATATGGGCACAGAATATATAATAGTACTAACGTATATGGGGGTAAATGTTGGTCTAGCTAGATTTGCAAATGTTCATTTTTGTATGCCATATAAATTCGTAACTTTAGACAAATAGACAATTTCGATTCAATATGTGCGTCAAGTTAGCAGCCTCACAACAGAATTAGATGGTTTTGATTATGTCAAAAAATACTGTATAAATAGTGTTAAATAGTGATGTATATTAAATAAATAGTGTAACTTTGATTCAAAAGATATTTGAGTATCTTAGTGAGGCTGCTAACTTAACGTCAAGTTAGCAGTCACCTCAAGAAATACAGTTCGTATCAATGTGATTTATATGTCAAAAAATACTGTATAAATAGTGTATCGTAAACGCAAAATTTCAAAAGTAGTGCTTTAATACAAGCCGAGATGTTAGGGTCTCTAAGTGGGCTGCTAACTTGACGTTTCTTGCGATGGAGATTCCAGGGAAACAAGTACAAGTTTTGAATAAATAAATACTTAAAAAATTACTGTGTGAAATAGTGAATCTTATGATATAAATAAAAAAAGAATTCTTCTTTGCTATTTTCAAAAAATCTAATGTTAACTTCTACCATACATTCGAATTTAGGTACAGTCGTGTACAGTTTTCTTTAGACGTACTGATATTGTCAAATTTTTTATTCCAGTCATTTTAAATGATACATAATCTATCGTATCATCATCATTTCAGCCGTACGACGCCCACTGCTGGGCATAGGCCTCCCCCAAGGATCTCCACAACGATCGGTCCTGCGCTACCCGCATCCAGCGGCTTCCCGCGACCTTGACCAGTAGCCCGATTCTCGTAATATAAACCGTGACGATATCGTAGCGATTTAGTCGTTGAAACCATATTCGTATTCACAACTGTCGATAGAACTTGAGCGGCAGCGATTCTATCGAAGTGTCGTCGAAGTGTATTCTGGTACATTAATCGTCCTTCAATCATTTCAAAACGATAACTCAAAGGTATTCTACTATTTAGATGACCTTTGTTTTGATCGGATTTCAACGACTAAACGTCAAAATAAGCGATCCAAGTGTCGTTGGACAAAAGTTCAATTAGCTGGAACTTTTGTATGTGAAAAATAAGCTTGGGGCTAGCATATTTGTTATTATTTCTTTTTATTTTATTTAATAAACTTTTGTACATAATACATAGGTAATGTTATATACAAGGCGGACTTAATACTAAAAGTATTTTTTGCCAGTCAACCGTTGGGAAACAGAAAACAATTAAAGCGGTACAAATTATATAATTATCTATAAGTAAGTACTAATATTATAAAGAGGTAAGATTTGATTGTTTGTTTGTTAAATTGTTTTCATCGAATAGGCTCCGAAACTACTGGACCGATTTAGAAAATTCTTTGATCATTAGAAAGCTACATTCGTTCAGGTACCACGCGGATGAAACCGCGAGAATCCGCTAGTATATTATAAACAAACAAAATATACAAGCTACATAATCGACGCAAACAGCGTAAACGGAGAAAAAAATTGAGAGCTGCAAGATGGGACGCTTCCGAAATGCCGGAGAGACTTCAAAATTTTGGTACAAACACTCATTTATTATTTATTATTTATTATTTATTATTTATTATTTATTATTTATTATTTATTATTTATTATTTATTATTTATTATTTATTATTTATTATTTATTATTTATTATTTATTATTTATTATTTATTATTTATTATTTATTATTTATTATTTATTATTTATTATTTATTATTTATTATTTATTATTTATTATTTATTATTTATTATTTATTATTTATTATTTATTATTTATTATTTATTATTTATTATTTATTATTTATTATTTATTATTTATTATTTATTATTTATTATTTATTATTTATTATTTATTATTTATTATTTATTATTTATTATTTATTATTTATTATTTATTATTTATTATTTATTATTTATTATTTATTATTTATTATTTATTATTTATTATTTATTATTTATTATTTATTATTTATAAAGAAAATAGGTAGGTACCTATTTTCTTTCAGATAAAAAAAGAATTATTAAAATCGGTTAACAACTGGCGAAGTTATGGTAAAACATACATAAAAAAATACTGTCGACTTGAGAACCTCCTCTTTTTTTGAAGTCGGTTAAAAAGTGGGTAGAAATATATTTGTTTAAATACCTTTAAATATCTCAATAGCATTAAACCGATTATACGTATGTATTGACACAATCAAAAATATATATTTCACTTTTTTGCTCGATAGTACGCACTTCACGATTGAAATAAAGTTTGAACCTTATTACTAAGGAGCAAAGTTCAACATTGATCGTCAGCATATATTCAGATTATTATGTAGAAGTTTACATTAGATTTTTTGAAAATAGCAAAGAAGAATTCTTTTTTTATTTATATTCTAAGATTCACTATTTCACACAGTATTTTTTCAAGTATTTATTTATTTAAAACTTGTACCTGTTTCCCTGGAATCTCCATCGCAAGAAACGTCAAGTTAGCAGCCCACTTAGAGACCCTAATATCTCGGCTTGTATTAAAGCACTACTTTTGAAATTTTGCGTTTACGATACACTATTTATACAGTATTTTTTGACATATAAATCACATTGATACGAACTGTATTTCTTGAGGTGACTGCTAACTTGACGTTAAGTTAGCAGCCTCACTAAGATACTCAAATATCTTTTGAATCAAAGTTACACTATTTATTTAATATACATCACTATTTAACACTATTTATACAGTATTTTTTGACATAATCAAAACCATCTAATTCTGTTGTGAGGCTGCTAACTTGACGCACATGATTCAATCTGTTTTTTCTATTTTAGCTCAAGTAAATACTATTTACAAGCATTATAGTTTTGGAAAAAAAGGGTCCGCAAGAAATAATTACACTTCCGTATTTAGCAAAAAAAATTGTGTTTGACGTGTTAGTATCAATTATAATGATAAAATAATAAAAAAACTTTTGTTTTATCGTGCAAATTGGAGCCCCCTTGGTGAGAGGTTGCGCCCCCCATCCCCTGCTTGTCTGTTTTTTCCATTTGTACAAATCTAAACTTATAAAAATAAATAAGAATTACATGTCTCTCAAATACCTCCGGGTTTTATATTTGCCACGTATGATAAATAAATGTTCAAATAATAATTTGCATAAGTATTTTAGTAAAGCATTGTTCTGCAGCCACTTTCTCCCACTGTCGCAAGCGCAGCGAAGCTGGCTGTCCTGCCTGGCACGCTTTCATATTGTTTACTTCAGGGTTTCTCGACTACCGGTCTGACTGAGCCTTTGTGTTGTGGAACTAAACCTAGCGGTACTGACGACGACGGTTCTAGTTCTAGTAATCTAGGACTTGTTTTGTGTTTACTATAAAGTTTAAAAAAAAAATTATTAGGCTCACAAAACTGGTTTACAATGATCACAGAAACGGCTGAGAAAAAAACATTCATAGCTTATTACTACATTGAAACCTACTTGATGCAAGCACAACATGTGTAAAGTAGAGTATAATAATAAACACGGACTATTTCCGGCTCGGGAAATACGTTATAACTATAACTAAAACAAGCATAAAATTACCTTACTAACTTAACATTAATTACAAAATAAAAGTAATTATGTCGTTAATTATGTCGTTTATTTTCGTAATCAATATGTATTGATTGGTCTTGTGTCCTAGGTCGAAGGAAAAGCATATTAAATTTTGGGGTTTCTGTCTAGCTAGACACGCTTTTTATATTATATTATTTAAGTAGGTACTTCAGCGGGGTATGTCGGGTCGGTCGGATACCGGTCTGAATCGTGTTGTTTGTTATGAAACTGAACCATGCTGTACTAGCAAGCACACCTGGTTGAAGTTAAATGAGGTTCGAGTACCTACTTTCTTTATGTGTATTAGGTATTGCGTGTTTACCACATGTACCTACATGTCTAGTGATTTTATTTGTTTTGCTGTATGCAAATTGTTATATGTCGTGGCTTATTTTGCCTGCTGTGGACAAAATTCAAAAGTTACTTTACTCCAAAAAAGGTTAACAATCAATAGTGCAGAACTGCAGGGAATCAATTCTGTAAGATAGGTATTCCACCGTAAGTTTACCTTCGCATTCGAACATGCAAATTGGTTATCGAATTTTAGAGAATCGACCTACAGACCAACAGTCGGTACTTGTTTGTCACTTGTCTTAATCCACCTACCTATCTATCAAGAACAAACCTGAAGAAAGAATATTTTGCAGAATTTCAAGGCAAGAATATACTTACAACTGCAATTGACCTAGAATGCAAACGATATTATACCTGGTAGGGTGAATACGCTAAACGTCGGCCCCCTTACGGATTTTCTCACTTTGGATCGCTCTGACTCCATCAGTTTGGAACTAAAGATAGATTGTGATGCGTTTTGAGATAGGTTGATAAATCTATTTTATGTTTCTAGGCATAAGGTTGACTTCTCTACTATAAGAAAAAAGTATTAAGGTACTAAAGCGTCGAGAACGAAAAAACCCTAAAGTCGGCCGTTTACTGCCTATAGTCGGTCGCGTTTTTCCCAAATGTCGGCCGGGTATAGGGTGTTTCAAATTAAGACAATGAAAAATATTAACATGATTAATTTTTTTAAGTAAGTATACTTACATATTTTGTTTTCTTGTTTTTTACACTTTAACAATGTTAGTATAATTAAATTAGGTACCTATAGTTAAATAACAACATCACAATAAAACTAAATAAAAGTAAATAACTAAGTAAGTACTTATGTCATAAAAATTTGAATTTAAAACAGAATTTAATAATCAAAGAGGTTAAAAAAAATACTAAGGTATATCAACATTGATTGTTAGTTAAACTTTCACGTCACCGTTATAGTATTTAAGAATGATAAAATAACTATGACGTCTTCCTAATAGTATTTGAGAATGATAAAATAAGTCAGATAAAATAAAAATAAAGGTTTATAGTTTTTTTTATGCTGTGGTAAACACAAAAGTAATCCTCCTGTATAGTGGCGGTCGAATTTGAGGATGGCCGACATTATGACCTTTAATATTTCTAAAGTCGGCCCCAGTTTAGTGTACCTTATATCTCGTGATTAAACTAATATCACCCCGGCCGGTATTTGGCTATTAAACGTAAAATGGATTTATTTACCTTAAGGCTTTGCGAATTCTCCTATTCAGCCAATGTGATTAGTAGAATTTTAATTTATAAAACAGACTGAATTTACTTTAAGTCGGCCCCGGCCGAGTATAGGGTTTTAAGTCAAAACTGATATTCTAATGGCGGCCCCCTATTTTTCTCATAATCCAAATATACAAAACGTTAAAAAACTATCTTAAAATATAGTAAAATTTACTTATAAGTGATATCAAAGCTTAAAGCAAAAAAAAAAGAAACGCCTTATAGGTGTAATATCAATCCCCGATGCGTGGGTATTCACAGCAAGTTAGCTACTTTCACAATGAACCTAGCGCTTCAACGACGGGATCGCTACTGACGCTCAGTGTGCGAAGAGCGAGAGACGTAATCGGATAGTAACCGTTTGTACGTATAGAGTATGAACTAAGGTTGCAATTCAAATGGAAAAAAATCCATTTAAGTACCTTTTGAATGAACGCAATTTGAAAATGTGCAGACGGCCGAGGTTTGGGGGGGGGGGGGGGGGCGACGTTTGGCGTAATCACCCTACCTACTTACATATTATTATAATCATAAAACTGCTGTGTACAAGTTTCTTTTGCGTTTTAATCGTCCCTCATTAGAGGTTGGAGCAACCTAGCTGTCCTCTTTGTCCTTTGTCATTGTCAGCTGGGCACAGGCGGCCATTGTGACGTGCCGACACGTGGCGCCCTCACACGTGTGACAGTTGACTGTGTGCGCACTCGCAGTCAACTGCGTTTTTTTACTTTAGTTAGGTTGTCTTTATTACTTTGTTAATAAATAAAGTATGAACATAATAATACTTACATCACATTAAATTGACACATCTGATTCCGAGATACGAAGGCTAAGAACGGATTTGGTCATAACAAAGGTATACAAATACTGTCGTATACCTATTGTTATTGTCCAATAAAGCTTATACACAAAATATAAGATCAGTTGTTCATCACTGGAATACTCTGTGATCCGAGGAGGGATCCACCAACCCCTCGCGCAGAATGCGGGATAACTGTAACATGCTCCCTCCCAATCAATTGCAATTAAGTCTAGGTTCCCCTCATGTTTATAATCTTCAACACTTTTGAACACGAAAATTCATTTATTCAAACCAAGTAAACACAGTAAACAAATGAACTGATTACTGATTAACCACCTCTGTAGTCCAGTGGTCCTCTGTAGACCAACGATTTCAGACCAAGAGGTTCTGGGTTCGATTCCCAGTGGGGGTACAAATTGTATTCGTTTTGGTTGGTAGTAGGACTTGTTCTTAGTCCGCCTGGATAGCTACCGCCATCTTATCCAAGTCTGTAGCCCTAACAATGATGTTTTCAGCATTATTGTGTTGGCAGTTAGAGATAAGATAGCCTGTTCCTCAGTGATTGAGGATTCCGGGAGTATTGCGCTTACACCTTCAGCCTTATCTATCATACTTAACATCAGGTGTGGTGTGATGAAGGCTCGTTGTGGATAAAAAAAAACGGAAGTAAATACCTACCTAAGCAACAAAAAAAGTTTTACATTAAAATGGCGTATAGGTACAACAAAGTCAATGACACCGACCGCGCCGCCGAAAATATTATTGTTTTCGTAAGAATGGCATCCATCGCTCATTGTCACGATCACGAGGGGCGTCGCATGGCGGCTGAATATTTTATTACAATATATAGCCAAGCCACATCAAAGCGCTTCGTACGCGCCACGATGAAAATTTAATCTCTTCTGGATAGTTTATTGCTCACTGTTGTCTTTGTTTAAATTACGATATTGAAGTAGGGGAGCCTCTGTTCTGCTTGAAGCTAGAGTCACACATACAAATAGTATCAGAGTAGAGTAGAATTGACTAGCTCGCATGGCAGTGGATGCAAATGTATGACAATAGTTCGTTTAACACAAATAACTTCTTACAACTTTAAAGTTTTAACAATGAATATGAGAAAGGTTGATTCTTTTTTGGGTTCTTTTCAGCGCCTGAATTGACGTCCTTATTTATTCTAACAGAGTGCCACCGTTATTAAATAAGATATTCGCGATTAAATACAACATTAATCGAAATTCGAAATGGTGTCGTTGTAGCATGTGAAATCTTCGTGACCGGTAGGTAGCAGTAAAGAGCTTTATTTTAGCGAAGCTTGTGGTCTTTCTTTAATATTACAATTATATTAAGAACTCCGTTATTTAGAATTTTCATATACTATTGTAGTTAGATAGATTACTTGAAACCTTTAAAGATAAACAATGAGTTATCGGAGCAGGTGAGCGTTCTCAACGCTAGATCACATCTTCACCGTAAGGCAGGCTAAAGAGAAGTGTAACGAGTAGGTACAATCAGCCCCTCAAAGTCGCTTTTGTTGATTAGGAGAAAGCTTTCGATAGCGTCTAACATTGGGCTGTGATAGTCCTTGAAGAGATGCCTTGTAGACGGGAGGTATATGTGGACCTTCTACGAGAGATCTACAGTAACGCTACATTGCAAGTGAAGCTTCAAGGTCTAACAGGGCATATTCCTGCGAGAATAGGCGTGTATATCAGTTAAAAATTATAAATAAGGCTTATGTTAATTTTATTGTAACAAGAGTAGTTTTAAGATGTACACCTCTAGCATTGAAACACTATTCTTGAGGCCCAGTAGATTGCAATGAGTTCAGTGGCTGTTTTTGATTCAATTAAAACCATAATTATGAGATCAATATTTATTTAACACTGTCATTTGAGCGGCTCGCTGCTAAAATCTCATATTCAGAGATTACTTCACTCAAATGTTTCTTTGCTTTGGCTTTGTCAAGAGGTGGCAAATTGCGAAGTACTTCAGCAATGTAACGGCAAAATAAATCTATATCATCCTCTTTCTTTGTTGCAATAATGCTTTGAATTAAAGTTTGCCATTTTGCGTCCCTTTGTTCCAAAAGTTTGATTATTGTATCTTCATTGGACCTCTTCTTTACGTTAGTTGACACTGACTCACTTTCAATTTCTTTCCCCTCCATATTTATCCATTCCGTCCATTCTCCACTGCTTCCCGGTTCATTATCTTCTATATTGCCTTCAGGTTCATTTGATGATAGTTGTTCCCCACTGGAACACTCAGTCATATGCTCAGCCGACGGGTAACGAATATTGGAGCCTCCAGATTTGCGTTGAGGTATACTGTCTAAGAACTTTAACTGTTCATATCTCTTTTGTTTTGTGTTCTTTAACGCAGCACCAGACCCAGTTCCTAATTTGTTGCTCTTTTTGAATCTGGCGTAACTGTTGCGTATTAATTTCCATTGTTTTTTACAGTCTTTGCCTGTAAAAAAAAAATAATTGTTAAGTTTGAAAACAACAGGATACAATACATGTTATGAACCCTACATATTTCTGGAGTTTTGCGAGGAAAAGGTACCGTACCTAGTTAAAATAGCTAGTAGGATATATGTGGGGAAATGGGGAAGTGTCTATCTTCATTGAGGCTATCATTTCGGACTTTGACAATAAATAAATAAATATAAAATATTGGACTCCATCACATACATTGTTCCAATATCAATCTTGAGTACCTTGAGCAAAATGTTATGGAATTTGGTAACAACGACGGGTGTTAATTACCACATAGGTATGTACACCCAGACCCGAGAAAATATTGTAAAGTTCGTTTTCAATATTTACCCGACCGGGAATCGAAGCCGGGACCTCCAGAGATAGCGGGACCTTGAAAACCAGTGCGTAGGTACACCACTCGGCCACGGAGGTCGTAATAGCTATATCGCGGCTATTTTACACTACACGTTATTCAGGACCCTGTGGCAAGGGTAGGCGTCGACCCTAACTAGAGAGCTGCTTATTACACTACCCGGTCGATTTTACCCTATCTCAGACACAATAATGCCGAAAACATCATTGTTACGGCGTCAGACTTAGATAAGATGGTGGTAGCTAGCCAGGCGGACTAAGAACAAGTCTTACCACCAACCAAACCGAATACAATATGTACCCCCACTGGGAATCGAATCTGGGACCTCTGAGTCTGATACCGGTGGTGTATACACTAGACGAGGCGGTTAAACTTAACAATGAAAAAAAAAGAAATAGATCTGGATAAAGAAACGAGCCAAGTTATCTAATATGCATCTATAAGATCATCTATAATCTCAATGAGATATGCTAAAGTTTATTTTTCATTTATGCACGACATCGCGAACAACAACTGCATTGACACGACGTGTTCAGTTCGCTCGTCTTGCGACGACGACTGTGCTTGAATGACTGTGCTTTCTAGCGCCACAGAATATATAATTGCTAGCGCCCTAAATGCTATTACACTGCACGGTATACCTACGGTATTAAGGGAGTTAAGGAGCTAGGTCGACCGGGCCGCCCGGCGCCCCTGACACCCTAGTTAGGGTAGGGACCCTAACTCCCTAACTGTTATTATACCACCCTGATTCAGGGTTACGGAGTGCAAAACGACGTCATAGTAAAATATGCTTTTACCACAGATTACTAAATAGTTACTAAGTACCGACCGGCAAAGCGTTTCTAGTTTTCTTTCTTTCTTTCTTTCTATTTCGATCCCGGCTGCAGGCTGCAGGTTGCAGTTGTAGGCAATTGAAATGAAATACGAAATACTGCTGCACGTGCAGTCGCGGTATTTCATACAAATGGCCTGCAGCCGGGATCAAAATAGCATCTACAACTGGTGTGATGAAGGCTCAGTGAGCAATCCCGTTGCGTCAAAAAAAAAACGGCCTAGAGCGAGTTTGACTCGCGCACGAAGGGTTCCGTACCATTATCTATACAACATTAGAGACTATTTATAATGTAGGTACAATATTAATCTATACTACATTAGACATTATTATTAAGAACGAGAAAAAAACGGCTAAAAGGTCACGTTTGGTGTATGGGAGCCCCCCTTAAATACTTATTTTATTGTTTTAGTATTTGTTGTTATAGCGGCAACAGAAATACATCATCTGTGAAAATTTCAACTGTCTAGCTATCACGGTTCATGAGATACAGCCTGGTGACAAACTGGTGATTAAATTCTGAAATAATTTAATTCTAATTTTAATGCAAACTAGCTTTCCGCCCGCGGCTTCGCCCGCGTGAACTTCACGACGTTATCCCGCGGGAATGTGACATTTTTACGGGATAAAAAGTAGCCTATGTTCCTCTCCAGGCTACAAAGTATCTGTGTCCCAAATTTCAGCCAAATCCGTTCAACCGTTTTGGCGTGATTGAGTAACAAACATCCAAACATCTAAACATCCAAACATCTAAACTTTCACATTTATAATATTATAGTAGGATAATAAATATAAATGTTATTTTATTTTATGTACTTATACTAAATATTGGATTTCGTGCCGGTATACATCTCTCGACGTCTGTGAAGTTAGCATCTCAAATGTTAGCATCTCACAAATAAACTCAATATATAATGGCATCCAGCATAGTTCTACAGTTCTTGATAAGTTTTAATAATAGTTCCGTCGATTAAACCATTAAAATCGCGTATTGAAAAAATGAGATGCTAACTTCGCAAATACATCATAGCATCTCATCGAATTCCAAACATCTAAGCACAAAGAAGTCAAAATCCGTTAAGTTCTATGTTCTAAACAAGTGTCAACAATAGTTCTGTCGATTTTTGTCGATTTATCTATTAAAATCGCGTATTGAAAAAATGAGATGCTAACTTCGCAAATACATCATAGCATCTCATCGAATTCCAAACATCTAAGTACACAGGAGTCAAAATCCGTTGAGTTCTACGTTCTAAACAAGTGTCAACAATAGTTCTGTTGATTTTTTGTCGATTTATCCATTAAAAAAGCGTTTTAAAAAAATGAGATGCTAACTCTTAAAATCACTATTAAAAACTCTTTAATAGTGAGATGCTAGCCTAAAATTGAGAGTTTTGGCTTTGGAAAAAGTTTAAAATGATAACTAGCAACTCTCTCTGTAAATGCAAAAGAGTTCCGGCCTCTAGGACTGTACGATATTTTGTAATATTTTATTCGTGTAAAAAAACTCTTTAATAGTGAGATGCTAGCCTAATATTGAGAGTTTTGGCTTTGTAAAAGGTTTAAAATGATAACCAGCAACTCTCTCTGTAAATGAAAAAGAGTTCCGGCCTCTAGGACTGTACGATATTTTGGAATATTTTTTGTGTGAAAAAACTCTTTAATAGTGAGATGCTAGCCTAATATTCAGAGTTCTGGCTTCGAAAAAGGTTTTAAATGATAACCAGCAACTCTCTTTGTGAAATGCAAAAGAGTTCTGGCCTCTAGGACTGTGAAATATTTTGTAATATTTTATTCGTGTAAAAAACTCTTTAATAGTGAGATGCTAGCCTAATATTGAGAGTTCTGGCTCCGGAAAAGATTTAAAATGATAACCAGCTGTTAACAGCAAAAGAGTTCTGTACCCCTAGTGTAAGTTTTTATGTCAATGAAACGCAAACTATCGCGAGTACGTATTTATGTCAATTTGTATGAAAACTGCATAAGCGCGCTACTCGCCGCTAGAGGCGCTGATACAGTTTTCATACAAATTGACATAAATACGGACTCACGATAGTTTGCGTTTTTTGACATAAAAACTTACACTAGGGGTACTGGCCTCTAGGGCTAGCCGATATTTTGTAATAACTTTTTGTTTACAAAAAATCTAAATAATAGTGAGATGCTAGCCTAATATTCAGAGTTCTGGCTTCGAAAAAGGTTTTAAATGATAACCAGCAACTCTCTTTGTGAAATGCAAAAGAGTTCTGGCCTCTAGGACTGTGAAATATTTTGTAATATTTTATTCGTGTAAAAAACTCTTTAATAGTGAGATGCTACACTAATGTTGAAAGTTCTGGCTCCGGAAAAAAATTAAAATAATAACCAGCAAGTCTCTCTGTTAAATTCAAAAGAGTTCTGGCCTCTAGGACTATCCGATATTTTGTAATAAATTTTTGTTTACAAAAAATCTAAATAATAGTGAGATGCTAGCCTAATATTGAAAGTTCTGGCTCCGGTAAACATTTAAAATGATAACCAGCAACTCTCTCTGTTAAATGCTAAAGATATCCTGCATCTAGGACTATATTTTGAAATAACTTTTTGTTTACAAAAAATCTAAATAATGGTCAATGCTAGCCTAATATTCAGAGTTCTGGCGCCGGAAAAAAATTAAAATAATAACCAGCAAGTCTATCTGTTAAATGCAAAAGAGTTCTGGCCTCTAGGACTATCCGATATTTTGTAATAACTTTTTGTTTACAAAAAATCTAAATAATAGTGAGATGCTAGCCTAATATTCAGAGTTCTGGCTTCAAAAAAGGTTTTAAATGATAAATAGCAACTCTCATTGTGAAATGCAAAAGAGTTCCGGCCTCTAGGACTGTGCAATATTTTGTAATATTTTATTCGTGTAAAAAACTCTTTAATAGTGAGATGCTAGCCTAATATCGAGAGTTCTGGTTTCGAAAAGGGATTAAAATGATAACAAGCAACTCTCTGTGTGATGTGAAATGCAAAAGAGTTCTGCCCTCTAGGACTATCCGATATTTTGTAATAACTTTTTGATTACAAAAAATCTAAATAATAGTGAGATGCTAGCCTAATATTGAGAGTTCTGGCTCCGGAAAAGGTTTTAAATGATAACCAGCAACTCTCTGTGTAAAATGCAAAAGAGTTCCGGCCTCTTGGACTATCCGATATTTTGAATTAACTTTTTGTTAACAAAAAATCTAAATAATAATGAGATGCTAGCCTGATATTGAGAGTTCTGGCTCCGGAAAAAAATTAAAATGATAACTAGCAACTCTCTCTGTGAAATGCAAAAAAGTTTTGGCCTCTAGGACTGTGCAATATTTTGTAATATTTTATTCGTGTAAAAAACTCTTTAATAGTGAGATGCTAGACTCATATCGAGAGTTCTGGTTTCGAATAAAATATTATAAAATATCGGATAGTCTTAGTGGCCGGAACTTTTTTGCATTTTATAGAGCGAGTTGCTGGTTATCATTTTAAACCTTTTCCGAAGCTAGAACTCTCAATATTAGACTAGCATCTCACTATTATTTAGATTTTTTATTAACAAAAAGTTAATTAAAAATATCGGATAGTCCTAGAGGCCGGAACTCTTTTGCATTTTACACAGAGAGTTGCTGGTTATCATTTAAAGCCTTTTCCCGAGCCAGAACTCTCAATATTAGGCTAGCATCTCACTATTAAAGCGTTTTTTTACACGAATAAAATATTACAAAATATCGGATAGTCTTAGTGGCCGGAACTTTTTGCATTTTATAAAGCGAGTTGCTGGTTATCATTTTAAACCTTTTCCGGAGCCAGAACTCTCAATATTAGGCTAGCATCTCACTATTATTTATATTTTTTGTAAACAAAAAAATATTACAAAATATCGAATAGCCCTAGAGGCCAGAACTCTTTTGCTGTTAACAGAGAGAGTTGCTAGTTATTACAAGCTTTTATTTAACTTGCAGTGTATGCATGTATGCATGTCCGTTCGTCAAATCTTGCGAGCTAAATTTGACCCACTTACCAATGTCCGATTGAGCTGAAATTTGGAATTCACCTTTAGTTCCGATGACAATGCAATTAAATATATAATCAGTATAGTTATCAATTCAGAATTCTTGCAAATTTTCAAGTACTATATTCTTGTTTTGTTGTGATGGTTACTTGACACTTTGTCAATGTAGGTAGGTACCATAAAGTTATAATCAGCGAGCATTCAGCGAGCGCAATCTTCATAGAGTGCGTGTCAGATAACTCTGCGACTGGGGCGTTTATGGCGCTAGTTACAGTACATTATTTTGTTCTAAGCTTATGGAAAATATTAGTATTCGATTTTGACCCCGCGCAGACTTATCTGGCGCACTCTCTAAATTCAACTAGTAATAGAACACACGTCCCAACCCGACAGCCGATTTGAATTGGTTATTTGAGAAAGAACATGAGTCCATGTCACATAATTGCTATGGAGACAAAAAAACAGTCTGTTTGAAAAGTATGCTATAATATACTATTTACATAAATTTGAGATTATCAATAGAATATTTTATAACGAGGGACTAAACGAAGCCATTATATACCAGAGGTGGTTTGGCTCCCGAGCGTGCGAGGGAGTCAATGAAACCGAGGGTATATTAAGTTGGCGTTTAGTCTCGAGATGCAAACTGTACTTTTCACTTCGAGTGCGAGAAAACTAGTCAATTTAGTACATTAACATTTAACAAATTCTGACATTTTCGCGGTCAGTAGTAGTAGTAGTAAAAATATTCGCCCTTTTGTAGGACAGGCCAAGACATTTAGCCATACTGCCAATTATTGAGTATTATTTAATTATTATAGTTTCTTATGTTTTCATAAGAATGTAGGTGTGTTACATTCCAGTGCTCCTTGGAGTTTTTGGCGTCAAGTGTGTCAAGCCAACCTTCTCGATAATTCTTGCTGAGGTTAGTCACCACACCACTATAATAAAACACTCGGCATCACTTTACCAAGATAGCGCCTATTTTAATCATTCTACATATCGTTCAGTTGCGTAGACACTTGGGGCACAAAAACCACACCTATCTTGAGTCACAAAATCCACTATGAAACAAATTGCGATTAATTAAAATATCCACTCAACCTAACCCGCCAAAATGGCGCCAAAACTCGCAGTAAGTTTTTTCCGCTAAACCAGTCATAAATTGACAATTTAAAACACGTGGCGCCACCTTCCTTGCGGAAAAACCATGAAACAAAAAACATCTTAACATTTTCGCAATGAAGATGGTCCACACTTCACAATTAATAGTATATTCACTGGCTGTTTGAGTTTATCTAATGTCACATGAAGGAAATTAAAAAAGTAATTACATTTTACTCCCTAGGGACTACAGTGGTTATTTAGTCCCGCTTCGTAGGGCTATATTTGCGTACTTTTAGAGCATGAGAAGTGAAAATTATTATTATTTATATTAAAACATTAATTTAAAGTCCCTGGACTTAGGCTTTTTCTCAATTACTTAAAAAAATGACATTTAATTAAAAATGAAGTTTCCCTGTCAGTTACAGGCTACTCAAAATGGTTTTGAAGAATTTTTCGTCATTCTTTTATGACAGGTACCGTTCAATTTTTTTCAAATCCAAGACCTTTTTTTGTTAATAGGTCTTTTTCTTTACGAGCCCGTTGCATTGCATTGGCAAATCCAGGTGATTTCTGTGACGTCTGTGAAGTTAGCATCTCAAATGTTAGCATCTCACAAAAAAACTCAATATATAATGGCATCCAGCATAGTTCTACAGTTCTTGATAAATTTTAATAATAGTTCCGTCGATTAAACCATTAAAATCGCGTATTGAAAAAATGAGATGCTAACTTCGCAAATACATCATAGCATCTCATCGAATTCCAAACATCTAAGCACAAAGAAGTCAAAATCCGTTAAGTTCTATGTTCTAAACAAGTGTCAACAATAGTTCTGTCGATTTTTGTCGATTTATCTATTAAAATCGCGTATTGAAAAAATGAGATGCTAACTTCGCAAATACATCATAGCATCTCATCGAATTCCAAACATCTAAGTACACAGGAGTCAAAATCCGTTGAGTTCTACGTTCTAAACAAGTGTCAACAATAGTTCTGTTGATTTTTTGTCGATTTATCCATTAAAAAAGCGTTTTAAAAAAATGAGATGCTAACTCTTAAAATCACTATTAAAAACTCTTTAATAGTGAGATGCTAGCCTAAAATTGAGAGTTTTGGCTTTGGAAAAAGTTTAAAATGATAACTAGCAACTCTCTCTGTAAATGCAAAAGAGTTCCGGCCTCTAGGAATGTACGATATTTTGTAATATTTTATTCGTGTAAAAAAACTCTTTAATAGTGAGATGCTAGCCTAATATTGAGAGTTTTGGCTTTGTAAAAGGTTTAAAATGATAACCAGCAACTCTCTCTGTAAATGAAAAAGAGTTCCGGCCTCTTGGACTGTACGATATTTTGGAATATTTTTTGTGTGAAAAAACTCTTTAATAGTGAGATGCTAGCCTAATATTCAGAGTTCTGGCTTCGAAAAAGGTTTTAAATGATAACCAGCAACTCTCTTTGTGAAATGCAAAAGAGTTCTGGCCTCTAGGACTGTGAAATATTTTGTAATATTTTATTCGTGTAAAAAACTCTTTAATAGTGAGATGCTAGCCTAATATTGAGAGTTCTGGCTCCGGAAAAGATTTAAAATGATAACCAGCAACTCTCTCTGCTAACAGCAAAAGAGTTCTGGCCTCTAGGGCTAGCCGATATTTTGTAATAACTTTTTGTTTACAAAAAATCTGAATAATAGTGAGATGCTAGCTTAATATTCAGAGTTCTGGCTTCGAAAAAGGTTTTAAATGATAAATAGCAACTCTCTCTGTGAAATGCAAAAGAGTTCCGGCCTCTAGGACTGTGCAATATTTTGTAATATTTTATTCGTGTAAAAAAACGCTTTAATACTGAGATGCTAGTCTAATATTGAGAGTTCTAGCTTCGGAAAAGGTTTAAAATGATAACCAGCAACTCGCTCTATAAAATGCAAAAAAGTTCCGGCCACTAAGACCATCCGATATTTTGTAATATTTTATTCGTGTAAAAAAACTCTTTAATAGTGAGATGCTAGCCTAATATTGAGAGTTCTGGCTCCGGAAAAGGTTTTTAATGATAACCAGCAACTCTCTCTGTGAAATGCAAAAGAATTCCGGCCTCTAGGACTGTGCAATATTTTGTAATATTTTTTTGTGTGAAAAAACTCTTTAATAGTGAGATGCTAGCCTAATTTCGAGAGTTCTGGTTTCGAAAAATGATTCAAATGGTAACCAGCAACTCTCTCTGTGAAATGCAAAAGAGTTCCGGCCTCTAGGACTGTGTAATATTTTGTAATATTTTATTCGTGTAAAAAAACTCTTTAATAGTGAGATGCTAGCCTAATATTGAGAGTTCTGGCTCCGGAAAAAAATTAAAATAAATTTATATTAAAAAAACCTTTTATTTAAAATCAAGCTTTTATTCAAATGTCCTAAAAAGAATAAAATAAACTTTGTATCAAGTCAAATCCAACAAATTTATTACATTAAACAATTTATATGTTTTAAAAGCTTGTCGCTTTATTTAATTTCATATGTCAAATATAAGTTAAAGCATTTGTGTTTAGTGCAAGCCCAGTAACAATAAAATCTCGCGACAAGCTTTTAAAACAAATAAATTGTTTAATGTAATAAATTTGTTGGATTTGACTTGATACAAAGTTTATTTTATTCTTTTTAGGACATTTGAATAAAAGCTTGATTTTAAATAAAAGGTTTTTTTAATATAATTTATTTTTGTATTTTTAGTTATTATTGGACGTGTTTCTAAGTTGCTTCATTTCATTTAATGCATAATTATTGCATGGTCGTTTGCCAGTTAATTTATTACAGTCTAGCTCTTCAACTGCATCAAGTCTGCAAACACACAAATATATTTTACCACCAAATAGAGATTGTAGATTCTTACTACAGACACACATATTCATTAAATACAAGGCATATTCACATAGGTATAAGAGAAGGAAGCACTGTATTACGAACAAGAATAGAAAACACAAATTAGACCCAATAAGACAAAAAGTTCAAAATAAAAATGTGTGTGTGCCGTCCCGAGCCAGAACTCTCAATATTAGGCTAGCATCTCACTATTAAAGCGTTTTTTTACACGAATAAAATATTACAAAATATCGGATAGTCTTAGTGGCCGGAACTTTTTGCATTTTATAAAGCGAGTTGCTGGTTATCATTTTAAACCTTTTCCGGAGCCAGAACTCTCAATATTAGGCTAGCATCTCACTATTATTTATATTTTTTGTAAACAAAAAAATATTACAAAATATCGAATAGCCCTAGAGGCCAGAACTCTTTTGCTGTTAACAGAGAGAGTTGCTAGTTATTATTTTAATTTTTTTCCGGAGCCAGAACTCTCAATATTAGGCTAGCATCTCACTATTAAAGAGTTTTTTTACACGAATAAAATATTACAAAATATTGCACAGTCCTAGAGGCCGGAACTCTTTTGCATTTCACAGAGAGAGTTGCTGGTTACCATTTGAATCATTTTTCGAAACCAGAACTCTCGAAATTAGGCTAGCATCTCACTATTAAAGAGTTTTTTCACACAAAAAAATATTACAAAATATTGCACAGTCCTAGAGGCCAGAACTCTTTTGAATTTAACAGAGAGACTTGCTGGTTATTATTTTAATTTTTTTTCCGGAGCCAGAACTTTCAACATTAGTCTAGCATCTCACTATTAAAGAGTTTTTTACACGAATAAAATATTACAAAATATTTCACAGTCCTAGAGGCCAGAACTCTTTTGCATTTCACAAAGAGAGTTGCTGGTTATCATTTAAAACCTTTTTCGAAGCCAGAACTCTGAATATTAGGCTAGCATCTCACTATTATTTAGATTTTTTGTAAACAAAAAGTTATTACAAAATATCGGCTAGCCCTAGAGGCCAGTACCCCTAGTGTAAGTTTTTATGTCAAAAAACGCAAACTATCGTGAGTCCGTATTTATGTCAATTTGTATGAAAACTGTATCAGCGCCTCTAGCGGCGAGTAGCGCGCTTATGCAGTTTTCATACAAATTGACATAAATACGTACTCGCGATAGTTTGCGTTTCATTGACATAAAAACTTACACTAGGGGTACAGAACTCTTTTGCTGTTAACAGCTGGTTATCATTTTAAATCTTTTCCGGAGCCAGAACTCTCAATATTAGGCTAGCATCTCACTATTAAAGAGTTTTTTACACGAATAAAATATTACAAAATATTTCACAGTCCTAGAGGCCAGAACTCTTTTGCATTTTACAAAGAGAGTTGCTGGTTATCATTTAAAACCTTTTTCGAAGCCAGAACTCTGAATATTAGGCTAGCATCTCACTATTAAAGAGTTTTTTCACACAAAAAATATTCCAAAATATCGTACAGTCCTAGAGGCCGGAACTCTTTTTCATTTACAGAGAGAGTTGCTGGTTATCATTTTAAACCTTTTACAAAGCCAAAACTCTCAATATTAGGCTAGCATCTCACTATTAAAGAGTTTTTTTACACGAATAAAATATTACAAAATATCGTACAGTCCTAGAGGCCGGAACTCTTTTGCATTTACAGAGAGAGTTGCTAGTTATCATTTTAAACTTTTTCCAAAGCCAAAACTCTCAATTTTAGGCTAGCATCTCACTATTAAAGAGTTTTTAATAGTGATTTTAAGAGTTAGCATCTCATTTTTTTAAAACGCTTTTTTAATGGATAAATCGACAAAAAATCAACAGAACTATTGTTGACACTTGTTTAGAACGTAGAACTCAACGGATTTTGACTCCTGTGTACTTAGATGTTTGGAATTCGATGAGATGCTATGATGTATTTGCGAAGTTAGCATCTCATTTTTTCAATACGCGATTTTAATAGATAAATCGACAAAAATCGACAGAACTATTGTTGACACTTGTTTAGAACATAGAACTTAACGGATTTTGACTTCTTTGTGCTTAGATGTTTGGAATTCGATGAGATGCTATGATGTATTTGCGAAGTTAGCATCTCATTTTTTCAATACGCGATTTTAATGGTTTAATCGACGGAACTATTATTTAAACTTATCAAGAACTGTAGAACTATGCTGGATGCCATTATATATTGAGTTTATTTGTGAGATGCTAACATTTGAGATGCTAACTTCACAGACGTCATCTCTCGCTCCCACAGATATTCACGCACACACGCAGGCACATGCACACTCCACCCATACAAACACGAACACACATTCACCTACTCACACATTTCTTCACTCACACATATACTTCTTAGCCTTGGGGTATCTACTATAGTTTAGTTTACATTGTTTTGTTCAAGCTTCATTTCTGTAATTATAATCTACTCTTGTTTACTTACTTGTACTATGTGTAAGTATCAAGTTACATATGGCATATGAAAAAAACTATTGTCTGTGGGTGGGCCTGGCGACCTGTGTCACAGGTTTCTTTTCTGAAACTTAGGAACATCGGGCACCAGTCCCTCACAAATTTAGTAACCTTCATGTACCTATAGCTTTTAATTACCACTTAAGTCCTTTGTTTGTGATGGGAAAATAAACAAACATAAACATAAATTTTATTTATTTATTACTAGCTGACCCGGCAAACGCTATTTTGCCATAATAATTATGGTGATAGATAGATAGACGGATGAAAATAAATAATCGCGAAGAAGTTTTATAGGTACACTGCCTGCCACAAATGTCACTTATTAAAAAGTAGGTAATCCAAAGCGGCTAAAAAGTCAGTGATTACAATACTCTTTGACATACCTCTTTGGAAGCGGCTATGGAAGAAATGACAGTTTTGTATAGTACGACAGTTTATCGATTTTCTATACAAAATAATCATTTTTATTTTATAATAATTTTCCGGAATAAAAAGTAGCCTATGTTACTCTCCAGCTCCCAAACTATCCCTTTACCAAAAATCGAGTCGATCCGTTGCTCCGTTTTGACGTTAAAGACGGACAAACAAACAAACAAACAAACAAACACACTTTCACATTTATAATATTAGTATGGATTTAAACAGACAGACAGACGGACAGCGAAGTCTTAGTAATAGGGTTCCGTTTTCACCCTTTGGGTACGGAACCCTAAAAAGCGCACGCGGCGCGTCCAGTGACGTACAGAGTTCTTGGTAGTCCACGATTCTTTACAGGGATATTTACTTGAAGTCAAGGCAAGATAATGATAATGAATTATATTGAAAATTGAAATGAAATACGAATGTTCGTTTTAAGTAGGTAGCTATGTTTTTATGTTTTAGTTCTTTATTTTGTTACCAACCAAATAAAAAAAACAGTGGAGCCCCAAGATAATGTTTTAAAAAACGTAGGAAGGCACTTACTGTTTTTATTTAACTGCTGTCCTATTTTCTTCCAGGTGGTATCTTTAGCCACATTATTCTTATATTCATTTTGGCTTGTGTCGTAAAGAGCGGGATAGTTAGCAATAAGATTTATCAAGTGGTCTTCTTCGGTATCCGAAAAACTCATTTTCTTGATACAAATCGATGATCAAAGTCTAGACAACTGTAGTAGCGACTACTTCGGACTTGTCGGAGGGTCGTAAAATGCGCGCGTATCGACGTGCGGCCGCTGCACAACTGGCCTGCAGCCGGCGACGATCGCAGGTTGCAGATTCGTTTGCTTGCAGTCGACGACGACGCCGCCGCGCCGCCGGCCGGCGCACGTAGGGGTATTTTATAGCGAACGTTTTTTTGGCAATAATATATTTGAAATTCTCATGCTATCGAAGAAATAAGTCCATTCGGCTTTTGTCTGCAACAGTTACTGTCAAATCACGTTTTCAAAAATTAACAAAAACGGCTCAATTTTCTCAATTAAGGAAAAACAATAAACCAATCTCCACGCTCTTTATAAATAACGTTATTGGCAAATGCAGTTTGATTTATTGTTTTTGCAGTCTATGTCGACTCAATTTCTGAACAAACATCTTGCGCATATTTGCGCCGGGCTTCTTTTTACAATTTTTTGCCTTTTGCGACGGCAAAACGGCTTTACAGATCTGGATAAAATTTGGCACAGAGATAGATTATGGTCTACTTTTTTACATTTCATGTAAAAGCTACTTTTAAACTACGGTAACAACTTATGGACCGTAAAGAAACCACAAAATAATTTTGGCCAACTTTTAATATCAAATACCCCTATTTCTATGTGCGGCGGCTTCTCTCTCTTCTCTGGCAGACAGCTATGCTGCTATTCCGATCCCCGCTGCGCGCTGCAACTGCAGGCATGCCGCGTTTGGATTATATTACAAACGCATACATACCTTTCGTGCACCCGCAGCCGGCTACTTGCAACTGCTGCCTGCAATCTATAGCTGAAAAAAAAGGGCTTATTACACTTGGCTTAATTCAGCATCTAATTAAGCATACATTGCTTTCTTTGAGCTCATTTGTAGCAAGTGATGCAATCAAAATAAGCAATGCATGCTTAATTAGATGCTGAATTTAGCCAAGTGTAAAGCCGCCGGCCGCGCGCGCCACAGCGGCCGCATAGACTCGGCGCAAGTCCGCGTCGCTCGCGCGCATTACTATCTGTTGATATTCATACAATTTATTTATTTTAGTCTATGGTGACATATTTCATTTTTCAATGACCTCAAAAAATTCCGCGAGGATCTTTCCGTTCTGTCTGCGCCGAGCCAGTCGGCGCAGCGGCCGGGCTGTGTGGATTCACCATTACAAAATAAAACCCAGACATAAACATAAATTTGCATGGCATTTGTGGACGTCCCGGGTGGGGGATCGAACCCACGACCTACAGAATATATTATAGTAGGTACTAACTAAGGTAGTATTGGGGTATCAGGCCAGTCGGAAAGTTCAAGAAACGGTTGTAAAATATCAAGTCTTCAGTATCGAGTCTTCCACTTCACCACCTACAAGTACCTACCTAACAGTTCTATTGTTACTAGGAACCTACCAAAACTAGTTTTAGAACCTTAGATTTTACGCAATTAGACTGTTACCTGAAGTTTCCTAATAGCTTGCATTGAATCAACGAGGTTTTTTTTATTCCTCGACAGAACTACGTTTATAAGTTCTTATACAACGTGTTAATGAATAAACCTCATAGGTGGTGATTGTGCTCATGAAATTGAACAATTTTTCCAACTCTGCAACTCAAAAAAAATATCAGCTGTTCCATATAGACTAAGCTCCCGTTGTACGAAACCCTACCTCATAAGGTGGCAGCTCAAAAATGTAATGCAGTGATAGATACTACTTAGGAACACTGGATTTTAGTAGGTTGCCGTCGAATATCCTGGAAGAACTTCTATTTTTGTTCATCTTCAAATCGCTATTTTGATCGAAAATTACATCATAAGGTGGCAGATCGAAACGTTTACGCATCGAAAGAGACACATTTGGACATAACAACCCGCATAGGTTGCCGGCCCAAACCCTGGCAGGTTTCAAGGTCAGCCAAGTTTTATGAGCCCCAAAAATGGGATAAATTACCTCATCAGGTGGCACGCTGAAACTGATGCAGATCGATTGCCCTAGACATGCCATTCATTAATATATAGGGTTGCCTGCCTTCAGCTTGGCAGTTTTTCTGGTCAGCCACCTCGAACAATGTATTACAAAAACTTGGAATAACGAGAAATTCTTGAATAGATGCTATGGTTCAGGGTATAATTTAGTAAAAATCGTGATATCAACTTAAACTCGACGTACCAACAGACTTGCGTCTTATGGTGTTGAAATAATAGGGTAAATGTACCAGTTTTGGTCATTCCTCATAGGTACCTATATCTTTAAATATTGAAAAAAGTGATGTTGTCTTTTACGGTCAACGTGATATAGGAAGTATAACGGGCAATTTTGTGCTGTATAACAATATTTATTATGTTCACTTCAAATCACAGGTGATGATTTTTATGAGTTGAGTTTATTTTTATGTTTTTACTAGCTTTCTGCCCCGTGACTTTTTCCGTGGTAAAATGTACCTACCATATGTACTATTCTGGTATCTAAGCTATAACACAGTAACGTTTCATCCAGATCCGTTCTCTAGTTTTTGCTTGAAGACGTAAGAAACAGACAATCAAACACAGTTTCGCAATTATATGAGACACATTCAACAAAAAAATCATTCCTAAGTGTCAACCCACACGTACAGTCACGTGCAATGAATTGTATACATGGACAGAATTTCGAATCAATGTACACTCTGAAAATTTCAATAACAAATAGTCATCTTATCAATACATACTTTATAACCATCGGAGTTTCTCGCAATAAAGTACACATTTTTCAAAATTAAAAATATAATCATAATAGGTTTTCAGACATTTGGTTACACGTTCATGTGCAAAAATAAATAAAGCCACTATGAATTACAATAATTAGTAAACGATGTGATTTCACAAAAATGTAAACAATTTAGTTTCATTACAATTTTAACAATGATTACTTTGATTTTTTCTTTCATATGTATACACGTATAAAACTGTAGCAGTTTTCACTACTTTGAAAAATGTGTATTAATTTCAATAAAATGTACACAATGTTATTTGCAATACATACATACATATACTCACGCCTATTTCCCACGGGGGTAGGCAGAGACTATGGATCGCCACCTGCTACGATCCTTGCACACTTCTTTCGCTTCATTCACATCCATCAATGCCAGGCGATTTTTGTCACTGCTTACACCAGTCTTTTTAGTACACCTCCTATTTGGTCCGTGTAGCTTTTTCATGGATGCGCAACCAGTCCTTCCACATTCGCACAATATATCTCTTTCGTAATTTGCCTTTCATTAATCCTCTCTAAGTGACCAAACCACCGTAGCATTCCTTTCTCAATTCTTGTCACTATATGATCTTTCAGCTCACACCATTCACGAATCACATCATTGCTCACTCTATCACTCAATTTAACTCCACATATTTTCCTCAACGATCGCATCTCTACTGCATTTATTCTGATTTCATTCTTCTTCTGCCATACCCAAGACTCACTTCCATACATCAGTGATTGATTTGAAACTCTGTAAGTCTATAGAAATATAATGACAATTTAATAATTTGATACCTTCGAGCTGATCTGATGATGGAGTCAAGAGGTGGGCAATGGAACTCTTCAATGGCTGCTTCGAAAGCCCCTCGAGTTTGGGCTTATTTGTTTCGTGCTTATGAGACCTATTCGCTACACTTGCTGGTGAGGGTCTGATAATGGGGCAGGGAGGAATCCCTGCATTAGAACGAAACAAATGAGCCTAAACTCGAGGGGTTTCCTAGTGGTCATTAGAAGTACCATTGGCTTCCTACCTGCTCCAACATCAGACCCTTTAATGGTACTTCTAATGACCACTATGAAACCCCTCAAGTTTGGGCTCATTTGTTTTGTTCTGGTGAGACCAATTCGCTTCACTTGGTGATGAGGTGTCCCTCAGACGATGTCGGAGCAGACGGACAGCGGAGTATTAGTAATAAGGTCCCGTTTACACCCTTTGGGCACGGAACCCTAAAATAGTGTGTAAGTAACTTTGTATTTCTTTTATGTTTGTACATGTACTTTGAAAAAAATGAAGTGAATATGCAATTCTATTCATCTTCTTGTATATACCTATATAACTATCGCTCCGCTCGCGACTTCGTCTGTGTGTGTTGTATTTGAGTTTATTTATTGAAGTGTCAATCAGAATACAATATAAGTAAAAGAACTATAAATTCAAATTTTGATTAGCCAGTAACATACAACAGTGGAGACCCCCCTTTTTACCCCCTCAGAGGAGGAATTTCTAAAAATCCTCTTTTAGTGCTTTCCTTCCTCACCTTCCACTCCTTACCTTTCACTCCCCAAGGAACATACATGCCGAATTTCAGCTTATTGCGCCCAGTAGTTTCGGCTGTGCGTTGTCTATCAGTCAGTCAGAAACACAAGAGTTTTATATATATAGATAAGTATCAAAAAAGTTAAACGTACTGGCCTAGTGTGGATAGATAATTTTGAGATAGCTGCAGGACGTTTCCCATTTTTGAAACAAAGTTGATTAACGATTAATTATTTCATATTATTTCTGCATAATTAATTGCAAAACATAATTGCTTGCTTCATCAAGTTGAACTTAAAAGGCAACATCACTTTTTTCAATATTTGAAGATATGCTGACCAAAACTGGTACATTTACCCTATTATTTCAACACCATAAGACGCAAGTCTGTACGTCGACTTTAAGTTGATATCACGATTTTTACTAAATTTTACCCTGAACCATAGCATCTATACAAGAATTTCGTTATTCTAAGATTTTGTAATAAATTGTTCGAGGTGGCTGACCAGAAAAACTGCATGGCATGTCTAAGGCAATCGATCTGCATCAGTTTCTTACGTCTTCAAGCAAAAACTAGAGAACGGATCCGGATGAAACGTTACTGTGTTATAGCTTAGATACCAGAATAGCACATATGGTAGGTACATTTTACCACGGAAAAAGCCGCGGGGCAGAAAATAAATAAATAAATATTTTCTTACAATCACACCAATTATCTAAGCCCGTAGTTAATTTCAAAAGAAACTGTGTCTACGTGAACTTGATAACGGATAAATATATACTTAAATACTTTTTGTTTGTAAATACATACTTAATATACATAGAAAACACCCAGACCAAGACAAATAGACATGTTCATGCACACAAATATTTGTCTTGTTCGGGAATCGAGCCCGAGACCTCTGGCGCTAAAAAAGCGCTTTAGAAAGCTAGTAAAACATAAAAATAAACTCAACTCATAAAAATCATCACCTGTGATTTGAAGTGAACATAATAAATATTGTTATACAGCACAAAATTTCCCGTTATACTACCCATATCACGTTGAACGTAAAAGGCAACATCACTTTTTTCAATATTTAAAGATATAGGTACCTATGAGAAATGACCAAAACTGGTACATTTACCCTATTATTTCAACACCATAAGACGCAAGTCTGTTAGTACGTCGAGTTTAAGTTGATATCACGATTTTTACTAAATTATACCCTGAACCATAGCATCTATTCAAGAATTTCTCGTTAGTCCAAGTTTTTGTAATACATTGTTCGAGGTGGCTGACCAGAAAAACTGCCAAGCTGAAGGCAGGCAACCCTATATATTAATGAATGGCATGTCTAGGGCAATCGATCTGCATCAGTTTCAGCGTGCCACCTGATGAGGTAATTTATCCCATTTTTGGGGCTCATAAAACTTGGCTGACCTTGAAACCTGCCAGGGTTTGGGCCGGCAACCTATGCGGGTTGTTATGTCCAAATGTGTCTCTTTCGATGCGTAAACGTTTCGATCTGCCACCTTATGATGTAATTTTCGATCAAAATAGCGATTTGAAGACGAACAAATATAGAAGTTCTTCCAGGATATTCGACGGCAACCTACTAAAATCCAGTGTTCCTAAGTAGTATCTATCACTGCATTACATTTTTGAGCTGCCACCTTATGAGGTAGGGTTTCGTACAACGGGAGCTTAGTCTAATACATTTTGGTCGAGTAAGTAGGTATTGACAATTTGTATGAAACAGATGTTTTTTTTTGTTGAGTTGCAGAGTTGCGGCCCTGTAGTAAAAGTTGTTCATATTCATGAGCACAATCACCACCTAAGAGGTTTTGGGTTTATTCATTAACACGTTGTACATTTCCTTGGTTGACTCTTCGATCAACAATAACACCTAGGTTGACTGCTTCTATTCCATTGTCTATAAGTACTTATGTCAAAGAATATAATACACTAACTTATGTAGAGTAGGTACTGTCAATAGCACGTCAAGCTTAAGGGGCTACTCGGAAAAAGTATGGAATTTTTGATATAAACTATAGGACGGTTCGAGTTGTTACAAATCTGGTAATAAGATATGTATTTCTTTATACCTTTATCTAGAATCGTATAGTTTCAGAAATACGATTTTATGATTTTGGCTCGACACATATTTTTTTTTCGAAAAGACCTCTAAAAAATACGCAATTTCAAGTGGGGTTACATATACTATTGGAAATTGGTTTGATTAATGGACACAAATAATATTTAGGATCGTATAGAAGCATTTTTTTAAAATCGCTATAGTTTTTTAATACGAAGTGATTTTGTGTTTTTTTGCCTAATCTGCAAAATCGGATCTCGCTCCCGCGCGTCGTTTCCTCATTGCTATCCCGCTTCAGCAAATCTAGAAAGAGGTTAGTAGGAGAATGTCACGTGGCGCAATTGGCAACGGTTAGCACGCTCGGCCTGTGATCGTTGAAGTTAAGCAACTTTCGCAATGGTCAGTCACGGGATGGGTGACCAAATTTATTATCTCAAGCTCCTCCGTTAGTTAGGCACGCTAAGCCGTTGGTCCCGGCTGCATTTGCAGTCGTTAATTAATACTCACCAATCCGCATTGGGCAAGCGTGGTGGTGGGTCATGTTCATGTCATGGCCCATTCTTTCTTATCCCATCCCATAAGTAAGGCCAGTGCCCCAGCAGTGGGGACATTAAATGGTGGATGATGATGATGGGCCATAGGCTGACGACGCCCTTGCTACTTCTGACGTCTTTGTTGTGTTCTTCGGGGGAGGTTTAATGTGCTAAGCTTCATAATGCTGTCGAAAGAAATACCATACAGTGTAGGAAAAAATTGTTTTATTGTGTGGCGTGCATTCGTTTTCAATTAATGAATTAGAGGTTCTGTTATTCGAGATCGCGTGGCTTCGGTGCTATGTTTTTCGAGGTGGCGTGCATTCGTTGTTAAGTGATTCGTATTAGTAAACTTACGGGGACGTGGTATTCGGTGTTACACTTTTCGAAGTCAGGTATCAAAGGGTATCACACTCAAACTACGAGCCCTATAAGGATTGTAGAGTATTTATACTGTGTGCAGCCGATAGATGAAATTGTAGGCTGTGGCAGTTAGGTTTTAAAAATGAAACAAAGCAGTTTCTAATAAATAGAGGTCAGCTATGGGTCAGTGAGTTTCTAGTTCTAGTTGGTTCACTCATGGTTCACTGACCTCTATTATATTCATTTTTAACACTGACCTCTATTATACCTACCACAGATCAGTGATTTTTAAAAACCTAACTGCCACAGCCTACAATTCCATCTATCGGCTGCACACAGTATAAATACTCTACAGTACCTAGCTTTCAGGCGGGATTTGAAGCCGCGCCTCCGGGTTCCGGGGATTCGGCCCGATATGCTCTGACCAGCAACCTAAGCTACCGAAAGGCTTACACGACTCGTCAAATTTTGCTATCACTTTTTAACGCTGCAGGCTAGCGTTGCTTCATCAATGTGAGAAAAGCCTCGCAAATTCTTCTCGCAATTTTTCCTATAAACAGAATTAAATAAATAAATATTGGACATCATCACATACATTGTTCCAATACCAAAGTATAGTAGCTTAAGCACTAGTATTATGGAAATTGGACACAACAACGCGTATTACCACATACACCCAGACCCGAGGAAATATTGAAAAGTTCGTTTCCGACCGGAGATCGAACCCGGAACCTCGGCACCTTGAAAACACCTTCTGGTTGGTGGTAGGACTTGTTCTTAGTCCGCCTGGCTAGCTACCACCATCTCATCTAAGTCTGACGCCATAACAATGATGTTTTCAGCATTATTGTGTTCCGGCAGTTAGAGAAGATAGCCAGTTCCTCAGTTATTGAGGATTCCGTGAGTAGTGCGCTTCCACCTTCAGCCTTATCACCACTTATCATCAGGTGTGATGAAGGCTAAGTGCTACCCCGTTGTGAATAAATAAAACCGGCGGCGTACACCACTCGGCCACGAAAGTCGCAAATTGCATTGTGAATGCACATAAAATCTCACCATACTTACAATGTTTCAGTGCTGTGATCTTTTATTTTTAGTAGGTAGTTTTGCCATGTCTGATGAATTGTGATTCGAAGATATATTATTATTCGTCATTGTTGTCACAATGTCTGTTTGTACGAACGAATGTTTATGAATAAACCAACATTGTTTAAAATTAGCATTCCTTCCGTCAACTTCATACTCATATTCCGTAGTTAAAAGTTACTAAATCATAATTGAAAGATTTCTTACAATGCTTTTACGTTTTGAGGAGAGAAAACAAACTTATATCTTTCCGTGAAATATCATCTTTTTCCTTTTGACGCACTATACTTAGGTACCAGATTCGCAGAATACCAGTTTTGCAGAATGCCAGATTCGCAGAATGCCAGATTTGCAGAATGCCAGATTCGCAGAATGCCAGATTCGCAAAATGCCAGATTCGCAAAATGCCAGATTCGCAAAATGTCAGATCCTGTATCCTGCCTGGTACAGGTAAGTTTAATTTCAAAGGAAATTGTTAGTTATTTATTACCTTTGAGTATTCAAAACGTATTATTACTTAATAGTTTTATTTGTGATAGGCTACCCTTTCACATACACGCAGGCATCACGCAGGATAACCCGTGTAGTCCACGCGGGCAAAGCCGCCGGCGGAAGACTAGACTAGGCTACAAAGACTCTCCAGAAATAAGTCATTAAAATGAAAATTTAATCTAGGTAGGTAATCGTATGTAATCCGAATACAAAGATAATGATACGGGTACATTTATTGTGTGCAGTGTGACAGAGGAGTGTTGACCCGCGGGGTTCGACGACCGTGGGCAGTTTTGGACTAATTGTTGCGGGATTCGATTCCCACACAAAGCAGCTGTCGCATGTACCCAGTGTCCTTTGTAACGAAATAACTGTAATATGTTTTGATTGCATCTTTATAGTCGGCGGAAGTCACTCGGAAAGCATGTGACTCTTTTACAAAATTATTTCCTTCAGTTTTAAATAAAAAACCATGACATTATTACTAAAATCGGGCACATTATATCCGTCTGTATGAAAGATGAGTGTGTTGACCCTCGAGTTCGTTGGTCGTGGGCAGTTTGGGGCTAATTGTTGCGGGATTCAATTCCCACCCACAGTCGCATGTTACCAGTGTATTTTGTTACTGTCCTTTTAGTCGGAGTTCTTCGGAAAACTTGCAAAATCTTATCTATGGATTTTGCAATTGGTGGCTCTGATAAGTTATATTTTTTTAATATTATACAGGAAAAAATTTTGACCAGTGCACAAATTTTTAGGATCAACTCAGAATCGGTAAGTGAACAACTTTCTCCTAGAAACATGGGTCGAAATACGACAAAAATTTTTGGACTCCCCATACTAAATAGATCACGTGATCAGTCCGATTTGTATGAAGAGGCAAAAAAAATTTGTCATATTTCGACCTATGTTTCTAGGAGAAAGTTGTTCACGTACCGATTCTGAGTAGATCCTAAAAATTTGTGCACTGATAAAAAAAATACCCTGTATAAACAACATTGAAAATAATATAGAAATCAGGCATATTATCCGTCTGTGTGACAGGACAGAGGAGTGTGTTGACCCACGGGGTACGGTACGACAGCCCTGGGCAGTTTCGCTTAATTATTGCGAGATTCGATTCCCCACACAGTCGCATATGTAACCAGTCTTTTGTTAGTTTTATGTCTATTCTAGCTTTCCGCTCGCGGCTTCGCCCATGTGGACTACACTACATTATACCGCAGGAATGTGATGTTTTTCCGGGATAAAAGTAGCCTATGTCACTCTGCAGCTTCCAAATATTCCTATACCAAAAATCACGTTCGATCCGTTGCTCGGTTTTGATGTGAAAGACGGACAAACAAGCAAACACACTTTCACATTATTTTATAATAGTAGTATGGATGGATGTAGGTATTGCTTACTTTCTTTTAGTCGGAGATCATTCAGAAAATTTGCGATTTCTTCTGTTTGGATTTTGCAAGCGATAGCTCTGAGTGTTTATTTACTTCAATATTTGTTAATATTATAAAAATTGGGCACATTATCCATTCGTATGACAGAGGAGTGTTGATCCACGGGGTTTGACGGCCGTGGGCAGTTTGTTGCGGGATTCGATTCCTCAATTTTCCCACACTACTTTTGCATGTTACAGTGTCTTTTGTAACTAGGTTAGGGTATACATAACTAGCCTTCCGCCCACTGCTTCGCCCGCGTGTACTACACGACGTTATCCCGCGGGAAGGTGATATTTTTCAGGAATAAAAAGTAGCCTATGTCCTTTCTCAGGCTCTAGACTATCTCTGTACCAAAATTCATTCAAATCGGTTCAGTAGTTTAGGTGTGATTGTGTAACACACAGACAGACAGAGACGCATTTATAATATAAAAGTAAGGATAATAATATACTTAGGTACTGCTTATTGTCATTGCAGTAGGGAGTGAGCCACTCGAAATGTCTTCCATTTTTTCTAAAGAAATTCAAGTTCTTGAGTTATTATAATCTTTCACTTTCTTAAATAAGTTGGGCTAAATAATATGCAATCCAACTTGAGTTTCTAGATGAGAAATTACCAAATGTTTTTTATGGAAGCGTTACACTTTATGTATATCTATTAGTGTAAAAAAAATCTAACATAATTACCTAAAGGACTTTTTCGCGTCTCAAAGCCTTCATTATCTAACTTATCTCATTAACCTGAGCTCAAGCTATTGTTGACAGGCAAGCGAGGATTTCTGCCGATGTTGTTGACAAACTTCGTTGTAGTTAACCGCAGATAAGGTAGGTATATTGTCCAAAGCGATCGCAAGCACGGTTTGTAAATACCTTGACGAGATAAGCCATCCGGCCCGTCTACGCGGCTTATCATTTATCAGCACACTGCCCATGTTTACATGAGAAAATGTTGAACCTTACAACTCTTTTATTTATCTAACAAAACTTATTGTTTAACCGTGATAGGCTAGGCCAAGGCTGCTCAACATTTTTAAGGCGCTACTCGGAAAAATATGGACTTTTTGATTTAAAACTATAGGACGGTTACAGTTGTTAAAAATCTGGTAATAAGATATATATTTCTTCATACCTTTATCTAGAATCGAATAGTTTCAAAAACACGATTTTATGAACCTTTATCTAGAATCGTATAGTTTCAAAAACACGATTTTATGATTTTGCCTCGACACTTTTTATTTTCGAAAAGACCTCAAAAAAAATACGAAAAGTGAAGATTATTCTTAAATGGGGTTACTTACACTATTGGAAATTGGTTTAATTAGTGGACACCAATAATATTGAGGATCGTATAGAAGCATTTTTTTTAAATCGCTCTAGTTTTTTAATACGAAGTGATTTTGTGTTTTTTTTGCCTTATCTACAAAATCGGTCTCGCTCCCGCGCGCGTCGTTTTCTCATTGCTATCTCGCTTCAGCACATTTTTTCCGAGTATCGCCTTAACAGTTGGGCCAAATGGAGGATTCAGGCATTTAGGGCGGGCCACTGACAATTTTCTTTTTAGTAAGGTAGTGTACGTACGAGGATTCTTATCGGTTGTAGCTTCGCAGTGTCGTTTTTAATTAATTTTTTAATTTTCCTGCTATCGCGCCACCTAAAGTATTTACAAAAAATATACACGTGAACGTGATCTTAGGTGGGGGGAGGAATAGTACAAAACCTCACCACGTCAAGTATTTATTCTGTGACCACGTTTAACCAGTGGGAGGGGCGGGGGGCGGGGGGTCTAAATAGTTGCTAAAAAACCTCACGTGATTAATGGACAGCCCCTAGGCTAATGGGAATGCTTTTCGTGCGGTTCAAATGGTGCGGTTAAAATTGGTGCCGTAACTGGAATACCTCGAAAAAAAAGGGTTTTATTTCGCCAAAGGTTGTTTTTACTCCCTGTATTATTTCGTAAAAAGCCGATAAGTATAATAAAAGGTCAGTTGGTCAATATAATGATTTGAAGCCAAATTGATCGACACGCTAAGAAGAAGAAAACCCAAGTCTTGCTAATCTATCACATAAAGCCGGACCGGCTAGGTATGTTGTTGACAAACTTCGTTATAAAATTCTAACTGCAGGTTACTTATATTTTCCGTAGCGATCCCATGGCAAATATAGTTCTTCTATTCTACCCCACCACGTAATTTAAGGCGAGGAATCCCGACCGAAATAGGCACGCTAACGCTTGCTCGGCCGCGCTCTATACACTTCGCGCGGACCACGCGCGGACCCAGCGAACCGGGTGTGCAGCCGGCAGTGAACTGTGAACTCGCGAGCGCCCCGCGAATCGAAAATCACTTAAAATTCAATTAAAAACTAAATAATAAAAAAATTACATTTATGACGGCCGGAATCCCTCGGCTATTCAAAGACAATTATTTTCATATGTTTTTCATTAACTAAAATCAAGTATACTGCAAGTAATATGATATTTGAATTATTATTAGGCGGATGTTTGGGATTTTATTTGACACAGTAAAATATCACCAATCGAAAAAAACGGCCGGAAGCACTAGATGAATAACTGTAAAATAACATATATTTTTTCCAAATTTTAAGTAGGGACTTGTGATTTACGAGTAATCCATAATTTAAAATACCCTATTTTGGGGAATCGGCGCCTTAATGTAACGTAATAAAGTTGAAATTCGACAAATTTTAACCGCCTCTCTGTCTCGGTCTAGTGGTTCACACTACCGGTTTTATACCAAGAGGTCCCGGGTTCGATTCTCAGTGGGGGTACATTTGTATTCGGTTTGGTTGGTGGTAGGACTCGTTCTTAGTCCGCCTGGCTAGCTACCGACATCTATCTAGTCTGACGTTGTCATGGCAACGATGTTTTCAGCATTGTTGTGTATTGGGAATTCCGGCAGTCAGTAGGCGCTTCTCCCTTCAGCCCAAGGAATTTATAAGTACTTGCTTCAGCCTTATCACTACTTTACGTCAGCTGTGATGAAAGGTAAGTGCTAACCAGGGTGCCTACCATCAACTTTATGACAGCGATTCAAAAATAGCGCGATTCAGAATAGGTTCCTAAAATGAATCGCTTTCTTTCGTACTCTGACCTTCTAAAAACTGGATCGCAAATGAATTCCTAAATGTTACTGACCGAACGATTTGTGTCCTTTTTCTTCTACCCGTCTCTTTCACTCGATTCTGTCATGCCCGGAGAGTGAGAGGGACGGGTATAACCTGCAGGTGACATGTTAAATCGACCGGGTTATAAGTCAAATAAGAGTTTCTGACAGCTTAGCGGCTGTGAAATGTCATTGATCGATCACTGAATCGCTGTCATTGATATTAAGCTGTCGTGGTACGAATAAGCGAAGCAGATCAGTTTAGGTTCCTAAACAAAACCGTAATAAGAGTTGATGGTAAGCACCCAGTTGTGAATTAAAAAAAATTCACGTGCCTTAAAAAACAAAAAGTATAACTATACAGTACGTAAATTAAATAGCTTGACGAGATAAGCCCTCCGGCCGGCCGGCCCGTCTACGCGGCTTATCATTATCAGCGCTGCCCATGTTTACATGAACGAATAAATGCTTTACTTTGTGTTTTAATATACCTTATCAACGTACTTCAACTTGACGCAAAATGTTGAGAGTTGAATGTTGAATGAAATTATATTTTGCGATGTTTTTGAGCTTCAATTAGCATAAACACGAAAACAGGATAACGCATATTAAAAGTATAAAACTTTTCTTTACCAACATATTAAAAGTATATATAAAACTTTTCTTTACCAAAAAGGATATTACATTACCTACTCACACCTGTTTCCCATATGAGGGTAGGCTAGGCAGAGACTATGGATCGCCACCTGTTACGATCCTTGAACACTTCTTTCGCTTCATTCAGATCCATCAATCTTTTCATACCACCAATTTTCATAACAATAATTTTTTCATCATTAATAGTCCAATAAGTCTATTTGTTAGGGTTGGGTTTGTCCATAGTTTAAACGTAGGTAAATAACGATGTCTGGATGCCTACCATCAACTCTTATTGCGGTTTTGTTTAGGACCTAAACTGATCTGCTTCGCTTATTCGTACCACGACAGCTTAATATCAATGACAGCGATTCAGTGATCATTCAATGACATTTCACAGCCGCTAAGCTGTCAGGAACTCTTATTTGACTTATAACCCGGTCGATTTAACATGACAACTGCAGGTAATACCCGTCCCTCTCACTCTCCGGGCATGACAGAATCGAGTGAAAGAGACGGGTAGAAGAAATAAGGACACAAATCGTCCGGTCGTTTACATTTAGCAATTCATTTGCGATCCAGTTTTTAGAAGGTCATAGTACGAAAGAAAGCAATTCATTTTAGGAACCTATTCTGCATCGCGCTATTTTTGAATCGCTGTCTTAAAGTTGATGGTAAGCACCCTGGATTGTCTGGTCACAGAATAAATAATAGTTTTCTTGTAACCTGCGCCTATTATAGGATACTTCCATGATTATAGGTACCTATATTATTATGTGCCTGCGCTTGCGACATCTCATAATTAACTTCATAAAACAATAACAATGGTAATAATAAGACTTATTAATAATAATTATTAGTAATAATTAGAATTTAATAAGCTGTTGACGTACCTACGTAATTAGGTAATAAATGATAATAGATCCGCATGCTCACTTCTTTATAAAATACAGTTAAAAAGTAACTAATCATAATAATTACTTTAAATTATGATTCTAATTTATAGATTTATCAATAATATATTCGATATAGGCAGACGTACCCTTTGTCGCCACTTTAAGGATTTTTTGACTTTTAAGCACTAAGTACTAAATGGTCTAAGGTATTTAAGACACAAGTTATATGTTAAACTAGCTGTTGCCCGCGACTTCGTACGCGCGGTGTAGTGACTTTTGTGTTAGGTTAGTGTGTTTGTTGCCTAGATTTCATAACGCTCTTCTTGAAGTCCTATTCTCTACTAAAAGTGTCTAAAGAATATCGAATACGCAGGCTAATGTATGAACATGGTATGTTGTTATGATATGCTGCATGAACTTAGTCGAGCCCTCATTCATAGATCTGTCCGTCTGTCAAGAAACTTTTTCTCAAGAATGCGTGGGAGCTATCAAGCTGAAATTTATATCAAATTAAATACTCAAGTCTGCAATCCCTTAGAGCCGAGAAAAAAATCAAACTTCTCTTTTCTTCTCAAACCAAATCAAAAGGGCCACTTGCAGCAATACTTTGCTTCCGTTAAATCTCGATTTTATTTTCAATCCCATTTAGCTACTTGTATGTTAAATTATAGATAATTTATCACCTTTAAATGTACATTTTTCAAATTTAAAAAAGTGAAACAGTTTTTTGTCATTTATATTACACAAAATGTGTGAGAGGTGCCAAATGTACCGGTTTTGGCCACTTATGGATAGTTAAACTTTTATAAGTATATTATAATAGCGAAAAATCAAACCCGTGTCGTTACCGTTATCGTCCAATGTGAAAACGCTCTATGGCAGTGCACGTCATACAGCCAACTTTTTTATATTCATAAATTTAATTTGGCCGATACTAATATTAATTTAATGTTTAAATTTTAATTAAAATTACTTTTAAATCTGATATTGAAACAAATTAGTAGTTTCTTTTTAGAAATATTTGTATGAATCATAAAAACTTCTATGATTTTTTTTAGTAAAAACTTCATCGTTGGTTTTTTCTTTTTAATAAGATACATTATTTTGACAGTTGGGAAAGAAAACGCATGAGTTCGGGAAAGGTAAAGAAAAAGCTCGAGTGTGTAATTCAGGCTAATAGCGTAATTCCGTGATAAGTTCACCACCTGTAGTTTTGCACGTGCATTTATGCACGTAGATGGCACTTAACATATCGGCACGTCTCTTCATAATTAATAATTAATTACTAGCCTTCCGCCCGCGGCTTTGCCCGCGTGGACTACACGACACGACGGCGACGTTATCCCGCGGCAAACAAATTTTTTTTCCCGGATAAAAGTAACTTTTGGCACTCTTTCTTCAGCTCCCAAACTATCCCCATACCTACCAAAAATCACGTCTCGATCCTTTCCTCCGTTTTGATATGAAAGACGGATAAACGAACCAATTTTCTGATTATTTTAGTGAATAATATACAGGGTGTTAGGGGCACCTTTGCAAAAACTTTAACCATGGCTTCAGGCCATCATGCTGAACAACGCACAGCAAGATTTTTTGTCGGAAATGAAAAAAATATTTCGACTCCCCATACAAAATGTCCCGATTAGTTGCTAAATTTGTATGAAAAGTTGAATATTTTTTTCATTTCCGACAAAAATTCTTGCTGTACGTTGTTCAGCATGATGGTCTGAAGCCATGGTTAAAGTTTTTGCAATGGTGCCCCTAACACCCAGGGGGCCAAGCCTGCTAACGTTAAGTCACAATCGTGTCTCAATCGTGTTTCAATTGTAGTTCAGTTGTAATGCTTTTTTAAACACTAGTTACAAGAATTATGACAGTATCATGTGATGTGAATGTAGTGTGTGGTGTGACCATCAATAGTATTGTGAAAAAAGTACATATTTCTTGTAACTAGTGTGGAAAAAAGCACTACAACTGAACTACAATTGAAACACGATTGAGACACGATTGTGACTTAACGTTAGCAGGCTTGGCCCACTGTATATAAATAGTTAATTCTGAAATCCGCATACTTAAGTGCTAGAGCTACTGTCTTGTGTTGTTATTCAACGGGTTTCTTGAAACTTTTCCTAAAAGATTTTCGTTAAGTGGCGGACTAAAATGTAAAGAATATTTTGAATCTCTGTTTCAATTAATTTGATGTGTAAAATTCAACTGCAAGTTGTATGCACTGAAGTTGAACAGTTGTAACAAAACCTAACCTAACTAAAACTTTTACCTTTACTATGCTTACTACTTTACCATTATTTATGAACGTCAGATGGGGAATACCACTTTCATTTATTACCTTTAATGCAACTGTCGATTTTCCTTTTATAATGTGTCTCTCTAATTGCGTCAATACAATATACATAGGTAGGCATCTTTTGCAATTTGTTTTGTTAGTAATTAATGATTATTTGAACGCAGGTACATACTTAGTTAAGTATTTTGACATTGTGGCTTGTTTGTTGCGCAGGTAAAGTTTCTATAAGGGTTCCGTTTTTGCCATTCGGCTACGGAACCGTAAAAACTGTTCATCATCATCATCATTTCAGCCGTACGACGCCCACTGCTGGGCATAGGCCTCCCCCAAGGATCTCTACAACGATCGGTCCTGCGCTGCCCACATCCAGCGGCTTCCCGCGACCTTGACCAGATCCTCGGTCCACCTTGTAGGGGGCCTGCCCACGGAACGTTCGAAAAACTGTTCGAAGCAGTCAAATTGAACAACCAAAGAGGGGTAGGTACTTTGAAGCATTTATAAAATTTTAAGACGCGTGTTTAATTATTCTTTTTTTAGATGTTTAACATTAGGACATTCCTACTCTATTTTCGAAACTGACTATTAATTTTGATATATTGATAATACTTAATTAAAGAATTTGAGATTAATGAACATGTGAGAATAAAAACGGCAATTTCATAGGTAAAAAAAAGACCAATTTTTTTTCACCTTTGTCATTTATACCATTTATTATTAAAAAAAATGTAACTCTTCCTTCAACAAACAAGCCACATCCTTCGGATTTCCAGCTGCCTAGCACACCTAGACGAGACGTGACAAAATTTCTCGTACCTACTATATTTTCTTTTAAGGCCCGAGAGGAATTCAATATCCTGACCAATTATATGAGATTCCTTAGCAGTTAAAAAAAACGAAACGTGTTGCGTTTATTGGTATACGATTAGACATAATTACCCGACCGACTCTATGAGTCATTACGAGTTGTTTAGTGATTATTGTATGTAATTTGAATTACCTACTAGAAAGTATTATTTTGTAGGTACGTTGCAAAACACGCGCTTTATCTGATCATAACACGTAAACACATTGGTAGACATTATGGTAAATATTTGGTAGACATAGGTACGTACCTACTACGAATGCGTATCAAAATATTATTAATGGAACTTTTTGTAAAATCATTCTTTGTTGATAAAAAAATATCACGTTTTACGAAATGTGCTATCTTATTTGATTACTATAAAAAATATGCATTCAGCTCCTACAGATATCTTGAGCTGTTTACGACAGACCTGAAAAATTATAGCTAACTATCCCCTAACCTATTATAATTTTAGGTTTGCTTAACATTCTCGAATAGTAGTTGATTTGATTTCTTTCCACGAGCAGAATTGAATGACAGTTAAATTATTTGCACTATTCATAAGTAACAGATATGCCACAACAACTACTTAAACTACAAACAGTTGCAACTAATCGTGGACATTCGTGGATAACTTCAAGGTAGATCGTAAATCTTCGAGCAATACTTAGTATGATATGGCTGAGAAAAAAGGTTAATAATGTACGATCTTAAGTAGGTATGCCATAAATAAAAACTACTTATAAATATACGCTCAAGTGGCTCAGTGGGCGCATATTTTCTCAGCGTGTTTGTCACTTAAATCCAACTAGCTAGACCTAGGTGTTATGTTGATCGCAGTCGTAAATACTTATATTTACGACAATAAAGCCGGCGTTAGACAAGACAAGTGCTTTCATAATTGTATACTTACTTACTATCAGTTTATTGGCGTCGAGAACAACAATTCCGTATAAGGCGCAGTGCGATTGCGTGCGTACTGCGTAGGCGCGGGGTAAGGATACAACGGGTCCTGGGTGCCTACCATCAACTCTTATTGCGGTTTTGTTTAGGACTAGGAAGTAAGCTACCTACATATATTTCGTTTTTCACAATGGTTACGGACTCCCGCCAAGTGTCGCCTGTTTCAATCAAATACAATAAAGTTCCTTCCTTATTTTTTTACTAGCGGATCCTCGCGGTTTCACCCGCGTGGTACCCGTTCCCGTGGGAATATCGGGATAAAATATAGCCTATATCACTCGGGAAGAATGTAGCTTTCTAATGGTGAAAGAATTTTCTAAATCGGTCCAGTAGTTTTGGAGCCTATTCGATGCAAACAAACAAACAAACAAACAATCAAATATTCTTTCCTCTTTATAATATTATTTTTTATTTATTTATTTAACTTTTGTACAAAATACACACAATAAAATATACAACTATACAAGGCGGACTTAATACTAAAAGTATTCTCTGCCAGTCAACCTTTGGGAAACAGAACAACGAATGCGGTACAAAACCTAACTACCAAACCTAACCTAACTACCTAAACCACACTAAAATATACAAATATCAATAAATATAATATAGATAGACTTATACTTATTATTTTATTATAAAATTATAATTCAAATACATGCAGTAAATAAAAATATGAAAAAATACATAAAATAATATACTACTTACATACTAAAGGAATTAAATCAAAAGTGAAATAAATACATCGAGTATCGAGTATTGAGTATAGATATACCTAATGATAAATTCTATTATCTAGCCACATGTTTACAGTGAACCTGTCCCACTTTCCTTAAGCAGTACTGAGAAATAAATTAGTTTTCAAGTGACCCCTTTATTACAAGATCTGTAAGGTTGAAAATTCATGAATTTTGCGATAGTCTTGAAGTGAGTCTTCATAGATAATGTACAGGTTTCCTTGAAGCGTCTGGGTATACAAAACAGCCATTCTTATCTTATTTCTGATAATAAAATTCTGATAGTAGCCTATTATTATCTTGTTTGCTGTGGTCATGGTACATACACTTGTTTGTTCATGAAATAGTACATTACAGCCGAGGACAGGTAAGTAAGAAATTACATTGTCGAGGATGGTTTGAAGCACGAGCCGCAGGCGAGGGCTTTAATCATTCGAGGCAAGGTAATTTGCTTACCGTACAAGGCTTGTATAGTGCTTTTCTCAAGAAATGCGAGGAAATAAAAAAAAACTGTTTAACTAAAAAATATTTATTAAAATTGATATCACACATATTCGGGCAATTATTAAATGTAAATGTTATTGTTTTCCCGGGCACACTTATGTATAAATCGCCCATAATAATATTATTTTAATGATGTATCATTAAAATACGCCAACAACACAGATTCCGAAAACGTATGCGCCTTTTTTCACTTTTCCAAATCAGATCGTAGGTTTTCATATCTTTCTTTTGATTTTGCTGGCAGTAAGTTTTCTGTTATTAATTTTGCTTCTGCTCTCAAATTTGGTGGAGTAGGTACATACAATGTCTGTCTGTATATATGTTTCATTGGCAAAACTCATTTTGATAACTTATTACACAATTTAAGCTGTATTGATATCAAATGAACCGCTGAAAATCATTCCCGCCGTTTTTTTTAATATTGGTTTGTGAGGCCATGTGGAACGGTCATACAGCCTATTGATACTTACTACTTGCTACGAAAATGCGCAACTTCAATACCCGCTGGGCGGTAGATGGCGCTGTACATATATCCCATACAAAATTACACGTAAAGGAAATTTTGTCAATGATAAATCTCATTTTGTTTTTTCGATTGATGTTCGTGCTAAGGGTACATAGCGCTTGTGGTACAATACGAAGTAATATACTCTGTGCGCACCGTATTAAAAAAAAGTTAACCTAATTATGATACAATAACTACCTATAAAATAATAATAATAATGTGGCTGTATGGTGCAAATGTCCCATTGCTTTTTCTGTTTTTATACACAGGAATAACGAAAGAAAAAATAAAGAAAAAAAGTTGGTAGTACCATTGCAGATCACTGCAGTAATGAATTTTTCACACTTATGCTCTGAAATGTTAATATTATATTTGAGAAAAGAATGCACTTTTCCGAGGTAAACATTCTTTTGAAAATCACTGCAGTAATGAATTTTAGTAGGTACTTACTTACTGCACTAAATCAGTGCAGTAAGTAAGTACTGAAATTCATTACTGCAGTGATTTTCAAATTTAGAATGTTTACCTCGGAAAAGGTACTACCCAAAGATATTATAACCAAATTTTTTTCTTTATTTTTTCTTTCGTTATTCCTGTGTATAAAAACAGAAAAAGCAAAGGGACATTTGCACCATACAGCCACATTATTATTATTATTATATAAGTAATTATTATATCATAATTAGGTTAACTTTTTTTTAAATACGGTGCGCACAGAGTATATTTCTTCGTATTGTACCAAAAGCGCTATGTACCCTTAGCACGAACATCAATCGAAAAAACAAAATGAGATTTATCATAGACAAAATATCCTTTACGAGTAATTTTGTATGGGAAATATGTACAGCGCCATCTACCACCCAGAAGCGGGTATTGAAGTTGCGCATTTTAGTAGCAAGTATTAATCAATAGGCTGTATGACCGTTCCACTTGGCCCCACAAACCAATATTAAAAAACGGCGGGAATGATTTTCAGCGGTTGATTTGATATCAATACAGTTTATTTATATTGTGTAATAAATTATCAAAATGAGTTCTGCCAATGAAACATATACAGACATTGTATGTACCTACTCTACCAAATTTGAGAGCAGAAGCAAAATGAATAACAGAAAACTTACTGCCAGCAAAATCAAAAGAAAGATATATGAAAACCTACGATCTGATTTGGAAAAGTGAAAAAAGGCGCATACGTTTTCAGAATCTGTGTTGTTGGCGTATTTTAATGATACCTACATCATTAAAATAATATTATTATGGGCGATTTATACATAAGTGTGCCCGGGAAAACAATAACATTTACATTTAATAATTGCCCGAACATGTGTGATATAAATTTTAATAAATATTATTTAGTTAAACAGTTTTTTTTTATTTCCTCGCATTTCTTGAGAAAAGCACTATACAAGCCTTGTACGGTAAGCAAATTACCTTGCCTCGAATGATTAAAGCCCTCGCCTGCGGCTCGTGCTTCAAACCATCCTCGACAATGTAATTTCTTACTTACCTGTCCTCGGCTGTAATGTACTATTACTTACTTACTGCACTAAAATCAGTGCAGTAAGTAAGTACTGAAAGTCATTACTGCAGTGATTTTCAAATTTAGAATGTTTACCTCGGAAAAGTGCCACGTACTGCATTCTTTTCTCAAATATAATATTAACATTTCAGAGCATAAGTGTGAAAAGTACTTTTAAGAGGTTTTATGTATGTACACAAAGGTAATAAATAAGAATAAATTCTATTGCCAAACTAAATACATATAGGTACATACCTAGCTTTTAATATGGGATTTAGCAACTGTAGAAGTTAAGGAAGTAAATAGAATATCATAGTAAAGAAATTTATTTATTTTCTTATAGGAAACCCAACAGCCAAACTAATAAATAGAAAGAGATACATAGATAGGAGATAAATAAAGGTTTATTCTAGAACTAGCTTTAAATATTTCTTTACATACCTGTATGCAACCAAAACACTAGATAATTTAATTGAGTCTCAATATATTTGTATGTGAAATGTGAATGTCAAGGTATTCTGTCAGCATGCATTAGTGTTTGGTAATTAGAAATTATAATGGTAGTTACATTACTTACATAATTATATTATGAAATAAGGTTAATAGTTATTTGATTTTATGTAAGTAAGTAGGTAGGTAAGTACTGTACTTATATTTTAACTTCACCATTAATCAATGTAATGTATACTTTAACACTGTTGCAGCAAAGACTAAAATCGTGTAGGTACGTATGACTAGACCGGAAGTGACCCCATTCTTGAGACTAGGATATCGCAATCTCTTTCTTTTACGGCCACCATGTCTATACGAGTGATTCGATTAAGGCGATGAATCCCGACCGAAATAGGCACGCTAACGCTTGCTCGGCCGCGCGCGACGCAGCGGCAGCCGGCAGTGAACTGTGAACTCGCGAGCGCCCCGCGAATCGAAAATCACTTAAAATTCAATTAAAAATTAAATAATAATTTTTTTACACTTATGACGGCCGGAATCCCTCGGCTAATCAAAGACAATTATTTTCGTATATTTTTCATTAACTAAAACCAAGTATACTGCAAGTAATACGATATTTGGATTACGATTAGATGGATGTTTGGGATTTTATTTGACACAGTAAAATATGACCAATCGAAAAAATACGGCCGGAAGCACTAGATAAATAACTGTAAAATAACATATATTTTTTCCAAGTTTTAAGTACTTGTGATTTGCGAGTAATCCATAATTTGAAACACCCTATTTTGGGGAATGCCCGCCTTAATATTACACGAGGTATTTATGTAACATTCACACCAAGAGGTCCCGGGTTCGATTCCCAGTGCGGTACATATTGTATTCGGTTTGGTTAGTGGTAGCACTTGTTCTTAGATCGCCGATTTAGCTACCACCATCCTACGTCTGACGCCATAACAATGATGTTTTCAGCATTACTGTGTTCCGAAAGTTAGAGATAAGATAGCCAGCTCCTCAGTATTTGAGGGTTCCGGGAGTAGTGCGCTTCCACCTTCAGCCTTATCACCACTTAACATCGTGTGATGAAGGCTAATTGCTACCCCGTTGTAGATAAAAAAAGATGATTTATGTAACTACAGGGTTAACTGGATAGGACGACCTATTTGTAGCGAAGCGAGGATAGGTTGCAAATAATCCATACTAATATTATAAATATGTAAGTGTGTTTGTTTGGTTGTCCGTCTTTCACGTCAAAACGGAGCAAACGGCAACGGATCGACGTCATTTTACAAGCTTTTTATTAGCTTGCCATGTTAGTTAGTTTGTTAGTTAGTGGGGGACAAATCTTGCAAGCTTAATTTGACCCACTTCCCAGTGTCCGATGGAGCTGAAATTTTGTATACAGTTAGATGACAATACAATATTAAAGTACAGTCAGCAAAAAAGCTTGTCATAAAAATGTTTTTTTTTGTAAAATACTTATTTGGTATGGGAATAGTTTGGGAGCTGGAGAGTGTCATAGGCTACTTTTTATCCCGGAAAAACTTCAAATTCCCGCGGGATATTAACGTCGTGTAGTCCACGCGGGCGAAGCTGCGACAACAATACTGTCTAGCTATCACGGTTCATGAGATACAGCTTGGTGTCAGACAGACAGACGGACGGACGGTCTTATATAGTAATAGGGTCCCGTCCTCTGGGTACGGAACCCTAAAAATCGACCTTGTGAAGCCAGTCTTCAACCTGAAAATCGTCTATATATAAGAAATTCATTATAATTCGCCATTTACTTAACTTACTTAAGTATATAAATTTTCATTATTTTTAATTAGGAGGCTGGTATAGTCATAAAATATTTCAGCAAATTTTCTTGGAATCACAAATCAATTTCATTTATTCCAGTCGGTTCCTGGAAGTACTCAAAGCCATACCGTGGAAAATTTGTGTGTTACTTGATATAAAAGTTAATATCACAGTTACATTTATTTATCAGCTTCTGATAACAAGACCCGGATAATCTAGTATAGAAAAATACCTGATACAGCGGAAAAACACGAAAACTTTCATAGATTTTACACAAAGTATTTAGTTTTTTGATACTTCATGTCGGATTTTAAATTATTTTTATGCATTATTTACTATGCAATGCTGTAATTATACTTAGGAAAAATTGTGATAGAAAAAAAGTGGTCAGAGTATTGGGCTGAACTGAAAGCTACTTACAGGACTGGAGGATTTTTCCATCAATTTTTTCCTTGACTTTATGTCGCTTTCATAGTGTCAGCAATTCCACTTTTATATATTTTATAATGTTTAATCAAATAGTCGGTAATAGATGCTATGTCAAATTAGATAAAAATCGATGGAAGATAAAAAATACTATAGGTAAGTAAGTACTTTTTAGATAGGTAACATTATTGTTTCATCATCCATTAATCTCAAGATGAATTCTACTGCTTTCGATTTAGTACAACAACTCTTTAGAAACTGGTTTCTAGACAAACAGCTTATTTTTATTAGTCCACTAGCTGACCCAGCGCGACTTAGTTCCCGTGGCCCTAACCGTTAGAACCTTCCTTGGACTTCCACGAACATTTCAAGACCAAAATTAGCCAAATCAGTCCAGCCGTTCACGCGTGATGGTGTGACCAAGGGAAATAGGGATTCATTTTTACCACACTTTTATTAGCTTCACTTGTAAGTCTTGTAACTAAGTCACAATGTAAGAAAATCGTGGAATTCAATTTTAACCTACTTCTAATTGTTGTATTGATTTGAAACTTTGCAAGTCTATATGAATCCGATGACAATGCAATAATTTGCTACCTTCGAGCTGATCTGATGATGGAGTCAAGAGGTGGGCAATAGAACTCTTAAATGGCTGCTAGGAAACCCTTCGAGTTTAGGCTCATTTGTTTTGTTCTGATGAGACCTATTCGCTTCATTTAATAGTGAGCGTCTGATGATGGAGCAGGGAGGAAGCCAGTGGCAGTTCTTAATGACCACTAGGAAACCCCTCGAGTTTGGGCTCCGTTGTTTCGTTCTGACGAGACTTATTAGCTGCACTTGGTGCTGAGGGTCTGATGATGGAGCAGGGAGGAAGCCAGTGGCACTCCTTAATGACCAATAGGAAACACCTCGAGTTCTGGCTCATTTGTTTCGTTCTGATGAGACCTATTCGCTACACTTGGTGGTGAGGGTCTGATGATGGAGCAGGGAGGAAGTCAGTGGCACTACTTAATTACCACTAGGAAACCTCTTGAGTTTGGGCTCATTTGTTTCGTTCTGATGAGACCTATTCGCTACACTTGGTGGTGAGGGTCTGATGATGGAGCTGGGAGGACCCAGTGAAACTACTCAATGACCTTAAGAAAACCCCTCGAGTTTTGGGCTCATTTGTTTCGTTCAGACGAGACCTATTCGCTGCACTTGGTGGCGAGGGTCTGATGATGAAGCTGGGAGGAAGCCAGTGGCACTCCTTAATGGCCAATAGGAAACCCTTCGAGTTCTGGCTCATTTGTTTCGTTCTGATGTGACCTATTCGTTACACTTGGTGGTGTGGGTCTGATGATGGAGCAAGGAGGAAGTCAGTGGCACTCCTTAATGACCACTAGAAAACCCCTCGAGATGGGTTCATTTGCTTCGTTCTGATGAGACCCATTCGCTACACTTGGTGGTGAGAGTCTGATGATGGAGCAGGGAGGAAGTCAGTGGCACTTCTTAAGACCACTAGGAAACCCCTTGAGTTTGGGCTCATTTGTTTGGTTCTGATGAGACCTATTCGCTACACTTGGTGGTGAGGGTCTGACGATGGAGCAGGGAGGAAGTCAGTGGCACTACTTAATTACCACTAGGAAGCCCCTTGAGTTTGGGCTCATTTGTTTCGTTCTGATGAGACCTATTCGCTACACTTGGTGGTGAGGGTCTGATGATGGAGCAGGGAGGAAGTAAGGGTTCGGCTCGCGCATCTGGTAACTAATAGACTCGACTTGAATTTGTAAAACTAAATACATACAATCACGCCTTTGAGTTATAATATTTACGGGGTGGGCAGCCACATAAGTGGACTGTGAAATCGATTACCATCCCCATCCATAGCTTGCCATTTGTTAAACTAAAAAGTATAAAATAATTATGTAGTTTAAAAAACTATAAAAACACACTTTTATAGGAACAGACTAAAAAGTACAAAATAACCGTCTATTCAGTAACTGAAATTAAAAAGCGTGGTGCGCCCTTTGCAAAGCATGCATTCAAGTACTTAATATTATATTGACAACGCTCACCACGCTTTTGAATTTCAGTTACTGAATAGACGGTTATTTTGTACTTTTTAGTCTGTTCCTATAAAAGTGTGTTTTTATAGTTTTTTAAACTACATAATTATATATACAGGGTGACAGTGAAACTCGACCTATTCCTTGAAAGGGGTTATACTAGAGGTCATTAGCAACAAATTAAGTCCAGTGAACCAGGGGTCAAAACTGGATGGTTACCGAGTTGTGACGGTTCTTTGATTTTTTTGAAATTTTCCGAAATGTTACCAAAAAACATAAATTGTGATAAAACTACTCCACTTTAAACAGTAAATTGGTACTTTTCTGAAAGCTGAATAATTCGGGATCATTTTAAAAAATAGCGCTTTGCTCGAAAAATCGAAGAACCGTCAAAACTCGGTAACCATCCAGTTTTGACCCCTGGTTCACTGGACTTAATTTGTTGCTAATGGCCTCTAGTATAATATAACCCCTTTCAAGGAATAGGTCGAGTTTCACTGCAGTATAGATTTTTACGTATGACTGAATCCGTCAATTTCAAAATTACAATTTTATGATGAAATCGCTAAACTTTTAAGCTAACGCATTTTGAAGCAGCGTACCTAAAAATATGATAAATAGGTACCAATATGAAATAACTGATTATCCATGTAACATTCCTTGGCAAGTAAATAAATAAAATGTTGTTTATAGTTCTGTTATAGTGTAGGGCATGTGTACATTGGGAACAGACAGACACGCGTCCTCGTAACAATGTGGGTCATGGTGAGCGCCAGAGTCAGACGAATGAAACTCGTAAACTCACTAAAATATTCCATCAGCCGCGGCCCTTAAACTATCGAGTTTCCTTTTAACTTTAATAAAAAAAATAGATTTTTAACTATTTTTATGCATTTACAATGCAGTTTTGTAAGTAAGTATAGGAAAAATGTGATAGTAAAAACCTCCTTATAGGCATCGTGGTTTTTACAAGCTTTTTATTAACTTGCCATGTTAGTTAGTTAGTAAGTTAGTTATGTATGTTAGTTAGTTAGTGGGGGACAATCCTTGCAAGCTTAATTTGACCCACTTCCCAGTGTCCGATGGAGCTGAAATTTTGTATAAGTACAGGGGGGCTACCGCGTAACTTTATGGATATGAACTTCATACGTTTTTTGGAACTTTTAGTCAATTTTATAGAAAAAATAGCCACTATCAGTTTTTTATTTTATGGCGTCGGGTATAACAATAGCTAGCTAACAACGTTTAACAGAACAAAGCATCAGAAATCTATCAAAATAAGGAATTCAAATGACACTTGAAGCCCATACCCATATCCAGATTTTTTTGCCGGTAAACCAGGGGGTTTGGTTCAGATGACAAAATATTAAAGTACAATCAGCAAAAAAGCTTCTCGTAAAAATGAAATTATTACTCAAAACTTATTTACTATCACATTTTTCCTATACTTATTAATAAAAAAAGTTACTTACCTATTAAGTTAGTACTTATATACTAATATTATAAACATGTAAATGTGTTTGTTTGCCCGTCTTTCACGTCAAAACAGAGCAACGGGTCGATGTGATTTTTGGTATGGGACTAGGTTGTTTGGGAGCGAGAGTGACACTTTTTATCCCGTAAAAATATCACATTCCCGCGGGGGGAAGAGGGGAAAACGTCGCTCGTGGAAAGCTATAGTTAAGTTATAAGGAGTGAACTTCGTCCGCGGTTAAACCCGCGGTCTCGTGGGAAAATCAGATGCAATACAATTATATGCAATAGCATTATCTAAACGTTATCGGCAAACGTAGGATGCCAACTAGGTGGAAGGACGTTCTTTGGGAGCAGGCTGGAAAAAGCTGGATGACATGAGAGCAACCGCGGATCGTGCTGTGCTCGATGGCGTAGGTACCTACTCTTGGAGAGGCCTATGTACAGCAGTTGATGTAAATAGGCCGATGATGATGAAACAAAATTACAGCAGTTCACGTAAATAGCCCGATGATGATGATGTAACAAAATTACAGCAGTTGACGTAAAGAGGCCGATAATGATGATGAAACAAAATTACAGCAGTTGACGTAAAGAGGCCGATAATGATGATGAAACAAAATTACAACAGTTGACGTAAAGAGGCCGATGCTGATGATGAAACAAAATTCATCATATTAGGATACATCACGGACGTCAGTCAACGCCCACTGCTGGGACCTACGATCGCAGATACAAGCCAACAAACAATAATTATTCAAATTGAAATTAACCTTAAATTCGTGTTATTCCGGTGAACAGTTAAGGTCGAAGTCATTAGTATCGTGTCAGCCACAGATATAGTTCACATGGATAACGCAAGTATCATGATATTCATGATGAATCATGATTTGTATTGAAACCAATCGTGCCGACTTTTTAACATCTACTGTGACTTTGAAAAAATTTTGGGCTATTGCACTTAATTATTATCACACAACAGGATTTTTTCACGTCGGGCGATTGTGCACTACACTGAATTTTACCGATCCGAAAAAAATGGATGCTTGTATTTTAATAATTAATAATTTATAATAGTAAGAATTTATATATTTCGTGTAGTTTCAATGTTTCAAACCTTAAACTACACGAAATAAATATATTCTTACTATTATAAATGAAATAAAATAATGAGTAAAGTTCAGTGTAGTGCACAAACGCCCTTCGGCTGCAACAACAGACGCGAGCGAACACTATACAGGGTTAATTTTTGAACACCATCGAAATCTTTAAGATCGTCTCAGAATCTGTAAGTGAACAACTTTCTCCTAGAAACATGGGTCGAAATATGACAGATTTTTTTTGACTTTTCATACAAATCAGATTGATTACGCGATCAATTTAGTATGGGAAGTCCAAAAATTTTTGTCGTATTTCTACCCATGTTTCTAGAAGAAAGTTGTTCACTTACCGATTCTGAGAGGAGTTTAAAAATTTGGATGGTGTTCAAAAATTAACCCTGTATAATGTTAGTGGCGACCAACCTTGACGTTTGGTCGGGGATCGGACACGCGAAGTACCTACATGTATTTGCGTTATCTAGTAATTTCTATATCTGTGGTGCCAGATTTAATTATGTTTGCACAGGGACCTCCGATGTTGATTCGTTCCAATCTGTCAAACTGCGTGGGCAACGTAAACATTTGAAGTGTTTGGGCTGGGCTCCACGGAAATGAAATCGAAGTCTAAAGGGCTTATTACACTTGGCTAAATTCAGCATCTAACTAAGCATACATTGCTTTTTTTGAGCTCATTTGTAGCAAGTGATGCAATCAAAACAAGCAATGTATGCTTAATTAGATGCTGAATTTAGCCAAGTGTAATAAGCCCTTTAGTTCAGAGGTCACTTTATATTGATACTAGTCTTCCGCCCGCGGCTTCGCCCGCGTTGACTACACAATCTCGCGGAATGTGACGTTTTTCCGGGATAAAAAGTAGCCTATATGCCACTCTTTAGCTCCCAAACTATCCCCATACCAAAAATCACGCCGATCCATTGCCCCATTTTGACGTGTAAGACGGACAAACAAAGAAACACTTTCACATCTTCTTCCTCTATCTTCTTCTATACACATATTATAATAATGTTGCTAAGCTCAAAACTCGAGCACGGCTGGATCAATTCGGCAAATTTTTATATTATGTTCCTGACACGGGCACACGGAAGGTTTTTTTATGGAGAGAAAAACATAAATCTTGCGTGGAAAATTGTAAAAACAATACTTTTCTTATCCCATACAAACCTGCCGTCAAATATTTGACGTGAATATAAATCAATGGTGTTTCACGTCAAAACGGAGCAACTGAACGACGAGATTTTTGGTATGGGGATAGTTTGGGAGATGGAGGCTACTTTTTATCCCGGAAAAACTATTCCCGCGGGCGGAAGGCTAGTTTTTAATATTAGTATGGATTTATTAAAGCAAAAAACTATTTTACTTAAGTACTTAATAGGATTTCAAATATTCTTTATGAATTCACAATGCATTTGTGTAATTATAGGAAAAATTGTGATAAGTCACAGCCTTCTCTATAGGAGGCTGTGGATAAGTAGTACCTACCTACCGCCTGAGTCTTAGGTACAAGGCTGGTGGTATTTTTCAATACCTAGGTACATATTTTACATAAGTCAAGCTCTTTTGAAAAGTTTCTTTAGAAAATTAGAACACAATGAGAATATTATATTTTATTTGAATACTTACTTCGTTTGCGGAAACCTATGACTGTATTTTTCCATGAAATAAGAAAATGTTTTATGTAGGTACCTAGGTACTTAAACAGGTGTTCAAACAAATAAATTTCCTGATCTGTCTTTATAAAAAAGGATTTCATACTTATGTATTATTTCATAATATTTGTTATGGAATCCTAAAAAATATCAACGATAAATATTTATACAAAACCAAAAATGAAGGAAGACATTTACCAAATCATGCCCATTTAAATATTTTGTGTTGTTCGTTCAGGGAGTTCAGTCGAGGGTTCTTGTTTTTCCAAATACATATATTTCCAAGATTTTTATGTGAAAATCATAAAAGCGATCAAAAGTGGATCAAAATTCGATCGTGGCGTCTCGTTTCATTCTACAGATAAGTAAGTTGGTGGCACTGTATTAGTCTAGTCTAGGTATAGCACTGATATTCTACAAAATCCATTCAGACGTATCTATAGAGGGCGTGAAAGCTTATGTAACACATTGACATTATTATTTTGCACATTTCTATTGGAAACTACTGCTACAACTAAAAGTGAAATTTTTACTAAAAACTTATTTATTGATATGTGGTAGATCCATACGAATTAAATGTGAAAGTGTTTTGTTTGCTTGTTTGTGCGTCTTTGCTTTCTATCCCGTAAAATATCACATTCCCGCGCGATATCATCGTGTAGTCCACGCGGACGAAGCCACAAACGGAAGACTAGATAGATAATCATAAATAACTACTAACAGAAATACCACTTGAATTTGCATCATCTTAACTTTTATTGCACAATATTGCATCGGCGCTTTTTATAGGAATCGACTATTTCGTCATACCTAGCTGAAATGCACACGGCAACAATTTGATGTTGGTTGTTTAGTTATATCAAGCCTTATCTTAATGACAAATAGTTATGCAAATGTGTATGTAAGTAGGCAGTTACAAGCACATGTGAACGCCGTAAGAAAGAGTGATGAAGTAAAGTAAAAGGTAGATAAACCTTTAAAAATATCGTCCAAATCATTCCTTCCTATATACTGCCTGATATCACAGATAATAAATATAATACTATACTGTACTGATATCAATTAAAATACACAATCACCCAGCCGGCCGTCTTGTCTGTCTATTCTAACTGGCCATACTAAGGGCCTGTTTCAGAATGTCTAAGTAAGTTCTGATTAGCTGTTACTTGACAGATAGGCCATACAAAACTGTGAAATAAACTGGAAAGTATCTCCTAATCGGACATTGTAAAACAGCCACTTAATCGGGTAAATTGCTCCGTAACAAAACATGTGTTTTTACAAAATGCTGTCTTTTTATATTAGTGGTATCACAAGTGCTGTATCAGCCTAAAATTAATAAATGATTTGATTTGATTTAAATACATCGATCAGTACCAAATGTGCCAATGTAAGTCCAGTAGTAAATATTAATTTCGAGCCTCTCTAATCTTGTCAATAGCTTCACAAAAACTATCCGTGAAGCAGCCGCACCCACATGTTTTTATTCAAATCATCAACGGTATTATAACAACACAAAAGATTTAATACAAGCAAGGGCATGATTTGGTAAATGTCTTCCTTCATTTTTGGTTTTGTATAAATATTTATCGTTGATATTTTTTAGGATTCCATAATCTAACAAATATTATGAAATAGTACATAAGTATGAAATCGACTGTACCTATACCGCCTTCAATTAAAAACAGCTAATGCTAAAATTTAATTTTCACAAATGCTAATGATATGCCTATCTCAGATGGTCTTTGACACAAAGCGTAGACCAATGTCATAGTCAGAAGCGAATTGCTCTTAGTCACGCAATGGCAGAACACGATAAAACATGTTGTCCAGAAACTACTGCACCAGATACTCAACCTTAGAACAACGACATAAAGTTCACAATACCCTGAAGACCATTATATCGTGGTCTAATCTAATGGACAGCTGTTGAAATTGAAATTTGTACCGTGTGACCTATTTGTTAGGGCTCTGCGTGTTTAGTTGATTCATTATATCCGTTATTAATTAGGTTTATGTGAAAATTATAGGGCAGGAGCATAATATAGAACGTTGTTACTATGTTAGAAAACAACTTTTCGGAAATATATAAAAAATAACAAAGAACAAGGGAGGGGCAGTAACAAACGCCGTAACTCCATCGTAATTATGAGCTAGAGACATTCAAGCTGTTTCTACCTTCAAGGTTTTTTATAACAAGGAATGTGGTTGTCTATATACCTAATTGAACTAACGAACATTCTTTATCAAACATTCTTAAACAAATAAGTAGGTAATAAACGCAAGCGTCCATACAAGTAGAGCAATTATCGTAACAAGAAAACCCGTCTATGGAATCATAAACATAATGTAAGTACTGAACATTGCTTGTAAAGTTTGATATCTAATAATGAGCAAACTTTATCAATATTTTAAAAGCATCTGTACCGTAGAGTTACTTTCATAACATATTAAAATTTATATATTTTATTCAGATAAGACTTATCGACATTGTATGCCGCCTCTGTGTACTAGTGGTTCATCCCACCGATTTTCAGACCCAGAGGTCCCGGGTTCGATTCCCAGTGGGGGTACATATAGTATTCGGTTTGGTTGGTGGTAGGACTTGTTCTTAGTCCGCCTGGCTAGCTACCACCATCTTATCTAAGTCCGACGCCATAACAATGATGTTTTCAGCATTATTGTGTTCCGGCAGTTAGAGATAAGATAGCCAGCTCCTCAATGATTGAAGATTCCGGGAGTAGTGCGCTTCCACCTTCAGCCTTATTACCACTTATCATCAGATGTGATAAAGGCTAAGTGCTACCCCGTAGTATATAAAAAAAAAAAAAAAAAAAACGAAACGTCTACTCAACGTTCTTTTGGTTGATTCTTAGTTCTAATACCATCACAATTTTATCTTTTCAAATTTGGGCTAACTAAGATAAAGAAGGACATGATATGGTAGGTACATAACATGTCATAGAGATCATAAAGATTTATCGGTTACTGCAATGCAAAAGAGATCAAAATGTGAAAATTCAGCTCTGCTTTGTTACCCGATTGCTTCAAATGTAAAGAAACATGCATATAAATACTTACTTACCTATTTAGCGTTTATTCAAGAACATCGCCTGTATCAAAATTCTTCAATACCTGTAACACAATCATTGCTACCAGAATAAACACCAATCTTCGTCCAACAATACTCATACGAGCTAGCAGACAAAATTTTCATTAGCTAGTGCTAGCTCATACCAGATACCGAACCATTGTAAGCATTATCACAACATCAGCTAGTCGTGCTAAAGCAATTACAGTTTTATCTACAAAGACATCAACAGTGGACAGACACACTTCCTGATTGCTTATTCATTACAGTGATCGTAAATCAAAATGTTATAAATAGATGATGTTTACTTCAGCCTCAAGGTGAAGAAGTTATAAAATTACGAGGTCACGTGGCCGATGGAGTAATGCAGGTAAAGCCGTGTCAAGGGTAAATCAATAAGTTATTGGTGTTTATTATTTTATTTTATGACATTTTAAAGGGACTTGAGTTTAATCTTAATTTGTTCCATACTTCTATTGTTGAGTGATTACGATTAAGTAGGTACCTAAGTAGTAGGTAGAAATTAGGGGTTAAAGTATCAAATTGCCGTTTTGTATGGAGATTTTTGTACATTTTTTTCCCATACTAACGTTTTTGTAATTTATTCAACGACTAATATTATGTAACTTTACAAAATTTTACACACGCATTTATGGACATTTAAAGTACTAAATGACATATTCGTTAAGAGCAAAAAAAATATTCACTAAGTTACAACTAATACTCCTCCGATGGCGCGATGACCCCGAAGTGGATCTTGGCCTCCGACAACAAAAGACGCCACTGCTCCCTGCATAGCGCGACCTCCTCCCAGTCTGGCAGCAGCAGCTCCCGTAGGTCTTTGGCCACTTCGTCAGCCCAGCGATACCTAGATCGACCGACTGGCCTGCGCCCTACTGGCCGGCCCAGGTATGCCCGTTTGACTGCGCGACCGTCCTCCATTCGCACGACGTGGCCTAACCATCGAAGCCTCTGCGCTTTGACTTCACCAAGGATATTTGGTTCGGCGTACAGCTCCTCCACTTCTGCGTTCTTTCGGATCCTCCAACTGCCGCCAAGTTACAACTAATAAAGTACGAAATTATGGAAACAAAAATAGTCGTAACTATGTCGTAACTATACAAGAGAAAAAAATCTTTCCGTGTTCTGTGGTCGTAACTTTCGAGATAAGTTTTTTCTATGTAAATAATCAAATATTGTGGTTATTAAATTATCAAAAACGCAATATTAGAGAAATTATGTATTTCTAATAGCATAAAAGTTGTTATGTTATATGTACAAAAGAAAAAAAACGGCAATTTCATTCTTTAACCCCTATTACTTACCTGCTTAAACTTTACAATCTTAACATTTATTGGTTAAGATTTTCAACGATGAAAAATGCAGGAGGTTAAAATTGTGTTCTTTTACTTTCTGAAAAGAAAAATAAAACTAGGTAGGTACATTATTTACACGACTGCCCAAAGTGTAATGTTTATGGACTTTTTTCTGCAAATACATTCGCTTTTTGATTAAAATAAATTAAACAAACTTCCGCGTATACAGGATAATTTTGTTATCAGTGCACAAATTTTTAAGATCGACTCAGAAGAAGAAGAAGAATCGGTAAGTGAGCAACTTTCTCCTAGAAACATGGGTCGAAATACGACACAAATTTTTGGACTTCCCATACTAAATCGATCACGTGATCAGTCCGATTTGTATGAAGAATAAAAAAAAAATTGTCATATATCGACCTATGTTTCTAGGAGAAAGTTGTTCGCTTACCAATTCTGATTTGATCCTAAAAATTAGTGCACTGATAAAAAAATGATCCTGTATATTGTAAATGATTTAAAAAAATACTGGTAAACCCATTAGTCTGCTGGTACTAAGAAAATACCCGCTTAAGGCTTGGATTCCCGATCGCAGAAACAATTAATTGAAGAATATCATACATCGGTTGGACCCCTGCGGGTCTCGGTATAAGTACTTACCAAAATAGGTAATTTATAAACTGAAGAATGCCTTTAAAAAATTTTTTAACTTAGGACGACCGAAATCCCTCGGCCAGGTATTCAAAGACAATTATTTTTGTATATTTTTCATTAAGAGCCATTTCGCACTTTGCAATTGTCTCGCTCGCACAATAAACATTTTTAAAGATTGTGGAAAACACATTGTGTTTTTTAGAAAAGTGTTTCATTATGTTCCTTTCTTCTTTTCTTTTCGTTTCTTTTTTTTCTTTTCCTACAACGCAATTAGTTATACATTATTAAACATATTTCAACATTATCAATACTGCAATAATACTAGATCTACGAGCTTAAAGTTTTCGAAAATTGTCTTCCTAATTCTAACCAATACTCAATGAATGAATAAAATAACTTATACAAAATATCCGTAACATTGCGTTGTAGGGACATAATGAAACACTTTTATAAAAAACACAATGCGTTTTCCTCAATCTATGAAAATGTTGCATTGTGCGAGCGAGACAACTGCCAAATGGCTCTGCCGGCCTAGCATGAGCGGCTTATAACGCGCGATATGATATGGTACGGCAAGTTGTCTTGCTTACCCCAGTAAGGTGTAAGCAAGACGGCATGCCGTACCATATCATATCGCGCGTTATAAGCCGCTCATGCTAGGCCGGCTGATTGCGAAATGGCTCTTAACTAAAACCAAGTATACTGCAAGTAATAAGATATTTGAATTACGATTAGACGGATGTTTGGAATTTTATTTGAGACAGTAAAGTATCACTAATAGAAAATGTAACGGCCGGAAGCTCTAGATAAATAACTGTAAAATAAAATAACATATATTTTTCCAAATTGAAAGTGTTTGTGATTTGCGAGTACATAATCCATAATTTAAAATACCCTATTTTAGGCAATCCTAGCCTTAAGTGAGGGGAAACAATGCTGAATGATTTACTATGGCGCATTTCAACAGATTTATTTTAGGCATGTTTGTTTAAGGGAAGAGGAGCTTCTTATTAATCTTGGTAATTCATTAAATTTGTTTTGGTAAGTAGGTAAGTACACGGCTAGGAATGCAACAAGAAAATTATTGTGATACTAGCGGCCGCCCGCGGTTTCAGCCGCGTGGTTCCCGTTCCCGTGGGAATATCGGGATAAAAAGTATTCTATGTGTTATTCCAGCCTATAATCTATCTCTGTTGCAAATTTCACCATGATCCGTTCTGTAGTTTTTTGCGTGAAAGAGTAACAAACATACATCCATAGGTACTGACAAACTTTCGCATTTATAATATTAGTACTTTTATCAGATCAGAGGGAGCTGTAGGTAGGTAAGTTAGTAATGTGTAAACATTACTACTACCTACCTACAGTGTTTGTATTGTCTGTCACTTTTGTTATATAAGAAATAAAATAACAAAAATATATTAGGCGCTACTCGGAAAAATATGGACTTTTTTAATTTAAACCAATAGGACGGTTACAGTTGTTACAAATCTGGTAATAAGATATATATTTCTTCATACCTTTATCTAGAATCGTATAGTTTCAAAAACACATTTTATGATTTTGCCTCGACACTTTTTCTTTTCGTTTATGATTTTGCCTCGACACTTTTTCTTTTACTTACACTATTGGAAATTGGTTTAATTAGTGGACACCAATAATATTGAGGACCGTATAGAAGCATTTTTTTAAAAATCGCTGTAGTTTTTTAATACGAAGTGATTTTGTGTTTTTTTTGCCTAATCTGCAAAATCGGTCTCGCTCCCGCGCGCGTCCTTTTCTCATTGCTATCTCGCTTCAGCACATTTTTTCAGAGTATCGCCTTAAAGGTAGCGTTTGGTCTGCATATACATATATGTTAACAAAATAAGTCTTTCTGATTATAATCAGGTACTTACTTGTTGACAACTTTGGTATTCACGAGTGGGGAAATTATAATTCTATAGAACGCGAAAAAGGAAATGGTGAAGATGATAATTTGCGCAACGGTTCGGCCGATGTTAGCATTGGTATACCGCAGACTATTATTTATTCTGTGCCGCAGACCTAGAGCTGACGGAATCGATAACACTCATTGTGGCTTAGCTTTTAAGATTACACTAGCGGCCGCCCGCGGTTACACTATAATCTATCTGTGTTGCAAATTTCATCTAGATCCGTTCAGTAGTTTTTGCGCGAAAGAGTAACAAACATCCAGACATCTATACATCTATACTCACAAACTTTCGCATTTATAATATTAGTGGGATACCTATTATGAAGTCAGTTGGTTAAAAGAAGCGTAAAGTTATTAAGCTAGCCACCCCGAAGGTGAAAAGCTGTTGGGAAAACAAAAAAATACAACCATAACACAACCTTTAATTTACAATTTTATTATAATGTGGTTTTTGTGCTAAAACTTAAAATTGATTAAAATATCAAATTATTATCAATTTTAAGTAAGATCATTTAAAAGTACGGATCCCATCCACCGCAACTATAACACAAGGAAATATTAAATACGTCGGGCTGCTAATTAATGGCTGGTCTAACAAAAGTGGTACCTACATTCATCTACGGAGAAGTTCGTTGTTTTGTGTCTATTTTGGTCTCGACAACTAATTACGCGCTATTTTCATGTTTTACACTTTTGAAGGACCTCTGTGTTTGCGAGATTCTTCGTTAGTTAAATATCTTTGTGTTCTTAGCGTATTTTTATTAAAACGTATTAACGGATTGCGTTAGATCCAGTGCCTGTAGTGTAAGTTTTTATGTCAAAAAACGCAAACTATTTCGATTCCGTGTTTATGTCAATTTGTATGAAAACTGTATTAGCGCCTCTAGCGGCGAGTAGCGCACTTATATAGTTTTCATACAAATTGACATAAATACGGAATCGAAATAGTTTGCGTTTGCTTGACATAAAAACTTACACTAGGGGTACTGATTTCACATTTGAAAGTGCGAATCACATCCAGTGCAACTATAATTTTGAACCAAAGAGTAGGTAGGTAAATTAGATTCGTCGGCTGCTAATGGCTCGGCTGGACTAAAGTGGTACGGTCTTCTGCGCAGGAGTTCGTTGTTTTGTGCCTATTTCGGCCTCCAAAACAAACTAATAAATGCGCTATTTTTATCTTTCGCACTTTTGAAGGACCTCTGATAGTTTGGTTTAAGCAAATATCATTGAAGTGTTTGCGTGCGAGCTTCTTCGCAGTTGAATATGGCTTTTTGTGTACTTTTTATTAACAACTAGGTATGTTGCTTTGCTAGATATTTAGTTGCAATACCTACTGTTTGTATCTTGTAAAGACTTGTATAATAATTTTCTGCGGCTTCATATTTTTTTGTACTTACCTAATTTGAGTTACTTATGTTGATATATTTCTATTCGTTCATTATTATCTCCTAAGTTTTTTTTAATTTATTTATATTCTACCTCAGTTTATACCACGTAGGTAGGTAGGTATCAAGTAATTTTAAATTTATTTGAACGCCATACTATGAACATTTGGCGGATTATAATAATGACGTGTAATAAATACAAACTGAATATACACAAAACCAGCTGTAGGATCTACTTGTCATACACATAAGTGTCGATGATCTAACAACTAATAACATGAATGGTGGCAACTTTCAATACGATACGATCCAACGCTATTTACTACGATAGTCGAGTTATACTAGGTAAAAGAGTGAGTCAGCTTCGTAGAACCGGCAAGAATCCGCCGCACATCCGGTACACGAGGAAGAGACGGTCGCTAAAAGTAGGTAGGTATCGTTACGGTACCGGTGGAAACTTGGGGAAAACATCCTTGCTGTGGTTGAAAATAAAAAAATACATTGTTTTATCACTTATTTAAATTCTTACCTACTTAAGTATATTTAAATTTGAATACTTATTTAATAGTATATTATGATACAAGTGAGCTAAGGTTGCTCATTATACACGAGGCTGTGGGTTGCAGCCCGAGCCGCAGGCGAGGGCGTAAATCAGCCGAGTGTCTAGTGAGCAAGTTGCTCACGAGTTTCATACGCACTTTTTCAACACACTTGCGAGGAAAAACAAACATTTATTGCATACATATTGTATTAACCTAATATTAGCTAAGGGAAAAAGCGCGCAAGTTTTTTTTTTGCACGCGCCAAATGTAAGGTGATTGGTTTCATACAGCCATACAGCCTACTTCAAAATAATTATAATAATAGTGATAAAATGCAAATGTTTTATAACAAACTATCGTGAATTATAAATAATTTGATAATAATATACTTAATTATGTTTTTGTCTTATAGTCCATGGAAATCGTACCTACATTTTGCCTTGCGTTAAATGAGGTAGTTCTGATTTTTTTGTATGTTAGTAGTGATGAGATAGTAATGACAAATCCAAGTTTTCCACCTCGAAAGCCCTTCGGATCATTGTTAAATATTTAAAAATCCAATAAATTTTCAGTTTTTTTTTCAGTTTTTGTCAATTTTTACCACCAAGGACCTGTGTTACGGCAAAAAATACTATGCACGCTTTAAAGTAGACTAAATTTGCAATAAAAAGATAATAATTTCGTTTTTGTAAGTCAAATAGTTTTTAAGATAGGGCTATTTAAAAGTTTGCAAAAATTCAAAAAGGAAGTAATACAGTTCTTTAGTTTTCGTCATTTTGACCCATAGTAGTGGGTTTATGGCAAAAGTTAAATTATTAGTTCTTAAAGTCCATAAAATTTTCAACAAAATGAGACCAATTAGTAATATCAACTTACACTTGATAGTTCCTGAGACAGCTGTTCAAAGTTATTGAGGTAAGTAAACAATTATGTAATAGAAGGGTTTGCAAAATAAAGTACGCCCTAAAGGAAGAAGGATCTGGGAGGTGGTGGGATCAATTATCTACATTGTATGTATATTTTTGATGGAGCAGGCACGTCCTCTGAGTCCACAGCACACTTTTTGGGGGCAGCTTGCTGAGGTATAATTTCTTCATCGAACTGCTCAGGATGGTCAAAATCGCCCTTTGATGGTGGGTTATCAATCAATGGTTCATCAATGTCATCACACATCAGGTCTGGTATGTTCTCGCATGATTGGCCTAATGCAGTAGCTGCAAACAGCCGAACATTTGAGTTCTGCTTTCCTACAACCACATCTGCTGGTACAACCTTACATCTTTGGTATGCTTTCAAGGTGATGTCATTAACATGGTAGAACGGGAACGCCTCCCAGATCCTTCTTCCTGTAGGGCTTACTACCTTTTGCAAACCCTTCTATTACATAATTGTTTACTTACCTACCTCTATAACTTTGAACAGCTGTGTCTCACTCAGGAACTATCAGGTGTAAATTGACATAATTTATCTCATTTTGTTGGAAATTTAATGGGCTTTAATAACTAATAAAAAACATTTAAAAGGGGTCAAAGTTGACGAAAAATAAAAAAACTTTAATACTTCCTTTTTTGTGATTTTGCAAATTTTAAAATAGCCGTATCATAAAAACTATTTGGCCTACAATAGTAGATTGTACAACAAGTGCATAAAACGTACCATTTTACCCGAGACGAGTCAATTCGAGTCTCCACATTGATGAAATTAACACTGACTATACAGTGCGTAAGAAGTATTGGATAAATTCGACGCTTCTCGTAACGACTCCGTAGCTCAGTGGTTAGAGCAGTCGCCCGGAAAGCGAAAGGTCGTGGGTTCGAGTCCCATCGGAGCTAGTTGTGAGACGGGTCGATTTTTTCTAAATACTTCATTTTCCATTTTTCAGTAACAAAAATTGCATTGTGAATGCAAAAAACTAAAAATTAAATAAGTTGCAATAGTAATTTCATCTTTAGCGATAGCCAAATACCTGGAAAGGTATTTCTTTCGCGTGTGAGGGTAGTAATATCTCCACATTGATGAAATTAACACTGACTATACAGTGCGTAAGAAGTATTGGATAAATTCGACGCTTCTCGTAACGACTCCGTAGCTCAGTGGTTAGAGCAGTCGCCCGGAAAGCGAAAGGTCGTGGGTTCGAGTCCCATCGGAGCTAGTTGTGAGACGGGTCGATTTTTTCTAAATACTTCATTTTCCATTTTTCAGTTATAAATACTATAGTTTATTTTTATAATAAATGTTTTTATTCATACCTTAATATATTTGAGTGTAATTTGAGCTATGTTTTCATCTCTATTATTAGTTCCATGGACGCTCACGCTGCTATCAGCGCCGAAATGGCGAAAATCAAATGGCTTCACTTTGAAATCGATAGTAGGTATGTATAAGTCCAGCGTACTTGTATTATAGAGGTCAGTGGTGCAAACCGATTCAAGGTCAATGTTTGAACTTCTATGAAACTATTTTTACTTATTGTAAATGAAGTAAGTACTTATTTTAAAAAATCGACCCTTCTCACAAGTTATGGGAAGTCACAACTACCTAGCTCCGATGAACCTTTTCACTGTCCGGGCGAATGCGAATGAATGGACAGTGAAAGACCGTGAAAGAACTAGCTCTGTGGGACTCTAGTCCCATAGTACCCCTAGTGTAAGATTTTATGTCAAGCAAACGCAAACTATGTCGATTCCGTATTTATGTCAATTTGTATGAAAACTGTATAAGCGCGCTACTTGCCGCTAGAGGCGCTGATACAGTTTTCATACAAATTGACATAAATACGGAATCGAAATAGTTTGCGTTTGCTTGACATAAAAACTTACACTAGGGGTACAGTGCTAGTTGTGTTGTGATGTGAGATAGGTCGATTTTTCTGGTACTTAAGTACCTAATAAAAAATTTCAATACGAGAAAACTTCGCCCGATCTTTGTTGAAAATATTTACCTACACGTTATTTTCATCAGCCAGCACGAGGCACTTCTTCATTTATCTCGCAAAATCATGTCATACTTTTAAGGCATAAGTATTAATCTTCGAAATAAAAATTTAGAAATTCAATTAGGTACCTACCAACTTACATTGTTAAATAATTGTTAAGTATTCTTAATTGTAAGTAAATTAAGTAAATAATTTTTCAAATCTTTATGGAATGGATACAAATTATAAACAACTTTAGAAAATCATAGAGGATATCATTCATATTTCCATCAACTAGGTAGGTACTTAAGTACCTATTTATACTCTAATCCATTGTGGTTTGTTAAGTTATAAGTTTATGCAAAAGAAATTAATATTGATGTGTGAGTGAATGGTTTGAGTCTTTAGTCGTTTCGCCCCACAAGCGGTTCGCCCCGCGGGGCGAATAACCCAAGCACTGTTTCTGAATGGGGCGATTCGACCCGCAGTGGTTTCGGTGGGGCGAAACGCCCAAGGTTCTTTTGGAATGGGTCAGTTCGGCCCAAGGACTGTTTACCGGTATGAATAACGGTATAACGGTTTTCTGTATGACGTCATATAAATATATTTTTCACACTTATGCTCTGAAATGTTAATATTATATTTGAGAAAAGAATGCAGTACGTGGCACTTTTCCGAGGTAAACATTCTAAATTTGAAAATCACTGCAGTAATGAATTTCAGTACTTACTTACTGCACTAAAATCAGTGCAGTAAGTAAGTACTGAAATTCATTACTGCAGTGATTTTCAAATTTAGAATGTTTACCTCGGAAAAGGTACTACCCAAAGATATTATTACCGAATTTTTTTCTTTATTTTTCTTTCGTTATTCCTGTGTATAAAAACAGAAAAAGCAAAGGGACATTAGCACCATACAGCCACATTATTATTATTATTATATAGGTAATTATTATATCATAATTAGGTAAACGTTTTTTTAAATACGGTGCGCACAGAGTATATTACTTCGTATTGTATGTACCACAAGCGCTATGTACCCTTAGCACGAACATCAATCGAAAAAACAAAATGAGATTTATCATAGACAAAATATCCTTTACGAGTAATTTTGTATGGGATATATGTACAGCGCCATCTACCACCCAGAAGCGGGTATTGAAGTTGCGCATTTTAGTAGCAAGTAGTAAGTAATAATAGGCTGTATGACCGTTCCACTTGGCCTCACAAACCAATATTAAAAAAACGGCGGGAATGATTTTCAGCGGTTGATTTGTTAACAATACAGTTTATATAAATTGTGTAATAAGTTATCAAAATGAGTTCTGCCAATGAAACATATACTTACAGACATTGTATGTACCTACTCCACCAAATTTAAGAGCAGAAGCAAAATGAATAACAGAAAACTTACTGCCAGCAAAATCAAAAGAAAGATATATGAAAACCTACGATCTGATTTGGAAAAGTGAAAAAAGGCGCATACGTTTTCGGAATCTGTGTTGTTGGCGTATTTTAATGATACCTACATCATTAAAATAATATTATTATGGGCGATTTATACATAAGTGTGCCCGGGAAAACAATAACATTTACATTTAATAATTGCCCGAACATGTGTGATATAAATTTTAATAAATATTATTTAGTTAAACAGTTTTTTTTTTATTTCCTCGCATTTCTTGAGAAAAGCACTATACAAGCCTTGTACGGTAAGCAAATTACCTTGCCTCGAATGATTAAAGCCCTCGCCTGCGGCTCGTGCTTCAAACCATCCTCGACAATGTAATTTCTTACTTACCTGTCCTCGGCTGTAATGTACTATTGATACTATTAAGTTCTAGTACAGAAATTTTTTTAGGTACTCTAAAATTGTTGTAGTATAAACATTTTTGTACAAATATTTTTTAACTGTTATTTATATTAACATACTGAAATTTTGTTATGGCTTTGGAGGGGCGGGGAGATTTCTAGCATCTAGCACATGAGTACTATCAGAGAGTTAACTTCATAGAGCGTGCAAAATTTTGGTAGGGTTGTAACGAGAAGTTAAAATTGTTAGCTTTTTATTAGGTAAGTAAAACTATTATGAAATATTTATTTACAAATTACTTACATACTCTAGTAAGTTACTTTAATTAATTTTTTTTGTACTATTTTGACAAGGAAACAGCAACGCAATGTTAAAAATGTTAAAAAATCCAAGATGGCGGCAAACGTTTTTGTTTGTGGGTCGATATCGATGAAACTCGGTTTTTTTACTATTTTGACAAGAAAATAGCAACGTATTAACACTGACTATACAGTGCGTAAGAAGTATTGGATAAATTCGACGCTTCTCGTAACGACTCCGTAGCTCAGTGGTTAGAGCAGTCGCCCGGAAAGCGAAAGGTCGTGGGTTCGAGTCCCATCGGAGCTAGTTGTGAGACGGGTCGATTTTTTCTAAATACTTCATTTTACAGCAACGCAATGTCAAAAATGTAAAAAATCCAAGCTGGCGGCCAACTTTTTTGTTTGTGGGCCGGGCTGACTTCGATGAAACTCGGGTTTTGGTACTATTTTAGCAAGAAAACAACAACACAATGTTAAAAATATTAAAAAGTCTTAGATAAAAGATGGCGGTCAATTCTTTTGTTTGTGGGCTGATTTCGATGAAACTTGGTTTTTTGAATCTTGGATTTTTAATATTTTTAACATTGCGTCGCTGTTTTCATGTCAAAATAGTACCGAAAACCGAGTTTCATCGAAGTCGACCTACAAACAATAAAGTTGGCCGCCACCTTGGATTTTTTAATATTTTTTTTTGTCAACTTATTTATTTATTTATTTATTAATTCTTCATGCACAATGTACATAGGCGGACTTAATGCCTCAGGCATTCTCTACCAGTCAACCTTAGGGTGATATGGAGATAGTAAAGTGGTAGGGTGCACAACCAGCATTAAACTTAAAAAAAAGGCGAGAAAAATATTAATATATACAACGTAATAAATAAATAAACTTATATAGCTTATAATAAAAGAATAATAATTATTATATATATTACACATAAGTATTTATATAATTATAATAAATATAAAATATATAATAAATTTTACTACATACAATATACATAAATATATAAATATATATATAGGTACAAATAAAAGATAACGACGATCAAGATTTAAGAGTTAGCTGCTTGCTCAGTGAGAAATTTTCGTAACTTAGTTTTAAACGAAAACCGACTGGTGGACCTTCTGATGTCTAAAGGAAGCGCATTCCACAGAAGAATTGGGTAAATGAAGAAAGAAGAATGAATAATATCAGATTGATGAGAGGGACAGCTAAGTAACAGATTAGACGAAGAACGAAGGCTTTTATCATGAGTAGTACACAAGTACTGGAAATGTGAAGTTAGATAAGGGGGAGCATTAGGAGAGTTTAAGAGAGAATAAAGAGTGGTCAATGCCCGCATACTTCTGCGCTGTCTAATGGGCAACCATTTAAGAAGGGATCGATGCGCGGACACGTGATCATACTTACGGAGATTGTAGACGAATCGAATGCAGTTATTCAGAAGACGGTCGAGCTTATTGAGTAGATCTGCATTCAGGTCGAGGTAGCACACATCACCATAGTCGATTATAGGAAATATTAAGGTTTGCACAAGCATTGCTTTGATATTCGTCGGTAAAAAGTTTTTGAGGCGGTAAAGTAACTTATGGCGTGCACAAAAGATCTACTGTTTTAGAGTGTAATGCATTTGAAATAAAAGAGTTTTTTAAGATACAAATTTATGGTATTTATGTTGACATAGATCAACTTTTAATGTTTGATTTTTGTTTAGAGAAAATACCAACACATATATGCTATTTATTAATTTCAGTAACAAATATTTGCTTATGTACAATATTTAAGGACTGTGTTTTATTAAGTTTAATTTATACTTTCAAAATGTAGTATGTACTTAACCTATTTTATGTAGAAAAAGTAACTTTGTTTTTTCTAAAATGCTCATGTACTTATATGTGTTTTTTTAATATTTTATGTATATTTACATTTTTTGTTTATAACTTTAAGAAGTTTACTAATCGTTGATATTTATATAAGTCTTTTCATAAATATGTATCAACGTTATTGTTTTTAATACCTATTAATATTCTTTTTAATATTCGCCACGCGGGGCGAAAGAACCCATTCAAAAATGACTCTTGGGCTATTCGCCCCGCGGGGCGAAACAACCCATTCAAAAAGGACTCTTGGGCGATTCGCCCTGCGGGGCGAATCGCTTGTGGGGCGAAACGACTAAAGACTCAATGGTTTAAGTTACACATGAATATTCCGTGTCCTAGTTTTATTGGTAAGCATATAATGGTAATCTGTGCATGATAAATATTTGTTTAAAATTATTAATAAAAGTAAAAAAATGGAAATTACTCTTACGTAAACAACAAAATATTTTTTCGAAGGGATGTTAGATGGATATTTTTTTCACGTACTGGCAACACGCAGGCACAAAATATTTGTGACGCAGGGGTGACAAACCTACTTTAACATGTGTGTGATTATTTGATTGATTTTGATTTGTATTTTGTTTACTTTACGTGGGCTCCTATCTGCTTCGCGTACAGTGCTTCTTTTACATTATTTTGTAGATTTCTTCTTGTTTCTGTTATTGTTATTGTTTATTGTTAAGTTTGAACCGTTGTTACTTGTTACTATTGTGTCTGTACTATTACTATTTAACCCATTTTGCGTTATTTTATGCGCTTTACCCCAGGATATAGTTTTTATAAGAAGATTTTAACAAAATCTGTAAAACCAAAACCTCACAATAAATTTGGTTTAAAAGAGACATGAAGAAAAAGGTTTACGACACCCTGTTGCCAAAGTCAAATGTGAAAGTGACATTTTTTTTTTTTGCTCCGAATTAATAAACGTACTTTAGTTAGGAGGTAAACATATCAAAAGTCCCTAAGTTGCGACCAACTGACAGGCCATAGCCTGATAGCGGACGGATAGTCTGTGAGGCCCTTTACTCTGTACCTATAATTTTGCTATAAGTCAATATACTGGAATGGTTAATTTTATTTACTTTAAGGGTGCCTCTATAATAATTTATTGCTCATTCATTTCAGTGCTTGCTTACCAAACAAGTTTTAACGACTGTCGTAATCGTAAAAGACATATGGCCTCCACATGCGCAACTATATTATTTAGGTACTGTGATTATAATCGCTGACTGCTAAATAAAATTTAACAGAGGGAATTTATGAACTAGTATAAAATAAAAGTTGATTAAACAGAATACCTAATAATATAGGTAATTATGTTGTACTTAGTTACTATTTTGCTCTGCCAAAATCATAATAATTTAGGTAAGTACTTATATGTTTTCCAGAATTTATGTATCGTATACATAAGTGCTTATTTCTTTACCATTTTTATCATTCACAATTTTAAAAAGAACAATATCAGCTGATAAGCTAGCCCATCGTACGTAGCCATATAATATATCTCTTAAATATACCTATATACCTACACAGAACACGGAAAAAAAATCTCTCCTATATAATTTCACTTCAAATAATAACTCAAAGTCTTCTTACATTCCTAAAAATTAAAAAGAACGTTTTGATTGTTTTTATTCAGTTTCGTTTCAACGATTTCAAGGAATCCAAAGTTGGATAAACAAAGTCGTAAAGTGCTCCGATTAATTTTGCCAGATCAGCTGGATACCCGTTAATCGTGGCTAATGGTTAATGTACACAAATGCGGAGCCGGAACTCCAGGCAAGGTATTAAAAACTCCAATTATATGTATCGAGAAAACTGTGTTGAAAGGAGTTGCACTATTGGTAATCCTAAAAGCTTTCCATCGATCGATACTATATGTTACAAATAAAACCATTTAAAAATAATTACCTAACTCTCGTAAATTAGTACAAATCTAAAAAAAAAGAAGTTGAAATCACGAAGTTTATCTTTTTTAATAGTGCTTGTAGGTATCTATATAAGGGTAACTATACAAACATTTTAAAAGACGTTAAGACTGTTTACAGAATATTCTTTTAGCGGTATTTGTAAATGTACCTATTGCTGCAAATTTGAATACATTTAAAAAATAAAGTATTTGTACCTACCTATAGTTAACAGTAGTGCACAGGCATAGGCGGACGCGCACGTCAATTTGTTTCGGCCTAAGGTTTCGCTATCGACTTATTAAAACAAAATCCACCAACTCCTGCAGCCCAAGAACAACCCTTGAAAATTTAAATGGTACATATCTATATCACATTTCTACTCCTACCCACAGCGACACAGGATATCTAGCAAAAATCGAACTATCACAAATAAATAGACAGAGAGATGAAAAAGAATCCTTCGGTAATGGTAACGGAGTATGGAGTTTAAAAACACTTAATCGTGGCTTGACAAAAAAATACAAAACAAAGGAATAACAGCTCTAAATTTATAAATGTATTTAGACTTAAAGTCTAACTATCGACTAAACAAGATTTGTTATCATCAGAGTAATAGTTTACTAACTAACGATACGGCACCTTACCGGCCACCTGCGTATTCCATTCACGCCGCGGCGGTTGCGCGCGGCATTATCATGCCGTTTTGGCAACAGACGCGTTGCATTGTCCGCTATATAGAGCTGCACGTGCCCCGCTCTTGCTAGAATCTTCTGTAACTTTATTGTGAACTCTAACTGAGGATAATTGGAATAATTTTCCTTGATTTATCCTTGTAGTTAGGTTTCGGATCGCTGATAGTTCGCTTCTCGTCTAAACCACATCGGTATTGAGAGCATACGTGTCTAAATAAATAAATAAATAATGGACACAATCACATACTTACATTGTTCCTAGTACCTACCTATAGCTTGAGCACGAGTATTATGGAAATTGGAAACAACGATGGGTATTTATTTAGTACCACCTACAGTAAGACCCTCAACTAAAGGTGGTATTCCAATATGCAATTGATCCAAGAAATTGGATGCATATTGGACGACTTTGACGTCCAACTTCATACCTTCAACGTCAAATTTCTTTGACGTCCAATACCTTGGACAAAGATCTTTGATAAATGGAATACCACCCTAACCTAGTATAGTATTACATGATCTGAGGTTAGACCCGAGGAAATATTGAAAAGTTCGTATTCAATATTTACTTGACCGGGAATCGAACTTGGTACTTACCTTGAAAAACGGTGCGTACATCACTCATCCAAGGAGGTCGTCAAAAAGGTCTAAAAGGTCTAAAACCTTATTACAGCTTAATTTGAATCATTTAAGTAATCTCATTTATCCTCTGCAAACCAAAGCCTTAAAGGCCTAAAGGGCTTATTTGCTGAAATTTTATAGCGATTATTTGATAACGACACACGGCTTTGGCGTATACATCTTCTTATATTTACATCTTATATTTATGGGTAACGAGAAAATACTCAAAGATAGAGCAGACATGACTCTGTTTGCATTACGACGAACGTGTATTTATTATATAACTAGCTGACCCGGCAAACGTTGTTTTGCCATATTAATTATAGTGGACCCGGTAAACTTCGTATCACCAACATCTATTATAGATAGACAGATGAAAATAAATGATCGCGAAGAAGTTTTATACACTGCCTGCAACAAATGTCACTTATTAAAAAGTAGGTAATCCATAGCGGCTAAAACGTCAGTGATTACAATACTCTTTGACATACCTCTTTGGAAGCGGCTATGGAAGAAATGACAGTTTTGTATAGTACGACAGTTTATCGATTTTCTATACAAAATAATAATTTTTATTTTATTATTTTCCGGAATAAAAAGTAGCCTATATTACTCTCCAGCTCCCGAACTATCCCCATACCAAAAATCGAGTCGATCCGTTGCTCCGTTTTGACGTGAAAGACGGACAAACAAACAAACAAACAAACAAACAAACAAACAAACAAACAAACAAACACACTTTCACATTTATAATATTAGTATAGTATGGAAGTATGGATTGCACCATTTTAATGTTAGCTTCATGCAATTTTACAACACGTTTATTATGCGATTCAAGTGTGACCATAAAAGTGGTATGAATAAAAGATGACATTAAATTCAAGATCTAATTTTATTCTTCGATCAATAAGTGTTATTATTGATCGAAGATCTAATCTCATTGATTTCAACAAGGTTGTTTGCATGTATATCTTGAACGTTAAAAACAGTTTTTATGATTTAAAGCGGGCTGTCAAGATTATTATCGGCATTTTGTTCTCAATGGATCACAAAGGATTTATAAGTAGGTACCTACTTACACACATATTTTACATTTCAAATACAGATCGACAGAAAGTCTGTTTTTTTAGAAGTAATTCGCAACACACCGGTATAAAAATTTTACACAATTTCAATAAGTACAAAAGAAAACATTTTCATTAACAAGGTTAAACCGGCCCTTGATTTTATAAAATAGAAATAACGCAAACTGGAAAAGTTAACTGTTATTTCGAGGACAGAATGACATAATGTGTGGCAAAGATTCCAAGAATGTGTCCTATAATTTAGTGCCGTGACCTGGATACGCTCAGTCTTTTAGTTCCCAGAAATGGCCAATAGCGTGACCCACATTATCTTGCATAGGTAGTTAATTGTTGCTTCTTGTCGTTTTGGCCACGTTTCTTGATAAGATGCCATTAGTCCAGAGAATTGCCCATCTTTGACTGCTGTATCTTCGCAACCAGTGGACATTCAGGTTTCACTCAAATGTAGCAAATTTAACTAGTTATTTTTATTAAAAACACCGAACAAAGATACTTGAAAAACGCTTCCCTAGGATAGTTTTTTCGAAAAAACTGAAACAAGGGGCAGTGTTTCGAGCACCATGAGGGTAGCACAGGGTTTTCAGGGTTGCAAACTTGGGTGTTAACTAAGTACTCTCAAGTGACCTAACAACATATTAAAAAATCGTAGTTACATGCGCGTTTGCGATGTTTCTCCGTTTTTGTGTCGATATTGACTGGACTATATCTTTGTATTCGTTTGTAAGTTGTTGTGTTCTTTTGTTTTGAGCACATGATAAGATAGTTGCGGAATTTTATACATTCGCAGGTGTTTTGAATGTCAGTGCCGATAAGTAAATGAACTACATGCGTACATAAAATGATCTACGAACGAACGGTCAGTCGCGCCTGAATTGCAGTATCACACCAAGCACCCACCCAGTATGACCAACATATTATTATTACTAGCTGACCCGGCAAACGTTGTTTTGCCATATAAATTTTATTGGACACGAACTTCGTATCAACTGCCTGACACTATGTCACTTATTAAAAAAAAAGAAATCCTAAGCGGCAAAAATGTCAGTGATTACATACTCTTTGACATACCTTCTCTTTGGAAGCTGCTAAGAAATGAGAGTTGTGTGAAGTATGACAGCTTAACGGTTTTCTATACAAAATTACCATTATTATTTTATAATTTTCCTGGATAAAAAGTAGCCTATGTTACTCTCCAGCTTTCAAATTATCTCCTTACCGAAAATCTCGTCGATCCGTTGCTCCGTTTTGACGTGAAAGACGGACAAACAAACAAACAAACAAACAAACAAATAAACAAACAAACAAACACACTTTCACATTTATAATATTAGTATGGATTATCAAGATTCGTAGTTTGCGCATGTTCTTGGGACAAAAGCTACAAAATAAATAAAGATAATAAAAGTACCTACCTATGTATAAAAAATATACATAGGTACGTCAACTGATGGTTAAGTTTTGATTGAATCAATATTGTTGAAAGCATGCAGCACATTGCTTATATCTAGCAAAATGTTTTTCTTTTGTAGATGTTGTCAAATATTTTTAATAAATTTTGGTGCAATATCAATACTATATATATTAGTTACTTATAGTTAAATGTTTATTTATTTTATTTATTTATTTAATTTATTCATAATTATACATTAAAAGTTATACCTACATATTCATAGTTCGCCAAACTGCAAGGCAGTTTGTTGGCGAGTTCACACCCATTTTCTTATAATGTATATAAGTAATGCAAATACAGAAACTTATTTTAATTTAATATTAATATTAACATTGATAAATTAATACTTATACATGCACAATAAGTAGATAAGGATTAGCGCATTTCCAGTAGTATGGCTTTTAATTTCTTTTTTAAAGTAAATGCACAGAAACTTTTATTTTCTCTTAAAAAATCGATTCTATTGTAAATACGTGGCAGTACATATTTATTAGTTCTTTTACCGTAGTAATTTTTTACTTTAGGACATATGTATTTATTTTCTCGTACCCTTCTAGTATTATATTTATTTATTACTCGTTTCTTAAATGTATCGTTATAATAATTTTCTATAGCGATTAAATATTGAAATTTCAATTTAACAGGTAGAATTTTACAGTAGTCAAATAATTTTTCATAATTTCCATCACATTTCATTTTTCTATGATTACATACTAAATATTTAAGAAATCTTATTTGTAAGTTTTTAACGTCGTCGAGGTATGTATCAAACGTTCGACCATAACAGCTCAGTCCGTAACTTAGCAACGAGTCGACTAGTGCATGATAGACCATACGTAAACTACGTCTATTTAAAACAGATTTCAGATGATAAAATTTGCCCAGCAGTATTCTTAACTTCGCACACACATCAGCTACGTGTACCTGCCAGTTGAATTTACGATCAACATGTAAGCCTAGATATTTAAATGACTCGACAAACTCGAGGCGGGGGCAGCGGCAGGCGCGCGCGTCGCCGTGCAGGCATTCGTAGCTGTGACACACTAAATTAAAATCATCAGGACTTAGTGTTGTCGCGGACCGGTTGTAAGGTGAATGTATATGTATGCATTTTGTTTTATTCTGGTTGATTATGATATCGTTATCGTGTGCCCATCTGGTTATGTTATCCAAGTCAATTTGTAAAGATCTTATTAATTCCGTAATATTTTTAGACGAGAAAAGTAAGCACATGTCATCAGCATACATATACACCCGACAACACTGAACGACTCCAGGCACGCTGTTGACGTGCATGACGTAGCCCACCGGCCCGTATGTGAAACTGTGTCTGTTTGTTTGTCAAACTTTCACGACAAAACGGAGCAACAGATGGACGTTATTTTTGGTATAGGGATAGTTTGGTGTTTGGGAGCTGGAGAGTGACATAATGTACACTCGACAGCACATCAAGTTAAACAGTTGAACCGCGATAACAGCTTTTTATTACGTATGGCATAATGGCGCTCTCAAGGTCAACATGTATAGTCTGATGTGCCGCCGTGTGTACTTTTTATCCCGGACAACGTCTCATTCCCACGGGATATCGTCGTATAGTCCACGCGGGCGATGCCGCAGGTTGAATGCTAGTTAAGAATATCTAAGACAAATATTTTAGGTTTTTGGTCTCGTCGAAGTCGATGTTGCATTAGACAGTCCGGTTACGGTGGTTCCAAAAGCAATAACAACTTATATAACCAATTGGAACTCTAGATAAGATGCCATTTTCTAGTACTTACCTACTAAGTAAGGTATCCAAAAGCACTTTTCCTGCAAAAGAAACCACGGGTTGCACGAGTGCCGGCAGAAGTGAACAGGGGAACCCTTTTACCCTTTTAGACATTTTCACAAAAAAAAGGAATTTGACTAAAAAAAGAAAAATATATGGACTACATTTGAACCGAGGTCTTCTAGCTGCAATGCCGCCCGTTTTCTAACCTGAGCTATCACAACTTTGGAAACGGTGGCGAAATTTGCCTTCGTATTCTAATGACATTGTAACAGATCAGCCCCCCTAGACAAGTAGCTTTCATTATCGAATTCGCCAGTAGAATAGAAAGAAAATGTATGGGATTGACATTAGCGGTCACGTGACATTTCGATCGCTAATGTCAATCCATTAATTTTCTTTCTATTCTACTGGCGATATCGATAATAGAAAGCCACTTGTCTACAGGGGCAGGTCACGTGTCCGTCTTACCAATTATCGGTCACGTTATCCTGAGACGCGAGTTTATCATTTTTTACCCATCACAAAAAAAAATCTAAACATACATGGTTTTTTTTATTTAATCCTTGACAACCGTCACACTAGCCGCGCCCGCGACTTCCGCGCCTCTTGTATTGTCCGTGCAAGGCTACCCGCTACACCGAAATACACTTTTTAGCACCTCGCCTCGCTAATTCACACGTTTATATTTCCTCTGTGTTGTTTTTTCCGCTTTTACACTTCGAAAAAAATATTGCGTTTTGATTTATGAGAACTGAATTTTCAGTTCCGGAATTTTGAATGTTTTTAGAATATCTTCGCTAGCTTAGCAGCTGTCGAGGTCTCACTAGGTAAATAAAGGAAAATTCCGAAATTGCTATTATTTTTGTACGCATGATGACACATCTTTACTTAGATAAAATAATAAGTAGTTAGCTCTATTGGGTATGTTAGTTGTTTGTGTACTACCTACCTACCTACACGAGCATTGGCGATATTATTACTTTTTGCATTTGATAGCCTTTTTAAGATTGTTTCAGGGTTTCTTTAGCATCTCGGCTTCAACCCATATTCCAAAGATTCCAATAATATTTTTATGGATCTCTTGGCGAAGGTGTGTGAATAATTTTCCTTATTTCCCATAGTAAAACGTCACGCCTTTTTAATGTGCTTTCTACGAATTTTATAATACGACGACGGGAAAATCAAATAGTTACTTTCCGAATTCTGAAAAATACAAAAGCAAACAAATTTTAGATTCTGTGAAACGAAATTAGAGCTCCATAAAGCCACGGAAATATAAAAACGCTTTGCATAATAAATGTAATAATGGTTATGTATGCTTATGTATGGTAATAAACTGCCGACGGGCCTCGCGTCCACTCCCACACACAACACAAATTAAATTAAATACAACTTTAACACCACCACTTAAAGTCGAAAGTTGGATAACTACGATGTATCTGTTGAAGGATTTTGTAGAGAATTAATCGCTTACAAGTCTAAGGTGAAGGTCCAGTAATAATTTCATCTTAGATTGATTTTAAATAGTAATTACTGGGCAATCAAGTTTTAGAGGACGAAAAGGAATAAATGAAACAAGTTACTGGGGTGTGATTCTCTAACGAATTTTCACCGTCACTTCGTCGTTCAGCTTCGATTCTTTATGTCAAATTCATAACAAACAAGTGAAAGTCAAGCGAAAAAGAACGTCGAGTTTGTTGATTAAATTTTAGAGAATCGCACAACTGGTTAGAGGTTTACTTACATTACACCCCACCTTGTTAGTCAATGGCATTGATTTTAAAATAAAAGAACATTGTATAAAACGAGAAAAGTTAAAAGTAAAGTGAAAAGTTAAGTCGGTTAAAAAGGTTCCGCTTTTGAAATAAGCTTGAAGTTCCATGATAATAGAACCTCGTCCTTCAGGTTTAAGACCTTATATTTCCTTTGCACCTGATAAGCTAGGACCTAGGAGCATTGATATGCCTAGGAGATTTCCTAAACTGAAAGTGACAGAGGAATATTGACTAACTTTATAATTTTCGTTTAAAGTGCCTACCAAATATAATCGTCGTACCTACCTAACGCACAATTTATATTTAGCTCACTATTTATTAGCCATTAAAAACAACAACAATAAATAAAATATATTACAATGTATTAACAAAACAATAACTTTATTGACAGCTTCGTTTAGCCAAAAGGAAAATAACAAAACAAAATCATTTTCGAAATTCGTCGTAAGTAAGTATAACAAAATTCCACTACTGCGGTCAGAGATGCGGCAACTCAACCGCATGAGTCAAGCTGTTTGCCAAAGAATATCAAACGAACGAGTGTTGGTGATAATGACGCTAATATTATGTTCAGTAATAAGGCCTTCATTACACCCTCAATAGTAGCCGAACAATTAGTAGAAAGTACTTAATTTTCAAAAAAAGTGGAAAGAAACATACTTACCTATGATTTCACGACAAAAAAGGCATGCCCAATTGTCGAATCAACATTCTATAAAATTCCGTACCGTCCTAAATTTTCTCAAAGTAGTAGTGATAGTGCGCTTCTTAACTATGGTTGTAAAATCTTGATGTGCATACAAAACCCGCAGTGTATGAAAAATCACGCCGCATCTCCGTCCGGTAGTGCGGAAACCGGAGGCAGTGTGTTGGACGCCTGAGTAGGTACATCATCCATCCCATGAGCGAAAAGTTTGTTCGAGTACCTACAGAGTTTGTTCATAGAGATGTCTGTCTGTCCGTCTGTCTGTCTGTCCTTCCGTACGTCCGCATGTCACAGCCACTTTTATCCAAAACTATAAAAAATACTCAGTTGAAATTTGGTAAGTGTACCTACTTATTTTTGCTCTATACAGCGACAGCGAAATACGAAAAGTGCTTCTTAAACTCAAGTTTTCAGTTGGTTTCCACAGAAATTATTACGATTTTCGCCGATGTTATGTTCCAATCCATCCAACAGTTGGGATTCCGGAAAATCCGGCGATTTCACCTACATCAATATCAGCATTAAACATTAGTTAGGTGTGATGAAGGCTGATACGACTATTTTAGGGATTCACTTGGTAAGTTAGACTTCCTACAAGCCTCCAGGCTAAAAGAGTTACTATAACCAGGTGGCGAGTCACAATCACAATAAATCTTTCAGGTCGCAGTGTCTACATCTCCTACGGGAGGAGATGCGTAGCCCCTTACATAAGAAATGTGGTAATAAGATATATATTTCTTCATACCTTTATCTAGAATCGTATAGTTTCAAAAACACGATTTTATGATTTTGCCTCGACACTTTTTATTTTCGAAAAGACCTCTAAAAAATACGAAAAGTGAAGATTATTCTTAAATGGGGTTACTTACACTATTGAAAATTGTATTGAGGATCGTATAGAAGCATTTTTTTTAAATCGCTGTAGTTTTTTAATACGAAGTGATTTTGTGTTTTTTTTTGTCTAATCTGCAAAATCGGTCTCGCTCCCGCGCGCGTCGTTTTCTCATTGCTATCTCGCTTCAGCACATTTTTTCCGAGTATCGCCTTAACAGTAGCTAACACTAATTGGTGAGGTTTTTATCTATCACTCCTGGCCATTACAGCAACATTCGCTTGGTGTCCCACTTAAAACTCATTGATTTGCTGCCAATATTTCACATCGTGCCAGTGACAAGTTGTTCGCTCTCGCCCAGTTGAACATGAAACCGCTTGCCTTGACACGGCGGGCGCCGCCGTGTGTGACCTTACCGCTGAATGCTGTTTTATTCACACGATTATAAGCTTACGTGACTGCTTAACTGATAAGCTGACTTATGGGAGGTTAAGTCGGGTGTCACCCTCCGATGGTAGATTTTCTTTAAATCGTCTACTAACGTTACACTACAATCATTAGTAAAAATTTTGAGTCTGGTCTAGTCTATTTAGCATTCTGTAGCATTTTGCCCAGAATGTGTTTGTAGTGGATGCGCCTAGCTAGACATCCACATCTATTCTGTCTGGGCAAGAATGTGTAGTGTAAGTGTACCCTAAGTGTAACATATTAATTTTCTTGCGTTGCGGTGTGGTGCGGTGCTGCTAGAGAAAGAGGGGTGGAAAATGAAGTTGGAACGTGTAATTCCCGACCTTAACATACTCACTCATAAAACACATCAACAGTTCGGAACATTGACATTATTTAACTCACTGGTTCGGAAAATATTCTCTAAAGGGCCCCACAGTCTATCAGTCCGCCAGCAGACAACGGCCTGTCAATTGGTCGAAATCGGCCATGATATTCGATTTTTGTATGAACTGTGTGTGTGGCCGACTGATAGATTGTGCTTCGTTACATTTGTCTTTCTGGTATTATTTTACCTAGGCCCGTATTCTAGAACTCCAGGGTTTCTACCATCAACTTTAAGACAGCGATTCAAGAATAGCGCGATGCAGAATAGGTTCCTAAAATGAATTGCTTTCTTACGTACTATGACCTTCTAAAAACTGGATCGCAAATGAAATGCTAAATGTGAATGACCGAACGATTTGTGTCTTTATTTCTTCTACCCGTCTCTTTCACTCATTCTGTCATGCCCGGTGAGTGAAAGGGACGGGTATAACCAGCAGGTGTCATATTAGCTTGGCCGAGTTATAAGTCAAATAAGAGTTGATGACAGCTCAGCGGCTGTGAAATGTCATTGGATGATCACTGAATCGCTGTCATTGATATTAAGCTGTCGTGGTACGAATAAGCGAAGCAGTTCAGTTTAGGTCCTAAACAAAACCGCAATAAGAGTTGATGGTAGGCACCCAGATCTCTTCTCAAGGATACCTAGTTAGCAAGGGATGAATGTATTCGTTGCATGTATTTCCATCCCTTTCTAACTGTACTTGAGAAGAGATCTTCACAAAGGCGTACCTACATTAGACGGTCATGCAACCATCAGTCAATTCTATCACACATGACTAGCTAACCAATCGGTATAGAAGAACTTCGGACAGCGTTATGAATGGTTCATTTTGATTGGCTAAAAGAATCGTGACTGATAGCAAACTGATAGCAAAACCTATCGTCTGTGTCGTTCTAAAATACGGGCCCTACTCTCCAAGTTTATTTTACAAGACTTGTAATCAATCCTTTCAAGCTCTAAGTTTGATATTATTATTTAGTACTTACCTACATTATAATTCCAACAGAAAACGAACAATATGATCCATTGGAAACCCTTTTTCACTGAAAGTATTCGTGTCGAATCAAAAGTGATTTATGACCCAAAAAAAAGCATTTGACCGTCAAAACGCCGTGGAATGTATCAAGGTGTCAGACGTAAAAAAACAAAACATGACAAAAATATTATTCTCCCTCGACTCTAACAGAACGCAACAGAGGTAATTTTCGAATGGTAGTAATGGACGTCCCATTATTAGTCCGAAATTCCTGACGGTTCCATTCTTCTTTTATTTTTAAAATAAAGCCTTGGTTACTTGAGGTACTCCAAGTGCATTAATGATAATAGTGATGTATACAAAAAGAACGTAACGATAAATGACTAGTGGTTATAGAAAAAGAGCATACTTAGCTAGGAAGTAGTAGTAGGTGATGAATAAAGGTGATTAAAAAGCAATAAAAACCGATGATAACTAAGATTTAACGCAAATGTTAATAAAATTATACTAACATGTTCTAGTCTAGCTAGAACCTCTAAAATTTCCGATAATAATAAGAACTAGTTTTGTGATGTTCAAAAGGAGGCTGGCTCCGGGCTTCCGCTGTAGCAAAGCAACATTTTATGATAAATAGAAAAACAAAACACTCATTATTGTATGCTATTAAAATGAGGTTTGCTACTGTACTGGCTGTAGATAAAAAAACTATATTACCTACTTATTTAAAAAAAAGAATCTCAGAGAAAAGGTTTTTGAAAACCTTGCCTAGGCATGCAAAAGGTAGGTAGGGCAGAGGTACCCTTTGTGGCCACTTTAAGGATTTTTTGACTTTTAAGCACTAAGTACTAAATGGTCTTAGGTATTTAAGACACAAATTATATCTTAAATTATAGATAATTTATCTACCTTTAAAGGTACTTATATTTTTCAAATTTATAAAAGTAAAATAGTTTTTTTTATATTTCACACAATGTGTGAGAGGTGCCAAATGTACCGGTTTTGGCCACTTACTGATAGTTAAACTTTTGTAAGAATTGCGAAAAATCAAAACCAAACCCAGGTAAAATCAATATATTCTAATGCGCTAGAAACCAGTCAATTGCAAAACAACAATTTAGTTGTAAAAAACAAAAGTTTATAAAATATTGCATCTAAAACAAATTTCTTAAAATTTTCATACAAAACATTTATTCAAACAGAAAATGGAATTTATTGAAAAAAAATCTTGTGACTTAGGAATTCTAACGGTTGTTATTATTACCTTAAAATACCTTATTTTAATTGCCTTTATCAAAATTTGCTAAAAGTTGTTTAGAAAACTTTTAGAGCAAAAAGTGGCCAACACCGGTACAGTGGCCAAAACCGGTACGCCTGCTCAAACTTTTTTCACGCATATCAATCTCGCTCTAACTAACACATTGCTGACACTTCAAGGATTGAGCACTGCGTATCCACCCATCCATGCAAAGTTCAAAGCACAGACAGCTTTAAAAACTCCGGTGTGCCCTCTAATCTTACTCTATCGGTCTGCCTGCCCACACACTTCCACTCAACAATGGGCGTTGTAAAAAATATGGCCACAAATCGTAACTTGGCGCGTCGGCAAAAAATGAAGAAACAAAAAATATTCTAACATTCGGTGAGTCACGCTACCTTACCTGCCATGTTACGTATAATGTTCCTTCGTGTTGAGAGAGCCTTAGGGGTCTCAAATTTAGTTACATTATAAAAAAAACACTTAAAAGTCGAGCTGTTTTGGGTTGGCAGAGCAAGATTGAGACGAAATAATTAATGAAGAGGAAAGTATAATAATTAATTAGAATGTAGAATGATTTCCAAGGAAAGCCGACTGGCATGGCGTAGGTAGGTATTGCTATGAAAATATATACAAAAACCTGAATTGAGGTTGTACTTTTTAATACAAAACTTAAGCGAAAACCCGTCACTCCACTCGCCCAACCATCAAACATATGCATTCATATCATTTATCATTCGTTTGCAGTAAGCTTGACATTATCAGACTTCCACCAAGTAGGCTATGCTATATAGTAATATCCATGATAATGTTATTATAGTATATTATGATACAAGTGAGCTTAGGTTGCTCATTATACACGAGGCTGTGGGTTGCAGCCCGAGCCGCAGGCGAGGGCGTAAATCAGCCGAGTGTCTAGTGAGTAAGTTGCTCACGAGTTTCATACGCACTTTTTCAACACACTTGCGAGGAAAAACAAACATTTATTGCATACATAATGTATTAACCTAATATTAACTAAGGGAAAAAGCGCGCAAGTTTTTTTTTTTGCACTGTATCTATTACCCGCTGAAATTGAAAATGCTCTGTTGACTCGCATATAACTTGCAGTTAGGTACTAACTTAACTTTGTAGGGATACTGTATTACCCGGTTAAATTGAAAAGTCTCTGTTTACTCGCATATAATTTGCAGTTAGGTACTTACTTAACTTTGTAGGGATAATTCTATTACGCAACTAGTACTGTAATATTATTATGCACGCGTGGGTTATAGTTCGGTTTATGGCCCTAAGATCGATGTAATAAGGCTCACTTTATGAGCAAGTGTGTTGAAAAGTTATTGTGAAAACTATTGTCAAACTGCTACAAATTTACAAAACACTAGACGACCATAAGTTCTATACAACGAACTTTTTGGTTTTTGTTGCTTTTTATTAACAAATTCTTCAACAAGCAAGGCCTTGGAAAGGTTCAACGGACTAGCCTTGAAAAGAAACACCCACGGACACAGTATTTTTTTTACATTTTGGTAATAATGTAAGTAGAAATAAGTAAGTATTGGCGTGCTGAAATTGACCTTTGTTTTTCTTGTTGTATTTTATTAACAAAAACTTTCTGTGCTACTAAGTTGCCGCAGACAATTTATAAGAAGTCGAAAACATTTCAAGTTAAAGTGTATCAATAATCATAAAATAAGTTTTAAATAAAGTTTACAACAAACCGCTTTCCTAACACAAATAAATGTAAGTAAATTTTTAGAATTTAATACCTATCAATTTGCAATGCGAATGCTGTATTTTACAACTTCTGGCACAATGTTATCGGGAAAACCCGGTGTTGGAGCTACCAGCTACTTCACCAAGACCTCTCACCGCGAAGCTTCATCAGCGGCGTGGGGACCAAGGAACACTGGACGACACAGTTACTCAACACATTATGTGCCTCGGGTGAAAGTACACGGATCTTATTATGCACTAAAGTAACGCAACTTTTCTTTACGCCAATATACACAAAGAATTCGATTTTATCATCAAATAGAATTAGGTATGATGTGATGAGTCACAGTCCAAAGATTGGGAATAACCCTTGAGCCTACACAGTTAGTGGACTGTATAATCCAGTAGTCTTCGGTCTGCGGCTTCACCCTCGTGGACTATCGCGTATCTCACAAGAAACTACGTGACAAATTAGAATCTAACGGAATAAGAGGGCCTGCGCAAAATTGGTTAAGATCTTACTTAGAAAATAGAGTTCAATTTGTTGAAATAGATCAAATAGATGCTAAACACAATAAAAAGACATATAGATCTAACACTGAACATAACGAAACTGGAGTTCCGCAAGGAAGCATTATCGGACCGTTGTTATTTCTCCTTTACATAAATGACATAATGGATGATTCAAACAATCGGTTCACCTTATTTGCTGACGATATTACAGTACTAGTCTCTACTAATAAGGATAGCACTATAGAACAACATAAAGATGACATTATAAATACTCTGACATATATAATAAATTGGCTTAATAATAACAATCTTATAATTAATGTAAATAAAACAAATGTAATAAATTTTAATAATTTCAAAAATAATATATTGACTAATATTGACATAATGGGAGAGCAGATAAAATGGAATACAGAAACCAAGTTTTTGGGCCTAAATATAGACACTAAACTAACCTGGAAAGGTCAAATAGAGAAAGTAGCCGGAAAAATTAATAGATTTGTATATGCTTTATATAACCTTAGAAATATATCAAATAAAAAGACGGCAATATTAGCCTACTTTGCATATATAGAATCAACACTTAGGTATGGGCTGATAATCTGGGGAAATAGCACAGATATACAGAAAGCATTCGTCGCTCAAAAGAGATGCATTCGAGCCATTTGCAACATTGCACCAGATGTTTCTTGTAGGCCTTTTTTCAAGACGCTAAATATATTACCACTGCCTTGTTTATATATTTTAGAAATGGGAAAATTTGTAAAACAAAATGCTCACATCTATCAGCAAACAAAAGACAAAACCAATAAAAATTTAAGAAACGTAAACAAACTTATTTTAAATACTGTTCCCAAGACATCCCGCTTCCTTAACAATGGTTATGCGATGGCAATTAAAATATATAACAAAATACCTAATGATATTAAGCAATTGCCATATAATAAGTTTATAATAGTATTAAGAAAATGGCTAGTTGACCAGAGTTTTTATTCTATGAAAGATTTCTTTGATTATAAAACATAAATGTCAATGTACTACTTAGTTGGATTATGTATTAAATTTTGCATGCTATGTAAAATTGTAGCTAAATAGGTATAATAACTTTAATTAAAATAACACCCACATTACTGTGATATGTAACCCTATTTAATGCAAATAAATGATTTGATTTGATTTGATTTGACTACACGAGACGTTATCCCGCGGGAATGTGTAAAAAGTAGCCTATTTCACTCTCCAGTTCCCAAACGCATACCATAAATCACGTCACGTCGATCCGTTGCGCCGTTTTCACGTGAAAAACGGACAAACACAGTAAGATACTATACAGACATACATTATGGAGCATAAATCTGAGAAGTTATAATATAAAGCGACTCAAATGCTACTTCAAGATACCTACGTTGTAAAATTCATCAATAGTGTACCTACAGTAGGTACACCTACGCGTGAAAGGCAAAAGAGCTTCATAAAACAAAAGATATACCTACCTACTCAGTTATAAGGTTATCGTTAGCCTATTAATTGTACCCTTCAACGTCCGGGCGGCCGAATGCGGCCAAACTGATACCTTATTCTTATAGGAATAAGGCAGCAATTACTAGTAATTTGCTGGTCCATTTCGGCCGCTCCGGCGTCCAAGAGAGGAGCAAAAAAATCATTTCGCGTATTTTTACTCCGTCACGCCAAAACGGCTGAACGGATTTGGCTGAAATTTCGGACACATATACTTTGAAGCCTGGAGAGGAACATAGGATGCTTTTTATCCCGATATTCCGACGGGAACTGGAACCACGCGGGTGAAACCGCGGGCGGCCGCTAGTACTAAATATATAGTTGCATACAAAAGACATTATGCTGGTAAGTAGCGCATACTTCTGCCATTTTAAACACAAAGAGTTATTGTAATGACTACATAAGTGCATACATTATTATAATGACAGTTATTTCGCAGAAGGAAATATCACAAGTATTCTAGTACCTACGTCTAAAAGACATTGCCTGATATGGATGTGCAGGAATTTGTTCATTAAGTACGTGGTAAAACTTATTACTTATATGAAATACCACAATGTGAAGAAGACGAGATGAAGTTATTTGTAAGTCTCAGACCAGTGAAATTATGTTTGTTTGTTATTCTAATGAAAATGTGGAAAGCTAAGGTAAGATACGTCTATCAACTTTCAGTTCAGAAGTAGAGTGAACCAATAAAAAAAACTTCTCTCATAGTAACTGTAACGTACTTAGTTTGTTACCTATTGGAGTAAAACTGGATAAACATGAGATTGCAGCAGTTGCAAAACGTGAAACATGCTGATTTTTCTAAAGTTATTTTATCAATAGCTATTTCTTCTTCTTCTAACAATATCATATCAATCATACTGGAGGTTGGCCGACACAGCCGACGACATTGGCTTTTCATAGCTGCCACTTTCTAAAATCTACCATGTATTTTTTTTTCAAGAATTCCACATTGATCTTAATCAAACTTTGCTGTTTTTCAGCAGCAGAATCTGCCCTTAATCCTATTGGGCCATTTTGTACCAATATTAGCAACGCAAAGTCTAGACGTGGAGGTTGTACAAGTTTAGTTCTACTGATCTAGCGTCTCGTGGGTTCGCGCGATTACCAAAGGTAAGTACCTACTTACTATTATATGCCGTAATTTTTTTATCACCCCGGGTAATTTTAGGGATCATTACTGATGAAAACAAACAACTTTTATTGTGGGACCAAAACTGAAATCGCGAAAAAAATATCAGCTGTTCCATACAAAAGTTTATCAAAATGTATGGAACAGCTGATTTAAAAAATTTTTTGATAATAAAAGTTTTTTGTTTTCATGATTAGAATAATCCCTGAAATCATCCCGGGTGATAAAAAACATTTGGTAAGTACCGTGTAAGTATATTCTGTGCCAAAGGTCAAAATATCTAGCCCTCCGCCCGCGTGGGCTCACATCTTTAACCCGTGGGAATGTGATATCTTTCCGTAATAAAAAGCATACCTACTTATGTAGCCAATGTCACACCCTCGCTTCCAATTTATCCTCATACCAAAAACCACGTCGATCCGTTGGTCCATTTTGTCGTGAAAGACGGACAACACACCTTTATATTATTCTGTGCAAATAGGTACACAAACCCACAAACTAACTAACTCACTTTCACATTCATAATATTAGTATAGATTGTTTTTGTTAGGTACCTTGTTAGTCTAGCTAGGTATATCTACAAACTCTGTTTTAATTAGGTTTCGTTGTAGTCGTATAAAGTGACCTAAATAAAAAAAAACTAACTCGGCCTTCGCTACGATGGGAATTCGGAAGCACCAAGGCCCATAACATTAGGCATGAATAAACAATAACTTTAATCAGCCCTCGATGCCCCTGGGAGAAGCTTAATTAACTTAAATTGGCTATACATTTTTGAATGACGAGACAAGGACAAAACTAAGTCGTGGGCCACACTGGAGCGACCTGCGGATCCGCAGGACGCGCGAACACGTATAGTCCGTTCGGTTAGATAGTGTCGGTACCCGCTTGGCATTGTGGCTCTTTCTATAAAATCCTTACTAATGCAGATATAACTAATACGCTAATACACACAAGTTGGGTACCAAAGTCAATTAATTATGAAAATTTGGATATTTTTATATAAAAGGAATTTAAGTAAGTGATATACAAATAAAAGGGCGACACTATCTAAGCGAATGGACTTTAAATCCCTCCGCCCGGTCGCGGCGACCGCCGGACGCGCCAGTGTGGCCCCTCCCGTCCGTCTCAATATACACTCGCGAGCAAAAGTATGGAATCACTTAATTGGAATTGACTCCGCGCGATCTTGAGTACTTAATAACTAGTTAAGAATAATAAAAATGGTAACATTTTAAAGGTTAAACTGTTAACTTTAAAAATGATACCAAATTCATTTAAATCACATCAGTATTTAAGGAGCTATCCCGGATTAAGTGAAGGAGTAAGGAAAAAGATATGTTTCAATTGTTTGATACGTCGCGAGTTGCGGCCTATTGATTGACCCCCTATAAAAGCACGTGTTATCGGATTTTCTTTATCAGTCGGCTTACACGTTGACCGGTACACATCTCCGCTATTGTGACCCTTGAACTTGGACGACAATGGATACTACACCTACAGAAGCAGCGCAAATCGTCGCCCTATTGCAAGAAGGGCTCAGCCAGCGGGCTGTAGCACGTCGGCTCGACATAAGCCAGTCCTGTGTTTCGAAAGTTTATAAACGCTTTCGGGAGACTGGTGGCTTTATCCCGAGACCAAGATCTGGACGGCGCCGGTGCACATCGGAGAGGGATGACCGTTTTATCGTGTCAACCTCTCTCCGAAATCGGCATTTGACTGGTGTCGACGTCCAACAGGAGCTCCGAAATATTCGTGGGGTAGCTGCCAGCGAGTGGACAGTTCGTCGAAGACTTAAGCAAGCTAATTTGACTTCAAAAAGGCCTGCCACAGGCCCGAAACTGACGGCAGGTCACCGACAAACTCGCCTTCAATTTGCTCGCTCCCATCTTGATTGGGAGGTTCAGCAATGGAGGCGAGTCCTGTTCTCCGACGAGTGCAGAATGTGTTTGCACGGCAGCGACCGAAGGGGTCGGGTCTACAGGCGGCCTGGGGAGCGATTTGCGCAGTGCTGTTTCGCTGAGACGGTGGCTTATGGGGGCGGTTCTTGTATGATGTGGGCCGGCATTTCCTTCGACGGTAAAACGGAGCTTGTTTTCGTTCCTGGCGGGGGACGAGGAGGCGGTCTAACTTCAGACCGCTACATTTCCGATATTCTGCTGGAACATGTCGTTCCCTATGCGGGATATGTCGGTGATGACTTCCTCCTTATGCACGATAACGCTCGTTGTCACACTTCCCGTGCCACAACTGAATACCTCGAAGAAGTCGGTATCGCCACATTGGACTGGCCAGCGCTCAGCTCGGACTTGAATCCCATTGAGCACGTGTGGGATGAACTGAAGAGGAGGGTTCGTTCCAGAAATCCTGCTCCTTTAAGTGTGAATGAGCTGAAATCTGCTTTGATAGAGGAATGGGAAGCTATCCCGCAAGAATCGATACAGAGGCTGATTAGGTCAATGAAGAACCGTCTTCGAGCAGTTATTAGGGCGAGAGGATTAACACTAAATATTGAAACTTGATTTTAAGGACAAATAAAAATTTTATTAGTAAATTTTTATTTGTTTTTTATTTTGTTTTCTTTATTTATTATTTTTTCATATTCCTTATGTTTTCCTTACTTCTTCACCTTATCCGGGATATCTCCTTAAATACTGATGTGATTTAAATGAATTTGGTTAAAGTTAACAGTTTAACCTTTAAAATGGTACCATTTTTATTATTCTTAACTAGTTATTAAGGTCTTAAGAGGAGTGAGTGACCTTGACGATTTGGAGCTCGCATATTCTTTTGCCGACGTCGCCGCCATCTAGCGGAAATGTTCAGTACTGCTAAGAATAGTTCAATGACTAGTTAAGTGCAGAGGGAATAAGTATTATGTTCTGGAATACTGCCTATTTTAGATGCGCATCACCGAGTCATGCGTGTCTTCCTTCGGTATATTGTGGACGCCAAGACAATTCGTCGGCCGAAATTCATTTTACTTACATACAAGCTTTTATTTAACTTACCCATTTAGTATGTATGTATGTATGTAAAGCATGACCAGAAAATGAAAAAGGAAATGTAGCGAAAAAAATTTTTCTATTTTGCCATTTTGTAACAGTGAGGAGGTGAAAGGTTTTTATTTTTTCTAGTCAGGCTTTAAGTATATTAATATTTAATAAATCGTAAGTGGCGGATTTTGTTTTTTTTTTAAATCCCTTTAGACTGTTCTTTAGGTTTAGAAGTGTTCCACGTTATGTAGGAACCGGCCAAGACTTTACGTACTCCAATTTAAGAACTATAAAACAGTGGTACCAGTGCGTACTAGCTAGCTTTGATATGTTAGTTAAAAATGCGTACCCACTTACGTATAAGTAATAATAGTTTTTATAAATTCAATTGACGAGCTTGTTATGTATGTTTTTTCGAACATAATGAAACGTAATGTACCTACATTTATATTTGGCGGGTACAGAGCGAATCTTCGATTAGGAAAAAACCGGCCAAGTGCGAGTCGGACTCGCGCACGAAGGGTTCCGTACCATCAAAAAATTACGTTTGTTGTATGGGAGTTCCCCTTTATTTATTTTATTTTAATTATTATATTACTTTTGAAGTGAATAAGTGTATAAGTAACTAAATATTCTATGAATATATCAAGCTTCTACCTGCTGCAGTTATTAATGTCGAGCAGAAAACGGCAAATAAATTCTGTTTGTTGTATGGGAGCCCCCATTAATTATTTATTTTATTTTGATTTACTTATTTATTTTTAAAGTGAAAATACAATCACATATTCTGTGAATAATTCAAGCGTCTACCTATTGCCGTTATTAATATCGAGCAAAAAACGGCAAAAAAATCACGTTTGTTGTATGGGAGCCCCCTAAATATTTATTTTATTCTGTTTTTAGTATTTGTTGTTGTAGCGGTAACTGAAATACATCATCTGTGAAAATTTCTATCTATAGCTATAGCTATCTGGCTATCATAGTTCATGAGATACAGCCTGGTGAAGTCTCAGTAATAGGGTCCCGTTTTTACCCTTTGGATACGGAACCCTAAAAACTACGCAGCCCACGAGAACGGCAGAAGTTGTACCTATGTGTACCTTCGATGTACCCCAAGAATTTATCTTTGTTTTAATAAATCAATGAAACCTACGGGCTAATAAATCACTAAGCTATTCTACCACAGAGTGTGTGTTACTCCAGCACGAAAGAAGCTTCTAAAGGGAAACGAGTTAACTGAACAGTTCGTGCTTAAATTTAGTGCATCTACACTTATACTATACTTATTACTTTTATATTAGGGGAAAGGTGTCCAAAATGATACCTGTAATAGATTAAGCTAATCTGTGTACCTACCTAATGTGGAGTCGACTCGACAGTATAATCTGTGGAACTAAGATGGTGATTCATTGAATACTTACTGCAATAAAATGTGATTATAATTACCTACTGGTTAATAAAACAAGTTCATAAATAAAGGTGTTTTTATTCAACTATTACATGGCGCAGTCGTGAGTAAACAGCAGGCAGTGGAAAAAGTAAGTCGTAGCTGAAAGAAATGGAAGCATTGAAGCCACCGCCGCCATTAATTCTCCAAGGAGACGCCGGCGAAAATTACAAAAAATGGAAGCAAAGGTACGATATATATTACACAGCCAGTGGGGCAGCTAATAAACTAACCGAAGAAGCTAAAATTGCACTATTCTTACATTGCATGGGAGAAGAATGCCTTGACATTTACAACAACTTCGAATTTCCTGGCGAGAATGATAAAACATACGACAACGTAATTGAAAGGTTTAACAGTTATTTTATGCCTATGAAGAATGAAACTATTAACCGAAACGTATTCTTCAGCAGAAAAATGAAAGAATGCGAAACATTTGAAGAGTATGTATGTGCTCTCAGAACCCTAAGTTCTAATTGCAACTTCAGTACCTTGAAAGACAGCCTAATTAGAGACCAGATAATAAGAGGCATTAAGAAGAAAAATATAATTGAAAGACTATTAAAAGAACCCGAGTTAGACCTATCCAAATGCATAGCGATAGTAAAATCCTATGAATTATCTGAAAGACAAATTAAAGAATTTGAAGTGGAAGAGTTGGAAGAAAAAGTAAAGGTAAACAGGATTAGAGATAAAAATGAAATCAGAGAGTCTCCTTCGACATCAAAGTATTTTGATTCAGAACAAGAACAACGACCAAATTACAAGGCAAAATACAGAGTTAGTAAGTGTCATCGATGCGGATATGAACATGGATTTGTGTCCTGCTTTTAACCAAAAGTGCAAAAAGTGTAACAAGTTTGGCCACTATGCAAAAATGTGTAAAAATAAAATAGTGCAAATGGTCAAATCCAGTGAAAGTGAAACAGATTGTATTAGTTAAAAAGCCTAATGGCAAAATCCGCCTTTGTTTAGATCCTAGCACATTAAATGATTTTGTAAAGCGCGAACATTTCAAACTACCCACATTTGAAGAAGTCTCTGCCAAGATGGCCGGTGCCAAATATTTAGTAAATTAGATGCTTCAACTGCATTTTTTCATGTCAAATTAAGTAAAGAGAGTTCTAGGCTTTGTACTTTCACAACCCCCTTTGGGAGATATTCTTTTAAAATACTTCCTTATGGTTTAGCTTCAGCACCTGAAATCTTCCACCGACAATACTCTCAAATCTTTGATTCAATAGAAGGCTGTGAGGTGTTCATCGACGACATTGTCCTGTATGCGGAAGATAGGAAATCACACAATGAAATATTAAGAAAAGTGTTAGAGCGAGCTAAAGAAAATGGTATACAGTTGAACCTTAATAAATGTGAGTTTGGTGTTTCTCAAATAACATATCTGGGTCACATACTTAGTTCAGAGGGAATCAAACCAGACCCAAGAAAAATAGAAAGTATATTAAACTTAGAAAAACCAAAAAATGCAAAAGAACTACAAAGAATATTAGGAATTATTACTTTTGTTGCTAAGTTTATTCCAGCAATGTCCCAAGTATGTAACCCATTAAGAATGTTAATTAAAAAAGGCACAGATTATGTGTGGACAAAAGAACATGATGATGCTTTTTGTGAATTAAAGAAAATATTAATTTCAGAGCCTGTTTTACAATTTTATGATCCTGATAGACCATGTGTAGTCTCAGTAGATGCCTCCAAAGATGCATTAGGAGCTGTGTTGTTACAGCATAAATTGCCAGTAGCGTATGCATCTAAAGCCATGAATGATACTCAAAAAAAGTATGCACAAATCGAAAAAGAGCTTCTGGCTATTGTCTTTGGATGCACACGCTTTCATCAATTTATTTATGGAAAAACCGTACAAGTACAAACTGACCATAGACCATTAGAGTCTATATTCAAAAAACCATTGTGTGAAATACCTTTAAGACTGCAAAGAATGAGAATGCAATTACAGAAATATGATCTAGTAGTAAAATATAAGCCAGGAAAAGAATTACTTGTAGCAGACTCATTATCTAGGGACGTTAATAATTCAAATGATAAAGAAACCTTTATAGAGGATTTGTATGAATGTCAAGTAAGCATGGTGAGATGTAATTTAAGTATATCAGATTATAAATACAATTTATTTAAGGAAGAAGTAAGAAAAGACAAAGATTTGAATTTATTATTAGAATACATAAATAAGGGATGGCCCAATAAGATAGATAATATCAAAGATAGCTTAAAACCATACTATAAATATCAAGAAATGCTTTATGTGTATGATGACTTAATCTTTAAAAATAACTGTTTAGTTGTTCCTAAATCACTACAGAAGGACATGATGGAAAGAATACACTATAATCATTTAGGTGTAGAGAAGTGTAAGTCACGGGCAAGGGAATGCATATTTTGGCCAAATATGAGTAAGGAAATTGAGGAAAAAGTTCAGAAATGTCAAACATGTGAAAAGTTTAGAAAAAATAATAGTAAAGAACCGATGATGATACGGGAAATGCCAAATAAACCATGGGCTATATTAGGAAGTGACGTTTTTTTTTACAAGGGTAACTCCTACATTTTAGTTGTTGACTATTATAGTAAGTACTTCGAAGTTATTAAATTAAAAAATTTAACAGCTGACTGCACTATAAAAGCTATAAAATCCGTTTTTGGTCGATTTGGCATCCCTGATCTGTTATATACAGATAATGGAACTAATTATACAAGCTATCAATTTAAAGAGTTTGCAAAAGAATGGAAATTTGAACATAGAACTAGTAGCCCATATCATCATCAGTCAAATGGCCTTGCAGAACGATTTGTACAAACTATAAAAAATATTTTTTAAAAAGCAGACTATGAAGGAAAAGACAAAATATTTAGCACTACTTGAATACAGAAATACACCTATTTCTAAAGAGTTAGATTATAAGAGACCTGCAGAGCTATTATTTGGTAGAAATATACAAGGTTTGTTGCCTACTATAGATAAGTTTAATATAAAGTATAATGATGTACAAGAAAAACTGTATAAAAATGCTTTTAAACAAAAATCATATTATGATAATAGAGGGACTAAACAGCTAAAACCCCTCAAAATTAATCAAAAAGTAAGAGATGAAACAGTTAAAAAACCATTAAGTTATGCCAAAGTGTTACAAAGTAATCGTCCAAATTCTTATACAGTTTTTTCAGAAAAGGGACAGATGCTAGAAAGAAATAGAAGATTTCTAATAGATAGTAAAAATAGTGATAACTTCATTATAAAAAAAGAATTAGATATAAATGATAATATAAATGTTAGCGAGGATGATTGTAGTAATGAACCAACTGTAACTAATAACTGTAATAATGGCATGGCTGAAACTGCAACTACTAATGCCAGTGAAGTTTTGTATAGAACTAAAGGTGGTAGAAATGTAAGGAAACCTATATACTTGTCAGACTATTGTGAATAGGTATTGTCTAAAAAATACTGTTCATTTCATACATCATTTAGCAAATTGTTATTTTATCTAAAAGAAGGGAGATGTAATAGATTAAGCTAATCTGTGTACCTACCTAATGTGGAGTCGACTCGACAGTATAATCTGTGGAACTAAGATGGTGATTCATTGAATACTTACTGCAATAAAATGTGATTATAATTACCTACTGGTTAATAAAACAAGTTCATAAATAAAGGTGTTTTTATTCAACTATTACAATACCCCTAAGGGAAATCGGTTACTGTATCCAAAGTATTATAGTAAAAGCAAACATTGAAAAAGTTTTGGGTAAGTCATTTAAGTATTGTTTGTTATACTGGCATGCCATTATTGCAGTTTGGTTTTATATCTTTAGATTTATTAGAGATTTTCCAAACCTCTAATAAAGGATCATTTTGTACACCTGGGTGTCTAAAACGATCCCATACTATCTTGTTTGGTTAACCCATACATTTTTGGTTCAATATATTTTATGTGCTCAACGAGTTCTCTCTCATGCTTAGTAAACACCGTTTGTTTACTGTCCAAACTGCACAAACTGCCTTTTTGTTTTTAGAACCATTACGGGTACAGAAAACTGTCTTGTCGTACAGAAACCTCACTCCCAGTTTTGTCGGTAGGTTTTTCTTTGAATGTACGTGGCATGATCTGTAAAAAGTACAAATAGGTAGGAATACAATAAAAAACATGAAAAATTTTAAATTGTTTTTCAAGTTTGGTGAAATTATTCCTGGGATCGTTTTATTACTACTAAAGGGGATCGTTTTACCCCGAATGTTAAATTTACAAGAATTGTCGAAGTTTGACCTCAAAACATTATCTTGGTGAGATCAAAACGAGTTTCAAATGTTACTGAATATCAATTAAAACTATCAGGAAAACTTTCATTCACATATCCACAAAAGAATTTCAACAATTTAACTTTGATTGCAGGCTTATCTTAGATCGAAGACAGGTATTTTCAATTTTTTGCAATAAATCGACGCACTGTACTCACACCGCCATGACACTTTATTGGGCTACTGAGTGAAGTATAGGGAAGACGTTAGCCAATAAATCGCAAAGATGGCACTAGTATTTTCGTTGAAACTGTAGGGAATCATTTTACCTCGAGGGATCATTATGTACACCTTTCCCCTATATATAATAATAATAATAAGAGAAAAGATTTGTATGTATTCATGTATGTAACGAATAAACTCAAAAACGACTGGACCGATTTCAACAATTCTTTCACTTTTAGAATGCTACATTATCCCTAATTAACATAGGCTATAGAATATTTTGAAAAAAGTTAGGGATCAGACAGAGAGATTCCGGCAGTTAGAAATAAGATAGCCAGTTCCTCAGTAAAGGAGGATTCCGGGAGTAGTGCCGTTCCACCTTCAGCCTTATCATCACTTAACATCAGGTATGATGAAGACTAAGTGCTACCCCGTTGTGGATTAAAAATTCTTAATATTTCTTTTCTTGGTTGAATGTGTTTTACACATTGATAGTACGTTTCACTACTCGCGTTTGGAAATATTTTTCATCAAAATGCTTACTGCATATAATCAATTTAGTCCATGTGTTTCTGGTATCCAAGGTAGTATGAAATCTGAAAGATACTTATATTACTAATGATAGTATAGGTACCTATTCTAACAGTCAAAAACTGATACCTATGGATCAGTTAAGTATCTTAAATGGGATTACATTCCCAGGTAATTCATATCTAAACGTAATATAGGTACTTTAATAACAGTACCTAATACATATTCGTTTACCGCGTGAAAGACAGTGGACACGAAATATCGATAACTTGATACAGCCCTGTAAAACGAAAATTATTTCTTTACACAAAATATTCGTAAATTCTGCATTATGTGTAATCAATATTTGCTTGTTACATAAATAAATGTTTATTGAAGAGCATTAACACACTTCGTGCTTTAAAATCGAAGCGCATTAGCAAAAATAAACCTTAGGAAGGGAGGTGTCGGTTTAGAATAATTTACCTAAGAAATGAACATTTTGCGGGGTTATTTCATTGTGTTGTACAGTCAGCATCAAAAGTAGCTTAGCATATGAAATTTTCAAATTATTGTTACGGTTGAAATGACCAGAGTTGTCTGACATAGCTTTTGAGTCAAAAGTACATGACCGTCACTAACTTCTAAATAAACTAAAACTTAAATTTCAAAAATAGATAATTTCAGAGAAGTTATAATTATTTGATTGTGTGTCATTTCATAAATATCTGACATGTTACTGTTTCATAAGTAACTGAAATACATTTGTGAAAACTCTTTAGAATGTTTCCAAATAAATGATTGTTCTAAAATTAAAAGATTTTTTTATTTGATTTTCTTGCGGTGACATAGTTGACATTCACGCATAAGTTCCAAAATAAATATCTTTACTAGCTTTCCGCCCGCGGCTTCGCCCGCGTGGACTACACGACGTTTTCCCGCGGGAATGTGACATTTTTCCGGGATCAAAAGTTGGATCAAAAGAGTGTTCCTCTCCAGGCTACAAAGTATCTGTGTTCCAAATTTCAGCCAAATCCGTTCAGCCATTTTGGCGTGATTGAGTAACAAACATCCAAACATCCAAACATCTAAACTTTCACATTTATAATATTAGTAGGATAGGATTAGTAAGATAAGATGAGGAGGGCTACCATGAAAACAGAACTTCGAAAAAGCTGTCTTCAAAAGATATCGTATCGCCGTCTTTGTTCATACGTATTTGAGCGTCAAAGATGGCGACATGGTCGTCAGATCGAGCCGTATTTTCGACGTTTGATTTTCGTGATAGCCCCCCAAAAATCTAAATATCGATTTCTGTCTAGCCACACATGATAATTTGCAAGGCGTCAAATACGTTCATTCTCTTGTGAGTTTTTGCACTTTCCGTTAATTTTGAAATTATATTGTTTACGATACTTTTGAAAAATGTAAGGTAATATACTTTTGCATTATTGCCTTAACCAGCTAATATGAACACAAAAAAAATCATTTATTTTTGAAATGTTAAATGATGAGTATGTTTAGACACTTACACGTGACTATTACTTTTGCCACCTTGTTTTTGTTCAGTTACTTTTGATGCTGACTGTACAACAATCAATAACTGAGCAAGTCACTATGTTTCTATCACACTTTTGGCTAAAAATATCTAAGATTGCACGTAAAATCCGAAAAAAATACAATACCTAAATTCTCAGCGTGCTGATAAGTGCTGACGAACTATCAAACAGTAGCCAAAAACGGTTCTGTTACGTCGCATCACGCATCTCCTTTTATCTCACAGCGTTGTTGCTAGTGACATCCCGCTCGCTCAGCCCTTTGTTTCTCTACTCCGATAGGTATATTAACTTTATGGTCAAAATACGACAAAAATTTTTGGACTGCCCATAGTAAATCAATCACTTGATCAGTCCGATTTGTATGAAGAGTCAATTTTTTTTTGTCATATTTCGATTTGACTTATGTTTCTAGGAGAAAGTTGTTCACTTACCGATTCAATCTTAAAAATTTGTGCACTGATTAAAAAATTATCGTGTATAAACTTATAATTTACCCCAAGAGGCATACTTTTCTATGCCCTACTTACCCCCCAATACCATTTTTGAGGTATTGTATGCCGACTAAATTAAGAGGTAAGAATTTCTAAGAATAATGAATCAGACTATCTATTTCAATATTAATGCACTATTTACCCATACTGACCAATAAAAATATGAAAACGCATGAAAAGAAACGAACGCGACTGTATGTTTTTTTTTACGAAATACAAATATTTTGTTGTCATTCCGCTTTGTTCGGTTTATCAACTCGTTTTCTTGTAGAAGCTACTTTCCTGCTGGAGTATCGCGCAATGTGGTGAAGTGGTGATGTATGAAAAAAAGTTAAAAGCTATTTATTTTACCAGTAGGTTTCATTGATTTAAAAATTAAGATAAATACTTGTACATCGAAAGTACACATAGGTTTTTACTTTCCGCTCATGTTCATCCATAATGTATGTTATTTGTTTAGGGTACCTAACTCAATTTGGTTTTTCGAGAACGGTTTGACGCGGAAAATTGCGGGTACGTACCGTTTTTAGGGTCCCGTAGCCAAATGGCAAAAAAACGGAACCCTTATAGATTCGTCATGTCTGTCTGTCTGTCTGTCTGTCCGTCCGTCGGTCCGTCCGTATGTCACAGCCACTTTATTCCAAAACTATAACGACTACAGACTTGAAACTTGGTAGGTAGGTATATTCTGTGAACCGCTTTAGGATTTTTATAGAAAATAAAAAAAATAAAAAATACATGGAACTGAAACTGATAAAAAATATTTTCATAATACATATTAGTGTAAGGTGTCTTTAGATAGGTATTTAAAAATGATATTTAGGTTTCTTTTATAATTTTTTAACAAAGTCAATATTTTAAAAGATATATACTTCCAAAGTGGTAAAATGTGTGTCCCCCCCCCCCCCCCCCCCTCTAACTTTTAAAATAAGACAGTGAAAAATTATATAGTAGAATTTTGGCTAGGTTTAAGCAATAGGTAAGTTAAGTGGGTACGGAACCCTACATAGGCGAGTCCAACTCGCACTTGGCCGATTTTAAGGTCTTGCGGTCGGACACTACGTATAATTATAACTGAACCAATTTTAATGAAGTTTGGCAATAGATACACTTAAATTTTTTTATCACCTCGGATAATTTTAGGGTGTAATCTACTTGTATGGAACAGCTGAATTTTTTATCGCGATTTCAGTGTTGGTCCCGTAATAAAAGTTGTTTGTTTTCATGAGTAGAATAATCCCTAAAATTATCCGGGATGATAAAAAAAAATAGGTACCTTGTATAGCCTAATTCGCCACATGTAAAGTAACTAGGTACAGTCGCCTGCACTTCAGACTACCACAAAATGTCAAAAATCTACAAACGGTTTTGAACTTAACGCTCCAGAATTAAGGTTGAAATTTGATTGGAGAATTTTGACAGTTTTGTGTAGTCTGTAGTGCAGCCGACCGTACTGTTACTACACTATACTGTACTTGCATTTTCTTTTGAGCACATCCCAAGAAAAAGAAATCACTAACTCTGACATGAGCGCGACTGCATCCTGTCGGCGCTCAGTCCAAAGGACAAAAAATATGTCGTAGTGTTATCTAATCTTAACCGTCTAGTCATATTTTTTCTATGATTACTTAAAAACAATAATTTTGCATAAAAGCAGTATTTACAGTTATTAAGCTAAAGATTTCAACTGAACTAAGTATTTCTATTAATATGTACATGTAAAAATGAGTGTAAACTCTTCAAAATCTATAAAATTATTTACTGAAGTCGCTCCGAAACCGGCGCGCAGTCCACTCTCGATGAAATACCGAAACTGACTGCCGGCAGGGCTCGCGGGTGATAACAGGGCGACGGGGCAGGCACTCTCGCGCGAATACACTTCAATTTTCGTGTTAAAATTACTTTTCACCAGTTAAATACGGAATAATAATAAAACTCTCAATTAAAATTATTCGCATCGTTAAGACCTTTCGATTGGTATAAAAACTAAATAAAAAGCTTGAGCCAATTTAGAGAAATTTTGCAATTTATGAGTGAAATAGGGATTCATTGGGGATTTTTTTTATAAAAAGTGGTTTAAGAAAATACAATTTCTTTCAATTAAAAATGTTTATTAGGTAGTCGTTCTTCATTGACAATTTTTTTTATTTGAATTTAATAGACAGATATTTAGATATTTTGCTTCAAAGATGCCAATTTTTAGGCATTTGACCCCTCTTAAAGCCTTAAGTACTCAAGATCGCGCAGAGTCAATTCCAAGTAAGTGATTCCATACTTTTGCTCGCGAGTGTACCGTAAAACGGGGTAAAAACGGGGTAAATTGGTCCAATCTTCACTTTCAACTGGAATTTACCCCTACTTCCGTAACAGTTAGAGTATCTCCAAGTATACTTTCGTATGTGTGATAAGCTCTTTTAAGTCTTAGGTGTCTTTAAAATGCCAATTTATTGTTATATTTCGAGAAATTCAACAAAATCCCTATTGGATACCAATTTACCCCTAACGGGGATAATAGGTTCGTGAGGGAGGCAAATCGGAATTTTAGCTAGGGCTGTCACTATACACGGTAAATTTTTTATCACCCCGGATATTTTTAGGGATTATTCTGCTCATGAAAACAAACAACTTTTATCATGGGACCAACACTGAAATCGCGAAAGAAAAATCAGCTGATCCATACAAAAGTGCAAAAATATAATGCATGGAGCAGCTGTTTTTTTTTTCGCGATTTCAGTGTTGGTTCCATAGTAGAAGTTTTTTGATTTCATGAGTAGAATAATCCCTAAAATTATTCGGGGTGATAAAAAAATACCGTGTATAAGTAGGTATCCAAATTTTAACACGCTACATTTATGCTCTCAAAAAAGGATTTAATTAAAATAATCATTGTATGTAAGTTAATCATATTTTAATAACATAGCATATCTTTCAACAATTTCAAAAAACTATCGTTCACAGCCATTATTTTTGCTTCTTCGTTTTCGTCTTGTGAAGGAAGCCTTGATAGAACTTGGTTCCCAATGGCACTACGAACCGCGCGATACCGCGCGGCCATCTGAAAACGCCCTGATTGTAATAAAATTTAATAAAGATGTAAGCGTTGCAATGTACGGTCGCCAGCACGTCGGGTTACTATAAAATGTCAAAAATTATTAATTGAAACTGAACTCTAACTGCTGGACATAAGGTTGAATTTTATTTAAAGAAATTTGACAGTTTGTAGTAACCTGACGTGCTGGCGACTGTACCTACCTCAAACAAATAATATTGTGTCAACTATTGAAGAAAATATTTTACAGTTTATAAAGAAGTGTAAATAATAACATTATTCGCATTATAGGTATATAAGTATATACCTACTTATATAAGTAGGTACCTACTTAAATTCATTATTCTAATCATAGAGGTTTGGCAACCCTATTTGGGTATCCCAATTTACCTCATACTGAAACCAAATAACCCCCAAGTTGTTCCAATTATACCTGTTCATGTGCCAATTTTCCCCCTTCACGTTCCTTTTATCCCCAAAATAACCTATAAAATGAATGTTCGACTAAAACTAATAATTCTAATGAAATAACGTATTTATTTACTTACCTTTACGTTTTTTCAAACCACTATCCACTATTATTATCAAAATTAATCTTTTAAAACACTTTCTCTCACTCTAAATAGTCAAAAACCTAAATCGAAAAAGCACAATATTTCCATGTGAGGAGGACTACTTCTATTTCAACGTTTTTTTAGTGAAACCTGATTGGCTGGCTCAAATGCTCAGTGTAGCCAGCAGTAAAAAATATAAGCTAGTAGTAGAAAAAGAAAGTGTGGATCAGTCTTAATTAATATTAACGCTACAGAACGGTTTAGAAAAACAGATTTTTATTCCTATTTACCCCGCCATTCCTATTTTCCCCGTTTTACGGTATTTGTTTTTCCCGCTCAACGCGGACGCAAGACGCGCCTCTCCAGTGTGGCCCACGACTAAACCTCCTTTTAACCAACTCCTGTAGAGCATCGGCCGGGGCCTCGAGGCCCCCAGCGATGAGACCTTATTTCTATAGAAATAAGGTCTTTATTCTCCACTGTCAATGAGCACCCGGTATGGCTGAGAGGTTAACATTAATCATGGATGTAACAACTAGTTAGCTAGACTATAATTATTATGTAGGTACTAAGTATATTGTGTCTATAGCGTTAAAATATAGACAGCTGATTTTTTTTGGTACTTACGTACCTAGTTAAAAAACTAGTTTAGTGATTAGTACTGACTTTCTTATTTTGTCGCTTAGCCCTTAGTTAGACTTTAACTGCCGCACTCAGAGACGTGGCATTAAAATCTATATCTGTCTCTTTTTTATGTCTAGTATTTAATAAAGTAGGAATTTAATGTCCATTAAAGTTAATTGACGTCTGAGTGCGGCAGTTAGGCTGAGTAATAATACCCAACGAAAAAAATTAATTGAGCCACAAAAAAAACACTAAGTAAGCACCTAAAATGCTGAAATGCACGCAAAGTGTCCATTTCAGTATTTTTAGGGGCTAACTTAGTATTTTTGTAAATTAGGATATTATGTTAGTTTGGTGATTATTAATTACAACCTATACCTTCCTAACATAGCTCGCTCTATTTTTCTTTCTTTCGGATAACGAATGACGGCTTGTGTACCACTGCTAACTAATAAAAAAAAATCATGTTATTCAGTTTGTAATAATTCTTATCAGTGCAGCACCTGAATACGGTAGGAAAACGTTGTGAAATAATTGCAAGTTCTGAAATCCTTGCTACGTGATGATCTGCACGTTTATCCTCTAAGCTACCTATGCGATTTTTTACGTTATGTGGTGACCATGTTTTAGAGGAAAAACAAAATTAAAAAATATGTAGTTTAAAAAACTAAAACAACACACTTTTATAGTAACAGACTAAAAAGTACAAAATAAGCGTCTATTCAGTAACTGAAATTAAAAAGCGTGGTGCGCGTTGTCTATATTAAGTACTTGAAATGCATGCTTTGCATAGGGCGCACCACGCTTTTTAATTTCAGTTACTGAATAGACGCTTATTTTGTACTTTTTAGTCTGTTACTATAAAAGTGTGTTGTTTTAGTTTTTTAAACTACATATTTATTTTTTACTTTTTAGTTTAATAAATGGCAAGCCATGGATGGATGGTAATGGATTTCACAGTCCATTCATGTGCCCACCCCGTAAATATTATAACTCAAAGGCGTGATTGTATGTATTTAGACTTACAAATTCAAGTAGAGTCTATTAGTTACTGGATGCGCAAGCCGAACCCCTACTTCCTTCCTGCTCCATCATCAGACCCTCACCACCAAGTGTAGCGAATGGTCACATCAGAATGAAACAAATGAGCCCAAACTCGAGGGATTTCCTAGTGGTCATTAAAAAGTGCCACTGGCTTCCTCCCTGCTCCATCATCAGACCCTCACCACCAAGTGCAACGAATAGATCTCATCAGAACGAAACAAATTAGCCAGAACTCGAGGTGTTTCCTATTGGTCATTATGGATTGCCACTGGCTTCCTTTCTGCTCCATCATCAGACCCTCATCACCAAGTGAAGCGAATAGGTCTACTCATCAGAACGAAACAAATAAGCCCAAACTCAAAAGGTTTCCTAGTGGTCATTTAGGAGTGCCACTGGTTTCCTTCCTACTCCATCATCAGACCCTCACCACGAAGTCTAGCAAATAGGTCTCATCAGAACGAAACAAATGAGCACAAACTCAAAAGGTTTCCTAGTGGTATTTAAGGAGTGCCACTGGCTTCCTTCCAGATCCATCATCAGACCCTCACCAACAAGGGTAGCAAATAGGTCTCATCAAAACGAAACAAATGAGCCCAAACTCGAGAGGTTTCCTATTGGTCATTAAGGAGTGTCACTGGCTTCCTTCCTGCTCCATCATCAGACCCTCACCACCAAGTGTAGCAAATAGGTCTCATCAGAACGAAAAAAATGAGCCAGAACTAGAGGTGTTTCCTATTGGTCATTAAGGAGTGCAACTGGCTTAATCCCTGCTCCATCATCAAACCCCCCAAGTGTAGCGAATAGGTCTCATCAGAACGAAACAAATGAGTTCAAACTCAAAAGGTTTCCTAGTGGTCTTTAAGGAGTGCCACTAGCTTCCTCCCAGCTCCATCATCAGACCCTCACCAACAAGGGTAGCGAATAGGTCTCAACTGAACGAAACAAATGAGCCCAAACTCGGGGGGTTTCCTGTTGGTCATTAAGGAGTGCCACTGGCTTCCTTCCTGCTCCATGATCAGACCCTCACCACCAAGTGTAGCGAATAGGTCTCATCAGAATGAAACAAATGAGTTCAAACTCAAAAGGTTTCCTACTGGTATTTAAGGAGTGCCACTGGCATCCTTCCAGCTCCATCATCAGACCCTCAATAACAAGGGTAGCAAATAGGTCTCATCAAAACGAAACAAATGAGCCCAAACTCGAGGGGTTTCCTATTGGTCATTAAGCAGTGTCACTGCCTTTCTTCCTGCTCCATCATCAGACCCTCACCACCAAGTGTAGCAAATAGGTCTCATCAGAACGAAACAAATGAGCCAGAACTCGAAGTGTTTCGTATTGGTCATTAATGAGTGCCACTGGCTTCCTCCCTGCTCCATCATCAGACCCTCACCATCAAGTTTAGTGTAGCGAATTGGTCTCATTAGAATAAAACAAATGAGCCTAAACTCGAGGGGTTTCCTAGCAGCCGTTGAAGAGTTATATTGCCCACCTCTTGACTCCATCATCAGATCAGCTCGATGGTAGCAAATTATTGTATTGTCATCGGATTCATATAGACTTGCAAAGTTTCAAATCAATACGACACTTAGAAGTAGGTTAAAATTGAACTCCAAGATTTTCTTACATTGTGACTTAGTTACATTACAAGTGAAGCTAATAAAAGTGTGGTAAAAACTAGATTTTGAAACATTTTTAAATACAAGATGCTTTTTTTTTAATAATGAAACGATGATTTATAATTTTACCAAACTTTCACAGATCGACATCATCAACTCAACTTAACTACGCATTTTCGGTGAAAAATGTATCATCTTCTTACTAGAGGGAAATAGAGCTAAAAAATTGAATACCTACACGAAACATTGAGTTCAAATTGAAATCCAATTGGACGTAAGTACTTACCTATACAGGGTGTTAGGGGCACCCTTGCAAAAACTTTAACCATGGCTTGAGGCCTTCACGCTGAACACCGCACAGCAAGAATTTTTTTTCGGAAATGAAAAAAATATTTCGACTCTCCATACAAAATGTCCCGATAAGTTGCTAAATTTGTATGAAAAGTCCAATTTTTTCCAATAGCGCAAAACCTCTTAGGTGGTGATTGTGCTCATGACTATGAACAACTTTTACTATGGGGCCAACTCTGCAACTCAACAAAAAAAGCAGCTGTTCAGTTCTGTTTTTCAGTTTTGTTTTCTAAGTTCCCATTCTGTCATGTGGAATGCCTTTTGCCCCCTGATTCACGAACCGTCATCAAACCCAGATAACATTTGTAACTGTATAAACGCTGTACTACGAAAATTTTAAAGACTTTAGGCTGTTCCACTTTGCTGTATTTGGGCTGTATATCCGGATATTCAGACGTTGTAACTCAAAAAGAGGCCCCAAATTATACAGCTCTAAGTGTAGATCTAGCTGTCTAACAGCTGTGCAATAGCTGTACAAGCCGAAGCATTTAGCTGACTTAGAGATTAATTATATACCATTATACAGATATTGTTCTCAAATTTTGCGTGTTTTATTCTTTTGTACAGTTTTAGGCTACAAAGCGTCTGAATATAAGAATAATATTTCGAATGAATCTCTAACATAGTTATTTTCTAACATTTTATTTATCGGATATGTCGGACACACGGCGGCGGCCATAATATAATTTGTGAAGTGAACAAATATTTATTTTGCTATTGGTAAGTACCGATTATTAGTTTTTGGTTGTTATTTTGCTTGCGTCTGCAACTTTTTCGTGAATATGTATACTAATAGTAAGCCAAAATTCATGCGCCCTCGAAATAATAGATATTATCGAAAATATATATGTAATGAAAACCGTTTAACCCAACTTGAGACTAATTTTATGAGGTCCCAGTACTTTTCTATTTAAAATAAATTTATTGTGTATAGTGTTCTGATAAAATGCTCTGTATATTTCACAAAAAAAATCAAAAACTAACATTAAAATATCTTATGAAATATGAAACCGTGTTTATAGGTTATGATTTAATGGCGTCCCAATTTAAACAGCTCTTGCTCTTTTAGTTTAGTACTCGATAATGAAGCTTTTTGCGTAACTAAGTCGTAATTTAAGAATATACTACAGCCTATAAAGTAAAAATGTCTGTACATTAGAATTTAATTACTCTAATAGCTTCTTAAAAGGGTAAATTAAGTATGTAAATATTACAGCAATTTAGGGTTCAATTAAAACAAAGAAGAAACCAATTCACTGGAGATCACATCAACCCAGATTAGACCTTCACCGCGATCACTGATCAAGCGTTAGAATAGTATCTACTGTTTGTGTGTGATTGGGTTTATTATATAATTATAAAAGATACAACTAAGAATCTCCAAGAGAAATGCTGAAGTAGAGTAGACATATCCCTATTTCCCTTGGTCACGGCGCATCACGCGTGAACGGCTGGACCGATTTGGCTAATTTTGGTCTTGAAATGTTCGTGGAAGTCCAAGGAAGGATATAAGGGTAGGGGTAGGGTAGGGGTAGGGTAGGGGTAGGGTAGGGGTAGGGTAGGGGTAGGGTAGGGGTAGGGTAGGGGTAGGGTAGGGGTAGGGTAGGGGTAGGGTAGGGGTAGGGTAGGGGTAGGGTAGGGGTAGGGTAGGGGTAGGGTAGGGGTAGGGTAGGGGTAGGGTAGGGGTAGGGTAGGGGTAGGGTAGGGGTAGGGTAGGGGTAGGGTAGGGGTAGGGTAGGGGTAGGGTAGGGGTAGGGTAGGGGTAGGGTAGGGGTAGGGTAGGGGTAGGGTAGGGGTAGGGTAGGGGTAGGGTAGGGGTAGGGTAGGGGTAGGGTAGGGGTAGGGTAGGGGTAGGGTAGGGGTAGGGTAGGGGTAGGGTAGGGGTAGGGTAGGGGTAGGGTAGGGGTAGGGTAGGGGTAGGGTAGGGGTAGGGTAGGGGTAGGGTAGGGGTAGGGTAGGGGTAGGGTAGGGGTAGGGTAGGGGTAGGGTAGGGGTAGGGTAGGGGTAGGGTAGGGGTAGGGTAGGGGTAGGGTAGGGGTAGGGTAGGGGTAGGGTAGGGGTAGGGTAGGGGTAGGGTAGGGGTAGGGTAGGGGTAGGGTAGGGGTAGGGTAGGGGTAGGGTAGGGGTAGGGTAGGGGTAGGGTAGGGGTAGGGTAGGGGTAGGGTAGGGGTAGGGTAGGGGTAGGGTAGGGGTAGGGTAGGGGTAGGGTAGGGGTAGGGTAGGGGTAGGGTAGGGGTAGGGTAGGGGTAGGGTAGGGTAGGGTAGGGGTAGGGTAGGGGTAGGGTAGGGGTAGGGTAGGGGTAGGGTAGGGGTAGTGTAGGGGTAGGGTAGGGGTAGGGTAGGGGTAGGGTAGGGGTAGGGTAGGGGTAGGGTGGGGTAGGGTAGGGGTAGGGTAGGGGTAGGGTAGGGGTAGGGTAGGGGTAGGGTAGGGGTAGGGTAGGGTAGGGTAGGGGTAGGGTAGGGGTAGGGTAGGGGTAGGGTAGGGATAGGGTAGGGGTAGGGTAGGGTAGGGGTAGGGTAGGGGTAGGGGTAGGGGTGGTGGTAGGGGTTGGGTAGGGTAAGGGTAGGATAGAGTAGGGGTAGGGTAGGGTAGGGGTAGGGTAGGGGTAGCGTAGGGGAAGGGTAGGGTAGGGTAGGGGTAGGGTAGAGGTAGGGTAGGGGTAGCGTAGGGGAAGGGTAGGGTAGGGGTAGCGTAGGGGTAGGGTAGGGGGTAGGGCCACGGGAACGAAGTCGCGCTGGGTCAGCTAGTATACAATAAACAGAAATATTAGATAACCCAACAAACCAACCAAGGGAAAGGGATAATTGTAAGGCGCCAAATCACAAATATAGTTTTAACCGTAGAATATGCATTATAGCGCAGACCACTGCTATTCGGACTATATTTAAAATTGTATTCTTTAGTCGTTTCAGGTACTTCATCCAAATAATGACCCACAAGAGTCGACTTCATCTACATCAAAAACTGTTTCCGGTCAGGCTTCTAACAAGGAATGCAGCGATACGGCTATTACGATACCAATACGAATGACGAATACATCGTAAATTTAGGGCATCGAACCCGGGTTTACCCGGTCCGAAAAAACCCGGGTTTACCCGGGTTTTAAGGAATACAAAAAACCCGGGTTTGATTTTTAAAACCCGGGTTTTTTCGGGTTTTTCGGGTATTTTTAAAACTTTGTGAAAAACGAAATATAGCTGAAATGTAGCTTACTTCCGCAAAAAAACAACCAACACCAAAATTTGGTGTTGGTTTTCGCACGAACAATTCCAGAGGATGCCCCGGGTTGGGGCGAAACACGTGTAGAGTAGTCTAATCGGTGAAGGTGCAAGGTGTATTGCTGTCTTGCTAAATGCAGGTATTGTGCACTGGTATTTTAGTGGTGTGCATGTGCAATTTTTTGCAGGCGGGCGGGCAGTGCATCTTTCATATTGTGTTTTTTGGCGGAAGTAAGCTACATATAGTTCGTTTTTCACAATGGTTAGGGACTTCCGCCAAGTGACGCCTGATTCAATCAAATATTTTTAAAACTTTTATTTTTGTTATTTATTAAGTACAAGCCACTTCGAATGGAATAAAAACACACTTTGATAAATTATTTCAATAAAAGATGCTTTGTTGCTGCCTTTGTACCAAGAAAACAAGCAAAGCAAGTTAAATGGAATGCGCGCGGTGCGTCCATCTTAGGACATGGAGAGGGTAAAATGTGGACTCCACATTTCACCCCATGGAACTACATGGAATTAGAACTAGTTCTCCGATCTTTTCGACTAGTTTGTCATATATTGCTCATGAAGACGACCCCGAAAATATAGCATATTTTCGGTCTGTTTGCGTCTCTCTTTGCAAAGAATTCACGTCTAGGTGTACACGCCAAACTCCATCGGAGATACCTCGTGCTAGCTCGTCCATGCATGGGTAATATTCACATTCACCACAAAGAGGTTCTCAAAGCTCTCCGTGGTCTAGAAAATAAGGTTAGGTTAAATATAGGTTAGTGGTCCTAATGGAATCCCGGCAATAGTGCTGCGTAACTGTGCACCCTAGTTGTCTCCTATCTTGAGCCGCCTCTCACTTGAGACAGGACTTGTCTTGTTCCTCAGTCGTGGAAGCGTGCCAATGTGCAGCCCATACCTAAAAAATATAGCCATGCCAACCCTTCTAACAACAGGCTGATTTCAGTCACCTTCATACTCTGCAAGACTACGGAGCATGTACTGAATAAACATCTATTGGCGTAACTTGAAACTAACGAGCTCCCTAGTGACTTCCAGTATGGTTTTTGCCGCGGACGGTCGACTGGAGATCTTCTCGTGTACGCCACCCACCTTTGGAATCAAGCGTTCGATAGACATGGCGGAGCACTTGCTGTCTCGCTTGATATTTCCAAAGCATTTGATAGGGTCTGGCATGATGAATCTCTGACGGCCTCTGCATCTGGATCACCGACTCCTTAAGAACCGTTCAATTCGAGTCGTTGTAGATGGTCAGACATCTCACTTGAAGAACATCAACGCTGGAGTTCCCCAAGTTTCGGTATTATCTGCAACACTATTTCTTCTCCACATTAACGACTTGTTGGTGCCTGGTACATTTGGTTATGACGATGACACCAGTGTGTCTAGCTGATATCTTTCAGATGCAAGGGCTACTAGTGATGAAGTTCAGACTTGTCGAGAGTCACTAGTTGAGCAAACGCACCTGGCACTTCAGGCACTTCCGATTGGGGAAATGCCAACCTTGTCAGTTTCAACGCCTCGCCACGCAGGCGTGTCTTTTCTCAGATAAACGGAGTCCCTTTCAACTAGCTCCGACTTGCCTGGGCGTATCCTTACCAGTAACCGAGAACCTGCAACTTAGCGTTACTCTATAATCGGAGCTGAACTTCGATGAGGAAATCGACTCAATAGGTAAAACTGCTGCCAAAAACTGGGCGTCCTCTCAAAGTTCTTTACAAAGTACAAATTCATCCGTGCATGGAGTACTGCTGTCACCTTTGAGATGGCTCCGCTAAAGTTTTACTAATAGTTTCACATGTATCTTATTGCATTACCCGTGTTTTCAAGCAAATAAACAATTTTGATTTAATTTTTGAAGTACCAACTGGCAGTTTTAGATGCGTTTGAAAACCGCGCAAAGAAGTTCATTGGAGACACAACTTTAGAAAAAGCTAAACTTCTAAGTCTCAGTCATCGCCGTAGAGTTGCTGTTGCTGGTCTGTCGGTGTTTTACCGGATTCACTTTTGAGAGTGCGCACAGGAACTGCACAATCTTGTTCCTCCAGCCCCTTTCCACCATGGGGTTACCAGATGCAGGTCAGCTTACCATCCATACATCGTAGACATACCACCTGTCCGTACTAAGCGCTTCGCCAGTACTGCTAAATGCGAGCTGCTAAAGATTAGAATGCGCTACCTGCGAATGCGTTCCACGATCATTCTTCTTCTTATCAATACGAGCGGTTTCTGCAACTCGACGTCTATTGCGCCAATTTTGCGTCTGGAGGGTGCGCGGCCAGATCACTCCAGCCAGCGCAGCTCAGCCAGGAACGCTCCAAGAGCTTTCACATTCGTGATCGCTTCCTGGACGCTGCCCGGCGAGCCGAGGTACCTCGCCCGGTAGGGGCCACCCCCCTGCATTCCAGCAGTACGTGGGCAGCTGTTTATTCTTCCTCCATGCACCCTTTGCATAGGGGACTGTCGGTGACATCTAAATTAATAAGATGTCTGATAAATTGTCCATGACCAGTAATAGCACCTGTTACCAGGCGAAGTTGCGTTCTGCACAGTTGTATCAGGGCCCTGGATAGACGCGCGTCCAAGCGCGGTTGTGCGAGTTTCGCCTGTCTGCACGAATCCAGCGAGCTCCAGTTCAGTTGGTGTAATTCTATAGTGCGTTCACGGATCTTATTTGCAAACCAGCTTGTCGGGATAGGCGCGATCGGCTCTGGGCCAACAGGGGTCGAGCCGGATGCGCGTCTGGCCATTATAACCTTGGCCTTTTCAAACCAAGAGTGAATAGGCACCTCCTGGGTGCACAACATCCTAGACTGCATACTGTCTGCTATGCTGAATGGTGGTCAAATGCATGCATACTGCATACCCTGTACAAATATAAAAAAAATTAAAAAGTCTGCAACCAGTCCCGAAATTTATGATGGCCAGTCCTGCAAGTCTGTGAAGGCGCTAAGTTAGTAATCTATACATACTTAGTTTTAAGATATTCTGAAAAAATAAAAATCTATGATTTTTTTAATTAGATAACTGTTTTTGTAATTTGGAAAGTACTATTTTTCATTTATTTTAATCATTCCACATTCTTAACATCTTGTACTCATTGTAAAAATTTATATAACAACACAGTTTCTTGTATTTAATAAAATTATAACAAAAAGATCGAAAAGCTCGAAAAACCCGGTCTACCCGGGTTTTGATTACTCTTAGACCCGAAAACCCGGGTTTTCAAAAGTGAACCGAGTTTCGATGCCCTAATCGTAATGACCCAATATGATAACGAATTACGATACGAATGCATTACGATTTATTTTTGATAGCATTTTGTTAAATTTATTTGAAGCTCTGTTTGAATTTACTTATATCAATATTAAGACTGAGTAAAACAAAAATAAATGAAACATTTTTGATTTATTTATTTATAATAACGTAAATTTTTTTTAAAAGGCCCATTTTGCATTGTTACTGTTATTGTATGGAGAAATTACTATGGATGGGATACTATGGAGAAATGTTCTTGGATCCTGCCTTCGATCAACAATAGTACTAGATGAAGGCGCACGAACTAAATGAAAACATTATATGGCCAGACTGAATTTTTTTTAAACGGAGAAAAAAGGTTACGAATGTTACTATCTTACATTATAAATGACAAGAAGCGTTCTAAGTATGAAATACCTATACCAATTGACACTGTCAAAATAATCTACTTATTATACTCTCAAGTGGGCTTATGAGGCTTGGACATATCTGTCACTCCAAGTATGTATCTAGACCTAGGTGTTATTGTTGATCGAAGGATAAAAAATCCTGCGGTAAAAAATCTTGAAATCTATCGATTACAATTTCAATTAAATTCTTTATTGCAGCTTGAGAAATATTCTTGTCTATAGCCTATTTTTTTAATCTAACTGCGAAATAATAAATGGCGATCAGGCGATCTGCTTCGTCTTCATCTGATGAACTTTCAGATTCAGGAATTGGGTATTTGACTGAAATTTTTTTATTGACTTAAAATTTTAATTTAATTCGTAGCAACACAACATAGGTATTTATTTTCAAATATCTTGCATATTTTCAGCGATATAGAGCATCAAACTTTCTAATTAGACAAGAAGAGCGCTATAGAAACGTGACGTCACATTTCTATAGCGCCATACTCTCGCCATAGAAAATTTCGTTTGAGAAAGAGATAGCTAGAGACACAATTAAGTAGCTCATAATTGGCTTGTTATAATACAGATTGAATTTCTTTTTTCACATTTGTTATTTAATAATGTTTTATTTCTGAATGTCATTATTAAATATCTACATTTCAACAACAGTCAAATACCCAATGTCGAGTCAATTTTTGTAAGTAGTCACTATTCGTCACTATCCAACCCAATTGTGATTGTACGGGACCCTCTTTGCTTGTTACTGATCCAAAATTCAGCAGTACGTATGGCTATATTATCATTGTCCAATAATTTTGGTTGTTTGTACGGAACCCTCCTGGCATGATGACAATGCTAACTTTTGAATTGGCTGACCTTGTACAATTATACTTTGTTCCGTATAAAGTTCTACTGTTTCACGTTGTGAATATGCTTTTATTAGTTTCATTTTTATTCCTCCGGTCCTTTTTTATTTTTTCCAAAGTTTTATATTCACAATGAACAATGAATATAATCACCATTAACAGTATGCAATTAGCCAAAACTGACATTAAGCGATAGGTACATAAGTTTTACTTAGGCATTAAAATAATCTATAAGCTGAATAATTCTCAATTTATGCACTACCAAAATTATAATAATCTGTTGTAACACCGGGGGCTGTACTATAGGGAAAAATTTACGCTAATCGCGTCAGCTTTAGAATAGGGTAAGACTGAACTTTTATGAAGCAGACGGCATTGTATTACACTCTTGTAAAGAGATTTGCTTTCTAAGGGTGTCCTAGATAACCATTGAACAGTTGTTATCAAGCCTATTAACACGACTTTATAATAGAGTACTTCTACACCAACATGCAGATGATAGCAATATTCAATGCTCTTAAACAGAATTAGGCAATACAGAAGTAGAATTCAAGAGCAGTATCCAGTCGATATGCTGCTCTAGTCTTCTAACCTTGCTTGTAGTAGTTTTTTACACTACATACTGTATTTCAGTGTTTTTACGTCCTATTTAAAAGCCATCCTACTAATATTATAAATGTGAAAGTTTAGATGTTTGGATGTTTGGATGTTTGTTACTCAATCACGCCAAAACGGCTGAACGGATTTGGCTGAAATTTGGAACACAGATACTTTGTAGCCTGGAGAGGAACATAGGCTACTTTTTATCCCGGAAAAATGTCACATTCCGGCGGGATAACGTCGTGTAGTCCACGCGGGCGAAGCCGCGGGCGGAAAGCTAGTAAGTAATAATTTCAACTATATACAGCCGTAAACCAGCTCTACTGTATAACACTACACAATTAATGCTATAGTACAGCCCTTAGTATATTTTTACGCTTTTATTCATCGTTTATAAAGCTTATAGCTGATAATTAACTGGTAAAAAGAAATTTTGTCAGCCTAAATGTTTATTGGGAAGGTACCTTCTACCTTACGACTTACTTCTGCTTTAGAAATTATCAAAAACTGATGATTTGGTTGCCCTAACACGACCTCCAATACTATACCTAAGATATTATCGGCTGCTGTGCACACAGTAGTGCGAGGTCTAGCACACAGGCAGATAAAAGTTTTATCCTTGGTTTTCGCGGATAGAGGTCAGATTCGTTTGAATAACATCTGCTAATGCTCATTCATATTAATCCGCACGTGAGTTGCAATGCAAACTATTTTTTGCAGATTAGTGTTTGATAAATTATACAATTTACGAGATAAGGTCGAACAGGGTTTTTATTATTCGACTGTTTGAAAATTGCACTTTAAGCTTCGTCGTCGTCGTCTTAATTTAGGTCGTAATTACTACCTACCGTATATATCAATGCCACCTACTAATATTATTACCTACCTACTAATATTTTGTTCTGCTGATATTATGAATTTAATTACCTATAAGAATAGGTAGGTACTTAAGTACCTATGATTCAAATTCAAACTCAATTTAAATGCGAGTATTTAAATGTTCAGCAATATAATAATATGTATCAAATAGCTACTGACTTATTGATTTCGAATTAACGTTTTCCGATTATTTATTAGTAGATTGTTTAGCAAGGGATGTATGGCACCCATAACAGTCGAGTGTTTTGGCGCACGAACGAAGTGAGGGCGCCGATAGTTCGAGACTGTTATGGGTCTAAAATAATGCGTTTTTAGAAACAGATTAAACCAAATAAGTTATTTGTAACATAAAAAATCAGGCTATTAATTTCATTTCAAGGTTTTCGTTTATTTATGATCGAAGGTCCATACACCCGAAGTAAACACTTTACTTTTCATTTTGAATATGAGGAAAGTAAAAATGAACAGAAATAGGTAATCTAAAATAGTAGATTGTTTAGCAAGGGATGTATGGCACCCATAACAGTCGAGTGTTTTGGCGCACGAACGAAGTGAGGGCGCCGTTAGTTCGAGACTGTAATGGGTCCATACGCCCGAAGTAAACACTCTACTTTTCATTTTGAATATGAGGAAAGTAAAAATAAACAGAAATAATCTAAAAAATATTTTTAAGGTCAATGTGGGGAAGTCCGGCATACTTTTCTAAAATTTAAGTTCAGCTGAACTTATTGAATCGAGATACGCTTTCTAAAGTGACTTGTGTCGTCGGAAATTACAGGTAATATATTTATTTACTTATATTGGTCTTAAAATAGTATGAATTGCAATTATCTTTAGATTTATATGATATTTTTTAAAACACGGCGTGTAGACGGACTTCCCGTGCAGTTTAGGGTAAGTCCGTCTACTAGCACTATATCCATAACTTGTGAGGCAATAAGTATGAAAACAGTTTCTAGCAGTGACGTAAAACTAGCGTTGAAATGTGTGATTTATGTATTTGTCTATAAGGTTTACATTTCAAAGATAATTGATTTTATTTCATTTTAAGGCAAGTCCGGCATATCTTTGGTGACAGTGGTTGCAAACATTTTTAATAAAATTTTATGTAGCCATTTTCCTAGTAAAACATAAATTTTTGTTTCTAATTCAATTTTTATATTCTTAATAAGGTAGATATACGAAAGCGATTCATTACTATCTTACGGTACATAATTATATCCCTAGGGATATAACTATATCACGGCTCTATCATGCAGGTAAAATACGTGCAGCTGAAAAGGTTGACAATATCTGCAATTGAGGCAAGACCGTCATATGACGGACTTGCCTTACGTATGCCAGACGGACTTCCCAACTATTACATTTTGTGGTTAGTAATTTGTTGCAGGTAATAATTACGAAACTCAAGCGATATAAATGAATTCATCACCAGAAATAAGTATATTGATCACTAAATGACTTGCGTAATCAAAGAAACTCCAAGAACTCCATTGATTTTCTACTTTTTTTTTAGTTTTTTGAAGAGACGTTACACTCCAGCTTCAAGTACAAAACGCGAAAAAAAATGGCCTACCAATTTCTTTCAACCTAATGATGTTAGGTTTCATTTCGATTCTCAGTTCGAACTAGCTCCGTAATACCGCTTTACCGACCGAGGCATAAGAAGCTAGTCATTCAAAAATGGAAGTTATTGGCGCTAGACGGACTTACCCCCTAGACGGACTTCCCCACATTGACCTTATATTATTTATTTTATTTATTATTTTATTTAACACGCATTACATCTATAATTACAGGAAAGTTCCTAATTCAATAGTCTATAAGAAAAGCAATAAAGACAACTCAAACTACCTACCTTTCTTTGGCGTTCGGATACATCATAGCGCTAGGCGGGCAAGAAAAAAAATTTTAAGTTTTGAAATAAAAATGAAAAAAAAAATATGTCCATCGGATTCCTTATAAGTATCTCCGGGGGTACCGTATAGGGGGTTGAAAATTTTGTTAGATTTTAGCTACGACTCACCGTTTCCAGATATTCTCAATTTTATAAAATTCCTTTTTTGCAAATTTCCCGGTCCCGAAAAAAGTCTCGTACTGCACACCCTTTGCTACACTCCAACCAATGCTTCTTTAATTATGTTCTTAATTCAAATCTCATTATTACCTTCTTGTCATAAAAAGTTAACAATGAATCGTTTTGGACCCTGTTATGAAGCTGTTCAAAATTCAAATCTCATTGTTACCCTCTTGTCATATCAGGTAAACAATAAATCGTATTAGATAAACAATCATCGCTTTTCGAATCGATGGGATGAAAAACTGTTTTTCAAACGTTTGGGCATTATTTATTGTTATATGTAAGTACTTTCTATTACTTTACCTGTGTTAACTTATTATAATAAAAAGACTTAGAAACGAACACAGACTGAAAAAAACACCTCATTCGTTAGTTAGCTAAGTGAGCAAAGTGCTGCTTATCCCGGAGTTCGAGCGATAAATACTCCTTTAAAACGATTATAACGGTGCAAGGTCGGGAACACACGGGCTACCGGGTTCTTAATGCAAGAAGATATCAGGAAAAGCATAGGAAAAGTATATGTTTTTACCTAAAGCAGATGTAGTAAAAGCATTGGCTCAATCAACGTTCGTAATTCAAACACCCTATTAATAAAAGTCTGAATAGGCGAGGGATTCCGACTGTTATAACTTTAATCTTCATTTTCAAAATATCCTATATTGCAAGTAGGTACTTATACCTTATACTGAAACATGGGTTGTTGAGTAAGTATACTGAATCCTCAGGCTAAGTTTATTTATGTTACAATCTGAGTGGTTGTCGGACATCTTGATATTAGTTTCTAGTTGGAATATGCACACAACAACTCAACACTGCTTATACGGGTTGCAGACCAAGAGCTAAGTTATTTTAGTTTAGCTTAGCTCGCATAGCTGACGCAGTTTTCCATATACTTTAGTTTCCATTACATTGAAATTGTGTAATAAAATTTTGGTTTTGGGGTGAATTTTTTAACCAGGTTGATCGAAAGAAGCCATTGCGTGCCAAATATTGTCCCTTGATCACGGCACGTGCTTCCCACCCTCGCCTCACCACCACTCTTTCGCGCTGGGCTACATGCGAATGCGGCTGTAGGTATCATTTTCTATTGCGGTGGTCATTGCTACGAAAGTGCTTAGGTTTATTTTATTTGGGATATAAGCTATTTTCCTTTTATGACCTGGGGCCCGATTCTCACGCATTCGAACTTTTTCAGAGTGGTAATTCGTAGGTATACGAACATTTTGCTTGTGGTTTCTATTGAAAAAGTTAGAACGTTTCAAACCATGAAGCTCGACTTAATACTCTGAGGTAACTGGAGCTCTCACCCTGAATAAAAAAGTGTCGCCAGCAAATTTGACATTTATGTATGTAGTGGCTGTCAGCTGTCTCATATGACCATACGTATTTTTTTAAAGTGTAGGTGAGACGGAAGACAGCCACTGTGTTATTTGTGGTACCTATTCAAAAAATTGTTCGTACTGCACTCTCCAGTTACCTCAGTATTAAGTCGAACTTCATGGTCCCACATGTCAACAATTGACATGTGGGACAGTTTGACATTCATTTTGACAGCTAAGTTCCGATATCTTTGATACGAACATCGATTGGTCTGTACCACTCGATGCGTTCGACTGGTTTTCGATCGAACTTTTTCGATTGTGAAATTCTGACAACACAAAAACTGTGTTTTATTTGAATTTCGAGCTTATAAATGTGAACTTTTCTCGATTGCCTGAGAAAACCTGCCCTGCCCCCTGATTGACATCCCGTGATCGGATTCGAATTCCATGCTGTCTTTGCCTATTCTATAATGAGTGACATTCCGCTGTCGATGTCGGGGCGTTTCCGATGGTTCGTGAATCGGGGGGCAGAAGGCATTCCACATAACAGAATGGGAACTTAGATAACAAAACTGAAAAACTTTACGAGTATTAGTCAATTAAGTTACAGAAAAACATATGATTTAGTTATTTTAATTTTTAGTTTTTTGCATTCACAATGCGATTTTTGTTAGGTAGGTACTTACTGAAAAATTTCTCGATTCGATTTTTTCTAAATACCTACTTCATTTTCCATTTTTCAACATATAATTTAGTTTCAAATTGTGTGATATTGTTCCCATCTCAAGATATTGGTTTAAGGGTGAATATTTTAAGTGTAGGTAGGTATTATGAAGCCCTTGCGTGCTAAGTGCCAAATCTTGCCCCTTGCTGACGTGGGTGGCCGCGTGTGTGCCCACCCTACAGCCTACAGGCGACACGACGCGCAGTGTATTTGCGTCGGCCGGGCTCCGGCGGCGGGCTGGCGCGACGTCGCGGCGCCTTCGCCCCTCGGCGCCTACCACCGGACTCTGCCACTATACTATAATACGTTATAGGTAGAAAAGTTTGTAAAGTTATTTGGTCACATTTCAATGTTTCCGGTTAGGGGTTTTTGTACATTTTGTTTATTCTGTATATATATTTTGGTAAGTTCAATATTGGACCTATGTCTAACAAATCTATGCAAACTAACTACCTTAAGTAGTCTAACATAACTTAGCAACACTAAACGTAACCCACTTAAAGGTAAGTTGATACCCTGGAGGTTTTGTAAAGTGTTGAAAGTATCTACTTAAGTAGGTACTTACCCCGTACCTACCCCTTAAATAAAAAATACACAATAATAATATGCTACCTACTCCCTTTATAGGGCATAGTAATAGTACATTACAGCCGAGGACAGGTAAGTAAGAAATTACATTGTCGAGGATGGTAATTCGAGGCAAGGTAATTTGCTTACCGTACAAGGCTTGTATAGTGCTTTTCTCAAGAAATGCGAGGAAATAAAAAAACTGTATAACTAAATAATATTTATTAAAATTTATATCACACATGTTCGGGGGTTATGAGCACAGTGCCTAAAATGCAGGATGCCACTGCTGCAAAAATGCCTAACACGGCAATTGACTAAGAAGCAAATTGCCTAACCGTGAATGCCTAGACATTGTAATTGCCAAAATGTTACTTCGTCTACAAATCAAAATGCCTAAACAGCGCTATGTCTCTTCAATGCCTAATGCGCAAGTTTGTTTGGAAACTGTTTTGTTGTAAAGAGTTGTAATACGATACTGGCACTTGAAAATGTAGTCTATTAAATGGAGTTATTGTTTGTTTGTTTACATTTGTAAGCTTCTTATTTTGCGTTAAATAATACGTCAATTTTGTTTTTATTTTATGTAAGGAGTGTTTTACTCCCACGATCTGTACCCCGAGTGTAAGTTTTTATGTCAAGCAAACGCAAACTATTTCGAGTACGTATTTATGTCAATTTGTATGAAAACTGCATAAGCGCGCTACTCGCCGCTAGAGGCGCTGATACAGTTTTCATACAAATTGACATAAATACGCACTCACGATAGTTTGCGTTTTTTGACATAAAAACTTACACTAGGGGTACAGAAGGTCTCTACTCTAGTCGTTAAGGTCTGATCGTGATATGTGTTTTAATTAAGGGTATTTTTTAAGAAATTGAAGATTTGTTTTAGGTCATAAAATAAATGAGTATTTTGGTAAAACGGTTTTTTAAATTTATTAATATTTAAAGATTTCAAATTGACGGTTGGCAGCAAACATTATAGTCACGGTACATTGTAGGCAATCTGCTTCTCAGACAATTAGCGTTTTAGACATTAAAGCAGTAGTGGCATCTTTCATTTTAGGCAATCTGCTTCTTAGACTTATTGCTGTGTTAGGCATTTTTGCAGCAGTGGCATCTTGCATTATAGGCACTGTGCTCAAAATTGATGTTCGGGCAATTATTAAATGTAAATGTTATTGTTTTCCCGGGCACACTTATGTATAAATCGCCCTTAATAATATTATTTTAATGATGTATCATTAAAATACGCCAACAACACAGATTCCGAAAACGTATGCGCCTTTTTTTCACTTTTCCAAATCAGATCGTAAGTTTTCATATAAGTAAGTAGGGTAAAACCGCCTTGTATCGGCCACGTCCTGGTATCGGCCACTTCCTAGGAATTTGATCATAAACTATTAAATATTCGATCTACTTGCACAAGTTCTGCTCTATAATGAACATTATATTGTTGTCTTTAAATGAATTAAATGAGGTGGCGATCAAAGTTCATTTGACAGTTCAGTAGCAAGCATTGGATCTTGTAACCTGCGCAGTCGTGTCGAAATTCACGCCATTTTCTAGTCAAAATTGACGAGTTCGAGGTTACGGGGGAAAGGGTTTGCAACTTATCTAGGAGGTTTAAATCGTTGATTCTTGCTTGTGAAGATTAAAGAGATTATAAAGCAACATTATTGATTAATATTTTTGTGTTTTTTTGAGAATTTTAATAAAAAATCCAATGGCCGGATTTAGGGTTGATTATTTCATAAAAAAGCCTGATATCGGCCGTTAAAAATGGTGATGGCCGATACAAGGCGAGTCAAAATCCTGATATCGGCCACTAAACATTAAGTCATGGGCGATACAAATGTTACTTCGTACAAATCTAGGTACACTAGATTAGATAATTAATTTAGATAATTATAAGACTATTGTGTGCGATAATTTAATGACAGTGTCACCTACGTTTCTAGTTACGTGAAATGTTTTTAGAAAATTTATTTAAAAAATTACGATTTTTTGTTTAGTTACTTTTATGTGGAAGTATCATTGTTGATGTGCAAACTGTAATATTAAATTTATAATAACTTGTTAATAGTATTTGATTTATAGACTTTCCTTTAAGACATATTAAAGTTTGTAAAATAATCTTAAATCTCTAAAATAAAAATTCCGACTTCAAAATTTATTTGTTTTGTTACTATTATTTAAGAATATCTTTATGCAAGAAAAAAACAAAAAGAAAGAAATTTATTCTAAACACGTTAAATTGCCTACCCCTTTAGTTTGGATTGTTAAAAAAAATTCATGGTATATGTACCTATGTTTTTTATATTATATCTCTATGTATATATTTGTATACTTCTCTTTATCTTTCTTTATTAGTTCGAAGTATATTTGTATTGCTCATAATGTTAGCCTAGGCCGATACAAGGCAAACAGTTGGGCGATTTTTGGGCGCAAGTGGCCGATATTAGGGAAATTGGGTGTGTACAAAGAAAAACATCAATATAAAAAAATGTTATCCAAATTTCAAATATTTTATTAGTTCATAGGACAGTCAAATAACAACAGTTTATTAAAAAATATCTCCTAGAAAGCTAGGCTAATAAATGTGGGAATAGGAAGCAAATCAATGTGAAATATTGTTGACGTGGCCGATACAAGGTGGTTTTACCCTATCTTTCTTTTGATTTTGCTGGCAGTAAGTTTTCTGTTATTAATTTTGCTTCTGCTCTCATATTTGGTGGAGTAGGTACATACGATGTCTGTAAGTATATGTTTCATTGGCAGAACTCATTTTGATAATTTATTACACAATATAAACTGTATTGATATCAAATCAACCGCTGAAAATCATTCCCGCCGTTTTTTTAATATTGGTTTGTGAGGCCATGTAGAACGGTCATACAGCCTATTGATACTTACTACTTGCTACTAAAATGCGCAACTTCAATACCCGCTTCTGGGCGGTAGATGGCGCTGTACATATTTCCCATACAAAATTACTCGTAAACATGGAAGTATTATTTAGGTAATACTTCCATGCTCGTAAAGGATATTTTGTCTATGATAAATCTCATTTTGTTTTTTCGATTGATGTTCGTGCTAAGGGTACATAGCGCTTGTGGTATAATACGAAGTAATATACTCTGTGCGCACCGTATTTAAAAAAAAGTTAACCTAATTATGATATAATAATTACCTATATAATAATAATAATAATGTGGCTGTATGGTGCAAATGTCCCTTTGCTTTTTCTGTTTTTATACACAGGAATAACGAAAAAAAAAAAATTGGTAATAATATCTTTGGGTGAAAATCAGTGCAGCAAGTAAGTACTGAAATTCATTACTGCAGTGATTTTCAAATTTAGAATGTTTACCTCGGAAAAGTGCCACGTACTGCATTCTTTTCTCAAATATAATATTAACATTTCAGAGCATAAGTGTGAAAAATAAGTATAGCGACTGTAACCACATCACATGTCGATTTTATTGAAACTGCTTGCTTATTATTATAGCTGTATGTATTTTTTGATTAAGTAGATAGGTAAGTAGGTACTCCCTGAACGGGCGCAATGCACAAACGTAACCTGAAGTTTGCGAATTTCATTTGCAATGGCGCCAAATGTATTTTTTTTATTATGATTATGACGCAAAAAAATTCTGCCCGTTAAAGGGTAAAATTAAATAGCCATAATATCAGTGAGTTTAAAAATACATAAGTATAAAAGTACCTACAATTAATGAATTAAAACTTTAGCTCAGTCATCTTAAGCTCAACTTTAGGGTTAGACATTGAGTTACAGATGAGTTACAGATCCAGTTACAGATGGTGTTAGATGGATTTTTTGACTGTGAGAAAAAAAGGGCTGAATCGAGACGACAATCGTTGGTAAGATCTCATCCCACCCCTTTGAACGTCAAACATTAGCGAGGTCTGTCCATTATGTAAGCCACTCTCGTATTAGATACAAAGGGCTACGTAGGTATCTATGGAGAGCCACACACAGTTTGAACCAATAATGCTTTTGTCTGTATAGGTAATAACCATAACGTCAGATGAAACTGCGCGGATAATCAACAGCAGACAGCAGATATGTGTGTGGCAACAATAAACGTTTATCTTATCTTATCTTATCTTATCTCAGACACATAATAATATCCTTGGGTGACAGGTAAACAATAAAAGAACATATTAGGTATAATAGGTGGGTAGGTATAGGTATAGGTCCTTCAATTCAAGTAAGTACTTCAATGAAGATCATTTTAATATATTTTCACTTCTCATGCTCGTAAAGTTCGTGTTTATGTTGGGCCACAGATAATATAATACTATGTTGGGCATAGGCTGCATAAAATCGCTTTTTTTGCTCTAGTGCATAAAGTAAAATCTTCATCTAAGGCTCAGACTCTAAGACAAAGGTCGTCATGTAAACAGTCACACACGCAATTTAACTTCGTTAAATAAACTTGTTATTTCATTCTGTTTCATCAATTTTGTACATAAGTAAGATGTTAAATTACTAAATTAATAAAACTAGGCAAAATTAATAAGTTTTCTAAGAAATAAGTATTTCAAGAGCATTGTGGATTACGATCTATGCTAAAGTCACTGTGCTGCCAATGCCACGTATAAAAAAAAAGAAAGTCTTCCCGCCAATATGGCGAAGTCTTTATTTTTTATTGTTTGCAATATTGTTATATAATTGCCTCACACTCGAAGTGAAAAGCAGAGTGTATAACTCGTACATAAAACCCATTTTACACTCGAATCGACATCCACCTTTGCCTACGGCTCGGGTGGATATATAGGTACGTCTCGGGTAAAATGGTACGTTTTATGCACTTGTTGTACAATATACTATTTATAGATTTCAAGAAATGTTTATAACTATTTTACTGCTATTTGAGGATGTAGATAGAGCTTATTGTAATCGAAAAAAAAAAATTATATTTTTATTACCTACTTTTTTTACCTGCCTCTCAACTATAATAGATGGATATCATCACGGAAAACGAATCTAACACCTCCATGGTTCAACGGTCAGAACATTCGTCTGGACAGCGAAAGGTCGCGGGTTAGTTGCGTGAAATTCTCATGGTGTTTCATAATAAAAGAGTAGGTAGGTGCAAATTAATCATCTCTCTACTCCTTAATGTGGGATAGCAACTCGTGAAATATATTGGTACCTAGGCGAGTTTAAAATTAGGCGTAGTAACAGGCGTATGAGTCTTATTAGTCCAGAAATAGGCTGAATTGTCTGAAAATTGTCCTGAAAACGGCGCCGGCGCCGATCGCTGACTCACGCCGGTGGCGCCGCAGGATTTATGGCGGACACTTGCGGAATCACTATACAAAGTCATTAGCATATGAAATTAGATCCTTGACTTGGCATAGCCTTAATTATTATCAGATAATCTTCTAGGCAAATAATATTTGGGAACACTATTCACTGAAATTCGTTGCTTATTTTGGTTTCATAATTTTGTAAGCAAAGGCCATAGATAAATCTAATTTAACTAATTCTACATCTTAACATTAAATACCTAAATATGATAAAAACTCTTGATTATACGAGGTACAACAAGTCTAAATATTATAGATGACTAGCTGGCCCAGCGCGACTTCGTTCCCGTGGCCCTACCCCCTACTCCACCCTACCCTACCCGTACTCTACCCCTACCCTATCCTACCACTACCCTTCCCCTACCCTACCCTACCCTACCCTACCCCACCCCACCCCTACCCTACCCTACCCCTACCCTACCATACCCCTACCCTACCCCTACTCTACCCCTACCCTACCCTACCTTTACCCTACTCTACTTCTACTCTACCCCTACTTACCCCTCCTTCCCCTATTTTCTCACCGTTAAAACCTTCCTTGGACTTCCACGAACATTTCAAGACCAAAATTAGCCAAATCGGTCCAGCCGTTCACGCGTGATGTCGTGACCAAGGGAAATAGGGATTCATTTTTATATATATAATAGATTTCATCATTTCATGACACACATTTATACGAGTAGACATGTGCCGTTAAATCCGTAAATAAAATATAGTTATTAATATCATTGAGTTTATTAATACCAAAATTTTGCGACCGGAAAAAAAACACTGGGATCCATTCTTGTACCATTGTAACATGATGGTGTGATGGTAACAGAGCAGAGACCCCCCGGCCCCCTAGAGACCCGTCGACCGTTTGCCTTCCAAAGTATCCATGGATACCATACTATTTGTTTGTTTGTCCGTCTTTCACGTCGAAACGGAACGGAGCAACGGATCGACATGATTTTTGGTATGGGGATAGTTTGAGAGCTAGAAAGTGAAATAGGCTACTTTTTATGAAATGGAATGAAATGAATGAATTATCCCGGAAAAATACCTATCAGCTGGTGCCCGCGGAATAACATCGTGTCGTGTACTTCGCGCGGGCGAAGCCGCGGGCGGAAGGCGAGTTAACCCATATTCATGTTTGTATTGTAGTAATGGATAAACTAAAAAACTACTGAAGTGATTTAAAAAATTCTTTCACCATTTTTAAGCTACATTCTTTCCGAGTGACATAGGCTTATTTATCCCGATATTCCTACGAGAACGGGCCGGCGCACGATGCGTGTCAAACCGCGGGAAGCCACTGGTCTTAGTTAGATTTTATCCGCCTCTGTGGTCTAGTGGTTCACGTACACCACCGATTTCAGACCAAGAGGTCCCGGGTTCGATTCCCAGTGTGGGTACATTTGTATTCGGTTTGGTTGGTGGTAGGACTTGTTCTTAGTCCGCCTGGCTAGCTACCACCATCTTATCTAAGTCTGACGCCATAACAATGATGTTTACAGCATTATGTGTTCCGGCAGTTAGAGATAAGATACCCAGTTCCTCAGTGATTGAGGATTCCGGGAGTAGTGCACTTCAACCTTCAGCCTTATCACTAGTGTGTAAAAAAGCACTACAATTGAACTACAATTGAAACACGATTGAGACACGATTATGACTTAACGTTAGCAGGCTTGGCCCCCAGGTGTGATGAAGGCTAAGTTCTACCCAGTTGTGGACAAAAAGAAAGATAATAGTGGTTTTCTATCAATGCATGATTTGGTTTTACATGGCATGACTTAATAGCGCTATGGTACGAGTGGGTCAGCGTACGTACGCTGGATACGTATCCAGAAATAAACCGCACTGCGAACAAATCGACACCACCCTTTATTGTCGCCAGATGTCACACCACCGGTACTTTGAGCCTGGTACTGAAGACAGCACATCATCTCCGACAACACTTCACACCATTTACAACATTCGTAGTATGCATATAGGAGCTAAAATTGCGCGCCTTGTTGAAAGTTGCTCACTGTAAATTGGTACCATTAGAAGTAAGTAAATAAAGATTAATAAAACAAAGAGACTGAGAGAGAGCTTACATCTTACTTGTTGGAGCAGATCATAATAAGGTACTTAAAACGTAAATAGCAGATAGGTATATAAATATATGTAAGTTTTTTTATACATAATGAAGGCTACAAATGGCTCTAGATTCTCACAAGCTTGGCTTTCCCAAACAAGAATTCGACAAAAATTGAAAATTGCATACCTATTATTGAATTTTATTTTGTCATCACTTAAATCGCAGAGCTGGCAGAGCATAGCAAACATGCTACTTATTGGTTCCTCTATCATTGCTACAGCTCTAAGTAGAGTAAATAAAAGTGCATACAAGTATTTGGAGCTTAGGTAACGAAAAAAGGTTAAAAAAATCGAAAAAATCGTAAAGATTTATTGCTTACGGAAACCATGATCATTTCATTTCATTTCATTCACGAAGAAAACACATTTCATTGCAGTGAGTAACTGAAACTATATTTTCAATGAGTAAATGAAATGTTATTCAGCTCAAAAAATTTCAGCAACATAATTGAAATTCACATCGCATCACGCATACTACGCAATGTACAAAATTTCTAGAAAGTTTTCGTCGTTGCATCACTTATATTTATTTACATGTGTTTCAAGCGTTTTCCGAAATACTGGCAGAACTCCCAATGACTATGTTTATGAAAAAACTGTATAAATACACCTGCAGCGTTTAATTTCAGTCTTTATGTAGAAGTAGCTAAGGTTGATTTCAAGTACTCTTTAATAAGTTTGTGCTATGATTGTCAAATCGGAAATTGCGTAATATATTCGGGGAAGTGTTGTCGTGTTCAAAACATTTCAGTCGTCACTAGAGTCAATCCGGTCAGCAGTTTCATGGCTGCAGCATTTCTATGTACTTCTTCACAGGTGTCGGTGATAGACAATTTTCAAAACACCTGTGTATTTTTTTTTATCATGTGTCCTCGATTGTCTTCCAGGAAAGTTATTTTGAAAGTACTTATTAGATATATTAGCGAATACAAAATGACTCACGTTTTTCTGCTGTAAAATTGTTCAAAATAACACTCACGTTTCTCATTTACCTTACTTACCCCTTTTCTATTATCCAGGTGTGGCTGATAAATGATGAAATGATAAAAAAAAAATTGTTTATTTTTCCTCCACAAGACAGTAAATTTACATAAATTTAATTTATTTTTAAAGCCTTGAGTAATAATGGACCTGCAATAAAAAACCTAACAATAATTAAAAAATATATAACTATTTTCCTCCACAAGACAGGAAATTTACAAAAATTTAAAGCCTTAACTAAAAAATGGAACTGCAATTAAAAAAAACTGATTTATGCGAGGGACTGGGGCCTACTTAGGCACCAGTTCCTCACATAAATGAGCTATAGACTACCTAGTCCCACCCCAGGGATAGGTATACGTATACTTAGACATTTATTTTGTTATTGAGATCTTTTCAAACCTAACCTAACTTTCAATAACATATCATAAACAGAATATTAAATAATTTAAGTAAGTACCTAAGTAATTTAATTTAAGTCTAAGAATAAGAATACGAAAGGCCATATAGCAAAGTATACAATAAATAGTAGATTGTACAACAAGTGCATAAAACGTACCATTTTACCCGAGACGTATATATCCATCCGAGCCGTAGGCGAGGGTGGATAGTCAATTCGAGGGTAAAATGGGTTTTATCTACGAGTTATACACTCTGCTTTTCACTTCGAGTGTGAGGAAAATAAATAACAATATTGCAAAATAGAAAAAATTAAGACTTCGCCATATTGGCGGGAAGACTTTCTTTTTTTTTATACGTGGCAGTGGCAGCACAGTTACTATAGCATAGATCGTAGTCCATAATGCTCTTGAAATACTTATTTCTTTCAAAACTCATTAATTTTGCCTAGTTTTATTAATTTAGTAAGTAATTGATTGTGTACAAAACTAAAGAAACAGAATGAAATAACAAGTTTATTTAACGAAGTTTAATTGCGTGTGTGACTGTTTACCTGACGACCTTTGTCTTAGAGTCTGAGACTTAGACGAAGATTTTACTTTATGCACTAGAGCATAAAAAGCGATTTTATGCAGCCTATACCCAACATAAACACGAACTTTACTAGCATGAGAAGTGAAAAATAAGTTTTTATTAAAAATTTCATTTTTATGACTAGCTTTTTTACTGACTGTACTTTAATATTGTATTGTCATCTATTAAACCAAACATGTATAAGCTTACAAAATTTCAGCGCTTGCAAGTTTTGCCGAACGGACATATATACATACCTACTCGTACATAGACTGCAAGTTAAATAAAAGCTTGTAAAATCTAGGTAGGTACCTGAACTAGGTGTTATTGTTGATCGAAGAGGTACCTATATTGTTTTGCAACAAATAAAAATAGTGTGTTACCCATATACGGTGTTAACCTATATCCACAGATAATATAATACTATACTAGTATCGCATTTTTTAAAATGAAAATAAGTATAACAACTGAAAAATATAGTTATTGTATTCTTACCTACCTACCTATGCTAATTTATCTATTTAATTTAATTTATTACTAGGTACTTCTAATTAAAACACAAAGTAATGTTCCTTCATCTTATTCCAATAAAACAATGTTTTTATTATCATATTCCTGGAAAATGTAGAAATGTAAGCTTCGGCAACGATGCCGTAGTAAATAAAAGTCGTTCGGTCGTAAATTCAGCGACCCGCGCTTTTCCCTGAATCATTGACACATCTGTCCTGAAAGCTCCAAGGTTCCGGGCGCTGACAATTTGCCAAATCAAATTAAAGACAATATACTACTTAGAGCCCCGAAAACTAGCAAATATAACAAATGAACACTTTTAGACATAATTAACATCGTTTAATTACATGTATAATGCAATGTCATATATATTATGTAAAAAGCTTCCTTTAGCAAGTTTTCAAAAAGGACGTAGCTTATTGTCTTTCTTCAGAAAACTCTACTCATACTAATATTTTTTACAAATTTTATTTTACCCAACGTATTAAAAAAGTAGGTAACATCATTATCGTAAAATGTAAGTAGGTACTCGTTGTTCATATCACACTTCGATTATGATCACAAGATTTTTTCTGCGCTTTATTATCACAATAGTAAGTCCTAGGCAACTTCTAATTTAACTTTTCATTACCTATGTAGTTTTAGTATAACTAATATTCAAACATAATTTTCCACAACTCTATTCATTTGAAGAGAGACCCATTTCCACAGTTTTAGTGGCTATAGGACATCTCTCAGTTCCACGGAAGTGCCGAGTTCGGTTCCTGCGTGTGTCACGCTGGCCGCACGCCAACGCCAGGCGCTGCCTGCCAGCTGTTGCTACGGTATGATAGCTCAATCAATCCCACCTCAGGACTATTAGTTCGTTGACTCAGAGAAATTAGAAACTCGCACAGCACAACCACGATCTAAGGCGGGATTACAGCGCGGCGCACGAAGAGCCTAACTGTACGCAGCGACGCATGCGTCTAGCCAATTATTTATTCTGTGGTCTAGCTTCGGTTTGCAAGAAAATGTATGTAAATGTGTCCACTGCAACCCACGGACGGCAGCTAAAATGCGCAGTGTACCCGTGTACCATGCGGAGGGTTTCCACCTTAAGGCGGGCATTCCCCAAAATAGGGTATTTTAAATTATGGATTACTCGAAAATCATAAGTACTTAAAACTTGGAAAAAATATATGTTATTTTACAGTTATTTATCTAGTGCTTCCGGCCGTATTTTTTCGATTGGTGATATTTTACTGTGTCAAATAAAATCCCAAACATCCGTCTAATCGTAATCTAAATATCGTATTACTTGCAGTATACTTGGTTTTAGTTAATGAAAAATATACTAAAATAATTGTCTTTGATTAGCCGAGGGATTCCGGCCGTCATAAGTGTAAATTTTTTATTATTAATTTTTAATTGAGTTTTAAGTGATTTTCGATTCGCGGGGCGCTCGCGAGTTCACAGTTCACTGCCGGCTGCCGCTGCGTCCGCGTGAAGTGTATCGCGCGCGGCCGAGCAAGCGTTAGCGTGCCTATTTCGGTCGGGATTCATCGCCTTAATGTAACAGCAATAAACAAAATTAATAAAGAAAGTAAAAAGAAATAACGTCAACTAAATGAAATTAGCTGTGGACAGTGCTGCAGGGAAGGTAACTATCCGAGAAGTTGATAATTTCCGTGGCTGTATTGGGAATCTATTGAAGCTTTTTACCAATAGAACATTATCCTTAGGAACTAAGCAAATAATAAGCTCTACCTGAATCATGTTATAGAATAGAACATGATTCAGGTAGAGCTTAATAAGTAAGTACTAACTATTTGAATTGTTTTTTTTTATCTTAGGTAGGTAGTTCAAATGTTCCAGAAAATGTTTATAAATTATATTCTTAAAACACGAAGTTATTTGTTAAACAAGATAAAGTTATCTTTCTCTTTAACCTTTAATATGTTTATTATGATTGAGAGAAAATGTAAACTAACAAATTGGTGTTTTTCAGGCAAGCATATTTCATTATCCAATTGGATACATTAGTTAGGGATTTCCTGCGACGTTATAGTTGGCGGCAGGGCTTGTTCAAAGTCCGCCTGGCTATAGCTACTACCATCGTTTGACGCTTTAACAACGATGTTTTCAGTATTGTTGTCTTCCGGCAGTTAGATATAAAATAGCCAGTTCCTCAGTAATTGAGGATTCCGGGAGTAGTGCGCTTCCACCTTCAGCCGTATCAAGGCTAAGTCCTACCCCATTGTGAGTAAAAAAAATGTATTAGGTAGGTCAAATGATCACCTCGTTAACCTGACAAATGTTAATAAAAGAGATATTTAAAGAGAAATAGGTATAAATTAACAAACAAGAAAATTTTTATGTTCTGTACCCCTAGTGTAAGTTTTTATGTCAAGCAAACGCAAACTATTTCGATTCCGTATTTATGTCAATTTGTATGAAAACTATATAAGCACGCTACTCGCCGCTAGAGGCGCTAATACAGTTTTCATACAAATTGACATAAATACGGAATCGAAATAGTTTGCGTTTTTTGTCATAAAAACTTACACTACGGGCACTGTTTGCCAAACTAAACTTCAAATAGGTAGGTAAGTTATTTGTAAAAACTTCTTCGTTTTTATGACATGCTTTTTTGTTGACTGTACTTTAATATTGTGTTGTCATCCAAACCAAACCTATGTGCAACGCTTCAGCCATCTTCAGCTCAATCGGACACTGGGAAGTGGGTCAAATTTAGCTTGCAAGCTTTGACAAACGGACAAGCATGCCTACATACATACACTGCAAGTTAATAAAAGCTTGTGAAATGATCGCAACCTACAACCTACTTCAAGCAAACGGTCTGTATGGGTTGTAAAGTCGCATTAGGGGTTGACTGGTTCAATTTTACGATAATCCCCTGACCTTGGGTGTCCGGTCGCCATCCAGGGCTGTCGCAAGGGTGTACTAACTAACCGGTGATTAAATTGATTAATGTTCAATTAAATAATGAGGGTGTTAATCGTGACTCGTTTGAGCCCAGTACATATATTTTATGTCAAACTCTGAAAACAAAATCTACAGTGCACAACTTGTTTTCTTCGCAAAGCACTGAAAAATTAACTGTTAACAGTATTAGTAAAAGAAAACTAAATTTTAATAATATTAGTAAAAGTATAAACTTAATAATATTAGTAAAGCAAAGTAGGTAAGTAATAGGATAAAAATACCAATTAGTTCTTTTATATCAAGATTTTTTTGTTAAATACTTACATTACAATTGATTTTTTAGATAATGAGGTGTGCAACAAATTAAGTAAGTAGGTACCTATTCAAACAGCCTGCATTTCAACCTTGGATATAGTGTCGACTCTAAAATTTAGCATTAATTTTTGGAAGCGCGTGCTACAAAACGTGACCTACTAGCCTCTTGGCAAGCAAACACATCTATGCTTTTTGTCATTATTTTGCTTAGAGGCGTGCACATGAATATTCAGTGTTTACTACTTTATAAATGTGTGTAATACTTATTATTTTAAAACTCCTTCAGCCCGCAGCTTCGCCGGCGTGTAGGTAGGTACTACACAATGTTATCCCGCGGGAACATTATATTATTTCGGCATGAAAAGATTGTGAATGTGACATGACATGTCACTCTCCAGCTCCCAGCTATACCATAAATCACGACCATCCGTTTTGCTCCGTTTTGTCGTGAACACATTTTCACAGCTGCTCGGAAAAAGTATGGGCTTTTTGATTTAAAACTAGGTATATGACGGTTACAGTTGTTAAAAATCTAATAATAAGATATATATTTCTTCATACCTTTATCTAGATTCGTATAGTTTCAAAAACACGATTTTATGATTTTGCCTCGACAGTTTTTCTTTTCGAAAGGACCTCTAAAAATACGAAAATTGAAGATTATTCTTAAATAGGGTTACTTACACTATTGGAAATTGGTTTAATTAGTGGACACCAATAATATTTAGGATCGTATAGAACTATTTATTTTTAAATCGCTGTAGTTTTTTATTACGAAGTGATTTTGTGTTTTTTTTTTGCCTAATCTGCAAAATCGGTCCCGCGCGCGTCGTTTTCTCATTGCTATCTCGCTTCAGCACAATTTTTCCGAGTATCGCCTTAAAATTGAAAGCTTTTTAAACATTTTTAAACATATTTGATTTTGTATCAAGAGACCTTCTGGCGCCCGCGCGCCCGTGAGTTCGGGTGCGATCGCTTAAACTCTAAAAGAGTCAAAATCGACTAGGTACTTAGTAGGTAAAAGCCTTGTAATAGCCTATCAAATACAAAATTCTTTTGATAGTGCAAAGTTATGAACTTTCTGACGTATAAACATCAACTCGGCTATTACTAAAATTAACATAAACCGCTAATCATCATCATCATCATCATCATTTCAACCGTAAGACGCCCACTGCTAATATCAATAGAATATTAAGTATTGGATTTACTTTAAGTTATTATGAAAAACGATTCAGATTGATAATATTTACGATGATATTTAGATACTTATACTATAATACTGTGAAATTCTATCTATGTAATACCATGTACGAATTAATATTTTAATTCGTCCATGGTAATACTATATGTATAGTACAGTAGCGAACCAAAGTGGCGACCCTGCGGCACCCTCTGCAATTAAGGCTGCCCTTTTCGCCGCCCCAGCCTGATCTTTGCCCCATCTATGCAGAATACACCTACATCGTACAGTCGATATCAAACTTTTGTCGCCCTACGAAATTTTATTATGTACACTCACAAGCAAAAAAATGTATAAAATATAGAACTTTGACACATTGAAGTGTTCCGAAATAGCCCGAGAGCCAAACTAATTCGCTCTATGGAGACTCAACAATAATTCTATATCAGTAATTTCTTAACATTGAAAATTAGATTATCTAGTTTGATAAATAATTCATTAGTAATCCACCAATATTTATGACAGCGACATTAAAAAAAACAAATACAAAACTTTAAAAATTCTATAAAAAATAGGCAAAAATGGTATAAGTGTTATTCACTTTACATTTGAATACATTTATTATTATCTTTCGTAAAAGTATATAATCCCCCTATATTTGTAAATGAAAAACAAATAAACTTAAAAAAAAAAACTCTCTACGTAAACTCAAATTGGCATTACACCTATGTTAAAAATGCTATCAGAAACAACCGACTTCTTCCTAAAGTATTAGTTTCCCGTTTTATATCTTTATGGATTTCGACTTTGGTGCTTAGATATGGTGAACATAAACACATATTAACGATAAAATTGGTGATAGCATATTTGCTGAAAGAATTGCACCATTTTCGGGGTATAACTTTTTCTTTATACCTTCCAATGCGATATTGTTGGATTCCAAAATATAGTCTCTTAAAATTATATTTAAGGGCCGTTTACAAAAATTTGGCCTGTTATTGAATTTTTTACAAAAATATCGGATAGCTCTTGGGGTAAAAGAAAACGATCAGTGTCACAGAAGTCATTCAATATTGTAATTTTGTAATATGAGATACCTAGTCCTATGTTTACATTATTGTTCGTGACTGTAATTTTATAGTCACGCACGACCAGGATGACCAGGAGTAATATTATGTAAACACCATAGGACCACAGTTATAGGACTAAGTATGTTTATTTTGTTTATTTGTTTATCCACAACGGGGTAGCACTCAGCCTTCATCACCCCAGGGGGCCAAGCCTGCTAACGTTAAGTCATAATCGTGTCTCAATCGTGTTTCAATTTTACACACAAGTTACAATAATTATGACAATATGATGTGATGTAAATGTAGTGTGTGGTGTGATATGACCATCAGTAGTATGGTGAAAAAAGTAGACATTTCTTGTAAAGGTAGATAAATTATCTATAATTTAAGATATAATTTGTGTCTTAAATACCTAAGACCATTTAGTACTTAGTGCTTAAAAGTCAAAATAGTAGATTGTATTACAAGGGAGCAAAATAATATTTTTACGGCGAGGGCGCAGTGAAGGATTCTAAAGTAGAATCCTGAACGCAGCGAGGGATTCAATATACGCCGCCCGAGGTGAAAATAATTTTGCGGCCGAGTTATTACTCACAGTCACTCTGCTTTTCATCCCCCTCTATAAGAAAAGCAGTAAAGGCAACTCAAACTACCTACCTTTCTTTGTCGTTCGGATACATCATAGCGCTAGTCGGGCAAGAAATAAAAATTGAGTTTCGAAATAAAAAAAAATTAATAAAAAAAATATATGTCCATCAGATTTCTCATAAGTATCTCCGGGGATGCCGTAGGGGGGTTGAAAATTTTGTTAGATTTTAGCTACGACTCACCGTTTACGAGATATTCTTAATTTTATAAAATTCCGTTTTTGAAAATTTCTCGGTCCCAAAAAAAGTCCCGGCCCCATACAAAATCAGTTGATTTTTTTTTTAAGTACTGCACACCCTTTGCTACACTCCAACCAATGCTTCTTTAATTATGTTCTAAATTCAAATCTCATCGTTTTGGACCCTGTTATGAAGCTGTTCAAAATTCAAATCTCATTTATACCCTCTTGTCATAACAGGTAAAAAATATGTAGTTTAAAAAACTAAAACAACACACTTTTATAGAAACAGATTAAAAAGTACAAAATAAGCGTCTATTCACTTACTGAAATTAAAGAGCGTGGTGCGCCCTTTGCAAAGCATGCATTTCAAGTACTTAATATTGACAACGCGCAGCACGCTTTTTAATTTCAGTAACTGAATAGACGCTTATTTTGTACTTTTTAATCTGTTTCTATAAAAGTGTGTTGTTTTAGTTTTTTAAACTACATATTTATTTATTTTGTTTTTAAACTTAAGATTAATTTGTGATGGAAAGTGACTTTACATATTATATTATGTTAAAGTCAGTTTTCAATTTGACGACTCTGTATGAAATATGACAGGGAGAAAAAAATAGCCCTTGGCGAGTTTCTTGCCGGTTCTTCTCGTTACAAGGCCTCCCGCCGTAGGATTTACGAACCGATAGCGTAGCTTCATTGACGTTCACAAGTGCTGTATCAGCCTAAAATGAATAAATGATTTTTGATTTATTTTTTACTTTTTAGTTTAATAAATGGCAAGCCAATGGATGGATGGTAATGGATTTCACAGTCCATTCATGTGTCTGCCCACCCCGTAAACATTATAACTCAAAGGCGTGATTGTATGTATTTAGACTTACAAATTCAAGTGGAGACTATTAGTTACTGGATGCGCAAGCCGAACCCCTACTTCCTTCCTGCTCCATCATCAGACCCTCACCACCAAGTATACTGAATAGATCTCATCAGAATGAAACAAATGAGCCAAAACTCGAGGTGTTTTCTATTGGTCATTAAGGAGTGCAACTGGCTTCTTATCTGCTCCATCATCAGGCCCCTTACCACTAAGTGTAGCGAATAGGTCTCATCAGAACGAAACAAATGAGCCCAACCTCAAAGGGTTTCCTAGTGGTCTTTAATGAGTGCAACTAGCTTCCTTCCAGCTCCATCATCGGACCCTCACCAACAATGCTAGCGAATAGGTCTCATCTGAACGAAACAAATGAGCCCAAACTCGGGAGGTTTCCTACTGGTCATTAATGAGTGCCACTGGCTTCCTTCCTGCTCCATCATCAGACCCTCACCACCAAGTGTCGCGAATAGGTCTCATCAGAACGAAACAAATGAGTCAGAACTCGAGGTGTTTTCTATTGGTCATTAAGGAGTGCAACTGGCTTCTTATCTGCTCCATCATCAGGCCCCTTACCACTAAGTGTAGCGAATAGGTCTCATCAGAACGAAACAAATGAGCCCAACCTCAAAGGGTTTCCTAGTGGTCTTTAATGAGTGCAACTAGCTTCCTTCCAGCTCCATCATCGGACCCTCACCAACAATGCTAGCGAATAGGTCTCATCTGAACGAAACAAATGAGCCCAAACTCGGGAGGTTTCCTACTGGGCATTAACGAGTGCCACTGGCTTCCTTCCTGCTCCATCATCAGACCCTCACCACCAAGTGTCGCGAATAGGTCTCATCAGAACGAAACAAATGAGTCCAAACTCAAAAGGTTTCCTAGTGGTATTTAAGGAGTGCCACTGGCTTCCTTCCAGCTCCATCATCAGACCCTCACCAACAAGGATAGCAAATAGGTCTCATTAAAACGAAACAAATGAGCCCAAACTCGAGGGGTTTCTTATTGGTCATTAAGGAGTGTCACTGGCTTCCTTCCTGCTCCATCATCAGACCCTCACCACCAAGTGTAGCAAATAGGTCTCATCAGAACGAAACAAATGAGCTAGAACTTGAGGTGTTTCCTATTGGTCATTGAGGAGTGCCACTGGCTTCCTCCCTGCTCCATCATCAGACCCTCACCATCAAGTTTAGTGTAGCGAATTGGTCTCATTAGAATAAAACAAATGAGCCTAAACTCGAGTGGTTTCCTAGCAGCCATTGAAAAGTTCTGTTGCCCACCTCTTGACTCCATCATCAGATCAGCTCGATGATAGCAAATTATTGTATTGTCATCGGATTCATATAGACTTGCAAAGTTTCAAATCAATACGACACTTAGAAGTAGGTTAAAATTGAACTCCAAGATTTTCTTACATTGTGACTTAGTTACAAGTGAAGCTAATAAAAGTGTGGTAAAAATTAATCGTTTTGGACCCTGTTATTAGATAAACAATCATCGCTTTTCGAATCGATGGGATGAAAAATCCTTTTTGACCTCTGCCCTACTTATAGTAAATACATAAATATATAATAATAAATACATTTTATACAATATATAAAAATGTTATACTAACTTTATGACTTTGGTGAGTATGGAAATTAGTAATATTATTAGTGATGAATGAATTAATTAGTGACGAATGAATCGCTATGTTTAGGTAGATAGGTACCAAGATAGTCGTCACTACATAGTATAAAACAAAGTCGTGTCCATCGTTCCAGCAGCGCCACGGTCTCCGATTTGCTTGAAAAAAATACACCATGCAGGCCAATTTTTTACCAGTCGGGAAAAAATACGATTGATTTTTTCCCCCCACTGGATCCGAGGATATACGGGGATTTCTGTGGCGCTGCTGGAACGACGTCGTCCTGGCAACGCCCCGCTATTTCTCATTAATTACAAAAGCTATAATAAATCTAATAAGACACATATTTTTTCCTTTTTTTTCCATTTCACATAAGCTAATGTCCACCTGTAAATGTCGACAGATTCAGGAGTAATCGTAGGTCACTTGGGGCGCTGCTGGGACGACGTCGTCCCAGCAGCGCCACGGCCGAATCTCAGCAATTCGATTTTTTTACTGAAAACAGTGTGCCTGTATATTTAGTTCCTTCATCATAGGGTACGGAAAAATTGAATTTCTACATTTCATCATGGAATAATGATTTTAAATAATGATTTTATAGGCATCGAAAAATTATAACCTCAAAAAAATTTTTTTTTGCTCTAACGCCTTTAATTGATGTATTAAATAGCATTTGCGCATTCTTTTATCTTCCTATAAAGGGAAAAAAATAAACCACTCTCGCAGCATTAACTATTCCAGAGAAATCCTAGGTTTAGATTGTGTTCATACATTTAGGCATCGTTCCAGCAGCGCCACACCCAGTACAGCATGATCCAGGGCACCTGTCACCAAACTGAGCATGCCAATATTTACTACTACCATAGCGAACACGGGAAAAAATCTGATAACGAGTATAACACAGCGAATTTCCGAGAAATAAGCCTTTGATTCAATATGCCATACAATTGGTACATTCGAGTAGAAAAGTTTTATTTAAATTCTTTTTAGTGCCACAAACTTGGGGGCTTTAAGCCCCCAGTACAGGCTGTCCGATCATGTTGGCCGACCATGATGGGCCATCGTGTACAGGGGCGGTTTGCGTGTGATTGCCGTCTGCGAGCAACGCAAACCGCCCCTGTACACGATGGCCCATCATGGTCGGCCAACATGATCGGCCATCCTGTACTGGGGGCTTCATACTTCATGTTTACCGGGCTTGTCAAGCATTGCATTGCATCATTGGGGCACAATATCGGTATCGCTATGCGGATCGCAGCTCAGCATTATTATGGTGCAAATAATGCAATGCAAGCAAAGTAATATTAACGTAATATAGAACGTACGAGCCAAAAAAAACGTTGGCCATTTGTTTCCACATGCCATAGAGAAAGGTTAACCTATGGAGTGTAGGATAGAAGCATGATAGAAGTGGGTAAACCACATCATCCATCATAGCCTGACAAGGAATAGAGTCTAATTTTCTAGCGTAAGCTACATTGTCATAAAAAATATCTGATGCGGTTTTTCTTGAGCTTTATTCCAATAGCATAAACATCTTTTTGCTTTGCACAAATGAGCTGCTATTCCAACCATGCCAAATTTTACAGACTGTAGTGTCATATAGTGACATGACAATGACAGTACAGTTACCTTTGAATTGTAGAGTTATTTGGGCGGTAATTTAGGGCCGTTTATTTATTTATCTGTCGTTGTTAAAAAGTAAATTTCGTATTTGGACGCATTTTGAGAAGAGAGGGGGAACTGGGGGCCACGTGCAAAACTTGTAAAAGAAAAATAAAACTTGTAAAAAGAAAATAAAGCTTTGTGGAAACATAGGTACCTAACAAATCTTCGAGATCATTTAAAGAGACTACACTGCATATCAGATAACTCTGAGGAGCCTAGTATAAGTTTAGGATTCTGTGTTCTCATAAAATTAAGACAATTTCATTTTCAAATAAATCCGTTAATTAAATTTTTATCGCTCTTATTATTCGACGTAGGTATATAGTGATTGTTGCCGGATAATCGATTCCGAATCGATTAATGAGCAATTTTCTGAGGCTATTTAAAAAAAAAGCTTCCAAATGCTTCACTAGATGGCGTTGAACGAAGTATGTACATGGTATACTTTGGTATGAATCATATTTAATTTGTTTACTTTAAAAAACCCAAAGGAAACTTAAAATAAATTAAATAAGTACTGATAGGTATACTGTGAGGAACAGAAACGAAATAGGTAAATTTAAAGATTAAGGTAAATAAATAACATCTGTCTGACGTTCCGTTTTACGTAACAAAAGTCGCGTCAAAGTAAAATTTATAACGTTCCGTTCCTTCTAACTGCATAGGTGGGACAGCGCCATCTAGTGAGCGAGCTTTCAGAAAATCACCCATTGTATTGTAGATTATTTTTGGGGCTCAAATAATCTAAGTATCGATTACCCAATCAAAAGTATCTGACGGGACCGAGTTAATGTTGTACCGAGCTCGGCCGAGTACTTTGTTTACATGTACCTAGTGTTCGGCCGAGCCGAGAGTACTTGTCTCCCCACTCTACTCGGTAGGTGTAATCAGGCTATGATGGATGATGTGGTTTATCCACTTCTATCATGCGTCTATCCTACACTCCATAGGTTAACCTTTCACTATGGCATGTGGAAACAAATGGCCAACGTTTTTTTTGGCTCTTACGGTCTTTATTACGTTAATATTACCACAGTTAACTTTTCATACAGTAGGCCGACGGAGACGTCTAGACAGGTCAATCGTGCGGGGCTTGCGGGGTGAGACGGGGGAGTGGTTGTCCCGAGTTACATACAACGCCGTTCATAGTAACTCGGGACAAGTCTTCCAGGGCTATCACGTCTTTATCGTTATATTTTTTTTTAAATTATTATTATGGTGCATACGACATGTAGTGTGAGTGCGTGCAAATCTTCATCTCGCTTATTAAAAAAAGGCAATTTCCAAAATCCAAGATGGCGGCCAACATTTTTGTTTGCGGACTTTGATAAAACTTGGTTTTTAGTACAATTTTGACAAGAAAACAATAACACAATGTCAAAAATAAAAAAAAAAACAAGATGGCGGCAAACTTTTTTATGGTAGGCCGATTTTGATGAAATTTAGTTTCTAGTACTATTTTGAAACGAAAACAACAACGCAATGTTAAAAATATTAAAAATCCAAAATGGCGGCCAACTTTTTTGTTAGCAGGCCGATTTCGATAAAACTCAGTTTCTGGTACTATTTTGACAAGAAAACAGCAACGCAATGTTAAAAATATTAAAAATCCAAGATGGCGGCCAACTTTTTTGTTTGTGAGCCGATTTTGACGAAACTTGGTTTTTAGTACAATTTTGACAAGGAAATAACAAAGCAATGTCAAAAATAAAAATAAACCAAGATGGCGGCCAACTTTTTTTTTTGTAAGCCGATTTTGATGAAACTTAGTTTCTGGTACTATTTTGACAAGAAAACAACAACGCAATGTTAAAAGTATAAAAAATCCAAGATTGCGGCCAACTTTTTTGTTTGCAGGCTGATTGCGATGAAACTCAGTTTCTGGTACTATTTTGACAAGAAAACAACAACGCAATGTTAAAAGTATAAAAAATCCAAGATGGCGGCCAACTTTTTTGTTTGCCGGCTGATTTCGATAAAACTCAGTTTCTGGTTCTATTTTGACAAGAAAACAGCAACGCAATATTAGAAATCCAAGATGGCGGCCAACTTTTTTGTTTGTAAGCCGATTTTGATCAAACTTAGTTTCTGGTTCTATTTTGACAAGAAAACAGCAACGCAATGTCAAAAAAATAAAAAAAATCAAAGTGGCAGCCAACTTTTTAATTTGTAAGCCGATTGAGATCAAACTCGATTTTTGGTACTATTTTGACAAGGCAACAGCAACTCTAAATTATATATACATAAATGTTACAATTACCACAGTATAACCAATGTTTTGTTTAGGCCAACGCCCTTGAAGTTAGGCGATACCGACGTCTGTATAGGTATTTCCGTAACTACGGAAGGGTTGTAACAAAATTAAAATGCGGCAGGTACATTTTGGTGTATTGCGAAATAAAATAAAATAAATAATTATGGTAAGCATTTTAGAAGTATCAAAATAAAATATATTATATGTTTTATTTAGTTTCACCTATAATTGTATCTGTCTGTCTGTCTGCCATGAAATTTTGCAAGGTAAATTTGATCTACTCCTGACGTTTGAATGGGTTGAAGTTTTGTTAAAAAAAATATTCAGATTGGAAATAAGCCGATTCATATTTCTTAACCTTTGAAGCGCCTTCGTCTATATATCAAAATCATCCCATGTCACAATCATTATTTTTTTTAAACTCTGTAACTTAATATAAATTATTATTTTATTTAAGTACTTATTTTTTATTTTTTTTAATAGGGTTTACAGCTGTCAAAAACACAGTAAATTACGAAGGATGTTACGTCGTAATTTACTGTGCTTGTGTTAAAGCAAATTAATAATTAGTTAAATCTTTTACTTGACATGATGATGATGATACTTGACTCTGTCTCAAGCTTTCAAATAAAAACCTGTTACATTTTAATAAGCGAAAAGAGAGAAACAAAAACAAAAAACGGCCACCATCTTGACCATTTGTATTTTTTTACATTGTGTTAGGAACGGTTTTCTTGTCAAAATAGTATAAATAACCGAGTTTTATCAACAAAGAAAAAAGTTGGCCGCCATCTTGGATTTTTTAATACTTTTAACATTGCGTTGCTGTTTTCTTGTCAAAATAGAACCAGAAACTGAGTTTTATCAAAATCGGCCCACAAACAAAAAAGTCGGACGCCATCTTGGATTTTTAATATGTTTAACATTTCGTTGCTGTTTTCTTGTCAAAATAGTACCAGAAACTGAGTTTCATCGAAATCGGCCTGCAAACAAAAAAGTTGGCCGCCATCTTCGATTTTTTAATATTTTTAACACTGCGTTGCTGTTTTCTTGTCAAAATAGTACCAGAAACAAATCGGCTTACAAACAAAAAAGTTGGCCGCCATCTTGGATTTCTTTATATTTTTAACATTGCGTTGCTGTTTTCTTGTCAAAATAGTACCATTAAGCCTAGCATGACCACCCAAAACGCGATTTGTATCGAATGATAAAGCGACTTATCGACATTCAAACGTCAAAACCCATAGTCTTTTGACAGTTAAAACGGATAACCTATCATATCATATCCCATTTTGTTGGTCATGCTAGGGGGGCAGAAATCGAGTTTTATCGAAATCGGCCCACAAACTAAAAAGTTGACCGCCATCTTGGATTTTAATTTTTTTGACATTGCGTTGCTGTTTTCTTGTCAGAATAGTACCAAAAACCGAGTTTCATCGAAATCAGCCTACAAACAAAAAAGTCGGCCGCCATCTTGAATTTTTTAATATTTTTGACATTGCATTTGCATTATTAAAATATTTTATTAATTTAATATCGCAATACCAATGTACCTACCCGGGGTCGTTAAAGGTCCACCGTCACATTTTAAAGTGACAACCCTTACGTACTTACGTAAATACCTATACAGGCGTCGGCATCGCCCAACTTCAAGGGCGTCGTCCAACTGTATAGAAAGATTGCTTAAACTGTGATATTACTTTGCTTGCATTGCATTATTTGCACCATAATAATGCTGAGCTGCGATCCGCATAGCGATACCGATATTGTGCCCCAATGATGCAATGCAATGCTTGACAAGCCCGGTAAACATGAAGTATGAAGCCCCCAGTACAGGATGGCCGATCATGTTGGCCGACCATGATGGGCCATCGTGTACAGGGGCGGTTTGCGTTGCTCGCAGACGGCAATCACACGCAAACCGCCCCTGTACACGATGGCCCATCATGGTCGGCCAACATGATCGGACAGCCTGTACTGGGGGCTTAAAGCCCCCAAGTTTGTGGCACTCAGGGGCGTGCATTGCATAAAGGCATTTAAGCAGTGCCTACCTCGCAAAATCGAAAAAATACCATTAAATTTTAGTATCCGTGCTCCCCAATTATTATTGGTTGAGCTTACTAAATTATGATACTTACCTAATTTTTATTACTTATAACCACTGACTTCTATTTATTCGTGCTTATAACAAAAACTTCCTTCATAAAAAACGCGCAGTGCGCGACAGTAGGCAGTTGCCCGGCTGCCTACTTGAATCCTATACAATTTACTATCACTGGCATTAATATTTTTTATTTAAATGAATACGACGAAATAAAAATGTCGTACTTCCCACGTGTAATACACTGACGTTCGACCTTCGCAATTTATCACCCTTATGTAGGCATGCCTACAAAAGCACCGGCGGTGTTTATATTTAGTTTTGTTTTTTGTCCAAAGATGGCTCTGTACGTTTCTACATGGCGGTGATACTTTGTTTACTCTATTTACATATTTTGCTACCTACCTCCTGTTGTCCTTAAATTAATTGTTGTACAGTATACATTGCCGTTATACTTCGTTGGATTGGAATCGTTTCGTTGGTGGTTTTATACACTGACTAAGGCACACGCCACATCACATAGTTCGTGAGAAAATTATTTGAAATTTTGAATATTCAAAAATTTTTTTTTTACATTTCTGCCTAGTGCCTTGCCTATAGGTTAGACACCACGCGGCGTATAGTGCCTACCTATTCTGAAAAGCAATGCACGCCACTGGTGGCACTAAAAAGAATTTAAATAAAACTTTTCTACTCGAATGTACCAATTGTATGGCATATTGAATCAAAGGCTTATTTCTCGGAAATTCGCTGTGTTATACTCGTTATCAGATTTTTTCCAGTGTTCGCTATGGTAGTAGTAAATATTGGCATGCTCAGTTTGGTGACAGGTGCCCTGGATCATGCTGTACTGGGTGTGGCGCTGCTGGAACGATGCCTAAATGTATGAACACAATCTAAACCTAGGATTTCTCTGGAACAGTTAATGCTGCGAGAGTGGTTTATTTTTTTCCCTTTATATTAAGATAAAAGAATGCGCAAATGCTATTTAATACATCAATTAAAGGCGTTAGAGCAAAAAAAATTTTTTTTGAGGTTATAATTTTTCGATGCCTATAAAATCATTATTCCATGATGAAATGTAGAAATTCAATTTTTGTGGACATTAGCTTATGTGAAATGGAAAAAAAAGGAAAAAATATGTGTCTTATTAGATTTATTATAGCTTTTGTAATTAATGAGAAATAGCGGGGCGTTGCCAGGACGACGTCGTTCCAGCAGCGCCACAGAAATCCCCGTATATCCTCGGATCCAGTGGGGGGAAAAAATCAATCGTATTTTTTCCCGACTGGTAAAAAATTGGCCTGCATGGTGTATTTTTTTCAAGCAAATCGGAGACCGTGGCGCTGCTGGAACGATGGACACAACAAAGTCGCTTTCTCTGTCCCTATGTCCCTTTGTATGCTTAAATCTTTGAAACTACGCAACGGATTTTGATGCGTTTTTTTTTAATAGATAGAGTGATTCAAGAGGAAGGTTTATATGTCTCCCGATATTCCCACGGGAACGGGAACCACGCGGGTGAAACCGCGGGCGGCCGCTAGTACTTTATAAAATTAAAATAAGGTCAAGGTGACCTCTTATTACAAACAAAATTAATTACTCTGATTTGCCCTTCTTGTTGCATAAAAATATTACCGCGAAACGCGTCGTGTAATGCCGCGTACACACCGCGCCAACGAACGCCAACGAATGGGTTTCGATGCCCTTCGTTGGTCCTGTTTGGACGGTTTGGCGAAGGCCAACGATCGTTCGTTGGCGTGTGCCGGCGATCCGGAGCGTGGCGGTAACATCAAAGGAATTGAGCCATTAGATCGAACTCGGTGTGGACGGCGGCCGAAGGCATAGTAAAACAATACCGAAGGCCAACGAACGAACGCTCAGTTGAAGCATAGTTTCTACCAAAAGCGAGAGCGTTGAGTTTAATCTGTGTGTAATCTCTAGCGAAACACCACCAATCACAGCGCGTGAGCGTGACGACGTCAAATGTGAGGTGATTATTTGTCATTTGTGAATCATTTTTCTGTTCTTCTAGATTGTTTTTTCTAGCTTTTGTTTGCAAAACACTGTAAAAGTTTGTGATAATAGCCAAACAAACCGTTTCAAGAGTCATCGAAAGTGCCCATTGAATAATACCTACCATGGAACCAGGCACAGCCTTCTCTATTGTGAACCGCTTCACGAAAGCCGATAATCGCAATGTCCGGCCCCAGGCAGGAGTAGACATAATAATGGTCGGCAATTTATTTGCCTCTAATTCAGATTACTGTGCTGCTGAATTTAGGAATGTGAAGAAAACATCCGTGTAAGTTTGTCAACCACTACATTATTTATAATCAAATACCTACAAGTAATCATTGCGAAAATAACATAACCTCAAAAGTGTAACTCTTCATATTTTTAACTACTTATTATTTTTGTTATGTTCAACATAAAATATTAACGTTCCCTGTCTTTTCAGGTCGGCAAGATAATCTTACGGTGATGCTGCCGTTGGATATACCTACTTCGGCGCGATATGAATGAATTGATTTGAAGATTTGTGTACAGAACATAAGTCCGCTCGAAATCATATGCAGCGATAGTGGATGAAAAAGAAGGAAAAGTCATCAGCATCCAAACATGCTGTTGCTCTCCAGATGTGAATACACAGGCGCAGTGAAAAACCATCCAGTACTGACACACAGTGCTACTGGAAGAAATCCAAATTAGCTCATGTTGGAAATAATTTGAAATATATCACGGCTGAAATGATGATGATGATGAAGGAAATATCAGCCGGTATAAGACCATGTTCTTAGCAGACTGCTTCCAAAACATGCTGACACAATTTCTACAAGCTGCGGCAAAATAAAATGTATCCAACTGTGAAATACTTAAAATACAGCTAAGATTATGAGAAAAGTGAAAAGTGCAAATGTTATTGTGTAATGAAACTTTAGTTTTATTTTTTCCAAAAGTGAATAATTGGAAACAAAAATTTACCCTATATAGTATGAAAGTACAAAATAACACAAAATGTAATAAAATATTTTTTTATTATTCAATTCAATGTAAGCCCTAAATATTAAATAATTCATAAAAACACTAATAAAAATTTTGTGTTTATGTTAGAAACACTTTGGTCTTGATAGTTTCGTATGTTCTTCTTTGAAAGCAATTTGAAAGGAGATGTTGATATGGTAGACTAGACCGATTAACATTTCAATAAGTACAGTAGCGATTTATATGCAAATAAACAATCAATCCATCTATTGATGATTCTTTTGATTGCTGCGATTTTGTGTGTGCGCCCAATATTGATTTTTACAAGCGTCATCAAACATATCATTCAATTTATAATATTATAGCAGGCTGAGTAAAATATAAATTGGTATTTATAATAAGTGCATAATTTATTTAAATTTAATATTTAATAGTATACTTAAATATTGTTTATACTTACCCAAGTAATATATTTAAGTATTACTACTAATTATAAATGCGAAAGTACCTCTGTCTGTCAGTCTGCTTCGCTTTCATGCCTAAACTACTAAACTGATTTTGATGAAATTTGGTACCTACAAAGATAGAGTTGACCTTGCGAAAGGACATAGGCTAATTTTTATTCCGGAAAAGCTTGTACTCTGTAATCCATGCGGGCGAAGCCGCGGGCGGAAGGCTAGTATTAAATTTAAAATAAAGCCAAGCTCACCAAAAGCTCACTGACCTCTATTATTATTATTACACACTGGACAGGCTGTCTCCATACAAATGAAAGCTAATTTTGTGTGGCAATTTGAAGCGCCACTACGAGTGTCCCGAGAACTAATTTTGACATAATCATTACCACAACTGACTGAACATCGCTAGTTTTAGTTACATAGACACTCGTACCTATATGCCTACAGCGCCAAAATAGCGATACTCAAATAGGCACTTTTATGACAGCCAGTCCAGTCCAGCCTCCAGTATGACTCCAGTGTGTAAATAATAATTTAATAATAGAGGTCAGTTGCCAAGCTGGACAGTGTTGCCAGCGAGGTCTTGTCAAAAAATACACCTAAACCCTGAAATGTACAAAAAAGTAACCTTCTGGCAACACTGGGCACTGGAGCCGGAATCGAGTGCCAACGATCGTTTGCTCAACGTTTGTTGTGTGTGCTATAACCTTCGATAGCCAACGAACGTGCGGCAGCCAACGCTGAATATCCTTCGTTGGCGTTCGTTGGCGCGGTGTGTACGCGGCATAACATGCAGCGCGATTCTTGGAAAAGCACCGTTCAGCGCCAAAGTGACTGACAGCTCGCTGAAAGACTTGGCTGCCGTATCCGCAACAAGATAATTTACGATTAACATTATTTTAGAGTTAAATTAGACTTGATGGTGCTCATTAAATTATTGGAAATAAATTATGTGAAATAGGGATAATAATGGTTTCGCCCAAATTTGTTCCAGTCACAAAGACAAAGTTCTATACTGCTAAACTAGAAAGAAACAACTGACAGTCTGCAACTTCAATGCCCCCAGTACACGATGGCCGATCATGGTCGGCGACCATGACCAATAGGGTGGATGCCCCGAATAACAGCCTTTTAGTGCAAGTTTGATGTTTACAAAAATATTTTGCATAAACTTAAAGGTCAAAACTAGTTTTATTTTTTTTTAAACGGTAAGTTATCTAATAGAGAAATGTATTTATTATGATAATTGATCGTAAGTTACATAGAACTTTTTAAAAATAATGTCAAACGGAAAAATACCCTGTGTCTCTAATTCCAGCCAGGCTGTATCTATTGCCAGCCTTTTGTGTACCAAATATCAGCCTAGCATAGGGTCATGTCTTAAGTCTTTGTGCTGCATTCTGAATATGAATAAATACCTAAATCCGTAACAAAAAGTCAGTCTTTCGTTTATTTACACTATGAGAAAATTTTGCGACAATATCTGATAGTTATTTATTTTTATAACTGGCTACATTTTAATTATGTATTACGTCTAGGCTTTGTATTCATAGAGTGCTGAAAACGGGCATTTTGAGACCTTTATTAATAAAAAGCTAAATTATGAAGAACTTATAACGCGCGATATGATATGGTACGGCAAGTTGTCTTGCTTACCCCACTAAGGTGTAAGCAAGACGGAGTGCCGTACCATATCATATCGCGTGTTATAAACCGCTCATGCTAGGCCGGCTGGTTTGTAAAAATATTGAACTGTTGCGAAGAACTGCTGCTGTTAAGAAGTTTGTGACATCCCTGATTATTAAGACATGGCTGTTATTAAGTACTTACTCCAACCAAATCCCAGCCCCTGGGGCTGGTATCAGGTACTCCATACGTTTCATGTATCTAATTGCAGCCCTATCAATTTCTACAAGCAGAAAAGGCAAAACTTGTATATTTACTGAGAAATTCATGCATTACAATATCATAATCCATAATCTAACAAAACTTGACATATAAAGCAAAAGAAATGTGAAATATAACTTGTTTTAGCCACCTTCAAATCTGTCGAAAAAATTGCAATATGGCCGATATCCGTCCTGTGCAAGTTTCGATTTGAAACTGACATTCAACTGATCATGCTGATGCTGGTGCTGCCAAATTTGGTTTTAAATTTTCTACAGAATATATTTATTTATTAGATGACATCATTGGTTTGTGAAAACGAAAGGTAATTCTAATATCAAACAAATAAGGTGAAAAGGTTGGTATTATGTACGGGGCTGGTATTCGGGGCATCCACCCTACATCGTACATTGACACTTTTGAACGAACAAGTTTAAAAAGGTTCTTTCAAAAGTGTCAATGTACGATGTATTGGTCATGGTCGCCGACCATGATCGGCCATCGTGTACTGGGGGCACAAGATTTATCAGAGTCCTTTTTTTTCTAGTATCAAGTGTTCAGATAAGGTAGAGTGCTTGTCAGATAACTCTGCACGCGACTGGGGCATTTTTGGAGCTAGTTTCAGTTTTTTTGTTCTAAGGTTTACGGTAAAAGATTAGTACCTAGGTACTTATTCGATTTTCACCGCGCGCGCGCAGACATGGAATTCTCTGCTTTCTGGCATATTATTTGTGCTTCTCTTCACAAATAATATGCCAGAAACTACCTAACAGTATTTCTTTAGTTCTTAGCTTATAGAGTATAAAGAATAAAGCCCATTTATTGTGTTCCAAGAATTAATTATAAATTAAATCTACAAGTGAATTTTTGTAGTCGAACTCGAATCTCGTTTTGCGTTACAAAAATGTATCGTAATCGTAATGCCATCTATTGAGGAGTAGAAGTATTAAGGACTTATAGCCGCTCGCAACACACGTTTCGATCCGACCGCCCGCCGATTTGGTGCGGACGAACTTCGCTGCAAAAGATCCGCGCTACACACCAACTACACACATTCAAACCATGTCTGCCGCACCAAATCTGGGGGGCTACCGGCTAAGAAATCTGGATATGGGTATGGGCTTCAACTGTCATTTGAATTCCTTATTCTGATAGATTTTTGTTGCTTTGTTCTGTTGAAAGTTGCTAGCTAGTTATCGTTATACCCGACGTCACAAAACAAGGAACTGATAGCGGCTATTTTCTTTATAAAATTGATTTAAAGTTCCCAAAAACGTATGAAGTTCATATCCATAAAGTTACGCGGTAGCCCCCCCTGGGGGGTAACCGGCTTAAAAATATGGAAATGTGCTTCATTTGACATTTGACCCCCATATTATGCCCTTAAATATAAGGATAGGAGGACGTGTATAGGCGCTGATGATTTGTAGCGAAGTTCGTCCATAAAGTACTCTGTGGTTCGTCCACACCAAATCGGCGGTCGAATCGGTACGTATGTAGCGGATATTACATTTTGTATGCAAATTTGCACAGTGCCTCTAGTGGGCAGTAGCAGAACACCAGATTCTCATACAAAATATATTGTGTATCCCGTACGCTCGCCGAGCGCCCAGTGTGTAGTCGAAGTAGTCACTGAAAAGTTTTGTAAAGGAAACAAATAGTATTTAAATAACATCCTTTTCACTTCTCATGCTCGTAAAGTTCGTGTTTATGTTGGGTATAGGCTGCATAAAATCGCTTTTTATGCTCTAGTGCATAAAGTAAAATCTTCGTCTAAGGCTTCCATCACACTGCCTCCGGTTTCCGCACTACCGGATGGAGATGCGGCGAGCTTTGTCATACACTGCGGGTTTTGTATGCACATCAAGATTCTACAGCCATAGTTAAGAAGCGCACTACCACAAACCGGAGCGGTGTGCGATGTAGTGTGCGAACCGCCTAAAGCCCCCAGTACAGGGGGGCTACCGGCTAAGAAATCTGCTATGGAATTGCGTAAAGTCAATCGTATTCATTTGATAGTTCATATTGTATCATATTAAATGTCATTCCATACAAATTGCAGCCGATTGAATACGATATGAACTGTCAAATTAATACGATTAGCCCCCCTGGATATGGGTATGGGCTTCAACTGTCATTTGAATTCCTTATTCTGATAGATTTTTGCTGCTTTGTTCTGTTGAACGGTGCTAGCTAGTTATCGTTATAACCACTTGTCTGTTGATTGCCGGATTCCGCCAAATGCTCGGTCTGTTGAAAGCCGGAATCCGGCAAAAAATTTTCAAAATGAAAAGTTTTTTTTGAATTTTATTTAATAAATAAAACGTGTGTTTTGTTTTAAACAAAAAAACAATATGTAAAGTATAATCTAGGCTGAATGTTGAATGATTATATGAACCGCTTGCCATTTAAAAATAAAATAAAGAGCGCGCCAAAAACCCTGTCTGTTAATTGCCGGATTCCGGATTTCGAAAATGACAGTTTAACAAACAAGTGGATACCCGACGTCACAAAACAAGCTATTTTCTTTATAAAATTTATAAAGAAAATAGCCGCTATCAGTTCCTTGTTTTGTGACGTCGGGTATAACCATGAAGTTTGACTTAATACTCTGAGGTAACTGGAGCTCTCACCCTGAATAAAAAAGTGTCGCCAGCAAATTTGACATTTATGTATGTAGTGGCAGGTAGTGGCTGTCAGCTGTCTCATATGACCATACGTATTTTTTTAAAGTGTAGGTGAGACGGAAGACAGCCACTGTGTTATTTGTGGTATTCAAAAAATTGTTCGTACTGCACTCTCCAGTTACCTCAGTATTAAGTCGAGCTTCATGGGTATAACGATAACTAGCTAGCAACTTTCAACAGAACAAAGCAGCAAAAATCTATGAGAATAAGGAATTCAAATGACAGTGTACAATATCCAGATTTCTTATGCCGCGTACACACCGCGCCAACGAACGCCAACGAAGGATATTCAGCGATGAACGTCATTTCGTGTGTACCTTACTCCTTCTGGCTTATGAGCTGTAAAATCCTTCAGTGACGGATAAACCATTTCTTATTTTAGTATTCACAACAAACGTAACGCAAGAGTTTATGAATTATTGACGTTTGAACAAGGGCCACACGACCTGACGCTTCAGATTATGGATGCTGAAAATAACAAAAACTAGCTAACGAAAGTCCAGTTTCACTCCCTGGCTGCTCAGTGACGCAAAAATAAATAAGATTTAACACACAAACATCATTCAAAACAGAAAAGATCTCTTATAATCGTTGTTCAAACAAGGGCCACACGAAACTGTGTGTACCAGATTTAATTTGTCAAAATATCGATAATCATACCATTTGGAGCCAAATAAAGCAGTCTAGCAGCGTCACGTTTGATATGTGACAGCATACAACACTTCAAATCCGTTCGCATAACAACACATCAATAGAAAAAGCAAAAACAATATTTTGACCCGTCAGACTGTGTGGCCCTTATTTAAAACCGTCACATAACGTGAATTTAGCGTTACGAATGTTGTAAAGCACTTAATAGTCAAGGGAATTTCCGTCACTGAGGATCTAGCTTTACCTGGGACCAATCACTGCAGTACTTACGATGCAATTCAAGTTTAAAATTAGTATGAAAATAAGCTAGGGTGACCACGAATAATTTTTTGAGGACATCGTATTGAAGTTTACTGAGAATGTATGTAGCTTACCTATTGTAGCATTAGGATTTTAAGCAAATAAAACTACAGTAAATTGTTCAACAATTTATGATTTAGGTAAGTATTAACGCTAAAGTGTGACACATAAAAAAAAGTTATGTTGTTATTTTAATTTTTAGTTTTTTGCATTCACAATGAAATTTTTATTATTGAAAAATGGGAAATAAAGTATTTGTATTGATAAATAATGGTTGAAATATTTTATAGAATAAAGAACGACTCCGTAGCTCAGTGGTTAGAGCAGTCGCCCGGAAAACGAAAGGTCGTGGGTTCGAGTCCCATTGGAGCTGGTTGTGAGACGTGTAGATTTTTTCTAAATACTTCATTTTCCATTTTTAGGGTTCCGTAGTCAACAAGGAACCCTTATAGTTTCGCCATGTCCGTCTGTCCGTCTGTCCGTCCGTCTGACCCCAGTCTAGCTCATAGACTCTTAGTACTAGAAAGCTGTAATTTGGCATGACTACACATATTTATCACGCCAACAAAGTGGTATAGTAAAATTTTGAAAAATATTTTTTTTTATGTTACCTCCCCTGCACGTGAAGTGGGTTTGTAATTTTTTTTCTTGTCTACCCCTTAATGTAGGCTGTTGTTGGATAGCAATTTCAAAAACGTTGTGGGTACGTTAAGACAGTTTTTTGATTGAGGCATCTGTTTGTGAATTATTAAGCTTTAAATTGCAAAATTTTGTTTGAGTCAAGTTTCCCCCCCTCTACCAGCCAAATGGTTGTTTCTGGAAACGTGAAAAATTTCACGATAGTAGTGCATATGACAAAGTTAAAAGGAAAACTATCACAGCTAAGTAGGCTTTACAAGTTTTTGAGATATAACACATTTTCAAAAACCGCAAATATAACTTTGTCATTCATACGAATACTATGAAAAACAAAGTTATTTTTTTCTGGCATAGAATGACAGTGGTATTTTTGCTAGGTGTATGTAATCGGTACGTTAAGTGGGTACGGAACCCTTTATGAGCGAGTCCGATCGCACTTGGCCGATTTTTCAAGTTATTTTGTGTCAAATATGTCAATAATGTCAAAGATATAACAGTTCAATCACAATATGTACAAATGATTTATTGAAAATCAGACTAGTACTATAGGTACCAACTAGGTATTCTAAAATATCGATACTTACTATAAATTATACTTCACTAGCGGCCGCCCGCGGTTTCACCCGCGTGGTTCCCGTTCCCGTGGGAATATCGGGATAAAAAGTACATATAAACCTTCCTCTTGAATCACTCTATCTATTTAAAAAAATCGCATCAAAATCCGTTGCGTAGTTTCAAAGATTTAAGCATACAAAGGGACATAGGGACAGAGAAAGCGACTTTGTTTTATACTATGTAGTGATGCTTCGTCCTCAAGATTAGCTTGATTTAACACTTGTAGTACGCCCTAGTAATCGCCAATTTCACACTATATTGAGAATATACCTACTTATAAATTAAAAAAGTAATAAAAGAAAATTATTATTTTTTAAATTTCAAAAGTGGGTAGTCAACACCGATCTGGCTCAAGCGCCCATCATAGCTGTCATTCGCTTTCTAGTGCGTCGCCGATTCACATCTAGTTTTTAAATTGTGTTAAAAAAGTTGTTAGTTGTTGTTAAAAGTGATTATTTAGGATGCCCAAACGCAAAAAAGATAACTGTGAACACATTAAACGAAAAATTATAAGATTGGAGAGAAAGTTGGAGCGAAAAAAGAAGCACCACCACCGGTGAGATTTATCTTGTTCTGAGTTATCGGAACAATTCTATCGCTCGTCGTCCTTATCTTAAGGTACGTTATGTATTTTTATACATTTATAAGTCACTGGCCTTGACATATTATATTGCATATTGAAGTTCAGTGACCTGGTTTTCTAACGTTTCGCAAAAAATGCAAACGATAATTACGTTCAACGATAAAACGGTTTGACTATTTAACTACCTACTTATTACTAAGTTGTTAAATAAATACTTTCAATAAAGTGTAACAAAATTATTAATTAATTTTAAAGTTATAATTGAACATAAATGCATTAGTTCGTCACAGACTTTTACAAGTTCTCGTATAAGTAGATTTCAAACAGTTTGCGGGCAGTACTTTCTATGAACTGGGACTGCTTCTTACTGAAAATAATTCACATAAGTGACTAAGCTAAAAAAGAGCTTTGTACTCTAAAGTATTATGCTTATTATGATGTGTCGATTTTCAATAGTTTGCGGACAGTACTTTTCTTTTGAACTGGTACTGTTAAACAGTTTGCGGGCAGTACTTTCTTTGAACTGGGACTGCTTCTTACTGAAAATAATTTACATAAGTGACTAAGCTAAAAAACAGCTATGTACTCTAAAGTATTATGCTTATTATGATGTGTCGATTTTCAATAGTTTGCGGACAGTACTTTTTTTTTCGAACTGGGACTGTCTCTTACGAAATTTAATTGCATACCTAAGGTTAAGCAATACATAATCTCAAATAATGATAACATAATCATCATTATATACACTGCAGTCACTGGGTCCTACAAACAGTACAACGGGACTGTTATAAGGTACTACTAAGTGTAGTTTGCGGACAGTACGTGTTGTTATAACTGGGGACTGTCTCTTACAACATTATACTGACATGCTAAAATTGTATGAACATGAGGCTTACTCTGTCCCTTACATACGACCAAGAGGTCATAGTTGACCTCGACGCACCATGTTCTAAGGGTTAACCTGAAGGACAATTAGAACAAGTACTTGGAACCAATCCCCAGTACATCCCAGTCTGAAAACATTACAAATATACAGGATGGTCATTCGTCGACTGAGGCTCCGAAGCGTGATCTACCTTCAGATCAAACGTCTGCTCTTGAAACAGAAAACATACACTTAGATAGTGAAGTATTAGAAATATTAGGTACTGACCCTACTTCAGTCAGGAGTGCTGGAGTTTTCCAGCACTGGGTCACAACAGGTATTAACAAAGAATTGCGTAAAGAACTCGTAAGTACATGACCCCAGAAAATTGCAAATTGATTGACCCACCTGAGCTTGATCCTAAGATTAAAGCAGCTATTTCAGATATTATTGCTAAACACAATAAGGCCATTCAACTGAAACAGAAGGAATCGACTGCTGGAAACACTTGTCTGGTAAAATCTATACTATTATATTGTCTGCAAATGAGAAAAATACAGCCTTGCTAAAACACTTATGGATTTGGCAAAAATTATGTGTGATTGTCAACATTCTAATTCAATTTACATTTTTTTTTCTGAATGCCGTGAAGATGGATCTAAGGGATTCTCTTCAAAAAATCAAAATTGATAAATAATTATTCGGCGAAAACTTAAGGGAAAACAAAAAATCAGCTAAAGCTATTAACAAGTCTAGCACAGACCCAAAGCAATCAACGACACAAAAGTTTCCTAATAAGTAAGTTATACAGTTCTTCGCGAAATTTAAACTGGAAGGGTCCGGGTCCTAGTCGCAGGCCGACGGGCCCTCCCAGGACGAAGGAGCCTGCAACGACTTCGACGCGTAGACGGCTCATCAAGCAGTCGCAGTATCCGTGGCAGAGACAGAACAACAGCCGACGCTAAATACGTTAACGCATGCAGGTCGTTTATCATTATTCTATAAAGAATTTTTAATGATTACCAAGGACCCACTGGTTCTTTTTCATAAAAAGGATATAAGATCCCTTCAATCAAAAGCCGATGCAACCTGTATCACCGTCAACCCAAAAATGTAGTGAAAAGGAAAAGGCTCTTTTCATACACGAAATAAAAAATTTGCTGTCTCTGCAATTTCAGAGATCTCGGAATCTGATCAATATCTATCAACTATTTTTTAGTACCCAAGCCAAATGGGAAAATGCGCTTCATCTTAAACTTATCACTAAATAAATTTATTGACTCAAGACATTTTAAACTCAAGGATTTAAGAACAGTAATAAAATTGATACCGAGAGATTGTAACCGTGCACAGTAGACCTGAAAGACATACTTTTTGTTAAAAATTCACAAGGAAGACCGAAAATATCTAAGATACCAATTTGATCAAAAAGCATATGAATTTAATGTCTTATTATTTGGTTTAAACACAGCTCCTTTTTTCACTAAAGTCATCATGAAACCGGTCATGAAATACTCATGATTATATGGTTACCTGTTAACAATATATTTGGATGACCTCTGTCTAATATAAGGGTCTTAAAACTTAAAACTGACGGCGGAGAGCAAGTAGTGAGGGGTTTAGTTGGTAGTGGTGCCTACTCTCAACCGCCCCATCTGGTCAGCCCACCCGGAGGGTAACCTTATGGGGAGATTGAGAAGAGGCTCTCTCCTCCTGCCCCGCCTCCTGTCGAGCTTTCGAGGTCGTCAGGGGGCGGGGCAGGGGTTAGAACCGCCCAGCCCTGACGCGAAACCTATTAGGCTTGGCGGGAGGGCTGGGCGCGGCGAGAGACAGACCTTGTCTGACTGAGTCCAACATGCCGTTAGCGGTATACGAAAAGACTGTATTTGCCCTCACTATAAACAAAAAAAAAAAAAAAAAAAAAGGGTCTTAAAACTTACAACATACCGTAAAGTTGCTTACAAGCTTAGGTTTCATTATAAATACCGATAAAAGTAATTTTATACCTTCTCAGTCTTGTAAGTTCTTAGAATATGGTTTAAACTAAAAGAAATTCTAGGTCACTTTGCCAAAATTAAATTTGCAATACAAAAGTTTTCTAACTTAAAAAGGTGTAAAATTAGAGAATTTGTTAGTTTTATTGGACTGTTAATATCCGCCTGTCCCGCCGTGAAATGCAGCTGGTTGTATACTAAATTATTTGAAATATGTATAATTAGTACATGGATATACCTTGTTACTTGGAACAGGATTTCTATTGGTGGAGCCCCACCAAAATAAAAATAGACAAGTATGACCTGGAAGTTTTTCAGGTGCCTCAACTACGGGGTGGGGAATTGCATGTGGACAGAGCTAGTGGTTTATGGAGTGTAAAAAAAGTAGCAGACAATAAATTATTTAGGAATTCTTGCTGCGTTTATTGGTTAAGATACTAACTGTCAAGTACTTCTACGAACTGACAATACCACGGTAATTTCCTACGTAAACCGTATGGGTGATATACACTCCCCACACCTGACAGAGATTGCAAAAGACCTCTGGCAATGGCGTAAACGTAAAAATCTTTACGTTTTTGCATCTCATATTCGATCTTCAGATAATACTATGCAGGCAGACCAAGAATGGCAGCTAGCTGATTATGCCTTTCAACAAATTGTTGAAAAGTTTCATAGATATTTTCATTGATACGCTAGTCGTTAAAAATAATAAATGTCCAAGATATATATCCATGGCATAAGGATCCGGATGCATACGCCGTAAATGTTTTTTTTCAGTGTCGTGGTCGAAATTAAATTTTAATGTTTTTCCTCCTTTCACAATGATGCCTAAATGTTTAAGAAAGATTATCTCTGACAATGCCACAGATATAATAGTTGTTCCATTTTGGTCCACATAAACGTGGTATCCACTATTTAAGAGTCTTTTAATAAGTAAACAATTCGTTTCCAAAGCAGATTCAAACCTAATTTTGTCTACAAATTCCAGCCGCAAACAAATGCGCAACTCCATTGCCCTGGTGATGGTGATGATACGAAGAGGCGTCAAATAATTTTCTCTGGACGTCATGCTAAACCCCTTTTTTGGATAACTCGTATAAACAATACGAAGTTTGCTATTAAAAGTGGTTTATTTATTGTCAACAAAATAAACTAAACTTATACGAAAGTATCAATTCCCGATATACAAAATTTTTTGCATCTGCTTTAAACAGTGGCGCTCAGTATGGCACAATTAACTGTTATCATTCTGCTTTGGCTTTAATAACTAAAATTTATATATCACTAAATCAAGAAATAAAAAGATTTATTAAAGGAGTTTTTCGTACCAGACCTCCATCCCCTAAATTTACTGAAGTCTGGAATATAGCACAGATTTTAAATTGTCTTGAAAAGTGGTTTGCTAACGAAAGTTAGAATCTGGAAAATATATATATATATATATATATATATATATATATATATATATACACTTATATATATAAAAAAAATAAAATAAAAAAAACACATTGCTCGTTATACCATTCTATAACGAAAAGCCAAGTATTTGTCCTGCAAGAGTTTTGATTACTTACCTTGAAATGAAAATGTTTCTCTGTCCTGATTCCGACAATTTATTTATTAGTTACCGAAAGCCATATAAGCCTGTTACGTCACAAACCTTATTCAAATGGATAAAAAATACGTTACATTTAAGTGGAATTGATATTTCTACGTTCACTGCGCATAATACCCGGTATGCTGCTACGTCAGCTGCGCAAAATTTAGGTTTTAGCATAGACCAGATTATAAAACTGCAGGTTGGTTTTCAGAATCACATACGTTTGCCAAATTTTATAACAGGCCAGTAAACAGCAATTGTGATAAAAAAATGCAATTAGCATTAGAAACCGTGAGAGCGCAACTATATAGCCAAACGATTCTATGTAGGTATATGGAAGCGCCAACTCTCAATTGCGATGTGACGTCACACGGTACGGCCGTACTTTAACGTTTAATAATAATATCTCAGTCATTTTTGAAGATAGGAAAAAAATAAAATCAGATTCTTTTTTCTCGAGTTACATATTTTTTAGATATGCTGATAACAACAATCATTGGTCATTATATCCAACTAGCATACGCCCGCGACTTCGTCTGCGTGGAAAGTTTTTTGCTGTACGTGCAATTGCGTCAGGTAATCGTATTAATTTGACAGTTAATATCGTATTCAATCGGCTGCATTGTATGGAATGACATTTATTATGATATAATATGAACTTTCAAATGAATACGATTGACTTTACGTAATTCCATTCCGCAGTTCAGTAGTTAAGATGTAAAGGCGTAACAAACAAAGAAACGGATATTCACAGTTATAATATTAGTAAGGATATGGATTATTTTTATTTGGTTTCAAGGTGCCGCTATCTCTAGACCTCCCGGGTTCGATCCCCGGTCGGGTAAATGTTGAAAACGAACTTTTCAATATTTCCTCGGGTCTGGGTGTATGTGGTAATACCCGTCGTTGTTTCCAATTTCCATAATACTAGTGCTCAAGCTACTATACCTTGGTATTGGAACAATGTATGTGATGGTGTCCAATATTTATTTATTTATATCAAGGTAACTTTAGTCGCTAGAATGCAAAGCTGTGAAACTAACTAACTAACAGGACAATTATAGGCTTTTTGTCCATTAATGTACGTACATTGTTGTCACCCTGTTTTAAAAATCTCATACAAATTTTATCAAGGATTGCATCGTAACTACTGCAGTGATTGGTTCCAGGTAAAGCTAGATCCTCAGTGACGGAAATTCTTTTGACTATTTAGTGCTTTACAACATTCGTAACGCCAAATTTACGTAATGTGACGGTTTTAAATAAGGGCCACACAGTCTGACGGGTCGAAATATTGTTTTTGCTTTTTCTATTGATGTGTTGTAATGCGAACGGATTTGAAGTGTTGTATGCTGTCACATATCAAACGTGACGCTGCTAGACTACTTTATTTGGCTCCAAATGGTATGGTTATCGATATTTTGACAAATTAAATCTGGTACACACAGTTTCGTGTGGCCCTTGTTTGAACAACGATTATAAGAGATCTATTCTGTTTTGAATGATGTTTGTGTGTTAAATCTTATTTATTTTTGCGTCACTGAGCAGCCAGGGAGTGAAACTGGACTTTCGTTAGCTAGTTTTTGTTATTTTCAGCATCCATAATCTGAAGCGTCAGGTCGTGTGGCCCTTGTTCAAACGTCAATAATTCATAAACTCTTGCGTTACGTTTGTTCTGAATACTAAAATAAGAAATGGTTTATCCGTCACTGAAGGATTTTACAGCTCATAAGCCAAAAGGAGTAAGGTACACACGAAATGACGTTCATTTTCATTATTCAGCGTTGGCTGCCGCACGTTCGTTGGCTATCGAAGGTTATAGCACAAACAACAAACGTTGAGCAAACGATCGTTGGCTCTCGATTCCGGCTCCAGTGCCCAGTGTTGCCAGAAGGTTACTTTTTTGTACATTTCAGGGCTTAGGTGTATCTTTTGACAAGACCTCGCTAGCAACACTGTCCAGCTTGGAAACTGACCTCTACTAATAAATTATTATTTACACACTGGAGTCATGCTGGAGTCTGGACTGGACTGGCTGTCATAAAAGTCCCTATTGAGTATCGCTATTTAGTATTTTGGCGCTGTAGGCATATAGGTACGAGTGTCTATGTAACTAAAACTAGTGATGTTCAGTCAGTTGTGGTACTAAGTTGTGGTAATGATTATGTCAAAATTAGTTCTCGGGACACTCGTAGTGGCGCTTCAAATTGCCACACAAAATTAGCTTTCATTTGTATGGAGACAGCCTGTCCAGTGTGTAATAATAATAATAGAGGTCAGTGAGCTTTTGGTGAGCTTGGCTTTATTTTAATTTTAATACTAGCCTTCCGCCCGCGGCTTCGCCCGCATGGATTACAGAGTACAAGCTTCTCCGGAATAAAAATTAGCCTATGTCCTTTCGCAAGGTCAACTCTATCTTTGTAGGTACCAAATTTCATCAAAATCAGTTTAGTAGTTTAGGCATGAAAGCGAAGCAGACTGACAGACAGAGGTACTTTCGCATTTATAATTAGTAGTAATACTTAAATATATTACTTGGGTATAAACAATATTTAAGTATACTATTAAATATTGAATTTAAATAAATTATGCACTCATCATAAATACCAATTTATATTTTACTCAGCCTGCTATAATATTATAAATTGAATGATAAGTTTGATGACGCTTGTAAAAATCAATATTGGGCGCACACACAAAATCGCAGCAATAAAAAGAATCATCAATAGATGGATTGATTGTTTATTTGCATATAACTCGCTACTGTACTTATTGAAATGTTAATCGGTCTAGTCTACCATATCAACATCTCCTTTCAAATTGCTTTCAAAGAAGAACATACTAAACTATCAAGACCAAAGTGTTTCTAACATAAACACAAAATTTTTATTAGTGTTTTTATGAATTATTTAATATTTAGGGCTTACATTGAATTGAATAAAAAAATATTTTATTACATTTTGTTTTATTTTGTACTTTCATACTATATAGGGTAAATTTTTGTTTCCAATTATTCACTTTTGGAAAAAAATAAAAGTAAAGTTTCATTACACAATAACATTTGCACTTTTCACTTTTCTCATAATCTTAACAGTTGGATACATTTTAGTTTGCCGCAGCTTGTAGAAATTGTGTCAGCATGTTTTGGAAGCAGTCTTCTAAGAACATGGTCTTATACCGGCTGATATTTCCTTCATCATCATCATCATTTCAGCCGTGATATATTTCAAATTATTTCCAACATGAGCTAATTTGGATTTCTTCCAGTAGCACTGTGTGTCAGTACTGGATGGTTTTTCACTGCGCCTGTGTATTCACATCTGGAGAGCAACAGCATGTTTGGACGCTGATGACTTTTCCTTCTTTTTCATCCACTATCGCTGCATACGATTTCGAGCGGACTTTATGTTCTGTCTGTACACACCTTCAAATCAATTCATTCAAATCGCGCCGAAGTATATCCAACGGCAGCATCACCGTAAGATTATCTTGCCGACCTGAAAAGACAGGGAACGTTAATATTTGATGTTGAACATAACAAAAATAATAAGTAGTTAAAAATATGATGAGTTACACTTTTGAGGTTACGTTATTTTCGCAATGATTTTAAACTTATAGGTATTTGATTATAAATAATGTAGTGGTTGACAAACTTACACAGATGTTTTCTTCACATTCCTAAATTCAGCAGCACAGTAATCTGAATTAGAGGCAAATAAATTGCCGACCATTATTATGACTACTCCTGCCTGCCTGGGGACATTGCGATTATCGGCTTGTGCCTGGTTCCGTGGTAGGTATTATTCAATGGGCACTTTCGATGACTCTTGAAACGGTTTGTTTGGCTATTATCACAAACTTTTAAAGTGTTTTGCAAACAAAAGCTAGAAAAACAATTAGAAATCTAGAAGAACAGAAAAATGATTCACAAATAATCACCTCACATTTGACGTCACGCTCACGCGCTGCAAAGAGCATGTAATCACTACGTTTAAGAGACGGGTCTTTCATAGAAAAAAAGTGAATTATCGTTTTGTATGGAAGTTATACTAAAACGGAATACCAACCACATAGCTGAAATTATGACGTACAGGGTTCCCAACATAATAACCGAAATAGTGATGTACCAGTCGTGGGATTTTTTATCGATGGCTATATTAAAAAATATCAGCATTCCATTTCTATCATTTTGCAAACTTTAGGGTCTAATTGATGCCTTACTTACGCTAACGTTAATTCTCGGTTTAAATTAAACAAGAGTTATGTGACAATAAAATTTTCATTCAAAAAGTTAAACCAAGTTTAACAAGAATTTCACGTTGGCGCAAATGGGGCTAAAAGTAAACTCCATTATTAAAGTCAAAGTCTAATTTAATCGAACTTATAATATATATACATGCATTTGGCAATAAAGATACTATAAAAAAACCTGTTTTCTTTTCCGAGGGGCTGCAGGTGCTATTTTTGCAGTTGTAGTTGAAGGTTCTGGAATATTCACAAGAAACATGTTAATATAGCATAGCATGTAAATGAATAAATAATGTAAATCATACAAACCGCCTTAAATAATTCACGTAGGTACGTAATTAATACGTATTTAAGTATACGTACTTAAGTAAGTACTTTGAAGTCAGGCGTGAAACATGTATTTACAATTTTTTGTGTTTTTGTTTAGACCCGCCCGACTGCATGCACGAATGCACTAAAAAAGAGCCACAATGCCGTGCGGGTGTACCGACACTATCTAACCGAACGGACTTTACTTCATTGTGCAATAGGCACTTCAAAATTGCACCAACTTGGGAAAAAACCTGATGTTATAACGTTTGAATCATTTAAATCGGTTCAGCCGACTTCGAGTAATTAGTGTACATACTTAAAAAAAACGCGACGAATAGATAACCTCCTCCTTTTCAATTCTTGAAGTCGGTTAAAAAATTATCGATTGTCGATAAAAAAATGTCAAGCACTATCTATCAGGTTTTCTTTTCAATTTTTTAAATTTTAATAGAAAACTTTTAAATCACGTAATCCTTAATGTAATGGCTATAACAAAATGTGAATGTATGCTTACCTTTCTTAATTAAATGGAAATTTGGCCATGAATATAAGCTTTTGGCCTTCTGACCAGCCGGCTCGTAAACCACAATATATTTCACAAGTTTTGTAATACATCTCTCAACAGATCACACGGGACCACGAAAACGTACAATTAAGGCGAAATTTTGCGAGTAATTCACAAAATGCACAAATTCACACAATAATACTAAAATCAAGCTTCGTTTACAAACAGTCAACAAGACAAGAATGTCAAATTTGGCGGCTGGCGGCTGACTGTCAGTCAGAGTGAGTGAGAGTCAAATAGGTGAAAGCAAGACAGCGATATTTCTGGTACAAACTTCATACAACACTTTTTTGTATGGAAGTTGCGCCAGACTGACGCGCTGTGATTGGTGTTTCGCTAGAGATTACGCACAGATTAAACTCAACGCTCTCGCTTTTGGTAGAAACTATGCTTCAACTGAGCGTTCGTTCGTTGGCCTTCGGCCGCCGTCCACACCGAGTTCGATCTAATGGCTCAAATCCTTTGATGTTACCGCCACGCTCCGGATCGCCGGCACACGCCAACGAACGATCGTTGGCCTTCGCCAAACCGTCCAAACAGGACCAACGAAGGGCATCGAAACCCATTCGTTGGCGTTCGTTGGCGCGGTGTGTACGCGGCATAAGTAAAAAGATTTATTTTTTTGAAAAATGTATTACTAATTTTACACTAGCAATCTTATTTTTGTCTATGGGTTGACTTTGACAGCCGATTGGAAGATCCGGCGTGCGGTGCCGACGTGAAAAAAGAGCCCTTTTCAAAGCGTACGCCATTGTTGGCGTATGGTAGTTTATTTTATTGAACGTAAAATCAAAAGCCATCCAAAATGGTGAGTATCTAATATCATAGAAGTGTTCAGAAAAGTAAAGCGGTGTTGTTGTACTAACGTTTCGTGCATATATTTTCCGGAATCGGCGAAAATCCTTTGACATAGAAAACTTTTCTTCACGGCCGTCGTCTTTGTCGTCGGATGACGTTTTCAAGTGATTTAGTGGAAACCTAAGTGTTTGTGAACGGCTCCGAAGAGCTGGAAGGGTCGCGTAGAGGGCAGTTTTAGAGCTTTAAGGGGCTTACCACCATAGTAATTGCGAAATAAAATGAAACGTGTGTACAAGTGGTGGAGTTCCATATGTGTTGTGATGTGTATGAATAAGATGTCAACCAGCCGTTTTCTCTGCTCTGCAGGTGAACTTTACGGTAGACGAGATCCGTACGATGATGGACAAGAAGCGGAACATCCGCAACATGTCGGTGATTGCCCACGTCGACCACGGAAAGTCGACGCTCACAGACTCCCTGGTTTCGAAGGCCGGTATCATTGCCGGAGCCCGGGCCGGCGAAACTCGTTTCACCGACACCCGCAAAGATGAACAAGACAGATGTATCACTATCAAGTCTACGTAAGTACAAACAATTGCCACATGATTACCCAAATCATTAAAAAACACATGGTTCAGTAACTATTTCATGTACTTCGATTTCCAAAACAAACAAACAAAATGAGTACCTAATTAATAGACCAGAAATTAAGTATGTGCTATTATTTTCGCACAAAAAATTTAAGGTTAGAAAGTTGTTATAACAAGGTGCTCATAATGTCATTAAACTCTACTATAAACATTATATTGATGTGCCTCCGGAAAACATACAGCATTGTCTATGAAGAAGCAGTGTGTACTTAGCTTTACGATGGTGTGGTCTGGCCTTTAGCCATAGACAAAGTCGATCTTCCACTATTCGTCCGCTAGGTGTCGCCTGTGTCCCCAGCTAGGGCGGAAGGTGTTTGCCGCCATTCCGAGTCTCATAGCGTTGTGTACTTTCGTCACGTACGGACGAAAATCGTCCTGAATCTTCATGATCTTCAAATAAAGATCGGAAATTCAACTCACACGTTAATTGTTAACGTCTTTCATAAACGATCTATATTAAATTTGTTATTTTTTTCTCGGTTATTACGGAATTTGCGGAAAAATATGGCGTTGGTCAACGGGCTCCATTACATCGACATCGACGAGAGGGATCCAGTACAAGAGGAAAGTTTGACCAGCTGCTCCAGTGAGACTGATCAACAAGCATCAAACACCGAGAAAAGGAAACTAAGAGCTGAGGTAACGGTCGATCCTCGGATCGATGCGTGATATATCAGGTCAGTCTTTTTACAAATACAACACTGATGAGAACTTGACTAAGCCGATTTGTATCAATGTCAAGACACCAACTGGATATGCAAAACTGTTAGAACTAAGTAAATGTACATAAAAAGTTCATCAAACCAGTTGACAAGAAACTTTTCAAACTTATGATGGAATTTCAACCTTGTTACTCTTAAAATCGGCAATACGTTCACTACAATTGTAGGGAAGCTTAAGCTTAAGCTTTGCATGATATGTTTTAACCAACCCGGTATTGAAATTAAAAATAATAAAGAGTTATGTTTACGGTTTTTTCTAACCAACATGAATAGCAGGCACAATAAACTTGCTAGCGTTTTCTGAGCTAAGGATATTTATATCGTTACTCATTACACATTATTAATAAAAAGAGAAAAAAAAAAACATAATGCCTAGTGTTTATGTTACATCAATACCATGCATTGCGGGTCTTTATCCCTTTTGCCCATGGGTGAATCTTTATAAACTTTTGAATTTACTTACACAAAGGTGAATTGATTTAAAGGCGGTAGAATTTTATTAAAAAGGCTACGTTTGCTCCCAGAAATGAGCTTGGGTTTTTACCTACCCTCATCTTTGAAATTATTTAAGAAATGTTCACGGAACAAATTCCTTTCACATCGGCAACGAAAATATAATAAAACAGACTGAAAAATTAAAGCAATGTGCTATTTCGTACATTTGACATTATTTTCTTCATATATCTTATTAGAACGTAATGTTAGTACCCCACATGTAAATTGGGCTTTCACTATCTTGCACATTACAGGTAACGTTTGTTTTATACACGTTTATATAGTATTTCATTATGGCCGTACTACCAACTGTGTGTTTTGTCAACACAATATAGTTACCTCTATATACGAAAAACTGATCTGTGCGGGTTAATAAGTGAATCTCATGTGTGTATCTTGCTCTTGCCACACATTAACCATTTTTTTTTTTAAAGAAAATAATGCCTTCACAAGTAACAGTGAAACATTAAATGAACATGTACATGCAATGACATTACCAGTAACAACAGATTGATCCGGGCACTTTTGAAAGGAAGGATTATGGTCTGTTTGTTATAAACAAGACTCCCAGTCTCATTTCCAAGCCTTTTCTGCGGAAGAAAAGCAATGGAATAATGCATCCAATCTTCGAAAGCTGAACGAATAGTTAATTAAAATAACTCATCACTTTTTTATTTATTATTACTTGCGCAGACAGTACCTAATTATAATTACATCACCAACACATATAACTTGTCAGAACTAGTCACTGTCATATTTCACATTCCGTGAAGTCGGTGTTCCTTCAGCTTGGAGACTGAATGGAAAAAAAAAAACTAGATATAAAACTAGAGTAAAGGAATCTACACTCGTATCCCTACTGCACAATCGCATCGGGTGGTTTTAAGGACCAATTATCAAGGTTCGTTTTGGTGTTTGCATTTTCGTTTGTGGGATCTGACAGCAGCGCAGTCTCATATAACCGCTTAGTGTTTGAGAGGTCAGGTCATGACGACCTACACCTACTAAGTTGCGCCTACAGGCTGCGACGCGGAGGCTGATACACTTTTGCAACAGTAACGTGCTGGGTCGCAGAGACCCAGTAACGTGCTGGGTCGCGGAGACCCTATCAGCGAGAGTTCGTCGAAAATTATTGCAACTGCAACGTGCTGGATCGCAAAGTCCCAATAACGTGCTGGGTCGCGGAGACCCTATCAGCGAGAGTTCGTCGAAAATTATTGCAACAGCAACGTGCTGGGTCGCGGAGACCCTATCAGCGAAAGTTCGTCGAAAATTATTGCAAATGCAACGTGCTGGGTCGCAAAGACCCAGTAACGTGCTGGGTCGCGGAGACCCTATCAGCGATAGTTCGTCGAAAATTATTGCAACGGCAACGTGCTGGGTCGCGGAGACCCAATAACGTGCAGGGTCGCGGAGACCCTATCAGCGAGAGTTCGTTGAAAATTATTGCAACAGCAACGTGCTGGGTCGCGGAGACCCGGTAACGTGCTGGGTCGCGGAGACCCTATCAGCGAAAGTTCGTCGAAAATTATTGCAACAGCAACGTGCTGGGTCGCGGATACCCAGTAACGTGCCGGGTCGCGTAGACCCTACCAGCAAAAGTTCGTAGAAAATTATTGCAACACTAACGTGCTGGGTCGCTGAGACCCAGTAACGTGCCGGATCGCGGACACCCTATCCCGACCCGGAAGTTTGTCAAGGTCTTACCTGCAGGGTCGCGGACACCCTATCCTGACCCGGAAGTTCGTCAAGGTCTTACCTGCCTACTAATAGACCGATGGACCAAGAAACTGCGGAGGCCGTTAGACACCTGGAGAAACCTGGTTTGTACAGTCAGTTACTAAAAACCTACCCTAACGCCCTCTCAACACTGGGAATATTCCCGAATTCGGCGAAATACAGCAGAAAATTCAAAATATAGCGAATAATTTAGTAGCAAGTAGACAAATTCAACAGGAGTCTAGATCGCTTCATAGAACAGAGGTACTGCCTGGCCTGCGTGCACTTTAGAGTCTGCTGTACCCTGGCGGAGCTTTGCCAATTTCGTTATGCGTAATAGCGAGGCCGGCGAGATTCTGTAGGCCACGGCACGGCCGCACTGCCGCTACTACTCACAAATATTGTAACGCTAATTCGACAAAATGTAACTTCGACATACTATCTCGATTCCTACAAAGGTATGCCAAGAGATGATGTGGCGCGGAGCCACACAGCTGTGTGTGTTGTGGCGCGGAGCCATAAACCACTCGACAAAAATACTAGAACCTCCAGTTACTCACTTTCTAGCTAACGGACGCTTCCGAGTAGAGTTGGGGCACTCATCTATACAGAACATGCATGATAGTCGAGCCAGAGTGTACTCGAGCTTTCTTTCTCTGATCACAAGTTCCGAAATCGCGATCTCTGGATCACACGCGTGAAATCCTGCACTTGTCCAAGACGCTGATAGGTATAACGTTGTTACTGCCACCTCCACAGGTTCAAGCATTACAAATCACCTGAAAATTAAAAAAATTGGGGGTGGGGTAGTCAAATATGAGTGGTCATAAGAAGGAAAAGATTTATTAAATAAAAACAAAACTGACGTAAATCTACCTAAACGGCTTATATGCCAGCAAGTAGAAGATATTTTAGATGGTGATAATCAAGACGATCCTTAACATCTCTTGACTAAGCCTTATAATATCGCATAAATTCTTGATAAATCTATTGTAACAGAAAAATTATTATAATCTTTGGACTTCACAGAGAAAAACTATAATTCTCCAACTGAAACTTGAAACGAAATTTTAAATGTGGTTGGGACCCAAGTCTATTCCTAAAGTGGCTTTCTGCCAACCAAGTCTAAGATTATTAACTCCTCGATATCGCTCGTATATCAGCAAAGTACTATTCTTATCATCTGGACGCAGAGTCCATTAAAACAGTTTTCTTATTCCATATTTTGGGCTTGAAACTGACTCACATGTTCATAGCCAGCTTGGAAACCATTTCAAATATACCGGCAGTAATACCAGTAATACTTCTCGAGATAATTAGAGAATACTTCTTTTAGGTCATGACTAAAAGACAAAGTAACTAAATTAAATAATTAATTAAAGCTTAATACTGCAGTAAATGAAATTAAGTATAAAATGTGCTTACTGATAGCTTCAGGAAGCTGCAGATCTGTTCGCCTCTTTGAGGGGTAAAAAATACTTTCTAGGGGCAATTGGAAATTGTCCAAGACATAATTTTTGTAACAATTATTGCTAACGATTAGTCTCCCTAGAAATAAGTAAAAACCATTTTGATCGTTTTCTTTAACTCTGAAAACTTTCTTATTATATTATAATGACAATTTAACATTATTTTTATCAGACATAAATATAAAATGTCTTAATCATCATAGCGTTGTGTTAATTATTTTCACCAGCAGATAACAAACACGTCTTCATAGACAATGCTGTATGTTTTCCGGAGGCACATCAATATAACGGTTTTACAAAACAATAAAACCGATATTATGTGCCGAGAGGGAAAACATACAGCATTGCAGGAAGTTCTTCCTGGTGAAGACTATGAGACTCGGAATGGCGGCAAACACCTTCCGCCCTAGCTGGGGACACAGGCGACACCTAGCGGACGAATAGTGGAAGATCGACTTTGTCTATGGCTAAAGGCCAGACCACACCATCGTAAAGCTAAGTACACACTGCTTCTTCATAGACAATGCTGTATGTTTTCCCTCTCGGCACATAATATCGGTTTTATTGTTTTGTAAAACCGTTATATTCATTACATTACATTTACTAGAGTGCATATTAATCCAGCTAAGATTACTTACCAATTTTCAAATCATCAAACTAGAAGAATTGTTTCTTTTGTGCATCTATTGCACCATATTATCCAACTCTATTGTTCATTGTATCTGGACTGTGTTATCAATAATATGATGATTGTTCTTACCATTTCAATCTGATGTTATAAATTGAAGATTCTCAGAACGGCCATCTGATTTTTATCCATTAACAAATGTGTAAACTTATTGATAAAAGAAGCAATTTACAGAAAATGCCTTTGTTCCCTTTAGGGCTATTTCTATGTTCTTCGAGCTTGAAGAGAAGGACTTGGTATTCATCACCAACCCCGACCAGTGTGAGAAGAACCAGAAGGGTTTCTTGATCAACCTTATCGACTCTCCCGGGCACGTTGACTTCTCATCAGAGGTGACAGCTGCCCTCCGTGTCACTGACGGAGCCCTGGTTGTAGTAGACTGTGTCTCTGGTAAATAAAACATACGGGAACAAAATATTGTGAAATTTTCATAACTGTAAAATTGTGAAATTAACATACTTGTAAAATTGAGAAATTTTCATACTTGTAAAATTGTCAAACCATAATATGTAGTTTAGCGTGGTGATTATCACAACATAATATGCATAATTCTAATTATTTAAACATGCAATATTTACTTTCCTTGTTATTATTTTATTTGAATGTACTCATCTTTGCAGGTGTGTGTGTACAAACTGAGACTGTACTGCGCCAGGCTATCGCTGAGCGTATTAAGCCCATCCTGTTCATGAACAAGATGGACCGTGCTCTGCTCGAGCTGCAATTGGAATCCGAAGAGCTCTACCAGACTTTCCAGCGTATTGTTGAAAACGTTAACGTCATCATTGCCACTTACTCTGATGACAGTGGTCCTATGGGTAAGTCAATAAAAGTTTGGATATTAAACTTTCCTTTACTAATACCAAATTATAGACAAAAAATACGAAAATCTGCAAAACTAGCTACTTAGCCATGATAGTCTGTCTTTGTTCATGAATGACAATGCATTGAATGTGCATACCTGAACCCCCATACACACAGAACAGTAGGTAAAAGAAAGTATGGCGGCGTCGCCAAGTGGCATGCATGCAATTTCTTAGAATTGTGCAATATGAATTATATGAAACCACTTGTTAGAGTTGCAATTATTTCACTGCATTTGTGAAAATGATGTAGCTCAGAACTAGGGAATCCAATCCCGCATCAGAATCGCAATCCCGCAAGCTTGCGCGATTGCGATTGGATGGATTTGGATGCGACGGATTTTTTTTTGTATTTTTTGTTTTCAGTAGTTTTATAAAACAAAGGGAATGAAGACAAATATTTTAAGTATTTTATTATTATTAATTATTAAATAGAGTTTTATTTATCATTCCTTCCTAATAACTGTCAACAGATGATGATGATAAGCTGATATTTATACATCTAGCCTTCAGGTTTAGAGGTATAAATATCAGCTTCTTATCTTATAAAACAATATAGTACAATATTTATTATATTTTATGCTTCATCTTCGGATTTGTATTGACAATTGAACAAATTTATTGGTTTTAGAGGTATAAAAATCGGCTTATATTTTCTGATACCTAATACTTTCAAGAGGATTAACACAACACAAAATGAAAATTCATATTTTTTTTAAGCTGTAAGTTAAAAACTAAAAACTTTATTTGCCTTACAAATTCTATAGAAAAGTCACGAGTTCTATGGGAAAGTTGTTAAATCACTTATTAGTGAGGCTATGTTGGGGGGTCTAATAAAAAATTAGAACTTCTGCTGAGCCCATTTGTCTTAAATATATATATTATTCAGTCCCGCAAACATGCGGGATCCCGCATGAGTAATCCCGAATTTCTGATCCCGCAATTTGCGGGATCAGAAATCAGAAAATGAAAATCACAACAAGGATATTTATTTAAAAGGTTAATAAGGTTGAAAATTTACTAAAAAGTTGTTTGCTAAAATATATTTTTTACTAGGTATAAATTATACATAGGTGTGATAAATAATTTTCTTCAATTTACTTTTAAAAATAAAACTCTTATCTAACACTTATCACTCCAGCCCCACGTGAAAATCGCGCGACCAGCACGTTAACCAAGGTCATGCCCACTGTTACACAATGTTGACTATTATCATTTCATTCCAATAAAAACAAACATTTTAAGTTGCTACATTCCAATACTTACTTTTTATTAACCGACTTCAAAAATTTAAAAGAAGGAGGTTATCTAGTTGTCGCGTTTTTTTTTTATATGTTTGTACACCGATTACTCGAAGACGACTGAACCGATTGAAATTATTCAAACGTTATAACATCAGCCGGCCTAGCATGACCGGCTTATAACGCGCGATATGATATGGTACGGAATGCCGTCTTGCTTGCACCTTAGTGGGGTAAGCAAGACAACTTGCCGTACCATATCATATCGCGCGTTATAAGCCGCTCATGCTAGGCCGGCAGGTATTTTCCCAAGTTGGTCCCATTTTTCAAAATTTTGAAATCGGTTCAGTTGTTTTTAGGAAATCTTGTAAATACTGTCGTTTTCGTTACCACTTCATATGATTTTAAGACGGATGTTCAACTATCATATCTATTTACCAGGATATACGAAAATTGCCTGCATGATGCACTAAAAAGAGTAAAATAAAAATTATTTTTATAATAAAATAAAACCGCCTTCAAAAAAATCCACCTAAAAGTAAGAAATAATTAATACCTCTAATAACGTTAGTATTTTGAAAGACGGGCGGGTCTAAAACAACAACACAAAAAAATTAACAGGTTTCACGCCCGACTTCAAAGTACTTACGTTATTAGAGGTATTATTTCTTACTTTTAGGTGGATTTTTTGAAGGTGGTTTTTTTTTCTATTTATTTAAATGGCTTCTCATGGCCCATTTTAGTTCATTTATCATTAAAACAGTCCCACAGTGTTGCCCTCTTGAAATATTTAATAGTCATTTGGGTGTCAAAGAGGACTTATAGTAATGTCTTCGCAACATGTAAGTTGTTATGTTATAGCTTACATTTTTAGAAAAGATGAACAATGAACACAATATATGTTTTGTTACTTGTTTATTCCATTCATTTGTCTTTATACCTTCTTTCACAACCGCATTTAATTCAACAAAAATTGCTCATTTATTGCATAATCTGGTAATTTTAGGCCAGTATTCTAGAACAACACTAGTGGAGATCTCTCTTCTTAAGTACAGTTAGAAAGGGATGCAAATAAATGCAACAAATACATTCATCCTTTTCTAATTATACTTGAGAAGAGATCTGTTGTTTGAGAATAATAAAGATTAAAAGTAACTAACTTGAAAAAGGTTCAGGGGTGTAAACTTTGAACATTTGTTTATAACGGGTGTCCCAAAAGTAGGTAAATAAAATAAATAAATAAATAACTTCTTACATTCACACCAATTATCTAAGCCCATTTTAATTTCATTACGAAACTGTATCATGGAAAACTTGATAACGGATAAATATATACTTAAATACTTTTTGTTTGTAAATACATACTTAATATACATAGTAAACACCCAGACCAAGACAAATAGACATGTTCATGCACACAAATATTTGTTTTGTTCGGGAATCGAACCCGAGACCACTGGCGCAGAAGGTGGGTAGCCTACCCCTGCGCCAAATCGGTCGTCAAAAATAAAAAATCGTAAAGGATGCTTTGTCTCAATAAAACGCGAATGGATTGGAATTTCTTCATAGTTTTTTTTTTAATGTAAAGAAGAGACTTGTACAATTTTGTCTGAATAGAATATCTGCTAAATGGCCGCCAAGGGCATTTTTGCTGTGTGCAAGTTTTTCATGACACTTTCACACATTTCGCTACTTATTTCACCAATAACTGCGAATATTTTGTCTATATTGTCTATGTTTTGTGGATCGTTGGCGTAGACTTTATCTTTGACATAGCCCCAAATAAAGAAATCCAGTGGCATCAGATGGCAAGATCACAGTGGCCATTTGACATCAACTCTTCTTGAAAAACTTCTTGAGATTTTTCGACCTTTCGACGAGTGTGTAATTTATTGTGAATTTTTGTTAAATATTTGTATAACTTCTATGCGCTGTTTTATTGTGAAACGCTCCACGATTAATTTTACATGTGTCAAGATGACGTATGTCAAATTTCACCCCGCCGCCATCTTGAATATTTCGGAAATAGCGTGAAATTCAAATCCTTTACGTACTTTTGAGACACCCTTTAGAGGAACTTATTAGTTATGAGAAATAAAAGTTCATGACCTCCCGTCATGTCCATGCTTTAAAAGTTGCATTGATGGCCAGGTGAGGTTCGCGTGGACCCCAGCAAGGGTTCCGTGGGCTTCGGCTCCGGTCTCCACGGGTGGGCCTTCACTCTCAAGCAGTTCGCCGAAATGTACGCTGACAAGTTCAAGATCGACCTTGTCAAGCTCATGAACAGGTCAGTACTAAATCTGGGGGCCGATTCTCGCGCCTTTGATATGATATCGAATGAGATATAGTCCGCGCCACATAACTTGGCGTCTGTCAGAGGGCGCTGATCGTCGTAGTTCGTCGGAAAAATAAGTCTTATTCCCAAGATATAATCATAGTTCCAGATACTGACACACGCCAAGTTATATGGCGGGTACTGTCGAAATAAAATGGCGAATGTCAATTGAAGCTGAATTTTCGTAGACACATTATAGAAATGTCTATGTCCAGCGCTCGACTTGCATCGAGTGGTACTTGTCATCCGTTACATTATCGTGCGTAAAATTATATTTTTAGACATTTCTGTGACATTTTCAGTACTGCGCTTGACTGGGACGTTTTTAGCGCTAGTTACAGTAAATTTTTTTATTAAAAAACTTATGGGTTATATATAACGAGTTACATATATATCAATACATTTGAGAATCGCCCCCATTGTAATCTCACTTCACATCTCATAAATTTTCGTATGTTTATTGTAACTCAACTAATTAAATTAGACAAAGATAGAATATGGTCTGGACTTAAATAGCATAATAGGCAAATTTTTGCCTCTGATAAATTTGTCCTTCCCATAAAAACACCATGTAGTTCACGCCGTGAGCGAAATGCTAGTTTGTGTTATAATGAAACTGAACATCATAGAATATTTTCTTATTTATTCTACTTTCTTTATTTAGAACATTTTCGGTATTTAGTATTGGTACCATACAATAAACAATATTCTGCCATTGACCTATCTATCATCCTTTTTGTTATTTTATCACTCAGTATTTCAGATCGAATTGCTATTAATTCGCGTGATAATTGAGTAAAAACTCTTAGTAGATACCTAGTGCTTCTGATTGCTATCAGAGCGACTTCTATACCACGTGATATGAAAATGAGCAATCAGTTCGATGTTTTATTGTGATAACCGCCGCGATAGTTATCGAATGCTTGATATACAGTTAAAAAAATTGCATACATTTTTAGATCATACTCTGACGTTAGTTACGTAGGTCGATGCGGGGGCGGCGAAAAGGTCGCGGTTATTGATCTTGTAGAGGCAATGAGTTGGCTTTACTTGCTTTACCTAGGTATTACAGAAACTCTTTTGTGTTAACTTTTTGTTAATGTTTTCAAGGCTTACTTGGAAACTTCACTAAACTATGATTTATTTATGTACACTCGACACGACAGCACATCAAGTTACAAGTTAACGGTTGCACTACAATAACAGCTTTTATTACACAGGGCATAACGGCGGTCTCAAGTTCAACACGTATAGTCTGATGTGCCGCCGTGTGTACATTTCAAATGCATTTTTTTCTGTACTTTAGTTTTAATTTCGTCCCGTTGATACTGGGTAAAGATTTTAATGCTATACACCAGCGGCAGAAAAGGACGAACATAAAATCTCAGCCAGGATTGGTGAGCTGCTCACTTTGAGCTGTTTACAACAAGTGCTGGGAAACATTTGTTTGTCATAATTCTATTTTGCTAATAAATTAAGTGCTACTATGTTGTTTGACCTAAGATCAACCTTGGATGAGCAAGAAGCTCATATATTCTTATCTTGAACTTGATAAATAATAATCATACTAATTTGTAGAAAATATCAATGCGTTGAAAAGAGATTGTTTCCATTACTGTAGTTATGCAAACTAAATAAAAGTTGAATAATACATAGTTCTGTTAAAGATTGTTTAACATGGAACAATTTTTTGTATTTTAATAGCCTTGTACCTACTTCAGACTGCCTTTGTAAAAAATTTTTAATAGTTAAATATTTGAGCCTTTCTAATTTTTTGTAGGTCTCTTTGCCAGTTGGCAAAGGCCTCCTCCAACCTTTTCCATTCATGTCTATCCTCAGCAACTCTATTCCATGTCGCTCCTGCGGACTTCTCGCATGTCGTCTTCCCACCTTCTTTGTGGTGGTGGTGTGACCTCTTTTCCTTTTTACCAACCTGTTACCAACTTGTTACAATTTTGCTCCATTTATCTTTTCCTCAAACATGGAACAATATAATAGTATAATAATCCAACAGACTTTGGGGAGAGAACTTCTTCAACGCCCAAACCAAGAAGTGGGCCAAGCAAAAGGACAATGAAAACAAGCGTTCGTTCTGCATGTACGTGCTGGACCCCATCTACAAGGTGTTCAGCTCCATCATGAACTTCAAGAAGGAGGAGATTGACAGTCTGCTCAAGAAGATCGGAGTCACCCTCAAGCACGAGGACTCTGACAAGGATGGCAAGGCCCTCCTCAAGGTATTGCTTAGTTTTATCATACTTCTATACTAATATTTTAAAGAGAAAAGACTTGATTGTTTGTTTGTTTGTATTGAATAGGCTCCGAAACTACTGGACCGATTTAAAAGACTACCATCTTATTATTTTTTATATTATTAAGTTTTGTAATAAATAACAATAAAAACACTTGTTTAGTGTAATATTATAGCCATATAACAAAATATAAAACCTTGGATATCAACTACATTCCCAATTTCCAAAACACAGTCCCAAGTGTTGCCAGTTACTTAAACAATAAGCTTCTGGGTGTCAAAGTGGACTAAAATCATTTTTCTTTCCGGAATTGGTTGGCAGTTTACATAACTGTTGACCCCACAAATGATAGATACATTTACTTAAATCTTATTCCAAAGGCTTTAAGGTTTAAAATACCAGGTCATCATGCGTTGCATGACAAACCCGAGAAGAGTTTTGTCTACCTCAAAAGTTTATATTTGACAGCCGAATCATAGATTTGCCTACAATGAAATGGCATTTTTTATTTTTCCCTCTCTAAACTCGGACATTGGCAGAATCGTCACGTAAAGAGACTCAGACATACAACCAAAAATTGATTGATAGACGAAAGCTTTCTCGAGTTCATCATGCTACCCATTCAGGTGGTGATAACGAGTTGTGTAGGTGGTGATGCGTTTGTGGCTGCCAGCCCGAGAGGCGCTGCTGTACCCCATAAATGATAGATAAATTCACTTTTATCTTTATCCAATGGCTTTAAGGTTTACAATAGCAGGTGGTGATAACGAGTTGTTGTATAGGTGGTGATGCGTTCGTGGCTGCCAGCCGGAGAGGCGCTGCTGCAGATGATAGCCATCCACCTGCCGTCCCCCGTGGTGGCCCAGAAGTACCGTATGGAGATGCTGTACGAGGGACCGCATGACGACGAAGCCGCCCTCGGTATCAAGGTATGTTTTTTACAAGTTTTTATTAGCTTGCCATGTTAGTTAGTTTATTTGTCAGGTAGGTTCGAGGGTCTGACGCCGGTGGGGTAAATGATATCCCGTCTCCCCCCTGCTTTCAGCTTTCAGGGGACTTGGGAAACTGGGCGAAATGGTCCCGACCTAGGTGACTGATCACCCGTCCGGCTTCGCTGGCGTCCCCCCTATAAATACCGTGACCGATTGTTTTTACTAAAATATACATACTGTTCTTTCAAGCAAAATATATACAACACAGTCATGCTAGTGCTAAAAATAAGATAAAAAGTTGATCATGTAGTATTTGAGCAGGACAGTCCCATAGTGTTGCCCTCTTGAAATTTTTGATAATCATTTGGGTGTCAAAGAGGACTAATAGTAATGTCTTCGCAACATGTAAGTTGTTATTATATAGCTTACATTTTTAGTAAAGACGAACATTTGATACGAGAAATGTTTTAAATATCCTTTCTCAGCATAGAAAAATATTTTACTTTATAATTTTTTTTTAGCATAGGATCCATTTTGTAACTATTTATTATTCAGGCAGGCAGTTGAGACGACTGATAAATGCCTGTATCCAAATTACATTACAGTAAAAAGGGGTTCAAAAATTTTTGTTCGAAGCCTGAAGCCTGGCTTAGCGGCCCCGCCGCCATTTTGTTTTTTTTTTTCAAGATAGCGGCGCGCGATAAAACCTATATAGATCGATTAGGGATATTTATGCAAACAAAATAATATATGATCACTATAGTCCTAAAAGCGTCACGTTTCAGAGTTATTTGCAAAAACTTTTTTAAATTTTACCATTGATCTTTTTTATGTTGGCCGGCGGGGGCACTAAGCCAAAATCTACGAACCCCTTTCTTATTTTGTATTTTTAAAATATGCATCTAGTCTGTTCTTAAACTGGTTCGTGTTTTCGGCTGTGTGACTATTTCTTCAAGCAACTTAATACTTATATTTGTTTTGGGAAATCTTAAATGTTTTCGTTTCCAATAGAACTGCGACCCCGAAGCGCCCCTGATGATGTACATAAGCAAGATGGTACCGACCACCGACAAGGGTCGTTTCTACGCGTTCGGTCGTGTGTTCTCCGGCAAGGTCATCACCGGACAGAAGGCTCGCATCATGGGACCCAACTTCCAGCCTGGCAAGAAGGAGGTAAGTCTTTGTTTCCATGGACAATTAATTTAACTGCCACTATTCAAGGCGAGTGAAGTCGACACGTCAAACATTTTTGAGTAGAGTGCTCGTCAGATAAGTCTGCGCGCGGTAAAAAACGAATACAAATCTTTTCTATAACATTAGAACAAAATAATGCACTGTAACTAGCGCCAAAAACGCGCCAGGCACGTGCAGAATTATCTGACACACACTCTAGGTATTTATTTGTAATAACTTTTTAAACTTTCATGCACTTTAACACTGTAAATATTACGAAAAGCGATATTTTTACCATGTTTTGATTTGCTGTCGAGTCCTCGATATTTCGGCGCAGTTGCACACGCCATGATCACGGAGTAACTGAATAAAGTTAATGTGGGATGGATGTAAGGAGCAGACAAATCACTGGATTCCAGACATTCGACAATACGGTATTTTACTGATTTTTTTTATTTCTTTAAAATGTTTTTCGAAATATTAGCTAAACAAAACAAGTTTTCATTTTGAATTATCTTGAATATTTTCAAAGGTATAGGACTTCAAACTTTATAATTAGACAAGGACAGGACGCTATCTTAGTGACGTCAGTGGGTTAGTAGCGTCATAGTCACGCCATAGAAGATTTCGTTTTAGAAAGAGACAGCTATAGTCAAAATCAAACAGACTATAATTCTAGGAAAAAATGTGTGATAGTAAAAAACCACGAGCCATATAAGTAGCGTTCAGGCTTTTCCCGCCTGAAAGCTACTTATATGGCTCGTGGTTTCCACATTCATTTCACATTTTTCCTATACTTACAAAATTGCATTGTGAGTGCATAAAAATAATATAAAATCTCAGACTATAATTCTTTTATTATAAAACAGATTCAAATTATTTTTTCACATTTGGTATTTTTAATTGCAATATTTTTTAACGTCATCATTAAATATCTACATTTCAACAACAGTAAAATACCCTATTTAAACGCGATTGAAATTGTTTTTGTTCTTCTTAATCCTGGCTCAAACGCTTCCTTGACCACTTGACCAGTCTTGTCTTGATACATAGCGCCGTTCTGCCGAACCCTCAATAATTTCGGCAGAACGCCACGAAACATGGAAAAAATCCCGCTTTTCGTAATATTTACAGTATTTATTTGTAGTATAAATAAATTTCAATCTGGTTAAATTTGTAATGAATTATAGTGGCATGCACTTAATAACACTTGGATTAAAAGTGAGTGATAAATTATCCAGAGAATTTTAATAATGTTTATATGTAGCTTATAACTATTCTTCCCGCACTTACCGTGCCGAGCCGTAGCGCGCGCGATGCATTGCGTCGCGCTCGCATTGACGGCTCCGGCCGTGCTCGGGAAGTAGATCATATAACATCGACCGCGCTGCAACGCTGCACAGGACCGCTATCCTTATGTCCCGGGACCGCATGCTGAGGCGCGGACGATACAGATGACTTTAATAGTCCTTATCTTTTGTATACATAACAAATCTTGAAAATAGCATGTCTCATTTTCAACAGCGTTCAACTAAACATTGAGTGCCAGAAATCATGTTTCCATTTCTCTTGATTTACCCTGGCCTTAACTAACTTTCTGACTGCGGCTTCGCCCGCGTTGGCTACACTACGTTATCCCGCGGAAAATTTGATATTTTTCCGGAATAAAAAGTAGCTTATGTCCCTCTCCAGGCTATAAAGTATCTGTGTCCCAAATTTCAGCCAAACCCTTTCAGCCGTTTTTGCTGATTGAAGTAACAAACATCTAAACTTTCACATTTATAATATTCAGTATGGAATAAAATTGGGTTTTATCCCCCGCCTTGGGAATCACTTGAAATTTTCGGACTTGTAGAGTAGCCTAAGTGACTGAACTACACTTGCTTTTTTAATCTGTCGAAGATTCTCGAAAAAAAAACAACCATACTAATGCTTATTTTGAGCATCACCTGTATGAGAACACCAACTAATTGGCTTGTTTTTGGTTAGGATCTGTACGAGAAGACCATCCAGCGCACCATCCTCATGATGGGCCGTTACGTGGAGGCCATCGAGGATGTGCCCTCTGGAAACATCTGTGGTCTGGTCGGCGTCGACCAGTTCCTCGTCAAGACCGGTACCATCACCACCTACAAGAACGCGCACAACATGAAGGTCAGACTCTTATGAATTACATTAATAAGTTGCCTGTTTCACAGTGTCTGATTAGGAGATACTTTCCAGTTTAATTGACAGTTTTGTATGGACTATCTGTCAAGTAACAGCTACTGAAGAAAGAAAGAAAGAAACTAACTACTAGAAAGAACTACTGAGAACTTACTTATACATTGTGAAACAGGCCCTAAATTTTGCAAGATGCAAGGCACTTCTACTTATGTTCTTAATGATTCTTTGCTATTTTATGTTGACCATAATATATAAACAAACATTCAAATCACTTCTATGCAATTATTCATAAACATTTTAGTGATCAACCACAATTTTTTTAATGTTTTCCCACTTCGTTTAAATGTTTCACTATAAAATTATAAAAACAGTTAAGGACATCTTAGTATTCTGCACGAACTGTTAATTGACTTTTTTACGTATTTAATCCCGCGTGTATTGCACTCAAAATAGTAGGTAGTTCTCTGTGACCAAACAACAAAAAATTACCAATTTATGTGTGCAATATACGCGTGATTATATCCTTAAAAATGTAGTTGTAAAACCAGTTCTTCTCTGAAAAATATTAAAGAGACATCAGATATTTCTGATCCCCCTTACTAATAAACGTGGTGTAAAGTTACATCTGGTGTAAATCTGTTATTGTCTCTGTCATTATTATTGTCTCTGTCATTATTTTATCTAATAAAAGTGACAAAGTCGGTATTTATTTAATTTTATTTATTTATTATAAAGTACTGTGTTACAAATCTGATAAATCTAATGACCCGCAAAGCCGTTTACACGGTTTGACTGCGAATCTTTACATAAAGTTTATTAGTAAGAGGGGATAATGTTGAAGATTGGGCAAAATAAAACAATCGTGAGCGAGTCATATGGTATATGCAGTTAGTAGAGTAGTTAACCCCGTGTGCTTATTTAGGTGATGAAGTTCAGCGTGTCTCCCGTGGTGCGCGTGGCCGTGGAGCCCAAGAACCCAGCCGACCTGCCCAAACTGGTGGAGGGGCTCAAGCGGCTGGCCAAGTCCGACCCCATGGTGCAGTGCATCAACGAGGAGTCGGGCGAGCACATCATCGCCGGCGCCGGGGAGCTGCATCTCGAGATCTGCCTCAAGGTATGCAACCAGCGAGACTACTGATGGTGGAGGGGCTCGAGCGGCTGGCCAAGTGCAAGGCCCATGGGGCAGTGCATCAACGAGGAGTCGGGCGAGCACATCATCGCCGGCGCCGGGGAGCTGCATCTCGAGATCTGCCTCAAGGTATGCAACCAGCGAGACTACTGATGGTGGAGGGGCTCGAGCGGCTGGCCAAGTGCAAGGCCCATGGTGCAGTGCATCAACGAGGAGTCGGGCGAGCACATCATCGCCGGCGCCGGGGAGCTGCATCTCGAGATCTGCCTCAAGGTATGCCTCAACCACTTAACAAATTCTCGAACATCTTACAAGTGTTGTTAATTGTTAGATGTGGCATCTAGCGATTATTAACTTCCAAACTTGTTAAAATAGCCAGTAATTTTTTTTTATTGCGACATATTTTTGACATTTATTTAACTATTTTCTATACTTACATGTTATTTTTGTTGAATTGGTCATAAAGTCGGTCAAACTAAATTATGTTCTTAAAGATGATCCACACTTATTTATTTACAAAATAGAAGTATGTATTAGTAAAAACAGAAACACTTGATAAAAATATGATACAGCCATCTGCAAATATCCATCCATCCATCTGAATGGGTGGTACGAAAATATTGACGATTCATAAGTACATATTTATTATGTCTAAGTGAATAAAGAACTTTTTCATTTCATTTCATTTTCAATATTGGCAACTATTAAAAATAATTGCAACAAAATTTCTATAAATTTGTCCATTGTCAATGTCAATAAGGATTCTAATAAAATTTGGATATTTCCCCAGGATCTGGAGGAGGACCACGCTTGCATTCCAATCAAGAAGTCGGACCCCGTGGTGTCATACCGCGAGACCGTGGCCGAGGAGTCGGACCAGATGTGCCTGTCCAAGTCGCCCAACAAGCACAACCGGCTGTTCATGAAGGCTCAGCCCATGCCCGAGGGATTGCCTGAGGATATTGATGACGTAAGTATTCTTTATTACTTTCATTGTGTTGTGGTTTATTTATTTACTCATCTATCATAATCTTATCTTGGTCAGGGCAGTACATCCTTGTCCTCCATTCTGTTCCACTCTTCTCAATCATTTTCATTTATACCATTACTTACAAACACATTCTATCGCATCTTTCTGGTAACATACCTTTGTAGGTAATATGGCTAACACATAAACTTACTTGAGGTTTAATATTATCTTATTTGAGGTTTCAGTTAGAACTTAAAGGTCTTAGACCACTTATACCGCATCGCTCCCACCCGACCAAGTATGAGCAGTCAAATATGGACTTAATATCGTGCACTGTAGATGTAGTCTTTTCTCCAATCTAAAATGTTTTTACATGTCGCAAATCATTTTCGTTAATTTAATTGCAGCGGTTGAATTATAATCTGCGCAATATTTCACTCTTTTGGAGTTTAATTTCTCATATTCGGCTTTCTGCAATACTCCTAAAACGACAATGGTTTCCGTTTACTTTAACATCTGGCTCATTATTAGCAATTAACCACTTTTTGTCTTGTGCAGGGCAAAGTCAACCCCCGCGACGACTTCAAAACGCGCGCGCGTTACCTGACCGAAAAGTACGAGTACGACCTCACCGAAGCCCGCAAGATCTGGTGTTTCGGCCCCGAGGGCACCGGGCCCAACCTCATGGTGGACTGCTCCAAGGGCGTGCAGTACCTCAACGAGATCAAGGACTCGGTGGTGGCCGGCTTCCAGTGGGCCGCCAAGGAGGGCGTCATGGCCGAGGAGAACCTGCGTGGAGTACGGTTCAACATTTACGACGTCACGCTGCATACTGACGCTATCCACAGGTGAATTTACTTTTCTCTCTTTCTGCGTCGTGGCGTGGCAATCTGTTGAACACACTGACCTCTGTTATTACACACTGAACAGGCTGTGTCCATATAAAGGACGGCTAATTTTGTGCGGCAATTTGAGACGTCACTACAGTGTCCCGAGAACTTAATTTGACAATCATTACTACAGTCGACATAAGAACATCACTAATTTTAGTTACATGGACACTCGTGTCTGCCTACAGCTTGGCTTATAGCTCCAAAATGGCGATACTCAAATAGTCCAGTCCAGTGTGTAAATAAGAGAAGTCGATGCCTCAACGGAACCAAGGAGGGGGTTATGGCCGAGGAGAACTTGCGCGGAGTCCGGTTCTATATATACGACGTCACGCTGCATACCGACGCCATTCACAGGTAATAGCTACATTGTATTACCTCAACGAGATCAAGGACTCGGTGGTGGCCGGCTTCCAGTGGACCGCCAAGGAGGGCGTCATGGCCGAGGAGAACTTGCGTGGAGTACGGTTCAACATTTATGACGTCACGCTGCATACCGACGCCATTCACAGGTAATAGCTACATTGTATTACCTTAACGAGATCAAGGACTCGGTGGTGGCCGGCTTCCAGTGGGCCGCCAAGGAGGGGGTTATGGCCGAGAACTTGCGCGGAGTCCGGTTCAATATATACGACGTCACGCTGCATACCGACGCCATTCACAGGTAATAGCTACATTGTATTACCTTAACGAGATCAAGGACTCGGTGGTGGCCGGCTTCCAGTGGGCCGCCAAGGAGGGGGTTATGGCCGAGAACTTGCGCGGAGTCCGGTTCAATATATACGACGTCACGCTGCATACCGACGCCATTCACAGGTAATAGCTACATTGTATTACCTTAACGAGATCAAGGACTCGGTGGTGGCCGGCTTCCAGTGGGCCGCCAAGGAGGGGGTTATGGCCGAGAACTTGCGCGGAGTCCGGTTCAATATATACGACGTCACGCTGCATACCGACGCCATTCACAGGTAATAGCTACATTGTATTACCTCAACGAGATCAAGGACTCGGTGGTGGCCGGCTTCCAGTGGGCCGCCAAGGAGGGCGTCATGGCCGAGGAGAACTTGCGTGGAGTCCGGTTCAATATCTACGACGTCACGCTGCATACTGACGCTATCCACAGGTGAATAACTGTGTAAATTAATCATATTACCAGTTATTTAGACAAGGAAATAAGAAAAGAAATATTTAGGAAAATTAAAGACTGAAAATATCGCTTAATCACTCTCTTAAACCGCTCGATATCTAACCCAAAACCCTCAGGAAAACCGCGTGGGCCAGAGCTTTAATTTGGCCATACGAAACATATAGAAAACGTGTGCGCAAACAATACAAAGTCCTAAGAATGAAGTAGGGTCGTGTGCAAAAATGATACACAAATGTTTGAACACTATATCATCTTTGATACACTGGCGCCGAGTGTTAAATCTTGGTTTGTTTTTCATAATATCCAGAATTTTTCGATACGCCCATTCTTGCGAATTTAATATTTGGTATGAATAAAGAAAATATATAAATAAGGAATATGTAAATGTCAAACTTCATCTTTAAAAAAATAAGAACAAGACTAACAATGTTTTGTTTTTGTATCGAAACAGAGGTGGCGGCCAAATCATTCCCACAACCAGAAGATGTCTGTACGCGTGCTTGCTTACGGCCCAACCTAGACTTATGGAGCCCGTATACCTTTGTGAAATTCAGGTATGTCTCTTTACTTTTTAACTAACCCTTACTTACATTTATGCTTACCATTTTCCATTGGATACCAGCCTAATTTTGTTATGAATGTACTGATAAAAATATATTGCATGGATTTTGACCCCCTACCTTTAATCAACAATACCACTACCTATATTAAGTCTCATTAAAACACTAAAACAAATCTCAAATATGACACCCAACCCAACTCCCTGAATGTTACCATCTTATGACATAAATGACAGTTGCAATCTTAAGACTTAAATGATGATGTAAAAGCGCGCTTCTTTGAAGGGCACTCTTATTCACAAGGTAGTTTTGACACTCCAACCGATTATCTAGTCTAAAGTGCGAGCCAGATAAGGTTCTGCGCGGTCGAAATCGAATACTAATCTTCTAAAAAATGTACTGAAACTAGCGCCAAAATCGCCCCAGTCGCGAGCAGAGATATCTGACAAGCAGCACTAGTGTTATTGTTGATTGAAGCCACCTACCCACGTTTTTCCTGAGCAGGCTAGCATGTACCGATAGTCCTGCCTTTCCGAGACGTGGCATAGCAACAGTTCTTTGTTTTGGCATTGCCCCCCGTATGCCTTGCCGGAATAGGGGAACTAACACTTGCTTGCGAAATTTTACCAGAACCTTTTAAGACTCTCCCCTTATCAGAACAGCAGTATGTTCTGATGAATCAAATTGAATTAGTTTTCATCCACCTCATGCTTGTGAACTCCCAAGAGCTGCAGTATGCATCAGCAAAGCTAACAATGGTTTTTGTTTATTTACGAATTCTTATATTGTAATTTTAAAGTAAAATATTGCTCTTGTAATAAGAATTATTGTTATCGTTCATACTTTTTTTTTTTTTTTTTTTTATCCATTACGGGGTAGCACTTAGCCTTCATCACACCTGATGTTAAGTGGTGATAAGGCTGAAGATGGAAGCGCACTACTCCCGGAATCCTCAATCACTGAGGAACTGGCTATCTTATCTCTAACTGCCGGAACACAATAATGCTGAAAACATCATTGTTATGGCGTCAGACTTAGATAAGATGGTGGTAGCTAGCCAGGCGGACTAAGAACAAGTCCTACCACCAACCAAACCGAATACAATATGTACCCCCACGGGAATCGAACCCGGGACCTCTTGGTCTGAAATCGGTGGTGTGAACCACTAGACCACAGAGGCGGTTAAACTACTATGTCATTCGTGTTTCAATCAATTGAAACACGATTGAGACACGATTGTGACTTAACGTTAGCAGACTTGGCCCCCCTGTTGTATCAATGAACGTTAGTGTAACATGTTGTGTACGTCCAGTGCCCCGAAGTGGCGGTGGGCGGCATCTACGGCGTGCTGAACCGGCGGCGCGGGCACGTGTTCGAGGAGTCGCAGGTGGCCGGCACGCCCATGTTCGTGGTGAAGGCCTACCTGCCGGTCAACGAGTCGTTCGGCTTCACGGCCGACCTGCGCTCCAACACGGGCGGGCAGGCCTTCCCGCAGTGCGTGTTCGACCACTGGCAGGTGCTGCCCGGCGACCCCTGCGAGCCCAGCTCCAAGCCGTACGCCGTGGTGCAGGTACTATACCTCAGTATTGTCCGTCGGGTTTACGGCCTGCGGGCTGATTATGTAACTTATTAGCTTGCTTGTCAAATTTGATTGCAATGACAGTAATTAGATTGATGCCTCAAGATTCAATGTGACAACTGTCTTACTAAAGCAGCAATGCTAATGCAATTGCTGTCACTTTTGATTGCTAAGTGATTGCTAATAACTTACATAATCCGCCTGCCGCAGTGCAAGTTCATCAAGCATTCTCCCGGACCGTGAGAGGTCGTGGGTTCGAGTCCCATAGAATTTTTCATTATCAAAAATTACAACAAGTTTGATCAATCAGAGATAAATTCGGTGAACCACCTCTGAACATAATCAAATAGTATAAGGATCTGCGTGTGAATGGCGTGGCACCACCAGCCACGACAAGAAGTGAAAAGTGGTTCACGGAATTTGTCCCGGACTACATACAGTCTGTTTTAACAGGTATGTATTTATTGTGTTCACCAAGCACATATTAGCGATAGCAAAATTAATTTAAAAAATAATATTTTCTTTGATTTTAATGGAAAATTTTATAACAAGTGAATATTTTTGTTTCTCTTGTAACAATATTGATTAGTACTTCTGTCTGATACTGCTAAAAACATTTGCAGATATTTAAAACTGACAACTAAAGTTGTTAATGTATTTAGATTTCTAAAAGATCTTATTTAAGATTTTATCACATAACTATTTTGACAAAAATAACCTCTTCCCGCACTTACCGTGCCGAGCCGTAGCGCGCGCGATGCATTGCGTTGCGCTCGCATTGACGGCTCCGGCCGTGCTCGGGAAGTACATCATAATAACATCGACCGCGCTGCAACGCTGCACAGGACCGCTATCCTTATGTCCCGGGACCGCATGCTGAGGCGCGGACGATACAGTATTCTATTACTAATGATAAGTTGAGACGGTCAACTACTACACTGAAAAGACAAGCTGACAAGGCTGAAACTCAGCGACTTGCTTGCGACGCAAGTGAATATGACGATGAGCTGCGACCCTTGAGTACTGCACACACATTTTATTAGGAACTTTTTGTGCTAGGTCAAACGTGTGTGTTGATTTTCCTTCTATTAAATTTTATAAATGTATATCTTGTAATTTAATGAATATGTGTGTGTCTGTAGCATGAAAATAAAGTGATTATCTGTCTACTAATACAAGTTTTGTAATTCTCTCTCTTGCAGGAAACAAGGAAACGGAAAGGACTGAAGGAGGGACTCCCCGACTTAAATCAATACCTGGACAAGTTGTAAACGCCGTAGCTAATGCAATCCATATTTGTAATATATGTAACATTCGAGCGCCTCCCGCCCTACACTTGTTTTATCACATTTTTTTGGTTGCCTTACGGTACAGTTATGCCTCGATAAGTTTGTAAGTGCCGCAAGCGAGAATATATGAACACTCAATAAAATATTGCTGGTCGATATATTGCATTGTTAATATTACCACATCAGTGATACTAGACTGTTATACATTAGTATCACTATTATATAAATTATATTGATTACCTTTCATTCGTATGAATTGTTATTGATTGATGTAGTTGGGAAACAGGACTTCTTTACTTTATACTGTAATTAATTTTAAATTATAATTTTCTATTGTAATGATAGCGTTGTTTTAATCATGTTGGGATTTGCTTGCTTATTTGGAGTAAGAGGTACGTATCGTTCAGGGGGTAATTGTCGTAACTCAACATCAATCGCAAACGCATTCAGTTTGAAAGATATTGTACGGCCATTGCTGCATTGATATAAATAATTTAGTCAACTTTCTTCAACAACAAGTAATGGATGTCAAATGGATGTCAAACTGAAAGCGATTGTGATCGATGTTGAGTTAGACAATTACCCCCCTGTTTTGAGGGTAAAGAGGCTTCGTCTATTTTATTGTTAAAAATAAATAATTTGAATAGCCCTAAAACAGTTACCGTTCAGCTTCTAAATACTTAGCTATGTTCTTCTGTTTTATCATTTTCTTATGTAACCACTTCTTGTTTCAGGTTGTGTTATGTACCTATACTCCTGATTAGAAAAGGTACGTAGAATTCTGACTATATTTCATTCTGTATTCTTGTAGTCTTTATATTCAGTGTTTAGTCTATTTATCAATGGTAATCCTATTCTTAGTTTAACTTCGCACTATTTATAAGCGAGTGAAACATCGCACGATGACGCATTTTTTCACAGTTTTGCGACAATTTAGTACTTAAGTACATTAAATAATAGTATACTAAGGTGATGATAACTTTATCCTGATGCCACCATGACGGTTTTATAAGCTCAACAGGACTGATATAAATTATACTCAATATAAAGACAAATACGGTTCAGATTTGAATGATATGAAATTAATAGTTTATGGTTCTTTCAGATGATCTTGTTTATCATGGCGGGGCAGGCACCGGCTGTAAAACACTGCCATCGTAAGGTATGTAATCCTACTAATATTATAAATACGAAAGTTTGTGAGGATGGATGTTTGTTACTTATTCACGCAAAACTACTGAACAGATTTGGAGAGTTATATACAGTGATTGGATAGTCGGATGCATATTTACCTAAAGTTGAGGTGTTAGCTGTAATGGAGTGCACTTTTGTATCAAAATTTTTAAATAAATAAATAAATAAATAATAAATAACTTCTTACTATCACACCAATTATCTAAGCCCATGTTAATTTCATTAAGAAACTGTGTTATGGAAAACTTGATAACGGATAAATATATACTTAAATACTTTTTGTTTGTAAATACATACTTAATATACATAGTAAACACCCAGACCAAGACAAATAGACATGTTCATGCACACAAATATTTGTCTTGTTCGGGAATCGAACCCGAGACCTCTGGCGCAGAAGGTGGGTAGTCTACCGCTGCGCCAAATCGGTCGTATAAATACTTTATGCTAAAGACGTCGTTTCCACATCATGTTACTAACTAATTTTGCATTCGCGAATTTTCTGGAATCCAGGGATTTATATAAAAAAAAAAATGTTTTAAGAAGCCGCTTCCATAATTTCTTAGCCAAATATTAACTTTAGGTAAATATGCATCCGATTATCCGATCTCTAGTTATATAGCTATATGTCAGAATAACACATGGCTAATTTTTATCTATAACAGGCATTACACAGAACAGCTAGTAAATTAATAATATGCTAGTATTTAATGAGGATAAAATCCGCCCAGATGCCATAATGACGGTTTATAACAAGCTCAACAGGACTGATTTCTTTTTACTTGGTATTACTTTACCACACAAGGTGGAAACAAGTAAAATTAACTAAACTTTATATTATTTTTAGATGTGGTGCAATGTTCTCAGTGATGAAGCCTCAAGAAATTATCTGGTAATTTTATTTGTTTTTTTTTGCTACAAACACATTTATTTAATTTAATATTTTTATTAGTAAATTAAAAATATGCTAGTATTTAATGATGATAAAATCCGCCCAGATGCCATAATGACGGTTTATAACAAGCTCAACAGGACTGATTTCTTTTTACCCTTTAGGCGCATTCGGTCCAAAGTTCAAAAAAAAGTCCAATTCGCACTTAGTCCAATTAGCAGTTAGTCCAATTCGCAATTGGTCGAATTTGACCAATTGCGAATTGGACTAACAGTTTGTCCAATTCGCAGTTTGTCCAATTCGCAGTTGGTCCAATTCGCGGTTAGGCCAAGATGGATAATGTTTCCCAAGTTATAGAACGGAATCTATTACGTGGCTAAGGTCCCGCCCGGTAGGTAAAAAGTGTATATCTATATATTATATTATAATTATCTATCATACGTTTGATCAAATATGCATGGTTATATTTCTTTCTACCTTATCACAATACACTTTATATTGGACCAATCGCGAATTGGACCAACTGCGAATTGGACAAACTGCGAATTGGACGAACTGCGAATTGGACCAACCGAGAATTGGACCAACCGAGAATTGGACCAACCGCGAATTGGACCAAATGCGCCTAAAGGCTTTTTACTTGGTATTACTTTACCGCAAAGGTAGAAATAAGTAAAATTAACTAAACTTTATATTATTTTCAGATGTGGTGCAATGTTCTCAGTGATGAAGCCTCAAGAAATTATCTGGTAATTTGTTGTTTTTTGCTACAAACACATTTATTTTATTTAATATTTTTATGATGAATCTTCACAGACCTGTTCTGAATTATCTTGAGGTCAAACTTTAAATTTTCTGAAAATTAAAACCGATTTTTAAGTTCAATCTCCTGAAAACTTGCCCTAAAATAGTGTTTGCCATTGCAGGTCAGCCGGCTATATGAAAATCTATGAAGACACCGCTGAAGCAGTTATATAATAAAGAAAGAAGGTAAAGTTTAAGAAACATACTTTGTTATAGACAGTAAGGTGTTATTTATTTTGTTTGATATTGTATCTTGTTTCTTAACGAATAATAATACTCCAGTTAGGAGATCACCATTACATTTATTACATGATGATCAACACAGACCTGTTCTGAATTTTCCTTGAGGTAACTTTATAATAAAACTGATTTAATATTCAACTGGACAATATTTAATGTAATGTTAGTTTCCTTTTCTAACACTTATTTCTATTTTGCAGGTAATGCGGTGAAAGAGTTAAATCTGTTTTTTATGTTTTAAGCAAGAATAAAGAATTGAATGCAAGCAATTATTTTTTATTTGAACAACCTGTTTAGTCAGTCATTTTGTAGCTTCATTCACATTAGCGTTCATAAGTTCCTGTGGTTGCTACAATAAAAACTCTATTGTGGCCGCAAATAACATCACCAAAATTGTCAAGAAAATCTGCGCAGACAGGACTACCACCTTGTACTAATATTGCATATTGTTTTGGTCAATTTATTTGCTGTACTTCTACTTGATATAATATCAGATAAATAGGGCTCGCACACAAAACTGCGACATCGCATCGCAATTATCTGCGACGCGTCGGACGCGTGTCGAGTGGTAATAAGGTTTCGTTTGTTGCCCTTGTTACTACCAGTAGTAATTGCATCCCTTCTACACTTCATGGGCTTGTATTAGCATGCTGCGCGCTGCTTATTGTTGCGATGCGACGACGCATCCCAGTTTAGTGTGGGAGCCCATAACCACAAGGCAGAAGGTGATGACACTGATGACCCTTGTCGAAACCCAGATACGGGGGGGCTACCGGCTAAGAAATCTGGATATGGGTATGGGCTTCAACTGTCATTTGAATTCCTTATTCTGATAGATTTTTGCTGCTTTGTTCTGTTGAACGTTGCTAGCTAGTTATCGTTATACCCGACGTCACAAAACAAGGAACTGATAGCAGCTATTTTTTTTATAAAATTGACTTAAAGTTCCGAAAAACGTATGAAGTTCATACCCATAAAGTTACGCGGTAGCCCCCCAGATAGGTAGGTGCCTAACCTACATAAAAATTTTTCGAGATGCTGAAATAAAATGTGTCAAGGGTGTCGGGTCGAATAAGAGACTGTAAAACGGGCGCTTTTTCAACGCTATGGAAAAAGTCCGCCGGGGGCCAGGAGCCGCGAAGTCATTATTTTGTTCTAATGCAAAGCGCCCGTGCAAGTGAGTGCTAACGTGTTCAAGTCTTCCTTTTGAAAAACATTATTTTCGTAACATGTTTTACGACTGAGTTCTGGATATTGAAACTAAAATTAATAACGCGTTAATCATAATTTAATAAAAAAATAAATTAAAAGTTAGGCTGTATGTTTCTATGTTTCGCACCACTGATTGCATTAAAAAAACTAACGTCAAAGTTCCACAGGGCTAGGAAAGGAACTAAATAATAAATTATTACACCGTTGACCGTCATGTATCGATTAATCATGCTATTCATGCTAATCGAAGAAAGGGACCGATTCAACAATAATTTGTTATGATTTATTAATTACTAGCTGTGCCCGCGACTTCGTTCGCGTGAAATAGTGACTTTCGGCAGCATTTTTAATTTTTTTAGCTAATAAGGTTTTTCGTTTTTTGTGTATTTATTTTATATATATTAGTTTAGCGCTATGATACATATTAACACAATAAATAAATAAATAAATAAATAAATAACTTCTTACATTCACACCAATTATCTAAGCCCATTTTAATTTCATTAAGAAACTGTATCATGGACAACTTGATAACGGATAAATATATACTTATATACTTTTTTTTGTAAATACATACTTAGTATACATACATAACACCCAGACCAAGACAAATAGACATGTTCATGCACACAAATATTTGTCTTGTTCGGGAATCGAACCCGAGACCACTGGCGCAGAAGGTGGGTAGCCTACCCCTGCGCCAAATCGGTCGTCAAGTCAATAAAAAATTATTTCACATAGCTTTCCGCCCGCGGTTTCGCCCGCCTGTACTACACGACGTTATCTCGAGGGAAAGTTATATTTTCCCGGGATATCAATTAGTCTTTGTCACTCTCTAGCTCCTAAAATATCCACATACTAAAAAAACACGCCGATCCGTTGCTCCGTTTTGACGTGAAAGACGGACATACAAACAAACACACTTTCAGATTTATAATATTAGTATATATTGTATGTCAAAAGAAAATACTTATCACGCTGAACAACTTCTCTTAAGATGTTGTATTTGTATCTCTTATAGTTAAGCTGGGCTGCAAGGGTTCCAAATCAGGAGTACCAGACCTTCGATAGTTTTCCGTCAATAGAAAATGTCCATGACATTAAACAACTTTTCTTAAGACGCTATGTTTGTATCTCATATAGTTTATCTGGCTGCTAGGATTCCACATCAGGTGTACCAGACCTTCAAACTTTGTACGTCAATAGAAAGTGCTCATCACGTTTAACAATTTTCCTTAAAACGGTATTTTTATATCTCTCATAGTTTGGCTGGACTGCTATGGTTCCACATCAGAAATTGCGATCTTCAAAATAAATTATAGCTATATGTTGGCAAGGACCAATAGCTGTATATCAAAAAAACTTTCATCAAAATCCGTTCCGTAAACTTTTTTGCCGACGTCATCACACGAAAAAATTCATCCCCTGTTTTCACCCTCTTTAGGGTAGTTTTTTTTACAAACTTTGAATGTCGTATTTATTTATCTAATCAAAAGCCTATAAAATAATTTTGAAGCTTCTAGCTTTAAAAATGACGTAATTTCCATACAAACTTTCATCCCCTATTTCAACCCCTTACAGCCCTTTGTTCACATAAAAAAGTAGCCTATGTCCTTTCTCAGGCTCTAGACTATCTCTGTACCAATTTTTATTCAAATCGGTTCCGTGGTTTAGGCGTGATTGTGTAACACACAGACAGACAGATTCGCATTTTCGCATTTATAATATAAGTAAGGATTATTATTAAGGTCCGAATCATAAAAGCTCAAAAACTAAGTATAGGAGTTTCCCGTTATATTCCTAATCGTATCGTAGACACGTAGTAATAGTAATTTCATAATGGGCGATTTTCTGAAAGCTCAGTCACTAGATGGCGCTGTCCCACCTATGCAGTTAGAAGGAACGGAACGTAAAGCCCCCGATCATGGTCGGCGACCATGAACAATACATCGTACATTGACACTTTTGAACGAACAAGTTTAAAAAGGTTCTTTCAAAAGTGTCAATGTACGATGTATTGGTCATGGTCGCCGACCATGATCGGCCATCCTGTACTGGGGGCTTTATAAATTTTACTTTGACGCGACTTTTTTACGTAAAACGGAACGTCAGACAGATGTTATTTATTTACCTTAATCTTTAACCTATTTCGTTTCTGTTCCTCACAGTAGTACTTATTTAATATATTATTAGTTTCTTTTGGGTTTTTAAAAAGTAATTAATTTAAATATGTTTCATACCAAAATATACCATAGACATGTACATACTTCGTTCAACGCCATCTAGTGAAGCAATTGGAAGCTTTATTTTTTAAATGACCTCTCAGAAAATCGCGCATTGATTATGGTGGAATGGAACAGATGATGCGGAATGAGCGATTTTCTGAGAGGAGATTTAAAAAAAAAGCTTCCAAAAGCTTCACTAGATGGCGTTGAACGAAGTATGTACATGTCTATGGTATATTTTGGTATGAATCATATTTAAATTAATATTACTTTTAAAAACCCTAAGGAAACTTATAATAAATGTAAAGCCCCCAGTACACGATGGCCGATCATGGTCGGCGACCATGACCAATACATCGTACATTGACACTTTTGAACGAACAAGTTTAAAAAGGTTCTTTCAAAAGTGTCAATGTACGATGTATTGGTCGTGGTCGCCGACCATGATCGGCCATCCTGTACTGGGGGCTTAACAAAATCGCGTCAAAGTATAATAACGTTCCGTTCCTTCTAACTGCATAGGTGGGACAGCGCCATCTAGTGAGCTAACCACAACGAGCTTTCAGAAAATCGCCTATTAAGATGTCGCAGTCTTTTATTACCTCTCTTGTTTCGATTGCCCGAGCCGCCGCCGGCCTGAAAGACCGTGTTGTATGAGCTTAAGGGGGATGCAATTTGTATGTTGAGGTCCTCTGCGAAGACACCCGACCCAGGGGGGCTACCGCGTAACTTTATGGGTATGAACTTCATACGTTTTTGGGAACTTTAAGTCAATTTTATAAAGAAAATAGCCGCTATCATTTCCTTATTTTATGACGACGGGTATACATAACTACCTAATAGGGCTACGATAACTAGCTAGCAACGTTCAACAGAACAAAGCAGCAAAAATCTATCAAGTTATGGAATTCAAATGACAGTTGAAGTTTATACCCGACGTCACAAAACAAGGAACTGGGGGGCTACCAGCTAAGAAATCTGGATATGGGTATGGGTATGGGCTTCAACTGTCATTTGAATTCCTTATTCTCATAGATTTACTGCTTTGTTCTGTTGAACGTTGCTAGCTAGTTATCGTTATACCCGGCGTCACAAAACAAGGAACTGATAGCGGCTATTTTCTTTATAAAGTTGACTTAAAGTTCCCAAAAACGTATGAAGTTCATACCTATAAAGTTACGCGGTAGCCCCCCTGATAGTGAAGTTCCCAAAAACGTATGAAGTTCATACCCATAAGTTACGCGGTAGCCCCCTTGTGCCCGATGAGGTCTTGGAGCCGTCAGTGTAAATCAGGAGCCATTTAAAAAATTAAGCCTCCTACCCTACCCCTGCATTTCTTTCTTTTTTATTTGAATATCAGCTAAAACTATATATCAATGTCACTTTAAAGCGTTTATAATATTCGTTAATAGCATTCGCTATTGTTATTACTAATATTGTACTAATCGATTTAGCCCACTCGCAATCGCAGTTCTTATGATTGTCATTTGTCATGTCACTGTGATGTCACTCACATGTGGTCACATCACTAAAATAAAACGTCAAATAGTGTGTCAAATAGTCAAGGTTGCAGCTGTGCGCATGATTACAATTATTTTTCCGCAAAATAGCTTCATTCATTCCGCGTGATTCCGCTAGTTAATGCTGTGTAGTGTGGTGCGTCGGTTCTCAGATAATATAAATAGAATGCTTCCATCCGTGGTTTTCGTGCTTGGAGCGCCCGGTTCCGGCAAAGGCACACAGTGTTCACTAATTTCTAAAGAATATGATTTTGTGCATTTATCTGCCGGCGATTTGCTACGAGAGGAACGACAAAGACCTGGATCAGAGTATGGAGAAATGATCGAACAGAAGATTCGCGATGGTCAAATTGTACCTGTAGAGGTTACGTGTTCGCTCCTTCACAAAGCTATGCAGAAGTCCGGCAAAACGCGTTTTCTCATCGACGGCTTCCCTCGAAACAAGGACAACTTAGATGGCTGGAACCGTGTTATGTCAGACAAGACCAAACTATTGTTTGTTCTATTTTTTGAGTGTTCACAAGAGATGTGCACGGAGCGATGCCTGGGTCGCGGCGCCGCTGGCAGCGGCCGCTCCGACGACAATCTCGAAAGTATCAAGAAGAGATTCAACACGTATGTCAACGATACCATGCCAATAATCCAACACTATGACAAGTCAAGTCTTGTGAGGAAAATCAATGCAGAAGTGGCTCCTACCGAGGTCTTTGAAGAGGTCAAGAGAGCTTTCAACAATATTAAACTAGAAAAAGTAGCTAATTAAATTAATTTACCTAGATAAGTAGACCAATATAATGTAATGTCTTTGTGGTTAGTTGAGTTCAGTGCTAGAATTCCTTTGCATTGTTTTTAATAATATATTATGAAAATCATGAATTTAGTAGTTTATAAGTATAAGTTACCTGTAAATGTTATTACTTCCATTGCAATTGTTGTTAATATTAAAAAACTAAGCATAAAAACTATTTCAATTCTGCTTTCTTTCAAACAGATCTGTTTGTAGGGTACTAAAGTGACCTTCATGAGCAAATTGTAATGATATTGTGACCTTATCCATAAAAAACATGAATACACTGACTCCTAACCTTGACTATTAACTAGCTTTAAACATTTAAAGTTTGTGTATGTATTGATTTTTAGAAAATTGTATTTTTCACTATTATTTATTCTTTTGTGCAATATATGCTGACAGTGACTAAAGCTTCCTTAAGTCAATGACTTAAGATCTCGAGTCATCAACATGATGTATAAATGTTATTTCAACAATATATTACAAGTCATGTAATTCTATGTTAGTTGAAAAGGCATAAAAGTATGTTTACGGCTATTATTGTTTGCTATCTATCTGTTAACTTTATCAGAGACCCTATCTTTTAATCTCTTCATATGATAAGCAATAGTATAGAATAGTAATTTTGTACAAACATAAGAGGAGCAATATTGTAATATCAAGTTTAATTGAAAAAAATATTAACAATATCAACATTTAGGCTACTTGCATTTTGTTAATAATAATTTGATATTAGATTAATATTATGAATACTGATGAATATGGTTTGTTTTAACAATATGCTTCATCATCATCAGCCATTTAATGTCCCCACTGCTGGGGCACTGGCCTTCCTTATGGATGAATAAGGAGAATGAGCCATGACCCACCACGCGGGCTCAGTGCGGATTGGTGGGTATTAACGACTGCAAGTGCAGCCGGGACCAACGGCTTAACATGCCTTCCGAAGCACGGAGGAGCTCGAGATGAAAAGTTTTTGGTCACCCATCCCGTGACCGACCATTGCGAACGTTGCTTAACCTCAACGATCGCAGGCCGAGCGCGCTATCCACTGCGCCACGGGCTACTCAAAAAATATATGCTTATAGTTTGTTTATGTTTTCTTCCACAATGTTTGTCATATCAGTTATAGCAGTAATGAAACTATAACATTCCTGTAAGTTACCTGCGTTTATTGTAGGTGTGTTTGTGTGGAATAGATCTATGTTATAGTATAAAATCAGCAGAATTGCCACAATAAATATATCATAATTACATAATTATTTCATTCGGTTGTTTTCCTACATAAAAAATTGTTTTATTTATGATATTTTAATTTTTGGGAAATTCATTCAGCAGCAGTAATGGATGTACTTAAACGAAACTAAGATTCTCCATGCATTATTTTCATCTTATATGGTGAATGCGAATTCCGTAGTGTACATGTATATCAATGCACAAGAAACTTTATGAACTTGAATTTTGATTAAAATTTTGAAAAAGATTTTTTAAGTCCACACTAACCCCCTGTACACACTGGGCGCTCGGCGAGCGTTTGGTGAGCGTACGCGCGATATTTTGTATGAGAATCTGTAGTTCTGCTACTGCCCGCTAGAGGCGCTGTACAGATTTGCATACAAAATGCAACGCCAACGCTAACGCTAACGCCCAGTGTGTACCAGCTCTTAATGTGAGATATGTGTACAGTCACGAGCAATAATAAATGTAGACAACATAGAACTTTATCACATTGAAGCATTCCGAAACAAAACTGTCTTGTAATGTGATATAACATTCTTACCGCCGGTTTCTGAAACGCCAATCAAAATTAAAATTAGCTAACAGACTGTCAACAGACTGTCACAATTAATTACCAATTAAAAGCACCTTGAGTTTCTGAAACGAAAATTATCTCACAATTAGGTTTAGATTTGTATGGGCACTGTTAACAGACTGTTGACAGTCTGTCACATTTTTTCTTTCAGAAACCCAAACTACAATTAATTGGAGATTAATTGGGAATTAGGTAATTTAATTTTAATTGGCGTTTCGGAAACCGGCCGGTAATTTGCTTTGTGACTGTACAATAGCTATCATTTTGAAGCTCGAGAGGCAGCTTGTTAAAGTGTGCAAAATGATAAAGTATCAAAATCGCTAAACGGTGAAAATTTCATTTTCTGTACACCTTTATCTACTCTTCTGCTTGATACTAATTATTACATAAGAAACAAGAAATTCATAAATAAAACTTGGTGTTATTTTTATTACTTAAGTAGAAATAAATTTTCAATATAAAATTATAACTAGGTAGGTACCTAGGTATTACCTATAATATTTTATGTTCAATATAATGTGTGAAATCAATTTCCATTGTAAACGAAGCAAAAGAGTATAGACACAAATAGTCCATGGAAATCGTACATTTTGCCTTGCGTTAAATGAGGTAGTTCTGATTTTTTTGTATGTTAGTAGTGATGAGATAGTAATGACAAATCCAAGTTTTCCACCTCGAAAGCCCTCCGGATCATTGTTAAATATTTAAAAATCCAATAATTTTTTTAGATTTTTTTCAGTTTTATCAATTTTTACCACCAAGGACCTGTGTTACGGCAAAAGTTACTATGCACGCTTTAAAGTAGACTAAATTTGCAATAAAAAGAGAATAATTTGGTTCTTGTAAGTCAAATAGTTTTTAAGATGGGGCAATTTAAAAGTTTGCAAAAAATTCAAAAAAGGAAGTATTACAGTTTTTTTAGTTGTCGACATTTTGACCCATAGTAGTGGGTTTATGGCAAAAGTTAAATTATTAGTTATAAAAGTCCATTAAATTTCCAACAAAATGAGACCAATTAGTAATATCAACTTACACTTGATAGTTCCTGAGACAGCTGTTCAAAGTTATTGAGGTAAGTAAACAATTATGTAATAGAAGGGTTTGCAAAATGAAGTACGCCATAAAGGAAGGAGGATCTGGGAGGTGGTGGGATCAATTATGTACATTGTATGTATAATTTTGATGGACCAGGCACGTCCTCTGAATCCACAGCACACTTTTTGGGGGCAGCTTGCTGAGGTATAATTTCTTCATCGAACTGCTCAGGAAGGTCAAAATCGTCCTTTGATGGTGGGTTATCAATCAATGGTTCATCAATGTCATCACACATCAGGTCAGGTATGTTCTCGCATGATTGGCCAATGCAGTAGCTGCAAACAGCCGAACATTTGAGTTCTGCTTTCCTGCAACCACATCTGCTGGTACAACCTTACATCTTTGGTATGCTTTCAAGGTGATTAAGGTTTGCGTGTCATTAACAGGGTAGAACGGGAACGTCTCCCAGATCCTTCTTCCTTTAGGGCTTACTACCTTTTGCAAAGCCTTCTATTACATAATTGTTTACTTACCTACCTCTATAACTTTGAACAGCTGTGTCTTAGGAACATCAGGTGTAAATCGACAAATTTAATCTCATTTTGTTGGAAATTTAAATTTAAAATAAAAAACTTTTGCCATAAACCCACTACTAGGGGGTCAAAGTTGACGAAAAATAAAAAAACTGTAATACTTCCTTTTTTGTGATTTTGCAAATTTTATATCTTATTTATTTTATTTATATCTTAAAAACTATTTGGCTTACAAAAACCCAATTACTCTTTTTTATTGCAAATTTAGTCTACTTTAAAGAGTGCACAGTAACATTCGCCGTGACTCAGATCCTTGGTGGTAAAAATTTACAAAAACTGAAAAAAAAACGCAAAATTTATTGGATTTTTAAATATTTAACAATGATCCGGAGGGCTTTCGAGGTGGAAAACTTGGATTTGTCATTACCATCTCATCACTACTAATATATAAAAAAATCAGAACTACCTCATTTAATGCAAGGCAACACCACTTATTTGGTACGATTTCCATGTACTAAAAGGTGTACAGGAAAGGTTTTCCTTGCGAGTTAATCGTTTTGCGCGCGCTTAAAATTTTGCTTGACGGCGTAGAAACGCCTAAGGGCGTTTGTGCACTACCACTGAATTTTACCGATCCGGAAAAAAACGGATGCTTGTATTTAATTAATTACTATTATAAATGATTAATTATTAAAATACAAGCATCCGTTTTTTTCCGGATCGGTAAAATTCAGTGTAGTGCACAAACGCCCTAAAGGCAGGCATCTACTCCTTTGCCCCACTCTGGCGTCGCCATTGCTCAAGTTGTCCCTGCTAGACGCGCCCGCCCGCAGATCGTAAGTAAGTATAGGTTGAAAAATGTCGACGATGTCTTGTGTTTGTTTCGTGCAAGTCTGATTGAGCGATGATGCATGTGGGAGGCTTTCTAAGAATCGGGCGTCATCTAACGGAAGTCTATATCTATACTTAACTATGAAACCAGACTATATTACTCTTTCCACAATAATATAACCTGCAAGATGCACCGCGCAAATATGTACTAACTACCTTTAAGAAAATGCTATAAGTCATTTGGACACTTTTAAAGTGACCACTTTCGGTTCAAGCATAGTACTTTTACTATGGTTCAAGTCTATTTTAATATAAAACAAGGAAACGGAAACAATAGGCAGCTTATGTTTCCCTGCCTGCTACGGGAATCGGCACACCCACCTAATTTAAAAGTCATACAATACAATACAATTAATTCTATACGCTTGTTAGCTTCACCACCTTGTCCGATTTTTCTCTCCGATCCTGACTTGATTTTGATTGGTTGAGTTTCCAACCAATCAAAATTAAGTCTGATCAGACTATCGGAGATTTCTCCGTTTATTCCCGTTCGTCCTACCAAGCTTTGTCCCACCAGTAGGACGAATCAGGGGGATGTCATTAAAAAATGTGACTCAACGCTATAATCCAGGCGAATTTATCGATCCAAGTTCATATTTTGTAACAAAATAAGCCCCCCCCCCCCCGCTCAGGGGGATTCACACATTTATCGGACGTGTATTCCCATCCCTGCGTAACCCGAGACATCCCAAGACGTTGAGAACGAGAGAATAGCGCAGTATGTACAGTCGAACCAATTGAATAGTTTATTGTTCAACATTCATTGAAATTCAATATGATCTAAATTCAAGTTTGTTGACATTGACACTGCTGACCTTTATTTAAATTTTTACTTTTTTGCATTCACAATGCAATTTTTATGGTTGAAAAATGGAAAATGAAATGTCCCATCGGAGCTGGTTGTGAGACGGGTCGATTTTTTCTAAATAAGTACTTCATTTTTTCTAAATACTTCATTTTCCATTTTTCAACTGCTGACCTTTATAATTTCGACGCTTTTTTAGCCGCTTGAAGAGTGATGCAACTGTGAAGGAAGACTGATGATACGTCATTCCTTTCCGGGCTAGGGTAGTGTTAGCCCGGGGACCACTGTCCTGGTGGTTGATGGATGAAAGTTGCGGTAGCGTTAGGTAGAGTCGTGTTGCGTGTCGTGCTGTGGTTGCCGTCTTGTAGTTGCCGTCTGTGTTATGTGCGTCGTCGTCCAGATGTCGCTACACTTTCAAACAAATAATAAGCGAAATGGGTCATGCGATTCATTTAGGTCGACAACCTAAAGTACTGGATGGCGCAAAAGTACTGGCATTATAAAGATTAAGTACCTATATTTTTTTTATATTCGACATCTTCTGTTATTCTGATATTTAAAACTGTGTAGTAAACAAATGTAAAATTCACTAAAAATAAACATGAACCGATATACTTCCCAAGAACGTGGATTAATCGTGTCAATGTTTTTACGTAATAATTCATCAGTGATAAAACAACGTAAATTTCGTCGACAATTTAAGATCATCCGATCTGGGGGGCTACCGGCTAAGAAATATGGATATGGGTATGGGCTTCAACTGTCATTTGAATTCCTTATCTGGATAGATTTTTGCTGCTTTGTTCTGTTGAACGTTGCTAGGTAGTTATCGTTATACCCGACGTCACAAAACAAGGAACTGATAGCGGCTATTTTCTTTATAAAATTGACTTAAAGTTCCCAAAAACGTATGAAGTTCATACCCATAAAGTTGCGCGGTAGCCCCCCCTGACCTGTCCAGAATTCTTTCTTTGGGGTTATTTAAAATCTCTGATTTATGTTAAAAAGCCACAGACTAGCAGCCCTAAAAGGAAACATTTATCAAGAAAAGGAACCTAGAGACATTTTCAGTTCAAGTCACCCCATTTTGTTTTATTAAAATTTGGTGTTTCTGCTGGGATACTTTTTTGGATATTTCATTTATTGTTTTTATACGTTACATGAATATGTCCGGTTAAGAAAGTTTAGACGGAGCATTTTTCCTAAAAAAGTTATCAATGAAATAAGACTTTCATTAAAAAATACCTATCGCAGGAAGTGTTATGGCAAGTTATGGAAAATGTCATAAACATAGCTCAAATGTGCGTCAACTCTGGAGGTCACAAGACATCATCTTCAAATCTTAATGAGATGAAATTTCATGGCATAAATATCATCATCATCATCATGTCAGCCGAACGACGCCCACTGCTGGGCATAGATATACATAATAAAAATGATGGCATAAATATACATAATAAAAAAACTAGCTTTCTAATTTAGAAAAAAGTTGTAGCTGAACCAAATAGTGCCAGTACTTTTGTGCCACCCAGTAGAAGCTAGAATATTAAATAAATTCCAGAGTTAGAGCGTCTTGCCAGCTTATGTCGTCACCTTAACCTCGACACGAATGCGAGAAGATAACCGATAATCGATTAGATAACGAACATTTCTATCGTTTGGGCGTGTGGCTGTATCCGATAACATAATATACTTACCTAACCGATTAATAAGCAGGTTAATGTGCCAAGACAATGAGATTTTTTTTTATTCACAACGGGTAGCACTTAGCCTTCATCACACCCGATGTTAAGTGGTGATAAGGCTGTAGGTGGAAGCGCATACTCCCGGAATCCTCAATCACTGAGGAACTGGCTATCTTATCTGTTCTGTTACTGCCGGAACACAATAATGCTGAAAACATCAATGTTATGGCGTCAGACTTAGATAAAAAATAAAATATAACATGAGTGAAAAAAAAAAGTTCAATCTGTTAGATAACAAGCAAGTAATGAGCTGGTGAATTGTGTCCAACCGTGACTAGCTATCTCTTTCTAAAACGAAATTTTTTATGGCGGGAATATGGCGCTACCTACGTTTGACGTCACACGTAGTTAGCGCTGTCCTTGTCTAATAAGGAAGTTTGAAGCTCTATATCTTCGAAAATATGCAAAATATTTGTAAATAAATACCTGTGTGGTTTCTTTCCAAAAACATTGTTGTAGCGTACCTACATTAGAACATAGCTCTGATTTAGTTATAAGTAAACTACCGTCCCCGGGCTAACAACATCCCTAGCCCGGAAGGAAGATATACCATCAGTCTTCCTTTACCAAGTTGCATCATTCTCCACATTGTAAATAAATAAAAAAAAACAGTCCGAACCCCTAATGTTAGTTAATATAGTGGTCGTCCAAATCAAAAGGGACCTTGTGGCGCTCGGCACATACGCCTTTATTGCTGTTGCTTGAATACAAAACAACGACAATAAAGACGTATGTGCCGGCCGCAATAAGGTCCCTTTTGATTTGGACGACCACATATTATCACTACATAGTATAAAACAAAGTCGCTTTCTCTGTCCCTATGTCCCTTTGTATGCTTAAATCTTTGAAACTACGCAACGGATTTTGATGCGTTTTTTTTTAATAGATAGAGTGATGCAAGAGGAAGGTTTATATGTACTTTTTATCCCGATATTCCCACAGGAACGGGAACCACGCGGGTGAAACCGCGGGCGGCCGCTAGTATTACTATATTATGCTGAGCAGTGTGCAACGCAGGTGGCTATCATTGCGTTGTGGCATTTTAATACTTTTCTTATAAATAAAATGCTTAAATACTACTGTACTGTACGTACTGTACTATATGTGTGCCAAAGTAGCCATGTATTATTATTTATCTAGACTAACTTCATAATAAATTAGTAAAATAAATTGATAAAACACATTTTACATCGAAATGTTTATTGGCATAAAACGAAAAATCACACAATACATGTTAATTACAGTCTTATTCGTAGATAGTAATACGATTTATAAAAATAAGTACATTCTGAATAAATAACTATGTGGTCTGAAGCTAGAAACTTAAGATAGATAGCAAATAGTTATCACTTGACATTTGAGTCGGTAGTTCCGAAGATGTTATGGCTATAAGAAAGTTATTGTCAGTCCTTGTATAATGACAAGATATTGTTTTAAATTACTTAAATTAAAATACATACTTAATAAATACTTATTTGTGATTATCTACTTAACGCCGAGAACAACTAAATCCAATTCCGGAAACGCATCAATATAGTTTGACAATACAATTTTATAGAGATACGAGTAAAAACTTAAATATTACGTTTCTGGGAATGTGTAAAGTGCATGCACAAACTATAACACAAGTAATACCAATTAATACAATTCTAACTAACCTTAGGGGAATGCATAAAAACATAAAATTACAAAGCTATAGGTACATACACAAAAATAGCAGCCTTTAACTTAAACATCATTTAATATTAAAATAAATTCGTGCTACCAGTAGTGCTAAGAATATACCAAACACATCATTATATAATTTCATTTTATAATGATGTCCATTCAACAACAACCAATTTTAATTTGAACAGTTCTGGTAACATAGATGAGCTTTAGATTAATAACATTGGGTTATTTATATACAATAAAATCAACTGATTACCAGTACAGTCAGCGTCAAAATGATCTGAGCATTGAAACCTACCAAAAGTATCTAAAGATTTGACAAATATCAACCTTATATCTCAGACGTAAAGATGCATTTTCATTTGTTGTTTGAGAACAAATGACAACAAATGATAGTACACCTTAAAGCATTGTGCTAAGAGTGATTTTTGTCAAATCTTCAGATACTTTTGGTAGGTTTGAACGCTCGTATAATTTTGACGCTGATTGTATCTACTTTGTCATTGTTGATTGAACGATGTATTTGTTGCCATGCCATTAAGATACTTAAATTGGTATGACGGACGTAGTATAAGTATAGTACTAAGTATATAACCACTTTTGGTCTATCACCGTATTTAAATTCTTTGAATACCCTCGATTGTACAAAATCTTGAATTTCTAAAGACATTAAACAAGTTTATGTACCGCGTCGCTTAACCACTTCTAAGGTTGAAATTGCTTGCACGCCGCGCCGCCCGTCACCACATATTATGCGATTATTATAAGAATAGGACTGTCAAAACGGCCATATTTGTTTGCGTTTCGCTTCCACTTCAGGGTGTAGGATGTGCAAGAAAAGGAACAAAGATCAAGAATGCCGTTTGACAGTCCTATTCTTATAATAATCGCATAGTACGTTTAGTTCGTGCAGGGGCGATACGTGCGCACACGAATTTTGTTGGTAAGTGGTTAAGCGACGCTGTTGCCCATGGTACGGCGCTGTATATAAGGCTCATTAAGGCATATAAGTATCGTTATTATCTCCGGACTTTTGAGTGAAATAAAGATCTTGCCCGGGCTCGGCTCTTGAACAAAAAATACAATGAAATTAAAAACATAGGTGCTGATATATTATTACATGTTTCGATTCTCTTAACTGAAATTATGTTCTGTACATGACTGAAGAAAAGCTAAAGTATAATTTAATTAAACATCACAGATCCTCTGGTGCATCTTATAAATATAACGTTATTAAATATGAGTACATACATCTTACACTAATACTGGCGTCGTAACATTAACCCCCTTATTCCAAAACGTGAACTAAAATAGTCCTGGTTTAAAACTGGTACTAAACTGGTGCTGTCACTTTCATTATCCAAATGAAAGACTGAGATTAGTATTACTTTTAAACCAGGTCTAACTTTAGTCCACGTTTTAGAATAAGGGAGTAAGGGTCTACGCAAACGGACGACTGACCACAGCTGCCAATGACCAGCGACAGATGCTTAAAGGTCATAGCCCACTTATACCGCACCGCTCCCACCCAACCAAAGTATGAGCAGCCAAATATGGACTTAATATCGTTCACTGTAGATGCACTTTACAGTAGCAGACAGCGCGCGGTAAGCGAGCCTGCCGCAAGCTAAAGTGCATCTACAGAGCACGACATTAAGTCCATATTTGACTGCATTGGTTGGGTAGGAGCGGTGCGGTATAAGTGGGGCTAAGTCCTTTACGCGACTTTTCATACAATTTAGTAGGGTTTTGCCGCACAAGTGTGGACAGTCAGTGGGTGTCAGCGTAAAGATCTTTATTACAAAGATAGCGTATAAGGTCAATCTCTTTTTTATATTAAACGATTTCAACTTTTAAACGATATCAACTTTACTCCCTCAGTTAAAAATATCAATTTTGAACGAGAAAACAGTCCATTTGCTTAGATATTTTAAGGTAGCTTACAGACAAAAGACTATTTATACAGAATAAATTTTTGACCAGTGCACAAATTTTTAGGATCAACTCAGAATCGGTAAGTGAACAACTTTCTCCTAGAAACATGGGTTGAAATATGACAAAAATTTTTGGACTTCCCATACTAAGTCGATCACGTGATCAGTCCGATTTGTATGAAGAGTCAAACAATTTTTGTCATATTTCGACCTATGTTTCTAGGAGAAAGTTGTTCACATACCGATTCTGAGTCGATCTTAAAAATTTGTGCACTGATTAAAAATTTACCCTGTATGAGGCAGTTAACAAAGCACTTTTTTGTCGTGACGCGGGGGAAACCCCATAATTCTTTATTATCATTATACATTACATACTAGCTTTGGAGATTATATCTCTTAAACATTATAGGCACATGTGCACTATTTTGTATTATTATAAAAGTCTAAACATTGACATACAACATTCACGACTAATTACAATTCTAAAGGTATAAGATAGAATATAATATAAGATTCGAAAGAAAATTTAAAATCAATGAGTAACTAAAAGTCAATGAGAAATGTTTTAAATTTGAAGCTTATTAATAAAAATAGCACCCGCGTTATAATTTTAACCGAAATAAGCTTAATTAGGATTTTAAAGACCCCCTCCCCCTCTTCTCTCACCAATAATTTTTTTGGTTCGGTGTTTACAACGAACAAGCTCTATATTAAGGCGCTACTCGGAAAAATATGGACTTTTTGATTTAAAACTATAGGACGGTTACAGTTGTTAAAAATCTGGTAATAGAGATATATTCTTCATACCTTTATCTAGAATCGTATAGTTTCAAAAACACGATTTTATGATTTTGCCTCGACACTTTTTATCAATCAAATCAAATCAAATTAACTTTTCATGTCTCATATTCTGAAAGTAACTCATAACTTGTCTAAAATGCGGGTTGAAAGTGGTATGTGGCGGCCCTAGGGCTGTAATGAAATTTAAAAAAGGAACAGGAGGGGTCATGTCAAAATCTGTAAATTAAAGAGTACCTATGTACAAAAATGAGCTATAATCTCTGGACATTTATTTGCCAAAGGAATGTGGGCAAAGGCACAGAAGCCTATACAGCCAACTTTGCTACTATATATAAAATAACTAAAATCGTAGATACCATACAAAAAGAGAAATTGTTAAGTAATATTATCTAAAACATTGTTTTTTTTTTTAATAATATGCGTTTTTAGAAACAGATTAAACCAAATAAGTTATTTGTAACATAAAAATCTCGGGCTATTAATTCCATAGAATTGCATAGAGTACGGGTGAAACACTAAACATGGATGTATGGACTTAGTTTCTCTTGCCTTTCCTAAAATAGAGAAAATGAACAAAAAAGTTATGAGAATTCGAGTCTATCGAAAATTCCGCGGCCATAGGAAAAAAATTTTTTGAATATTTCTGTTTATTTTTACTTTCCTCATATTCGAAATGAAAAGTAGAGTGTTTACTTCGGGTGTATGGACCCATAACAGTCTCGAACTATCGGCGCCCTCACTTCGTTCGTGCGCCAAAACACTCGACTGTTATGGGTGCCATACAGCCCTTACTAAACAATCTACTATTATTGCACCAATAAATACACGGACAAGTACAAAAAGAGACAAGAAAAATTTTTATTTTCGAAAAGACCTCTAAAAATACGAAAAGTGAAGATTATTCTTAAATGGGGTTACTTACACTATTGGAAATTGGTTTAATTAGTGGACACCAATAATATGTAGGATCGTATAGAAGCATTTTTTTTAAATCGCTATAGTTTTTTAATACGAAGTGATTTTGTGTTTTTTTTGCGTAATCTGCAAAATCGGTCTCGCTCCCGCGCGCGTCGTTTTCTCATTGCTATCTCGCTTTAGCATAATTTTTCCGAGTATCGCCTTAAGTGCTAATATGTATTATTTTTATGCTCTAGAAGCGACAATCGCTGAGCGATTATTTTGTCGCCAACCATAGAACTTCGGAATTCAATAGTAAACGCCTACTTGCTACAAAAAGTCGTTAATAAAATAATCTCTGAAGAACTAGCTTTTGGCTGCATTAAGCAGTGGAGTGGTAAGTTGCCTTATTTGTTCATGTTCATAGCATTTTGCAGAGCTTTCTGGCGGATTTACAAACATTGCACAAGTTTAGCAGAAGAATAAAACAATGAAATAGCTAGAAGCTACATATATTTATTTTTTCGCAATAGAAGATTTACTTATTTTATTTGAGAAACGAAAAAAATTCAGGGTTCTTTAAGCTAAGATAAGATGAAATCAATTATTTCAATTCCATATTGTACAAAATGTTGGTTGATGTCAATTTGTGATAGTTGAGCTCATATTCGACCGTCAAGACGGCATAGAAGAACTTAATTTACAATAATAATTTACAATTGCTTTATACTTTTGTATAAAGTAAATTATTATTAGTACGCACTATGTCATAATAGTAGTTTAATAGTTATTAATATTGTGTAGAGGGATTAACAACTCTTAATTTTTTCTGATGCAATAAAAAGGGACGATAGTGACTTAAGTATTAATAATCTATTTTTATATCAGCCTCAGTGTAAAAATCAGCCTCTCAAAACAAGCACTCATGAATATAAACAAAGATTCGAGTGTTATATGAGCAAATAAAATTAAAATTAATATTGTGAATGATAGTTTCCTAAATTTATTTAATGTTTTCTTTTCATGTAGAAACTCAAAGAAGCGTAGTTATATATCAATTACTTGTACACTAGTAGTAAACATAATATAAAACAGACTATTTCAAAACACGAATCAGTCTATACAAAGAGAGGTTTCTGGTCGTATTTCACTTATTATATCCTTGGTTTGTTTGTTTTATATTTTGAGATTAAGCAAATGTTTTTTTGAAAACGTTAGTAAACTTATTATTCATGTCATTCATAAGAATAACAATAATTTGTACTATCACCGGAATTCTATGAAGCTAGGAATATAGCTGGGTGCTTTTACCACTTTGGAATGTTATCAACTCTAGTGTTATCAGTAATTCCTCAACACTTCAAACAATTTACAATAACATCACACTATATTGAAAAGCAATCGATAATAATCAGCGGTGTGTAAATATTACAAGTATTAAATATTTAATGACACACAAAAAAATAATAAAATAAGCTATAGAAATGCAAAAAAATACTCTACAGATTCCCTTTGTCATGTTTTAAAATTACTTTATAGACTTACCTACTCCACTCTCGACTCTCGAAGCTAAGATATACAATACATAATGTGCTATAAATGCTAATAATGAGAATAACTATAAGCCCTTCTTCACAACAAATATTTCAGGACTACGTCGATTGTATCACAACCACTAACTAGCCTTATTCCTAAAACAGTTATAAATTAGTGAGAAGTTTGTGTGAACTTGCCTTATGTAGCAGCCAGCAAAATCAGCAGTCGTAATCATTCAATGTCTTGTATCGGTGAATTTTTATTCTGGAAAGATATGAAATAAATGAAAAATTCCCATCGAAGCTGGTTCTGAGACGGGTCGATTTTTTCTAAATACTTCATTTTCAATTATTCAATAATAAAAAATGCACTGTGAATGCAAAAAAGTAAAAATTTAAATAACTTGCAATAGCAATAATTTCATCTTTAGCGATTGTCAAATATCTGGAAAAGTATTTCTTTCATGTGTGAGGATCTTTACATTGATGAAATTAACGCTGGCTATACAGCGCGTAAGAAGTATTGGAAGAATTCGGCGCTTCTCGTAACGACTCCGTAGCTCAGTGGTTAGAGCAGTCGCCCAGATAGCAAAAGGTCGTGGGTTCGTGTCCCATCGGAGCCGGTTGTGAGACAGGTGATTTTTTCTAAATACTTCATTTTCAATTCGCCTAACGTCTTCTCTTAAAAACGCCGATGCCTAAAACCCCTAAAATCGTTATGTGACTGAAATACAAAGTGTTTCTGTGGTCTATTACCCTACGTAAACAGTCTTTTTCTTTTTTTATAGTGAGGGAAATGCGTTTACGCATACCCCGCCATGGTACGGTGTGTGCGGGCGGTGGTTATGTGGGACGTAAACAGTCTAGTTGAACAGAGGACTGGAATGAATCTGCTGCTGATGATGAGGAATAGCAGCTGTTCATCATATTTTATTGAAAACAAAGCTTTCAAAACGTCATTAATTGACCGCAATAGGAATCCCGAACGCCAAACCGATAACCCAAGCTGAGATAAAAGTATTACTCGCCTATCGACTGCTGCATAAGTAAACTTTTTCCCCCTTATTCCAAAACGTGGACTAAAATAGTCTTGGTTAAAAACTGGTACTAAACTGGTGCTGTCACTTTGTAAATTAGCATCAGTTTTAAACCAGGTCTAACTTTAGTCTACGTTTTGGAATAAGGGGGTATATTCTTTAAAACGTAACCTATTATTGGAAAAGTTCATTATAATATTCGTGATCTTGTCTAAAACTCGAGTATAATTCGCGATCCCTTGTAGTTTGAAAGATGTTGTATAACCATTACTGCAGTAATACAAATATAATTTCTACATAGTGATCTGTGATTTCTACTGCCTTCAACAACAAGTGATGCGTGTCAAACTGAAAGCGATCGAGATAGCTGATGTTGAGAGACAATCAGCCCCCAGCAGGACTGGAACAAGACTTATTTTCTCTGTAAGCGTTACTTCATTAACACGGGAACCGGAATACTCTCTACATTAGAAAAGAGCATTTGCTGTTGTTTTTGAAATATAATAATAAATTGGTTCGAATGAAATAGGTAGGTAAGTATTAAAAGTTTAAGGACAAAATAATTGATTAAATAACCCATTTTCCTATTAGATCCATTAAGAAAGCATATGCCCTAGTATAGTAGCAATGACATTTATCATCATCATCACCATCAGCCATTTAATGTCCCCACTGCTGGGGCACTGGCCTTCCTTATGGATGAATAAGGAGAATGAGCCATGACCCACCACGCGGGCTCAGTGCGGAGTGGTGGGTATTAACGACTGCAAGTGCAGCCGGGACCAACGCCTTAACGTGCCTTCCGAAGCACGGAGGAGCTCGAGATGAAAAGTTTTTGGTCACCCATCCCGTGACCGACCATTGCGAACGTTGCTTAACCTCAACGATCGCAGGCCGAGCGCGCTATCCACTGCGCCACGGGCTCCTCGAAAAAATGTCATTAAACATGTCTTATGGTGATGTTCAGCAGCGAGTACCTATGTACTAAAGTTCGTGTTTAGCCGAGGTATTTCGCCCGGGATGGCTCTACTCCGTCGCATTCTATCAGCAAGCGACCAGCTGTTTTTAATATACAGTCGAACTGAATTGAATTGTGACTCATCATAAGTAAATTTTCCAACAGATATTAAAACTCATACCTCCTTATTCCAAAACGAGGACTAAAATAGTCCTGGTTTAAAACTGGTACTAAACTGGTTCTGTCACTTTCATTTTCCAAATGAAAGACAGAATTAGCATCAGTTTTAAACCAGGTCTAACTTTAGTCCACGTTTTGGAATAAGGGGGATAAGGTCGAAATTCATACTTGTTGACATTGACACTGACATTAATAGTTTTGACGCTTTCAATGTCATGATTCAATTGGTTCGACTGTACTTGTAAAAGGCGCTGTTGATGGCACCTAGCAGAGTTTCCCAAACTGCACCAAGGCGTTATTCGCGAGACCATCTAGATACATAGTGACCGTGTTGGAGCTCTCTTACGAATACAGTGCTGTCGGCACTGCAGCTTCGAGGCAACTTTTGCGACAGTACTTGTTGCGAAACAGGTTTTTCTGTAGTCGTTGTGAGAGATGACAGTGGCAATTTCCATTAGAGCAATTTTAAGAAAAAAGCAAGAACATTCTTCTAGTCGTCGCAGTAAAAAAGAAGTTTGGAAACATCTGGAACCTAATACAGAGATAGTCATTCAGTCATACTCACGTCTAGACGGGGCGGGCGGGCGGCGGCGTGGCGGGCGGCTTGGCGAACGACAGGAACACCTCCTCCAGCGTGGTCTCCGTCACCGCGTAGTCCTCTATCAGGGGGTTCCCCTTGCGCAGCGCCTCCAGCTCCCGGAACAGCTCGCTGTACTGCAGCGTCTCGTTTATGTGGTAGTGGAGCATCGTCTGACGGACATTTGCCATTTTAATATTGCCTTAATAAGTAATGGCGACGAGTTTATTTTCAAATTCTATTCATTCAGTCTATCTTTGTTGATTTATACTGAACCCGAACCTCCTTATTCCAAAACGTGGACTAAAATAGTCCTAGTTTAAAACTAGTACTAAACTGGTGCTGTCACTTTCATTTTCCAAATGAAAGACAGAATTAGCATCAGTTTTAAACCAGCACGCGTAGCATGACAAACCCGAGAAGAGTTTTGTCTACCTCGAAAGTCTATAATTGACAGCTGAACAATAGGTTTGTCTACGATGAAATGTAATTTTTGACGTTTCGATATAGACAAAAACTTTCTCGAGTTCGTCATGCTACCCGTGCTGGTCTAACTTTAGTCCACGTTTTGGAATAAGGGGGATCATGTTCGTAATCGTAGGGCTGGGTGTGCTGTTTATTATTGTTCTGTCTTTGTTGTTTATTTGTGTTTTAGTGTACTGTAACTATACCTAAAATACCATACTGCATTGATATTACAATACTCATTATTGGAATAGGGTATTTTACTGTTGTTGAAATGTAGATATTTAATGATGACGTTAAAAAATATTGCAATTAAGAATACCAAATGTGAAAAAATAATTTGAATCTGTTTTATAATAAAAGAATTATAGTCTGTTTGATTTTGACTATAGCTGTCTCTTTCTAAAATCTTCTATGGCGTGACTATGGCGCTACTAACCCACTGACGTCACTAAGATAGCGTCCTGTCCTTGTCTAATTATAAAGTTTGAAGTCCTATATCTTTGAAAATATTCAAGATAATTCAAAATGAAAACTTGTTTTGTGTAGCTAATATTTCGAAAAACATTTTAAAGAAATAAAAAAAAATCAGTAAAATACCGTATTGGGGGCTTCCTAACACAGGCTCTCCTTAACTGGAAGCTCTTATCGACTAAATTTAAGGCTTTATTGTTAAAGAAATAAATCATTTTTTTATAAATTACTAGCTTTCCGCCTGCAGCTTCGCTCGCGTGAACTACACGACGTTATCCCGCGGGAATGTGATATTTTTCCGGGATATAAAGTAGCCTATGTTCCTCACCAGGCTATAAAGTATCTGTGTCCCGAATTTCAAGCAAATCCGTTCAGCCGTTTTGTCGTGATTGAGTAACAAACATCCAAACATCGTAAACTTTCACATTTATAATATAAAGTAGGATATACTCGTATGTAGAACAATTAATTGAAATTTTAGAAAAAATCGTCGTCGGTCGATTTATCGTGGTGAGAAGAACCCCCTGCAGCTTGACGGGCCACCCCCGTTTCCGGGCCCCTGCGTGGCGGGAATCACCAATCTATCTTATCCTAACTTAACCCACAAAAATTCTGAAACAGTACATTTCAATACTCTTATTTTAGGTTCTTTCTTACTCAGTACTAATTTATAGTTGAATTTACTTTTTAAAATGCTATTACTTTATCATTTACATCATCCTGCGTAATAGTAAAAGCTGGCGTATGTAGGTATTATTTTTAAACCATATAAATACTTTCAATTGAAACAATATTATGATTACAAAAAGGAAACTTATTACTTATTCCGATAAAAAAATTGCTTGCTATTCTAAGACTAACTGAATCATGCGGTTGCTTCTAATTATGATTTATACTATCTCTGACTAACATTGCTTACAACGAATAACGATGATGATTTTGTCGGTCGTTTTTCCTTTTGATTACCAGCTGCCAATAAAGTTATTGTAATTAATTACCTTATATTTAGAAAAATGGAAAATGAAGTATTTAGAAAAAATCGACCCGTCTCACAACTAGCTCCGATGGGACTCGAACCCACGACCTTTCGCTTTCCGGGCGACTGCTCTAACCACTGAGCTACGGAGTCGTTACGAGAAGCGTCGAATTTATCCAATAATTCTTACTCGCTGTATAGTCAGCGTTAGTTTCATCAATGTGGAGATATTACTACCCTCACAAGCGAAATAAATACCTTTCCAGGTATTTGGCAATCGCTAAAGATGAAATTACTATTGCAAGTTATTTTAATTTTTAGTTTTTTGCATTCACAATGCAATTTTTATTATAGAAAAATGGAAAATGAAGTATTTAGAAAAAATCGAGTCCCATCGGAGCTAGTTGCCAAATACCTGGAAAGGTATTTCTTTCGCGTGTGAGGGTAGTAATATATCCACATTGATGAAATTAACGCTGACTATACAGCGCGTAAGAAGTATTGGATAAATTCGACGCTTCTCGTAACGACTCCGTAGCTCAGTGGTTAGAGCAGTCGCCCGGAAAGCGAAAGGTCGTGGGTTCGAGTCCCATCGGAGTTAGTTGTGAGACGGGTCGATTTTTTCTAAATACTTCATTTTCCATTTTTCTATAATAAAAATTGCATTGTGAATGCAAAAAACTAAAAATTAAAATACCTTATCCTACTAATATTATAAATGTGAAAGTTTAGATGTTTGGATGTTTGGATGTTTGGATGTTTAGATGTTTGGATGTTTGTTACTCAATCATGCCAAAACGGCTGAACGGATTTGGCTGAAATTTGGGATACAGATACTTTGTAGCCTGGAGAGGAACATAGGTTACTTTTTATCCCGAAAAAACGTCACATTCCCGCGGGATAACGTCGTGTAGTCCACGCGGGCGAAGCCGCGGGCGGAAAGCTAGTATTTTATAATTCTTGTGTTGTGATCCTACTAATATTATAAATGTGAAAGTTTAGATGTTTGGATGTTTGTATGTTTGTTACTCAATCACGCCAAAACGGCTGAACGGATTTGGCTGAAATTTGGGACATAGATACTTTGTAACCTGGAAAGGAACATAGGTTACTTTTTATCCAGAAAAAATATCACATTCCCGCGGGATAACGTCGTGTAGTCCACGCAGGCGAAGCCGCGGGCGGAAAGCTAGTTGATAATAAATTAAAATTTAATTTTGATTACATAAAACTTTGAATACAAATAGAAAAGCTAGTTTGTTATGCATCGGACGCTGGATGACGAGCTACTTCTTTGTAAACGTCTCTTTATCTAAGAATAGCATTTACATAATACATGTCATACATACATTATCCATTTTATAATATGAAAACATGGAGTTACTTTACGCAAACTATAAAAGCTAGATAATAAGAAATTTCTTTAATTCATTGTTAAATTTAGAAAACTAGAAAACAAATAGTTCGTAATTCGTTGTGTAAACTATATTTTTTTTAAGTTATGATATTTCATGTCAATGTACACGCGGCGGCACATCAGACTATACATATTGACCTTGAGACCGCCTTTATGACCTACGTAATAAGAGCTGTTATTGCAGTTCAACTGTTTAACTTGATGTGCTGTCGAGTGTACGTACCTTGTGCTCATCCTTCAGAGTACAGTTGAATTTCTGTCGCAGTGAGGTTTTCAATTTATTCAGATGTCCGTTAGGGCCGTCCGTTTCTGCAACAAGGTGAGGATAAGAATTACTTGACTGGGCGGTTCTAGCTCCTGCCCCGCACCCATACGAGCTCAAAAGGGCCGGGTAGAGGGAGAGAGCTGCCCTCAAAATGTCCATATTGTGGACACTGCATGAATCTCGCCTACAATGTAGTGGTACAGGCATAGCCCTATTCAAACAAAATGACTTCTGTGAATATCGAGCAAGATGCTGCGCAATACATAATTTAAGGGAATAAGGAAGGTGAGGTTAAGGCATGGAGCTAGACTTAATACTGAGGTAACTGGAGAGTGCAGTACTAACACTTTTTTGTGACCACAAATTACACAGTGGCTGTCTTCCGTCTCACCTACACTTAAAAAAAATACGTATGGTCATATGAGACAACTGACAGCCACTACCTACATACTAAATGACAAATTTGCTGGGTACACTTTTTTATTCAGGGTGAGAACTCCAGTTACCTCAGTATTAAGTCTAGCTCCATGGGTTAAGGGGTACTCTTCTGCGCTTAGTGGCTAACTTAAGGCGCTATTCGGAAAAAGTATGTTTTTTTTATATAAAACTATAGGACGGTTAGAGTTGTTACAAATCTGGAAATAAGGTATATATTTCTTCATACCTTTATCTAAATTCGTATAGTTTAAAAAACACGATTTTATGATTTTGTCTCGACACTTTTCCTTTTTGAAAAGACCTCTAAAAACACGACATTTCAAGATTATTCTTAAATGGGGTAACATATACTATTGAAAATTGGTTTAATTAGTGAGTGGACACTAATAATATTTAAGATCGTGTAGAAGCATTTTCAAAAATTCGCTTTAGTTTTTTTATATGAAGTAATTTTGTGTTTTTTTTGCCTAATCTGCAAAATCGGTCTCGCTCCCGCGCGCGTTTTGTTTTCTCATTGCTACCTCGGTTGAGCATAATTTTTCCGAGTCTGAGATTGAACCGCACTGTAATAGTATAGTTACCGTCAGCGTCGGCGGCGCGCGGGCGCAGCTTGATGAGTACTGCGTCATAGTATAGTTACCGTCAGCGTCGGCGGCGCGCGGGCGCAGCTTGATGAGTACTGCGTCATAGTATAGTTACCGTCAGCGTCGGCGGCGCGCGGGCGCAGCTTGATGAGTACTGCGTCATAGTATAGTTACCGTCAGCGTCGGCGGCGCGCGGGCGCAGCTTGATGAGTACTGCGTCATAGTATAGTTACCGTCAGCGTCGGCGGCGCGCGGGCGCAGCTTGATGAGTACTGCGTCATAGTATAGTTACCGTCAGCGTCGGCGGCGCGCGGGCGCAGCTTGATGAGTACTGCGTCATAGTATAGTTACCGTCAGCGTCGGCGGCGCGCGGGCGCAGCTTGATGAGTACTGCGTCATAGTATAGTTACCGTCAGCGTCGGCGGCGCGCGGGCGCAGCTTGATGAGTACTGCGTCATAGTATAGTTACCGTCAGCGTCGGCGGCGCGCGGGCGCAGCTTGATGAGTACTGCGTCATAGTATAGTTACCGTCAGCGTCGGCGGCGCGCGGGCGCAGCTTGATGAGTACTGCGTGCCCGGCGGCGTGCGCGGCCCGCAGCGCGGCCGGGGCGCCCAGCGCGCACAGCTCGCCGCCGGACATTATGCCGATGCGGTGGCATAGCGCCTCCATCTCGTCCATACTGTAAAGGGAATAAAAAGTTACACGTTTCGAAAATCTGTATTCGATTTTGATTTCGATTTATTGGTGAGTTTGAATAGCTACGGCAAAAGAGAAGACTGCCAAAATTGAAGCTTCAGAATTGCCTTCTTCGTAAGTCTTAGCAGGCCTGTCTCACATCCATACAAGCGGCGCAAAATCCCCGAGATATTTACCTACTATTCTGGAAAACAACCTAATTTCAACCTTTTGCATTGCGTATAGCGTTCATTGTACAATAACTGTCTGCCGTCTCGCTTCAATCTGCTAGGGCTGTCAGAGGTACTACTTTATCCGTGAAAGTAATACACGCGAAGCGAGACAGATGGCGACACATACAGAAGCGTGCGCTGCGTGTACGACAAGTCGAGCGAGTGCCAGCCTATTGAGACTAGTCCGGTGACCGGACGCTTGCGTTTATCATACCTAAACTCGGGAGTAAAATTTCTGTACTACGGTACAGAAATTTACCTTACGAGGTACTAATATATATTCTGTGGTCTTAGGTCTTCTCAAACACAACATCGTATCGTGTTTATGTGTAAGTGCGTCCGTTGCGTTCAGCGTGCTGTTTCATGACATCTGAGCAGCGCTGCGTGACGGGCACGCGACGTAGCGACTAGTGTACCTGTGCGAGGTGATGATGACGGCGCGGCGGCGGGCCAGCGCGCGACGTAGCGCGGCCCACACGCGACGGCGCGCGGCCACGTCCACGCCCGCGGTGGGCTCGTCCAGCAACGTGAGCGGGGCCCCGCTAGCTAGCGCCGAGCCGGCCGCTAGCCGCCGCAGGCAGCCGCCGCTGTAGCCGCTCACCAGGCGGTTGGCGTACTTTTGCAGACCTAGAAAGACAATTGACTTCATTTCACAAACTTAAAAAGGTGCTTAGCGAAATTTTGAAGTCATATAAAAAGGATTGACGTCATTTTGTAGATCTACAGACGCTTCACGGGCTAATGCTGAGCCGGACGCTTACCGCCGCTGTACCCGCTCACCAGGCGGTTGGCGTACTTTTGCAGACCTAGAAGGGTGATTGACATTTAATAGACTTGAAAGGGCAGGTAGCGCCAGATTAGTTTAAAGGTCAAAGCCACGGATTCACTAAGGGACAAAGTGGCTCGACATGTCAAGGGACATTTACGTGCGACTGTCCGACGACAAATTTACTCGTTTACATACCGAAGTTGTGGTCGCGATGTCACCCACTTCTACCATAGTCGCGGATGTCATGGAAGACAGAGCTACACGCGTCCTCACTACTCAAATGCGCCCGGGCACAGCCTTCTCTATCGTCTTCTACAAGCCATGCTATGAAGCGGGCCGGCAACATTGCCGTGAACCGGTTTACTCCTCTGAGTACTAAACTATGGAGATGGCATAATACCTACAAAAAAGAGAGGCATAGGCATACCGAGAAACAAAAATGGCGACCGGTCACCGGCCTCAATCATGCATTTCATAACACAGACTATGACGTCACGTTCTAATGTTGCCAAAAATAGGTCGAATAAATATATTGCCGTCTCTTTTTACATGGAGTATTGGAGGTAAGATAGAACAAGATGGCTGTTTATGAGCACAATGTCGATTTAGCTCATATTTGTATAACGGATAGTTCATATACTTAGAACAATATGCCTTCTCCATAGGATTCAGTACTCGAGGTTTACTCGCTGTTTACCTGTCAAACGGTGTCAAATCGGTTCATTTAAAACTAGAAATGCGACGTTGCCAACTTTATGCGCACGGCTTGTAGAAGACGATAGAGACGGCTGTGGCCCGGGCGACTATCGAGGGACACGAAGTCGCGCAAGGTCGACGCTTCCCGAACGTCGACACGCGACATGTCCCGCGATACCTAGATGTCACCTGCGATATCGGGCGATATCTCACGAGATGTCGTCTACCGTCTGCTCGTGCACGCCTAACCGCCAAGAGTCCGCACTGTCCCGGCCTAACCCGGAGCAAACCCCGTTGCCTCTAAACCTCCGCGGCTTCTCCTCTCTTTGAAAAAGCCTAAAGCTAAGTCCTCTTTTATCTTTGCCGCTGATCACCTCGCGAGAATTCGCGATGCCTATTTGATGTTAAAACAACTTAACTTAAAATAAATGGAAAATGAAGTATTTAGAAAAAATCGACCCGTCTCACAAGACGTATTTCTATTCTCTCTCACAAGATTCCGTTTCACAAGACGGGTCGATTTTTTCTAAATACTTCATTTTCCATTTTTCAGTAATAAAAATTGAATTGTGAATGCAAAAAACTAAAAATTAAAATAACTTAACTTTATCTTACGTTGAAAAACTGTTATTATACAATTACTTAGTAATAACCCTCTTTTATTTACTACCTGACCCTCTTGCTCGCCGGCTCTTCTAGCCGAGAGCGTATCACTAAACACGTTGAATTCGTGTTGGGCGACAACACGTAGAATTCGTGTCGGGCGACAAGGTCGCGGTACAAGTGTCCCCTAATGAAAACAAGGCTTAATACACGATTTGCTTGATTTTGTAGACCTAAAAGAAGATTGACATGATTTTGTCAACCTAAAAACACATTGACGTCATTTTGTAAACCAAAAAACGTGATTCAAAATCTAAAGCAATGAATCTTCAATTGGGCAAGTATTGGGCTGAACGGATTTGAAGCCAAGTTGATCGACACGCTAAGAAGAATCAAACATCAACATTAGTATGGTACTCACCGACGACCTGTATCCACGAGGCGGCTTCTGCTCTGACTTGTTCCACGTCGAGTCCGCGCAGCGTCAGCATCATCTCCTACTACTACTAAGTAGTACTAAGAACTACTTATATAGTATTTATATGTGAGGGTTTGTGATTGGCTTTAGGATGTTAGTTTGTAACGGGTGTCCCAAAAGTAGGTATAGGATGATTTGTCTCAATAAAACGCGAATGGATTGGAATTTCTTCGTAGTTTTATTTTATTTTAAAGAAGAGACTTGTACAATTTTATCTGAATAGAATATTTGCTAAATGGCCGCCACGGGCATTTTTGCTGTGTGCAGGTTTTTCATGACACTTTCACACATTTCGCTGCTAATTTCACACATTTCGCTACTTATTTCACCAATAACTCGGCGAATATTTTGTCTACATTGTCTATGTTTTGTGGATCGTTGGCGTAGACTTTATCTTTGACGTAGCCCCAAAGAAAGAAATCCAGTGGCATCAGATGGCAAGATCACGGTGGCCATTTGACATCACCTCTTCTTGAACTCTTCTTGAAATTACGAGATTTTTCGACCTTTCGACGAGTGTTTGTAATTGATCGTGAATTTTCGTTAAATATTTGTATAACTTCTATGCGCTGTTTTATTGTGAAACGCTCCACGATTAATTTTACATGTGTCAAGATGACTTATGTCAAATTTCAACCCGCCATCTTGAATATTTCGGAAATAGCGCGAAATTCAAATCCTATATCTACTTTTGAGACACCCTTTAGTTTACTGTGTTTTTGATAGCTGTAAACCTTCTACAAAATTAAAAAGTACATTAAAATTATAGTAAGTATGGTATACTCACCAACGACCTGTATCCAGGAGGCAGCTTCTGCTCTGACTTGTTCCGCGTCGAGCCCGCGCAGCGTCAGCATCATCTCCAGGTTCTGGGAGCCCGTCTGGAACTCGTCCAGCCCGAAGAACTGCGGGCAGTAGCCGAGACTGCGCAGGTACTGCCGGTGAGACGCACATGTTACATTATAATGCGTTTGTGTAATTATGGTGTCTAATAGGTATTTATAATACATGTTTTTTTTGTTTTCGTTACCTACAACTAATGTGTTAGTTAGAGTATTAACTGTATAATGTAGGTAGATATAGGTATATCTAAAGAAATTGTAAAATACAAATATGTATCAAATTAACTGTATAGCCACTCTCTATAAATTGTTATGCACCACAGCCTTGCCTTTTCATTCATTTCATTTTCATTCATTCATTCACAGGGCCCATAAAGATTCTTTATTACTGTATATAATATAATATATACATACATATGTTTATAAAATAGTACATATGTTTGAGGAGCCCGTGGCGCAGTGGATAGCGCGCTCGGCCTGCGATCGTTGAGGTTAAGCAACGTTCGCAATGGTCGGTCACGGGATGGGTGACCAAAAACTTTTCATCTCGAGCTCCTCCGTGCTTCGGAAGGCACGTTAAGCCGTTGGTCCCGGCTGCACTTGCAGTCGTTAATACCCACCAATCCGCACTGAGCCCGCGTGGTGGGTCATGGCTCATTCTCCTTATTCATCCATAAGGAAGGCCAGTGCCCCAGCAGTGGGGACATTAAATGGCTGATGATGATGAATAATATAAGTACCTAAATGATTTTGGAAAATAAGTTAAAAATAACATGAATAATCAAAATCATCGCATTTTTCATCGTTTTTCATTGAATCACACATTAGTTTCAATACGTTTACATAATTATAAGGCACTTTATCTTATCACAAGCGTACACACACACACACAAACACAGACACACACACACACACAAGCACACATATACACACAGTCAGATACATAAACATATACCTACTCTACACATCACTCACATTTTTAATGTTTAGTTTTTAGTTAATTTTCAATCCCTAGTATGTAATCTGGCACTAAGGTATAGAGCGAGGCACACCCCAATACAAGTATTTCATTACTCTCTGGGGTTGTCTCACTGCAATCCATTTCTGTATTTCTTGGGAAATAAAATTATTTTTGTTTTTTACTGTGTGTAATGTGTGTTACATCTTTCTCACTTTATGGAATGCAATAAACTATTTGATTTAATTTAATTTCATTATGATTTTAAACTTCGCATTCGCAATAACATTAAAACAATCTTAACGGCCACAGTGCTGAACAAACAGAAATGTAAAGAAGATTGATTCAACTGAACTACTTGCTATGCATTTTTTAAGTGTTTCCTCCTGCTCATTCAGTGGTTGGGTGATATAGTGAGACCATTCCAGCAACTGGATTTGCTGTTTGCATTGTTACGGTTTTTTTGCGGTTACAATTCTATTCGAATCATAATTGTATGTATACCAGTGGCGTGGGGTCAAATTATGGCGAAGGTGAGCCGGATCAAAAATTGGTGGCAATAATGAATGATCTGCATAGTGGATCGGAGGGGTAAGGTTTTTAGGGATTTTAAAAGGTTAGCCAATGGGAATCGGCGTATATGGACCCTTCGCCACTAATGTATACTTACATCGGTTGACAGTCCGCTTTGTCTGTGCGAGTTGGCGTAGACCTGCCCACGCGTGGGGCGGCTCTCACCCGTCAACATCTGGAAAGTGCTTGACTTGCCCGCACCGTTAACTCCGAGCAGCCCGAAGCATTCGCCTGACCAACGAGAAACATATAAAGGTTAGAATTCCCGAAAATAGGGTACCTATTTTAAATTCTGGATTACTTGCAAATCACAAGTACTTACTCAAAATATAAAAAATATATATTTTATTTTACAGTCTCATAACAAGTCGTTCCGGCTAATCAATACTATTTATATAATATTGATTAGTCACTGGTATTTATGACATTTATTTCGGATTTTCAGTCCATAAGTGTTAGTAACATAAATATCTTACTCTAGTGTTAGTAAAAGGAGCACAATAAAAATTACAATACATTATTATATGCAATAAACTACATAATCCAACACCTTTTAGACAGAATATAAGTAAGGTCTGGCGGGCCTAGAATCTTGGACCATAACTTGCATTAACATAGAATTATGGTAAGAAGAAGATATTGGAGCATTAGCTCTCTTTCTAATAGATATAATGATGACGGAGTATATACAGTCCATACCTTTTTTAACGGAGAAGCTGATTCCTTTGACTGCGGGGAATGACTTGGTCAGGCGCCTGTAGTTTTTGTGCAGCTCCGATACAAGCATGGCGTCCGGTATTTGCTTCGTCGCTGCAAACAACGTAATTGATAAAAAACATCTGAACCAGGTAATTACAACATTTTTCATTACAGTGCGTACGCCGGGATAGAAGTCATGACTCATACGCAGAATGATCATTCTCATAATGTCCTTTCTGGTTTCAAAGGGTCTCTTTCGCATTTTGTTTCCATTTTATTTCAATCTTACTTTAATCAAAATATAATAAATAAATCTTGAGAATCTAGAAAAAACTTAAAATTGTAAATAATATTTGTCATATGGCGACATTTTGTGAAAGGGTCATTCAGCGTAAGAGATTCTAAGAAAGGGACATCGCAGTAAGAGGGCGGGGCGCACGTAGAGAACCCTTTGCTCCAAATAGCAAACCCTCCATACCTCCTTTCATAGTAACACTGTAGTCCGTTTTTTTTTAACAATCGAGTACCGAACATTTTGACTGTGTTGCTATTGGTCCACGTTATCAACATAACAATAAGAACAAAGGCGTTGGCCCCACCCTTAACAATGGCCCATTTCACTCTGTCAATATCGGAAATGTGTGAGAGATACTTCAGTACTCGTTTGTAAAAAAAAAAGACTATAACACACAATACACGTTATAGCTTTGCTTGCTTGCGCTGTAGCGCGCGTTCATCACCGCTTCGTACAGCCACTTGAATAGCCCGCGTTGGGCCAGCCATACCAGTGAGTATAATAGGTCTTTACATATGAAATTGCCGTTTTTTTCTTTTGTACATAAAACTTAACAACTTTTATAATATTAGAAATATATAATTTCTTTAATATTGCGTTACATTAAGACCGTATCGAGCAACTTTTGATAATTTAATAACCACGATATTTGATTATTTACATAGAAAAAACTTATTCCGAAAGTTACGACTATTTTTGTTTCCAGAATTTCGTACTTTATTAGTAGTAACTTAGTGAAAAAAAAAATTTTTCTCTTAACGAATGTGTCATTTAGTAGTTAAAATGTCCATAAATACGTGTGTAAAATTTTGTAAATTTACTTAATATTAGTCGTTAAATAATAACAAAAACGTTAGTATGGAAAAAAAAATATTACAGAAATCTCCATACAAAACGGCAATTTCATAGGTAAAGACCTATTATGTATGTATGTACACAATACTTAATACGTAAATTTGCTGTATCCACTAGCTGGAATAGCGCCTCCAGGGATCCGTAGAGTAGTGGCAAGCTCCTCTGAAAAGACCACCTTGATGAGCGGTATCCTCTTAGCAACCACGACCGAACAGTGCCTTAAAGATTAAAAAGCCGCAAAAATTTTATTGATTGCGTGTCCTCCCTCCAAAACAACGATCGGTCAAAGGAGAGATGCAGGTTGTGGCGCGAGAGTGCTGACCTCCTTGGTCCCTTTGTCTCACCAACTGAAAGCCTTCCGCCTGGACACGAGTTGCCATGGCCTACCTGGAAATCTTTGAATAGACTTCGGACTATAGTCGGCCGCAGCAAAGACAACCTGTCCAGGTGGGGATTTTTGGATGATTCCAACTTAGAATGTGGGTGCGGTGCTTCTCCCCAAACGATGGTACATTTAATATCGTGCCCTGCGTGTCCTTGCAGCTGCACGCAGGAGGACCTTATGAAGGCTACAAGTTCTGCGATTCGCGTAGCTGAGTTTTGGTCGGACATAGTTTAGTTTGTCAGCGACACGAAAGAAGAAGAAAAATACTTACGCAGCGCTATAGCTGACATAAGCTCGCTCAGCGCGGCCCATCTCGTCGGCGCGGGCTCGCTGTAGCGCGCGTTTATCACCGCTTCGTACAGCCACTTGGATAGCCCGCGTTGGGTGAGCTATACCAGTGAGAATATGTATGTATGTACCTATTTATTATAAATGCGACAGAAACTCCTCTATGTAGAGGATGCCTGGACGCAGAGGAAACAGCCGCCCACGTGATCCTGGAATGCGTGGGTTTGGCCGCACAACGAACAGAAATCCTTACAGAGGTGAGGTCGCTCCTAGAAGCCTGTGAACGCCCCAGGAGGCTTCTGCGCGTATGGAAGGAGCTAGGATGGCTCGACTAGCCATACCGACCGATGCTGCGTTCACGCATAACGGACCAAATTAGAGTCTAAATGCGGAAAAGTGTCAAAATACTATGACGATGATTATGTATGTATGTATGTACACATAACTTACGTAGAGCTATAGCTTTGCTGACGAAAGGTAGCTCAGCGCGGCCTATCTCGTCGAGGCGGCGCGCGGCGCGGCGTGGCTTCGTACAGCCACTTGAATGGCCCGCGTTGGGTCAGTCATACGTATATGTATGTATGAAAGATGGGAATGTGGTGCCTCTTCCCAAACTATGTCACACCTTTTGTCCTGCTCAGCGTGCCCTTCATCTTGCACACGCAAGGACCTCTATAACGCCACTGAAAATGCTATACGTGTGGCGCAATTTTGGTCTAACAAGATCTAAAGCCGAACGATCGACACGCTAAGAAGAAGATTACACATAACTTACGCAGTGCTATAGCTTTGCTGACATAAGCTCGCTCGGCGCGGCCCATCTCGTCGAGGCGGCGCGGCGCGGGCTCGCTGTAGCGCGCGTTCATCACCGCTTCGTACACCCACTTGAATAGCCCGCGTTGGGTCAGCCATACCAGCACCTATTATTAAATTTTTTAGCCTCGAGGTTGCTACACACATATTCGGGTCGGCAATCGGCATTAAGACAGACGAGGATTCCCGAAAATAGGGTATTTTAAATGATGGAATACTTGCAAATCACAAGTACTCAAAATTTTGCAACAATATGATATTTTACTAACTGTCTTTTATCTAATGATTCCGGCCATTCAATACTCTACTGCTGGGGCTTCACCTGTGTGACGCCTAACGGCGTTAATAACGGCATGATTAGCGTTCGATATCGATTTATCCATAAGTGTGGCCACACTTATTTAATGTTTGATTCAAGCGTCTAGCGACTTAGTTAGCGTGCGATCTGTTTAGCTCGTATACCGAATGACTGTAGTAGGTGTAGCCACAACAACGCGCTAGAGGCCCGCTAAATCACTTTGATGTGTCGAAAGTTACTGAGCTATCGCCTAACGTCTAAGTATCAAATAGCGCACTAAATAATGGCATTACACGCAGGTGAAGCCCCAGCATTAGAGTGATACTTTACTGCATCAAATAAAATTTCAAACATCAGTCTTACTAATCGTAATTCAAATATCCTATTAAGTACTTGAATTTTAAAATAAACGAAAATAATATTTTCTTTGAATAGGCGAGGGATTCCGGCCGTCATAAGTATAACATTTTTAAAAGGCATTCTTCATTTTCAAAATTACCCATTTTGCTAAGCTAAGTATACTGTGACGCGTGGATATGATATATGATGTTCTTCAATTGTTTCTGCGATCGGGAATCCTCGCCTTAATCGGCGGGCGAATAGTGCATCAGTTTCTTAACATTGACTTATTTGATTAGACGTCTGTCGCGAGCGCGCAATGAATGCATAAACTGCCGAATCGAACATGCCAACCAGAATATGTGTGTAATGAAGTTTGTATGTGTCTGTAACCTAGCTGTAAACTTCCCGAAAGGTTGTAAAATAAAATAATTTCAAACTACATAATACTGTTGATACTAGGTCAAATGCTGTACTATTTGCACGGTGGAATTACAAGGAAGAAAAGATTAGTAGGAGAACTAGCTGTGAGACTTTGTTCCCGTTAGATAAAATGCCGCGCGCGAAACCTTTAAAACGGTACCATAACCAATTATCTGTGTCAAACCATTCTCGAGAAAACTTGGCTGAGTTCAGTCAAAAAAGTCAGTTTGAGTTACCCAAATAATATAATGTACTAGCGGATCCTCGCGGTTTCACCCGCATGGTACCCGTTACCGTGGGAATATCGGGATAAAATATACAGATATCACTTGAGAAGAATGTAGCTTTCTAATGGTCAAATAATTTTATACATCGGTCCAGTAGTTCCGGAGCCTATTCAATTCAAACAAGTAAACAATCAAATCTTTTCTCTTTATAATAGGATGAGGATTACATACACTTACTTATGAACTTACCATATCAAATACTAGTTGCACGGCGAGGCAAATGATCATCGGGCCAGGAGCGTGGTCCTTAAAGCAGAGGTAACAGTTCATGTTGCCAGTGGATTCTGTAACAAATGCCCGATTTTAATGAGCTATCTTCAAAATCTGTCAAATACTAGCTACCTTTGAGGTCAAGCGATTCATTTGTACTCCAAAAGTCCCGGCTTTGAGTCTAGTTATCTTGTCAACACTCGATATAGCAGAAATTTCTTCTCCCAGTCACTTGGTCAATATATTTCATAAACATTATTATTATTGATTGGATTCTATGCAACTAGCTTTTTTGCCTTAAGCCAATGTTGCTCAAAGCGCAAGCCTTAGTCCGAGCGAAGTTAAGCGAAATAAGTTTTTAGTAAAAATTTCATTTTTATGACAAGCTTTTTTGCTGACTGTTCTTTATATTGTATTCAAGGAATTTATAATACAACAGGAAGGTGCACTGCTGCTAAAAAACGGTCCTAATGAGATAGTAAGAACGAGGTCAGTTTATCTCACTCCATCCCATTACGGCGGCCACGAAAATGCGCGACGGGCGGCGGGCGGCGACGAGCGAATTGCGAACTTGACACAACGAAGACGGAAAACGTCAGAAAACGTCATTCGGCTTGAAATGTTGCTACTTTAACATTCTGAAATCTATAATTCAAATTCTTTTCTAGGATAAGCCATAAAAAACTTAAACGACCTGATACATTTTTATGCTTAATACGGTAATACCTAAATTAATATGCGACGTTTTCTATTGACTAAAAGTAATACGAAGCGGAAATTTTACGAAACTTAGTTTTTATAACGATAGTTGTGAACCATAAATCTACTAAACCTGTTATTTAAGAGTGCTGGCAATTTCAGAGCCAGCACAGATTGCGGTCTCAGCTGGACCGTTGACATTTTGTATTGAAATATAAACCTTATCTCTTAATATTAAAGTGTATTTTTAAATACACAAAAATACGGAGTGCACCTTCCTGTTGTACGTAGTACTTATAAATTCCTTGATTGTATTGTCATCTAAACCAAACCTGTATACAAATTTCAGCTTCATCGGACACTGGGAAGTGGGACAAATTAAGCTTGCAAGATTTGTCCCCACTCACTAATAAACTAACTAACACGGCAAAATAATAAAAAGCTTGTAAAAAGGTTAGCTACTCTCAAAGAACATACGAAGAAAAAGTCGTGCGAGGTATGTCTAAACGACACTGGTCCTTAGTTTAGAGTAACACTTTATATAGACACAATAATAATATACACAACACAAATAAAAGAAACTCACCACAGCACTTATCGTTGTCGAATCCCATTTCACTTATAAACAAGTTGGGACACTTTTCCCTGTTCAGCGCACAGAGGGCGTTGTTCCGAGCGGTGATGACCGTCTGACTCGCGGCCATCGTCAAAGTGTGGGTAGGTACTATGTAGCTCGAGATAAGTAGCATGACGTCGGTAAAACTCTTGGAAGCTTCGGCGGATGTTAGGAGATCTTTCGCTGATTTCAATCCGGGGAACAGAAGGCCTGCGTAAAACAAAATTTTGTCTATGTTAACTAATGTCAGGGATATGAGTGGGTGTGTTCATGTCTGAGTGTACCCGTATGTTTGTTTAAGGGCGAGTGTGTGTAACTCGTGTAAGAGACAAAGAGAGCTTGTTTCTGGTTGCGTTGCATGTCTATTCACACATGTACCTAAAGTCACGGAATTTAATTTCCAACCCACCTAAGGTATAATATCGTACAGCAAACTGACACCTTAAGAGCTAGCTATAGTGCGACAACGTATTCTGTTCCAGTGACCAAAAACTGGAACTAACGTGTTTTTTAAAATGTCATTTTGCTGTCAAGTTGTTGTCCAACCATAGCGCTGCTGCCGGCTAAAGATCTTAGAAGTTAGGGTCGGTTAAATTGCTACAAAAAGAAGAAAAAAACCCATAGCGCCGCTGTCACCGGAACAGAAAAGATGGTCGATCTGTAGATCATGACGGTGCTTTAACATGTCGCATGCATTGTTTTATGTCAGTAACTAGGCAACAGATCAACTAATGGCCGGTTTCAATAACCTACTCCCCGGTAAAAAGATTGACCCGAGCTTAGTTGCCAAGATATTTTTGTTTTTTTTTTATAGTGAGGGGAATGCATTTACGCATACCCCGTCCGCGTGCGGTGTGCGGACGGTGGTTATGTGGGACTCTCCAGGCCACTTCCTATTCCTCCATCCAGTGTTAGATACCCGATGGGGGATCAGGGAGGGGGAATACCCACTAAAACCCTCACTTCTTGCTCTCTCCGCCATCAAGTAGGTCATGATGTGGAGGGCCCGAGGTGGCAAGCTCCTCCTATGCTAAGATATTATTGTTAATTAGTGTCAAATAACAACGGTTGCTTAGTAACAGAACCAGGATAAGCTTACTTTTACCGGGAGATAGGTTATTGAAACCGGGTGTAAGTTAGTCTGTTGTCCAGTTACGGTAATTTGTTGCCTAGTAACTAAATACGTTAACAAATCATATTTAAAAAAACTTCCGATTTATGACAAATAACAACGCCATTTGGCAAATAATACGTAAGTATTGACATTTCAATACTATTACTGAAATAGGATTTTCAACCTTATTGCATTGCGAATGTCTAATAACATTTTAACGAAATGGGTAGGAAATTAAATTTTTTGATTGTACAGCCCGCATCGCGCAAGACGATGCTGTATACACAATTAAGAGGCATGCGAGTGGGAGAGGAGATTTTGCGGGGTACTCGGTAACTCGACTGCCATTAAAATTGTATCGTACTGTACTAGTTTGTGGTGTATGAATGTGTGTGCAGATAGATAATATAGTCCACATTAAGTGTCTCACCGAACACCAGCAGCATGAACACGAGTAGCACGCTGGCGCCGCGCTCGGCGAAGTAGAAGCTGACGAGGTAAACCACGCTGAAGAACGCAGCGCTGCCCAGCGACAGAACTAGCACCATAGTCACTGATGGCAAACGAATTTGTTTGTGAATAGTTGTCTACTTATAGATATCGTTATATAGTTGTCTACTGCTCCGAATCTGTATACAATACCCCTCTAAAGGAGATCAGTCAAATTGGACCAAAAAAGTAAAAATGCCGGCCAACGAAAATAAACTGCAAATTACTATTGTAAACAGTGTAACGATAATTTTTTGTTATGACGTCAACAGTGTACGATTAGCGGCCAAGCAGTTATTCAAGTTTGAAAATGACATTTTTTCTTCATTTTCAAACTTGAATATAGCTTGGCCAAAGTGCAGCCAACAAAAAAAAAAATTGCAGATTACTATTGTAAATAGTGTAACGATCATTTTTTGTTATGACGTCAACAGTGTACGATTAGTGGCCAAGCAGTTATTCAAGTTTTAAAATGACATTTTTTTCTCTTTATTTTCAAACTTAAATACAGCTTGGCCAAAGTGCGGCCAACAAAAAAAAATTGCACATTACTATTGTAAACAGTGTAGCGATATTTTTTTGTTATGGCGTCAACGGTGTACGATTAGCGGCCAAGCAGTTACTCAAGTTTGAAAATGACATTTTTTTCTTCATTTTCAAACTTGAATACAGGTTGGCCAAAGTGCGGCCAACGAAAAAAAATTGTATATTACTATTGCAAACAGTGTAACGATCATTTTTTTGTTATGACGTCAACAGTGTACGATTAGCGGCCAAGAAGTTATTCAAGTTTGAAAATGTCATTTTTTTCTTCATTTTCAAACTTGAATACAGCTTGGCCAAAGTGCGGCCAACAAAAAAAAATTGCAGATTACTATTGTGAATAGAGTAACAATATTTTTTTGTTATGGCGTCAACAGTGTACGATTAGCGGCCAAGCAGTTACTCAAGTTTGAAAATGTCATTTTTTTCTTCATTTTCAAACTTAAATACAGCTTGGCCAAAGTGCGGCCAACGAAAAAAATTGCATATTACTATTGTAAACAGTGTAACGTTCATTTTTTGTTATGACGTCAACAGTGTACGATTAGTGGCCAAGCAGTTATTCAAGTTTGAAAATAACATTTTTTTCTCTTTATTTTCAAACTTTAATACAGCTTGGCCAAAGTGCGGCCAACGAAAAAAAATTGCACATTATTATTGTAAACAGTGTAACGATAATTTTTTGTTATGGCGTCAACAGTGTACGATTAGCGGCCAAGCAGTTACTCAAGTTTGAAAATGTCATTTTTTTCTTCAATTTCAAACTTGAATACAGCTTGGCCAAAGTTACTATTTAGCTAAAAGTATTGCATTATTGTTTAGTCGATTCACGTACCCAGCAGGTGGAATGTTCGTGGGTCAGTTATAATGCTGACGAGGAACTGATCTCAATGTTATAACTGATATTCTGATAAACGATTACATTTTACGTGGTGAGTCAATCCGTTTTGCGATCGTATTTATACCAAAAATAATGTTATTTTCAAACTTGAATAACTGCTTGGCCGCTATTCGTACACTGTTGACGCCATAACAAAAAATGATCGTTACACTGTTTACAATAGTAATGTGCAATTTTTTTTCGTTGGCCGCACTTTGGCCAAGCTGTATTCAAGTTTGAAAATAAAGAGAAAAAAATGTTATTTTCAAACTTGAATAACTGCTTGGCCGCTAATCGTACACTGTTGACGCTATAACAAAAAATGATCGTTACACTGTTTACAATAGTAATGTGCAATTTTTTTTCGTTGGCCGCACTTTGGCCAATCTGTATTCAAGTTTGAAAATAAAGAGAAAAAAACATACATTTTCAAACTTGAATAACTGCTTGGCCGCTAATCGTACACTGTTGTCGCCATAACAAAAAAATATCGTTACACTGTTTACAATAGTAATGTGCAATTTTTTTTCGTTGGCTGCACTTTGGCCAAGCTGTATTCAAGTTTGAAAATAAACAGAAAAAAAATGTTATTTTCAAACTTGAATAACTGCTTGGCCGCTAATCGTACACTGTTGACGCCACAACAAAAAATGATAGTTACACTTTTTACAATAGTAATGTGCAATTTTTTTTCGTTGGCCGCACTTTGGCCAAGCTGTATTTAAGTTTGAAAATAAAGAGAAAAAAAAATGACATTTTCAAACTTGAATAACTGCTTGGCCGCTAATCGTACACTATTGACGCCATGACAAAAAATGATCGCTACATTGTTTACAAAAGTAATATGCAATTTTTTTTCGTTGGCCGATACTTTTACTTTTTTGGTCCAAACATGTATGAAGCGTGACTGATCTCCTTTTAATAGTATTAATATTATACAAAGATTTTAGGGGATGATAGCGTCCATCAATACGAATTTTTTTTACTATATGGCCATTCACAGAATCGCGAAGAAAAAATCAGGTGTTCCATACATTTTAGTTGAGTCGATTTTGTACTTTTGTATGGAACAGCTGATTTATTTTTCACAATGTATTTTGGATAGTTTCGAGGATTTCTCATCAAGACGATTAAAAAACATTATTACAAAATAAGGTCTGTAAAGGTAGCATTTAAGGTAAGGTAGAGCTTTTCTGGCGGCTGCAACTAGCGGTAGAAACGGAAAATAAAATGAGCTCAAGGTGGTCCATAAGTCCAGTACTTAAAAAAGAACACCTACCGATGGCTAACTGTATCACGTAACATGGCTTTATGGTCCTAGCAGTCTTGAAGTAAAGCCTCTTACTAACAAAGGCAGGGTGCCTTCAGTATCCAGTACTACACCGGCCACCACCACCGGTACAACCAGCATAATCACTGCCAGAGTACAATCTGCAATGAGAGTAGTTGCCCAGTGTACTGAGGCAGGCGCGCCAGCCATCACTTTCAAGCTACAAGGTCTTACCAATCTAGTAGTAAAGTCACTTACTTGCAAAGGCAGGGTCGCTGAATGTCCCCTCAGTGTCCAGTACTACACCGGTCACTACCACCGGTACAACCAGCGTAATCACTGCCAGAGTACAATGTGCAATGAGAGTAGTTGCCCAGGTGAATGTAGTGAGGCGGGCACGCCGGCCATCACCTAGAGAGACAAGATCTTGACGATCTAGAAGTAAAGACACTTACTAGCAAAGGCAGGGTCAGTGAACGTCTCCTCAGTGTCCAGTACTACACCGGTCACCACCACCGGTATAACCAGCGTAATCACGGCTAGTGTACAATGTGCTATCATAGTAGTGGCCCAGTGTACTGAGGCGGGCGCGCCGGCCATCACGTGCAGATGGCGAGCGCCGGACAAGCGTTCCTTGCACGGTAGCGACACCGCGTTTATATTCGTCGCCAGGATAACTGTTGACACAAATGTACTATCAATACAAGGACTAGAAGTTGCAGACAGATCTACGGCTAGAATTAATAATCTATCCACAGATAGGGATAGGCATGATCCAGATCAGTTGCACCTAGCAACACCCAGACAACTGTCGTTAATTTTATGTTTAATATCAAACGTTGCATAGCAACTAATCTGGATCATGCCTATCTCTATTTGTGGATTGATTATTAATTCTAGCAGTTATCCTAGAATACCACAAAACGTCTGCATTTGTTTTTCTTATCCATTACATTACATCCTACACTAACCTAGCTACCATACAATACTATTGATAATAATGATCAACAAATGGCATTTCAAATTTGAGAAAAAGAGACAATACATAATACTTCAACTTCAACAAGCCCCATCGGTTTACATGTAAGCCCTGATATTGCTTGGGAATTTTTCCTAGATTTAATTTTTGCAATTTTATTGACCGTGCTTTAGAGGCTCGGTAAATAAAGTATGTACTCGCTGAACACCATACTGACAGCCCACAAGACGGCCGTTGTCGCAGACTTTGGTTCCACTACACCGGAGCGGACACCACGAGTACTATCTATTGGGTGGTTGTTGGTGATGATAGTCTTCCCGTTGGCCCAGGGTAGCAGTTGGGACGCCAGCAAGTTGGATAGCAGGTTCATGCCTAATGACGCTTTTGTCGTTTACAATGATATGGGAGTAATCACTGAACACTATAGCGAGTGACGAGTGACGACTGACGACCCACATGACGGCTGTTGTCGTAGTCTTCGGTTCCTCTACACCGGAACGGACATCTCGAACACTATCTACAGGGTAATTTTTTTTGATAATAGTACAATAATGATCCCAGCATCAGCCTTTTGTACCTAAAGTGGATAGTTGAAGAATATCATAGTTCAATACGGTACTCACTGAACACCATACTGACAGCCCACAAGACGGCCGTTGTCGCAGACTTTGGTTCCACTACACCGGAGCGGACACCACGAGTACTATCTATTGGGTGGTTGTTGGTGATGATAGTCTTCCCGTTGGCCCACGGTAGCAGTTGGGACGCCAGTAGGTTGGATAACAGGTTCATGCCCACAGGCGCCGCGTGGCGAACGGTGGTGGTGTATAGTATCTGTAAATTATGTTGCTAATTAACTAACGTAACGCCTAGCTAACTTATTAACAAGGCTTGGGAAGGGTTCGAAAAATACCGCTTAATTAAGATCTGAACCAGGTTTTTCCAAACCGCTCGCTCGCTCCGGATCTATTCGCGAGCGTTATAGCCTAGTTAATCGAAAGTTAACCCTATCGGGGGGCGTCGGGCCGCCGTGACATCTTCCGTCATTGTCATACGGCTTGCGTCTGATTGGCCTACCGAAATCAGCGAGCGAAATAACAGATATTTCGAGCAGGAACCGTTTAGCTTTGATCTTTGACTACAACCGAAATAATTTCGATTCTGAAAGAGTGAAATCGAAATGCTGTTTTGTTTGTTTTTACCAGGTTTTCGACCCCTGCTAATTATACAAATTACGAATATTGAAGCCGCATGCTACTTTTTATGTATGTACCTCAGAAAAGAAGAAAGGGGTTAAAAAGAACATATCAAAAATATTGTACTAAAAGAAGCGTGGGATCGAAAACAAGGTACTTTTTATGAAAACTTGAGGAAATTCAAAATCATACAAAGGTGATAAGTATTCGTTTTTCGACGTCTTTTTTGGTTTCTGTATACGTAAAATGCAAACGTGTATCAAATGTGTGCCAGAAGTACGTCCGATTTACATTACACAGCTAAATTAAGAATGTTGGCAAATGGCTCCACTTTCCCTATAGGTGACCGTACATACTCAAAATTTACAAATAAAAAAAGTATAATTATGGGAACGTCTTTGAATACACAAAGATAACATTTTAAAGTTTTATTAAAGATTACCTTAGCATCGGTGTCATTCAGCTCAAGCCCGACCAAGTACTTGTTGTAGTCGATGAGATCTTTCGTACCGGATCGTAATATTGCTGCGGACGAAAAATACATGAGTATTAAGTAATCGATTCTTGGATCTTGTTATTGCTCGAAATAAAGATATAGTACTTGAGGACTTTAATTTGGTATGCGATATCTGTGGACAACAACGGTATAACCCCACACGAATACGGTGAATTTTGCTGACTCAAATCAAAATACAGTAGCAGTGCGAGTTGATGACGTTCTTTCGGAAACATTCAAGGCGGAGTTCGGTGTTCGTCAAGGATTTGTTCTGTCGCCTTTACTTTTTAATACGTACACCGAATATATTATATAATGCGCATTGTCTTGGATGGGTGCAATGCAATGGGGCAGGGGATTCAGTTGGTGGTCGCGTAGTTAATAATTTAAGATACACTGATGATACTACTCTTCTTGCTAGATCGAGAGAAGATTCGGAGGAGCTTTTGACTCGTCTGAAAACCACTAGTCTCCAATTCGGTCTTGCTTTAAATAGATACAAGACGAAAGTCATGATAATAGATCGAGCTGAACATAACATTACGGGCATACATAATATAGCCAACTGCGAAGTAGCGCAACGCTACATCTACCTCGGTTCTACTAATTGGAGGATGCGAAGACGAGATTAAACGCCGTTGCGCTACTAGATCGGCAGTGGAGCAAGTGGGAAAGATTTGGAGAGACAGGAGGATAAACAAGAACACAAAGGTCCGCCTAATGAAGAGCCTCGTTAATATCTATAGTTCTCTCAAAGAATACCGCAGGATAGGATTCACTACGGCTCAACTCACACTGGCGCAGAGTCGAAGCGTCAATCTGATTCAGATAGCAAATTCACCCTTATCTCCACAATGTATTCACCCTTATTTCCACAATGTAATGTACAGTCGCCAGCACGTCAGATTACTACAAACTGACAAATTTCTTTAAATAAAATTCAACCTTATCTCCAACCTAAAGAGTTCAGTTTCAAGTAATAAATTTTGTCATTTTGTAGTAACCCGACGTGCTGGCGACCGTACATATTTTTTCTGAGAAAAAAAAGACGCGCGTAGTCTTTTTTTTTTCTCAGAAGCAATATGCGCCATATTCGTTGTAGAGTAGGTGAATTTGCTATGTGAACTGACGCTTCGACTTTGCACCAATGTGGGTTGAGCCTCACTTCCCCATCAGTCGTTGTCCTATACAGCACGCGACGGTCACCCATCTAGTCAAACACATCAAGGTTTAAAGTCAGGAGTAGTTGGAACTACGACCTTGGCCACTACATGATTGCCAATGCTATACTACCTTCATTCCTGACATTGGTTGACTAAAGGCCAGAATTAATAATCTATCTACAGATAGGGATAGGCATGATCTAGTTTAGTTGCTAGGCAACACCTAGCAGCACCCAGGCAACTGTCGTTAATTTTATGTTAATATCAAACGTTGCATAGCAACTAATCTGGATCATGCCTATCCCTATCTGTGGATTGACTATTAATTCTGGCCGTAAGAGCTCTCACTTCCCTACGCCCTTTCCCTTTGATCCTTGACGCATTAAGCACGCGGCGCGGTCACCTATCTTGTCGAACACATCCAGGATTAAAGGCAGCAGCCGTTGAAGCTACGACCATGGTCAGTATATGATTGCTAATGCTATGCTTCTTTTATTACTGACCTTGGTTGACGTCATTAGTCTTCTCGAAGAACACCTCAGGGTAGGATTCGCTAAGAGTTCTCACGTCCCAACCCCCTTCCCCCTCAGTTGTTGTCGTGTAGAGCACGCGGCGGTCACCCATCTTGTCGAACACATCTAGGGGTGCAATGGCGTAAGGTAATCGTATTAACTTGACAGTTCATATCGTATTCAATCGGCTGCAATTTGTATGGGATGACATTTATTATGATACAATATGAAGTGTCAAATGAATACGATTGACTTTACGCAATTCCGTAGCAGGTTTAAAGGCAGGAGTAGTTCGACCTACGACCGTGATCAGTATATGATTGCTGATGCTATGCTTTTTCATTACTGACCTTGGTTGACGTCAGTAGTCTTCTCGAAGAACACCTCGGGGAAGGATTCGCTAAGTGGTCTCACTCCTTCCCCCTCGGTTGTGTACAGCACGCGGCGGTCACCCATCTTGTCGAACACATCCAGGTTTAAAGGCAGGAGCAGATTTCTCGGCGGTTCCCCACTCACGTTGAAGTTCATCGTGAAAAGGACTATCATCACTATAGGTAGAATCACTGTCTGGAATAATAAATAGAAATTAATTATAATCTTTTAAGTTTTAGAAAAGAATGAGGCTAGAAGGGCCATTTTGAAATTGTGAATGAAGCGTAGAACCGAAAACAAGCTAGTTGCCATGACAACTTGAAGAAATTCAAAATCGTACAAGGGTAAAATCTAAAGAGGGTTTGCTGTTTTGAGCAAAGGACTTGTACAGAAAATCTTTCAAAATCAAAATCAAAAATCATTTATTCATTTTAGGCTGATACAGCACTTGTGAACGTCAATGAAGCTACGCTATCGGTTCGCAAATCCTACGGCGGGAGGCCTTGTAACGAGAAGAACCGGCAAGAAACTCGCCAAGGGCTATTTTTTTCTCCCTGTCATATTTCATACAGAGTCGTCAAATTGAAAAGTGACTTTAACATAATTTTCAACACACTTGCTCATAAAGTGAGCCTTATTACATCGATCTTAGGGCCATAAACCGAACTATAACCCACGCGTGCATAATAATATTACAGTACTAGTTGCGTAATAGAATTATCCCTACAAAGTTAAGTAAGTACCTAACTGCAAATTATATGCGAGTAAACAGAGACTTTTCAATTTAACCGGGTAATACAGTATCCCTACAAAGTTAAGTTAGTACCTAAGTGCAAGTTATATGCGAGTCAACAGAGCATTTTCAATTTCAGCGGGTAATAGACACAGTTCTTTTTTTGTAACAACAAAGAGGTTTTATACGGCTGAAAATCCTTTTAAGTTTTTAGAATAAATAAATGTGACAAAAAACATAAATAGGAATATTATTATCAAATTATTTATAATTCACAATAATTTGTTATAAAACATTTGCATTTTATCACTATTATTATACTTAATTATTTTGAAGTAGGCTGTATGGCTGTATGTAATCAATCACCTCACATTTGGCGTGTGCAAAAAAAAAAAAACTTGCGCGCTTTTTCCCTTAGTTATATTAGGTTAATACAATATGTATGCAATAAATGTTTATTTTTCCTCGCAAGTGTGTTGAAAAAGTGCGTATGAAACTCGTGAGCAACTTACTCACTAGACACTCGGCTGATTTACGCCCTCGCCTGCGGCTCGGGCTGCAACCCACAGCCTCGTGTATAATGAGCAACCTAAGCTCACTTGTATCATAATATACTAATAATATGTAAAGTCACTTTCCATCACAAATTAATCTTAAGTTTAAAAACAAAATAAAAAACCCGGTAATCATAGCAGTAAATAATTTTCAATAACTAAGAAATAGACATCCAAAAGGTAGTTTCTTTAAAATACACACCAACCAAAAACGTAGCAAATAAAATAATAAATATAAATGCCAAACAAGAGTAATAAAACTTTGAATAGTTTAAGAACATAAGAGTCAATAATAAACAGTGCCATACAAGCCACGATAAAATAAAACTAATAACAATAAAACATTAAAAATATTAAAAAATCTGCATATTTTGAGACAAGAAGCCAGGAGCAGATCCATCCCACTGGTGTCACCCGTTCACGAGCATGACGCATGAACCAGCCATCGCTTCGCTCAACCATATTTTAGGGAACGTAACGACCCGCCTCACACGACACCACCGCAGCTTTATCTGCGTTACCGTCTAATTATCTAAAATTTGTTTTTGGTAGGGTAAGATTGGCAGCCCAATAACAGATACGCCCTCTGTCGTGATAAGAAGTTTCCTGTCAATCTTTCCCTACCAAAAACATAAATTTTAGATAATTAGACTGAAAGAAAACGTCTCGCTTTCCATTCACTTATTATTGTGTTCTACGTTTTTAATTCGATTTTTTTCATTACGTTAAAGTATTATATTTAAACTTTTTGAATAGGATGGTAGCCAAACAAATAAACGGAATTTGTGTAGCTTTCTTCCGCAAAAAACCCACAAAACTTGCACCTTCACCGATTAGACTACTCTACACGTGTGTCGCCCCAACCCGGAGCATCTTCAGGGCATGTTAGATCGTGCCAAATCCAGCACTGATACATACTATGCGATTAATATAAGAATAGGATAGGGATGCCGCCATGTTGTGACGTCAAGCTGTCAAAGTGCTGTCAAACTAACTTCACTTCACTTCAGTATGGTGTGCAAAAAAATAAATTTATCGTGGCTGATCATGTCATAGCTTACGATAAATAATGATGTTCGTGCAAACCAAAACATATGAAAAATTTGCAGATAATAATTATACAAATCATTAACTTGATTTTTTCGGAAAGTATAGGACTCATGAAAGTATGCTTGTACGAAAATGATCAGGTAATTTGAATCTCAATCAAATTAAATATTTGTGATATTTAACTGAAACAATTTTTTCATACATTGTTCTGATGCTTCAATAGCACAGAATAAATTGAATTTTGATTCTATTTACTGGTTTAAGAATTTAAATAAAACAGGATTTCAGGTTATGAAAATAATTTAATAATCAACTTTACAATAAAATTGGTAAATTGGGGGTATCGTGAAAAATTGTATTGGTCTATCATGGTAAAAGGATTGGCCAGCTAGAGTCTGCACGTTGTTAGATTCGTCAGAATCTAGCTGTTACCAGGGTGCGCCGGGTATCGGTATCACGGGGAACGAGTCAATCTAGCCACTCGGGGAGGCGCCTTTCGTGAATCCGCCAATTGTAAATCATAACACAACACATTATGCTTGCTAATGCTATTCCACCTCTTCTATTCCACTTATTTGAGAATCATCGTCCCGCTGGTCTGAGCTGCTTCTGCAGCTGCTACTGCTACAAGGACATTGAAGACTTTTCCTTCTGACATTGCAAAGTACTGTAGAAATATATTCTAGTATTTTATCAAAGCTTTGAACAAATACCACATGTGTCCAAACATTTGTTCAAATGTTTGTGCTATGTCTGGCGCCGGCGGCATAACGAAGGGCATGAGCAGTAAAGTTGAGTACAAAGAAAAAGGGAAGCAGGTGGATATAAAAAATAAAAAACTTCGTTTTGAAAGTGGCAATACCCAAACCACCTTCTGCCAAAAAAAACTATTTTCATATTGGTTTGCACTTTCTTGCGAACTGTACCTTTTCAGAGTGAAGTTTGTCAACAACCCGTCCTATTCTTATAATAATCGCATAGTATATTTATTTTTTCACAAGATTTGGTGTCGCCCGATTCAATCAAATAAATAAATGGAAATCATTGTCTAAGGTAACCCACATGTAAACTAGATTTCTCGCAAAGGATTTTGCAGTGTGGAACAAATTTTGCAAAATAAAAAGGCAAATTATATATAAGACACAAAACTAATAATTAATGACTTACCAAAATCAAGAACCACCATCTCTTAGACATCACGTAGTAAATCTGCCTCATGATGAGTACTTTGAACTGGCGGAAGTAGAGAGGTATTCCTGTCACCCTTTTTAATGCTGGTTCTGAAACAATGTAAATCAATCTTGATTTACTTTTTTGTAGTATCATGTATTTGTAAACTGATAATGTTCGTTTACACATAGGGCACCGATACAGGCTTACGTATAGTGAGGCATTTTGCTATGATAAACCTTCGGGATGTAACGATGCCGTTTCGTTCCAGTCTTATGGATGGTTAGAACCTCCATGGTAGCTGGAAACTCCATAGCTTTACTCACTGGCCATCAATTAGATTATGTAATTGTTTTTTTAATACAGTTGCTCAAAAAGTGGCGTATTGCAGGGACGTATAGCGTTCGGGATGTGGGCTATTACACACTCGAACTTTTTCTTTACCTTTCCCGAACTCGTGCGTTTTCTTTCCCAACTGTCAAAATATTGTCTATTAAAAAGAAAAAACCAACCACGAAGTTTTTACTAAAAAATAATCATAGAAGTTTTTATGACTCATGCAAATATTTCTAAAAAGAAGCTACTAATTTGTTTCAATATCAGATTTAAAACTTAATTTTAATTATACATTAAATTAATATTAGTATCGGCCAAATTAAATTTATAAATATAAAAAATACATAAAATTGGCTGTATGACCACAGATTACTAAATATGGTATGACGTGCACTATTTACCATAGTATCTGCTTATAGGAGTTTGCGCAAGTAAGTGAAAAGAAAATGAGGGACCTTATTTCTTAATTTTCTAAATTAGTTTATTCTGGTTTTTATTGTGGTAGGTACTTAGTATGGTGGAATTAGTGCAATAATGTGGCTTTAATGGAAAACGATGTGGTAAAAGAGAGAAATAAGGAAAGGCGCTCCTGTAGGATTCGGATTGCTTTTGTTAGGTTTAATTTCATTTCATCTCATTTAATTTAATTTTCATTTCATATCAATAAAAAAATTCTACTGAAGCCTTGGCTGTATGATCATAGTTTCCTTTGCCAACCCAGAATGGGTGAAGAAAACAAAAAAAAGTCTCTGCTTATATTCTTTTACGATTAGTTAGTTGAGTTTATTGTGTTTTATTATTTTATTAAATTGCTTAATTTTTTCGCAACTGTATTAAAAATAGTTGTTCAGTACACGTGCGGAACCGTCATTGCAACTTGTTCCGACTGTCAACCCTCACCTTCGGCTGCGCCTCGGCTCGGGTAGACATTTGTCGGAACTCTTTGCAATGACAGGCTTTCCGCACTTGTAATGAAATCTACTATTTACTTCTTTCTTTCAAATTTTAAAATTTGAAAGAAACGGCATCGTTACTAGGGGGCTGGAAATCTCAGTCGGCAAGGTTAACAAGACGTTGCTGCCCGATTTTTTAATAATATGTAGAGTTCTTACAAGCACTGGGATAAAAAGCAGAGTCACGGAAATTAGCACAAAAATTTAATATACAAGTCTGGAATCAATCTATATTATATAAAACTCTTGCGTTACTGACTGACTGACTGACAGACAACGCACAGTCGAAACTACTGGGCGCAAGAAGCTGAAATTCCTTTCAGCTCATAATGTCAACTTCTCATAATGTCAACCGGTCAAAAAATGCACATTTCTTATAACGTCAACTTCTTAGAATGTCAACTTCGCAAAAAGACAACTTCTCGAAATGTCCACTTCTCACAATGACAACTTCGCATTTGGTCAACTTCTCATAAAGTCGACTCTTAAATGATATATTCGCAAAATGACAACTCTTCGTAATTTGTACTTTAAATGGCCAATAAAAAAGAAAACCATGGTTTTACATTACTTTCTTACTTATTTTGCTAATAGATTTTCAAAAAAAATCGTGGTTTACTTATTTTGCTAAAAGATTTTCTAAAAAATCGTGGTTAACCACGATTACTTAGACCGACTTTAAAGTCGGGAGATATCATAGTATTATGTGGGTATTATTAATATGTAGGTGATGAAAATAAAATTTCAATATTTGTATAATCAACCAACTATCTATAATTATGTAAGTGCGATGTATCAATACATAATACATATAAAAAAATCCAAAATAATTTCAAAACCAAACTTCACTCCGTGTGGGAGGTAGCCAATATTTAAATTTTTATTACAAAAATTCTAATACTACTACTAACTACTACTACTAATAGCTACTAACTACTACTACTAATCTACAAACATTCTAAGAAGTTGACGTTATAAGAAATGTGCATTTTTTGTCCGGTTGACATTATGAGAAGTTGACATTATGAGCTGAAAGGCTGAAATTTGGCATGTATGTTTCTTGGGGAGTGTAGGGGAGCACTTAGATAAGATTTTTGGAAATTCCCCCTCTAGAGGGGTAAAAAGGGGGTTTAAGCAGATGAAGTCCCGAGCGGAGCGCTAGTCTGTTATAAATAAATCTAAACAACGTACCACTGTCACCTCCAACGCCGTCCACATCGTCTTGCGAGAATGTGGTGTCGACGTCACTGCATAATCTGTAAATAATTTGCCTTTATAAGCCGGGAAACACACACCAAATATCTCACAACAGAGCTCGTATAGCATATTAGGCTTTACAGTGGCACAATCTTTTCGGTTCCGGTGACAGCGGCGCTAGGAACGTTTTTCTTTTTTTTTTGCAGCAATTTAACCGGCCCTGACTTCTTTTTTATTTTTATTTTTATTTATCCACAACGGGGTAGCACTTAGCCTTCATCACACCTGATGTTAAGTGGTGATAAGGCTGAAGATGGAAGCGCACTACTCCCGGAATCCTCAATCACTGAGGAACTGGCTATCTTATCTTTAACTGCCGGAACACAATAATGCTGAAAACATCATTGTTATGGCGTCAGACTTAGATAAGATGGTGGTAGCTAGCCGAACGGACTAAGAACAAGTCCTACCACCAACCAAACCGAATACAATATGTACCCCCACTGGGAATCGAACCCGGGATCTCTTGGTCTGAAATCGGTGGTGTGAACCACTAGACCACAGAGGCGGTTAAAAACTTCTAAGACCTTCAGCCGCCAGCAGCGCGATGGTTGGACATCAACTTGACAGCAAAATGACATTTAAAAAAACACGCTTGTTTCACATTTTGGCCACCGGAACAGAAAAGTTTGTGGCACTGTACATTGCGTTATTGCTACCACCACTCCAATCGATACTAATATTATAAATGTGAAATCGGCCGACAGAGTTGAGTTGAGTACTGTCCCGTAGTGATGTCGTACGTTAAAGAGACCTCTCTCTTTGACGTACGACGTCACTAATTTACGTCGCATTTAATAGTAACACATACCTTAAGAACACCTCTTCCAGAGTAGAAACCCCCACTCCAATGGAGTCAATGCCAAGTTCAGATCGTTTATACTCCAATTTCGAGAATAGTTCCGGGAATTTCTCGCTACTGGTAGCGGGTATGTTGTACGAAATGGAGTTGAGAGAGGTCTCTTTGACAGTCGCATCGGGCACGTGTGACGTCACTACTGCGGATATGGCTTCTTCCTTCGGGTGGCCGATGGTCGTGAATGTGAGGCGGTAGCCGGTACCTGGTGGAGAAATAATTTGAACGTAGGCAAAACGAAAAACACAACAAAAGTTTTCGGTTAATCCCTTTATTTGTTAACTAGTGGATCCTTGCGATTTTACCCGCGTAGTACCTGTTCCCGTGGGAATATCGGGATAAAATATAGCCTATGTCATTTGGGAAGAATGTAGCTTTCTAATGGTCAAAGAATTTTCTAAATAGGTCTAGTAGTTTCGGAGCCTATTCTATTCCAAGCTCCAACAAAAAAATAATCAACAATTAAATTGTATTAAAATAAATAAATAAATAACCTCTTACATTCACACCAATTATCTAAGCCCATTTTAATTTCATTAAGAAACTAAATCATGGAAATCTTGATAACGGATAAATATATACTTAAATACTTTTTGTTTGTAAATACATACTTAATATACATAGTAAACACCCAGACCAAGACAAATAGACATGTTCATGCACACAAATATTTCTCTTGTTCGGGAATCGAACCCGAGACCACTGGCGCAGAAGGTGGGTAGCCTACGCCTGCGCCAAATCAGTCGTTAATAAAGTTGTACAACAGCGTGGCGTAGCAGCGCAGCCACGCGGTCTCCCAAAGCATCGGCTTCTTCCATAAAGTGGTTGGACAGCAGAACTGTGCGCGTGCCACGGAGAGCCAGGATACCAATCAATTACTTGCCTATGGCAGGCGTATGTCACTCGATGTACTTGCGCGCAAATCTCGCCCTCACCGCCAGCGGTGCAAATCCATAGAAATTAGGTCCACAAAAGAGCTAGAATATATGCAATAGAAAGAGATGCAACGAGTGGCCGTTCGTAATTTGCGCCGTACAAGCTGAATTCCACTTTATTGCGTTATAGTTAGAGTTGCTATTTATTTAAATGGCTTAGCGGAGTGCAGTATCTGTTACTAGTAACTATTTAGTAATCTGTGCCTATGGCGCGCTTCAAGTACAACGGCGAGGTGTAGCAGCGCAGACACGCGGTCTCCCAAAGCATCAGCTGCTTCCATGAAGCGAGTGGGCAGTAAAACTGTGCGCGTGCCCCTTAGAGCCTGGATATCAAGGAGCTTCTACAAGGAAACTGGAGTTTTGAGCCTGAATAAAAAAGTGTGCCCAGCAAATTTTACATTTAGTACGTAGTGGCTGTCTGTTGTCTCATATCACCATACGTTTTGTTTCAAAATGTAGGTGAGACGGAAGACAGCCACAGTCTACAAAGAGTGTTAGTACTATCTCCAGTTACCTCAGTATTTAGTCTAAGCTCTTTGTTGGATACCAATCAAACACTTGCCTATGGCGCGCTTCAAGTACAGCGGCGAGGCGTAGCAGCGCAGGCGGCCGGCGTGCAGCGCGGCCACGCGGTCTCCCAAAGCATCGGCTTCTTCCATGAAGTGGGTGGACAGCAGAACTGTGCGCGTGCCCCGTAGAGCCTGCCGAATCAAATACTTGCCTATGGCGCGCTTCAAGTACAGCGGCGTGGCATAGCAGCGCAGCCACGCGGTCTCCCAAAGCATCAGCTTCTTCTATGAAGTGGGTGGACAGTAGAACTGTGCGCGTGCCCCTTAGAGCCTGGATATCAAGGAGCTTCTACAAGGAAACTGGAGTTTTGAGCCTGAATAAAAAAGTGTGCCCAGCAAATTTGACATTTAGTACGTAGTGGCTGTCTGTTCTCTCATATGACCATACGTTTTGTTTCAAAGTGTAGGTGAGACGGAAGACAGCCACAGTCTACAAAAAAGTGTTAGTACTATCTCCAGTTACCTCAGTATTTAGTCTAAGCTCTTTGTTGGATACCAATCAAACACTTGCCTATGGCGCGCTTCAAGTACAGCGGCGAGGCGTAGCAGCGCAGGCGGCCGGCGTGTAGCGCGGCCACGCGGTCTCCCAAAGCATCGGCTTCTTCCATAAAGTGGGTGGACAGCAGAACTGTGCGCGTGCCCCGAAGAGCCAGGATACCAATCAATTATTTGCCTATGGCGCGCTTCAAGTACAACAGCGTGGCGTAGCAGCGCAGCCACGCGGTCGCCCAAAGCATCAGCTGCTTCCATGAAGCGAGTGGACAGCAGAACTGTGCGCGTGCCACGTAGAGCCTGCCTAATCTCATCTCAGATACTACTCTTAATACTTGCCTATGGCGCGCTTCAAGTACAACGGCGAGGCGTAGCAGCGCAGGCGGCCGGCGTGAAGCGCTGCCACGCGGTCTCCCAAAGCATCGGCTTCTTCCATAAAGTGAGTGGACAGCAGAACTGTGCGCGTGCCACGTAGCGCCTGCCCAACCAAATCGCAGATGTTAATTAACGGCCGCTCGCAGTTTCACCCGCGTGGTTCTCGTTCCCGTGGGAATATCGGGAAAAAGTAACTTGTTTTAATCGAGGATATCTACTATCTGTGTGCCAAACGACCCAATCCGTTAAGTAGATTTTGCGTGAAAGAGTAAAAAACATCCATACTCACAAACTGTCGCTATTAGTAGGATTTGATGCATTTACAATGCAATTCTGCCGAAAATATACTTGCAAGGCTTTTTATATTTCAATTTTCCCTATTTTTTTTATTCCCATACCCTTGTTTATCAGAACACATAGTGCAATTTATTAAATTATTTCCTACCACGTAATATAATACGTACAATATTTTATTAAATCATTTAGTAACGCGTAGATCATGCAAGCGAATATCGCCGAAAAGTGTTCAACCTGGAAGTAAAGTTAGCGTCAAAATGATCTGAGCGTTCAAACCCTCAGATCATTTTGACGTTGACTTTACTCTAAATTGTACATACTAATTTGTTCTGTTTTTTTTATTTTGTTGAACATTACAAGGTAAGGTTATCACAACCATCTCACCAAAAGAAGGTCCCATAGCTCCCTCCTAGTTTCCACGTCTAGTCCAGAAGTAGGTTCATCTAATATGAGAACATCTGCACTACCGGCCAGCGCACAGACCAACTGCAGTCGCCGCTTCGTGCTGCCAGACAGTTCAGTTTGGCAGTTCATCTTGTCTAGAATACCTAGTCTATTCAGCTCCAAGTCTTCAACTCACCAGTAGAAGGTTCCACAGCTCTCTCCTAGTTTTCACGTCTAGTCCAGAAGTAGATTCATCCAATATTAGAACGTCAGCACTGCCGGCCAGTGCGTAGGCTAACTGCAGTCGCCGCTTCATGCCGCCAGACAGTTCTTCGGTTTTGCTGTTCATCTTGTTTAAAAACCTAGTTTGTTGAGCACTTATAAACTAGGACTTACCAATAATAGGTCCCACAGCTCTCTCCTAGTTTCCACGTCTAGTCCAGAAGTAGGTTCATCCAATATCAGAACGTCAGCACTGCCGGCCAGCGCACAAGCTAACTGCAGTCGCCGCTTTATGCCGCCAGACAGTTCTTCGGTTTTGCTGTTCATCTTGTTTAAAAACCTAGTTTGTTGAGCACTTATAAACTAGGACTTACCAATAATAGGTCCCACAGCTCTCTCCTAGTTTCCACGTCTAGTCCAGAAGTAGGTTCATCCAATATCAGAACGTCAGCACTGCCGGCCAGCGCACAAGCTAACTGCAGTCGCCGCTTCATGCCACCAGACAGTTCTTCAGTTTTGCTGTTCATCTTATCCAGAATGCCCAGTTTGTTGAGCAAACTCTCGGCGCTAGTGCGCGCTTCCGCGAATGAACCGCCCTTGAGCTGAATAAGGGAATTGTAAGGTTACTATAATCTGTGGTGTAAATGTAATATGTCAAGGTAATCATAAATTGGCTAATGATTATAAAAAAACTATTTTACCAAAAATTTCCTAACATTGAGTTTAAATATGATAATGTATGTAAAGATCATAAAAAGGCTACTAGACATTTATTATTCAACGAAGAAATTAGAAAAAAGAAAACAGATTAGATTTCTCAGTGTATGAAAAAGTTTATTTAAGTTACCTGAATGAAAGCAATAACGGAATTTAAGCACAAGTATAACAAGTATTGAATACTTTGCTGCAAAAAACATTTGCCATACCCGCACACGAGCCACAAACGCCGCTACTTGAACCTAGAAGAAGAAACAAGTCGGCGTTCATATAAACTGTATAAAAACTACAGGAAAGAGGTCGGTGGCGGCGTTTTTCAGTGGCCCGTGTGCGGCTACGTTTAGCCTCACCATGGTAAAGAACATGATATGTTCGATGACGTTGAGGTCGGGTATGAACAAGTTGTGTTGCGGGCAAAGTCCGATGTGGCGCCGCACGCCGCGCTGCGAGCGCACGTCCGCGCCGCCCACGTACACCGTACCCTCCGTGGCTGATGTCATGCCTGCCAAACAGATACTTTTACTTAAATTGTTACTTTTTTGCATTCACAATGCAATGTTTATGTTTTCACTTCTCATGCTCTTAAAGTTCGTCTTTATGTTGGGTATAAGCTGCATAAAATTGCTTTTTATGCTCTAGTGCATAATCTCTTCGTCTAAGTCTCAGACTCTAAGACAAAGGTCGTCAGATAAACAGTCACACACGCAATTAAACTTCGTTAAATAAACTTGTTATTTCATTGTTTCTTTAATTTTGTACACAATCCATGTTAAATTACTAAATTAATAAAACTAGGCAAAATAAAATTAATGAGTTTTGTAAGAAATAAGTATTTCAAGAGCATTATGGACTACGATATATGCTAAAGTCACTGTGCTGTATGCTGCCCAAAAAGCTTAGACTAAATACTGAGGTAACTGGAGAGTGCAGTACTAACACTTTTTTTTGGCACTGTGGCTGTCTTCCGTCTCACCTACGGCTCGGGTGGATATATGCGTCTCGCGTAAAATGGTACGTTTTATGCACTTGTTGTACAATCTACTATTGTGTGGTTGTGAGACGGGTAGATTTTTCTAAATTACTTCATTTTAAAGGAGATTTTTCAGTTTTGTATGGAGCCTCGGCTAGGACTTTGTACACTATATCATAGGCAAGCAAAAGATAAATATAATAACTGAAATAGTAGATTTCATTACAAGTGCGGAAAGCCTGTCATTGCAAAGAGTTCCGACAAATGTCTACCCGAGCCGAGGCGCAGCCGAAGGTGAGGGTTGACAGTCGGAACAAGTTGCAATGACGGTTCCGCACGTGAACTGAACAACTATTTTTAATACAGTTGCGAAAAAATTAAGCAATTTAATAAAACACAATAAACTCAACTAACTAATCGTAAAAGAATATAAGCAGAGACCTTTTTTTTTGTTTTCTTCACCCATTCTGGGTTGGCAAAGGAAACTATGATCATACAGCCAAGGCTTCAGTAGAATTTTTTATTGATATGAAATGAAAATTAAATTAAATGAGATGAGATGAAATGAAACCTAACAAAAGCAATCCGAATCCTACAGGAGCGCCTTTCCTTATTTCTCTCTTTTACCACATCGTTTTCTAAGTACTAATACTAAGTACCTACCACAATAAAAACCAGAAAAAACTAATTTGGAAAATTAAGAAATAAGGTCCCTCATTTTCTTTTCACTCCTATAGGCAGATACTATGGTAAATAGTGCACGTCATACCATATTTAGTAATCTGTGGTCATACAGCCAATTTTATGTATTTTTTATATTCATAAATTGAATTTGGCCGATACTAATATTAATTTAATGTATAATTAAAATTACTTTTAAATCTGATATTGAAACAAATTAGTAGCTTCTTTTTAGAAATATTTGCATGAATCATAAAAACTTCTATGATTTTTTTTTAGTATAAACTTCGTGGTTGGTTTTTTCTTTTTAATAGACAATATTTTGACAGTTGGGAAAGAAAACGCACGAGTTCGGGAAAGGTAAAGAAAAAGTTCGAGTGTGTAATAGCCCACATCCCGAACGCTATACGTCCCTGCAATACGCCACTTTTTGAGCAACTGTATTAAAAACTAATTATATCGCAATAAGCTAACGCGTTTGATGGTACAAAAGCATTATCTAGTCTTAATAATTATGCAACCCCGATTCAATATGGCGGTAAAATGTCACACTAACATTAAAAAAAGGTTTACATTGACAGATTATCATCAATCGTCAATGTCATCGTTTTTTCGTACAAAAACATCAAAGTTTCCGAACGTGATTTAAATATGGTTGCCAGTGTGACCATGGATGGCAAAGAATTTTTATTTCAAAGTTTATTTTGTACCATTTATCCAGAAATACAATGAGAATTTTAATATTTTATTTGACTTAACTATATTTTTTACTATTAGCACGAATAGTGTACAATGTCCTAGCCGAAAATGAAAAATTTTTTTTTTTTTTTTTTTTTTTTCGGGGGTAGGAGAAGAAACTGGCAACAGTATTTTTGAAAAGCTCTGAAATTAAATTCGTTTTTAAAATATTTATCTTTATTTTAACAAGATTATTTAGTGTAAAATATTATGTACTAAGATCAATAAGTACCTGCAGCTGTTATCTCCTTTCCACAACACTTCTGTAGTTTAATTTCACAAACTTCATCACAACTACCACTTAAACAACCACATAATCACTTCGCCCGGATATGGAAGACATCAAAACCACAATTGAGTCACTGGCACAAGTGTTCACAACAAGAATGGCAGCCTTCGAGAGCGAGCTCAGCAAAAGCACCTCACCTCAGCTGCCTACATTGCCGGCATTGACAGAGGAGTTCCAATCGTTTCGCAGCTTTATCATGGACACACTGAAAAATATTGATAAGCAGATGACGATGCTGGCCACAGAGTGCGACAACATTGAGATGCGGAGCAGAAGAAAAATGTTGCTGCTTCACGGTGTCCCCGAGAAGAAAGACTCTGAGTCGGACTCAGTTGTGACATTCTTGGAGGTGACATCTCAACATCTGGCTGCTACAGCATTGGACTCCACACACATCAGTCGGGTCAGTCGCTTGGGTCGGGTTCGGCAGGGTAGTCCTCGGCCACTGCTAGTTAAATTTCACTCCGAGTCTGTGCGCGATAAAGTGTGGCTCGCTAAGTCTGGGCTCAAGGGCAGTGGCATCACCATGTCGGAGTTTTTGACAAAGATCCGACACAAAGTTTTCGTAGCTGCAAGAGAACGCTTCGGGGTGAGCAGATGCTGGACCAGCGCCGGCCGCGTTATTGTGGCAGGCCCGGAAGGTAAACGCCACCGTATCGTGACTGCCGCTGACATCACGAGGCTGGGTGAAGTGGAGACCACGACGACTTCAACTTCTGCTGGTCCACAGATCCCAGAAGTCAGTGAGCCTGCGGCGAGACCGAAGAGGACTGCCTCTGCAAAGCGGAAGCAATATTAGTTGAGTAAGCCTTTTTATGTTATTTTTGTCTGTCTAAATTCTCTCTCTTCATTCATAGTTATGTGTATGATGTCTACTTACTTCATGTTATGTCAGCTCCATCTATGTTCATAATGTCCACTGTGCCTTTCATTGTTTATCTGCTTGCTAGTTTGTAAATTGTACTCTGTTACGAAAAAATGTATTGAATTCATTATTTTCTTTGGTTTGCGGTATATTAAAATAATTTGTGACAAACATCAAATCAAACTGACTGACATGACAATGACAGGTTATTTATTTTTCTCGGGACCGGCGAAGTTCTAATGCCATACTGCCAGTTCTTCACTCTGTTATTGCACACTGGACTGGCTGTCATAAAATATTTTTGTGCCTATTTGGAGTATCGCCATTTTGGCGCTGTAGGCAGAACGAGTGTTCTATGTAGCTAAAATTAGTGATGTTCTTATGTCGACTTTGGTTATGATTATGTCAAAATTAGTTCTCGGGACCAACTCGGGACACTCGTAGTGGAGTGGCGCTTCAAACTGCCACACAAAATTAGCTGTCATTTGTATAGAAAGAGCTTGTCCAGTGTGTAAGTCATAGATGTCAGTAGTGCTGTAGCCTGTAGTGCAATTCATACCACAGATTAAGGCGGGGTAGTTGGTCACGCACGGGCCGACAAACTTTTTATTATTTTAGTCAGACTTAATCGACAGCCGCTCTTTAGTCTCTGGTTTAGCATAACTTTCTTTGTTTTATTTTTTTTTTCCAATCTTTTTCTATTACGCTTTGTGATTGTTTTTTTCCTGTTATTGTGAAATTTGTGTCTTATTATTTGTTTCTATTTGTATCTTGTGTGTAAATGTGTTCTTTTTCTTTTTGCTTATTTTTAACAGCTGTTTCTTTCAGTCAACCTGTAGGTATTTATGTATGTAGTTTATTTAGTTTAATTTTACTACTCCCTTATTGTATAGATATACTTAATTTATTTAGTCTATGAATTTATCGCTAGATAGCGTCACTGATCTTTTTCTATCCTGCTCTTCCTCTAACTCTTCTGACTCCAGCTTTCACAGTTTAGATCGCCCTTTAAATGAATTACTCAGTGATACCTTCTCGGATGTCTCCAAAAACTTTAATGTCATACATATTAATGCACAGAGTATCCCAGCACACTTTCCGGATATGCTAGCCACGTTCGATAACAAGAACATACATGCTATCCTAGTGTCCGAAACCTTCCTTAATCCCTGTCTTTCTTCGACTTCATATTCCCTGCCTGGTTTCCAATTGATTCGAAATGACCGTGTGAGTTCCTCACATGGAGGTGTGGCAATTTATCTTCGTTCTCACATCTCTTTCTCTATCCTCAGTAGGTCTCCTCAACCGCCACCTCCAAACAGCGCCGAGCATCTTCTTCTTGAAGTATCCCTGTCTCATACTAAACTTCTACTAGGTGTCTTTTATAGCCCTTCACTTCGTGTTGACTATTTTGAGTCACTCGAACACATCCTGGAAAACTATTCTCCGTCTTATCCCCACACTATTATAATGGGTGACTTTAATACTTGTCTCGTAAAAAACGACTTCCGAGCAAAAAAACTACAGTCTGTTGTTAACTCCTCCAACTTACACATCCTTCCACTTCAGGAAACACATCACTTTCCCAACTGCACTCCATCACTACTTGACCTCATTATTGTCTCCTCTTCTACCTTGACTGCTAAGCACGGTCAATATTCTGCAGATGCATTCTCCTATCATGATTTACTCTACGTGTCGTACCGCATTCGTCCTCCGAAATTAAAACCCACCGTCAAGCTTCAGCGTAGTTTTGCTAAAATTGATAATGAGCGTCTTCTCGAAGATGCTGCAAATATTGACTGGGATTCGCTTTTTATTTCGGAAAATGTTGAGGAGCATGTGGCAATGTTAAACCAGCATCTTACCGATTTATATGACGTGCATGCTCCTATTCGACCAGTTAAAATCAAGCACCTACCTGCGCCTTGGCTTACAGACGACATTCGAAGGTTGATGAATAGGAGGAACAGGGCTAAGGCCAAGTTTAAGCATAATCCCTCGGAGAGTAACGAATTGAAGTATAACCGTGCCAGAAATCGTTGTAATACCGCGGTAAGGGATGCTCAAAGACGCCACACACATAATTCCCTAGAAAATGAAGATGATCCAGCAAAGGTGTGGAAGTTTCTAAAAACTCTGGGTGTTGGTAAATCTCGCGATGGCACCAGTACTAAAAACATTGATTTGAATCGGCTTAATAGCCACTTCTCCTCATCTGTGCCTACCGATAGTAATAGCAAAAACAGTACACTAGCATTTCTTTCAACTCTACCAACTCCTGATTTTTCCTTTACTTTCAATCATTTTGTGGAATGTGATGTTAAGAGATCTGTACTCTCTATCAAATCCAATGCTGTGGGTGCTGATTCTATTAGTCGCAAAATGATCCTTCCTATTATTGATATCCTTACTCCCGTTGTCACCAAAATACTCAACACTTCTATATCTACTGGTGTTTTTCCTGCTTCTTGGAAAAACGCGAATGTCGTTCCAGTACCCAAAAAACGAAATCCCACCATTTATTCCGAATATCGCCCTATTTCCGTCCTCCCTTTCCTATCCAAAGTCCTAGAAAAACTAGTTTTCGGCCAGCTGACTGCCTATCTCCATAGAAATAACCTCCTCAATCCTTTTCAATCTGGTTTCCGCAAGGGCCATAGCACATCCACGGCATTGGTTAAGATAACGGAGGACATACGCCGGGGAATGGAAAAGCGTCAACTTACATTGTTGACGTTACTAGACTTCAGTAATGCCTTCAATTCTGTTGATTTTGACCTACTCCTTGGCGTGTTGCAATCTCTTAACATATCTCCAGCTGCAACTGATTGGTTTAGAAGTTACCTGATCGGACGACAGCAGCGCATCTGCGTTGGTGATTCTTTATCTGCATGGTGTAACATCGATGCAGGAGTTCCCCAGGGAGGTGTCTTATCTCCTCTGCTTTTCTCTGTATTTATCAACTCCATCACACATTCACTTTCAAGCTCCCACCACCTTTATGCAGACGATTTACAAATTTATACTCAGGCACCTCTCTCTGAACTCCCTAGTGCAATAGCGGCTACCAATATCGATCTCGCTGCTATTACCAATTGGAGTAAGTCTTTTGGGCTTACTGTAAACCCTTCTAAGACTCAGGCAATCATTATTGGTAGTCCATATTACGTCTCGAGGATTGATTTTGGGCAGTTACCTCCTATCACTTTCGATGGCACTGTCGTTCCTTTATCTAAATCTGTTCGAAACCTTGGCGTAATTTTTGATGATTGTTTTTCATGGATTCCTCAGGTCGATGCTCTTAGAAAAAAAGTATTTGCTGCATACAGCTCATTAAACCGTTTACGAAACTTTCTACCCACTAAAACCAAAATTACTCTGGCCCAGTCTCTTCTCCTTTCTATCATAGACTACGCTGATGTCTGTTACACGGATCTTTCGGAGGTTTTGCTCAACAAACTGGAGCGTCTGCAGAATATGTGTATCCGTTTCATCTTCAATCTCCGTAAATTTGACCACGTGTCGCACTTCCGCTCAAAGCTAAATTGGCTTCCAATTCGCCGGCGCAGGGACTTACATGCTCTTACGCTTCTCTATTCCATCCTCTTCCACCCAACCACTCCTCACTACCTTAAAGAGTGTTTCCGATATCACACCTCCTCCACCCAATGTACCTTACGCTCCTCCTCAAATCTTACCCTTGTTTTTCCACCCCATTCCACAGATTTCCTCTCCTATTCTTTCTCTATGCATGCTGTTCGACTATGGAATGCTCTTCCAGAAGGTATCAGGAAGGCCCCATCTCTTAAATCTTTTAGTGATCAAGTCCGAACGCATTTCCTATCTTATTCTTAATACCTATCTTATTTCCTCTCTTACTCATATTATCATTAAATTTTCTCTACTTTATTCCTATTTCTTTTTAATTATATCTATATAATATATTATAATGTTCTTCAAATTGCACCCACTCCCCCTTCCCCTTTATGTCCTCAGACGATTATTATTTTTCCACTCAAGGTTGCCTGGAAGAAATTGCTACGTAGCAATAAGGCCGCCTTTTGTGTACTTCTTTTGTAGTGTCTTCTTTTTGTTATGTGTTTTCTTTTTGCAATAAAGTGTTTTATTATTATTATTATTATTAAAAATGTCCTTTTTCAATAATAAAAATTGCATTGTGAATACAAAAAAGTAAAAATTTAAGTAACTTGCAATAGCAATAATTTCATCTTTAGCGATTGTCAAATATCTCGAAAGGTATTTCTTTCATGTGTGGGGGTAGTAATATCTTCACATTTATGAAATTAACGCTGGCTATACAGCGCGTAAGAAGTATTGGAGAAATTCGACGCTTCTCGTAACGACTCCGTAGCTCAATGGTTGGAGCAGTCGCCCGGATAGCGAAAGGTCGTGGGTTCGAGTACCATCGGTGTTGTTTGTGAGACTTTCAAAAATACTTCATTTTCAATTTTTCAAACAGATACTTGATTGATACGAGTAGGGTTGCCAGGTCTTCTAACCGAAAAGCCGGACTGGCTAGCTAGTTTGTCCGGGCTTTTGGGTATCAAGGTAGGACACCCTAAAAACCAATCTTACTTCCTACTAATATTAGAAATGTGAAAGTTTAGATGTTTGGTTGTTTGTTACTCAATCACGCCAAAAGGGCTGAACGGATTTGGCTGAAATTTGGGACAAAGTTACTTTGTAGCCTGCAGTGTAACAAAAGGCTACTTTTTATTCCGAAAAATATCACTTTACCGCAAGATAACGTCGTGTAGTCCACGCGGGGGAAGCCGCAGGCGGAAAGCTAGTTTTAATAACAGGCGAGCTCGCGAGTTGGCCTAAAATGTAAAACCGGACAGGCCGGACACCGTCTAATTTGCCCGGACAAGCATCCCAAAAGCCTAATTCTGTCCGGCTTCATCCGGACGCCTGGCAACCCTAGACACAAGGTCTCCTGCCGTAGACTTCTCTTAAGTGCCCCGGTAACGATCATTCGCAATTGACAATGTTTACGTCATTGACGGACCAAATGATCGTCTACAGAGGCAATTAAAGCGATTGTCATTCGAAACTACGTGATTGATGCGAATGATGGAAAGCCCATTGACAATCGCGAATGACGCTACCAATTGATCGTCTCGTTGTGCGATTGACAGATTTTTCGGTGAGAAACATGGCGCGAGCAATTGACGCATCGAATGAAGCTCCATCATTCGCACCTTCAATTGAAACGGTCAATCACGTAACAATTGACGAATGACGATTGATCGTTACCGGGGCACTTTAGACATAAAGAAAGAGCTTTTAATTCTCTAGACTGAATAAATTATATACAATTTAAATCACAAAAGTAAACAGAAAAACTATATCAAAAACCTTTGTTTATGGACACAAATGTGCCGTGCGATTGGTTTTGTTTGAACATTATTTCACCTTCTTATTTCACTATGATGTAAATCTTTAATAAAATTTGATTTGAACTAAAACTTAAATCCAAAAGCATTTGAGAATAACTGTACTAAAGAACGAGGTATTTCATCATCATCATCATGTCAGCCGAACGACGCCCACTGCTGGGCATAGGCCTCCCCCAAGGATCTCCACAACGATCGGTCCTGCGCTGCCCGCATCCCGCGACCTTAAGTTAAACGAGGTATTTAGTACATTAAAAACACATAAAAATAACAATTTCGAATAAGAATCCTTACTTATATTATAAATGCGTCTCTGTCTGTCTGTGTGTTACACAATCACACCTAAACTACTGAACCGATTTGAATGAATTTTGGTACAGAGATAGTCTAGAGCCTGAGAAAGGACATAGGCTACTTTTTATTCCTGAAAAATATCACCTTCTCGCGGGATAACGTCGTGTAGTCCAAGCGGGCGAAGCTGCGGGCGGAAGGCTAGTAATGATATAGTTAAGGATAGTTCATACCAGTGATAATGTTCATGAGTGTGGTCTTCCCCGCGCCGTTGTGGCCGAGCAGCACTGTGATCTCGCCCTTATGGATGTCCAGAGAGACGTTGTGCAACGCGCGGTGCTTCGGGAATACCTGACACGACATTTATAGGACTTTAATTAGGGTCTGTAGCTTCGATCAACAATAACACCTAGTTCTAGATACATAGTTAGAGTGACAGACATGGCCCAGCGCTATACGCCCAATAGAGAGTATAATTATAAGTAGATTATTTTGAAAGTGTCAATAATAGTTAGGTATTTCAAACTTGAAACACTTCCTGTCATTTATAATGTAAGATCGTAACATCCGTAACATTTTTTCTGCGTTTAAAATAAAGTCAGTCTGTGCCATATCAAGTTTTCATTTAGTTCGTGAACCTTCATCTAGTACTATTGTTGATCGAAGGTCTGTAGGTCTAAATCGTACCTAACAGCCAGAATTAATAATAAATCCACAGATCCCTATCTGACGTGATCCAGATTGTTGCTATGCAACATTGATATTAACATATAATGAACGACAGTTGTCTGGGTGTTGCTAGGTGTTGCCTAGCAACTAATCTGGATCATGCCTATCCCTATCTGTGTATAGATTATTAATTCTGGCCGTTAGACGGTATACAACGAATATTATTTTTTTATCCACAACCGGGTAGCACTTGGACTTCATCACACCTGATGTTAAGTGGTGATAAAGCTGAAGGTGAAAGCGCACTATTCCCGGAATCCCCAATCACTAAGGGACTGGCTATCTTATCTTTAACTGCTGGAACACAATAATGCTGAAAACATTGTTATGACGTCAGAATTAGATAAGACGGTGGTCTAGGCGGACTAAGAAGAAGTCCTTCCTCTAACTAAACCGAATACAATATGTATTTCCACTGGGAATCGAACCCGGGACCTCTGGATCTGAAATCAGTGGTGGGAACCATTAGACCACAGAGGCGCGCCTAGGCGGTTAAGATTATTTAAATTTATTAAGGTTCTCCAACAATAGGTACTTACATTTAATGTTACATTAAAACTTATTTTAAAACAAAGTAAGTAAATGTTCCATCCATACTAATATTATAAATGTGAAAGTGTGTTTGTTTGTTTGTCCTTCTTTCACGTCAAAACGGAGCAACGGATCGACTCGATTTTTTATATGGGGATAGTTTGGGAGCTGGAGAGTAATATAGGCTACTTTTTATTCCGGAAAATTATAAAATAAAAATGATTATTTTGTATAGAAAATCGATAAACTGTCGTACTATACAAAACTGTCATTTCTTCCATAGCCGCTTCCAAAGAGGTATGTCAAAGAGTATTGTAATCACTGACGTTTTAGCCGCTTTGGATTACCTACTTTTTAATAAGTGACATTTGTTGCAGGCAGTGTATAAAACTTCTTCGCGATCATTTATTTTCATCTGTCTATCTATAATAGATGTTGGTGATACGAAGTTTACCGGGTCCACTATAATTAATATGGCAAAACAACGTTTGCCGGGTCAGCTAGTCTGTTATAAACACACACCACACCAATTATCTAAGCCCATGTTAATTTCATTGAGAAACTGTGTCATGGAAAACTTGATCCATACTTTTTGTTTGTAAATACATACTTAATATACATAGAAAACACCCAGACCAAGACAAATAGACATGTTCATGCACACAAATATTCGTCTTGTTCGGGAATCGAACCCGAGACCTCTGGCGCTGAAGGCAGGCATCCTACCCCTGCGCCAAATCGGTCGGTATAAAAGAACACAGCATGCATAATCTGAAAATTATCTATATCAAACAATAAACAGATAAAAAATTAAGAAGCAAGATAATGATTTTGATGTTGCTCAAGAATAATTTTTTTGTAAGTACCCTTTCGTAGGGGAAAGTACCTTAGTAACGTTGAGCACTTTGATCCCGACGTCCTGCCCGGGGAGCGCGGCCTCGAAGTACTTCAGATCCACTTCCTGGGGCTCTTGTAGCTCTTCTGGGCTCCCTAGACGATCTAGCATGCTTGACAAGCATTTACGTGCTTGACAAGCATGCTTGATGACGCTTGTCGGTACATCAAGCATGGTTCTCAAGCTTCCGCACTAATTTTCAAACTTTTCATCAAGCATCGTCAAGAACGTAAATGCTTGTCAAGCGCATCAAGCTTCGTTCTAGACGGTCAAAATTGCTTGATGTGCATTCAAAATTCACGTGCTTGTCAAGCATGCTTGATCGTTTAGGGACTTCTTTACAGCTTCTCGTTGGGAGTCACGTCGTTCTTGCCAAAGTACTGCCTCTGTGAAAGTTCCATAGAACAAATGGGGACTACCGGTGGACAGTACCTTAGTAACGTTGAGCACTTTGATCCCGACGTCCTGCCCGGGGGGCGCTGCCTCGAAGTACTTCTGATCCACTTCCTCGGGCTCCTCTAACTCTTCCAGCTCTTCGTTGGGAGTCACGTCGTTCTTGCGCCAGTACTGCCTCTGTGAAAGCACCATACAAAAGTTTCACATCGACTCGGCTCGACATTGAATCGATGGTCTTCATTGTTTTCCTGTCATATAATTTATCATGTTGTTAGTGAGATTTGATCTTTATGATTGACATCTTCGATTGATGCGATAAAACTACAGGCTGTGGTTTTTTTTTATCTTATTTTAGCTGGTTTCGATTCCTGTGTGTGGGGGGAATTTAGAAGAATAAATAAATAAATAAATAACTTCTTACATTCACACCAATTATCTAAGCCCATTTTAATTTCATTAAGAAACTGTATCATGGAAAACTTGAAAACGCATAAATATATACTTAAATACTTTTTGTTTGTAAATACATACTTAATATACATAGTAAACACCCAGACCAAGACAAATAGACACGTTCATGCACACAAATATTTGTCTTGTTCGGGAATCGAACCCGAGACCACTGGCGCAGAAGGTGGGTAGCCTACCCCTGCGTCAAATCGGTCGTCAAATTATTTGAATGCAATTTGTTTCTTTTCATTAATAAAGGAATGGTTCTTTTGAGTGAAATTTGCTATAAGTATCTATAGTTTCAAGTACTTCCCTTTCTGATGGCATGAAAAAATTGCACAGTGTTTGGGGTGGTCTCATAGTTTACATAAAAATATGACCATGAAATATAATCAGGGGTGTTGTGATTGTGATTGTGTACAATAAATCGTATTCATCTGGCAGTTCACATCGTATTGATCAACTACAGTTTGTATGGGATTTGACATATAAAACATAATTATAATCATCATTTATTTGCTTAATAACATGGTATAAAAGATAAGATAAGATAACATTTATTTTTACGTACGATATGAACTGTCAAATGAATACGATCACAATCTACATTGTTCAGAAGAAAGGAATTGAATTGAATTATTCACTTTACACAATGGCTGACTAGATACAAACCGTGTAAAAGAAGTTCCACGGCATTGGCTGGCCGTGTTTCCCCGAACACACGTGGTCGAGGTACCAGGTGAGCAGGAAAAGATAGAGCGCCTGCCATAGAAGGATGAGGCACGCTGCGAACACCGAGCCCGACTACCGCGAGTGAGACGACAACATCGTGCTGAGATACAAACCGTGCAAAAGAAGTTTCATGGCATCGGCTGGCCGTATTTGCCCGGGCACACGTGGTCAAGGTACCAGGCGAGCAGGAACAGGAAGAGCGACTGCCACAGCAGGATGAGGCACGCTACGAACACCGAGTGTTACTAAAACATCGTTCCAAGATACAAACCGTGCAAAAGAAGTTCCACGGCATCGGCTGGCCGTATTTGCCCGGACACACGTGGTCCAGGTACCAGGCGAGCAGGAACAGGAAGAGTGCCTGCCACAGCAAGATGAGGCACGCCGCGAACACCGAGCCCGACTGCTGCGAGTGCGACGAAAACATCGTGCTGAACGTCACGCCTTGACCTATACATATAAATGTGAGTTGTCAATAATCAGCGCTGTGGCATGGGGGTGTCACTCCGCAGTTTAGGTACGTTCGGCCGGCGCGCCTGCCGGGCAGGCGAATGGCAGAAGGATGCCGCTCGGCTCGTACGCTCCACGTTCGCGCGTAAAACGATCGATCATTTCTGTGATTTTTGTGCACCGAACAATAACCACTAAACGTTCTTATAATCCGTATATAAGATACTGTTGTGTTTACGGGTGTCTAAATAAAAGAAAGAACAAAAGAAACAACAAAACCGAACTCGCAAGTCGCTCGCAACCCTAACCAGCGAGCGAGCTGTTTGAGGCATTCATAGAAATAGAAACGCTCGCGCGTAGCTATTGGGTACAGTTTTGCTTGCATGCGCGAACTCTAGGTTATTATAACAGTAGGCAAGCGATGACAAAGCAACCGGAATTTGACTTTATTTCCACGCAGAAAGATTTATTTTTATTTGAATGAGCTTGCAGAGTGAGTCTTCTGTGCCTTAGCACTATTATTTATTCTGTGGTTGTGGCTACAAGCTGCAACACTAGCTGAGCTGGTCAGCCCTTTCAGTAGTTTCTAATATCTATAGTCTATTCATCTTCCTCTGAGACAAAAGGTAAACAAACCAGAAAAAGGTTCTTTAATAGGTCAAATATTGTGTCCTTTCGCCGTTATTCGAAGCCTAGGTAAACATATTTTGAGAAAGCCCTTTCCGTTTCCGTTCGACATCAATTTTCCTATTGGTCAATCATACCAACGTGACGTCACTTCCGTAACGTCATCCTAAGTCACGTGATCCGAGTTCACCTTTTAGCAACGGCGGAAGATTTGTGTCATTGGCGTCCATTTTTCGCAACCGTTCACATCTAATCATAAACGCTGTTAGCGTTCGAAATTTAAAATTTAAAAATTTGTACGAGTGGTTCTTTTATTTTACTTTCTCGGATAAAGTAATATTATTATTTATGAAAATTGTTCGAATTTTAAAAGAGCGTGCCGGTGAGTGAGCGCGCGAAAACATGGCGGGTCGGGCTCGATGTCCACCTGTTAATTTCAAAGTATCGTGGAATCCAAAGCATTTAGGACAACGAGATGGAGTATGAGCTTTATTGGCACACAGGAATTGAGGTAATTTAACACCTCGCCAGGTCAGTGAAAGTTTTGATTTTTTATTTTCTTACCCACAACCAAGTAAGAAATTTTATATTTTCTCACCATGAAAAATCTGTTCATGTGATAGTTAGTAGAGAGATTTTGTGATCTGCGCTGAGAGATTATACCATAATCTTAATCATTTATGTCAAATAGATTTCCTTTAATAGTGATACAATGTGATTTAGGGATTTTGAAAGGATCGGGAAGTATACAGTGGGCCTCGGCTCCCGTTGTCGCCCGTGCTTGACCTTGACACACTTTTCTCTTGTTTAGTTTATAAATCCTATTTTACAATTTGTACCGACTTCTTGTGGCGATTTATTGTTACGAAAGCATTTTGAAGTACCGACATTTTCTATAATGGTTATCATGTCTATTGGAAAAGTATTATTGCAGTTCGAAAATAATATGTCAGTATAGTCGAGTGGTATAGCACTAATTTTGTTTAGTTGCTTTTGTTTCAACGTTTTGTTTTTGATCATGTATCTATACCGGCGCATAGTGTGTGATTACTGTTATAGGTACTTACTTTTATTACTCCCATGTCTGTATGTGAGTGCTACCTGCATTATAAATGGGAACAAGCGTCCCTATATATTTATTAGCTAACCAACTAGCGCAAGGCAAATAATATTTTAAAGTGAATAGTGTATTTGCAAAATTAGTGAATTGTATGCAAAAATTTATTCTTAATACTTTCTACAGTTGACCCTTGCCCCTTTTAGGGAGTGTTAATGTGGGTCGTGTAATGTAACATGGAGCAAATGATTTGATATTGAAAACTTACTTAAATGTTTTTTTTTTTTTTATGTGCGTACTGCGGTACCTATTGAATTTTATATATGTAAACAAGTACTACCGTACCTAACGTAGTGATGACTTGTTTTTGTCACAATTCTAATCTAACGTGACCCACCACATTGGTGGTCACTTTATGAAGTTTTGTTGTGACGGGGTGCTCAGCCCCCCCCGAACCCCCCTACCATTGGTTCGATAATGTTTTATTAATGGATACGTAATTGGCTTCATTATCCTTGAGATTTTTAATATGATATTGAACGCAGATTTTAAGTTTTGGTAACAAATATTACTTAAATTAAAATGGAAAAAAAAAAAAAAAACATAACCTGCTTACGCAAGTAACGGGGAGCATTTCCTGCTTACGCAAGTATCAGGGTGCAATGTTTTTGACAATAAGCATATGAATCTTTTTATGTTTTTGGATTACGTGATATTATTAGTGCCGTCAATGCCATAATTATGATTGAAAGTAAGAACTGTATATTCAAATAAATATGCTATATATTTATATTTTATTCCTTCCGGTCGAGAAAGTAAAAAGGGGGGGGGGGGGAAATATGGGTATATCGACTACACACACCTTTCATGTTTATATGCGAACAAGCCCCGCTAGTATTAGGCACGCTGGAAGCTGTGCTTGGCACTAATAGTTTATATATTGATTGAAATATCGCGCTGGCTCCCTATGGGCACCAGGCAGTGATAGCAATAATTAAGTATTTTAACGATTAATAATAGGTACCTACTGACTAGAAGCTTTGCAGTCAAAGTAATTATGCTATAAAGCCAGTTGGGATTGCGATTCTCACTTTTCGTGTATCTGGCATTCTGCGATTTCTGATAATGCGTGTCTGGCGTTTTGCATATCTGAAAGAGCCTGACAGTCTGACATAGCTGTAAGCAACAGCACGAGCTGAGCTGGTCTGCCCTTTCGACTGTTTCATACCTAAATTTAGTTCAGATTAAGAAAATGTTAATGGAGAACACCGAATAAATTAGGTATTACTTTACATTATTCCACAGTAGATTTACGTTTTAGAAAATTTATGTTCGTTAATATAGGCAATAGTTATTTTAGCCGTCTAGAAGAGTGAAGTCATCTGATACAGGCATTGTTTATGCTTACTCATCGTCATGTATAAATATGGCTGGCTGCTCCCTGGCACCGTAGATTTATATCGTGAGACGAATTCTGATGATCACGGTCTTTTAAAATGGCAAAACTAGGTATATACCATATTTTGTTGCCTGTAATACAGATCAACCTGCAACGGGCAATAGTACCTAATTACCGTTACTAATATTATTTTTCCTGTGCTCGTGTAACCCATGCACTCATGTAATGTATGTAATGTTGAAAATGAAAAACCTTTTGTTATTATGATATAAACTACCTATTCATGTATTCAATCAAAAGTACTTGTTGACAGTCTTAAACAATAGAAAAATTATGCCTTTCCAGGCTAGAATGAATGCAGTTTGGAGATTGACAGGGTCTACAAAGACATCTTTTTATGAACTTTTAATGTATCATTGTCATAAAATGAATAATTGGATAATTTATGATTTTTTTGGGAAGAATGAGTAAAAATGAGTTTCTGAGATTGATTTCGCAAGGACACTGGCCCATACAAATGTAAAATTAGTGGATCTGATCATTGATAATAATTTACGAGTTTTCAGATTGACAGTCGCTCCACAAGAACACTGTCTTGTACAATAGCAAAATTATGCCCTTGCATGCATGCTAGCATTAGGGCAACTCAAAGAAGTTGCTCGTTTTTCTGATGAGGAAAAGATGTCTCTTATGTTTCTGATAAACAATGTCTTTGGTGAGTTTTAATAAATTTTTTTTTAGTTCATTATGTTAGAATTTATTATATTTATTACCAAGGTATTTTATGTGTCCGGTAAACCCATTTTTACTAAATGGATGGGTATAATGAGCCATAACTCACTCCGTGGGCTCAATGCGCATTTTTTAATTTTGTATATTTATGTTTCTTTGCTAGAGTGGATATAACATTTAAGGTGTTCGGTGTAGCTAAATTGGCAGTAATTAACGGAGTTTTTTAATTGAGTCGATAGTAATTAATAATAAGAGAAACGCGTCTTTAGAATGGCAGTCTATATAAAAAATTGTGTCCTGCAATGCAACTTGGGACCGTGTCGGTAAAATATATGAAGTGAAACTGTCATTATCGGCCATTACCAGTCATTTTCGTTGTTATTATTATATTTATATGTATAGTTACAGTTAAAAAAGTCTTGAATGGGTGTTAGGAAAATATTGACGATTCAAATTTTTATCCTTAAGGACCTACATGCTTATTATAATAATATGTCTATGTGAATAAATCAATATTTGATTGATTGATAGATATAGTAAAAGTTATGACAAAATTTTGCAAATCTTTTGCAATTTATCTTTTAATTAAAAGAGTTTAATGAGTTACATTAATTCGATTTGTATGCAAATAAGATTTGTTACAAAATAGCAGATGCTTTAAAGAAGTTAATATACGAACTACTTTTGTTTTGATCTTGTAAAATAAGGCATGTGCTTACATTACTTTCAGAAATTTACTTGATTTTTATACATGATCGCGCTTTTTGTCAGACCAGTAAGACAAGCCGGCACAAGTAGTTTAGGATGTTATATGTATCTGCGATCCTATTTATTCGAATAATGTTAACGTTAATTTTTGCAATCAAACTTTAATACATCTTGCACTGCACAAACGTAGCAATAGTTGACATCTTCTCTAGCACAAAGCTTTAAATAATGTGTTTTCTCTTTGAATTTGGTGTAGTGATTCAACAGTTGAACTGATCGTCGTGGGTTCGATATTTTAAGTATAATATTATGTTTAGTTGATCGAAGTGTTTTGTATGTAACATAACCATGTATTTACAAAATACATGTTTATTTATTTATTTAATTCTTCATGCACAAATTACAGTACATAGGTGGACTTAATGCTACGCACCCTACAGAACCATAAGAATTACGACTTGGGCATCTTGGCCATAGGACAAGCTTTGCTTAGATTGGGGCTACACAGTAGTATATTAAAATTCCCCAAATTATTTATTTTAGTAAATTTCCTATGAATAATAATTTCCCTATAGCGGTAAAGGATATACTGAGAAACAGTCGTCAGCTTCATAACAATGCTAGTGCTCGGGAGTTTAGCGTGTCACTAGTATAAAATAATAATTTAAAGCAACATGATTTTACAGTTAGGGAAGATAAGAGTCTTGTGCTTATGGTTTCTTGTGCCGAAAGTTTTAACAATTATTAAATTGTATTTATATTTTTCTTTATTATGTGTTTTCAGATCATATCGTATCGATGGTATGTCAGAAGAGACTTAGCCAAAAGATTTTCAGATGTTTTTGCTTCAAAAATATATAAGGGATAGCACAAGTTGTGTTATTGTAATGTTTGTTTCTTTTCAGATTTTGAATATTTCAAGAATATGTAAATGATTTATGTAACATAGTTTACATATTTATGAATAAGGTTTGATAGATTGAGCATAAGCACTTATACATTTTATTTCAATCATATTCAGACATCCGTGCTCATATTTTCATTATATAGGTACTTACGTACTATTGTATGACATACTTGAATGTTTGATAGTAATAGCATAACGTTTCTGATATCAGTATTAATTTGTGATGTTGAGTTATAAAGTTAAACAATTAATTCGAGTACCTACCCCAAGTACCTGTCGAATTTGTCAAAAGGTATAAGATTAATGTCATAATTGCTGATACATGTCACATTGGCGTCCTCGTTCACCAGGCGATAACAAACAAGGTCTCAAAATATGTTTACCTAGGCTTCGAATAACGGCGAAAGGACACAATAGGAGCGTTTTACCTACCATTAAAACGCATATTGTGTCCGGAGCCTTATTCGAAGCCTAGCTTTAAGACCTGCCTGGTGTAGATTTTATCCTTAATGGTTGTCAAGTGTTTCAGATTTTGAGACTACAATGACACAAATCTTCCGCCGTTGCTAAAAGGTGAACTCGGATCACGTGACTTAGGATGACGTTACGGAAGTGACGTCACGTTGGTATGATTGACCAATAGGAAAATTGATGTCGAACGGAAACGGAAAGGGCTTTCTCAAAATATGTTTACCTAGGCTTCGAATAAGGCTCCGGACACAATATGCGTTTTAATGGTAGGTAAAACGCTCCTATTATATGCATCTATTTTATTTTTATTTTATTTATTTTATTTATTTAGTATACCAACAAAGTTCATACACAAACAGTCATAAAATATACATTTTTCTAACCTAAATCCTTTGCATGACTTTAATGACAGGTACACCCAGCATTCAATTTTTATAAAGTGCAGCACTTAAAATAGGAACTAAAAGAATTAATAATAATAATAACTAAACAAATTAATATATATAAAAAAAAGTTAATGAAAACCAATCCCACACAAACAATCAGACAACCATACGATTTTTACTAAGAAGAGTTTTTTTAAAAAGTGGTAATTTTGTAGCAAATATGTCCAATGAGTCATCAGCAACAGCAACATTGTTGTATGTATTACAGGTGTCCATCGTTCCAACAGCGCCACGGTCTCCGATTTGCTTGAAAAAAATACACCATGCAGGCCAATTTTTTACCAGTCGGGAAAAAATACGATTGATTTTTTCCCCCCACTGGATCCGAGGATATACGGGGATTTCTGTGGCGCTGCTGGAACGACGTCGTCCTGGCAGCGCCCCGCTATTTCTCATTAATTACAAAAGCTATAATAAATCTAATAAGACACATATTTTTGGCTTTTTTTTCCATTTCACATAAGCTAATGTCCACCTGTAAATGTCGACAGATTCAGGAGTAATCGTAGGTCACTTGGGGCGCTGCTGGGACGACGTCGTCCCAGCAGCGCCACGGCCGAATCTCAGCAATTCGATTTTTTTACTGAAAACAGTGTGCCTGTATATTTACTTCCTTCATCATAGAGTACGGAAAAAATTGAATTTCTACATTTCATCATGGAATAATGATTTTATAGGCATCGAAAAATTATAACCTCAAAAAAAATTTTTTTTACTCTAACGCCTTTAATTGATGTATTAAATAGCATTTGCGCATTCTTTTATCTTCCTATAAAGGGAAAAAAATAAACCACTCTCGCAGCATTAACTATTCCAGAGAAATCCTAGGTTTAGATTGTGTTCATACATTTAGGCATCGTTCCAGCAGCGCCACACCCAGTACAGCATGATCCAGGGCACCTGTCACCAAACTGAGCATGCCAATATTTACTACTACCATAGCGAACACGGGAAAAAATCTGATAACGAGTATAACACAGCGAATTTCCGAGAAATAAGCCTTTGATTCAATATGCCATACAATTGGTACATTCGAGTAGAAAAGTTTTTGTATTTAAAAATAATCCATCACAGATTAGTAGGTAATTATCATCTTGTGGCATTATTTGACACACGCTGGGACATGGTCCTTATTTGTGCATTATTTTATAAGTTAATAAATAATTTTCTTATTACATTTTATGTTTTTACTTTGACTTTTTATTAGGGTTCCGTTGCCTAATGGGAAAAAACGGAAACCTTATAGATTCGTCATATATGTATGTCTGTCCATGTATGTCTCAGCCCTGTATTCCCGTTGAATTGAATAAATTTAATAAATTTTGGTCCCGATCCTTGTCCCCATTAAAAGTCATGGGGAAAACCGAACGTCATAATGAGGGATTTTCTGAAGCCCCCAGTACAGGATGGCCGATCATGTTGGTTGGCCGACCATGATGGGCCATCCTGTACTGGGGGCTTAACAGATGATTAAAAAAGAAAAAAGTTAGTTCCTAAAAACTCAACAGATGGCGTTCATCAGACATGGTTTTGCTTTTTTTTTACTTTCTGGCAAGGAGTCGTAACGTAACGTAAAGCCCCCAGTACAAGTTGGCCGACCATGACCAATACATCGTACATTGACACTTTAGAACGAACAAGTTTAAAAAGGTACTGGGGGCTTAACAGTAAAACCCAGCATGGCCAAAATGACAGCTCATTCGTGCAAAGAAAAACGTTGCTTCTGCACAAGGAATAGAGTCTAATTTTCTAGCGTAAGCTACATTGTCATAAAAAATATCTGATGTGGTTTTTCTTGAGCTTTATTCCAATAGCATTAACATCTTTTTGCTTTGCACAAATGAGCCGCTATTCCAACCATGCCAAATTTTACAGACTGTAGTGTCATATAGCGACATGACAATGACAGTACAGTTACCTTTGAATTGTAGAGTTATTTGGGCGGTAATTTAGGGCTGCTTATTTATTTATCTGTCGTTGTTAAAAAGTAAATTTCGTATTTGGACGCATTTTGAGAAGAGAGGGGGAACTGGAGGCCACGTGCAAAACTTGTAAAAGAAAAATAAAACTTGTAAAAAGAAAATAAAGCTTTGTGGAAACATAGGTACCTAACAAATCTTCGAGATCATTTAAAGAGACTACACTGCATATCAGATAACACTGAGGAGCCTAGTATAAGTTTAGGATTCTGTGTTCTCATAAAATTAATACAATTTCATTTTCAAATAAATCCGTTAATTAAATTTTGTTAGTGATTGTTGCCGGATAATCGATCCGAATCGATTAATGAGCGATTTTCTGAGGCTATTTAAAAAAAAAGCTTCCAAATGCTTCACTAGATGGCGTTGAACGAAGTATGTACATGGTATAGTTTGGTATGAATCATATTTAATTTATTTACTTTAAAAAACCCAAAGGAAACTTAAAATAAATTAAATAAGTACTGATAGGTACTACTGTGAGGAACAGAAACGAAATAGGTAAATTTAAAGATTAAGGTAAATAAATAACATCTGTCTGACGTTCCGTTTTACGTAACAAAAGTCGCGTCAAAGTAAAATTTATAACGTTCCGTTCCTTCTAACTGCATAGAGGTGGGACAGCGCCATCTAGTGAGCGAGCTTTCAGAAAATCACCCATTGTATTGTAGATTATTTTTGGGGCTCAAATCAATGATATGTCATTGGCTCAAATAATCTAAGTATCGATTACCCAATCAAAAGTATCTGACGGGACCGAGTTAATGTTGTACCGAGCTCGGCCGAGTACTGTGTTTACATGTACCTAGTATTCGGCCGAGCCGAGAGCACTTGTCTCGCCACTCTACTCGGTAGGTGTAATCAGGCTATGATGGATGATGTGGTTTTTTACCCACTTCTATCATGCTTCTATCCTACACTCCATAGGTTAACCTTTCTCTATGGCATGTGGAAACAAATGGCCAACGTTTTTTTTGGCTCGTACGGTCTTTATTACGTTAATATTACTTTGCTTGCATTGCATTATTTGCACCATAATAATGCTGAGCTGCGATCCGCATAGCGATACCGATGTTGTGCCCCAATGATGCAATGCAATGCTTGACAAGCCCGGTAAACATGAAGTATGAAGCCCCCAGTACAGGATGGCCGATCATGTTGGCCGACCATGATGGGCCATCGTGTACAGGGGCGGTTTGCGTTGCTCGCAGACGGCAATCACACGCAAACCGCCCCTGTACACGATGGCCCATCATAATAGTCGGCCAACATGATCGGACAGCCTGTACTGGGGGCTTAAAGCCCCCAAGTTTGTGGCACTAAAAAGAATTTAAATAAAACTTTTCTACTCGAATGTACCAATTGTATGGCATATTGAATCAAAGGCTTATTTCTCGGAAATTCGCTGTGTTATACTCGTTATCAGATTTTTTCCCGTGTTCGCTATGGTAGTAGTAAATATTGGCATGCTCAGTTTGGTGACAGGTGCCCTGGATCATGCTGTACTGGGTGTGGCGCTGCTGGAACGATGCCTAAATGTATGAACACAATCTAAACCTAGGATTTCTCTGGAATAGTTAATGCTGCGAGAGTGGTTTATTTTTTTCCCTTTATAGGAAGATAAAAGAATGCGCAAATGCTATTTAATACATCAATTAAAGGCGTTAGAGCAAAAAAAATTTTTTTTGAGGTTATAATTTTTCGATGCCTATAAAATCATTATTCCATGATGAAATGTAGAAATTCAATTTTTTCCGTACTCTATGATGAAGGAAGTAAATATACAGGCACACTGTTTTCAGTAAAAAAATCGAATTGCTGAGATTCGGCCGTGGCGCTGCTGGGACGACGTCGTCCCAGCAGCGCCCCAAGTGACCTACGATTACTCCTGAATCTGTCGACATTTACAGGTGGACATTAGCTTATGTGAAATGGAAAAAAAAGCCAAAAATATGTGTCTTATTAGATTTATTATAGCTTTTGTAATTAATGAGAAATAGCGGGGCGCTGCCAGGACGACGTCGTTCCAGCAGCGCCACAGAAATCCCCGTATATCCTCGGATCCAGTGGGGGGAAAAAATCAATCGTATTTTTTCCCGACTGGTAAAAAATTGGCCTGCATGGTGTATTTTTTTCAAGCAAATCGGAGACCGTGGCGCTGCTGGAACGATGGACACGTATTACAGATACGCTGAACCGGTGCGTGTCTGCCCAAGTTTGTTCTGCTCGAGTCAAGTGCAAAAAGTTTCTTAGAAATGTTCCGACTATTTGGTCTAGGAACGCGATAGTTGAGTTGATTTAAAGACACTGGATCCAGAACCATACCATTCACGAGCTTGTACAGGAAACATAAGTCCAACATCGTGCGACGTTGTTTTAGGGAGTCCATCGAGAAAAAACTAAGGCGTTCTTCATAAGAGTGACGTGCCGTTATACCCCTACTTATGTATGCTAGATGTCGGGTGAAAGATCGATTTAGGCTCTCAATTCTATCAACGTGAACTGTATAGCATGGGTTCCAGATAACACTGCAGTACTCAAGAATACTCCTGACTAAAGAATTGAAGAGCAAAATTTTGGTATCGATGCGACGAAATTCCCTGGTTGCCCTCTTTATATACCCAAGCATTTGAGCTGCTCGTTTAATGATGGAGTCATAATGAGCCAGAAAGTTTAGTTTACCATCGAGAATCACGCCGAGGTCTCTTATTGCTTCCATCTTCGCAATATTTTGATGAGAGATGTGGATCTATTCTATCTATTAAAAAAAGTGACATTAAAAACACCTAAAACTGTAGCTATTTTTTTACTATCACATTTTTCCTATATTGTAGCTATTCCTAAACATTGAACGTATTATAACACTACTAAATTGAAAAGTAGTGATAAAGCTATTAATTTACGTAGAAATGTGTTTTTTTTTAATTAGTCTGTTTACACCGGCCATCTTTACTCTCGATCAACTCGTTGACTTGTGCGTGTCATGTTTTCAGATAGTTTCGTTAAATTCTTGTTATTTGTTTATTCCATTTGTTAAGTTTGTTGATTTCTATTACTGTTAATTTTTTATTGTTATATTGACGTTTTAGTTTGTTTCTTTCGTTTCATAAGTTTGAGAAACATTGGTTTGTTTGTTTACCTTTTGTCTCAGAGTAAGTTGAATAGAGTATAGATTTAAGGAACCATTTGTAATTTTTTATTGTATTAATTAAATGTATGAAACACTGAATAGATACTTAGGCCCGTATGCTAGAACGACACATAAGTGGAGATCTATTCTCAAGTATAGTTAGCAAGGGATGTATGTATTCGTTGCATGTATTTGCATCCCTTTCTAACTGTACTTGAGGAGATTTCCACTTAAGTGTCGTTCTAGAATACGGGCCTTACTTTACTTTACTTTCTTAAAATTTGTATACTTAGCTGAAATAGGAGATCGAACTGACTTTTTTTAATTGTTTAAAATCTTTTTAGAAATATCAGAAACACGACACAGGTATTTATTTTCAAATATTTTACACATTTTCGGAGATGTAGATCATCAAACTTCCTTATTAGACAAGGACTCCAGCCATATGAAATTTCGTTTAAGAAAGAGATAGCATACACACAGTTTATCACAATTCAGCAGCTCATACATGCTTCATACATGCTTGTTAATTGTTGCTTATCTTGCTTGTTTACAGAGCCTGGTGACACACAGACAGGCAGACAGACAGATAGACGGACAACGAAGTCTTATATCTATAAGCAAATAAATTCTATATTTCTATATATTTCTATTTCTTAGTAATAGGGCCTTGTTTTTACCCTGTGGGTACGGAACGCTAAAAATTAAAAATGTCTTACTACCAAAGTATACTCACCATAGACCTCAAGCTGCCCCACCTCCAACCAGAGCCAGGTCATGGGCACGTGCGGCAACAGCCCCGTCACGCTGACGGCCACGCCGCTGATCTCCCGGTCCATCAGCTGGGACGCGGGAATCCACAGGAACACGTACATCAGCACGGAGAGCGATACCGCGTATTGAGCTACGGATAGAAGGCGCAAGTTAAGACCGAATCATATTGACTGCCGTTAAGTTCTATATAAGATCAGCAGCAGCGAGGCGACGCTATCAATCTCTCGGTCTATCAGCTGGGACGTGGAGATCCACAGGAATACGCACATAAGCACGGAGAGCGATACCGCGTATTGAGCTACGAATAAAAGGCGCAAGTTAGGAGTGATTCATATAAACTCTAGTTAGGTTATAAGAAAGAACGGCAACAGCCCCGTCACACTGATTTCCCGGTCCATCAGCTGGGACGCGGGAATCCACAGGCATACGTATTTAGTGAAGTTGTTTGGTTTTCACTATTAAAAGAAGGAGTAGGTTGGAGACGAAATAACACGATATTTTGCGTTTTAAATATCGGCGCGTAAGCACATAAGTGAATAGCGTTTAGGTCCGAGCGACATGCGTTCCGCGTCGTGGCCACAAATTATATAGACTAGTACAGATAGGAATCAAGCCTTATAGCGGCCGTTTGTTAGTGAATGACGGACCCCGATTAGATTTTGACAACATAGTGCTGCCAGAACTATCGACCCTTGATTCGTTATCGATAGTTGTGCAAATCATCGACGTTTGGTACAACCCTAGTAATATACTATTTTAAATTCTGCTCAAATAAAAAACACATTTGATGAAAGAAGGCATTTATTACTTGACATTATAATTTTATCAAATACAAAGTACATAAGTATAAGTTGAGATTTATACAAGACAAAGAATGAGAGTAATGAAATTACTTACTAAATTGACTTTATAGATAAACTAAGAAATATAAATACTTTATCAGCTACAAGAAAAATTAAACTGCTAGCAAATATTTATTATGCACAAATGCTAATGCTATTTTTCCTAGTAGTTTTATTTAGTATCTGCCATTTCATTATTCACTGTTAATATCACTTTAGTTTCAATGCAAGACCCAATAACCTAATTCTAATAGTTAAACATTTAATGCAGTAAGTAATCAATATAGCAACTAACAGCAGTAATTTGCACCATAATTCTGATTTGATAACTTATAACCGCAAGAATAGGCAGACACGGGCATCTTCGCAGCACTCCACAAACCTCGTTGAGACTCAAGTTATCTGAAAAGATTAGATTTGGTTAGTATAGATTCTACATATTGTTACTATAATCTGCCATAACATTTTATAAACAAATAAGTGATAGTTGAACTGAAAAGTTTGTAAATCAAGAAAGAGTAGTGTGTATATTTCATATTTCATATAAAGCACATTTTGTTTGTTGTGCCGCTATGCACAAGTTATAGATAATCAATGTTTATAGTTAATAACTGTTATTAAAGTAGATAAGCTTTGTACATAGACTGATGAGAGGTAGTATATATAATTAAGTAAGATCTAAGATAGTAGGTAGCAGTAACAGTTATAACATACCTAGTCATAAGACAATCACAATAAACCATCATTCGTACCGACAACAATCATATATTATCCCACCGGTACATTTGTTATAATTCTGTTCTGTTTGTCAGAATCAGAAATATGAATTTGATGATAAGGCATTTTAAATGTTTTGACAAAGTTATTGAATTACTTACACTGTTATTTTCTCTTGACTTGGTATTAACAACTTCACTAAATTGAAACTTGTTAAATGTGACAGCTGATTATTTAAATTTAATCCCAAGTAATCTACTGTGCTTTATCATTATCACCATATGATATCACTTCTAAATGTATATTGAAAATATATATTTTTTAACAAAACTAATCAATAATTAATTACACATACCTACTTACATTCATATAAAAAAAATAAACAAACATTACCTACCTTTCATTCATAACTTCTTCTTCAACATGTCAATGACAAGTACAAAATCATATGTTGTTGGCCCAAAACTGTGCCACTCTCACCGCATTATCTGCAGCCAACATGAGGTCCTCACGCGTGCAGGTGTCCGGGCATGCATGCAGAGCAATCAATGAGGTGGGCCATGGTCTGTGGAGTGTAACCACACCTGCACGCGAGATCCGTGTTACTGGTGAAGCCCCACCTGGACAGGTTGTCTTTACTTCGACCAACTTGGGTACGGAGTCTATTTAAAGATCTCCATAATGATCTGGGAAGTTCAAGGCCAGGAGGGAGCTTTTCCTGGATGAGCACATATGGGTGTGGAAGGGTAGCAGAGTTTCCCACAGTTTAACTTTGGTTAAAGAGGCCTCCGTGGTGCCAGGCATGACGCACTTGTAAAAACTATTGCGACTCTTTAGCCTTTGATAAATTTCATAACTTTCTGAGAAACCGAATCTTCTTTACTCCGGTTAAGTTGTGAACTGTATTTTCTTTTGTTTTGGTTAGTTTTAAGAAATACAAAGTTGCCTCTTGGAATTACCTAAAACAACAAAACTCAAGTTCAGGTTAATGTAATAAATAATTGATACATAAAACTACGTAAATAGATTTACTTACGTGTACCGAAGGCATCTTCGAATAATGTATCCATATTTCTGTAAAGAAATATCTGAGAAAAAGTGGAAAAACATCTAAAGAATACTAGAAAACCGAAATGAGTAAAAAAACACAAACTAAATAAACGTCATCTTGAATTTCTTGAAAAAAGTGACAGCCTTAATTTTAGCCAATGGGGGCACCCCAACAAAATGGCGGTCTTAATTATAGCCAATGAATGGGTATCGGGGCTACCGGCCACTAAGTTTTGACCTATTCTATGGGTGATTCCAACGCCTGGTCGTGGCTAGTTTATCACTGGCGATCGGGGCGGCCGATCGATATTCCTATACAATAGAAACTGCATAAAAAACTAGGAGCTGCATTCCTTTGCTTACGGCGGCTAGTACACCGCGCCGAGCTACGCTCTGCGTTATTGATGCTATGCGTTAAACATATTAATTAATATTCTAATGTGTTTTCATGTACATAAAATATTGTAATATATACTATACATATAATGAATAATGTAAATATAGTTTATAATGTAAATACCTAGATAAAATGTTATTGTTAAGTTTTTATTAGTTAAGTTAATTATAAGTATTATTGTAGATGTATTTTAATTGTGATTTATGTAATAAATATATATAAATACTAGCTTTCCGCCCGCGGATTCGCCCGCGTGTACTACACAACATTATCCTGATGGAATGTTATATTTTCCGGGATAAACTATGTCATTCTCCAGCTCCCAATCTACCCCCGTACCAAAAATCACATTGATCCGTTACTCCGTTTGGACGTGAAAGACGGACAAACAAATAATACCTACTTATTGATTTTCCCGTGGGAATATGATATTATAATCCTTGCCAGGGTCTCAAATTATTTACTCAAATACCAATTTCTGTCTCCAAATTAGCCCGCGCTTAAAGTGATTTTTCCTTACAATGAGATTTTCCGCGGTAAAAAATAAAATATGTCCTTTCCAGGGCCTTAAACTGTCTCTATTCTAAACATCATCCTTCCCATGAACTCAAACTATCGCCTTAAATACCAATTCCAATCTACAGCTTTGCCCGAGCTAAAACTTATTTTACCATGGGAATGAGCCTTATTCCCGCGGTTACAATTGGCCTATGTCCTTCCTAGCATCAGGACATGGGTGTCCCGGTGCTCCTATCAGTTGGAGTAATTAGTAGGAGCACCCGGAAGCACTGTCTCAAACTATCTCCATTCCAAATTTCATCAAAATTGGTTCAGCCGTTTTGACGTGTGCATATACAATTTTGCATTTATAATAATAGTAGGGATAGTAGTAAAAGGAATATGAATGGCCGGCGGCCGCGACTATGTCTGCGAGTAGGTACTACATCGCAAAATTTTGTGTCAAAAAGTAGGTAGATATGCATTCTCTAAGGTCTCATCAGTACCATCATCAATCTATTTTAATGTCCCCGCTGCTGGGGCACAGGCCTTCATATAGATGGATAAGGAGAATGGGCCATGACCTTCCACACGGGCCCATTGAAGTTATGGTGTACTAACCAATCCAAATGCAGCCAGAAACATCGGCTTATCGTGTCTTCCAAAGCACGATATATTTAACATATACATATATATTTAACAGCAATCCCATGATAGACCATTGCAAAAGTAACATAACCTCATCGATCGCAGGCCGAGCACGCTACCCGTGGTTTAGGCATAAGAAGGTAACGATACCTAGACAAACAGGAGCTACTATCGTATGAATAATATTCGGACATTCTCCTTCTCTTGAACTACTACTAAAAAACAAAATTATTATAATAAGTATAGTCACATAAAGCAAGAACGTAAGCTACTTTTAGAACAATTAAATATGATAAACATGGAAACATGTAATAAGAACAAAGAAAGTGAATTATTAGGTAGTCAATTATGTTATAAGATTGACAATTTAGAACTTTCACTTAGGGAAATGTACTCCAACTTGTGTGAGTTTTCTAAAAAACAATTGAATAATCAAAAAATGGCCGCATATAATATGGTTGACTTTTGTAATTTTAATTCAGACCGGTTCGAATCATTAGGGAAAAAATGCAGATGCAGTTGTAACACAGTATGCAATGACTTCTGTCAAAAGGAGTCATTAGGCCAAGCGGCTCAGGAGGTCTTTTTACCAACCACACCTGAAGTCTCTAACATTTGTGATAGTTTATTATTAAATAATAAAAGTAAATCCCCCACTAAAACTACTGACACCAAAACAATTATGTTCAGTGATGAGATTGGGAAGAATTTAGGCCAATTTTTACAGAAAGATTCAAAGGAAAATGTTATTAATTATTGCAGGCCTGGTTCCAGTATAAACGAGATCATGAAAATAGTTGTTAAAAAATCCTTAAGTGAAAACACAAACTTGATAATTTTAATTGGGAACAGGGATAATTTAAATAAAAACCAGTTAATAGCCTATTGCAACACATTATGTTCATTAAATGTAAGGAAGGTTGTTATGTTTACATTTCCCTACAGTAAAAGTTTTTCACCGTTAGAAAATAAAATAAGGTATAATCTAAACTTAACTATGAACACATTAGCCTGTCATAATAAAGAGTTGCATATTATTGATATCAATATGTTGTTGAATAATGTATACTTGACTAAAGATAAATATTATCTGCCTAATTATCTTAAGCGACAAATAGCGGTATCGCTATCATTTTATTTTAAACAATTAGCCAACAACTTGGCTAGTATAACCTCTGCTTCTATTGAGCAGTTTAACTTTGATACTTCTAATGTAACTTTGGAATCTGTTCCAAATAATTCGATTCTTTTGAATCCAAATACTGACATGGTTAATTTAAATTACCATTAGAGACAACGGAGGCATACTCTAGCCCAGTATTGACAAGAGGAAGGCCTAAATGTTTAAAAATAGTACACCAGAATATCCAAGGCTTTTCTGCTGGCAAAGACCTAGAAATAAGTTTATTTTTAAATTGTGAAAATATTGATGTGTTATGTGTTACTGAACATTGGTTAAAAGAATATGAATTATTGTTAAATTTGGATAATTATAGTGTTGTAAGTTCATTTAATAGAAAAACTACAATAAGGGGGGGTTCTTTAATAATTTTACCTAATAACACACAATATAAAGAGCGAAAGGATATAGTATCCCTCTCTGTTGAACGAATTTGTGAGATATCATGCGTGGAACTTGAACAAATAATTATAATCTGTGTATATAGCCCCCCTGGAGCAAATTACACAGTCTTTGAGTCCACTATGGAGGATGTTTTGAAAATATGCTGTCGTAAGAATAAAAAAATTGTAGTTTGTGGAGATTTTAATATAGACATCTTAGATATTAAATTAGCACAACTCTCCAGTAAATTCCTTAATCTTTTTAAATCATTTAATTTGCTTCACACTTTTAATGAACCGACGCGAATTACGCCAACATCGGCTACTTGCTTAGATAACATCTTTTCCAACTGTAACTTAATTGAGAAATCGGTAATTAATATTATTAAATCCGACCACAGTGGACAACTAGCTTCTTTTGAGCACTATAATGTTATTCCTAAACGCGAAGTAATTTGCAGGCCAATACCGAAACGTGGTATTAATAAATTTAGAAATAATGTACAAGATAAAATTCAATGTTTGCCAGCTTCTTCTGACGCTAATAACTCTTATCAATCATTATTTGATATTGTTGAAAAAGAATTTAGTAACAATTTTAAACAAAAAGTTATAAAGTGTAATGATCGTAAGAAGTTTAGTGACTGGGCCACACCTGGTATTTATAATAGCAGAAGAAAGTTATTTGAACTCTATGCACAAAAAACGACTTCCTGTGATCCTAGCTTCATTGAATATGTCAAGAAATATTCAATAACATTTAGGAAAGTATGTGCTTTGGCAAAATCTAGGTATATTTCAAATAAAATTAAATCATCTGAAAATAAAATAAAAGCTACCTGGAGTATTATAAACCAAGAAACTGGCAAAACAAAAAGCAAAATTAATTCATTTAACTTAAAAATTAGTGATCAGACTTTTGAATCAGATATTGAGGTGGCTAGTGCTTTTGAAGGTTTCTTTGCTCGAATACCGTTAGAAACTACTAGCAGACTTAATTCTTGCCCCAACACCGCTGTCTCTCTTATGGAGTCTAGTGTAAACAAGTGCCAGGAAACATTTAGTTTTAGCTATGTCACTACCGAAGATATTATTAAAGCATTCAAAGCAATAAATATTAAAAAAACAGAAGATCTCTGGGGCATATCTACAAGTATCATCAAATCAATAATTGATGTGATAGCTCCATCATTAGCAATAATTTTTAACCAATGTATAAGTGAAGGGGTCTTTCCTAATTTAATGAAGAATAGTAAAATTATTCCTCTGTTTAAAGCTGGTGACAAAAGTGACCCAGCAAATTTTAGACCTATATCCATACTACCAGCAATAAGTAAAATATTTGAGAAATTAATTTATGCTCAACTTTTAGAATATTTTAAATTAAATAGTATACTGCATGAGAAACAGTTTGGTTTTTCAAAAGGTAAAAGTACAACTGATGCTGGGGTTGCATTTCTAAAACATGTACTTGATGCCTGGGAGGACAAGCAGGATGTAATCGCTATTTTTTGTGACCTTTCCAAGGCATTCGATTGTGTTGATCACCAAACACTATTAAGGAAGTTAAAACATTATGGTGTTTCTGAAATGTCAGTAAGCCTTATGCATTCATATCTGTATGAAAGAACTCAGAAGGTAGTTATTAATAAAACTGAGTCTACCGGAGCTCCCATTACTATGGGCGTACCCCAAGGATCAATATTGGGCCCGCTGTTGTTTTTAATATACATAAATGACCTTCCTTACTACGCGAAGAATTTATGTGAGACGGTGCTATTTGCCGATGATACATCTCTAGTCTTTAAAGTAGAAAGAGGTGATGACTGTTCTGACGAAGTAAATAGTGCTCTTTCAAAAGTGTCACATTGGTTTAATAGTAATAATTTATCATTAAACTCAAAGAAAACTAAGTGTTTAAAATTTTCGTTACCTAATGTAAGACAAGTTGATTTTCATATTAGACTAGACGGCGATACGGTCGAATTCATTAACAATACAAAATTTCTAGGTATTATATTAGACTCGCGACTACAATGGGATCCTCATATCGAAGCCTTGGCGAGTAGACTCAGTTCGGCTGCATTCGCAGTTAAGAAAATAAGGCTCTTAACCGATATTGAAACGGCTAGAATAGTCTATTTTAGTTATTTTCATAGTGTTATGTCCTACGGCCTTTTGTTGTGGGGCTCAGCCGCTAACATCCAAAGTATATTCGTGCTCCAAAAAAGGGCTATTCGCGCCATTTACAACCTCCGATCGAGAGATTCTTTAAGAGATCTATTTAAAGAAATAAACATTTTAACTGTTGCAGGACATTACATCTATGAAAATATAATTTATGTGAAAAAGTATTATAATACATTTGTAAAGCAGAGCGATATTCATCGCTTTAACACAAGAAATAAAGATAAACTTGTCGTTCCCAAGTTTAGGCTAGAAAAATCCAGAGCCTCATTTCTGGGGAAAAGCATAGCCTTTTTTAATAAAGTTCCACAGCATATAATTGAACTACCATTGCATAAATTTAAATGTTACATTAAAGAGTCGCTGATGAGCAAAGGATACTATAAAGTAGACGATTATTTGAATGACCGCAATGCATGGTCATGATGTAACACATAACATAATCACTGTTTAATATGATGTATTTTTATACTAAGCAATTGTTGTATTAGTAACGATATGTTTTTTTTTTTTTGTAAATGTCGTTACCTAACTAAGAAACGCTGGCAAGTTTCTTGCGCCCATTCTTCTTGTCAGTTAAAAAAGTCTTGAATGGGTGGTAGGAAAATATTGACGATTCATAAGTACATATTTATTATGTCTAAGTGAATAAAGAATATTTTTATCTTATCTTATCTTATCTACCAAAATGCAAAAAATCAAGTCAATACTTTGCTAAAAAATGTGTAATACTGATTTTCTTGAGTTTTATTCTAGATAATGCATAAAGAATTGTTTGCTTTGCACGAAAATGAGCTGTCATGGGACCCATGCTTCATTGAATAAAGTGAACAAAAAAAACTGTATACCAAGGGAACTGTACTTTTTTCGAGTTAAAAAAACCGTATGAAATTTACCTGGCCAGAGTTCAATTATTCCCTTTCTACCCTATTAGGTGTTTTTTTTATTTTGCTTGCGCAGATCATTTTTAATGATGACCTAGTATCCTTCACACCAATTTCCATACGCCCAAGTCCAGAAATGAGGAAGTTTTCATATAAGCCTTAATCCCCCCTTTCTACCCTATTACGGGTTTTTTTATAACTTCGCATCATTTTCAATCGTGACCAGTATCCAACATACCAATTTTCATACTTCTCAGTTTAGAAATGAGGAAGTTCCATATAAACTTTATCTCCCCATTTTACCCTATTAAGGGGGAGTTTTTTTTACTTTTCTTACTCAGATCATTTTCGGTCGTAACCAATATCCAACGTACAAATTTTCATGCTTCTAAATCCATTAATGAGGAAGTTCCATATAACCTTCACCCCCCCATTTGACCCCTTTAGGGGGGGAGTTTCCTTAAATCCGTTCTTAGCGGACGTCTCCTAGGCATAATCTACCTTCCTGCCAAATTACATCTTCGTTGGTCCAGTAGTTTTCGAAATTTCGTGATGAGTGAGTTATGTCCCCTCGATTTTATATATATAGATAATGTGAGTAACTACATAACTCCCCCCCAGAGACCGTCACTACGGGCGATAAAAATCCGGTAAGCGAACTTTCCTACCAGAACGAGTAGTTTTCTGTTCAGGTGCACGCTCCACTAGAGGGGGTGAAGTGTCACAATTATTATTATTAGCGGGATGTTTGTCGTCAAACAGTATATAGGCTGGCTTTAAGCGGTCTATGGATACTGTGACTGATTTCCCCTTAATATCTAATTTAAACGATTTAGAATCCCTATCCAAAACTTTATATGGTCCTGTATATGCTGGCTGTAAAGGTCGGCGGACAGTATCGTCTCGCACAAATACGTGGCTGGTAGTAGCCAAGTCTTTATAAACAAAGATTTTGCCAGTGTTATGACGGGACGCTGGATGAGGTTGTAAAGTTTGAGCAAATTGTCGCAACCGTGCTGTAAAATCTGTAATGTCCGTGGTTCCGCTTAGATTGGAGTGAAAGAATTCTCCAGGAAGCCTGAGAGGTTCGCCATAAACAAGTTCGGCGGAGGAACTCTGAAGGTCTTCCTTAAAAGTACTGCGGATTCCTAAGAGGACTAAAGGCAGAGATTCTGTCCAGTTGACATCGGCATGGCAAGTGATAGCAGCCTTCAGCTGTCTATGGAATCGCTCCACTAGGCCATTACAAGCTGGGTGGTATGCTGTTGTACGACGATGTTGGAAGCCAATCATTTGAGACAGGAATTTAAAGAGTACGGATTCAAACTGTCTGCCTCTGTCTGTAACAATGATAGCTGGGCAGCCAAATCGTGAGATCCAATCACGTATTAAGGCTTTAGCAACCGTTTCAGCAGTGATGTCGGGTATCGGTACTGCTTCAGGCCATCGAGAAAAACGATCAATTGCTGTGAGGCAGTATCTGTTACCGTTTGAAAGTGGAAGAGGACCTATAAGGTCAATATGCACGTGCTTGAAACGCGCACTAGGTAGATGGAATGTACCTAAAGGTGCAGAGACGTGACGGTGGATTTTAGAGTGCTGACAATTTAAGCAAGCTCGAGCCCAATCTCTGCAATCTTTTCGAAGACCGTTCCAAACAAAACGTTGCGCTACTAGTCTTGCACTAGCTTTAGTGCCAGGATGGCAAAGAGAGTGCAGACTGTCAAAGATTTGACGGCGCAAAATTTTTGGGACGAATGGTCGGGGAGTTTGTTTGCTGTTATCACAATACAGCTCGAACCGACTCCCGGGTATTTTCATCTTCGTAAGGCGATGTGAAGAACCGTCTTCGAGAATGTTTTTGAGGTCGACGTCTGATTCTTGAGCCTTGGCGATGGTATCGAAATCGACACTGGGCTCCAATTCCTCAATGCGGGATAGTGTGTCCGCAACGACGTTGTCTTTTCCCGAGATATGTTGTACATCCGTCGAGAACTGGGAAATAAAATCCAAATACCGAAATTGCCGCGGTGAGCAACTTGTCTTCCGAGAATGAAAGGCGAAGCTGAGCGGTTTGTGGTCGGTAAAGATTGTGAAGTCCCGTGCTTCCAACATATGACGGAAATATTTGATAGCCTGGTATATGGCCAGAAGTTCGCGGTCATATGGGGAGTATTTTTGCTGTGACGGACTTAGCTTGCAAGAATAAAAAGCGAGTGGCTGCCAAGCGCCTTCTTTACGTTGTTGGAGAACGGCGCCTACAGCTATATCAGAAGCATCAGTGGTAAGACCTAAATGACAGCTACAGTCGGGATATGCTAGTAATGCTGCGTTACAGAGACCGGTTTTCGTGTCTTCAAAAGCCTGTAGTGTATCCCCTTTGAGATCGACAGGGTGGTTACCTTTCACAGAGCCTTTTAACAAAGCATTAAGAGGTGCTTGTACTTCAGCTGCTCGAGGAATGAACCTACGATAAAAATTGAGCATTCCAAGGTACCTCCTAAGCTGTTTAACGGTGGTAGGCGCTGGAAATTCCTGAATGGCGCGAACTTTCTCCTCAAGAGGCTTAATACCGTTGCTAGATATTCGATATCCCAAAAACGTGACTTCTGATGCCCCGAAAATGCATTTAGAGGTGTTAATCAATATGCCATATTCCGACATCCTCTTAAAAAGTTGGCGTAAATGCGCCTCATGGGTAATAGCATCAGGAGATGATATCAAAAAATCGTCCAAATACGGATAAACGAAGTCCATGTCCCGCGACAGCTCATCTACGAATCTCTGAAAGGTTTGACCTGCGTTACGCAAACCAAAGGTCATACAAGGAAATTCGTTGAGGCCGAAGGGTGTGGTGATCGCCGTTTTGGGGATATCGTCACTATGAACTGGAATTTGGTTGTAAGCTCGCATTAAATCTATTGCCGAAAAGATCTTACACCCTGCGAGATTGTGAGAGAAATCGTGGATATGTCTCACAGGATAACTATCAGGGATAGTTCTGGCATTTAACATGCGATAATCGCCACAAGGACGCCAACCGTCCTTTTTGGGAGCCAGGTGTAAGGGCGATGACCAGGGACTATCTGATGGACGAGCAGTACCAGTTTGTAGCATCACATCGAACTCCTGTTTCGCGATTTTTAACTTGTCCGGTGCTAATCTCCGAGGTGTACTAGATACTGGCGGTCCTGGGGTGGTGCGGATGTAATGTACGGTCTTATGTAATGTTGTGCATGGAGTACCTGCTGGTCTGGTTAGTTCTGGAAACTCTGCAAGAATTTTATGATAACGCGAATTACCGAGGTTTACTTTAACAGACGAAACGCTACTGTACTTATCCGCTGACACGCCCGAAACTTTTAATGAAGTAAGATTATCCAATAAACGCTTATTTCTAACATCAACAACTAAATTAAAATGGGACAAAAAATCAACGCCAATAATGGGCTTGTTAACATCGGCTATAATAAAACGCCACACAAAATCTCGTCTTAAACCTAAATCTAATTTTAAGTTAGCATGCCCGTAAGTATGGATAACAGTACCGTTGGCTGCACACAATTCATACTTAGATTTAAGTCGTCGCTCTTTAAATGCACTACGAGGGTAAACACACAAGTCACTCCCGGTATCGACTAAAAATTGCGTTTTTGAGTGCCGGTCCGTGACGAATAAGCGACCTTGGGTGGTTGGGCAATCGTCAGTCGCCATTACCGACTGCCCTATTGGTTTCCCGCTGTGTAGTTGCATGGCTTCTGGCACTTGCTAGCCTTGTCACCGAACTTAAAATGGTACCAGCAAACAGGGTGCTTCCGATAACTGGATTGTGATCTACTGCGACTGCGATTTTGGTACCTGTGATTTCCCCTGTATGCGGATCTGGATCTGTCGTTCCTCATAGTAAGCGCATGAACTTGCTGTGTAAGCTTTTCTATATGCTTCGCCATCTTGTCGATCTTATCCTCTGGCTGGTGCTGATGAGATGATGAAGCGCCGGATGAAGCGGAAGCTGAAGCTACGTGCGGAGATGGAGGTGCGATATCGTTGATGCGATCAGCCAGGTCAGCTAAACTGTCTAGCGGAAGCTGGAGCTGGGAAGCAATTATAGTCTGCATGCTGCTTGGCAACCTACTGGTCCAGATGGTGCGGACGAAGTCTTCTGGTACACCAGAACCGGCGAGATGTCGCAGATGCCGCAGAAATTGCGACGGCTTCCTATCGCCCAGCTCCTCGTGATCCAGCAATTGTTTGACCTTGCGCTCTTTCGACGCAGACAGTCGCTTAATGAGCTCCGACTTCAACTTGGTATACTTATTTGTTTCCGGTGGAGACTCAATAATGTCGGCTATCTCGACGGCGTACTGGTGGTCGAGCATACCGATAACGTGGTAAAATTTGGTCGAATCACTAGTAATTTTACACAGTGTGAACTGACCTTCCAACATAGCGAACCATAAGGACGGCTTGTCCGGGTAGAAAGGTATGTTTCGAATTCCGACATGATGAACGTCGCTCGTACTCGCATCGCTCCGACTGGAACACTGCCCCAGTGCCTCACCTGTGCCTGTGGTATCATCGTTACCTCCCATGCTTACGAAAGCGTGTTGATCGGGTCACCACTTTAGTGAAGTTGTTTGGTTTTCACTATTAAAAGAAGGAGTAGGTTGGAGACGAAATAACACGATATTTTGCGTTTTAAATATCGGCGCGTAAGCACATAAGTGAATAGCGTTTAGGTCCGAGCGACATGCGTTCCGCGTCGTGGCTAGTTTATCACTGGCGATCGGGGCGGCCGATCGATATTCCTATACAATAGAAACTGCATAAAAAACTAGGAGCTGCATTCCTTTGCTTACGGCGGCTAGTACACCGCGCCGAGCTACGCTCTGCGTTATTGATGCTATGCGTTAAACATATTAATTAATATTCTAATGTGTTTTCATGTACATAAAATATTATAATATATACTATACATATAATGAATAATGTAAATATAGTTTATAATGTAAATACCTAGATAAAATGTTATTGTTAAGTTTTTATTAGTTAAGTTAATTATAAGTATTATTGTAGATGTATTTTAATTGTGATTTATGTAATAAATATATATAAATATAATGTGAGTAACTACACGTACATCAGCACGAAGAGCGACACCGCGTATTGAGCTACGGATGAAAGGTGCAAGTTAAGACCGAATCAGGCGTCTGTCACTCGATGAACTTGCACGCTACTCTCGCCCGCAACGTCGCCGGCGGTGCTAAATCCATAGAAGTTAGATCCGCAAAAGAGTTAGTATGTATGCGATAGAAAGAGATGCAACGTCTGGCCGTTCTTAATTAGCGCCCGCCGTACAAGCTAAATTCCACTTTATTGCGTTGTTATTAGAGTTGCCATTTATTTAAATGGATTAGCGGAGTGCAAGTTCTGTACCAGTGTACTATTATTTATTCTGTGACCGAATCATATTGACTGCCGTTAGGTTATAAGAACTGCAGCAGCACGGTCAGGCTGAAGGCGACGCTATCAATGCATAGAATCTCTCGGTCCGTCAGCTGAGACGCGGGAATCCACAGGAACACGTACATCAGCACGGAGAGCGACACCGCGTATTGAGCTACGGATAAAAGGCGCAATTTAGGACTGTATTTAGCTTATAAGAACGGCAACAGCCAGGTTAGGCTGACCGCAACGCCACCGATCTCCTGGTCCATCTGCTAAGAGACGGGAATCCACAGGAACAGCGTCGCTTAATCACTTCTAAGGTTAAAATGGCTTGCACGCCGCGCCTTCACCACATACGTTTAATTCAAGCAGAGGCGATACGCGCGCACACGAATTTTGATGCTTAGTGGTTAAGCGACGCTGTTGCCCATAGTACATCAGCACAGAGAGCGATACCGCGTATTGAGCTATGCACGAAAGGAGCAAGTTAAGAATGTATTATAGTAACTCTAGCTAGGTTATAAGAACGCCAGCAGCCCGCTCAATCTGAAGGCGACGCTATCAATCTCTCGGTCCATCAGCTGGGAGGCCGGGATCCACAGGAATACGTACATCAGCACGGAGAGCGATACCGCGTATTGAGCTACGGATGAAAGGCGCAAGTTACAACTTATTCATTTAACTTTATTTAGGTTATAAGAACGGCAACAGCCCCGTCACGCTGACGGCCACGCCGCTGATCTCCCGGTCCATCAGCTGGGACGCGGGGATCCACAGGAATACGTACATCAGCACGGAGAGCGATACCGCTTATTGAGCTATGGATAAAAGGCGCAAGTTACGACTTATTGACTGATTCATACAAACTGTATCATACTAATATTATAAATGTGAAAGTGTGTTTGTTTGTTTGTTTGTTTGTTTGTTTGTTTGTCCGTCTTTCACGTCAAAACGGAGCAACGGATTGACTCGATTTTTGGTATGGGGATAGTTTGGAAGCTGGAGAGTAATATAGGCTACTTTTTATTCCGGAAAATTATAAAATAAAAATGATTATTTTGTATAGAAAATCGCTAAACTGTCGTACTATACAAAACTGTCATTTCTTCCATAGCCGCTACCAAAGAGGTATGTCAAAGAGTATTGTAATCACTGACGTTTTAGCCGCTTTGGATTACCTACTTTTTAATAAGTGACATTTGTTGCAGGCAGTGTATAAAACTTCTTCGCGATCATTTATTTTCATCTGTCTATCTATATTAGATGTTGGTGATACGAAGTTTACCTGGTCCACTATAATTAATATGGCAAAACAACGTTTGCCGGGTCAGCTAGTTTAAGTTATAAGAACGGCAACAGCAAGGCGACGCTATCAATCTCTCGGTCTATCAGGTGGGACGCGGGGATCTACAGGAATACGTACATCAGCACGGAGAGCGATACCATGTATTGAACTATGAACGAAAGGCTCAAGTTAAGAATGTATTATATTAACTGTAGCTAGGTTATAGGAACAGTCCCATCAGATTGACGGCCTTGCCGCTGATCTCCCGGTCCATCAGCTGTGACGCGGGGAACCACAGGAACGCGTATATCAGCACGGAGAGCGATACCGCGTATTGAGCTATGAACGACAGGCGCAAGTTAAGAATGTATTATGTTAACTGTAGCTAGATTATAGCAACAGTCCCATCAGGCTGAGGTAGACGACACCGATCTCTCGGTTCATCAGCTGGGACGCGGGGATCCACGGGAACACGGAGAGCGATACCGCGTATTGAGCTACGGATAAAAGGCGCAAGTAACGACTTACTCATATAAACTGTATTTAGGTTTTAAGAACGGTAACAGCCCGGTCAGGCTGAAAGCGACGACCCTATCAATCTCTCGGTCCATTAGCTGAGAGGCGGGGATGCACAGGAACATTTTCCTCCAGCACCACATCTCAAAAGCGCATCTGAATCGCAGTGAATCATTCAGTTACTTGTTTTGGTAAGGTAGCTGCACACAAAGGCCATGGCGATGACAGTGAAGAAGTACAGCATGAGCACGACAAAGATGATGAACCCGTTGGTCTTCTCCAGCAGTTGGCCAACGAGTGGGTTGTTTACTTACTTGTTTTGGTACGGTAGCTGCACACAAAGGCCATGGCGATGAAAGTGAAGAAGTACAGCATGAGCATGACGAAGATGATGAACCCTTTGGTCTTCTCCAGCAGTTGGCCAACGAGTAGGTTGTTTACTTACTTGTTTTGGTAAGGTAGCTGCACACAAAGGCCATGGCGATGACCGTGAAGAAGTACAGCATCAGCACCACGAAGATGATGAACCCGTTGGTCTTCTCCAGCAGTGGGTCGGAGCCCGCGGTCAGCAGCACGCTGGTCAGTAGCGCGTATAGGAGCCCGGGCCCGAGCGCGTTCAGGACGTGCGAGATGGCTAAAGAGTGGGTGGACACACCCATCATTTTCATCAGCTCCTGCAATGAATCATTTGGTTTGTATACTACTCAAAACAAAATAGGGGCCACTGGGCTTTCTTATATAAACGTGCTCACTTTAGCGACTCATAGATGAATAACTTTTTGCATCTATGCAATGATTTTTACGTCAATAGAGAGACCAAACGCCAAATTGTCAAATCTCTTTTGACTCTTTGAGAAAGGAGACTGGGCACCTCTGGACCAAAGGTTGAAAAATAAAAGTGTGCGGCCACTTAAAAATCTAATTCTAAATGCTTCATTTTTTCTTATGAGCATAACTCTCATATGTGGATAGTTAAGAAGATAATGTTAATTTTTTTATCAAAAATATTTTTATTTTGTTAATGATATAAGATTCGTAAGGTGAATGTTTACAAACGCTGAAAAACAGGAAAACAGAGATCTAATACAAAGAACAAAAAAATGGCAGTAGCCTGTATTATGTGAACTGGGATAAGTGAACTTATAAGAAATCTTAAGGGTGCGGTCACATCTGTCATACGCCACGTGTTAACACGCCGTATCTATATGGACGTGTTATAAGATAAGTGTGCTTCTAGTGCATATATTTACTATGAAAACCGAACACGTGACGTCAGGCGAATGTGACCGCACCTTAAGAGTTACTAGAATCCACATATAGACACAAAAAAATGGTTTAAACAATGTATTTCTATCATTTTTAACGTATTTTTAGTGAAACATTAAATATTTAAAAAGTCGTAACTCTGAAACTATCCATGACAGCGAAGTAAGGTTTTAAAAAAATGTAAGCACATATCACTACCATTAAATAGAGGCTACTTCTAGAAGTGGCCGCCAGTTTTTTTTTCTTGGTCCAAGCTCCATAGGTTTTTGCCCAGTCTCCATTGAGCGGTTTTTGGCAATTTATGAGTACGAGAATAAGCAGAGATATCCAGCAGACGGCCTTCATCAAGGAGGCCACCATCGCGGAAGCCGAGCTTCGTCAATGTTGCACCTACGGGAACTCTTGGATGGTCACTCTCTGTGGTTGATCATGATGATATAGCGCTATCTGCCTAACCATGATGCCGCTCTCCTCCAGCAGCGTAGGCTAAAGGAAGGTGAAGGGCAGCAGTAGAGATATCCAGCAGACGGTCTTCATCAAGGTAGCCACCATCGCGGAAGCCGAGCTTCCTCGGTGTTTCACGTACGGGAACTCTTGGATGGTCACTCTCTGTGGTTGATCATGATGATATAGCGCTATCTGTCTAACCTTGATGCCGCTCTCCTCCAGCAGCGCAAACTGGAGGAAGGTGAAGGGCAGCAGAAGAAATATCCAGCAGACGTCCTTCATCTAGGAGGCCACCATCGCGGATACGGAGCTTTCTCGGTGTTGCACGTATGGGAACTCTTGGCTGATTACTCTCTGTGGTTGATCATGGTATAGCGCTATCTGTCTTACCTTGATGCCGCTCGCTCGCTCCTCCAGCAGCGTGGACGTGAGAAAGGTGAAGGGCAGTAGCAGAGATATCCAGCAGATGGTCTTCATCAAGGTAGCCACCATCGCGGAAGCCGAGCTTCCTCGGTGTTTCACGTACGGGAACTCTTGGATGGTCACTCTCTGTGGTTGATCATGATGATATAGCGCTATCTGTCTAACCTTGATGCCGCTCTCCTCCAGCAGCGCAAACTGGAGGAAGGTGAAGGGCAGCAGAAGAAATATCCAGCAGACGTCCTTCATCTAGGAGGCCACCATCGCGGATACGGAGCTTTCTCGGTGTTGCACGTACGGGAACTCTTAGATGGTTACTCTCTGTGGTTGATAATGGTATAGCGCTATCTGTCTTACCTTGATGCCGCTCGCTCGCTCCTCCAGCAGCGTGGAGATGAGGAAAGTGAAGGGCAGTAGCAGAGATATCCAGCAGATGGTCTTCATCAAGGTAGCCACCATCGCGGATATCGAGCTTCCTCTGTGTTGTACGTACGGGAACTCTTGGATGGTTACTCTCTGTGGTTGATAATGGTATAGCGCTATCTGTCTTACCTTGATGCCGCTCGCTCGCTCCTCCAGCAGCGTGGACGTGAGGAAGGTGAAGGGCAGTAGCAGAGATATCCAGCAGATGGTCTTCATCAAGGTAGCCACCATCGCGGAAGCCGAGCTTCCTCGGTGTTTCACGTACGGGAACTCTTGGATGGTCACTCTCTGTGGTTGATCATGATGATACAGCGCTATCTGTCTAACCTTGATGCCGCTCTCCTCCAGCAGCGCAAACTGGAGGAAGGTGAAGGGCAGCAGAAGAAATATCCAGCAGACGTCCTTCATCCAGGAGGCCACCATCGCGGATACGGAGCTTTCTCGGTGTTGCACGTACGGGAACTCTTGGATGGTGACTCTCTGTGGTTGATCATGGTATAGCGCTGTCATACCTTGATGCCGCTCGCTCGCTCCTCCAGCAACGTGGACTTGAGGAAGGTGAAGGGCAGCAGTAGAGATATCCAGCCGACGGTCTTAATCAAGGTAGCCACCATCACGGAAGCCGAGCTTCCTCGGTGTTTTACGTACGGGAACTCTTGGATGGTCACTCTCTGTGGTTGATCATGGTTTAGCGCTGTCATACCTTGATGCCGCTCGCTCGCTCCTCCAGCAGCGTGGAGGTGAGGAAAGTGAAGGGCAGTAGCAGAGATATCCAGCAGATGGTCTTCATCAAGGTAGCCACCATCGCGGAAGCCGAACTTCCTCGGTGTTTCACGTACGGGAACTCTTGGATGGTCACTCTCTGTTGATCATCATAAATATTATTCGAAGAAAAACAATTATGTTTTATATGCGTTTACTGCAGCGCATACATTGATTTGTAGCCCAAGCACGACTTGCGTTTTCAGAGTTATCGTAAACTACTACCAGCTGTCAAAATGCTACCAAAGTGTCAAAGTGTAGCAAAAGAACATTTTGTTAGAAGTTAGTAATATTTGTGGTCGTCCAAATCAAAAGGGACCTTATTGCGGCCGGCACATACGTCTTTATTGCCGTTGTTTTGTATTCGAACAACAGCAATAAAGGCGTAAGTGCCGAGCGCCACAAGGTCCCTTTTGATTTGGACGACCACATTTTTTTAAGAATCGGGCATTACTATCAGTGGTCAGTGGAAAGTACTAGTATGTGACACTGTACTGTATGTATTGAGTGAGTGATATTGTTACGTGCGTTACGGTGATGTTGTTTCTGAGTTGCAGAGCAATTAAGTTCGTTGTTTTCACATTTTGAGTTACTTCAACAAAAAAAATGAACAAACACCACAAATAAACAGTTTAGTTCAATGTGAGTACCTGTTTAACTTCTTTGCCAGTAAGCAGTTCTAGATAGCTGGTGTCGATCGCCCATTGTAACGCCATGAACTTTTCGTAAATTGTTCCTGTAAACAGAATTATACAATAAACTAACTGCGCACTAAGGTTTCACCCGCGTTGTACCCGTATGAATATTGGGATAAAATATGTCTAATTCACTCAGAAATAATTTAGGTTTCTACTGGTGAAAGAATTGTTAAAATAGGTTTAGAAGATCCAAAGATTGCCTCAATCATACTTCTAACTTTCATTCTTTTAACCGCCTTGTGGCACAGAATACTAAAAGTACTAGAGGTTCACACCACCGATTGCAGGCCCAGAGCTCCCGGGTTCGATTCCCAGTGGGGGTACAAATTGTATTTGGTTTGGTTGGTGGTAGGACTTGTCCGCCTGGCTAGCTACCACCATCTTATCTAAGTCTGACGCCAAACCAATAATGTTTTCAGCATTATTGTGTTCCGGCAGTAAGAGATAAGATAGCCAGTTTCTCAGTGATTGAGGATTCTGGGAGTAGTGCGTTTCCACCTTCAGCTTTATCACCTCTTTATATCAGGAGTGATGAGGGCTAAGTGCTAATCCGTTGTCGTTAAAAAAATCATCCAAACTGTCACCAAACTCTGCCACCCTTCCACACCCATATGTGCCCATCCAGGAAAAGCTCCCTCCTGGCTTTGATTTTCTCAGATCACTATGGAGATCTTTAAATAGACTCCATAACCAAGTTGGTCGAAGTAAAGACAACCGGTCCAGCCCTCTGATTCACAACCCGTCAGAAACGGAATCAGATTCGAATTCTGTGCTTTGTCTTTGTCTATCTACAGTGAGTGACAGAGATAGGGTATACATGCCGCTGTCGGGAGCGTTTCCGTTGGTTCGTGAATCAGGAGCCAGGTGGGGCTTAACCAGTAACACAGATCTCGTGTGCAGGTGTGATTTCACTCCACAGACCATGCCCCACCTAATTGGTTGCTCTGCATGCCCGGACACCTGCACGCGAGAGGACCTCATGTTGGCTGCAGATAACGCCATGAGGGTGGCACAGTTTTGGGCCTTTTGGGACATTTGATTTTGTGCCATTGACACGACGAAAAAGATCGAAACAAACGTTATCTCTTTAAAAATATATGAATTTTATGTAGATAACTATGCCGGTATACCAGTGGAAATTGTTGATCAGTCCATTTTATAGTAAAAAAGACATTGAATTGAATCATGTAACGGTAGCATTAAGTGCCGGCAAAATTATAATGCGGGACTTCTTCGTACGAAAACGCTACGCCCACGTCCCGAATAGTTTTTGATCACCTTTCCCGTGACCGACACATTTTATTTTTAAATTGAAATACAGTAAGGCCAATGTTCAATTTTCATTTTCATAATTCGTTAAGCAGGTGCTAAAGGCAGTCGTTTAAATAGTGAGACCATTGATTACTAACATTCACAAGTTATAACAAAGTATGTGAAAGATTTAAGACATTGTAAGAAAAACATCTGGGAATTGTTATGGTACTGAGACCACGCCGATTATGTCTATACTGAACAAGTACTGAGAAAATACGTGACTCACCGACAGTCGTGTAACTTAAACATGGTATGTAGAAATTTGAGTCCACAGGTATGCTAACCAAATAATAAATGATTCACATGCGCCCCTCCTCCTCATACCCTATGTCATTCGGGAATAATGTGGTTTTCTTATATTGAAAGAAGTTTTGGAATTGGTCCAGTAGTTTACACGCAATCGTGATCCCCCCCCCCCCTCCCCCCTTTCTAGGATCAAAGTATTATGTCTCTCGGGAATAATGTACTTAACTTCTTATCAGTGAAAGAATTTTTCAAATCGGTCCAGTAGTTTTTGAGTTTATTCGTTACAAACAAAATAAAAAAATCTTTCCTGTTTATAATAAAGTAAGATAAATTTGATACTTTTGCCACAAAGTAACTACGCGGGCGGTTAATTTTGCTAAGACTGAGGTGTTAGTAATTATATTATCACTATTCTATTCTAAATCGAGTGACAGTGACAATGCTTTCCGCTCTGCCGAAAACGTTTCCGGTGGCTTGTGAATAAGGGAGTTGATCTACTCACCAAAACTGGAGTGCGGACTGAGTTCCTCATCAAGAGACTGGTGCATGGCGGTCATGAATGCGTTCTTCATGCGGATGGTGTAGTTCAGGGTCTGCGGCCACGTGGCTTCGGATACATGCTGTTGGAAATCATTTTTATGTTTTTAATAATAATAATGCCGACTGCATGCCTTTTATAACTAAGACCAGGTATTTGTTTACTATCGTAATTAGTTTAAACAAAATACCATTGGTACTAGTTTTTGGTATAAGAAAGGAATAGATAAAAAATAATATCTTAGGAAGACAACATTTCTCCAGCAAATGTGATACCCGCAGAACATAGAAAGCTTTTCCTCTTTTGGATAGAAGAAGCATGTCACGAATGTAGTATTAGAACCGGGTGTCGCCTCTCACACACAAATAAACACTATTAATTATTGTCACTACATAAAACCCTGCTCTGCCATTGGCCTACGGGAACACATATAAATACCGACTCTATTTCAAGTAGGTGATACCTCTTTCCCAAACCGACTTTCACGTTTTTTGACGAATCGTCAATGACGGATCCTACCAGTGTGAACGAGACCTAAAGGTTTCCCAGTAGGTCAAGGTCGAACAATTTCGTGGTATCAAGTGCGACAACGTTTCTCTTTTTCGTGAAGTATTTACCGGTTCGGAAACAATCCTTTTACTTCATATCCGAACCCAAAACGCAAATCTGCCTTAACGTTTTGTTACGTTTTTAAAGGGGTTCACAGACTCCGTCGGCAGACCGCCTTCAGTCCTCGATCGAACACGCCGCCTGACATTAGATATTTGTATTTATTTATTTTTATTTATTTAAGTATTTAGTAACACAACAGACATTAATCAATAATCGAATAAAAAATTATAACAGTTTCGAGCTGGACTAATGCCCTTCAAAGTGTTTACACAAAAAAGACAAGACAATCATTACAAGTAGACTTATAGTTTACATTACCTTAACTCATAAAACAGTGCTATTTGAGCTTAGAGATGATAACAAAAAATAAAATACTACTTCATCATCATCATCATCATTTCAGCCGTACGACGCCCACTGCTGGGCATAGGCCTCCCCCAAGGATCTCCACAACGATCGGTCCTGCGCTGCCCGCATCCAGCGGCTTCCCGCGACCTTGACCAGATCGTCGGTCCACCTTGTAGGGGGTCTGGCCACGGAACGTCGTCCGGTTCGCGGTAAAATACTACTTACTAAAATAAAATTACCTCTACCCTACCCCTACCCTACCCCTACCCTACCCCACCCCTACCCCTACCCCTACCCTACCCCTACCCTAATGTTTGACAGGTACGAAAGTCAACAGGAACAATTTGTATGGGAAAATGTTTTCTCTTTTATTTTATTTTATTTTTTCGTCAATTTTCCAATGTTTTTATTAGTTATTCTGCTAATCAGGACGGAGTCAAAGCCAACAAATCAAAAACCATGGCAATCGGTCCAGCCATTCTCGAGTTATAAGTGTTGTAACAAACACGACTTTCTTTTATATATATAGACTAGCTTTCCGCCCGCGGCTTCGCCCGCGTGTACTACATGACATTATCCTGAGGGAATGTGATATTTTTCCGGAGATAAACAGTAGCCTATGTCACTCTCCATCTCCCAATCTACCCCCGTACCAAAAATCACATTGATCCGCTCGGTTTTGACGTGAAAGACGGACAAACAATTAATACCTACTGATTTTCCCGTAGGATATGACCTACTTTCCTGTGGTAAAAAGTAAAAGTAGCCTATTATAATCCATTCCAGTAGGGTTTAAATTATTTACTCAAATACTAATTCCTGCCCGCAAATTTGCCCGCGCTTAAAGTGATTTTCCCATGGGAATGAGATTTTTCCCGCAGTAAAAAGTAAGTTATATCCTTCCGAGGGCCTTAAACTGTTTCTATTCTAAATAAAATCCTTCCCATGAACTCAAACTGTCACCTTAAATACCAATTCCATTCCACGGCTTTGCCCGCGCTAAAACTTATTATCCCATGGGAATGAGCCGCGGTAAAAGTAGCTTATGTCCTTCCTATTCCTAGGGTCTCAAACTATCTCCATTCCAAATTTTATCAAAATCGGTTAAGCCGTTTTGATGTGAAAATGGAACATACAGACAGACAGACAAACAAACAAACATTTATAATATTAGTAGCGAATTTTATTAAAGCAAAGCTTTTTGTCTCCTTAATTTATAGTGGCAATACAATACGCTAGTTGATACCATAAACTTATTATAATGGTTGATACCATAGATTTAGAATTTTTTCGCTCTATGGTTGATACATAAAACTACTCTTTGGTGGCAATGAGGTATACGTCGCACTGTAAAAACGGATTGAGTTTTCAAACATGTGTCAAAACAAAATGAGATTAAAAATCAAAAGCACTAAGGAGTATTGATATCAACTTCGATGCAAATCACCCCCAAAATAACTTTCTTTCCCTTTTTAACCCTGTTAGGCGATGAGTTTCAATAAAATATGAAACACATCTTCGATTAATTCTGTTAAAGAATGTTTATGCAAAATTTGAAGAAGATTGGACAAAGGAATCACGTTGTCCCATACAAACTATACCCCCGTTTTTACCCCCTTAGGGGTAGAATTTCGAAAAATCCTTTCTTATCGGATGCCTACATCACACAAGGAACACACCCTCCAAGTTTCAGGTCTCTACGATCAGCGGCTTAGGCTGTGCGTTTATCCGTCATTGATTCAGGACAAAGGATTTTATATGTATAGATATACAGGATAATTTTTTTATCAGTGCACAAATTTTTAGGATCGCCTCAGAATCGATAAGTGAACAACTTTCTCCTAGAAACATGGGTCGAAATACGACAAAAATTTTTGGACTTCCCATACTAATTTGATCACGTGATCAGTTCGATTTGTATGAAAGGTCAAAAAATTTTTGTCATATTTCGACCTATGTTTCTAGGAGAAAGTTGTTCACTTACCGATTCTGAGTCGACCCTAAAAATTTGTGCACTGATAAAAAAATTATCCTGTATATATAAAAAAAAACAAACTTACAGACAGTTTCTAAACATTATTACAATAAGTACGCACGGAGGTATATGTAAAACTGTGTGTGTGTGGCCGATTCCGGCCAACTGACAGACCGTTGCCTGCAGGCGGACTGAAATTCTTTGGTGCCCTTTAGACATGAAATAGGTACAAACAGTTGAGTTCAATAATACCTGTGCATTTTTGGACTTTGTCGCATTAAGTTTTCGACATTGTCTTTGACTTTTTTGGACTTTCTGTACAAATTGTCACTATAATTAATACGACAAAGTTCAAAAGTGCACAAATATGTGGTCGTCTAAATCAAAAGGGACCTTGTGGCGCTCGGCACTTACGCCTTTATTGCTGTTGTTCGAATACAAACAACGACAATAAAGACGTATGTGCCGGCCGCAATAAGGCCTCAATACGGTCTAAAATTTTGATTTGGACGACCACATATTATTGAACTCGACTGTACCAAGCGGATGACATCGGAGGACAAAGCTAGGAGAAACAAATGTGTGTGTAATTGTTATTGTTAAGGTAAGACCGCACTAAGCGGAACTGCACGGCAGCGGAACTGCGCGACACTGCACTTCAAAATATTGTTTCTAAGAAAACGTATTAGACATACATACCGCATACCGCACTGCGCGGCAACGGAACTACACTGCGCGACACGGCGCGACAAAGTTGGGTAAACAAACAAAGTTGTCGCGCGGTGTCGCGACGCGCAGTTCCGTTGCCGCTAGGTGCGTTATAGCAGTTATAGTAAGCAGCGCGACCGCGACGCGTAACTTCATATTTCATACAAGTTAGAACGTATCGGCAATTTTTAAAAAAAAATGGACGAAGAAAAGTTAATTTTATTAGTTAAGTAGTAACTATTCAGAGCTATATGATTTACAAAATGAAAATTATATTAATACTAAAAGAAAAAATAACATTTGGCTTAGAGATTGCAAAAGGAAATCAGATTAAAGGGTAAGTAAACAATCTTTATTTCGCTTTAGTAGGTAAGCACATATTAGAAGTTATCTACATCAATTTCATCCATCGCGTTTAGTGGTTGCCGACCGACTAACACACAAAAGTGTCGCGTCGCTGCAGTTTCAGTGCGATATACCGAACTTCATCTAGCCGTGTCGCGCAGTTCCGCTGCCGTGAAGTTCCGCCTAGTGCGGTCTTACCTTTAATCGAAGGTGTTTCTAAATTGTGAAGGTTTGAGCTGAGATGAGACTAGGTAGGCTACGCTATTTGTTTTAGGATGGAAATAAACTTTGTAAATTGTTATTTAGTGGACCGTAAACTAAAGTTCTTTTTAGCTTGAAAATAAAATAATGTATGTTCTGAATGTTGTTTAATGACAGTGACCTTAATGGCATCGAGAATAACGTAAGTACAGTCAACAGCAGGCCAGGCACAAAACCACAGATTACTAAATAGTTACTATGTAATAGATAGTTCACTCCGCTAAGTCATTTAAATAAATAACAACTCTAATAATAACGCAATAAAGTAGAATTCAGCTTGTACGGCGCAGGCAAATTACGAACGGCCACTCGTTGTCGTTGCATCTCTTTCTATCGCATATATTCTAGCTCTTTTGCGGACCTAATTTCTATGCCATACGCCTGAACGGCAGGCGCACCGTCCCAACGTACCTAAACTGCGGAGTGACACCCCCCTGACAAAACTGTCAAACTCCAATATAAGTAGGTACTTTAATTAAATTGTTAAGAGGAGTGTGTATGTAGCAAACGGTCTCCATACGTTACGGCGATAAAGTTTTCCACACTCTAAATATTAAAATACAGCAATAAATTTTCTGTAGGCTGTACGTTTTGTTTTTCATAATATTCAATGCAGATTTGAAAATTTTGAAAATATTGGCACTTTTTTTTTTTTTATGTATAATGGGCTTGCTCTTGGCCTCACACTGAACCTTAGGGTTGAGAAGAAGCCTAAGATGGAGCGAGCTTACCCAGAAGCAGCCTATTCACTCTAGCTTTAAAAATTTTAGGGTTGTAGTCATTCGGGAATATAGACGCAGGCAGGGTATTCCATTCCTTGGCGGTGCGCATCACAAAGGATGAAGAAAAGCGCTTGGTACGCATTCGCGGGATGTTGACCAAGTAAGGATGATAGCCCGCTGTGCGTCTAGATTCTCGGTGGTAGAACGGGGATGGTGGAATGAGCTCATGCAGCTCATAAGCACACTCACCGAAGTACAGCCTGTAAAATACCGACAAGCAAACCACTTTACGTCGATGGGTTAGACTATGGAGCTTGGCTTGAACCAGCTTATCGTCTCCGATTAGTTTCCTCGCTCTGCGTTCCACTGAGTCAAGTGCTGCTAACTGGTATTTCGCTGAACCATCCCAGAGGTGAGAGCAATACTCCATGCATGACCGGACTTGCGCTTTGTAAAGAGTTAAAAGCTGTCCCGGCGTGAAGTATCGCTTAACCTTATTCAGGATTCCCAGCTTTTTGGCAGCAGTTTGTTTTGTATGAAATCACTAAAATGCAAATATTTCAAAATCAGAGGCTGGAAAACGTTATCCCCGTTTGTATGGAGAGCGTTTGCTCCACACTACTCTTAATTGTGATATTTGTGATGTTTAAAATCTTGAAAAAACTGTTTATTTCGGGCTCCACCTGATAATCAGCGTCACACAGTTGAGGGTGGGAGCCATTTCGACTTAAGGTGGTTCGATGAGCTCAGTAGCCCCACCAATGGAAATAAATCATTAACGATTTATCAAGGGCTTAGAATAAAAGTTTCGGTTATTTTGCGCAAATAGAAGAGTAAAATGCAATTTTTAATTGTTTTTTCATGGCCTCAAATATGAGCATTAAGTTATGAATCTCGATATTGCTAAATGTGGCCACTTTTGGCACTATTGAGATTCACGACTTATTGCGTAAGTTTGAGTTCTTAAAAGTATATTTATAAAATGCATTTTACTCTTTTATTTGCGCGAAATAACCGAAACTTTTAATCTAAGCCTTTAATAAAATGTAATTGATTTATTTCCATTGGTGGCGGTACTGAGCTCATCGAACCACCTTAATATGTATTTCTATTGTCATCTGTATTTGTTACTGATTTTTTTAGTCGAATAATAATATATTTCCTTTTTCTTTTTGTTGGCGGTACATTCTGCACGTGCGATGACGTGTCGCAATGACAGACGAGCTTGTCGAGCAGCCATATCTGGCATGCGCTCTGCGAATTATTTCGACGTGCCGTTTGGCTTATCACAACACTGCTTTTAACGATTGCTCGTCGAGTTACATGGGTCGCATATAATTCTTAGTTTTTTAACACAGGAAGGGCATTGTAGATAAAATTAAAAAGATATTGTCTTGGAAATGGGAGACCACAGACATTCAAGAACGACACTCAAGTGGAGATCTCTTCCCAAGTACGATTAGAAAGGGATGCAAATACATGTAACAAATATACTTGAGTGGAGATCTCCACTTGAGTGTCGTTTCAGAATACGGGTCTAAAAGTTTATTATTTTGAACCGTCAGTCAGTAGATATACCAGCGTTAATTGTAAACTCGTCACATTTACTTTATCTATACAGGGTAATTTTTTTATCAGTGCACACATTTTTAAGATCGACTCAGAATCGGTAAATGAACAACTTTCTCCTAGAAACAAAGGTCGAAATATGACAACATTTTTTGACTCTTCATACTAATCGGACTGATCACGTGATCGATTTAGTATGGAAAGTTCAAAAAAAATTGTCGTATTTCGACCCATGTTTCTAGAAGAAAGTTGTTCACTTACCGATTCTGAGTTGATCCTAAAAATTTGTGCAGTGGTCATAAATTTATCCTGTATATATGAAAATGAATCCCTATTTCCTTTGGTCACGCCATCACGCGTGAACGGCTGGATCGATTTGACTAATTTTGGTCTTGAAATGTTCGTGGAACTTCAAGGAAGGTTTTAACGGTAAGAAAATAGGGGAAGGAGGGGTAAGTAGGGGTAGAGTAGAAGTAGGGTAGGGTAAAGGTAGGGTAGGGGTAGGGTAGGGGTTGGGTAGGGGGAGGGTAGGGTGGAGTAGGGGGTACGGCCACGGGAACGAAGTCGCGCTGGGTCAGCTAGTAGACTTATAAATCTACCTAAATATTTTTATTAAACTTTTCTTGGTCAGAAACTTACTTGATGTTTGTATCTTATATTATTTGTGTATGTTGGGTCCTTCCTTACCAGCCTGTTTTGTCGCAATCCTTGCCAAAAAGCATGGTTCAGAATTCAGATATCGTTAGAATAGGAAGGTCTTGGCAATCTGACTGTATCAAAATAATTTAGTTTTGATCTTTGATCAATAATAAGTACCACTAGGTAACCGGTTGGAATGTCGAAAACGTCCAAGCGAATAAGAGCGCACTTCAAAGGTGAGCTCTTATTTTTCTTATCGATTCCTGTCATTTTTGACGTAAGATTGTAACATTCGTTACCTTTTTCTTCGTTTAAAAACAAAGTCAGTCGGTGCCATATTTGAGATTTGTTTAGTTCGTGAGGCTTTATCTAGAGCCTAGAGGTATTGTTGAAAGAAGGTTTTGATCTAACAGAATTCGCCGACGAATTTAGTCGAAATGGCTCCCACCTCGACTTTAGCCACATTTAGTGTGTATACCACCTTTAATTACTATCCGGTTCAAATGTTATTAGGATACTAAATTTTGGAGATGCGATGCGCGACAATGACAGTTGTACTACTTTAGTACAAGTGTTAACTTGACCGAGTTGTACACACATACTCCGCGCGCGCCGCGTCTGCACACACGCTATAAGATAAGTATGTGTGACGCTCCATTCCAATAGGTTGTATCATAATAGCATTTGAACCGCATAGTATGTGATGCGTACCTAAGCCCCGCGCACTTGCAGTTGATAACACCTACCGAACCAAACTTATGGCCTCGCGGCGGAAACATTAACAAAGGTCGATTGTTCATATATAATTTATCATTATCAAGTAACCATAATTAATTTTTAAACTTTATATCTTTAATAATTGCAAATTGTGTGTCTGTTACCGTCACCATTACCACTCCTAAGGAATTATTGATGAATTAAGCATAGAGTAGAGATATGCGAGACATTGAAGACGGAGGCGATATAACCGAATTTATATAGGTACAACTAGTTCCATTTAAATTCTTTTAACTTTAACGTTATGTACTGTCATAGGAACATAGGTCGGAAAACAACGTAGGTAAGTAAATAAATTTCAACATGAACACGTTATTAGCGGAGGTAGTATAATAAAAACTAAAGGATGCTGATTGTTTTCCAACCTATCTAAATAAATTTCGATAGGTATTGTCCAACGGACCATGAAATCTGGCAAAGGACGGATCGCGCCGGTAATTATGTCGTCAGCTCTGTCCGATACTTACCTGCCTGCCCAATTGCCCATTGTGTACAACCGATTAAAATTTTACAATACAATACGTACAACTAATGAATCATAGCAGAGCAACTGTAGGATATTATTTTAACAGAATGTAAATATTTACTTGCTTTTTTGTTCAAGTACCTACCTAGATGGGTTTTTGGTAGAATGGAACGACTGATACTGATAAAATTAATGGTAACGACTGATACTGATACGACTTGAATGCTCGATGGTTTGGTCGCTTAGAGAGGATGAATGAAAGGCAAATCACGAAAGAGATTTATTATGCGAATGTAGAAGGATCGGTTGCGCAAGGGCGTCCCAGAAAAACCTACACGGACCAAATAGGAGTTTTAATAATAAAGGCTGGTGACGCAGTGACAAAAATTGCCGGGCATGTAGGTATGAAAAAAAATATGGATGTGAATTAAGTGTGTAAGGATCTTGACAGGTGGCGATCCATAGTCTCTGCTTACCCCCATGGGAAATAGGCCTGCGTGAGTATATGTATGTGTATGTACGTAGATGACATAAATACTCTTTTGGTAATACGCTTCAAAATTCCCTTTTATCAAGTTTATTTGAATAGAAAAAATACTTTGGTTTTGATACACAAATACCGTCTTCAAGGACAGTAGATACACAGATAATATAATACTATGTAGATATAACATTTTACTAATCGTATAATTTTATGTTCCTAATATAACGCTCATTTTGATGGGATCAATAAAGTAGAAACTTCGAAAGTTGAATGATCTCTAAGTTATCGCCCTGCTTTTGCTCTTTTCTATTTTGAAAGTGGAATCACTAATCCAATTCCTATGGCATCTAGCTAGGCGTTCTAAATGGTTACTCCGATATGTGTATATCGAATGATAATATTTTTTTTTTTCAGGCAGGATATTTATCTTTTCGGATGAGGTGTTTCGTATGTATGATAGAACTTCACTTGGTAAGTTCCTTTAATCATAAATTAGGTATATGTTCTATTGAAAATTACGAAACATTCAATAGTGTCCCCGACATTAATGTGAATGATAATAAATCATCCTGCCTAAGTAGATAGGTACTCAGACTCACCCAGTAATCATAACTTATTAATGAAAGCGGGACTAGCAATACATTGAAAGTAGACCTGTGGTAATCATCTAAATATATCTACATCTACCTATATCTATCTATATCTATATATTAGCTGCCGCCCGCGGTTTCACCCGCGTGGTACCCGTTCCCGTGGGAATATCGGGATAAAATATAGCCTATGTCACTCGGGAAGACTGTAGCTTTCTAACGGTGAAAGAATTTTCTATTACAGTCCAGTACTTTTTGAGTTTATTCGTTACATACAAAAATACAAATCTTTCCTCTTTATAATATTATTATATAGGGGAGACCGGGGCAAAGCCGTATAGCTAAGAGCAAACCTATATAGAATCTAAATAAATAAAAAAAAAATTTACTTATTCATAATCGAATCTTTATTAAAGACTCTCATTAGCTACAGAAATAAACAAAAAAATAATACTGTAATCACCGTAATAACAAAAATAATCTACACAAATTAAACCTCGTCGAATTACGGTTTTGCCCCGGGGGCTGGGCAAAACCGTATTATATACGATATTGCCCCATACGCTATCAACGCAACCAATGCATTCGAAACTATCCAAGTCATCTTCATTTCAGCCAGTACAGCCTTCGTGTGCCCATGTTTTACAGGTAATGCATTGCACCTAACCTTCATCCATTTGACCGTATACTGGACGATTTTACCCCTTACGGTTTTGCCCCACTGACCATAAACAACATATTCAATACTAGCGTTCCGCCCGCGGCTTCGCCCGCGTGTACTACACGACGTTATCCCGCGGGAAGGTGATATTTTTCAGGAATAAAATGTAGCCTATGTCCTTTCTCAGGCTCTAGACTATCTCTGTACCAAAATTCATTCAAATCGGTTCAGTAGTTTAGGTGTGATTGTGTAACACACAGACAGACAGAGACGCATTTATAATATAAGTAAGGATTCACTTTTCATATAAAACAGATCCGACACTAAAACATTGTCGTTAATTAAGTAAATATACACAGTTTCACGATAATAACATTCCACTTACCCATTTATCATAATATATTCACAATTCAAACTTTAGAAAACTATAAAATTACATCAAAGCACCTAAAAACAATACTCGTGTGATTAATTGAAAACGCTCGTGCCTGCAGTAACAAGTGTCTGTTGACAGATTGATCCTATTGGCTACTTGCCGTGATCGGCAAATGCGCGGCTAATTACAAATAATACGAGACACAACTACACAATACGGTTCTACCCCGGTATACGGTTTTGTACGGGTTTCCCCTACTAGCTGAGCTAGCGCGACTTCGTTCCCGTGGCCCTACCCCCTACTCCACCCTACACTACCCGTACTCTACCCCTACCCTACCCTACCTTTACCCTACCCTACTTCTACTCTACCCCTACTTACCCTCCTTCCCCTATTTTCTCACCGTTAAAACTTTCCTTGGACTTCCACGAACATTTCAAGACCAAAATTTGCCAAATCGGTCCAGCCGTTCACGCGTGATGACGTGACCAAGGGAAATAGGGATTCATTTTTATATAATACTAGCTGACCCAGCGCGACTTCGTTCCCGTGGCCCTACCCCCTACTCCACCCTACCCTACCCGTACTCTACCCCTACCCTACCCTACCCCTACCCCTTCCCCTACCCCTACCTCTACCCTACCCTACCCCTACCCCTACCCTACCCTACCCCTGCCCCTACCCTACCCTACCCTATCTATACCCTACCCAACCTTTACCCTACCCTACTTCTACTCTACCCCTACTTACCCCTCCTTCCCCTATTTTCTCACCGTTAAAACTTTCCTTGGACTTCCACGAACATTTCAAGACCAAAATTTGCCAAATCGGTCCAGCCGTTCACGCGTGATGACGTGACCAAGGGAAATAGGGATTCATTTTTATATATATATATATATTATAAGTATAAGTATAGATGTATTATTTATATCTCTATACATAACGCTCTTGCGTTAGGTACGACTGACTGACAGACAACGCACAGCCGAAACTAGGTACCTGGGCGCAAGAAGTTGAAACTTGGCATGTATGTTCCATGGCGAGTGTAGGGGAGCACTACGAAAGGATTTTTGGAAATTCCCCCTCTAAGGGGTTAAAAGACGGTTCCACGCATACGAAGTCGTGATCGCGAGCTGAGCACTAGTTCAAAATAAATAAAAATTCAATGTTGGTATATTTGACGTTATTCATCCATAAGGAAGGCCAGTGCCCCAGCAGTGGGGACATTAAATGGCTGATGATGATGATGATGATATTTGACGTTCCAAAACCATTGATCATATTTTGTTCGATGATACTTTGGTGGATGGTTCTGCCGGCCTACCATGAGCGGCTTTTATCACGCGATATGATATGGTAAGGCATGCCGTCTTGCTTACACCTTAGTGGGGTAAGTAAGACAACTTGCCGTACCATATCATATCGCGCGATAAAAGCCATTCATGCTAGGCCGGCTGGAGGGTGTTCTGGGGGAGGATGACGAAAAAAAGTATGGATTATTATTTTTCTATACATATTGACGTGACGTTCATTGCAATGCAACGCACGGTATTGCTAGTCATGTTACTCTCACGGTTCTACAACAATACGTGCGTCGATATAAAGATGGTCAATTAGATAAAACAGTAGCCAGCTCGCCGCGCTAGAGAGCAGGATGTTTAAACAGGAAACAGTTCCAATTGTTAGATCCCGACGATGGCGACAAGAATCGGAACTTTTGCTTATCCGATGCCTTCCGGCGATTCCGGGTTTGTACGCGGATTTACGGATTCAATCACGCATATATTGCACACCGTACCAAATCCATTCAGCCGTTTTGGCGTGATTGAGTTAGTTACAAACATCTAAACTTACACATTTATAATAATAGTACGACGAAATGCATGACATGCTCCTCAGCTAAAATCGTGTTTGATGCTTTTGAATTTGATTGTTTATGTATTTCATTAAGAATAGTTTGTTTATGTGTAAAAACTTACCTGAAATATAACAATTGCTTCATCATCTTCCATTGATGTTGTGAAGTTGACAATAGAAGACAGATTAGTGAACGGCTGGAACGTAGTTTGCCTCCTACCAGATCCTAAAATATTTATGTAGGTTAACATTTATTCATAAATCATGTACAACAGATGTACAACACAATTAGTTTTCACTTATGGATAGATGGACACCGCTCTGGTGTGTGCGGTGCTACGGTTTTTAACTGTAGAATCTTGATTTGCATACAAAAACCTCAGGGTATAACCGCCCAGCCCTGACGCGAAGCCTATTAGGCTTGGCGGGAGGGCTGGGCGCGGCGAGAGACAGGCCTTGTCTGACTGAGTCCAACATGCCGTTAGCGGTATAAGAAAAGACTGTATTTTTCCTTACTATAAACAAAAAAAAAGTATTACACCCTCACACTGGGTATACATTCAAAGTTGAAAACCGCAGCATCGCACACCGGAACAATTTTCGAAGGCTGCCTGTCCATTGACAGGGAGCGAGGCAGCGGAGCGGAGAAACGAGGAAATATTAACCAATAGGATTGTATAAAATCTCAGCGCCGCAGATTATCTCGTTTCTCCTCTCCGCCCTCGCTTCGCGTCAATAGAGAGGCAGCTAAGGGTTTTCTCTCACACAAAACTGCGAATTTGCATCGCATCGCAAGTATCTGCGATGCGCCACGCCACAGCCTTCTCTATCGTCTTCTACAAGCCATGCGCATAAAGTTGGCAACGTCGCATTTAAACGTCAAAATAGGCACGCTAACGCTTGCTCGGCCGCTTTCGATACACTTCGCGTGAACCCAGCAGTAGCCGGCAGTGAACTGTGAACTCGCGAGTGCCCCGCGAATCGAAAATCACTTAAAATGAAATAATAAAAAAAAATTATGACGGTCGGAATCCCTCGGCTATTTAAAGACAATTATTTTCATATGTTTTTCATTAACTAAAACAAAGTATATTGCAAGTAGTATGATATTTGAATTATTATTAGACGGATGTTTGGGATTTTATTTGACACAGTAAAATATCACCAATCGAAAAAAAACGGCCGGAAGCACTAGATAAATAACTGTAAAATAACATATTTTTTTCCAAATTTTAAGTACAATGTGATTTGCGAGTAATCCATAATTTAAAATACCCTATTTTGGGGAACCGGCGCCTTAAGTGAACCTATTTGACACCGTTTGACAGGTAACCAGCGAGTAAACCTCGAGTACTGAATCCTATGGAGATCAAATGGAGATGGCATATTGTTCTAAGTATATGAACTATCCGTTATACAAATATGAACTTAATCGACATTGTGCTCATAAACATCCATCTTGTTCTATCTTACCTCCAATACTCCATGTAAAAAGAGACAGCAATATATTTATTCGACCTATTTTTGGCACAATTAAAACGTGACATTATAGTAATGCATGATTGAGGCCGGTGACCGGTCGCCATTTTTGTTTCTCGGTATGTGTAGGTATGCCTCACTTTTTCGTGGGTATGCCATCTCCATAGGATTTAGTAGGTACTCAGAGGAGTAAACCGGTTCACAGCAATGTTGCCGTTCCGCTTCATAGCATGGCTTGTAGAAGACGATAGAGAAGGCTGTGGCCATGCCAATAGAAACCTTACTCGATGTACAGATTTGCATGATGCGAATTTGCAGTTTTTTATGGGAACCCTTACTCTTAAATCTGCTACTATATTCTCTTTCAATCTTTTGCAAAAGTTATAGTTCAGTATTTCTGCAACCAACTTTCATAAATAATCAGTTGGTACCTACATGATGTTGTTTTAAGTAAGTGAGAAGATCAGAAAACCTTTACTATAATATTATACTAAAATGAATAAGCCTATCATTATGTTAAAGTCAGAAACATTACTGCAAATAATAATGAAAATAAATGCATTTAATTAAGGCTGAATTACACAAGGCAAGTTATTTGCAGTACATTGCTATTTGATTTTAAAGTAACATAGCAATGTTCAAACTTACATAGCAATATAACAAAATGTTGTTTTAAGTAAGTGAGAAGATCAGAAACACTTTACTTTGATATTATACTAAAATGAATAAGCCTATCATTATGTTAAAGTCAGAAACATTACTGCAAATAATAATGAAAATGAATGCATTTAATTAAGGCTGAATTACACAAGGCAAGTTATTTGCAGTACATTGCTATTTGATTTTAAAGTAACATAGCAATGTTCAAACTTACATAGCAATGTACAAAAAATAATTAAAAATTGTATGCAATAACTTGCATATCATGTAATTCAGCCTTTAATCATCACAAATGTTACTGTAAGGAACTAACATCATACCATAGGAAAAGTAGAAGGTCAATGATTTTAAGCAATTAAGTAAGTAAGTACTTACTTGAAAATTTTTCAGCAACTAGCTTCATCAGTTCCTGGGTCTTTGGGGTGTCTGGTGTGTATAAAACCACTGGAGGTTTCCCGACTTTTTCCAGGGGGTAAGGTTCCTGATGGGGATAAAATACTCTATAAGCCATAACATAGTAAACATTTTGACCATGTAAAGTAAGTATAAACATAAAGACAATAACAACAACCGTATACAATTTTGTGTTTCAAATTAGAATTTATTTTTTGAACCCAACAATTTTTTTTTTTTTATAATATGTTAGTTTGTTTGGTGGTAATCAATAACAGTTGTGTTCATGACAATAAACTCCATAATGTCAGGTAAAAAGAATAAATTTTATAGACATTAAACATATTGGAAGAACTATCTTGACCTACATTAAATTATTGATTCTACAAATCAACATAAGAATAAGTTCCTGAAAGCTAGCTGGCAACTATCCAATAACCAACCTTTGACATGATTGTTTAAAATTGATGGCAAGTCAAAATAGTACCCAAAAAGATTATATTTTTAAGATTTTAAATTATTCTTATGCATTCACAATGCTATTCTGTAAGTAAAGGAAAAAGTAGCTTGCAGGGCTGGTGGTGAGAATATTTTTATTGTCACTATGATTTTTTAGGTTTTATTTGTAGTTATTTTGTATCTCATTGGTTATTTTATTCAACTTCTTTCAAACACAAATCTAGTGGTTGTAGGTACTCCTTTTGACCAAGGTCTTCTATAAAACAAATGTTTCTGTGTTCTAAAAGCCACAACTTTATTAGAAGACAATATCTAATAATTTATTTTTACTTCTATAGAAAACAACAAAATAAATTATTAGAAATTGTCTTCTAATAATAATACTTCATCATTTCAGCTGTACGACGCCCACTGCTGGGCATAGGCCTCCCCCAAGGATCTCCACAACGATCGGTCCTGCGCTGCCCGCATCCAGCGGCTTCCCGCGACCTTGACCAGATCGTCGGTCCACCTTGTAGGGGGTCTGCCCACGGAACATCGTCCGGTTCGCGGTCGCAATTCGAGAACCTTTCCGCCCCAACGGCCATTGGTTCTCCGCGCTATGTGTCCCGCCCACTGCCACTTCAACTGAGCAATCCTTCGAGTGATGCCGGTCGTTTTAGTTCTCCTGCGGATCTCATCATTTCTGATTCGATCGAGCAGGGAAATAATAATAATAATAAATTAATAAATAATAATAAAAAATGTTTGTCTTCTATAGAAGACTGTGGCGGTCAAAAGGTGAATGGGCTCCACAGACTATCGCTACAGTCAGTTGGCCGCTCACTCACAGCTTTACTTACAAAACCGAATGGCAGTTGGCCTGCCAGTGGATGTTAGTCGGTGGGGTGGACCCGTTTAGAATATATTGTAAAATTTGAAAATACAAAGTAATAATATGGTTCACATAATACTTACTTTTTGCAGGATTTCAACCAATGTCGAATTTTGAGCATGATGAGCAGCAGGTTTGATTTCTCCCTTGAATGAATACAGCAGTATTATGATCACTACTGGGGCGATGAACTCCACTGGTGTGCGGATATACTTTGTTTTTCTAGCCACAAAGTGCTTCCACATCAAAACTGAGAGAACCCGACAATTCATTTTTAATTACTTGTCAGGGTACCTCATCCAGCTATTTCACTTTTATATGATTCACCCGTTAGAAGAGCTAAAACTAAACTAATGCTTAACACATTTTAGAACACATATTTTCATTGTTTAACTTCATATTGGGTTCTTTTCTTACAATAATGGTTTACTCAAAATAAAAAGTTTATGGGTTCACAAAAATTGAAGGTTTTTTGAAAGTTTTCAAAGCACTTCACTTTACATATTGGTTAATGTCCTCAGTTAATCACTATTAACAGATATTATTTACTAACGACATTTTATTAAATAAAATGTACAACTCAAGACAATCCAATGCACTACAAGAAGCAATTTGTTGTAATTAATTTTTCATTCTGTTTTGTTGTGTGGCTGTAGTGATTACATGCTCTTTGGCTGCGGCTGGCACGGACCACAAATTATATAGACAGACTAGTAGCACGGACGGACGACAAGGAAAAAATTTACAGTTTTGACATTGATAGGGATGTAACGATATGAGATAAAACAAGTACTTACTCGATACATTTATTTCTTTCGATAACAAGTACTTTTGGTATCGATCGTTTAGAACTGAGTACCTACCAAAGTACCAAGTAGTATCGAAAGAAAAAAACTTGTATCGGTACTCGGTCTGTTACCCACCCTCGAGCACTTCACACTGTTGGTGAGCATTTACTTGACAAAAAACTCATGTGTGAAAAAGAGATGGTTTTCATTATCTGGCGCGCCAATGACTGCCTTCAGAAATTGCTTAGTCAGAAAACATCTAGAAAACTAATTTTGAAATTTTGGTAACTTGGAACGAAAGTTATTATTATTTTTTGCTAAGGATAATAACTATCAGGTATACACATAAGTACCACAAAAAATGCACAAAACGCGACTGGAAATGAAAAAAAATGCATTAAATCACGCGAGAAAGTAACAACACTTTTGTTCTGTTTTAACTTATATAAGGATCTAATATATATTGCATTGACTATGATGTTTATTACTCATATTTGACATAACATTAACATTTTCTTATTTCTTATTTTTTATTTTTTACATATATTACTAATTTCCCAATGATTATTATTTTTGATTTTTATTTATAACTAGCTGACCCAGCGCGACTTCGTTCCCGTGGCCCTACCCCCTACTCCACCCTACCCTACCCCTACCCTGCCCCACCCCTACCCTAGCCCTACCCTACCCTACTCCTACTCTACTCCTACCCTACCCTACCCCTACCCTACCCCTACCCAACCCCTACCCTACCCCTACCCTACCCCTACCCCTACCCTACCCCTACCCTACCCCTACCCTACCCCTACCCTACCCCTACCCTACCCCTACCCTACCCCTACCCTACCTTTACCCTACCCCTACCCTACCCCTACCCTACCCCTACCCCTACCCTACCCCTACCCATACCCTACCCCTACCCTACCCTACTCCTACCCCTACGCTACCCTACCCCTACTCTATCCCTAGCCTACTTATACTCTAGCCCTAGGTTCTAGCGGTGAGAAAATAGGGGAAGGAGGGGTAACCTCCTTCCCCTATTTTCTCACCGCTAGAACCTTCCTTGGACTTCCACGAACATTTCAAGACCAAAATTAGCCAAATCGGTCCAGCCGTTCAAGCGTGATGCCGTGACCAAGGGAAATAGGGATTCATTTTTATATATATACTAGCTGACCCAGCGCGACTTCGTTCCCGTGGCCCTACCCCCTACTCCACCCTACCCTACCCCACCCCTACCCTACCCTACCCTTACCCTACCCCTACCTACCTCTACCCTACCCCTACCCCTACCCTACCCTACCCCTATCCTACCCTTACCCTACCTACCCCTACCCTACTCCTACCCTACCCTACCCCTACCCTACCCCTACCCTACCCCTACCCTACCCCTACCCTACCCTACCCTACCCCTACCCTACCCCTACTCTACCCTACCCCTACCCCTAGCCTACCCTACCCCTATTCTACCCTACCCCTACTCTACCCCTACCCTACTTCTACTCTACCCCAACTTACCCCTCCTTCCCCTATTTTCTCACCGCTAAAACCTTCCTTGGACTTCCACGAACATTTCAAGACCAAAATTAGCCAAATCGGTCCAGCCGTTCACGCGTGATGCCGTGACCAAGGGAAATAGGGATTCATTTTTATATATAGAATAGAATAGAATATAGAATAGAATAGAATAGAGATTTATTTTGCTTGATAAGTGGTACAAATCAATGGTACTTAATTAAAATTATGTGAATCACACTCATCGTCAGTCACTGACATGCAAAATTATGGATACAAGTAACAAAATTAAATTAATTTAACAATTGTCATCTATATTAGTAATTTTAATGTCAAAAATATTAAACGATTAATTAAACAATAAAACATTCATAAATAGCTGGCCACACTCTTATTATTTTCTAAAATATTCATCAGTTGAATAAAAACAGTTATGTATCAGGTAATCTTTCAACCTCTTTTTAAACATATTAATTTGTAGTGATTTCATGCTATCACTTAAATGGTTATAAATCTTAACAGCCATGCAATATGCATTATTACTATAGAGAGTTGTTGTCCTGGCAGGTACTGTAAGTTTATCAGGACGCCTTGTGTTAAGATTGCGAAATGATCTTTTTCTCTCAAATACATTTGGATTGCATTTAACAAACATGCACGCTTCATAAATATACATAGCCGGCACAGTTAAGATATTTAGATCTTTGTAATGTGATCTGCAGGACTCTAAAGCATCCATATCACAAATAGCTCTTATACATTGCTTTTGGGCTATGAGAACCCGAGAGCTGTGGCAGGAATTTCCCCAAATCAGTATGGCATATCTTATTATAGAGGCTACATAACCATGATATGCCTGTTTGGCAACTTCCTTGCTACTAACTTTTGTAAGCCGCCAGAGTGCATATGCAAAAGAGTTTATTTTGTTGCATAATTTATTAATGTGTTCCATCCAAGAGCCCTTATCATCAATCATAATACCCAAAAATGAGACACAACTTGATTCTTCAATGATCTGATTTTGATAAGTGACATTTAGGTTTCGTTTGGTGCCATTTTTGTTGACAAATTGTATATATGTCGTCTTATTTAAGTTGACGTTAAGGTTGTTTCTCTCTAGCCAGTCAATAATGTTAGTCATTGTTATATTTACTTCGTCGTTATATGTTTTTATATCGTGACATGGTACTACAACGGATACGTCATCAGCATAAAGTACACTGTCATATTTGGTAACCGTCGGAAGGTCATTTACATAAATGAGAAACAACAACGGGCCCAAAATGCTTCCCTGAGGTACACCCACAGTGTTTACCTTTACTGAAGATCTGAAAGCTGTGAGCTCCATTTCGTTATTTATTTTTGTAACCTCTACACATTGCTTTCTGTCTGTAAGATAGCTATCTAGCCATGAATTTGCTACTCCCCTAATGCCAATTAACTCACATTTTTTTAGAAGAATTTTATGAGAAACAAAATCATATGCCTTTGTCATGTCAAAAAATACTGCAGTGACAGGGATTCGTTTATCTAAATTTGAAAGAATTTTATCTGTTAAAGAAAAAGCTGCAGATGTAGTCGACTTGCCTTTTTGGAATCCATACTGTTCACTCTTTAATATTTTGAAAGTTTCCAGAAATTTCATAATACGAATATGCATTGCTTTTTCATATATTTTTGACATTATAGTTAGGAGAGAAATTGGCCTATAATTATCTACATTTTCTCTACATCCTTTTTTAAACAGAGGTTTTATTATCGAGAGCTTAAGAAGTTCTGGAAAAACCCCAGTTTTAAACGAAAGGTTAATCAAAAAGCATAATACAGGTGCAAGTTCCATCTTGCATATTTTCAATATCTTGGTTTCTACTTCATCAAAGCCTGTAGCATTTGTAGGATTAAGTGAACTTATTAATTTACATAATTCATATGCATCAGTCGGAGTCAAGAATAAACTATTTAGTTGTGGTTTTATATGTGAGATGTCATATTTTTTATTTGGTACGGTATTGGAATTTGTCAAATTTATATAATGGTTATTGAATGTCTCGGCAATGTCAGTAGGATTTTCAAAAATGTCATTATTTATTTTTATTCGGTCAATCGTTTTTTTTATAAGGATATTTTGTGTCTTATTTTTAATCACATCCCATGTTGCTTTGCATACATTTTTTGATTTAATTACATAGCGCGTATTAAATATTTTGTGAGCTTGGTTTATACACCGCGTTAAAAGTTTAGAGTACCTTTGGTATTTTAATTTTGAAGATTTACTTTTTGAGTTCTTGTAATATGCAAAGCGAAGACATCTTTTAGTAATAACTGATTTTTTTAAGCCTTTTGTAAACCAGTTTTTTTGTTTTGCCTCACTTTTTACAAGAATTTGTTGTATCGGAAAGCATAAATCGTATAATAGTTTAAAATCATCAAAAAATAATTTAAATGCTGTATTCGTATCTGCTGTTTCAAACACATCTGACCAGCTTAGACTCTTTAAATATTCACGAAATTTATCTATGTTTTCTAAGCTATAATCCCTCTTTTTGTGATACCAAAATTTTAAGTTATTAGTTTTATTCGCCACAGAAAATGTTATAGATTGTGCGGTATCATGATCAGACAAGAATAAATTGTGGATTTCACTTTTGACATGTGGTATATTAGTTAGAATTTGGTCTAAGCAAGATTTTTTACGTGTGGGGCCTAAAATATGTAGTTGAAAATTATTGTTTAAAACTATTCGCTTTAGTTCATCTGTTTCATTTGAAGTTTTAAGAATATCAATATTTAAATCTCCAGCTATAACTAGTTTGTGTTTCGTTTTATGCTTTAATTTCATCATTAATTTTTCGAGCTTTTCAAAGAATAAATTCACGTTTGATGTTGGTGTTCGGTACAAGCATATTAAAATACACTTTATGGGAAGAATTTCAACACCACAGCACTCAAAAACAAAATCCTCAGCTAAATCTTTTACAAAATCCAGTTCACTAATAAGCAAATCATTAGTAGTCATTATACATACTCCCCCCCGTTTTTGATGATTTCTTGAATAGGACGTTGCTAATTTATAACCTGCCAGTTTAATGTTTCCTTCAGTGCCAGCCTTTACAAATGTTTCACTGAAACATAATGCATCAAAATTTAATTTCTTTTGCTTAAGTTCTTCCAATGTTAATTCTAAAATATCCTGTTTGCTCAGTAAACCTGCTATATTTTGATGAAGAACGGAATAATTAGAGAACTCACTGGCAACGAAAAAAGCTATCGTCAGTTTTTTGTTGAAATGCGGTAGCACTACTTTTTGTAAAATAATTAGTTATTTTGTTTTGTTTTAGATTATGTTTACTAAAGGCAGGCAAATGGCTTTTTAAGTTTGTATGTAATGGTTCAAAGTAAGATGTAATTGTCCGTTGTTTTAAAATTTTTGTTGCTACTGTTTTTCTGTTCCTTGACACCATATTGCTTCGTTTCCTTATGTTATTGAAACTCAGATATTCTTTTTCATAAAACATTGAATCTATGATAACATTGATCTTAAAACATATTTGATACATATACTTTTTATCATAATAATCAATTTTGTCTAGATCTAAAAATATACAATTTTGGAAATTTTTGCAATACATTTTCAGTGTTTCATTCAGTTTATTCTCTTTCAGATAAACGCTATGCATTACTCCAAGTACAATTATAACTGGTTTATTGTGCAATTTTAAAAAATAACTTAACTCTGCACATACCTTAATAGGGTTTTGGTCATATTCACCAATACTAACAATTATTATATCATTTGCATTAGCTGTTTTAGTTTCCGAAGATTTCAGTATCTCTTCACAGAGTCCATTCGGTTTTATGGTAGAAGTTACTTCGTATTGTTCATATTGTGTATTCTGTCTAGATTGAGATAATGCCAACGACATACCTCTACACTGATTTCCACCAAGAATATATATTTTGTTTGTTTCTTCCTTGTCATGCTCCAAAGTATTTTCATAAATTGATTCTTCTGCAATTTCTTCTGAAATCAAGTTTTTGTTATTTATTTGATTTTGTACGTTATTGACTTCAGCGGTGTCATAAACTTGTTCCTGTGTCTGATTTAAGTCTCCTTTTTGTTGATACATAGCAACTGTTTGGTTTAGATCTTTCGCTTTCTTCAGTAGTTTAGGTGTAGATTTACATATATTCTGTAATTGTTTGATTTGTATTTTATGTTCTGCTAATTGCCCTTTCAAATCACTATTTTCTAAAGATAAAATTTCGATTTCGCCATTTGCACTATCTAGTTTCTCCTGCACATCTTTTATTCTACTTTTCAGTTCGTCAAGTTCGTGTCTAGTATTTAGGTTTAATTCCGGACAGCTTCTATTCATTGTATTATTTTCGATATTGGAGGTAAATAAATTGTCGTCATCTGTAAGTGAATCCGAGAGAGACTCAAATGAGTTGCGTACTGGTATGTTGTATTTTCGAACTGTAATATTGTCTCTTATAGGTGTTTCCATGAATGTAGATTTGTTGTCATCTGTCAATATCCCATTTTTAATTAATTTGGCTATTGATCCATCTTGTTTATCATTAGCTGCTGCCGGTTTTATTGATTGAGTAGGTGTTTTTGAGTGAGAGGGAGAACTAGTTTTATTATGAAGTAGTTTCCGTCTACAAGAATCACAAGCCCATGCATCTCGGCGATCCTTCTCCATCAAATAGAATAGTTTTTCCTTTTGAGTACATACCAAATCGAAAGTTTGTTTACATTTTGAGCATTTAAGGTAATGCCTTTCCTTTATGGGTTTGTGACATTGGGCACAAGTAGGTTTTGGAGGCATTCTATTGCTTGATATTTTTTCCAGATGAGGTAAGGGTCTATAATTAATAAGTCACCAGTTGTTTCCAATTTTCCTCAAAATGGTAGTAAACATTAACATGTGGTAACACTCGGTTATGTCAAAGTCGAAAATATGAGTTGTCAGTTGATGTTGACAACACACAAATTGCGAATCTGAGGGTACTTCTAACTGTTTATTTTTTGTGGTGTAAGTAGGGTATAAAATTAAACACTTAACTTGTCTGTTTTCTCAATTTGTAGGCTAGGATAGTCGAAGATAATAATATCACAGTCTACTCGTATACAACACTTCACTTTGTAATCACCTTAAGTATGATTCGTCACTTATTTTACAATTATTTGTCGAAAATAAACAGAGACCTATGTTTACGTTGCACTGGGGCTGCCAGTAACAGTATATAGAAGATGTTCGGATTATTATTACTATTTTTGACATTTATAATTCTAATTCTCTAATTTTCTGATTATTACTACTGATCTTTGACATTTATTTTTACCATCATTTTAATTCTGCATGTTGTCCACACACACATACACTCAAACACTTTCTCTTTGTTTATAATTTTGTTTACCATGCGTCTCAAGGGTGATGGCTGAAAATCAGTGTTTTGCCTCCGGGCAAAAACTACACTGAGCCTTGGCCCAATTTGCTGCTGCACATACGTACAATTCTTTCTTTTCTTTCTTTTTTCTAAAATATGTACTTTCCAATTTTGTTTATTAGGTATATTTTGTGTTTTCTGTTTTTATGTTTATCTCGGCAATTGTATGTATGTGAAATAATTCAGCAATAAACGATTTATCTATCTATCTATCTATCTATTTACATTGAATAGATATAATTGGAAGGTTAAAGAGATCAACGCCAACTTTTTACAGTTGAATTTACATCTAATTCCCACGGGAAATTGCATTGATTTGAGCTTTTGTTTGAAGTCCTACTATATTTCAATGTAATATAATAATGTTTGTCCGACTTAAGAAAACGATGTAGGTTACTGTGTACCGCACAAGAACACGTCTATCTATCCACTGAAAATTAAGTTTCGAGTACCAAGTAGTATCGAAAGAAAAGTTCTTGTATCGGTATTGGTACTCAGGCACGGTCAGTTAGACACCCACGGACGGACACTGTTGATGAGTATTTACTTGTCAAACAACTCATGTGTAAGAGAGAGATTGTTTTCGTTAAGTATCTGGCGCGCCAATGATTGCCTTCAGAAATAGCTTAGTCCTAAAACAACTAACAAACAAACAGCTTGGTATTTTCCCGCTCGATCAAATCAGAAATTATGATTTCCGTAGTAGAACTAAATAAAACAACCAACATCACTCAAAGGATTGCATCGTTGAAGTGGCAGTGGGCGAGACACATATCGCGGAGAACTGATGGCCGTTGGGGTGGAAAGGTTCTCGAATGGCGACCGCGTACCGGACGACGTTCCGGTGGCAGGCCAGGCCCTCTACAAGGTGGCAGGCCAGGCCCTCTACAAGGTGGACGGACGATCTTGTCAAGGTCGCGGGAAGCCGCTGGATGCGGGCAGCGCAGGACCGATCGTTGTGGAGGCCTAAGTCCAGCTGCAGCAGTGGGCGTTCGTTCGGCTGACATGATGAAATCATCTCAAAAACTATTATTCTTAGGGAGCAGATAAAGAATAACGACGATTTTTCTTAATTTTCAATGAATAAAATACTTCAATAACACTTCTTACGTTCTTCGATACTTTTGATTTGATACCGAGTAGGTATTATACGATACCTCTATGACCGATACGAGTATCGAGTAAAAGTATCGATACCTTGATGATATGGTCTCATTCCTACATATTCATTGATTGTTGAATTTGTCAATGTCAAGTTGACATTTGCAATTGGCAAAAGAATTTATCATACAGCTTTAGTGATACTTTTTTATATCTCGATATTATTAGCGTTTTAGTGAGCGTGTACTAGTGTTTTTAGATATGAATGTTTTTGTACTCGGACCATTTATTTATGCAAATAATAATAAGTATTATGTTTTAATAGTGTAAGTCAACTATCCTCGAAGTCAGAGGAAAATCCAAACATTCACACCTAAGTAGGTAATATGGTTCGGCAACATGACTAAAAGAGTTCATGGTATAGGTAGGTAGGTACCTACTCTAACATGTTCGCTAACCAGAAGCCGTGCGTGATACCTATTTATTCATCAGTCGATTCGATGGCTATTGGCTATTTAAAACAGCTATGAAGTAGCGAAATCCTACTAAGCGCACGCACAGTAACCTACTTGGCTGCTTGCTGTTTCGAATTCTTTATTTACTTAAGTGTATTATTATGATACCTAACTTAAATAAAGCATTCGAAACAGCAAGCATCGCCATCGCCCGCGGCCGCGATTCGGCAGCCGCCGCGACTAGCCGCATGTCTATGGATAAGTCGCTGTAAGGAAATCCAGCTCTTAGGCCGCGGGCACAAAGTCAGCGTGAGTGGCAGCGGGAGCGGCACGTAGGTAGGTACCATAATAAAGAATCCATTAGTACATTCTATGGAACTGAGTAAGTACCACAAGCTATAATATCAGTGTTATTTTTAGGTTGAGAGAGTGAGATGCCGCTATACGGCGTGTAAAGCGGCGTTTCACTCTCTCAACCTAAAAATAACTGCTAGCTATTTATAGCTTGTGGTAAGCCTCCTGACCTCAAAGGCAGCGGCAGGAGCTCGGGCGAGCGATGCGTTGCGTCTTGTGAATGAAGGTGCACACCCGCCCGCCACCCGTAGGGGCGGGCGGCCGGCCGCACCGCCCTACAATGGATAGCTGCCGCCGTGCCGCTGGCTTCGTGGCCGCAGCCTTACGGTCATGGTGGTCGTGTAATGTAATTGGACGAATTGAAATTATTGCAGTTCAATTGATTCTGCGAAAGTGCTAATTAAGTTGCCAGTGGAGAAGGTCAAACTGAATTTCATTTGTATTTAAAAATCATTTTGATATTTCAGAGCTGGCTTCTCCATCAAGCCAAGTTCATCCCAAATGCACGAGAAAGTACTTATAATTCTGGTATCTATGTTTAGTGCCAGTTACGCGTGTTGGGCTGGTGGTGGTGGGTCTGTCGACGTCCCCAGCGGCATCAAGTCTAAGATGTTAAACTTCAGCAACAAAGAGATATGGAACGGTTGGGACGCCCCGCCTGGCGCGCAAGAAGCGTGGAAGGAATGGCTTACGTTACGGCAGCGGCACGTTGCACGTACCATAATTAAAAAATGCATTGGTACATTCTATGGAACTGGCCTCTATGGAAGCGGCTGGAGATCGGGCGAGTGACGCATCGCGTCATGTGAAGGTGCACACCGGCTGGAATGCCGCCCGCCACTGCCGCCGGCCGCACCGCGCTACAGTTGACCGGTGCCGCTGGCTTCGTGGCCGCAACCTTACGGTCACGGTGGTGGTCGTGTAATGTAATTGGATAAATCGAAATGATTGCAGTTCAATTTGATTGATTCTGTGAAAGTGCTAATTAAGTTGCCAGTGGAGAATGTCAAACTGAATTTCATTTGTATTTAAACATTTTGAAATTTCAGAGCTGGCTTCTCCATCAAGCCAAGTTCATACCAAATGCACGAGAAAGTACTTATAATTCTGGTATCTATGTTTAGTGCCAGTTACGCGTGTTGGGCTGGTGGTGGTGGGTCTGTCGACGTCCCCAGCGGCATCAAGTCTAAGATGTTAAACTTCAGCAACAAAGAGATATGGAACGGTTGGGACGCCCCGCCTGGCGCGCAAGAAGCGTGGAAGGAATGGCTTACGTTACGGCAGCGGCACGTTGCACGTACCATAATTAAAAAATGCATTGGTACATTCTATGGAACTGGCCTCAATGGAAGCGGTTGGAGATCGGGCGAGCGACGCATCGCGTCATGTGAAGGTGCACACCGGCTGGAATGCCGCCCGCCACTGCCGCCGGCCGCACCGCGCTACAGTTGGCCGGTCCGGTGCCGCTGGCTTCGTGGCCGCAGCCTTACGGTCACGGTGGTCGTGTAATGTAATTGGACAAATTGAAATTATTGCAGTTCAATTGATTCTGCGAAAGTTCTAATTAAGTTGCCAGTGGAGAAGGTCAAACTGAATTTCATTTGTATTTAAACATTTTGATATTTCAGAGCTCCATCAAGCCAAGTTCATACCAAATGCACGAGAAATACTACTAAGTTTGGTATCTATGTTTAGTGCCAGTTACGCGTGTTGGGGTGGTGGTGGTGGGTCTGTCGACATCCCCAGCGGCATCAAGTCCAAGATGTTAAACTTCAGCAACAAAGAGATATGGAACGGTTGGGACGCCCCGCCTGGCGCGCAAGAAGCGTGGCAGGAATGGCTCACGGCTTTTAACCAATCACATCACAAGTCGGGATATTTGACGGAGGAAGAAAAGGAGAAAGGGGTCCTGCCCGCTGGACACGGAGTGCCTGGCTGGCCGCCCGATTGGGTTGGTTAGTTTAACGTCTTTTTTTGCATTATTTTAAGTAGGTACTATTTGATTTTATATTATTAATATAAATTAAATATCTTGAGCTTTAGAACAAGCAGGCAGTACAGTTTATAGGGTTACCTAATGAAACGCATAACATTTCGCCATAAACATGATACGCATCGTGTTGAAAGGCATAATCATCGAAATGCATAATTCTTAAAGGTATAATTTCATAACGCATACTTTTTTTGCCAGAATTTTAAAAGTCATAATCATCGAAAGGCATAATTTCAATAATCATAATTATCTACAGGCATAACTTTTAAATGTCATAATACTTAAAAGGCATAATATTCAAAATGCATAAATTTAACGGGATATTATCTTGTGTTTATTTATTTAGAAGCTAGGTCTGTGAAAATAAAAAAGTCTTTTCTGCCGCGACACGCTCGCTTTGCTCGCTCGGCTCGCGCGGCGTTTTGGTAACTGTTCTAACCTACCTAACCTAACCTAAAACTACTCTTAGGATTTCTTGGGTGGCGGGGGGCTTCGCCCCCCGAGCCCCCTTGGTGGGGGGCTGTGCCCCCCCGTCCCCCTGCTCCTCTGTTTTCTTCTATTTGAACTAAATTCAAAATTTATAAAGTAAAAAACACGTGTGGCACTCGGGGACTGCCGCGGTAAAGCTATTGCATAAGTAAATAGTGTAATTACACACCAAAACAATTATTCATTCAAAAAAATATGAACAAAAAGAACGATATTAAGAGCTTGATCATCGAATTTCGCGCGATGAACATTTATATAGATATAATATCAGATATAGGTACTTTCTCTGCGCGGCATTAATGTGTATTACCTATACCTACCTATACCACTATTATATATTATGTGCCTATACACAAAAAACAAAGGTACCTACCTACCTACTTCGATCAACAATAGTACTAGATGAAGGCTCACGAACTAAATGAAAACTTTATATGGCCAGACTGACATTTTTTTAAACGGGGAAAAAAGGTAACGAATGTTACGATCTTACATTATAAATGACAAGAAGAGTTCCAAGTTTGAAATACCTTAGTATTATTGACACTGTCAAAATAATCTACTTATAATTATTATACTCTCAAGTGAGCGTTCACTCCAACTAAAGCGCTCGCCACTCGCCAGATAAGTTTGCGCGCGGTCGAATTTGGAACTAATTTCAAATTTGGCAGGTCGCCATGGTATTTGTTGTGACATGCGAAATGAGTGTGTCAAGTGTCATTGTGTTTTATTAGTTTATTTAGTAATCGTCATGCCAAAAGTTATCAAAAGTGCTGGAAGAGAGATTGTTTTACTGGTGAAATGTGCTTGCGAAATAAAACAGGACAATAACAGGCTACTTAAACCATTTGCTATAGTGCAAGCGCGGACTGCTTCTTTGACAGGTCATTTTTAGGGTGACCATTATGTGATATTTTGCTTGCGCTTGGGGTATTTTAGTTACTATTATTATCTACTCTATAGTTACTTAATAAAATATTTCGAAATATATTTATTTTGTTGTTATTTAATTCCTAAATTACTAACAATTATAATAAACAATGTAAAATCTATCTGCTTATAAAAGTGTTTGTAATGTCTTACAGTTTTATATTGCTATTATAAATGGAAGTATCTAGATAAAATTTACTGTATTCTCAATTATAGCAACCGGACGAAAGCCAGTTAGATTTTTTCCTCATCTACACGTGATGGGAAAATTATTTACAACTACTGGCAACATTAAATACGCCACCAGTCGCGCGCAGACTTATCTGGCGCGCACTCTATGTATCTAGAACTAGATGTTATTGTTGATCGAAGGGTACACTAAATAGTACACGTGCTTGGTTTAATGGTTTCTATTATATACATAACTAGCGGATCCTCGCGGTTTTACCCGCGTGGCACCCGTTCCCGTGGGAATATTGTGAGAACTTTCTTGAGAACGATAACTAATTACTCAAAACACTATGTATATTGTAAAACACTTTAATTATATAAACATAACACAAAATAAAATATCTCTATAGAAAATAAACAACAGCCTCCGCTGACAGTATAATTTTCTCGACAACCGTCATAACATTCCATTCAAACATCCTTCAACATTCAAACCAGCCAGTCTGTCAACAATTGCTATGGCCTCTTTGCTCTAACACTCCTCCTCAATTGTTTTCCCTCAGACATCCTATCCTCATCCAAACTCTCCTGGTTCCTTTCACTCTCACTAATGAACAGCCTTCAACACACACCCATCTCTCTACGACAAAAATCATGTTTCTCTCTTACAACGGCTTTTGTCAAGGCATCAGCAACCATTCGCTTCGTTTCTAAATACGCCAGCGAAATAGCACAATTTTCGATTGCTTCTCTGATAAAATGATAGCGCACATCAACATGCTTAGTCTGCTGATGTTGCACTGGGTTTTGTGCAATTGCCATAGCGGATTGGCTGTCCGTATGTATTATTATGGGAGACTCCTCCTTTCCCATAATTTCCGTAAGGAACCTTTTAAGGAATATGGCTTCTTTGGCAGCTTCGGATAGGCTCATATATTCAGCCTCGGCTGTTGACAAAGCTATACTCCTTTGTTTGGTACTTTGCCATGAAATGGCTCCCTTTGCCATCTTGAAGACGTTGCCAGAATATGACCTTCTGTCAACAAGGTTTCCACCGTGATCAGCATCGGCAAATCCTTGTATACATTCGTATGTATCTTTGGAGTACATAAGTCCCATGCTCTTCGTACCTTTGAGATACCTTAAAATTCTCTTTGTAGCAGTCCAGTGAACTTCCTCATAGCAGTTACAGAACTGACTCATAAAGTTTACTGAGTGTGCTATGTCTGGTCTGGAACACACAGCTATATACATCAGTGATCCTATCAGCTCTCTGTAGGGTATACTTTCATCTGGTGTATAAGGCTCTTGTGGTTTCTGGAAACGTTGGCCTGGAACTCCTGGTGTACTAACTGGTTTGCAATTCTCCATATTAAACCTGCGAATGACTTTGTCAATGTATTCCTCCTGATCAATTTGAATACATCCGTTTTCTTGTTTAATCCGCATTCCAAGAAACAGTTCGGCCTTTCCTAGATCCTTCATCTCGAATTTTGACTTCAATCCTTCTTTAACAGTTTTCATCTCGTTTTCGTCATTATACAGTAACAAAATGTCATCTACATATACAGCTAGTATTATCATATCCTTATCTGTTTTTCTTATATAGACACATGATTCGTTCTTGCATCGTTTAAAGTTAAGGCTCTCTAGTTCAGTGTGTAACTTCAAATTCCAGGACCGTGGTGCCTGCTTCAGTCCGTATAGGGATTTCTGGATAAGACACACGTAGTCTTCCTTCCCTTTTTCTTCATACTGTGGTGGTTGACGCATAAAGACTCTCTCATTAAGACTTCCGTTGAGGAACGCAGTTTTTACGTCCATGTGATCAATCTGTAGACCGAGATTAGCCGCTAATGCTAGGAGAAGTCTCATGGAGCTGTGTCGCACCACCGGTGAAAAGGTCTCATCATAGTCGATGCCTTTTCTCTGGCTAAAGCCGCGTGCAACCAAGCGAGCTTTGTAACGAGTTTTATTCCCCGCCTCCTTTTTGATTCTAAATATCCATTTGGAATCAACAACATTGCTTGCTTGTTCAGGCTTTACCAGGATCCACGTTCCGTTTTTCTCCAGTGCGTCTAGCTCCTCCTTAATAGCATCTCTCCAATATTGAGCATCCGTTCTGGATAGTGCCTCCTGCACTGTAACCGGATCATCCTCTTCTGCGGTCACTTTATAAATTATATAATCGGGTAACTGTATAGGTTTCCTCTCTCTTAGTGAATATCTCCTTTCTTCCACTAAAGGTTCAACTGGGGTATCTCTATTCTCTTCAGCTGGAAAAATTTCTACTGGTGTACCTCTATTTTCTTCATCTGGTCTCTCTTCAGACGAAGCCCAGTTTTCTTCACTGTCCGAAATTTCAGTATGAGCATCATGATCTCCATCATTTGACTCCAGATTCTCTACCTGAATTCTTTGCTCTTGCTGAATATTTTCGCATGGCTGTAGAGTTCCCTGTTGCTGAATATTATATCTTTGCTGTAGATCTACCTGTTGCTGTAGATTATCTTCTAAGTGGATTGTAACTAGCTGCTTTTTCTCATCATTATGAGCCCTTGTGCCTCCTTCGTATTTCTGGTTTTCAAAAAATACTACATCTCGGGCTCTATGCAGCTCTCCATTTGAAGGATCTATCAGCCTGTACCCTTTCGACTCTTCGCAATATCCTACAAACACCAGTTCTTTGCTCTTTGGATCCCACTTGGTTCTCTTTTGATCTGGTATGTGCATATATGCCTTGCATCCGAAAACCTTGAGATGACTTAAGTCTGTCTTTCGTCCAGTCCACACTTCTTCTGGCGTCATCCCCTTGATCGCTATAGTCGGACTTCTGTTTTTCAGATAGACAGCGGTGTTCACCGCTTCAGCCCAAAAACTGACAGGTAGTCCTGCCTCTTGTAACATTGCTCGGCTTTTTTCGGCAATCGTGCGATTTGCACGTTCGGCTACACCATTTTGTTCAGGCGTGTATGTAAAAGTAAGCTGATGCCTTATGCCCTGTTCTTTGAGGTAGGCATCCACTCTCTTGTTTACATATTCAGTACCATTGTCAGTTCTTATTACTTTTACCTTTTTTCCTGTTTGTCTCTCTGCTAGAGTTATGAACTCTTTTATTTTTTCAAACGCTTCGCTTTTAGCTTCTAGAAAGTATACAAAAGTTTTCCGAGAGTAGTCATCGATAAAAGTTATGTAGTATCTATGACCTCCAATAGACTTACCACTCATTGGCCCGCTAATATCCGAATGAATTAGCTCAAGGAGCTCTCCAGCCCTCGTAGCCTGGTTACGTTTAAATGGTTGCCTAGTCTGCTTGCCCATCAAGCAGGCTACGCAGTCCATTTTTGAGTTAGTAATGTTTGGAAAACTCACTCCTGTTGCAATTTCGTCTCTTAATAAAATCAGGTTACGTACACTCAAGTGTGCCATCCTTTTATGCCAAAGCTCCATCTCATTTCCAATTGTCGACGCAAGTGCAACTGCCTGTGAGAAACATGTAAGTTTATAAATGCCTCTATCATGCTTTCCGGTTACACATGGGTTCCCTTTTATAGAACATTCACCAGCATTGTAAATTTCGCAACCTTTTTTATTAAAAACCACAATTTTATTTCTAGTGTTTACCATAGTACTCACACTTAGTAAATTTGAAGATAATTCTGGTACATATATCACATTATTTATGCTGATATCAAGTGAATCATTCTTTACAATACCAAAACCCTCTCCAAAAACCTTACCTCCATTCGCGCAACTCACTTCTACCTTTTTGTCAAAGTTCACAAACTCATCCATCCAGTCCTTCCTGAAACTCATATGTCCTGACGCTCCCGAATCTATAATCCACTCGTCTTGATGAGTCTTCTCTCGATCCACACTAGATAGTGCCGTCGCCATATGATTCCTCTTCGACTGACGTGGGTTGTGAGGACAGTCACAAGCTTTATGCGGTCCTTCGCAAATGAAGCATTTTACAGTCCTCTTCTCTTTGTTCTTCTTCTGAACAAATTTCTTGTAAGTGTTGTGAGACTTTGATGTAGTGAGTGCGGAGCTCAAACTAGGCTTATCACTGGAGCCTGCACTCATTCTGTTCTCATCCAGTTGCAGTAGCTTTGTTTTAACGTAGTCTGAAGTTAAGGTTATGTTCGCGCTTTCCAGCGCCAACCTCATAGGCGCATACTCCTCTGGTAGTCCTTGTAGCATGAGTGCTGCTAGTAATTCGTCATCAATTTCTTTATCTAAGTCTGCTAGTTGGTTACTAACTTGCATCAGTTCAGTTATATATTCAGTTATTGAATCGAACATGCTCAGTTTGAGGCTCACTAGCCTTGACAATAATCTGCATCTATTGTTGATGCCTTTGTCTTCATAGGCCACTTTCAGGTATTTCCACGTCTCGTAGGCAGTCTTAGCCTTACGAACGTGTACTTTACACTGACTCTCAATTAGTAGGCAGATTTTAGTTCGTGCTCTCTGGTCGGCTTTCTTAGCGTTAGCACTGGGTGTGTCAGTAACATTCTCTACGTACTGCCACAAATCATCGTGCACCAATATGCACTCCATATCAAATTTCCAGGTGTTCCAGTTGATGTTACCTTTCAATTTCTCTATGCTCGGGAGCCCCGATCCCGCATTCGACATGGTTGTACTCGTTGTGTTATGTTACTCGAACTAGTAGGACGTTATTGGTTGGTAGTTCTTACCGCCGCCGTACTCCTCTAGCTATCCAAGATAAAGTATTTCTCTCTGTTTTACACTAGTGTAGTAATAGACCAGATTTTCGGAAATCGTACTTCCCATAACTTGTGAGAACTTTCACTTGCTCACGATAACTAATTACTCAAAATACTATGTATATTGTAAAACACTTTAATTATATAAACATAACACAAAATAAAATATCTCTATAGAAAATAAACAACAGCCTCCGCTGACAGTATAATTTTCTCGACAACCGTCATAACATTCCATTCAAACATCCTTCAACATTCAAACCAGCCAGTCTGTCAACAATTGCTATGGCCTCTTTGCTCTAACAAATATCGGGATAAAATATAGCCTATGTCACTCAGGAAGAATGTAGCTTTCTAATGGTGAAAGAATTTTCTAAATCGGTCTAGTAGTTTCGATGCAAACAAACAAACAAACAATCAAATCTTTCCTCTTAGTATAGATGAAGAATCCATACTAATATTACAAATGTGAAAGTGTGTTTGTTTGTTTGTTTTTCCACCTTTCACGCCAAAACGGAGCAACTGATCGACGTGATTTTTGGTATGGGGATAGTTTGGAAGCTGAAGAGTAACAGAGGCTACTTTTTATTACGGAAAATTATAAAATAAAAATGGTAATTTTGTATGGATAATAGTTTTGACTGTCGTACGATACCAAACTGTCATTTATTCCATGGCCGCCTCCGCGTCTGCGTCTGCGCGCGGTCAAAATCGAATAGGTACTAATCTTTTCCATAAGATTAGAACAAAAAAATGTACTGTAACTAGCGCCAAAAATGCCCCAGACGCACATGCGCGCAGACTTATCTGTCACGTAAGTCCACAGAACAGAATTCTGTTCTGTGCGTAAGTCTATGTATTTTACTCACTTCGTGATTATTTATTTTCATCTGTCTAATAATGGTGATACGAAGTACTCTGTCCTACTAATATTATAAATGTGAAAGTTTAGATGTTTGGATGTTTGTTACTCAATCACGCAAAAACGGTTGAAAGGATTTGGCTGTAACTTGGGACACATATATATATATATATATATACTATACACTATAGCTTGGAGAGGATCAAGGGTTCTTTTTATACCGGCAAATTATATCATTCCCGCGGGATAACGTGGTGTAGTCCACGCGGGCGAAGCCGCGGGCGGGAAGCTAGTAATTTATATGGCAAAGCAACGTTTGCCGGGTCAGCTAGTGAATATATATGTATACAAGGTGTTAGGGGCACCGTTGCAAAAACTTTAAAAATGGCTTCAGGCTATCAGGAAATGAAAAAAATATTTCGACTCTCCATACAAAATGTCCCGATTAGTTGCTAAATTTTTATGAAGTCGAATTTTTGAATGTCCGCCATCTTGTCGACAGTGCTGCTCTCTGTAAATTGGTGTCATCATAATAGCCTGTACTAAAGCCACCCAGCTGCCAGCTGGCCCTATGGCCCTATTCGCTAGCTCAAATGAAAAGTGGATATAATTTCCACTTTCATTTGAGTTAGCGAAAAGACAGTCATCGTAGTTCTACTGATTTTAAGAAGTTGGCGATAAAAATATAACACCCAGTTTTGATTTGGATTTTTATTACCTATTGTACCTATATATAATTATATATGTTTGTATTTATTATATACATCTTCTTTCTAAGACTAAGGTTGACGGAGTGGTTGTGGTCATGGTCCGCTAAGTTGGTAGCGGCTTTTGCGGCGATGCTCCTCTATATCTCTCTGTTTGTGGCACTGCGTGTGCATTCTGTAAGGGCACACTTGGTTGTGGACTTGATAAGGACTTGATCATCTTGTGGGTTATCAGCCGCGAAAACATTGACTCTTCCTTGTTTCTTCAATCGAATCGTTCCAAGGAGCTTGCATGAGATGATAAGTCCAAACATTCTTAGAATTCGCACTTGCACAATCGTCGAAAGCCTTTGTTTGATCCGAAGCTCCTTTTTAGTGGAAACATTTGTGTGACGAACAGTCCGTTTGATCATCATACACCACATCTCAATCTTCTTGTGGTACTTTTGTTGGAGCGTCCATGTTTCAGCTCCATATAAGAAGATAGGAAATAGTAAGCTTTTCGTGTATCGAACCTTGGTGTTATTGATTGTGCGGCGATCTTTCCATATTATTATCTTCGTTAGCTTTTCAAAGGCTGATCTGGTTAGGTTAGGCCAGCTCGTCTTTTGAGATCAATAATAACACCTAGGTCTGTGCAACTTCCAGAATTTGTGATTTCAAATCATCGTCATCAGTTAATATGTGTCACTATTTGTAGGTACTTAATTATTACACGGATTCACCAACACACTCTTGCCTTAACAATGTTTTCAACATATTATCGCACTGCTTTTACAAAAATATATTATTTTAGCAGCTAACTTTTTCCATACTTTTTCATAAAAATCCGAGTTGACAAGTGACATTAATTTGACATAATTTTGTGATTACTGCTTTTTCTTCTTTTTATTATTATTTCTGTTTCAGCCAGTGCTTCACGTTTTAGGCGCTAGTTACAGTACATTTTTTGTTCAAAAACTTATGGAAAAGATTAGTATTCAAATTTGACCTATATAAAAATAAACACATGTAATCAAAAAGAGAAAAATACATTTATCTCTTTTTAACAACAAGTTTTTTGTATATTTATCTCTTTTTACCAAAACAATGTTAGTAAGAGACAAAATATTTGTAAACCCCTATTGTCAAAAAGAGATAAACAATGTTTTGTTAACCTCCTAGGGTGTTAGGTTTTTTCGTTACGGAATTTCTTGGTTCGGTCGCCGCGCTCAAAGCCCGCGATAAAAGCTATGCAATAGCTTAAAAATATTTTTTTTAAGCTAACAGAACTCAAAAAATGTTTTTTTTTACCATTGGATGTCTCTCAAATACCTCCGGGATTTATTAAAAGGGTACCTATCAAAAATTTCGTCAGATTTTGGCTACGACGACGCACCGTTTTCGAGATATTTAATTTTTTATAAAATAACTAGCTGACCCGGCGCGACTTCGTTCGCGTGGCCCTACCCCCTACTGCACGCTACCCCTACTCTACCCCTACCCTACCTCTACCCTACCACTACCCTACCCCTACCCCTACCCCTACCCCTACCCCTACCCCTACCCCTACCCCTACCCCTACCCCTACCCCTACCCCTACCCCTAACCCTACCCCTACCCCTACCCCTACCCCTACCCCTACCCCTACCCCTACCCCTAACCCTACCCCTACCCCTACCTGAAGGATTAAAGGAATGAAACTACACAAAATGTGAGACATGCACAAGCATATAATTAACAACCAAACCATTTAGATACACGGAAAAGAGGAAGTGACCACAGATCACAGATACAGTCAGTGTGGCCATCATAAGCTATAGATTAAAAAGTTAATGTTTGCGTTCAATCACTAACACTCCCCACAGAACGCAAACCCATTTTTCCAATACAATACAAATGTTTTTCTAAAGTAGTACCTTTCGTTAAATTATCAGCTACCATATTACAACCATTTTCAAATAAAAATTTAACTTTGGATTTTACAATATTTTCTCTGAGGAAATGCAAACGAATATCTATATGTTTAGTCTTCGACTTATAACAATCTGTTGAGGCCAATTTAATTGCACTCTGATTATCGCAGTAGATCAGAAGTGCACCGTCTTCGCTTTGGCCGAGTTCAGTTTGCAGCTGCTGGAGCCACAGAGCCTCCTGTGTTGCTGACGCCATAGCCATGTATTCGGCCTCTGCCGTTGAAAGCGCTACAGTCTGTTGTTTACAGGAATTCCATGAAATAGAAGCATTCTGAAACAGAAAAGTGTAACCCGTGCACGATCTTCTGTCCAGCGGATCACTTGCCCAGTCAGCATCGCAGTATCCTATTATTGCATTTGAATCTTCTTTGACATAGCATAACTTTAAGGTCTTAGTGCCTTGAAGATATCTCAGGACTCGTTTTATTCCAAGCCAGTGCTGATTTCCAGGATTATTACAGTATTGACTCAACTTATTTACTGCAAAAGTAATGTCAGGTCGAGTTACATGTGCTAGATACACAAGACACCCCACCGCTTCTCTGTATGGAAAATTACAATTTTCATCTTCAGGTTTTCTCTCAAATTTTGCATTAACCTCTATAGGAGTACGATTTGGTTTACAATCTGACATGCCAAAACGATCCAACATAAGATTAATGTATTTCTCTTGGTCTATCATTATTACACCTGTCTCACAGTTCCTATTTATATTTATACCAATACACTGCCTCACCTCACCCAGGTCTTTCACGCTAAATTCTGCCTTCAATTTTTCTTTAATTTCTGCAGAAGTGTTCTTGTCATTTGTGAAAATCAAGAAATCATCGACCCAGACTGCAATAAAAAACATTATAGATTTATTAATTAGATAATAAATACACGGATCAATTTTCGATCTTGTCAGACCAATTTTAAGTAAAACATCATTCAGTTTAAGGTTCCACTGCCGGCTAGCTTGCTTCAGTCCATAGATTGATTTATGTAAGCAACATACTTGAGCATTTTCTTCAAAGTATTCTGGTTGTGACATATAAATCTCAGCGTCAATATCACCCTGAAGAAATGCACTTATGGCATCCATCTGAGAAATTTCTAGATCATATTTAGCAGCTAGTGCAATTAAAAAACGGACTGATGTATACCTTACTACCGGAGCATACACCTCCTCGTAATCACTCCCCTTTCTCTGAGCATACCCTTTTATTACTAATCTTGCTTTAAAACGGATTATCTCTCCCTTCTCATTTGTTTTAGTTTTAAATACCCACTTGCAGGGTAAAACTCTTTTACCAGGTGGCAAGTCTACTAGTGACCATGTTTTATTTTTGATCAAGGAATCATATTCTTCCTGCATAGCCTTCTTCCACTGGTCAGCATGAGGAGATGAAACGGCTTGTTCTAGAGTTTGCGGATCATTTAAATCAAGTATTGGACAAAAATAACTTACATCATGCGCATCCTTCTCTGCATACTGGACAGCTTGACGACGTGGACGCAGGTTTACATTGCGTATCGGAGTCTCAATATCAACTGGTCCCTCAGGTATGTAGGATGGATCACTATTGTCACCAGACATGTATTCTTCATCTGAAGAGTTAAGTATGTTGCTTTCTGATTCTTCTTTACAGGTTTCTTCAGGTAGCTGCACTGCTGGCACACTGCTGTCAGGTATGCCAGGTAAGTATACATTATTATCATATTTTTGAACATTTTCTAAAAATACAACATCTCTACTCTTGATAATTTTATTTGTGGTCGGATCAAGTATTCGGTATCCTTTGGTAGATTCACAGTAACCAACAAATATTAATTTTCTTGACTTTGAGTCCCATTTTTGACGTTTTTCTTTAGGTGTTTGCACCATAACTTCCGAGCCAAAAATTTTTAAGTTAGATAAATTAGGTTTCTTACCGGACCACAACTCTATTGGAGTTTTACCATCAATCGACTTTGTTGGTGATCTATTAATCACATAAGCTGCTGTTGCTATTGCCTCAGCCCAATACAGCTTTGACAACTGAGCATCAAACAACATGCACTTTGCCCTTTCTACCAGAGACCTATTCATTCTCTCAGCGAGCCCATTCTGTTGGGGTGAGTACGGAGTGCTTGTTTGATGTTCAATGCCATTTCTACGCAAGAAACTATCAAAGTCCTTGTTACAATATTCCTTACCATTGTCTGAACGAATAGCTTTTATCTTTCTTTCAAGTTGGTTCTCTACTCTACTTTTAAAATCTTTGAAAACTTCAAGAACACTCAATTTGTCTTTCAAAAAATAAACATGGACTTTTCTAGTGTAGTCATCTATAAAGGTAGCAAAATATTTCATACCTCCGAGTGATACTTTTTCCATGGGTCCACATAAATCGGTGTGGATAAGCTGCAGTGGTTGTGAAGCTCTTGTACCAATATTGTTGAAGGGCAGTCTCGTCTGTTTTCCAGTGAGGCAGGTGGTACACGTCAGGTTCTTACTTTTATTAGGAAACGGAGTAACTCCCTCAGCACACTCCGGCAACTTGTTAACATCTGAAAAATTCAGGTGCCCCATGCGCCTGTGCCATAGGACAACATCATTTAAGTTACTAGAACATGTCAGGTTACACAATACTTCTCTGTGAGTATTTAACAGATATAAGTTATTGACTAGTGTGGCAGTACACAAAAGTTTTCCTTCTTGGTTATAAATGTCACAACCTTTGTCTCTAAAATTTACTTTACAGCCGTTTTTCACCATAGCACTGACTGATAAGAGATTAGCGGCTAGTTTAGGTATGTACAGAACTTGCCTTACCTGAATTTTATCTTCTTCATTACCATTCATTACCAAATTTACCTTTCCCATACTTTCAACAGGCAGCGGTGTCTTACTGGCAACAGTTATGGTAGATATCGGTGGACTTGTAACATCATACATCCAATTACATTTATTTGTCATGTGCATAGAAGCACCGGAATCCACGAACCACAGGTCCGGATGCATTGTCTGTGAAGAAGCTGAAAAAGCTGCAACAAAACTTTTCTCTTTATTTTCTTCTACATTTTCTAAATTCTTCCTTTTACCAGAATAACAATTCTTTGCATAATGCCCATATTTATTGCATTTATAACATCGGGGTCCTTTAGCGACTTTCATGTTGTTATGATTTACTGGAACACCCTTTTTCCTTGTGAAGAACGCAGTGCTATCCGAGCATTGAACTTCCTGCAGGAGCTTCGTTTTAATGGAGTCAGCACTGATCTTGATGCCCGAGCTCTCCAATCCCATGATCATTGGCTTATAAGTTTCAGGTAGGCCGGCCAACATCAGTGTCCCGAGCCATTCATCATCAATATTGAACCTGATATTTCTGAGTTTGTGAGCAGTGGACATAATTTTGTTAACATAATCATCAACACTGCTAGATGATTCCAATGTAGTCGTTATCAAATCTCTCAACAAGGCCACTCTTCTGTATAACCCGCTGTCATCAAAAGCCTGTTCCAAGTTTTCCCAGACTTCTTTACATGTAGATGCGCTCTGTACATGTACGTAGTTGATCGGGTCCAGTAGAAGAATTAGTTTCGACTTTGCCTTCGTTTCCCTTTTTGTATCAGTATTTGTGCCGATGACGCAACACCACAATTCTTCGAGTTCGAAATAAGCTTGAACAGCGAACTTCCAGCTGGCGTAATTGTCTCGCCCGATAAGTCTGTCAATATGGAACGGATTATGACCCGTGTTCGTCATCCTTTTATCAAACAATCAGTTTTTCAGCGAAGTACTTTCTGACCGAGCACGCGAGCACGCCGCCGGTAACCTCAAAATGTATGGCACACGGAATTCACGGAAAAATACGCCGGGCAGTTTTTCGTGTTTTTCCCGTTCACTTCTAATCCAACCACGCTCTGCTACCATGAAGGATTAAAGGAATGAAACTACACAAAATGTGAGACATGCACAAGCATATAATTAACAACCAAACCATTTAGATACACGGAAAAGAGGAAGTGACCACAGATCACAGATACAGTCAGTGTGGCCATCATAAGCTATAGATTAAAAAGTTAATGTTTGCGTTCAATCACTAACACTACCCCTACCCCTACCCCTACCCCTACCCCTACCCCTACCCCTACCCCTACCCCTACCCCTACCCCTAACCCTACCCCTACCCCTACCCCTACCCCTACCCCTACCCCTACCCCTACCCCTACCCCTACCCCTACCCCTACCCCTACCCCTACCCCTACCCCTAACCCTACCCCTACCCCTACCCCTACCCCTACCCCTACCCCTACCCCTACCCCTACCCCTACCCCTACCCCTACCCCTACCCCTAACCCTACCCCTACCCCTACCCCTACCCCTACCCCTACCCCTACCCCTACCCCTAACCCTACCCCTACCCCTACCCCTACCCCTACCCCTACCCCTACCCCTACCCCTAACCCTACCCCTACCCCTACCCCTACCCCTAACCCTACCCCTACCCCTAACCCTACCCCTACCCCTACCCCTACCCCTAACCCTACCCCTACCCCTACCCCTACCCCTACCCCTACCCCTACCCCTACCCCTAACCCTACCCCTACCCCTACCCCTACCCCTACCCCTACCCCTACCCCTACCCCTACCCCTACCCCTACCCCTACCCCTACCACTAACATTTAGGGGGATGAAAAATAGATGTTGGCCGATTCTCATAGATACCGGATAAGCACAAAAAATTTCATCAAAATCGGTCAAGCCGTTTCGGAGGAGTATGGCAACGAAAACTGTGACACGCGAATTTTATATATATTAGATGTTTTTAAAAATTAATTATGCTTTATAAAGTTATGCGTTAAGTATGCTTTACGAAATTATGACAAACGCAAATATGACTTTCGAAGTTTTTTTTTAATATTATGCCTTTCAACTATTATGCATTATTATCATTATGTGTTATGAAATGTATGCCAAGGAATAAAATGCTTTTCAATATTATGCCTCATGATGTATGCCAAATGAAATTATGACAATCAACTGTATGCGATTCATTGTGTCATCAGTTTATAGGCATAAAACAATGAACACGTATTAAAAAAATAAAAGTAGGTTGGTAATTAAAAACACACTTAAGGCGCTGATTCCCGCAAACAGGGTATTTTAAATTATGGATTACTCGCAAATCACAAGTACTTAAATTTTGGAAAAAATATATGTTATTTTACAGTTATTTATCTAGTGCTTCCGGCCGTATGTTTTCGATTAATGATATTTTACTGTATCAAATAAAATTCCAAACATCCGTCTAATAATAATTCAAATGTCGTACTTGGTTTTAGTCATGAAGTTTGACTTAATACTCTGCCGGCCTAGCATGAGCGGCTTATAACGCGCGATATGATATGGTACGGCATGCCGTCTTGCTTACACCTTAGTGGGGTAAGCAAGACAACTTGCCGTACCATATCATATCGCGCGTTATAAGCCGCTCATGCTAGGCCGGCTGGTATTAAGTCGAGCTTCATGGTTTTAGTTAATGAAAAACATATGAAAATAATTGTCTTTGAATAGCCGAGGGATTCCGGCCGTCATATTTTTTTTTTTTATTATTTAATTTTTCGATTCGCTGGGCGCTCGCGAGTTCACAGTTCACAGCCGGCTGCCGCCGGCCGGCAGGCTTATTACCGATCTTAAAGTGACAGTTGCAATCGCGACAATTAACAATTAATCGCTCCCAAAACACTTATTCGTATTACGAAACGTAAATCGCTACGATAGCGCCACAAGCGAGCGATTTGTAAACTAAAATTGCATGAAAGGTACCGTACCGTACTGTACCGATTGCAAACCAACCGCAACTAGTAGCAGTCGCGTTGCAATTGTACAATTAGCAACTGGTTGCTTTTTTTGGTAATAAGCCTGCGGGTCCGCGCGAAATGTATAGCGTGCCTATTTCGGTCGGGAATCCTCGTCTTAACAAATGTCCACCGAAAACAAAAAAATAATACTTATCTATAAAGTACCTACCTATCTTTTTGAGCAGGGTGCCTTTTTGCCCGTCTTTCATCATGTCCATGCATGCTGTGCATGCTCAACAGTCGAACCATATCAAATACTAAAAAACGAAAAAATAATTAGAATTTTTAATTCAAAGGACGAAAATGCGTGACTTATCTTATCTTGGTAGTACTTAAGGCGCTACTCGGAAAAATATGGACTTTTTGATTTAAAACTATAGGACGGTTACAGTTGTTACAAATCTGGTAATAAGATAATATATTTCTTCATACCTTTATCTAGAATCGTATAGTTTCAAAAACACGATTTTATGATTTTGCCTCGACACTTTTTCTTTTCGAAAAGACCTCTAAAAAATACGAAAAGTGAAGATTATTCTTAAATGGGGTTACTTACACTATTAGAAATTGGTTTAATTAGTGGACACCAATAATATTGAGGATCGTATAGAAGCATTTTTTTTAAATCGGTGTAGTTTTTTAATACGAAGTGATTTTGTGTTTTTTTTGCCTAATCTGCAAAATCGGTCACGCCCCCGCGCGCGGTTTTTTCTCATTGCTATCTCGCTTCAGCACATTTTTTCCGAGTATCTCCTTAACTGTTTGAAGTCGGTGCCAAGCCAAAAAGAATAAGAACGAATTATACCGAGTGAAATAGGTCCCAAGCGTGAGGTGTGTGACAAGGGTGTGACGTACCTATTTACCTAACCTCAAATATCTATTAGACTTGGCACCGACTATAAAGTTAGAAAAAGTCACGCATTTTCGGCCTTTGAATTAAAAATTCTAATTATTTTTTAGTTTTTTAGTGTTTGTTAATTTTTGTTTGAAGATTCTTTTTGAACGCGGTTGATTTTTTTTTTAACTTTTTATAGGTACTTACCTATCTAAGTAAATCTTAACCTCTTTAATTTTAATTATAACGCGTTCCGACTGATATCATGAACTTTTGTTTGTTTCTTGCTATTTTGGGATCAAAACTGAAATCGCGAAAAAAATCAGCTGTTCCCATTGATTGATAACACGGTAGCTGTTCCATATAGGGCAGAGGTACCCTTTGTGGCCACTTTAAGGATTTTTTTACTTTTAAGCACTAAGTACTAAATGGTCTTAGGTGTTTAAGACACAAATTATATCTTAAATTATAGATAATTTATCTAGCTTTAAAGGTACATTTTTCAATTTTTTAAAAGTTAAATAGTTTTTTGTATAGAATACAAAATGTGTGAGAGGTGCCAAATTTACCGGTTTTGGCCACTTACTGATGGTTAAACTTTTGTAAGTATTGCGAGAAATCAAAACCAAACCCAGGTAAAATCAATATATTCTAATACGCTAGAAACCAGTTAATTGCAAAACAACAATTTAATTGTAAAAAACAAAGGTTTATAAAGTATTTCATCCAAAACAAATTTCTTAAAATTTTCATACAAAACATTTTTTCAAACAGAAAATGGAATTTATTGAAAAAAAATCTTATGACATAAGGAATTCTAACGGTTGTTATTATTACCTTAAAATACCTTATTTTAATTGCCTTTATCAGAAATTGCTAAAAGTTGTTTAGAAAACTTTTAGAGCAAAAAGTGGCCAAAACCGGTACAGTGGCCAAAACCGGTACGCCTGCCCTACTTTGATTAAATATTTTTGCACTTTTGTATGAAACAGCAGATTTTTTTCGCAATTTCAGTGATTTCAGATTTCAGAGACGAAATAGGTCGTACCTACTGGACCACCCCGTTGTCGTGAGATAAAACATCTTAATCTTAGTTATAACACTTTAACATTTTGCAGACTTGAATGAAGGTTTCGGCGGCATAGATCCTCCTCCGTGGGCGTATGCGCCAAAGAACTTGGGGAAACCAGGAATCTGCTACTTGCAACCGCTCTTTGGAACCTGCAATAGCAATCTAGATAGGTGGTTAATTTAGTTTCATATTATGTTGCAAACGTAGTTAAATCTTAAAGTGTTAAACCTCCTTCCGTCCATCCATCCATCCATCCATTTGGTTGGTGGTATAGGACTTGTTGTTAGTCCGCCTGGCTAGCTACCACTACCACCATCTTATCTAAGTCTGACGCCTTAACAATGATGATTTTAGCATTATTGTATTCCGGCAGTTAGAGATAAGATAGCCAGCTCCTCAGTGATTGAGGATTCCGGGAGGAGTGCGCTTTCACCTTCAGCCTTATCACCAGTTAACATCAGGTGTGATGAAGGCTAAGTCGTGGGCCACACTGGAGCGGCAAATATATTGAGACGGACGGGAGGGGCCACACTGGCGCGTCCGGCGGTCGCCGCGACCGGTGGAGGGAATAGTACGTGTTCGCGCGTCCTGCGGATCCGCAGGTCGCCTCCGCGCCCCGCGGTCGCTCCAGTGTGGCCCACGACTTAGGGGCACCATTGCAAAAGCTTTAACCATGGTTTCAGACCATCATGCTGAACAACGTAGATTTTTTTGTCGGAAATGGAAAAAAAATCGACTTTTCATACAAATTTATCAACTAATCGGGACATTTTGTATGGAGAGTCGAAATATTTTTTTCATTTCCGACAAAAAATTCTTGCTGTGCGTTGTTCAGCATGATGGCCTGAAGCCATGGTTAAAAAAAGTTTTTGCAACGGTGCCGCTAACACTGTATTGTTTCACCAACAGGTGGGGATACAATCCGTTCTTGGACGACTGCCAGACGTTCAGGTTCTCGGGCTGTGGCGGCAACCAAAACAACTTCCTGACGAAGGAGAGCTGCGAGAAGGAGTGCGTCAACCCCGTGATGGGCTGCGACACCGACTCCGGCATTCCTGGGAAATAAGATTCGTCTTTTCTTTCTCAGAAAAAATATATGCGTTGGTTCAGTAAGTCGTGACCGTTGAATGCAGGATGTGACTCGCGAGTATAACTAGTATTAAGTATAAGTTAAGCTTCGTGTGCCATACTTATGTATCCGGAGCCTTGCACGCCGCGGGGCTTCAGGCGTAGATGACATTGACAGGAGCGCTAGTGTCTGATTGACTAGCTAGCTAATGGATGGTTAGTTCCGATCAAGGTTCCGATTAACGGAGAGAATTAATAACCTATCCACAGATAGGGATAGGTGCGATCTAGATTAGTTGCTAGGCAACACCTAGCAACACCTAGCAACACCCTGGCAACTGTCGTTTATATTCTATGTTAATATCAAGCGTTGCATAGCAACTAATCTGGATTGCACCTGTCCCTATATCTGTGGATAGCTTATTAATTCTGGCCGTTAGACAGCACGCCAAATGATCCATGTCACGTGATGCTCTACAGCGGGACCACCTTGAGCTACGTTAATTTAATTAGCATCAAAAAAATGTAGAAAATTTGTATATAATTGTATACGCAATTAAAAAAATTGTATATCTATAGTTTCGTTGTAAAAACGAAATCAATGTGGTCCCGCTGGGGAGCATACTCTACAGCGGGACCACCACTATAATTCCGTTACTGAAGGCTTTTCAAATTTGTTTATGAGTCCAAAAAAATGTATATTAAATGTATATTAATAAACTACAGTCAATTTGATCTTTAGTTTGATCTATACCAACTTACGGCCACTTTTAAAATTTCCCTACGAATATTAGGTGTCCGTTACCCCAGCCGGAAAGAAGTTTCTAGAGGAAAACGAGTTGATTAAAAAATATCTTCCAAACCCTACTAGCTAAGTCACCTACAAATTCAATTTGAAATTGAAGTTTCATGCTCAAAACGTGCTTAGTCAAGTAAATAAAATTTTAGAACGAATCTGTAATGACTTAGCACGTTTTGGCCTTGGCTTTGGCACTAAACGCTATCAGTCAATATCAAAAATAGCGGACTGCAAGAATACAGAAAGAGCTCGAAAACGTAAGAAAACCCTGAAAATTAGAAAAAAATTTGGAATAACGGGTGTAAAAATTTTCAATATGTGCTAAGTAAAGGACTTAGCTCATTTCGGAAACAATCTGTGATATAATTTTTTAAATATATATTATGCACAGAGTACCTGATAACTACATTACATTCACTTAACCCGGCGAGCATGAGGTGAAATAAAGTTACATCAAGCATGAGGCAGGGTTTGACATACCCTTAAGTTAATGTACCACAATTTAGTTCTTATTGTTATTTTATAAACATAATTGTTTTGTTTTTTAATAAGTATAATGTTCTTTAATAGGAAATTAAATAAATCGAGTTCAGAATTTTACAATCATTTTTATTTAATCTCGTTTTTCATAAACTATGTAATCATAGTAACAAATCTTTATAGCTTTACAAAATTTTATAATTATACATAAAATTATTCTTTGGAATTTAATTCACTTAAAATTAAGAGATAATGAGATCCTCTCCGTAAAAAAAATATAATGAATATTTTGGTAAAAATATGACTAATCGCTGTCATGGTGTGACATACCCCCCAACAGGTATGCGCACTAATATCGCAGCCGGTATCCCGGGCCACACTGCGATCATGGCACTATCCTGCCCTGCGAGCCCCTTCCTCCAGCTACTGAGCGCGCTAGTGTTGTCAGACGAGAAACTTAAAAAATACACGACTTTGAAAATGTAACAGGGTATGAGATACCCTGGGTCATGCTCGCCGGGTTAACTACATACAATAAAATCAAAAACAATAGAACATAAAAATCAACATTATTTTGAGACTAGAAGCCAGGAGCAGACCCATTCCACTTGTGGCACCCGTTAACGAGCATGACGCATGAACCAGCCATCACTTTCGCTCAACCATATTTTAGGGAAAGTAACGACCCGCCTCACACGACACCACCGCAGTAATGTTTACAGAGAGCATGGCTTACTCAAACAACTCATCTCAAAACACCGAAACCAATGTAAGAATGAATGTAGTACATGATCAATTTTGTAAAACAAGACTCACAATTAACTACAAGAAAAAAACCTTGTCTGCTTATGACCAAGTTGCTTTGTCATTTAAGTAATCACTTACAGTGTAGTAGCCCTTATTGAGGAGGCAATTTTTTATATGATTCTTAAACTTTTCGAAGTTTAACATATCACTTGGAATCTTGTTAAAGATGTGTATACCTTAACCCATGAAGGACCCTTATACAAAGATACCTTCTCTAATCGGTACCAAGTCCATTCCTTTCTCTTGTATTGCGACCAAGCAAATCGCCATGTTAAGTATACAAATTAATATTACGACGCACAAAAAGAAAACAATCTATAATACAAATAAATAAAATTGGAGTGTCTGTTTGTAATATTAAAATAACCGCTTTTTACTACATGCATATGATTATAATTATATACGGTACATATACCAAAATAACATTTGTTACAATTTTTGTCTGTCTGTCTGTTTGTTCCGGCTAATCTCTGAAACGGCTGGACCGATTTTGACGAGACTTTCACTGGCAGGTAGCTGATGTAATAAAGATTAACTTAGGCTACTTTTTATTCCGATATTCCCACGGGAACGAGAACCACGCGGGTGAAACCGCAGGCGGCCGCTAGTTTAATATAAATTGAGATGCAGCTGTCAGTATACTACTTTTTGAACTTCTCCCTAAGATTAGTTTTAGAGCTTAGTTGATAAATGGCCCTTATTGTTCGTTTTTGCAAAATTAATATAGCAACCTCCTGGATGCCTGCGTCATACCTATATTACATAAAGAAATAAAAATTCGTCCCAGAGCCATTGTGAATTCGTTGCGAAACTAATAATTTTACAGTAGTTATGTTATTTCTTTTAACTGGAAACACTTCTAACACTGATTTGAATTTGACACATGGTATAAACAGATTCATAATAGAAACTTTTTTAATAAAATCATAAGAATCATCATCCTGGATCTTGCTCAAGGCGGGAAAAATGGATATTGGTCTGTAATTACCTGGGTATTCTTTGTTCCCATATTTAAATAATTGAATATTTTTTCTAAATTTCATTAAGTCAGGAAAAATTTCTTCAGCAATGCAATCATTAAAAATAACAGCAAGATATGGAGCAATGGTGTGAATAATGCTTTTAAAAATAGTTACAGATATACCCCATAAATAAGTTACCTATACGTGAAGTGGGGATGTATTTTTTTTTCTTGTCTACCCGATAGTGTGGGGTGTCGCTGAATAGTAGTTTTAAAATATTGCGGGTTTGTAAAACAGATTTTTGATTGAGGCATCCGTTTGTGAATTATTAAACTTTAAAGTGCAAAATTTTGTTGGGGTCAAGTGTCCCCACCCTCTGCCAGCCAAATGGTTGTTTTTGGATACGTGGAAAAATTCACGATAGTTTTATAAAATATGACGAAGTTAAAAGGAAAACTAGCAAAGCTAAGAAGGCTTTACAAGATTTTTTAAATATTTTATTTTTTTATTTAAGTATTAGAAACCAGGCAAGCATTTGACCGCCATCTTGTTTGGCTAACAGGATGCAGTCTAGGATGTTACATGCCTGCCCAGGAGAAGCCTATTCACTCTCGACTTAAAGAGACTTGGGTTGTAAGAATCAGGGAACACAGAGACAGGCAGCTCATTCCACTCTATAAGTACAAACCACAAATATAATCGTTTTTGAAAACCGCAAATATAACTTAGTCATTAATACGAATATTATAAAATTCAAAGTTATGTATGCCTTCATGGGCGAGTCCGACTCGCACTTAACCGATTTTAAATTTTGAAGTTAGTTAAAAAGTAGTAATTATGTTTTCATGAATGACTGAGTGAATATTAACAATATTACTAACTGGGAAAGAAGTTTATTTAGTTACATTAAACGAGTGAGCATTTCTAAATAGTGTTTATTTCCGTTTTATTCCGAAACTATAAGGCCCACTCATTTTACATATTTGGCGCATATTTGTGCAAAATATGCCTTTATTATGCAATCAAATCGTTTCCCTCTAGAAACTTCTTTCTGGCTGGGGTAACGGACACCTAAAATCCGTAGGAAAATTTTAAATTAGTCTTAATTTGGTAAAGATCCAACTAAAGATCAAATTGACTGTAGTTTATTAATATACATTTAATATACATTTTTTTGGTCTCATAAACAAATTTGAAAAGCCTTCAGTAACGGAATTATAGTGGTGGTCCCGCTGTAGAGTATGCTCCCCAGCGGGACCACATTGATTTCGTTTTTACAACGAAACTATAGATATACAATTTTTTTAATTGCGTATACAATTATATACAAATTTTCTACATTTTTTTGATGCTAATTAAATTAACGTAGCTCAAGGTGGTCCCGCTGTAGAGCATCACGTTCCATGTCGCACTTAAAAGTATAATTGTCTTTGTCTGGCACTGGCAGGCAACATCACGTACAGTGCCACAACCGTTTCTGTGCCGGTGACAGCGGCGCTACGTACGTTTTTCTTTTTTTTGTAGTAATTTAACCGGCCCTGACTTCTAAGAACTTCAGCCGCCAGCAGCGCTATGGTTGGACATCAACTTGACAGCAAAATGACATTAAAAAAAATCACGTTAGTTTCACATTTTGGCCACCGGCACAGCAAAGTTTGTGGCACTGTAGTTCTTTTTGATTTAAGTTTGTTCTATCTATTCTAAAGAATTCTAAAGGGTACTTAACTAATAAATGATAACCGACTCATAGCTCAAGATTACTCAGGCATTTTTATTTTAATAAATAGTTATCCTAAATAAGTTAATTAAACGTATCATAACAACTAATCTTCCTCTTCATCCTCATTTTCTTCATCAGGTGCAGCGGGCTCGGCGTCCTCCTGATTAAACAATATATGTTATAAATTATATATATATATTAATGTTTTCAAATGTAAAAGAATGTGTGCAAGCAAAATCAAAACAGCTTTAAAGGCTTAAGGCAGGCCAAATTATTCTTATGATGCCGTGGCCACGCTGTAAAATTACGTATCAATCATTATCATATAAATAATTTGTTCAGTCCGAAAACTAAATTATAAGCTTTAGCTTTTACAACATTTAGGAACTCATTTTATTCATAGTTTACCTGAATAACGACTTCTGGTTCGGGCTCTGCGACGACTTCCTGTGAAATATTTAATACGTATTTAAGTGCTTGAAACGAACAATCAGGGTAAATTTAACAACTATTCATTACTACGATAACGCTTTTATGTAGGTAGCACGAATTTATCAAATACTTCTTACACGCTGTATAGCCAGCGTTAATTTCATCAATGTGAAGATATTACTACCCCCACACGCGAAAGAAATACCTTTCCAGATATTTGACAATCGCTAAAGAAGAAATTACTAAGGCAAGTTATTTAAATTTTTACTTTTTTGCATTCACAATGCAATTTTTATGGTTGAAAAATAGAAAATGAAGTATTTAGAAAAAATCGACCCGTCTCACACCAGCTCCAATGGGACTCGAACCCACGACCTTTCGGTATCCGGGCGACTGCTCTAACCACTGAGCTACGGAGTCGTTACGAGAAGCGTCGTAAAAATTGCCGTAAAAAGGTATTTCTTTCGCGTGTGGGGGTAGTAATATCTTCACATTGATGAAATTGACGCTGGCTATACAGCGTGTAAGAAGTATTTGATAAATTCGACGCTTGTCGTAACGACTCCGAAGCTCAGTGGTTAGAGCAGTCGCCCTGATAGCGAAAGGTCGTGGGTTCGAGTCACATCGGAGCTCGTTGTGAGACGGGTCGATTTTTTCTAAATACTTCATTTTCTATTTTTCAACCATAAAAATTGCATTGTGAATGCAAAAAAGTAAAAATTTTAATAACCAGTTCATATTGTATCATAATAAATGTCATTCCATACAAATTGCAGCCGATTGAATACGATATGAACTGTCAAATTAATACGATTACCTTATGCAATTGCCCCCCTGATTGAAGTCGGTCGGTGCCAAGCCATAACCATAGTCCATAACCTACCTATTGTTATGTATTTCACACCACTCCGCGCATGAGATATTGTGTATTATTGTTACACTAAACATTTTGTTCTTCTTAGTTTCGTCTCACCTCGTCCTTTTTTGAAGTCGGTTAAAAACATTTTTCCTACCGATATCTCTTCTTCCTCAACCCTCTTTTCCTCGTAGCCGGTGGGTACAGTGGCGAGGCAGTTGCCATCTTGTAGTCACTGCTTTAAATGCCAATAACAAAACAGTTTTCCTACCACTATTTCTTCTTCTTCATCAAAACACTCTTTTCCTCGTAGCCGACGAGTAGATACAATGGCGAGGCAGTTGCCACCTCGTAGTCACTGCTCTAAATGCCAATAACAAAACAGTTTTTCTACCGCTACCTCTTTCTTTTTCCTCAACCCTCTTTTCCTCGTAGTCGACGGGTAAATGGCGAGGCAGTTGCCATCTTGTAGTCACTGCTGTAAATGCCAATAACAAAACAGTTTTCCTACCGCCACCTCTTTTTCCTCAACCCTCTTTTCCTCGTAGTCGTCGGATACAATGGCGAGGCAGTTGCCATCTCGTAGTCACTGCTCTAAATGCCAATAACAAAACAGTTTTCCTACCACTATCTCTTCTTCTTCATCAAAAACCTCTTTTCCTCGTAGCCGACGGGTAGATACAATGGCGAGGCAGTTGCCATCTCGTAGTCACTGTTCTAAATGCCAATAACAAAACAGTTTTCCTACCGCTACCTCTTTCTTTTTCCTCAACCCTCTTTTCCTCGTAGTCGACGGGTAAATGGCGAGGCAGTTGCCATCTTGTAGTCACTGCTCTAAATTCCAATAACAAAACAGTTTTTCTACCGCTATCACTTCTTCCTCATCTCAACCCAGCCGGCCTGGCATGAGCAGCTTTTATCACGCGATATGATATAGCACGAGCACGTCATGCTGTCTTGCTTACCCCACTATGGTGACGCATGCATAATAGTTTATAAGCCAATCCCAATCAATAGTTTTTTAGAAACTTTTTAGATCCCCCCTCCCCCCTGGTGATACATTTGAGGCTTTTTACTATGTGATTTTGATACTTGGTGATTTTTCCCGGACCCCCCCTCCCCCTTATCGGCCTCACGTGATTAATGGACAGCCCCTTGACGGTCCCATCCTTGTAGTCGTCTCCGTAACCAACGTAGTACATGCCAATGGCGAGGCAGTGGCTTTCGCAAAGCAGCAGTTCTAAATGCTAAAAAAGAAAGAGTTAGCTCAATGCTACATTCTTCTCCTCGATACTCTCCTATGCTTTGCGTACTCGTTTCCTTACCCAACAGGGAACAATGGGGGGACAGACCCATGCTCGTAGTCACGTGCTGCTCACAATGCTATAACAAAACATTTTTCCTACCACTATCTCTTCTTCCTTGATACTCTCCTTCTCCTCGTAATCGTCTCCGTACCCTACTGAGAACATGGCGAGGCAGTTGCCATCTCATAGTCGCTGCTCTAAATGCCAATAACAAAACAGTTTTCCTACCTCTTCTTCCTCAACCCTCTTATCCTCGTAGTTGTCTTCGTAGCCGACGGGTACAATGGCGAGGCAGTTGCCATTTCGTAGTCGCTGCTCAAAATGCTGTCATCATCATCATTATCATTTCAGCCGTACGACGCCCACTGCTGGGCATAGGCCTCCCCCAAGGATCTCCATAACGATCGGTCCTGCGCTGCCCGCATCCAGCGGCTTCCCGCGACCTTGACTAGATCGTCGGTCCACCTTGTAGGGGGCCTGCCCACGGAACGTCGTCGTCCGGTTTGCAAAATGCTAATAACAAAACAATTCCCTACCACTATCTCTTCTTCCTTGATACTCTTCTCCTCCTCGTAATCATCTCCATACCCTATTGGGAACATGGCGAGGCAGTTGCTATATCGTAGTCACTGCTCTAAATGCTAATAACAAAACAGTTTTCCTACCGCTATCTCTACTTCCTCATCTCAACCATAATTATTTTCCTCGTACGTAGTCGTCTTCGTAGCCGACGGGTACCATGGCGAGGCAGTTGCCATCTCGTAGTCACTGCTCTAAATGCCAATAACAAAACAAATTTCCTACCGCTATCTCTTCTTCCTCAACCCTCTTATCCTCGTAGTCGACGGGTACAATGGCGAGGCAGTTGCCATCTCGTAGTCGCTGCTCTAAATGCTAATAACAAAACAATACCCTACCACTATCTCTTCTTCCTTGATACTCTCCTCCTCCTCATAATCGTCTCCGTACCCTACTGGGAACATGGCGAGGCAGTCGCGCTCGCCGGAAGTGTTGTCGCTGCTGATATAGCACGGGTTGAGCCCCGCGAGCTGCAGCAGCGGCAAGCTACGTTTGCGGGACACCATCAGCGCCATGCGGTCTAAGCTGTAAGATTTCAGAAAGACGTTTAGACGAAGAAGAAGAACCAGTAGAGTCGCTAGCTACTAGTATGTATCTACGTGTTAACTTGCATGTAAAGACTAGAATATGACATGCTACGCCTAGTAGCACACAAGCACGCTAGTTTCGTGCCGATGCTACTTAGGTAGTAGCAGACAATTAGCACGTGTATACGAAAAGAGCATGCTTGTTATACACTCGGACAGCATTGTTATAAAAGAGCGTACTTACTACAAATATTATTCTGTGGTAAGTAATACCTAGTAACAAACAAGCATGCTCTTTTAATAGTATGTGTATTCCAGGCTTAATGCGAAAGGCCTGCGAATCGCAGAAGAGGGGTTAGAAGAAGCATGTAGCGTTAGCTGCGTAAGTCTACCCACACGTACCACAACTAGGGTTGCCAACTATACTGCTAAAAACAGTATTTTACTGTTTTTCACTACATTATACTTTTTACTGTTGAACAAAAAAAAAAGTACACAAATATACTGTTTTCAGCAAACGTCACTGGTATCCATAAGTCTATTCAAAAAGTAAAGGCCCAACACTGCGTTTTAAGGCCTCTCCTGTAATGATGCTAACGAAGCTTTCCAAAATGACTCAAAATTGATAAGTTGTGCGAGAAGCACAAATAAATATGTCTTCACAACAACAAAACATTAAAAACAATAAAAAAGGTACCTACTGCTCGTTTTTCTAAAATACAGTTTATTTTTCTTTTCCGACCCTAATATACTTTTCTTTTGTAAAAAAAAGTTGGCAACCTTAACCACAACCACAACACGTGGACGGGGCGCATTTTGTACAATAGTAATGTAGGTAAGTTTGTCAGTGTGCAAGCGTTATTACGGTCGCATTATGAAATACTTATTAGAGCTTATTCCTTTACCATTTATTACCTTCTTTATGTCTAAATTAAACTTACACTCGGCGCTGTACATTAAAAAGTTCAAACTCACTGCTTCCTCAGCCTGACCATCTTGTCATACTGCTTCACGGTAAAGGCTACGTGTTCTGCGGAATTTGGCTCATCTCCCACGAATATGCCGGTCTGAAATGAGTCAATAACTTATTTCTACTACTGTAGAGCTACATATGTATACTTATTATTAAAAATATTCGAACATTAATGTTCTAATCAAAATGTTTTGCGCTCTGCCGTTCTCATTGTGCCGTGCACATTGTATATTCGGCAGCACATCCAAGTTAAACAGTTGAACTGCGATAACAGCTTTTATTACGTAGGGCATAAAGGCGGTCTCGAGGTCAACATGTATAGTCTGATGTGCCGCCGTGTGTACCTTCAGCTTTTATTAGAAAGTCAACACAGATGCAGTTTAAATATTGTAACAGAATTGAATTTTTCTGAGGAAATAACATCATTCATTGTTACACAATAATTTTACAAATAGATACCTATACACCATTAATTAAAAAACAAAAATAAAATCTTTATTCAAAGAGTAAGTAACTAAGCGCTTTTGATATGAAACCTTGTATCCACTACACTAGGCAACAAACAATGGGCATGCAACGCAACGCAACGCAACACGTCACGTCCAACATGCTCGTCAACATTGCACAACAACGCACGCGACGAAGGACTTTGTCAGCGAATAAATCAATATAAGCGAGACTTGTTGTTTATTTCCTTGCAACATGCAGCACAGAAGAAATAATAGTTGCATGCAGTAAAGCAACAAATGTTGTAAAGAGGAGGCGTGATGTGACGCACGGCACGCTAAAAGTAATTCGTCTGGCAACAAGGTGTCAAACGAAACTAAAGTTGCTAAATGAAAGTCAGTCAGTAGGTACATGATGAGATGAGCAAGATGTTGTGCAACATTTCGCCCTTCAAAAGAGGATACGAGGCTTCAATTTCAAGACTTTCAACTCACGTTGATGATCTCGTCTGGAAACTGGTTAATAACATCCTGGACCTCGTGGCGCTTGTCTATGCCGAAAATCACCAGCACGTGCGGCGGGAGGAATTCCGACTCGATGGGGACTTTCTCTTGGACTAACTGTTAAAGAAAACAATTTTATTATACTTAGCCCGCCCAGTGTGTCGTGTCGTGTCGTCACTTGAATCAGTTCCATACATTCATTTTCAGTTCAGCATGAAATTATTAGGTATAGGTATTAGCGTGGTGTGGTGACACGCGGGGCGGATCTAATTTAATCAGTCCCATACATTTAGTATCTGTGCCCATTTCTACAATACGCATGGGAGGCGGGGAAACCCGACACGACACGCACGAGGGGTGGCCTAAGTACTTATGACCTTTTTTCATCTCACAGTTACGACGGACACATCATAGAATGGAACCTTGATATCCAGTAAACGCTACTGCGTGCGTCACGCCATTGCGTGTCATTCCGTCAGTGTCTAACCTTAGGAAAGAAGTAAGCTAGTCCTTTGGCTTTGGCGAGTTCGTTGGGAGGCGCGTAGAGACCCGACACGAACAGCCCCCCGGGAGGGATGTAGTCCTCGCCCTCCACCGACACGTCCGAGTGGCACACTTCCTCCTCCTTAGCGCCCAACTCGACGCAAACGCTACATGCGAGCGTCATGCCATACGTGTCATTCCGTCAGTACACTGAGAAAAATGGGGCACTATAAACTATTGTGAATGCACATCTTTTTGACCAATTGTGCAACCACGTTAAGTTACACTGCCGACGGTGCACACAAAATTATGGTTCCACCGTAATTTAGTGACGTCACAACCTTATTTGCAGCCCGCACTATAAAAAAGAGGTCAAGAAATCATAGCGTTTAGCCCTAAATAAAGAAAAGATGTAGTGCACTGCATCAAAATACCTAATGACGGTATTTTATATTATACTGTTTTGCGATTACTCATAGTTCCGTATCATTATACTATTATGTGCGTTTGCACTTAACTTATTGGTGCCTACCTATAATATTTCGTGCCTGCCCATGATATTATATGATTGCTGGAAGCATATCTTATGTGCGTTTGCACTTAGCTTATTGGTGCCTACCTATAATATTTCGTGCCTGACCATGATATTATATGATTGCTGGAAGCATATCATTACATGCCAGTGCACTAACTGTTATAGTGCCTTTTTATCGGCATGATCTTTTTATGTGCTCGAGCACATTTTTTTCGCACTATTTAATATCGTGATGGCATGGATATTTTTCAGGATTAGCACTAAATCTATTTTAGGTGTTTCCGGACGATAAAATAGTATAATCAAATTAGTGATCGGAGAGGTATCCTGAGTCAGGCTGATAGGTCAAACGAAAAATTCGGTTACCACATAAGTACAAACTAGCGCCCCGTTGGAACTAGTAAACGATTTCTATGTGGAGTCGAAAAAAAAATCCTAACTTTTTTATTTGACCTATCAACCCTGCCTGACTCAGGGTACCTCTACGAACACTAATTTGATTATATTATTTCATCGACGGGAAACACCCTGTATAGATCTAGTGCTAATCCTGAAAAATATCCACGTACCTACATCACAATACATAAAATAAAATAAGTACAGAAAAAATGTGCTGAAGTCTTCGGGTAGGTATGTAATTTAAAAAATCATTAAAATTATACATACATTTATTTTTCATAAAAAATAGAACATCCAAAAGATAGTATAATTAAAAAACTATCTATAAAAAGGTGCACAAAGATTTCACATTGGTCATTATAATAAATGAATTTAAATATAGTTGGCAAACTTACAGTTAAACATATACAAATAGAATCAGTCGTAAATACTAAAAGCCAATTAAAGGTTTCTACATCTGGAATTTTAGGTAGGTACCTATTAACTCTCTGCATGTGGCAAGCCCGTCAGCTGCGGCTGGGTAGAGAGTCTTTAATCAGGAGCCTCCAGCCTTCTGAACCCTTCAGGACAGGATACAGGTTCAAATATTCCTGGACCTTGCTCGCTTCATGATAACAAGTATACAGTCGGGCTCTAACAGTTTCTGACCACAGTTCTTCGATTCTCGGCCAGGGAACGCTCACGATATCTCCCTTGAGCTGGTCTACGGCACTTTGTACTAATTCAACTTCACCTGAAACAAATTGCCCATGGTACATTGAAAATTCATGTTTTTTTCCCCATATAACTTAAGTAACGTTACTTATTCTATTTTTTTTCAATACTGACCACGAACACGAACGCGTCTGACGAAACGAAAAATAGGTAACTGGTAGGTACTTACTGGCAAAGTGTTGGATTTCTTCATCGAAGCCCCACTTTTGAGCAGTTCTCCCATGGGATCCATTTATGTAAGATTTATAATAACACAGTAACTTAAAAAGCACAGCAACAACACGCAACCAGAAATATGAAACGCAACCGCACGTTCGGTCACGATGATGAAATGAACGAGAGAGAGAGATTATTTGCGTCGGGCCGCCGGGCCGGGCGACTCGCCTACCTCCCCCCGCCCCAGGACCCCTGCCCCGGAAACCCCCGCGTTCGATGCATGCACTTAATCTTTATGTGCATGCGCCATATTTTTTAATTTATTTTGAAACTTTTTTGTGTCGATCAATATTTTATCAACCTGGCACGATTTTTTAACGTGCAATAATATCTATAAGCACTGAATTTTAATGTTCCTCGTTGTTGATATACTTATTGTGCAAATAATGGAGAATGCCAATAACAAACTTGCGGCATAGTTTCATATATTAACATGCATTGCATCAAATGTAATGATTCAACTCTTTGAACCATAACTTTCTACGCAAAAAAACTATATTTAAAAGTGCATTTATGACGTTGCTAATTTATTGTGCTTTGATCACTGTAGATTATGATGTATAATCCACAAATTTACTATGCATTAGTTCTTGCACGATAAAAGTTAAGACATTTTGTACTTTAAGTTTTGGTGAGGTTTCTTGCACAATGAAGTTTGATGCCCAGCAAAATAGATATACATTCGTGTCACTATTTAAAGTGTTGCGCACTGTTTTGTTAGTGGTAAGCAGGGTATTTTAAAATGTTTGCATAATATTTTACTACGTCGACTCCAATCCATTTTTCTCAGTGTATCTAACCTTAGGAAGGAAGTAAGCTAGTCCTCGCCCTCCACCGAAAACACGTCCGAGTGGAACACTTCCTCCTCCTTAGCGCCCATCTTGACGCAAACGCTACATGCGTGCGTCATGCCATACGTGATACGTGTCATTCCGTCAGTATCTAACCTTAGGAAAGAAGTAAGCTAGTCCGTTGGCCTTGGCGAGCTCGTTGGGTGGCGCGTAGAGGCCAGGCACGAACAGCCCCCCGGGAGGGATGTAGTCCTCGCCCTCCACCGACACGTCCGAGTGGAACACTTCCTCCTCCTCCACCTTTTCCTCTTCTAGTTCAGGCTGAACATACAGTTATTTTTAAATCACTGACTGGCCAAATTTTTAAGTGCGACTCAGAATCGGTAAGTGAACAACTTTCTCCTAGAAACATTGGTCGAAATATTAACTTTTTTTACTTGTCATACAAATCATACTGATCACGTGATCGATTTAGTATGGGAAGTCCAAAAACTTTTGTTGTATTTCGACCCATATTTCTAGGAGAAAGTTGTTCACTTACCGATTCTGAGTCTAACTTAAAAATTTGGCCAGTGGTTTCAAAATAACCCTAGTTATATTAAAAACTTCATATTTATTAATGGCGATTGCCGGCAGAAAATTTATTTTTCCGTGCGCTACTTTTTGCTTTTTTTCAGTAAATTTTAGAGTGCTTTGTATGATTAGGTACATTATGCAAAAAAAAACGGGTTGCTCTTTGGGAGTGCCGGCAGAACTGAAAAGGGCTCCCTAGACTTTTTCACAAAAAAAAGGAATATGACAAATAAAAAACACGGCCTGGATTTGAACCGAGGTCTTCTGGCTTCAATGTCGCCGTTTTTTGATCAGGTCACGTGTCCGTCTTACGAATTTTCGATCAGACGGCCACGTGTTCCCTGACGCGAGTTTAACATTTTTTTAACCCATCACAAAAAGTGCACAACGCCCGAGAAGCCCAACAATCATGCCTCTTGTTTAAATGATCGAAGGCCTCTTACCACGAAACACGGTGAAAGCAAGAGATAAGCATCGGACGCCATACAGTTTGCGATAAATAAACGACTGTGAATGTTCCTTGGATTTTTAGATAATTTTCTTCGTGATAAAATATTTAACCCTACATTTACAGGAGACCCCGAAATTAACACGGAGTATAGGTATATTTATTTGAAAAAATGTACTTACTTGTCCTTCCCCCTCCAGTTCCTCACCTTCTAGTTCTTCGCCAGTTTCCGGCTCAGGATCAGCAGGTAGCTGTAAATCAAAAAATAATAATATCGATGTTAACTAGTAAGCGTCCTGTTGTTAGCGTCATATTACTACTTTATTCTATGGAATACGGCAATAAACAATAATAATTATCTTTTTTTGGGTAAACAAAACATAATTTACATCGATCGAATTGATACTTGTGGAGAGCCCTTATGCATTTGTGTCTTGTGTGGGGTGTGGCAATCGGAACTGTATGATTTGTCTGATTATTAAGAATAATCTACCTACATTATTAGGATTGTATATTGTAAGTAGGTTACGATTGTATGACTAAAAACAATCGTATTTACCATATTTACAAAAAAACGTGTATTTTTTAAGAGAAAAAAATAATAAAAAATCTATTAGGAGAAGGCAGTGGCGGACTAGCATCCAAGGACCGCCCCTTTCGTGCCGTCCTCCCCGGGCCCCCAAACCACGGGTGCCCCAAACAACTCCACGTCCCCTTGATCAAATCCTAAACAAGCACTCACGTCCGGGGAGGCTCAAACGCCTCCACATTCATAAACCAAAGCGCTCCTAGGAGGCCCTGATCAGGCTGCGGGGGAGATGCTGGGCCCCAATCCAGCTTGCCGCCCCGGGCCCCCGACAGACTAACACTCGTATCATTACTTGACTTGAGTATAGATACGAGGGTTAGTCCGCCGCCACTGGGACAACTGGGAGAAGGTGACACGAAAGCTCAAATTCAAGACGATTATACCCCGTTCCGACATTACGAAACTTACAGATGACCGGTGTCCGATACCAGTCGAGTCTGGCGTATTTTTTTATTTTTATTTACAACGTGGTAGCACTCATCCTTCATCACACCTGATGTTAAGTGGTGATAAGGCGAAAGCGCACTACTCCCGGAATCCTCAATCACTGAGGAACTGGCTATCTTATCTCTAACTGCCGGAACACAATAATGCTGAAAACATCATTGTTATGGCGTCAGACTTAGATAACATGTTGGTAGCTAGCCAGGCGGACTAAGAACAAGTTCTACCACTAACCAAACCGAATACAATATGTACCCCCACTGGGAACCGAACCCGGGACCTTTTTGGTCTGAAATCGGTGGTGTGCACCACTAGACCACAGAGGGGTAAACGTATGATACCAGTAGTATGATCTGTAAGTTTCCTAATGTAAGACAGGGCTTACACCAGCTCACCCCAGCTTGGATCCTCGCCATCCGCTCTTCCTCCTCGCGCTGTTTCTCGAGGCGCAGTCTCTCCTCTTCCTCGGCCTTTGCTATACGAGCTTGCTCTGCAGCCAGGCGGTCCCTTTCCTCTTTTTCTTCTTGCTGCAAATAGTGCATGTTCGTTCATGAATAAACTTATTACGAAGTTTGCCTAGGTATGAGCTCGCGGAAAAAAAAAACATGTTGCTAAAATTGGAACTTCGCTGAACAGACTTTCTGTTGCTATTTTTTTGCAATATTTAAGCACATTTTAAGCACGTTCTTGATCGGAAAGATCGGAGATCCTGCTCACCAATTTCATTCTCATGTTGTAGTGGTCGCGGCGAACTTCCCTCGCCGTTTTGCTAATGCTGGCGTACCGTTCGCACGCCCCGGGTAGGTAGCAGCTGCTTATCTGGAGGTAGGTCCTCAGCACCGGGTCCCCTTCGCAAAACCCGTAACTTAAAAAAACCAGGAAGACAAATCCAGCTCACCAGTTTTTGCATCCTCGCATTGTAGCGGTCGCGGCGCACTTCCCTCGAAGTTTTGCTGATGCTGGCGTACCGCTCGTACGCTGGGATGGGCGGCAGCTGCTTCTCGGGTGGCACGTCATCCTTCGGCACGGGGATATCCTCGTAGATGTAGTAGCGCATCAATTCTGTAAAAACGGCAAAGGTTTCTAGTTAATCTCTCTTTTTTTAAAGAAATTGAACATGTACAAACATCTGCTCCCTGATTAACAAACTGTCGGAAACGCTCCCGACAGCGGAATGTATGCACTGTCTCTGTCACTCACTATAGATTCGAATCCGATTCCGTTTCCGACGGCTCGTGAATCTGGTGGCTGATTGCTCGTAACAACTAACTACTCACTGACTGACGAGGTCTTTGGAGTCTGACTTCATGTCTTGAACAGGACTATGCTATGACCACCTCGCCCTTGAGCAGCGCGTGTAAGCACCTCATTTGGGTCTACGTCGCTCATGTGCCGCGCCTCCTGGGGTTTCCGACAGCTGAATGGCCTCCTTACTTGTTTGTAGCTAATATGGCAACAGTAGCTATAACTGACTGACGAGGTCCCTGGTGTCGGACTCCCCCGCCTTGAACAGCACTATGAGCGCCTCGCCATTGATCAGTGCGTGTAGGCACGCCTCATTCAGGTCCACGTTGTTCATGTGCAGCGCCTCCTTGAGTCCTCCGTCAGCTGAAAAACCTCCTTACCTGTTTGTAGCTATTAAGGCAACAGTAGCTTATAACTCACTGACGAGGTCCCTGGTGTTAGACTCCATAGCCTTGAACAGCACTATGAGCGCCTCGGTCTTAAGCAGCGCGTGTCGTCACGCCTCGTTTGGGGCCACGTCACTCATGTGCAGCGCCTCCTTGGGTCCTCGGTCAGCTGAATGACCTCCTTACCTGTTTGTAGCTAATATGACAACAGTAACTATAACTGACTGACGAGGTCCCTGGTGTCGGACTCCCCCGCCTTAAACAGCACTATGAGCGCCTCGCCATTGATCAGTGCGTGTAGGCACGCCTCATTCAGGTCCACGTTGTTCAAGTGCAGCGCCTCCTTGAGTCCTCCGTCAGCTGAATGACCTCCTTACCTGTTTTTAGTTATTAAGGCAACAATAGCTATAACTCACTGACGAGGTCCCTGGTGTTAGACTCCATAGCCTTGAACAGCACTATGAGCGCCTCGCTCTTAAGCAGCGCGTGTCGGCACGCCTCGTTCGGGTCCACGTCGATCATGTGCAGAGCCTCCTTGGGTCCTCCGTCAGCTGAATGGCCTCCTTACCTGTTTGTAGCTAATATGGCAACAGTAGCTATAACTGACTGACGAGGTCCCTGGTGTCGGACTCCCCCGCCTTGAACAGCACTATGAGCGCCTCGCCATTGAGCAGCGCGTGTAGGCACGCCTCGTTCGGGTCCACGTCGCTCATGTACAGCGCCTCCTTGGCGTCATGCTCAGTTAGTTGAAGGATCTCCTTCGCGGCTACGGACAAATCTGTAACATACGGCATGGTTTTACCAATTTATCTCACTCTCTCACTATCTATAACTCTATGTTAGGCGTAAAAGGGGTATTAACACGATAAGACGGAGATTGTCAACCTTATAACTAGTGAGCTTTCCAGATAACTCTGCGCGCAACTGGGGCGTTTTTGGCGCTAGTTACATACAGTACGTTTTTTTTTCTGAGGTTATTGAGAGGATTAGTATTCGATTTCGACCGCGCGCAGACTTATTTGCCGCGCACTCTAGTTGTCTGCCCAAAGACTGTCGACAAAATGGCGCATAGCTGTCAAAATTTCAAAATGTCGGCCAAATTTCGCTGATTTTGCAAAAAAAAAACGTTTAAAAAGGTGTTTGGCTGGATCTTTGGGATATAATTGCACCTGTATTATAATATACAGATTATTTACTTAGCGAATCCCACTTTTCGTACAGGTCGTAGTGGGCCTTGTGGCAGTGCGGCCAGAACAGGATGTAGTTGAATCCCTTGAGCCGCTGGGACATGCGCTCGTTGACGCGCCGCTTGCGCGCCGCCAGCGTGAGCACCCGCAAACGTTCCTCCTGCTCCCGGTACTCTTCCTCTATCCTCAGATCTTCTTCTAGTTTTTGCTGTTCATAAAATACAGGGTGTTAAAAAAAAGTTTAAAAAACCTTTTCTTGTTTGTCTTGTTATACAGGGTGTTAGTTTGGTCAGTTGCAAGCCCGAAACCTCAGCTTCACTACATAGTATAAAACAAAGTCGCTTTCTCTGTCCCTATGTCCCTTTGTATGCTTAAATCTTTGAAACTACGCAACGGATTTTGATGCGTTTTTTTTTTAATAGATAGAGTGATTCAAGAGGAAGGTTTATATGTACTTTTTATCCCGATATTCCCACGGGAACGGGAACCACGCGGGTGAAACCGCGGGCGGCCGCTAGTGTACTTATAAAATTGAACAACTTTCCCCAAGAAACATGGGTTGAAATCTGAAAAAATATTTGGTCCCTTCATACAAAATCGATTAGCTGACTGTGTAGTTTGTATGTGAGACCAAAACATTTTTTTCACCTTTCGACCCGTGTTCCTTGAGGAAAGTTGTTTAATATTATGAGTACAAGCTGTGGTTTTGGGCTTGCAACTGTAAAAACCAAACTAACACCCTGTGTAACAAGACAAACAAAAAGAAAAGTATTTTTAAAGGTTTTTTTTCTTTTCCGTATTAGACCATAAGGCGGTTCGCTTCTTAACTATGACTATAGAATCTTGATGTGCATACAAAACCCGCCTATAACAAACTCACGCCGCATCCCTGTCCACCAAAGCGGAAGCCGCAGCAGTGTGATAATCGCCTAAATATCTTAGTTATTGAAAAATGGAAAATGAAGTATTTTAGAAAAAATCGACCCGTCTCACCACTAGCTCCGATGATGGGACTCGAACCCACGACTTTTCGCTTTCCGGGCGACTGCTCTAACCACTGAGCTACGGAGTCGTTACGAGAAGCGTCATAACGACGTTTTTTTTTTCTAAAATACTTCATTTTCCATTTTTTTATTATAAAAATTGCATTGTTAATGCAAAAAAGTAAAAAAAAAAAATAGGTATCTTAGTTATTGTTGTTTTTCATTGCGTTTGCAGTTAAAGTCAATGTCAATGGGGTTTTTAGTAATAAATGAATATATTATTATAATACCTATGTATGTGGCATGGATCTAATATGGCGACGCGCGCCAATATCATTTACGTTACAAATGAAAGTGAGACAACTTAAGCTGCGTCCAGACTTGTAACATTTCACCGAACATTACCCCGTACCGTGTCAGACACGCGTGTCAGAACGGATAATGTGGACGTCTTTTGACACGCGAACAAGTTCGCGTACATGTTACAAGCTTCAAATCCATTCCGAACACTGGAAGAAACTGCTAGACACAGATAAATGTACGGACAATGTACGGAGTTACGAAGGTGCATTGTGGACGCTGGTCTGTGTGCTGTTACGCATCGAAGTTACGTGTTACGACCCGATCCATCGAGAGTCGGTTTTTATCAAAGGATTTCGCAATTGTTCGCGTGTCAAGGAGACGTCCACACTTGTGTTTATGACACGCGTACAAGTACGCCAGATGACACAGATACAGACACGGGATAGGAATGGATCAGGTCGTGACATGTGCCGGCATCACAGAATAAATACAAGTACAGAAGATGATTATTTTATAAAAATGTCAATATCTCGAAAACGGTGCGTCGCAGCCAAAATCTATTGAAATTTTTGATACCCTTTTAACAACCCCGGAGGTATTTGAGAGACATCGAATGGTAAAAAAAAAATCTTTTTTTTAGATCTGTTAACTCAAAAAAATTTTTTTTAACTTTATAAGTTCTGAATTCAGCCCCCGAAGGTATTTGAGAGACATCCAATGGTAAACAAAAAATTTTTTTTAGGATCTGTTGAACTCAAAAAATTTTTTTTTTACTTTATAAGTTCTGAATTCAGTTCAAATGGATGAAAACAGAGGAGCAGGGGGACGGGGCCGCAGCCCCCCCCCCCACCAAGAGGGCTCGGGGGGCTAAGCCCCCCGCCGCCGCCCCCCGAGCCCAAGAGATCCTAACAGTCGTTTTAGGTTAGGTTAAGTTAGAACTGTGACCAAAACGCAGCGCGAGCCGAGCGAGCGAAGGCAGCGGCCGGCGAAGTGGCAGAAAAAACTTTTTTTCCAAAATAAAGATAACTTTATGTTTTTTCGCCTTAGATCTTTTTTCGAAAGCTATGATTTTTTTCACATTTTGAAAAAAAAGTTAGTGTTATTTTTATGCACCCCCTTTGCGACACCTGGACGGCCTAAAGCGTATATAAATAACTAATAAATAACTTCTTACATTCACACCAATTATCTAAGCCCATTTTAATTTCATTACGAAACTGTATCATGGAAAACTTGATAACGGATAAATATATACTTTAATACTTTTTGTTTGTAAATACATACTTAATATACATAGAAAACACCCAGACCAAGACAAATAGACATGTTCATGCACACAACTATTTGTCTTGTTCGGAAATCGAACCCGAGACCACTGGCGCAGAAGGTGGGTAGCCTACCCCTGCGCCAAATCGGTCGTCAAAAGTATATGCAAAATAATTAGCCTTAAAAATTTAAAATGCTGCTGAAAGTCACAATTCCACGCGGACGAAGTCGGGGGCACAGCTAGTAGGTATTAAATACTTATAATCTTAATTTTTTATTCCATCTTTGAACTCGGCAGTTCTGGTGCCTTGCCACGCAGTCTTGTTCGATTGACACCATGCGTCTACACTTGTGACATTTTGGCGTGTCTGAACACCGTGTCTTTATAATACATTGTCTCTTTGATACAGTATTACCACAGCGCATGCCCAACAAAACTAGCGATGCATGATAAAGACACGGTGTTCTGGTTCTGTCTGACACGCCAAAATGTTACGGCAGCACAACCTAGACCGTCCACATTGAGCGTAACAAGTCTTGTACGATGACACGGAGTCCGGTCCGATGTCATGACACAAGTCTGGACGCAGCTTTAGGTGAAGACCCGACGAAATAGGACCCTAAAGGTCATAACATAGCCCATTTAGACCGTACCGCTCCCACCCAACCAAAGTATAAACAGCCAAATATGAACTTAATATTGTTCCCTGTAGATTCATTTTACAGTAACAATATAAAATAGGGGACAGCGCGCGGTCCGCGAGCTTACCGCCGTCAGACTGCTCGGTAGTTGACGCCTCGCTGGCGCCGCGCGGTCCGCGCGCTGTCCACGCGCTGACTGCTAGCGGTCGCCGCGCTGCCGCCGCCGCGCACCTATAGAGGGAATAGCAGTCGACGCGTGGACAGCTGGGAGTCTGCTAGCTGTCGCCGCGTGGACTGCTGGGTGCCTGCTAGCTGTCGCCTTCGTTTAGGGCGGTGTTGGGTGGAAGCGGTGTTGGAGCGGTGCGGTATAAGTGAGCTATGACCTTAAAACACAAAGGCTGGCAACGCATATGCAACCCTTCTGGTGTTGTAGATGTCCGTAGATGGGCGACGATGACTGTCGATGATGTCTGCTCGTTTGCCCCTTTTTAATATAATAGAATAAAAAAAAACGAAGGAAGACTCAATTTAATGCAAATGATTTGTCTCTTAGTCGTTTTCGGCTAAAGAACACTGTAGCAAACCAAATTCATAATGGTCACGATTGCCCATAAAGTGATTTTACATGTTTTGCCATTTTACAAAATGCAAGCTCGATTGGTCTTACAAGAACATTCAGTGGCCTTACCATGAGTTGATGTAATCTGTTTACGTTACCGTAGACTATCGTTTTGCCTCTTTCACTCGCACTGACTGTAAGCAGTATCAGATATTATCCGATAGTTTACGGTAACGTAAACAGTTTGCATTTGCATCAACTCATGGTAGGGCCACAGTACTCACTGCTTCTTCAGGCAGCATGTCGGAGATCTCCTGTTTCGGTCGCGCGATGCCCGTGTCTATCTCCCGCTGCCTCAAATGCAGCTCCTCCTCTATGACACGACATAACTCGATACCGTTCGCCCCGAACATTGCTCGCGTCAACAGGCCCTTCTAAAGAAACATACCTATGTGGACTTGATAAGCACAAGCACAGAACAATATTTGTAAATCCATAGAAATTAGGTCCACAAAAGAGCTAGAATATATGCGATAGAAAGAGATGCAACGACAAGGAGTGGCCGTTCGTAATTTACCTGCGCCGTACAAGCTGAATTCAACTTTATTGAGTTATAGTTAGAGTTGCTATTTATTTAAATGACTTAGCGGAGTGAACTATCTGTTACATAGTAACTATTTAGTAATCTGTGGTAAGACTCAGCGCAGACAGAACGGAAAAATCCTCGCCGATATTTTTGAGGTCATTGAAAAATGAACCATGTCACCATAGCCTAAAATACAAAATTGTATGAAGTCAGCCTCACGCGCATTACTTCTCTGTTGATATTCATACAATTTTGTATTTTAGGCTATGGTGACATGGTTCATTTTTCAATTAATTACATAAAAAAATTCCGCGAAGATTTTTCCGTTCTGTCTGCTCTGAGCCTGAGTCTTAATAAGTCGGTACCTATCTGCTCTTGTTAAATATTGTATTTCATAAGTAGTCATCATCATTGTCTGCACCATAATCATCACCTGCTGGGGCACAAGTCTTCCTAGTATAGTCTGTTCGCCGAGAGTTGATAAAGTCAGGGTTTCTTAACTCATTACTAATTGCGGCCCGCTAATTATTTAAAAAGAGAAAATGACAAAATGGCCACCGCCGCGCCGCGTCCGTTCGAGCCGCGGACAACAACTGCGTGCCTCTTACCACGAAACACAGCGAAAGCGAGAGATAAGCGAACGGCCGCAGCCGCCATACAGTTTGCGATAGTTGAGCGACAGTAACGCTGTTGCAGACGAATCATAATATTTATCAACTTTCAGCGTACAGACAGACTTTAGATGGAATATGAGGAACATCGATCATAACATAACCCATCAGTCGGGCGGGATCCATGCGGTTTTAGCAGCACCCGAGCGAGTCTGATGCTAATCAGACTTTCCAAAGCACAGCAGCAAGTTAGAGATCATAGAATTTTGGTCTACTATGACTAACCATGGCAAAACTTACTTATTACTTGACCACCCCGCATTGCAGACCAGAAGCACTACCCATAAAGATTCCTTTTATTCTAAGACTTATTCTGTATTGGTAGATCTGATACCTCACTTTATGAATAAGTACCTACTTGATAAAAATCGAATACTTACCATGATGAAAAGGAAGACAGGCTCACTTTTACCTTTGAATCGTTCAAGGGCGTCTATAGAGTCAGCTAACGCCTAAAAAGCAATGTTTTATGACCAGTGATCGGATAATCGGATGCATATTTACCTAAAGTTGAGGTGTTGGCTGTTATGGAATGCACTTTTGTATCTAAAAAAATTTAATAAATACCTCATGCGGTCGGAGTGTAGCAAGAATATTTTTTTGGATTTAGTATGGAGCGGGAACTTGTAAAATTTTCATGGATGATTGCATTTTAGCTTTTGGCGCTTCGCCGGCCGCTCCCGCGCCTCGTTCGCGCGATATTTTGGTCACAGTTCTAACCTAACCTAACCTGAAACGTCTGTTACATTTACATTTTCTTAGGTGGCGGGGGGCTTCGCCACCCCGTTCCTCCTTCTCTGTTCTTTAAACAAAAATTTTTAAGTTTTGTAACAAAAAAAATCTTTTTTTATACGTCCATCGGATGCCCCCTTTAGTATCTGCGGGGTACCATAGGGGGTCGAAAATTTTGTTAGTTTAGGCTACGAAACGCACCGATTTCGAGATATTCTCATTTTTATAAAATTCATTCTTGAAAATTTTACAAGTCCTGGCCCCATACACAAACTAAGTTGAAAGTCCTGCACACCCTTTGCTACACTCCAAACCCTCAAACATGTTACCGACGCATTTTGCATTCGCGAATTTTCAGGAGATCTGGGACTTACATTAAAAAAAAACATGTTTTAAGAAGCCGCTTCCATAATTTCCTAGCCAAAAATTAACTTTAGGTAAATATGCATCCGATTATCCGATCTCTATTTATGACACATGATAATAAATACCATATACTTACACCATTTTATATAGTATACTATACTTTCTTCAAACAATGTAAGAGGTTCTAGATTTTACCAAATTTTTAATAATGACAAATATTGTGCCCATTTTTTTAAATTAGCTGAGAACGATGCGATAATGGCCTGGGCGACAAGGAAAAAAATATTGTTATAATCTTTCGTGTATTTTTTTTCCATTACAATCGATATTCTTAATGGGATAAATGATTTAGGTACTTTTCTGATAAGTTAAACTTTCATCATCATCATCATGTCAGCCGAACGACGCCCACTGCTGGGCATAGGCCTCCTAGGCTATCCAGCGGCTTCCCGCGACCTTGACCAAATCGTCGGTCCACCTTGTGGGGGGCCTGCCCACGGAACGTCGTCTGGTACGCGGTCGCCATTCGAGAACCTTTCCGCCCCAACGGCCATCGGTTCTCCGCGCTACGTGTCCCGCCCACTGCCACTTCAATGATGCAATCCTTTTAATTAATGCAAGTTAAACTTTTGGCAATGTTATTTTATTCCTATTCCTTTGGTAATTTTTCATTTTGATTGAATTTGGTACGCATATCGGCATACTAATATGAAAGAGAAAAAACGTACGTACCTTTGCCATAGCGATATGCTCCTGGCCGAGTTCTAGTTTACCTTTCCTGATGGCTTGTCCAGTCGCCAAGCACGGTCCGCAGAACTCGGAGTACACTTCCATGCCTAAAGATGTTGAGGATAAAAAGGCAAGAAAAATAAAGAGACATTTATTTGAAGGATACCTACCAAGCTACTGAACACAGGCTGATTGCTGCGTGCCCACCCGGAGTGGGTAACCTTATGGGGAGATTGAGAGGAGGCTCTCTCCTTCTGCCCCGCCTCCTGTCGTGCTTTCGAGTTCGTCAAGGGGCGGGGCAGGGGCTTAGAACCACCCAGCCCTGACGCGAAGCCTATTAGGCTTGGTGGGAGGGCTAGGCGCGGCGAGAGAAGGGCTTTGTCTGACTGAGTCCAACATGCCGTTAGTGGTATACGAAAAGACTGTATTTGCCCTCACTATAAACAAAAAAAGGCTGATTGCTGCGTAAATATTTTAAAACGAAGAGATTCGTTTATGTTGCACAGTGCACTATGAGATTTATCAGGTATACAGGGTGTTTGTTTATGGTGTACATTACTTCAGGGGGTGAAATTACCCATCAATACAATCAACTTTTACTATGGGACCAAGTGCGACCTTGCCTGCCCCTGTTTCATTCAAAAGTGCAATACCGAATAGGCCAAGCAAGATGTATGGAACAGCAGTTTTTTTTTCGCAATATCGCACTGGTCCCATAGTAAAAGTTGATTGTATTGATGGGTACTTTCACCCCCTTAAGTTATATACATCTTTAAACAAACATCCTGTATTGTTATTAGCAACACGTTTTTTTAAACAAAGAGCTCAGGAAATTGAGGAGTGAGTGTCTTTACAAAAGGGCTTATTGCACTTAAAAAATAATTGTTTTGATGCAGTTCGGTTCTAAAGCTCTGTTCTCGATCGATTTTCGATTTTCTCGATCGGTTTGTTTCTAAACTTATTTCCTATAGAAAATCGCTTTCAAAAAGTGCCTTCTGCATCAAACAGGCTTATAATTATAACTAAAGCTTTTTAATCCGTTTCTGAAAAAAACCGTTAGGTAGTGATGAAACGAGCACTTTTGAAAATACACTCTTCAATCATTCTATTTCTTTGGCTTGAGTGAGACTTAGCGATCGGTACGACGACTAGACGAACTAACGAAGCGAAGTGATATCTCGGTGTACACGTAGCACATGAAAAAATCATCAAAGCATGATATTCTAAGGATACTATCATAATCGCAGAAATTCTTACAAATAAGTTTGTCGGAGTGCTGTTTCAAATAGTTCACGAAATCTTCATTCGTTTCTATATTGTCCTGAATAGAAACCTGCCCTTTACGAGCCATTATTAACTATTACCAGCTATTGTACTCAAATTGTACTGATAACTGATTATTTCTAAAAACGACTTTCATATCGCAAATCTTTCATCATGACACCAATGACATTTTTGACAAAGTCTGCAGATTTCCTCAGTCCTTTTTCTTTCTACTTTATGGTCTGTTACTCAAAAGAATAGAGAAAGGTGACAGGTACTCAACTCAGAACTATTTTACATAGAACAACTTTTCCACGGATATTTTCACATTCAGTGATTGGTTGTGCTATTTTGAAGGATTTTTAGTTTTTTTCGACGTTTCGGCACCTTTCCAGGGGTTGTGGTCACGGAAACTGACCGACTGACTGGTTGTTGACTGGTGGTTGAAAATCCTTTAGAATAGCACAACCAATCACTGAATGTGTTAAAAAAAGCGTGAAAATATCCGTGGAAAAGTTGTTTATGAACAGTTCGCGCACAAATACAAGGTGTTAGGGGCACCCTTGCAAAAACTCTAACAATTGGCTTCAGGCCTTCATGCTGAACAACGCACAGCAAGATTTTTTGTCGGAAATAAAAAAAATATTTCGACTCTCCATACAAAATGTCCCGATAAGTTGCTAAATTGTATGAAAAGTCCAATTCTTTTTTCATTTCCGACAAAAAATTCTTGCTGTACGTTGTTCAGCATGATGGTCTGAAGCCGTGGTTGAAGTTTTGGCAAGGCTGCCCCTAACCCTAACACATGTATCTATTTTACACCAAAGTAATCCTACTTCCTACATAGTATAAATGTAAAATTCCTACTTATTATATCTAAACTAGCGGCCGCCCGCGGTTTCACCCGCGTGGTTCCCGTTCCCGTGGGAATATCGGGATAAAAAGTACATATAAACCTTCCTCTTGAATCACTCTATCTATTAAAAAAAAACGCATCAAAATCCGTTGCGTAGTTTCAAAGATTTAAGCATACAAAGGGACATAGGGACAGAGAAAGCGACTTTGTTTTATACTATGTAGTGATGTGAAAGTTTAGATATTTGGATGTTTGTAACTCAATCACGCCAAAACGGCCGAACGGTTCTGTCCGGGGGACGGGTAGGTACTTAGTGGGTATACCGAAGTTTCGGGTTTTGCGTTTCAGAGTAGGCCCTCAGGCACTTGTAGTCGGTAGTAGGGTAGTAGACACTTGCGGTCGGTCGGTGGCCACTACTTTTTAGGCCATTGCTTGCAGTAATTTTTGTGTTTACGCTAGTGGCCGGAGGCCGCTCCACAAGAAGCGAGTAGCGACGATTTGTAGCATGTGGCGGCCACCGGCGTCAACCGTGTCCGGCGAATTCATTTAGAATGTATGAAAACTATAGGTCAGTGGCGGCGTTTTGTAGTTGTGGGCGGTGGCCTGTGTGCGGCCGCCGTTAGGTTTAAGCTGACAGAGATCATTTAAATACTACTTACTAGAAAGAGTCTCGGTCCCAGAATACTACCCTGTGGTAAGCCAAAGGCCACGGAGCACTCATCACTAAGGATATCTAAGGTCTTCACCCTTTGCTTACTATCAGTAAGATAACTTGTGAATGTAACTTGTGTAGCAGGTGGGGGATAGAATCTGTGTCGAAGGCCTTGGCCAAATCAATGAAGATGGTTAAGCACTTCTTTTTTTATCTAAGGGGGTGATGGTTCTGGTAAGTAGCCCTTGAACAGCATCATCAGTAGACTTCCCTTGACGGAATCCATGTTTGCGAGGAAATCCACTAGCCGCACGTTCATTAGTTGTTCCAGGATAAAGTGGACAAAAGAGGACAAAGTGGGTAGGATGGAAATTGGCCTAAAATTGCCGACACAGCTTTTCTCCCCAGATTTATAAAAAAGAAAGAAGTGGTTTACCTCATTTTTTTCTGGATAATACGTGATACATAAAGCCCCCAGTACAGGTGGCCGACCATGGTCGGCGACCATGACCAATACATCGTACATTGACACTTTTGAACGAACAAATTTAAAAAGGTTCTTTCAAAAGTGTCAATGTACGATGTATAGGTGTATAATGTACGATGTGTATACTGGGGGCATTACAATCTGGCATCAACCAACACCTTCCACGATTAATCCAAGGTCACGGAATGAACTGACGCCAGAATGGTCGTCTAACTTGATCACCTGAAAGTTGAATTTCGATAAATTCCCGTCTTATTTATCATATCTCATATCATGACGTGAAATAAAAGTAAGAATAAAAAGAAATGCCTGATATTACATATGAACTTACTAACAAAGCCAAATCTTTTCGACGTAATCTAGGTACAGGCATTATATTATCTGTGGTACAGGATACCTAGAATATTAAGAAAATCTATTATTCTAAGTTTAGTTATTATAGTTTATTATACTTACCAGCAAGTGTTACTATTTAAGGTAGATAGGTAATAATAAATCAAATTCAGTAACATTTAAGAAAAGTTTTATTACAAATAATCTAGGTTTATTTATAAGTAAGTAAATATAAATAAATGAAAATACCTTAAAGTCCATTCTATAAAAGTCTTATTACGAAAATACAGTTTATTTTATTTTGTATTTAAAATATTGTTATCGCGAACAATACATTATTTTGGTAACACTGTGAAAATTGATTCAGTCTCATTGATTCTAAAAATACCTAAATAAATAATAATTATTTATGTATCGCATACAATTTTTTCAATACTTAATCGATCAAATACGAATTTACTAATCTACAAATTTAATACCCACAAAATTTCAGGCAAATGTTTCTTCCTCAGATCAATAATATATAAGGTGCCCTGTAATTAGTGTTCAATATTTTCAGGGCTGAACATATAAGTCATATGGTTAACGTACTTATCAAAAATCCACACATTCAGAACTTAATGTTTCCAACAAAAAAAAATTGCAATAGTATTTATAAAATAAGCTCAACCTGTAGGTACATGTGCACGATCACACTAATAACACTCATAAGAATAACTAAAAATACGCATAGCATTCGCTTGTGTTTGAAACATGAAGCTCGACTTAATACTGACCTCAGTATTAAGTCGAGCTTCATGGTTTGAAAGCGCCCCGCCCGCTCATGAGTGCAAGAGTACGCTAGTGTGAGTAAGTCGTTGCAAAAGTCACAGAACAACAAAAGTAGTGGTTGCTCAGCTGTTTAGGGTGATGTTTTTTTGTCATTAGGTAACCAAGTTGTTTGATAAATTATCTAGCAAACTAACCTGCAAAGAGTACCCCATTTTTTGCTGACCTCTTTAGTATGACTTGTACAAGTGCCACAACCTTTTCTGTGCCGGTGACAGCGGCGCTACGTACGTTTTTCTTTTTTTTTTGTAGTAATTTAACCGGCCTTGACTTCTAAGAACTTCAGCCGCCAGCAGCGCTATGGTTGGACATCAACTTGACAGCAAAATGACATTAAAAAAAATCACGTTAGTTTCACATTTTGGCCACCGGCACAGCAAAGTTTGTGGCACTGTATGTTAAGCTCTGAAAATAACAGGGCACCTTATAAATGATCAGAAGTTTCTTCCGTCGCCGCACACGAGCCACAAACGCCGCCACTTGAAGCTATGAGAAGAAACAAGTGACGACTACTACCCCAAGAGCTATCCGATATTTTTGTAAAAAATTCAATAACAGGCAAAATTTTTGTAAACGGCCCTTAAATATAATTTTAAGAGACTATATTTTGGAATCCAACATAATATCGCATTGGAAGGTATAAAAAAAAAGTTATACCCCGGAAATGGTGCAATTCTTTCAGCAAATATGCTATCACCAATTTTATCGTTAACATGTGTTTATGTTCACCATATCTAAGCACCAAAGTCGAAATCCATAAAGATATAAAACGGGAAACTAATACTTTAGGAAGAAGTCGGTTGTTTCTGATAGCATTTTTAACATAGGTGTAATGCCAATTTGAGTTTAGGTAGAGAGTTTTTTTTTAAGTTTATTTGTTTTTCATTTCCAAATATAGGGGGATTATATACTTTTACGAAAGATAGTAATAAATGTATTCAAATGTAAAGTGAATAACACTTATACCATTTTTGCCTATTTTTTATAGATTTTTTAAAGCTTTGTATTTGTTTTTTTTTAATGTCGCTGTCTCAAATATTGGTGGATTACTAATGAATTATTTATTAAACTAGATAATCTAATTTTCAATGTTAAGAAATTACTGATATAGAATTATTGTTGAGTCTCCATAGAGCGAATTAGTTTGGCTCTCGGGCTATACTAGCGTCGGCGTTCATATAAGATGTATGAAAACTGCGGTCGAAAGAGGAAAAGAAAAGAAAAAGGTCGGTGGCGAGGCGACGAGCGGCAACGCTTTATTACTATTATTATTTATTACACTATTATATAGGCATCATTCATACCTTCTAAAAATTTGCATCAATCATCACTTTTTTTATAGGTAAGTAGGTACCTAAAACCAACCAACGACCACATTTTGAATAATACCCTGAATCTTCAATAGTTGGCACCATAACCAATATGCATTGTAATGCTTTATGATTTTATTCTCCTGACGCCCAATATACAAAAGGTTTGACAAATCCACTTTTAGGTATTATACTAAAGCCCAACGCCTGCCACTAAAAAACCGGAAGTAGCGGAAATGCCTTTTTTCGTTATCATCGTTGAACAAACAATCCCTTACCAGATATAATAATAGCTTTCAAATTAATGCCCATTGTCCAATATAAATGACAAATAATGTCACTTTCCCTTTTATGACAATATCATTAATATGGGACAGTGGGCGGTTTTAGAGAACAAAACTTTTTATGATTGGGCTTCAGGAGGATAAGTAACGATACAGCCCACCCTCCTTGTCCATCTAATAAGGAAGACCCTTGCCCCAGCATTGGGGATGGGGACATTCTAAAGGCCGCTGAAGATGACCTTAAATCTTGGACCGGTATGGCATCAATCGCCATTGAGATTGTATCATTTCCTTGTTGTTTTCCATCGCCTTGAGTTTTGATGTATCTGTAAAAAAAGTAAATGGGGCAAAATAAAAAAAAACTGTTAAATACCAGTATAAGTAATCATACATACTTTGCAATAAAATCGTTAAATTATACCTAGCATTAAACTAAGACAAATATTATGTGAACATTTCAAGCGTGTAAGTACCTGTTGCCGTTCTTAATATCGAGCAAAAAACAGCAAAAAAATCACGTTTAAAATACCCGTTTATGATCCATAATTTAAAATACCCTATTTTACGGAATCCTAGCCTTAAGGCCCGCCACCATTTTACCCCGCGTGACAGCGCCAAATCACGCACACACCCTAAACGGGCGGCCGCCGTCCGGTAGCAAGCTCCACTCATGATTAGACAAGGTTACGTCTGTCTTTTTTTCAGGTCCGTGTAAAATAAAAAAAAAATAAAAAATACCTTTATCTTGGGCGAAGTTCTCCAGCAGCGCCTTGAAGGCGCGCGCGGGCACCGCCATGTTGATGTACGGGTAGCAGGCGCCCGTCTGCGTGATGGCGTTGCTCACGATGATGCCCAGCACCTCCACCGAATGCTTGGTCAGCCGGAATATGGGGCCGCCACTGGGGAACGGACACTTGAATAGGGTATTTTACTGTTGTTGAAATGTAGATATTTAATGATGACGTTAAAAAATATTGCAATTAAGAATACCAAATGTGAAAAAATAATTTGAATCTGTTTTATAATAAAAGAATTATAGTCTGTTTGATTTTGACTATAGCTGTCTCTTTCTAAAACGAAATCTTCTATGGCGTGACTATGACGTTACTAACCCACTGACGTCACTAAGATAGCGTCCTGTCCTTGTCTAATTATAAAGTTTGAAGTCCTATATCTTTGAAAATATTCAAGATAATTCAAAATGAAAACTTGTTTTGTGTAGCTAATATTTCGAAAAACATTTTAAAGAAATAAAAAAAAATCAGTAAAATACCGTATTGTTCTTTACGAATGCTAAACAACTTCAATATCTGGCGCAAACCAGCGGCCAGCGGGGCGACGCCAAAGGCGGGGGCGGCGGGCGAATTGTGCATCAGTTGGTGCATCACACTGATTTATTTGGCTGGACGTCTGTCACGAGCACGCAATGAATGCACAATTTGCTCGCCACCGCCGCCGTCGCTCGCCGCCCCTCTGGTTTCCTGCCCGCGTACCCTTAGTACGCGGGCACGAAACCACCGTACTAAGGGTTGGACGGCATCTGGCCGCAAGGAATCCTGGCCTCTTTAGCAAAAAACGATTCTGAACGACAAAAATGAATTACACCATAGGTAAGTGCGGATCTGTCGGGCCAGATGTGGCCGAACCCTAAGAACGGTACTGTACGGTTCAGGTAGGTACCGCTAGTAAGATCTCAACGAGCTGACCGCACTAAAATTCTCACATTGATTGATCTAACTGGATTTATCGCGAGCGAAGGAAGCTGCGGGCGAAAGCTAGGTAATTTCGAATCTCGAAAGCGACTCAAGTTTGGAATCTTCTCAAACATCATTCCGTCTCTTTCACACCTTTGACATTTAATCTAACAGGGCGATGTTCGAGACGCTCCTAAAGTTGAGGAACCTTCGAGTATTCGGCCGTAAAAGTCATAAAGTACAAGACCCCTTGAGACGGCGGTCATCGCATAATATGTGCGAGCGTGACACAAACCCGGGAACGACAGGGACAGGTAGTAACAGGTCATTGTACGCAATTCTTCGTGCTCCGCGTCCATGTTTTAGTTACCTGAACCCCGACTGCACGCAACAGGATGTCTGCAGCATGGAGGGCGTCACGCTGTTGATGTGGCCCGTCGTCACCGTCATCAACTTCCGTGAATAAGTCCCCATGTTACCTAACAATACATTATGACAACTTGTCTTACCTGAACCCAGACTGCAGATGCGATTACCGCCGTCTCAAGGGATCCGTGTGAGCGTGTCGTAACTCGCAACCATATTTACCCGGGAGCGACAGGGACATATAGTAACAGGTCATTCTTCGTGCTCCGCGGCGCGACCATGTTTTAGTTACCTGAACCCAGAGTGCAGATGCAATGACCGCCGTCTCAAGGGATTCGTGTGAGCGTGTCGTAACTCGCAACCATATTTACCCGGGAACGACAGGGACATATAGTAACCAGTCATTCTTCGTGCTCCGCGGCGCGACCATGTTTTAGTTACCTGAAGCCCGATTTTACGCGGGAACGACAGGGACAGATAGTAACTGCAGGGTACGAGATTCTTCATGCTCCGCGACCATGTTTTAGTTACCTGAACCCCGACTGCACGCAACAGGATGTCTGCAGCATGGAGGGCGTCACGCTGTTGATGTGGCCCGTCGTCACCGTCATCATCTTCCGTGAATAAGTCCCCATGTTACCTTACAATACATTGTGATAATTTGTCTTACCTGAACCCAGACTGCAGATGCGATTACCGCCGTCTCAAGGGATCCGTGTGAGCGTGTCGTAACTCGCAACCATATTTACCCGGGAACGACAGGGACATATAGTAACAGGTCATTCTTCGTGCTCCGCGGCGCGACCATGTTTTAGTTACCTAAACCCAGAGTGCAGATGCAATGACCGCCGTCTCAAGGGATTCGTGTGAGCGTGTCGTAACTCGCAACCATATTTACCCGGAAACGACAGGGACATATAGTAACCAGTCATTCTTCGTGCTCCGCGGCGCGACCATGTTTTAGTTACCTGAAGCCCGATTTTACGCGGGAACGACAGGGACAGATAGTAACTGCAGGGTACGAGATTCTTCATGCTCCGCGACCATGTTTTAGTTACCTGAACCCCGACTGTACGCAACAGGACGTTTGCAGCATGGAGGGTGACACGCTGTTGATGTGGCCCGTCGTCACCGTCGGCTTCAACTCATCAAGGTTCCGCTCGTTGAAGTATGGATACCCGGCAGCTAGCACCGATTCCCCTGGTTTATTAATAACAAAATAATAAAATTTCTTTTCACAATAATTACCTACTATAACAATAAATATAGCTTTGTACAATACATTTTTGAGTTACCTATGTTTAAATTACTGTGGAGACTGGTGCCCGTACGAAGGTAAGTTACCCATTTTGCAGGTCGCCAGGCTTCGTAGTAGATTCATAGTTGATAAAGCATCAAAATTTATAAAAATCTAGCCAGTGGCATAGTTGGGCTAGCACAACTTGAGCGCGACTCGAGTGAGATAGAGTCGCGGGCACTTTCAACCAATCAGATCGCTCGTCAAGCACGTACCCAGGATTTTTTGTCGGGGGGGGGGTCCGTTGGGGGTTGGGGGGGGGGGGGGTAGTTTAGATGTCTGTTGCTGAATCATGCCAAAACGGCTGAACGGATTGGGCTAAAATTTGGGACACAGATACTTTTTAGCCTGGAGTGAAACATAGGCTTCTTTTTATTGCGGAAAAATATCACATTCCCGCGGGATAACGTCGTGAAGTTCACGCCCATCCCGCGGATTAATGGATTTCGGGGGGGGGTCCAGACCCCCTGGACCCCCCCCCCCCCTGGGTACGTCCTTGTCGCTCGTAGATAGCGGGCGTGACTTAAGACGACGTGCTGATTGGTTGAAAGGAGCGCGACAAAGAGACGCGCTAAGTTGTGCTAGACCTACTGACATGCAAAATATTTAAAGGACGACACGGGATGAGGATGAGGAACTGCGAATCATTTAGTAGGGATATCGATTTCTTTAAAGACTATAAAGTGTATTGTATTCGGAAAGTTACTTTATTTCGGTAGCAAGCTCTAAGATAATAATAATAATAAACTAAAATAAAAATAAATAATTGGTATCCCGAGATTCAGGCATAGCCTAGTTCGGGGACCACTGTAAATTTTCTAAAAATAATATATTTTTCAACACACTTGCTCATAAAGTGAGCCTTATTACATCGATCTTAGGGCCATAAACCGAACTATAACCCACGCGTGCATAATAATATAACAGTACTAGTTGCGTAATAGAATTATCCCTACAAAGTTAAGTAAGTACCTAACTGCAAATTATATGCGAGTAAACAGAGACTTTTCAATTTAACCGGGTAATACAGTATCCCTACAAAGTTAAGTTAGTACCTAACTGCAAGTAATATGCGAGTCAACAGAGCATTTTCAATTTCAGCGGGTAATAGATACAGTTCTTTTTTTGTAACAACAAAGAGGTTTTATACGGCTGAAAATCCATTTACGTTTTTAGAATAAATAAATGTGTCCCTAATTAAGACAAAAAACATAATTAAGTATATTATTATCAAATTATTTATAATTCACAATAATTTGTTATAAAACATTTGCATTTTACCACTATTATTATACTTAATTATTTTGACGTAGGCTGTATGGCTGTATGTAATCAATCACCTCACAATTGGCGCGTGCAAAAAAAAAACTTGCGCGCTTTTTCCCTTAGTTAATATTAGGTTTATACAATATGTATGCAATAAATGTTTGTTTTTCCTCGCAAGTGTGTTGAAAAAGTGCGTATGAAACTCGTGAGCAACTTACTCACTAGACACTCGGCTGATTTACGCCCTCGCCTGCGGCTCGGGCTGCAACCCACAGCCTCGTGTATAATGAGCAACCTAAGCTCACTTGTATCATAATATACTATTATTTTTGTAATGTGTAACTTTGCATTTCACAAAACTTCTGTTATTTAATAAAATAATTTTTCTTTAACAAAATACGATCGAGGGACTTTCTTACTCGAGAAGCAGCCACGGACCAGTGTCAATAAAAATATCGTTTAACTGTACCTTTCTCAGCCGGATCGTCTGCGAATACAGCGGGCGTCATATGCTTCCACTGCCCCGGGTTGGTGTACAGCACTGCTAGGTCGAAAGCCTTGTCATCCGTCGTTTTGTACCGCACTATCGCCGTCTCTTTCACGCCGCCGCAGAATAAGGATACTTTGTTAATTGTGTGCTGGAAGGTTTATTTTATTTATTTATTTCATTCAGACACAAAACAGGTTACAGTTAAAACAAAACAAGACAAATTAAAAAAGAACAAGACAAGGAACAAACTATGTATAACCTACAACATGTACCTATCTTTAGCATGACAAAATGTTGAGGAACTAATCTAGTAAGTAGGTACTTAATAAATAAGGTTAGAAAACATAAATATCAACTAAAACAAAAAACAAAAATATACAACTACCTACCTAACTATCAAAAACTGACAAGACTTTACGTCTGAATTTAAGTGAGTTGGTTTCAAATATATCTATGTCTAAAACATTATGACTGATTTTATTGTAGAGGCGACATATACGGACGATTGGATTGTAAAAGGATGTGTTATTGCGGAAAACTTGGAGGGAGGGAGGTTGAGGAGAAGTTAGGAAGCATCATGCTTAAGGGGCCGTAGAAAGCTAAATACACATTTTTAAGCAAGGATTTCACATAGCATTATTAGATTTAGCGGCCCTAAAAAAATTATGTAGAGCCTAGATTATAGTACTCAGTTATGTGATTGACAGAAACATGATAGCTAAAACTTTTCTCTAAGTATAGAAAAAAATCGTAAAGTTACTTCCAATTATGTAGTTTTTCAATGCTGTGCCATTATGCCAATCAATAAAAAACCTATTATCTTGAAACTATAATAAAAAAACCATAGCTAGCAGTTCTGTGGATGACAGTTTTTTTAAATTTTAAATAGTTCATTAGTAAAACGATACTAACTCGAAATTTTCTAAGCATACAACGATGTGCATCTCTGCCAAATGCCGTATTTCACCGTATTTCTATCTCCTCTCCTCATCCTTATTTCTTTGTAAAGGACTTTGTACGGCCCCTTAAGAGGGCGAGTCGAAGTGCAAGTAATGTATAAACTTATACAATCTATGTTGTGTGTTGGACAAAAATCGGTGCCACGTTGGGCGCCACTTTAAATTTTCATAGATTTTGTATCAGACGTCTTTTATTAAACAGTAAACTGATAGCGTACTTTATGTTTTTTCAACATCAAGACAAGTAAATACCTACTTTAATCTTATTTTGTTGGCGTCGATACCGAATCAAACTTTTATAATATTTCCGCTCACGACATCTTAAGGCGCTACTCGGAAAAATATGGACTTTTTGATTTAAAACTATAGGATGGTTACAGTTGTTACAAATCTGGTAATAAGATATATATTTCTTCATACCTTTATCTAGATTCGTATAGTTTCAAAAACACGATTTTATGATTTTGCCTCGACACTTTTTCTTTTCGAAAAGACCTCTAAAAAATACGAAAAGTGAAGATTATTCTTAAATGGGGTTACTTACACTATTGGAAATTGGTTTAATTAGTGGACACCAATAATATTGAGGATCGTATAGAAGCATTTCGTTTAAAATCGCTGTAGTTTTTTAATACGAAGTGATTTTGTGTTTTTTTTTGCCTATTTTGCAAAATCGGTCTCGCTCCCGCGCGCGTCGTTTTCTCATTGCTTTCTCGCTTCAGCACATTTTTTCCGAGTATCGCCTTAATTGACATTCACTTTTTAATAGACAAAAATAAAGCACATAATTCGAATCCGATTCCGTTTTCAATGTTTTGTGAATCAGGGGTTTGAGATCAAAATCGAATAAAGAACGAAAATCACCAGTACCAATCGAATAGTGGTTAAATACCTACCGAACGAAATGAAATCGAAACCCGCCGTTATAGGTGTAGTTAATCTCAACTCGATTCCGTCAGGAGTTAGCCCCCTGGGGTGCCTTGCCTACCATCAACTTTAAGACAGCGATTCAAAAATAGCGCGATGCAGAATAGGTTCGAAAAATGAATTGCTTTATTTCGTACGTATGACCTTCTAAAAACTGGATCGCAAATGAATTGCTAAATGTGAATGACCGAACGATTTGTGTCCTTATTTCTTCTACCCGTCTCTTTCACTCGATTCTGTCATGCCCGGAGAGTGAGAGGGACGGGTATAACCAGCAGGTGTCATGTCAGCTTGGCCGAGTTATAAGTCAAATAAGAGATCTGACAGCTTAGCGGCTGTGAAATGTCATTGAATGATCACTGAATCGCTGTCATTGATATTAAGCTGTCGTGGTACGAATAAGCGAAGCAGATCAGTTTAGGTCCTAAACAAAACCGCAATAAGAGTTGATGGTAGGCACCCTGATGTGTTTGAGGGAGTGTACTCAGTGACTCACTTCCCTGACGACGTGCGCGGCGGTGAGCACGGCGCCGGCGCCCAGCCACGCGCCCGCGCCCCACGCGCCGCCGCACCGCACCAGCATCGTCGTGCTGTCTATGCGCTCTGCAACCAACGTTTAGGCGGTTATCACATTGCCTACCCTAAGCTTGGCTGCCAGAACTGACACCAGCGGCGCTGCCAACGTCAGCCCGACCCACTTACTTCCTCACTTACTTCGCTGGCTCAGCAACCCGACACTCACAACCTCATGAACCCATGAACCCAAACTCATGATCTGATCTTGGCCTCCGATGTTAAAGCACGCCATTTTGTTCGGTCTTGCGCCAGTTCCGACCACTCAGCTAAATTGATTTGGCTTAGGTCTTTGTCAGCTTCATCCTTCCAGCGATATCTCGGACGGTCCACCGGGCGACGCCCAGTTGGTTGCCCCAGATACGCTCTTTTGGCAGCTCGATCCTCTCCCATTCTTTCAACATGTCCTAGCCAGCGAAGTCGGGACGATTTTATTTCTCATATAACGTTCGGCTGGGACACTAGCTCTTCTATTTCTAAGTTGAACCTTGCTCTCCAGTTTCCATCCTCTAGCCCGACCCACTCGTCTTACCTAATATCTCGGAGTGCGGATGCGAGGGTAACGAGCGCGACACCTTTTGCGGTGTTACCCTGAGCTTGGCTGCCAGAAGTGACACCAGCGGCGCTGCCAACATCAGCCCGACCCACTCGTCTTACCTAATATCTCGGATTGTGGATGCGAGGGTAACAAGCGCGGCACTTGTGCGGCGTCACCCTGAGCTTGGCTGCCAGTACTGACACCAGCGGCGCTGCCAACGTAAGCCCACCCCACTCGTACTTACCTAATATCTCGGAGTGTGGATGCGAGGGTAACGAGCGCGGCACCTTGTGCGGCGTCACCCTGAGCTTGGCTGCCAGTACTGACACCAGCGGCGCTGCCAACGTAAGCCCACCCCACTCGTACTTACCTAATATCTCGGAGTGTGGATGCGAGGGTAACGAGCGCGGCACCTTGTGCGGCGTCACCCTGAGCTTGGCTGCCAGTACTGACACCAGCGGCGCTGCCAACGTAAGCCCACCCCACTCGTACTTACCTAATATCTCGGAGTGTGGATGCGAGGGTAACGAGCGCGGCACCTTGTGCGGCGTCACCCTGAGCTTGGCTGCCAGAACTGACACCAGCGACGCTGCCAACGTCAGCCCGACCCACTTGTACTTACCTAATATCTCGGAGTGTGGATGCGAGGGTAACGAGCGCGGCACCTTGTGCGGCGTCACCCTGAGCTTGGCTGGCAGTACTGACACCAGCGGCGCTGCCAACGTAAGCCCACCCCACTCGTACTTACCTAATATCTCGGAGTGTGGATGCGAGGGTAACGAGCGCGGCACCTTGTGCGGCGTCACCCTGAGCTTGGCTGCCAGTACTGACACCAGCGGCGCTGCCAACGTAAGCCCACCCCACTCGTACTTACCTAATATCTCGGAGTGTGGATGCGAGGGTAACGAGCGCGGCACCTTGTGCGGCGTCACCCTGAGCTTGGCTGCCAGAACTGACACCAGCGACGCTGCCAACGTCAGCCCGACCAACTTGTACTTACCTAATATCTCGGAGTGTGGATGCGAGGGTAACGAGCGCGGCACCTTGTGCGGCGTCACCCTGAGCTTGGCTGGCAGTACTGACACCAGCGGCGCTGCCAACGTAAGCCCACCCCACTCGTACTTACCTAATATCTCGGAGTGTGGATGCGAGGGTAACGAGCGCGGCACCTTGTGCGGCGTCACCCTGAGCTTGGCTGCCAGAACTGACACCAGTGGCGCTGCCAACTTCAGCCCGACCCACTCGTCTTACCTAATATCTCGGAGTGTGGATGCGAGGGTAACGAGCGCGGCACCTTGTGCGGCGTCACCCTGAGCTTGGCTGCCAGAACTGACACCAGTGGCGCTGCCAACTTCAGCCCGACCCACTCGTCTTACCTAATATCTCGGAGTGTGGATGCGAGGGTAACGAGCGCGGCACCTTGTGCGGCGTCACCCTGAGCTTGGCTGCCAGAACTGACACCAGCGACGCTGCCAACGTCAGCCCGACCCACTTGTACTTACCTAATATCTCGGAGTGTGGATGCGAGGGTAACGAGCGCGGCACCTTGTGCGGCGTCACCCTGAGCTTGGCTGGCAGTACTGACACCAGCGGCGCTGCCAACGTAAGCCCACCCCACTCGTACTTACCTAATATCTCGGAGTGTGGATGCGAGGGTAACGAGCGCGGCACCTTGTACGGCGTCACCCTGAGCTTGGCTGCCAGAACTGACACCAGCGACGCTGCCAACGTCAGCCCGACCCACTTGTACTTACCTAATATCTCGGAGTGTGGATGCGAGGGTAACGAGCGCGGCACCTTGTGCGGCGTCACCCTGAGCTTGGCTGGCAGTACTGACACCAGCGGCGCTGCCAACGTAAGCCCACCCCACTCGTACTTACCTAATATCTCGGAGTGTGGATGCGAGGGTAACGAGCGCGGCACCTTGTGCGGCGTCACCCTGAGCTTGGCTGGCAGTACTGACACCAGCGGCGCTGCCAACGTAAGCCCACCCCACTCGTACTTACCTAATATCTCGGAGTGTGGATGCGAGGGTAACGAGCGCGGCACCTTGTGCGGCGTCACCCTGAGCTTGGCTGCCAGAACTGACACCAGCGACGCTGCCAACGTCAGCCCGACCCACTCGTACTTACCTAATATCTCGGAGTGTGGATGCGAGGGTAACGAGCGCGGCACCTTGTGCGGCGTCACCCTGAGCTTGGCTGCCAGTACTGACACCAGCGGCGCTGCCAACGTAAGCCCACCCCACTCGTACTTACCTAATATCTCGGAGTGTGGATGCGAGGGTAACGAGCGTAGCACCTTGTGCGGCGTCACCCTGAGCTTGGCTGCCAGAACTGACACCAGCGACGCTGCCAACGTCAGCCCGACCCACTCTACTTACCTAATATCTCGGAGTGTGGATGCGAGGGTAACGAGCGCGGCACCTTGTGCGGCGTCACCCTGAGCTTGGCTGGCAGTACTGACAACAGCGGCGCTGCCAACGTAAGCCCACCCCACTTGTACTTACCTAATATCTCGGAGTGTGGATGCGAGGGTAACGAGCGCGGCACCTTGTGCGGCGTCACCCTGAGCTTGGCTGGCAGTACTGACACCAGCGGCGCTGCCAACGTAAGCCCACCCCACTCGTACTTACCTAATATCTCGGAGTGTGGATGCGAGGGTAACGAGCGCGGCACCTTGTACGGCGTCACCCTGAGCTTGGCTGCCAGAACTGACACCAGCGGCGCTGCTAAAGTCAGCCCGACCCACTCGCCCCGCCACCACGACACGCTGCACACCACTGTGCCTATCAACTCATTTCTGCAACATAAGATACCGAACTACTCAAGATACTGAACGCTGTCAACCAGTCTTCGATCGTAACGCCTCACGAACTAAAACAAAACTCAACTATGGCACCGACAGGCTTTTGTTTAAACGGAGAATAAGGTTAGATTGCGCCTTAAATAAGGCTGCGCGCGGTCAAAATTGAATACTATTTACTGCAACGCCTCAGTAGTCGATCGCAGAGTTAAATGACAGGAAGCCATTCGAAATAAGAGCGCACCCTGGCAGTGCGCTCTTATTCGCTCGGCCGTTTTTAACACTCCAACCGGTTTAGCCAGTGGTATTGTTTATCGACAACAGCATTTGAATTGTAGTCTTCAAAGCGTTTTAAGAGCCGTATAAAAAAATGAGTCGCCATAGTATCAACCGTGCGACCCCTTTTGCTAGGCAAAGGTCTCCTTTTCACTCCATGTTCCATGGATGTCGTAATAGCCGACTAAGGCAAGACAGTTATGAACGCATTCAACAAAGGCACGAAACTTACGTTGGTCCTTCAGTAAAAACTGGGCCCCCTTCCGACCCAAGCGCTGTCGCTGTGTCAGTAAGGAGCAGCGAGGGCCGTTTCCCCACCACGCCGCAGATGGACCCTCTCGTGACTGCGTTTAAGAACACCTACAACATTAACACGGTGAAGTTTTTCTGTGTACCTACTACTGACCAAATTGGTCAGTCCTCATGATGAGGTATATTGATAGTAAGATTACTCTTCCAGTTAAGATTGTGGCATAAGTATATTAAGTAAGTACGTGCGCTCCAGCCGCTCAATAGGTATTGCCCGAATGCACAAACACTACTCAACTAAAGAGGTTATTACTTACACCACCCAAAATGTCGGATAGATAGGATCCTATTAAGCATACATTACTTGTTTTGATTTCATCACTTGCCACAACTGAGATCAAAGAAAGCAATGTATGCTTAAATTAGGATCCTAACTATCCGATATTTAGGATATGGTGTAATAATTTCTTAAGCAGCGTCATATTCTACCAAGTACCTATACAAGACGACACCAGACACTAGACACCCAGTGTATACCTACATCGAATCAAAGACGGTTTAACGAGGTTCCACGTTTGTTTTTACCATAGTATAAATAAGTTTATAGTTTTTACATAAGTATATCCACTTTGGCATGGCGAATGGACTCATGAAGTTATTGTGGAAATTCATAACTATTGGTAAAAGAAGAAGGCCTACCTCGCAGCCGAAAGGTGTGGAATGAACTTCGATTGTAGAACCCCTTTGTGGGGGCGGCCGCACTATGTCCAGTAACTCCGATAACGGCCGTAGCGTTTTTAAAGCTGCAACAAATTAACAACATTACTCGTCAATCAGTTCAATTGCATGACTCCTACTGGCTAGGTATATACCTCTTTCCTTTTCAGGTCATGAGTGTTAGTTGGGACAAGTATGGGAAGACACCAATGGCCAAAGACGGCCACCAATCATCTTAAGCTCAAAATCCTCACAAAATCGCTAAATTGATCTAGCCTTAGCATACCCTTTTCCCGTACTTATATAGTTAGGTAGTTGGAGTACTATTAGTTATTCTGTGGTTGGAGCAAACTTCTCTCAAACAGAAGCAACTCTTCATTAAAAGTTGTGTGTTTGAAATTGTACAAGCTGTACCTTGTCCATCCGAAAAGAACATTTCATGGCAACTTCAGATCTTTGAGTATTCAATACTCAAAGCTTCAGATGTATAAGACCACAGCCGTCTCTATCGTCTAAGACGATAGAGATGGCTGTGATAAGACCAAAGCCATCTTCTATCTCACTTGTTGCACTTGTAACCAACATAGATATAGTATTATGTTATTATTGCCCGCTATTATTTCTCGGCTGCTTGGTTAAGCAGCCGAGAAATAATAGCGGGCATAAGGCGGATATATGATAAGACTGTATGAATGAAAACTCCTTGTATACTTATTTATTACAATGGATTTTTTGTGGCAAAAGACACATAAATGTGACAATGACATCTCTTGAAATTTGACGGCGATTGTAAACAAATTACCCGGAAAATGTATCTTTTTGTGATTTGATTGCATACAAAAATAATGAGCAAAGTTAAGTGCAAGTGCGATGAGACGAGGGTGACTCGTAACTATTACAGATATTACGATACACCCGATGGCTGCGATGTACCGAAAAAGGTCTGTAATTATTAGACAAGATTAACTATTGTTTATTATTTTGTTTATTTAACCGCCTCTGTGGCGGATGTGGATGTTGGATGTAGGTAGGGCTTGTTCTAAGGCAGACATAGAAAATCCTAGATTGATTGTTTTGATCGTGTACTTAGGTATTGTTGAATTTCGCAAGCCAGCCTTTAAGCCTGTTAGTTTCTTATGTCTTCCAAGAAGCGTCGCAAGATATGAAGCTTGTCAGAATTGCAGTTTACCTGCGAACGACCGCTCTTCTAAGGGGCCCAGCTGCCCCTCCCTGTCCGTACCTCGCTACGCCCAGGCCTTTAGAGGATTTTGTCTCAAATATAAAATCTGCTTCGACGAGGACGAAAGCAATAATGTCGAGAGACATAATATAGTTAAGTAATGTTTTCGTACATTCTTGATGATAATGATAAAAGCCTGCCTAGCCGCCTAATGTTTCGATTCTTGTAATTTTTAAAATAATGCAACCTTTAATAAATAAACATACAACGCTTATCATACAAAACAGGGCCGAAAATTCTGGAAATGCGACGAAAATAGCAACATATTTCCATATCAGAGCGATTATTATACAATCCTTACTTATATTATAAATGCGTCTCTGTCTGTCTGTGTGTTACACAATCACACGCACACCTAAACTACTTAACCGATTTGAATGAGTTTTGGTACAGAGATAGTCTAGGGCCTGAGAAAGGACATAGGCTACTTTTTATTCCTGAAAAATATCACCTTCCCGCGGGATAACGTCGTGTAGTACACGCGGGCAAAGCCGCGGGCGGAAGGCTAGTAGCTACATATTTATAAGCGTTTTAACATTGATTGAATATAAAGCCTTGTATTCACATGGTACACACGGCGGCACATCAGACTAATACATGTTGACCTTGAGACCGCCTTTATGCCCTACGTTGTAGTGATACTAGCGCAGTTCAACTGTTTAACTTGATGTGCTAAGTGTTTGCCGAGTGTACAAACGAACAAACTTCCCAACTCGACTCCGCTTGAAAAAGAACACGATTTGGTTGTTTGAAGGTCGTTTCCCACCTTTTTGTTCTTGTTTATTCAATAGTAATTAATTAATAGATACAGTAGTATACACCATGACATAATTTTGTCGACTCTAATCCGCGACAACGCAACGCGTGTTGCTGTCTCGCTTACATTAGTGTAAGGAAAAAGGGACATAATCACGTTTATAGAAAGAAAGAAAGAAAGAAAAAAAAACAAATACTTACACATTTTTTAATTAGTATTTTTGATACGCCAGTTTTGCCCTATCACCCATTCTGGACAAGGGACAACTCCCTTTATAAAATTGCTCCTGCGCTATTTAACATAAATAAACAATATAAAAACAATGACTATGCTATTCTTATCCAGAATATCCAGATATGGCTGTTATTCATGAATATGCATTTGGTCAAAAAACAAAGTGAGAGGGGTTCCAGTAAAATTTTCATGAAAATCTTGTATAAATTTGTCGCGCGATATCTAATGTCGCCTAGTGAATACAAAGCACAGTTAGGGATAATAATATACTTACTCAAAGGTAATGAAATGTGTTTTGGATGGAGTTATTCAAACCTACTTACAGAAAAGTATTTAAATGCTGGACGGGGGTGTTGTTTTTATTACATACATATATTTCGGATATATCGCTAAAAGCGTTTTTAAAAGGAACAGTTAGCTTTGGTAATTTATATGCTTGTCTAAATATCGTTCCATGATTAGATGATGGTGACGACCCGGTATGGCGTGACGGTGGGCCTGATCCTGGGAGCCCACGACGTGATGATGTACTCGCATGCCGTCGGTTTGGGGAACGTTGTGAAAAGGTAAGAGGCTAAGAACATAGCTCACCCAGAAAACCCCAAACAGCACGTATGCAAAGCAAGTAGCACTGGAAAAAGGCGTTGCATGCCGTTGGCCCGATCCTGGAAGCCTACGACGTGATAATGTACTCGCATGCCGTCGGTTTTGGGAACGTCATCAGAAGGTAAAAGACAAGAACATAGCTCACCCAGAAAACTCCAAGCAGCACGTAAGTGACGTAAGGTAAGGCAAAAAAGACGTTGCCTGATCCTAGAAGCCTACGAGGTGATGATGTATTCACATGCCGTCGGTTTGGAGAACGCCATCAGAAGGTAAGAGGCTAAGAGCATAGCTCACCCAGAGAACCCCAAACAGCACGTAAGGCAAGGCAAAAAAGACGTTGCCTGCCGTTGGCCTGATCCTGGAAGCCTATAACGTGATGATGTACTCGTATATATGCCGTTGGATTGGGAAACATCATCAGAAGGTAAGAAGCTAAGAGCATAGCTCACACAGAGAACCCCAAACAGCACGTAAGGCAAGGCAAAAAGACGTTGCCTGCTGTTGGCCTGATCCTTGAAGCCTACGACGACGTGATGATGTACTCGCATGCCGTCGGTTTGGAGAACGCCATCAGAAGGTAAGAGAGAAAGAACATATAAGTAGGTCACTCAAAGAATATCCCAAACAGCACATAACTTAAGGCAAGTAGCATTGGAAAAAACTAACTCTTATTAGCATACCGATCATTCCATATTGGGGCTAGGTAGGTAGACTTATTATGATTTTACGATAGAATTCAACCGAAATCATCACAGATACTTTTCAAAAAAACAAGACTCAATGGTATTGCCAGCTATTTTAGATAAATGGCAAGGGAATTTAAATGCCAATAACAAAAGTCTTCGTGCCATTCTAACATGGATGCCCAACAGCGACGGAGCTATACATACATTTTGATGATGTGTGTGATTTAGCTGACGGGGTTAAGATATAGACCTGTTTTTAAGTGAGGGGAATGCAGCCTTTGCACTTACTAGCCTGGCGGCATGTTGTACCTACTCAGTTAGCCGTTTGCTATCAATTGCTGGGGTTAGACCTGCTGCTGATGCAATTCTATGTGATTCCAGATTCATGTTGCACACAGTACCTCTAGGCTTGATGGGGGCTACGTTTGCGGCGGTCGCGAACGGACTCCAGGCCATTAGGGAAGAGGACGACGAGTTAAACTATTTTGTTGGTGAGGCGCTTTACGATAAAGTCACATAGATTATATTATGTGTACTCAGAAATCTTCCTTTAAGTTTAATTTATATTTATAGACACTATATTGACTTTATTATGTAGGTATATGTTCTCATTTATATTTGTTGATTTTGTCTGCGTTTCAAGATTCCAGTACAGTCAGCGTCATAATAGTGGGTAGCAGACAGCACTCAAGGTCACCAAATACTTGGAAACATCCAAAGTGGTAGCAACGACTGGGTCAAAGCGATCAAATTGTTCAAGCCCTCCACCGTATTCAAAATAACTGGAGCACGCAAAACATGTCTTGATAATTGGTAACATCTAACCCAACATTAGTTAGTTCCGCGACAGCAACACCGCCACTGGTAGCGCAGCTCCCAAAGTATTTAAAAGTATGAGATACATTAGAAAACTCAGCCTTAGTTTACAAGGCATAAGATTTAATCTCGGATCATAAATATGTAACTGTAGATGACGGAAATAAATTAACATGACATTTGGTTCAATTTATAATTTTCATTCGTGCTACTCATCTCTGCGAATTTTGAATTTTGACAGTCACCAACAGTCTTGAACGTTTGCGTGCTCCGGTATATTTGAACACGGTGGATGGCCTGAACAATTGGATCGCTTTGGCCGAATCATTGTGTGACCATTTTGGATGTTTCCAAGTATTTGATAATCTTGGCTGCTACCCACTATATGACGCTGACTGTACCTAAGTCATTTAAATTTTTACTTTTTTGCATTCACAATGCAATTTTTATCATAGAAAAATAGAAAATGAAGTATTTAGAAAACTGACTCCGTAGCTCAGTGGTTAGAGCAGTCGCCCGGTAGCCCGATGGGTTCGAGTCCCATCGGAGCCAGTTGTGAGACGGGTCGATTTTTTCTAAATACTTTATTTTCTATTTTTCTGTACCTAAGTCTTTAAACACTTTCCAAATTACTTTGAATTTCTGCACTAGGCGGGTTCGCTTGCGGCCCAATCTTAGCAGCATACACTGGGTCGAAGCACATGGTCTTAGTGGGTGGCCTGGCGATGGGAGTCATAGGCATGATCAAGAAGCAGGCCGTGGACAACTGCTGGACCTTCTTCCCCGACGCCCCGAGCCACATGGGCACGGTGAACCGGTGGAGGAAGGACTACACACTCGCTGCTGACCCAAGAGATGGTAAGCATTCGTATTGGGACATATTTCAAATGCCATGCTCGTCTTAGCAGCGTAGACCGTGTCAAACCTTCCTGATCAGAAGGTCTAAGTAGCTAAATGTCCAACAGCGCGAAACGTCTGATGAGCAGTAAGTCTAATTAGCAGAATGTCTAAGTAGCAAAACGTCCAAATATCAGATGGTCTGTATAGCAGAACATCTATTTAGCAAAAAGTCATTTGTGAAATGTGTACACTCATGATAAAAAGGAAAAGTCATTTGTAAATTACATTACATTTATTTGAGAAAACAAAATCTGAATTAAAAAGCTAGTAGCGCCATAAATATTATTAAGATATTAGGCGCACAAATTCCCCTGCATTTATTTACTTATTCTTTTGATATTACCAAGGTGTATCAAAAATTTAAAAGGACTATCTTTTTGGCCCTCAAACTTTTGCAGCTCTTTTGTATTTGGCATTTCAAATAACATATTCTTGTATTTGCGATCTTGCCAAAGCGCTTCTTTTCTAAGAGCTTTATGTAAATGCTAATCAAATAGCATTCTTGACAATAAATTGTCAGTCACCATCAAAAAGATATGATTTAAGCTACATAGACCAAAGAATCTGTAGGTATCTACAAGTCTGTACGTACGTACATAATATAATTCCGTGTCCGTTTCCCTCCCGATGTAATTTGTGTGTTGAATTTTGTGCCTGAGTATCCAGACATTTTGATAATGTGACGATTTGCTAAATAGATGTTCTGGGCCTGTAGCCAAAGTAACATCGTTATGTGGCGAAACGACAAATATATTCGCTATCGTCTTTATGCTCCAATCAACTTGCGGCAAGACCACGTGATTTAGCGCAGCTTATACCAATCCGCCAATCCTATACCTTGAATTTCTTTCGAACTTCGTTATCGTTTTTGAATTGTTACTTTGGCTAAGGCCCCTGCTATACATACTATCTGATATTTGGACATTTTGCTACATAGACATTCTGCTAATTAGACTTAATGCTCATCAGACGTTTCGCGCTGTTGGACATTTAACTACTTAGACCTTCTGATCAGGAAGGGTGTAAAACATGGTCCTCCTAGGAGGCTTGGTCATAGGCGTGACGGGCATGATAAGGAAGCAGGCCGTGGAGGAATGCTTGACCTTCTTCCCCGACATTCCGTACCATATGGGCTCTGTGCGCCAGTGGAGGAAGGACTACACAATCGTTGCTGACCCAAGAGATGGTAAGCATTCGTATTGGGACATATTTCAAATGCCATGCTCGACTTAGTAGCGTACACCGTGTCAAGCATGGTCCTCCTAGGAGGCTTGGTCATAAGCGTGACGGGCATGATAAAGAAGCAGGCCGTGGAGAAATGCTGGACCTTCTTCCCCGACATCCCGCACCATATGGGCTCCGTGCGCCAGTGGAGGAAGGACTACAGTCTACACAGTCGTTGCTGACCCAAGAGATGGTAAGCATTCGTATTAGGGCATATTTCAAATGACATGCTCGTCTTAGCAGCATAGACCGTGCCAAACATGGCCCTCCTAGGAGGCTTGGTCGTAGGCGTGACGGGCATGATCAAGAAGCAGGCCGTGGAGAAATGCTGGACCTTCTTCCCCGACATCCCGCACCATAATATGGGCTCGGTGCGCCAGTGGAGGAAGGACTTCACAATCGTTGCTGACCCAAGAGATGGTAAGCATTCGTATTAGGACATGTTTCAAATGACATGCTCGTCTTAGCAGCGTACACTGTGTCAAAACATGGTCCTCCTAGGAAGCTTGGTCGTAGACGTGACGGGCATGATCAAGAAGCAGGCCGTGGAGAAATGCTAGACCTTCTTCCCCGACATCCCGCACCATATGGGCTCCGTGCGCCAGTGGAGGAAGGACTACACAATCGTTGCTGACCCAAGAGATAGCATTCGTATTAGGACATATTTCAAATGACATGCTCGTCTTAGCAGCGTACACTGTGTCAAAACATGGTCCTCCTAGGAGGCTTGGTCGTAGACGTGACGGGCATGATCAAGAAGCAGGCCGTGGAGAAATGCTGGACCTTCTTCCCCGACATCCCGCACCATATGGGCTCTGTGCGCACGTGGAGGAAGGACTACACAATCGTTGCTGACCCAAGATATGGTAAGCATTCGTATTAGGACATGTTTCAAATGACATGCTCGTCTTAGCAGCATAGACCATGTCAAACATGGTCCTCCTAGGAGGCTTGGTCATAGGCGTGACGGGCATGATCAAGAAGCAGGCCGTGGACAACTGCTGGACTTTCTTCCCCGACGCCCCGAGCCACATGGGCACGGTGAACCGGTGGAGGAAGGACTACACACTTGTTGCTGACCCAAGAGATGGTAAGCATTCGTATTAGGACATATTTCAAATGACATGCTCGTCTTGGCAGCGTACACCGTGTCAAACATGGTCCTCCTAGGAGGCTTGGTCGTAGGCATGACGGGGCATGATAAAGATGCAGGCAATGGAGAAATGCTGGACCTTCTTCCCCGACATCCCGAACCACATGGGCTCTGTGCGCACGTGGAGAAAGGACTACACAATCGTTGCTAACCCAAGAGATGGTAAGCATTCGTATTAGGACATATTTCAGATGACATGCTCGTCTTAGCAGCATAGACCGTGTCAAACATGGTCCTCCTAGAAGCTTAGTCATAGGCGTGACGGGGCATGATAAAGAAGCAGGCTGGGGACAACTACTGGACCTTCTTCGGTATGCGGACGGTATGCTTTCGTGACATGACATATCAGACAAGTGAAACTTCGATCAACAATAAAAGATAGACTTTGTTATAAACGAAGAAAAAGGTTACGATCTCATGTCATAAATGACAGGGGAAATAAAATAAGAGCGCACCTTGTCAGTGCGGTCTTATTTGCTTGGCCGTTTTTGACACTTCAACTAGTTATCTAGTGGTATTGTTGATCGAAGGTTTAGAATGTTTTTTTTTGTAAATGCCAATGCTTTTGTTTATGTATTTAGTATGTAAGTGTCTAGTCCTTGTTTTGACCACGGTGTGGTGGGGGTAGAGAAAATAAGGTACGATACGATTAAAAAGTAATGTACTTAATGTTAATTTTGGTAACAGACTCTAAACTTCAGCAGGACACGCATCATAAGTAAAGTAGTAAGTAAATTACACTTCTGATGGAGATATGCTTACACATTTTACATTTTTCGTAGCTTGATTGAACTCAGTACATTTGATAAGTTGGCATTAGGCATATTAATATTACTTACCTTTTGCCTTACCTTGTAATTTACTGAAGGAAAACTTTTATTTTCTAAGTAGGTTCTAATTGATCATAATGAACCACAATTTGTACCGTCAGATAACACGTCTCGCCACCATAAATGAGACAGTAGGTACCTACGTCACATCCCTCGGCGAAAACAAGCGGATTCAATTTAGATCTCCATTACATTTACGTAATCTGAATTTGTCCACAGAAATGATTCACACTTGCAAGCCGAACAAGTAACGCGCCGGGCAAGACAAGCCAAGAAAGAAAGCTGCATGAAGATTAAATTATATCGAGATTATTGTTTAAATAAAAAGTTTTATACACTGACTGCACTGTTTTTTACTTTACATCTCATTTTAGTTAGATTCTGGCAAAAGTTAGCATGAAACGCCTCCTCTCTTCTAACACCCTATTGCGTGCCCGCCAGGGCCGCCAGGGTCCGTAATGATCTTTTTTTTTATGTTCACCATCTTAATTTACATTGTGGTATGCAATAAAAATATGATTGAGTATTGAGTATTGGCAGTTCATTTAGATTGAAAAGTTAGATGTTCGAGACGTCCTCCTCTCTCGTTGCTATGCAGGTAAGCGACAGGATCCATTGATGATCCGTTAATATATTATTTTGATAACACCTATAGGTACGTTACTATGGTTATACTCGTAGCAATAAAATTATTTAGTATTGCCCGACGGACTCGCAGTCACACCGTTTTGTCACACTGGTGTGACTAGGTAGTAGGAATTTTTTCTTCGTAATCACACTTCCTCCATCATCTCTCTTCAAGTCCACGAGCACGAAGACGGATAGCAGCGCCTTCCCGAGCTGCGTCTGCTACTCGATGGGGGGTCAGAAAGGGGGAATACCCACTAAACCTCTCACTACTACTTGCTCTCACCGCCGGGTGTCAGTAGGTGCCGCACTGTGGAGGGTCCGATGTGGCAATCTCCTCCTGCGACACACGTGGCCAGCGTGGCCTATCCTGCGATCGCTACACCACATTGATACAAACATACCTCTGTCATCACTCTCCAAGTCTACGGAGCACGAAGACGGACAGCAGCGCCTTCCCGAGCTGCGTCTGCGCCTGCACGTGCCGATGGTCCAGCTGTACAGGATGTCGTCCACGCAGCGGTCCAGGATGGGGCACTGCTACGTCCTACGATTGCTACACTACACATCGCTATATATACATACATACCTCTGTCATCACTCTCCAAGTCCACGAGCACGAAGACGGACAGCAGCGCTTTCCCGAGCTGCGTCTGCGCCTGCACGTCGCCGTCGCGGTGGCCGATGGTCCAGCTGTACAGCATGTCGTCCACGCAGCGGTTCAATAGGGCACTGCTACATCCTACGATCGCTACACTACACATTGCTATACATACATACCTCTGTCATCACTCTCCAAGTCCACGAGCACGAAGACGGACAGCAGCGCCTTCCCGAGCTGCGTCTGCGCCTGCACGTGCCGACGGTCCAGCTGTACAAGATGTCGTCCACGCAGCGGTTCAATAGGGCACTGCTACATCCTACGATCGCTACACTACACATTGCTATATATACATACATACCTCTGTCATCACTCTCCAAGTCGACGAGCACGAAGACGGACAGCAGCGCCTTCCCGAGCTGCGTCTGCGCCTGCACGTCGCCGTCGCGGTGGCCGATGGTCCAGCTGTACAGCATGTCGTCCACGCAGCGGTCCAGGATGGGGTACTGCCACACGCGGGGAATGCGTTTACGCATACCCCGCCCGCGTACGGTATTATGCGATAGGTGATTATGTGGGACTCGCCTATCCGCTTCCTGACCCCCCATCCCGTGACATGGACTCGATGGGGGGTCAGAAAGGGGGAATACCCACTAAACCTCTCACTACTACTTGCTCTCACCGCCGGGTGTCAGTAGGTGCCGCACTGTGGAGGGTCCGATGTGGCAATCTCCTCCTGCGACACACGTGGCCAGCGTGGCCTATCCTGCGATCGCTACACCACACATTGATACAAACATACCTCTGTCATCACTCTCCAAGTCCACGAGCACGAAGACGGACAGCAGCGCCTTCCCGAGCTGCGTCTGCGCCTGCACGTCGCCGTCGCAGTAGCCGATGGTTCAGCTGTACAGGATGTCGTCCACGCAGCGGTTCAATAGGGCACTGCTACATCCTACGATCGCTACACTACACATTGCTATATATACATACATACCTCTGTCATCACTCTCCAAGTCCACGAGCACGAAGACGGACAGCAGCGCCTTCCCGAGCTGCGTCTGCGCCTGCACGTGCCGACGGTCCAGCTGTACAAGATGTCGTCCACGCAGCGGTTCAATAGGGCACTGCTACATCCTACGATCGCTACACTACACATTGCTATATATACATACATACCTCTGTCATCACTCTCCAAGTCGACGAGCACGAAGACGGACAGCAGCGCCTTCCCGAGCTGCGTCTGCGCCTGCACGTCGCCGTCGCAGTAGCCGATGGTTCAGCTGTACAGGATGTCGTCCACGCAGCGGTTCAATAGGGCACTGCTACATCCTACGATCGCTACACTACACATTGCTATACATACATACCTCTGTCATCACTCTCCAAGTCCACGAGCACGAAGACGGACAGCAGCGCCTTCCCGAGCTGCGTCTGCGCCTGCACGTGCCGACGGTCCAGCTGTACAAGATGTCGTCCACGCAGCGGTTCAATAGGGCACTGCTACATCCTACGATCGCTACACTACACATTGCTATATATACATACATACCTCTGTCATCACTCTCCAAGTCCACGAGCACGAAGACGGACAGCAGCGCCTTCCCGAGCTGCGTCTGCGCCTGCACGTGCCGACGGTCCAGCTGTACAAGATGTCGTCCACGCAGCGGTTCAATAGGGCACTGCTACATCCTACGATCGCTACACTACACATTGCTATATATACATACATACCTCTGTCATCACTCTCCAAGTCGACGAGCACGAAGACGGACAGCAGCGCCTTCCCGAGCTGCGTCTGCGCCTGCACGTCGCCGTCGCAGTAGCCGATGGTTCAGCTGTACAGGATGTCGTCCACGCAGCGGTTCAATAGGGCACTGCTACATCCTACGATCGCTACACTACACATTGCTATACATACATACCTCTGTCATCACTCTCCAAGTCCACGAGCACGAAGACGGACAGCAGCGCCTTCCCGAGCTGCGTCTGCGCCTGCACGTCGCCGTCGCGGTGGCCGATGGTCCAGCTGTACAGCATGTCGTCCACGCAGCGGTCCAGGATGGGGTACTGCCACACGCGGGGAATGCGTTTACGCATACCCCGCCCGCGTACGGTATTATGCGATAGGTGATTATGTGGGACTCGCCTATCCGCTTCCTGACCCCCCATCCCGTGACATGGACTCGATGGGGGGTCAGAAAGGGGGAATACCCACTAAACCTCTCACTACTACTTGCTCTCACCGCCGGGTATCAGTAGGTGCCGCACTGTGGAGGGTCCGATGTGGCAATCTCCTCCTGCGACACACGTGGCCAGCGTGGCCTATCCTGCGATCGCTACACCACACATTGATACAAACATACCTCTGTCATCACTCTCCAAGTCCACGAGCACGAAGACGGACAGCAGCGCCTTCCCGAGCTGCGTCTGCGCCTGCACGTCGCCGTCGCGGTGGCCGATGGTCCAGCTGTAGAGGATATCGTCCACGCAGCGGTCCAGGATAGGGCACTGCCACACGTGGCATATCCTGCAATCATACACAATGGATTCATGTATCTTCCTAATGTGCTTGTTTTTTCACTCTACAAAACAAATAATAACTTCATGGCTATACGCGGGGGCAAGGACGGCTTAAAAAAAGAAGTAAAAAAAGAACTAATCAAAATATAAATCATCATTAAATCAATCGCTCAACCTATGAGTAGTCGATTTTTAATACTTATAAACCGCCATAACTGCGATAGTTACCTGCCCGTTAGAACTCTGATCTGGTAGCTGCTGTGTTCAAAATCGGCATCACTGTCCACATTCCTTTCCCTGCTCAGCTGTTCCACTGATTCATACAAATTGCCGTCTTTCTTCGCCGTCTTCTCGCAGGTGACGTAGATCTCAGGTAAGTTGTTATAGAACTCTTCGTTTAGTATCGGTTTCCCTTTCGCGTTCTGTATGATTCTTGCCTGTTTTAGTGGGGACAGTATGGACCCGTGCGTGAGGACCCAACGATTGGAGAACTTGATCCCTGACGCTGATACTGTTAGGATGTTAGCCTGTTCCTCGTCTTCGGAGTAGTTGTATGACACCATAACCCCTTCGACACTCATTTTTGTTGGGTTACTGAAATCGAAATAAAATTGTCAAAGTTTTAGGGTTGGACCAGATGTGGCAGTCAGTATAGAAAAGCACTTTCCTATGCAACTATCCTTTTCTGAAAAATTATGAATTGATCAAAGACATTAGAAATATATTTAGATAAAATAAAATTAACGCTAGATAAGAGAATCTCAGCTTAGGATATTCCTAAGTTACTTTTGAGAGGTAAGTATTTCAATGATTTGTAGAAGCATTTCAAGTTTCAAGTTTAAGATCGAGAAATTCTGTTTCTGGTATTTTGGTACCCACATTTTTTCGGTCAAGTTTTTGCTACAGTTATTTGGTGCTCCTTTTTGAGAAATTTAACACGTCAAACGCCTAAAAAAGGGAGCACCAAAAAAAAAGGAAAATTTCACGCGAACCGGATTTTTGTGTATGTCCACCGATTACTCGAAGACGGCTGAACCGATTGAAATGGTTCAAACGTTATTACATCAGGTTGGTTACCAAATTGGTCCCATTTTTTGAAATTTTGAAATCGGTTCAGTGGTTTTCAGGAAATCTTGAAAATACTGTTGTTTTCGTAACCACTTCATGTGAATTTAATACGTATCTTGAGGCATAACTCCTTTGTTTATAAACCGATTTAGATGATTCTTGTTTTGTTAAAAAGGGGATACCTCAAGGTATTTTAACCGACTTCGAAAAAAGAGGTTTTCAGTTTGATCACATATCTATTTACCAGAAAACACGTAAATTGCCTGCACGATGCACTAACAAGAGTGAAATAAAAATTATTTTTATAAAAAAATAAAACCGCCTTCAAAAAAACCACATCAAAAAAGTAAGAAATAATTCCTCACCAAATAAATAACGTAAGTACTTTGAAGTCGGGTGGGTTTTAACAAAAACAACAAAAAATGGTACATGTTTCACGCCCGACTTCAAAGTACTTACGTTATTTATTTGGTGAGGAATTATTTCTTACTTTTTTGATGTGGTTTTTTTGAAGGCAGTTTTATTTTTTTTATTCTAATGAAGTATAATGTAGAAGATGCTAGAATATGTATAAATTGATAGAACGCACATGGTTTTCCTGGCTAAATCCTGTGCCTATGATATTAAATTATAAAATTTTAGATCAAAGGAGAATGTTCAATAAGATACCCAGGCCCGGCGCAAACAAAATGTTTCATGATAGTACATGGAAATCGCACCAAATAAGAGGTGTTGCCTTGGATTAAATGAGGTACCTAGTAGTTCTGATTTTTTTATATGTTAGTATAGTAGTGATGAGATGGTAATGACAAATCCAAGTTTTCCACCTCGAAAGCCCCTTGGATCATTGTTAAATATTTAAAAATCCATCCTCCATCCAACTTAGCCATCGATTTCAATGATTCCTTCTATGCAGTGTTTAATCACTATGTTTAACTAGGTTTTTTGAGCATTCTCTTTTTAACCGACTTCAAAAAAAGGAGGAGGTTATCAATTCGACTGTATATATATTTTTTTTTTTTATGTGTGTACCTCAGAACTTTTTTGTTAATGAACCGATTTGGATAATTCTTTTTTTATTTAAAAGGTGACGTTTCTCGTGTGGTCCCATTCAAATTTTATCAAGAACTGGCATGAAGTTCAGGAGTTATCCTCAATATGTGTATTTAGACTTTATTTGGGTATATGGACGATTTCATAGTTTCATCAAATTGGGGATCATATTTTTCAAAATATTTTTTTTCGAAAGTTGGTACTTCTGACCTGATCTTACTTTCACCAAGTCAGGACTAGGGGATCAAATCCCAGGAAAATTTAGAGAAATTCTCAAATATAGGCAAGCCTTATGCGTTCCATTTATTTTTGAAGTTAGTCAAGTATTTGCATCTGGTAGTCATCATCTCATAGTGATGAGCTGGTGATGGAAGCTACAACTCCTTAACGGTTAGGAGCTGGAGAATATTTCTTTAAGTATTAATCGTACGTATGGGCCAATAGTTATATTCTTTCAGGTTATTAGGGTGAGCTGCTGATGAGAGGTGAAACTCCTCAACAGATAGGAGTTATATCATGATGTTTTATAAATACCATATGCACGAATGGACCTTCAGTTGTATTCCTTCAAGTTATCTAAGTAGCTAAAGATGAAAAGCTGAATTCCGTAACGGATAGGATATTTACAACAATTTATAATAATCACCATGTAGTTTCTTAAGCTACTTCACTAAAAATCGAAAAATAAAACGTTTTTGAAAAAAAAATGTAACCGCCTTCAAAACGGATCTTCAAACAAAAATTAACAAACACTAAAAAACGAAAAAAATAATTCGAATTTTTAATTCAAAGAACGATGATACGTGACTTTTTCTAATTTATCTTGGTACTTACTGAACTGTTTGAAGTCGGTGCCAAGCCAAAAAGAATAAGAACGAAATATACTGAATTACTGAGTGAAATAACTAACATATTTAAAAAAACCCGGTCCCAAGCGTGAGGTGTAGGACGTAATTACCTCAATACGTATAAGACGGCACCGACTTCAAACAGTTCAGTAAGTACCAAGATAAATTAGAAAAAGTCACGTATCATCGTTCTTTGAATTAAAAATTCGAATTATTTTTTTCGTTTTTTAGTGTTTGTTAATTTTTGTTTGAAGATCCGTTTTGAAGGCGGTTACATTTTTTTTTCAAAAACGTTTTTTATAAAATATTTTTTTTAACGTAAGTACTTTGCACAGGATTTAATTAGGCAACCACCATGTGCGATGTTTTTTGTGAACTGAACTGAAACTTTTGTTTTTATGTGACTGACTGTACAATATCTGTCGTTTAAAGAATCTGCCGTTTCGAAAATCTGCCATTTAACGAAAAAGGGGATGATATCAATCTAGGCAGTCAATTATTTTATTATCTAGCGATTATTCTTTATTTGATTGAATCAGGCGTCACCTGGCGGAAGTCCCTAACCATTGTGAAAAATAAATATATGTAGCTTTCTTCCGCAAATAATCACAAAACTTGCACCTTCACCGATCACACTACTCTACACGTGTTTCGCCCCAACCCGGGGCATCCTCAGGAGATGTTTGTCCGTATGCAATCCAGCAATGGAAGAAAGCTACATATATTTATTTTTCACAACAATGCTCTTTGTTTGAATTAAAATAACAGATGAGGGTAGATATATACCAGATTCACCGTGATAACTGTTAACGCCTATCCACTCGCTCAATTTCCTCTATCCTCAAGAATTATTGCAATTCCAAGTACACGTTGCACTATTTATAGAACGATAAATCAATTCCCAGCTGCATTCTATTCTATGTGTCAATTTACAATTCCGTGTGTTTCCTTTTACAGTTCATGCTCAGCTCAACCCCACTTATATTCGTACTAAAAATATAAATTCCGAAGTAACTCTGTCCGTCTTTTTTACAAGCTTTTTATTAACTTGCCATGTTAGTTAGTTAGTATGTTAGTTAGTGGGGGACAAATCTTGCAAGCTTTATTTGACCCACTTCCCAGTGTCCGATGGAGCTGAAATTTTGTATACAGGTTTGGTTCAGATGACAATACAATATTAAAGTACTTACAGTCAGCATAAAAGCTTGTCATAAAAATGACATTTTTACTAAAAACTTATTTTTCAAACTCCAAATTCGGACTCTTCGCTTCGCGTGTCGCAAAGGGGGTGCAGGACTAATAAATATAAATATAAATAATTTCAACTGATTTTGTATGGAACCGGGACATTTTACCACATTTTTATTAGCTTCACTTGTAACTAACTAAGTCATTATGTAAGAAAATCTTGGAATTCAATTTTAACCTACTTCTAATTGTCGCATTGATTTATTGATTTGAAACTTTGCAGGTCTATATGAATCTGATGACAATACAATAATTTGCTACTATCGAGCTGATCTGATGATGGAGTCAAGAGATGGGCAATAAAACTCTTCAATAGCTGCTAGGAAACCCCTCAAGTTTAGGCTCATTTGTTTTGTTCTGATGAGCCCTATTCGCTACACTTGGTGGTGAGGGTCTGATGATGGAGCAGGGAGGAAGCCAGTGGCACTCTTTTATCACCAATAGGAAACACCTCGAGTTCTGGCTCATTTGTTTCGTTCTAATGAGACCTATTCGCTACACTTGGTGGTGAGGGTCTGATGATGGAGCAGAAAGGAAGTCAGTGACACTCCTTAATGACCACTAGGAAGCCCCTCGAGTTTGAGCTCATTTGTTTCATTTTAATAAGACCTATTCGTTACACTTAGTGGTAAAGGTCTGATGATAGAGCTGGGAGGAAGTCAGTGAAACTCCTTAATGACCACAAGAAAACCCCTCGAGTTTTGGCTCATTTGTTTCGTTCTGATGAGACCTATTCGCTACACTTGGTGGTGAGGGTCTGATGATGGAGCAAGGAGAAAGCCAGTGGCACTCTTTAATGGCCAATAGGAAACCCTTTGAGTCTAGCTCATTTGTTTTGTTCTAATGAGACCTATTCGTTATACTTGGTGGTGAGGGTCTGATGATGGAGCAGGGAGGAAGCCAGGGGCACTTCTTAATGACCACTAGGAAACCCCTCAAGTTTGGACTCATTCGTTTCGTTCTGATGAGACCCATTTGCTACACTTGGTTGTGAGGGTCTGATGATGGAGCAGGGGAAGCCAGTGACACTCCTTAATGACCACTAGGAAACCCCTCGAGCTTGGGCTCATTTGTTTCATTCAGATGAGACCTATTCGCAACACTTGGTGGTGAGAGTCTGATGTTGAAACAGGTAGGAATAAATTAGTCTTATACTTTATTACATGCAACTATGTAATTTATTACATCTTATTAAGGAAGCCAGTGGCATTAATTAATGTTAATTTGGTTTGCCATTTATTAAACTAGAAAAATAATAAAAAAATAGTTTTAAAACTATACAAACACTTTTATTTAATAGTAACAGACTTAAGAAGTACAAAATAACCGTCTATTCAGTAACTGATATTAAAAAGCGTGGTGCGTGTTGTCAATATTAAGTTCTTGAAATTCATGCTTTGCAAAGGGCGCACCACGCTTTTTAATTTCAGTTACTGAATAGACGGTTATTTTGTACTTTTTAGTCTGTTTAGTTTTTCAAACTATTTATTTTTTATATGGATTGGGGACTTAAATATTTTCAATTTCTTTCCACATTGTGTCGAAATGTATAGAGACTTAGAAAATGTTTGCCTGATGTTGTATTGAGCTTATTTACTTACTTCTTAAAAATGGAAAAAAGAGATAAGAGAGGGGACGGGGTATTCTTTATTAAATCTAGACTGTTAGAAATAAATACCACTGAACCAAAGATGCCAATTGGCATAAAGAAGGATTAGACATACGTACGCCACAGGCTAGGTACTTTTTTATTCCGTACTAGCGGCCGCCCGCGGTTTCACCCGCGTGGTTCCCGTTCCCGTGGGAATATCGGGATAAAAAGTACATATAAACCTTCCTCTTGAATCACTCTATCTATTAAAAAAAAACGCATCAAAATCCGTTGCGTAGTTTCAAAGATTTAAGCATACAAAGGGACATAGGGACAGAGAAAGCGACTTTGTTTTATACTATGTCGTGATGATGAAGTAGGTACCTATATGCAGAGATTCTTCAGGAGCGTGACATTATGCGAAGCAGTCGCAGGCGATAACTAGATGTATCTTTGTGTCAATTTTACAATTCCTTGTGTTTCCTATTGCAGTTTATGGGAGTTGTATTGGACGTGGGAAGTGAAGTGTGTATGAGATGACTCTATTGATAGCCCCTTATCACTTGTAATTGGCACTAAGTGATTATTTAAGTAATTTATTACTGAAGTCTGTCCGACTATGCATTTCGGCTACTTTGGATTTTGGATACTTAGGGATCTTTTTATAGCACACTATTTTCATATTAAATTTTACAATTTTAATGGATCTTACTATTGAAAAGCTTGTTTGTTACAATGTTACATACAACACATACAATAAAGTCTATCTTTTTTTCTCTTCTTATCTTATTTCTTCCAAGTAATAGGGCAGGCGTACTGGTTTTGGCCACTGTACCGGTTTTGGCCAACAAAGCCTAAAAGTTTTCTAAGCAACTTTTAGCCATTTTTGATAAAGGCAATTAAAATAAGGTATTTTAAGGTAATAATAACAACCGTTAGAATTCCTTACGCCATAAGTTTTTTTTCTATTTAGTAGTATAAAATTCTATTTCTATTTCTATTTCTATTTCATTTTCTGTTTGAAATAATGTTTTGTATGAAAATTTTAAGAAATTTGTTTTGGATGAAATACTTTATAAACCTTTGTTTTTTACAATTAAATTGTTGTTTTGCAATTGACTGGTTTCTAGCGCATTAGAATATATTGATTTTACCTGGGTTTGGTTTTGATTTTTCGCAATACTTACAAAAGTTTAACTATCAGTAAGTGGCCAAAACCGGTACATTTGGCACCTCTCACACTTTGTGTGTAATATAAAAAAAAACTATTTTACTTTTATAAATTTGAATAATGTACCTTTAGAGGTAGATAAATTATCTGTAATTTCACTACATAGTATAAAACAAAGTCGCTTTCTCTGTCCCTATGTCCCTTTGTATGCTTAAATCTTTGAAACTACGCAACAAATTTTGATGCGATTTTTTTTAATAGATAGAGTGATTCAAGAGGAAGGTTTATATGTAGTTTTTATCCCGATATTCCCACGGGAACGGGAACCACGCGGGTGAAACCGCGGGCGGCCGCTAGTAAGATATAATTTGTGTCTTAAATATCTAAGACCATTTAGTACTTAGTGCTTAAAAGTCAAAAAATCCTTAATGTGGCCACAAAGGGTACCTCTGCCCTATACCTAAGTAGGTACTTATTAATAGTAAGTAATTAGTTTAAGTTTTTATTTATTTTCGTATGTAAGTACCTATACCTAAATTCTTTCAATTGTCTGTTCTTTTTTTATTTATTTTTTATGTGTGTGTGTCCATTAAATGTTTTTCTTTTTTTTCTTTCTTGCTAGTAAAAATTATCTGCTACCTACTGCTTTATCAGTTACTATATCTTATAACATCTTGCTGTTTTATCGCTTCAAACTGATAAATGGTATCGACCGTAACAGGTAAGGGTAAGGGTGCAGATCACCTGTAGTAGCAAGATAGCAGATGAATGTTTCTAAGGGGTGGAAAAAAAAAATACTTAGATAGAAAGTTATAATAATGCTCGCGATCGTACTATGACTACTAATAAAAATAAAATTTTTCAAGCGATTAACTACATCAAACGTTCAGATTGTGAATAAACCAGATGAAAAGTAATTTAGTGCGACCAAAATACGGTAATAATCGCCATGTTGACGCGAGTTTCCTCCTCGGAACGACATTTAGTTAAACTTCGTATTATTGATTAGTTAATGTTGACTATCCATTGCTGCAACACTTTCAATTGTTACGAAACTTCATCCTAGTTAACGCGTAAAGGTCGCGAGCAAAACGTAGTTTTATGGTTTTGCGCAGTTTCATGGTACGGGGTGAAATGTCATGATGAGAAGGGGTGCCATCGCGATTACAAATTTGCGCCACATAAACCACTCCCATGGAATGATAGACGCAAGTAATGAGCTTATTCAGCATGTGGTCAATAGCTGACGATTTGTGATAGTATAAAAGATGATGTGAACCTGTATTGCCAGCCTTTCTCCCGCGCCGTCAGAGGGCGCGCGTATCGTTTTCGGGAATTTAATTTTGGTGGTTGCTTTTTGTTTTTTCTTTAGTGTTGTGCCAGACTACCAGTGCTTCCAAGGTTTGTAAACCTGTTTTTTACAGCCTATATGGCAAATATTTAGAAGATTGGATAAATTATACATTCTGTTACATGAACTTTATTTTTCAGGGAAGTACCAATAAAAAAAAGTTTGTTTTTCAATAAAATTGATTAAAACGTTAGTCATAATAAGCTGTAGGTTATAGTACTTAATTTGAAGCATGTTTAATAAGTTTCCGTAGTGTAGCGGTTATCACGTGTGCTTCACACGCACAAGGTCCCCGGTTCGATCCCGGGCGGAAACAGACTTTTTTGGTTTTTCTTTTTAATAATTAATTTGAAATATAGTTGGATAAAATTACGATACTAGTTCTATTTATATTTTAAAATTTACAAAAACAAAATTCTTTAGCAAAAATATTTATTTGATTTCACATAACCGAACCCTAAGTTCGTATATCAAAATTAAAATATGTAAAATGAATGCTTATTGAAATAAATATTCTTACACAAAATGTCTATTTGGGGTATAAAATAAAACACACAAAATAAAACAATATATTATGCAAAAAACAAAATTTAAAAAAAATTCCTTCGAGCCGGATTTGAACCAGCGACCTATGGATAGCCATGATATTTCCTCTACAGTCCACCGCTCTACCAACTGAGCTATCGAAGGTGTACAAAATGTGCTGAAATTATTGATAAGTTTATATAGAAACTAAATGTTGCTCCAACCGCGGAAAATAAATAGGATGCATCTTAAATTATTAAATATTTTGGGACAACAGTCATTGTTCACGTCACGACCGACACTTATTTTGTTTTAATCTTTGAATGCAGTTCTGTTTTTCAATCAAATCTTGGTGATATTGTGTGACTATTATTATCATTCTTTTTATTTAAACTAAGTAATATGGGTACCAGCCAGAAATAAATGATTTTTATTTTATATTTATTTATTTCAAGTACTTTTCCTCCAGATGGCAAAGAAATCCATCCTTTATATTATATCAGATTTGATACTAGTAGCCAGTAGGTAGGTCTTATCTTTAGTTCATTTACTTGAATAGAAATTTCAGAAATTATGTGCTTAGGTACTTATATTTAATAAATTGGGAGTAAGAAGTTTTTTATACGTAGATTTTTAACAAATGTCTAGGTATATAAAAAAAACTTACAATTGCTTCTATTGAATACGAAACACGAACTGAATGTTCAATCAATAATCCCTTCGTATTTAAACTTTCTTCCAAATGTAAATAAATAAACGGTGACATTATTCTTAGAACGGTGAGTGAACTCGTAGAATTATAATATTTTTGTAGTCGTTTTCCAACTAAGAACGCGGTGTAAGATACTTCTTTAATCACAGTATGAATTCTTAATCACGCTGAAACACAGTGTAAGCTTGTAATTTGCCGTAATCGTGACCTTTGCCTCATTCCGACGATGCACTGATAACACTGTTTAACATTGAGTACATCAATCACCTGTTTTTAGCAGTTTGTACGAATTACTAACAAAACAGTTGTTTTGACTACGCGTAATTTCACTTCATTTCATACCATTAAAGATAATGCAAAAGCTGGTAATAGGGTCTTTCCGATATGTTTACGCGTTTATCTTTTCATTGTAAGAATGTGTATTGTTTAAAATACCAATAACAGGACTAGTGAACTTTAATTTAATTATGATAAGATACCATATCTGATTTAACTGTCAAATTAGTAATTATTACTGACTAATGAAAACTGGAATAGAAGGAATCTAAATAATCGAGACTCGAGACAAGTATAAAGCTAATGAATACAGTAGGTAAAGTAGGTAAACCCAGTACAAACAATTACGTGCAACTATACCATTAGTGCAGTAAGACGAAATTATGTGTTCAAAATATTTATAGCTCGAGTAGACTAGGTTTTATAGTTGAAGTGGCATTTAACTACTAAGTAGTTTGTGAAATATTCATGAATCTCATTTAATTATTGATGTATGTTGCATAAGTCGAGTTGTGCAAGGCGCATGTTTCTGTAAACGTGACAGAAGAACACTTTTATATTAAGGAAAACTCAGTTAAATTAAAAGGTTTCTCAGAACCAATCAAGTAGTAAAAAAGGTATTGTTAAAAGGTAAATTATAAACTTCCAAGGAGGGTAAAATGATTGATTGTAAAAAGTGGTAACCATGAATTCTTAATTAACAGATTCACCCTAAAATAAATGAGCATCTTCCTTAGTAGTAGCTACTCGTCCCGAGTCTACTTATACATATATAGGTAGTTAGCTACCTTCGCATTTTCTGCTAAGTAACTGTAATGGTCATGTGATAGTCCAAATCTATGGAAAGGCATATAATGCATATATATATATACAACACAATGTTAAGCATATAATTTAGTAAATAAATTAGGCTAACGTGAATATCACTACATAGTATAAAACAAAGTCGCTTTCTCTTTCCCTATGTCCCTTTGTATACTTAAATCTTTGAAACTACGCAACGGATTTTGATGCGTTTTTTTTAATAGATAGAGTGATTCAAGAGGAAGGTTTATATGTACTTTTTATCCCGATATTCCCACGGGAACGGGAACCACGCGGGTGAAACCGCGGGCGGCCGCTAGTTTATTATATTATGCAGTGTTAACTATTTAAGTTAAATAAGTTGTAGGTACAGTGTAGTAAGAAACAGCTGTTAGACTAAAATGCGCGTTGGCATGCATGATTGGCTAACGGCTGTGGTGTGACCGAACCACGCCCAGAACACAGTGCAATAATACTAGACACTATTATTCAAATTAAACATAAATTCTTAGATAAAATATTAAAAGTTCAGAATTACGATACGATACAAGACAAAAATAAGTAAAGGGTCTGTCAACAAGAACTTTGTTTTTTAAATCATAAAACAAGGAATTTAGGTGATACTGGTATAAAATTTTCGTAACCTCAGTGGAAAAAAGGCATAAGTAATCTTACTTTGAATGATCAATTTTATCATATTTTTATATGTAAATTTTAAGTTACATACATTAGCAAGAAATAAAAAATAGTATGAGACTGTTACTTGTTTTATTGTATTAGAAAGAGTAAGATTTGGCAATTATGAAAAAAAAAATGGAAAAATGTGCACTACGACCACGGTTACAGATCTTGATTATTTCAGCAACATGTTTTTCCTGAAAAAAAAAAACAGTTTTTAAACGAAGTCTATGATCAGATCATTTAACTGGCTACGTCACCTGCTAAATTGCCGCAGTTGGGATTTTGAAAATCAAAGAAAGATTGTTAAGAAGCACACAGGCACCAATACATTGAATTTATAGCAAACAAAAGTTGCCGATCGCATAACCCCACGAAATTAAGCTGTTAATTGTGGTTGCCTTGATCATGTGACTTAACCAACACTGCTGGATGATTTTTGTGGGGTTAGACATCAAAATTATTGCAACCTTAAAACTTAAAATTTGTGACGTTATTTAATAACGAAATAGACCCGCCATTTTGTCAAACAATTTTATTATTAAAAATTTTGATAATACAATCGAGATCTCTAACCGTGGTCGTAGTGGACATTTTAACAATATTATTTTTCTTTCATAATAACTCCTAAACCTTAGTCTAATACAATAAAATGTTGTATCATTATCAACAAAATTCCTTGTTTTATTTTGATTTAAATGAAACTAAATTCTTGTTGAAAGACCCTTTATCACATAAGGGTCCAAAATAAAATGTATCAAATACGTTTACTGATAAGTTAAAATATTGAACAAAAAATCAATAAAGACACACATGACAATGACAAAATAAATTCCTTTTCAGATAGTTAGGTATTATGAAGAAATAAATTTAATTTAAAAAAATATTGGTGTGAGACGGACGATTTTCCATTTTTCAATAGAAATAAATTTTGTAAACTTCTAAAGAACATTCTTGACGATCAAACCCATGGGTGAAACTGTGCCACTGTCAGTCAGTAGCCTTTCAATTCAAAATCATGACAAATGACCAATTCGTTGACCTTACTAACTTATTGCACGCATCCTTGATCGAATTCGACCGCAGGAACCGGGGCGACCTCTCCGACGCGTCGACGTCTCATGAACTCACAAAGCCAACCGCATTCGTGATGAAGATCACCATTCACGACCGATTTGGCGCAAGGGTAGGCTATCCACCTTCTGCGCCGGTGGTCTCGGGTTCGATTCCCGAACAAGACAAATATTTGTGTGCATGAACATGTCTTTTTGTCTTGGTCTGGGTGTTTTCTATTTATATTAAGTATGTATTTACAAACAAAAAGTATTTAAGTATATATTTATCCGTTATCAAGTTTTCCATGATACAGTTTCTTAATGAAATACGAAGAAATTAAAATGGGCTTAGATGATTGGTGTGAATGTAAGAAGTTATTTATTTTATTTTTATTCACCACTTATCGTATTCGCGTTATCAAAATCAAGCAAATTAAATTAACTGGAGTCAGTGTCATGTCAACATTCAACTCAGTCGCTTCAAACGCACCTTCTTTACAAGTTACCAGTCTCATATTTGGGTTTATGGCAACTACTGATCGAACTTAATCGATCAACATGCTTTCGCAAGCTCTTCTATTTCATTTGTTCCTATGTGAATTATTTGAACGGAAGCGGTCGGCTTTGGAGCTTCGCTGGTACTTAACCATCCAATTGAACTAACGAGCGTGAGTAACCCTGGATCCGGTCCCGTGACTTTGTCGTTCCCTTTTCTGAGGCCTCTTAATGTTTCAAAATCTTAAAAACTGATAACGACACTAAAACTTGTTGAAATGCGATGCATAATACTTATTAGGTGATACCAGTTTGTATCACCCGCCTGGGCTCAGTTTTATCAAAGTTCAGAAACAATTTAAAATGTTTTTTTACACTGAAATGTGTTCGAAGGTATTTTCTTTTCACTACCGAAAGAGTTCGAAAAATCTTCAGTATCGCCGAATTTCTTCGTCAGACGCGCACGTTTATTGTTGTTCCCAGTAGTCAATTTAAGGAGACACTAGCAGTACGATAAGCCCACGACAATACGATAATGGCGCTCTTTGCCTAATGGCCGGCATCCTGGACGATCCAAGCGCAGTCCAGTCAATGCTAAGAGTTCGCTTCTCTCGTTCATCTACGTCTTTGGATGCGTTTTCTTGAACGTACAAAAAAAATTTTTTTCTTGCCAGAATATTATGTTATTGTGTCTGGGATCACGTTTCTCGTAATTGACAGTATCCTCGCGTGGGCTCGCATCAGTCAGAGCCCGCCCAGCACGGCGCAGGAGCACATAACAAACGACCCACGACGTTGGTTACGAACGATGCGCTTGCGCCAGTTACGAAAACGATCTCGATAAACGAGAGGTGTACAACATCAAACTTAGTGTCTCGGATGCAGTGTTAAGGATGTAATAGTGATAATTGTAAGGGAAATTTTGTGTGAGGTGCGTGGTAACGGATATGCCTGTGCTTCGACGACTGGCTTCTAGTGTGAAAAAAAAGAAGTCACTTTCGCCGACTGAGCTGAGTCATTCGAACAGTTCCATTTGCTTGATGCGATAACATTTTAGGTGAGTCCGCTTTAAAAGTCATTAGTGTAAAGTGGTACCGGGTATCCTTTACGTTAATGAGCATTAAGATACTTACCTAGAGTACCAATAACAGGTGTGTGTTTATATCTTGTCTATTTTGTTTCTAATAAGATGTGGTTTAAACATTCATCGGCTCGACCACCGAGGCAGGTAAGGCAAAACATTTGCATTATCTTAATTTGTTAAAATGGAAAACCACTTTAAAACTCCTCAACTCATAACCTTAAACTATTCGACTTTCCTAGAATAGTGGGCCGACAAAGTGTCTTAATTATAATTTTTAAAGGGCCGCTAAAGTAAAACTTTGATTTGCCTTTTATACTTAAGAACCTTTTAGTGATTTTCACTCGACATCAACAGTAAAATTAATATCAAACAACCAAACTGCATTTTCATGGTAAAATACTTAAAATAATTTAAATAATTAACTACAAAAGAACTTACATACTTGTAGTAATTCATTCAATAATTACTCTGGTAAGAAACAGATCATAAAATTTATAATGTAACTTGTGAAATTTTTCTATTGATAAATAGGTATACCTAATAATTTTAATACTATTGATAAGACATTGACTTATTATCTATCAACTTCGATTGATGTAACAATACAATTTATTGGCTTTAAAACAACAGAAACTTCCACTTCCATTCCTGACACACATGACATTACTAGTGCTTTGTTAAAAAAAGCTGTCAAATACAGCTGTTTGATAACAATAACAACAAGTATACCTAGTATTAAATACCAGTTAATTAATATTAACTTAGGTCTTTCATAGAACAATGACATCTTATTATTTTATACTAACAGTAGTTAATTACCACATAAAATAACATAGTTCAATGTATTTTATTATATCAGCTGTCATGCAAATTACTATAACATCAATTACTAATGCACTTACCTTTGATCTTGTTTATTTACTTTAAAAGTTTGAGGTTATTATTGATAATAATCCGGAAATAATGCGTGAAAATCATGGACATCCGAGTAAATTGAAACACAGACACAGAGAACAAATTTCATAGCACTTTAAATGTTTTCACTTCAAATGTTCTTACTATTATGGAATAAATAATTATTTAATAGAAATATAGTAATCTTCCTTTGCTTATCTATTTCTCGTGGACTGTCGCTACGTAAACAACAAAGCACGCACGTGTAGCATAATTCCTAGTTACGATACTGATGTGCAATGTAGTTCTGCAATATACCGCTAGATGGAGTGAAATAGCAAAATAATATTTTCACAAATACAAAAAAAACTTAATTAATTTACTCGTACTTACCTTAAACCATGAATGAAGGTTTTGCTGGCTGTCGCCATTTGTTGTTTTCACTTAAAGGTTGAAAGAACTTGTAGGTACTACTTCAATATAACAGCTAATTGGATGGAAAATCGCCATCGTGGCTTCCAGAAATTCCCTTTTTCAATTGATCAAAATGGTTGCTCAACTGTCTTTTGTTTTTAATTTGTTTTCTGTGATCGGTAACTAAGAAACATTGATTAGATTATAACGGGTGTCCCAAAAGTAGGTATAGGATGATATGTCTCAATAAAACGCGAATGGATTGGAATTTCTTCGTAGTTTTATTTTATTTTAAAGAAGAGACTTGTACAATTTTGTCTAAATAGAATATCTGCTAAATGGCCGCCACGGGCATTTTTGCTGTGTGCAAGTTTTTCATGACACTTTCACACATTTCGCTGCTAATTTCACACATTTCGCTACTTATTTCACCAATAACTCGGCGAGTATTTTGTCTATTTGTCTATGTTTTGTGGATAGTTGGCGTAGACTTTATCTTTCACGTAGCCCCAAAGAAAGAAATCCAGTGGCATCAGATGGCAAGATCTCGGTGGCCATTTGACATCACCTCTTCTTGAAATTACGAGATTTTTCGACCTTTCGACGAATGTTTGTAATTGATCGTGAATTTTCGTTAAATATTTGTACAACTTCTATGCGCTGTTTTATTGTGAAACGCTCCACAATTAATTTTACATGTGTCAAGATGATGTATGTCAAATTTCAATCCGCCATCTTGAATATTTCGGAAATAGCGCGAAATTCAAATCCTATACCTACTTTTGAGACACCCTTTACAAACTTCCAATTAATTGAGTCATCAAAAAGTTCAACATCCAATAAGTAGGTATAGGTAGGTAGGTACTTACTTACCTATTGAAAGTCTTACCTACCTACACAACTTTTTCAGCCAATTACGCAATATATACGGTTGATTATTCAGTGGGAAGTTTTTTGATTTACCGACTTCAAAATAGAAGGAGGTTATTGTAAAACTGATTTACTTACATTAATGTGCAGCCAACAGTTTTTTAAGATATACAAAATCTTTACCTAGTTAAAAAAGATATCAAACTTTCGTAAAAATTCAAGATAAGTAGGTATATCGTGAAAACTATTCTTACATAAAACATTATTAACACATGACAGAGCATTTTGTTCAATTTACTTTTTCACTATTTACTTACCCATAGACAGTCGGTAGTATTACCACAGAATATATTATAATAGTACTAACGTATTACTCATTTAAGTATGAACCACAGTTAAATTAAGTATAAGTAGGTAGGTAGTAGGTACCTATGTAGTTAACTTTAACCACGACCGACAAACATAATAAATAAGCCTCGGTTTACGGCAAGTACCTACCTACCTAGGCAAATGTATTTGACGCATGTTTGAAAGCTCAATACATGTCCAATAACTTATTGAAAACAAACATAAATAAGTACGATATTGAATATTGTGAATGGAGACATTCATTTCATGTTTTCTAGTTTCTAAAACTGTAAATTACATGAGAAATAGGCATTTGTGAGCTTTTAATAAAAATGCACTTTACTTTGAAAACATACGTTGTTATTATCATACTCCACTAAATAATTAGTACAAAACGGAATCGCGAAAAAAGTCAGCTGTTCAACATCGAGTCGACTGAAATGTATGGAACAGCTGATTTTTACAACCTTTTTATTAACTTGCCATGTTAGTTAGTAACCTAGTTTGTTAGTTAGTGGGGGACAAATCTTGCAAGCACTTCCCAGTGTCCGATGGAGCTGAAATTTTGTATACAGGTTTGGTTTAGATGACAATACCACAGTGTATAAAAGCACGGCTGTGACACTACAATATTAAAGTAGGTACATCATCATCATCATCAGCCATTTAATGTCCCCACTTCTGGGGCACTGGCCTTCCTTATGGATGAATAAGGAGAATGAGCCATGATGACCCACCACGCGGGCTCAGTGCGGATTGGTGGGTATTAACGACTGCAAGTGCAGCCGGGACCAACGGCTTAACGTGCCTTCCGAAGCACGGAGAAGCTCGAGATGAAAAGTTTTTGGTCACCCATCTCGTGACCGACCATTGCGAACGTTGCTTAACCTCAACGATCGCAGGCCGAGCGCGCTATCCACTGCGCCACGGGCTCCTTAAATATTAAAGTACAGTCAGCAAAAAAGGTTGTCATGTAAGTAAGTAAATGAATTTTTTACAAAAAAACTTGTTTTTTTGCAATTCCGTGGTTGGCCCCGTAGTAAAAATCGTTCGTATTGATGGACACTATCATCCCCTAAAATCTTTGTACCAATGACCTCTATTATCTTTGTACTAATTAAAATTTAGAAGGGGTATAAGTACAATCGGGGACAAATTCGGTGAACCACCTCTTACTACTTTTCACGTAGCTGGTGCCTCACCATTCACGCGCAGACCCTTTTACTATTTTTTTATGTATTAAACTAGTGTAGTACAGCGCATAAGCAATTACGGAGGGACTACAACTGAACGGTGAGACGCCAGCCACACGAAAAGAAGTAAGATGTGGTTCACCGAATTTGTCCCCGACTACCTATACCTTCGTAATTACTTATTTATTGAAAATTAGTTTTTTCTTTGAAATTTTGTCTTTTTGTCTTTACATACCCTGATCTTATCTACTTACCTACCTGTTAACTTTTTTAAGGGCCCCTCATTATGCGGCAGTCACATACTATTCCAGACTTCTTTCCCAGAATTAGTATCGGTTTGATTTGCATTTTGCAGTTGTTCGTCACTTTAACGAGTAGAATTATTCTTCATTTACTTATGTACCTACCTACCTATAAGTTTGTTAGAACGGAGCGTAGTCGGAACTCAATTAAATCTACTAAGTTTTCCCCCCGACTACCTACCTATTATTTATGATCTATCAATCAACGATGTAACATTTTTCATTTTTCTTGCTATTGCGGATATGATTGGTTTCATCGTCACATACAAAACGGCTACCGGGGCTACCGGCTAAAAATATGGATATGGACATGGGCTTCATTTGACATTTGAAGCCCATGTTTTGTCCTTATATGGGCATAATAGGGTCTTGAAATTTCAAATGAAGCCCATGTCTATACCCATATTTTTTAGCTGGTAGCCCCCCAGATTGATCGGCAGTTTTGTACGGGTTGACTTTTTTCATATTTCGACCTGTTTTTTGGGGAAAGTTGTTGAGTTTCATGGGTAGAATTTGTCCCTTAAAATATTACTGCTAATTCTTTTACACCTTGTTTTAGAGCTGGTAATTTATTTTGCTGTTTTCATACGTTTTAAATCTGCCTTAAATACTTATTTAGTTTTTCTGATAAACATTTTAGTTTAAACCAAAAACTTCTGGTTCAGTAGGTGTGATTATCAGCACTGTGCCATGTTACCATTTTGATTTATCATCATCATCAGTCATTTTGAGTCCACTGCTGAACAGAGGAGGCTCCTCTGAGCGCCACTAAGAACTTATACGGGATATTAGCAGCCAACGGCTTCGCATCTTTCACCAGTCTTCTGATTCACAAACCGTCGGCGTCGTCTAGTTCGTAGTCATATAATTGGTGGTTAAGGCGATGATTCCCGACCGAAATAGGCGCGCTAACGCTTGCTCGGCCGCGCGCGATCACAGAATATATTTTAACTAGCGGCCGCCCGCGGTTTCACCCGCGTGGTTCCCGTTCCCGTGGGAATATCGGGATAAAAAGTACATATAAACCTTCCTCTTGAATCACTCTATCTATTAAAAAAAAAACGCATCAAAATCCGTTGCGTAGTTTCAAAGATTTAAGCATACAAAGGGACATAGGGACAGAGAAAGCGACTTTGTTTTATACTATGTAGTGATGATAGACACTTCACGCGGACGCAGCGGCCGGCAGCCGGCAGTGAACTCGCGAGCGCCCCGCGAATCAAAAATCACTTAAAATTCGATTCAAAATTAAATAATAAAAAATTTAAACTTATGACAGCCGGAATCTCTCGCCTATTCAAAGACAATAATTATTTTCGTATATTTTTCAGTAACTAAACCAAGTATAAGTACTGCAAGTAAAAGGATATTTGGATTAGGTACGATTAGACGGATGTTTGGGATTCTATTTGACACAGTAAAATATCACCAATCAAAAAAAACGGTGGAAGCACTAGATAAATAACTGAAAAATAAAATATATATTTTCCAAATTTTGAGTAGGTAGGTAGGTACTTGTACTTAGTTTGCGAGTAATCCATAATTTAAATCATCCCTGTTTTCGGGAATCGGCGCCTTAAATATAATTTTGATTTCTAGTAACTTCAAAAACCAGGAGCCGTACTCTGAAACGCAAATCCGAAACTTCGGTTAGCCCCGTTTCTTTCACTCGATTCTGTCACACACAACACAACCACAACTGGGGAGTGAGAGGGGCCGGGTATCATCATCACTACATAGTATAAAACAAAGTCGCTTTCTCTGTCCCTATGTCCCTTTGTATGCTTAAATCTTTGAAATTACGCAACGGATTTTGATGCGTTTTTTTTAATAGATAGAGTGATTCAAGAGGAAGGTTTATATGTACTTTTTATCCCGATATTCCCACGGGAACGGGAACCACGCGGGTGAAACCGCGGGCGGCCGCTAGTAGGTAATATAACGAAGTTTTGGGATTCGCGTTTCAGAGTAGGCCCTTGAATCGTGACCCAGTTTGCTTATAATTTTCATTTCTATTAGATACCTATGTAGTTAAGAAGAAAAAAATCTTAATTCGATTATTCAGGGAAGGTAGAAGTAGACAGACGGAATAATCAAAATAGAGCCAGCATATTTTTATTTGTATTTTTTTTTTATCATACCCAAGATAACAAATTCTATAGCCTTAGCCTAATAAAAAACCTACTTACGATACACTAATTTCGCAAAATTCTACACACGATTCACTTTCTAGGATCTGGTAAATGACTGTATCTCTATGTACACGTGACGTGACAGCACATCACGTAAAACGGTTGAACTGCGATAACAACTCTATTAAGTACGTAGGGCATAAAGGAGGTCCCAAGGTCAACATGTATAGTCTGATGCAAATTGGTCTGATGTGCCGCCGTGTGTACATACCTACCAAATCCTCATCTCACTGATTAAGATTTTGATATATTATTATGAGATTAAAGATTAATTTCTAAGAAGGCGCCATTCTAAGCTAACACTAATGCCCTAAGAATCTATCTACAAACCGCGTCGCTTCCGGATTATAAAGATTCCGCTCGAAAATTACTGGCTTTAGGCTTTAGGTTTATAAAAGTATACGCTGCCGTTTGGTTCTCAGAATTGTGTTTTTCCTACGTTCGTTCGTAGTGGAAATGCAATAAGACTATTTCACACGATATCATATATTTACCTACAGTGTGCCCCTTGATATGGTGCACAAACGAAAAGGGTGTTGACTATAGGTACCCGATTTTATCAACAAATAAAAATAAAAAAAAGTATATTTCACATAAGTATTTACATCAAACTTACATACGATTATTTAAAAAAAAAAATTTTATGTCATTTTTACATTAAAAATCAAAAGAGATTTAAAGTCGTCGTTGCGCGTGCTAAAGTCGCTATCTATGTGTTTTTTACATACTTTAAAGGAGACACAAAAAACAGATTTTCCCGAAAATTAATCAGATTATGTAATTATAATTTATGTTTACTTTAACATTAGATTGTGAAAAGTTATGCAATGAATCAAGGTGGGAATTCCTAAATTAAAGTTTTTAGCGAAAAAAGGTTTTTCTAACTGAAATTAGCGAACGAAAATTTTCCGGTCCGGTCTTGTTTTTAACCGACTTCTAAATAAAAAAGGAGGAGGTTCTCTATTCGTCTGTATGTATGTTTTTTTTTGTGTATGTCCACCGATTACTCGATGACGGCTGAACCGATTGAAATGGTTCAAACGTTATTAAATCAGGTTGGTTTCCAAGTTGGTCCCATTTTTTGAAATTTTGAAATTGGTTCAGTAGTAGGAAATCTTGAAAATACTGTCGTTTTCGTTACAACTTTATGTGAATTTAATACGTATCTTTAGGCATAACTCCTTTGTTTATAAACCGATTTAGATGATTCTTGTTTTGTTAACAAGGGGATACCTCAAGATATTTTAACCGACTTCGAAGAAGGAGGTTTTCAATTTGATCACATACCTATTTACCAGAAAACACGTAAATTGCCTGCACGATGCACTAAAAAGAGTGAAATAAAAATTATTTTTATAAAAAAATAAAACCGCCTTCAAAAAAAACCACATCAAAAAAGTAAGAAATAATTCCTCACCAAATAAATAACGTAAGTACTTTGAAGTCGGGCGGGTTTTAACAAAACAACAAAAAATTGTACATGTTTCACGCCCGACTTCAAAGTAGGTACTTACGTTATTTATTTGGTGAGGAATTATTTCTTACTTTTTTGATGAGGTTTTTTTGAAGGCGGTTTTATTTTTTTATAAAAATAATTTTATTATGTATATTTATTTTAATTTATTAGGTTAGGTTATCATTGTTATGATGCCATTATATTTCTACTGTTTTAGTGTGCGATAGTATAAGTATATTTTTACTGCCGCACGCACGCAATATTATGCTAAGGTGGAGGCCTAATAGTTGGCTAAGCACCATTGTTATATTTATTATAATTTTGTGTTTCATGTAAGTGTGTGTAGCCAATATGTAAATGATTCTCATTCATTCATACTTTATATGTACCTAACGGGTAGAGTTTTTTGCGTGATAATATAAAAACAATACATTTAGCGCCATTGCGAATGAAATTCGCAAATTGCAGTCCTGTGGTTACGTCTGTGCATTACGCCCGTTCTAATTCTAATAAAAAAATAAGTAAAAGTAGTAAGAGCTATCATAATAAGCAATTCAGTTTCAATAAAATCGACATGTGATGTGGTTACAGCCGGTATACTAATTTTGCTATGCCCTATTAAAGGGCTAAGCCTCCGTTAAGGCGATACTCGGAAAAATTATGCTGAAGCGAGATAGCAATTAGAAAACGACGCGCGCGGGAGCGAGACCGATTTCGCAGATTAGGCAAAAAAAACACAAAATCACTTCGTATTAAAAAACTACAGCGATTTTTAAAAAAATGCTTCTATACGATCCTAAACATTATTGGTGTCCACTAATTAAACCAATTTCCAATAGTGTAAGTAACCCCATTTAAGAATAATCTTGAATTTTCGTATTTTTAAGAGGTATTTTCGAAAAGAAAAAGTGTCGAGGCAAAATCATAAAATCGTGATCGTATTGAAACTATACGATTTTAGATAAAGGTATGAAGAAATGTATATCTTATTACCAGATTTGTAACAACTGTAACAGTCCTATAGTTTTAAATCAAAAAGTCCATACTTTTTCCGAGTAGCGCCTTAAGTACGTAGTAAAATTGGCTAAGTTCCGAAATACGCCAAAAGTGCTGTTAGCGCGAATCAAAAACCCTATTTTGTGTGAGATATTTTGTGTCTACTAATTTCGGAACACGGCCATTGTCTTTATTCGTTGCCTCCGTTATGTATTTATATACGTCACTGCGCCTGCGTCAGTCTTGTGCCCTTTGCTGACCGATTTGGCGCAGGGGTAGGCTACCCACCTTCTGCGCCAGTGGTCTCGGGTTCGATTCCCGAACAAGACAAATATTTGTGTGCATGAACATGTCTATTTGTCTTGGTCTGGGTGTTTACTATGTATATTAAGTACTTATGTATTTACAAAAAAATAAAACCGCCTTCTAAAAAACCACATCAAAAAAGTAAGAAATAATTCCTCACCAAATAAATAACGTAAGTACTTTGAAGTCGGGCGTGAAACATGTACAATTTTTTGTTGTTTTTGTTAAAACCCGCCCGACTCCAAAGTACTTACGTTATTTATTTGGTGAGGAATTATTTCTTACTTTTTTGATGTGGTTTTTTAGAAGGCGGTTTTATTTTTTTATAAAAATAATTTTTATTTCACTCTTTTTAGTGCATCGTGCAGGCAATTTGCGTGTTTTCTGGTAAATAGGTATGTGAACAAACTCAAAACCTCCTTTTTCGAAGTCCGTTAAAATACCTTGAGGTATCCCCTTTTTAACAAAACAAGAATCATCTAAATCGGTTTATAAACAAAGGAGTTATTGCCTAAAGATATGTATTAAATTCACATAAAGTGGTAACGAAAACGACAGTATTTTCAAGATTTCCTGAAAACTACTGAACCGATTTCAAAATTTCAAAAAATGGGACCAACTTGGAAACCAACCTGATGTAATAACGTTTGAACCATTTCAATCGGTTCAGCCGTCTTCGAGTAATCGGTGGACATACATAAAAAAAAAAAAAAAAAAAAACATACATACAGACGAATAGAGAACCTCCTCCTTTTTGATTTAGAAGTCGGTTAAAAAAAAGTATTTAAGTATATATTTATCCGTTATCAAGTTTTCCATGATACAGTTTCGTAATGAAATTAAAATGGGCTTAGATAATTGGTGTAAATGTAAGAAGTTATTTATTTTCCAGCTATTCAAATTAGTTTTTTTTCTGTGTAAATAAACGACAATAGATTGACTTTTTAAAATTTATTTTTTCTGAGCCAAAAAAGTAATGTTGGATGAAAATATAGAGTGAAAATTTAAAGAGAAAACAACAAGAAATTACCTATCTATAGCATTTAATTCTACATTACAATTTTGTTATAAGGTTGTCAGAATAAAATGACGGAAGTGTCTTGTCCACACGACGACATTGTGCGTCGAACCGTGTGAAGTGAACCGTTCCTAACTGTAGACACAGAGCTTACAATAAAAAATAATTAAAACCGGTAGGTATGTGTCTCAGTAACTCAATGAGTATCAGTCTAAAGATTTATCAATATGCAAAAAAATATATAAAAAATGTCAGTTGAACCACATATGAGATAGAAGCGGTTCTTCCATGTTTGCCGTAAAAAACTCAGCTTGCTCAGCCCTGACGCGAAGCCAATTAGGCTTGGCGGGTGGTCAGGGCGCGGCGAAAGACAGACCCTGTAGTCCTAGCGGTACGCCAAAAAATGCTGCAAATGGTGTGGCATGAAAATCGGAACGATTGATCTTTAGGCCATAAGAATAAATTTGACCTGTAGCACGAAAAAAAGAAAAAAAGAGAGGAGTTATGACGTCATCTTTTATTTGTATGGGATAAAAAGTGTAACGTGTAAGGTATCTAATGAAAGGGCTCTTAATAAGCCGATTCTAAAAATGTATCACATCATTATATTTCAGTCAGTTGTTTTAAATTTAAATAAAAATCATTTTCAAAACATACCTTACCTACCAGTTCAAGTTTTGGCTCCTCCATATATGAAACCACTTCTGTCCTGTGTATGAAACCGTTGAATCGTTATTTGTAAAATATACCCTAAATGATCGGTAATAGCCTCATATCAAACCGCTGCTGTAAGCAAGAAATTTGCCATATTGAAATCGCATAATGTAAAGAAATTCTCTGTTTCAATAGTCTTCAGAGCGTGACAATTTATACATCTATATTTATTCTATACAAATAAATAAAATTGGAGTGTCTGTTTGTAATATTAGAATAACCGCTTTTTACTACATGCATATGATTATATATACGGTACATTACATTTACCAAAATATCATTTTTTAAAATTTTTGTCTGTCTGTCTGTTTGTTCCGGCTAATGTCTGAAACGGCTAGACCGATTTTGACGGGACTTTCACTGGCAGGTGGCTGATGTAATAAGGAGTAACTTAGGCCACTTTTTATACCGATATTCCCACGGGAACGAGAAGCACGCGGGCGAAACCGCGGGCAGCCGCTAGTACTATATAAAATAAGATAAAATAAAAATTAGGTCAATAATCTTCGTCATCATTATGTCAAACGTCACACACCCCCTTTAAAATTTACTAAGTTAAAATTATATCTGTTTGGTACCTAGCTAACATAGCTACCTACGTAGGTAAATCATAAATTTACTTTAAAAAAGTTGAGGTGAAGGCCAAATATGTTTGTTTTCTGGACGGGTGGCGCCAACTTTTTGCACGTATATTCATGTTTTTTTATCATCGTTCTGAGAAAAAATCACTCAACTTCGAGAATATCGCGCTATAAATTTTATAAATTCAACATTACGACAACTCATAATTTACCGACAGCAAAAAAATTTGCATCCGTCTGGTTATATTATATTACTAGCGGCCGCCCGCGGTTTCACCCGCGTGGTTCCCGTTCCCGTGGGAATATCGGGATAAAAAGTACATATAAACCTTCCTCTTGAATCACTCTATCTATTAAAAAAAAACGCATCAAAATCCGTTGCGTAGTTTCAAAGATTTAAGCATACAAAGGGACATAGGGACAGAGAAAGCGACTTTGTTTTATACTATGTAGTGATAATCATATTATATACCTAGTCGTTTTCTGGTTTTGCTTATGCAAATGATTTTGTAAGTCTTTCACGTCGAAACGAAGCAACGGATTGACGTGGTTTTTGGTATAGGGGTAGCTTAGGAGCTGAAGAGTTACTTCTGGTACTTTTAAAAATATTTATATTCAAACAAGTACCAGATCTATATTTTATTGTGGTAAGTACAATTATTATGAAAATGTCACAATAAAATGCTGTCACTATCGGTCAATATGTTTATCATTTAATAATTTATTCACTGATTGTTTAATAGGACTTTTCATTCAAAAATTGTTTTAATCTATTTTTAAATGACATAAATGATGCGGCTTCTTTTACATTTTTCGGAAGATTGTTGTAAATGATAACCTGCATAACAAACACACTTTTGCCGAATAAATTATTATTTTCTGTAGAACAAAATTAAAGATTCATTTATGTTATTTTCATGTGAGCCTGATTTATCGGCATTAAATAAAACGGTACTATCATCTGCAAATAAGATCATAGGATGGTCAATTACTTTAGGAAAGTCATTTATGTAAATGAGGAAGAGCAAGGCCCCAAAATGCTACCCTGCGGTACCCCATAGGTTACATTTCTCCAGTCCGATAAATATTTACTTTTAATTTTTAGTCTTTGGATCTATTCTGGTTATTTCAATAACATTGCTTCCTGTTACTAAGATAAGACCGTACCAAGCTCATAGCTCGTATCACATTATAGGTATAGTATGATTGTATACCTACTACTATACAATTACTCTAACGACTCGACATTTTTCAGGGGGTTCAAAATCATTCGTAACGTAACTCTGAAAGGGACTCGCAAAACCGCACCTATTCGACTTCTGACCAGGGGGGCTACCGCGTAACTTTATGGATATGAACTTCATACGTTTTTGGGAACTTTAAGGCAATTTTATAAAGAAAATAGCCACTATCAGTTCCTTGTTTTTTGACGTCGGGTATAACGATAGCTAGCTAGCAACGTTCAACAGAACAAAGCAGCAACAATCTATCAAGATAAGGAATTCAAATGACAGTTGAAGCCCATACCCATACCCATATCCATATTTCTTAGCCGGTAGCCCCCCAGGACAATGAAATCTATACTTAACATAGGCATGAAAAATTCCAGGACATTGACTGGAACCACATTTTTCTAACAATAGGTTCGGGGTCCTTCCTTTCACATTTATATTTATAACTATTTAATTTACCTACCCACCAATCTGCACGAGTCCTGCGTGGTGGGCATGACAATATATTATTCTTCTTATTTTTATTTAGCCGTACCTGATGATAAGTGATGATAATGGGCTGAAGGTGGAAGCGAAATCCTCAATTACTGAGAAACTGGCTATAGTTAGAGAGTTGGCGAATAGTTATAGATAATCTAAATGCCGGAACACATCGGCACATCACACAACGATGTTTTCATCATTGTTATGGCGTCAGACTTAGATAAGAGGTGGTAGCTAGCCAGGCTGACATTGAACAAGCCCTGCTACCAACCAAACCGAATATTAAGTAGAAAATGTAGGAATAATAAAACGAACGATTAAAAAAAACCGCCTTCAAAAAAACTGCAAACAAAAACTCACTTCCCAAAACCATGTAAAATAAAAAAATAAATTAAATCATTCAAATCAAAGGACGATAGTCTGGGAATTTTTCTAATTAATCTTGGAACTTACTGATTCTGATTGAAGTCGGTGCCAAGCCATGTAAGGTTATGTATTTGCACAGATAATATAATACTATACTAGTATTTGATAGGTTACAATTCACACCACTCCGCGCATGAGGTAGATTTTGTGTGTTTTTCTTTCACTAAGTATTTTATTCTTGTTACTTTGGGCTTGTCACCGACTTCAATCAGATCAGTAAGTTCCAAGATTAATTAGAAAAATTCCCAGACTTTCGTCCTTTGAATTGAATGATTTAATTTATTTTTCAACTAGCGGCCGCCCGCGGTTTCACCCGCGTGGTTTCCGTTCCCGTGGGAATATCGGGATAAAAAGTACATATAAACCTTCCTCTTGAAACACTCTATCTATTAAAAAAAAACGCATCAAAATCCGTTGCGTAGTTTCAAAGATTTAAGCATACAAAGGGACATAGGGACAGAGAAAGCGACTTTGTTTTATACTATGTAGTGATTTTACGTGTTTTTGGGAAGTGAGATTTTGTTTGCAGTTTTTTTTTGAAGGCGGTTTATTTTTTTTGAATTTTTTTTTTTGAAAAAAACCAAATCGAAAGTACTTATACCCAATCGAACAAAAAAATAACTATTAAAATCGGATCACTAACGCCAAAGTAATCGGTATACATACATCAAACAAAAAAAAATACGGGATGAATTGAGTACCTCCCTCCTTTTTTTGGAAGTCGGTAAAAAATACGGGTTGAATTGAGTACCTACCTCCCTCCTTTTTTTGGAAGTCGGTAAAAATTACAAAATTTACCGAGTAAATTACCTAATAGGTTTGGTTGTGGAAAAAATAGGTTTCGGTTAAGTTAGATTGGTCGCTCACTTACTATTTTTGTCGGTAAAAAAGTAATTTAGTCGATCGGTTAATTACTACCCGAATATGCACCCCCACTGGGATTTACATTGATCCAGTAGCACGATCCAGTGTCGGCACTGGATTGGCACTGGATCAATGTAAACATGTTTCAATCCAGTACAGCGTCCAGTAAAACATGTTTACATTGATCCAGTGCCGATCCAGTGCGGCAATCCAGTGACGCTGGATGGATCTACTGGATCAATGTAAATCAGCCATAACACTAGACCACAGAGGCAGTTAAATCCGGTATTTATCCACAAGGAAAGCAAGTGCCTCAGCAGTGGGGACGTCAACAACGCTGAAGATGATAGCTATAATTTCATCTTGAGTTTGGAATAAAAGAAAATGTCAAATAAGTATTAGGCCAGTCATATCGTACAACTAAAAAGGCTGAAATAAAAATAATTGGGTAGGTATTTGACTGAAAAAATGTTTATTGAACTAGTAGCAACAGAACATAGGTATTTATTTTCAAATATCATGCATATTTTCAGCGATATAGAGCATCAAACTTTCTAATTAGACAAGGAGAGCGCTATAGAAATGTGACGTCACATTTCTATAGCGCTATACTCTCGCCATAGAAAATTTCGTTTTAGGAAGAAATAGCTAGAGTCACACTTAAGTAGCTCATAATTAGCTTGTTATAATACAGATTGAATTTATTTTTTCACATTTGTTATTCAATAATGTTATATTTCTGAATGTCATAATTAAATATCTACATTTCCACAACAGTCAAATACCCAATTGCGGTAAACTTGCTCTTTTGGTATGTTGTTTGGGTCCACCTGTATGATATTTATCCAGATTTTCAGCAGACTGAAATTCTCGAGCGCTGAGTAGTTGCTGAAAAACCACCACTTTTTTTGGTTTTATGCCAAAAAAACGACATTGGAAGGCTCTGACGACAAAGGTCACTACTACTTGAAATTAATATAATTAATGTAAATTCCAAAATTTTGGGGAAAATAGTGAACATTGGGAACCCTGTATCGTGTGACCTATTAGACCTACACAATTTAATTAGGGCTCAAACTGTCAGGAATTTTATACACTTTAAATAAGTAGTATTTTTTGTCATCAGAGCCTTCCAATGTCGTATTTTTGGCAAAAAACTAAAAAAAGAGGTGGTTTTTCAGGAACTACTCAGCGCGCGAGAATTTCAGACTGCTGGAAATCTGGAATCTGGATAAATACTATCCAGTTGGACCGAAACAACTTACTTACCAAAAGAGCAAGTTTACCGCAATTATTTGTATTTCGAATGTAACATATTATGACTGGCCTTTATGTACCTACATATTTCTTTTATTTGTTCTATCACTTTCTTCTTGATACTGAGTAGGTTACGTGCGATCGTCACTTGTTTGAGAAGCTCTAACAACCTTTTGTCTCTCGTGGCAACGCTACTGTTTACATTTTCATGGCTTATCGGAATCTTTCAATGGTATTTACTATTTGCTACCGCACTATACGCACCGTCGCATGCTTCGAGTTAGAACTCCATCGATTGTTTACCACTGCAGCTATTAGTAACACGCTAAATGAAAGCGCAATGAAATGGGTGCAAGTGGGTGTCGGTGTAGGAATTCTGTTAAAAGCGGCAGACAGCGCGTCGGCGATGCTATGGTACTTTGAATGCTGCCTCTAAATTTAAAGTCTTAAAACGAGGAACGTAAGGTTGCAATTTATTTCTGGCGTTGTAGAGTCGGCGTCGAAAAGAACATTTGTCACAGTGTGTGCTCAACCTGCTACAATATTTGTTTTGGAGTGCCCCTTTCCACGGAGCATTACATTGATACCATGTGTAACACGCCGAGGCGATAATATGTGGAATAGACTTACCTACTGGCAGCATAGGTATCGGCTAAAAAAATACCGATGAGTTTTCATGAGAGTAGGTTTCAGCTGTTAACAATACCTCTATAGGTATTACCTATTCGGAAAATTACTTGCATTTTCAATTAAAATAGCATTAATCACGCGTTTCACATGTTTAGTAATACCACAGAATAAATAATAATGGGTAATACACCATATTCGATCAACAATAACTACTATTGTTAATCGAAGTACACCAACCATAGAAAGAAAGAAATAAAGAAATACATTTATTGACTTGCAACAATTTAAGCAGAACAAGAAAATAGGTTGACAGTGACAGAAGTGTGAGAAGAAATTAGAGAGGTTAGGAAGTGTGTGCAGCCAACAAATGACCCTGTCTTAGCCAAAAGCTTCTGAGTCGCACACAGGTGGGCGGAGCAACAAAGAAGCGCTGTTTATTCTGTCAGGGTCAAATGTTACAAGTACCTACCTACATCAAAATCGAAACACATCATTTAGGAACCTACCTACCTTACTTATTTTAGTTAGTTTTTGTTTTGTCAGGTTTTTCCATAAAAATACAGCCTTGTTGAAGGCAAAAGTACCCACCCATGAGTCTCCTCGTCGAAATGCAAACTTTATGGCATCACCAGACTACGCGGTTGTGGTTAGCGTTCCAAATTCAAATTTTATTTATTACTTTTTAATTTCTTCCGATTCGACGAACACAAACCAGCTCTGGGTAGACGCGAGCGCAGACGATGACGCAAAGCCCTTGCAGCCAGTGTAGAAAAAAACCTGCCAAAAACCGTTTTTGAGTGATCACCTACATTGAAACAAATTTATGCTAGCGCCAGGAAAACACCTGAAGAACGATTGTGAACTCAATTTCAGGCGTGGTAGAGACTATGTAGCATTTTTAAACATGAATTAAGAATAATAAGTGGTCAATATGACATGATATGATTGTAGCCTGTCTGTTTCGGTATGGTAATCACACTGACAGTTCACAAATCGCATGGAAGTGAATGTTTTAATGAAGTAGTGTTTTTTGGGAGCATCTTTTTCAAACATTTTTTCTTGAATACTGTATCGCGAGCTAACGGTGTGGAGATAAAGTTAAGTGAAGTGAGCAAAAGAGTGACCTATTCTGTGCCTTTTAGAATGAAGCCTGATGTATATGGGTAGAGTAAACATTAAAGTAGCAAGGTAGAGCAGCCTGCTGTACACGGGTAGAGTAACGTTATAGTAGTAAGGTAGAGTAGCCTTGCTGTAGGTACAAGGGAAGAGTAACGTTATAGTAGTAAGGTAGAGTAGCCTTGCTGTACAAGGGTAGAGTAACGTTATAGTAGTAAGGTAGAGTAGCCTTGCTGTACAAGGGTAGAGTAACGGTATAGTAGTAAGGTAGAGTAGCCTTGCTGTACAAGGGTAGAGTAACGTTATAGTAGTAAGGTAGAGTAGCCTTGCTGTACAAGGGTAGAGTAACGGTATAGTAGTAAGGTAGAGTAGCCTTGCTGTACAAGGGTAGAGTAACGTTATAGTAGTAAGGTAGAGTAGCCTTGCTGTACAAGGGTAGAGTAACGGTATAGTAGTAAGGTAGAGTAGCCTTGCTGTACAAGGGTAGAGTAACGTTATAGTAGTAAGGTAGAGTAGCCTTGCTGTACAAGGGTAGAGTAACGGTATAGTAGTAAGGTAGAGTAGCCTTGCTGTACAAGGGTAGAGTAACGTTATAGTAGTAAGGTAGAGTAGCCTTGCTGTACAAGGGTAGAGTAACGGTATAGTAGTAAGGTAGAGTAGCCTTGCTGTACAAGGGTAGAGTAACGTTATAGTAGTAAGGTAGAGTAGCCTTGCTGTACAAGGGTAGAGTAACGGTATAGTAGTAAGGTAGAGTAGCCTTGCTGTACAAGGGTAGAGTAACGTTATAGTAGTAAGGTAGAGTAGCCTTGCTGTACAAGGGTAGAGTAACGGTATAGTAGTAAGGTAGAGTAGCCTTGCTGTACAAGGGTAGAGTAACGTTATAGTAGTAAGGTAGAGTAGCCTTGCTGTACAAGGGTAGAGTAACGGTATAGTAGTAAGGTAGAGTAGCCTTGCTGTACAAGGGTAGAGTAACGGTATAGTAGTAAGGTAGAGTAGCCTTGCTGTACAAGGGTAGAGTAACGTTATAGTAGTAAGGTAGAGTAGCCTTGCTGTACAAGGGTAGAGTAACGGTATAGTAGTAAGGTAGAGTAGCCTTGCTGTACAAGGGTAGAGTAACGGTATAGTAGTAAGGTAGAGTAGCCTTGCTGTACAAGGGTAGAGTAACGTTATAGTAGTAAGGTAGAGTAGCCTTGTTGTAAAAGGGTAGAGTAACGGTATAGTAGTAAGGTAGAGTAGCCTTGCTGTACAAGGGTAGAGTAACGGTATAGTAGTAAGGTAGAGTAGCCTTGCTGTACAAGGGTAGAGTAACGGTATAGTAGTAAGGTAGAGTAGCCTTGCTGTACAAGGGTAGAGTAACGTTATAGTAGTAAGGTAGAGTAGCCTTGCTGTACAAGGGTAGAGTAACGGTATAGTAGTAAGGTAGAGTAGCCTTGCTGTACAAGGGTAGAGTAACGGTATAGTAGTAAGGTAGAGTAGCCTTGCTGTACAAGGGTAGAGTAACGTTATAGTAGTAAGGTAGAGTAGCCTTGCTGTACAAGGGTAGAGTAACGGTATAGTAGTAAGGTAGAGTAGCCTTGCTGTACAAGGGTAGAGTAACGTTATAGTAGTAAGGTAGAGTAGCCTTGCTGTATAAGGGTAGAGTAACGTTATAGTAGTAAGGTAGAGTAGCCTTGCTGTACAAGGGTAGAGTAACGGTATAGTAGTAAGGTAGAGTAGCCTTGCTGTACAAGGGTAGAGTAACGTTATAGTAGTAAGGTAGAGTAGCCTTGCTGTACAAGGGTAGAGTAACGTTATAGTAGTAAGGTAGAGTAGCCTTGCTGTACAAGGGTAGAGTAACGTTATAGTAGTAAGGTAGAGTAGCCTTGCTGTACAAGGGTAGAGTAACGTTATAGTAGTAAGGTAGAGTAGCCTTGCTGTACAAGGGTAGAGTAACGTTATAGTAGTAAGGTAGAGTAGCCTTGCTGTACAAGGGTAGAGTAACGTTATAGTAGTAAGGTAGAGTAGCCTTGCTGTACAAGGGTAGAGTAACGGTATAGTCAGAACGTAGAGTAGCCTGCTGTACACGGGGAGAGTAAAATAGTAGCAAGGCAGAGTTTGCTGACCACTGGGTGCTGATCAAATAGATAGATAAAAAGTTTATTTACTACATCAGTTGACTTTTTTGGCTGGTTAAATATTGGAGCTGATTAAAACCGCTTTTATTTTTGATGGTCGCTTAAATGATAGCCATTTTTATTACTAAGTCCAAATAAATATTTCAGCCAAGGAAAATATCCATCAGTAAGTATACAATATTTTGGTTTTGTTTTTATTGATGGACACTCTCATACTCTGAAATATTTTAACAAAAAATCACATCTTTCCTATTAGTAGGTATAGATAGATTAGTGCCGTGGTGTATTACTGCTGTGTGGGAGCACCTTCAATGTGACAAAGTTCTAAGCTGTACTTATAGGTCACAACATACGTTTAGTTCGTTCAGGCGCGTATTGCGCACACGAATTTTGTTGCTATTTGGAAGCGACGCTCAGCCCCCCTACCGCCTAAGCGCCGGCCGTCGTCGGCTTGATTACGATTACGACGCATGGTGCCATCCTTGTCATGTCTTAAGGTACATGGAGTCGTGAAACTATCATTTTTGAGGCTCTAAAACTCATAAATTAGCCTACTGATGAATCCAGAATGAATATATATTAAATATTGTTAAATAAACTTAAAACTGAGCATTTTTCATTCTAAAATAAATAATAAATAAATAAATAAATATTTTCTTACAATCACACCAATTATCTAAGCCCGTAGTTAATTTCATAAGAAACTGTGTCTACGTGAACTTGATAACGGATAAAATAATACATAGTTTTGACGAAACGTGTGTTTAAACTGTTTGGGTGCGGGTAGCGGGGCGGGAAAATTAGGCGACGCTTCTATGCCCAAGGTCGTTGGCGATACCACGGGCCTTAACACATTTGTTCGAGCCGACGGTGCTTGGGCGGTAGGGCCCCTGTTGCCCATAGTAAAAGATTACTCGTGACTGTACATTAGGCTGATTGGTGATTAGGCAGTAAAATGTGGAGCACGACGTCACAAGGCTAGCGGCCGCGCCTCCTGCAAGGCGCGCGCGCAGTTACATCAGCCGCGCCGATCGTGACCTTAACGCTATGTGACGAAAGTGCTATTTCGCGTGCGCCAACTGGGCTGGGCTGTGTGACTTTTTGGAAACGGCAGTTGCATCATGCCAACTTATTCGAATTTTCTTGAAGACCCACTAGACCCAATAGATGTTTTAAACGTAACGTAAGATATAGTAAAGGTAGGTATGTTGGTTATACCTATCTACGTAATTTGGTAATATTTTTTACATAGAATTATCATTCTCACCCAGGCACCTATGCATTATATTCTGTGCGTATGCAAACACATTTATGAGACAGCGTTAGCGAGTTGTTACGAGTGCAAGGAGGACAAATATAGGTACCACGCAACACACTCCGCTAAATCGTTTCTGCGTTTCGTCCTTAGCGGAAAATGCTGCAAATGGTGTTAAAAGCATGAAAATCGGAACGATTGATCTTTAGGCCATACCAATCAATTTGACCCGTACGTAGCACGAAAAACAAACAATAGGAAGAGGAGTTTATGACGTCATCTTTTTTTCCCCTTACAAATAAAAGATGACGTCATAAATAACTCCTCTCCTTTCTTGTTTTTTTTTCGTGCTACGGATCGAATTGATTCGTATGGCCTAAAGATCAATCGTTCCGATTTTCATGCTTTTATTTAACACCATTTGCAGCATTTTGCTGAATTTCGGAGTGTACCGCTAGGTCTAAAACTACTTATTTTAAAAAAAATTCACTATATTAATTATTTATACTAACAAAATACCGCCATCTAGCATAAACTTACTTTTTATTGCACTGAAAATAAAATTACTTAGGTACTTAGAAAATAAATTAAAAATATGAACAACGGTGGAATAATCTCTAAAGAGGCCCTTCCAGTCGAGCTAACCCAAGACAAGCGAGACTGAGAAAAAGAAGCAGAAGTTTCAAAGTTTCAACATTTTCAGAGTCAGTTTTTATGACGCGATTCCAATGTTTCAATTTTTTATTTGCCCTTACGCACTTACGCAGTTCATTGAAACACTGGCCTATTAATAAACCTTATTATAATGTTTTACGTCACGTCATTGATGTTCCTATATAGGTAGCAAAAGGTACACAATAATCTACTCTAACAACAACCCAATGCAGTGTATTAGAGGAGGACAACGATACTATTGACTTTCCGATTTGTGATTCACTGGATTTCCCCGTGACGTAGACAAAACGATGCTTCCCTTTAAAAAAGAAAACTCTAAAAAGTTTTTAACATTAAATTGAGTTTATGGTCAACCACAGAGGCCGAGTTATTTTTTTACTTCGTTATTTTTGGACTCTGGTTATCCCAAAATGTGAAGAAACACATCAAAAACAAAATTAATTGCCTAAAGGTATTTGTTAAATTTAACCTGAGTATAATACCTATAGCTAGTCAAACTCTTTTCAATATGGTCAATTTTATTTTAACTGATACAAGAAAATCATCCAAAAATTAGTGACACGACAAAAAATATCGCTCTAAGTAGGTATATTTTTTTGGAAAATAATTGGTTGATAACTTAGATCTGATGTTAAATTTAAATTCTTAAAGCTGAATATAGTCTTAAAGATTAGGCACACTTATTTTATTTATCAAATCAAATGGTTTATTGCATTCCATAATAGTACATGTTAAGTGTTACATAGAATAGAAAATCTTTATGGGCCATGTAGGACCTGCTTTTTAGGCAGCATTTTGCCAGGGACAAATTCGGTGCACCACCTCTTATTTCTTTTCGTGTGCTTATGCATTGTACTACCACTAGTTTAGTACATAACCAAATAGTAAAAGGGTTTAAGCGTGAATAACGAGGCTCCAGCCACATGAAAAGAAGTAAGAAGTGGTTCACCGAATTTGTCCCTGAGAGTACTTATGCGTTGTCGGCTACATGTTCATCGCCTCTACATTAGTCCTTTCATTAGTAGCGTAACAATACAAGAAGGTGATTATTGGGCATTCTGAAACAGTTTTACGAAAGTGATCCATATTTTCATATTGATTATTGGGAATTCTGAAACAATTTTACGACATTGATCGGAGCGTAGAGCGAAAAAAACTGTTTCAGAATGCCCAATAATCACCTACTAATACCTACATAATGCGCTACCTATTAACAACTACGTTACAAACAGAACTTTTAACCCCTCTCTATCAGAATGGCCAGTAAGAAAAAGTCAATTTAGTTGGGATGACGAAACAAAATGCCACTGTTACTTACATTACATACACGAAAATGTCAAGAATTTATTTGTTTACATTTTCGGTCATGTACTTACATAGGCTTTTATAACTTCGTGCAACCACGCTTGCAGAGGTCAAGTTATTTTAGTATCTAGCACCTTGAGGAAAACCGCAGACTGGTTAAATACCTCTACAACGGACACTAGTGAACTATACTGGACTTTCCGGGATAAAAATAACTTTTAATTGAGTAAAAATGTAGGTATTATCTATTTTGATTACTTATATGAAGATTCATATCTTTTAATTTAATTTAATGAAAAATAGGAAAACAGAGGGACAGGTAAAACAAAGGAGAGGTATTATGTAATGAATACATATTATTATTTGTATCTGTAGTGTTAATAATTAAAAGATTTTTATGGGAGATCACTTATTTATTTAACGATGCAATCTTAACACTCCTCCTTTGTCACCGCAGTATGTCAAATACAAATAGGAAGGCAGCCCGGCCCGGGGTTGCCAGACGTCAGAACCACAACTCAAAACATAGACTATATTACATCTATCCCTTTTTACAATTTTTTTTTTTTTAAGTAAATAAAGTAAAATTAAATAGCTACTACTTGTTTTTCTTTCCCCCTTTACAACAAACAAAATGATATTTTCTTTGAGATTAACATTCTCTTTGAACAAAGCCAAAATTATTTTGACACAAATCAAACAAAAAATATAGCTTACAACTACAGATAATGATATTTTCTTTGAGATTAACATTCTCTTTGAACCATATTGAACAAAGCCAAAATTATTTTGACACAAATCAAACAAAAAATATAGCTTACAACTACAGATAATATAATACTATACTAAGTACTTACAACAAAAAATAATGTGTTAAAATAAATGTTCGTTTTTTTTTTTGCAACTGCACATCCATGAATATCCAAACGGACAGAAAAAAAAATCTAGCAAGGTCGAACATGATAAGAAGTTCTTGTGTATGTAACACCATTACTGGCAATAATGTCATATGACCTCAAACCATTCTTATTAGCTATAGTACCAGATAACCACTTATTGATACTAGGATCTTTAAGAAACAATATATTTTGTCCAACATAAAAATCATCCTTAACTCTTGTATTTAAATTATAATACCTTAAATTTCTATTTTGCCCCTTTTCAAATTCTAAATTTACATTTTTATTTAGCTTTGGCTTTAAATAATTATAACAAACAGGTAATTTAGTTCTTAAATTTCTGTTCATTGCCAATTGTGCTGGTGAAAATTTTGTACCACAGACTGGTGCAGTTCTATAATGTAACAAAGCTACCCTGAAATCAGTCTTATCTTCGTAACATTTTTTCAACATTTTCTTAGCAATCTGGACTGCCCTCTCTGCCATTCCATTTGACTGAGGATATTTAGGACTGGAAAATGTAAACTTAAATCCCCATTCTGAAGCAAAGTCCTTACATTCCTTGGAGTCAAATGGAATGTGATCAGACACAATCTCATTTGGAGTACCAAAATTACAAAAAATACCAATTAATACATTATTAATACTTTTTGCGCTCTTACTATTGAGCAACTGTACATCAAGCCATTTTGAGAAATAATCATATATTACTAAATAACTTTTGCTTTTAAAATCCATGATATCAATTCCAAGTTTTGAAAATGGCAAATCTGGAATGTCATGGGACATTAGCGGTTCTTTAACATTTTTATTTTGATACATTTGACAAACAAAACATTTTCTTACAAACTGTTCAATGTGTAGATCAATTTTAGGCCAGTAATACATTCCTCGTGCAAAACTTTTCATTTTGCTTATGCCGAGGTGTCCCTCATGTAACATTTTCAAAATTTCCATCCTCATACTTTTAGGTATTATTAGCTTATCACGTAAGAATAACAGATTTTCATCAATTGAAATATCCGATCTTAATTTATAATAATAACGTACCTCATCCAGAATATGTTTTACATTATTAGGCCAACCATTTTTAGTATAATCCATTAATTTTTTAAGTTCTGAATCATTGTTTGTTTCCAATATTAACTTTTGTTTGGTCGCCTTTGTACACTGAAGGTATTTTGCCAGACCCACGCAGTGGATTACTTCATACATGTACGATTCATCAACATCATCACATTTTAGATAGGATCTAGACAACAAGTCTGCGATAAACATCAATTTTCCTTTTAAATATTTAAAGGTCAAGTCATACTTTAATAATTTTAATTTTAATCTTTGTAATCGTGGAGATGGAACATCATGAATAGATTTTTTCAACAGAGATTCTAAAGGTTTATGATCATTTAATATTGTACATTGTTGTCCATAAATGTAATAATGAAATTTTCTAGTCGACCAAACAACACTCAAAAGTTCTTTTTCTATTTGTGAAAAATTTTGTTCACTACTAGTGAGACTTCTAGATGCAAAACAAACTGGCTTATCATTCTGTAACAAACAGCAACCTAAACCATCTTTGGAGGCATCACATTGAATTACAATAGGTAAATTAGGGTTAAAATTCTGTAAAACAGGTGCTTTACTGATTTTGCTTTTTATGTTTTTAAAAGCTGTGTCATGCACATTAGTCCATATCCAGTCAACATTCTTTTTCAATAAGAGTTGAAGAGGTGATGCAATATTAGCAAGGTTAGGAACAAACTGTCTTAGGTAGTTCACCATTCCAAGAAATATTTGAAGTTCTTTTTTATCTTTCGGGCAATTAATATTTAATATAGCTTCTACTCTGTTAGGATCAATTTTCATACCTGCTTCAGAAAAAATGTGTCCAAAATATTTTACTTCTCTTAACTTAAATTGAAACTTATTTTTATTAAAGCGAACATTGCACAATTTTGCTCTTTTAAAAACTTTATCTAATATTGCATCATGCTCAGATTCTGTTTCAGCACATATTAGCAAATCATCACAATAGATAATTACTCCAGGTATATCACCAAAAGCATTTTCATTATATTTTTGGAAAATTTCTGGGGCCACCGATAAACCAAAGGGAAGTCTATTAAATTTGTAACAACCAAACGGACTATTAAACGTACAGAGTTCACTAGAATTATTATCCAGTTTAATATTATAAAATCCTTCAGATAAGTCTAATACGGAGAAAAATTTCTTATTCGATATCTTAGGTAAAATTTCCTCTAAAGTAGGGATCAGATGATATTCTCTAAGTAAAACATTATTAAGATCTTTTGGATCGAGACAGATTCTTAATGATCCATCTTTTTTTTCAATAACTACTAGATTACTTACAAAGCTCTTAGGATGTTCGACCTTGGAGATAATTTGTCTGTCTTCCAGTGATTTTAATTTTTCTCGCAACCGAGTCAAAAGTGCATTAGGGACTCGCCTCGGTGGTCTCACAACTGGGTCTACTCCTGTCTGGATGTGCAGTTCCAACGGCTTCTTAAATTGACCGACACCCTGAAATAGTTCATAATACTTTTCTATTAAGCTGTTTTTACTAGTATTTATATTAGTTTTTATTGCATTAACATTATTATTATGATTAATATTCAAAAGTTTAAGTTCTATCAAAGTCGGTAAACCCAATATAGGTCGAACATTTTTATCAACAATTATAAATTCAGTCTTAAAAGCCTCATCATTTTTCAAAATAGTTAATATTCTTTTGCCGACAGGCTTAATGTGTGATCCCCCAAAAACTTCTAATATTATTTTTGTCTCAGACCATTCAGGATTTTCATCATCGACAATATTTTTAAGATCTTTTAAAGACAAAACATTAATCTGTGCCCCCGAGTCACACTTAAAAGTTACATATTTTGACTGTATATTTATTACTTCAGTCCATTCCCTATTATTACTTTCAATGAGGTTACAAACCCGTACGAGTCATAAGTCCTCGGGATTTTCTATTTCCTCGTTCGATTCTATGTAATGTACTGAATTCTTAGATTTACAACCTACAGCAAAATGATTAATTTTTTTACACAGAGAACAGGTTTTGCCAAAAGCAGGGCAATTTCTAGGTCCATGACGTTTGTTACATTTTTTACACAGGTATGTACTATTACTTGATGCTTTATACTTAGCTTTTGACTGTTGTTGGTCAGCGCTGTAGGGAAATGATTTCCTATGCTGGATGCCGATTCCATCTACTTCTGTAACTGGTAGACCTTGACCTGCGATGACCTTCACTTGTTTCTTAGCCAGTTCTGAGGTCCGACACGTTTCCACAGCTTCCTGTAGAGTCAGGTTTTTCTTCATCAAGAGTTTCTGTTGAATTTGGACGTCTCTAATGCCATATATTATTTTGTCCCTTAGCATTCTGTCTTTAAACACGTCAAAGTTGCAATTCTGTGCAATTTTTCTTAGATCTGTGTAAAATGCATCAAAATTTTCTCCCTCTTCTTGAATTCTCTTGTTAAAGTGAAACGTATTGATGATCTCATTAGTTTTAGGTTTAAAATGTTCTTCAAAGATCTCTATTACCTCATCAAGTTTTTCAGTATCAACCGAGCCTTTCAAGGTGTTTTCATACAGTTCTTGAGCAGATTGTCCTATGCAATTCAGAAAAATTGCAGCTTTTCTGGACTCTGCTACCCTATTAAGCCCAGCAGCAGACAGGAAAATCTTGAAACTGTTGAGAAATCGCTTCCATTGTGGATATAGATCATCCAAATTGTCGAGGTTGAGCGGTGCCGGCATGCGGTATTCCACGCCCGACATTGTATCTTCTTCGCAACTTTCGTAACCTTGAGTTTCTTCGGGGAACACCATCAAATCTTATGGTCGGCAGGTTCTTCAGTTCGGCTGCGCCATGTAGTGTTAATAATTAAAAGATTTTTATGGGAGATCACTTATTTATTTAACGATGCAATCTTAACACTCCTCCTTTGTCACCGCAGTATGTCAAATACAAATAGGAAGGCAGCCCGGCCCGGGGTTGCCAGACGTCAGAACCACAACTCAAAACATAGACTATATTACAGTATCTATTTATTTATTTAACTTCTGTATAAAATACACAGGGTAAAATATACAAGGCGGACTTAATACCTTCTTAAAGTATTCTTTGCCAGTCAACTTTTGGGAAACAAAGAACAACGAATGTGGTACAAAACAATAGGTAATACATGCTATAATATAAACACTCTAATATACAAATATTAATAAATGTAGGTAGGTATACGTATATTTAAAAACATGTTATAAATATATAAATTAATATACATTATTATAATATATATGAATAATATATAACTAAAGGAATGAAATCAAAAGTGAAATAAATACATCGATGATGATGATGAGCATAAGATCTACAAATTTAAGCAATCCAGTAGAAAAAGTCGAGCATTCTTTTCAGAAGAGAATTTGCTGGCAGACCTACTGGTATCATCAGGAGGATCAGGAAGGAGGTTCCATTGACGCAGGGCATACAATCGCATGCAGCAAAGTAAAAGCCAAAACGTGTTGCTGTCAAATATCTAATGAGCTTTTGTTCTTTTTACTACCGAAAGAGGCGCTGCTCAGGTTTCCATACAAAATAATACGATAACGATATTTTTTGGTGCTAGGGGATGATCACCATTGTAAGTACTTTGTCAAACCAGCTATAACACCTTGTTTGTCAGTATGTTTTAGAGCCAACGCGCACTTGTGATTTTTAATCGGGCGATAGTTTAGTCGGAATCGTAACACGATCGTGATCAAACTGTCGGCCGATAGTTAGGTTTTGAGAGCCTGCGCGCACTTGTGATTTTTAGTCGACCGATAGTTGGTCGATAGTTTAGTTGAATCCGGGCGCGCGCTCACATAGTCCTTCATGCACAGGCCGATAGTTGTGCGATAGTTGTCCGATAGTTGGGCGATAGTTGTCCGATAGTTGTACAACTATTGGCCAGTCATTTTCGATAGGCGCAGCCTAACGATAGTTGGGTTGAATGCAGTGCGCGCGCTCACATAGTCCTTCATGCACATTTCGCCCGACCGATAGTTGTGCGATAGTTTGATCGTTCAACTATCGGCCACTCATTTTCGATAGTTTGATCGGTCGATAGTTTAATCGTCAGTGCGCGCACTGCCATATAATTCTATACTGAATCCGAGAACGACCAAGCTATCGCCCGATTAAAAATCACAAGTGCGGCGTTCGCTCTTAACCATAGTATGTATAATAGCTACGTAATAATTGGCATGATATGGTGCTAAATTGTACAGCTCCTATGTATGACCGATCGTATTTCAAGCCACGTCCAACAGTCACAACGTGTCTTCACTCACGTAGGTCACTCCAAAAAGGTTTCACTACATGTTATGATACAGTTTTCTGCGTGTAGGTCATTAACCTTTAACCTTTGTCACACTCCACTTTTCCAGCCTCCAAACCACAGTAGTTTTTTTTACCCTGTGCTCCAAACTATCCCCATACACAAAAATCACGTCGAGCCGTTGCCCTGTTTTGACGTGAAAGGTGGACAAACAAACAAAAACACTCATTAAGAGTATTAGTATGGATTATAAAGAGGAAATGATTTGATTTTTGTATGTTTCTAATAAGTAAACTCAAAAGACTGAACCGATTTCAAAAAGTCTTGTGTATACTACTTACATAAAGGTCAGCTATGTACTTTCTATTAAGTATAGACTTTACAATATATTGACAGTGACAGTCATCAAGTTCAAGAACTAGATTGAGCAATAAAACTAATTCCCATTTTATTAGACTAATTTAGACAAAGCAAAAGGCAATATAGTCAGTATATAAATTAATAGTCCTATTTCTTAGATTTATGTATTCTCTTTAATGTTTGTATGAACACAAAGTTTAGTACTCTCATCTCATCCATAGTTTTTGAAATAGTTTTGAGAAAAGAAAGATCTTTATTAGAATTAATTCTCTATCCATTTATAACTGTCTCCAAATTGAAAATACAAAAAAAAATACTTTCATAGTAGTAAAAATTAATCAGGTATCTGTATAGATTAAAAAAATGAATTATTTCGAAGTGGCTGTTAACATTTTTTTGGCTACCAAGACCCTTGCCCATTATCCTTTGTTTTGAAAGATAAAAAAACTTTTGTGAATCCGGTACTTGCTTGACGCTACGATAGTGACGGTGGTCGCGTGCGCATTGTCAACAAGCGATCGGTGTTGCGTCAGACACTGCACCGCAGGCGCAGGTAACGCAATGCGCAAGCGTAGCGCTTTTGCCGCGAAACCTTTATGGTCTCTAGTCGCTGTTTATACATGGAACTGACACTAAAAAAATATTTTTTTCATCTATACGAAAATTGGTTTGAATGTGATAGTCAATAGTTTTTGAGATATAACACACGAGCAGCCGCCCGAGCGTTTCACCCGCGTGGCCCCCGTTCCCGTGGGAATATCGGCATAAAAGTATTCCAATGTGTTATTCCAGCTTATATAATTTATCTCTGTTGCTAATTTTATCCAAATCCGTTCAGTAGTTTTTGCGTGAATGTCTCGTTTGTAAGAAAAACGTCAGTCCGGAAGAAAAAAACTAAAATATTTAAATAGTATGGACCTGCCTTAAGTTTTGGAAAACTCCAGCCAAAGTACTTTCAACACAACATAAAATTAACAAATGCCATTCAAATTCAAGACTTATTTCTTTTATAATACGTCTTATATGATAGATTTTTCAACAACATGTGTGCTTATAATATAATGTAGATAGGATAAGATGTAATCAGTAAATATTTACAGCGTTATCAGAGATGTTACGTGTTTTCGTTGAATATCACAAATTTGACGTCAATAGTTTGATCTTAGGGATAGTTTTAAATTCAATTCTGTCGGATTTCAAGCCTTTTTACTTTGATAATAAAAATCAGGAAAATAGTAGCATTTTTTTAGTTTATTTGTTTGTCTATAGTTTATACAATAATACGTAAGTAGTAAGTTACATATTGTTTCACTGTTTTACGATCAAACATGACATGATAAAAGGTAGGTAAATGTGTCTCCATTGCTTTGTTGGGCTCAGGGACTAAAATATCGATAAAAAAATATATCGATATAAAAAAATATCGATAAAATTTATCGATATTTCTATTATCGATAATTATATCGAAAAAAATATCGATAATTAATAATCGATAAGGCCTTGCTGCGTCATACCATGTAGGGTAAAACCACCTTGTATCGGCCACCTCAACAATATTTCACATTGATTTGCTTCCTATTCTCACATTTATTAGCCTAGCTTTCTAGGAGGTATTTTTTAATAAACTGTTATTATTTGACTTTCCTATGAACTAATAAAGTATTTGAAATTTGAATAACATTTTTTTATATTGATGTTTTTCTTTGTACACACCCAATTTCCCTAATATCGGCCACTTGCGCCCAAAAATCGCCCACCTGTTTGCCTTGTATCGGCCTAGGCTTACATTATGAGCAATACAAATATACTTCGAATTAATAAAAAAAGATAAAGATATACAAAGATATACATAGATATATATAAAAAACATACATAATATACCGTGATTTTTTTTAACAATCCAAACATAATTTAACGTTTTTAGAATAAATTTCAAAAAAAAAAATATGATTTAGTTTTTTTCTTGCATAAAGATATTCTTACCTAATAGAAACAAATAAATTTTGAAGTCGGAATTTTTTTTTAGAGATTTTAGATTATTTTACAAACTTTAATAAAGGAAAGTCTATAAATCAAATACTATTAACAATTTATTTTAAATTTAATATTACAGTTTGCACATCAACAATGATACTTCCACATAAAAGTAACTAAACAAAAAATCGAGATTTTTTAAATATTTTTTTATTATAATTAAGTACCTAAATTAAGTATCTAATCTAGTGTACCTAGATTTGTATGAAGTAACATTTGTATCGTCCATGACTTAATGTTTAGTGGCCGATATCAGGATTTTGACTCGCCTTGTATCGGCCATCACCATTTTTAACGGCCGATATCAGGCGTTTTTATGAAATAATCAACCCTAAATCCGGCCATTCGATTTTTTATTAAAATTTAAAAAAAAAACACAAATAAATTAATCAATAATGTTCGTTATAATCTCTTTAACCTTCACAAGCAAAAATCAACGTTTTAAACCTCCTAGATAAGTTGGAAACCCTTTCCCCCGTAACCTCGAACTCGTCAATTTTGACTAGAAAATGGCGTGAATTTCGACACGACTGCGCAGGTTACAACATCAAATGCTACTGAACTGTCAAATGAACTTTGATCGCCACCTCATTTAATTCATTTAAAGACAACAATATAATGTTCATTATCGAGCAAAATTTGTGCAAGTATATCGAATATTAAATAGTTTTTGATCAAATTCGTAGGAAGTGACCGATACCAGGACGTGGCCGATACAAGGCGGTTTTACCCTATGCATGTTGCCAACTTTACGTCCGTCTGGATATTGTCTGGTGTGGTGTGGTGTGTGTGGCTCACACACTCACACGCCCGCCACACACATGGGGCGCGCCGTTGCTGTTATTTATCTTTTACTTATATTCTTTTAGCGCATTATCGTTATGATTAATAATTATGTTAGTATTGTTTTATAATAAGTGATTGACATGCGTTAGAAAATGAATCCTTATAACTGAATAAAAAAAATACCGGATAGTCAACCATTTTTTAAATTTTTTGATGTCGTTTTTTTATTTGACTTAGTGCTTCTTTTGGCGGCGCATCAGATATTGAAGATGACCATATATTATGACGTGCCAGATTCTTTGGTGGTAGATTTTTATTGATGATATCCACCATATTCCATTCAATCATCCTTAGAACGTATGAATCTGGAACCCATCATTCTTTGGTTGGGAGATTAAAATTAAAATATGTTTTATTTTAATTAATAATGTCTCGGAAGTATTCATTTAAACATCGTGTCCTAAACGATTAATAATTGTCCTATTACACCAAAAAATGTAAGTATTTAAATTAAAATTTCAAAACATAAGAACCTACAAAACTTTATTTTAAAATTTCGCTTTTTATTAACCGGTATAAACGCTCTTCGCCATGTTCTGACGTCATAAAATTTGTAACCAACCACTTGACAGTGTTGACAGTGTCAAGTGGTTGTTTACTTACCTTAGGGTAGTTCCACTTAACAAAGATCTTTCTCCAATATGCATTTGATTAAAGAAATTTGAAGACTTTGATGTTCAATTTTATACATTCAACATCCATCTTTGATAAGTGGAATACACCCTTACTTATATGTAGAAAAAGTGAAAGTGACGTTTATTTGTTTGCAAATTTAGAAATCCAATACGTCTCAACATAGTGTAGGCAATGAACAGATTCTTTGTATGGAGACCCATACACTAAGTCCTTAGTCGATGAAACTTTGCTGAGTATAAAATAGCATGAGCCATAAACTTTTAAATGATTATCCAAAAAAAAACTCACACGGAAGTTAGGTATTTATACATAAATATACAAATCTGTTTATATATTGAACCGAGTAATTTCTCAGTCCAAATTTATTTTACCAAATGAGTTATTTATACTAGTAAGTATGTGATACTTGATGAAAATCCAAAACTTTTTTCAAACATGAGTATGCTTGGCAAAATGGTATAATTCCGTTAAAAAGTTCGACAGAGACATTTTTCAGTCCAAGTCACCCCATTTTATTTTATTAAAATTTGGTGTTTCTGCTGGGATATTTTTTTGGGTATTTCATATTATTGTTTTTATACGTTACGTGAATATGTCCGGTTAAGAAAATTTTGACGGAGCATTTTTCCTAAAAAAGATATCATTGAAATAAGACTTTCATTAAAAAATACCAAATCTTCTATTGAGATTTTATATTATTTTTATGCATTCACAATGCAATTTTGTAAGTATAGGAAAAATGTGATAGTAAAAAACCACGAGCCCTATAATCCCGCCTGAAAGCTACTTATAGGGCTCGTGGTTTTTTAATATCACATTTTTCCTATAAATCTTCTATTATTATTATTTTTTGGAAATTTATACCATACTTTTAATTTATTAATACTTTATCATGATGTAAAGTTTTTTCTGACTGAGGAATTACTGTGGAGGTCAACTAGCTTCATTGACTACACTAACATGGATGATGTGTTTTCTTCAGTTCAAATAAAAAATAAAAAAATATATTTTAAAAAATTATTTTTACTTATCAATCTTGTACTTTTATTTCATTATATCGCTTTATTGCGTTTTCCTAAGCCAAATAATTTTTTTCATTTTTTTTTTCGGTGATGTGATGGAAATTTTCATTCGATGTATCAAATTTAGTATGAGTCAAGTACCTAGCCTATTAATGAATTATTTTTTGTTTTAAGTATTAATGATGACATTGAAGTATTCATTTGAATTGTACTAGCATTTATTTTTATTTTTTTTCAATTGGTTAGTAAACAAAGAATTTTTATTTTCATTAATTGAAGGAGGTAATTTAGTATATATTTTAATAGATGAATGTTATGTACTATTAGATGTTAGTTTTAATCTGCAACTTGGCAACATTAACGTATTTTTGTATCGTGATGGATATTTCGATGGAATATCTTGTCGTTTTGTGTAAAATTCGCTATGTTTGCGTACAAATTTGCAAACTTCGTAAATATACAAACACGGCAGGGGCAATTTCTAGAAACTGTGTCTATGTGAACTTTATGACAGATAAATATATAAGTACTTACTCAAATATTTTTTGATTGTAAATACATACTTATTATACATAGAAAACACCCAGACCAAGACAAATAGACATGTTCATGCACACAAATATTTGTCTTGTTCGGAAATCGAACCCGAGGCCTCTGGCGCGGAAGGCAGGTAGTTTGCTCCTGCGCCAAATCGGTCGTCAGGTATCGTCAGGTAAATATAAGTACTTATTTTAAAATAAACAAATACAAAAGTCACTTTACCGTGCGTACGAAGTCGCGGGCAACAGCTAGTATTGATATAAAAACATATATTCAAACAAAGCTTCAAATAAATTCAACAAAATGCTATCAAAAAGAAGTCGTAATGCATTCGTATCGTACTTTGTTATCGTATTGGGTCATTAATTACGATGTATTCGTCATTCGTATTGGTATCGTAATAGCCACAAATAGGGTAAATCACTAAAATACGCAAAGAACGCATTTTAGTTGGTAGCTATCTGCCGCTTGCCAAAACGCAAAACAAAATCAAACGCTTGTCGTCTTGCCGTTGTTGTCACTCCGACGATAATCCCCCGATCCGATCCTCTCGCCCTGCTAAGTTTGGCAACGTCGCGCGTCGCACTCGCACGTTTCGTACATTATCGATATTAAAATATCGATAAAATTATCGATATTTTAATCGCTATTTCGTATCGATATCCAACTATCGAAATTTTATGCTTATATCGATATTTTTCAAATATCGATATAAGTCCCTGGTTGGGCTATATTAGCACTTAAAAATACCTTTTAAAAAATTTTACCTGTTGAGTGTGCGCCAAATAAGTCTGCGCGCTGTCGAAATCGAATATTATTCTTCTCAATAACCTCAGAACAAAAAAAAATTACTGTAAATAGCGCCAAAAACACCCCAGTCGCGCGCAGAGTTATCTGGAACCTGGAACTCACTCTATGATCATCACTTGTGTCTATCAAATGACATTAAACTCATAAAACGCAACGGGCGTTAAATATCAACGAAAAACAAAGAAATAGGTGAACATTTTGAAAACAAAACAGAGAACTCATCCAGCCAACCAGCCTCCTCCAAATATCATAGTTTTGGCAGAGTACCAACGAGTATTCTATCTGCCTACTAAACATCTGAAAGCAAGTTTCTGGCCATAAAGTTCCTTCCTTCCGATAGGTATATTAACTTTATGTTTCTGGCCGTCCGTCGGTAAAGGCTGTACTGTATCATCTTCAGTGACTAGAATTGAACTGTTTATACATGTTTCTACTAATTGTGATTGTATCAAAGGAGACCGGCGAAAATCGCCCTAATATTTTACGAAGTCGTACACTTTCAGAAACATGAAAATTAAATTAATTTAAACTCCTACAATTAACTTTTACGAACGCCTGATTTATTAAAGAAGGGAATAAAAAGATAAATTATTTTCAAATCGCAAATAATTTACAGAACAAAACGCTTTCTATAGTGTAATAACTAAACGAATAAAACACTTCATAAATACGTTTCATTTAACGCTGTAGTGATGTAAACCAAAGCCATTTTTATTTACATAATGTACATTAGATAGGTACATCAAAGAAGGTACTTAGCATTTCATTAAAAAATAATTAATATTTTGATACTTTTTAAATCATTAGATACGGTAGGTAAGCATTTTAGATAAAGTATAAAGCATGATGCTGATGAATTGGCTGTATAAACATAGATTCTTTTGCTTTTCTTATTTAGATGACAGACAAGACATTGACCAATGAAGTCATTTGACCCATTTGACTTGACACATTTGCAGTTTCGTTACGTTTACTGTTCGTTGTGTTCAAAGCAAACAAAGTGGTTAGTGGTTTATTTCATTGGATTTTCGCGTGTTTTATGGACTTGATTCTTGCCTTGACGTTGACAACAGCATTGCCCCCTGGATTTTGATTTGCAAGTGATTTGGTTTTTATTTAAAATGACAATGCGGTGTATCCATTGTTCGTTACGCCTTGATCGAATAAGACGACATCGCATATCCGAAGAAAGTGACCAAACAATAGAGAGGATAAGGAGATGGGTCTGTCCACGCGATGTAAGTAGATATTCAACAACACAAAAAACGTTATTTGGGCGTTTAACTTGCACCAATGCGAGTCCAAGAAGACTAACCTAATCATAACAGTTTATGTACCCATCAATTATATAATAAAATATTATGATGCTATAAGAATATTATCAGGAGCTTTGCACTGCTGTATTCTTAGTTTTTTCAGTGCTCAGGGCTCCTTTCATTACAATGAGCTCAATAATTTTATTCTAAATGGCTAGTTAATAAGAGGCAGTAACAGAAGCTTCAAATATTATAAAGTCTTTATGAAAATTATTATCAATATGTTAAAATAACAAGCTTACAATAATTGTATTATGTATCTAATCATTTTCAGGTGCTGAGTACAGACTATATCTGTCATGCATGCTGGGAGCTCATAAACCGAAATGTGGAGCAATTACCAGAAGCGGGAGGCCATAATAATGTTTGTACTGCCTGTGGTCGATCAATCTTAAGAACACGTAGTCGCACAATTCTCAGACCGGAGATGTCCGAGAGGGAAACTCTTATTCAAAATATCATTGTAGAGTGGATTCAACCCCGGGAAGTAAGTGTTATTTATTTATTTTTAATCTACACCTGCAAAAAGCAAAATGTAGTCACAGGTGGAAAGCTAGTTTATAATATTTAAGTAAATAAAAATTATTTTACTAAAACATTAATCTATTTATTTACTTTAGCTTCAACCGCTGGATGAGGTATGCATTCCGTGCTGGTTACGAGCTCAGCGAGCAGCAGTCAATCGACAGCAACAACAAAATCAAATGGAGGTTCAAGCTGGACCATCAACTATGAGAGACAATTACCCTCAAATATCACCTGAACAACCTGTTCGAGAAGAACCAAATATAGCTATAACCCAGCAAAGAACTGTTGAGGAAAATATACAAGTAACACTCCCAACAATAAGAAGAGCAGCCGCCACTGCTAGCCGTTGCTTATTTCCAGAGTGTGATGACCAGGAAAAACTACATGTACCAGAATCAATACGAAGAAGGGTCCTCATAGACATTAATTTTTACATTCCAATCAATGCTCGAATTTGCCAATTCCACCTAGGCAGCAATATGTATCATGAATTATACACAGCGGAAAATTCTTTGAATACATTCACTGCTGCTTATATAGAGGACATGGTGTTCCTTCTACGTGAAACCAAACAATTTGATTTTAGCCGCCCTGAAAATATGGATGACTATTTATTTATGTATTGGTTTGGTCGCACAAAGAGAGAGTATTCTGATATAATTGCACAATTGCCAAGAATAAATAATCACAGAATGAAGTTAGGGTTCAATGCCTTGTTATGCAAAATGAGGACAGGCGACAGTGACGAAAGAATTTCAGCACTGTTTCAAATAGCACGGCGCACATTAGAAGGTTATATCGACCAGGCCCGAGAAATCCTTCTGCAAGACTATGTTCCACAACATTTGGGCTTTAATCATTTATCTAGACAGGAGCTTATTTCTAGAAATTCTTATTTAGCGGACCATTTGTTTGGGAATCCCGAAGAATCCATAGAGAACAGACATCTTATTGTTATCGCTGATGGGACGTACATCAATACCCAGAAAAGCAGCAATTATGCTTTCCAAAAGCAGACATATTCACTACACAAGTTTCACAATTTAGTAAAGCCATTTTTAATTGTATGCTGCGATGGATACATTGTTCATGCTGCAGGGCCATTTGCTGCAACCAAAAACGATGCCACCATAATGCAAGACATAATTGAAACCGAATCCTTTTCAAATCTTTTCCGGGAAGACGATGTATTTATTCTGGATAGGGGATTTAGAGACTGCAGAAATGATTTATTTCAGAAAGGTAATTAAATCTTAAGGCTGTGCAGTCTGCACACTAGCGCCGCCATTGAAAAAAAATCAGTGCCTAAATAAAGACGAAATTGTAAATTATCTCTCTGCAATGCACTCCGAAGAAGCTTTGTGGTACTTTTTAAAGGATATTTGTTAGCCTATCGTTTAGTTTAATTAAGTTTTTTTGCGAAAAGTGGCCACTTTTAGCAATAAAACTTATTAAAATAAACGACAAGCTATAAAATATAGATAAAGCAATTCTTTGGAGTGCATTGCAGAGAGATAATTTACAATTTTGTCTTTATTTAGGCACTATGATTTATGATTAAGGCTGTGGCCTTAACTATATTTTCAGTTTTTTTTGTTAGTTATAAACTTACAAGATCAATCCTTTTCCAGGTTTTCAAGTGCATATTCCAGAAACGATAGATGAAGAAGAACGGCAGCTCACCACTCTTCAAGCAAACATCACAAGATGTATTACTATGAACAGATGGGTGGTTGAAGCTGTCAATGGACGCTTCAGCCGTGATTTTAAAATATTTAGGGCAGATTTTTTGAATGTGCGAGGCCCACATATCATGGAGGAATTTAAAATTGCAGCCGCATTTTTAAATAATTTTGCTACTCAGTTTACGGAACGCAGAAATGTCGAGACTCTATTGACAATAATACAAGAGAATTTATTTGAAGAAAATAAATTGGGGCAAATTGTACAAGAAAACAATTTAAACATGAGGCACAGTATGTTTAATAGTATATCCAGGACAAACTTGGTATTCCCTGAATTAACCCTAAATGATTTAGAATTAATCGCGCTTGGTACATACCAAATTCGCCAAGCCAAATCGTACGTTGGCGAACACTTGCGAGCTCACGGAATTTATACAATTGAAGTATGTAGGGAGGAGGCCAATAATCGAATACTGTCTGTATTTAATGGCATTGACCCTTATGTGTTGAGGGCCAAAATTAAATCTCGCCATGTGGGCAGCAAATCGTATTTCACTTATATAGTGGTAGATAGAGAAGTTCAAGGACGTCAAGCTATTTTAGGCTATTATTGTTATTGTGCTGCAGGGAAGCGAACAGTTGGCTGCTGTTCACACACAATGAGCATATTGTGGTATATGGGATTTGCAAGCCGCCAGGGTCATATAGAACCCCCTGCTTCCTTTTTGGATGATTTGTTAATTACATAAATAAAAACAAAAATATTTCAGTTTCTGTTTATTTATTTCAACCTCACACTTGGACCAAATAAAACGTAAACGGAACGCCCCGAACTAAAAAGTGAAGCCACTTTTTTTATGTACATACGTGTGCGTGAGCCGCTTTTTGACTTTAACTTTGTGTGATAACTGTGATAAGTTATGGCGTATTTTCGTTACATGTGTGTTGTGCGTGTAACTGTGTATGTACACAGCGAGCGTGGCGTTTTGTAGGCTACACTTTTTAGTTCAAGGCGTCCCGTCTTACTTTTTTATTTGATCTGATATTTCAACCTTTAACCCTACGGTCGGAAAATAGGTAAGTAACGCTATGCTATACATCTAGGTAGGTAAGTGATAGGGAGAATATTTGATGCACAACCAAGATCATAAAAAATAAAATAAACGACTCCGTAGCTCAGCGGTCAGAGCAGTCGCCCGGACAGTGAAAGGTCCCGGGCTCGATTCCAGGCGGAGATACTTGGAGGGTGGGTCGTTTTTTTTGTAATATTTCATTTTCAATAATAAAAATTGCACTGTGAATGCAAAAAATTAATATAATTTAAAATACTTGCATGTATGTTAACCCTCTCGAGTCTTCGAGTAGAGATAATCTATGATAAAATAATGGTTTAGGTACTTTCGTTATTTGTCTTTGTTATTACCTACCTATTCATCTATTTTATCACTTATTATTTATTGATACATAATTATTTGTGTTGTTTTTAAACAAAAAGGTGTAAAATAAATGATTTTTACCCTAAGTTATATATTTTTAGGTTATTGACCATATCTCTGTCGTCCCAACTTTAAAAGCATATAAACAATTAACTTTTTTGTTAGTCTAGCATAGTTCTATAAGTACCATTCGATTTTTTCCATGAACGAGACCTTTAAATAGAGGTCTGAAAACACATAGAAGTTCGCCAGTCTCCTTTTGAGATATAAAAAAAATATAAAATTATACTAAGTAAATGTAAATATTTAAAAAATTACTTTCTTGGGGTTGGATATGAGGCTATACATATCATTTTAGGTATATTGCACAAATAATGATTCAACTGTATCATATCTGGAGGAGTCCAAACTTGGTATGTTATGAAAATGATTTTTATTTTAATTTAAAACAATTGACTGAAATGTAATTATGTGATATATTTTTCGAATCGGCTTAGTAAGCCCTTTCATAAGAAACCGCACACGATAGAATTTAGAAAAGAAATCCCCATAAACTTATTTATACTAGGGGTAATAGACGGACAATGGTGCGAGTGAGAAACCAGTCCTTACGGCAGAAGCTATGTGCGAGAAAGAGTTGGGAGAAAATGACAGCAGAACCCGATTTGACTTATTTAGCGTCTTTTATCATCTTGATGAAAAGCGTCCACTCGATTATTTTGTGATTTTTATCGCGATCGCGGCGATTTGGCTCTTATAACTATATAAATCAATAATGGTGTAGTGTTCTGTGTTGAATTGTAATGTTACTTACGACAATAAACCAAATAAACACTAATTTCACAGGTAAATAGGATTGTACAATTACCATTTTCATAGTTCATATTTTAGTTGAAAATATTTCCAAATACACTAAGTGACACATTAATACCATACTATTTACCGCCTATTTTCTAAATAAAGGCTGATTTTTAAACTTTATGTGTTACATAAAAAGATATTATATCCGTGAACTTGAGAAAATATCACGTAGAGGTTGATCAAAAATTATCGATATTATTATCGATACTCATGTCGATGGTTTCTAATATAACTTTGTTTGTCCTTGTGAACACTGATAGATTTATTTAAAGCTGATTTTATCCGACACTTTTAAAATAGTAAATTTACTACTTCTTAATTTCTTAATTTTAGTACTTCAGTACCAATTGAACAATATTTTCAGGTTTCCTGTAAATCCAGTGATTAAGTTAAACTGGATAAAATTAATAAAGAATAGACTGGGAGCTTCGCCAAAACTCTGTGGTGTGCAGCAAATATTTCAAGCAAAACTGCAAAGAAACCTTGAGAAATTATTTAAATAAAATTATTCTCTTCAGAGGACAATAATTAATGTGTACCTAAATGTTCAATGGGTTTAGGAAAGGTATAATTATTTATTTATTTTTGAAATATATACATTTTAACTTAAAATATGTCATTATTTTTTTTACCTTAGCCCTTCAAAATACTTCACAATGAATTTTTAAAGATTCGTAAAAATGACCACCAAGTTATTTAATTTTTTTAATTTTTGCATGCACAATGCAGTTTTTATTATTGAAAAATTGAAAATGAAGTATTTGGATAAAATCGACCCGTCTCACAACCAGCTCCGATGGGACTCAAACCCACGACCTTTCGCTATCCGGGCGACTGCTCTAACCACTGAGCTACGGAAACGTTGATCGTTGTATTCGTCGTTCGAAGACTCCGTAGCTCAGTCGTTAGAGCAGCCGCCCGAAAAGCGTAAGGCCGTGGGTTCGAGTCCCATCGGAGCTGGTTCATTTTCGATTTTTCACGTGCTAGTGTTTTCATGACAGCCACAATGCGTGCTTGAATAATACAATATTGTATAGTCTTATACAATACTAGCGGCCGCCCGCGGTTTCACCCGCGTGGTTCCCGTTCCCGTGGGAATATCGGGATAAAAAGTACATATAAACCTTCCCCTTGAATCACTCTATCTATTAAAAAAAACGCATCAAAATCCGTTGCGTAGTTTCAAAGATTTAAGCATACAAAGGGACATAGGGACAGAGAAAGCGACTTTGTTTTATACTATGTAGTGATAGTGATTGTATTAATTAAGAAAATTATCAACATGTCTTCACAAAGTACCTAAGGTAATTAAATACTGTATTGTGCCTCTATGTACGAATACTTCGATCAAAACGCAGAATAAAAATATTTTTCGTAATAAATCGAAAAATTTGGTGCAATGCGATGAAAAGAGACTCCAAAAACTCCAGAACTAGTTTTAATAAACAAGATTTCAACCAGTGAGAACAACCGAGTCAATAGTGTTTTAAGCAAATTAATTTTTACTATAGCTTTGTAAATACTTATCGTATTGAAGTGAAATGACCATTATTATTGAAAAATGGAAAATGAAGCAATTAGAAAATAAAATCCATTTTCCATTTTTCAATAATAAAAATTGCATTGTGAATGCAAAAAAAGTAAAAATAACTTAATGTAACGTAATGAACTTTATTTTTATTTTAAATAACGTAATGAACTTTATTTTTATTTTCCCATGTCCATTGAAGTATACTTTATATCATATGAATTATTAAATCTTGTTTGTGTTTTATTTACATTATTGTTATCGACAACCTAAAATGAGCTTGAGGGCAGCTCTAAAACTCACACACACGTGTACAAATTACACACACTAGCTTATGTCATTTTCGGTCTCACAACCAAGCGAACTCTGTCCGTCTATTACTAGAGTATAATAAGTTTATGGAAATCCCATACAAATAAAAGATGACGTTATATAACTCCTCTTCTTTTTTGTTTTTTTGTTTCGTGCTACGGGTCAAATTGATTCGTATTATGGCCTGAAGATCAATCGTTCAGATTTACATGCTTATCTAACACCATTTGCAGCACTTTATTGAATTTCGGGGTGTACCGGGACTATCCGTCACTTCTGCATTCACCCCCTTTTTGACATCATCCTTTACGCAATCCCCAAAAATGAGAGTTTAATTCGTTTCAATAAAGTAATAGAATAAAGTATGGCTTCGTTATTTTTCTTTTTTGTTTAATTGATTGGCATTTATTTCAACTCTTTGATTGGTTTTATTGTTTCCTAACTCTGGAGCTGACGTTAATTGAGTGAAATGTATATTACGTTGACGCAAATTAAATGTTGCGAAACATTTCTTTACACTTGTTAAAAGTTAAATATTTTTTTATTTTACTAGCCGCTTGCTACCTCGCCCACGTTTTAGACATAAACGAATTTTCATTATTTATTTCAACCCTTTCGAGATTTCATATAAGTACCTATATTCATGCAGTATTTATGCTCTTTTTAATACTAAATGATCTGAGGTAGAGGCAGAGAGAAAACTAACAAACATACCAACTTTATTAATTTATAGTATGAGTAGGTACTGTTTATGGTTTGTTCGTTTTTTCTTCCACTGATGCATAAGACCACAGAATCAACACATTTTTTTTTATAAATTTATACTTACCTTATTTAATTAATTAAAATTATGATAGAAGGTTGTTGTTCTACTTTAATTTAGAAGCAACTGGAAGACGGTTTCCTCCAAAAGAAAAAATCTATTGTTTTGCACAGTTTGTGTGAAATTTCATACTTATAAAACTATGTAAGTAAGTACTTAAATTTGAGTAAGTACTGGTTACTGATTGATGTTCAGATCGATTTTATCGGATTGCATACGCCGTTCTATCAGACCAACCGCCTAAGAGATGAAGATTAGATATCATCCAGATATTTAGCGTGCCAAAGTTTAATATGTGTCACATAGTTATAATTTTTTTTACTTTTTGCATTCGCAATGCAATTTTATTATTAAAAAAATTTATTATGAAGTATTTTAGAAAAAAAAGAGCAGTCGCCCGATAGCGAAAGGTCGTGGGTTCATGTTTGAGAGGGGTCGACTTTTTCTAAAAATACTTAATTTTTAATGTGCCACATAACTATCCTCATACAGCTGCGAACCTAGAAGAAAAAGACTAGAAAAATTACAAGTTTTGTTCTTACTTTTATGAAATCACTATATTGACGAAAGATTTTGGTAGTAGATATAGATGTCGGAGGGATTTTGTCAAAGTCGTGATATTATAATTCCACTAGTGAAATTATAATTTCACGTGATATTATGAATAGACAGTACGAGACAATATGCACACGGCTGCGAGCCTCAGAAGTCCTGTAGAACACGTGATAGCGAAGCGAAGCGATTGCCTTAAATTTCGTGGTAATTTTTTTTTATTCATACAAAAATACTGTCTATTCATAATTTAACTAGTGGAATTACAATATCACATGAAATTATAATTTCACTAGTGGAATTATAATATCACGACTTTGACAAAATCCCTGCGACATAGACACCCCGAGCACGAAAAACTATCGTTATGGTAGGAAATGGTTATCATGATCATATTATTTTGTATGAATACCAGAGTAACACCAAAAAATTGTTCAGTGTTCTGTGGTAACACCTCTTTTGGTGGATAATGGAACTAAAATTCAATACATATTTGACAGCAACACTTTAACAGCAGCACTTTGACAGCTTTTGACTGATGGTATAGTTTAGAGTCGGGTTTTACCCGTGGCCCCACCACTATGACCCACTGGTGGGTCCATAGGTAATTTTTATTCCCAGTAGACCCACTGTTTCACAGTGGGACTACGGGGAACTGAAACAAGACTGACTTTAACCGTGGTCCCACTGTTGTCATGTGTTGGGAAAAGTATCTATGAATAATAATAAGACGGGTGAGCGTACCTATGCGCCACATAAAATTGGCGCGTGTAAAATTTTGGTACTAATTTATGACAATACGGGTCGGGTACCTTTAATCGCTTCTGTGGTCTAGTGAAGATCCCGGGTTCGATTCCCAGTGGGGGTACATATTGTATTCGGTTTGGTCGGTGGTATTAGGACTTGTTCTTAGTCCGCATGTCTAGCTACCATCATCTTATCTAAGTCTGACGCCAAAACAACGATGTCTTCAGCATTGTTGTGTTCCGGCAGTCAGCACTTAGTTCCTCAGTAATGGAGGATTCAGCCATATCATCACTTAACATCAGGTGTGATGGAGACATGCTACCCCGTTGTGGATAAAAAAGAAATATATTCAAAAATCGAAACATTGCTCACAGGGAGTTTCTTTTTAAAAACGTCATTGACATAACGAATGTGAGCAAGGGAATTAAATACTTATGGAAAATCCGTGGAGGTTTTTCTAGTGTGTGTGCTACCTCCTTTTAGCCGTTCTAGTAGAGCTGTGTCACAAGGTTGAATTAGAAGGGGATTCCGTTATAATTCCACCAATTATTGATACCTTACAGCATGTTATGTGACTTATTTTTCCTTTCAGTCGATAATTTTGTGATTTGAAAATTATGTTCTGTTCTGATTGAGACCTTAAAATTCTGCGGAAACTTTTGATTTAGGAAAATAATTTACTTTTTATTTAAATTTTAGCTACTGTTATGCTAATTCAATTTGCTGTAAGTATTTTAATTTAAAATCAGGATAATCACGATAAACATTTGCACAGCGAAAACTGCTCTATTTACGTGATTATAGAGCGGAAATTGTTTAATATTTATTTATTTTAAATTATAGTATCTACAACTTAAACCTTACAATGTTTCAAAATGAAATTTATCTAACCAAGTTAGTTAATAAATGTTCATTACATGTTTAAACATCTCCACTTATTGAAAGCAGTTTCACTCCCAGCAAGTCACACAAATAAAGATTTTAATAGCAAAGTGTTAAAGTTAGGTACCTAACTAAATCGCTAGACCAACCAATCCCCCCTCCATCATTACACAACCAGAAAAGCTAATTACCAGCCCGCTAAACCCTAAAAAGTTAGGCTTTCCACTGCGTGACGTAGCCGTGAGTCAAGCGGGCGCGCCGGCGCTCGCCCAATAGCCGGCCTGCGCGCCCCATATATACACCCACTGCTCGGCAAACCCCGCAAACTCTCATCACGGCTTGTGACGATCGCACGCAGAATCTTATCAAACGCGCCTTACACGCGCCCGCGAAAGTGTTTGTGTATCAAAACTCCTTTAACACGGAAAAAAGTGAGTAGACCATATAGATATTTTATAGTCTTAAAAACTTACAGTGCACGCGCGAACGCCAACTGTAATCGGACACTGGACAGCCTTTGCATGACATTAAAAGTAGCTCCAAGTAAGCGACCACTCTGTTTTATATTACCATTCGATTTTCAACTTGTTGTTTTTGCAATTAACGCGTGTTTTTTTTAAAGATCTGTGCATGCAAGCACATGCTATGCTATGGGTATAGCGACAAGTTAGCTTAGCATCCTGCGTTTCCGGTTAAAGCTGTATAAAGTTATGAATAACAGTTAAACCTGTATTGTCAACCATTCGAAAGATTTATGGTATTGTTTATAGCCATATTGATATCAAAATGACAGTTAACTGTTAAGTTGACACTTAACATTACAATATCTCTTTCGTCTTATTCGATGTTGACGTATGTTTAAGTTTGATCCACACTCTACTTACATAAAATCGTTTTCGTCTAATCTTTCGAAAGATAAAAATGCAATCACAACGTGCTTCTTTTTACATAGAGTTCTTGGAAGTTACATAAAACTTTCTTATGTAGATAAGTAACACTTGAGATTACGAGATTGTGTTAGGTCATTATATTTGACATTAAAAGTGTCACCCTTTCCTCTAGCCAAATAATTAATTAAATCCAAAATACATAAGTAAGTGATAAACATATTTTTACTTATTTTAAACAGCTGTTATTAGTACCTAAAAGTGCTTTATAACACTATTAAACTGAAAGGGAAAACGAATCATAATAATAATGCTCTAAACAAATAGTAAAACCATAAACAATCTGTTAAGTAGGTACTCCTCAAAAACTTACTACGATTCAAGATAGTTCTATATAAAAATCATGGTGACCGAATATTCCTCAACCATAATCAAAAGAGGAACTGATAACAACGATAAGAAGTTTGGACTCAACACAAACAGGTGGCACTTATCTACAAATGAAAACCCATAGGGCGTACAATCCAAAGAGCTTAGACTAAATACTGAGGTAACTGGAGAGTGCAGTACTAACACTTTTTTGTGGCACTGTGGCTGTCTTCCGTCTCACCTACACTTTGAAAAAATACGTATGGTCATATGAGACAGCTGACAGCCACTACATACTAAATGTCACATTTGCTGGACACACTTTTTTATTCAGGGTGAAAACTCCAGTTACCTCAGTATTTAGTCTAAGCTTTTTGGGGCGTACAATCAAACAGTTTTTTTCGTAGAATTTTAACCGGCCCTGGCTTCTAAGACCTTTAGCCGACACAATCAAATAATGTATTGGAATATACAGAAAATAATTTTCTTCCTGTCCATATACTTATCATTTATTTGAGCGTAAGTAGCATAAGTAAATAAGGAGAGCTTAGATATAATTGTCATCATAATTGAGTCGCATTGATAACTCTAAATTATTTGATTTATCATCAATTTCAAGTATATATAAGTACAAATAACATATCACAAAAATATTTCTTTTCCGCCAAATCGCAAAATCTTTGTGATCCAATTAATAGTGTGTAGTCATTTGTTTTCAATCTAAAATCAACGTCATAGTGAACTATGACGAAAAAATCATCGGGTCATTATAACAGGTTAACACCAAAATGTTCCTAAGTTCTTGAAATTCCGAATAATATTTCTTCTTAAAATATACCTATATATAAGTAAGTATACCTACTTATCGAGTCATCTAGTCTCTTCTTAATAAATACTTGTCCATTTTTTCTCTATACCTACCTTACCAAAATAAATTAAAATTGGTTATGCAAAATGAAGACTGACAGATAGAGGTAGGTACAATTACGGACAAATCCGGTGAACCACTTCTTATTTCTTCTCATGTGGCTGGTGCCTCGCCATTCAAGTGTAGACCCTTTTACTATTTGATACCTTTTACTATTACAATTAGGGATAGGAACTGCAAGTGAACGGTGAGAAGCCATACGATAAGAAGTAAGAGGTGGTTCACCGCATTTGTCCCTGATTGTACTTTCGTATTTATAATGCGAGTACCTATGGAATAGTAATATGATAATTTAGTTTATAATGTTACACCTGACTTAAATTAGAACCTACACGTTAGAGATAAGAGATAGCCAAGTTCCTCAGTGCTGGTTGAGGATTCCGGGAATACTGCGCTTCCATATTCAGCCCTCTCACTTAAAATCAAGTGATGAAGGCTTCCCGTTTTTGAATAAAAAAATAATAAGTTGAGGCTTAAGGCGCTACTCGGAAAAATATGGACTTTTTGATTTAAAACTATAGGACGGTTACAGTTGTTAAAAATCTGGTAAAAAGATAAATATTTCTTCATACCTTTATCTAGAATCGTATGGTTTCAAAAACACGATTTTATGATTTTGCCTCGACACTTTTTATTTTCGAAAAGACCTCTAAAAATACGAAAAGTGAAGATTATTCTTAAATGGGGTTACTTACACTATTGGAAATTGGTTTAATTAGTGAACACCAATAATATTGAGGATCGTATAGAAGCATTTTTTTTAAATCGCTGTTGTTTTAATACGAAGTGATTTTGTGTTTTTTTTTGCCTAATCTGCAAAATCGGTCTCGCTCCCGCGCGCGTCGTTTTCTCATTGCTATCTCGCTTCAGCACATTTTTTCCGAGTATCGCCTTCAGTCTTAATTCTTGATGGATTTTATAAGTATTTTATTATAAATGTCATCAACCGTTTTAACAGCATTGTAATAAAACGACTCGTTAAATGTATTTAACGGTGAAATAACTTTTTGATTCAAAGTTAATAAAAACCAAATTACCATCATAAATAGCAAAGTCTTAATCAAAGTTTAACTAGAATTTTCCTTATTTCATCAATTATTGGTAGGTATTGAAATAAAGATGAGCTCATAATTAATTGCATTAGAAAAAAATACGGAATTACTTAAGGCTGCTGTACACACGGGTAGAGTAAACGGTAGAGTAGAGTGGTGAGTACTAACTATCCTACTAACTATACTAAATGTAGTCATCATTGGTCTCTACCAATGATGACTACATTTTTACATTTGGTTTAGATGACAATACAATATTAAAGTACAGTTAGCAAAAAAACCTTGTCATAAAAATGAAATTTTTACTAAAAACTTATATTGTTTTTTTTAGGAGTAGGTACTGAAATTTGGTAGAGTAGCTAGCTAGCATCGCGGGCAAGCTTCTCTACCCGTGTACAAGAGCCTTTATGAAACAGGGTGCTCTATTCACCTAAGAAAATGAATTATTTAAGTATATGAGTTGAGTTCTTTTTAAAAACACTCAAACACTGAACCGAGTTTTGACGGAATACGTATTAGGCAATGGTGTCGATATAAATCTGCTAACTAAGACTCTAAATAACCTATCATCATCATCAGCCCTTATAAGTCCCCGCTGATGGGTCAGAAGCCTTCATTATGGATGGATAAGCAGAATGGCCCATGACCCACCACGCGGGCCCAATGCGGATTGGTGGATATATATTAGCGATTGCCAACGCAGCCGGGACCAACGGCTTAACCTGCCTTCCGAAGCAGGGAGGAATTCGAGATGAAAAGCTTTTGGTCACCCATCCCGTGATCGACCATTGCAAAAGTTGCTTAACTTCAACGATTGCAGGCCGAGCAAACTTTACCACTGCGCCACAGGCTCCTCCGAAATAACCTATACCTCTAATTTATTCAGAAGATCTCACTCTATATTTTATTGCCATACTAGAGCGGCCGCCCGCGCATTCACCCGCGTGGTTCCCGTTCCCGTGGGAATATCGGGATAAAAAGTACCCTATGTGTTATTCCAGGCTATAATCTATATCTGTTGCAAATTTCACCCAAATCCTTTCAGTACCTAGTTTTTGCGTGAAAGAGTAACAAACATCCATACATCCATACCCACAAACTTTCGCGTTTATAATAAACTACACGACGCTATCCCGAGAGAATGTAATATTTTTCCGGGATAAAAAGTAGCCTAAGTTACTCCTTATTACATTAGCTACCTGCCAGTGAAAATCCCGTCAAAATCGGTCCAGCCGTTTCAGAGATTAGCCGGAACAAACAGACAGACAGACAGACAAGAATTGTAAAAAATGACATTTTGGTATGTGTAGGTACCGTATATATAATCATATGCATGTAGTAAAAAGCGGTTATTTTAATGTTACAAACAGACACTCCAATTTTATTTATTTGTATAGATGTTAGTCTACCCTTTTGACTCGATAAGTACCTAGTTAACAAGCTTTTTATTAACTTAAATTGCCGTGTTAGTTAGTAAGGTAGTTAGTGGGGGACAAATTTTGACCCACTTCCCAGTATCCGATGGAGCTGAAATTTTGTAATACAGGTTTGGTTTAGATGACAATATACAATATTAAAGTACAGTTAGCAAAAAAGCTTGTCATAGAAATGAATTTTTTACTAAAAACTTATATTGTTTTATTACATACAGAATAATGTTAGGTAGTTTCATAGAGAATAAATATTCCAATTCGCTGTGTCTATACCTAAGTCCACGGTCCACTGCTCATTATAAAGGGTCCAATAGTCTCAGTGGTCGGCTGGTTCCCACAGTAAAGACCATAAATCGGTTGGACTATAAACGCCGCGTTTTATGAGCTGGCAACTGCCGCAGGCGCAGGGACGGCTTTAGGCAAAAAGCTTAGACTAAATACTGTGGTAACTGGAGTTTTCACCCTGAATAAAAAAGTGTGCCCAGCAAATTTTACATTTAGTACGTAGTGGCTGTCAATTGTCTCATATGACCATACGTATTTTTTCAAAGTGTAGGTGAGACGGAAGACAACCTCAGTGCCACAAAAAAGTGTTAGTACTGCACTCTCCAGTTACCTCAGTATTTAGTCTAAGCTTTAGGGCTTAATTATGTTTGACCATAGACTAGAAATTTAACATTTTCATTCATGGCTTGGAAATTTTGTAAATGGCAAAATAGAGAAAATGAGGAAGTTTATGATAGATGTTGTAATATTTTTAAGTAAATAGGACACATTTTAACTGTTTTTATAATTGTATTTAATTCAACGTGATTTTACCTTTAAAATTACAAAGAATACCTTTGAAAATATCGTCAATATTACCAATATATAGTAAGTCGCACAACAGCAATTGTTTAAAAGTTCTCACCATATACACGGTAATTTTTTTATCGCCCCGGATAATTTTTGGGATTATTCTACTCATGAAAACAAACAACTTTTACTATGAAACCAACAAAGAAACGCGAAAAAAAATCAGCTGTTCCATACAAAAGTGCAAAAATATTTAATGGAAAAGGTGATTTCTTTTTTCGCGATTTCAGTGTTGGTTCCATAGTAAAAGTTGTTTGTTTTCAGGAGTAGAATAATACCTTAAATTATCCGGGATGATAAAAAAATACCTTGTAAGTATAACACCTATAAAATAGCCCACCTAAGCCCAGCACTGGCACTACGTATTGCAGGAGCGTTTAAGTGTGTGAAAATAAGCAATCCATTGACTCACGCCCGAGTGATTTAAAATAGACTCTGTTTTTTTTTAGTACGCGTTAGTCACTTGTCTGCCGACACGTCATATAAAAGGAGTTTTGTTTGAAAAGAATAGCCATTGCGGTCGTCCTGCAAATTAGTTTGCTTCTGACTGTTTTTTCTTTTATTTTACGAAGAATATACGATAATTAGCAAATAAACGGTTGTTATAAAACTACCTAAAGATGTCGCTTCGCTAGCTAACGAAAATGTTCTAAAATTGTTGTTACTGACGCTAGCTACTAGATTGTACAAAATAATTAAAAAAGACTTTTTAATACATATACAGTTTCTTTACTTACAGCAATACAGTTAGGTACTGCTGAAACGAGAACTGAAGCAATCGAATTTATTTAAACTCTCACTTACAAATAATTTACTAGCAAGATTTACAAAGGAACACAAACACAATATCCATGTCGAACAACGTTTACCTTATTTCAACATCGAACTTAGATTTTTAAATTCTGTAATAGTACATTACAGCCGAGGACAGGTAAGTAAGAAATTACATTGTCGAGGATGGTTTGAAGCACGAGCCGCAGGCGAGGGCTTTAATCATTCGAGGCAAGGTAATTTGCTTACCGTACAAGGCTTGTATAGTGCTTTTCTCAAGAAATGCGAGGAAATTAAAAAAAACTGTTTAACTAAATAATATTTATTAAAATTTATATCACACAGTTCGGGCAATTATTAAATGTAAATGTTATTGTTTTCCCGGGCACACTTATGTAAAAATCCCCATAATAATATTTAAAATACGCCAACAACACAGATTCCGAAAACGTATGCGCCTTTTTTCACTTTTCCAAATCAGATCGTAGGTTTTCATATATCTTTCTTTTGATTTTGCTGGCAGTAAGTTTTCTGTTATTAATTTTGCTTCTGCTCTCAAATTTGGTGGAGTAGGTACATACAATGTCTGTATATGTTTCATTGGCAGAACTCATTTTGATAATTTATTACACAATATATAAACTGTATTGATATCTAATCAACCGCTGAAAATCATTCCCGCCGTTTTTTTAATATTGGTTTGTGAGGTCATGTCGAACGGTCATACAGCCTAGTGATACTTACTACTTGCTACTAAAATGCGCAACTTCAATACCCGCTTCTGGGCGGTAGATGGCGCTGTATATAATTCCCATACAAAATTACTCGTAAAGGATATTTTGTCTATGATAAATATCATTTTGTTTTTTCGATTGATGTTCGTGCTAAGCATGAAGCTCGACTTAATACTGAGGTAACTGGAGTTCTCACCCTGAATAAAAAAGTGAACACCAGCAAATTTGACATTTAGTATGTAGTGGCTGTCAGTTGTCTCATATGACCATACGTATTTTTTTAAAGTGTAGGTGAGACGGAATACAGCCACTGTGTAATTTGTGGTCACAAAAAATTGTTCGTACTGCACGCTCCAGTTACCTCAGTATTAAGTCGAGCTTCATGGTGCTAAGGGTACATAGCGCTTGTGGTACAATACGAAGTATATACTCTGCGCACCGTATTTTAATAAAAAGTTAACGTAATTATGATATTAATAATGATGTGGCTGTATGGTGCATGTCCCTTTGCTTTTTCTGTTTTTATACACAGGAATAACTAAAGAAAAAATAAAGAAAAAAGTTGGCAGTACCATAGAAAATCACTGCAGTAATGAATTTCAGTACTTACTTACTGCACTAAAATCAGTGCAGTAAGTAAGTACTGAAATTCATTACTGCAGTGATTTTCAAATTTAGAATGTTTACCTCGGAAAAGTGCCACGTACTGCATTCTTTTCTCAAATATAATATTAACATTTCAGAGCATAAGTGTGAAAAAAATAATACTGCCTCCTAATTCGAATAAAAAAAACAAAATATTAACAAGCAAATTAATTTATTGAAACAAAATAGGTTTGTACACATAATTTGAATAAAGAATAAACGTTGTCTATGCTTGAGGTCAAAAAATAGCGGTTCCCTGCGCCAGTACAAAAGACATCAACGAACGCGTCCTTCGGAGAAATAAGTCGCGACCAAGAACGCGGGTGTTCTGAACAAGGTGATTTATTGGGGAGGGCTTACGAATTGTTTTGAGAAACAATTATTTATTTATTTATCAGATCCACTCACAAGCATATATAATAGGTATATTGATATGAGAAATAAACAAACTTTTACCGTCTTATGAATCAGCACCTTTATGGGTATAAGTTTTTGTCATAGCCAGATCGCGATCGCTTTATTATTTTTAGATTTTGGCTGCCATTTTTTTTATATTACTACCTATATCATTTTTACAAGCTTTTTATTAACTTGCCATGTTAGTTAGTTAGTTAGTAGTCTTGCAAGCATAATTTGAATCACTTCCCAGTGTCCGATGGAACTGAAATGTTGTATACAGTTTTGGTTTAGATGACAATATAATATTACAGTACTGTCAGCAAAAAAGCTTGTCATAAAATAGTAGATTGTACAACAAGTGCATAAAACGTACTATTTTACCCGAGATGTATATATCCATCCGAGCCGTAGGCGAGGGTGGATAGTCAATTCGAGGGTAAAATGGGTTTTATGTACAAGTTATACACTCTGCTTTTCACTTAGAGTGTGAGGAAAATAAATACCAATATTGCAAAAAAGAAAAAATAAAGACTTCGCCATATTGGCGGGAAGACTTTCTTTTTCTTTTTTTTATACGTGGCATTGGTAGCACAGTGACTTTAGCATTAGATCGTAGTCCATAATGCTCTTGAAATACTTATTTCTTAGAAAACACATTAATTTTGCCTAGTTTTATTAATTTAGTAATTTAACATGGATTATGTACAAAATTTAAGAAACAGAATGAAATAATAAGTTTATTTTACGAAGTTTAATTGCGTGTGTGGCTGTTTACCTGACGATCTTTGTCTTAAAGTCTGAGACTTAGACGAAGATTTACTTTATGCACTAGAGCATAAAAAGCGATTTTATGCAGCCTATACCCAACATAAACACGAACTTTACGAGCATGAGAAGTGAAAATGATATTTTTACCAAAAACTTATTTTATTATTTTGCAGCTAGTGTTATGTTATTGGTCATTTATGACGCATTTTTAAAATCACAGATATTAATTAGGTAATTAATTCCAATTCGAATTGACTGCTTATTAGAGAAAAGAGGTTATAAGTAAGTAGGCTATTTATGTATGTCAAGCTTCTAAATTACTATTGCGGTTAAAAATATTTGGAACAGAGCTATTGCCACGAGCCAAGTAACGATCAATTTATTCGATCGGTAATTTGAAATTAATCGATTTACTCATGAATCGTTATTAAGTTAACGACTGGTTGTTACTTAAACTTAATCGCGAGAGCATATTTAGTTCAATTAGAACTATACTTTGCGATATAAATATCTGGCTTGGTCATTAATTTAAACAAATTATTACAACTATTTTTAAGACTATTTTAGGGCCTGTTTCACAATGCCTACTTTATTTAGTTCTCATTGCTGTTACTTGACAGATGGCCATTCAAAACTGTCATTTTAACTGGAAAGTATCTCCTAATCGGACAAACAGAGATTTGAAAATATTGGCCCTTTTTTGTATGAAATCACTAAAGTGCAAATATTTCAAAATCTATACCTAAATTAAAAAAAAAAACTAAACGTTAAGCCCTAGCTCTTATGCATTTCAACAGCATACCAAAAATTCATTGCTGTATGTTAAGGTTTAGGAGGGTAGAAATCGTTTTCGCCGTTTGGATAGATACCGTTTGCAACACAATCCTCGTAGCTTAAATAATAAATAAATTAAGTTTAATTTATTTATTATTTAAGCTACGATTAATTAGTTAATTAAACTAACAGTGAGTCAGCCAGACGAAAATTTGCATACGAACTCACGTAATTTGTGATGCACAGACGATATCGTATTTCTGCGCCACCTGTTCGTTTGTGAAGATTTTATCTGTTTTTAATTCGCCATAAAAACAAATTAACTACTAATTTTCTTTGACAAAACGTCCATTAAACTATGCGAATGGTCATAATTTGAATTTGTTTGCGCACCTGCTTGTAACTTGATATGTGGCGAGTGGTCACAAGAGTGCCGATTGATTTTAATTGACCATAAATTTGCCTCGGGAGAGAAAATATCGGATTTCAATCGGATACGACTCGTTCGTTTGTTTTATATGCCGCCAATGACATGGAAACGCTGTTTTATTTTCTTTACTTACAGATTATTTAAATCCACAACGGGTTATCATCACTTAGCCTTTATCACACCTGATGTTAAGTGATAATAAGGCTGATAAAGCGTTTAATAGACTTTTAAATGTCAGTTTTCACGGAACAGTTTTAACTCGACGTGTGTAGGTACTATGAAAAACTAATAGTTTTCATCGTACACACACTCAGTTTTCACTGTCAGTCATACTAATATTATAAATGTGAAAGTGTGTTTGTTTGTTTGTTTGTTTGTCCTTCTGCTCCGTTTTGACGTGATATTTGGTATGGGGATAGTTTGGGAGCTGGAGAGTAACATAGGCTACTTATTATTCCGGAAAATTGAGTAAAAATTGTAATTTTCTGTGAAAAATCGTTTAACTGTCGTACCTTCGATACAAAACTGTCATTTCTTCCATTGCTGTTTCCAAAGATTATGTAATCACTGACGTCTGCGCGGTCAAAATCGAATACTAATCTTTTCCATAAGCTTACAATAAAAAAATGTACTGTTACTAGCGCCAAAAATGACCCAGTCGCGCATGCGCGCAGAGTTATCTGACACTCACTCTACTTCACAGAGTAATCCTTACTTATCCTTATTTATCCTTACATATTATAAATGCGTCTCTGTCTGTCTGTGTGTTACACAATCACACCTAAACTACTGAACCGATTTGAATGAATTTTGGTACAGAGATAGTCTAGAGCCTGAGAAAGGACATAGGCTACTTTTTATTCCTGAAAAATATCACCTTCCCGCGGGATAACGTCGTGTAGTACACGCGGGCGAAGCCGCGGGCGGAAGGCTAGTATATATTTTATATTATAAATGCGTCTCTGTCTGTCTGTGTGTTACACAATCACACCTAAACTACTGAACCAATTTGAATGAATTTTGGTACAGAGATAGTCTAGAGCCTGAGAAAGGACATAGGCTACTTTTTATTCCTGAAAAATATCACCTTCCCGAGGGATAACGTCGTGTAGTACACGCGGGCGAAGCCGCGGGCGGAAGGCTAGTTTTTTATATGTAGAAAATAGAGACCAAGCTTGGGACCCTTTATTGGTAGTGTGTAACTAGCGCTATCTGTTGTCTGATGTAGGCAACTTTTGGTGTATAAACACACACATAAGATGTTGGTGACCGGGTCCACTATTAGGTATATGGCAAAACAACGTTTGCCGGGTCAGCTAGTAAAAGATAAAAGCGCACTACTCCCGCATTCCTCAATTGGGTATTTGACTGAAATTTTTTTATTGACTTAAAATGTTCATTTGACTAGTAGCAACACAACATAGGTATTTATTTTCAAATATCTTGCATATTTTCAGCGATATAGAGCATCAAACTTACTAATCAGACAAGGAGAGCGCTATAGAAACGTGACGTCACGTTTCTATAGTGCCATACTCTCGCCATAGAAAATTTCGTTTTAGAAAGAGATAGCTAGAGTCACAATTAAGTAGCGCATAATTCGCTTGTTATAATACATTTTGAAATTCTTTTTTCATATTTGTTATTCAATAATGTTATATTTTCGCATGTCATAATTAAATATTTACATTTCAACAACAGTCAAACACCCAATTACTGAGGAATTGGCTATCTTATCTCTAACTGCCGGAACACAACAATGCTGAAAACATCGTTGTAGGCGGCAAACTTAGATGAGATGGTGGTAGCTAGCCAGGCGGACTTTGGACAAGCCCTACCACCAACCATAAACAGGGGGGTGTCACTCCGCAGTTTAGGTACGTTCGGACGGCGGCCTGCCGGGCAGGCGTATGGCATAGAAATTAGGTCCGCAAAAGAGCTAGAATATATGCGATAGAAAGAGATGCAACGACAACGAGTGGCCGTTCGTAATTTGCCTGCGCCGTACAAGCTGAATTCTACTTTATTGCGTTATAGTTAGAGTTGCTCTTTATTTAAATGACTTAGCGGAGTGAACTATCTGTTACATAGTAACTATTTAGTAATCTGTGCCATAAAGTTCAAAAGATTCAGTAAGGTACCTATAGGTAGATAACTGATGATTTTTTTTTACTTTTACGCTATTATTCACCGCAATTCCATCAATGTGAGAAATACCATCTACATATACCTAACAAGAAATATATCTAATCAAGCTATTAAACAATAATGTTTAAAACTTTGCTTCTACTACAATCATTGAAAATCTGAATAAACTTATTGTACTAAACGCCAGCCGAACGTATTTACATCATTAATTTTGAATCTTTTCCTTTACGATAACAGGCAAAGATAACAGTTTTCTCCAAAATAAGTTTTTAGTAAAAATTTCATTTTCATGACAAGCTTTTTTGCTGACAGTACTTAAATATTGTATTGTCATCTAAACCAAACCTGTATACAAAATTTCAGCTCCATCGGACACTGGGAAGTGGCTCAAATTATGCTTGCAAGATTTGTCCCCACTAACTAACATGGCAAGTTAATAAAAAGCTTGAATAAAAAAAAAATTGTCTTTGAATTTTTTTTCAATGACACAGTCAATTGTTTTAAAAGCAAAGACAATAACTGCCATCGACTCATAAGTGAGGATCGCTCACTCCAATTAATAGATTTAAGACTCTATCTCATTTCCCTACAGTTCATTTGAATATCCACCCCTTCTGACTCACGTTACGTTCGCAAAGAAGTCTCGGAGTGCTGTAATGCGACCTCCTGTCCTGTGATACCATTTTACGGCTACGCGGAAACCACCTAGACAATCGTCCGTCACTCGATACGGACCGACGTATACGTACAGTCGGGTGCAATAATACAGGATAATTTTTTTATCAGTGCACAAATTTTTAGGATCGACTCAGAATCGATAAATGAACAACTTTCTCCTAGAAACATGGGTCAAAATACGACAAAAATTTTTGGACTTCCCATACTAATTCGATCACGTGATCAGTCCGATTTGTATGAAAGGTCAAAAAAAATTTGCCATATTTCGACCTATGTTTCTAGGAGAAAGTTGTTCAAATACCGATTCTGAGTCGATCCTAAAAATTTGTGCACTGATAAAAAAATTATCCTGTATGTATATGTCGCAGAGATTTTGTAAAAGACTCTAATATCACTATTATAATTCCACTAGTGAAATTATAATTTCGCGTGATATTATAATTCCACTACTTAAATTAATTGTTAAGTTATAAGTTGTATTGATACAAAAAAAAATAACCACGAAATTTCTAACCTATCACTAGTGGAATTATAATATCACGGCTTTGACAAAATCCCTGCGACATATACACCATAGAACCTTGTCATATTGAAGCGTTCCGAAACAAAACTATCTGTGCCACAGAAATGTAGAGTGCGTTTCAGATAACTCTGCGCGTGACAGAGGCAATTTTGGCACTAGTTTACAGTACATTTTTTGTTCAAATCTTTTAATCTAGTTAATCTTATCTGGCGCGTAGTCTAATTGTAATTGTGTACAGTCGGCAGCAAATAATTTTGAGTTTATTCACAACTTGATGTCTGTGGGGAGGGTCCCCACAGACATCAGGTTGTGGCGTAAGAACAAAAGGCAAATTCCATCTGAATTTACATAAATGCGTGGAAACAAAAATCTAATCTTCATAATATTAGTACTTATAGATATCCTTACTAATGTTACGTTGGCTAAAAGCTTTGTACACTTAAATAATCATGATATATTTTAGTACAGATAGACTGCCACAGGTGCGGATCTATGATTCGGTTGAGGGTAGTCAATCTAGCTTATTTCACGTGGCTAAATGATGAATGCAAAATATGGGGGGGGGGGGGGGGGGGGGAATGCCCCCTGTGAATGATGGACTGTAAACTGTGGGGCTACCGCCTAAGCACCTGGGCTCGATTACGATTACGACGCGTCGTGCCATCCTTGTGTTAGGGTTTAATTATTTTTATTATTATTGTTACATTTAAATATATTTTTGTTTATGGCAACTCTGGTATGTCAAGTTTACATGCGTCACGAGTCGCTAACCAATCGGAGCGCTCGTTGTTTTCCCGCCAAATTGTAAACGCAGCGTTGATTGGTCAACGTTCAAGTTGACGTTGACCAATCAAGGCGCTGGATTTTGGCGGGATCAAAGAGAAAGCAAATGGCGGGAGAGCGACTCGGGCGGCATTCTGACCTAAGGCGCCAAACGCGGCAGACGTAAAATTAAAATAAGTTTAATATAAGGGAATATGTAAATTAAAGCAATAAAATAATCGTTATTAGTTTTCAAGTTACAAGTTATTCTTATTCCTCCTCTCCAAATAGTGTTTCGTCCTCATATTTCAGAAGTGACAAGAACATACTTTTAACATGTAAGTACACGCCCAACTATTCACTTTGATTTTTATTTTTCGGCATCATAAGTTCATGATATTTTCATGGTGTTCTATGTGTTTCAACTCGAAGCCCATCGTGTGGTAGTGGGTTATTACAAAAGGAGGCATATACGCCCAATTATTCACTTTTATATTTACTTTCCGACGTCCAAAATGTTTATGGTGTTTTTTATGGTGTTCTATGTGCCCCAACTAGTAGCTCATCGTTTGTTGACGGGTTATTAAAAGGGGGCAAAATTTCGTTATTTTTGGGCTAGGGCTTACCGTTTTCGAGATATCTAGCATTTTAGTTAAATAAAGAGTTTATTAATTTTGTAACAAAAAAAAACTTGTTGCACGAATGAAGCTTGAATTGCCTGTTTCTTTAATATGTTGTTCAGAATTATCAAGTCATTTCCGACTACCTACCCTTTTTATTGTTCAACTTAATTAATATTTAATTATTTCGTTTGCGAGATCATGGAAGATTCTCCGAACCGCCATCGAAGGCTAGAGACACTAAGTCGCTGTTCAAGACGCGACGTAGCCTCTCACAGTCGAAGTCGATTGCGAAGCCCGCCCAGAGATAGGAGCCGAAGCCAGCTGCGGACCGAACCAGATTTGGAGCGGGAACGCGAGCGAGTCAGAGCACTGGAAGCGCAATTACTGCTTGGGCGCGAACGACTTCTTCATGCTGAAGAGCGAAGACGTTCATCCACGAAGAGATCCAGCAGCCCCAATCGCCACAGCGTGCGTCCCACCACATCGAGCCAGCATGCAGATGCCTCTCACAAGGGCTTCCGAAACGGACTACCGGATGCAGCAGCTGAGCGACGCGACGGCGCGGGATATATTTCAAGGTCACGTAGTCCTTCCATTACTAAAAAAGACTTTCTTGATATTTTTACTTGTTTAAAAGATAGTTTGACATCCCGGCCATCCACTAGGGACACGCAGTCTACCCCCAAAATAGATCATATGAATATATTACCTAATTTTGATCCGTCTCAAAAAAACCAACGCATTGACGTATGGCTAAAAAAGGTCAATGAGTGCGCCTCGGTGTATGGATGGGATGACCGAACTACTACGCATTTTGCCATGCAAAAACTCCAGGGTCTGGCCAGAATCTGGTACGAGGGGCTCAATTCGGTTCTATTTAGTTGGCAAGAGTGGCAAGACAAGCTCGTTAACGCATTCCCTTTCGAGCAGAACTATGGCCAGGCCTTGGAAGATATGCTCAAAAGGAAAAGTCGGTTTAACGAACCTATAGAGGTTTATTTCTATGAAAAATTGGCGTTACTCAATCAATGTGACATAAGTGAGAAACGGGCGGTAGAATGTTTGATTCATGGGATAAGTGATAGGACTCTTCGATCTGGAGCCTTAGCATTACGTTGCACTCACCCTGACCAATTGTTGCAGTACCTAATGAGTAATAGAGATTCTCACAATTCCGTTGATCGTATCACCTCTAGAAACAAGACTGAAAACACTGGCAATAACTATTCTTTTAACAACAAATCGAGTAATAAACCGGTTCAAACTTCAGGCTGTTACAATTGCAAAGAGAGAGGCCATAGTTTTCTATATTGCCCAAAGCCTCTTCTAAAGTGTGTCAAATGTAAATTACTCGGTCATTTAGAAGAAAATTGCACTGCACACACTAGAACCGACAAGGCTTCAAAAACTAACGCAGTACAGAAAACAATGTGCATTAATGGTAGTGTTGAACAAAATAATGAAACTAGTCGAGGTTCAAAATTCCAGAAAAATGTGGTTATTAATAACATTTCTTTTGAAGCCTTCGTCGATTTTGGGAGTGATGTGACACTCTTGAGAGAGTCTGTAGTTCGTACTTTAGGATTGACTCACGATAATATCGAGTCTCGTTTAAAAGGTTTTGGTAATAGCATTGTTAAGACCATGGGAGGGTTGCTACTCGTTCTTAACGTTGATGGGGTTGAAGCAATGGTGCCCTGTAGAGTGGTAGTTGACTCCTTTCTGGAAAAACCTGTGTTAATAGGCCAATCTTTTACTGAGCAGGCACATATTATTGTCTACAAAGACGCAAGCAAATTGCAGTTTATTGATATAAGCAAAGAACTACCAGCCTCGCATCTTGTTTCGGGTAACGAATCGGCCCTGTCAATTAGAACAACGAATACTATAGAGCTATATGGGCCAGCTTCAGTCATGGCTAGTACCGATTCGAACTTAAGCGGTATCGTATATTTAAGAAGTGTCATTGCAGGAGAACCCAACAAGAAATACCTTGTTTGTGGTGGATTGGGTTTTCCGAAAAACGGTCGATTGGCCGTGGCGCTTTATCCACACGGTAGTTACTGCATTATTTACGGCAATACGGTGCTGTGTAGGGCAGAAAAGGTAGATATTGTTAATAGAGTGGCTTTAGAATCAACTGAAACACCTGAAACTGTACATAGGATCCTTGACGAAAGTCAAATTTGTGTGGACGATAGCGTATCGGTCGAAGTAAGGAATGAACTGTTTACTATCCTAAGGAAGTATGCTCATTGTTTTGCCGATTCACTTAAGAATCTAGGTTGTACAAATGCAGCTGAAATGAGCATAGAACTCAGTAGTGAACGACCGATAGTTTATCGTCCATACAGGTTATCGCACCACGAGCGAGAAAAAGTGCGATCTATGATAAAAGATATGATAGATGCAGGAATCGTAAGGGAATCGGTATCACAATATGCTAGCCCTATTCTGCTTGTTAAAAAAAAGGACGGATCGCTTAGACTTTGTGTAGACTACCGCATGTTAAATTCGGTTACGGTTAAGGAGCGGTATCCAATGCCGATAATTGAGGACGAGATTGCACGACTTAGTGGCCAGGCTTGTTTTATTACCCTCGATCTCGCCTCTGGCTATTACCAAGTGCCGATTAATGAGCAAAGTAAGCACTTGACTTCTTTCGTTACGCCGGACGGCCAATACGAATTTAATCGTATGCCGTTCGGCTTAGCAAACGCCCCAGCTGTGTTCCAGCGTATGATCAATACGATGCTGGGATCTGCTCGTTTTAATAAAGCCACGGCCTACATTGATGATATCCTCATTTACGGGAGAAATGCTACCGAGTGCTTGCAACGGCTAGACGAAGTACTACAGATGCTCCAAAGGGCAAATCTTACCTTAAACCTTTCAAAGTGCGAGTTTTTGCGCAGTAAAATTGATTATTTGGGTTACGAAATTAGTGGTGCGGGAGTCCGTCCGGGAGAAAAGAAAATACTTAGCGTCAAGGAATTTCCGCAGCCGCAAAATGTGCACAACGTGCGACAATTTTTGGGGTTGGCAAGCTACTTTAGGAAATTCATCCGAGACTTTGCAAGCACTGCATCTCCTCTTAGTAAATTGTTAAAAAAGGATGTGGCTTGGGAGTGGTGTAACGAGCAAGAACGAGCTTTCCAATCATTGAAAAGTCGTCTGATTGATAGGCCTATTTTAGCAATATACGATTCCAATGCTGAGACCGAACTGCACACAGACGCTAGTCGGCTTGGCATTGGTGGCATATTGTTACAACGACATGCTAAAGATGACGATTTTCAACCAGTGGCATACTACAGCCGGCAAACGTCCCCAGAGGAGAAAAATTTTCACTCCTACGAACTGGAGACGCTGGCGGTAGTATGTTCGCTGCGCAAGTTCAGAGTTTACTTGTTGGGAAAGCAATTTAAGATTGTAACGGACTGTAGCGCGCTTCGCTCTACCTTTACAAAACGGGATCTTATACCCCGGATAGCACGCTGGTGGTTATCACTGCAGGAGTTTAATTGTTCAGTAGAATATAGAGCAGGCGTAAAGATGAGCCATGTCGACGCGTTGTCCCGCAACGCCATCGATGGCGACGAAGCTCTTACTGATCAGTTTCCTGCCGTGATGACAATTAGTGATGATGATTGGCTGCATACACTTCAGTTAGGTGATAGCGAACTGCATCGAATCTGCAGCATTTTAAACTCGGATCTTAATGAAAAAGGACTTCAGTACATAAAAGAAAATTATGTACTGAAGGATAATAAGCTATACCGATACTTAGACGGCGACAAAAATAATTTACGCTGGGTAGTTCCGAAAGGTGCAAGGTGGCAACTGTGCCGCCTTAACCATGACAATATTGGGCATTTTGGGGTGGAGAAGACCCTTGAAAGAATCAAGAAAAATTACTGGTTTCCCAAAATGACAAAATTCGTAAGGAAATACGTTGATGCGTGTATCGAATGCGCATTTGCCAAAAACAATTCAAAAACCCGTGAGGGTCTGCTCCATCCCATTATAAAGGTTGAGCATCCATTTCACACGGTACATATTGATCATCTTGGGCCCTTCGTCAAGTCAAAAAGAGGTTTTACTTACCTACTAGTCCTCGTAGACGGCTTTACCAAATTTTGCCTTATTAAACCTGTCCGTAACACGAGAACTCAGAACGCTATTAGGGCTCTAGATGATATTTTTTGTACATTTAAGAACCCAGAACGTGTTATTAGTGATCAAGGCAGCTGCTTCACAGCACATAGTTTTAAGAATTTTTGCACTGAAAGAGGTATCAAACACGTATTGAACGCTGTGGCAAGCCCGAGATCAAACGGGCAAGTTGAAAGGTACAATCGTACCATCCTGAACTCCATGCGAACCATGGCTGTCAAATACGGAGAAAAGGATTGGGATAGTCATATCGGGACCATCCAGTGGGGACTAAATAATACCATTCAGAAAACCATAGGAAAGACCCCGTCTGAGGTGTTGTTTGGTACTTGCATGAATGGTGAAAGGAATCCTGTTCTTAACGAGATAACGAACGAGCAAATACGAGAACATTGCAACGTCTCTGAAATGCGGGAAGTAGTTAAAAAGCGAATCGATAGCGAGCAACTCAAACAGAAGCAGGCTTATGACAAAGTTAGAAAACCGGCTCGTAAATATAACGTAGGGGATTTAGTTAAGATAACTAAAACTAGCTTTAACAATGACGGGCAAAGCAAGAAACTCATGCCAACCTACGTCGGGCCGTACCGTGTCTCCCATGTGCTAGGCAGAGATAGATATAAGTTAATGCCTATACCAGGTATGAGTACCTCGCATAAGAAACGTCCGACTACACTTGCGGCGGATCGGATGATGCCGTGGATCCACGTTTCCGCATTAGAGCTTAACTCGCATGATTCGGATAATGACTGTAATACAGACGTCAGTGATTCGACTGATGATTGCAACGAGTGAGATTCAAAGATTGTCGATTTATTTATCGATAAGTTAAATAAGCTATAGAGGCAAATAGTCTGCAAATTTATGTTTTTGTTCCAGATCAGTCGAACACGAGAATCGAACGGTTCGTGTTTGATGCGAGTCACCCGAATGCTGTCTCAAGTAATCGAGTTCTTGAAGGCAAGCATTTGCAGCTATTCATAATCGATCGTTAAATAGCTGAAGTATTTCGTAGTCTCCTCCCCATAATCGAGTTTGGGGTTGAGATATCGTTAAATAAGCTATAAGTAACCCTTAATCGATCGGGGTTTACTATAGTTTGTAACTGATCTGTCAGACACGAGAATCGATTGGTTCGTGTTTGATTAGTTCACTCTACTGCTGTCTTAAGTAATCGAGTTCTTATAGACAAGCATTCACAGTTACTCATAATCGATCGTTGAGTAGCATAAGTATTTTGCATAAACTTAGTCTCCTCCTGATTACCGAGTCTAGGTTGGAGATATCCTTCGATAAGTAAGAAACATAAGTTTCCCATATAAGCGATCGTTGGGTTCACTATATTTTTAGTAATCGGTCCTCAAGTTTCGATCTTTAATTACTTATTTTTCCTTTGGAGCATATTCTTTGTATAAAAATTGTCACTAGTTCTAATTTACTACCATTTGCATTCCATAGAATGTGTTGATTGTATTCAATTAAAATCTTTCGAATCGATAATACTAGCAAGTTTTGTAAATGTGTAATACTAGTTATACCTACCTAAGTTAATAGTTAAGTTGTTGTCAATACTAATAAGTTTGTTTTATATAACTCTCATTTATCCTCCTTGAAGCGTTGGATTATGTATAAAGCTTTCGTATTCAACTTATTATAAGTTAATATACCTTTGAAGTATTTCTTCAGTCTTTGTAGTTTCTTAAATTTAATTTTTTCTGTATGTAATAATTGTTGTTAATTAATGTAGTTGGTTATACATCAGATTGTTAGGGTATTCCACCTGGAATCGTGTGCGGGGACGCTCACGACGTCAGGACGGTCGATTGTTAGGGTTTAATTATTTTTATTATTATTGTTACATTTAAATATATTTTTGTTTATGGCAACTCTGGTATGTCAAGTTTACATGCGTCACGAGTCGCTAACCAATCGGAGCGCTCGTTGTTTTCCCGCCAAATTGTAAACGCAGCGTTGATTGGTCAACGTTCAAGTTGACGTTGACCAATCAAGGCGCTGGATTTTGGCGGGATCAAAGAGAAAGCAAATGGCGGGAGAGCGACTCGGGCGGCATTCTGACCTAAGGCGCCAAACGCGGCAGACGTAAAATTAAAATAAGTTTAATATAAGGGAATATGTAAATTAAAGCAATAAAATAATCGTTATTAGTTTTCAAGTTACAAGTTATTCTTATTCCTCCTCTCCAAATAGTGTTTCGTCCTCATACTTGCGTGCCATCGTGCCATCGTGCCAAAAAAAACACAGCAAATAAAAACGATAATAAGTAACAAAGTCCTCGTGTTATTTGTGAAAATAAAATAAGCACAACTTTAATTGAAAATCAACAGCTTATAAATAGTTGCAACATCGTCAAACATATTTCTTGCAACTGCTAGTAGCAGGCAGTGAAAGGTGACCGTATCTTAATTACGTATCTGTCGTTTCCTTGGCTCGATCAATTTTAATATCTGATTAACTTTATGACGCGATTTAAAAGTGATACTGCACGGAATCCAAAGCAAATACCACAGGCAGTCAAGTGGCTTGCCTAGGCCCTTGAACAAAGGGCAATTCTGTAGTTCTGAACTGTTTTTTTTTCGTTTGTTTATTTATCTTTAATAACGCAGTAATAAACATTTTAACTACATAATAATATATAAAAGAAAAGTAAAAAGAAACGAGTAGTATGATTCCATTTTCCTCGTACAGTCCACGTTAGTTCAGTTATTAAAAGCATGCTCTGTGGTGATGCCTATACACTGTTTCAAGGAGAGCGCGAGTGGCGCGGGCGCATAGGGCTACTCGATTTTCCCTTGCGCGAGTGTGCGTGAGCCCCGCCGTGTGCGTGCCACGGCAGACTGGCTGGCAGGCGTAAGGCTTGGCTCACACGGGACTTGAATACCTACATTATTTTTAAAGTCCTCTAATCCATACTAATCTATACTAATATATTATAAAGCTGAATGGTTTGTTTGTTTGAACGCGCTAATCAGAAACCACTCAACCGAATTGAAAAATTGTTTTTGCGTTGGAAAGCCCATTTATCGAGGAAGGCCATAGGCTATAATGCTATATAATAACATCATGCTACAACCAACAGAAGCGGAGCATTAATGGAAAATGTTGCAAAAACTGGAAAAATTATTTCATTTTAGTAGGTTTTTTCCTTTTCCTCAAATTAACGCAGGTGAAACTGCGGTGCACAGCTAGTATTATTATAAAAGCGCAAGTATTTCTGATTGTCTGTCTGATACCTTGTCACGCATAAACCAATATTTTTTTTTTTTAATTAGGATATATTTGGCCAACAATTTTTAAGTGATTTCTAAGAAACGCGATATAACTAAACTCTACGAGGATGAAATCGCAGACATCCAATATCACATACAGTCCATCCATTCAGTGTCACAGACTAAATGAAGAGATGGCCGCGTTGCGTGGATGTGGTAAAACTTTACTTTAAGACTGCAGTGTGAAAAGCCGTGTTAAAAATGGGGCTAGTCACTTAAAACAACAAGAAAAACAGGGAAACAAATGTAAGAATTTAAAGTCATTACACCATGCACAGTAAACTTAGTGCTTGTAGAGTTTTAAGGCAATGCATCAAAAGAATTAAGTAAAAGGTTATTTTATCAACACGAAGGGCGTTTGTGCACTACACTGAATTTTACCGATCCGGAAAAAAACGGATGCTTGTATTTTAATAATTTAATCATTTATACTAGTAAGAATTTATTTATTTCGTGTAGTTTCAATGTTTCGAACCCTAAACCACACGAAATAAATAAATGTTATTATTTATAATAATTAATGCCCGAATTCTAGTAACCAATTCGAATACGAATGATTTACTTTATTCCCCGCTTGCATTTGCAAATCAATGTTATTGTGGACGTTGCAACATGCATACAAACCGTTCAGAAAGCTCTACACGCTTGCTTGTCTGTGGCTCTAAAGCACTGGCAACGAGGTTAAAATGCGCTTGCGAGACGCGGTGTCGCCGCGCGCAACATACGTACAATGGACAACACGTCAAACTACATACGTAAAATGGACAACACGTCGAAATACATACGTAAAATGGACAACACGTCGAACTACACCTACGTACAATAGACAACACGTCGAACTACACCTACGTACAATGGACAACACGTCGAAATACATACGTAAAATGGACAACACGTCAAACTTCACCTACGTACAATGGACAACACGTCGAACTACATACGTACAATGGACAACACGTCGAACTACATACGTACAATGGACAACACGCCGAACTACATACCTACGTATAATGGACAACACGTCGAACTACATACGTACAATGGACAACACGTCGAAATACATACGTAAAATGGACAACACGTCGAACTACACCTACGTACAATGGACAACACGCCGAACTACATACGTACAATGGACAACACGTCGAACTACATACGTACAATGGACAACACGCCGAACTCACCACTCACAATCACAAGTCATCACCGTCGTTTTGGTTGATGGTAGGACTTGTTATAAGTCCGCCTGGCTAGCAATAGCTATACCACCATCTTATCTAATTTTGACGCAATAACAATTGTTATGTTCCGGCAGTTCGAGATAAGATAGCCAGTTCCTCAGTGGTTGAGGATTCCGGGAGTAGTGCGCTTCCATCTTCAGCTTATCTTCTTTATATCTTCACTTAACATCAGGGCCCTATTTCACCAAGTCGACAATTGTCAAAGACATATGTCGAATAATTCACTATCGTCGCTACTACTTTCACGGAGAGCCATTTTGAAAATACGCGTATGTTAACCACGAAACATTACAATTGAAACGCAAGCATGACACAGCTTCTATCTCATGTCAAGATTTACTGACAAATCTACAAATATGTCGACTATGAAAAATAATTCTTGTTTCACAATATAATTGTTATCATTAACAATTGTAAAAAAATACCTGTCACGTTTTATATGCATTTTCATAGAAAATAATGTTCAAAATTGTCACATGTCACCTGTCGCTTGACAATTATTGTGACTCGACATATGTCTCTGACAATTGTCGACGTGGTGAAATAAGGGCCAGGTGTTAATAAAGTGCTACCCCGTTGTGATAAAAGCCCAAGCCTTCCTTATATGAATGGATAAGGAGAATAGGCCATGACCGACCACGCGGGCCCAATGCGGATTGATGTGGGACCAGCGGCTTATCGAGCTAGACATAGTAAATTTTTGGCCACCCATCCCGAGGCTGACTATTGCGAAAGTGTCACTCAGTGAATGTAGCTTTCTAATCGTGATAGAATTTTTAAAATTAGTTAAGTAATTTTATTAGTTTATCCATTACAAACAAATACAAACAAACAAAAATCTAATCTTTCCTCCTTATAATATTAGTAGGTATTTGACTGTAGAAAAGTAAAATAAAAACGGATCAAGGGTCAATAACTATTAACACCTTCTTATTCAGTAAGTAGGGCAGAGGTACCCTTTGTGGCTACTTTAAGGATTTTTTGATATTTAAGCACTAAGTACTAAATGGTCTTAGGTATTTAAGAGACAAATTATATCTTAAATTATAGATAATTTATCTACCTTTAAAGAAAAAATTTTCAAATTTTAAAAAAGGAAAAATTTTTTTGGATATAACACAAAATGTGTGAGAGGTGCCAAATGTACCGGTTTTGGCCACTTATTGATAGTTAAACTTTTGTAAGTATAGCGAAAAATCAAAACGAAACCCAGGTTAAATCAATATATTCTAATGCGCTAGAAACCAATCCATTGCAAAACAACAATTTCATTGTAAAAAACAAAGGTTTATAAAGTATTTCATCCAAAACAAAATTTCTTAAAATTTACATACAAAACATTTTTCAAAACAGAAAATGGGATTTATTGAAAAAAAAAAACGTATGACTTATGAAATTCTAACGGTTGTTATTATTACCTTAAAAAACCTTATTTTAATTGCCTGTAGCAAAAATAGCGAAAAGTTATTTAGAAAACTTTTAGAGCAAAAAGTGGCCAAAACCGGTACGCCTGCCCCCTACTGATTAAAACTGGCGAGTAATTTTTCTTTAAAACGTAAATTTGTGGATTTTACAATTTGTACGAGCAGTTTTGTTAATGTTTTTTTACATTATAGGTACTGACGTATACTGTACACATACGTAGTTAATAACAAACCTCCTTTGAAATAAATTCCTTATTACGTATTCAAGGAGGAAAAAAACACTATTATTTTGGTCCTTGCATTATTCACTAAACTAAGGCTTATATTGTATATCGTACAATACCTACATAACTATTACTAAAATTGGACTGCGGCTTTGTCAAAGGAAAACCATTTAAAGATATGGGTAGGGTTTGTGACATGTGTAAATTTCAAAGACGTCATTATTTCATCATTTTATATGTATTTCTTCCTTGCTACATTATGAAACCTGAACAGTAGTCTTTACAAGTTTATGTTGGACAGTGTCATAAAACTGTGTCTGCTATTTAAATTTTGAATGGTAAGTTTTTTATCGTTTTAATGTTTTGTGTTTACTTTGATTGACTTTTTTGTCTCGTGTCACGTTTTGTCTCGCGTACCTAGGTATATTTGAGGAGCTGGCGAACAGTCCGGACCGGACTTATTCCAAGGAACAATTTTTTACTGGAGAGGTTAAAATTTGGAACAAGCAATCCAATTTTTAACGGGATAAGTCTGTTTCTGTTTGAAAATTCAAATTTAGTATAGTTGTTTTTGTGTAAGAAAGAGTGCAAATTGATTAAAAACCTTTTGGTAATGTACAGATGAGTACTTTTAGAGGTATAAAAAAAACTGATTACTTATATGGACAGGTCCGCATTTGTTCGCCCACTCCTCATTTAAAGTAATATCACTTTCGTTTAACGTTTCAAAATAGAACGTAGAGTACCTACATGCAAAGACAGTGTTTAACCGGGGTATCGGATGGTGTGCCAAGACATATCCTTGTGAAAATTATTGCTTAAATCACTTCAAACGAAACGCTGCTCTTACATTAAATTTACATTTAATTTTTACTTCGTGAGAGGTCGCGTTTCGTTAATTGAATTAAAAAAAAATGAATTTAGTATGCTGTTTGTTTTGTGGTCAGTTAAGAATAAAAAAGTAGGCAATCATCACAATAAAACACAAAAAAGATCGAGTTAGAATCTGAAACTTTTTAAACGTAAAAAAATTATTTTTATAAAAAAATAAAACCGCCTTCAAAAAAAACCACATCAAAAAAGTAAGAAATAATTCCTCACCAAATAAATAACGTAAGTACTTTGAAGTCGGGCGTGAAACATGTACAATTTTTTGTTGTTTTTGTTAAAACCCGCCCGACTTCAAAGTACTTACGTTATTTATTTGGTGAGGAATTATTTCTTACTTTTTTGATGTGGTTTTTTTTGAAGGCGGTTTTATTTTTTTATAAAAATAATTTTTATTTCACTCTTTTTAGTGCATCGTGCAGGCAATTTACGTGTTTTCTGGTAAATAGGTATGTGATCAAACTGAAAGCCTCCTTTTTTGAAGTCGGTTAAAATACCTTGAGGTGTCCCCTTTTTAACAAAACAAGAATCATCTAAATCGGTTTATAAACAAAGGAGTTATGCCTAAAGATACGTATTGAATTCACATAAAGTTGTAACGAAAACGACAGTATTTTCAAGATTTCCTGAAAACTACTGAACCGATTTCAAAATTTCAAAAAATGGGACCAACTTGGAAACCAACCTGATGTAATAACGTTTGAACCATTTCAATCGGTTCAGCCGTCTTCGAGTAATCGGTGGACATACATAAAAAAAAAAAAAAAAAAAAAAAACATACATACAGACGAATAGAGAACCTCCTCCTTTTTTGATGTAGAAGTCGGTTAAAAATAAAAATAAATTGGAATGCATTTCAATTAATCCAACATAAATAAATAAATAAATAAATAAATAACTTCTTACATTCACACCAATTATCTAAGCCCATTTTAATTTCATTAAGAAACTGTATCATGGAAATCTTGATAACGGATAAATATATACTTACTTAAATACTTTTTTTTTTGTAAATACATACTTAATATACATAGTAAACACCCAGACCAAGACAAATAGACATGTTCATGCACACAAATATTTGTCTTGTTCGGGAATCGAACCCGAGACCACTGGCGCAGAAGGCAGGTAGCCTACCCCTGCGCCAAATCGGTCGTCATAAAGTTTTAATATCTGTGTCTAGCGCATAATATCGCGTTTCATAACGCTCGCAGAATCACAGATTGACCCAAATAAAATTTATAGCAATGTATTCATATTACGTTAGGATGGCGACGAAACGAAATAACAATAAATAGAGCCATTAAACACCTCTGACAAGGCAAAAAATGTACTTATGTCAAAATTTTCTTATTTTTTCCGTAAAACTAAAAACCTTAATTATTTTTTTGGAAATTGACTAAGTAAGTATACAAGAAAGAAAACCATAAAAGATCTAATTAAAACTTTAAGATATTTTATTGTTTACAAAAAATCGAAAGAAAAGCTTGTTTAAAAATAATTCTTATAGACGATTTTGTATTTAAGCTATAGCGTGGTTAAATAAATCGTGTTCTAATTTTAGAGATGTGTAGTAGGTACTCGAATTTCAATTTAAAGTCACCAAGGGAATTATATATCCACCGAAGCACTGCGAAACTGTGGTGTATCGTTTGCACGTCTCTTGACATATATTTTTAGCACTGACCTTGCACGGTGTACACTTTTTTATTAAATGTTTTATAGTACCTACTACGATGACAGTTCTATGATTTTAATTTTCTTTTACACTTTGCCAATATTTTTTATTCTTTGATGCTATATTTGCAATGGTAACGTAAGCTATTAGGTGTAGGTACAACTTTCTAGAGCTTGCTATTTCATGAAAACTTTTTAGTTAATCTGATTGACTTGACAGTTGTCAAACTAGCACCTTCGTTTTCCGCGTGGAATGGAGTACCTACGCGCCACATATAACGTGGCGCGTGTCACAATCACAATCTGGAACTAAATTATCACATGGGAATAAGGCTTATTTTTGACGATCAGTCATCAGCGCCCTCTGACGCACTGTGGCACACGCCAAGTTATGTAGCGCGGACTCTACAGTCCCACACTCCTGTCTGTTCAGGTGACAGCCAGCCGTGACAGAGGAGCCACTTGCAATAGGTACCTACGAAATTAGCTGTCAAAGTGGACTGTCGTATGAAAACTGTTTTAGTTCCATTGATTATTAAGGGAACAGAAATGCTTGTCGCACTCGCACTATATTGATTAACAGTGCGAAAAGAATCTTTTAGCGCAGGCAGGGTCGAAATCGAGAACAACCCTCATCTAGCTAGTCAATCAACAAATTAGTCAACTAGCGCTCTTGTCAATGTCATCCTTGTAATTCAGTATTGGCTGTATAGCATTATTGCCTAAGCCGCAAATCTTTTAATTAAAAAAAAGTTCTAAAAGATCCTTGTAGCACTATGTACGATTATCAAAATCAATGCAGTAGAGTCCACAGTAAAAATTTAACGTGTCACTTTTGAGCTCACTCTTGTCGCTAACGAATTTAGTAATATTTTATTTAGTTTCGGAGTGCAACTGTTCTGTTTGATGTGCCGCCTACTGTACTAGACTCGTTATACTGCCTTTAACTCGGAAACCACGAGTAGCGCCTTCCACACGTAACCTGCGGTCGTTTTCGTGATATCTCACATGACAATGTGTTCAAGTATTATTTATATATTTATTTTATTAGGTAGTGGTATGTGTACCATTGACAGCAAATAATAACCTTTTCACATTGACGTTTAGCGCGTCTATCCTAGAGTAGGTACGCGCCATAAGCTTGGCGCGTGTCAAAATCTATAAGTAACTAAAATTATGTCATGAGCTATGACTCTATGAGCAATTTTTCTAATGCTTTTTGACGACGCGCGACGGTCTATCCGGATACGGAATTTCGCACTAGAATTGCTGCAAATGTTTCCTGTATAAGAAATGCTATTAGACTATAACATTATTTTAAAGCAATTTATGCCGGAAAACGTCGTACGGCTGAAATGATGATGATGATGATGATTCCGGAAAACGTAGCAAACGCAAAATACTTGTTTAATTGATAGTTAAGAACAATAATAATCTAAATGAAAAGATTTTGGAGCAGGATTCATTGAAAACATTGTACGCGAAAACAACAAGCTTTAGATATCACGATTATAAAACAACCGCTAAAAACCTAAAACCGTGCGTAACTCCGAAGGTGACCGACCAGACCCTACCGTCTGCCACCGTAACGTCAACATTAAAATAAATTTAACCGCATCACACTCGTTTATTCATGTATAGGTACTTACTGCAAACCAAAGCTTAATAATGACGGCAATTTTTAAAAAGAAAACTGTCTGTTTCGCTATTTTTGGGAACAGCATCGATAGCGTACAGCCAGTGTTTAAGGACACAAACCTTTAAACATTTTGTAACTGTTATGAATCATTCGTTCAATGTAATAGTAAGGCCTAGTATCCTATTATGTAATGTTATTTAAATAAGCTTCACTCAATTTAGGCATTGATGACGCACGGACATTTACATTACATTATTGTTTAACATAGGTAGATAATAAAAATAGAAATATAGGTTGCACATATTAATTATCCTTATAAAACAGAACAATGTACGAGCAATTTTCATTTGACTATCAACTTTGTTTACACACAGGGATTTCCTAGATCCGATTTACGTTAAATCGAATGATTTCACAGCGTTGGTTTTACTCTTGTTTTGTTTTGGCATTATGAATGGGTTTCCTACGCACATCTGAATGAAAACACGAAATTATAACCTCTTTTATGATCGTGGCGAGTTGCCAGGGCGGATTCGTTCGCGTTCAGGGTTTGTCTGATAATAAACAGCAGTAATGCGGCTGTCCAGACGGCGTTGACAAGTTTACTCGTCTCCCAGACTGTTTGGTGCACGGACCGAAAAATAAACAGTTGAAGCGCGATATTGTTGTTATACTTTCGCACGTTTGATTATACCGTGGAGACTGCGTCGTTAGTGTGCTATGTTTTTTTTTTGTAGAATTTTGACTGGTCCTAGTTTCTAAGGCCTTTAGCAGACTCTTTATTAGCTCATTCAGTATTGGAATATTTCAAATGGTTTCCTTTATTTACTTATGTCTCTACAAAGTTAGTAATTCGTTTTTATTAATACTTACATCCAAAAATATTAATTAAAAGAAAATAAACGTTAATAAGTCATGGTATAATATAAATGTGAGATGAACCTCTATTTTACATGAATAAATATTTTATTGTTATTATTATAAAACAAAACTCGATCGGATACATTTCACACATAACAAGAAAGAAAATGAACCCTGGTTTTTAATCAGTAAATTCACTTTGATTTTGAATGATATGTTACTAAAGATTTCATGTACTCTTGACGTCGAGAGTACCTACATTTTTTTATGCCATTAACGTCGTAAGTTTAAATATAAATAGACGATGTTAATGATGAAGCTAAACTTGTATGATGGTTGTTATATCTATTATTAGAGTCATATCCTTATATGGTTAATAAAAAAACACACGTCGATGTCCTCTGTAACAGGTTTTAGTAGTTATCGTTATATAATACCTACTAAATGTTATCTAACTTAATTGGAAATTAATTCCTATTAAAAAGGTGTAACTAAGCAGAGATTAAATCTAAGGATAGAATAAAGTAGTTGACGACAGGCGGTTCTTAAAAAAAATACCAAAATGATTTACAAATAAAAAAGATTACTTTTTAATTCCTTGATTTTGTTTAAAACTCTTTCTGTTTTAATAATAAACGTGAAGTAAAAGTTACACCTGATGTAAATCTCCGACTTCTTTATATCGAATAAAAGTGACAGCAACAGTTTAAACCTAGGTGTAACTTTACTCTACTTTTATTAATAAGGGGGTTTGGGATTAAAAGTTACAGCTTACATTCATGACATGCGATTGTCATGATCATATACTTATAATTATAATAAATATTAAATCATATACGTACTTAACTTTTGACCGTTAGGAATAATTTTAATAGAAGAAAACACTCTTAAGTCCCATTTTTGAAAGGGTTTTGAACAAAGCACCCCTGTAAGCCTAGCATGACCGCCCAAAGTGTGATATAATATCGCATGATATAACGATTTATCGACACCACAGATTACTAAATAGTTTGTCGACACTTAAACCACAGATTACTAAATAGTTACCACGTAACTTAAACGTCAAAACCCATTGTCCTGTCAAAAGACAATGGTTTTGACGTTTTAAACGGGATAAAGCGCTGTATCAAATCGAGTTTTGTTGGTCATGTCATGCTAGGAGGGCTGAAAATGCAGCCCAATGCTATATACCCGTTTCTCATAGCCGCCGTTAGCGTTGTTACAATGTTTCTCTCTGTTCTTTAAGAGTAGGTACATCTCATAGTAAGTAGACTAGCTAGGAAGTTTCCTGCATATAACGTTACATATTTTAATTGGTAGAGTCGGGAAAATTTTCCCCTTTTAATTGGCAAAAGGAAAATATTGTAAGTCATAATAGGAAAAACGTGTCTCGTTCAGTGCACGTTTGTTAATTTTCCGAGCATTTTAATTAATGGTAACCTTTAGCTGTAAAAGGTTTTCCGACAAGCATGGCTGAGCCCACGTTGGACCCGTAATGGCTATAATAGCTAAAACGATATACTTACATATAATTTCTAGTTAAGTTATAGGTATTACTACCTAGTTACTATGTACTTACGTACATTAGATAGGATTTGCGAACCGATGGCGTAGCTTCATTGACGTTCATAAGTGTTGTTAAACAAACCTAAATTGAATAAACGAAATTGAATTTTGTTTTTTTTTTTATTTTGAATAAAATTCCGCTACAAAATAATACTGATTTAAATCTAAGATACTGGTTAGTGCTGAAAAAAACTGTCATTTTGACTTTAACTCGGAAATGATATTTAACCCTTAACCCTTAATCATTCATTGAAAGCGGAAGAAAGTCATAGGTGCCAAAATTAAAATTCTTGCCTTCCCATTCTCTTTGAACTTACAGCAGTTGTTAGGCATATAAATAAATATATAATGAATAATAAAAGCGTTGTAAACAGCGATTAATTGGCGCCATAGTAAGGGCACATAATGATATTTCTCAGAACAATCCAGTAATTATGCTGTCAATATAATGGGACATATTTATATCCGCTTCCTTTTATATATGTTCCGGGTAAAATTATGTAGGTACACACTTTGTAATTATAGTGTTCTATGTTGGCTACAATATTTCTCTTCAGTTCGATTGTTCTTTAATAAATAATTGTGTAATGTTCATTATATCTTTAAATGTCAATGGAACGTAATAGCAGAAATAGTCTAATATTTATATTGTAAAACTAATTTAACTGAACTGGTGAACCACTTCTTACTAATTCTTTTCGTGAATCTGGTGCTTCGCCATTAAAATTAAAACAAAAAAATAAAGAAATCAAAAATATATTTATTCAAATTAACTTACTTAAATGAATAAACTCTTTTGAATCGTCAATACTTTCCTACCACCCATTCAAGACTTTTTTAACTGATTATAAGAACAGGCGCAATAAACTCACGCTCATTCAATTCACGCGCAGACCCTTTTACTATTTGGTTAGGTATGTATTGTGTTAAACTCGGGTAGTAAAATGCATAAACAATTAAGGCAACGATTCCCGAAAATAGGGTATTTTAAATTATTAATTAGGTACTCGAAAACCACAAGTACCCAAAATTTGGAAAAAATATATGCTATTTAACTAGTGCTTCCGGCCGTTTTTTTTCGATTGGTGATATTTAACTGTGTCAAATAAAATCCCAAACATCCGTCTAATCGTAATCCAAATATCCTATTACTTGCAGTATACTTGGTTTTAGTTAATAAAAATTTACGAAAATAATTGTCTTTGAATAGCCGATGGATTCCAGCCGTCAAAAGTTTAAATTTATTTTTATTATATTTTAATTGAATTTTAAGTGATTTTCGATTCGCGGGGCGCTCGCTAGTTCACAGTTCACTGCCGGCTGCCGTTGCGTCCGCGTGAAGTGTATCCCGCGCGGCCGAGCAAGCGTTAGCGTGCCTATTTCGGTCGGGAATCCTCGCCTTAAGGCTACTGTACACGGGTAGAGTAAACGGTAGGGTAGAGTGGTAGAGTACTAACTATACTAATGTAGACATCATTGGTAGAGTAGAGTAGCTAGCACCGCGGGCAAGCTACTCTACCGCTCTACTCTACCGTTTACACCGTTTCAGGGATGTGGACTGTAAATGAACTGTGAGACGCCAGCCACACGAAAAGAAGTAATAAGTGGTTCACCGATTTGTCCCCGATTGTACAGACGGCGGGCGTAAGCGACTTTGTGTTAAACTATGTAGAGATGATGACACTTAATTTTTGCGCAATATTTTATATGTAGTGTTAGGAATCATAGAAAATAGGAGTGGGTAATACCCGCACTTCTGTATAAAAGCAGGACGCGCGCCGGCTTGCGCTCACTTTGCTGCTGAACATCAGACCGGTCGGACGTGCTGCAACTCTTCGTGGTGATATTCCCTAGTTTTACTTGCCATTATTTTCGAGTATTATATTTGATTTTGAATTGTGTTAATTTCGTTATCTTTTATTTTAATTGTAATCTTTAGGTTAATAAAGATTGTTATTTTTTTAAGTGTTTTCCCAACTGATTTCCTATATCAGAAGTGGGATTAGTAAATTCACTCCCACATTCGTTTAATTTTCAATTCAGTTCTTTTACTAAGTAAAACTTTCGTTATTGTGGTTTGCTGAAAAATATTAAACTACCTGCGTTTAGAATTTTCATTAAAACGGTGTTTTTAATCTTTGTGCCTGTTCGTTTTTGTTGTTGTTTGTGTGCCAATGGACAGGTCCAGTCGCTCTGAAATACGTGGCTCGCGTAGCCAGCGTTCTCGCGACCGGCGGCGGCTTTCTCGCGATCGGTGCTCTCGTGATCGGCGCTCTCGCGACCGGCGTTCTCGTGAGCGGCGGCGTTCGGGCAACCGGCGCTCTCGTGGCCGTTGTCCCCGCAGTCATTCACGGACACCGGCGACGCCAAGGAGACGACGGAGCCGCAGTCGCAGCTACGTACGGGTACGCCGGGACTCCAGTGCAGATCGTCGGACACCGGCGCACTCCCGTGACTCCGAGCCACTTGAAGCCATCTTATCGCGTCTGAAGGCATTGGAGGGGCGCTCTCGCGACCCAGAGTCACCTGTTAGCCGAGGTACAGAACAAATCGTAGAGGCGATCCAGTCGTTGAAAACCGTGAGTTCTCAGCATTATTACGTCTCTAATTTTGACCCGAGCATACACGACGTTGATGTCTGGTGTGCCGAGGTTGATAGGGCCAAGGTTTTGAATCGATGGGATGATTCTGAGTGTTTGTCACGCATCGGTAATTGCCTTAAGGGAGACGCAAAGTCTTGGCTGAACGAATGGGTGACCGATGACCGATCTTGGTCTAATTTTAAGAACGATTTTAAGCCATTGTGTATCAAACGTATTGACTCGGCGGGTATTTTGTACGAGGTTTTGTGTACAAATTCTGATAAATTTAATACTTATGCTGACTATGCTAGAAAGTCCTTATTACGTTTGCGCATTGTTAGAGGACTTAGTGATGATTTAATAACTGAAATTGTGTTAAGAGGTATTAACGACCCGCATGTTAAGGCAACCGCCACAAACGCCAATTTAAAACCTAACGATTTAGTTAATTTCTTGTCTACATTTACAAAACCAGTTAAGTCCTCCAACAATGATTCTCGCCCTAACCGCCCATTAGTGACCAGTAAAAATAACGACCGGTTTACTAGTTTTAAAAGACATGCACGGCCTACCGGCCCGAGGTGTTTTATTTGCGGCGACCTTAACCATAAACAAAATGAATGTCCTAAGAAATCTAAACCTGAGCATACCGATAATAGTGTCAATAAAAAGGAAACCAAGAACGACAAAAGTACGACCTCTTGCGCGTATTGTAAGAAACTAGGTCACGATATTTCTTCTTGTTTTGCGAAGCAGCGAGTCGATCAACAAAAAAGTAAAAATAACGTTAACTTTTGTACAGCTGCCACCCAAGAGCGCAATGATGTTGTAGTTGGGGTTGTTCAGGGTATCCCGGTAGATATACTGATAGATACTGGCGCTATTGGTGTCTCACTCATATCTTCAGAAATAGTAAAACATTTTTCTTGTAAATATAAACCAACTGAATCACAAATTAAGGGTGTAGGCGAGTCGATTATTAAAATTAATTCTTATGTCACTTTAGACATTGAATTAGATGGTTTGTCCCTTGAAGTGGATTTGTTAGTAGTACCGAGTGAATGCATGAATGCACCTGTTATCATTGGGACTGATGTTCTAAATAGGGACGGTATTACCTTTATACGTACAAAGAATTTGCAACGTATCGTGCGCGTTTCGACCCCCAAGGTTGTATCTGCTGTGGAGTCGAATGAGTGTCGAGTTATTAACACAGAATTAGTTGGTGATGATCTGTTGAAGCTAAAATCTATTCTTGATAGGTACTCACAGTGCATGATTTCTGGTACTGCCACCACTACAGTTACCACTGGCAGTATGCACATTCGACTCAGCAGCGATGCCCCTATTTATTACCGCCCTTATAGGATGTCTCATGACGAGAAGTTAAAAGTCCGTGAAATAGTAAATGACCTCATGTCAAAGGGGATCGTGCGCGAATCGGAGTCTCCTTATTCAAGCCCGGTGCTTTTGGTTAAGAAGAAGGACGGCTCCGATCGTATGTGTGTAGATTTTCGGGCTCTAAATAAGATCACGGTTAAGGATAGATACCCGCTGCCTCTTATCGATGACCATATCGATCGCTTGGGCAACGGCAGGTTCTTTACCACCTTAGACATGGCCACTGGCTTCCACCAGATAAGATTAGATGAGGAGTCTGTTCCGCTCACTGGCTTCGTGACGCCTGAGGGCCATTTTGAATATGTTAAAATGCCGTACGGTTTGGCCAATGCTCCTATAGTTTACCAGCGACTTATATGCCAAACTTTACGGAAATTTATTGATGAAGGAAAGGTTTTGGTGTACATCGACGACTGCTTAATCATTCATCATTCAGTTGAGGAAGGATTGCAGACGTTAGATGAAGTTTTAGCTACCCTAACTGCGGCCGGCTTTTCTATTAATTTAAAGAAGTGTTCATTCATGTGCACCCAAATCGAGTACTTAGGTCGCGTAATATCGAATGGCGAAGTCCGGCCCTCTAAAACTAAAATTCAGGCACTTGCTAATGCCTCTCCCCCTCAGAATGCGAAACAAGTTAGGCAGTTTTTGGGCTTGGCAGGGTACTTTCGGAAGTACATTGCCAATTATTCTGCCAAGACTGCTTGTATCGCGCGTCTTACCCGTAAGGATGTGCCTTTCTGTTGGGGACCTGAGCAGGAACGCGTGCGCCAGGAAGTTATTACGCATTTAACCTCAGAGCCGGTATTGGCAATATTTAATCCTGAACTACCTACTGAAGTCCACACGGATGCAAGTAGTATTGGTTATGGTGCAGTCCTGCTGCAGGTTCACAAAGACGGTACGAAACATGTGGTGGCCTACTACAGCCAAGTGACTAAGGGAGCTGAGGCAAAATACCACTCCTACGAACTAGAGACTTTGGCCGTAGTAAAAGCACTAAGACATTTTAGACATTATCTCATCGGTAACCATTTTACTGTAATAACCGACTGTAATGCTCTTAAAGCAACACAGAATAAGCGAGATTTGTTACCGCGTGTGGCGAGATGGTGGGTCTACCTTCAAGACTTTAATTTCAATATTCTGTATCGGAAGGGCGCTATGTTGCCGCACGCGGACTACCTTAGCCGAAATCCATGTAACACGGTAAATACTATCGAAAGGCCGCGTAATTGGGCCCAGATCGCTCAGTCCGGAGATGAAGAGACTCGTAATTTGCTAAGGGCTCTTGACCAGGGCGAGCTGGACGCATCACGTTATGTTAAGCGTAACGACATCCTGTATTATCGGCACAGTTGTACGGGTGAGGAACCTAGGCTCCTCTGTTACATACCGAAAGGCTATCGCTTGAGCCTTCTTAGAATTTTCCATGATGAGCATGGACATATCTGTACCGATAAGACAGTTGATTTAATTTTAAGGCATTTTTGGTTCCCCGGCCTAAGGGCTTTTGTTAAGAAATATATTGCTCACTGTTTAACTTGTGTTGCTCATAAGAGGGTGCCTCGTGCACCGCTTCAGCCTATAACTTCTTGGCCTAAACTAGATATACCTTTTGACACTTTACATACTGATGTACTGGGTCCTCTCCCGGAGTCCAAGAGCTATAAGTATGTCATGGTAGTAGTAGATGCATATACTAAGTTTTGTTTGTTAACACCTATCACTCGACAAGATCTAGAAGAGCTGAAACGCGTTTTTCAAACTGTTTTCTCTTTGTTTGGTACTCCTCGTATGATTGTTTCTGATAGAGGCCGAATGTTTGAGTCGATCGGTTTCACTTCATGGATGCAAGTCTTAGGGATCGAAGTTCACCATATAACGCCAGAAATGCACCACGCAAATGGACAAGTGGAACGTTACATTCGGACTGTTCTCAATATGCTCCGAATTGAGACGAACCACAGAAAGCGCGAGTGGGCTGACGAGTTGTGGCAGTTACAGCTGATTCTTAATCTTACAAAGCAGCGAACTACTCAGACTTCGGCTTTGAACTTACTTATTGGTCACGAGAGTGCCACTCCAGCTATTCGGGTACTAGTGCGAGATGTCGCAATGCACCCTACGGGTACTAACCGCGAGGGTCGTAGAGAGATGGTAAGGCAAAGGACGGCCGAGCGGCTGTCGAAAAACCAATCTGACCAAGACGCTTATGTTAATGAGGGCAGGAGCCCTCCTCGTGTGTTTCAGGAAGGTGACCTGGTGTATGTTATCAAGTACGCTCAGTCACGCGGGAAGCTGGACCACGGCATGCGCGGCCCATATCGTGTCGTTCGAGCCATGCCTAATGGACGGTATGAGCTGCGATTGGTGGCCGGCGCGTATGGGAAGACGACGTATGCCGCTGCCCAGTTTATGGTGCCATGGAGGGGCGAGTGGACCCCCGAGGCTTGCACTGCCTTCTTTGAGGGTGAGCGTGGTGCTGCGTCTGGCTATGCTATAGCCCTCATCAGTGATCTGTATCACTCTCTGGTTTCTGATTGGGTGTGCGAGCCTGCGGGCTGCCTCAATCCTCTTTGTGCTGTGGTGGGATTGGTCTCCTTGGGAGTCAGTTCGCACCACGGTGCCTCTGTTCTGGTCACTGAAGGGTGGGTTGTCTTACGGCAACCACCTGTGGCCCTCTCTGGCCACGGGGGATGGATGCTTTTGATTCTAAAGAAATCGGTTTTCCATCGCCTCGTGTCCCTCGCATGACTATAACTAAGTGTGTATGTCTTGTTACTTTATTTCAATGTTGTGACTAGGGGCCTGTAACTAAACTTGCTCTTTGGTCGCAACATTGTGGTTATGGGTTAACTGATCTAACAATAACTAACATCTAACTGGTATAATATTGAGAGACGTTACTATTGCTAACTTTTGCCCCTGTACTTTGCTTTCACAGCAAGCGAACGAGATGATGATACTCTCGAAGCACCAGGGCAAGAACTTCCCATACACGACGAGCCGGGTCCAGCTGCCGCGTTGGACATGCCTACTTTGGATACACCAGAGTCACCTCAACCTGGACCTTCAACACAGCGTGGCCTTCCCGAGCTGGACCTAAGCGACACCGACAGTGACCTGTAAGCTGATACCTGACGAGGACGTCAGGATGTCAGGAGAAGCCGTGTTAGGAATCATAGAAAATAGGAGTGGGTAATACCCGCACTTCTGTATAAAAGCAGGACGCGCGCCGGCTTGCGCTCACTTTGCTGCTGAACATCAGACCGGTCGGACGTGCTGCAACTCTTCGTGGTGATATTCCCTAGTTTTACTTGCCATTATTTTCGAGTATTATATTTGATTTTGAATTGTGTTAATTTCGTTATCTTTTATTTTAATTGTAATCTTTAGGTTAATAAAGATTGTTATTTTTTTAAGTGTTTTCCCAACTGATTTCCTATAGTAGGTTATCTCCTATTCATTTGTACTTAACCTACTCAATAGTTAGCACCATTTACTAAACAAATATTTAATATCCTGTATAGTGCTGTAATAAGTACCTATTCGCACTTACTTACGAGTACAAGCGGAAATAATGCAACAATTCTCTTGTGAAACTTATTTTCCTTTAATAAATACGTAATTAAAAACGTTAGGCAATATTTGTCACACACAGAATAACCCATTCAAGTTATTATTGTCAAATGGGTAATATGAATAATATTATGACTCTTATTAAGTGGGTGACTAGTGAATGCCCGCGACTTCGATACCGAATTTTTACATGAAGGTGATTAAAGGAAACCAAACCAATATTTTTTAGAGCCTATGAACACCCCGGTGATTATTTCCCGAGTGATTAAAGGACATTTAAGAATCATTTAAAGTTATAGTGATTTTTTAGTAGCTGTAAAAAAAATGGGCGCTATAAAATAATTTATTTTCAAAGTGGGCAGTAGACAAAAAAAGTTTGGGAACCTCTGCTCTAGAGTCTTGGTCCAATAAGAGATGTCTGAGGCCAAAAGTAGAATTGAAAACCAATATGAATAAGTGAGTTCCGGCTTACGTTTTCAACATGACCATAAGGTTTTCTCTACATACAAATATGTATGTAGCAAATATACGTGTGCTTATTAAGCAAAGCCTTACTAACTACGTACAGTATGTTCTCATGTATGTGACCATGCATCGGGTTTATTTGTGTAGCGACCAACTAGATAGACTGGAAGTCAGTTGAGCTGGCCATAAAAAAAGCGCGCACAAGAAGCTCACTGGTGGAAAATTGTTCCCACTTTAGCACCAGTTTGGCAGGAAAGCGCGGAACGCTCTAGAAACTAGCGACCGTTTACATAAAGCACGCAACGTGTTCTTAATTAATTTCTTAATTTAGAGCACTTGGGTGTCTTTAACATTCAGATTTATTAACGTTTTATATCATTACTTTGAAATAAAAATATGAATACATCCGACATCAAAAAAAAAAGTTAGTACCATTTTTTATAGAGCAACATGACATGTATTGTTTTTTTTTTAAATAAGCGTTTACTCGTCTGTTTAATGAACTCGTTGACAATCAACCTCTTCGGTGGTCCACTCTGGGCCAGCAAAAAGTTTGAAAACAAACGAAAACAAAAAAATTATTTCTCGAGCACTTGCAATAATCGCGTATATCCAGACTGAGATACAGTTAAAAAAAATAAATGAATAAATGGCGCTTTGTCGGTACACGTGTGTGGCGGGCTTATAATTGACAGTGATGCTTATGTGTTCGTGATAGAGTTCTGAATCGTTTGCAGGTGATAGGTGTAAGAGTAAATGTATATTTGCCATGCAACCAGATGGACTGGTTGCGTCTAGTGCCGTTGAACCAAGGAGGCGGGCCTTGGATTACTAGAGATAAATTGAATGCAGGGTGTAATAATAGAGTGTAGAGCGTTTGTCGCGCCGCCAACTGAAATTGAGAGTTCAATACAGTGTGTATGAAAAGGGAAACATGTATGTCTGAAAGCAAAAGCGATTTTACCCATACATCCATCTACAATACTAATCTTACTAATATTACGAAAGTTTGGATGTATATTTGTCACTCGAACACGGCGGTGGGTGGCGGTACGGCTGAACGGTTCTGGATGAAATATGGCACAGAGATAGGATTAGGCAAAGCTGCCCGCGCAAAGCTAGTATCATAAATGACGTCTAACTGCCGCACTCGTCAGTTAATTTCGTCAATTAATTTTATAGTGCAGCAAGCTTTTCTGTTCCGGTGATTATCTTTAGAACTAAAACAGTTTTCATACGACAGTCCATTTTGACAGCTAATTTGGTATTGCAAGTGGCTCCTCTGACACGGCTGTCACCGGAACAGGAAAGCTTGTGGCACTGTAATGACAATTAAAATCTATATCTGTCTCTTTTTTATGTCAAGTATTGAATAAAGTAGGAGTGATAATTTAATGCCAATTAAAGTTAATTGACGTCTCTGAGTGCGGCAGTTAGCCATCGAAATCGATTTAAATGAAATTTAATATAGATATGGCATCAGAGATCTTGGAGTAGACCACAGAGAAGGAAGTTAAAATACTTTCGACATTTTAACCCAAAAAAAATTTAAAAAGTGTTCTCTAAGGAGGCTCTATTCCACTTTGGGAAAGACTGCTCTAGAGAGACAACTTTACCTGCTTCTTTAAATTACCTTCTAGTTGTTTTCCCTGGTTTTACCCGCGTGGTACTCGTTTCATGGGAGTATCCACCGGGGTTAAATACAGCCTATGTGAAGCCACTTGGGAAGTTTTAGTTTCCTACTGGTGTATAATTTTTAAAATCAGCATAGTTTTTGGAGTTTATCCATTAAACAAAAACAATTCATTCCTCTTTATAATAAGTATTAGTATAGAAGTATAATCAGATGTAGGTACTAACAATTCAGTACTCCAGTATTTGAAGCAACAGCTAAACATGTTCCAGATGCGAGAGCATAAAGTACCCGAAAGCTCAACAGCTCTTTAAGACCTTAATTATACCAATGTACCTACAATCAAAGGAGCAGATAACATTCCTAGCAAGTTAGTCATACGGCTAAATGGTACTCGCTCGTGCAACCCCGATGCAAATTGACAAACAAATTGCTAGCTATTCTGATCACGAAACCAGAGACAATAGACTACTCATGACGTCTGTACCGGTGCCTCTTCTATAGGTAGTTCAATGGAGTTGATATTTAAAAAAAAAACGCAAAAGTTTTATCTCGTTTCTATTATAATATTCATTGTACCGTGACTTCTGTACCTACTTATAATGTCTGTGAGCCTTTCCACTGACGTTAAACTTTAAGAAGACAAAAAGGGTAAAACTAAAAAAAATTGTTGCATTTGTTTTAATTCAAAAGTTTAACCTCATAGCAATGAGGATACAATGAGGTTAAACGTAACCGAAACCAGCCGGCCTGCTTACACCTTAGTGGGGTAAGCAAGACAACTTGCCGTACCATATCATATCGCGCGGGGCGGCTGATGTAATAGGATCTTCATGACATCTAGTCTGTATTGGCCTATCTACTAAGGTTAATGATTAAAAGAAGAATAAATAAGTATATGAAGAAAGAAGAATTAATAAAAAAATCATTTTTATGACAAGCTTTTTTGCTGACTGTACCTACTTTAATATTGTATTGTCATCTGAACCAAACCTGTATACAAAATTTCAGCTCCATCGGACACTGGGAAGTAAGTCAAATTAAGCTTGCAAGATTTGTCCCCCACTAACTAACTAACATAACTAAAATAACTAACATGGCAAGTTAATAAAAAGCTTGTAAAAAAGGTTTGAGTCTTATAACTTATGTGTTTTGATTCAAAAGCTTTACAGTTCGCTGTCACTATTAGCATTAGCACCAATCAATCGTCATCAGCTAAACCATATTGCAGTGTGCAAGTGCAATTAAGGAAAATTATAAACAATTTTCTGGTTTCAAAACGCGCGGGTAATTTTTCCGCGCACATTTCTGTAGACAACATGACATGGCTAGTACGTCATTGCCCCCGTTTTAGTGGTCGAATACCTATGGTGCAGCTAGTACCTACCTCGATCGTATTTACGTCATGGTTTGAACAAGTACCTACCTACCTACCTGCATAATTATGCACTTGTTAGGGTTCGCGATTGAAGTTCGAAAAGACTACTTGCATTCGACCAAACCTTTTTTTTCCGGTAAAAGTGAGTCAAATTATAGACAGTCGGTTGAAGGTATAAGAAGCCAGAGCCGGTTAAAAATATACATTAAAAAAAGATAAATATAGTTCGAAAAAAAGTTACGATAGAAGAAAATGCAGATAGCACTTTTCATCCCAATTAAAAATTCCATACAATGTTCTCTACATATTAAAAGGCATCGAGATTAGAATATTTATACTTGATAGTTAAAGAACTTAAGCGTGCTTAAGCAGTCAAAAGAAGAAATTGCAGTAAGCTCTTTCTAAAGTAAGTATACCGTTAAAAATACTACAAAAAATAAAGCGCTTTTCATGACAATTTCCACCGTCATACGATATTCTCTACATTCATTATATTTCCGTCAGAAGGGTGGATGACAGCCCTAAGCGTGTACAAGTGTGCGCACACGTCAGAGTGTGCGTTTCTGCTCCGCGCACGCAGACAGCGAGGCGCGCGCGCGGCCTGCTGAGCGCAGACTTTGCGCGCTTGATTACAAACTACTAAATGCTGTCTAAATGTCGCCCTAAACTTCGGCTGCTTTATAACCGAATTGATAAAGAAGAAAACTTTCTTATTCCTTTGGTTAAAACATGGTTTTATGATGTTTCAAAGAATCAAATCGGAGGTTTGTCATTGAAAGATCATGCAAACCGTTTTGAATGTATTAGAAAAGAGATAAAACTTTGTTGTCGACTAACTTTACTGTAGTGTAAGGTAAGGGCGGATCTAAGAAATTATGGTGCTTAATTTAGCACAAAGAAAAGGACAATTAATTGTGTTTATTAACAACCATGTTTCAGAGACTGGTTGTGGTAAACAATTATGTCACTAAATTCTACCAACAATTTTGTGGTAGTCTAAATTAAGACATTAAACCATTTGAGAATCAGTGAATAATTGTTCCTAATGAGCAATGAATAGGTAGTCAGAAGCTTTATAATATCAATGCTCTAATTTCAAACTTGATGATTTTCAGGCAATATAATGCATTACAAGAGTAAAGTCAACTTAAATACTTACTTCTTGTGTGCTTGGCCGTAATTGGAGATGGACATTTATGTTACAAGGTACCAACTAGAACGATCGGATATTAAGCTTCAAAATTATGTATAAGTAGGTTAAAATATAGTATCTTCCTATCTATATTTGTCTGACGTCCTCCACAGCACCACGGACCCCTAAAATCCTGACACACCTCATCAAATCATCCACTAAACGCTTTAGGCACGCCACATTTTCACGATATATGACGAAGTTAAAAAGAAAACTATCACAGCTAAGTAGGCTTTACAAGTTATTGAGATATAACACATTTTCGATAAGTATTAGTCAAGTCTTATTAAATTAATATCTAAGCCACAAGTCTTTGGCAAAGCACAACGGTAATTTTAAGATTTACACTGGTAGTTGTAAGGTTTTCAAGGTAGCTAGAGACTCCTTTTTTCCACTTTCTACGATTCCCACATTATGTCTTTTGCTTCCTCTACTTTCATCAAATTTACCATATAAGCTCGACATTTTCGAGTAGCTGCTTTTGAAGTATAATAGTAATAGGTAATAGTTTCATAATTACATCCTAAATAATAAATACACCATCCATCTACAATGTAATTTATACACATCACATCACGCATGTGTTTGGACTGAAATAAACACATTATAAATAGCTTAAGCTGATAAATTGGCATCGCTTCGGGAACCGCCCAGCCGGTCACAGATGCACCAATAAAAACGAACTGACGACCAAGACGCATAATACTTTCAAGTCGTAACTCGTAATACGGATTTAGCCGCAAAGGTGGAAAATGCATAAAATCAAACGAAGACGCAATGAAAAACTAGAGATAACAAGAGGCTCAAAACAGATTAAATATTAAACGTAACACGACGTTACTGTACCATTTCTTCAGATTGTATTAATTTTGGGAACTAACAGAAGGTTAATCAGAAGTCATATTCAAAGTTTAAATTGTAGAGCCCCTTTTCAGTGTGAAAAGTAGAGTTTTCACTAAGGCATTGCTTTGACATGGCCCTTACAGTCATGTATCCAGGAGAAAGCTAAAAGCTTTTTATACTTTTACTCTTCGCGGTCTTCTATAAGGTACTGCCCTAACCCATGGCCTCACACAATCGCACAAGCAGACGTCACTTGCCATCGACGCGGTGTCAACGCGAGACGAGTGACCTAGTTTGCGCGCGCGCAGTTTAATTGGCCCTCATTGTGGCGTGTGGTCATCACGCGACGACCTAGCGTTAATTGCCGACTTGACGCTGATCGCTTTAAGGGTCTGACGAGTGACGTTGAGTTTTGTTTTACAAACATTGGAATAACAACTGAAAGATATCGGGCTTTGGGATGAGTGATTTTGTTTTGTTTTACAAACATTGGAATAACAGTTGAAAGATCGGGGTAATGGTTAGCGACAGATGTCATCGCATTCAATATGACAATAAAATGTGTAGGTATTTCCATCAATGGCTATCGTGAAGACTATCATCAAAGTGATTTGGAATGTAGCTGCAATGATGAAAGATAAAGAATAAGAAATAGTGATAATGACTGAAGAATAATGGCAAGCTAAACATACAGTTGTGGTGTCATAATAATATGGTTTTCTAATAGCGCCCTCAATAATGGAATGCCTTCTTATGATATAAGCCCCTCATTCAATAATAAATAGTGTTATTTTTAGATTTTTCTATAAATAAATCAGAGCTATGAATCAATAAGAGCAATTCCATTTAGATAACTATGAGCATTATTATCATAATGCATTCCTGCATTTTATTAGATACGTGTGCTATTCACGGAAAGAATTTATTATTTACTTTTGACATTTATTGCAATTCTATAACATTCCTTTGTGAGAAGAAATAATATTTCTATGATATTCTGTCATCTCTCACGTATTGACGACCTAGCTCTGACACATTAGTAAGAACTAGAGTAGGTACACTAAATAGAAAAAAAAGCTGCCATACCAAAACCGCCTTAATTACCAAAGCGATAAGAGTGCATTCAAGGTCATCATGTAATGCTTGATGTACTGGCGACTGCAAGTGTTAATAGGCGAGTCATTGGCTTGTTATTGGTATCTGCTATAAGCAGTCGATAGCAGTTTTGTTCTAGTAATTTCTCTTCAATATTTATATTTCTTTTTGTATTCTTACTTCCGATGTAACTTCTTCTAGTAAGATTAAATACATCGCTTAACATGAACTCGCCAAGTCACCAAGAACGTAGCAACATCTTATTATCTATGTTAGGTACATCTTATTTGCATGCTTAGTTATAGGCAAAACATGATGCACATCATAATCTTCTATTAACTTTCCATCTTTATTAACTAGACTTGTGGTAAAAAAGGAATGGGAGATTCGGGAGTGTTTGCAGTTTCGGGCTTCCTTTTGTCTCAAGCCCGATGGCCAGCAGCTATTTTCGAAATACGGAAAAGATTATCATTAGAAATCCTACTTTCTTCCTTGGGTATTTGCTATGTTTGAAGTAAAATGAGAATTTTTGGCCTTGCCTTACTTCTCTCAAAGGAAAGCACGCAAATATATTAGAGCTCCTATCTATTTAAAGTTCTGCTTTTCCACATAATCCGGGAGAGACTACTGGGAAGTAAAAGCACCAATACCTACTCGCAGAGGCCTCGCGGGCAAAGGTCGCCGCGAAGGCTGTGCGAAACGTTCAAACCTCCTTGATTTGAAGCAGAAGCAAGCCCAATACTCCAAATGAGCACATCATCATCCAATATCTTACTTTCCTCCATATTTGCTGTTTGTATTAAAAAGAGGATTTTATGGAATTTTGGCCTTGCCTTAGGTACTTGTCTTTAAGCAAAGCACACGAGTAGCTACTATCTATTTAAAGCTCTGCTATTCCAATTTCCAAATGACCCGGGAGAGAATACTAGGAAGTAAAAGCGACAATTCTCGCAGAGTGCTCGCGGGCAAAGGTCGCGGCGAAGGCTGCGCGCGCCGATCGCCACCAACGATAAGCCATTGTGCTTCATCCTACCTATCCTATCCCGCATTGTCACAAATGCTGTTAAACTCAATTTACATACGACTGAGTTCAAATGCCCATTGACATCATGAAGCTACTGTGACAATATTGTGTATTTTTAAACATCTGTATCATCGTAAGCCGAGTTTAAAACAGGGACCGGAACCGCTTACCCTAACCCGGGTTTTTATAGGGTATTTTAAAGACTTGTTTCTACAAACCCTTTCAAATTGATAAGCATATCATCGACTTACCGTATTGACAGGGTAACCAAATGAATCAAGTTAATTCGGGTAAGCGCTTACCATAAACGAAAAACCCTTTTAAGTCTTACCCTGCGACAGGGTTTTGAAGCGTCAAAGCAATTTAAACTTCTGCGCGCACTACATTAGACTTATTATTGTATAACAATTTCAAGTGTGATCGCGGCATCGACAAAATCTTCGCTACGTCAGATAATAACGAATCATGCGTCGTTCACGCTAAATTTCATTTTCGCGTGATCCGTCGGTCGCCGCCGCTCGCTATTGTTTATCCGAGTGGCCGCGGCGCCGGCATTTAAAAACGGAAGGAAGGAACTTGTTTAATATGACCGCTACATTACACGTGTTTTTTTGTTTTTGTTACTGACGATCGTTTTTAATTATTTGTAAGCAGTGAATTCTTTATATATATAACTCTTCTGTGCGTTTGTATGTAACTGAAGTCCTCCTAAACAGTTTCGATTTCAATGATTTTTTTGCGTCTTCAAGCGGATTCCAGAAAGATTTAGATTTACAATTGGACCCGGTAGGTGGCGTGCTGTCGATAAGGCGGTACAAATTTCGCCGATCGAGCAGCTAGTAGCTTTTTTTTTTTTTTTTTTTATTTATTACAGAACCATGAACAAGTTTACAATTTGCTTAGGTCTAGTAAATTACAAAATTTTAACAAATTATAATAAGTTATTGTAAACTCAACAATATGGCTACATTTTAAGTTAATAATGTATAGTTACAATACAAGACTCGAAGTAGGTACCTATAAAAACTTATAAATTTAAATATTGTACAAAAACTCTAGCGTGAGAAATAGTAAGCTTTATAAAATAGCTTTATAAAAAAAGTAATATTTGATATAATGCTACTTTGTAGAAACGTTTTTCATATAAATTTAACTGGCTATGGCTTCTGAGGCCTGCAACGTTATTAGTCATTTGAAATAAAAATTATCAAAAAGAAATAAAAAATCACTTAATTTTTGGATTCGCCTATTTTTGTTAATCTACGTAAGTACTAATAGTATTTAGCCTTCTTTAACATGTAATGCAATCTCGACGCAAACTAATATTTTTTCATACAAAAAAACTAGTTTTTTTCTCAATAACTGCGCATTTGTCAGTTTTTTCATATAAAAATTGTTAGGAAATTCATTATCTGTCATGAAAAAAAAAACAGTTCGATACAGCGATTTTGGTGGACTTTGGTGGCCATGCACGGTGTTTCCAAAACCCGTAAAATCGGACATCCCCCTTTTTTTCAATAATTGAAAAGAGTTAAGCTTTACAAATGCAAGAGTAGAACTCCCGTGTTTCAATTCCACTTGGTTACCGAGTAATAAATTTTTGAAAATGGGCATTTTTTAACACCGGTAAATCGAAACTTATTTGTTATTAAAAAGGTACGCGCTTGAAATTTGATTATTTGAAAAGTTCGTTTTCAATATTTAGCCGACCGAGGATCGAACCCGGGACCTCTAGAGATAGCGGCACCTTGAAAACCGTTGCGTACACCACTCGGCCACGGAAGTCGTCAAATGTCGTCAAAGTAAAAAAAAAAAAATCCAAGATGGCGGCCAACTTTTTTGTTTGTGGGCAGATTTTGATGAAACTCGATTTTTAGTACTATTTTTACAAGAAAACTGTAACACAATGTTAAAAAAAATATAAACCAAGATGGCGGTCAACTTTTTTGTTTGTGGGCTGATTTCGATGAAACTCGGTTTTTGGTACTATTTCGTCAAGAAAAGAGTAACGCAAAGTTAAAAAAATAAAAAATCCAAGATGGCGGGCAACTTTTTGTTTGTGGGCCGATTTTGATGAAACTTGATTTCTAGTACTATTTTGACAAGAAAACAACAACGCACTGTTAAAAATATTAAAAAATCCAAGATGGCGGCCAACTTTTTTGTTTGTGGGCTGATTTCAATGAAACTCGGTTTTTGGTACTATTTCGTCAAGAAAAGAGTAACGCAATGTTAAAAAAATCCAAGATGGCGGCCAACTTTTTTGTTTGTGGGCCGATTTTGATGAAACTCGATTTCTAGTACTATTTTGACAAGAAAACAACAACGCACTGTTAAAAATATAAAATATCCAAGATGGCGGCCAACTTTTTTGTTTGTGGGCTGATTTCGATGAAACTTGGTTTTTGGTATTATTTCGTCAAGAGTAACGCAATGTACATTGCGTTACTGTTTTCTTGACGAAATAGTACCAAAAACAGAGTTTCATCGAAATCAGTCCAGCCCACACAAAAAAAAGTTGGCCTTGCATTTTTTATATTTTTAACAGTGCGTTGTTGTTTTCTTGCCAAAATAGTACTAGAAATCGAATTTCATCAAAATCGGCCCACAAACAAAAAAATTTGCTGCCATCTTGAATTTTTAATTTTTTTAACATTGCGTTACTCTTTTCTTGACGAAATAGTACCAAAAACCGAGTTTCATCGAAATCAGCCTATAAACAAAAAAGTTGGCCGCCATCTTGGATTTTTTATTTTTAACAGTGCGTTGTTGTTTTCTTGTCAAAATTGTACTAGAAATCGAGTTTCATCAAAATCGGCCCATAAACAAAGAAGTTGGCCGCCATCTTGGACTTTTTTATTTTTATAAGTGCGTTGTTGTTTTCTTGTCAAAATAGTACTAGAAATCGAGTTTCATTAAAATCGGCCCTCAAACAAAAAAGTTGGCCGCCATCTTGGATTTTTTTATATTTTTAACATTGCGTTGCTGTTTTCTTGTCAAAATAGTACTAGAAATCGAGTTTCATTGAAATCGGCCAACAATCAAAAAATTTGGCCGCCATCTTGGTTTTTTTATCATTTTTGACATTGCGTTGCTATTTTCCTGTCAAAATAGTACCAAAATACGAGTTTCATCAAAATCGGCCCACAAACAAAAAAGTTGGCCGCCATCTTGGATTTTTTTATTTTTAACAGTGCGTTGTTGTTTTCTTGCCAAAATAGTACTAGAAATCGAATTTCATCAAAATCGGCCCACAAACAAAAAAATTTGCTGCCATCTTGAATTTTTAATTTTTTTAACATTGCGTTACTCTTTTCTTGACGAAATAGTACCAAAAACCGAGTTTCATCGAAATCAGCCTATAAACAAAAAAGTTGGCCGCCATCTTGGATTTTTTATTTTTAACAGTGCGTTGTTGTTTTCTTGTCAAAATTGTACTAGAAATCGAGTTTCATCAAAATCGGCCCATAAACAAAGAAGTTGGCCGCCATCTTGGACTTTTTTATTTTTATAAGTGCGTTGTTGTTTTCTTGTCAAAATAGTACTAGAAATCGAGTTTCATTAAAATCGGCCCTCAAACAAAAAAGTTGGCCGCCATCTTGGATTTTTTTATATTTTTAACATTGCGTTGCTGTTTTCTTGTCAAAATAGTACTAGAAATCGAGTTTCATTGAAATCGGCCAACAATCAAAAAATTTGGCCGCCATCTTGGTTTTTTTATCATTTTTGACATTGCGTTGCTATTTTCCTGTCAAAATAGTACCAAAATACGAGTTTCATCAAAATCGGCCCACAAACAAAAAAGTTGGCCGCCATCTTGGATTTTTTTATTTTTAACAGTGCGTTGTTGTTTTCTTGTCAAAATAGTACTAGAAATCGAGTTTTATCAAAATCGGCCCACAAACAAAAAAGTTGGCCGCCATCTTGGATTTTTTAACATTGCGTTACTCTTTTCTTGACGAAATAGTACCAAAAACCGAGTTTCATCGAAATCAGCCCACAAACAAAAAGTTGGCCGCCATCTTGGATTTTTTTTATTTTTAAAAGTGCGTTGTTGTTTTCTTGTCAAAATAATACTTAAAACCGTATTTTATCAAAATCGGCCCCGAAAATAAAAAATCATAAAAACTACCTCCACGTGGTGATGGCGAAGTAAGCTAAAACTTGAAGTTTTTGTCTGTGTGTCTGTCAGTTGTCCGAGCCTCTGAAATATAGCGGTTGCCGATTGGCAGTGGAAAATAGAGACCTTATTTCTATAGAAATAAGGCAGCATTTAGTTGGCATGTCGGGTGCCTCGAGGCCCCCGCCGATGCTTCACAGGTACTGCAATGAGTGAAAGTTAACATTATGTTATGACGTCAAACGTGCTCAAGTGTGTTCGGGAGCTGTTTTGGCGTGTCTTCGGTTAGATTCAAATACAATTTTTTATTTTGATATAACTTTTGAATTATTGCAAAAAAAAAACAAAAATAGTTTATTAGAAAACTTATATTATGATCTTTTGATTTATCACAAGAAAAAAAAATCACATCCCTAATTTGAGCTTTTCTAATAGGGTACTTACCTATTTTAGTCCACGGGACTTTACTTTATACATAACTAGCGGCCGCCCGCGGTTTCACCCGCGTAGTACCCGTTCCCGTGGGAATATCGGGATAAAATATAGCCTATGTCACTCGGGAAGACTGTAGCTTTCTAACGGTGAAAGAATTTTCTAAATCGGTCCAGTACTTTTTGAGTTTATTCGTTACATACTAAAATACAAATCTTTCCTCCTAATAATATTAGTATAGATAGATATACCACAAAAAAAAACCAAATGCGCTTTAAAAATTATTAGTATCCACAACACACAACACAACATAATTATAACCGAGACGGACGCCCACCACCCCGTGATACGGTATGCAGAATGCGCGGAAAAGAGACAGGAGACCATTGATGCGATGCAGGAGACAATAGGGTAACCCAATTATGTGGTAAGTGCTTAATTCAAAACCCTTTCGATACGGTAAGCGCATTGGAAAGAAGTTAAGTTAATTCGAAAGGGTTACCCTTTCTTGAGTCTTACACTATCGATAGGGTAACCCTATAATACGGTTACCCTTTAACAGGGTTTCCCTAATAATAAGCTTAATCAAAAACAGGGGTTTTCCGGTCCCTGGTTTAAAATCGTTTTTCCCCAGTTTACATCGGATAGGTGACTTAGGACGAAGGGCTTTTCATAATGATGCGACACCATTGAGAGACAGTCTCGCAATATAGACTTACCGCCTATACCTACGCCTCCTGAAACAAAGGTTCACCAACCTTTTCTCACCTAGAGACAAAAGTCCTCTAATGAATGTCCCAAAACTCCAAGAATCACGCGAGCTAAGAAGATTTTAACAAACATAATAGCCGTCCAATAATTCGATGTGTTCAACAGGTTTGTAACAAGATCGTCTTACACAAATGAATGCAAATTGTACGGCTGTATACCAACACAATTTGCTGAATACAAATGTCGAAGCTTTTACAGTTAGCCAACAGGAATATAATCTCTGACAACTTCAATTTTGATATATCAAATTGCCAACGGGCGAGCTGTGAGAAAGTTTAATTCGATCAAGATATCATAAGTAGATCGCAAGCTAGCAACCTCACAGTAGGTGGTGCGTAAACTCGCTAGCAAATAGGAAAATGCCTCGGATCAGGTTTCTCATAGCTCACGCAGCGGCGATTTGTATCTCGGCTCATATCCTTCAGCCGATAGAACATTCGATCGGATTTGTGTCGCAATGATTACGAAGCGGCATCCCGCGAGGGAAGTGGCGCGGTGGCCAGGTGTGTAACCGCACCGCCCGTGTCGCCGGATTAGCATAACGTGAGTGGACGCCGATTAAATTAAGTGGACTGGCGTAAAGTGTAAATATAGTGCGCCGTTTAACCGGCCCCAACCACCGCTTTTGAGGTTATTGGACAATTATCAGCGGCACCTATTAAAACGTAATCTCGTCTTAATAACTTAACTGCTCTTAATGCTCTCGGTTAGACATGCAACTCGCGTTCGGTTTCGACCATAAACAATATAACGCTTTCGGTGAGAACTTTTCCTGATACTCTGAATGCGGCGAACCAGTTTTTTCTTTGGCGGTTTCGCGACGGCCGTAAATAAGGCAGCGTTCGCGCCGATAACGAGACGTAACGAGGGACGCCCGCGGCGGCTGATTCATGCCTTTGTAATAAAGTTATTATGCGGTCTCGTTTCGAGAGACTCGCTTTTAATGAACGCCGAAGCTGAGGAATAAGGTTGAATACATCAATTAAACATAAGACTCCGCGGTTTCTAAGTGGATAAGGAGTGAATGCACTGCGGTGCGTGTGTGCGCGCGCACACGGCCGCGCCGTGCATAGTAATCACGGGGCGGGCTAGACTGCTCGGCTGCCACCCAGCGCGCGCTCTATCGCCGCAACTTCTAGTCCTGTTCCATTACATGCACATCAATTTTTCCTAGCAATCTAAAGTTTAAATGAAGTTGGAGGCGTGTTATCGGTGCATCGCTTCGAAGCGTAATAAACTTTCAACAGCATTACACTGTAAGCCGTCAAATTACCGGTCGCATTTCAATCTGATCATTTGCATTTTGCGTTGTACGTAAACACAGAGTTTTTATTGCGTCAACAAAAAGTTTGTGGAGAGCTTAATGATGTTGACCAGTGTACGTTGGCCTTCCTTTCTCTCTGTATGCTCTGTGGCGAGTGTGCGTAGGGCTCTTACGTTGCTGGCGAGTGCAACAGACTCGTCGGCACCTCGAAAGCAAATGCGTCGATAACATTATGCCTACATAGTACCATAATAATGTCGCTCGAAATGTCATATTGGAAATAAAAGTTACTTTTGCAGGAAGAGAGCTACTTACAGTTAAATGCATTAACAGTTACGATTTTATACTTATTAGGTAGGTAGGTTTAAAGGTTAAAAGAGAATGTTGCGACGACAGCTAATTGTTTACACACTTTTTTTAAGTCTCTATAATCCTACATTAATAAATTAACTAAAAACTAATAATGATTTTAATTTTTTGTATTTACAATCACAAGGCTAGGTATTTGATGTTTGAACTCGAAACCAATGTCTGAGCAAAACTGTCACTACGTATGATAGCTACCTACCGACTCTATTACTAAATCCATACATATTATAAATGTGAAAGGGTGTTTGTCCCTCTTTCACGTCAAAACGGAGCAACGGATCGATTAATTCGGAAAATTAAGTAAAAATGGTACTTAAGTAATTTTGTATGAAAAATCGTTTAACATCGACCAATCTTGGGCCCCTTTATTGGTAGTGTATAACTAGCGCTATATGTTGTCTGGTGTAGGCAACTTCTGGTGTATAAAGCTTGGAGCTGGGGTTTTTTTAATTTTTCTTGTATTGTTTAAAATTTGTGTGTTTTCCGCAATTTCAATGAGCATGCGGTGCTTTTCTCTAAGTAATGTGTCACTAAGATCTTTTTTTTTTTAAATGTAAATTGTATTGTATCAGTGTACACATTGTTGATAAGCCAAATAAATAAAATAAAATAAAATAAAAATAAATAAACACACATTAGACATAGGTAGTCTTCTTATTATTTATTTATTACCTGCTGTCCCGGCGCGACTTCGTTCGCATGGCCCTACAGCCTACTCCACACTACCCCTACCCTATCACTACTCTATCCCTACCTTTTTTATTTTTTTTTTTGTTTATAGTAAGGGCAAACCCTACCCCTACCCTACCCCTACCCTAGTTTCAATTTGACAGCAAAATCCCCATCAACAAAATGATCAGCCATTTATTTAATTCATTTGTTACAAAAAATGTGATAACTGAAGAACCGCTCGACCGATTTTGTGCAAACTTCACATAAACCATCTACTAAATAGTCCTAACAAACTCTAAACATTTGGTTTGGATAGGTGAGCCCGTTCTTGAGCTATAAAATTACAACGAAAAGTGGCATTGATTTTTATATATTTAGATTAGATGTTGGTGATATGAAGTTCACCGGGTCCACTATAATTTATATGGCAAAACAACGTTTGCCGGGTCAGCTAGTTTCCTATAGTTTAGATTAGATGTAAGAAATGTAAGAACGGGCTACTTCTTAGTTCTCTCTTGTGTCTCTGTTCTATGTTAATAAAGCTACGTAACATTAATGTAATGTTGTTACTAAGTTACCTCATCAATTTGTCCCCAGATGCATCTAAGTTCAGTGCAACTGGTGTGCGCGGCTCTGGTGTCGCTGGCGCTCAGCGCGGCGGCGGTGCCTCCGGGGGCGGCGCCCCATCACGTCGCCCGCCGCTCCTTCTTCACGCTGCAGTGCAAGGGCGTGTATGACGCGGCCATCTTTGCCCGCCTCGACAGGGTCTGCGACGACTGTTACAACCTCTTTAGAGAGCCGCAGCTGTATACTCTGTGCAGGTGTGTAAAGTATACTGGCGCCAAAGACTCGCCTTAGAAAGCGGAGCTAGTAAAAATCTTCAAAAATAACGAAAGGGCCAGGGCCTGTTAAGGGGCTGACATGGGCCAACTAGCGCCGCCAATCGATTTTATTGAGTAGGTACCTACCTACTTGATACTTACAAATAAGGCCTACCTAATTTGAAATGCTTATAATTCAATAAATATTAAAGATTACTAATAAAAACATGTTTAATTAGCTTCTTTCATTCTTTAATTGTAGGAATCTATGAAAAAATTGGAATTCGGAAGACATAGATTTTGGTACTGGATATTCTTCTAAATAAGCCCAATTTCCAAATAAAGGGCTTATGAATTACGTCTAATATTTATTGAATAACTTTACAGAATTTGAAAAGCATTCAAACCGTTTTAACCCTTTAACCGGCAGAATTTTTATGGTTAAAACGGCATTTTGTTAAAAGTGGCCACTTATGGTTCAAACCCATTTTGAAACTATTGAACGCATTTTATAATGGTGTAAAGTTGTTAAATAAATATTAGACGTTATTAACAAGACCTTGACAGATTCCTTTTTTAGAAATTGGGCTGAGTTAGATAAAATAAATAAAATAAAATCGATTGGCGGCGCTAGTTGGCTCATGTCAGTCTCTAAAATTACTACATAATAGAATAGCAGAACAGTGCCATCTATTGATGATATCATGAACTTTAAAATTCTCACGTCATCGTCAGAAGAATAAACATCGATTTTACTTAAGATACTTCCTCTGATATTCGCCCAGAGCAATGTAATTGTTAATAAATGTTTGAAAGTTACCAATAATACGAGTAGCTTTCCTAAGATCACTATGCTCTGAGTAGTAACATGATGTTTATTTGAAAAGACAGATGGTGTTGACTCAGTAACACGACTAGCGCCATCTATTGGATAAAATGAACTATACATTTTCTGTTTCAATTAAGAATTTATATGAATACTAGCTGACCCAGCGCGACTTCGTTCCCGTGGCCCTACCCCCTACTCCACCCTACCCTACCCCACCCCTACCCTACCACTACCCTACCCTACCCTACCCTACCCCTACCCCTACCCCTACCCTACCCTACCCCTACCCCTACCCCTACCCCTACCCTACCCCTACCCTACCCTACCCCTACCCTACCCTACCCCTACCCTACCCCTACCCTACCCCTACCCTACCCCTACCCTACCCCTACCCTACCCCTATCCTACCCCTACCTTACCCTACCCCTACTCTACCCCTACTCTACCCCTACTTACCCCTCCTTCCCCTATTTTCTCACCGCTAAAACCTTCCTTGGACTTCCACGAACAATTCAAGACCAAAATAAGCCAAATCGGTCCAGCCGTTCAGGCGTGATGTCGTGACCAAGGGAAATAGGGATTCATTTTTATATATATATAGATAAAATGGCCCAAGCTACCGACACTTTAAAATTTTATTTTTATTTTATTTTTTTATTTTTCTATAAATTTAACAACATAAAATGACACTTTATTGTTGGGGCAGGCAAGACTGCTTCACGACAAATTACTTCAAGGGGTGCGTCGAGGTGCTACAAAAGACCGACGAAATAGAAGATTTCAAGATCTATATAAAACAGTTACACGGGGCTGATCCAGGGATTTAGGTACCACCGGTTTTATTTTTGTTTTTATTTCTTTTTTTCTGATGCTCCTGTGCATCCTCTATTTCTAACTTCCGGCTTCATTACTAAACCTTCCGCTGTTTATCTATGGTTTCTTGTAGAGCAAATACTGAATACTTAGATTTCGGCACCCTTTAAGCGCACTGCTTTACTCACATTTTTATTTTATTTTATCTTTCTTTTTGGGGGCATTTTTGTATTTCTTGTAGCACTAACTCTTCCTTCACATGCACGAACACACTTAAACTAACTATACCAAAAGCTTTCCAGATACTACTACTATTGACTAACTGCTTAAATTAACTACTTAATACTATTTTTGCTTCTAATATAGAAAGGCTTTCCTTTCCTACTCTACGTACAATCCGCGTCACGAAAATGAGTCCTGATTTGACTTGCGCAGTAGACGATTTCTTATGTTCACCTCTTCGATCAACAATAGTACTAGATGAAGACTCACGAACTAAATGAAAACTTTATATGTCACAGACTCAGAAAAAAAGAATGTTACGACCTTTATTAGAGGTCAGTCAGTGATTATAAATGACAGGAAGCTTTCCAAGTTTGAAATACCTTAGTATTATTGACACTGTCAAAATAGTCTACTTTTAATTATACTCTCAAGTGGGCGTATAACGCTCGGCCATGTCTGTCACTACAAATATGTATCTAGAACTAGGTGTTATTGTTGATCGAAGGTTCACCTTTAAGAAATCGCTACTGCGCAAATCGAACAACGTGATCCGTCAAGTCTCATCTTTCGTGACGTGGATTGTAACTCCGATAAAAATATGATCCAATAATCTAAAATCTGATCGATTTAATAATCTTAAGCATATTTGCCACGCAACTCTGTTCGTGTCCATAAGCTGCAATATATCTGACGCATGAATAATGTATTTAAGTACTTATCACTAACTTTAACCATCAATATTTTCAAACCCAACATACCTACATAATTTAATTCTCTATCTAACCTTCTTCTTAGTAATAAACGCATGCTAATTTAAGTTTTCATTTGTTACTGGAAATATAAAACTTAAAATAACTTTCAATCTAGAAAAAAAATATTCAAGCTACTTATTCAAAAAAGTATTGAAATTGATTCGTATAATTGAAATAAACATTTAAATATTTCATTTTATTTATTATTCTAATTTATTTTTAAATTAGGTTTAAAAATATTACTCTACAAGGTTGTAACAATCGTTTTTTTTTCTGTCCACAGGGAAAAATGCTTCCAAACACCCTACTTCAAGGGTTGTATGGAGTCTTTGTACCTTTACGACGAGCAGGAACAAATAGATCAAATGATCGATTTTGTCGGGAAACGCTAACAAGATATCGCTCCAACTCTTGACAGGCAGCCATCTTGGCTATCCAACCGAGTGAAAAAGACACCACAGTAAAGCTTACAACGTACAAAACAACGGTCAACGCAACTCCACCGCTTTGCCAACAAAAAAAGCATAAAAATGTCAAGCACCTCCAACTGACGTTTGCTTGCTATCCTCAACTTATTCTAGTCTATCACGCGACATATTTACTATGTTTGCAGCTAATAAGGTATTTGATTGTATTGTAAAATAGTTTTACAATTAAATTATATCACAATTAAATCACATTATTGTTTACATTAAATTAATTTGTGCTTTCTTATAAAATACAATCAAATAAATTAGTTATGTACATCACAACCAATAGGTGTATTTAAAAAAAAACTTCAGAGTTATATAAGAACAGTCAAATACCTTATTGTAATGTTATTATAATGTTTAGATAATGTGTATATGTAAGGACATTTATAGTGTATTTTTAATATTTTGTGTTATTAAGTGTTCTAAGCTTGGTAGCTAATGTAAAGTACATTGAAGATTTGTTTTATGAATTAGATCACCTCCTAGGTATTAAAAATCTTTTTTCTATACTTCGAGACTGTTGATGCTGGTCATCTTCTCTTCAAATCTGTCTCAAAAACCTTTTACTTACGTATGATGACTGAGATCGTCAGTTTATTTTAATTGTAAAGCATTCCAATCACAGTATTTAAAACAAAATACTTACGCTTTTGTATTGAAATTATTTTACATTTCCTTGTTCGTATTAATGAGTATTATGTATAAATATGTCCCTAACTTAAGCTAAAATAATTCTTACAATCGATCACACGAGTGGCTTATAACAATTAACTGTCCAGCAGTTTAGTTTAGTTACTAGACAGGTTTTTAATTGGATTAATTTAACGCACTTTACTTAAATAAAGAAACACGACCGCCTTGTATCCATTTTGTACTCATTCTTTTCATTAGACAATGAAAAAAGTTTATAAAACTAGTCATTATAAAATATTTTTAAAATCTTCCAATTTTGATTAACAATAATCAAACAGCATTAAAATAAAAATAAACCGTTTTAATGGTGGATGTGAAGTTAGTCGCAAGTCACTGCGCAATACACAATTTAGATGGCAGCGAGTGGGAGGAGCGATTGCGAGGTACGCCCGCGGTTAACTTCACAATGTTACATTGCGTACACAAGAGTCACAAGACCGGTCGTGTCATGTCTCCGCATTAGGCTGGTTTCTAAACAATTAGACGATATAGTTTCAATTAATTCATTTTAATTAGTTTTTAAGTATTTATAGAGATTTACTTTTATATAATTCCGACCTATTTATTATTTGTTACTATTTACGTTTTATTTATTTTAGCAGTTTCAATAATTGAGAATTGTTTGTGTGTACCAGTGAGCTGATGACTATAGTTCTAACCATAACACTCATTGTATTTATATTAAGTTGCGGTTATTTGTCTTCCTTAAAGCAGCCGATAAATAAATTATTCTCAATGTTCGAATCTCATCTTTTTGTAATTTTAGCGTTTCTTTTTGACTTCACACATACATTTTCTCTTCCATATGTTTTCTTCTCTTGATATCTCGTACAAGTCTGTTACATGTATGATAGAAAAATGGTGCCAATAATGTCCCGAGATACTAGGTTTAAATAATAAGATAATGGTTAATGAAATGTTTAACGATATTATTATAGATCAATGTGAAAATAATTGTAAAAAATAATATTGAAATAACAAAATATTATTCAATTTGTATAAATTTTATAAAAACGGCTAAGAAACGCTACGGGTTCCATAAAAATATATTTCATTTTGAAAATCAATTGCATTTTTAATGATTCTCCTGTTCCTTGGATTATACCTTTTAACCCAGAAGCAGAGGTACTCAAACATTTCGGAGCATCATTAAGGCGCTAACATTGGTTCACTAGCGCCGCCAATCCATTTATTTTCATTACTCGTAATACAAGTAAATATAAAAAAATTAAACAACCATACACAACAACAACAGCCTCTAACACTTTTTTAATAACTTTTAATATTATTCATTCTTTGTCCTCCAGTTGTCACCCAGTTAAACCAAAGGTGACTACTTTTTGGTTTAAATAGATTTAAAAATTTACAGAAAGGATGAAAACTGTAGAAGAGTGTTATTCAAAAAATATTGGAGACAATTTAAGAGGGCATGGTTGTTTCCTTGTTTTAAACATTGATCTGGTTTACGTATGATAATAAATAAATGAATTGGCGGCGCTAGTGGACCAATGTTAGCACCTTAAATTTCAATAAATTCGTCTTAGGTACGATGTCAATAACATCAGAATATACAATTTGCCATAAATATCAGAGCAGTGACTTTTCAATAAATCGACGCAGACAGGGTGATCATAAAGATCTAAACACTTGTGAAGAATATACCTTAAGTCTTTAACACACAGTCAGAACTACAATAAATTATTTATTTATTTAATAATTTTGTACACACAAAAGTTATAAAGGAACAAACATTTATACAGGAGAATTGTACAAGGGCACAGCTTATTCCACATTGGAATATCTACCAGCTAAAATAAACACAGAGAAGGGCAGACAGTGTGTAACTTCGAATAATAAATAACATACAGAAAATAAACTAAATTATTTTATAGATATACTTAAATAGGTATACATAAAATACATTATAAATATATCATGCACATCAACCACGGTTGTCAATATTGTGAAAATGGCAACGAATTTAAACTGAGTGTAGCAGTTAAGGTACCTTTTCCACAAATGTTTAGATCTTTATGATGACCCTGATTGCGTCGATCGATACCTTTTGTTTTGACGATCTATGCTTTCTGATATTTTGACCTCGTTGAGTGTTCCGAAGTTATTGAAATTTAATTACCTCGCCCGCTTCGATATATCTGATGGCGACTGGTCATAAAAACTTACCTACCGTTTTTTAAGTGACATAATTAAAAAAACATATTCATTACTTTACCAATTTATATTTGTCACATTAATAATTTTCTGTTGTTGTGCGTATGACAGAACATTCTTACATACTTAGCTTACATAGAAATAATTAAAATATATTTTGATACATAAAACCATATCACCAACGTTTAAATAAAGCTGCAAAGATTAAGCAGTAAAAAATATATTTAGGAAATTTACACAATATGTAGGGTTATTTGTAAAACACCAACAACCTAGCAGGATTAGATTATTAGCAGCATAAACAAGAAAAAAAAATATTGATTTTATGGAAAATGAAGTATTAGAAAAAAATCGATCCGTCTCAGAACTAGCTCCGATGGCACACGAACCCACGACCTTTCACTTTCCGGATCCCATCGGAGCTAGTTGGGAGGTTGCAAAAAAGTAAAAATAATTTGGAATATCGATTCGATACAAATGTCGGAACAGCTGATCGAAATTTGTATGAAAAGCCGTATTTTTTTGTATTTTTCGGTAATTCGTAGAGCTAATGTTTATGACCCTAGTTATCTACTCCTGCGAGGTTGTTGGTTTAACAAGTAACCCCATAATTGAAGGTATACATCTTTTAAATGGTTAAATTTCGTTTAAACTTTTAAGCAGGGTTCGGAAGCCCGGTTAAAACTCGCGAACGGTTAGCAAGAAACTCCCATACATTATTAAATGAGCATTTGCATTTCGGTTCTGATCAAAGATCAAAACAAAATGGTTCCTGCTAACGTTAGCCGTATGACAGAGACCCCAGAGACAGGGACCCAGAGGCCCCACCCATTTTGATTGACCAGGTAAGTCGCAGCGGCTATAATATTATTATAACGCTCGAGAAACGATTCCCCTCCGCGCGAACCATTTTTATAAAACCTGAAGGCCTAGATAAGTGGCTTTCTGTATCGTTAACGCCAGTAGAATAGAAAGACAAATGTATGGGATTGGCATTAGCTATTGAAATGTCACGTGACCTAGCTTAACGAAACTAAAATTCGAAGACTAGTGTACTTTAAGCTTCTAAACAGAAGCTTAAAGTACACTAGTTTAATATTAGTTAAAAAAACGGAACGTCAGAGATCTTTTGTGAACCGTTCCCAAGCCATGCTTTTAACTGTAATTTTTAGTTTTGACTAAACCAAACAGTCTTATAAATCGTACAAACAATGGATAATTTTAATTTTAAATCAATATATAATAATTAATTGAATAAAAACTCTGACAAATTTTTGTCTTGACCAGTATATAACTAATTAAACGCAATATAATTTAAACTACAAATGGCACTACATTTTATAAAGTAACACGACCAGTTAATCGTTTAAGAAGATACTGTTTAACAGCTTTATACTATTTAATTCATCGAAGTAAGGAAATATTCAGGAAACTGTAACTATATTCAGTATCATAAGCACGAACATACAGCAAAATACTCATACGTGTACAGTCACGAGTAATATGTAAACAAAATAGGACTATTTCATATTACAATACTAGCTTTCCGCGCGGCTTCGCCCGCGTGGACTACACGACGCTATCCCGCGGGAATGTGATATTTTGTTACTCAATCACGCCAAAACGGCTGAACGGATTTGGCTGAAATTTGGGACACGGATACTTTGTAGCCTGGAGAGGAACATAGGCTACTTTTTATCCCAGAAAAATATCATATTCCCGCGGGATAACATCGTGTAGTCCACGCGGGCGAAGCCGCGGGCGGAAAGCTGGTTTATAATATTAGTAAATCGAAATTGGAAATTGCAATAGTAGGATTGAACGACTTCTGTGGCACTGATAGTTTTGTTTCAGAACGCTTAAAAGTTCTATGTTGTTATATTATTGCTCGTGACTGTACATACTATTGTGCTATACTATGTGAAGCATGTCAGCGTTTATAGGCGTTTTGTCTTGACGCATACTTTACGTGCCTCATAACTCGCTATGGCATACTTTGAGAACCTCCTTTTTTCCGTAAAAAAACGAGGAAAATGATTATTTTGCTGGCGAAGTTGCCGGATTTTCGTATACGTGCTCATGATACAGAATCAAGTAACCCAGCTGATTATACTATAATTATTGTATTGAGCTGGCAAAGTAATCACATAATTGTAATTATGTATAATATAACATAAATGTAATTTAACTACTTACTTGCGTTTAATACAAAAATATTTCAAATCTATTTTACTTTTCTATTTTAAAGTAATTTAATGTAACATAATTTCATTTAATTAATCACACTATCATATCACAAATTCTGTTGTTTAATGAGGTGAAGGACGATATGGACATTCTTTAAAAAAGCTTTGGTTATAACATAACATAATCATAAGATCTTATACTGTTACAAAAATATGTAGCATGTCCAACTAACTACTAGCTTTCAATAACAAAACAAAAAAAAATAACTTACTCTTTTTATTAGAACGAAAGTAATTGAAAATTAGTAAATGTCACTAAGGAAGATCCTTTTGCGACATTAAAGTCAGAATGAATGAACCGCTTTTATTAAAATTAATTATTGCCACCTCATTAGAACAACCAATAGGATCACGTCAATCAACAGTACAAAGTACTTAAATAACTAAGAAAAACCAGTTACCTATCGAGTTTTACAGATAGGAAATAGTAATTTTCGAATGTCTTACAAATTCATCGTCTGGATATAAAACTCGATCGTTGATTAGACAAAATGTATGTAAACAGAAAACGTATTCTGATAGAACAACAGTTCCTTCCTTTCGCTCGTATCGTATACTAATTCTTTGTTAAAAAAAGAGATAGTAGATATTTTAACCAAAATAGGACATTTAAATTATAGTTAGCAATGTCTAGCACCTTTACAAAATTTCAATTGTAGAGTTTATTATCAAATACTACATTTCATACTACCTTCAAATATGTGAGGTTACAGCGGCTTTTATCAACAAAAGTCAGGTAACGTATCTTAGACTATTTACTACAAAAAAGAGATTTTTTTCTACGTCGTATGGAAACTACGTGGAAGCGATATAACATTAAATTTTCGACTCTATGGAGTTTGCTATAACGAACATATTCTAGGAACTTATTGAAGCCTGGGGCCTGGTATCTATCACTTTAAACAATAATTGTGATAGAGCAGCCACTATAGTGCTGGCTTTTGTAACTACTTATCGCGTTCTCGATTTAATGACACATTTAGTTACACACGTTAGGAATCAAATAAACTGAGAAGATGTATACAGAAAACACCAAAATTTTAAATGTTATTCTGTGTGATATTTAACATGTGCTGATAACCGAAACAAATCAGTTTTGAAGTAAGTATATAATTTTTCATACAAAAATATGTTGCAATATTTTGTAGGTAAGTACTTATCTATTATTATTAATAATTTGCTTTTCAAAATTATTAAATAACCGAAGTACATATTTTATTATGTTATGAATTAATTTAAGGGAAATCGAAAAACAAATCTGACAAAGTCTATGTGTATTATCGTTTAATCGATTTCACCGTTCAGGGGGCCTACCATCAGCTGTCATCGCAATATTATGCAGTTACTAACGTACCAATAAATGTAAAATTATAATTTTGTTCCAAAAAAATAAATTTATTATTATTATTATTGAAGTAATGTTGATTACAGGACGGAGCTATATACTGCGATTAGCGCCATCTCGCTTACAATATTACTCGAACATTGCTATACAGCTCGCGGCAAGGCCCTAGTACCTACTTAGTAGTGTTCATAACGCTAAACCTTCAGGGGGGGGCTACCGCGTAACTTTATGGATATGAACATCATACGTTTATTGGAATTTTAAGTCAATTTAATGACGTCGGGTAGTACGATTGGTAGCTAGCAGCGTTCAACAGAACAATGCAGAAATTCTAGCAAAATAAGGAATTTAAATGACAGTTGAAGCCCATGCCCATATCCATATTTTTAGCCGGTAGCCCCCCAGATCGGTCATAACTCTGAGAGAACCTCTAATCATTTTAATAAAGCATTTAGGGATTCATCCAATAATTTGTCATCATATCATTAGTGATATTAATTTGACTAAGCAGGTAGCTTATTCACGCTCGCGATGTACGCAATTCATTCAATTCACTGGTGTAAAATGTAACATTTTTATAACAGTAGCTCAGAAGTGTATATCTCACATTCGACGAAAAGTCACTGTTACAATCGTCAGCTGCTTTCATACAAAATACATGGTGTTGCTCTAAGGTTCATATTATCTTGGGACACTGTGATCCACCGATAAGCGGAGCTTGAACTCCATATCTATCACCTTCGTTAACCTGTACGATCGGATAATGAACACATACGTCCTAAACAAAATATCGACATATTACTAGAATACATAGATAGGTACATGTGCCTCCTCAGCCAACCACTCGAAAAATGACGTTACAATGTAACTAATAAAGTTTAAATTTCGATTTCCGCCACCACAAGTTCGAGACTGACGGGTGACAAGCTGTTGATGACTTGACACATCTCCGAGCGTGCAGGTTAAGATGCACAACGACTCATCATAATCATAATGATCTGGGGCAAACTTCGATCAACAATACCACTAGATAACCGGCTGGAGTAGAAAAAACGGTCGAGCGAAAAAGAGCACACGTCAAAGGTGCGCACTTATTTAATTTCGATTCCTGTCATTTTTGACGTATGATCGTAACATAACGTCACCTTTTTTCCGTTTGGCTTAAGCGTTATCCGAGTAATAGTAGCGTATTACGAATAGCTACGGTGCATTTTCGCTTGCAATGAACGGTAGTAGATAGATAGATCAGTTAGGTAGGCGTGCGAGTGCAAATTATTTTAGACTTAATAAAAATTGTCGCGTGGAAAAGATTGATAATTTATTGTAACTGTTTCGGAAGTGAGCTTTCTGTACCTTTATATTATTCTGTGCTCAGGCGGAACGTGACAATGAATCATGCTTTTTCAAGCGTGCAGCCGGCGTTCATTGATTGATAAGACGTTATTACGTCAAAAGAAGTAAATTGGCGCCATATATGCGTTGTGTTTTAGTTCGTGAGGCGTCATCTAGTGCTAGTGTTGATCAAAGGGGGCAAAGGCCTTTCTTAATGACAGATAAGGACGGCTAATAGTACTGTGTCTGAAGTTCTAATCCTACCTACATCTCAGACCTAACATTCTGTACTAGTTATTTTATGTCTCAGGTTAAACATTGTTATCAGCAGACATAGGTCACTGCTGGGACTAAGGACAAGTAGGCGGGGCGCTCAAAATCGTTTGCCCATACATTTCAAATGTGCACGATTTTGAGTTTCTTCAAGTTTCACAATTATATTAGAAATAATAGAAAAAAGTCTCCCAACTTTTCTAGTGTTTCAAAATAATTGTGAAATAAATGCAAAAAAGCAATGATCACTTCAGGTTGACATGGCAACAAGCTTGTTTTCGACTCCGCGCTTCAATTTTATCCACGCAAGTGATCGGTACAAGTATGAAAAAATATAAAAACTTATGTATTTTTGTCCCCGGAGAACGATGAGCTGCAAGTCTTCTGCGATGCCGGAACATGAGTGTCATTTTACCGAATCAAACTCTGATTGGTTGCCGCTGTTGTGTTCAACAGCATGCCCTTGTGAATACGCAATTCAGTACCAAATCCGTGACATGCTCCTTTTAATCTCTTTATTGTGTTCTGTAGCTGGGAAACAGACTTTTCTTATAAATAGCATAGATTACTAAATAGTTACTATGTAACAGATAGTTCACTCCGCTAAGTCATTTAAATAAATAGCAACTCTAACTATAACGCAATAAAGTAGAAATTCAGCTTGTACGGCGCAGGCAAATCACGAACGGCCACTCGTTGTCGTTGCATCTCTTTCTATCGCATATATTTTAGCTCTTTTGCGGACCTAATTTCTATGGATTTACAACGCCGGCGTTGCCGCCGCGTTTTCGAGCCGACACGGGGAGTGAAATAGGCCTGTAAATAGTACTGGTAAACTGGGGTTACTTTGATTTTGACTGCATATACTATTATTATTATTATTTATTATTTATTGCTTTATTGTACAGAATACAAAGTAAGGTACAAAAGGCGGGCTTAACGCTAAAAGCATTCTCTACCAGCCAACCTTCGGGAAAACAGAGAAAGCTTAAAAGCGGTACAAATAAAAATAATTTATACATACATAGAACATACCAAAGTATAGACATAAATATATAATATACCTACATACATACATACATATAATAATATAGTAACTTAAACAGTGAAGATGATCAAAACTACATTCCACATCATGACTGAGATCCTTCAAGAAGGAACGCATGAACATTTCTTTTAAATGCGAGCTTGGATGGAGATCTTCTTATGGAATCTGGGAGACTGTTCCAGAGACGGATAGCATGCAGTGTGAAAGAGTCGGCTATATTGTTTTCCATTTTTTTTTCAGCTGACATTTGATAGCCTAAATTAAACTGTAGATAGAATGCCAATTTTTTTACTTAACTACGAATAATACAGTTTTTATACTACATTATAAATTATCAAAGTAGCCCCATTTTTTCCTAAAGTAACCCCAATCTACGGTACTGTGTCTAAACGTACCTAAATCGCAGAGCTTAACTTATTCTACGTGTGAGGCACTAGACGGGACTGCACGGGTCGTTGTCGATCTCCAAGCAGTAGTCGAGGTGATCACCCATTACGACGTAGCTCTCGCACTTGAACTTAAGACATTTGGGGCAGGTGTAGACCTGTAAAGGAAATGATTTGGGTTAAAAACTGTTTGGTTGAGCATTGGGGAGGTTAGGAAAGGTTTTTATAAGTTGGCAGTTGATTGGTTTTAGGCTTTATTACTTGTGTTTAAAGTACCTTTTGTAAAAAACAGGTTGCCACAATGTCAAAATAATCTGTTTAACTTCCAACTTATATTTAATGCATTATTTTGCTTATCTTATTATCACACAAATTAGTTGCGTTAAGCATTTACTTCTCGTGAATTTAGAAATAGATAAGAATTTATACCAGCTGTTTGTTTAAAGATAGAAAATACTTCAGGGGGTGTAAGTAACCATCAATACAAACTACTTTTGCTATGCAACAAGTGCGATATCGCGAAAAAAAACAGCTGTTCCATACATTTAGGCCACAGCCTTCTCTATCGTCTTCTACAAGCCATGCTATGAACCGGAACGGCAACATTGCTGTGAACCGGTTTACTCCTCTGAGTACGAATCCTATGGATATGGCATACCTACGAAAAAGTGACGCATACCTACACATACCGAGAAACAAAAACGGCGACCGGCCTCAATCATGCATTACTATGACGTCACGTTTTAATGTTGCCAAAATTAGGTCGAATAAAATATATTGCTGTCTCTTTTTACATGGAGTATTAGAGGTAATATAGAACAAGATGGCGACAGTTTTATGAGTACAATGTCGATTTAGCTTATATTTGTATAACGGATAATTCATATAGAACAACTAGCTTTCCGCCCGCGGCTTCGCCCGCGTGGCCTACTAGACGTTATCACGAGGGAATGTGATATTTTCCGGGATAAAAAGTAGCCTAAGTTACTCCTTATTACATCAGCTACCTGCCAATGAAAGTCCCGTCAAAATCGGTCCAGCCGTTTCAGAGATTAGCCGGAACAAACAGACAGACAGACAAAAATTGTAAAACATGTCATTTTGGTATATGTACCGTATATATAATCATATGCACGTAGTAAAAAGCGGTTATTTTAATTTTATACAAACAGACACTCCAATTTTATTTATTTGTACATCTATAGAAGATATGCCATCTCCATAGGATTCAGTACTCGAGGTTTACTGTCAAAACGGTGTCAAATCGGTTCACTTAAAACGAGAAATGCGACGTTGCCAACTTTATGCGCACGGCTTGTAGAAGACGATAGAGACGGCTGTGTTTAGGCCCATTCGGTATTGCACTTTTGTATGAAACAACCGCATTTTTTTCTCGATTTCGCAGTTGCTCCCATAGTAAAAGTTGTTTGTATTTATTAGTACTTTCACGTCCTTTAAACTTCACAACACATCTTTAAACAAACATCCTGTGTAAAATACATGGCGTATATCATTATGGAACTTGAACTATGAAATCACAAAACATTATGTTTTTTCATGCATAATACGCTAAGACTATAGCAACTATAATGGTAATGCCTATAAGATTAATGTCAGTTAAAAAAAACCCCTTAAATTATTAAAATAAAGATCATCTTCCGCAACGCATAAGGTACACACATTACACAAACTTACACGCATAGGTAACAGAACGTGCATTACAAAAATCAAAAAGAGTTGTTACTTATATCACTCTGCATTTAAAAATATTATTTAGTATTATACTTAGTAGTTCGGTATACTAAATTACGTTTTTTAAATCGGTGCAAAAAAAAGAAAACAGTAAAGCTATAGCTAGAACAGTATACCTATTACCACATAAAACTCTATATTCACATTCTGTAGATTTATTTTTTTCTTGAACGAAGTTAATAATTTCAAGAAATAATTCTTGTAAGTAGACTAGCGCTCCGCTCGCGACATCATCTGCGTGGACCCCCTTATTACCCCCTTAGAGGGGGAATGTCCAAAAATCCTTTCTTAATGCTTCCCTACACTCCCGAAGGAACAAACATGCCGAATTTCAGCTTTTTGTGTCCAGGCGTTGTCAGTCAGAGAGTAGCGCAAAAATTTTGTAAAAAATATGCTGTAAAACCAAAGTCTCACAATAAAGGAGATTTTTCAGTTTTGTGTGGAGCCTCGGCTAGGACCTTGTACACTATACCATAGGCAAGCAAAAGATAAATATAATAACTGAAAACTAATAATATCGCAATAAGCTAACGCGTTTGATGGTACAAAAGCATTATCTAGTCTTAATAATTATACAACCCCGATTCAATATGGCGGTAAAATGTCACACTAACATTAAAAAAAAGGTTCACATTGACAGATTATCATCAGTCGTCAACGTCATCGTTTTTTCGTACAGAAACATCAAAGTTTCCGAACGTGATTTAAATATGGTTGCCAGTGTGACCATGGATGGCAAATAATTTTTATTTCAAAGTTTATTTTTGTACCATTTATCCAGAAAGACAATGAGAATTTTAATATTTTATTTTACTTTACTATATTTTTCACTATTTCTACGAATAGTGTACAATGTCCTAGCCGAAAATGAAAAATGTCCTTTGGTTTAAAAAGAGACATGAAGAAAAAGGTTTACGACACCCCGTTGCCAAACTCAAATGTGAAAGTGAGTTTTTTTTGCACTGAATTAAAAAACGTACCTACTTTAGGAAACCAGTAGGTATGAACAAATTTAGTCAAGAAATACAACAAGTTAATTTTAATATACTTTGTAAAACTTACGATGGGTCCTATCCTATGAGAGCTCATTCGTGCAAAGCAAAATGTTACTTCTGCACAAGAAATAGAGTCTAATTTTCTAAAAAAAGCTGCATTAAAAATGGTGTTTTTCTTAAATTTTATTCAAATAGCAGAAATAATTTTTGCTTTTCTCGAATGAGGACCCACGCAAAATTTTACAAAGCATAATTAAGTACAGGTTAGATAATGACTTAATTACTGGAAACAACAAACTATTATACTAGCGTAAATAGATATAAAACATAAAACACGAAAGCAACCAAATATTCGCAAACCTCACCTCTGACCCTGCTATGAAAAATAAGTGGATAAAAATAAAAAAATAATAAAAGAACACAATGTAGACTAAAATAGCTATACTCAATAAAAATAAACATAAAATGCATTTGGTATTTTAAACAAAACAGACAATTTCAAATAAATGCAAAAAATCTTACTATAACTAGTGCAATGCTGACTTAAAACCAAAATTTTAATGGAAAATTCAAATACACTTCATTATTTCATTAAATAACATGTATGTACTGATTTAAATTTCAGAATTTTTAAATGATAAAAATTTGAATATTTAATAATAAATAAGTTTATTGTAGTTTAATTTAATAATTTGTGATACATAATAATTTGTGATATATAATAATTTGTGATATTTAATAATCTGTTATAATGAATAATTTATGATATTTACTAATTTTTGACATTTAACAATTTGTGACATTTAATAATTTATGATATTTAAAATTAATAACTAATAAGTAAAGAATTTAACATTCGAAAAGTAAGTCGTCCTCTCTAAAAAATAAATTTGCTATGCCCTATTCAGGGTCTACAATGTACTATGTTATTCTGTATCTACCATTAGACCTGTAGCCCGTGGACATTCAAATTACGAAAAAGGTTACCGTTTGTCTTCGTGAAATTGTTATAGATTTCGCCATTGTATATGCTATAAGCGAAGTCTTAAAGATCGTAACTCGCCGTTACCATAATAGTGATAAGTTTAAAATCTCCAAATATGTTAGTTATTTACATTTCTAGGTTACCGCATTGTTTCGCTATTGTCATGTTGTACAGCTTTGTCCAATTACCATACGTAATAGTAAGACTATGGAAAGTTGCCAAACACTAATTTAAGACCAGATGTAGTCCGACCATTATGATCATAATTTAGATTTTTGAGTTACCGTTTAAATTTTATACATCTGTTAGTAGGCCCTCTGAACAAACCATATACTTGTTTTAAGACTGTTTCTGTGGCCGGTTTAGATTTTAAGACTCATTTGGTCCATAAAGAAGAAATGCGAAAATGGCTTAAGTAAAAGCGCATTGAGTAAACTTACTTCTGCAAAACATAATGGAAGACTTAAAACTTGAAGGACAATGAAATCTGGTAACTGCCCCCCTGTCAGATAACTATAAATAAAGAGGAAATGCTAGTTCCTAATATTTTATCTTGTTTGTTATGTCAGCTCTCTCTCGGGGTGCGAGCTAGATATCCTCCACGCGTGCTCACCTGCTGTTTGTCTCACTCTTTGTTCGCATATGCTGGGAAGAACAGTATGAGGGTCGGTGCACCCTGGGCGCCACTGTAAGTAATTTTCTTGATTGTAAGTAATTACTTACAGTGGTGGCAGATAATCTAGCGAAACCCAATCCAAGCTCCAACAAGCAAAATTATCCTGGAACGCGTTTTTATAAGTCTATGTGGACTTGTAAGCCTCCTAAAGTGGCTCTAAATTTACCGACTGCGCTTGTAACAGCATGAGCAAATGCTGTTTTTACTGGAGTACATTTACTACTATAATTTTACCTTGTAAACGACTATAAGATCATTTTCCCTGACCATTACAGGCTCAAGACTCCTATACAAGCATAATTCAAGAGTAATTGCACTGAGGAGTAATTAGTTTAGTAACATAGACTTATAAGTGCATATAAGAGGACATATTCATGTCATTATAATCGTAGACTCCTATAAGAGCCTATACTAGGAGTATATACTCCTATAAAACTGAGGAGTAATTACTCCGATTACTTTGTTTTGTAGGCGTTTAAAAGAGAACATCTGCGTGCTGTTATAGTCTCACTGCTCTTATAAGAGCTAGTGTTAGGAGTAAATACACTCAGGACTAATTACACCTATTACTTAGGCTTAAAAGCGATTATAGGATAACATTAAATGGCCATTATAAGTAAAAAAAACATGGCGATTTCTTCGGTTTTGACACATGCCTTTATAAAACTAAATATCCTATAACAGTATTATAAAGCATTTCTAAATGCCAGCTGCAAAAATGACAGCTGACTCGGGTATTTCTTAAAATAATTAATAAATATTAATATGTCAAATTGCAAAATTTATGTGGCGCGTTAAAATTTTAACTTTAAACGTGATAGGGTTTTACACAAAATTCAAGTTTCCCGACGAAAACATGGTACGTAGTTCAACAACACACTAATTTATAGGTCACCTCCTCTAGAAGAGATAATGTATTACTCTCCCCATTACTTATTTTTCAACCTGTTTTAATTAAACAGAACCACTTCGTGACGATTTAGTTTGCATCTCGCGACTTGCCAGAAATAAACTTACAAAAGAATTTGCCGAGAGCTTTATAGTTTCATTTTATACTGTAAGACACTAATAGTAGATACCGCAAGTCTGTTTGGGTTGATGTGGCTCTTAACTAGGATCACTGTTGGCGTAAATGGCATATTCACGGACCATTATAAATACCCTACAAGTGCAGATAGACTTATAAAGTGGGCCCTTTTCCGGACTTATAACTGGTTATAAATCCTTTATAGTCCTGATAAAATATGGTTCTAGGATAATTATAAAACCGTATTTTGCTAGTTGGGATAGGTGTCAGACGTACCGTCGCCGAGGGATGCGTGGCCAAGGGGGAGCTTGGTTCCGAACGGTGTCTCCCCAAGGAGATGGCAATCCAGCCGGCCTAGCATGAGCGGCTTATAACGCACGATATGATATGGTACGGCATGCCGTCTTGCTTACACCTTAGTGGGGTAAGCAAGACAACTTGCCGTACCATATCATATCGCGCGTTATAAGCCGCTCATGCTAGGCCGGCTGGATCAGTAATTTCGCCTTACTCGAGCAATCGGAGCTCCGCTCGAGTGGACCTGTTCTAACGCCTAGCAAAGTGGCAAGTTGTACTCTTTAGTATTCTGTATAACTTGCCGCAGCGTATGAATGTGTGGTATGTGAGAATTATTTTGTTACGTGAACAATAGGTAATATTTCTAGTGCGCTGTGTAGTGCCGGCACATAAAAAGAATAGCACTACCCCCTCTCTTCTCGTGGGTGTTTTAAGAGGCGACAGAGAGAAAATTGCATATCGAGATGGGCAGCGCGCGCTGCCAAGACGGGAAGCGGTCACCGCATGGTCAGAGGCACATTGAGTGTCAACGTTAAGCTTGAAAGATCGCGGCTGATAAAATCCACGTTCCGACCAATACCGGCTCATATTCAAAACAAGTGCTCTCAAGCAGCTTAAAAACAACAAGGCGGCGGGCGAATCACAACAGAGCTTCTGAGAGCGGGCGGAAAGCCGATACTTAAAGTCTTCTAGAAGCTTTTCAATTCAGTCATCCTCGAGGGCAAAACGCTAAAGGCATGGGGCAGAAGCGTTTTTCAGGAAGGGTGATAAGACTCTCTTGAAGAAATACAGAACCATCTCGCTACTGAGCCATATCTATAAGTTTTTTTCGAGAGCCATTACGAATCGTCTCACTCGCAGGTTCGACGACTTCCAACCTTTAGAACAAGCCGGGTTCCGGAAAGGCTAGAGTGGGACGAACAGCAGGTGAGCACGCGTGGAGGTTATCTAGCTCGCACCCCGAGAGAGAGAGCTGGCATAACAAACTAGACAAAATATTAGGAACTAGCATTTCCACTTTATTTATAGTAATCTGACAGGGGGGCAGTTACCAGATTTCATTGTCCTTCAAGTTTTAAGTCTTCCATTATGTTTTGCAAAAGTAAGTTTACTCAATGCGCTTTTACCTACGCCATTTTCGCATTTCTTCTTCATGGACCAAATGAGTCTTAAAATCTAAACCGGCCACAGAAACAGTCTTAAAATAAGTATATGGTTTGTTCAGAGGGCCTACTAATAGATGTATAAATTTTAAACGGTAACTCAAAAATATAAATTATGATCAAAATGGTCGGACTACATCTGGTCTTAAATTAGTGTTTGGCAACTTTCCATAGTCTTACTATTACGTATGGTAATTGGACAAAGCTGTACAACATGACAATAGCGAAACATTGCGGTAACCTAGAAATGTAAATAACTAACATATTTGGAGATTTTAAACTTATCACTATTATGGTTACGGCGAGTTACGATCTTTAAGACGTCGCTTATAGTATATACAATGGCGAAATCTATAATAATTTCACGAAGACAAACGGTAACCTTTTTCGTAATTTGAATGTCCACGGGCTACAGGACTACATCTTGTTACCATTGTGGAACGCAATAAATTGAATTGAATTGAATTGGATAAATAAATAAATAACATCAAGATAACATAATATAGTGTGGCTATGAATTAAAAGCGTATGCAATAAAGTTTATAAACTTTGACTGACTAGCGGATCCTCGCGGTTTCACCCGCGTGGTACCCGTTCCCGTGTGAATATCGGGATAAAATAAAGCCTATGTCACTCAGGAAGATTGTAGCTTTCTAATGGTTAAAGAATTTTCTAAATCGGTCGTGTAGTTTCGGAGCCTATTCGATGCACACAAACAAACAATCAAATCTTTCCTCTTTATAATATTAGTAAAGATGCCTTAAGTTATTACAATTTCTGGTAAGAAATTCTGAGAAAATACACCATAGAATCACATCTTAATTATGTGCGGTGCTTGCTTATAGTTTTGTACTTCAACAGTTTCAACAACTTCAAAAGGTGATTAAAAATTAAGAAGTTGTGTATAATAAGTAGTTTATCGTTAGTGTTTAGGTTAGTTGATTTTCGTACTGGAATAGTAAAATAAATTTGGTTTATATTTCCTAATATAGGTAATTGTTTTAAGTTTTGTTTCCTCCTACTTGTATGCCCCGACTTCAAAATCGAACTAAAAAATACCTATAATTTTTTTCTTTGTAGTGGTTTTTTTGAAGTCGGTTTCTTGTTTTTAAACAATTTTTTTTATTTTTTACTTTTTAGTGTAAGTACTTTCTATGTTATGTAGATGATTACTTTATCTCATCTACTATATAATTAATTAAATATTGTAGTAGGTTGGTATATTATCTAGGTAGATAAAACATGGGTAGACCCACGAAAGGCGCTGCATGCCTTAAAAAATATCGGTCTCAAGAATCCGAAAAGGAAAGAGCTAACCGCTTATCTATTAATGCGGCTCGTAATCGCATTTTACGTTCCCAGGAAACGCCCGAGGTTAGAGATGCGCGTTTAGCAACTCATAGGACTTACGTTAAGTCATGTGTGAGACAAGAAAATCCTGAGCAGCGTGAGTCTAGACTACACAATATCCAACACCGCCGTGCTAATGAATCTGTTCAACAAAGGGCGCAGAGACTTTCATTGGTCAACGTCCTAGTCCAAGCTCGGCTTTCTAATGAAACTACTGAAGAGCGTGAGCACAGACTTGGCTTAGTGCATTCCAGGCTTGCTAATCAATCCGCGGAACAGCGTGAACACAGGTTGGCTTTAGTACACGCTCGGCTTGCCAATGAATCCGTGGAACAGCGTGAACACAGAATGGCTTTAGTACACGCTCGGCTTGCCAATGAATCCGCGGAACAGCGTGAACACAGAATGGCTTTAGTACACGCTCGGCTTGCCAATGAATCCGCGGAACAGCGTGAACACAGAATGGCATTAGTAAACGATCGGCTTGCCAATGAGTCTACTGAGCAGCGAGAAAATAGACTAGCAAGAGCGCGACAAACTTCGCAAAATCTGAGATCAATGACTGAACGCAACTTTTTATCGACTATTAACCAATTTGCAGATATTCCTTGTGCGGTGTGTAAAAAGTTACTGTACCCCAAGCAGCGTATGACGTTACAGATCACATCATGTCCTAATTTAGTTCCGCAAGAGCTGGTGTCAATGGAGAAACTCATTGTGTGTTGTCGATGTTCAACAAGTTTGAGGAAGAGAAAAGTTCCATCTCAGGCTTATTGGAATAAAATGGAAGTAATACCCTTGCCGCCAGAATTAACAGATTTATCGGAAATGGAAGAAAGACTTTTGTCTAGAATCCAACCTTTTATGAAAATACTAAAGATGCAAAATCGTTTCAGCCAAAATTGGTGCAAAGGTCAGGTTATATTGTTTGCTCAAGATGTAGTAGAGCTTGCTGAGCAATTACCGTTACCTTTAACACAAGCGGGTTTGATGATTGTGGTAGAAACAAGGCAAAATTTAGCCAATTTCAGGGAATTTCGCATAGATATTAATAAAATGAAATCTGCTCTTAGCTGGTTGCTGAACTATAATGCCTTATATCGAGATGTGAGGTCAAATTTTAGTGGTTTAATTAACTGCGACCTTTCACAAATTGTTGAGGTAGCTGTTAGAAATCCTGAAACAACAAGTCAAGTTTACGATTTAGATCACATCGAAATGGTCCCTGTAGTTAATCGTCAATCGAACAGCCGGTACATTAGATTAAGCGATGGCGTTTCCATATTACGCGGCTCATTTCACCAGGGTAGTGATCGTTTGGAGGCAGCTGGCAAACAGTGTACAGCTATAGCCGCAGTTGCTTGCATAGCCTTTTATAAACACGACCCAAGTACATGGGCTGCTAGCGACATAGATTATATTTTGATAGTAGGAGACGCATTTTACACACTGTGCATCCAAACGAGAGCAACACCAGATTCTAGTGAAATACTTACTGATTATTTGGCCGCATCAGAACTTCGGACCCAAGTGAGATTTCAAGGTTCCATGGTGAACTTTAACATAAGACACGATAATGTTATTAATGGTCACCTGATTAGAGACCAAAGTGCCGAAGGATTCCCAAATCTGGAAAATGGTTTATGTACTTTTTTCAACACTAACCAATTTGGAATCTTGACGGTGAATTTCATATCAGTTAGCGTAGCTTTTAAGGACCAATCATATTGGTTTCTCGATTCTCATGCTAGAGGACCAAAGGGACATAAAGGTCGAACTGGCGGTGTTTCTTGTTGTATGAGATTTCAAGACTTACGACAGCTTTCTACATTATTATGCAGTACCTTAAAAGCAACTAACGGCGCAGATAATGTTTTAAATATTTATTCTATAACTCCGATTAGTGTGAATGAAATCGCTGTTCAAGTCCAACAGGAACCGCATTTTAGCTTTCCTAGCGGAAGTCCGCTTCGATCACTAGTCATTCCCCCTGGTTGCATAAGTCCGACGTTCACCGAATCTCCAAACATGAATGAAATCGCTGTTCAAGTCCAACAGGAACCACAATTTAGCTGTCCCAGCGAGAGTCCGCTTCGATCACTAGTCATTTCCCCTGGTTGCATAAGTCCGACATTCACCGAATCTCTAAACATAGAAGAAAGTATTTTTAGACCAGGTACGAGCACGGAGCCCAGTGTTAATAATGAAGAAGTTGGTATAATACTTTCTACTAGCATGTTGCGTAATGCTGATGATGACAACATCCCCAATCTAGATTCTGTTATTGCTACGGGTAATGAAATGACAGGTGATATTCGAATAGCAGATGTTCATAGAAAAACCGCACCACCATTAAATATAGAACGGGAAAGAAGAATGGAGGAGCTCTGTTGGTATACATTATATCCTAATGGTAAAAATGGTTTCGGTGAGCCGAGAGATATACCAATAACAGCCCTCGATTACTTTCAAGCACGCATCATGGGTAATGAAAGGAGATTTCAAAGGGTTGATTATTTATTTTTCGCGTTGTCTATAGTAGAATATTATAGAGCTAAGTCTAGTGTTTCAGTTTCATGCCGTATGAGACATGCTGGAAATGAAAATATTCCTCAGGGTTTAGTCGACAACATTCACTTGACTATGAGAAACATTAGAGGTTCTGCTTCGTACTGGAGACGTTGTTGCGCGGAGCTTATTGCCATGGTACGGTCTCTTGGTGCACCCACTTGGTTTGCAACCTTTTCGTGCAATGACCTTAATTGGCCAGATATGCTGAAAGCTTTACTGATAGCTGATGGGCGACCCGATATGAATATAGAGACCTTAACATTTCAACAACGTCTTGATTTGGTTGAAAAATATCCTGTTGTGATCGCACGGCAATTTACACTTCGTGTAAATGCATTAATAGCGTTTATAAAAAAAATACAGAATGTTTTGGTGGCGCTGTAACTGACTTTTGGTACCGTATAGAGTTCCAGAATAGAGGAAGTCCTCACTTACACATGCTTTTATGGTGCCACACTATTCAAAATTTCCAATCTGACGAAGGTTTGAAAGTCATCGAAAATGTTGTATCATGTTCTGTTGACGGTGATAACGCGGACTTGGTGACAAGGTTACAAGTACATAGGCATTCAGCAACTTGTTACAAAGACCGCAATAATGGATCATGCCGTTTCGGATTTCCTCGGCCTACAAGTGAGATCACAAAATGTTTAGGACCTGACGAAACTTTGACTAATCATGGGCGATTTTGCGTTCTCAAAAGAAATGATGCAGAAGTGATGATCAATAATTACAACCCACTTCTGCTTCAATTATGGCAAGCCAATATGGATATTCAGCCTTGCGGTAATGTTACAGCCGTGGCTTATTATATCGCCAAGTACGCAAGTAAGTGTGAGCCTAGTGATTGTGGTGATACAGTCCGGGAAGCTGTACAAAAAGCAAAACGTCACACAAATGATGTATGGAAGCAGTTATTTGCTGTATCAATGGCTGTTTTGAGTCAAAGACTTGTAAGTGCACCCGAAGCTGCTTATCGTCTTTGTCATTTACCGCTAAAATTTAGTTCAAGGAAAACTATTTTTGTTAATAGTTGTCACCCAAGTCAACGATACAGACTGCTACGCTTCGATAATGATGAGACATCTGTATTTAATAACATCTTTGACAAGTACCAGCTTAGACCCGACAGCCTCGAGGAATTAAGTTTGGCGGAGTTCGTTGTTCGTTATGAAAATGTGTCTAGTTCTTTATGGACGGAAGATGATGGTGATTCCGAGCTTTATGAACAAGATCACGAGACTGTCAGATACATAAAGTTGCGTGATAATTCGAAGATGCGCATTAGAAACAAAGCTGCAGTTCTAAGACATAGATATTTTACTTTGAATAGTGACCGCGAAGGCTTTTACTACAACTTGATTGTGTTACATATTCCGTTTCGTGCCGAAAGCGACTTAATGGGTGAGGACGAAACACCAGAGGCCTGTTTTTTACGGCGCCAAGCGGAGCTAAGACCTCTTAATCAGCATCAATCAGTAGAACAATTCGCTCATGCGGAAGTAGTGATTCAGCAGGCACTAGCTCAGGCTGTTGCACTAAATGCAGTCAACTCTGATAGCGATGAAGCACGGAGAGAGCCTAGACATCTGGACATCTATGCAAATGATCAAATTAACATACGCTGTGATAATGACGATTATGAGGATGTTCATGACCCAACAGTGATGCCAGAGAACGTATTTTTAGATGGTATTCGTAGTCTTAACATACAACAAAAAGATGTATTAAAAAGAGTGTCTGAATCCATTGAAGAAAATCTTAAAAATGATGTAAATTACCAACCTTTACTATTATTTGTTACTGGAGGAGCTGGTAGTGGCAAGTCTTTCTTATTGAAATTAATAGTAGAACATATTCGTCGCTGCTATTCTCCAACTGTGGAATTGTTACTTCACCCTATATTTGTAGAAGTAGCGTCTCTTACCGGAGTGGCGGCTAGACAGATTGGAGGTCGAACACTACACTCAGTTTTCTCTTTGCCTATTGAAAAGGGCAACACAATGAATTATAGGAAGATGACAGGAGAAAGATTAGAAAGAGAGAGGCGAAAATGGCGTTATATTCAATGGCTTATTATTGACGAAATCTCGATGGTGTCTTATCAGAGTTTCAGACATATTCACTTGAGACTCCAAGAATATAAAAATAACGATTTGTTGTTTGGTGGCGTCAATGTTATTTTATTCGGTGACATAATGCAATTACCACCAGTTAAAGGCCATTGGTGTTTCGAGCAGCCTCCATCTTTAAGTGCTGAGATTCATTTATGGCGCCAATTTTCTTTTTGTGAGCTTACAATAAATATGCGCCAAAGTTCAGATACCGAGTTTATTGATTTATTGAACAATTTACGATTCGGAGATCTTAGGCGTAGGCGTCGTATTTACACCGTTCAAGCGATAGACGAGTCTCGTGAAGCAGCTACATATGGTAAACGACCCCCTCATAATGTTATTCCAGCAGATGTCAACAATTGTGGAGGACTCTTACATGCGATTAAAATAGCTGTGGATTCAAGAGTCATGCTAAGGCGTAATATATCTGTCTCAGATGGGTTAGTAAATGGGGCCATGGGTGTAATCAAGAATATTAAATGGCCAGCGCTTCGCCGTGACCAAATAGAGGCTGGGGAAATGCCAGAAGCGGTGATGGTGCAATTTGACGACCCTACTGTAGGCATTAGAGTGAAAGATGCGGAGGGACTAGTGGCAATAGCACCAACGTCAGCAACATTCCAGGCTAATAAAGGTTACGGCGATGTGGAAAGACGAATGCTGCCCTTAATATTAAGTTGGGCTGTCACAGTGCATAAGTTGCAAGGGACGACACTGGAGAGGGCGGTAATAGATCTCGGTAAAAAAAATTTTGCCAAAGGACAAATATATGTGGGTTTAAGCAGAGTCAAAACCTTGGAGGGCATCGCTTTAAGTGATTTAGAACCGTCAAAATTACTGTCTAGGCCACATGACGCTAAGGCATTAAGGGAAATGGAGAGACTTAGGCAGCTGTAAGTGCACAGCCGCAAACTACATACTGTCAGAGGGGTGTCACTCTGCAGTTTAGGCACATAATAAATAATAGGTCTCGGCAGGGCGGGCGGCCCGCTGTAAATTGTATTGAATTGGTATCCCGAGATATACCCGAAGCGGTAGGCACTTATCTCGGGTTCTTGAGCGAGTGACGGACGCCTGGTTTAGGTACGTTTGGCCGGCGCACCTCCCGCGGGCAGTATGCCAGTAGGCTGCCGCTCGGCTCGCACGCTCCACCACGTCGCGCGTCGCTTCGTCGCGCATAAATCGAACGGTCATTTTGTGATTTTATGCACCGAACAATGACTACTAACGTACTTACTAAACGATCTTTTAACCCGTTTAAAAGATACCGGTTGTGTAAAACAATTTAATAAACAGAAATGATTTTCTTTTGCCAATACAAAAATCTGTAGCTTAGTACTGGGTGGCGCAAAAATATCTACAGACACTATAGAAATTACTTATTTTTTTTATATGACATCTCCTATCGTTCTGGTATTTAAGACTGTGTATAGTGTATACCAACCAGCCCTTGCGAACGATACTTGACCGTAACGATTGCAAAACGCGCCGATAACCCACAGCGCCATCGAGGTTCTTAAAGTGTACCTCATATACCCAGTATACTATAATAATAACGACTAGTTTCAGCGTGTGGCTTTATTGACGTGGTTTTTTTGCCCCTTCTCTACGCTCATGAAATGTAGCCCAGAACCATTCATTTCAACCATAAAATTATAAATGTACAGGATTGTTTCAAAGATTGGTGCGTTCAAACAAACTCTTCAGCTCGAACAAAAAGCTAACGTTTACATGGATGATATATATGACTCGCATGACATCAGGCCCCATATCTCCGAAGGTTGTCATCAGATCTCAATGAAACTTATATGGGACCAAATTGAAAGTGTACCCAATCGAACAAAAAAACAACTATTAAAATCGGATCACTAACGCCAGAGTAATCGGTATACATACATCAAACAAAAAAAAAAATAAAAAAAATACCGGTTGAATTGAGTACCTCCCTCCTTTTTTTGAAGTCGGTAATAACATCAAGATAACATAATATAGTGTGGCTATGAATTAAAAGCGTATGCAATAAAGTTTATAAACTTTGACTGACTAGCGGATCCTCGCGGTTTCACCCGCGTGGTACCCGTTCCCGTGTGAATATCGGGATAAAATAAAGCCTATGTCACTCAGGAAGATTGTAGCTTTCTAATGGTTAAAGAATTTTCTAAATCGGTCGTGTAGTTTCGGAGCCTATTCGATGCACACAAACAAACAATCAAATCTTTCCTCTTTATAATATTAGTAAAGATGCCTTAAGTTATTACAATTTCTGGTAAGAAATTCTGAGAAAATACACCATAGAATCACATCTTAATTATGTGCGGTGCTTGCTTATAGTTTTGTACTTCAACAGTTTTTAATTAGACATAATGAAATAGTTATTAATATACAGTCAAGAGTAACACTACAGACTTTCAAAAATAAATCGCCTACTTTCGACGAACTGCATTTCAAAAAACGTAACACAGATTATACACATCAGCAGTATTAACTTTTTACTATAATTTTCTACTATATTTAATTGTCTTCTAAAGGCGCGCGTACACTGGATTTTTTTTTGGAAATAATTGCCTGGCAACTTAAATGGATCAATCCGGAGCAATTAAGTGGAACGATGTTGCTCTATATTTCGTGGTATTGTGTGACCGTATCACAGCAACAGGTTGCTACATTTTGACCAACGCCCTTAAGACGGCCCTTTTCGTTCCGTATATCTTCTTCTTTTTATGCAATGGCGGGTCCCCTTTGGATTTCGCCAAGTTTCGTTTATCGTCAACGCGAGCATGGTTGAAAACCTTGTTGTTTCATCCAGCGCAATGACAGTGAGTGAGTGAGCAAGTGAGAAAGCGATAAAATTGAACGAAAAATAGTGTACGTAACTTGTTACAGGAAATACGTGATTTTCAGTAAGCCTTAAAAGTTTGTAAAATAAATGTTTGGCATTTAGATTCTCCATTACATTTGCAAGGTTTCTATCAAATATTTTCTTTACTTTTAAAATTAACGAGTAATTATGAACGCCCTGAATGACTGAATTTGTTTCTCCAAATTCAGATTTTTTTGTACACCACCATAATCACGTACGAGCGTTTGTATGAAAAGTAAGACGGGTTGGCCCCTCTCAATTGCTAGATGTGGTCGTGACGTCATATTTGGCGGGGAATGACAGATATTGCGCAATTTTATTTGCACGTGTAAGCGTGCCTTAAGCCTACAAAATCCCTAGAGAAGACACGAGTCGACATGCTGCTGCAGTAACATCAATGTCTTGAAAGGCTTATCGCACACTGGGCAGTCGAACCGCAGCGGCGGCGGCGTGACCGCGCGACACGTTTCTGCTTCTGTGCTGTCTTCTGACATCTTCTGCTTCTTTGCTTCGCTTGCGTCAGTAGTTGGTTTCTGCTTCTTCGTAACCTTTGCCGGTTGATACGGTTAGTATTGGTAGGTAATATCGCAAGAAAGAAATTAATTTTAATATTACTTTTCAAGATACTATTGAAATAGTAATTAGAAAAGTAAAAAAAAAATGAAATACACATTTAAGCAACAGTTTCAGATGTGTGCTAATTTGGATTTTTTGTTGCATCAACATAACTGCGATTGCAATACAAAGGTACGACAAAATTCTAAAAGATATATGTTTAAATATTAATAAAACACTTTCACGGATTTTTTACGCAATTTATTTATCAACTTGGTTAAATTTTAGTTGTTTTTAGAGGTTTTTTGGTTTATCCGAAGTATCGGCCTTACGAGGAGGAGTGGGTCACGGCCCACGGAACAGTTTTCCGTGACCACGGCCCCTGGAAAGGTGCCGAAACGAAAGTGTTTTATTTATATGGTCAGTTAGCGCAGAAATCTAAGATGTGTTTATGTTTAAATATTTTTAATTCTATGAACTAAATATATAACGTGCTTGAAATTTTTTTTTGAAACTGGCCCTTTGGGCCCTTTTACATTGCAATTTTTGCAGCGATAAAGATTCTATGTGCAGCATCGATACAGTCAAAAAAGTCCAACCGTTTTACAATGGCGATGCAGTTTCCGGGCACTCGAACGCGCGTTTGTATCGTTGCAAAAAGTCGCAATGAATAGGGGCCTTAAAGGCTTGAGCACACCAAACGCGGGTCAGGAGCAGAGCAGGTCAGTAGCAGCGCGGGAGTCGGCGGGAGTCGGTACACTGAACGCAGCAACAGTTTCAAAGCAGTTGCAACGCGGGCCCACGTTCAAACCGCGTTCAGTGTGACGGGTTAGGCAGGCAGTAGGCAAATACAACTCTCGTCAACTGCTTTCGACGCGCTGCGCTGCACTGCGAACGCCCTGCCTCGGTGTGTCATGCTAACATGGCCGCCATAGTTATACAACAGCGCGGGCCCGCGCTCAAACTGCTCTGCGCCGCGCCTGCGCTGCTTCTGCCCCGCTCCCGCGCCGTTTGTAGTCCGGCAGTTGCAGTGCGGCGCGGCGCGGCGCAGAGCAGTTTGAGCGCGGGCCCGCGTTCAAATTTAGTGTGACGTAGTTCATAGAGTTTCTTGTATTACAACTTGCGCGGGCCCGCATTCAAACAGCGCTGCTTCTGACCTGCGTTTGGTGTGCTCAAGCCTTTAATAAAAGAAGATAAAGCAAACTTACTTCACTTGGCTTTAGACGTTTTTAAACGTTTGTTTAGACGACATCCGTGGCCGAGTGGTGTACGCAACGGTTTTCAAGGTGCCGCTTTCTCTGAGAGGTCCCGGGTTCGATTCTCTCCCCTTGATTCACAAGGCGTCGGAAACGCTCCCGACAGCGGAAAGTATGCACTGTCTCTGTCACACACTATAGAATAGAAAAGGACGAAGCACATACATTGAATCCGATTCCGTTTCCGACGGTTTGTGAATCAGTAGGCCGGTCGGGTAAATATTGAAAACGAACTTTTCGAGCCAGGAGCCCCAGTAGATGTCGCTGATCAGGGGCGGTACTCTGAAACGCAAATCCGAAACTTCGGTTAGCCCCGTCCCTTTCACTCGATTCTGCCACACTTGGGGAGTGAGAGGGACGGGTATAACGAAGTTTCGGGTTTTGCATTTCAGAGTAAGCCTTCAGTTTACATCCAGCTTACTTACTTCTTCCAACTCGTAAGTAGGCACTCGAACATTTTAGTGGAATCTGGGGTGTGATTCCTTAATCGTATTCATTTGGCAGTTCATATAGTATTGATCGGCTAGTTTTTATGGGATTTGACATAAATAACATGGCTAGCTACCACCATTCTTATCTAAGTGTGACGCCTAAACAAAGATGTTTTCAGCATTATAGTGTTCCGGCAGTTAGAGATAAGATAGCCAGTTCCTCAGTGATTGAGGATTACGGGAGTAGTTTGCTTCCACCTTCAGCCTTATCACCACTTAACATCAGGTGTGATGAAGGCTAAGTGCTACCCCGTTGTGGATAAAAAAAATGAACTGTCAAACGAATATGATCACTTTACACAATCGCCAACCTGACCTTTAGTAAATAAGTCTTTTCCCACTGCAACATTCTGTTTTACGAACCAACGATAGCCTGCTTATTTCTACTCAAATTGAAAGTTGTCGCACGTAAATGACTAACTCTTTCCTACACAGTATACAATGGATCTTACTTGTTTTCTTCGGCGGTCCCATTAGACACGCGAAGGCACGCGGGGGCGGGGGCAGACGGGACTGAAGGGGCGGCCGACGAGCCAGGGACCGTACTCTGAAACGTACATCCGAAACTTCGGTTAGCCCCGTCCCTTTCACTCGATTCTGTCATGACTCGAGCGTGCGAGGGACGGGTATAACGAAGTTTCGGGTTTTGCGTTTCAGAGTAGGCCCTCTGAAGCGGGGGAGTTAGATGTCGCTGACCAGTATACGTTCGAGTCTATCTTACTTACTTCTTCCAACTCGTAGGTACTCGAACATTTTAGTGGAATCCGAGCTTAAGGGCTTATTACACTTGGCTAGATTCAGCATCTAATTAAGCATACATTTGTTTGATTGCATCACTTGCTACAAATGAGCTCAAAGAAAGCAATGTATGCTTAATTAGATGCTGAATTTAGCCAAGTGTAATAAGCACTTTATGATAAAAAAAAGTCATCTTCACGGCAACATTCTGTTTTACGAACCAACGATAGCCTGCCTATTTCTACTCAAATTGAAAGTTGCCGCACGAAAGTGACTCTTAACTCTTTCTAAAACAGTACACAATGGAACTTACTTGTTTCTTCGGCGTGCCGTTAGCTTGCAGCCGCGTGGCGGTCCCGTTAGCCGCGCGGGAGCGGGGGCAGACGGGACTGAAGCGGGGGAGTTGTCACTGACCAGTATAAGTTGGGAGTCTATTTTAACTTACTTCTTCAAACTCGTAGGTACTCGAACATTTTAGTGGAACCCAACCTGATGTAAAAAAGAGTCCTCTTCTACGGCAACATTCTGTTTTACGCACCAACGATAGCTTTCCTTTTTCTACTCAAATTGAAAGTTGCCGCACGAAAGTGACTCTAACTCTTTCCTACACAGTATACAATAGAACTTACTTGTTTTTTCGGCGTGCCGTTGGCCTGCGGCCGCGTGGCGGTCCCATTAGCCGCGCGGGGGCAGACGGGACTGAAGGGGCGGCCGACGAGGGGGAGGTAGATGTCACTGATTAGTATACGTTGTAGTCCAGCTTACTTACTTCTTCCAATTCGTAGGTATTCGAACATATAAATAAGTAGACTCCAATCTTATGTAAAAACAGAGTCCTCTTCACGGCAACATTCTGTTTTACGAACCAACGATAGCCTTCCTATGCCTATTTCTTCTTCAAATTGACTGAACATTGTCGTACGAAAGTGGCTCTAACTCTTTCTAACATAGTATACAAATTGAACTTACTTGTTTCTTCGGCGTGCCGTTGGCCTGCGGCCGCGTGGTGGTCCCGTTAACCGCGCGGGGGCGCGCGGGCGCGGGGGCAGACGGGACTGAAGGGGCGGACGAGCCGGGAGCGGGGGAGTTAGATATCGCCGACTAGTATACGTTGTAGTCCAGCTTACTTACTTCTTCCAATTCGTAGGTATTCGAACTTAAAAGTAGACTCCAATCTTATGTAAAAGACAGAGTCCTCTTCACGGCAACATTCTGTTTTACGAATCAACGATAGCCTGAAAATTTCTTGTTCCAACTGAACGTTGTCGTATGAAAGTGAACCTAACTCTTTTTAGAACAGTACACAATGGAACTTATTTGTTTCTTCGGCGGTCCCATTAGACACGCGAAGGCACGCGGTAGCGGGGGCAGACGGGACTGAAGGGGCGGCCGACGAGCCGGGAGCGGGGGAGTTAGATGTCGCTGACCAGTATACGTTGTAGTCCAGCTTACTTACTTCTTCCAATTCGTAGGTATTCGAACTTAAAAGTAGGCTCCAATCTTATGTAAAAAACAGAGTCCTCTTCACGGCAACATTCTGTTTTACGAATCAACGATAGCCTGAAAATTTGTTGTTCCAACTGAACGTTGTCGTTCGATAGTGACCCACTCTAACGCAGTATACAATGAAACTTACTTGTTTCTTCGGCGTCCCGTTGGCCTGCGGCCGCGTGGTGGTCCCGTTAGCCGCGCGGGGGCGCGCGGGGGCGGGGGCAGACGGGACTGAAGGGGCGGACGAGCCGGGGGCGAGGGAGTTAGATGTCGCTGACCAGTATACGCCGGAGTCCAGCTTGCGTACTTCTTCCAGCTGGAGGTTTAAAGTGATACTCTTAGATAATCTAGGTTTCTGTGTTATGGTGCAGAAGCACCGTGTGAGACGAGTTGTGAGACGGATCGACTTTTTCTAATAATTCATTTTCAATTAATCAATTATAAAATTGCATTGTGATTGCAAAAAAAATAAAAAATAATTTGAAGTGTAATAAAATTTTCATTTGTAGATATTTGTTGTACTTACCTAGGTACAAATTATTTTTTTCTTCTACTTTTTTTCGAGTCGCGATTCCTCACAAAGATGATCCCAGTAGGCAGCGGTGTTAACGCCATTAATGTTTTTTCTAACTGATATTATTTTTGGATAATATGATCCATACTATAAGTTTTTAGTAAATAATTCATTTTAATGACAAGTTTTTTTGCTGGCTGTACTTAAATATTGTATTGTCATCTGAACCAAACCTGTATACAAAATTTCAGCTCCATCGGACACTGGCAAGTGGGTCAAATTAAGCTTGCAAGATTTGTCCCCCACTAACTAACAAACTAACTAACTATCATGGCAAGTTAATACAAAGCTTGTAAAATTAGTTTTTAGTAAAAATTTCATTTTTATGACATGCTTTTTTGCTGACTGTACTTTACTATTGTATTGTCATCTAAACCAAACCTGTATACAAAATTTCAGCTCCATCGGACACTGGCAAGTGGGTCAAATTAAGCTTGCAAGATTTGTCCCCCACTAACTAACAAACTAACTAACATGGCAAGTTAATAAAAAGCTTGTAAAATTAGTTTTTAGTAAAAATTTCATTTTTATGACATGCTTTTTTGCTGACTGTACTTTACTATTGTATTGTCATCTAACCAAACCTGTATAAAAAATTTCAGCTCCATCGGACACTGGGAAGTGGGTCAAATTAAGCTTGCAAGATTTGTCCCCCACTAACTAACAAACTAACTAACTAACAACTAACATGGCAAGTTAATAAAAAGCTTGTAATAATAAAGATACCATACCTGAGCAGTAAGTTCTTTGATCCTCTTCTGCGCCTGCCTCAGATCCGTCAGAATGTTTTCTTTCTGACACGCCATCTTCTCTCTCGACTCACGCTCGGCCTCGAAGTCACTCCTAGCACAAACATTGGTAATATGGGATTAAAATAACAATACTAAACAAATATCAGCCACATTCGCACTTTCATAAACATAGACAACACACATTGATCTAATTCTGAGATTAGGTAAGTATAATAAATATTTGTGCAGATATACAGGGACAATTTTTAAACTGCTAAAATTTTTGAGATTGACTCAGAATTGGTAAGGAAACAACTTTCTCCTAGAAACAGCATGGGTCGAAAAATAAACAACTCGTTGTCGTGTTGTTTGTAACTCTATGTCCTCACACCTGCTTTCAAAGTCTGGGGCCGATTCTCAGGCAATCGAGAAAAGTTCACATTTATAAGCTCGAAATTCAAATTTAGCACAGTTTGTGTATTGTCAGAATTTCACAATCGAAAAAGTTCGATCGAAAACCAGTCGAACGCTACGAATGCTACAGACCAATAGATGTTCGTATACGAACTTAGCTGTCAAAATGAATTTATTGACATGTGGGACAGCTTAGTTTGTTTGAAACGTTCTAACTTTTCAATAGAAACCACCAAAGATGTACGGAAACCACAAACAAAATGTTCGACATACGAATTACCACACTGAAAAAGTTCGAATGCCTGAGAATCGGGCCCCAGGGGCCCCAGCGGCCCCTGTGATTGTGAAATTCTGACAATACACAAACTGTGTTATATTTGAATTTCGAGCTTATAAAAGTGAACTTTTCTCGATTGCCTGAGAATCGGCCCTCTGAACTTAAACTTGCACCCAATAAAGTCCCAAATCCTCTGCACTAAATATTCTCACTTGTACCATTCAAGTTGCGCTTTCAACAACTCGTTGTCGTGTTTGTTGTTCTTCAACGTACTCACACAACTGCTTCTAAGCTCTCGACTTTAACTACACGCATTAAAGTCCCAAATCCCCTGCACTAAAGTCATAATATACTAACTTGTACAAGTCAAGTTGCGCTTTCAACAACTCGTTGTCGTTTTGGTTGTTTTTCAACGTCCGCACTTCTGCTTCTAAGCTCTGTATTTCTTGTCCTCGGGCTAACAATGCGGCTGTTAGGGCTTCCATGTTGGGAGTGGCGGGTTTCTATGGCAACGTAAATAAAATAAGTTGAGTTAAATCTACAACACAATTTTTTACACTTCAATAACTAAAATCACTCTTATTACCTTAGGAGATAAGGGCGCGTTTAAACTTAAAATGTGAAAAGTTAAATTTAAAAAGCTTAAAGAAAATTTTCCTACTAATAACTAATGAGAATAGATCTTAGTACAGATGCCAGTCTCTCACATATATAAAATAAGTAGGTACTGAAAACACCGTAATTTTTTTCGCGAATAAAACCAGCTGTTCCATACATTTTGATTAAATATTTAAGCACTTTTGTATGGAACAGCTAATTTATTTTTCGCAATTTCAGTTTTGGTCCCATAATAAAAGTTGTATGTTTTCATGAGTAGAATAATCCCTAAAATTATCCAGGGTGTTAATAAAATTACCGTGAATAGGTTAAGAAATTATTATTTGTATTAACTGTGTGAAAGAACAAATAAATAAACGTTTATTATTGTTCATTATATTCTATGGTTTTAGCTAATGTATGTTAAACCAAAAGGAAGATATATCAAAGACGTATTTAAATCACACAAAACCATTTTCTGGACTTTCATTGCTTAAGCCTTGTGCCCCTCGTATGGAAACGAAATATGAATTCTGAATATTATGATTATTATAAAATGGCGCTGCTATAAATTTAAAAATAATTAAATTGAATAAAATACAAGGAATTATAATAATATTTGATTAATAACAATAAATTCAAACAAATTCTGATGAGAATTATTTAATGATTTGTAGCACAGACTATGTGAAAGAAAGTAGCAGGTGTGACTTATGATTGCATAAATCATATGATTAGATTAATCACAGGTGATTCATAATTTGTTCCATGCCTATGGATGGCCAAGGTCCATGAATGTAAACAAACATAAAGTGCTTCCGTTTACCAAAGACTACATACTTAGTGATGTGAACATTAGATAGTAGAATAAAAAAAAACAATAGATACTTACGACTTCTTGTTTCGTCAAGCTCTTCTTCAGCAACTCGTTATAATCTTTGAACAGTCCTTCGAATATTGATAATGTACTCCTCACTTGCACTCTGTGAAATAAAAGTAGCATGAATATTGATGAGGAGTCCGTGGCACAGTGGTTACCGCGCTCGACCTGCGATCGTTGAGGTTAAGCAACTTCCGCAATGGTCGGTCACGGGATTGGTGACAAATTTTCATCTCGAGCTCCTCCGTGCCACAGAGGAAAAAAAATACTACGTATAACAGAGACTTTACTTCATATTACGGTGCGCATTGATTACACTACTACAAGTATGCTGCGCATGTGTGCGTTTCCACTGGCTGCTTGTCACTGGCGTGTCACGTACACGGCGTGACTGGAAAAAATCGGCCAAGTGCGAGTTGGACTCGCCCATGTAGGGTTCCGTACCCACTTAACGTACCTATTGCAAAGAATATATACACTTACGCGAAAAGAAACGACACTTAAGCATGTGTGCACGTAAAATCGCTTGCGGCTATGTGTGGGTGTCTGGATGTGAGCGGGGGTCGTGAGAGGCGCGCGGGGCGGGGAACGGGCAGTCGCTGAATGCCTTGGCCGAGGGCTGCCAAATGTACGATTACGATTATTTATAACATTGTACAATGACAAATTTTCTGAAAATTTCTGATTTTCTGAAAATGGGAATTTGAATGGAAGTACGATTATTTTACTTTGCCAAGTACGATAGTTTTTTCCATGTACTTTCCGAGTTTGTATGGTTTTTGTACATGTGTATGTTTTTTTTAAAATTTAAAGTACGATTCTCGATGTTTTGCACTTAGCAGCCCTGGCCTTGGCTTAATCTTCTTAATTAATTAATTAATTCTTCTTAATCTTCTTACATTAAAATGGGAACTACTAGAAGAACCTACTAGGAAGCCAAAAATGCGAAAGTTGTTAAATTCAGTCGCTAGTTTTAGCTTTACATATAAATAGTACACTAAAGTCTCCTAGTTAATACAACCACAGTATTAAAAAGAAGAGAAAAATCCTTCTTTTGTACCGACTTCAAAAAAACGGAGGAGGTTCTCAAGTCGTCAGATTTTTTATGGATGTTCCACAATAGCTCCGCCAATATTGTTAACCGATTTTAATTATTCTTTTTTTATCTGTTAGACCAAAGTTTCAATTTGGTCCCATGTAAAATTTTCAGTAGACAGTTAGGAAGTTTCATCAGAATCCCGAAAAAACACATAGTTGTCGACTAGTAGTTCCTACTTTACGGGTCAATATCTTCGCGAACCATAACCAATTTCCATGATTCTTCTTTTATTCGAAAGAGAATACTCGATGTCACCAACTAGTTCCATTGTCACCAAGTGAGGATCTGATGGTCCACCATCAGAGTAAATTGAGAAAAACTCGCAAATTTTATAGGTATTTTACGTGTTTCATATATTTTTTAAAGTTTTTCAAATATTTGCATGTGATAATCATCATCTTATGATGATGAGCTGGTGATGAAAGGTAAAACTCCTCAATGGTTTGGAGTTGAAGGATGTTTTTTTTTAATCTCGTTCATACTTAAAGATTTGTATTTGTAATATTTATGGCTATTTAGGTGAGCTGATGATGAAAGGTAAAACTCCTTAACACTTAGGAGTTAGAGCATGTTTTTTAAGTACTACATGCACTTATAGACCTTTAGTTGTATTCTTTCAAGTAATTTAGGTTAGCTGGTGGTGAAACGTTAAACAGCATAATAGTTAAGAGCTGAAGGGTGGTGCTTGTATGAGTGTTCTAATTTAGATTATGGGCTACAGTTTTTGTCCTTGCACATTTTGCTACACTCACTCAAACTCAATTGATTTTGATGAAGGAATGATTCAATTTATTTTTAATTTTTACGTGTTATAGGGAAGTGAGTTTTTGTTTGCAGTTTTTTTAAGGCGTTTTTCTAAACGTATGTTTACACAACCGAAGTTGATGGAAGATTATGAACTCTAGAGAGAGTAAAGTGTACTTGTGTTTGTAATTGGCATGTAATTGGTCGCTAGTTTAGTTAATTTTTCGCAAACAAAATATACCGCTGTTCGGTTTCTTATTTAAGGATCTGATCAACTGTCGTTCATATTTTATTTTGTCGGAATTTTTATTATTCGCCATTTGTAAAGATATTTAATAAAAGTTGATTTCAAATTGAACGCGCCTTTCATTACATAAATGTCCTTACACAAGTTTACATACATTATATAATATCCTATTTGTAATCTTCTTTGGCACACGTCTATATTTCATTTCGGTATCAACCCTAGCGTTAGACGATCCGTCTCAAATATCACCGGCGTTCAAACTCTCACGGACACGAAGTGTCACCGCTGTGCCTATTGCTTAAACTAGCCAAAATTCTACTATAATTTTTCGTCGGCAAAATTTAACTTTGTTTTTCATAGACTTTGTATGAATGACCAAGTTACATTTGCGGTTTTTGAAAATGTGTTATAACTCAAAAAGTACATACTATATCTCGTTCAAACCAATTTTCGTTGAAAGTTTTTATTAAGATCTACAACATATATTTTTTGAAGATTTTTCACTCTCTTATTTTACAAGTTAGAGGGGGGGTGGGGGGGGGGACACACACATTTTACCACTTTGGAAGTGTATATCTTTTAAAATATTGACTTTGATAAAAAATGATAAAAGGAACCTAAATATCATTTTTAAATACCTATCTAAAGACACCCCACACTAATATGTATTATAAAAAATTTTTTTTTTCCGTTACAGTTCCATGTATGGGGAGCCCCCCTTAATTTTTTATTTTTATTTATTTTTCTATAAAAATCCTAAAGCGGTTCACAGAATATACCTACCTACCAAGTTTCAAGTCTGTTGTCGTTATAGTTTTGGAATAAAGTGGTTGTGACATACGGACGGACGGACGGACGGACGGACGGACAGACAGACAGACAGACAGACAGACATGAAGAATCTATAAGGATTCCGTTTTTCGCCATTTGGCTACGGAACCCTAAAAACCGGTTTATGACAGCTCAGCCAAGCCAGTGGAATGACATGACATACGCTGAATGACAGTCGTCTCTCTGATAGTACTCATGTGTCCGTGCTTCGGAAGGCACGTTAAACCGTTGGCCCCGGCTGCACTTGCAGTCTACCCACCAACCACCAATACACACTGCCCAAAAATATATGTAGGGCCACGCCACCAAAATGGCCCACTTCATGAGACTCGGTGACGTAATAGAGTCATGTAGCGGTCGTTCGTATAGGCCATTTTACTGTCGTTTAGAGGTTGTATATTATTATAAGCTCTTAGTTGTATTAATTCTAAAATTACTTCAATACGACGTTTCTAGCACTTTCAGTACCGTAAGTCACGTAAATTAATTACATCAATACAATGTTTTTAGCACTTTCAGTCAGGGACTGTCCATTAATCACGTGAGGTCGAAAGAGGGGAGGGGGGTCCGGGAAAATCACCAAGTATCAAATCCCATAGTACAAAGCCTCAAAATGTATCACCAGGGGGGACGGGAGGGTCTAAAAAGTTGCTAAAAACATCACATGATTAATGGAGAGCCTCTCACGCAACTTTCACTTATTACGACTATAATGTTTGTTGGGTGGGCCCGCGTGGTGAGTCATGTCCCATTCTCCTTATCCATCCATAAGGAGGGCCAGTGCCCAGCAGTGAGGACATTAAATGGTAGATGATGATGATGAACATTGTCCCCCCCCCCCCACCCCCCGCCCTCTCAATCAAATCCTGGATCCGCGCCTGCTCGCCGCTGTCACTCGCCGCGCATTTTCGTGACCAGGCCGTAAGAAGCCAGGGCCGGTAAAAATCCAAAAAAAAGTCAGTAGGTAGGTACATCATTCTCTACTTACATGTGATTAAGCGATGCGCTGTGTTGTTTCTCCAGGTGATGCCTCAGGTCTCCCAGACACGCCTTGAACTCATCCACGGAGGCCTTTTCCAGTTTAACATCAAGGAGACTTGAGGATACGCCCATTGCTTCTACCAAGCTGTCTGATAATCTAAAAGACAATAATTAATAACACATTGAAGCGGTGTTACCGATTTTATTGATTTTCAAAACTAATTTTAGGTTATTCTAATAACAATTAGTTTCTTACATACGAACACAACTCCTACTTGTTCAATGAGACAACAAAGAAGTTTACTTTTATTCAAGATTTTATAAATACAATTTTATAGTAGACAAGCGACATTATAGAATGTAGGCACCACTATGTGATTCAATTTAGTCGTATCCGAGGGCAAAATGCAATCATAGACCCCCATTGGGTCCACGGATTGGATTTGGTCCTAGTCTAGATTTTAATTTGTACTCAGAACTCAGAACCTCTCACATAAAGGTTAATTACTAATTACTTTTACTTATTCACAATGCAATTTTTATTATTAAAAATGAAATATAGAAAAACGACTCATCCTCCAAGTAGCTCCGCCGGGAATCGAACCCGGGACCTTTTACTGTCTGGGCAATCTGACCGCTAAGCTACAACGGACTAAATAAAAAATAAATAAAAAGTGTCTATTTCAATACCACATTTTGTAACAAATAACAATGTAGGCTCATTCTGGTAAGTGTAAAGACACCTGCAGGGCTATTCACGAACTGACGGAAACTACACTTTTCGAATCCGTGAGTAAAGTTTTCGAAGATGTCATAGATCACTATTGACGAAACGTCGGATTCGTAAACTTTGACATTACTACTCGGATCAATGACATTGGCAATCGAAAACGTTTCCGACAGCCATTGGGTGTCGGGAGACTTTTCGAAACAATTTAAATAATTAAATTTTACTAGAATAAAGTGTTTTAAGGGCAGTTTTTTTAATAATTGAGGTAGATATGACTTTGGTATATTTTTTAAAGAGGTTATCTTTTGAGATTTATATTTCACTATATATAAAAGTGACCAAAGTATGACGAGACATAGAATGTAAGTTTATGTGATGCATTAAGTATTAATTCAAATACTAAGCTCTCCTAATCGTTAAAACAGGACGCGTCACTCAATATTGAAGTAAAAAATTTCCAACAAATATTTTCTTTTTTGTACTACTTCTGAATAAAACTATTAATATCTATGCAGTATGGACGCAAACCCTAGCCTAAAAAAATATTAATACAATATTCTCTTTGGTTGACGTCACGTTGACGTTTTGTTTATAAGGCTTGCGCGCGCTTAAATTTTAACATTTATTTGATTACGAAATAAATTGTGTTATTGATGTTTTATCGTTTAATAAAGATATGTTTTGTGATATAAAGCATGGCTGTGTAAGTAAAAAGCAATATTTGCGCCAATTTTGTTTTCTACTATACCAATTTGGTTTTCTACCATAGTTTAGCACTCTTTGTGAACGCTCTTTACTTAAGAATATTGTTCCTAGCTAGTCTGCTTTCCGATGGGCTTCCGATAGGGTTTGTGAATAGCGATTTGGCCTCCTGACGGAAAGTATGAGTGACATTCGACTTCGGAAGCAACCGGACACGGAAACTTTCGGACGATTTGTGAATAACCATCCTACTAATATTATAAATGTGAAAGTTTAGATGTTTGGATGTTTGTTACTCAATCACACCTAAACGGCTGAACCACAGCCGTCTCTATCGTCGTCTTCTTCTTCTTCTTCTTATCGAGTCGACGACAACCTTAAATACGGGCAGCCCAAAAAGCTGCAACCGCAATCGCTCGCTCAGAAGCCTCGTTCAGCTCCTCGTCGTCTTCTACAAGCCATGCTATGATACGGAACGGCAACATTGCTGTGAACCGGTTTACTCCTCTGAGTACTAAATCCTATGGAGGTGGCATACCTACGAACAAGTGAGGTGTAACTAAGTCACAATGTAAGAAAATCTTGGAATTCAATTTTAAACTTCTTCTAATTGTCGTATTAATCGGTCCAGCCGTTTCAGAGATTAGCCGGAACAAACAGACATACAGACAAAAATTGTAAAACATGTCATTTTGGTATATGTACCGTATATTTAATCATATGCACGTAGTAAAAAGCGGTTATTTAATGTTACAAACAGACACTCCAATTTTATTTATTTGTATAGATGTAAGAAAATAGGAGAGCTTTTCGCCTGAAATAAATGAATTTTATTTTATTTTATTTATTTATAGAAGATATGCCATCTCCATAGGATTCAGTACTCGAGGTTTACTCGCTGTTTACCTGTCAAACGGTGCAAACGGTGTCAAATCGGTTCACTTAAAACTACGTTGCCAACTTTATGCGCATGGCTTGTAGAAGACGATAGAGATGGCTGTGGCTGAACGGATTTGGCTGAAATTTGGGACACAGATACTTTGTAGCCTGAAGAGGAACATAGGCTACTTTTTATAACGGAAAAATCACATTGCCGCGGGATAACGTCGTGTAGCCTACGCGGGCGAAGCCCCGAGCGGAAAGCTAGTGCTGTATAAGAAAACCACTCTTCAACATCATGGGTTTCTTATGGTATGTAAGGTTAAGTCATTAATGTCGCCCTCTAACAGTCGTTAGAGGAAGCGTCGAATTGTCATAATGCTAGCTTTCCGCCCGCGGCTTCGCCCGCGTGAACTACACGACGTCATCCCGCGGGAATGTGATATTTTTCCAGGATAAAAAGTAGCCTATGTTCCTCTCCAGGCTACAAAGTATCTGCGTCCCAAATTTCAGCCAAATCCATTCAGCCGTTTTGGTGTGATTGAGTCACAAACATGCAAACATCTAAACATCCAAACATCTAAACTTTCAAATTTATAATATTAGTAGGAAGTAGGATAGTAGGATTTCATTCTCAAAACGAATTTACTAACTCACCCATGAGTCATGGCGTTGAGTAAGTCGCTCAGATGCTTCAACGTCCTATCGTACAGTTTGACGTTGGCCATCAGACCAGCGTACTCTGAGCTGGAAGGAGAGCCCTCCCTCTCGGTGTTCAACGACACTCGAACTGGTTGGAACACCTGCAAATAATAATGATAAAAATCCTAATAATTTTAAGGCGGTCCACTCGCGCGCGACAATCACTGATCTTTTATTTTGTCGCAATATATGTGGGATCAATAAAAAAGTACTGTGGCTTGAAAAACAGTTTAAACCTCCTTAACACACACACGTCTTCCGTTCCCTTCCGTATATCCCTCTCGCTCATTTCCGCGTACTTTCCCTCTCTCGCATTCATACATTCCTTTTCACGCTCCAAACCAAAATAATCCTAAATATTCGTATATGTATGTAAAAAATCCAGTTTTCTTAACTGAAAACCTAACTAGACTAATAATACTAGTCAAAGTTTGTAAGTTATATACTGTTTTGAATTCTTAACAGAATTAGAGCCTATCAGTAGGTAGATTAAAATAGGAGCGTTTTACCTACCATTAAAACGCATATTGTGTCCGGAGCCTTATTCGAAGCCTAGGTAAACATATTTTGAGAAAGCCCTTTCCGTTTCCGTTCGACATCAATTTTCCTATTGGTCAATTTTACCCACGTGACGTCACTTCCGTAACGTCATCATAAGTCACGTGATACGAGTTCACCTTTTAGCAACGGCGGAGGATTTGTGTCATTGTAGTCTCAAAATCTGAAACACTTGACAACCATTAAGGATAAAATCTACACCAGGCAGGTCTTAAAGCTAGGCTTCGAATAAGGCTCCGGACACAATATGCGTTTTAATGGTAGGTAAAACGCTCCTATTGTGTCCTTTCGCCGTTATTCGAAGCCTAGGTAAACATATTTTGAGACCTTGTTTGTTATCGCCTGGTGAACGAGGACGCCAATGTGACATGTATCAGCAATTATGACATTAATCTTATACCTTTTGACAAATTCGACAGGTACAAGGGGTACAAGAATTAATTGTTTAACTTTATAACTCAACATCACAAATTAATACTGATATGAGAAACATTATGCTATTACTATCAAACATTCAAGTATGTCATACAATAGTACGTAAGTACCTATATAATGAAAATATGAGCACGGACTGAACATGATTGAAAAGAAAATAAAATGTATACTTATGCTCAATCTATCAAACCTTATTCATAAATATGTAAACTATGTTACATAAATCATTTACATATTCTTGAAATATTTAAAAACTGAAAAGAAACAAACATTACATTAACACAACTTGTGCTATCCCTTATATATTTTTGAAGCAAAAACATCTGAAAATCTTTTGGCTAAGTCTCTTCTGATATAACATCGATACAATATGATCTGAAAACACATAATAAAGCAAAATATAAGTACAATATAATAATTGTAAAAACTTTCGGCACAAGAAACCATAAGCACAAGGCTCTTATCTTCCCTAACTGTAAAATCATGTTGCTTTAAATTATTATGTTACACCTGCTAGTGACACGCTAAACTCCCGAGCACTAGCATTGTTACGAAGCTGACGACTGTTTCTCAGTATATCCTTTACCGCTATAGGGAAATTATTATTCATAGGAAATATACTAAAATAAATAATTTGGGGAATTTTAATATACCACTGTGTAGCCCCAATCTAAGCAAAGCTTGTCCTATGGCCAAGATGCCCAAGTCGTAATTCTTATGGTTCTGTAGGGTGCGAAGCATTAAGTCCACCTATGTACTGTAATTAGTGCATGAAGAATTAAATAAATAAATAAACATGTATTTTGTAAATACATGGTTGTGTTACATACAAAACACTTCGATCAATTAAACATAATATTATACTTAAAATATCGAACCCACGACGTTATTTTTGGCAGTTATACTGTTGACTCACTACCTACACCAAATTCAAGAGAAAAGACATTTTTTAAAGCTCTGTGCTAGAGAAGAAGTCAACTATTGCTATGTTTGTGCAGTGCAAGATGCATTAAAGTTTGATTGCAAAAATTAACGTTAACACTATTCGAATAAATAGGATCGCAGATCGCAGGATGTTATATGTATAACATCCTAAACTACTTGTGCCGGCTTGTCTTACTGGTCTGGCAAAAAGAGCGATCATGTATAAAGGTCAAGTAAATTTCTGAAAATAATGTAAGCACATGCCTTATTTTACAAGATCAAAACAAAAGTAGTTCGTATATTAACTTCTTTAAAGCATCTGCTATTTTGTAACAAATCTCATTTGCATACAAATCGGATTAATGTAACTCTAACAGATAAATTGCAAAAGATTTGCAATATTTTGTCATAACTTTATCTACTACTTATATCTATCAATCAATCAAATATTGATTTATTCACATAGACATATAATAAGCATGTAGGTACTTATGAATCGTCAATATTTTCCTACCACCCATTCAAGACTTTTTAACTGTAACTATACATATAAATATAATAATGACAACGAAAATGACTGGTAATGGTCGATAATGACAGTTTCACTTCATATATTTTACCGACACGGTCCCAAGTTGCATTGCAGGACACAATTTTTTATATAGACTGCCATTTTAAAGACGCGTTTCTCTTATTATTAATTACTATCGAACCAATGAAAAACTCCCGTTAATTACTGTCAATTTAGCTACACGGAACATTTTAAATAGTTATATCCAATCTAGCAAAGAAACATGAATATACAAAATTAAAAAATTTCATTGAGTTATGGCTCATTATACCCATCCATTTAGTAAAAATGGGTTAACCGGGCACATTATATAACTTCGTAATGAATACAAACAATTCTAACATAATGAACTAAAAATATATATATATATTAAAACTCAAAGACATTGTTTATCAGAAACATAAGAGACTTCTTTTCCTCATCAACGAAAAACCGAGCAACTTCTTTTAGTTGCCCTAATGCTTGCCCTAAGGGCATAATTTTGCTATTGTACAAGACAGTGTTCTTGTGGAGCGACTGTCAATCTGAAAACTCGTAAATTATTATCAATGATCTGATCTACTAATTTTACATTTGTATGGGTCCGTGTCCTTGCGAAATCAATCTCAGAAACCCATTTTTACTTATTCTTTCCAAAAAATTCATAATTTATCCAATTTTTATGATAATGATTCATTAAAGGTTCATAAAAAGATGTCTTTGTAGACAATATCATTGTTGTAGACCCTGTCAATCTCCAAACTGCATTCATTCTAGCCTGGAAAGGCGTAATTTTTCTATTTTTTTTTTTTTTTTTTTTAAGACAGTCAAAATCATTTACGTACAAGTACTTTTGACTGAATACATGAATAGTTTATATCATGATAACAAAAGGTTTACATTTTCAACATCATTACATACACAATTACATGAGTTACATGAGCACAGGAAAAATAATATCGGTAACGTTGACTGCTATTGCCCGTTGTAGGTTGATCTGCATTACAGGCAACAAAATATGGTATATATACCTACCTAGTTTTGCCATTTTAAAAGACCGTGATCGTCAGAATTCGTCTCACAATATAAATCTACGGTGCCATGGAGCAGCCTGCCATGTTTATACATGACGATGAGTAAGCATAAACAATGCCTGTATCAGATGACTTCACTCTTCTAGACGGCTAAAATAACTATTGCCTATAAATTTTCTAAAACATTCTACTGATGAAATAAAGTAAAGTAATAATTTATTCGGTGTTCTGCATTAACAATAGACACATTTACTTAATCTAAACTAAATTTAGGTATGAAACAGTCGAAAGGGCAGACTCGATCGGCTCGTGCTGTTGCTTACAGCTATGTCAGACTGTCAGGCTCTTTCAGATACGCAAAACGCCAGACACGCATTATCAGAAATCGCAGAATGTCAGATTACACTAAAAGTCAGAATCGCAATATCCCAACTGGCTTTATAGCATAATTACTTTGACTGCATAGCTTCTAGTCAGTAGGTACCTATTATTCGTTAAAATACTAATTATTGCTATCACTGGTGCCCATAGGGAGCCACCGCAGTATTTCAATCAATATAATGAACTATTAGTGCCAAGCACAGCTTCCAGCGTGCCTAATACTAGCGGGGCTTGTTCGCATATAAACATGAAAGGTATGTGTAGTCGATATACCTATACCCCCCCCTTTTTTTACTTATATTTATTTGAATATACAGTTTCTACTTTCAATCATAATTATGGCATTGACGGCACTAATAATATCTCGTAATCCAAAAAAAAAAATAAAAAGATTATAATGCTTATTGTCAAAAACATTGCACCCTGATACTTGCGTAAGCAGGAAATGCCACCCGTTACTTGCGTAAGCAGGCTAATTTAATTAATTTTAAAAATAAAAAGATTCATAATGCTTATTGTCAAAAACATTGCACCCTGATACTTGCGTAAGCAGGAAATGCCGCCCGTTACTTGCGTAAGCAGGCAATGTAACCACAGCTTAAAATCTGCATTGAATATCATATTAAAAATGTCAGGGATAATGAATCCAATTACGTATCCATTAATAAAACATTATCGAACCAATGGTAGGGGTGTTCGGGGGGGCTGAGCACCCCATTTTTCAATATCAAATCATTTGCTCCATGCTACATTACACAACCCACATAAACACTCCCTAAAAGGGGCAAGGGTCAACTGTACAAAGTATTTAGAATAAACTTTTGCAACAACAGTATGTACTTTTAAAATCATTAAATTAAAAACACTATCCCCTTTAAAATATTATTTGCCTTGCACTTGTTGGTTAGTTAATACATACATAGCGACGCTTGTTCCCATTTTTAATGCAGGTAGCACTCACATACAGACATGGGAGTAATAAATGTATAACAGTAATCACACACTATGTGCCGGTATAGATACATGATCAAAAACAAAACGTTGAAACAAAAGCAACTTAACAAAATTAGTGCTATACCACTCGACTATACTGACATTATTTTCGAACTGCAATGATACTTTTCCAATGGACATGATAACCATTAAAGAAAATGTAGGTACTTAAAAATGCTTTCTTAACAATAAATCGCCACAAGAAGTCGGTACAAATTGTAAAATAGGATTTATAAACTAAACAAGAGAAAAGTGTGTCAAGGTCAAGCACGGGCGACGACGGGAGCCGAGACCCACTGTATACTTCCCGATCCTTTCAAAATCCCTAAATCACATTGTATCATTATTAAAAGGAAATCTATTTGACATAAATGATTATGATTATGATATAATCTCTCAGCGCAGATCGCAAAATCTCGCTACTAACTATCACATGAACAGATTTTTCATGGTGAGAAAATCTAAAATTTCTTACTTGCTTGTGGGTAAGAAAATAAAAATCAAAACTTTCACTGACCTGGCGAGGTGTTAAATTACCTCAATTCCTATGTGCCAATAAACCTGATACTCCATCTCGTCGTCCTAAATGCGTTGGATTTCCACGATAGGTACTTTGAAATTAACAGGTGGACCTCGAGCCCGACCCGCCATGTTTTCGCGCGCTCACTCACAGGCACGCTCTTTTAAAATTCGAACAATATTCATAAATAATAATATTACTTTATCCGAGAAAGTAAAATAAAAGAACCACTCGTACAAATTTTTAAATTTTTAAATTTCGAACGCTAACAGCGTTTATGACTAGATGTGAACGGTTGCGAAAAATGGACGCCAATGACACAAATCCTCCGCCGTTGCTAAAAGGTGAACTCGTATCACGTGACTTATGATGACGTTACGGAAGTGACGTCACGTGGGTAAAATTGACCAATAGGAAAATTGATGTCGAACGGAAACGGAAAGGGCTTTCTCAAAATATGTTTACCTAGGCTTCGAATAACGGCGAAAGGACACAATACAGACAAATTATCATAAAAATAAAGTTGATTTTCAACACTCACCGTAGTCTGAGCTTCTTTTAGCCTGTCGTGTAGTTCTTGTATCTGTTCCTTGTATATTCTAACTGTTTCTGATAGACCCGACCTGTGTTTCGTGAACTCCAACTGTGAGATACAAAAAATAAAACATGATTTTTGTTCAAAAGACGATAGATCTCACGAGAAGCCCATGACGCAGTGGTAGCCCGCTTGGCCTGCGATCGTTGAGGTTAAGCAACGTTCGCAATGGTCGGTCGCGGGATGGGTGACCAAAAACTTTTCATCCCGAGCTCCTCCGTGCTTCGGAAGGCAGGTTAAGCCGTTGGTCACGGCCGCATTTGCAGTCATTAATACCCACCAATCCACATTGGGCCTACGTGGCGGATTATATGTATGGCCCATTCTCCTTATCCATCCACAAGGAAGGATAGTGCCCCAGCAGGGGGCCTTAAATGGCTGATGATGATGATGAATAAGTGTGTAATCACACCACCCGATATATTGTCGATCGATGGTGGAATGGATATGGCGACATCGATCTATTTCTACCCCCATTGACCGATCGATGGTTGATTATCGTCATTCGTTGTCATCGATCAACTGGTGTGTCAGCTGGCGCATACATACAATTTTAGTTGAACAACTATCATAATATGTTTATAGGAATACATTGAAGCGCACATACTGTCAACTCGATAATTGCTCGACAAAAAATGGAAAAGATGATTAAAAAGTTGGACAACTATCGATCAAACGCTCAATTTGTATTGCATTGCATTGATGTGCACATACCATCGACTAAACTGTCGATCCGCAACTGTCAGACTTTGGACTTTTCACATTGTTTGTAACACCTTGGCTCGAGCGTCACTGAATAAAGATTGGTCGATTTGAGGAGATAATAAAAAATCGACGAATGACTGCATCAATTGTATGCACACCTCCACCAAATAAACGGTTTAGTTGTGTAAATCACGAGAACCACACAACTCGACAAAACAGTTTTGTTGATGAAAAAGTTGTATGTATGCGCTAGCCTATCAACAACTTTCTTTAACACAATAAACATTTACCCCTTATTAATAAACGTGGAGTAAAGTTACACCTGATGTAAATCTGTTGTTGTCTCATCGACAGCATTAGTTTAAAAATAGGTGTAACTTTGCTCCACGTTTATTAATAAGGGGGACAAAGTAGAATATAATAACCATACCTTAACATTTTCGAGTTCCAAGATTTTGAGTTGTGCGCTTTTGAGTTCGTTCTGCAGCGAGGTGACCTTCCCGTCCAGCTGCTGAATGACCGCGTCGCGTTTTAGTAGCTCCTCGCGGTTTGTGCTCGACTGCAAATAGTAACAGAAATCACTTTTAAGGCGATGAATCCCGACCGAAATAGGCACGCTAACGCTTGCTCGGCCGCGCGCGATACACTTCACGCGGACGCAACGGCAGCCGGCAGTGAACTGTGAACTCGCGAGCGCCCCGCGAATCGAAAATCACTTAAAATTCAATAAAAAATTAAATAATTAAAAAAATTACACTTATGACGGCCGGAATCCCTCGGCTAATCAAAGACGATTATTTTCGTATATTTTTCATTAACTAAAACCAAGTATACTGCAAGTAATACGATATTTGGATTACGATTAGATGGATGTTTGGGATTTTATTTGACACAGTAAACTATGACCAATCGAAAAAATACGGCCGGAAGCACTAGATAAATAACTGTAAAATAACATATATTTTTTCCAAGTTTTAAGTACTTGTGATTTGCGAGTAATCCATAATTTAAAATACCCTATTTTAAATTATGATGGAATGCCCGCCTTAAGCTCAACTCACATGGGCGCAGAGTTGAAGCGTCAATGTACCTACAGTCAGCGTCAAAATGATCTTAGCGTTCAAACCTACCAAAAGTATCTGAAAATTTGACAAAAATATTATCACTCTTATGCTGGGGCTTCACTTGCGTGACGCCTAACGGCGTTAATAACGGCATGATTAGCGTTCATTAAATAGGCTACTTGACTCATGCTTAATTTCATACATCGAATGAATATTTCCTTTAGTACTTGGCTTAGGAAAACGTAATAAAGCGATATCATAAAATAAAAGTACATGATGGATAGGTAAAATTAATTTGAAAAATACTTATTCTTATTTTTAATTTGGACTGATGAAAACACTATCGACCATGATGTGACGTCATAGGATTTGTTAACAAATAAACTTCAATGTACTCGCCACATAACTTGGCTCGTGTCAAGATCTGGAACTAAAATTATAACATGGTCATAAGGCTCATTTTCCTACCGACCACTACGATCAGCGCCCTTTGACAAATGCCAAGTTATGTGGCGCGGACTCTACTGACATAGTTGTCATCCACAGATCGACAATCTTTTTTGTTTCAGTGATAGCGGCGCTATGGTTGGACAGCAGCTTGATATCAAAATGACATTATAAACAAAACACGTTAGTTCCAGTTTTGGCCACCGGAACAGAAAACGTTGTGTAGTAACTGTCAAGTGTTTGTTTACATCAAGGAATTTATAAGTACTACGTACAACAGGAAGGTGCACTCCGTATTATTGTGGTGTAAAAATACACTTAAATTTTAAGAGATAAGACTTATATTTCAATACAAAATGTCAACGGTCCAGCTGAGACCGCAAGAACGAGGTGAGGGTGTCCCTTTCTCTAAAATTGCCAGCACTATTAAATAACAGGTTTAGTAGATTTATGGTTCACAACTTTCGTTATAAAAATTAAATTTCGTAAAATTTCCGCTTCGTATTACTTTTAGTCAATAGAAAACATCGCATATTAATTTAGGTATTACCGTATTAAGCATAAAAATGTATCAGATCGATTAAGTTTTTTTATGGCTTATCCTAGAAAATATTTTGAATGATAGATTTCAGAATGTTAAAATAGCAACATTACAAGCCGAATGACGTTTTCTGACGTTTTCCGTCTTCGTTGTGTCAAGTTCGCAATTCGCTCGTCGCCGCCCGCCGCCCGTCGCGCATTTTCGTGGCCGCCGTAATGGGATGGAGTGAGATAAACTGACCTCGTTCTTACTATCTCATTAGGACCGTTTTTTAGCAGCAGTGCACCTTCCTGTTGTATTATAAATTCCTTGGTTTACATATAGGTGACCTCAGAGCACCGATGATCTGTCGACCAACATGGCGGACAGCATATTTGCCGGTTATCCAAAAGCGAATTTTTAAAATAAAATTTTGTAGGTTTTTATATTTTAAAATAATATTGTTTATTTTTTTTGGTGTAATAGAACAATTATTAATGCTGTGATGATGATGATGAAGTGACATGACCCTTGTAAACAATACTCACGGTCTTGCTAGCAGCCAGTTTAGCGTGCAAGTCCTTTGTCGTGGCCTGCAGAATTCCTATTTGTGCGGCGCTTTCGTTATCTTTGTTGGAAGCCCGCAGCTAAAATAAAAATACGATTTATTAAGGCTACGAAAATATAATTTACTAGCGGATCCTCGCGGTTTCACCCGCGTGGTATCCGTTCCCGTGGGAATATCGGGATAAAATATAGCCTTTGTCACTCGGGAAGAATGTGGCTTTCTAATGGTGAAAGAATTTTCTAAATCAGTCCAGTAGTTTCGGAGCCTATTCGATGCAAACAAACAAACAAACAATCAAATCTTTCCTCTTTATAATATTAGATTTAGTATACTTAGATAAATCATTGTTTGCTATTCTTCATGCATGCCATGAATAATATTGCACTGAAAATAACCCTACCTCCAAGTTACGAAGCTTTTCCTTCAATTCATCCCTTTCTTTGGAAGTGGCGTCCACGATATGTTCCAAGGACTCTTTCTGCCACGTCAGCTTCTCGTTGTCCACGAGAACCTGTTCATCGAAATAAACTAAATTTTATAAGATAATTATAATACTTACAAATGTAATAGAAAAATAAAAATTTACCTATTTACACAAGTAGCTTCTCAATAGAGATTTTAAATTATTTTTAAGCATTCACAATGCAATTTTGTGAGTATAGGATAAATGTGATAGTAAAAAACCACGAGCTCTATAAGAAGCTTTCAGGCGGGATCCGAAACCACGCCTCCGAGAATCCGGCCCGATGCTCTGACCAACTAAGCTGCCGAAAGGCTTTCACGACTCGTCGAATTTTGCTATCACTTGTTACGCGCGCTTTAGGCCAGCGTTGCTTCATCAACGTGAGGAAACCCTTGGTGTTGGTTTTTTCGCACGAACTTTCTCCTGAGGATGCCCCGGGTCGGGGAGGTATTATCTCGCCCGAATACAACTGGCCCGCATTTTTGTTTTTATTTTTATAGGACACAGTTCTAACCCAACCTAACCTTTTTTGTTGTAATTATTTAAAATACAAATTACTATAAACTTAAGTTCATTTGGTTAGGTTAGGTTAGAACTGTGATCTATAAAAACAAAAACAAAAATGCGGGCCAGTTGATTTCGGGCGAGATAATACCTTACCCCCCCCCCCCCCCCCCCGGGTTGGGGCGAAACACGTGTAGAGTAGTCTCATCGGTGACGGTGCAAGGTGTATTGCTGTCTTGCTAAATGCAGGTATTGTGCAATGGTATTTTCGTGGTGTGCATGTGCAATTTTTTGCGGGCGGGCGGGCGGTACATCTTGCATATTGTGTTTTTTTTTGCGGAAGTAAGCTACATATATTTAGTTTTTCACAAAAATAAAAATAGTGGAGAACAAAAGCATTGTGAAAGCCTATATTTCGACGACCTCCGTGGCCGAGTGGTGTACGCGCTGGTTTTCAAGGTGCCGCTATCTCTAGAGGTTCCGGGTTCGATCCCCAGTCGGGTTGAATTGAAAACGAACTTTTCAATATTTCCTCGGGTCTGGGTGTACCTATGTGGTAATACCCGTTGTTGTGTCCAATTTCCATAATACTAGTGCTTAAACTACTATACTTTGGTATTGGAACAAAATGTATGTGATGGTGTCCAATATTTATTAATTAATTTATTATTTTTAAAAGCAAAAAACAATAGCATTGCAAGTCCGTCACAGTGTAAGCAAATAGTGACAAGACACAAACAGATGGTCCGCAATGACGTCAGTATATTTAATTAACTGTGTTACTTAACAATGTGTAGTGTACCAAAGACCGACTTTATTAAACCGTTTCTAATTAGATAAACGTAAGTGGAATCTAAAATGTAGTAAAAAAACACTACGAAATAATCGTAATCAAAAAATGTTTATCGGGATCAAATGCCCAAGTTGGGCGTTTTTGGCGGTAGGCCCCCTGGCTTTACAATTGGTGAGAATCTGTAATGGCTATTAAACTTGTAAATTCTTTGAAATTGCACCTTAGTGTGCTACATTCCCCAAGGAATATACATGTATGCCAAATTTCAACTTCTTTCGCCCAATAGTTTCAGCTGTGCGTTGTCAGTCAGTTAGTAACAGAATAGTTTTAAATATGATATTCAGCCAAAACAACTGTTTGAGTTAATGAAGTTCCTATCATGTGTGTAGGTGTTATGAAGGCATTGTTTCTACGATACACACTAAGGCCCGTATTCTGAACGACATTCAAGGGGAGATCTCTTCTCAAGTACAATTAGAAAGGGATGCAAATACATGCAACGAATACATTCATCCCTTGCTAACTATACTTGAGAAGAGATCTCCCCCACTTGAGTGTTGTTCTAGAATACAGGCATTAGTTTAAGAGAAAATTAACTCAATTCTGACTTAAGAATCGAACTCATATGTCTCCTCTGCCTCTCAATGAGTTCGAGTTGCAAAGTGAGTTTGTTTGTTTACAGTGTGTGACGTCTACACTTCACCCTATGTTAAAACATAAGGGCATACATTGCAAGGGGTTCGAAGATTTTTGTTCGAACCCTGGCTTAGTGACCCCGCCGCCATTTTGTATTTTTTTTTCAAATTAGCGGCGCACGACAAAACCTACATAGATCGATTAGGTATATTTATGCAAACAAAAAATATATTATCACTATAGTCCCAAAAAGCTTTTATAAATTTAATTATCATTGATCTTTTTTTGGAAATAACTTTGTAACATGACACTTTAGGAATATGGTGACCATAGTTTTTTTGTATATTTAAGTGTCTCTAAGCGATATATGTGGGAATTATAGTTCGCGGACAATTTGAAAAAAAAATGGCGGACGTTGACTAAGCCAAAATCTTCGAACCCTTTTGTTTACTCAAACTCACCTGTCTCCTCTGCTTCTCAACGAGTTCGAGTTGCGAAGTGAGCTTGTTTATAGTGTCATCCTCCGGCGAGGTGACAAATTCGAGGCCGGACAACGGGCCGGAACGGCTGCCGAGCGAGTCAGAGGTTTGCACTTCAACTTCAGTTTTGCGTTGCATTTCCTGGCGGAGTTTGCGGTTCTCACCGCGTAACTGTTGGGAAATAAGTTTTTAGTAAAAAGGATATTTTTCAGTTTTGTATGGAGCCTCGGCTAGGACTTTGTACACTATACCATAGGCAAGCAAAAGATAAATATAATAACTGAAAACTAATTATATCGCAATAAGCTAACGCGTTTGATGGTACAAAAGCATTGTCTAGTCTTAATTATGATGCATCCCAGATTCAATATGGCGGTAAAACGCCACACTCACATTAAAAAAAGGTTGATATTCGTCAATGTCATCGTTTTTTCGTACAGAAACATCAATGTTTCCGAACGTGATTTAAATATGGTTGCCAGTGTGACCGTGGATGGCAAAGATTGTTTATTTTAAAGTTTATTTTTGTACCATTTATCCAGAAAGACAATGAGAATTTTAATATTTTATATGACTTTACTAAATTTTTTACTATTAGTACGAATAGTGTACAAAGTCCTAGCCGAAAATGAAAAATGTCCTTTCATTTTTATGACAAGCTTTTTTGCTGACTGTACTTTAATATCGTATTGTCATCTAAACCAGACCTTTATACAAAATTTCAGCGCAATCGGACACTGGGAAGTGGGTCAAATTAAGCTTGCAAGATTTGCCGAATGGACATACATACACTGCAAGTTAGATAAAAGCTTGTAGAAAAAAATAAGGTTTTAGTAAAAATTTCTTTTTTATGACAAGGTTTTTTGCTGACTGTACTTTAATATTGTATTGTCATCTAAACCAAACCTGTATACAAAATTTCAGCTCTATCGGACACTGGGAAGTGGGTCAAATTAAGCTTGCAAGATTTGTCCCCCACTAACTAACAAACTAACTAACTAACACGGCAAGTTAATAAAAAGCTTGTAATGAGAGTAACTTATTGAAAATAATTATTAATATCCGGATTTGCTTTATCTGAGCATGATCAGTATAGTCTAATTTACTTCGAGTTGAGGTTGAGGTCCTAGAATTCAGACTTATAAGAGTTTATCATATAAAAATAATAGGATACGTTATATTGATCAGGTAATATAAGATCAGTGAGTGTGGCCCAAAGGTGCTGATTAGAGCATTCACTTGTAACAGAAAATCGAGCAATCGCCGTTTTTAAATTTGTCGAACTGAACAACGAACATAGCCAAGCATAGAGCCAAACATCGCAACGAACATTTTTATGATCTTTTTAGCGAACGCTCTAGTCGATGCTCGTCAAAAAATATTCTTTATTAAAAACAATGACAGAAGCTCGGCTCACCAAAAATTAGTTCGAAGCAAATTTACTGGCCTTTCGTTAGAATGCTCGCCAGAACGCTCGATAGAATGCTCGCCAGAACGCTCTCGTTTATTTTTCATTCGCAAAAATGCTCATTTGTAATTTACTTGTGTAAATGCTCTAGTTCATCAGCACCTCAAGATGAACTCAAACTAATCAACAATGAAAATTCGTTACCCTCTCAACCAAGTCTTTGGTCTCCTCAAACTTCTCCTTATGTAGCATCTGCGTCTTCAGCATGTCTTCCTGGCACGACGCGATCAGCAAGAACTGTTCCTTCATCGAGTCGTTGTTCTGCTTCAATGTCTCCTTGAGGATAACATTCTCGTCCAGGAGTTCCCCAAACCGCTTCTGCAGGTCCTCGGTGCTGGAGTGGTCGGTGACTATGGTGCTAGCTACCATCACGCTGGCTGGTGAAGGCTGGGGACAATTAACGTATTTGATATTTGTATCATCATCCAGTTTTGTTTAATGACTGCACAAGTGTTCCTCAGGGCTGACCCACACGTACCACAAGCCACAACTACACCTTATCGCAGCCACAACATGTGGTGAATAGTGTCGATGCAGCTTTTTGCAGTTGCATTGTGGTTGTGCGACAACGCGTGAAAATGTCGATGTGGTTGCGTTAATTGTTGCTAGGAGTTGCGATGTGGTTACGTCGTATGGAGACATAGTTGTTGTGTTTGCGATTTGGCCGGCCGCTAGTTAGCAGCGTCGCTGACGGGTTGCGTTGTGCGCTGTGATGCCTGTGGTCGGTATCACTCAAGCGGTCCAATATGACGGCAAAATGTGGTAGGTACATGTAAATTGTACTTTCATTTGCGCCCGCCCACGTGTTGTAGGTACCTAGTTGTGGTTGTGGTACGTGTGGGTCAGCCCTAATGCGTATCCTAACCTTATAGATAGCCAGTTTATTTATTTATTGAATAATTGATTAAGTATTCATTGCACAAATAACAAGAGGCGGACTTAATGCCTTTAGGCATTCTCTACCAGTCATTATTATCAGTATTATTGCGGATTACTGGATTAAAAGGTAACCCCAATAACTGCCGTTATGCTAATATTACACGGTTCAACCAAAGCGATTCAATTTGGTTGAAAGGCGCAGAAATACAGGCGCACATTGACATTGAATGATTTACTTTTACGTTAACATTGTTCAATTTGATTGCTTCATGCAAATTGAATGGCAAAAGTAAACCGTGTATCTCCGCTATTAGGAGCAGAAGATAATGAAATTATCTGTCACTAATCCCGATACCCCCCATAGCTAAAGTTGTTTCAAAGAACAAAAATTATTATGATTCCTTAATTATTGGCAGACCTCAACGACCGAAGCCGGAGCAAAAACCAGTTGTGCTTTAAAACCCCGTTTATCGCTGATACGTTTAACTTATCAACATCTGAAGATAAATTATGTCATCCTCGTCATAATCCATAAACAGCATTTATGGATTTTTAGTACATTTCAATATTCATAATAATACGACTATCAAAAATGTACCTAATTTTAAAGACAGTTTTAAACTAACAGAACTACTAAATACTTACTTAACTATTGATTTGTGTGAAACAGAGACTATGTTATGAAGATAAGTTTAAAAATAGGTGAAACGGCGAAAAAGTGACTAAATAAGTGATTCTAGGGGCAAATCTTATCTACCTAGTTCAGGTATCAGTCCACCATAATCTGTTAACAGAATATTACTGCTAAATTAGTACATATAAGTACATGTAAATTGTAAAGATTATGGTAAGGATTAAATAATTTATTTATTTATTTGTATAAGTACCTACCGACAGAAAAAGGTAAGTAGGTACATAAGAAAACACCTGCACCTGAACGCTAAACTCGGCGACCGACCACTCGTTATTAAAATTTCATGTAAGTATAAAAATTAAGAAAAGAGAACATAATATAGACAATAACAGATTTAGCATTCAACTTTAGCTTCAGATAGTTACAGATCATAAGAAAACACCTGCACCTAAATGCTAAACTCGGCGACCACTCGTAATTATAATTTCATGTACAAAAATTAACAATAAGAAAACACCTGCACCTAAATGCTAAACTCGGCGACCACTCGTAATTATAATTTCATGTACAAAAATTAACAATAGAGAATAACAGATTTAGCATTCAGCATTAGCTTCAGATAGTAAACAATTGCAGGCCAGCAAAAACAAGTAACTATTATGTGAAAACATTGCGGTAAAACGCGTATAAGCGTCACGGATAAGCATCAAGAAACTTACATCTCTCAACGAGCAACAGCTGACTGGGGGGCAGTCGCAACCATCGCTCGCAAGTCGGGCGCCAGGTGAAGTCCCGAGACGGTCAGCCGTAGCATGACTCGTGCATTTGATTATTAAATAATCGTTTGTTTTGCCACATAATCACGTGAACGGTCCAACTTGTGTCATGTCTAAGTACTAGCTTAGATTTCTTCGACTGTTTGCCGCCTAATGAGTCACACCAATGATTTTTGTTATCAGCATATCTAAAAAATATGTAACTCGAGAAAAAAGAATCTGTTTTTATTTTTTTCCTATCTTCAAAAAATGACTGAGATATTAAACGTTAAAGTACGGCCTCCGAGGAAAATTTGGGTGAACCAATGGCATTAACGTGTGACGTCACGTCGCACTTCCGTATACCTACATAGAATCCTTTGGCTATATAGTTGCGCTCTCACGGTTTCGTAATAAATTTATTTATTTTTCTTATAGTCGATCAATGAAAAGTTTAAGAATTTTGTATTGAGCCCATGTGAAAAAACACCTTCAAATAATGATTTATTTTCGTGAAAAATAAATTAAATCAACTTTCGTAATGGCGGGCGGGATTCTGTCAATACATATAGCAACCGTCAAAACAAAATGTACTTACAACCTTAACTGACTTGGTAGTTAAATATGCACCCTAAAAACTGACAGCCATTTCGATAATTTTATACTGCTAGTGGTGCCTCCACCACTGGGTCAGATAAATTTGTGGGATAAATGTCATTCGGTATCGACAGTAGGTGACAGTTTTAGAGTGCGTCTGCGCGCGGTCGAAATTGAATACTAATCATTTACCATAACCTTAGAACGAAGAAAATGTACTGTAACTAGCGTCAAAAACGCACGAGTTGCGCGAAGATTGCGCACAGACGAACTCTATGTAGGTACAGGTAGACGGAAATCACCCGCAACAGCCGCAAACGGAGATGTCAGTGCGACATGACGTCATCGCAATAGCGCGCAAGGAAAGCAAATTATCAAAAGATGGTGAAACTTTACAACGCTGTATCTTTGGAAATCCTGGCCAGATTTCGATGAAACAAAAACTATTAGTACTTGCACGAGTACGCGCACTAAATGCAGTAATTTTTATAGTCATATTTTGATGTGTTGGTGTGAGTCATTGTACCGCTTTTTTTAAATTGTTTATGTCATGTATTTTCTGTCTGTGTGTGTGCAAAAAAGAGTAATCTTATCTTATAGTTTAGTCAGCAAGTTCAAAAACGTGTTAAATAGAGATAAAGCTCCTAAAAATATGGGCGTTGGGCGATAGCATATTGGATTCTTTGAAAAAAAAAATGGCATTTCGTTTTTTTTTTGTTACTCTGCAACTAATAATAATTAAGAAATTGAAAAAGAGGGCCTTCAAAACGAGGAAATTTCCAATAAAATTCCAGTATTTAATGTAACACTGAAAATAGGCTTACGCGCGGCCGTTGTAGGATTACGTTGTTAATGTTTTAAAAAGTAGATTATTTTGTTAATAATTTTTATAAATATGATGATTTTTAAAAAAATCACAAAATTATTTATTGTCACTGGTAATATGAAATGTAAAACAAACATACTTACTAAGAAAAAAAATTGAAAACAATTTTTAGGAGTTTGATTTTTTGTTAAACTCAAATAATTATTATAAACAAAATAAACGACTTTTTAAAACTTTAACAATGTGATCTTAATAAGTATACCATATATATACGAGAGGGTCCTCAAGAAGTGAAAAATTATAGAGCAATTTATTTATTTTTTATTGTCTTTAATAAAAACGCAGGTTCAGATTTTTTTATGAAGGTTAATTATTAACAATAGCACTACTATTTCAAAAATTAACTTTAAAGATTCTTTTGAACTGTAATTCATTCATTCATTCAAGTGTATAGAATACACCATTATTATTTCATCCATGATTATTTTTTTTTTTTTTAATTAAGTAATATTAATACATTTGTGGCAAAAATAGTGAGGTTATAATATTTTTATATTAATTATTTTTATAATAAATTTTCATGTGAATTTTTTTAGAAATCATTACCTATGTACCTTTATGAATTATTTATTAATTTTAAATGTATTTGTTTCAAATTTGTGCGTGATTTACAAACAATTAACATTTGCAACAATTTCGTGCATTACCTCTTAAGTAAAAAAACCTTACTTTAAAATAAAATCAAAAAAATGCGGTATTCTTTTTTCATAAGTGAACCGTGTATTTCCGCCATAAGTAAGTAGTTTTAAAATTTCGTCAACGCACGATCAATACGACTACGAGGGTGTTACTTTACCTAACACGCAAACAGCTGAAATAATTTAGATGAAATGTTGTATTCTGATTCTGATAGATCATAACATAACCCGGAATACGACATAGCACACTACATTTTACCCATATTCCTATGAGAGAGAACGGAACGGAACGGAAACCGTGGCGTGGCGATAAACTACTATTTTCATAAATTTATTGGATGTTGAAAAATTTAATATGAAGTATTTAGAAAAAATCGACCCGTCTCACGACTCCGTAGCTCAGTGGTTAGAGCAGTCGCCCGGATAGCGAAAGGTCGTGGGTTCGAGTCCCATCGGAGCTGGTTGTGAGACGAGTCGATTTTTTCTAAATACTTCATTTTAAATTTTTTTATAAAATAAAAATTGCACTATGAATGCATAAAAGTAAAAATTTAAACAATTTATTGGACGTTATTTAATTTTTTAGTTTTTTGCATTCACAATGCAAGTTTTATTACTGAAAAATGGAAAATGAAGTACCTTATTTAGAAAAAAATAAATTGTGAGACGGGTTGATTTTTTCTAAAAACTTCATTTTCCATTTTTCAACTTATTGGACGTTAGTAAATATTACTTTTATCTAACTCGAATAAAATTCAATCAATCAAGAATCTCAACACGTGTATGATAACGATTATTTTTCTACATGGTCTTTATGGTGAAAGTCTTGTGTTGTTGGATATGCATGATTCATTGAAACTGATAACGGAAAAAACCTGTTATAAGCTAATATTACACGGTTCAACCAAATTGATTCACTTTGGTTGAAAGGCGCAGAAATACCAGGCGCGCATTGACATTGTATGATTCACTTTTACGATTACATTGTTTAATTTGGTTGCTTTATCCAAATTGAAAGGCAAAATTGAACTGTGTATTTCCGCCATAAGTAAGTAGTTTCAAAATTTCGTCGACACACGATCAATACGACTACGAGGGTGTTACTTTTATCACGTTTGGCGTGTACAGTCCTATTCTACTAATATTAATAATTATAAATGCGAAAGTTTGTGAGTATGGATGGACGTATGTATGGATGTGTGAATGTATGAATGTTTGTTACTCTTTCACGCAAAAACTACTGAACGGATCTGGATGAAATTTGCAACAAAGATTGATTATAGGCTGGAATAACACATAGGATACTTTCTATCCCGATATTCCCACGGGAACCGGAACCACGCGGGTAAAGCGAGCGATAGGTTGACCCTGCAGCATTACTCTTTTCTCATTATATATAATGTTTGTTACAAACAAAACCATTATATGCTTATAGACAACAAAATAATCAAGACTGTAATGCAAGCTATAAGTAATGCAAATAATTACCTGATAAATTTTATTAATAAACCTAGGACTAAAATCACTATTGTCACATATTAAACTACCTATATATCGTTCTGAAAATGGAAAATGAAGTAAGTATTTTTCACCATACTACTGATGGTCACACCACACACTACATTTACATCACATCATATTGTCATAATTCTTGTAACTAGTGTGTAAAAAAACACTACAATTGAACTACAATTGAAACCCGATTGAGACACGATTATGACTTAACGTTAGCAGGCTAGGCCCCCTGCTCCGATGGGACTCAAACCTACGACCTTTCGCTTTCCGGGCGACTGCTCTAACCACTGAGCTACGGAGCTTCTGCAGTTAATGCACAATTTGATACAAACTTGCAATTATGAATAAATTAGCCTTCCGCCCGCGGCTTCGCCCGCGTGAATTACACGACGTTATCCCGCAGGAATGCGATATTATTCCGGGATAAAAAGTAGCCTATGTCACTTTCCAGCTCCCAAACGTCCCATTAAAGGTCCCATTTTTTGGGTTTCTCGCTCGAAACTCGTAAACGGTGGGTCTTAGCGACATTACTTTATAAGAAGCAATTAAAGCTTATAAAATTTCCCACAACTTTGGTTATACACTTAATTACGGAAAATCTTGTTAATTTGTTGATCGGAGCGGAAAATGCATGGTTTTTATGCGTGGGAATATCTGGATAAAATATAGCCTATGTTATTCAGGAATAATTAAGCTTTCTACTAGTGAAAGAATTTTTAAAATCAGCTCAGATCTTTTTTGAGTTTATCCATTACTAGCGGATCCTCGCGGTTTTACCCGCGTGGTACCCGTTCCCGTGGGAATATCGGGATAAAATATAGCCTGTCATTTGGGAAGAATGTAGCTTTCTTGATGATCAAAGAATTTTCCAAATCGGTCCAGTAGTTTCGGAGCCTATTCAATGCAAACAATCAAATCTTTCCTCTTTTTAATATTAGTATAGACAAACAAACATACAAACAATAAATCAAATCTTTCCTATGTATAATATTAGTAAGTATAGAAGTAGATATGGATGATTAATATAAATATTTGTGTTAGTCTGAGTAACGATTTTCAATCGCGATGTATGCAATGAAATATATCAAAAATAATTATGTCATGATCAGCCATTTAATGACCCCATTGCTAGGGCTCCTGGCTTCCTTATGGATGGATAAGGAGAACGGGCCATGACCCACTACGCGGGCCCAGTGCGGATGACATTGCGGACTGCAAATGCAGCCGGGACCAACGGCTTCACGTGCCTTCCGAAGCACGGAGGAGCTTGAGATGAAAAGTTTTTGGTCACCCATCCCGTGACCGACCATTGCGAAAGTTGTTTAACCTCAACGATCGCAAACTGAGCACGCTAACTACTGCGCCACGGGCTCCTCGAGGAATTACGAAATTATGTCATAGGATTTGTTTATTATCAAGTTTTGAGAGTCGGCACCAGAATCAAACTTTTGCAATCTTCATTCACTTCTAGTTTAATTAGATTACAGAACAAATTACATAATCAAGTCCAACATATGACAGTGAAAGTAGTTAAGACTTACAGCTACCAACCAACCAATCACTGCCTAAGGCACTGTTAAATCAGGTTAACAGTTCAGTCTAGATACAGCAATAATGCACCAAAAAAAAGGTAAGTAAATAACAATCAATCACCAATTCTGTCATGCTAATTAAATCAAAGTGCTGTAAAGAAGTAGTAGAAGAATGTAACTCAATACTTGAAAAAAATATTCCTTACTGCGTTTTTAATTAGCACGGCAGAATTGCTGACCAGGTTAATTTAAAACAGAAAAGCCGGACTGGCCAGCTAGTTTATCCAGACTTTTTGGTACCAAAGCTGGAAGCCCTAAAAACCAAGGATTTCATGCCATAATTCTAAAATAAAAGCTATATTTTGCATTCGCTCGACACTCGCCGTGCGCGGCATGGTCAGCGAGTTCGCGAGTTGGCAAAAGAGGTAAAAACTGTACAGGCAGGACACCACCTAATTTGGCCAGACAAGCATCCAAAAATCCTGACCCTATCCGGATTTATCCAGAAGACTGGCAACCCTTGGTTTGGGAATACCTACTAATACAAGTTAAAATTACCACCAGGATAACTATTCAGAGACTTTTGGTCACAATATTGATAAGATTGTATTTTTGCACCAAAAAGTTTATAATCTTAAAAAAATTGCATACTTAATTAATTTCATACTTAAAGTAACACATTTTCTGTCAAATCATCATCATGTTTCTGCTGCTACAACTCATCAAAGTCATAAAATTTTAAACATTTTAATACTCACACAATCACCTAGCTTGAAGTGTGCCTTAAATGCCATATTTGCTTCATCCGAGAGATCTTTTATAGCATCTTCCAAATTAGATTTGTCCAACATATCACCGTTGGGCAGAAAACTTTTGAAATCCAGACTTGCACCTGGAGATGTTCGGAGAATGATGAACGATTCATCGTCACTGTTGTTATCTACTTTGGCTGCCATGTTCCAACATTAAACTGTGAACAAAAAATTTTTAAATCAATAGTGTTTTGTCAACAATTACAATAGGTAAGTATACTCGGCTGTAGTCAGTGATGTGAATTTTGTATGAGAAAGTCGTAATTTAAATATGAATAGTCTTTGTTTGATGTGCCTAAACAATAGTCTACCTAAGTCAATATCATACTCAGTAATAACCTTCTTCAGACATTCATTCATTACATTATTCATTGGACAAGACACTGAACTAATATAATGTGATTGATAAGTTAATGGGTCATCTATCACCTGTCACAACTCATTATTATAAAAACTATAGTAATGTAAATAACCACCCATACAATCTTAAATTTTTTTTTTATTTGTAAATGACAAATATTTGATCTCTATAAAATGAAACTGTAATTTTTACAACAGAAGAATATTTCTTTTAAAAGGAACAATTTTTATTACTTTAAAGGTATTTACGTTGGATATTTTAAATAAAATAGATTACATAGGTATAAGTATAATTTTATTGGGGGGGGGGGGAGGGGGGGGGTTGTGCCATAATCGCCACGCTTGGCAGGCGTGATAATATAATATAATAAGCAGGGCCGATCGTTGTGGAGATCCTTGGGGGAGGCCTATGCCCAGCAGTGGGCCTCGTTCGGCTGACATGATAAAGTATAATTTAATATTTTCCTCTTCCTTTGCTAAGATGTGATCGACCATCTGAATTAACACATTGAGTACTTGTTTACACACAAGCCCCTGATAAGTGATCATAACCATAACTAACAATTTTACAATAGTTTTCAAACAAGTATACAAAATAGACTGTAGGTGTACTGATATCAATAATATATTATGTACCTTACACGCCCTGATTATGTAAAGCTAAGGTCTAAAAAAATGGAAAATGAACCTGTCTCACAACCAGCTCCGATGGGACTCGAACCCACGACCTTTCGCTGTCCGGGCGACTGCTCTAACCACTGGGCTACAGAGTCGTTACGAGAAACGTCGAATATATCAAATACTTCTTACGCGCTGTACCTATAGCCAGCGTTAATTTCATCAATGTGAAGATATTACTACCCCCACACTCAAAAGAAATATCTTTCCAGATATTTGACAATCGCTAAAGAAGAAATTACTATGGCAAGTTATTTAAATTTTTGAATGAAAAATGGAAAATGAAGTATTTTAGAAAAAATCGACCCGTCTCACAACCAGCTCAGATGGGAGCATTGTGAATGCAAAAAAGTAAAAATTTAATTATCAAGCTTAGGTCTAATCAACTTAACATCCTTCCTGCCTAAAAATAAATAGTGAAAAAGTCCCCGTTTCCAAGAATATGACACAGATTTCCACTTACCGGAGACTTGGTAATAATAATAATGCGTTGTAATTTGGAGCAGATGCACGAAATTTTAATAGGGATCGATAGAGCCTGATAAAGTTGTATTAAAACACTGATATAGCCTTATCAACCTACTAAATTCACTACACATGACACAAAAAATGGGCAAGAAAGAAGCAAACAAGAAGTATTTTTTACGAATTTATCCACAGGAATTTGACATTGACGGAAGCCGATGGTTGACGGTTGACTGACACTGACACCTGACAAATGAATAAAAATGGATAACGAACGAATGATATTACTAGAGATGTCCAGGAAATATTTAGATAATTGAATGTTTCAATTTACATATGAGTATTATGAGAGATTTATATTTATAATTTTGAGTACAAATCAATATTAACTGTCTTATGTACGATTCTCGATTTAACGTTGCATGCACTTACTTTAACTGTTGCCAATAGAGTGGGCTACTTGTCCCTTTATCGCTTTATTACGTTTTCCTAAGCCAAGTACTAAAGGAAATTAATATCCATTCGATGTATGAAATTAAGTTTGAGTCAAGTAGCCTATTATGTATTCTCCGTGTGATTGTTGCAAAGAATAAAAATTCCTTGGGTTGGGACCATGGCCCAACTCGAGTTTCGAGTCGAGTTGACTGTTGACTTGACACATCCATCCATCACATCACATCACTTTTAATTGTGCATTGGTGCATTTTTTTTTGTTAACAGTTACAGTCATGAAGTTTGACTTAATACTCTGAGGTAACTGGAGCTCTCACCCTGAATAAAAAAGTGTCGCCAGCAAATTTGACATTTATGTATGTAGTGGCAGGTAGTGGCTGTCAGTTGTCTCATATGACCATACGTATTTTTTTAAAGTGTAGGTGAGACGGAAGACAGCCACTGTGTTATTTGTGGTATTCAAAAAATTGTTCGTACTGCACTCTCCAGTTACCTCAGTATTAAGTCGAGCTTCATGGTTACAGTCGTCACAAATTAAGATGCCCGTTTTGACACATGCTAAAGTGACATGATTAGGCATGTAACCATACGAGTCAGTGATCGATTCTCGCGATTAATCGATTAAGGTTCTGAGTAACTAATCGATTATAGTAAGTTTGAAACTTATGTGGATTAAGACTAAAGTTATTATTATACAATGTTAAACTTACTATATAGGTACATACTTATACTTTTAATAAACGTAAAGTATAAATTGACCTTTTATGTTATATAAACTTGAATCGAATCCACTTAAATTGCATAATTTATAAGAGCGAACGCGCTCTTGTGATTTTTAATCGGGCGATAGTTTGGTCGTTCTCGGATTCAGTATAGAGTTATATGGCAGTGGCAATCGTCAGTGCGCTTAAACTATCGACCGATCAAACTATCGAAAATGACTGGCCGATAGTTGACGATCAAACTATCGCACAACTATCGGCCGGGCGGTAATGTGCATGAAGGACTATGTGAGCGCGCGCACTGCATTCAACTAAACTATCGCCCACCTATCGGTAGACTGAGCATTCAGTATCGAACTGTCGAAAATGACTGGCCAATAGTTACTACAACTATATAGTTACAGTTATACAACAGCTATCGGACAACTATCGGCCTGTGCATGAAGGACTATGTGAGCGCGCGCCCGGATTCAACTAAACTATCGACCAACTATCGGTCGACTAAAAATCACAAGTGCTCGCAGGTTCTCAAAACCAAACTATCGGCCGACAGTTTGATCACGATCGTCTTACGATTCCGATTAAACTAGCGGTCCACTAAAAATCACAAGTGCGCGTTAGCTCTAAAAGTGCAAGTATTTTAACTACAGCTCACAGCATAGACATGATCATAAAGTAGCTACATTACTTATTATAGCGGCCTGTACACGTTGGCCCAACCATTGACCAATACGTCGTATATTAACACTTTTGAAAGAACCTTTTTACAGATCGACAATCTTTTCTGTTCCGGTGACAACGGCGCTATGGTTGGACAGCAAAATTACATTAAAAAGAAAACGTTGTCGTACTGTAAACGTCTTGTTCGTTCAAAAGTGTCAATGTACGATGTATTGGCCAGTGGTTGGACCAACGTGTACAGGCCGCTTATGGTGAACGCACGCTTGTCCGATGCGAACGCTTCGAACAAGCCGAACGAAACGTGTTTTAAGAAATCTCTGGAAAGGTGAACGTGACGATTCGACATGATGAGGTGTGCAACGTTGTCTAGGTTTTATTTAAAGTTTTTTTTTTATTCGTTTCTTTCGAAACGTTCTCCTTGGATAAGTGTGCGTTTGCCTAGAAACCGTTTTATCGAAATCGTTGTTGCCAAATCATAATTTCACTAATGCTTTAAGCGCCAATCTAGTTTACACACAAAAAAAATCAATTTGACAAATTAAGCTATTAAAGTGGTTATAACGATTATTTCGATAGAATTGAATGAAGCTGGAGAAATCCTGCACACAACGGTTACAACACTAGTATTTAAAAAAATAAAGACTGAGAACGTAACTGTTTTTTGATACGTTTCGTAGTTAATCGAATCTGCGTTTACTTTAGAACAAACGCAAAAATAATACGCGGAATACACTTTGCCTTAATTTATAATGCGTTAAAAAAAGGTAACATATTATTTTCATACACCTTTGATAAGTAATCAGCATATATTTGATTTTTTGGTTTTCGTAACAAGTTACATTCTAGGGTCATTACCATGTGTCAAAACGGGCATCTTAATGGGAGAGTTTTCTGCAGTTATTTTTCGATCCACTAGATGGCGCTGTAACCCTAACACAACCTACTTTTTTCAACATATTATGGCAAAGGATTAGTTCATTCAGCCTAAAAAAGACTTCAGTGTCAGTCGGTTGTACTGTCAAATTAATCTGTCTGTGGTAAAGTTTTTCTTCTGTGAGGTCTGCGGATTGCTTTGCTTCCATGCGTTGGTGTTGGTGGTGTTTTGTGAGCGTATTCGTTTTTCTTGATAATTTGATTGAAACCTGGCTTGGACTGGTACTGAATACTGGACCCCGATGGGATAGCTTACATTTTGGCCTGGCACTGTATACTTGACACCGATATTGCCTATGCATTTTGGCCTGGCACTGTATACTTGACACCGATATTGCCTAACGTTTTGGACTTGCCTAATCACCGCACTGGTGAACGAACTTCAATCATATCGAAAGACTATGGATCGTGTGGTCTTGATCAGCGCCTGTACCGGCTAAAAAATATGGATATTGACATGGGCTTTATTTGACATTTGAAGCCCATATTTTGTCCTTGTATGGGCATAATATGGTTTTCAAATGTCAAATGAAGCCCATGTCCTTACCCAGATTTTTAGCCGGTATAGGGGCTGGGGGGCTACCGGCTAAGAAAAATGGATATGGGTATGGGCTTCAACTGTCATTTGAATTCGTTATTTTGATAGATTTTTGCTACTTTGTTATGTTGAACGTTGCTAGCTAGTTATCGTTATACCAGACGTCAAACAACAAGAAACTGATAGCGGCTACTTTCTTTACAAAATTGACTTAAAGTTCCCAAAAACATATGAAGTTCATATCCATAAAGTTACGCGCTAGCCCCCTGGTTAATAACACAGATACATCGTATAAGACACGCGCCCTGGATCAAAGAAGCTTTTTTGATATCACGAGTGTGATACAATAGCGCATCGATTACTGAAGAAGATCTAATGAGGTATTCTGTATTGGCTGAAAGAGAAAATGTTGACACTTCTGCCAATATGTATCGAGAGGGGTTTTTAATTACTAGCCGATTAACCTATGATAATACTGAATAGTGTAGGCAATGAACAGATTCTTTGTATGGAGACCCATACATTAATTCCTCAGTCGATGAAACTTTGCTGGGTTATAAAATAGCATGAGCCATAAACTTTTAAATGCTTATCCAAAAAAAAACTCTGTTTGACTCGTATGTATGTATGTTTGACTTTGAGATGCGGTTTTCAGAAAAGTATTTGTTACATTTAGGAGAATATTTTCAAATTTTAGCCGACTTCAAAAAAAGAGGTTCTCAGTTTGACCAGTATGTTTGTCTTTGAGATGCGGTTTCCAGAAAAGTATTTGTTACATTTAGAAGGTTTTGGCATTTTAACCGACTTCAAAAAAGGAGGTACTCAGTTTGACCCGTATGTATGTATGTTTAACTTTGAGATGCGGTTTCCAGAAAAGTATTTGTTACATTTAGAAGGTTTTTGCATTTTAACCGACTTCAAAAAAGGAGGTACTCAGTTTGACCCGTATGTATGTATGTTTGACTTTGAGATGCGGTTTTCAGAAAAGTATTTGTTACATTTAGGAAAATATTTTGGAATTTTAGCCGACTTTAAAAAAGGAGGTTCTTAGTTTGAGCCGCTTGTTTGTGTTTGTCTCTGAGATGCGGTTTTCTGAAAAGTATTTGTTACATATAGAAGGTTTGGGCATTTTAACCGACTTCAAAAAAGGAGGTGCTCAGTTTAACCCGCATGTATGTATGTTTGACTTTGAGGTGCAGTTTTCAGAAAAGTATTTGTTACATTTAGGAGAATATTTTGGAATTTTGGCCGACTTCAAAAAAGGAGGTTCTCAGTTTGACCCGTATATTTGTCCTTGAGATGCGGTTTTCAGAAAAGTATTTATTACATTTAGAAGGTTTTGGCATTTTAACTAAGTTTAAAAAAGGAGGTGCTCAATTTGACCCGTATGTATGTATGTCTTTGAGTTGAGATGCGGTTCACATAAAATTATTTCTTTACATTTAGGAGAAGGTTTTGGTATTATAACCGACTTAAAAAAAAGGGTTTCAGTCTGATCCGTTTGTATGTATGTTTGTCCGCGACTATGTCATGTTTTCCGAACCGTTTTTGATGTTTTTTTCAACAGGCAAGTATTTTTGATTGATGCTGTTTATGTGTACATCCTACTTGTCATTTAAATTTAAATTAAAGGCTTGGTTATTACAAAACCCCTTTTATAATCTGGCTGAATATTTTGATAAAAATAATAATTAAGTACCTACCTAGATAGTTATATAAATTAATGTTTTGTATTCTTTAAATTTTAATTAGGTATAAGTCTCTTTGTTTTAATGTTGCATGTCCGTTATGGGTACTGCTGGATGGATGCTGCTCTCAGTATTATATTATAAAGTAGTATACTTAATATATTATAAAGTAGACGATTATTTGAAAGACCGTAATACATGGATTTGATGTAACACATAACCTTAGCTGAACTAGTGTTATATTATTATTAAAAAGTTGTAAAAGTTAACGATATCATCATCATCATCATCAGCCATTTAATGTCCCCACTGCTGGGGCACTGGCCTTCCTTATGGATGAATAAGGAGAATGAGCCATGACCCACCACGCGGGCTCAGTGCGGATTGGTGGGTATTAACGACTGCAAGTGCAGCCGGGACCAACGGCTTAACGTGCCTTCCGAAGCACGGAGAAGCTCGAGATGAAAAGTTTTTGGTCACCCATCCCGTGACCGACAGCATCAACAACTCAACTTTTTTAACGTAACTTTTTGCCTTCTAACAATGAGTAAGTCATTGTGGTACTCTATAGTAGGTATAATTACCGACGGTCGCCTCTCGGTCTACCATTTATACAACTATTTGGTAAAGACAATGTCAACATAATTATTTTGCCTCGACGATTGATACGTGAAAATAGAATAGATCGCGCGAGCGGACGGCGGCGGCGCGGGAGCGCGGTGGCGGGGCGGCGGGGAACCCGTCCTGTACGGCTCCCGCGCCCCGCTCCTACGCCTCGCTTCGTACTCACAGCTCCTGATTGCTGAATTAAGTTTTTCTATGTAAAATGCTTTTAGGTTTTGGTTTTTTTTTTGGATATTGTTGTAGTTGAAAATAAAGTGAACTGTGTACTTAAATCAATAAATAAAACAGATAGAGAAATTTTACACTGCGAGTAAAACGGCAATTTTTAAAATAGTTTAATTACATGGTTTATTTTTTAGATTTTCATTTCGTGGTTATAAAACTTCAATAAAATAGCATTTCCGTAAAAAAGTTCGACGGAGCAATTTTACAGTTCGAGTCACACCAAAAATACATATTTTAGTAAAATTTAGTGTTTCTGCTGGGATATTTTTTTGGATATTTCATAAATCATTTTAATACGTTACATGAATATGTATGGTGAAGAAAGTTTCAACGGAGCATTTTTCCTCAAAAAGATATCCATGAAATATGACTTTCATTAAAAAAACCTAACTTCTATTATTATTATTCTTTGGAATTTTATACAATACTTTTAATTTATTGATACTTTATCACGTTGTAAAGTTTTTTCTGACTGACGAATTACTGTGGGGGTCTACTAGCTTCATTTCCTACACTAGAAGCTGTTAATTTTGTGGCTGGTATAATGTGCATCAGAAATGCGAAAAAACATTAATTATAATATCATTCGAAAAGTTGTCAATCACATAATATTAGAAGCTCAATGTGAGTGTGCGGAAGGGATGGGCCCCCATCCATGGTCAGTGCAAACATATTTTGGTTGTAATAAATAGACTAATCAACTTCACTCACCAAGCATAAAAAAATAACAACAAAACGCATCTGCACAGAGACACTCCAAAGCTTTCATAAGCCAACCAAAACACAATGCATACAGTAAGATAAATAAACACAATGACTTTTCGTATATTACTCAGACAGACTATTTTCTTTGCTATTTTCTATTAGGTAAATACTTTTTCGTTTACTTCTTCAGAAAAAGTTAGGTCGCTATAGTGGGGTAGCGCCATCTAGTACAAATTTTTGAACTGAACGATGAAACGTCAAAAGAAACTCTCTCATTTGTGACGACTGTAGTTTGGTTACAGTACAGTATGGTTACAGTTACAGCATAGCAAGCAAGGACTGTATTACTCGTAACTTTAATTTTGCCTAATTTTAGATTTTTAGATTGTGTATTCTGTGAAGAATAAGAGAAATGTCTAATGAAAACACTCTGGATTTGCATTATGTGCATCAGAGTTTCCAGCGGTGTCTCAAAGAAGAAGACGACGTTGTTATTGAAGCGTACATAGATGGTTACAATGAACTAGTGAAGTGAGTATCCTCATACTACGTACGAGTATTGTAGAAGTTTAAACCCATATGGTAAATAGAACCAGTGTTTAATTCAGCATTTTCCAGGTTTTTGAACCTCATCGGGTCAGTGTTTTCATTCGTGAGTAGTGACGTTAAGAGTAAAATTAAAGTGATGGAGAAACACAGGGAGGGTGAGAACGCAGTTTACTATGAATCATTTAAGAAAATGATGAAGTATGAAAAAGATACTAGCCTCCACGATAAGAGTGGGTTCGTTTCAGGCTCCAGGACAATGCTACGCTTGCATAGAGGATTAGGTAAGTAGAAACCACATTCCTTATCATTACTTTTTATGAAACAGATAGTAGGTAGTAACAAAATAAGTTAATAATTGGGTTCGTTTGTTACCTTATCATTTAACAATGTAACATCATATCCAAAGTTTTCATAATGAGAATGGTCTTTGTCTTAGTGTCAATGACAAAAATTCAACTGATATTCATTTACTGCCTGGGATGTCAATAGCAATAAGACCTTCTGTATTATGTCTCTAGGATGACTAAAGGTGTCAAGGCTGAACGGTTTAATATGCTATTTTCACTGGGCATATTCTGTCAAAACCGTGTCTCTTTCGTTACGGGAAATCGGCGGAATATCTATGTAAAATGGAAAAATACATTAAGTACACAAGAAAGCTATATATACCAGTCATTTAATAAAACGATAACAAAATCCAAATATTACCCTTAAAATTGGCACTTTTCTAAATTTCTTGTTCTAATCAGTGACTAATAGACTTTTTCTCATTATGAATGTCATTAGGAAGCCTAAGTTAACTAATTTGTTTTAGATTTCATCCGGTTGTTCCTAAAGCGGCTCAGTGAGGCTGAAGATGGAATGAGTACATGCGGAATGTGTCAGGGCTCTTACAATGAAACCCTGGCAGAGTTCCATCCATGGTACATCAGGAAAGCAGCCACATTGGCAATGCATGCCTTGCCTTCTAAACCAGATTTACTAAAAAAAGTAAGTTTATCTTTTATTTATATATTTATAGCTTTTCACTTCAGACAGTATTTGTTAAAATTTTTCGTTCCTTCAGTATTTGAGCTTTGCTCATTTTTTGTAGGTTTGTTTGCTAGTAGGCAAAGGCCTTCTCCAACCTTTACCATTCATGTCTATCTTCAGCCACTCTATTCCATGTTGCTCCTGCAACTTCTCGTATATTGTCGTCCCAAACTTCTTTGTGGTTGACCTCTTTTGTAAATAAACTTTGTGGTTGAAAAGAGGTTGACCACAAAGTTTATTTACAACTGATTAAATGATTAGATTAAAAACAATATACTTACATTCAGATTTTGAGATGATTATGTATCATATAAGCTGATTCATCATTATAATCCTCCTCCAATGGATAAGGATGTCCTAATTCTATTTGGGGTTGAGGCAGTAAGTCCTTCTCCTACACTCCGCTTAGTATGTATCCCAGCATCTCCTCATTCACTCCTTCATTCAGATCATAACGCACACAATCTATCCATCTTTTAAGTGGTCATTCTAAGGTCCTGAAATAGGTATGTTTTTGCACACAGTCTGTAGTTTATTTGTGTGAGATTCGAGTATATATCTAGGGTTAATTTCTGTCTTTTGAATCATCATTATCAAATTATTTTGTTTTAAAGTGAAAGATTACGCAGTATCTGTCTGTAGTATCATTAGTTTCATGATTCACTATCTACTACAAATAGGGACTTACAATCATCATAGTCAGCCCACTGCTGAAGCACCGGCCATCCTTATGGATGGATAAGCATATCAAGAGACTAACAATAATAATAATAAATAAGTTAATCAATGGATCTGATAAAATCGTCATTGCAAGCAATCTGGTGACGTCATTCGTTATCCACAAGTGTTTTTGTTCATTCTTAACTTATCATCTAACTAATCAACTTTTAACTATCATATCTCTTAATTACTTAAATAGATTTAGTTATCAATCATTGCAGAAGTATTTTTGTATTGAGATGCACAAAATGCATTTATTTCCTAAATCCATTCTAAAGGCGCTATGGCAATATTTAACTGTGTTCAATGTTACTACATTTTCTTGTTTAACTAGAATAGTCAGACAGAAGGTAATCCATACTTCCATACTTAATATTATAAATGTGAAAGTGTGTTTGTTTGTTTGTTTATTTGTTTGTTTGTTTGTTTGTTTGTCTGTCTTTCACGTCAAAACGGAGCAACGGATCGACGAGATTTTCTATATGGAGATAATTTGAGAGCTGGGGAGTAACATCGGCTACTTTTTATCCAGGAAAATTATAAAATAAAAATGGTAATTTTGTATAGAAAACTGTTAAACTGTCATACTTCACACAACTGTCATTTCTTAGCCGCTTCCAAAGAGAAGGTATGTCAAAGCAAGGAGTATGTAATCTAATCACTGACATTTTTGCCGCTTAGGATTTCTTATTTTTTAATATGTGACATTGTGTCAGGCAGCTGATACAAAGTTTGTGTCCAATAAAATTTATATGGCAAAACAACGTTTGCCGGGTCAGCTAGTCAATAAATAAAGTTCTGGACGCCCTAAGCTCTGAAAGTGCTAGTGGATTTCGGAAAATCTTTTGAAAATTATACTTAGCCCTATTCTAGACAAAAACCTTTTTTTATATTACTTAAAGCTATTTTATTTTTGGCTATTTGATATCAGGTTACAAGCTACGGCCCTTATTTAAGGCTGCCTACACATATCAGGGCCGTGACAGGGACGTGGCGTTCAGCAAGTCGTACAAAACCCTATATATGCGTACCGTCTCTATCAACATCTCGTCATTCAAGTCCTTTAAGAAAAAAAATACAAAAGACAAATAAAATATTCGCACACTGTTTTTTTTAGCGCTCTCCTGGCGCATTACGTCTGAGTCACCGGCACACCTCATCATGTCACGGCGTCAGTCCGGCCGGGCACTGAAGTTCCGCCGCGCCGGGCCGTGTCCGGGCACTGAAGCTCCGCCGCTAGCGATTGGCGGATAGCCTCCTGATCACGGATCATGGCCCGGCCACGGCCCTGATATGTGTAGGCAGTCCTTTAAGTATAGGTAGATAATTGGACAAAATTCAAGGAATGAATATTGGCACCAAATAAATCGAAGTAATTTTATTGTTGTTCTCCCGCTCAATGTCATACCGTTTAGCGTTATTAGATATTGATTAATTTGCGTTCACGCAATCTAGTACAATCGACAACACGGAAACATCCTATATTTTCTTTTGTTATATGCATGTTATGCTATAATAATATAATATATATATCTATGCTATTACATAAATTAGTGCATGTGCTAGATTGCAACATCATGTTATCATTTTAATATCAATGATAATGGATATGGATGGATATGCAAATGTCAAATGAAGCCTTTGCTCATTCATATCCATATTTTATGTCAAGTAGCCCCCCCGATCAATAAGGATGATGATTTATTAATCAGTAGGTACTTATCACTTTTTTTGCTAGATTATGAGTACAAAATGTTCTAATATCTTTACGAAGTGTTCCTCGCGCTATTAAACTGTATCATAATTTCGTATTCACTAGAATAAGACAACATGAAGTAGTAGACACAACAATGAGTATGCATTATTTATAAGGAAATTAATGTAAACTAGTTCATGCCATGCTCATTTAAGGCGATTACATTCTTGATTCTTGCAAACGCACAATAGCATTTACATTTTCTTCACGATTGCCAGTGAGGCATGTTCTATCAGCTGTTGATGTGAAGCTTATACGGGTTCGTTCAGGGAGAGGCAGCAAATTGAGCTATCATTGCTCACTCGCATCGCGACAGACGTCTAATTAAAATCAGATTGCTTTACATGATTGTCTGTAATTTATTTATTTATTTATGATATTACAGACGATCATGTAAAGCAATATACAATTGTATAATGTAACATTATGTATTATTGTGTGGAGAAGAAAATAATAAAGATTTGATTTATTTATTTAACTATCGCGCCGCTTCAGGCCCCATTTAGTCCCAAACTCTCAGACCGCCTGCAGATAACGGCCTGTCAGTTAGAGCCAACGCGCACTTGTTATTTTTAATCGACCGATAGTTTAGTCGGAATCGTAAGCCGATTGTGATAAAACTGTCGGCCGATAGTTGTGCGATAGTTTAGTTGAATGTAGTGCGCGCGCCCACATAGTCCTTCATGCACATTATTACCGGCCGGCACAATTACATTGTGCTGTGCGATAGTTTAATCGAACAACTATCGCCCGACTAAAAATCACAAGTGCGCGTTCGCTCTTAGGCGCAACGGACGCACACTCACAGATTTACATACAAAAACGACACGGCAGGCAGCTGTTCGATCGAGGACTGCAGGCAAACTGCAAGCCGACTGATAGTGTGTAGGACCCTTTAGAGCGAGAGAGCGAGCGAGCGAGTTCTATACAGCGGTTGCGGTGGCTGATACACGTGCTCTTCCGCCAGTACTGTAATTTGCAGTAGTGGCGGAAGCGCGATTCCGTTGTTGGCTCCATAGTAAAAAGTGTTCAAAAAAATCAATCAAAAAATCAAAATATTGATTTATTCACATAGACATAATAAGCATGTACCTACTTATGAATCGTCAATATTTTCCTACCACCCATTCAAGACTTTTTTAACTGACAAGAAGAATGTTCGTATTGATGAACACTATCATCCCTTAAAATCTTTGTACTAATTAAAATTTAATTTTAATTTATCCATCCATAAGGAAGGCCAGTGCCCCAGCAGTGGGGACATTAAATGGCTGATGATGATGATGAATTAAAATTTAGAGGTGTATAATGTGTTTATGTGTGTGTTTATTTATACGCCAAAAGCTGCTTGCACCAGACAACAACAGATAGCGCTAGTTATGCACTTCCAATGAAGGGGCCCAAGATTGGTCTCTATTTCCTATACAGGGTGTTTCTGAAGTCATTGGCATCCATTCGGCCCATTAATGTACTCATATGAAGCTATGTTTTTACGTTAAAAGGGGTGGTGCCCGACGTCAGCGCGGGCGCAGGGACGGCCGCGGGCAAAGTGGGCATGCATGAAGCATGGGTGACATTGTTTGTTTAGGTGAATTCCGTGCGCGAACTTGAATAAATTCACGTTATAGTAGATCCCGTGTTTTGTCGAAAGGCCAATGAAGTAGATTAACCGCCGGTTTCCGAAACGCCAATTAAAATTAAATTGCCTAATTCCCAATTAATCTCCTATTAATTGTAGTTTGGGTTTCTGAAAGAAAAATGTGACAGACTGTCAACAGTCTGTCAGTGCCCATACAAGTCTAAGCCTACAGTGCCACAAACTTTGCTGTGCCAGTGGCCAAAATGTGAAACTAGCGTGTATTTTTAATGTCATTTTCTCACACAGACACGCACGCACACACACGCGCAAACACACACACACACACACACCATATCGTAGTCGATTGCTGTTACTAAATTTTTTTATTCTTTTCTTCTGTTTTATTTTATAAAAGTATAATTTTAACACCTAATGGTATTTCTGTAACAAAAGTATATGTAAGAACATTGAGGAAGAGCGAGATCTTCTAGTACAAGTATTTTTATACCTAAAAGAGGATCTCCATGCACTGTTATAGTTTATAGTTCTATTGTTACGAAATAAATATTTTTTGATTTTTGATTTTTGATTTTGATTTTTTGATTTTGCTGTCAAGTTGATGTCCAACCATAGCGCTGCTAGCGGCTGAAGTTCTTCGAAGTCAGGGCCGGTTAAATTGTTACAAAAAAAAAGAAAACCGTACGTAGCGCCGCTGTCACCGGAACAGAAAATGTTGTGGCACTGTAATTGTGAGATAATTTCGTTTCAGAAACCCAAGGTTCTTTTAATTGGGAATTAATTGTGACAGTCTGTCAGCTAATTTTAATTTTGATTGGCGTTTCAGAAACCGGCGGTAAGGCTTGTATGTTATTTGAATATTAATTAATCAATGTTTTTTTTTATCGAATTGTTATTTTTAGTTATTATAATTTTTTTTGCTATAGTGATCAATTATAGTCCGTTCGGTTAGATAGTGTCGGTACCCGCATGGCATTGTGGCTCTTGCTATAAAATCCTTACTAATGCAGATATTACTATAACTAATACGCTAATACACACAAGTTGGGTACCAAAGTCAATTAATTATGAAAATTTGGATATTTTTATACAAAAGGAATTTAAGTAAGTGATTTACAAATAAAAGGGCGACACTATCTAAGCGAATGGACTATACCTACTGAGTATTTGAAGCGATTTTTCAGAGTTTAAAAAAATATATTTTATGTCTTGGATTTGCCTCATATTTGGGAAAAAGACTATATCATGAGTATGTTCTTATTTTAAAAAAGGATGCTAACGACATCGATGTCACCCTGTATATAATGGTGTGCATGTACATTGACACACGCAAGCGTGGTTCACCCACACAAGCGTGGCTCACCCGCGCTCGTGTCATAAAACATCTATACTCACTAACTTTTTCGATCTTAAATGGTTCCATTTTTTTGTTCCTGTTTCAGATATTCGGTTCAGATGAGAGTTTAGTAGCCGCGATGGTGATACTGCCTCAAACATTGGGCTCTTGTGATGAAGTGTACAGGCGAGTTGAACAACTATACACAGACTTTTCTTTCCATGAGTTACCATGAAAAAGATCCATAATTAGTTCAGCTATACTTGGGATATTTTGTAAACGAAGAGGCTTTATATTCCAGTTTAAAAGAGTGAATTACCCAGCTAAAACTTCAGTGTTGCCAGTTTAAAGAATATTTTGCCAGTTGTGTTTGAAATGCCATCAAGTAAGATGTAAGTGCAGATATATCGTATCGTACGAGACTTGCTACCCACATAGTCGGGTCGGCCTGGGGGGCTACCGGCAAAAAATATGGACATGGACATGGGCTTCATCTGACATTTGAAGCCCATATTATGCCCAAGGCCAATAAGGACAAAACATGGTCTTCAAATGCCAAATGAAGCCCATTACCATATCCATAATATTTAATGCAGGTAAGGTAACCCCCCTTGTCGGTTCGGCAGTAAGTATTTGTCGAACAACAAAGTCGACCCGAAGCAATTGCCTACTGCACTTGTTCGGCTTCAATCGACTTGTGCCGATCGTGTAGTTGATTCGGGTCTACATGTCGTTTGATTCGGCAGCATTTGTGAAACGGAAAGGCCGACACGTAGAAACTACTACATTACTTTCGGCTTTATTCGGCCTGTGCCGAGCGATCGGGTAGTTCCTTCAGGTTTTCATTCGGGCGTGTCGCGCGTCTTAAAAGAGCTGGAATACCACATGGCATAATGTACCTAAATAGTTTCCTAGCTTAAAATTACGGTTTCCGTTTTTACTGTCACATTATACAAAATTATTCTGCATATATTCGGATTTTCCGATTATTGCCGAATAGCAACTGCCAAGCGGTTTGGGATTCCCGAACATTCATCTACACTTATTCGATGTGACCACTCGGCTTTGCCGATTAAAGGATGACTCACGCAACACCTTGCCGGGTTCCCGAGCGTCGGTCGTAGCACGGGTCAACTAATATTACATACATTTTGTATGGACACACTCACGCTATATCCGAGTGGGGTCTGACGCAGTTCGTCCCATTCGCAACCAAACCAAATGTGATTTTGCGGGGACGTGCGGAGGCACGCACGCACCTTTTGTACCTACTTGAAATTAACCAGGTTTATCCTAGAGCGGTAATAAATAACGCTCGCGAATCGATTCCACTCTGAGCGACCGTTTAAAAAAAATACCTGGTTAAAATCTTTACTAAGCGGTATTTTGCGAATCGTTCCCAAGCCCTGGCAGCGACACAGTGGGGCGTATGTTTTGCTAAAGGCATTAAAACAGTGCACTGCCTCTATGAAAACATAACACTATAAAATTAATAATAGACAACTAATTTCTTCAAAAGAATAGTTTTCCCCAAAATGATAATATATTTTTTTATTTTAGGTTTTTTGTATTAGCAGAATTAATTAACGTTTATTTTCGTTTTATATAAGAACGCTGCGCTTATTTTGCTATTATATTAGTAAATATAATTTAATTTAGTTTTTAAAATAATAAATTTTAATGTGCATTATAGGTACACACGGCGGCACACCACACTATACATGTTGATCTTGAGACCGCCTTTATGCCCTACGTATAATAAAATATATTATCGCAGTTCAACTGTTTAACTTGATGTGCTGTCGAGTGTACAACCAAAGTACCTACCAACTATAAAATAAGATTAATGACCGTTTTCGCCAAAACTTATGAATCGCCGTCTGCTTAACTACTAGGTACCCGAACAAGTTAACTTGGCTCCTAGCTCAAAAACTTCGCTTACACTTAGGCAGGCCCTCCCCGTGTCGGCTCGAAAACGCGGCGGCAACGCCGGTGTTGTAAATCCATAGAAATTAGGTCCGCAAAAGAGCTAGAATATATGCGATAGAAAGAGATGCAACGACAACGAGTGGCCGTTCGTAATTTGCCCGCGCCGTACAAGCTGAATTCTACTTTATTGTGTTATAGTTAGAGTTGCTATTTATTTAAATGACTTAGCGGAGTGAACTATCTGTTACATAGTAACTATTTAGTAATCTGTGACTTAGGTGCCGAGTTAACTTGTTCGGGTAGTAGTTAAGCAAAGACTTGGGCGATTAATAAGTTTTGGTGAAAACGGCCAAGAAAAAAAAACAGTAGGCATAAAGAATTTTACCCCGGAGTAATTTCTAAATTTTTTAACATTTTACTTTTTATGCACATTTTTTTTACAAATCATTTCATCAGCTCCTACCGTTTATATCGCTTTATGTACAATATCTCACTAAATACAATTAATATTATCTTATCATATCACTCAAGGTCATCAATTGATGCAAATGAGGCATAAACATTTACATTGTTTAACTAGGTATAACCAACCATATGTTGAAGCTACTAAGGTTTAATTTCCACTGATAATTATAATAGCCGGTTTACATGAAGCCCGTTTGCATTAGTAAGTAGTACCTAGTCAGTTGTTTTACTCCATACCAGAGGGCCTAGCATTAGTGATGGGCGTTAAGGCTATTTGAAAATAATTTTTCACCATTAAATTAATTGTAAAATAGCTTAATTCAATTAACGCTATTTTTAACGTGAATTTCAACGGCCGTGCGTGCAACATGAATGACTACTTTCAATTATCTTAGGCAAAGTTAATGTTATGCACTCCGAAGTGTTTTAATTTCAAATTTGTAGTAGGTAAGTAGTAGTGCGATATGACAGTTACTTTTGGCACAAATTACAACATGCAGTCTTATCTCTGCACCCGAGGTTCGTTCGGTCAAAATAGTTCCAGATAATCGTGCTTGATCTAGGACCAGTCATTTTGCAACATGTAGTCTTATCTGCACCCGAAGTTCGGTCAAAATAGTTCCGGATAATCGTGCTTGATCTACCAGTCATTTTGCAAAGGCTCAAACAAACTACACATGAACCCGCATCACCTATAAACCAACGTTGTAACAGCCAAGGCACGGCGCGCGCGACCAATTTCGTTAATAATTCTTTCACACTGGCTAGAGTGGCTAGTGAAAATCGCTTCCTTCCTTCCTTCACGTTTAAAATCTAAAGCGTTAAGGCTAGCAGTTGTTAAAATAATTAACACAATTTCAATCCAAAACTAAAACTTCGGTGTTACAAAATAAAGACCACAGTAAATTTTTTTTCTAAACTCAGTAGTGCTCCGCAGCAGGAAGCAATAAACCAGGGAACAATATGCCTTAGTTGCAAAGTTACTTTCAAAATAGGATTATTATTGTTATGCAATTTTTAGGGACCCCCGCCTTGGTTATTATTCTGAACAAAAAACAATACATGCAATAGGTTACCGTTGTCTCGGCCCAACACGTGCGGCGGCGGTCGAACGAGAGACCTTCCTTAACTTTTTTGGAGCTTACTTAACGCTAGAATCGTTAATTAATTTGAGCAGAATATTTCATTTTAAATTAATGGGCTAATGCTAAATTCTTGATTAGTCGTTAAGCGTTAAAGCTAAGGCGATAACGACACATCACTACCTAGCATAGATAAGTGGCTTTCTATTATCGATTTTTTTTTATTTATTTGAGTAAACAAACAGTTACAAATTACAGAATTATAAAAAGATATTTAAAAAAAGGAAATAATAAATTTGCTACCAACACCGTTTACCACTTATTACTAAAATATACTAAGTTTCACAAAACAAAGCATTGAAAGTGAAACATCACGATCACGCCTCAACATTACGGCGATTTTAGTAAATGTAGGTACATAACGAAAACAAGCAAAGCGAAACTAAAAGAGATGAAGAATACATGTTGTAAATGTTGTAAATATTATGATGGTATGTACTTTTCAGTGTACCTAATTAAGCTATATTATTAAGAAAATGCATGGGATTGACATAAGCGGTCACGTGACATTTCGATCGCTAATGTCAATCCCATACATTTGTCTTTCTATTCTACTGGCGATATCGATAATAGACAGCCACTTGTCTACAGGGGCTTAGGCTGACGCGAGCGCCAGATTGGCATATCAAAACATCTACACGAAGCCATTTCTGTAGTGCTAGCACACCTAATGCCGCCAGTACAGGTTGGCCGACCATGGTCGGCGACCATGACCAATACATCGTACATTGACACTTTTGAACGAACAAGTTTAAAAGGTTCTTTCAAAAGTGCCAATGTACGATGTATTGGTCATGGTCGCCGACCATGATCGGCCATCGTGTACTGGGGGCTTTAGCGCGACCCTATGTCGCGCTCCTTCCAACCAATCAGGACCGCGTGCTCTTTACGAGCGAACTGATTGGTCGAAAGTGCCCGCGACTAGCTCGCGCGCAACTTGTGCTAGCATTACTAGAACGACATCCATTTCGGCGCCATCGCCAGTCGCTAGCTAGACCCTTGAAAATCAGCCAATTAACTCTTCTTCGCCACACCGCTTAGCGATGACGTTCAGAGTCTTGTAGTGATGATATTTCTGTATGAACGATCCTTATAGGATCGATGCTGAAACGTCTTTCGATGCTAGTTAACTACTTGTTTTTCTTGTATAATGTTTATTTTGTTGAATAATTCAAAATTTAACATTGATCTCATTTCATAGATGTTACAAACTAAATTGTATTGTATCCGAAATTATTTTTATTCTTATACTCATATACAAACTTACCTATTGTTATATTTTGATTCCAAAGGATTCATTCGAAACCAATTCACCGAGTTATCATGAGATTTTATCAACGTAAAACACAGAAATGTGCTATTTATTCAAATGAAATATGTCTCAAAATATGTTTTCTATGTATAATATAAATAAGCTAGTAAGTACACAATGTAAGCATAATGTAAAATTGTAAAATGTTCTGTATATCTTGAGCTCAATTGTAACTTTTGCTCATGTGTTTGAAAGTAGCTTTTTGATACAGAAATTAGATGTGTGTTGGGTGGTTTTAGAAATTAGACGTCTGTATGTAGAGTGCGTTTCATCGGATAGTAGTAGTACCTATGGCATTGAAAATGAAATGAAAAATGAAAATATGTTTATTTCTGTAACAAAAATAGTATAACAGAGATTTAAAGGTGGGCTCCCTCTTTTGAGTGCCAAGGCACCTGTGCCAGAAAGAGTCACTCTTCCTCAACAAAGCAGGCATTATATGGCATTATGTTGGCAGCAATGTGTTCCAATTTTATACGTTCACCTATTTTCTTCACTTTTAACACTCATTCTTTCACCACTTTTAAAAGTTTTGGGCATGATTTCAGTCGAGAATAAAATTAAAATAAACAAGATCTGCGGTAGCGTCTTCTCGTGCCAATGACCATCTCAATGCCTACATACCTAACGGCATAGGTACTATCCGATGAAACGCAAACTTCAACAATGTAGTCGATTAATTACGTAATGTAAACAATTTGTAACATTTTATAAGCTTTTGTGATCCTTAGTACCTATTAAGCGTAATTTTTGTTAAAGTTGCTTTCATTTGTGGGAAATGGACCCATATACATATAGTATGTGTAACAGGAGAGCAGTTGAACCGAAACTTCGTTAGCCCCGCCTCTTTCACTCGACTCAGTCATGACTGGAGAGTGAGAGGGACGGGTATAACGAAATTACGGATTTTGAATTTCAGAATCGGTCCTTACTTCATAGTTTAATGCTACTTTAAGATATATTTTTTTATCTTCGATTTCAAAATCGATTGAGGAAACTAACCTGAGGGCCTACTCTGAAACGCAAAACCCGAAACTTCGGTATACCCGTCCCTCTCACTTTCTAGTTGAGACAAAATCGAGTGAAAGGGGCGGGGCTAACCGAAGTTTCGGATTAGCGTTTCAGAGTACGGTCCCTGAAGCATTTTGTGTCGATCTGTTGTGCTACTATGTGTGTATCCATATTAATTTAATCCACGGTTTGTGTGGAGACTACATTGGCGCCCCGCTAATTATTTTTAGCTATATCTCTTTCCACAGTTTAAGCATTGTCCATTGCTAGAGCGAGTATACTTCTAGTTTGCTCGATGCTTCTATGCCGAGAGACATATGGGCGTACTCAGCATTTACTTCAGGGTGGGGCAAAAGTATGGAGTCTCGATATTTTGAGCACAACTTTAAAAGCTATTTAGCTTGAAGTCGGGTCGGAGGCCTGCCCCTTACTGGGTACGCCCATGAGAGATACGGACGAATGGTTTTCTCGCTCCAGTGGATAAGGTTGGTAATATGTAGAGAGAGATAGAGCTACCGAATAGTGCAAAGCCATTTGAGTGCTGTGTTTAAAACCTTTGTTAGGTCCCTAAATATTTTACTGCTGTTTTAATTGAACCCTTTATGTATGAATGAAATAGTGTTTGAAGAAGATGCAGGCTTAATACCTAATAATATCGGTGCATCTCCAGCTTTAACATCAATACAATATTTTGTCTACAAGTACCTATTTTACTTTTGTATATAAAGTTTTTTTTAAGGCGCTACTCGGAAAAAGTATGGACTTTTTGATTTAAAACTATAGAACGGTTACAGTTGTTACAAATCTGGTAATAAGATATATATTTCTTCATACCTTTGTCTAGAATCATATAGTTTCAGAAACACGATTTTATGATTTTGGCTCGACACTTTTTATTTTCGAAAATACCTCTAAAAAATAAGAAATATCAAGATTATTCTTAAATGGGGATACATATACTATTGAAAATTGGTTTAATTAGTGGACACCAATAATTTTTAGGATCGTATAGAAGCATTTTTTTTAAACTCGCTATAGTTTTTGAATACGAAGTGATTTTGTGTTTTTTTGGCGTAATCGGCGAAATCGGTCTCGCTCCCGCGCGCGTCGTTTTCTAATTGCTACCTCGCTTTAGCATAATTTTTTCGAGTATCGCCTTAACTTAAACTTTCAATGATATATACATTTTGTTCATATAAAAACAACTTATTATTTCAAATATACAACAGAAATAGAAAATCGGCGTTGATTTGGTCAACCTTCGACCAACGCCTCGCGAACTGCACCGAATGACTTTTTTTTTAACGGAGAAAATGTTTAAAAATCGGCAGTCTTTTCTGTTTCGGTGTCAGTGGCGCTATGTATTTTTTTCTTCTTTTTTTGCAATTTAACCGGCCCTGACTTCAAAGACCTTCCACCGGCAGCAGCGCTACGGTTGGACAACCGTAACTTGATAGCAAAATGACAATAAAAACACGTTATAGTGCGACAAGCATATCTGTTCCGGTGATAACCTTTGGAACTAATACAATTTTCATGCGACAGTCCATTTTGACAGATAATTTTGTATTGCAAGTGGCTCCTCTGTCACGGCTGTCACCGGAACAGACAGGCATGTGGGACAATAGTTCAAGTTTTATGCCACCGGAACAGAAAACGTTGTCGCAATATACGAATGTTTCGATCTTACGTCAATGCGCTTTTATTAGCTCGGCCGTTTGCCGTTTTTATATTCCAACCGGTTTTCTAGTACCTATTGTTAATCGAAGTGTACAATTAATAAATTGCTTTATCAATAGAAGTTCCTTTCTTGTTAGATAGTTATTTTTGAAAGAGATTTTATGTTAAGTAAGTACCTATTAACTTTATCGTTATAACTAATATTTTTTTATTGTGTACGTCTTGTGTTCTGTTCTATACATTCCCAAATCATTCCCGAATTATTGGGACACAAGACTTAAATTTATGTGAATTTTGTATTTGCAATCGCAATAAATGTTTGCCAAGCAAATAGTGTTTATTTCATTTAAATAAAATTTGTTAATTCTTCCTTATTTCAGTAGAGATACTTGTCAAATACCTAAAATAACTTGCATATTATGCATTTCAAGTGAATTCCAATTAGAAGAACGAATTACTTACCTACTGGAAATGATAAATAGGTGTAGGTAATTAACAATTAGGAATTTAAAATACATGTATGTAAATCCTACTTCCTACTATAACTCGAGCGGATAAAGAAACAATCTGTAAATGGCGGCCAAGCATTAAGTGTGAGCGCGATAGCATGACCCACCCACGTGCTCTACATGCAGCATGACGGTATGTGTGAGCGAGATAGCATGACCGACCGGCCGCCATTTCCATATTGTTTCTTTATCCGCGCGGCTTATAATATTATAAATGTGATTTGTTGCTCAATCACGCCAAAACGGCTGAACGGATTTGGCTGAAATTTGGGACACGGATACTTTGTAGTCTAGAGAGGAGCATAGGCTACTTTTTATCAGCGATTTATCTGCCACATTGACAATGATGTAATGAAAATTCGCCCTTTCTGTACAAGCGCATAGAGAAAAATTGAAAATGAAGTAGGTATTAAGAAAAAATCGACCCGTCTCACAACCAGCTCAAATGGGACTCGAACCCACGACCTTTCGCTATCCGGGCGACTGCTCTAATCACTGAGCTACGGAGTCGTTTGCATACTTCATTTTCAATTTTTCAGTAATAAAAATTGCAATTTAAATGCAGAAAAGTAAAAATTTTAATAACAAGCGCATAGAGTTTACCACGCGCGCTCCGGTTGGACGGTGGTCAAAAAGCGCTTCAAAAGCCTTGTGTTTCGTCGACTAGAGTTCTAGAAATGAAACAATCATTAGAATAGACTGTATGTATTCAACACAAAGATAAGCAATGGTATTATAACATAAACATAATTGTTCCAAAATAAATGAAACTAAAAAATCAACAATTTAAATTATTTTTAATGAAAACCGTGGTTAGCCTTTCGAGCTACTGATAAAATCTAAATTAATATCTAGCATATTATTACGAACCTCATAATAGCTTGTTGAATGTATATTAAATACAAATAAAGATTTAAGTTCACTACAACTCTACACAAATGTCGCTATAGTATAAATTGATATTCACACACTGAATATAATAGTAAATACAATTTAATTAAATATAGCCAGCATTAGCCTTAAACTAAGTGTTATCACAATGACAATATTCACTATAATTAAATGTAAGGCACACTACACACATATTCGGATCGGCATGTTCGGTTCCCTTTCGACGCAGCTTTTTGCATTCATTGCGCGCTCGCGACAGACGTCTAATGACGCACCAACTTCGGCCGCCGATTTACGCCGACCGGAATATTTGTGTAGCTACCCTTATTGTGTAATTAATATTTAATGGCTAAAAAGTAAGCTAATTTTTACAAGCTTTTATAAGTATGTCCGTTCGGGTCAAATCAAGCAACCTAAATTTGACCCACTTCCCAGTGTTTTATTGAGCTAAAATGTTGCATACATCTTTGGTTTAGATGACAATACAAAATTAAAGTACAGACAGCAAAAAAGCTTGTCATAAAAATGATTTTTTTACAAAAATCTTCTTTGCTATTCCTACAGTCGGTTATGAGTTGACAGTTTAAATACTTGATTCTAATTCCAATACATAAAACCACGTGAAGCAATCCGTATTAAAAGTGTTTTATTTCAAATTCCAATCTCTATTTTCTTTGGTAAGAATGAGAAGTTGGAAAAGGATATGGAAAATCTTACAGTTGTATCAATATAGTGTAGTCAATGAAGCTAGTTGACCCCCACAGTAATTCCTCAGTCACAAAAATTTTTACAGCATGATAAAGTAATAACAAATTAAAAGTATGGTATAAATTTCCCAAAAAAATAATAATAATAGAAGGTTAGGTATTTTTTAATGAAAGTCTTATTTCATTGATATCTTTTTTAGGAAAAATGCTCCGTCTAAATTTTCTTCACTGGACATATTCATGTAACGTATAAAAACAATAATATGAAATATCCAAAAAAATATCCCAGCAGAAACACCAAATTTTAATAAAACAATTGCGGTGACTTGAACTGAAAAATGTCTCCGTCGAACTTTTTAACGGAATTATACCATTTTGCCAAGCATACTCATGCTTGAAAAAAGTTTTGGATTTTTATCAAGTATCCCATACTAGTATAAATACTTAACTCATTTGGTAAAATAAATTTGGACTGAGAAATTACTCGGATCAATATATAAACAGATTTGTTTATTTAGGTATACTTAAATACCTAACTTCCGTGTGAGATTTTTTTGGATAGTCATTTAAAAGTTTATGGCTCATGCTATTTTATAACCCAGCAAAGTTTCAGCGACTGAGGAATTAGTGTATGGGTCTCCATACAAAGAATCTGTTCATTGCCTACACTAATACTAGAAGCTACTGAGTTTTACGAACAAACATCTATTAGGATGGATTCATTTACAATAATTGTCAAAATTCTATTTCTATGTGCATTATTAAATCACAAAAAGTGTAGGTATCTTAATAATTTTCTCGTCTTATTTTCTGTTTCGGTCATTTAGAACAATAAAGGCACATGATTAATTTGAATTATTTTCGGTTTAAAGTCTATGTAAGTACTTAGTCTAGTTAAATACAAATTCGAGTCATGAAATTAATTCTTTAGAATATTGCACAACTTAATTAACATCTAACTTCAGGGTCTACAAATCACTACATAGTATAAAACAAAGTCGCTTTCTCTGTCCCTATGTCCCTTTGTATGCTTAAATCTTTGAAACTACGCAACGGATTTTGATGCGTTTTTTTTAAATAGATAGAGTGATTCAAGAGGAAGGTTTATATGTACTTTTTATCCCGATATTCCCACGGGAACGGGAACCACGCGGGTGAAACCGCGGGCGGCCGCTAGTATGGAATAAAAGTAAATTATGTATTGACAGCACTTCAAAGTTAATGCCCTTAAGGGTTCCTACCTTGTTGCAACACACAAACGGGCCGGCATTCTCGGTTCGGCAGTATTTGCCGACGAAGAAATGACTGCACTTGTTCGATTTCAATCGGCTCGTGTCGATCGCGTGGTTTATTCAGGATTTTAGATACATTCGATTCGGCAATATTTATGAATCTGAATATATTCGATTTTTCCGGCCGGCTTTGCCGATTAATGTCGGCACGCTGATGTGTGTAGCAACCCTAAGTCTATTTACTTTGTGCAACTTTTAAGTTTGATACAATGTCGACATTACGCAAACCAACGTTTGTATACATGTCACAACCAACTGGTTAAATTAACCGTTTAACTAACCGTCTAGCCATTTTACTAAACGGTGCCGTCGTTTCACTTTACTCAATCTGTCAATAAGAGCTACTTTTTTAATCAACTCATCTGAAACATGAAAATCATAAATATGAGTTATTGGAAGAAGAATATTAAAGTAGCAAAAGTGAGATATCGCTATCCGCGTCGTTTTCTTCATAACATTAACAACCTATTTATAAGATGACAAAAAAAAATGTAGGTAAGTATATAACAAAAAAATACATAAAGTATAAACAATAAAGTAGTAAAAGGCGACTACAACCTCAAAACAGTCTAAAAATTCGACTAAATTAGCTGCTAGCGATAATGTAAACACTATTAGAAGCGAGTTAGTAATCTCACTCTATATATTTTATTAAAAACTATATTATAAATAAGATTACAATATAAAGTATATTTAATGTATATGATGCAATAAGTTTACAAGACTGACATAATAACGAATGTCCATACAACTGCGATGCTACGTCGCATCGCAAAAATATGCGGCGCGCCATGCTACAGATGTTTTATCTCACGAGCGCGGGTGCCACGTTTGATGTGGAAAATGCTTTTTATATTATAGAAAATAGAGACCAAACTTGGGCCCCTATATTGGAAGTGCATAACTAGCGCTATCTGTTGTCTGGTGCAAATGCAAACAGCTTTTGGTGTGTAAAAACACACATAAACACATTATTTATTGATAATAAGTGACACTTAGGGCCTGATTATAACAACTTTCGATTTTTTTGGCTTAGTAGTTCCCATTTGAATGCATGAAGACTGCCCCCTGGTTTTTTGGCACACGCACACAGGAGCGCAAACTACAAATATGGCTCACCCGCGCTCGTGAGATTAAACTACTGTAATAGAAACTTAGAGCCCTTGGGACCCAGTTTTTTATTAACTTACTGCACACATACAATAATTACAAACAACTCTCAATATACACTGTTATATACAAATAATATTGCTTACGTTTCGTACGTTAATAAATGAGCATAATTCTCATTAGATTACAGAACAGTCATACAGTCATAGGCCCGTATTATAGAACTACACTCAAGTGGAGATCTCAAGTTTAGTTAGCAAGGGATGAATGTATTCGTTGCATATATTTGCATCCCTTTCTAATTGTAGGTACTTGAAAAGAGATCTCCACTCGAGTGTTATTCTATAATACGGGGCTTAGCTTATCACATTATAATATAGAAAAAGCTAAATATAATAAACAACCGCTTTTGTTAATATAACCAGTAAGCCTAGCTGGCCGCCCAAAACGTGATATATATCGCATGATATAGTGTTCTATCGACACTCAAACGTCAAAAACTGTCTGTCTTTTGACAGTTAAACGTGATAAAGCGCTTTATCATATCGCGTTGTTGGTCATGCTAGTGGGGCTGACAAAGTAAGAGTGGACTTCTTTAGTTTCATAGCACCTGAGCACTTGCAATGTATTTCTGCCAGTAGTAGAGAGAGCGGCTTTTATTTAGTAGATTTTTCACAAAAAAAAAGGAATTTGACAAAAACAAAAGAAAAAAAAAGGACTAGATTTGAACCGAGGTCTTCTGGCTTCAATGCCGCCCGTTTTCTAATCTGAGCTATCACAACTTTGGAAGCGGTGGCGAAATTTGCCTTCGTATTCTAATGACATTGTAACAGTTTTTCGATCAGGTCACGTGTCCGTCTTACGAATTTTTGATCTGCTGGTCACGTGATCCTGACGCGAGTACAACATTTTTTACCCATCACAAAAAGTGCACAACGCCGCCGCTAAAGAAGTTTTCACTTAAAAAAAATGATTGCTTACCCCGGATTCATGAATGAGAATGCAGTCGCTACGCTCGTCTATGTCAAGCTTGCGGCGGCTCGTCCATGGGGTTGGCGCGCGGCAGGTAAGGCGCCAGTTCGCACGCGCGACCGAGACAGGCGACAGGTCTTGCTTCTCTGTCCTTACAACACCTATAATGACAAGTGCCGCGAGCGAACCGCTGCCTTTAGAATGTGATAAAGCGGTCGCTACGCTGGTCTATGTCAAGCTTGCGGCGGCTCGTCCATGGGGTTGGCGCGCGGCAGGTCGGGCGGCGCGGGCTCGAAGCTGGCGCATACAGTACCGCGCGGGCCCAATGCGGATTGGCTGGCTTCGAAAATGACCCACGCGGACCCAATGCGGAATGGTGGGCGTTTGGACTGCAAATATACCCGAGATCAGAGATGGGCAAATGCCCGGTTAAAACCCGGCATTTTGAAAATGCCCAGGTTAAAACCCATTTATGCCCATTTCTGCCCGAAAAGTTGGGCAGAAACTGTATAATAAATCAGTAATAAAAGTTAACCAATATTATAAAATTTTACATGATTTACAAACTCATTACTTAAATAATGCTAAGTAATATTAGAGTACGTACATATTTGTTAATTTTTAACCCCCGAGACGCAGCGCAAAGAGGGGTGTTATAAGTTTGAGGCCTATGTCTGTCTCTCTGTACTGTACGTACATTCGTAGTGCCTAAACGGATCAGGCGATTTTATTGCGGTTTTTTTTAATTGAAAGCTATATTAATCGAGATGGTTATTAGCCACGTTTGAAGAAAATCCATATGGCCATTTATGGAGATGGTCAACTGCCTGCCGAAACGGAAAAAGATACAGACATGGTGCTTTGACTTAAATAATGTACACCCTGGGCAAATTTTGGTGCAATAAAAAAAAACAAAATGGCGGCCAAAAAAAATGGCCGCCAGAAATTAAGTTGCTCGATTTGGCTGAAATTACCGATTTCAATGTGGTTTTATTTTTATTTTATGTGTAATTTAAAAAAGATGATATATAAATAAAATTAAATAAATAAAACCCCCCGACACAAAAAAACCTCAAAGAAAGTCAGAAAATAAATTTTCTCTCGGTCGGGGCACAAAATGAGAGAGAGATTATAAACAACTAGCAGTTGTCCGCGGCTTCACCTGCGTGGTCAAAGAGAATTAATAATATCAATGCCTTAAAAAATACATGGCACATGTCTGGTGCAAGGATATAAAAGTAACAATTCAAAAATTTTAAAAAAATACCAAGTGGAACCCTCGCTAACGCTTGCCGTATACAAAGTGTACGTAGGTATACTGACATTATGTTTGGATTTTATATTTAGGTAAGTACAATAATTATTGAGTTCAAATCATGTTCAAACCACTGTGGGGAATTGCGCAACGGTTAAAGGAAGACTGATGTTGTCTTCCGGGATAGGTGTTGTTAGCCCGAGGACAACAGAACTGTCCGCTGGTTTTTATGACGGAGTTCGTATATAAGCGAACTTGGTGAATGAACTTCGTAAGCGCGATGTAGGTTCTTCACTTTGAAGCTCCGTGCCATGTTGATTATGTGCGCGTCGTCTAGATGTCGCCACAACACATAATTATGTATGAATTGATGCAAATCCGCATTTTAAGTAAGTAGTGTATCATAGTGGAAGGGGGTCTTTCCGAGGTAAAAAGAAACCTGGATCATTCTCCACCTTTCTAACACCTCAAAAAGTAGCGCAAAAATCCGAGGCACCGTTTCCATAGTAAAAGACCAGTCATTACTGGCAAGACACACTGGTCAAAGACTTTCGTCTTGAGACATTGAGGTATTTCGGACGCAAATATATGCCGGAGCTTCCCAAACGCTGCCCATCCAAGCTGGATTTGACGAGAGATCTCTTTCTCAAAGTTGGACTTACCTTACTGGACCCTTCTGTCCCAGGTAAACATAGTGGTCAAAAACTTCGAGTGTAATGTTCCCAACATTAACTGGAGCAGGTGCAGGATAAGCCGGTATTAACCAATCCAAATGTAACCAGAACCATCGGCTTGATTTCCAAAGTACAATATATTTTTCAACAGCCATCCTGTGATAGAATAGACCATTGCGAAAGTTACATAACCTTAGCGATCGCACACCAAGCACGCTACCCTATTGCTTTACCAAATTTCGTGAAAGTCAGATCAGTGGTTTACGCATGAGAAGGTAACAATACCTAGACAAAAAGACACATTCTCCTAACTCTTGAACTACTAAAATGCAAAAACTCAAGTCAATACTTTGCCACTAGGTACGTTTGTGTGTGTGTTTTAATGTAGAATAGATCCTATGCCAGCTCAATCGTGCAAAGAAAAAGTTCTTAATAATAATACCCATGCTACATTGAACAAAGTAAACTAAAAAAAAAATTCCTACGGGAACCGTACTGCAGACCAGTATCCTACATATCAATTTCCATACTTCTTAGCCCAGAAATGAGGAAGTTTCCATATAAATTTTAACCTTATTATCAATAGGCGGCCTTATTGCTATATAGCAATCTCTTCCAGGCAACCTTGGGTGAAAGAAAAAATAAATCAAAAGGACAGAAGGGGAAAGGGTGCATAAGAAGAATAGAATAAGTATACACTAACAAATATTGAAAGAGAGAAAGAAGATAATATTATAGAAGTTAAGGAGTAAGAGAGAGAAAATGACTTCTAACTTGATCTCTAAAGGATTTAAGAGTCTGAGCCCTTCTGATACCTACTGGAAGCGCGTTCCACAAACGCACAGCATGGACAGAGAAAGAGTAGGAAAAAAAGTCGGAAGAATGACGTGGAATTTTAAGGGTGAGGTTAGAGGAAGAAAGCAAAGTACAGGACGTAGATGAAGAGTGAAAGGAGAAGCAGTCTTTAAGATAAGGAGGGGAAGTAGGCATGAAAAGGATAGAATAGAGAAGTGTGTGTAAGTCCCTGCGCCGGCGAATTGGGAGCCATTGGAGTTTGTTACGGAAGTGAGACACATGGTCGTATTTGCGAAGGTTCAATATAAATCTAATGGCAACGTTCTGCAGACGCTCTAACTTATCAAGTAACTCTTCCGACAGGTCAGTAAAACAGACATCAGCGTAGTCAAGGATAGACAGCAGAAGCGATTGTGACAGAGTGATTTTGGTAATGGTCGGCAAAAAGTTACGAAGCCGGTTAAGTGAGCCATATGCTGCAAATATCTTTTTCCTGGTTACCTCAACATGAGGACTTCTTAGACCAGAAGTGAGGAAGTTTCCATATAAAGCGTGTCTCAAAAGTACGTATAGGATTTGAATTTCGTGCTATTTCCGAAATATTCAAGATGGCAGGTTGAAATTTGACATACGTCATCTTGACACATGTAAAATTAATCGTGAAGCGTTTCACAATAAAACAGCGCATAGAAGTTATAGAAATATTTCACGGAAATTCACAATCAATTACAAACACTCGTCGAAAGGTCGAAAAATATCGTAATTTCAAGAAGAGGTGATTTCAAATGGCCACCGAGATCTTGCCATCTGATGCCACTGGATTTCTTTCTTTAGGGCTACCTACGTCAAAGATAAAGTCTACACCAACGATCCCCAAAACATAGACAATAAAGACAAAATATTCGCTGAGTTATTGGTGAAATAAGTAGCGAAATGTGTGAAATTAGCAGCGAAATGTGAAAAAGTGTCATGAAAAACTTGCACACAGCAAAAATGCCCGTGGCGGCCATTTAGCAGATATTCTTTTCATATAAAATTGTACAAGTCTCTTCAAAATAAAATAAAACTACGAAGAAATTCCAATCCATTCGCGTTTTATTGAGACAAATCATCCTATACCTACTTTTGGGACACCCGTTAAATTTTAACACCCTTTCTACCCCATTAGGGGGAAGTATTTTAACTTTGCCTACGCAGATCATCTTTAATTCTGACCAGTATCGTACATACCAATATTTATATTTCTAATTCTAAAAATGAGAACTTGTAACCCTCCCTTTGTACCCCATTATGGGGTAGTTTTTTAACTTCGCCTACGTAGATTATTAATTTTAATTCGGTGATGTGTGTGACCTTTCGATTTTATATAGATAGATTATGTTAATCATAAATAAAATAAAATATTATACTTATAAGTGCATACTCCATTTTATTATTAAAACATTTTAATACTACCCTGTTAAAATAACAAAAATGTACAATTTTCTGGTATTTTAACAGACTAATATTATTTGTTTTTTGGTAATATTCATGTGCATTATAACCAAAATAATTAAAATACTTACACAGGTAAAAATACTTGAAAACATTGTTCACGCCCACAAAATGGGCAGTAATGGGCATTAACCCGGCGTTTTGGGTTTTAACCGAGTTAAAACCCGGGCGGGCTGAATGGGTTAAAACACAGTGCCCATCTCTACCCGAGATTGATCGCTAAACCTACAGTCCACTAATTACCGCTTATCATCAGATGTTGAAAACCAAGTACTTACTACCCTGTTATGGATGAAAAATTGGATTGCCTATCCCGAATTCGACCACTGCAAATATAGCCGAGGCAAATCGCTTAATACTCCAGTCCACTTAACATCAAGTGTCAGGTGTGATGAAAACCAAATGCTACCCCTGTTATGGATAAAAATAATGGATGGCTTATCCTGGGTTCGACTACTACGGGAGCCAGTTCGCGCGCGCGCCCGATACTGGCGATAGGTCTTGCGTCTCTGTCTATAGAAAACCTAATGACAAGTGCCGGTCGCGGGCGCGGCTCGAACTGCTGCCTTTAGAATGCAATAAAGCGGTCGCTACGCTGGACTATGGCAAGCTTGCGGCGGTTCGTCCATGGGGGTAGGCGCGCGGCAGGTAAGGCGCCAGTTCGCACGCGTGACCGAGACAGGCGACAGGTCTTGCGTCTCTGTCCTTACAACACCTATAATGACAAGTGCCGCGAGCGAACCGCTGCCTTTAGAATGTGATAAAGCGGTCGCTACGCTGGGCTATGTCAAGCTTGCGGCGGCTCGTCCATGGGGTTGGCGCGCGGCAGGTCGGGCGCTGTCAGCTCGAAGCTGGCGCAAACACTACCGCGCGGGCCAAATACAGATTGGCTGGCTTCGAGAATGACCACGCGGACCCAATGTGGAATGGTGGGTGTTTGACTGCAAATATCGCCGAGACCGATTACTTAACGTACAGTCCACGCAAATATAGCCAAGACAAATCGCTTATACAGTCCACTTAACATCAAGTGTCAGGTGTAATAAAACCAAGTGCTACCACGTTTTGAATTTTGTTTTTTTGTTAGTTAATTCACAATCAGTCAGCCACTTTCAGTGAATGCGTTGTCCGTCTTCAATGATTCCAACGAGTGTGTCTTCCATTGAGAGCCCTAAAAAAATGGTTTGCCGATCCCGGATTCGACCAATCACAATGTAATAAAGCGGTCGCTACGCCCGGGTATGTCAAGCTTGCGGCGGCTCGTCCATGGGGTTGGCGCGCGGCAGGTCGTCAGATGTTGAAAACCAAGTGCTACCCTGGATGAAAAATTGGATTGCCTATCCCGGATTCGACCACTGCAAATATAGCCGAGGCAGATCGCTTAATACAGTCCACTTAACATCAAGTGTCAGGTGTGATGAAAACCAAGTGCTACCCTGCTGCGAATTTAAAAGAATGGATGGCTTATGCCGGATTCGATCACTACGGGCGCTAATTCACATGCGCGACCGAGATAGGCGACAGGTTCCGCGTCTCTGTCCATACAAAACCTAATGACAAGTGCCGGTCGCGGTCTCGAGTCCCGGTTGCGGTGCGAACCGCTGCCTTAAGAATGTAATAAAGCGGTCGCTACGCCCGGCTATGTCAAGCTTGCGGCGGCTCGTCCATGGGGTTGGCGCGCGGCAGGTCGGGCGGCGCGGGCTCGAAGCTGGCGCATACAGTACCGCGCGGGCCCAATGCGGATTGGCTGGCTTCGAGAATGACCCACGCGGACCCAATGCGGAATGGTGGGTGTTTGACTGCAAATATCGCCGAGATCGATTACTTAAAGTATAGTCCACGCAAATATAGCCAAGACAAATTGCTTAATACAGTCCACTTAACATCAAGTGTCAGGTGTGATGAAACCAAGTGCTACCACGTTTTGAATTTTGTTTTTTTGTTGGTTAATTCACAATCAATCAGCTACTTTCAGTGAATGCGTTGTCCGTCTTCAGTGATTCCAACGAGTGTGCCTTCCATTGAGAGCCCTAAAAAATGGTTTGCCTATTCCGGATTCGACCAATCACAATGTAATAAAGCGGTCGCTACGCTCGTCTATGTCAAGCTTGCGGCGGCTCGTCCATGGGGTTGGCGCGCGGCAGGTCGGGCGGCGCGGGCTCGAAGCTGGCGCCCGCGGACCCGCTGCGGCTGGACCCCGACGATGACGACGACGTGGACGAGTCTCCGGGCTCGGCGCTACTGCTCGTGCTTGTACTCGTCTCTCTGGGTTGGAAAATGAATGCTAGGTTGGCATATGTATATATAAAAAAAAAATTTGTTCTGTAACCTATCCTGTAAAGTATCGAATGAAAGGGCTTACTAAGCCGATTCTAAAAATGTATCACATCATAATATTTCAGTCACTTGTTTTAAATTAAAATTACAAACTATATTTACCAAATTACAAAAATCAAATTATAAATCGAAAAATTAAAAATGAAGTATTTTTTTTTTTTAAATAGACCCGTCTCACAACCAGCTCCGATGGGACCTTGGAATCGGAGCATTTCAATAATAAATATTGCATTGTAAATGGAAAAAGGTAAAAATTAAAAAAAATTATACATCCTTATTAAATGACAGCAATATGTATAAAAATAAATACGTCCCTTTCTATCATAGCTCTCTGTTTCACATAATTTGTTTACATTAACTTTATGAATGATTCTTAGTCCGAGAATATTTCCCTTGTGATTTTAACTATTTCAAATTCTGTACTGGTTCTTGCCTGAACCGTCGGCTAATGTATAATAACGAGACCCCTTTTCATTTGCGTCCAAAAACCCTAAATAGTATTACTACATTCCTAACCCCTTCTCACTTAGCAAAATATAATACTTAGTAAGTACAAAGATTCTGTTAAAAATAAAACCAAAAATACCTAGTATTTTAATATACTCACTTGTGGAATCCATTAGTTTGACAGGTGTTGTACGCACCGCAGTGTTGGCACTTGAGACCTACTACATGAAATTTGACTGTGGAAAGCTGAAACAATGAAATAGCAACATGAAAACTTGACGTTAATATTGAAAAAATTGCATATAAGTACTTAGTTATTTTTCCCGGTTATGTGCAACGCATATATGAAATAATCATGGGGCCAAGTCTGCTAACCTTAAGTCACAATCGTGTCTCAATCGTGTTTCAATTGTAGTTCAGTTGTAGTGCTCTTTAAAACACTAGTTACAAGAATTATGACAGAATGATGTAATGTTTATAGCGGGAGGTGATTGGAATTCCAAACACACATTGTGGGGCTCGCGTCTCATATCAACTAGAGGACGAAATCTCTGCAAAACTCTTGGAAAATTACATCTGAATGCTCTCTCAACTGGTCAACCAACTTATTGGCCCGCAGATCCAGCTAAGGTGCCAGACCTGTTGGACTTCTTCATCTACAAGGGCGTACAAACACATTTTTTGGATGTAGAAAGTTGCTTTGATTCTTCATCAGACCATACTCCAGTGATTGCAACTATGAGCTTCACAGTAATAAAAAGACCTGAGCCTCTATACCTGTATAACAGGCATACAGATTGGAGAGCATTTCAACAGTACTTAAATGAAAACTTGGAGCTTAAAATCAGCCTCAAAACTGAGGAAGATATTGATGGCGCTGCTGAGTATCTAAGTAAGATGATACAAAAAGCTGCTTGGACTTGCACTCCGCCCTCTCGGGAATCGTCAAAAAATGTGAAAGATCAAAACGTACCGAACATAGTAAAAGAAAAGGTCCTGGAAAAGCGGCGTCTTAGAAGAGTCTGGCACTGCAGTCGTCATCCAGCGGATAAAAGGGACTTTAACAAAGCAGCCGCTAGTCTTAAACAGCTCTTGGTAAAACATAGAAAATGAAACATTACAGCAACACCTACAAAGTTTGACTCCCACTGCCTCAGTTAAAAACGAATATTCACTCTGGAAAACGTTGAAATCCCGCGTTATGCCGCAAGTTGCTCAACATCCACTTAAAAATGCAAATGGTACGTGGGCCAAAACGGACCAAGAAAGAGCGGAAGCATATGGGTCATTCTTGAGCAGCGTATTTACGCCTAATACTGAGATGAGCAACGAAAGCATTGACCGTGAGGTTGTAAAATTCCTTGAAAGCGACCTTCAGCTCAGTCTCCCTATTCGATGCTGTACACCTGCAGAAGTTCGTCGAACAATAATGGATCTAGAACTCAAAAAAGCCCCCGGATTTGACATTATCACCGCAGAGGTGTTGCGTAACCTGCCGCAGAAAGCTATAGTTTTCATTACATCATTGTTCAACGCTGTGTTACGAGTTGCTTATTTTCCAAGTATATGGAAAGTCTCGCAAATAACTATGATTCCAAAGCCAGGAAAGCCACCGCACTTGACATCATCATATACACCGATAAGCCTCCTACCTGTTTTATCAAAAGTGCTTGAGAAAATCATTTTGTCACGCCTCAATGAAATATTGACAGAAAGTGCAATTATCCCAGAGCACCAGTTTGGATTTAGACGGCGCCATTCAACCATTGAGCAAGTTCACAGGGTCTGCGAGTACATAAGAAACACCTTGGAAGATAAGAAGTACTGCTCTGCAGTGTTCTTAGACGTTCAGCAGGCTTTTGATAAAGTTTGGCACAACGGCTTGCTTTACAAACTCAAAAAACTATTACCGAACACCATGTACCTCCTATTGAAGTCCTATTTAGACAGCAGAATCTTTTATGTCAAAATCAATAACACTACATCCGATTTTTATGACATAAAAGCAGGAGTTCCTCAAGGATCTGTGCTGGGCCCCTCGCTGTATCTCATCTACACAGCTGATGTTCCAGAGTCGGATAATGTCATTACAGCCACTTTTGCTGATGACACAGCCATACTGTCACATGACACAGACCCCGAAGTAGCATCAAGGAATCTTCAAGAACACTTGAATAATGTCCATTCCTGGATGCAGTCTTGGAGAATTAAAGCTAGTGGCACCAAGTCGAATCACATCACATTCACTTTGAGAAAAGAAGATTGCCCTCCTGTTAAGCTTGGTCAAGAGGTCCTGCCGCATAACGCTTGCGTTAAATACCTTGGTTTCTACCTTGACAGAAAGCAAACCTGGAAAGCACACATTCAGAAGAAGCGTGATGAGCTAAACTACAGACTAAGATCTCTGGATTGGCTTATGGGTTGAGGCTCTCGACTGTCGGTTGACAACAAGGTCCTGATTTATAAAGCCATACTAAAACCTATATGGACTTACGGCATACAGCTGTGGGGTTCTGCAAAAACGTCGAAACTAGAAATTCTGCAAAGATTCCAGAACAGTGTGCTCAAAACAATAGTTAATGCCCCATGGTTCACGAGAATGGAAGAAGTTCATGAGTATCTTAATATTCCAACAGTCAAAAAGCAAATAGCCGATAGCATTAGTTCGTATAAAGATCGAATCAGTAATCATAAGAACAACCTGGCCCAGAGTCTTATTGAACCATTGCAGACAAGACGTCTGAAGAGACTGCATACTTGGGACAACATACAATAACCTTACCAGTTAGCAAAACATAAAGGCAGCCTGACAGTGGAAAGGCATGCCTCCACGCCTGCATTAAAAACAAAACAACTGCTTATGGTCCAAAGACCGATCGCATGTTAGCAAACAAATATGAAAAAAAAAATATAAAAAAAATGATGTGATGTGAATGTAGTGTGTGGTGTGACCATCAGTAGTATTGTGAAAAAAGTACACATTTCTTGTAACTTGTGTGTAAAAAAGCACTACAACTGAACTACAATTGAAACACGATTGAGACACAATTGAAACTTAATGTTGTAGCGTAGTGGCCAGTGTAGCACAGGGCCACAGTAAAGGTGCTGGAGCATCGGTAATCGCCGCACAAGATCTAGTGGTAATAGATATGAATAAAATATGTTTATAGGGACTTGACTTGTTTTATTGTAAAAGGTAGAAATAAGGAAGTATAGGAACTGTAACAAAATGAAAATACGTGAATTTAAAGGTCCTAGATCTAAAATTATAAAAGTAATGGCTAAATAACTAGATAATATATGATAGCTTACCCCGATCCCCGGGTTCCTGTTAACTACATTAGAATGTTTACAATTTTCTTATGGCTATAAATAGCTCTGTACCGCTTGGTGGTTTTGGTAGAACTGAATAAAAATGCTGAACAGGGCACGTGGAATGAAGAATTTGAATTTAAATGGAAAGAACAGGATAGGATTCCATAAAATTAATGGCCAGTATGTAGAACTTGATGGCCTGTATGTAGAACTATGGAGTTTCCAGTCATTATGGAGTTTTTAACCATCCATAATGACTGGAACGAAACGACATCGTTACAACGTTAGCAGAATTGGCCCCCAGTTGTTATGTAATCGACTTGCGACTAAATAAAAAAGAAATAAGAATAACATGTAGTTAAGTTTAAATGTAGATACATGTTTCTGTACATAATATTCATGTCTTCTTTCTTTTTGCATATCATATAACTGTCAAACCAGTTTGTAAATAACAGTAGAGTAAAAACTAAACAAATAAACTTAAAATTCAGTTTTAAAAAAATGGTAATACTTTAAAAAACCAAGTAACTTACCTTGTGGCAGTCTTTACAGAGGATTGTAGTTTTGTAGTCTGCATATTCTGGGGGCATTGGTGTTGCTGCAACTTCTGAGTCCAAGTAATTCCATAGCTGCAATAAAAAAGACATGGTTTACTAAAACTTTAAATAACCAAAATAATAAAATAAAATCCGTGTTCTTATTAACGAAAATAATTTCTAAATGAAAGCAAACTGTCAGAAAATCTGTAACTTGATATTTTGGCCACTAGTGTAGCAGTTTGGTAAAATATTCAGGCTTATATACAGGGTTATTTGTAAAACACCCATGCTATGGCACGCGATACAAGTAAGGTTGCCAAGTCTTAAAACCGAAAAGTCAGATTGGTTAGCTGTAGTTTATCCGGACCTTTGGGTATCAATATTGTATTGTACTTGAAAATAACTATGAAACTAAAATATCTTCGCCTTGTAAATATTTTGCAAATATGTATGTGGAAGTAACAATATTATGTAACTGCTTATTTATTTATTTTTGAGAGCCTAACTCTCACAACAATGAGTACACTATTACTAACTTACATTTCATAATAAAACAGGATGGTTCTTAACTAAGTGTCCCATTACTGCCCTGTTTATTAAAATATAAACAAACAACATCACAAACAAATTGGTTAAGGCGGTTCTCACACTGCACCGCACACCGCTCCGACCACACCAGTGTGGTAATCGCCTAATTCAAGTTTAAATACTCACATTGGACATGTCGATCATACTGGTCTGGCACGTGGGGCAGGCGTAGTGGCCGGAGTGCAGCAGCTGCTCGAAGCAGGGCCGGTGGAGCAGGTGGCCGCAGTCTGGGATGTGGCACGGGATGCGGGACGTGTGGATGTCCTCCAGGCACACGGGGCAGTTTGACCGGGATACGTTTTCTACGCACTGCACATTTACAAGTTATATTAATATGATGTAGATGAGAGATGTAGATGATTTGGACCAACTTATTAACCCAGTTGTTACTGAAACATATTTATGAATTGCAAACACTATTGATATTTTTACCATACGACCCCCCCCGCGAATAATCCGGTAATGAGCTATTACGGGGTTTTTCATGTTATGTGTTTTTAGGCATCTAGAAACTAAAATGAATCATGTGATTTTTTTTCAGAATTTTTCTATTGATATTTACAAAGATATGAAAAATTGCGTGTCTGTTCCATTAAAATGCCTTAAAAAGTATTTTGAACGAATAATATTGCTTTAGATCTTTACGAAAAAAAATACCAAAAGCATTTGACAGTAAACACTTTTACGATATTATTCGGGTAAACAATTTATTACCGTAATTATGTAATAAGTAATACAGGTTTTTTTATTTGATTGAATCAGGCGTCACTTTGCGGAAGTCCCAAACCATTGTGAAAAACGAAATATATGTACCTAGCTTACTTCCACAAAAACACAACATGCAAGATGCACCGCCCGCCCGCAATAAAATGCACATGCACACCACGAAAATACCAGTACACAATACCTACATTTAGCAAGACAGCAATACACCTTGCACCTTCAACGATTAGACCACTCTACACGTGTTGCCCCAACCCGTGGCATCCTCAGAAGATAGTTCGTGCGAAAACCAACACCGAATTGATTCAATCAAATCTAATTGGTCTATTAATATAATTTACCTAATTGTGCCTGTTACAAAAATTGCTGGTTAAAATTCATCGCAGAAGACAGATTGCCTCTACACAGTGATTTTTATAAACTTGTCAATCGTGAACTTCAATGGTAATACATTTTACGTCATGTGACATCCAGTAATATTAAAAAAGTAACAGTTAATAGGAAAAGAAAACCGATCTCAAACATTAAAATATTATTTTCCCCTCAACAATGAAGAAACCCAGGTATGCAAAGTGTTTTCTTAAACACGCTTTCTATCCATGAACAAATGATTACACACCCTTAGAAAAAATTAAAAGAGATGATAGTTTGATTGATAAACGAGGAAAACATCAGAATAGATCACATTAGATGAAGCTAGATACAGAAGACAGGATAAGAAACTCTATTAGTCTATTTCCCAAAGTCGATTCACATACACAAGTAAAGAATCTCTCTTTCTGGGGTCAGTCCCTCATGTCTAAGGATCGTGGTCAGCATCAGGGTTCACCGGTTCCGGTCCAGCACCTCTCTTACAACCGTGTGTATGGAGGATGACGAGTCTTTTACTTGATCGGTCTTTTATCTTGTAGGTGAGCGACCGCGCGATCTCTTGCCTTCGATGCTCCCGACTACAATTAGTTGTTTTAGGCTGTCGTCACCTTTGCGTACCGTATGACCGAAATATGAAAGAATGCATTGCTGGAATGTGGTCGATAGGTGAGTTTTAATTTGGAGCTGGGTAAGGTTAGGGTTGATGCATTAGTGCGATGCGATTAGATGCCTTCAGCACCACATCCTTTACCTTTCGCGGGCCAGAATTGTCCATGTTTCCACTCCATATAATATTAAACGGGTCATAGCATCCTTTGCCATCCCGTACGTCTTTTTATCTCCGGTACACAGCTGCAGTCGTTGCAGATTTGGGAGCCCAGATAAATGTAGTGGTCGACAATGCCTACGCCAGGAATGTTGCAGGTGACATTTGATAACGTTCCGACTCGATCCTCTATCATCACTTTAGTTATTTTTCTGTTCACTGCAAGACCATCGTTGCCACTCTCCACCTCGAGTCTATGGAATAGCTCACTCCTATCATCCATAGATAGTACGGTGTCGTCAGCATATCGAAAATTTGAAAGTCTCTTTCCGCCTACAGGGAAACCCTTCTCCCAATCTTCAATGGTCCTCCGTATGATTTGCTCACCATATTATGTTAAACAGTGCAGGGAACAAGATGCAGCTCTGTCTTACTTCTTGTTTAGTTGTAAACATAATTGAGCAATCAGTAATCCTAACGAAGGAATAGGAATAGAAAATAATTTTCAACTTAAATATAATCTCATTCATTATGCCAAAGTGTATTTTTTAATGTTAATCATAACAATCATTAATTCATAAACTAACCAAAGTTGTTTCATTTACTAGAATATCATTGATTTCATGACAGGCGAATATTATAGTAATTGGCTTCTACAAATGTACAATAAACAAAACTATTTGCAAGAATAATATCGCAACACGATATTACTGTTTGTAGTCGAAAATAAAAAAATACTCGAATAATATCGCAACACGATATTACTGTTGCAGGCGGCACTAGAAATTTACACGAATAATATCGTAAGAGACACTACTGATCAGAGCTTAACCAATACTAGTATAGTAAAATGCATTTAGTTAATTTGTAACGAATACCTTGGTACTAATTAAATTTGGTTGAAATAACAAGATAGCTGAAAAAAATAGCTTCCATATGTGATATAAAAAGTCTCTGATACTTATTTTTTAGTCGAGTTATTAACAAAAATGCTTCTTTTATTTTTCCTGAACATTTTGACTTTTTCGGTTACCGGATTATTCGCGGGGGGGGTCGCATAGAAAAGAATAGACTATTTCAAGGCTTCCCTGTGCAAACTGTGCGTCATAGCTTATGGGGCATCAAAGCTTACTTCTAAGGTTGTCACGATCCAATCTAGGTACATAGAGTTACCATCTTGGAACTCAGATCCTCAGACTTTTGTGCCATTGACACTGCCACATTGAGGGGTCTAATAATAGTAAAAAAAATCTTACCCTATGACCCACTCTCTGCAGCTGCACCGGCAAACACATGTTGCACCGCTCACAGTGAAAGAAGCGGTCGCGCCCTCCCACACGACATATTCCACATCCGTCACAGTGGTATTGCTTTTTGTCCTCATCATCAAACAGGTTGCATATCAGACAAGTATACTGTGGACATAGTGTATTGCTAAGTATAGAATACAAGGTTAACAAGGTTTACACCCACAAGTAATATTAACTACTTTGTAAATCATTCAATCAGAGATTTGAATACTGATAGAGGATCACAATTCTCTTGAATTGAATGATTCTTTTTTCAAAAGAAATAAATGGGTATAAAATAGTAATAAGGTAGAATTACATAATTAGAGTTTCTCAATTTTCGGTTTTTTACAATCCCGGGAGCCAGGAATGAAAAAACAAAAATTCCCGGGATTTCCAGGAATCATTATTACTTTGATTTATTCATTATTACTTTTGAAAAAGGACTTTGTCAATTTTAAGTTATATAGGGTCCTGCAGAAATAGTCTAAAAGATTGAAGAGGGTGAAAATTTAAAATCGAAGCGATCAAAATGTGTGGAGCAGCGGATTTTTTATTTGCGGTTTCAATGTTAGTCCCATTGTGAAAGTTGTTAACTAGTATGCATGAGTACATTGATCACTAAAATTTTATACACGATTTTTGCAGGACAACAAAGAAACCCTATGCAGAACTCATTCATTGACAGTTGTTCAATCTAGATCTATCTAGAATAGAACCAACAAACCTTTCCAAATGTGACTCCACAGTTTTCACATTCTGCCTGCACCTTCTGTCGTGTATCACACTCCGTACAAATCAACTCTGTGACAGATTTTCTGTTGAAGTAGTGCTGTTCGTGTTCATCATGGCAGTATCGACACATATAAAACTTGTTGCAGCATGGTGTCTGAAATAAAATGTCTGTGTTTATCAGGAGAGTGCAGGTTGGAAATAGCACAGAAACAATAATAAAATAGATTTTACAAATTTAATAGCATTTCAAAAGACACCAACATTTCAGGCCTCATTTTCATATGATAATGCATGTATTAGTTTAAAAAAGATTTTAAAAACATAGTATATTGGACTATAAGGTACGCCTTTGTGTTTCAGTCTTGTAAATAGGTCTTTGTCCACGGTCACCGAAATAAGAAATCGAATCATGTGCTGAAAACTGTGGTTCATTGACATGCGTAGCTTTGTTTTTAAAATCGCAGTACATTTTATAGCTATACTCTACGTCGTGTTTGGTTTATTTATAGAAAAAAACAGGAAGTGTCAAACATCAATGAAAGAAAATTATTAGGGTTTGATGGTGATTTACAATCAATAAACAAGCAATAAACTCACCACAAATTTGGCTCGCCGCTTGTAATGAGCACAACCAACTCGTTTTTCACCGTTCACGTTCCCCATAGAACTGCTTTCGTCATTATTTGTTTCCATCTCTGCAGACATTTTGTACCAACTCAGATGTTATGTTATAATTGTTGGAGAAGAAACCACAGTGAAAATTCTGTCTTATTACCACGTTCGTTAAAAAAACTGGAATTATTCAGATTTTCAAGAAAATCACAAAAAATTGGTGTGACTGTCGGAAAAACTTGACCATTGAATTGACCACAAATCAATTGACATTTGTTTGTCAGTTTGACACCTTTGACAGCAGCCAGCCAACCCAAGTGTTGCCGTTTTATAATTAAAAAAAAATGCTAAAATTTAGCTGACAAAATGCTAAATAAAATGCCAACTTAATTTATAGTACTTACTTATCAAAAAACAAAACCTTAGTAAGTACCTATTCTATTTTGAAGTATACGAAGGTCATCAACAAGTTCGTCTTGATGTGCGTCAAGCTAGCAGCCTCACAAGTCACAACAGAATTAGATGGTTTTGATTATGTCAAAAAATACTGTATAAATGTATAAATAGTGCTAAATAATAATAATAATAAATAAATATTTTCTTACAATCACACCAATTATCTAAGCCCGTAGTTAATTTCTTAATAAACTGTGTCTACGTGAACTTGATAACGGATAAATATATACTTAAATACTTTTTGTTTGTAAATACATACTTAATATACATAGAAAACACCCAGACCAAGACAAATAGACATGTTCATGCACACAAATATTTGTCTTGTTCGGGAATCGAACCCGAGACCTCTGGCGCAGAAGGCAGGTAGATTACCCCTGCGCCAAATCGGTCGTCAAATAGTGATGTATATTAAATAAATAGTGATACTTTGATTCAAAAGATATTTGAGTATCTTGGTGAGGCTGCTATCTTAATGTCAAATTAGCAGTCACCTCAAGAATAACAGTTCTTTTCAATGTGATTTATATGTCAAAAAATACTGTATAAATAGTGATTCGTTTATGCAAAATTTCAATAGGAGTGCTTTAGTACAAGCCGAGATATTAAGGTCTCTAAGTGGGCTGCTAACTTGACGTTCCTTGCAATGGCAATTAAAGGGAAACGGGTACAAGTTTTAAATAAATAAATACTTGAAAAAATAGAGCGTGAAATAGTGAATCGTAGGGTATAAATAAAAAAAGAATTCTTCTCTTTTTTTCAAGAAATCGAATGTTAACTTCTACATAATACTCTGAATATTCGCTGATGATCAATGTTGAACTTTGCTCCACAGTAATAAGCTTTATGGATATGAACTTCATACCTACGTTTTTCGGAACTTTAAGTCAATTTTATAAATTAAATAGCCGCTACCAGTTCCTTGTTTTGTGACGTCGGGTATAACGATAACTAGCTAGCAACGTTCAACAGAACAAAGCAGCAAAAATCTATCAAGATAAGGAATTCAAATGACAGTTGAAGCCCATACCCACATCCATATTTCTTAGCCGGTAGCCCCCCTGGGGGGCTACCGCGTAACTTTATGGATATGAACTTCATACGTTTTTGGGAATTTTAAGTCAATTTTATAAAGAACTAGCTGACCCAGCGCGACTTCGTTCCCGTGGCCCTACCCCCTACTCCACCCTACCCTACCCGTACTCTACCCCTACCCTACCCCTACCCTACCCCTACCCCTACCCCTACCCTTACCCTACCCCTACCCTACCCCTACCCTACCCAACCCCTACCCCTACCCTACCCAACCCCTACCCCTACCCTACCCAACCCCTACCCCTACCCCTACCCTACCCTACCTTTACCCTACCCTACTTCTACTCTACCCCTACTTACCCCTCCGTCCCCTATTTTCTCACCGTTAGAGCCTTCCTTGGACTTCCACGAACATTTCAAGACCAAAATTAGCCAAATCGGTCCAGCCGTTCACGCGTGATGTCGTGACCAAGGGAAATAGGGATTCATTTTTATATATATACAAATAGCCGCTATCACTTCCTTGTTTTGTGACGTTGGGTATGACGATAACTAGCTAGCAACGTTCAAAGCAGCAAAAATCTATCAAAATAAGGATTTCAAATGACAGTTGAAGCCCATACCCATATCCATATTTCTTAGCCGGTAGCCACCCAGAACTTGACAAAATAGCGCTAAAAACTCACAAATGCTAATGAAAAGAAACAAAGCTACCTACATAAAAAACGTTTTTGAAAAAAAATGTAACCGCCTTCAAAACGGATCTTCAAACAAAAATTAACAAACACTAAAAACGAAAAAAAAAAAATAAGATTTTTTAATTCAAAGGACGATGATACGTGACTTTTTCTAATTTATCTTGGTACTTACGTGACTTTTTCTAATTTATCTTGGTACTTACTGAACTGTTTGAAGTCGGTGCCGTCTTATACGTATTGAGGTAATTACGTCCTACACCTTACGCTTGGGACACGTTTTTTTTATATGTTAATTATTTCACTCAGTATATTTCGTTCTTATTCTTTTTGATTGGCACCGACTTCAAACAGTTCAGTAAGTACCAAGATAAATTAGAAAAAGTCACGTATCATCGTCCTTTGAATTAAAAAATCTTATTATTTTTTTCGTTTTTAGTGTTTGTTAATTTTTGTTTGAAGATCCGTTTTGAAGGCGGTTACATTTTTTTTTCAAAAACGTTTTATTTTTCGATTTTTAGTGAAGTAGCTTAAGAAACTACATGGTGATTATGATAAATTGTTGTAAATATCCTATCCGTTACGGAATTCAGCTTCCCATCTTTAGCTACCTACTTAGATAACTTGAAGGAATACAACTGAAGGTCCATTCGTGCATATGGTATTTATAAAACATCATAATATAACTCCTAACTGTTGAGGAGTTTCACCTCTCATCAGCAGCTCACCCTAATAACCTGAAAGAATATAACTATTGGCCCATACGTACGATTAATACTTAAAGAAATATTCTCCAGCTCCTAACCGTTAAGGAGTTGTAGCTTCCAATACAGCTCATCACTATGAGATGATGACTACCAGATGCAAATACTTGACTAACTTCAAAAATAAACGGAACGCATAAGGCTTGCCTATATTTGAGAATTTCTCTCAATTTTCCTGGGATTTGATCCCCTGGTCCTGACTTGGTGAAAGTAAGATCAGGTCAGAAGTACCAACTTTCGAAAAAAATAAAAATTTGAAAATGATCCCCAATTTGATGAAACTATGAAATCGTCCATATACCCAAATAAAGTCTGAATACACATTATTCAGGATAACTCCTGAACTTCTTGCCAGTTCTTGATAAAATTTTAATGGGAGCACACGAGAAGCGTCACCTTTTAAATAAAAAAAGAATAATCCAAATCGGTTCATTAACTAAAAAGTTCTGAGGTAACACACATAAAAATAAAAATAAAAATTTAAAAAAAATATACAGTCGAATTGATAACCTCCTCCTTTTTTGAAGTCGGTTAAAAATAAACATAATCGATAGCATGTGGCCTTTAGAGGGAACTATCTATACAAACTATTCTTATAATGCCAGGGCCAGTAAAAAATTAAAAAAATTACTCTATGCTCTGAAGTCTGCAAAAAAAACAGAAAATGGCGCATTATTTCAAAATTGTTTTGTAAATCAATAATTGGTAAATAAATTATAAGTAAAAATAACAATGAAGACTTTCGCAATCATAATTTTTCTGTTTTGTTTCATACACCACGGTGTTCCTTTGATTCCACCGACATTTCAATGGAGATTGATGGATTTTGCCTGGGATGCCGACTACAAAAATATTGCATTGGCTTCAGGGGGCTATGTGGCTGAAAATATTATGCCCACGGGGATAGCGAGATGGAATGACAAGTTATTTATTGCCGTTCCTCGTTGGAAGAGAGGTATGTGGATTTTACTTTCTATCCTTACCATGATCTTGTGATTCGATAGTAGAGTAGAGGCATTTTTTTCTGGTTTCTTTTTATTGTTGGAGTTGATAAACTGTTGGATTAATGTATTTATTTAGGTATGTATATTTAGCTTGTATGCCACGAAGTTATACTAATAATTAGATCAAATAACGTCCACATACCGCGGTCGTCCATTATTTTGCCAGCATTCAACGTATTCTAAAAATCGGCCAAGTGCGAGTCGGACTCGCTCATGAAGGGTTCCGTTCCCACTTAACGTACCGATTACGTACACCTAGCAAAAATACCACTGTCATTTTTTGCCACAAATAAATTACTTTTTTTTACATAGTATTCATTGACAAAGTTATATTTGCGGTTTTCGAAAATGTGTTTATATCTCAAAAACTTGTAAAGCCTACTTAGCTGTGATAGTTTTCCTTTGAACTTCGTCATATGTAATTTTTTTCACGTATCCAAGACCAACCATTTGGCTGGCAGGGGGGGGGGGGGGGGGGGGTCACATCGCTACCCCGGTCGAATAAAGCCGCAATATCAAAAAGTCAATTTTACAGGAGAAATAAAAAACGCAAAAGTTGTAATTATGCAGATCCTACTGTATCAATTTTGGAGTGTGATATTTCAAAATAAGCAGGAAAAAAAACGTAATCAAATCAAAATAAAAGGGTATTATTTATTAAAAGAGTTGTAATGTTATAGCCAAAAATCCTATTGATTTTATATTCTTCTGATTCTTTTGGTACATCTCTGGATGCAACCGATTAGTACATCTTTATTCAGCGAAACACTAGATCATTTATGTGAAGCATCATTTAATTACGATACTATCATGAATCCAGTATCTCTATGCAATGAAATCTTACTACTTTATTCGCTTAATGTGAGTAAAGTATGAGTTGGGGTACTAACAGTTAACTTAATTTTATTTTTTATATTTTACGATTAAGATAACATTACTATATAAAAATAAATTTAATAAAATGTACTCATTTTATTTTTATTTTCAATAAACATAATTAGTAAAATAATATAATTTAAGCCTCGTTTTATTCATACACATATCTATCAGTATCTATTCTTGAAATAAAAGGTAAAATAAAATTGTAAATCACAGTATAAATCAAAACTATTAGCAAAACATCTCCTGACAACAATAGCTTCTTATCCGTAATAAAACAATATTTTGGAATCAATTAATCATGATTTCTCATATTAAGTTATCAAGTGTGACCATAGGACATTTTATAAGAAAAAAAAAACATTTTTTTACCTAACGCCAGCCTACCTTTTTTAAAAGCCAAAATAAAAGTATCATAAGTATTGTACCTACTATATCATGTATCTATAAATAGCAAAGTTTAGTACTTGCAGACAATTTAAATTTAAATTTATTGTTTTAGGGTGCCATGTGAAAACACCTTGACTGCGATTTTTATTAGGAACTTATTTGTTGTTTTGACATGGCACCATACAACAATAAATTAAACCATAAAAGCAACTAATAATCAAACAAAACAAAAAACTCTCACTTATAAAGTCATGATAACAGTATCATTACATAATACACTTTTGATTTCTTTAATAATTAATCATTCTCGTCATCGCTTTTATCAGTTTCAACTCGCGCTAATACACTGATTTCGGACTACCATATTGCTGTAAAATTCTGGTATTACTCCTGATGTACAAAGACTCAACAAATCTTTAGGTAATGGTAGGTACAGACAGATACAGTAATAGTACTAGAGTAAGCAACTTCTAGCAAGTTCACGTATTTGCTATATTCCGCCTTTAGCGGGAGCTAATTACTAAAACTTTGTCGGTTTTTATATATTTTTGTGTTTCATTTAGCCCATATCTGAAATAGATGGTATTTTCCTCTCTAGCCTTAATATTAATTTCTCGTACCTTTGACCAATATACTCTTTCTTCTTCATTGTCTTGATTCCAGCGCATTCCTTTTTGATTTCCTTCCAAATTTTTTGATGTCATAAAAATCTTGTTGACTGATTTTTTTTACCTGAAATGTTTTGCTTTTTAAATTTTTGCGTTTTCCCGATCGAAATCCCACCATTTATTCCGAATATCGTCCTATTACCGTCCTCCCTTGCCTATCCAAATTCAATTCTGTTGATTTTGACCTACACCTTGGCGTGTTGCAATCTCTTAACATTTCTCCAGCTGCAACTGATTGGTTTAGAAGTTACCTGATCGGACGACAGCAGCGCATCTGCGTTGGTGATTCTTTATCTGCATGGTGTAACATCGATGCAGGAGTTCCCCAGGGAGGTGTCTTATCTCCTCTGCTCTTCTCTGTACTTATCAACTCCATCACACATTCACTTTCAAGCTCCCACCACGTTTATGCAGACGATTTACAAATTAATACTCAGGCACCTCTCTCTGAACTCCCTAGTGCAATAGCGGCTACCAATATCGATCTCGCTGCTATTACTAATTAGAGTAAGTCTTTTGGACTTACTGTAAACCCTTCTAAGACTCAGGCAATCATTATTGGTAGTCCATATTACGTCTCGAGGATTGATTTTGGGCAGTTACCTCCTATCAATTTCGATGGCACTGTCGTTCTTTTATCTAAAACTGTTCGAAACCTTGGCGTAGTTTTTGATGATTGTTTTTCATGGATTCCTCAGGTCGATGCTCTTAGAAAAAAAGTATTTGCTGCATACAGCTCATTAAACCGTTTACGAAACTTTCTACCCACTAAAACCAAAATTACTCTTAATAACTTCTTACAAATAATAACTTCCTACATTCACACCAATTATCTAAGCCCATGTTAATTTCATTAAGAAACTGTATCATGGAAAACTTGATAACGGATAAATATATACTTAAATACTTTTTGTTTGTAAATACATACTTAATATACATAGTTAACACCCAGACCAAGACAAATAGACATGTTCATGCACACAAATATTTATCTTGTTCGGGAATCGAACCCGAGACCATTGGCGCAGATGGTGGGTAGCCTACCCCTGCGCCAAATCGGTCGTCAACTCTTGCCCAGTCTCTTCTCCTTTCTGTCATAGACTACGCTGATGTCTGTTACATGGATCTTTCGGAGGTTTTGCTCAACAAACTGGAGCGTCTGCGGAATATGTGTATCCGTTTCATCTTTAGTCTCCGTAAATTTGACCACGTGTCAAACTTCCGCTCAAAGCTAAATTGGCTTCCAATTCGCCGGCGCAGGGACTTACATGCTCTTACGCTTCTCTATTCCATCCTCTTAAAGAGCGTTTCCGATATCACACCTCCTCCATTCAACCTCTCTTACTCCTACTATCATTAAATTTTCTTTACTTTATTCCTATTTCTTTTTATTATATCTATATAATATAATATAATGTTCTTCAAATTGCACCCACTCCCCCTTTCCCTTTTTGTCCTCAGACGATTATTATTTTTCCACTCAAGGTTGCCTGGAAGTAATTGCTACGTAGCAATAAAGCAGCCTTTTGTTTACTTCTTTTGAAGTGTCTTCTTTTTGTTATGTGTTTTCTTTTTGCAATAAAGTGTTTTATTATTTTGAAAATCTTTACCTATACAATGATGCTTTCACAAAAAAAAGGAATTATTAGGGCAATGTCCTATTGCGTAAAGACTATATTATTTAGTTTCCACTAAAACAGTCGCAAAAATGTCAGCTTTCAAAGCTGTGTAATAGTTCCGGCGAATAACGCAGTTAAGTACTTGTACGTAAATAGGGTTGTAATTTTTTTTACGTAATGAATTAAAGTGCCCATATTCTTCGTTAAGACTGAGAAGTTTTTTTAGGTATAAAAATAGATTTTTCTCAATAACTTTAAATTGGTATAACCCTAAACTATGAAAAAAATCCCAGTAATGCGGCATACTATGTAGAATCCGAAAATGCAAAAAAACAAATAAAGCAGTAACCGTCACTTGCGTCTTTATTCGGCTGGGGTAGCGACATGACTCTTTTTTCTCACAAACAGATGCCTCAATCAAAAAACTGTCTTTACGAACCCACAATATTTTCCTTTTTTAGGGTTCCTTGTTGACTACGGAACCCTAAAAAGGGGCCAAAACTTTGCGTATTAGCCCACCTGCCCCCTGATTCACAAACCGTCGGAAACGGAATCGGATTTGAATTCTATGCTTTGCCTTTGTGTATTCTACAGCGACAGAGCATACATTCCGCTGTCGGGAGCGCGGGTTCGTGAATCAGTAGGTACTTCTAATAACAATTGCTTCTAGTAACGCTCAAGTGCTTTGTTTACATAAACTAAGGGCTACTTTCGGTCGTTTACAGCAAATCACCTACTCCTTTGGTAGGTACTTCTTTTTACAAGCTTTTTATTAACTTGCCATGTTAGTTAGTTAGTGGAGGAGAAATCTTGCAAGCTTAATTTGACCCACTTCCCAGTGTCCAATGGAGCTGAAATTTTGTATACAGGTTTGGTTTAGATGACAATACAATATTTAAGTACAGTCAGCAAAAAAGCTTGTCATTAAAATGAATTTTTTACTAAAAACTTATTACTACCTATTTGATCCAGGAGTACCCGCCTCTCTGAACTACGTGCCCCTCAACGGTACCCAAAACGAACCGTTACGGCCGTATCCGAACTGGCAGGACGCCTTCATGTTGGATGATGCGCAGGTGGTGAACAGCAACGCCACGGTGGTCTCCGCGTTCAGAGTGCACGTCGACAAGTGCAACAGGCTGTGGGTCGTGGACAACGGGGTGTCTGATATGTCTGGTAAGAGTAAGGGCCAATGGGGAGAAACAGGCAAAGTGTTTTGTAGATGGCGCTTGTAGTAAGGTTGGAGTCCAATTTCTACTTAATCTGTGGGGTAATAATGTACTCTTTGGTCGATGATTGGTTAAAAATTTTATCGATTTTGACAGCTGTTAAATGATTGGTTGTTATTTTGACGTTATGTCCAAAGATGTCACAATAACAACCAATCAACAAAACAGCACTCCAATCCAAGGAATTTATAAGTACTACTCCAATATCACCTACTACGCCCTCTGTCGTGATTTACGGCCCGTATCCGAACTGGCAGGACGCCTTCGTGTTGGATGACGCGCAGGTGGTGAACAGCAACGCCACGGTGGTCTCCGCGTTCAGAGTGCACGTCGACAAGTGCATTAGTGCAACAGACTGTGGGTCGTCGACAACGGGGTGTCTGATATGTCTGGTAAGAGTAAGGGCCAATGGGGAGGAAAACTAACTTTTTATCACGACAGAGGGCGTAGGTGTTATTGGGGAGGTGCTTTGTTGATTGGTTGATAACGTCACAATAACAACTAATCATAACAGCTGACAAAATCGATGAAATCTTTTAACCAGTCATCGACCATAGATTAGGTAGAAAGTGGACCCCCAATCCCAAAAACGCCATCTACAAAAGGCTTTGACCGTTTCTCCCCATTGAGACTGTGATGGCAGATGGCAGCGTTTTTCGGACTTTTCAAGCGATACTGGTATTTCTAGAACTATTAAGAAAGATAGGGATGGGATGGCATTTTTATCTTTTTCGAGTTATTTGATCATGATCACGGAGTAACATCTCTTATTATGATTACTCCGTGATCATTCCGTGCAACTGCGCCGAAATATCGCCGAAAACATGAAAAATGATACTGGTAGTATGTACCTACGGTCATCATGAGCAATAAGTAATATGTAAATAACATAGAACTTCGTCACATTGAAGCGTTCCGAAACAAAGCTACAGTAGTGCCAATCATTCAACACTGTAATATGACATAGTTCCATGTTGTATGCATATTATTGCTCGTGATAAAATTATTTATTTTGGCAACTCATAACAAAAAAAGTATATACTTAGAAATAAATACAAGTAAATACAAAGAAAACCAAATAAAAAGAAAGCAAAAAAAAATAAAAATAAAATAGTCCCTTGTTTTGGTGTTGTCATGCCAAAACTGTGCTCAGCTCAGTACCTATAAGCCTTAGCACTATTATTTATTCTGTGCCTATAAGCAGCAAGGAAGCCTGCCTGCTGCACTGGTATTCTGCCTGCAATACTTACAAAATATGTATAATAATTGCAATAAGTAATATGTTGGTGATCCATATAACCAAAAGAGAAAACTGTAACATCATATCGCACTGTTCGGTATGGAGTACCACAGGGTAGTATACTCGGCTCCTAGCTCTTTGTCATCTATATCAATGTAACCTTGTTTTTTCTTCTCAACAGATAATAAGAGGCAGATCTCTAACCCTGCGGTGGTAGTATTCGATCTCACCACTGATACCGTAGTGCGTCGGTTTGATCTGACGAGTGAAGTTTTACGTGAGAATTCTGTGTTCACAAGCGTGGTGAGTTCTATAGTTGAATACCTACCTGTGAATATTGGTAAAGTAGAAATTTTGGGTCCGTGTGTCACTGTCTCTATTAGTTTATTTTAATATCTTTATTGGTACTGATATCCGAGAAATAAAAAAAATGCTGAAAGCCATTTTCCCCATTTAAGTACCTTGTAATCATCCATGACGTTGAGTGTATTTACTGAAGGAACCTCACAACTGCATCCGGTCGACATTTTATTACACTACAAAGAAACAGAGCATTCTTCATCCTTATTCTTTACCAATAGTCCTATGTAGCTGACGCAATTTTTAATTATTATATGGATGCCTATAGTTTGCAGTCTAAAAATATAAAATGCAATAATAAAAATATGAAACAATCATTTATTCAAAGTATTATAACTCCATTTTTTCATATTATAAAATAGATAATGTACCTATGTAAAATAAAAATACATGTTTCTTATTTTTAAATGCATTTAATAGATACAGAGAATTTGTTCACTAAAAATCTTTTGCTTCGCTAAATGGAGTACTTAATATGTGAAAAGTTTTGTTTAGCTCTTGGTCTACATGCAACCCGCATAATTCTAAACGAAACTACAGATTAAAAATCTACTATCCCAGGTTGCCGACATTGTCGGCAAAGACTGCCACAACGCGTACGCTTACATAACAGACATGGGTTCAAACGGAGTCATAGTATACAGTCTGAAGAAGGACGAGGCGTGGCGCGTCGAGGATGAGCATTTTAAGTTCGACCCCGCTGCTGGCGCTTACAAAGTGGGGGGGATACGCTTCAAGGGGGAGGAGGGGGTGGTTTCAGCTGCGCTGGCACACGTGAAAAAGGAGGGGTGATTAAAAAAATATGTTAGCTGTCATAGTAGTGCGTGCGACACCGGCGTGATGCGTCGAGGATGAGCATTTTAAGTTTGATCCCGCTGCTGCCGCTTATAAAGTGGGAGGGAGGGATTCGCTTCAAAGGGGAGGAGGGGAAGCACACGTGAAAAAGGATGGGTAAGCAATCAAAAGCAATACTATGTTGCTATTCAATTAAAGTTCATAGTTTGAAGGGCGGAGGCGTGGAGCGTCGACGTTAGAAGATAAGTAGAAATGACGTTAGGCTCAAAAACAAAGAAAACTTATAGATCAATGTGCAAAAAGAATAGATCCTTAGCTAGAATAGAGTTTTCGTAAACGACTTACTTAATCGCTCTATGGTTTGCAAAAGCATTTTTTTTTATATGGTCTACATCTCAGAACAAGTCTACATCCATCACTTAATTCACATACATTGATCCAATACCAAGGTAGCTTAAGCACTAATATTATGGAAATTGGAAACAACGACGGGTAGGTATTACAAACACCCAAACCCGAGGAAATATTGAAAAGTTCGTTTTCAACATTTACCCGACCGGGGATCGAACCCGGGACCTCCACCTTGAAACCGGTGCGTACACCACTCAGCCACGGAGGTTGGTCATTATTCATATTCCATCACCGGTTTCTTGTCTGCAGTTTTCGGGACTTGTACTTGCATCCCTTGTCGAGTACAAAGCAGTTAAAAATCAACACCAAACTGCTGAGGGAGAAAGATACCCCGAAGGAAGAGATAGAGCAAGGAGTTCTGGTAATTTTTGTTTACAGTTAAGCTAATGGGCGTACCCAGCATTTACTTCAGGGTGGGGCAAAAGTATGGAATCTCAATATTTTGAGCACACCCCCCTGCCCCTTCCTGGGTACCTACGCCCAAAGCTGTAGAACTTTGACTTACATTTCATTACACTTGGCTAATTTGATATCATAGAACATTGTGTGTGTGATGATCCGGCACAAAAGGACCATAGATAATATTATGACATCCGCACACGGTCCACCGACCACAACTTTAAAACATCGCCACCTACCTCTTTCCTGTAGTTTTCATACATTTTATATGAACGCCGACGCCCGGTAGTCGTCAGTGTCGTCACTTGTTTCTTCTTCTAGCTTCAAGTGGTGGCGTTTGTGGCTAGTGTATGGTGAAAGTTAAAGTATAACCACTTGCCGACAAAACCCGAGTGTGCTACTCCTATACTTACTATACAACGTGTTAATACTTTTAGCGAAACTAAAAAAAATAGTATGTTCAGAATTGAGAGTAGAATCGGTTCCACTCCACACATTTTTGATAGGAGTTAAATTTTTCAAAAAATTGTTTTAATTTTTTGCCGCTTCTATAAATGTTTCAACATCTCATGAAAGGCGACGCACCAATTTCGTTAAAGCGTAAACTCATGGACATGTGAATACTTCCCGTCCTCACATACGGCGCTCAAACTTGGTCTTTGACCAAAAAACAAAGTTCTACCCTCGGGGTGTGTCAAAGGGGGATGGAGCGCAGCATGCTGGGCATTAAGTTAGCCGACCGCATAAGAAATACGATACTGCGCTCCAGAACTCTTATTGCTGACGTCTCCCAAAAAGCAGCATTACCTACTAAAATATAACTGGGCATGTCTGCCGTATGTCAGACGACTACTGGGCGAAACTCGCCACCACATGGACCCCCACAGTTACACGTCCACGCGGCAGACCGAGACGGCGGTGGCGAGACGATCTTGACTCGTATATGAGTGACTGGCACACAACAGCTCTAAACCGCGAGAAATGGAAGGAAGGTGGAGAGGCCTTTGCCCTGCAGTGGGACGACCCAGGCTGATTTATATTATTATTCCCTTTATTACATTTTAAATACTTACAAAATTATATTTCTAAACATTAAATTTTTACAATGTATAACACTAAAAAATATAACATTTAAAAATACAAAAATGCAGTTCCCCAACGGCAGCAAGATCAAGGTCCCGGCTACCGATGGTTAAGGATCCAGAGACAGGAACCTTCTCACTATACGGGCCGTGTCCAGAAGTACTGCCTTCTGCATCTGACTCCCGATCCATCCACCTAACGCGAGCTTCTTAAGGTGTTTATCGAGGCTCTTGGCTATCAGCCCATGGGCAGATATGACTATCGGAACAACAATTGCTGAATCAATGTCCCACATGTCGACAATCTCGTGAGCTAAATCAAGATATTTGTTTTCTTTATCTTTTTCAGCTTTCACAAGGTTGTCGTCATGAGGAACAGTGACATCAACAATTATTGCGCGGCGTTCGTGTCGATCTATCAATACAATATCAGGCTTATTAGCTACAATAGTCCTGTCTGTAATGATAGATCGATCCCAATACAATGTGGCATGGCTATTTTCAAGGACCTGTTCTGGTGCATACCTGTAGTACGGTACCTCGGATGCCACAAGACTATGTTTCAGAGCAAGTTGTTGGTGTATTATCCTGGCCACTTGGTTATGTCTATGCAAATACTCGCCGTTTGCGAGACGAGAACAACCGGAGATTATATGCCTAAGGGATTCACCCGGACGATGGCACGCTCGGCAAATATCCACTGTGCCATCCCTTAGGATATACTTTCGGTAGTTATTCGTCATCACAACCTCATCCATAATTGCACAGACAAAACCTTCTGTTTCACCAAAAAGATCACCGAAACGGAGCCAGGATACTGAGGCTAATAAATCTACGTCGGGCCCATGGAGAGCCCGGTAGAATCTGCCGTGTAACTCCTTGCTTTGCCACACAGCGCTGCGGTCGGACGTACTAAGTACTACAGGTTTGCGCCAGTTTTCTTTTGCTAAAAATAGAGGCGTCAGTCCATTGTCAACAGCAACTACATCTCTATGAGACCCCATATCGACTTGGAGAAAATACTCCCTAAGATTGCATATCTCGCGGTTATGCAATGTCTTAGCATTTAAGAAGCCACGACCACCGCACTTCCGCGGGATATACAATCTCATGGTCGATGAACGTGGGTGATGCATGCGATGTGCTGTTAGCAATGTACGAACTTTTCTATCCAGGGCATCCAGTTCAGTTTGAGTCCATTTAAGTATGCCAAAGGAATACATCAGTACCGGCATGACCCATCCATTGTATGCGCGAACCTTGTTTCCGCCAGACAAAAGACTTTTAAGGACTTTTGAGAGGCGCCCCAAGAAACGCTCACGCAACGACTGTTTCATGTCAGCATCGTTGATGCCTAATGCCTGTGACATACCTAAATATTTATAGGTTTCGTTAACGGAGAGAGATCTAAGATTAATAGAATCCGAGAGTTGTATACCCGTGGATTCCATTATCTGACCACGCTTTACATGCATGACTGCACACTTGTCCACACTAAATTCCATTTTAATGGCATTACTGAAAGCTTCAGTAACCTTCAGTAACACTGTTAAATGAGAACTGCTATGGGCAAATAGTTTCAGGTCATCCATGTATAGCAGGTGTGATATTACTTGACCATTTCTCCGTAAACGGTAGCCTAATCCTGAACTCTCGAGAAGTGTACTCAGAGGGTTCAAGGCCAGACAGAACCACAATGGGCTCAGACCGTCACCCTGGAAGATACCTCGCTCTATTTCTATAGGGTCGCCCTGACCTAGAACCCGTCGAGATCCTGGATAGAAAAGGACCGTTCTCCATTTTCGCATGCACGATATCAAGAAAGTGCGTAGAGTTGTATTTATTTTATACAACTCCAGCACCCTCATGAGCCACGAATGCGGCACGGAATCATAGGCCTTCTTATAATCTATCCAGGAAGTCGACAGGTTCTTTCGGTTTCGACGAACCTGTTGGTTAATAGCCATGTCAATGAGGAGTAGCTCCTTAGTACCACGGGCCCCATTCCTACATCCATTTTGAGAGGCGAACATAATAGAATTTTGATCAATGTGTTTATTAATTTTCGACCTCAAAATGGACGTAAGAATTTTATAAATTGTTGGTAGACAGGTGATAGGTCTATAGTTTTTGGGGTCCGCAGTACTACCAGATTTATGGAGCAGATGGGTTATGCCTGTTGTCATGAATTCTGGAAGCGATCGAGATAATAAAGCATTTTGAAATTGAGATGCTAAGCAAACGTGCGAGCTAGGTAACCATTTATACCAGAAATTGTGCAGTCCGTCCGGGCCTGGAGATTTGCAGTTGGGTAAGGAACGAACTGCACAAACTACGTCTTGGTAGTCAATGGTTACTTCATTCATATCAGGTATAAGCTCACACGAACGCTCAACATCCCCCATCCACGCGCCTTCAGAGTGAGTGACAGGCACGGACCAGATGTTGTGCCAGAAAGAAATCATGGCATCATCATCCGGCCGATGCATATCAGTATCACTCTGATCCGATTGCTCCCAGGATGCATAAACACGTCGTTGATCTCTCTCGAACATGCGGTTCTGAGTAAAGCGATCGACTCGCACCCTATACCTCCGAATACGATTAGCCCATGCACAAATTTTCTGCTTCAGGAAGTCGATGCGCTCTGTGACACATGAAATATAATTTTGAGTACTAATACCAGTCCCCAAGAATGCACGTTTCACAAAGCGCATGACCCTAGGGCGCATGTTGCCCTCCCTAAAGCAGCTGAGCTTACCGATGAGTACCCTAGCCTCACTGATACGACGTTCAATCCTACACTGCCAGGCTGGTACAGCCAGACGCGGGCGTGTTGCTGTGTCAGTATTTGGAAATTTGACATGAGCAACACGACAAGCCGTAATAGCCGCACAATACAAGATCGAATGAGTATCAGCCAGGTCTTCACTACTATCAAAGTAATTTGATAGTAGTGAATCTAAAGCACACATCAGCGCCCTATTTTTTTTGTGCATGGGAAAACGCGGAAGCCGAGGTCTAAGGTGAACAGGAGTCGATCGAAATTCCCGAACTACATCTTCAAGAGTACTCCTCAATATATCATTGTATTGGGGACTTACAGTAGTAACCATATCATCTCCACCATCACTATCAGCAACGCCAGCTTGCAATGTGGCCGCGGCAGAAGCTTGAGTTGCCGCCTGCGATGCAGTAGCAATGATACGGTTACGTTGCACCTCTGTTCGGAGCCGATCAAGTACAGAGTCATCCAACAAGTGACCCCGTTGAATGGCTCGCACCTGATCCGACAGTCGTTGAGCCGAAACGTTGATAGATGGTTCAAGAGCCTGAAACAGAGAAAGCATCCGAACACGATACGCAGTAAGATTAGTTCCTGCCTCTGTTGCCTCAAAATATGCGCGCATGACATTTTCATTGATGGAAATTGTCCATCGCATGCGCTGCACTCCACCGGGAGCGGGGGCCCTGACCGGAGCCGTTTGCCCCAGAAGCCCCAAACTCTTCGGTGGCCGGCCCCTCCTCCGACGTACAGGTGGTGGCGACGTCGGCGGAGAGAAGTACTCGTCACTATCGCTCGACGCAACTGCAGATGTCAGCTGAACACACGGCACTAAGGCAGTTGCCGACAACTGCGAGGCGGAGCGAGGTGACGAGCCCGGAGGTGGTAGACGTGCTGCTCGGCTTCTCGTCAACATCTATTTGTTCATTATACCTATTCCATTCCCATTTAATGTGGTTTATATTGGTGATGACATTTTCAACTGTCATACGGGATCATTTTTAAATAGATTGTAAAATATGTATCTTCTTTGTTGTTGTTCTATGTATATTGTTGCAGGCTATTAGATAAGTATTAAATATTATTATGGTATTACAATGGCCTCTGAATTAAATATTTCTTAATAAAATCAATAAAATGATGGAAAATAATGACTTGTCATGTTTTTTTTTTTTTTTTTTTTTTTTTTTATTATTATTTCCTTTATTACATTTTAAATACTTACAAAATTATATTTCTAAACATTAAATTTTTACAATGAATAACACTAAAAAATATAACATTTAAAAATACAAAAATGCAGTTCCCCAACGGCAGCAAGATCAGGGTCCCGGCTACCGATGGTTAAGGATCCAGAGACAGGAACCTTCTCACTATACGGGCCGTGTCCAGAAGTACTGCCTTCTGCATCTGACTCCCGATCCATCCACCTAACGCGAGCCTCTTAAGGTGTTTATCGAGGCTCTTGGCTATCAGCCCATGGGCAGATATGACTATCGGAACAACAATTGCTGAATCAATGTCCCACATGTCAACAATCTCGTGAGCTAAATCAAGATATTTGTTTTCTTTATCTTTTTCAGCTTTCACAAGGTTGTCGTCATGGGGAACAGTAACATCAACAATTATTGCGCGGCGTTCGTGTCGATCTATCAATACAATATCAGGCTTATTAGCTACAATAGTCCTGTCTGTAATGATAGATCGATCCCAATACAATGTGGCATGGCTATTTTCAAGGACCTGTTCTGGTGCATACCTGTAGTACGGCACCTCGGATGCCACAAGACTATGTTTTAGAGCAAGTTGTTGGTGTATTATCCTGGCCACTTGGTTATGTCTATGCAAATACTCGCCGTTTGCGAGACGAGAACAACCGGAGATTATATGCCTAAGGGATTCACCCGGACGATGGCACGCTCGGCAAATATCCACTGTGCCATCCCTTAGGATATACTTTCGGTAGTTATTCGTCATCACAACCTCATCCATAATTGCACAGACAAAACCTTCGGTTTCACCAAAAAGATCACCGAAACGGAGCCAGGATACTGAGGCTAATAAATCTACGTCGGGCCCATGGAGAGCCCGGTAGAATCTGCCATGTAACTCCTTGCTTTGCCACACAGTGCTGCGGTCGGACGTACTAAGTACTACAGGTTTGCGCCAGTTTTCTTTTGCTAAAAATAGAGGCGTCAGTCCATTGTCAACAGCAACTACATCTCTATGAGACCCCATATCGACTTGGAGAAAATACTCCCTAAGATTGCATATCTCGCGGTTATGCAATGTCTTAGCATTTAAGAAGCCACGACCACCGCACTTCCGCGGGATATACAATCTCATGGTCGATGAACGTGGGTGATGCATGCGGTGTGCTGTTAGCAATGTACGAACTTTTCTATCCAGGGCATCCAGTTCAGTTTGAGTCCATTTAAGTATGCCAAAGGAATACATCAGTACCGGCATGACCCATCCATTGTATGCGCGAACCTTGTTTCCGCCAGACAAAAGACTTTTAAGTACTTTTGAAAGGCGCCCCAAGAAACGCTCACGCAACGACTGTTTCATGTCAGCATCGTTGATGCCTAATGCCTGTGACATACCTAAATATTTATAGGTTTCGTTTACGGAGAGAGATCTAAGATGAATAGAATCCGAGAGTTGTATACCCGTAGATTCCATTATCTGACCACGCTTTACATGCATTACTGCACATTTATCCACACCAAATTCCATTTTAATGGCATTACTGAAAGCTTCAGTAACCTTCAGTAACGCTGTCAAATGAGAACTGCTATGGGCAAATAGTTTCAGGTCATCCATGTACAGCAGGTGTGATATTACTTGACCATTTCTCCGTAAACGATAGCCTAACCCTGAACTCTCGAGAAGTGTACTCAGAGGGTTCAAGGCCAGACAGAACCACAATGGACTCAAACCGTCACCCTGGAAGATACCTCGCTCTATTTTTATAGGATCGCCCTGACCTAGAATCCGTCGAGATCCTGGATAGAAAAGGACCGTTCTCCATTTTCGCATGCACGATATCAAGAAAGTGCGTAGAGTTGTATTTATTTTATACAACTCCAGCACCCTCATGAGCCACGAATGCGGCACGGAATCATAGGCCTTCTTATAATCTATCCAGGAAGTCGATAGGTTCTTCCGGTTTCGACGAACCTGTTGGTTAATAGCCATGTCAATGAGGAGTAGCTCCTTAGTACCACGGGCCCCATTCCTACATCCATTTTGAGAGGCGAACATAATAGAATTTTGATCAATGTGTTTATTAATCTTCGACCTCAAAATGGACGTAAGAATTTTATAAATTGTTGGCAGACAGGTGATAGGTCTATAGTTTTTGGGGTCCGCAGTACTACCAGATTTATGGAGCAGATGGGTTATGCCTGTTGTCATAAATTCTGGAAGCGACTGAGATAATAAAGCACATTGAAATTGAGATGCTAAGCAAACGTGCGAGCTAGGTAACCATTTATACCATTTATTATTATCTCCCTTTATTACATTTTAAATACTTACAAAATTATATTTCTAAACATTAAATTTTTACAATGTATAACACTAAAAAATATAACATTTAAAAATACAAAAATGCAGTTCCCCAACGGCAGCAAGATCAGGGTCCCGGCTACCGATGGTTAAGGATCCAGAGACAGGAACCTTCTCACTATACGGGCCGTGTCCAGAAGTACTGCCTTCTGCATCTGACTCCCGATCCATCCACCTAACGCAAGCCTCTTAAGGTGTTTATCGAGGCTCTTGGCTATTAGACCATGGGCAGATATGACTATCGGAACAATAATTGCTGAATCAATGTCCCACATGTCAACAATCTCGTGAGCTAAATCAAGATATTTGTTTTCTTTATCTTTTTCAGCTTTCACAAGGTTGTCGTCATGGGGAACAGTGACATCAACAATTATTGCGCGGCGTTCGTGTCGATCTATCAATACAATATCAGGCTTATTAGCTACAATAGTCCTGTCTGTAATGATAGATCGATCCCAATACAATGTGGCATGGCTATTTTCAAGGACCTGTTCTGGTGCATACCTGTAGTACGGCACCTCGGATGCCACAAGACTATGTTTCAAAGCAAGTTGTTGGTGTATTATCCTGGCCACTTGGTTATGTCTATGCAAATACTCGCCGTTTGCGAGACGAGAACAACCGGAGATTATATGCCTAAGGGATTCACCCGGACGATGGCACGCTCGACAAATATCCACTGTGCCATCCCTTAGGATATACTTTCGGTAGTTATTCGTCATCACAACCTCATCCATAATTGCACAGACAAAACCTTCGGTTTCACCAAAAAGATCACCAAAACGGAGCCAGGATACTGAGGCTAATAAATCTACGTCGGGCCCATGGAGAGCCCGGTAGAATCTGCCATGTAACTCCTTGCTTTGCCACACAGTGCTGCGGTCGGAAGTACTAAGTACTACAGGTTTGCGCCAGTTTTCTTTTGCTAAAAATAGAGGAGTCAGTCCATTGTCAACAGCAACTACATCTCTATGAGACCCCATATCGACTTGGAGAAAATACTCCCTAAGATTGCATATCTCGCGGTTATGCAATGTCTTAGCATTTAAGAAGCCACGACCACCGCACTTCCGCGGGATATACAATCTCATGGTCGATGAACGTGGGTGATGCATGCGGTGTGCTGTTAGCAATGTACGAACTTTTCTATCCAGGGCATCCAGTTCAGTTTGAGTCCATTTAAGTATGCCAAAGGAATACATCAGTACCGGCATGACCCATCCATTGTATGCGCGAACCTTGTTTCCGCCAGACAAAAGACTTTTAAGGACTTTTGAGAGGCGCCCCAAGAAACGCTCACGCAACTACTGTTTCATGTCAGCATCGTTGATGCCTAATGCCTGTGACATACCTAAATATTTATAGGTTTCGTTAACGGAGAGAGATCTAAGATTAATAGAATCCGAGAGTTGTATACCCGTGGATTCCATTATCTGACCACGCTTTACATGCATGACTGCACATTTGTCCACACCAAATTCCATTTTAATGGCATTACTGAAAGCTTCAGTAACCTTCAGTAACGCTGTCAAATGAGAACTGCTATGGGCAAATAGTTTCAGGTCATCCATGTATAGCAGGTGTGATATTACTTGACCATTTCTCCGTAAACGGTAGCCTAATCCTGAACTCTCGAGAAGTGTACTCAGAGGGTTCAAGGCCAGACAGAACCACAATGGACTCAGACCGTCACCCTGGAAGATACCTCGCTCTATTTTTATAGGCTCGCCCTGACCTAGAACCCGTCGAGATCCTGGATAGAAAAGGACGGTTCTCCATTTTCGCATGCACGACATCAAGAAAGTGCGTAGAGTTGTATTAATTTTATACAACTCCAGCACCCTCATGAGCCACGAATGCGGCACGGAATCATAGGCCTTCTTATAATCTATCCAGGAAGTCGACAGGTTCTTTCGGTTTCGACGAACCTGTTGGTTAATAGCCATGTCAATGAGGAGTAGCTCCTTAGTACCACGGGCCCCATTCCTACATCCATTTTGAGAGGCGAACATAATAGAATTTTGATCAATGTGTTTATTAATCTTCGACCTCAAAATGGACGTAAGAATTTTATAAATTGTTGGCAGACAGGTGATAGGTCTATAGTTTTTAGGGTCCGCAGTACTACCAGATTTATGGAGCAGATGGGTTATGCCTGTTGTCATAAATTCTGGAAGCGATCGAGATAATAAAGCACTTTGAAATTGAGATGCTAAGCAAACGTGCGAGCTAGGTAACCATTTATACCAGAAATTGTGCAGTCCGTCAGGGCCTGGAGATTTCCAGTTAGGTAAGGAACGAACTGCACAAACTACGTCTTGGTAGTCAATGGTTACTTCATTCATCTCAGGTATAAGCTCACACGATCGCTCAACATCCCTTATCCACGCGCCTTCAGAGTGAGTGACAGGCACAGACCAGATGTTGTGCCAAAAAGAAATCATGGCATCATCATCCGGCCGATGCATATCAGTATCACTCTGATTCGATCGCTCCCAGGATGCATAAACACATCGTTGATCTCTCTCGAACATGCGGTTCTGAGTAAAGCGATCGACTCGCACCCTATATCTTCGAATACGATTAGCCCATGCACAAATTTTCTGCTTCAGGAAGTCGATGCGCTCTGTGACACATGAAATGTAATTTTGAGGACTAATACCAGTCCCCAGGAATGCACGCTTCACAAAGCGCATGACCCTAGGGCGCATGTTGCCCTCCCTAAAGCAGCTGAGCTTACCGATGAGTACCCTAGCCTCACTGATACGACGTTCAATCCTACACTGCCAGGCTGGTACAGCCAGACGAGGGCGTGTTGCTGTGTCAGTATTTGGAAATTTGACATGAGCAACACGACAAGCCGTAATAGCCGCACAATACAAGATCGAATGAGCATCAGCCAGGTCTTCACTACTATCAAAGTAATTTGATAGTAGTGAATCTAAAGCACACATCAGCGCCCTATTTTTTTTGTGCATGGGAAAACGCGGAAGCCGAGGTCTAAGGTGAATCGAAGTCGATCGAAATTCCAGAACTACATCTTCAAGAGTACTCCTCAATATATCATTGTATTGGGGACTTACAGTAGTAACCATATCATCTCCACCACCACCATCAGCAACGTCAGCTTGCAATGTGGTCGCGGCAGAAGCTTGAGTTGCCGCCTGCGATGCAGTAGTACTGATATGGTTACGTTGCACCTCTGTACGGAGCCGATCAAGTACGGAGTCATCCAACAAGTGACCCCGTTGAATGGCTCGCACCTGATCCGACAGTCGTTGAGCCGAAACGTTGATAGATGGTTCGAGAGCCTGAAACAGAGAAAGCATCCGAACACGATACGCAGTAAGATTAGTTCCTGCCTCTGTTGCCTCAAAATATGCGCGCATGACATTTTCATTGATGGAAATTGTCCATCGCATGCGCTGCACTCCACCGGGAGCGGGGGCCCTGACCGGAGCCGTTTGCCCCAGAAGCCCCAAACTCTTCGGTGGCCGGCCCCTCCTCCGGCGTACAGGTGGTGGCGACGTCGGCGGAGAGAAGTACTCGTCACTATCGCTCGACGCAACTGCAGATGTCAGCTGAACACACGGCACTAAGGCAGTTGCCGACAACTGCGAGGCGGAGCGAGGTGACGAGCCCGGAGGTGGTAGACGTGCTGCTCGGCTTCTCGTCAACATCTATTTGTTCATTACTATCCCATTTCCATTTAATTTGGTTTGTATTGGTGATGAGATGACATTTTCAACTGTCATACAGGATCATTTTTAAATAGACTATAAAATATGTATCTTCTTTGTTGTTGTTCTATGTAAGTATATTGTTGCAGGCTATTAGATAAGTATTAAATATTACTATGGTATTACAATGACCTCTGAATTAAATATTTCTTAATAAAATCAATAAAATGATGGAAAATAATGACTTGTCACGTTGACGACTTTTTTTTTTTTTTTTTATTATTATTATTATTATAAATGTTTGTCTACCTGCCTACCCAACTAGCACAAAATGCCTGCTTAAGACCTATATAGCGTATATAATTACAGTTAGAAGCTGCAAGAGTCAGCTGTATAACGCGCTATGCAACCCTTTTGCAGCTGCTTTAGATCTAAAGGGGCGAAATTAGAACCAATTTTAATAGATCCAGTAGAGTTTCATAATAGTGCATGTAATTTCTTACAACCGCTATTTTCACTCCTTATGCACCCTATTGGCAGTAATTGAATGAACGAACTTCAGATCCACTCTTTATTTCATTCACTCCGAAGTGTAAATTGCAGCTTTCAGTGCAAATTGTGACTTTCTTAAGTATTTAATTTCTATTACATGTAAGATGTTTTTATAAAATTATGGCTAGGCAGAGTGTAGTGAAATAATAAAATGGTGGAATTGTAGTGTAAATATACGATTTAAGTTACGCGGCTTGTTTATGTGATAAACATCGGCAAATTTAATTTACTGTGAAACGTGTATGGTGTTTTTGGAGTAAAACTAATGGGCCCTCAATTTATTGAAGATATTACGAAAATTTTATGAATTTGTAACTGCGGGTCAATTTTTTTTATCTTAATTTTGATAAGTATTACACTGAATTATATTTATTTATGGATAATTAACGATAACATGTTGTTTGCGATCATACTAAACTGCGCCGTGTGACCCGTGTGTTTAAATAAACAGAAATATATGAACAAATAAAATAAATGGTTTCAGAAAATGGCGTCTATATTATTGCAGCCTTGCTTTCTAGTTTTCGCTACTGTAGCCCCCTTTTGCAGAAATGGGTGACAAAAACCACTGTTCGGAAACTCCTAGATCCAATTAAGCTGCTAAATTCTTTCTTCTAGAACTTCTACCTCCATAAAATCTCCAAGAAAGTGAATATTATAACCGAGAGTGTGAATTTGATGTGATATAAAGCTTGCACCTGCATTGCAGCACATACAATAAATATAATTTAGGGATCTGCAATCTTTGCTGGAAACCCTTGATGTTTGAATCGTTTGATTTATTAAAAAACCTAGTACCTAGTCTTCTGTTACGTATAAGTACTATTTATGATCTCTAAAAATCAACTTCGAGGGCAATGCACCTATAGTTTGTAACTTTAGGAATTAATCGTAAAAAAACAAAGTTTGTTAATACCTATTAAGTTTCAAGAAAATACGACGACGAGAAGTTATTAAATAATAGAATGCATAAATCCGGATCGAACAAAAAAGTATCATTAAAATCCGACTAATAGTTCTCGAGATATGCTTGGACATACAAACAAACAAACATTCAACTACTTATACAAAAACTTTTTCCCGAATGTAACAAATATATTACTGAAAACCGCATCAAAATCAGATCACCCAAACATAAGAAAATTGCGGACAAACGTACATACATAGGCACAGGTCAAACTGAAAACCTCTTTTTTGAAGTCGGTTAAATCGAATTAACCTTTTATTTAACACGTTCTCCATTTGATTGAAAAGCTATTATTTTCTATCATGAAGCACTGCAGACTCCATAGTAGTTCCACAAAAAGGAATTTTACGAGCTTATAGGAACTAATTTTACCTCACAGGCATAACAGAAACCATAAGAAGTAAATTAGACACAATTTCCTATCCTATGCAGAACAGGGTGGTATAGTATGCCACGCGGGACCGTAATGCAACTAAAAGTGCCAATAAATATGCAATTATAACTACAATGCAGTCAATGGTGGTCTGAAATGCTATGCGAAACCATTATGCGACTAAAAGTGGCAAAAAAGTTACAAATATAACTATTGTGCAGTTACTGGTACCATAAGGTGTCACAAAAATACCTTAGGTTCCAGCTGAGGTCATAGCTATAATTTTAGCTGATATCGAACTTGTGCCTAGTTCTTACTCCGTTATGCCACCCCTATAGACATTGGAGCTTTAAGGAAAGCTGCATTTTTCACTAGTGTGCTAGTTGGGTATTCATTCAATACACGCGCGACTAGTCACGTGCTCTCTTACGTTCTAAGACAGTCACGGACACCTATGAGCACGAAAATCATGGAAATAAAAAAAAAAATCAATGGAATTCAATGGGCGATTTTCTGAAAGCTCAGTCACTAGATGGCGCTGTCCCACCTATGCAGTTAGAAGGAACGGAACGTTATAAATTTTACTTTGACGCGACTTTTTTACGTAAAACGGAACGTCAGACAGATGTTATTTATTTACCTAAATCTTTAAATTTACCTATTTCGTTTCTGTTCCTCACAGTAGTACTTATTTAATATATTATTAGTTTCCTTTGGGTTTTTAAAAAGTAATTAATTTAAATATGTTTCATACCAAAATATACCATAGACAGGTACATACTTATTCAACGCCATCTAGTGAAGCAATTGGAAGCTTTTTTTTTTGAATGGCCTCTCAGAAAATCGCTCATTTCATCATCATGTTAGCCGAACGACGCCCACTGCTGGGCATAGGCCTCCCCCAAGGATCTCCACAACGATCGGTCCTGCGCTGCCCGCATCTAGCGGCGCACCATAGATCGTCGGTCCACCTTGTAGGGGGCCTGCCCACGGAATATAATAGTAGATTGTACAACAAGTGCATAAAACGTACCATTTTACCCGAGACGTATATATCCATCCGAGCCGTAGGCGAGGGTGGATAGTCAATTCGAGGGTAAAACGGGTTTTATCTACGAGTTCTACACTCTGCTTTTCACTTCGAGTGTGAGGAAAATAAATAACAATATTGCAAAAAAGAAAAAATAAAGACCGCCATATTGGCGGGAAGACTTTCTTTTTTTTTATACGTGGCAGTGGCAGCACAGTGACTTTAGCATAGATCGTAGTCCATAATGCTATTGAAATACTTATTTCTTACAAAACTTACTAACTTTGCCTAGTTTTATTAATTTAGTAAGTAATTTAAAATGGATTGTGTACAAAATTAAAGAAACAATGAAATTTAAAAAGTTTATTTATCGAAATTTAATGAGCGATTTTCTGAGAGGCCATTTAAAAAAAAAAAAGCTTCCAATTGCTTCACTAGATGGCGTTGAATAAGTATGTACATGTCTATGGTATATTTTGGTATGAAACATATTTTAATTAATTACTTTTTAACAACCCAAAGGAAACTAATAATATATTAAATAAGTACTACTGTGAGGAACAGAAACGAAATAGGTAAATTTAAAGATTTAGGTAAATAAATAATATCTGTCTGACGTTTCGTTTTACGTAAAAAAGTCGCGTCAAAGTAAAATTTATAACGTTCCGTTCCTTCTAACTGCATAGGTGGGACAGCGCCATCTAGTGACTGAGCTTTCAGAAAATCGCCCATTGCGTGTGTGACTGTTTACCAGACGACCTTTGTCTTAGAGTCTGAGACTTAGACGAAGATTTTACTTTATGCACTAGAGCATAAAAATCGATTTTATGCAGCCTATACCCAACATAAACACGAACTTTACGAGCATGAGAAGTGAAAAATAAATTAGTTGTGGTGTATGGGCTTTTCGATTATTGCAATAACACGTTGTATACCTTTCCTTTTTAGATAGTAGGGGAGAAAGGTCCATTCTCGCAGGCGTCAGCTTGCGATTTCGACCCGAAAAATAACGTGCTATTCTTTACACAGGTATAAATTAAATTGTTTATACTCCCTGATTTTTGACTGCGTTGTCTGTATCTCAAAACAGTATAAAAAAAATAAAATTTAAGTGAAATAAGTAAGTACCTAATAATATTGCAGAAAAACAATGTCTAAGGCTAGGTTTACACGGCTTTGTATTAATACAAAGCGATTCGCAAACAACTTCAAAATCTACAATTAATATTCTGCTTTATGTTTACTCCTCTTTATAATAATAATAAGTAGGTACCTACCTACGCAGCTACGGTAAGGTAGAGAAGTAAGGTAGAGAAGTTCTAATAGCATTAAGACTGCTATTTGTTGATGCAATACAGATTATATTAATAAATAATATCATCATCATCATCATCAGCCATTTAATGTCCCCACTGCTGGGGCACTGGCCTTCCTTATGGATGAATAAGGAGAATGAGCCATGACCCACCACGCGGGCTCAGTGCGGAGTGGTGGGTATTAACGACTGCAAGTGCAGCCGGGACCAACGGCTTAACGTGCCTTCCGAAGCACGGAGGAGCTCGAGATGAAAAGTTTTTGGTCACCCATCCCGTGACCGACCATTGCGAACGTTGCTTAACCTCAACGATCGCAGGCCAAGCGCGCTATCCACTGCGCCACGGGCTCCTCCAATAAATAATATATCAATACATAATTATATTTATAAAACCCTATTGAAACAGATTTGCAAAAATGGCGTAGCGTGTTGGAACATTGACAAACCGTTCACTCCCGAGAACACCCCCATCATAGCGAGCGATTGTAACTTGTTGGAGTACCCCAATGACGTAAAGGTAAAATAAAGTTTCTTTACTGAAAATTAAGTACTTATTAGAAAAAATCGACCCGTCTCACAACTAGCTCCGATGGGGCTCGAACACGCGACCTTTCACTGTCCGGGCGAATGCTCTAACCACTAACCTACTGTCCGGGTAGAGTCGGTTAGAGCATTCTCCCGAACTGTGAAAGGTCGTGGGTAAGTCCCAACTTACCTACTAACTCGCAGACAAACTATCATTAGGTTTTGCGAGGAAATGTAATTAAAATTGTAAATTGTTTTTGTGTAATAAAGTTTTTAATAAAAAAAAAATAATCGGAGCTAGTTGTGAGACGGGTCGATTTTTTCTAATACATAGGTAGGTACTTTCAGTAGGTACTTAAGGCGCTACTCGGAAAAATATGGACTTTTTGATTTAAAACTATAGGACGGTTACAGTTGTTACAAATCTGGTAATAAGATATATATTTCTTCATACTTTTATCTAGATTCGTATAGTTTCAAAAACACGATTTTATGATTTTGCCTCGACACTTTTTCTTTTCGAAAAGACCTCTAAAAAATACGAAAAGTGAAGATTATTCTTAAATGGGGTTACTTACACTATTGGAAATTGGTTTAATTAGTGGACACCAATAATATTGAGGATCGTATAGAAGCATTTTTTTTAAATCGCTGTAGTTTTTTAATACGAAGTGATTTTGTGTTTTTTTTGCCTAATCTGCAAAATCGGTCTCGCTCCCGGCGCGTCGTTTTCTCATTGCTATCTCGCTTCAGCACATTTTTTCCAAGTATCGCTTTTTCCGAGTATCGCCTTAAGGCGAAAAATTATCAGCTTCATCTCGCTTCAGCATAATTTTTTAAATGTGCTGAAGCGAGATAGCAATGAAAAAACGACGCGCGCGGGAGAGAGACCGATTTTGCAGATTAGGCAAAAAAACACAAAATCGCTTCGTATTAAAAGCTATAGCGATTTTAAAAAAATGCTTCTACACGATCCTAAATATTATTGGTGTTCACTAATTAAACCAATTTTCAATAGTATAGGTATGTAACCCCATTTAAAAATAATCTTGAAATTTCGTATTTTTTAGAGGTCATTTCAAAAAGAAAAAGTGTCGAGGCAAAATCATAAAATCGTGTTTCTGAAACTATACGAATCTAGATAAAGGTATGAAGAAATATATATCTTATTACCAGATTTGTAACAACTCTAACCGTCCTATAGTTTTATATCAAAAAGTCCAAACTTTTTCCGAGTAGCGCCTTAACAGAAATTGCATTGTGAATGCAAGAAAGTAAAAGTAATTTAAAATTAAGTATCTTAAAAAATCGGAAACGTAGACTGTTTGTTGCCGACACGACAAATCATCACAGGAAACCGAGTTGCAGTGTTCGTTGTTTTGCCAAAACTAGGTAATATATAATATAGTAGCCTACTATATTTTGCATCATATATACAGCGGCTTACTCAATAGTTTTTACGCTCTTACTTGTACACTCGACAGCACATCAGATTACTGCGATAACAGCTTTTATTACGTAGGGCATAAAGGCGGTCTCAAGGTCAACATGTATAGTTTGATGTGCCGCCGTGTATATTTGTTACCTAATCTAACCGTTCTTGTGTTCTATGGTCTTTGAACAGATAGACAGTGAAGACAACCTCTGGATCCTCAGCAACCGGCAAGCTCGCTTCGTGCATTCCCGTCTGGACCCCGGTCAGGTAAGCTTTACTTAGCGTGTTTTGTGAGCAAGTCTGAATCGTTACATAAAACCACATTAAAGAAAATGAGCATGTCACGCATTTAGGCTCGGCCACAGATTACTAAATAGTTACTATGTAACAGATAGTTCACTCCGCTAAATCATTTAAATAAATAGCAATTCTAAGTATAACGCAATAAAGTAGAATTCAGCTTGTACGGCGCAGGCAAATTACGAACGGCCGCTCGTTGTCGTTGCATTTCTTTCTATCGCATATATTCTAGCTCTTTTACGGACCTAATTTCTATGGATTTACAACGCCGACGTCGCCGCCGCGTTTTCGAGCCGACAAGAGGAGTGAAATAGGCCTGACTCAGCGCATTACTTCTTGTATGATTTTGTATTTTAGGCTATGGTGACATGGTTCATTTTTCAATGACCTCAAAAACTTCCGCGGGGATTTTTCCCTTCTGTCTACGCTGACCCTAACTAACCTGTACTCCTGTTCAGGTAAACTTCCGCGTGATGCACGCACCCGTCGCGTTGCTTCTGCAGGGCTCCACGTGCGAACATCATCGCGCCTCGACTCGCCTCGGCAACTTTGTGTGGGGCGCATTCGGCCATAAGAACGACAAGAAACAACACGAAGACAACAAAAAGCAAACTAAAGACAAGAAGAAGCAACAAGAAGACAGCAAGAACACTGACCCAACATAATATCAGTTGCTCTAGTATAGCAAATGCTCTATGTGGGGCGCATTCGGCCATAAGAACGACAAGAAACAACACGAAGACAACAAAAAGCAACCTAAAGACAAGAAGAAGCAACAAGAAGACAGCAAGAACACTGACCCAACTTAATATCCGTAGCTCTAGTATAGCAAATGCTCTATGTGGGGCGCATTCGGCCATAAGAACGACAAGAAACAACACGAAGACAACAAAAAGCAACCTAAAGACAAGAAGAAGCAAAAAGAAGACAGCAAGAACACTGACCTAACCTAATATCAGTTGCTCTAGTATATAGCAAATGTAAAAAAAGGATCAATTATGTTTTAGGGGTCGATTCCACCCATGAAACTGAACTTTCCCTAAGAAACAGGGAAATAGAAAAAAAGATACGTCGTCCCATACAAAACTGCCGATCAACCTGATCCATTTTGTATGCATAAAAGACTGATTGATTTCTTTTTCATATTTCTACCTATGTTTCTAAAAAAAGAACGTTTGCAGTTTCATAGTAAGAAAGGCCTTCAAAAATATTATCGCTCCTTTTTTACACCCTGTATAAATGCGATCAAGGGTACTTACTTTATCTCTGAACTGCTCACTGGTAAACTTTCGCCTGTTGAGAGCGTCTGTCTGTCTTTCTGCGAGGTCTCTTTGCTGCGAGGTTAGGCAACGGCCTATCAGTTGTTCTGATGCGTGGATTTAACTATGGCGCTTAGGAGGTGATCTGTGCATGGCGCACTGTCTATTTCGCGTGTTGATCCGCTGATTCGCGGAGCACGAAGTATGTAGCAACGCGGACACTGGATCTCATACTTTCCTAATACGTTATCATGTTTTACACTCTACTTGACACGCATTGTCTTATACAGTTCTAAGATTTCACGACCCTTTTTACACAACCAATCATCTGAAATTATGCTTGTAATCCCAATGTTACATCCAATTACATACAATAACATAAAGCATAAAGTATACAAGCATAAAGTACTTTGATTTTTATACATTGACTTTATAAGTAATAAGTTTTAAATTTAAGTCAAAAAATAAATATTGCAAACGTAAAGTTTTGTAGAAATTTATATTGATACAGTTCTTCGCTTGCTCGAAGTTGAGAATATTATTGAACTTGGCTGAACGCTGCCGCATGTCTAGACGAATAAATACAAAGATAAGAAGTATATAAAGTTGCCATTGATCAGTCATTATAATTAAAATAAATAAAAAACAAGTAAATAATTTAAATTTTATTTAAATATACAACATGGTAGTTACAATAACTATTAATAATTAAAAAGTCTATGTGATCGAATAATCATTATATTTGCACGTGTCCGCCACAGAGGTGTCTCGTTATTTTTCGTTCAGGTTTACAGTCAGTCTTTTGATAACATTACGTTTATTCATTGTGAACAACCCTCTTGTCATCAATATGTATTGAAATCACTGACCTCTTTTATTTATATAATAGAGGTCAATGACTGAAATGGACATGTCCATACAATCGATTCTATTTATTGTCTATTTAATTCTAAATAACTTTAATTGCTAACATGTTATCTAAGAACTGCAACAATAAATTATTATCTAATTCTTTGTCTTTTATTCCTTATTTTTATAGCGGCAAATCGGCAATACTTAGGCTCTTAATAATAAAAACAAAGTTTATCATAATGACCAAAAGACCTTCCAAATGATTATTCTGAAGACAAATAAACATTACCAAAGTAATTCATCAATCAAAATATTGAACTTTATAATTCCATATCACTTTAGTAAAAACCATTTACATAATTTGTAATAAAAAAGTTGATATTCACAATAAAAAAGTGAGCCTTTACCCCATAGTTGTTTAAGGTTTCCTATCTTTAGCTTAGACTAAAGCTGGGTCCTCTTTAACAAATAATAAAGGTAAATTTTAAGACTGCCTTAAAGTTCCTATATTAACTTCCCATACTTCTTCCCAATACAGAAATAAGGCGCTGCAGCCTTCGACCAACAATAACACTTAGGTCTAGATACAAAGTTGGGAGTGACAAACACGGCCGAGCGATTATACTCCCACTTGAGCCACTTGCGAGTATATTTATAAGTAGTTCCTGTCATTAATGACGTAAAATCGTAACACTATGAATATTTTTTCTCCGTCTAAAGGTGCCATAAAAAGTTTTGATTTAGATCGTGGGCATTCATCTAGTAGGTACTATTGTTGATTAAAGGCTGCAGCCCTAAATAAACATCCTTAGTACAGAACTATTATCTATTCGCTATCGTTGCGCCAAACCTTTTCCATCATTGCATAAAAAATATCTACATTGGAATAATATTGATTTCAAAACATTGTTATACACAGCCAAGAGCGCCACCACGCGTACAATAAACTTAAACGGAATATGGTAGTAAATTCAGCAAAATACAAGAGAACCGCGTGGTCGTACGCCGCGCGTTAGTTAAGGTGTATCGATGAGCTCAGTGGCGCCGCCAATGGAAATAAATCAATTGCATTTTATTAAAGGCTTAGATTAAAAGTTTCGGTTATTTCGCGAAAATAGAAGAGCAAAATGCAATTTTTAATTGTTTTTTCATGGCCTCAAATATGAGCACCAAGTTATGGATCTCGATATTGCCAAATGTGGCCACTTTTGGCACTATTGAGATTCACGACTTATTGCGTAAGATTGAGTTCTCAAAAGTATATTTATAAAATGCATTCCACTCTTTCACCAGCGCGAAATAACCGAAACTTTTAATCCAAGCCTTTAATAAAATGCAATTGATTTATTTCCATTGGCGGCGCCACTGAGCTCATCGATACACCTTAACACTCTAGTGTTACTAGATAAGAATTAAAATTCGCATCGGGTCACACTGTTACTCGTTGAGATTTGTTTTTCCGAACGAGTAACACTATTCACAATCCAGTGTTACTATATAGATGAGAATAAATATTCGCATCGAGTCACACAGTTACTAGATGCGAATATTTTTCTCAACCAATAACAGTGTGACTGGGTTTCAGTGGACTGGTTGCGAATAAAGGTAGCTAACAGTGCCCTTGTATTTATGCTGAATTTACTGCGTAAGCGCGATTACGCGTCATACTGACGCAGCGTACGCCCTGAGGCATCTTGAGGGATATTAGCTGTTCGAGCTGCCCACACACTTTAATTTCAGAACACAAAAAAGGTTAGAAAGGAGCATATCACGCATTTAGGAAGTGTTTTTAGAAAATAGACTCGTTGCCATGACAACGAGAAGAAATTTCAAATTCTTCGAAGGGATATGTATGGCAATGGGTGGCCAGCCTAATAACTACTTCTCACCTCCTTGTTGTGTTCTGTGGATTACATAAACAGTCGCCATCAGATGTATCGAAGCAGGCGAGGTACTCAAATATATCGAAGCATCATTACATTTCAAAAAGTTCGTTAACTACACTAAATATAGTCAATAACATCAGAACATACAATTTGCCTTAAACATAAAAGCAGCTACTTTTCAATAAATTTCGACGCAGACAGCGATCATAAAGATCTAAACATTTGTAGAAAATATACCTTATGTACAGCATAAGGTATATTTTCTACAAATGTTTAGAACAAACACAGTTCAAATTACAATAAATTATGTTTTTATCATCATCGGGCAGCGCAGGACCGATCGTTGTGAAGATCCTTGGGGGAGACCTATGCCCAGCATTGGGCGTCGTACGGCTGAAATTATTTTTATTTTATTTTATTTATTTCAGGTAACAGACAGTTATATATAAACAATATAAAAAAGCAAATTTACAAACAAACCTATAGTACCATAAATTATGTATACTTGATGCTAATCCACAATAATATTTATCAGAATAATTTGAAATTAAAAAATGTGAAAATGGAAACGAATTTAGAGTGAGTGTTATAGAGTTAAGGTATATTTTTCACGATGTTTAGATCTTTATGATCAATGACTGCGTCTATAGCAGTGAAGATAAATGCTTTCTGATATTTTTACCTCATTGATAGTTCCGAAGTTATTGTAATTTAATTCTGCTCAGAAATATTTGGGTAACTCGCCCGTTTGCATATATCTAATTGATGGCGTCTGTATGAATTCAGTTTGCTAATGAGTACCCAGGCTTAAGGTGTCTGACACGTAATGTATAACAGAGTCGGACATGTCCATTTATGTTCTGTGTATACCAGTTTAAGTGCTACAAGTGTGAACCGTGAACTGAAGCGTTGCGATAGTTAAAGAGATCTTAATATTTACAAGTATTTATTGCTCGACATCGTCATCATAGGCCATAAGAAGAATTTGTAAAAAAAAGATTCCATATAAAATAAACGTGATCAACACGCGACTGTTTGGGAATCGGTGACGTTCAAACTGGAAAAGAATAAAAAAAAGTTTATTTTCTCATCACGCAAAGGAAAGAAAGTCTTAAAATATAGATAGACATTATGGGCAAGACTACGTCCTGTCGTGTGAGTGTGAGAGAATATAATAGGGGTACATATTAGACGGATATTTTTTTACTTAAAAATTATAAAATCTTTACACAAGACAGGTATTTATTTTCAAATATCTTGAATCATTACAGAGACATAAAGCATCAAACTTTCGAATTAGACAAGGAGAGCGCTACAGGCTTGTGACGTCATAAACCTGTCTCACGTCATAGTCTCGCCATAGAAAAAATCGTTTTAGACGGTTATAGTCGCTATAGAAGATAAAAGTCGTTTATTGTAAAACAGATTAATATTTTTTGCACATTTGGTATTCTTAATAGTTAATTTTTTATGTCATTATTAACTATCTACATTTTAACAACAGTCGAATACCCTTTTGTAATTCAATATAATTGTAAAATAACGTTATTAATTTAGTTTTTATTTTTATTTATTGTGAAAAAGAAAGCTAAATTAATCGGCTAGCTCATTGAAAACACAAGCTACTATTTACATACAAACTCTAGATGTAACTTAAAGGTTTATAGATCACAAATTTCACAAATCTCATTTCTTAAGATTCTTACAAAGTATTTACAATATTTTATAATTGGGGCATATTGATTATTCTTCGTGTAAGTAAGTATTAAGTACATTAAGAAGAAGTTTTAGAGAAAGAGAGGGCCTAGAAAAATTACTTACTATTTGTATTAAAAAAGGGTACGATTGTAAAGTTTTACAATTGCTCAAATATATATTTTTTGCCTTTAATAATCGTTGATCGTAGATGAAGCATTGCTTCTAACATTTGCTGCTCGCTAACAAAGTAAGTGAGCTCAGTAGAAGCTCCTGAAGGAATGGACAGATTTAGAATGCGGTTTTTTTTGTTTGTAAGCTGACGTGATCGAGACGGTTCTTAGCTATAATTTGTGAAGATCTGTTTAGACGTTTCAAGGTCATCAGGTCTTTTAGTTAGCTGCAGTAGGGATCACAGCTAGGGACCACATAAAATTACAAACTTTTAAATAAAAAAAAATTAAACTACCCCAAACAAAAAAAATACCTATAAAACAATCTTTCGGTCGGGGGACCACAAAAAGAGGTGCTAAAACGACCCCCGACCGAGAGAGATTTTTTTAATACTTTTTTGAGTTCTATTTTGTGTCGGGAGTTAAACATTTATTTTGAATCAATAACTTTTTATAAATTCAAAATCGTACTCAGGTAAAAAGTATGGGGGTTTGCCCCGCCCACTTAGTACTTCTCAACGACTTTCTTGCGTTCTGCATTCCATATAAATGAATAGAACCTATCACCGTTATTTATCTAAACTATGATCAGCAGAATTTAGGTTAATTTCCTACTATAATTTTTATAGTTTTCTATTATAGGGCTTAGAGGTGCGTAAACACACCATGTCGAAAATACGCGCTACCGAAGTGCGGCGTAACGTAATTACACCCGCGATGCTATTTGAATTACTGGACTTTTTTTAGAAATATCAGCAACACAACACAGGTATTTATTTTACATATTTTCAGAGATAAGGAGCATCAAACTTTATTATTAGACAAGGACAGCGCCACCAACTTGTGACGTCACAAGTGTGTAGCGCCATTATCCCGCCATATAAAATTTCGTTAAGAGATAGCTACATACACAGTTGGTCAAAATTCAGCAGCTCATTACTTCCTTGTTTTTGAACGGATTGTTTTTTTTTCACCTTTGTTATTTTTTACTGTTACTATTAAATATTTACATAAGTATCCCCCTATTGCATTAAAAAAACCGCCGCGTAATTTCGGTCGCGTATATTCGGCAGGTGTGATTCTAATAGTCAAACGCGACCGATTCCCGCGCGCGAATCATACAAATATGGCAATAGACTTAATTCCTAAACCAGTACCTAAGCGATAAACGATAGTGCGTGAATGCGTCACGAAGTAACAACTGTCTATCCGTAACTATCCTACAAGGTTTTGCTGTGGGATTGTCTACCTTAGGGCAATAACTTTAGAGTCCATGCGCGGTGGTTGGGGCATTATCTGGTGTCCGCGCCGTCGGCCGACTGTTGGGGAGGCGTGCTGTTAGGCTCTATCCTCTTCTTGAGGGGCGTGTTGTATTCCCAGCCGTCTTCGCCTTTTGGAGCGAATAGCTGTAACAAAAATTGGTTGTCTGCAAAATCGGTTTATGGACGATAATTTTACGTGATAACAATATGCCGCTCTCTCTATTCTACTCGGACGCATCGGCCGATGGAGTGGAAGGCTCAACCCACACGAACCACAACCAAACCACATGGGCGGGGCAAATTTTGTATTGGAAATGAATAGTAGTGTATTGGAAAGTAATAGATGTAGTAAAAGTGAGAAATAAAGAAAGGCGCTCCTGTAGGATTCGGATTGCTTTTGTAAGGTTAGGTTTCATTTCATTTCATCTCATTTAATTTAATTTCCATTTCATATCAATAAAAAAATTCTACTGAAGACTTGGCTGTATGGGCATAGTTCCCTTTGCCTACCCAGAATGGGTGAAGAAAACAAAAAAATCTCTGCTTATATTCTTTTACGATTAGTTAGTTGAGTTTATTGTGTTTTTATTATTTTATTAAAATGCTTCATTTTTTCGCATCTGTATTAAAAATAGTTGTTCAGTACACGTGCGGAACCGTCATTGCAACTTGTTCCGACTGTCAACCCTCACCTTCGACTGCGCCTCGGCTCGGGTAGACATTTGTCGGAACTCTTTGCAATGACAGGCTTTCCGCACTCGCAATGAAATATACTATTTTAATACAGTTGCTCAAAAAGTGGCGTATTGCAGGGACGTATAGCGTTCGGGATGTGGGCTATTACACACTCGAACTTTTTCTTTACCTTTCCCGAACTCGTGCGTTTTCTTTCCCAACTGTCAAAATATTGTCTATTAAAAAGAAAAAACCAACCACGAAGTTTTTACTAAAAAAAAATCATAGAAGTTTTTATGATTATTGCAAATATTTCTAAAAAGAAGCTACTAATTTGTTTCAATATCAGATTTAAAATTAATTTTAATTATACATTAAATTAATATTAGTATCGGCCAAATTAAATTTATGAATATAAAAAATACATAAAGTTGGCTGTATGACCACAGATTACTAAATATGGTATGACGTGCACTATTTACCATAGTATCTGCTTAAGGCGATACTCGGAAAAATCATGCTAAAACGAGATAGCAATGAGAAAACGACGCGCGCGGGAGCGAGACCGATTTTGCCGATTACGCAAAAAAAAACAAAAAATCACTTCGTATTCAAAAACTATAGCGATTTTTAAAAAAAATGCTTCTATACGATCCTAAATATTATTGATGTCCACTAATTAAACCAATTTTCAATAGTATATGTATCCCCATTTAAGAATAATCTTGATATTTCTTATTTTTTAGAGGTATTTTCGAAAATAAAAAGTGTCGAACCAAAATCATAAAATCGTGTTTCTGAAACTATACGATTCTAGATAAAGGTATGAAGAAATATATATCTTATTACCAGATTTATAACAACTCTAACCGTCCTATAGTTTTATATCGAAGAGTCCATACTTTTTCCGAGTAGCGCCTTAAAGGAGTTTGCGCAAGTAAGTGAAAAGAAAATGAGGGACCTTATTTCTTAATTTTCTAAATTATTTTTTTCTGGTTTTTATTGTGGTAGGTACTTAGTATGGTGGAATTAGTGCAATAATGTGGCTTTAATGGAAAACGATGTGGTAAAAGAGAGAAATAAGGAAAGGCGCTCCTGTAGGATTCGGATTGCTTTTGTTAGGTTTCATTTCATTTCATCTCATTTAATTTAATTTTCATTTTATATCAATAAAAAAATTCTACTGAAGCCTTGGCTGTATGATCATAGTTTCCTTTGCCAACCCAGAATGGGTGAAGAAAACAAAAAAAAAGTCTCTGCTTATATTCTTTTACGATTAGTTAGTTGAGTTTATTGTGTTTTATTATTTTATTAAATTGCTTCATTTTTTCGCAACTGTATTAAAAATAGTTGTTCAGTACACGTGCGGAACCGTCATTGCAACTTGTTCCGACTGTCAACCCTCACCTTCGGCTGCGCCTCGGCTCGGGTAGACATTTGTCGGAACTCTTTGCAATGACAGGCTTTCCGCACTTGTAATGAAATCTACTATTTTAATACAGTTGCTCAAAAAGTGGCGTATTGCAGGGACGTATAGCGTTCGGGATGTGGGCTATTACACACTAGAACTTTTTCTTTATCTTTCCCGAACTCGTGCGTTTTCTTTCCCAACTGTCAAAATATTGTCTATTAAAAAGAAAAAACCAACCACGAAGTTTTTACTAAAAGAAAATTCATAGAAGTTTTTATGATTCATGAAAATATTTCTAAAAAGAAGCTACTAATTTGTTTCAATATCAGATTTAAAAGTACTTAATTTTAATTATACATTAAATTAATATTAGTATCGGCCAAATTAAATTTATGAATATAAAAAATACATAAAATTGGCTGTATGACCACAGATTACTAAATATGGTATGACGTGCACTATTTACCATAGTATCTGCTTATAGGAGTTTGCGCAAGTGAAAAGAAAATGAGGGACCTTATTTCTTAATTTTCTAAATTAGTTTTTTCTGGTTTTTATTGTGGTAGGTACTTAGTATGGTGGAATTAGTGCAATAATGTGGCTTTAATGGAAAACGATGTGGTAAAGAGAGAAATAAGGAAAGGCGCTCCTATAGCATTCGGATTGCTTTTGTTAGGTTTCATTTAATTTCATCTCATTTAATTTTATTTTCATTTCATATCAATAAAAAAATTCTACTGAAGCCTTGGCTGTATGATCATAGTTTCCTTTGCCAACCCAGAATGGGTGAAGAAAACAAAAAAAAGTCTCTGCTTGCTTATATTCTTTTACGATTAGTTAGTTGAGTTTATTGTGTTTTATTATTTTTTTAAATTGCTTCATTTTTTCGCAACTGTATTAAAAATAGTTGTTCAGTACACGTGCGGAACCGTCATTGCAACTTGTTCCGACTGTCAACCCTCACCTTCGGCTGCGCCTCGGCTCGGGTAGACATTTGTCGGAACTCTTTGCAATGACAGGCTTTCCGCACTCGCAATGAAATATACTATTACCTGTGTGGGCCACTTGTCTCCAGCCGCGTCACGTTGCGGCTGCTCAACGGCGCGTTTAGCCGTAGTAGCTGCATCCGTGTCCTGCGCTCGCAACGCGCACGTGACATGTCACCACTCACGTCACATCGTTGGCTGCTAAGTGTGTTTACCTGCGTGGGCCACTTGTCTCCAGCCGCGTCGCGCTTCTTAGCAGCGTCACGTTGCGTCTGTTCCACTGCGCGTTTGGCCGTAGTAGCTGCGTCTGTGTCTTGCGCTCGCAACGCGCATGTCACGTGTCGCCACACGCGCTGCATAGTTGGCCGCTTAAGCCGTTTGTCCACGGACGATCCGGTCCGATTTTATCTCGGATGACGGAAGCTGGTTTTTAGACTTAGACGGATGGAAACCGGAATACGTTTGTCCACTGCGTCCGAACCCGGACGAGCCACTTCATACTGAGAGGTTGTGCGTGTGAGTGAAACAGTTATATGGAATCTACGCTCACACTTCGGACTGAGTTTGGATCCGGGCTCCGATGTAGCGGTACATCCGATCTAGCCAAATTCCCGGAGTCCGTAAAAAAACCGGATGACGGATCTCGAACGCCGGGACACGAGTGGACAGACGGTCAATACAAATATATTATATGAACCGCTTTTTCGGTCCGTCTAGACGGATTCGGCGAGACGGACGTCGTCGTGGACAAACGACTTTAGTGTGTTTACCTGCGTGGGCCACTTGTCTCCAGCAGCGTCGCGTTTCTTGGCAGCGTCACGTTGCGTCTGCTCCACGGCGCGTTTAGCCATAGTAGCTGCGTCAGTGTCTTGAGCTCGTAACGCACACGTGACGTGTCGCCACACGCGGTAAGTAGTTTGCCGCTTACGGCCAGAGTTAATAATCTATCCACAGATAGAGATAGGCATGATCCAGATTAGTTGCTAGGCAACACCCAGGCAAGTGTCGTTAATTCTATGTTATTATCAAACGTTGTATTGCAACTAATCTGGATCATGCCTATCCGTATCTGTGGATTGATTATTAATTCTGACCGTTAGCATAGATTACTAAATAGTTACTATGTAACAGATAGTGCACTCCGCTAAGTCATTTAAATAAATAGTAACTCTAACTATAACGCAATAAACTAGAATTCGCATGGCGGCAATTAGTACGGCGCAAACTACGAACGGCCACTCGTTGCATCTCTTTCTATCGCATATATTCTAGCTCTTTTGCGGACCTAGTTTTTGCAGCGCCGGCGTTGCCGCCGAGCGTAGGTATGTTTTCGAGCCGACACGGGGAGTGAAACAGGCCTGCCGTTAGTGTGTTTACCTGCGTGGGCCACTTGTCTCCAGCCGCGTCGCGTTTCTTGGCGGCGTCGCGTTGCGTCTGTTCCACGGCGCGTTTGGCCGTAGTAGCTGCGTCCGTGTCCTGCGCTCGCAACGCGCACGTGACGTGTCGCCACACGCGGTAAGTAGTTGATCGCTTAATCCACAGATAGGGATAGGCATGATCCAGATTACTTGCTAGGCAACACCTAGCAACACCCAGGCAACTGTCGGTTATTCTATGTTATTATCAAACGTTGCATTGCAACTAATCTGGATCATGCCTTTCCCTATCTGTGGATTGATTATTAATTCTGGCCGTTAGTGTGTTTACCTGCGTGGGCCACTTGTCCCCAGCCGTGTCACGTTTCTTGGCGGCGTCACGTTGCGTCTGCTCAACGGCGCGCTTGGCCGTAGTAGCTACGTCTGTGTCTTGCGCTCGCAACGCACACGTGACATGTCGCCACACGCGGCGCGACTTGTTGGCCGCTTCCTGTCACCACTCACGTCGCTTCGTTGGCTGCTAAGTGTGTTTACCTGCGTGGGCCATTTGTCTCCAGCCGCGTCGCGTTTCTTAGCGGCGTCACGTTGCGTCTGCTCAACGGCGCGTTTAGCCGTTGTAGCTGCGTCCGTGTCTTGCGCTCGCAACGCGCACGTGACGTGTAGCCACACGCGGCGCGTCGTTGGACGCTTATGGCCAGAATTAATAAATAATCTATCCACAGATAGGGCTAGGCATGATCCAGGGCCTCAATTTTGCTAAATGAGATGTAATTCAATTGCACGTCGTCAGCATGGCAATAGCTTAAAACGATACTTTTGGTATTCTGCTCCAGTTAAGAAAGTTGAATAGCGGCTGCTTAGCCGCTATTGAAACAATTACTTGCTAGGCAACACCTAGCAACACCCAGGCAAGTGTCGTTAATTCTATGTTATTATCAAACGTTGCATTGCAACTAATCTGGATCATGCCTATCCGTATCTGTGGATTGATTATTAATTCTGGCCGTTAGCACAGATTACTAAATAGTTACTATGTAACAGATAGTGCACTCCGCCAAGTCATTTAAATAAATAGCAACTGTAGCAATTACGCAATCAAGTAGAATTCAGCTTGTACGGCGCAAACTACGAATGGCCACTCATTTTCTATCGCATATATTCTAGCTCTTTTGCGGACCTAATTTCTATGGATTTGCACCGCCGGCGTCGCAGCCGCGCGTAGGTATGTTTTCGAGCCGACACGGGGAGTGAAACAGGCCTGCCGTTAGTGTGTTTACATGCGTGGGCCACTTGTCTCCAGCCGCGTCGCGTTTCTTGGCGGCGTCGCGTTGCGTCTGTTCCACTGCGCGTTTGGCCGTAGTAGCTGCGTCTGTGTCTTGCGCTCGCAACGCGCATGTCACGTGTCGCCACACGCGCTGCATAGTTGGCCGCTTAAGCCGTTTGTCCACGGACGATCCGGTCCGATTTTATCTCGGATGACGGAAGCTGGTTTTTAGACTTAGACGGATGGAAACCGGAATACGTTTGTCCACTGCGTCCGAACCCGGACGAGCCACTTCATACTGAGAGGTTGTGCGTGTGAGTGAAACAGTTATATGGAATCTACGCTCACACTTCGGACTGAGTTTGGATCCGGGCTCCGATGTAGCGGTACATCCGAATTCCCGGAGTCCGTAAAAAAACCGGATGACGGATATCGGACGCCGGGACTCGAGGGGACAGACGGTCAATACAAATATATGAACCGCTTTTTCGGTCCGTCTAGACGGATCCGGCGAGACGGACGTCGTCGTGGACAAACGACTTTAGTGTGTTTACCTGCGTGGGCCACTTGTCTCCAGCCGCGTCGCGCTTCTTAGCAGCGTCACGTTGCGTCTGTTCCACTGCGCGTTTGGCCGTAGTAGCTGCGTCTGTGTCTTGCGCTCGCAACGCGCATGTCACGTGTCGCCACACGCGCTGCATAGTTGGCCGCTTAAGCCGTTTGTCCACGGACGATCCGGTCCGATTTTATCTCGGATGACGGAAGCTGGTTTTTAGACTTAGACGGATGGAAACCGGAATACGTTTGTCCACTGCGTCCGAACCCGGACGAGCCACTTCATACTGAGAGGTTGTGCGTGTGAGTGAAACAGTTATATGGAATCTACGCTCACACTTCGGACTGAGTTTGGATCCGGGCTCCGATGTAGCGGTACATCCGAATTCCCGGAGTCCGTAAAAAAACCGGATGACGGATATCGGACGCCGGGACTCGAGGGGACAGACGGTCAATACAAATATATGAACCGCTTTTTCGGTCCGTCTAGACGGATCCGGCGAGACGGACGTCGTCGTGGACAAACGACTTTAGTGTGTTTACCTGCGTGGGCCACTTGTCTCCAGCCGCGTCGCGCTTCTTAGCAGCGTCACGTTGCGTCTGTTCTACTGCGCGTTTATCTGTAGTAGCTGCGTCCGTGTCCTGCGCTCGCAACGCGCACGTGACATGTCGCCACACGCGCCGCATAGTTGGCCGCTTAGGCTTAGGCTTAATTTACACAGCCGGGAAATGGAATGGAAGCGATGAAACTATACATTGCATAATGAACTATGTCAATAGTATAACATACACATTAGATACGAGCCAAAAACATTTTCGAGAATGCACGAGGATTCCCCGGAAGATCTAATTTATATGTTATACAATTGACATAAAGTTCATAAAGTTCATTGACGTATTTCGTTAAATATACAATTTCGTGGCTTCTATTACATTCCGCGGTGGTGTAAATTGAGCCTTCGTATGTTTACCTGCGTGGGCCACTTGTCTCCAGCCGCGTCGCGTTTCTTGGCGGCGTCACGTTGCGTCTGTTCCACTGCGCGTTTGGCCGTAGTAGCTGCGTCCGTGTCTTGCGCTCGTAACGCGCATGTGACGTGTCGCCACACGCGGCGCGACTCGTTGGCCGCTTGCCGCGAGACGGGGGCGACGCGCTTGCGGCGGGGCTTCATGCTGCTCACTTCGAATAGGACTTCTGATCTCTGGGTGGAGAAGGTTTGGAATTTTAGTGAAAGAGCCTTTTGATACCAACAAATCTGCCCCCTTACTGACGGAAGCGAGTTCACATTAGGATCGAATCAACTTCAAAAATTTTGGTACTTTGAAAACGGTTGCTAGATTTCCATAGTAATGTTTTGACATTATTTTGATCCTGATGTGAATTCGATTCCGTCGAGAGTAACCGCCCAGCCTGCCTAGCATGACCATTATTATATCACGCGATATGATATAGCATAGCACTTCATGCTGTCTTGCTTACACCTTAGTGGGGTGAGCAAAACAGCAAAACGTGTTATGTCATATCATAATAATCAAGATTAAATCAAGTTCCATATCAAGTTAATGTACGGGTAAAGCAAGGGCTCGTACACGTGTTATAAGCCGCTCTTGCTAGGCCGGCAGAGTACAAAAATATATCGAGTAAGGTACAATCCAGACCGACCGGTTCAGTAGGTTTACTCTAATTCCACAAAAAACGAAACTTCAATATACCCGTCCCTCTCACTCTCCGGGCATGCATAACAGAATAGAGTGAAAGCGACGGGGCTACGAAGTTTAGTTTTATCTTAAATTAGAGTAGGCCTACAGAACTGAGCCGTACGACTGCCGCGGAGGCCGTCCGCGTCCGTACGGAGCTACACCACATAATAAATAATAATGCTAAGGCACAGAAGACTCACTCTGCAAGCTCATTCAAATAAAAATAAATCTTACCACGTGGAAATAAAGTCAAATTCCGGTTGCTTTGTCATCGCTTGCCTACTGTTATAATAACCTAGAGTTCGCGCATGCAAGCAAAACTGTACCCAATAGCTACGCGCGAGCGTTTCTATTTCTATGAATGTCTCAAACAGCTCGCTCGCTGGTTAGGGTTGCGAGCGACTTGCGAGTTCGGTTTTGTTGTTTCTTTTGTTCTTTCTTTTATTTAGACACTCTTAAACACAACAGTATCTTATATACGGATTAAAAGAACGTTTAGTAGTCATTGTTCGGTGCAGAAAAATCACAGAAATGATCGATCGTTTTACGCGCGAACGTGGAGCGTACGAGCCGAGCGGCATCCTTCTGCCATACGCCTGCGTACCTAAACTGCGGAGTGACACCCCCCTGGCTGTACGCGTGCCGCAAAAGCCGTATGGCGTAGCGCTGTCGGAATGCTATCGGAGATTAGCAGGGTGCGGCTCATATGAACTGTAATATCCATGTTCGTACATTTCTATTTCTTCCGCATTCTAAAATGCCGTACGCGTGCCACGGAAGTCGTCCGGCCGTCGCGGAATGCGAAAGGAAATTAGTGGTGCAACTAATTTGAACTGAAATTTTCTGTATATATGTTTCAATTTCAAATGTCGTCCGGCTCAGGCCGATGCGAGTCGATTGGTCTGAATGGTAACTACGGTAACTAATGGTACGTTACGCCTGATAGCAAATTAATTACAAATTACAAAAACAGTATTTAGAAGATTATTAAGATACATAGAATATCTGCAAATAAATTATGTGATTGATTGTTGGAAACCACGAAATTGCCAAGTTCATCACCCCTGAGTCAGTCCACCGTCTATCCATCCTCGTATTCCACTCCCATTGCGCAGTATATTATAGTATAGCTTCTTGTCAGCCCTCGGGAACACTTCGCAGATAACTCTGTGCTTCTTGCCGCCGTAGAAGGAATAAATAAACACTCTTTACGCAATATATGATTACTTACCCCACTATCAGTCCACCGTCCATCCATCCTCGTATTCCATTCCCCTTGCGCAGTATAGTAAGGCTTCTTATCAACTCCGGCGAACACTTCGCAGGTTACTCTGTGCTTCTTGCCGCCGTAGAAGGAATAATTAAACACTCTTCAATATGCAATATATGGTAACTAACTTACCTGACTATCAATCCACCGTCCATTCATCCTCGTATTCCACTCCCCTTGCGCAGTATAGTATGGCTTGTTATCAACTCCGGCGAACACTTCACAGGTAACTCTGTGCTTTTTTTCGCCGTAGAAGGAATAAATAAACACTCTTTACGCAATATATGATTACTTACCCCAATATCAGTCCACCGTCCATCCATCGTCGTATTCCATTCCTCTTGCGCAGTATAGTATGGCTTCTTATCAACTCCGGCGAACACTTCGCAGGTAACTCTATGTTTCTTTCCGCCGTAGAAGGAATAAATAAACACTCTTTACGCAATATATGATTACTTACCCCACTATCAGTCCACCGTCCATCCATCCTCGTATTCCATTCCCCTTGCGCAGTATAGTATAGCTTCTTGTCGACTCCCGCGAACACTTCGCAAGTAACTCTGTGCTTCTTGCCGCCATAGAATGAATAAATAAACACTCTTAATTACACAATATATGATTACTTACACCACTATCAGTCCACCGTCCATCCATCCTCGTATTCCATTCCACTTGCGCAGTATAGTATGGTTTCTTATCAACTCCGGCGAACACTTCGCAGGTAACTCTGTGCTTCTTGCCGCCGTAGAAGGAATAAATAATCACTCTTTACGCAATATATGATTACTTACCCCACTATCAGTCCACCGTCCATCCATCCTCGTATTCCATTCCCCTTGCGCAGTATAGTATGGCTTCTTATCAACTCCGGCGAACACTTCACAGGTAACTCTGTGTTTCTTTCCGCCGTAGAAGGAATAAATAAACACTCTTTACGCAATATATGATTACTTACCCCACTATCAGTCCACCGTCCATCCATCCTCGTATTCCATTCCCCTTGCGCAGTATAGTATAGCTTCTTGTCGACTCCCGCGAACACTTCGCAAGTAACTCTGTGCTTCTTGCCGCCATAGAATGAATAAATAAACACTCTTAATTACACAATATATGATTACTTACACCACTATCAGTCCACCGTCCATCCATCCTCGTATTCCACTCCCCTTGCGCAGTATATTATGGCTTCTTATCAACTCCGGCGAACACTTCGCAGGTAACTCTGTGCTTCTTGCCGCCGTAGAAGAAATAATTAAACACTCTTTAATATGCAATATATAATATCTAACTTACTTGACTATCAGTCCACCGGCCATCCATCCTCGTATTCCATTCCCCTTGCGCAGTATAGTATGGCTTCTTATCAACTCCGGCGAACACTTCGCAGGTAACTCTGTGTTTCTTTCCGCCGTAGAAGGAATAAATAAACACTCTTTACGCAATATATGATTACTTACCTGACTATCAGTCCACCGTCCATCCATCCTCGTATTCCATTCCACTTGCGCAGTATAGTATGGTTTCTTATCAACTCCGGCGAACACTTCGCAGGTAACTCTGTGCTTCTTGCCGCCGTAGAAGGAATAAATAAACACTCTTTACGCAATATATGATTACTTACCTGACTATCAGTCCACCGTCCATCCATCCTCGTATTCCATTCCACTTGCGCAGTATAGTATGGTTTCTTATCAACTCCGGCGAACACTTCGCAGGTAACTCAGTGCTTCTTGCCGCCGTAGAAGGAATAAATAAACACTCTTTACGCAATATATGATTACTTACCTGACTATCAGTCCACCGTCCATCCATCCTCGTATTCCATTCCCCTTGCGCAGTATAGTATGGCTTCTTATCAACTCCGGCGAACACTTCGCAGGTAACTCTGTGTTTCTTTCCGCCGTAGAAGGAATAAATAAACACTCTTTACGCAATATATGATTACTTACCCCACTATCAGTCCACCGTCCATCCATCCTCGTATTCCACTCCCCTTGCGCAGTATAGTATGGCTTCTTATCAACTCCGGCGAACACTTAGCAGGTAACTCTGTGTTTCTTGCCGCCGTAGAAGGAATAATTAAACACTCTTTAATATGCAATATATGATAACTAACTTACCTGACTATCACCAGGGGGGTGTCACTCCGCAGTTTAGGTACGTTCGGCTGGCGCGCCTGCCGGGCAGGCGTATGGCAGAAGGATGCCGCTCGGCTCGTACGCTCCACGTTCGCGCGTAGATCGATCGATCATTTCTGTGATTTTTGTGCACCGAACAATGATTACTAAACGTTCTTATAATCCGTATATAAGATACTGTTGTGTTTACGGGTGTCTAAATAAAAGAAATAACAAAAGAAACAACAAAACCGAACTCCCAAGTGGCTCGCAACCCTAACCAGCGAGCGAGCTGTTTGAGACATTCATAGAAATAGAAACGCTCGCGCGTAGATATTGGGTACAGTTTTGCTTGCATGCGCGAACTCTAGGTTATTATAACAATAGGCAAGCGATGACAAAGCAACCGGAATTGTACTTTATTTCCACGCAGAAAGATTTATTTTTATTTGAATGAGCTTGCAGAGTGAGTCTTCTGTGCCTTAGCAATATTATTTATTCTGTGCTATCAGTCCACCGTCCATCCATCCTCGTATTCCATTCCCCTTGCGCAGTATAGTATGGCTTCTTATCAATTCCGGCGAATACTTCGCAGGTAACTCTGTGCTTCTTGCCGCCGTAGAAGGAATAATTAAACACTCTTTAATATGCAATAATGATAACTAACTTACCTGACTATCAGTCCACCGTCCATCCATCCTCGTATTCCATTCCCCTTGCGCAGTAAAGTATGGCTTCTTATCAACTCCGGCGAACACTTCGCAGGTGACTCTGTGCTTCTTGCCGCTTTAGAAGGAATAATTAAACACTCTTTAATATGCAATATATGATAACTAACTTACCTGACTATCAGTCCATCGTCCATCCATCCTCGTGTTTCATTCCCCTTGCGCAGTATAGTATGGCTTCTTATCAACTCCGGCGAACACTTCGCAGGTGACTCTGTGCTTCTTGCCGCCGTAGAAGGAATAAATAAACACTCTTTACGCAATATATGATTACTTACCTTTGACTATCAGTCCACCGTCCATCCATCCTCGTATTCCATTCCCCTTGCGCAGTATAGTATGGCTTCTTATCAACTCCGGCGAACACTTCACAGGTAACTCTGTGTTTCTTTCCGCCGTAGAAGGAATAAATAAACACTCTTTACGCAATATATGATTACTTACCTGACTATCAGTCCACCGTCCATCCATCCTCGTATTCCATTCCCCTTGCGCAGTATAGTATGGCTTCTTATCAACTCCGGCGAACACTTCGCAGGTAACTCTGTGTTTCTTGCCGCCGTAGAAGGGTTTCGTTAAGAACTCTACGTTGGCGCGGTGGCCGGTCTGCAGGCACTCTATCACTACGGACCCGCCCAGCTCGATCCATGGCACGGTTAGAATTGATCTGGGGAGGAAGTAGGACGGTATATAGAATTAGTATAAAAACCCTAACGAATTGATTCGGAAAAATTGAAAATCCTACTAATATTATGAATGTGAAAGATTAGATGTTTGGATGTTTGTATGTTTGTTACTCAATCACGCCAAAACGGCTGAATAGATTTGGCTGAAATTTGGGACACAGATACTTTGTAGCCTGGAGAGGAACATAGGCTACTTTTTATCCCGAAAAAATGTCACATCCCCGCGGGATAACGTCGTGTAGTCCACGCGGGCGAATCCGCGGGCGGAAAGCTAGTCCTACTTAATATTATAAATGTGAAAGTTTAGATGTTTGGATGTTTGTTACTCAATCACGCCAAAACGGCTGAATGGATTTGGCTGAAATTTGGGACACAGACACTTTGGAGCCTGGAGAGGAACATAGAGGAACATAGGCCAGAGTACTTATAAATTATCATATGAGGCTGGTCTGCGACGGACGAGAGTTGGAATAGTACAACTATCATGAAACAGTGAACTTACCTGCCGTAACCATTGGGGAATGTCAGCGTATACTCTTCTCCCAAATCCAACAAGGTAACCGTGCCTTTTCCAATGTTATGCACCCCAATGGAGAGGCCCAGGAACTTGCTTTTAGTCCAGACCTAGGCTTCGAACTGTATCCGCTTGTTGACGTGTTCTGCGTAGAAGGCCGATATATGGGGATGGTGAGAGACCAGAGCCCTTATGAGGTTATTAGAGCAATAATAAGATGAGCAGATGGTATGGAGACTGTTCTGCGACGGAAGAGAGCTGGAATAGTACAACTATCATGAAATACTGAACCAACCTGCCGTAACCATTGGGGAATGTCAGCGTATACTCTTCTCCCAAATCCAACAAGGTAACCGTGCCTTTTCCAATGTTATGCACCCCAATGGAGAGGCCCAGGAACTTGCTTTTGGTCCAGACCCAGGCTTCAAACTGTATCCGCTTGGTGACGTGTTTGGCGTAGAAGGCCAAAAGACCAGAGCATTGATTGATCAAGGTGAGCAGATGATATAGGGGCTGTTCCAAGACAACCAATAGTAACTGCACTAACCTTCCGTATCCATTGGGGAATGTCAGCGTATACTCTTCACCCAAATCCAGCAATGTGACCGTGCCCTTCCCAATGTTGTGCACGCCAATAGAGAGGCCCAGGAACTTGCTTTTAGTCCAGACCCACGCCTCGAACTGTATCCGCTTGTTGACGTGTTCCGCGTAGAAAGCCGATATGGGGGGGTGGTGGGAGACCTGCTCCGCCACGAACGAGAGCTGGTCCACTGTGCACCACGGGACGGGGCCCTCGCCAACTTCCTTTTGAACAAGAAATTGATGTTAAATAGATAGTCTTTATGATTAGACTACAAGGTTCGATTGTTTAAGAAGTCTTTTCACATTCTGACGCATCAAAGTTGATGCCAGATTAAGTAATTTTGTCGTTTTGTGTTGAGCATAATACTAATAATTGAAAATGCAAAAAGGGTAATACTCTGGGAGACGAAGTGTATGAAATAATATGAATTTACTCTACTAATTCGTTCTCCTTCTTACCTTCTCGCTGACGACAGGCGGCGACTGTCCCTCAGGCGCGTCTAACTCCCATTGGCAGCGGACCACCTCGCCCAGTATGGGGTTATATGGTTTCTTGGCCACTTGTGACTTGTGGCCCATTATCAACAGACTGGCTCTATATTGTGACATCATTCGTTCTCCTTACCTTCTCGATGACGACAGGCGGCGACAGTCCCTCAGGCGCGTCTAACTCCCAGTGGCAGCGGAACACCTCGCCCAGTATGGGGTTATATGGTTTCTTGGCCAATTGTGACTTGTGGCCCATTATCAACAGACTAGCTATTTATTGTGACGTCATTCGTTCTCTTTCTTACCTTCTCGCTGACGACAGGCGGCGACTGTCCCTCAGGCGCTTCTAACTCCCAGTGGCAGCGGAACACCTCGCCCAGTATGGGGTTATATGGTTTCTTGGCCAATTGTGACTTGTGGCCCATTATCAACAGACTAGCTATTTATTGTGACGTCATTCGTTCTCTTTCTTACCTTCTCGCTGACGACAGGCGGCGACTGTCCCTCAGGCGCTTCTAACTCCCAGTGGCAGCGGAACACCTCGCCCAGTATGGGGTTATATGGTTTCTTGGCCACTTGTGACTTGCGGCCCGCGTGGTACAAACTAAAGTATCATCAGACTAGCTGTATATTGTGACGTCATTCGTTCTCCTTCTTACCTTCTAGCTGACGACAGGCGGCGACTGTTCCTCAAGCGCGTCTAACTCCCAGTGGCAGCGGAACACCTCGCCCAGTATTGGGTTATATGGTTTCTTGGTCACTTGTGACTTGTGGCCCGCGTGGAACAAACTCAATTGGGTATTTGACTGATTTTTATTTATTGACTTATAATGCTCATTGAATTAGTAGCAACACAACATAGGTATTTCTTTTCAAATATCTTGAATATATTCAGCGATATAGAGCATCAAACTTTCTAATTAGACAAGGAGAGCGCTATAGAAATGTGAAGTCACATTTCTATAGCGCCATACTCTCGCCATAGTAAATTTCGTTTTAGATAGAGATAGCTAGAGTCACAATTAAGTCGCTCATAATTCGCTTGTTATAATTTCTTTTTTCACATTTGTTATTCAATAATGTTATATTTCTGAATGACATAATTAAATATCTACATTTCAACAACAGTCAAATACCCAATTATCAACAGACTGGCTCTATATTGTGACATCATTCGTTCTTCTTACCTTCTCACTGACGACAGGCGGCGACTGTCCCTCAGGCGCGTCTAACTCCCAGTGGCAGCGGAATACTTCCCCCAGTATGGGATTATATGGTTTCTTGGCCACTTGTGACTTGCGGCCCGCGTGGTACGAGCTCAGGTACCATCGGACTACTTGCACCATCCGCTCGCGGGGGGTGGGTTGGTCTACTATTCTGTTGAAGCAAATAGATTGGTATAGAAAAGTTATTCGGATTTCAACGCGTTTTATTTGATTCAACAGAGGGTGAAATTTAGTTTTTTTGTTTGCCGAACAATTTGATGCCTTTGTACTGTTAACTTATTATAAAAAAGCTTATTTTAATATTATGAACTTGTTTTTCACGGAAGCTACGGAACGGATTTAACATTAAACAAAAGCATCCGCAAACTCTCTACTCGCGAGGAAATAATACATAAATACACGTATGTGAGTATATGGATTTAGTATCAGCACTAATTAAATTTTCATTTCTATTTTTCTATTTCAGTATCTTTGAAATATATTCAAACACAGAGATAACAAACGAATATGGGCAAATATGAAAATAAAAGGCAATGTTTAAATTTACATCCGCTCTGCCCGATAATACATTTAAGTTACCAAACAAAAAGTAATTTAACTTACTTTACAAACTGGTCCGGGTGTGCAAATGAATCCGCATACATTTCGAGAAGCGATCGCCTTTCTAGAATAAACGTAGGCAGCACAACCTGTGAATAGAAAACAAAGGTCCACGCTAAATTAATTAATATCAGACGTCAGATTGAATTCCGACATGAATAATAGGCACATATTATGTGCTTTTGCATGTAATATTTTATGTTTAATATCAGGAGTAAAGAAGGTTACAAATATACATATCTTGTGCATACACGACGCAGAATAGAAACAAATTTCATGACATGAATGTTTTTCCGGGTCAGAGGGTCTACTCCGAAAAGCAAAATCCGAAATTTCGTTATAGTCATCCCTCTCACTCTACAGTCATGACAGAATTGAAAGGGGCGGGGCTAACGAAGTTTCGGATTAAGCGTTTCAGAGTATGGCTCTTGGAGTAAATCCATGATCCGTCGCTCAGTAGAAATGACCAGTGCAGTGCGCAACCAGGTCCGTCAAAGGAACATAATAACAAGTTTATTTACTAAGTTCAACGCTCTTTCTTGCCGATTACCGGCCCATGAAATAGAGCTACCTTTATTATTAAGGCATGGCTAGACAAAGACAAACGCAAGAACGCCTCGTATTTTAAACTAATTAAGGTAAAGCATGTACTGGCCTTAGTGTAAACCATTCCAATCTGTACTTGCGACAGGACACCTCTGAGCCTAGTTTAGGCCTAACATGAGTTGCCTAATACCGTATCCCTGCTTTATAGCTATTTGTATCATTGATGTGCTGCTAGACAAAAACAAGCATAATATCGCTCCGTATGTTCACCTTAATTAAGGTATAGATAGAGTAAGCACTGACCTTTGTGAGATTCATTACAATCTTGACCTGCGATCGGAGGTGTGTGACCACCGATCCTGGTTCAGGTATAACATGAGTTGCCTTATACCATATCCCTGCTTTATAGCTATCCCTATTATCGAGGCGATGCCAGATAAAGACAATCGTAATATCGCTCCGTATCTTCATCTTAATTAAGGTAAAGCAAGCACTGGCTTTGGTGAAATCCATTCCAATCTTGACCTGCGACAGGAGGGGGGTGAACGAACACTAAGCCGCGATTCAGGCATAACATGAGTTGTCTAATACCGTATCCCTGCTGTAGCCCTGCTTTACAGCTATCTCTATCATTGAGGCGCTGCCAGACAAAGACAATATTGTCCCGTATTTTCACCTTCATTGAGGTTAAGCAGGTACTGACCTTGGTGAGATCCATTCCAATCTTGACCTGCGACAGGAGGTGGGTGACCACGGAGCCGTGGTTCTCCATCGAGCCGAGGTCACTGTCCGATTCATCTTCGTAAAGGGCTGGGGACAAAACAACAACAATATTGTATTTGAAATTGTATTTTAGTAGAAAGAGGTTACCCACAAACGATGTTTATTTGACGCAAAATTTTTATTGTCACAATTGCCAGTGAATTTCTTCTTCATTATTTTACAAGTTTTGGATAGTTTTACACAGAATTGTTGTAATACGACAACGACCTAAAGTTCTGTCGGGAGTCGGCTTCAAGTGTTTTAGCTTGTGTTAAAGTAGAAGAAACTTCCAAGAAGCTTTAAGGCTCAACTCACACTAACGCAGCGTCAATCTGAAATATTGCATAACAAATTCACCCTTATATCTACAATGGATACGGCACAACATATTTCTTATGAGAAAAAAAGTCGACTCGGGTATTTTTTTTTCTCAGAGGAAATATATGCATTTCGTTGTATTTTAGAGATAAGTGTCGACCCACACGTACCACAACCACACCACATCACAGCGACAAAATGTGGTACGTGTGAATAGTGTTTGTGGTTGTGCGACAAAATGTCATTGACGCTAGTAGTTGTGATGTGGATGTGGCCGGCCGCTAGTTCGCAGCGTCGTCGCTGGTGGTTGCGTTGTGGTCGGTATCACGGTCGATAATGACTGAAAAATGTGGTACGTGTAAATTGACTATTCATTTCCAATACAAAATGCGCCCCTCCCACGTGGTGTGGTTGTGGTTCGTGTGGGTCGACACTAATGCTGGCCATACACCATCCTTCCTATCGTCCAATCGGCATGACGCTGTAGATTGGATCAAGTAGAATTGACCGTGGGTGGGCGTGGATTTGCGTGACAGTTATCAAATTATGGTGTAATATGGACGAACTGCAGAATGCACGCGGTCGATAATGACTGCAAAATGTGGTACGTGTGAATTGATTATTCATTTCCAATACAAAATGCGCCCCGCCCACGTGGTGTGGTTGTGGTTCGTGTGGGTCGACACTAATGCTGGCCATACACCATCCTTCCTATCGTCCAATCGGCATGACGCTGCAGATTGGATCAAGTAGAATTACCGTGAGGAGACCGTGGGTGGGCGTGGATTTGCGTGACAGTTATCAAATTATGGTGTAACTAGCTTTCCGCCCGCGGCTTCGCCCGCGTGGGCTTCACGACGTTATCCCGCGGGAATGTGATATTTTTCCGGGATAAAAAATAGTCTATGTTCCTCTCCAGGCTACAAAGTATCTGTGTGCCAAATTTCAGCCAAATCCGTTTAGCCGTTTTGGCGTGATTGAGTAACAAACATCCAAACATCTAAACTTTCACATTTATAATATTAGTAGGATATGGACGAACTGCAGAATGGATCAAACCTGCCGTCATACCGATTGGACGATAGGCAGGATGGTGTATGGCCACCATAAGGGTGAATTTGCAAAGTGAATTCACATTGAAGCTTCAGCTCTGCGCCAGTGTGAGAATAAAATCCTGTTAGGCTCACTAACAGGATTTTATTCACCCAGGCTAATTATATGGTGTCCCTGCCCCAGTTTAATACAATGTTTGTAGATTGGCGATCCACTATCACATAGGGGTTGTTTGCGTGTTTTCCTTCTCTTATTTACAGTATCGCCAAACAACAACGGTACAATTTAAGTTCGTATTGTATCGTAAAAGACAGTCTGTCACATAAGTATATATAATGTTTAATGTAACTTGTGTTTGTACCGTACAAATTTATATTTAAGACTAGCGGCCGCCCGCGGTTTCACCCGCGTGGTTCTCGTTCTCGTGGGAATGTCGGGATAAAAAGTAGCCTAAGTTACTCCTTATTACATCAGCTACCTGCCAGTGAAAGTCCCGTCAAAATCGGTCCAGCCGTTTCAGAGATTAGCCGGAACAAACAGACAGACAGACAGATAGACAGACAGACAGACCAAAATTGTAAAACATGTCATTTTGGTATATGTACCGTATATATAATCATATGCATGTAGTAAAAAGCGGTTATTTTAATGTTACAAACAGACACTCCAATTTTATTTATTTGTATGTATAGATGTATAGATATGCATGTAAACTTTATAATAATAATAATTAAAAAAATGGAGCTTTTACAGTGCCTAGACAAAGCTAGAAAATTCGAACTAGTATTAGTAAGTAGTAAAAGCACTCACTAACCGCAGTAGATAGCTGATGTGTTGTTGGTGTGAAGTAGTAAAGGAGGTGGAAGTGTCATGCATGCTTGCATGTATGTAATATGTTTTGATCAATAACATTTAAATAAATTAAATAAATATATTTTATTATGAAAAAGGAAGTATTAGAAAAAATCGAACCGTCTCACAAAAACTCACACGAATCCACGACCTTTCACTGTCCAGACGAACGCTCTAACCATTGAGCTACGGAGTCGTTAGAAGAAGCGTCGATACTCCTGACACGCGTTAGCAAGCGTTTATTTTCTAATACTTCATTTTTAATAAAACTTGCATTCTGAATGCAAAAAAGTAAAAATAATTTGAAATAATTTTCGTTTAGAAACTAGTATTAAAACTCAATGTAATCTGGATTTTTTGTAAAGTTGAGTTTAAAAAGTTGATATGGCTCAATGTTTTTTCGATATTGTAGATATTGCAGTTATTATTGTTAAAGGCTGGCATACACCAATGACACATTCACACCGACAGAGTTCCATCGCAATGCGTCTGCGACACCGTCTGGGCGTTTGTGCACTACAACTGAATTTTACCGATCCGGCGGTCCGTTTTTTTCCGGACCGGCGTGGCATGAAAAACACGGATGGTAGCTTGTGCACTTGTCCGGTTTTTTACTGGCCGGGGCAGCGCAGTGATCTCTTTGAAACTACACTCTACGGACGCGTTTTAAACGAGAGGAATAATGAGTTCCTTGGAACGTCGGCAATTACTTGCTTTATTGCTTTATGTACGAAGACGTAGAAGACAGAAAGAATTTTGGGTTCATCCTCTTATCAGTGAAAGGTACCTGACAGGGTCATTTACCGAAAACACAATTAATTGAGGCAGGATGAAAAATTATTTTTTAACTACTATCGAATGTCTACAGCTAGCTATGTAACAAAAAAAAGTTTCATTAAAATCCGCTTAGTAGTTTTTGCGTGAAACACGGACAAAAGGCAGACAGACAGGCAAACAAAAATTTCAAAAACCATATTTTTGGTGCTAGATGTATTACGTGTTATTGGTGAGAAATAATATTAATAATAATAAATAAATAACTTCTTACATTCACACCAATTATCTAAGCCCATTTTAATTTCATTAAGAAACTGTATCATGGAAAACTTGATAACGGATAAATATATACTTACTTAAATACTTTTTGTTTGTAAATACATACATATTATACATAGTTAAAACCCAGACCAAGACAAATAGACATGTTCATGCACACAAATATTTGTCTTGTTCGGGAATCGAACCCGAGACCACTTGCGCAGAAGGTGGGTAGCCTACTCCTGCGCCAAATCGGTCGTCAATCGAGAAAGGCGCTTGAATTTATTTTGGCGTGCGTTAATTTATTTGCGATAACTCCTAAGATATTCATTTAAATTATATGGTGTAAAAGAGTAAAATAATGTGCATGAAATGCTTAAAGCAACTAACGTATTTAGATTGATAAGGGTTAATACTGTATCCGTTTAAATAGCTTTCCAAATTACCGCATTGTTCGTAACCATTTTTTAAGAGATAATATGGCTATAATATGCTATCCTTAAAAGATAGACATATGCTATTGCGGACTTTTTTGTAGATCTATAGAAGAGGAATATTCCAACATGCATTATTTTTTTTTAACCTCGAAAGGATTAGGCAGCGTTTTTGCAGAAAGCTCCCGGGCGGCTTGCCGTTTGCCGGCACTTTCGACAATTATCGTTATATTTCTACCAATTTACACAAAACTTTCATAAATTATATATTAAAACCTTCCTGAAGATCACGCTACCTATTAGTGAAAACCGCATGAAAATCTGTTTCGTTGTTTTAAAGATTTAAGCATATATAGGGCCAGACAGACGGGAAGCGAAGTGATATATGATTAAAATACAACCATCCGTTTTTTTCCGGACGGTAAAATTCAGTGTAGTGCACAAGCGCGCATATGTTTTTCATTGCCGTCATCTCGGAACGGGAAAAAACGGTCCGGAATGGGGAAAAGTAAAATGACGGACGGTAAAATTCAGTGTGGTGCACAAGCGCTCATATGTTTTTCATAGCTGCCATATCGGTCCCTAAAAAACCGGACCGCCGGATCGGTAAAATTCAGTGTAGTGCACAAACGCCCTCTCGGTGTGAACCTACCTACGCGTACAAGTTCAAATATTACAAATCATGACGCACGCAGACGCAATGCAGCACGTCTGCGATACTTTTTGGTGTGTGTTAGCCTTTAATGCTTTTTTTTTTATTGCTTTCCTCTTTAATTATAGGTTGTTAGATTATTAAGTAATACCCAGTACTATACTATATACTTAATTAATGAATATCATGTAGATGTAAATTTTAATAAATTGTAAAAGAAAAAGAAAAATATATAATCCATACTATATACTATATACTATATACTATAATATTATAAATGTAAAAGTGTGTTTGTTTGTTTGTTTATTTGTTTGTTTGTTTGTCCGTGTTTCACGTCAAAACGGAGCAACGGATCGACGAGATTTTCGGTAAGGAGATAATTTGAGAGCTGGAGAGTAACATAGGCTACTTTTTATCCAGGAAAATTATAAAATAATAATGGTAATTTTGTATAGAAAACCGTTAAGCTGTCATACTTCACACAACTCTCATTTCTTAGCAGCTTCCAAAGAGAAGGTATGTCAAAGAGTATGTAATCACTGACATTTTTGCCGCTTAGGATTTCTTTTTTTTTAATAAGTGACATTGTGTCAGGCAGTTGATACGAAGTTCGTGTCCAATAAAATTTATATGGCAAAACAACGTTTGCCGGGTCAGCTAGTTAAGGTATAAATAACACTATCTCTCCATATGTTATAAATTGTTATGCCCCGCAGGACCCCTAAAGATCTGTATTATAATATGTAACATCTTTGTTACTTTATGGAATGCAATAAACTATTTGATTTGATTTGATTTGATTAATGCGGCGTTATTGTCGTTCAATCGTAAGAGTAGCTGGACCACTATTATTTTAATCTGTGCTCGAGTAAGTCAACAAAGCTTACATCCTTTATCATCCATTGATAAAAGGTTATTTAATCCTTATGACCAATTAGTCGATATATAGAGTATTGTACTCTTTATCTGTTATTTATATGGCATATAATAGGTCTTTACCTATGAAATTGCCGTTTTGTATGGAGATTTCTGTAATTATTTTTTTTCCATAATAACGTTTTTGTTATTATTTAACGACTAATATTATGTAAATTTACAAAATTTTACACACGTATTTATGGACATTTGAACTACTAAATGACACATTCGTTAAGAGAAAAAAATTTTTTTTCACTAAGTTACAACTAATAAAGTACGAAATTCTGGAAACAAAAATAGTCGTAACTTTCGGAATAAGTTTTTTCTATGTAAATAATCAAATATCGTGGTTATTAAATTATCAAAAGTTGCTCGATACGGTCTTAATGTAATGCAATATTAAAGAAATTATATATTTCTAATATTATAAAAGTTGTTAAGTTATATGTACAAAAGAAAAAAACGGCAATTTCATATGTAAAGACCTATTATACCTATTGTTATTCTTATGGCTGTGAGGGCATTGTATGCTAATGCTCCGAAGGTGAGTCATGAAAATGTGAACTAGAGACAAATGTCTGGGGACTTGCGCGGAGTTGGGCAGTTGATTCAACCGCCTCTGTGGTCTAGTGGTTCACACCACCGATTTCAGACCAAGAGGTCCCGGGTTCGATTCCCTGTGTATTGTATATTGTATTGGGTTTAGTTGGTGGTAGGACTTGTTCTTAGTCCACCTGGCTAGCTACCACCAATCACCATCTTATTTATTTATTTTATTTATTTAAACTTCATTGCACAAGGTACAAATGTCGGACTTAATGCCTTAAGGCATTCTCAACCAGTCATCTTTTTATCCATCTTATCTAAGTCTGAAGCCATCAATGATGTTTTCAGCATTATTGTGTTCCGGCAGTTAGACTAAGATAGCCAGTTCCTCAGTGATTGAGGATTCCGGGAGCAGTGCGCTTCCACCTTCAGCCTTATCACCACTTAACATCAGGCGTGATGAAGGCGAAGTGCTACCCCGTTGTGAATAAATAAAAAAACAAGTGTTGGGGTTGCCATATTAAAATTCTTAACAGGAACATCTTTTAAAGTTGATAAGTTTGAGAAGTGAAACAGTTTGAATAATTATTTCAAAAGATTGACTTTTATGTAGGTAAGCCTCTTGAAGTATTTCAGTGTTATTATTCCCTAAATGAAACTGAAGTCCTTGCATCGTTATTTGGCTTTGTAACTTAATTTCGTGAAAAAGAGCCATATAGAACATTAGCATTTCTTATGTGGTGTATTTAAGGTGGTAAATATTAATAAAAATGAGTTTAGATGTTTGGATGTTTGAATGTTTGTTACTCAATCACGCCAAAACGGCTGAACGGATTTGGCTGAAATTTGGGACACAAATACTTTGTAGTCTGGAGAGGAACATACGCAAAAATTTACATTTAGTGATTGAATAAAAGCAAGGAGAATTGTAGCAACCCTACAAGGACTTTGCACGTAGGTTCAAAGTACCTATTGTTCTAGACTACACCTTAAAGCGCTAATGTAAATATGTTTTTGATAAATACACCGTTCAAGTTACCGTACAATCATAGGTAAGGTACTTAATAGATAGTGCGTTTTGTTTTGGTTGACTTTTTCAATTTCATTGGCGTTTTTTTTTCGGGCTTTATTTAAACTAAGTGTTTAGCCATCATACAATAGTAGAAGCTAAAATCGGTAACTAATTTTAAAGGAGTAGGTATACCAAAGGCTGTAATCCTACTTCCTACTAATATTTTAAATGTGAAAGTTTAGATGTTTGGATGTTTAGATGGTTGGATGCTTGTTACTAAATCACGCCAAAACGGCTGAACGGATTTGGCTGAAATTTGGATCACAGATACTTTGTAGCCTGGAGAGAACTTTTTATCTCGGAAAAATATCACATTTCCGCGTGATAACGTCGTGTAGTCCACGCGGGCGAAGCCGCGGGCGGAAAGCTAGTACGATATAAAAGTCCAGTCCAATTGGATAATCCGTCTGAACTCGACGTATCCCTTATAAATTATTTCACGGGTTCCGAATGCGGCTAATTTTAGTTCTGGGTCGAAGTTTAGAATATTAATCAGTTCTTTGTGGTGTTATTTGGCCTGTTTCTATTGAATAATTTCTCAAATTACGAATTTTCCCTGGGTATTCTCTCGGTCGATCGTCACATTGCTCAGACAGGACTGGAACCCGCTACCTTCGCATTTTAAGTCCACTGCGTCAAACTATTTTTCCTTTTTTGCATTCACAATGCAATTTTTTTTATTGAAATTAAATTATTAGAAAATATCGACCCGTCTCACAACTAGCTCCGATAGAACTCGAACCTGCGTCCTTTCACTGTCCGCGATAGCAAAACTCATTCAAGAGCAATCGCCCGGACCAACCCTTCATCCAGTCGCAAGGACTCGATTGGGGGAAGGGGGAATACCCGCTAAATCCCTCACTTGTATAATTAATACGTGAGTACGCACCGTCATAGTCTATCTCTCCGTCGCGCGTGCGCGGCAGGTCGACGGTGGGCTGCGCCGAGTCCTGCTCGGGCGCGCCTTCCGCCGGGCACGTTCGACTTGCGCTGGAACAAACAAACAACACTTCGTTACTCTACTTGAGGGAGACTTCTACCACAAAATAAACAAGTACAGAAGTCAATCTCATGTATGTACTTCACTTTTCATAACAACGCGTGTCTCAAGCGGATAGCACTCGCGCTCGTACAAGACTCGACTGAGCTGATACAGACCGAGATATCGTGTCCGTGAGCGGTGTCTATGTGTGCGTTGCTCGAGCGCACTTTATATGTAGATTGTCTTCTGTACCTGTTATTTTGTGCTTCTACCTAGCAGTGGGCGTGGCAAAGTTACATATTGTGTAAATATGTTGTTGTCTCTGTCATCATTTTAGACAACATAAGTGGCAACAATAGATTTACACCTTAAGGCGGTACCCTGACCGAAAGTGGCGCCGCGTTGAATTTTATTTTATTATTGTAATTGGGTGTTTGACTGTTGTTGAAATGTTTCATAATGACATTCATAATGACATTCAGAAATATAACATTATTGAATAACAAATGTGAAAAAATAAATTCAATATGTATTATAACAAGCGAATTATGAGCTACTTAATTGTGACTCTAGCTATCTCTTTCTAAAACGAAATTTTCTATGGTGAGAGTATGACGCTATAGAAATGTGACGTCACGTTTCTATAGCGCTTTCCTTGTCTAATTTGAAAGTTTGATGCTCTATATCTCTGAAAATATGCAAGATATTTGAAAATAAATACCTATGTTGTGTTGCTACTAATTAAATGAACATTTTAAGTCAATAAAAAAAATCAGTCAAATATCCAATTCTAATACACAATTTTAATCAAACTTTACGGGGAATTTTTAAGGCCCATAGTCTAGTATTTTTAGAGGTTCACCCTTGTTTGGCAGAACAACGTTTGATCGAATTTCACTAATTCGAACAACGTTTGAGAAAATAATCACTTTGTATAATATCGATTGACATAATTTTCATTTCATCGAATATTCATTTGCGATAACAACGTTTGCGCTAATGATCGTAAAATAGAATGTTCATTTCATCGAATATTCATTTGCGATAACAACATTTGCGCTAATGATCATAAAATAGAATGTTCATTTGATATAATAATCGTTTGGTATAAAAACGTTTGGAAGAAAAGCCCTTTACTCCTCGGAAGTCCTGTAGAACACGTGATAGGTTAGAAATATTAAGGCGATCGCGAAGCGCAGCGATGCGATCGCCTTAAATTTCGTGGTTATTTTTTTTTGTGAAACAATCCATAACTTGTATTGATACAAAAAAAATAACCACGAAATTTAAGGCGATCGCTTCGCTGCGCTTCGCGATCGCCTTAAATTTCTAACCTATCACGTGTTCTACAGGACTTCCGAGCCACTCAAATATTAACGATCTTTCGACTAAATCATTATTAGTCTAGTTAAACATTCGTTTAAATAAAATTAGCGCAATTGAAAATTCGGTAAAACGACATTCGTCCAAATAAAATTAGCGCAATTGAAAATTCGGTAAAATGACATTCGTCCAAATAAATAATTATACAAAATAAAATTATGACAAATAAACATTCGATCAAATGAATAATTCTGTGAAATGACTTTATTGTAACTAAAATTAGTCGAACCGATTTTCGACGAAACGTTGTTCTACCAAACAAGGGTGAACCATTTTTAGACGGTATTATTACATTCCCTCGCCTCGTAGTCACTGCTAGAAGTAGATAGCAAAACGTCTACAAAAAATCTACTTCTACGAATGACTATGAGGGAATGTAGCGATACCTTCTAAAAAAACTAGACTTCCCCAAAAATTCCCCATAAAGTTTTATAAAAATCCTTTTTCTATTAGCAACTTATATTAATAAAAACCTTTGAGGGCGCCACTTTCGGTCAGCTAGACCTTGGTTGGCATGGGGGATAATAGAGAGGAGTTTAGTTGGTAGTGGAAGGCCAAGGCTAATCGAGGCGAACATAACCATTTGTTATGCAAAAAGAACGCCTTCTCTTCACACTTATTCATAAGCATTAATTTTATTTAATCTATGTGTATTTTTTACTTTGACTAGGTATGTAATAAAAAAAGTTACTTGTTTTATTTAAGCACGCAACATATAAATGGGCCATGACACGCGCGTAATTTTCTTGTCGCAACACAAACGTTCCATAATTGATTGATTGATTTCTATGATCAATATTCAACCGGCTCTGTGGTCTAGTGGTACACACCACCGGTATCAGACCCAGAGGTCCCGGGTTCGATTCACAGTGGGGGCACATATTGTATTCGGTTTGGTTGGTGGTAGGGCTTGTTCTTAGTCCGCCTGGCTGGCTACCACCATCTAATCTAAGTCTGACACCATAACAATGATGTTTTTAGCATTATTTCCGGCAGTTAGAGGTAATATAGTCGTCGTCGATAATAGTGCGTTTCCACCTTCAGCCTTATCACTAGTTAACATCAACCTGCCTAGCATGATCATCAATATCATCATCAAAGCCGCTCATGCTAGGCCGGCAGGTGTGATGAGGGCTAAGTGCTACCCCGTAGTGGAAAAAAAACTTAAAATTGGATAAATAACTTGATCTCGCGAAAACGTAGCGATATTTGCGAGCTTCCGGCTTACTTCTGACTCAATCTCTAGACAGTCAACTATAGATAATAATGTTAATCGATGTATTGCTTACTAACATTACACTTTTATTTATCCTCAACATGTTGAGTGAAGCTTATCCCGGTATCTAAACCACTGAGGAACTGGCTATCATAGAACAAGTCCAATTAACAACCAAACTAATACAATTTGAACTGACACTGGGAGTCAAACCCGGGACCCCTGGATTTGATATCAGTTGTGTCTATCACTAGTCTATCTGTAGTCTGTGTGTAGACGGTGTGTATCAGGGTACAATAATATACACAAGATACAGGTATCTTATCTTGAAAGCATTGTAGTTGTCATTAAATATATCAATGTCAGGACATTGATATATTTAATGACAACTACAATGCTTTCAAGAGGAAACTGCTGAAACATATTGGATCTGTGGAGTTATAGTTAAAAATGTCACTTATTACCTATGTATTTAATGTATAATAATATAAATTTGTAGATTACTTATCTTTATTTAAAGTTTAAAAACTGATTTCATGATTGTAAATGTTGTGTATATGTTGTGGGCATTCATGTAAGAACTGTACCCTTAATGAAAAATATTTTTTTTACAATGTATGTACATGATATGCTGTTGGTGTACCTTATTAAATAAAATAAAATAAAATAAAATAAAATAAAATAAAATAAAATAAAATAAAATAAAATAAAATAAAATAAAATCAAATAAAATCTACAGAGACGGTTTGGTATTACATTGTAAGTATGTTAATTTAATTTTACGGACATTATTTAATTTAATTACTACTACTGACACTACTTATTATACATATAGGTATATATATTTTTTGAGGCCAAGGTTGAGTAATATCGTGTCGTGATTCCTACAAGATTGATGAAATCTTGGAAATTTACTTTTACGTTACACACGCTAGGGGTAAACTAATTATTACTTATTCATATTTTTATACTTCCGCGCGAATCACTCATTGTAATAAGTTTAACGACTTAAAGTAAATACAAAAACATTATTCAGTTTAATTAATTAATATTTAAATTTCTATGTTTTGTAGAATATAGTTTTCCTTCGCTCGTCCGAAGTTCACTTTGGTATTTGGAAAGACGTAGGTACTTACTAGTTTTATTAACTATTTTAGAATCAAAACTTAAGCTATTTTAGAATCAATTGGGTTTTAGAATCTGTAATGGTAGTTGTAATAAATAAATAGTATCCATAACACAACTTCTTAAAGGTCTTACTAGGGCTCGATAGTTGGGAGTGATTGTAGGAAATTTATTTATTAATCTCTCAGACATGATCCAATTTTATTTCCTCGGTGACGCATCCGCGGGTTTCACTGCGAATTTCAATTGTCCATGAGTTGCCAAAACGGCGAGGAAGTGGGCCAGCCGTGATGTAACATTCAACGAGCGCAGCGGAACGCGGACGAGAAAGTTAACGTTGTCGGTTAAATTGGAGATGTTACACATTTTAATTCTTTGCAAAAAATTAAATGACTAGAGATATTGAAAATGAAAACAGTTTATGCAGTCTATGCTGATATAGCTCTTTTGAACGTCAGCTAATACTGTCTGTCTAACTGCCGTTTCCAATAATCTATCCCCAGTAAGGGACAGGCTTACTAGAGCCCTAGTATAATAATCAGTACTGCGTTTACGCCAGTTTTTCATACTTCGGCTATAGACCTTTATAAGTTACGGAGTTTAGGGAATTAAATTAAGATAAGATCTGGAAAATATACAATGTGCATAGTCTTCGTATTATTTTCTTCGCGCAGTATTTTCCTTACAAAGGTTGCTGCTCGTAACACACAATTAGCTTTTCATTACACGATACACTATATAACACACTAGCCTTCCCTACTACTAGACGTTATCTCGTGGGAATGTGATGTTTTTCCGGGATAAAAGTAGCCTATAAATATAACTCTCCAGCTCAAAAACTATCCCCATACCAAAAATCACGTCGATCCTTTGCTCCGTTTTGACGTGAAAGACGGACAAACAAACAAACACACTTTCACATTTATAATATTACATATTAAAATTCTTTCATTTCAATTCTTTCATATTAAAATTAGTGTGGATTACATTACACAAATGGTTTTAAGTTTTCGTTGCATCAGGAAAGCATTATAATAAGCTTAGTGGGGCAATGGGCGAGCACGGCACTTTATGCATTTTCCGTCTCAAGTTTACCGTCTGAATGTGATGAAATAAGTAGTTCTCATTTTTAATCGACTTCTAAATCAAAAAGGAGGAGGTTCTCTATTCGTCTGTATGTATGTTTTTTTTATTTTTTTGTGTATGTCCACCGATTACTCGAAGACGGCTAAACCGATTGAAATGGTTCAAACGTTATTACATCAGGTTGGTATCCAAGTTGGTCCCATTTTTTGAAATTTTGAAATCGGTTCAGTAGTTTTCAGGAAATCTTGAAAATACTGTCGTTTTCGTTACCACTTTATGTGAATTTAATACTTATCTTTAGGCATACCTCCTTTGTTTATAAACCGATTTAGATGATTCTTGTTTTGTTAAAAAGGGGATACCTCAAGGTATTTTAACAGACTTCGAAAAAGGAAGTTTTGAGTTTGATCACATACCTATTTACCAGAAAACACGCAAATTGCCTGCACGATGCACTAAAAAGAGTGAAATAAAAATTATTTTTATAAAAAAATAAAACCGCCTTCTAAAAAACCACATCAAAAAAGTAAGAAATAATTCCTCACCAAATAAATAACGTAAGTACTTTGAAGTCGGGCGGGTTTTAACAAAAACAACAAAAAATTGTACTTGTTTCACGCCCGACTTCAAAGTACTTAAGTACGTTATTTATTTGGAGAGGAATTATTTCTTACTTTTTTGATGTGGTTTTTTTATCTTTGAGTGTGTAGAATCTTTTGTTCTTTTCCTCTGTTGTTAAAGCAATAAAGATTATTGACATCTGCTATTAGCCTGAGTTACCTGCATTCAAACGGAAAACTACCGTGCCCTACCTCATTCGACGTAAAAATAGCGTAAAGTACACCTACAATGCTAAGCTTACGAAGCTACATTTTAATATAATACCATAATGCTTGCATTTTACTACAAACGGAGCAGGAGCCGTAGGTACTCTGAAACGCTAAATCCGAAACTTCGGTAGCCCCGTCCCTATCACTTGATTCTGTCATGATACCGAAGTTTCGGGTTTTGCGTTTCAGAGTAGGCCAGACCCTCAGGTTTCATGCGGACTTCGTAAGACTCGCAACCACAGATAATATACCTAATGCTAAGCAGCTCAATTGTTTATTGAAGACAGTCGCAAACGTTTTAGTTCGCACGCCATCGGCCTATGGTTTGTCAGTGAAAGTGCATGGTTCTAAGCATCCTGAGCGACTGAAATGGACTCTTCTCATGTAGTTTAACGAATTTTTTTTAGAAGGGATGTTTATTTTACCCCTTTTCGTTCCCCCTTTCCATCTGATAACTATTCCGTATAAGGCATTAATCAACCGAATTCCAATGTCACCAACAACAGATTATGTCTCATGGCCACGACCTTGGCCTCGGGCACAGCGACGACCCCATCAGCCGCAACTGGCAGTTCTCATGGACAACCGTCAGTTGTTTATTTGATAGACAGTCAAATAATAAACGTTAGAAATCAGGGCAGAAAAGCCATAGAAGTGAGTACATTGGAAATTATCGTGCGACGTCTTCAATTGTCGATTACGTCGTCAGAGGTTGAAGACATTACGAAGTTAACATATCTACAGTGAAAGAAAATCACCCTTTTGAAATGCACTAGACATTCCTATCCTACTGATATAGCAGACTAAAAATCTATTTCGAACACTATGCTTTTATGAGCTAGTGAGAGATGTAAATGTACGCAGACTTTAAATATCGAAAATGATCGATCGTGAGATATGTGACAGAAAAAATAATGCGGATACAGTAGACTACAAAAACTATTTTGAACACTGCTTTTATGAGCTAGTGAGAGATGTAAATGTACGCAGACTATAAATATCGAAAGTGATCGATCGTGAGATATGTGACAGAAAAAATAATGCGGATACAGTAGACTACAAAAACTATTACGAACACTGCTTTTATGAACTAGTGAGAGATGTAAATGCACGCAGACTACATCTCGAAAGTGATCGATCGTGAGATATGTGACAGAACAAAATCCGGCGCATACAGTAGACTACAAAAAATATTTCGAACACTGCTTTTCTGAGCTAGTGAGAGATTATTTTAATTTTTAGTTTTTTGCATTCACAATGCAATTTTTATTACTGAAAAATGGAAAATGAAGTGTGAGACGGGTCGATTTTTTCTAAATACTTCATTTTCCATTTTTCTAGTGAGAGATGTAAATGTACGCAAACTTTAAATATCGAAAGTGATCGATCGTGAGATATGTGACAGAAAAAATAATGCGGATACAGTAGACTTAAAAAACTATTTCGAACACTGCTTTTATGAACTAGTGAGAGATGTAAATGCACGCAGACTACATATCGAAAGTGATCGATCGTGAGATATGTGACAGAACAAAATCCGGCGGATACAGTAGACTACAAAAAATATTTCGAACACTGCTTTTCTGAGCTAGTGAGAGATGTAAATGTACGCAGACTTTAAATATCGAAAATGATCGATCGTGAGATATGTGACAGAAAAAATAATGCGGATACAGTAGACTACAAAAACTATTTTGAACACTGCTTTTATGAGCTAGTGAGAGATGTAAATATACGCAGACTACATATCGAAAGTGATCGATCGTGAGATATGTGACAGAAAAAATAATGCGGATACAGTACACTACAAAAACTATTTCGAACACTGCTTTTATAAACTAGTGAGAGATGTAAATGCACGCAGACTACATCTCGAAAGTGATCGATCGTGAGATATGTGACAGAAAAAATAATGCGGATACAGTAGACTACAAAAACTATTTCAAACACTGCTTTTATGAACTAGTGAGAGATGTAAATATACGCAGACTACATATCGAAAGTGATCGATCGTGAGATATGTGACAGAAAAAATAATGCGGATACAGTAGACTACAAAAACTATTACGAACACTGCTTTTATGAACTAGTGAGAGATGTAAATGCACGCAGACTACATCTCGAAAGTGATCGATCGTGAGATATGTGACAGAAAAAAATCCTGCGGATATTGTAGACTACAAAATCTATTTCGAACACTGATTTTATGAGCCAGTGAGAGATGTAAGAGCTCGCAGACTAAACATATCGAAAGTGATCGATCGTGAGAGATGTGACAGTAAAAATGTCTGACACTTCGAATGTAAACAAAACGACGATTTCATCACAGTCATTGTTATTACGTCTGCCGGCAGGCGCGGCCTGGCACTATTTCAACTGAACCAATTTCCTCTACATTTGGACAAAACTTATTTAAAAGCCGATATTATCATAAAAAAATATAGAAATACTAAGACTCGGCTGCCAAAATCGAAATAAAAAAAACCAAGTTTATTATTGCAGTCGGGGCATGTCGGGGGACCACGCTGTGAATAGTTAAATTTTAAAGGTCGCGCGACTAGTCTGACTGGTGCTTTTGGTGATTATGTAGGTAGGTATACTTACAAATTATTTATTTTTAAAATGTACTTGTCCATGCATGTCATTAGATACCTAAATTGAAAAAAAATATAATGGCCGTCAGCCATATCGATTAATAAAAAAACATGTAGTCGATGTCACTCACTTGCGATGATGTAATAAAATCCGTTATGGTTTCCAAAAATTATGGTGGAATAAAGAAACTCATATACATACATATATAACCCTTAACACAATACAATACTTTTTTGGGCAGTCTAGTCGTGGCATGTCGTGTAAATATACTTATTTATTAATGGTCATATTAGCGGAAGGATAGGTTTGTTTGAATACCTACTTGGAATTTTTAAGTAATAAACTTTAACAACGTCTTCTGTACCGAGAACAAAACACACTTTAGCTGGTTTTGACGGTTCTTTTCGGTAACCTTGTTTAAGGGTAAATTCTAAACTTAACCATGTTTGGTTGACGTGAGTGCCTAGGTGGTTATAACCACTAACCACCTAAACTAATACTAAATTGTCTGAAATGTCCTTTAAAGCTTATCTTCGCTCAATGTAACTTTATATCATTACGTAGGCAAACACGTCTTGTAAGTCTGCAGTTTATTATGACAGGCACTCACGTCAACCAAACATGGTTAAGTTTTCGTCCCTCTCACGTCACATCTTATAATGCTGTGGAGATCACACTGTTTAGCCTAATCTTTTTTGTACTAAAACGTGAACTCAAAGTGCAGAGTCGTGTCTTTAGACTAGTTTAGACCAATGTGGGGAGGCCTATGCCCCACAATGGGCGTCGTACGGCTGATGATGATGATGATTAGACCATTGTGTCTTTAAGTAGGAAATTTCTCTAGGAATTCTCAATAAAAGTCAGCGAATGGTCTGAAAATTTAACAAAGAGCACTCATCAAACATCATAGTATCTTCAATACTCACTAATAATAGGTCTTTACCTATGAAATTGCCGTTTTGTATGGAGATTTCTGTAATTTTTTTTTTTCCATACTAACGTTTTTGTTATTATTTAACGACTAATATTATGTAAATTTACAAAATTTTACACAAGTATTTATGGACATTTTAACTAGTAAATGACACATTCGTTAAAAGAAAAAAATTTTTTTTTCACTAAGTTACAACTAATAAAGTACGAAATTCTGGAAACAAAAATAGTCGTAACTTTCAGAATAAGTTTTTTCTATGTAAATAATCAAATATCGTGGTTATTAAATTATCAAAAGTTGCTCGATACGGTCTTTATGTAACGCAATATTAAAGAAATTATATATTTCTAATATTATAAAAGTTGTTAAGTTATATGTACAAAAGAAAAAAACGGCAATTTCATATGTAAAGACCTATTATTTCATAAGCCTTAAACTACAGGTTTACAGTCTGTATTCTTAATAAACAAATTAGGTAAGTACTGCTAAAATAAAATAGGCATCAAAGGTTTTTATTTTATTTTATCCACAACGGGGTAGCAATTTAGCCTTCATCACACCTGATGTTAAGTGGTGATAAGGCTGAAGGTGGAAGCGCACTACTCCCGGAATCCTCAATCACTGAGGAACTGGCTATCTTATCTCTAACTGCCGGAACACAATAATGCTGAAAACATCATTGTTATGGCGTCAGATCAGACTTAGATAAGATGGTGGTAGCTAGCCAGGCGGACTAAGACCTAGTCCTACCACCAACCAGACCGAATACAATATGTACCCCCACTGGGAATCGAACCCGGGACCTCTTGGTTTGAAATCGGTGGTGTGAACCACTAGACTACAGAGGCGGCAAAACTTTAGAGCTTCTTTAATCCTCAGCTCAGTACCTATAAAGTTGGCCATTGTATAACCGTGCAAAGGTGTGGGAAAGCACCGCTTGCTTCAAGTTGCGCCCTGGACACTTCACGGCCAGAACCTTGACACTTCAAACAAGTATTGATTCAACCACTACACGAGCTACTATACCTACAATCAAGCGGATTCTTAGAAAACATAATACACTAACATCATTTTATCTACGAAGGGTCGCTTACGCTTTGCCTCCATCATACCTGACGATGATGATAAGGCTGACGATGAAAGCGCGCTACTCCCGGAATCCTCAACCACTGAGGAACTGCCTTTTTTATCCAAAAGTTTGTCAATAAGGCTTACTATACCTTAGAAGCTTTAGATTTTAAGTTGCAGTGCCCTTACGGGGCGGGTGACACACCGATCTCAAAACTTTGTTAATTACTTTTCTATGACTGTGACTAGCAATGAATGAATGAATATGAATTATTCCTAACAACCGGAACACAATTAACAATGCTGAACCATTGTTGCTAAGGCGATAGACATAGATAAGATGGTGGTGGTTGGCCAGACGGGCTTAGAACTAATCCTACCACCAACCAAAAGATATATTAACTAGCGGATCCTCGCGGTTTTACCCGCGTGGTACCCGTTCCCGTGGGAATATCGGGATAAAATATAGCTTTCTAACGGTGAAAGAATTTTCTAAATCGGTGAGTTTATTCGTTACATACAAAAATACAAATCTTTCCTCTTTATAATATTAAGTATAGATAAAACATGATAACAAAAAAACCCATATTCAGTTTACATTACAGTTCGAATATTGACGCAGAAACAACACAAGAACAGCAATTCAAAATGTTTCAACAAAGTTTTGTACAAAAATACGTTCTTCGATCCTCTTTATTTCTCTAAGTATTCTTGAAATTGGATTGAGATTTTTTAGGGTACAGTTTTTGTGTCAGAATCTTTGCCGATGTTGTCTCAAAGGTCCAGTTGAGCAGTAAAAAGGACGCCTACTCGTAAATGCCCTTAATCAAATAAAAAGAGTCTTTCATCCATCCATCTATGTCCCTACGTCATTATGTACGAAGTTTCACATCATGTAACATAATACTCGCCCACAGCCACAGATCTTAAAAGTATTTTGTGCGAAACACTAAAATTTTACTTACCACCTATTACTACAGAGTTTCGATTCTTTTGTTTTATAGCTTGTTAATATGCCACGGGAGCATTTAATTCTGCATAATTATTAGAAAATTAAAAGGAAGTGGCTTACAGAAAATAATGAAAATATTGACGCATAGATTGGAGTAAAGAGGAAGTGGCTTACAGAAAATAATGGAAAGAATGACGCATAGATTGGAGTAAGAGTGGCAAAAATCTATCTATTTAAGGAAATACTCTCCTCCAATATTGTATTGTCAAGTTATATTCTCTTGTTAATGTTAATGTGTTAAAGTAATAGTAGTTTACATAATTTAACAGAGAAATATAAGCAAACGAAACATTATAAAGCAGCACACAATTACGGAAACGATGTTAATTATCCAGAAGGTACCTTATAATCACACTCGAAATCGTTATTTTCAACATCCAATCTAACTGAAATGCTAATGGTATGTTTGGGCACACAGTTTGGAAAAAATTGGCTCAATCACAAGACTAAAACCAAGTTGGGGCAATAAAGATGTAGGTCAGTAGCGCCGATAAAACAATGGTGTTATGAAAGCAAGAAGTGTGATGTAATAGGATATTTCCAACAATTACATAACTTCCACATATTATTCCGATTTGAATAACCAGGAAGGTATCAAAGACTTGAATTTAGACGTAGATTTTGGAATAACAAGCGATAAAAGGGCAATTTAGCGCGGTACAGTAATATCCTGTCGTGTAGACATACTCTTGGCATTGGCCTTGGTAGGCTTCTTTTCTTTGACCAATCCAGGGTTTTCAATACATATGAAAACCATAGCGGCCGTCTACTATAATGAGGAATTAATATCTTCTCATATATACTGTTTTATTTCGTCAACAACAATATATATTTCCGAAACGAAGTATTTAATCAAATTATATGGTCCTGTAGATCCGAATTATTCCATTGTTAGTAGATAATTCTTAGATGCATTGATTACTTTTGACGTAAAAAGTTAAAGTTTTGTTATGGTTACACGCAGAAAACAAAAATAAATATACGAAACATGTTATCTGAAAAAAAAACAAAAAAACATAGTCACACAAACATATTGTTCAATTACTCAAAATATTAATCAAAATAACGGTTACCTACTCCGTGATCATAACGTGTGCAACTGCGCCGAAATATCGGGAACTCGAAAATAAAAAAAACATGGTAAAAATCATAATAGCTATATTTAATTAATCAAATGATAAACGTTGTTTTAAAAGAAGAAAAGCGAATCGACGCTGCACTTGCCAGTAGTTTCAACTTTCAGAACATAAAGACGAAGCATATCAAAAGACGATCGCTACACTGCATTTCCCCAACTTGGCTACCGATTTCCACGTTAATGGGCAAACTTCCTCTGTTTTCTGAACAAACTACGCCATTTTCAGTCGCTCGGTATACGTTGGCAGCCCTGTGGACAACAAGACGCGTTATCGTAGGCGAGCCGGGACGCAAGCCAAGTAATGAAACGAATTGACTTAAAAAAATCTTCCGACCGTCTTCAATCATATTATTATCTCAAAAGAATGGGAGAAAGTCTACGTAAGAATTGACAATATAAATGAACATATTTTTTGGAAGATTTTTTAAAATTAAGAACTGCTATTTTGCGTGAGTTACGGAGCAGCAATAACGATACTTTTATGATTTCGATAAAACGCTAGATTACCTACGTCAAAATTTTGCAATAACTTAGTCTTGCCTATATAAATATTTCACAACTCAGTTCTGTCATGTCAATAAAGACATTATATGGCAGATCTCGAGGCTTTTTATAAAAATAAAGGGCGTTGCGCTAAAAGCTCAATTTGTCAATAGTCCGTTATGTTATTGTAGCAAATCAACAGAATACAGATGAGGCGGCGCCGCTGGCCCGTGAAATACGATGGCTTGGATTCAGGAAGGAGGATGGTTTTACGGCGCGTGACCGAAATTAAATTCTTCTAAAGAATAAACGTGGAAGTCTGGGTCTAGGCGAGTAAATACAGAAGCAATGACCCAACTTGAGCCCCGTTTAACTATCACAAGACAGGTACTCAATGTCTCTAAGGACGTTTTGGCATATTTTCGCATTTGGCAGTGTTCTGTTAAGTGCTCTTAATGAATTGGTAATGTAATGGGTCTGATCCGAATTTTCATGAATTTATGTTTATTTATATTTTCCTAATTAATTAATAAGGCCCCCTACAAGGTGGACCGACGATCTGGTCAAGATCGCGGGAAGCCGCTGGATGCGGGCAGCGCAGGACCGATCGTTGTGGAGATCCTTGGGGGAGGCCTATGCCCAGCAGTGGGCGTCGTTCGGCTGACATGATGATGATGATGATGCATCCTTTACAAATTTGCGCATCAATAGTAGACTTTACGTAGTAAGTTCACCATATAATCAGAAGTTTACCAACCAACCCTGATTACTATGAATAATTAGTTCACACGTCACATCTTGAATGAAAGATTATGTATTGGACAGAGGAAACAAGTATGCGTCAAATAACAATTTGAACTAATGATTTCCTGTAGTTTTATGTAGCGGCTATATTTCTCAAGTTTCTGAGACATTAGATTCCAGTCTTCAGCGTTAGTTACGTTTCTCTTGAAAGGTTCAATAACCTTTATAACAAGGCATAACAGTAATAGGATATCCATAATCAATTATATAACGTCACTGGTGATCATTCATTCGTAACTTTGATTTCTTTTCCACCGCTATATTTACAAGTTTCTTTGCATTTTGAGCGAAAATGCTTCGCATTGTAGCTTAGACATCTAAATAATGATAGTAATGGTTAAAGTAGTGCGTTTTTGTGTGATGCATGAATTAAAAAAAGTTGTAAGGCGGGCGTCGAATGGTATAAGTAATAATAAGTAACATTAAGTAGAAGAACAAGTGATGCCACAAGGTGTTTCATTTGTTTTTAAACTATTTATTTTATATGGGGACATTGTGTTAAAAAGTGATGACATTTCAGGGAATGACAGAGCTTGCGTCTCAACAGAAGTTTTACGGAATATTTATAGAAATCCCCAGAGACGAGGGTTATTGCGATAAAGCAGGAGACGTATTTCCGTAGCGCTCGATCAAACGTATACGTCAACTCGTCTACGAAATCGAATTCTATTACACTCGTTTTCATGCATTTTTGTAGCATTCGAAATCTGTGTGCGCAAAGATACTTTAAAATATAGCAAAATGGAAACACAAACACTTGTCATATGATTGTCAGTGATGATATTTTGCGGCCACATGCAGACTTATAAAGATGATGAATTTATTCTAATAGTAGAAATAAGAAGCGAGTGGGTCTGACCACTCGTTGCAAATCCGCATGCGAATTTTACAATTTCGAACGCGAATTCAAACTCGAGCGCTACGGAAATACGTCTCTAGATCTTATGACAACAATATAATCTGCGCCTCATAGAATTAAATTAAGGCGCTTGATATCTTTGCTAATTCTTCGTGTTAACCGATGGCTTAGTTAAACAGTCGGTGATTAATACGTTCAGTCCCAAGATCACGTGCCGTGACTGGTTACAGTTAGCGACCGAACATTATCGCTCTTCCGCATTTAACGGTGGTAATACAGTACTTATATTTTTTAAGTATGAAAAGACAAGTCATTGTTAATAATTTCTAAGAAGCAACGTATGCGTGCAGAGCATATGACGACCGGATCTTATTCTGACGCGTTCCATGCAATGCAGTGATTTAATTAAAATAAATGCTTCGAAGTTAGAGCTGCCAATTCAAATATTGATATTGGAAGCAAAGTCACAACAATTTGTGCTACTACGGCTTTTCATTTTTTAATTATGCCGGGGTATTTATATTAAATTTTCCTTTCACAGGAACCAAGTGTAGTTTCTTCTAATTAAAATAAATAAAATAAAAATGAAAATGTTTATTGACACAAAATGACGAATACAGTTTTCAATATTCATAAGCATAAAAAGAAGCAAAAGCCACTAAAATATTGAAATTGGTGAACTGCTGTTGCCCTGCCTGACAGCCTGTTACAGGCAACAGGGGAATTATTAATATTCCTTGGTTTCTTCCTAACCCTAGTGTCTCACCTATAACGTTTAGCCACAACGGCTTGTAGACTCGATTCCAGGGTACCTTAGCGTTTTAACGGCCGTAATGAAGTACTTTAGCAATTGATAGTCCAATTCAATGTAGGTTTGCGACGGGACCCTGTCGTCAGACAACAATACACTAGCCGGAGTGTCGGAAGTGACCGCACAGTATTTAATAGTACTTAGATGTGGTAGTGAATAAAGAATAAAAGATCAGCCATCCAGACTTGTTTTATTTGTACGGTAAAGTAGGAATAGGAAAGTATAGGAACCCGATCCACGGGTTCCTGTTGGATTTTAACTGATTCCAAATAACTTTAAATATGCAATTTTAATAATAACTGATAATGCTCCGGGAGCTATGTACTGTTTGAAGGTTTTGGTAGGACTGAATCAAAATGTTTGACAGGGCACGTGGAACGAAGAATTTGAATTTGGAAAGAACAGGTACAAAATACAATTGATTTCCAGTAAGTAAAACTAAAGAGTTTCCAGCCATCATGGAGGTTCTAAACTACCATGAGACTGAAACGAGACGGCATCGTTACAGGTTTAAAAGCTCTTGGAAATAAAGCCACGACTGTTTCACCCATAGACGTAGTCATAACCAATTCTCCTTTCGCAGTAGGTAAGGTACCCGAGTGTTCCAAATCCCAAGTTCGCTCCTTTCACAGTACCCCAGTGTAGTTCGTTTTAATTATTAATATTCCACGGTTTCTCGTAAGCCTAGTGTCTCACCTCTGACATTTGGCCACAAAGGCGTCTGTAGGAGCCGTTTGACCCGGCTCCCGGCCACCTGAGCGTTTTAATGGCACGCTTGGGGCGGAATCTTTTTCCGTTGAAATCGTTGGAAGTTGACTAATTAGAGAAGTTGTGAGATTTTTTGGGAATAAAGTTTTAGTTTATTCCTAGCGTTTGCTTTAATTTGCTCTACATGATTGGTGAAGTTGGATTAGATTTTGTAGCGTCTGTAAAAATGTTTCAGCAACCATGGTCTGAATTTAAGTAGAAAATTTGTTGTGTAATACTGTATTTGGTATAATCTCATAACGTTATCATTACAAATCAGGTAGCGCCTTTGGTACATATTAAAATAAAGGAATACATTTTTAAAGTTTATAAAAAACCTAAAGGATAGTAATTTACTGAAAAATTACAAATATAAGTGATCCCATTCTATTAGTAAAAATTGCATGCAGAAGTTTCATTGTCCCTTCAAACTTTTTTTATTAGTACTGTTTGCCTTTAATGGCTTTGGTCAAAATAACAATAATCGAAAGTAATTGATGGTTTTACGGGCGGTCCCTAGAAAGACATATAAAAATAAAAATCGGCCAAGTGCGAGTCGGACTCACTCATGAATTGTATGTGGGTTCCGTACCCACTTAACGTACCGATTACGTACACCTAGCAAAAATACCACTGTCATTTTTTGCCAAAAAAATTATAACTTTGTTTTTCATAGTATTCGTATGAATGACAAAGTTATATTTACGGTTTTCGAAAATGTGTTATATCTCAAAAACTTGTAAAGCCTACTTAGCTGTGATAGTTTTCCTTTTAACTTCGTCATAATTATGTACTACTATCGTGAATTTTTTCACGTATTTAGAAACAACCATTTGGCTGGTAGGGGGGGGAGACACTTGACTCTAACAAAATTTTGCATTTTAAAGCTTAATAATTCACAAACAGATGCCTCAATCAAAAAACTGTCTTTACGAACCCACAACGTTTTTGAAATTGCTATCCAACGACATCCCACACTATGGGGTAGACAAGAAAAAAAATTACATACCTACCCACTTCACGTGTAGGGGAGGTAACCAAAAAATTTCAAAATTTTACTTTAAGTACCACTTTGTTGGCGTGATAAATATGTATATTCATGCCAAATTACAGCTTTCTAGTACTAAGAGTCTATGAGCAAGACTGCGGTCAGACGGAAAGACGGACGGACAGACGGACATGGCGAAACTATAAGGGTTCCTTGTTGACTACGGAACCCTAAAAAGGACCTTTGATGTCATAAACATTTTTTATGTAAATATAGATATAAGTGTGACCTTTATACTTTATCGTCGAGCTCATAAAGGGAAATAAGATAATGGTGAACATTTGGATGTTATCCAATTATTTAAGTTTATAGTTTGTGTAGTTTTATACAAGTATGGATGAATAAATTTGTTATACGCCACATACGAGTATTAAAGACTAAAGATTTTCGACTACGAGGAGAAAAATCTTCATTTCATTCGTGGAAGCTTTCGAGTAATATTTTTCAAAAGGTATTTTAACGCAAAGGTCGGTCGGAAAATGCTTGGTATTTCAAAATCAGCATTACTTTGATATTGCGCTAGCAGCTGACAGTTTGTAGATTTTTTTAGGTAATAAAAATTATTTTAGTAAATCGTTTTAGACTAAGTAAGTAGAGCCCTATGCTCAGCAGTGGGTCGAGAAAGGCTGATAATGATGATGATGATGAGACTAAGTTAATAGAAATCTTTTCCAATAAAGCCAGGACGTTTGGGATTTCTTGACGTTCCTGTAATCATTATTACAAGCAGAACTAAAATGACTTGTGTCATGCGGACATGATTTGTTTAGTGTAAAATGTAAATTGTAATGAAGCAAGAACAAAGCAAGAACAAAATCATTTCAAGTGATGATACTGATGATACATAATAAGTTTTTAGTAAAACTTTCATTTTTATGACAAGCTTGTTTGCTGGCTGTACTTTAATATTGTATTGTCATCTGAACCAAACCTGTATACAAAATTTCAACTCCATTGAACACTGGGAAGTGGGTCAAATTAAGCTTGCAAGATTTGTCCCCCACTAAGTAACTAACATACTAACTACCTAACTAACATGGCAAGTTAATAAAAAGCTTGAAAAAAAGTCTCACCTTTCGCTGTCCCGGCGTAGCGACCATCTTCGGCTTGTCAGGGCTCGGAACATTGTATATCCTCAACAGTATCACTAAATTGTCATAATTTTCAACACTTCTCCAGTTTACAAGACTATTACATTTTCACTTTCACAGTTTACAAATTATTGGTAAGAAAATAAAATACTTTTGAGATCGTGAAGTGAGACCATTCGAGTGTCTGAAAATTTAAAAAGGTGGAACAAGACAAGGTTAAAATTATAGAAATCTTTCTCTATATTTTTAATAACACGTAGACTTCTTGGCAGCGAAGTGTTTTGTCATAAACCAAAATATATGAATTTGAAAGAGTACTTGGTGGAAGTTTGATGATGTGTTGACGAGTCATTGCAAAATATAAAGTTAAAAGACTGAGTTCATAGCTGAAGTTTTCAAATTAAAAGACACAACTAATTTTAAGTAAAACAAAGGAGATTTCAATAACTGCGAGAAAAAATAAATGACCAACGGTAGGGATTCAAAATACAACAAATATAAAGAATTGAAGAATATAAACGTCCCATTGAAATGGATTCCAACGATAAATTCTCACGTTATGCTAACACTAACAGAAATGTTTATACAGCTCGCGATCACCCTCCGTATTTTACATACAACGAATAAATATATAAATAGCCCCAGGGAAACATAAGTTTTGTGACTTGTATCTTAGTTATATGACATTCTACATATTGTATCAACATTTTCAGAAGAAAGGTCTGGCTTGTGTATGCGTACTGAATAATGAAGAATTGGCAAGTCAGCGAAACAATCCATGAATGACAATACCACCCCGGTCAGTTGTGATGTAATGACAATGAAAGAGTAATGACGTCACATTTTACGTGACTGCAATACGTCATACTCATACACAAATGGGTACTTTACTTTTATGTCATCATCATTTTCTTGCCCTTTTTCCATTTATTTGGGGTCGGCGTAGATATCTCTTTCTTCCACTTATCCCTATCAGTCGTCAAATCTACATTCACCCCCTTTGTTGCACATATCATCCTTCACGCAATCCATCCATCCTTTTATTTGGCCTTTATATATGACAAAAATAAATCTTTAATTTCGGAAGATGTATTATATAGCTTTAAATTAAGTGTCAATATCACCCTATTGAAAAAATATAAAAGTCTAAATTGGCATCATTATTTTCGTGAAAACGACATCTGAAACTCAATATAACGCCGATACAACAATAAAAACGGGAAGGGTATATTTATAGCTTCCCATAGCGTAGTAAGAGTGGCATCTCGTACTTTACATAATTACCAAAACCAATTCACGAAGAATTTAATATAACAGTAAACAATTTTGATACTAGTTATAAAATTCATATCCAATAAAGATAACTTCAATGAATATTGGAAACTAATCAATCAGTCAAATCAGCTTTTGAAAGACAACAATAACGATATAAAAAAGATTATAAATCAAATTATGTTTTGATTGTAACAAGTTAAAATATAATGTGGAGGCGGGCTTTGTTAAATTTACCGCTTGGGGTTGTTATTACAAAGGGTGGTTTTAATGTTTAGATTCGTTGATGATGTTCAAATCCTCTTTGCCAGCCTACGACTCGTTATTAGCTTTTCTCTTAAGTAGATAAAGTAATATTATAATAGGAATATTTAGAATTAGCCCACCTGCAAATTAAACTGAATGTTATTTTGGATTATATTGTTTCTTCTCTCCATATTCAAATGGCAATTAAAATAAGTTAGGTATTCGTTATTATTTTATTATTATTAATTAACGCTAAGTGAATAGCATGAAAATATGCTAAATTAAATGAATATATGAGAATCGAAGCTATTTTACTGGTCACAAACCGCTTTTATAGCACCTTTGTAGGGATGGGATGACATACCCATGCTAGAGCGCCAGGAAAGTAAAAAACATTATTGTCAAAATTTTGGAAATTTTAATACGTGCTAAACACACTTGTTTTATTTTCAATGATTATTAAGAGCGGAAATTCAAGAAATTAATATGAACAACCTGGTTGGTTTCTCTATGTCTATGAAATACTCTTTGGTTGGTTCTTTGTAAAGCCGTTATGGTTTTATGGAAATGGAAAAAGCAATCAGAAGAATAATTGGTCATCGTTACCAATCAATCGAACACAAGCCGATATCGGATAAGGCGATATCACTTGTACAGATTAGCAACAGCTCTACAAAATGAACTGCATTTGAGGGTCTGTGAACTTTTTCGTGAAGCTCAAGATTAAGTTACGGGCTTGCGTGTATATGATCGCACCACCATTCGGTATCAAAATTCGCTGTCAATATATGACGAAATATCTGACTTCGATGAAGTTCATTGTGCCATTCGTATTTACCAAACACTCTCCACAGAGTAACAAGCGCTCTACAAAATGAACTGCTTATTGTGGGTCTGTGAACTTTTTCGTGTAGCTAAGGATTTAAGTCATGGGCGTGCGTGTTTATGATCACACCACGATTTGGTATAAAATAAGCTGTCAAGCTATGGCGAAATATCTGACTTCGATGAAGTTCAAGCAATGCCATCCGTATTTATCAAACACTCGCCACAGATTAGCAACCGTTGCACGAAATTGAGGATCTGTGAACTTTTTCGTGTAGCTTAAGATTTATGTCATGGGCGTCTGTGTTTAATGATCGCACCACTATTCGGTATCAAATTCGCAGCCAAGATATGGCAAATTATCTGACTTCGATGAAGTTCAAGCCATGCCATCCGTATTTATTTACCGAACACTCACCACAGATTAGCAACCGTTCTACGAAATTGAGGGTCTGTGAACTTTTCCGTGTAGCTTAAGATTTATGTCATGGGCGTGCGTGTTTAATGATCGCGAAGGTCATGCGAAGTTTTTTGGAAATACGGTTTTCACTTGGGGTAAGCATAATTATGTGCGGTACTGAACTTGGTCATCAATCCACGTCTTCAGCAAGCTTACATAGTGTTCTGGGTAGCAAAGTTTGGACGTAGGAAGAAATCTTTGAAGATATGATTCCAAAAAAACATTAAAGTATAGAAAGTCATTTTATTCGTAGTGCTATTGGCTGTTTTATTTCTGAAATTCTTATGATTAGTAGGACTTTAGGTATTTCATTCAGTCCCAAAATGGCACTTCGGAAAACCTAGTTGGTACTTACATTCTAACGGCACAAGTTTTCTTTAAAATGAAGCTATCTTATAAATAACTCATACAGAAGTTACAGAATTATGGTGAGAACATACAATATGGAGCGCAAGCAGTGGTTTCCAAACTGTGACGTATATATGTTCATGAATTATGAGTAGCATTAATATTAAATGGAAATTGCTTTAACTGATGTTGCTAAGCTCATGGCTTATGGAAAATGGTAGTAAAGAGAGACTAGCGAATAGGCTAGACTAAAACATAATATAGTTTAGTGAAAATTGTTTTCTTTGCAGAAAAAACTATGCAGATCTACCGGCTTTACAGGCACTGTGATTTTTTAATAAATATGAAATATGCCATATTATCATGGCAGCCACTGATGCGGCGATCGGTCTAGCTGCGCCCTGGGCTAATCATATTTAAGAAAATAAATATACAACCTTCTACGGACTAACAACCAAGGAAAAAGAATATTCTTATGATTCTGATAATGCAACTGCAGACATCAGAATAATACTGTTAGGATCGTGAGCAGACGATTTGGTAAGAATTGCGGTGATCGGACGTCAGCAGCGCAAAAGCAATGACCGTGGAATATTCCCCGCATTGGGTATTACGCATTGGGAAAGCATAACACCTAAATTGCTGTACGAGATGATAATAATGACTGAAGCAGAACAACTAGGTATTCCCTTTTTATGAAGATGCATGTTTGTAACTTGCAGGTATGCTTCCAGATATCACAGAAAGGGATACCACAGGGCAGTACACATGCGCACATTTTATTTACAAAGTAATCTAATCTTAGCTGCAAAACTATAGTCCTTCGTGACAAATTGTATGAAAAATCAACGAGGTAGTAATATCTATAATTAGTAAGGTTACTAATTATAGATCCACTGAACTGAATTAGCTGTTTTTGTTTCAGATATCACAGAAAAGGGTATCACAGGGCAGTATCCTTGCGCACATTTTATTTACATCTAATCTTAGCTGAACTACAGTCCTTCGTGACTAACTGTATGACGAATCAACGTGGTAGTATTTTCTATAATTAGTAACCACTGAAATGAATTACCTGTTTTTGTTTCCTTAAACATTTAGGTAGGTAAAGTTTATAACAAAAAACGGTTAGACTAGAGGTAAATGTTAGCTTAAACAATGTTATTTGTAGCATTCAGTCAAGGTAATGTTTCGAATTAGAAACCTAGGCAAAGTACGTACAGCATTGACTAAGAAAAGAAATATTTAGGTAGTTGTTGAAAGGAAGTAGTTAAAAAACTAATGAGACTGTATGAACACACCCATAGCACTCTAACACACATGCAATAGAGTGGAAAATTCTATACAAAACATCCAACGAAATGTTCAACCCTCACGGATCATTAGCGGGAGCAAAGAAACATTAGCAATCTATTCAAACACCTATCTAATAAGTTCACAGATTGTTACACACACAAACAAATAATTAATAAACACACTTCTTGCAATTAAAATACTTATTGCGTTTCTACAACATTCGACTTGCATCGAACTGAAACGTAAACAATCAAATGGGGGCACTGAAAAACAAAACTCTGCCGAGAAAGCCGGGCATGCGTTCCAAATCCATAGCCGAAAAAACAAAAACACAACTTTTATTTTTTATCATCACACATTTATGCGTTCGGAAACACGTACGTAATTTTGGCGTGCGATTCGTATCTCGTTGTTTTAACAAGGAGTTTGGGATTCGCCGGGAACTGCGAGGTTCGTGCCCGTATCGATCGCGGTTGCCGCAGAGCGGTCGTGGAGCGGCCCGCGGCACGGATCGTCGTGCACTGAAAGTGCGGCCGAAAGGCGCTCATAGAGTATGCACAGACAGTTCGATAATAACCGTAGGGTAAATCTCTGATGTGGACATTTACGTATTATTTTCTGGTGCTTGGCAGTACTTGGATTAACTAAAATATGAGATGTGAAGGTTGATTGCAGGTTTTATGTAAAAAAGGTGACATGTCCACAGATACTGCATTGAAATTTCTAGTCTACTCTACGTGAAAAATATATGGACCATGCAAATTGATGGTTCTTAGAAACCGTGAGGAAAGTCAAGAGAATTGTTATACTTTCACTATGTAATAAAAAAACAAAAGAAATGTCTATTAGTTGTCTTATTATCAATGCATTCGCATGACTCTCTCGACATACATCTAGTCAAACTTTTTAATATCTCACTCAGTCTTTACCGTCTTACACACACACTGGTACACTAAAAACTACGAATTAACTGAATCAAACAGTTCAACCGTTTTACCAGTAGGTATTATCAAGTGTTGCTCTACGTGTCTCATCTGCGTGTATTGTTAGCTCTATGCCGTGCGCCGCAGAGTCGGCGCGATGCGGGCTGCGAACGGATCGACGCACCGGCTTGTTTATAAATAAACCGCATTAGTTCAAATTAGATAATGTTTACCACCACAGTGACAACAATGAGACGAGCGATATCACTTATGATTATGAATCTTATTACGTAGAAACAAAAGAATCAAGAAAAAAATACGCCAAACTGATGCTTATTGCATTGGCTTATAAGCGCAACAATTCAAATAAGATAATGTTTACCACCACGGCGACAACAATTAGACGAGCGTTATCACTTATGAGACTTAATACGTAGAAACAAAAGAATCAAGAAAAAAAATCGACAAACTGATGCTAATGAGTCACACCAATGATTTTTGTTATCAGCATATCTAAAAAATATGTAACTCGAGAAAAAAGAATCTGTTTTTATTTTTTTCCTATCTTCAAAAATGACTGAGATATTAAACGTTAAAGTACGGCCTCCGAGGAAAATTTGGGTGAACCAATGGCATTAACGTGTGACGTCACGTCGCACTTCCGTATACCTACATAGAATCCTTTGGCTATATAGTTAGTTGCGCTCTAACGTTTTCATAATAAATTTATTTATTTTTCTTAAAGTCGATCAATGAAATGTAGAAATTTTGTATTGATGTGAAAAAACACCTTCAAATAATGTTTTATTTTCGTGAATAATAAATTAAATCAACTTTCGTAATGGCGGACGGGATTCTGTCAACACATATAGCAACCGTCAAAACAAAATGTACTTACAACCTTAACTGACTTGGTAGTTAAATATGCACCCTAAAAACTGACAGCCATTTCGATAATCTTATACTGCTAGTGGCGCCTCCACCACTGGGTCAGATAAGTTTGTGGGATAAATGTCTTTCGCTATCGACAGTAGGTGACAGTTTTAGAGTACGCCTGCGCGTGGTCGAAATTGAATACTAATCATTTACCATAACCATAGAACGAAGAAAATGTACTGTAACTAGCGTCAAAAACGCACACAGACGAACTCTATGTAGGTACAGTTAGACGGAAATCACCCGCAACAGCCGCAAACGGAGATGTCAGTGCGACATGACGTCATCGCAATAGCGCGCAAGGAAAGCAAATTTTCGAAAGCTGGTGAAACTTTACAACGCTGTATCTTTGGAAATCCTGGCCAGATTTCGATGAAACAAAAACTATTAGTACTTGCACGAGTACGCGCATTAAATGCAGTAATTTTTATAGTCACATTTTGATGTGTTGGTGTGACTCATTGCTTTGGCTTAAAGGCGTCTGGCAAGATTTACTTCAGAAAACGGATTTGTCGAAAGAGTAACTGTATTAATTTCAAATAAGATAATGTTTACCACCACCATCCACTAAGTCTTAGTCTTGAGTCTTATTACGTCAAAACAAAATAATCAAGAAAAAAAAGACGCCAATCAAACTGATGCATATTGCATTGGCTTAAAGCAAGGAAAAGTCTGGCAAGATTTACTTCAGAAAACGGATTTATCGAAAGAGTTACTGTATTAATTGTTTTTTATATATCCACAACGGGGTAGCACTTAGGCTTCATCACACCTGTATTAGGGCGATTTCTAACGTACCGCCTTTAACTAGTTGCAAAACGCTCTTTAAAATCTGCGATAATTAACTCTTCCTTGTTTGTACATTTACGAAACCTCAATTTTTGTGAAAACCAATATCCATTTGTTTGTGCGGCGACGAGAAAACTGCTTATTCAATGCCAGGTACCCAAACAAGCTGGTGATGCCAAAAGAGTTATTCCCATCCGATCCCCTGCAACCGATCCCCTGGTGGATCGGTTTTATTTTTAATTATTTTTTATTCCCATCTGATCCCCTGTGTAGGGGATCAAGAATAAATATTAATATTTTATTCCCATCTGATACCCTAGTACTTATGAGCTTATTTTTAGTCGGTAGAGTGGTACAATCAACAATAAAATGCATTTTAGTATTATACTATGTTTTATTTAGTTTATCAGAAAATAGCGCTCCGCCCGCGACTTCGTCCGCGTGCAATTTAGATGTTCACACGACCTTTACCTATCTTAAAAAAAAAACAATTTTATTTTTAAAGGCTACTGAATTAATTAAGTGAAAGAATTTTCTAAATCGGTCCAGTAGTAGTAGCAGCTTCTCTCGCGTTTTAACTTTAAGCCACAAAACAATTCCAAAAATTCTTTGGTTCTTCTTTCAAAACTTCTTTCAAAAATAGTTCAAATCTTTTCAAAATCTATAAGTATACAAAGTTTCTACTGAATCCATTGAAGAAATAAAAAGTTTCATACAAACTCTTTTTAGACATTTTTTTTGCATAATATTAAATTTATGACCGTACTAGGTGACCCGGCAAACGTTATTTTGCCATATAAATTATAGTGGACTAAAGTAGAATAAATAGAAGACTATGTCTAATGTGTTTGTTTATACACCAAAAATTGCCTACACCAGACAACAGATAGCGCTTGTTATACACTACCAATAAAGAGGCCCAAAGATTGATCTCTATTTCCTACATATAAAAAATTACTCTGTGAAGTAGAGTGCGCGTCAGATAACACTGCGCGCATGCGCGACTGGGGCGTTTTTGGCGCTAATTACTGTACATTTTTTTATTCTATGCTTATGGAAAAGATTAGTATTCGATTTTGACCGCGCGCAAACGTCAGTGATTACATACTCTTTTCTAGCGGCCATGGAAGAAATGACAGTTTTGTATCGAAGGTACGACAGTTAAACGGTTTTTCATACAAAATTACCATTTTTACTTAATTTTCCGGAATAATAAGTAAGCCTATGTTACTCTCCAGCTCCCCAACTATCCCCATACCAAATATCACGTCGATCTATTGCTCCGTTTTGACGTGAAAGAAGGACAAACAAACAAACAAACAAATAAACAAACACACTTTCACATTTATAATATTAGTATGGATATCAAGATCATAATGACTATGATTTTTTAAATCTTTTCCGTTAGTTTTTCTTAATGATTGCTTGATTACACCGTTCTATATCATTCTTTGTATTCATCAAGATCAGTATTCATCAAGACTGTGATTTTAAAGAATTATTTAATTTAGTAGTAATTTCGATTATTTAAAATGTTTAATTTACACGTCTTTTCAAAGTAGCAAAATAAATAAAAAGGCTTTTTTACCATATGTGCTATGAAATATTGTAATTTAAACGTGACAACTCCATATCGAGAAAAACACTAATTTATTATATTTGTATTTGAGTTTAGCTTACTAAAAGGATATTTCATAATGCTTGGATGTAAATTATCAACAATTAAAACAAATCCGATATCTGTGATATTTTTTACATTAAAAAGAATTGCTCAATAAATGAATATTTGATTTTAATAAGTACTTCTTTTTCTTCTGACTGTACTCACCTACCTTATCTTGCTTAGAAACACAATGAGGGGATCCGTTGGGAATTGAAAAGTATGAGGGGATCGGTTGGGATTTATAATTCTTGGTGGATCAGTTACAGTGGATCGGATGGGAATAACTCTGTAAAACAGCTATCCATTCAAAAAATTCATATACCATGGGTGTAAAAATCTATTATCATCTGCCTGAAACGATAAAAGAATTGCCTATTAATTTATTTAAGCGTGCTTTACATACCTGGTTAATTGAAAAATGTTTTTATAATTTGACCGATTTTTTTGAATGTAAATAACAATACCTATTTGACATTAATTAGAAAGTTTCTAGATAATATTTGACATGCCAACACTTAAATTGTTACCGTGTAATATTGACTTTAACACTTTTGACATCTAGCTTATTCAACCTTTCAAATACCTATTTATTAATTTTATTTGTACTTTTGACATGAAGCGGCAATCTATTTGTAATGATATTTAGTTTTTGTATTTTATTTTTAATATTGTTTAATTAATGTTTCAGTATAATGGCATCTAACTGTATATTATAATGTAAAATTTTGCATGCTGGAAACGGCTAATTGTGAGGTCTAGAACTCAAATTTAATATCTCTGTAAACCACAGTTAACGCAAATAAATTTATTTCATTTCATTTCCTGATAATAAGTGGTGATAAGGCTGAAGGAGGAAGCGCACTACTCCCGGAATCCTCAATCACTGAGGAACTGGCTATCTTATCTCTAACTGCCGGAACACAATAATACTGAAAACATCATTGTCATGGTGCCAGACTTAGACAAGATGGTGGTAGTTAGCCAGGCGGACTAAGAACAAGTCCTACCACCAACCAAACTGAATACAATATGTACCCCCACTGGGAATCGAACCCGGGACTTCTGGGTATGAAATCGGTGGTATGATCCACTACACCACAGAGGCGGTTAAATTCAAATAAGATAATTTTAACCACCACGGTGACAACAATGAGAGACTTATCTAGTGACTGCTCGTGAGCCTTAATGCATTGGCTTAAGAGTCGTCTGGCAAGACAATAAATTTCAGAAAATAGCCCAGTCGAGGAGAACCAGTCCTGGAAATTCAGATGATTTCGAAGATATTCAATCGGTATGGCACAACTAGTAGTTAATATGTGCCTGCAAATACCAATTTAGAAGAGTATGATAACTAGGTTAAAAAAACCTGCACAGATTTACAAAGTTTCACAGTATTTTACAATCAGGGACAAATTCCATGAATCACTTCTTATTTCTTTTCGTGTGGCTTATGTCTCGCCATTCACGCGCAGACCCTTTCACTATTTGGTTGCGTATTAAATTAGATTAGTATGTACAATGCTTAATCAATTAGAGATACTCGTAGAGACTGCAAGTAAACGGTGAGAGGCCAGTCACACGAAAAGAAATAAGTGGTGGTTCACTGAATTTGTCTTTGGTTGTACAAGTCGCAGCTAGTTCACACTGTGTCGTAAAGGAAGTATAGTCCAGTACAGATCAGATCAGCTGTTCAGTTTCAATAGGTTAAAAAAAACCTTTGTTTGCCTCCCCGCCTTTAACTTGATTTGCCCAGCCTTGAACTTGACTATGTCAATTTAATACTAATCATCATCATATAAAACTAATAGCCACGCGTAATAAAGGCATGTCAATACAATTTCCATTATTGGAAATCTTGATGTTTGTAATGAATAAAAACAAATAGTCATTTATTATATCCGATTAATGACTTTAATGTTTACTAATATCGACTTTACTGTCTTTCATTGCCAAATAGATGATCAACAACAGATTTTCGTTGTCTTTAGAGTGTATTTAGAGCCAATTTATTCATCAAAGGCTTTGTAAAGTTTTTTTCTAGATGTAAAAAGACAAACGTTGTCATGAATATGATGTACATAATACAAACTGGGCGTCTTAATAATACTGGTAATGAGAAATTTGATTTTAAATTATGATAAGAATAAATAATTTCAGTATCATTAATGATATGATTTTTTAACCGCCTCTGTGGTCAAGTGATTCACACCACCGATTTCAAACCAAGAGGTCCCGGGTCCGATTCCCAGTGGGGGTACATATTGTATTCGGTTTAGTTGGTGGTAGGACTTGTTCTTAGTCCGCCTGGCTAGCTACCACCATCTTTTCTAAGTCTGACGCCATAACAATGATGTTTTTAGCATTATTGTGTTCCGGCAGTTAGAGATAAGATAGCCAGTTCCTCAGTGATTGAGGATTCCGGGAGTAGTGCGCTTCCACCTTCAGCCTTATCACCACTTAACATCAGGAGTGATGAAGGCTAAGTGCTACCCCATTGTGGATTACAAAAAATTGTTGGCTATAAAGCCGATTATGATCACAGTTCCTATAAAGGTTTTAAATACCTTTTGTCACGTCGCAAGACAAAAGATGAAGGTATAATAGAGAAAACTCGACAATAAAACGGAAGTGAATAATGAACAATGGGCGTGCTTTCTCAGGGAACTGGCTCCAAGTGTAGAGCATACTCTACCCTCTACACAAAACATGTTTTGTGAGTGTTTTTGACCGAGTTTATGGCGAAGTAAAGAAAACATTATTATTTAATAAATATGTAGTTTAAAAAACTAAACAAACACACTTTTATAAGAACAGACTAAAAAGTACGAAATAACCGTCTATTCAGTAACTGAAATTAAAAAGCGTGGTGCGCGTTGTCAATATTAAGTAGGTACTTACTTGAATGCATGCTTTGCAAAGGGCGCACCACGCTTTTTAATTTCAGTTACTGAATAGACGGTTATTTCGTACTTTTTAGTCTGTTCTTATAAAAGTGTGTTTGTTTAGTTTTTTAAACTACATATTTATTTTTTACTTTTTAGTTTATTAAATGGCAAGCTATGGATGGATGGTAATCGATTTCACAGTCCATTCATGTGTCTGCCCACCCCGTAAACATTATAACTCAAAGGCGTGATTGTATGTATTTAGTTTTACAAATTCGAGTGGAGTCTATTAGTTACCGGATGCGCGAGCCGAACCCTTACTTCCTCCCTGCTCCATCATCAGACCCTCACCACCAAGTGTAACGAATATGTTTCATCAGAACGAAACAAATGAACCCAAACTCGAGGGGTTTCCTAGTGGTCACAAAGTAGTGCTACTGACTTCCTCCCTGCTCCATCATCAGACCTTCACCACCAAGTGTAGCAAATAGGTCTCATCAGAATGAAACAAATGAGCCCAAACTCGAGGGATTTCTTAGTGGTCATTAAGGAACGCCATTGACTTCTTCCCTGCTCCATCATCAGACCCTCACTACCAAGTGTAGTGAATAGGTCTCATCAGGACGAAACAAATGAGCCCAAACTCGAGGGGTTTCCTAGTGGTCATTAAGGAGTGCAACTGACTTCCTCCCTGCTCCATCATCAGACCCCGCCACCAAGTGTAGCGAATAGGTCTCATCAGAACGAAACGAATGAGCCCAAACTCGAGGGGTTTTCTTGTGGTCATTAAGGAGTTTCACTGGCTTCCTCCCAAGTCCATCATCAGACCCTCACCACCAAGTGTAACGAATAGGTCTTATCAAAACGAAACAAATGAGCCCAAACTCGAGGGGTTTCCTATTGGTCATTAAGGAGTCTCACTGGCTTCCTTCCTGCTCCATCATCAGACCCTCACCACCAAGTGTAGCGAATAGGTCTCATCAGAACGAAACAAATGAGCCAGAACTCGAGGTGTTTCCTATTGGTCATTAAGGACTGCCACTGGCTTCCTCCCTGCTCCATCATCAGACCCTCACCACCAAGTGTAGCGAATAAGTCTCATCAGAATAAAACAACGGAGCCCAAACTCGAGGGGTTTCCTAGTGGTCATTAAGAAGTGCCGCAGGCTTCCTCCCTGCTCCATCATCAGACCCTCACCATCAAGTGTAGCGAATAGGTCTCATCAGAACAAAACAAATGAGCCTAAACTCGAGAGGTTGCCTAGCAGCCATTGAAGAGTTCTATTGCCCACCTCTTGACTCCATCATCAGATCAGCTCGATGGTAGCAAATTATTGTATTGTCATCGGATTCATATAGACTTGCAAAGTTTCAAATCAATACGACACTTAGAAGTAGGTTAAAATTGAATTCCAAGATTTTCTTACATTGTGACTTAGTTACATGTGAAGCTAATAAAAGTGTGGTAAAAACGTGCGCATTGTGGTATGAGTAAAGGAAAAGGCAGGCTTATTAGAAAAAATATTTCGTATATTTGGAACCCACTTTGATATCAAGGTGTGATATATTTCATAGTGAAGCCCAAAAGGATTCAAACTTGATTTCCAGGAAAATAATTTCGTATTGTTGGATCCCACTTTTAGACATCAAGTTGTGATATATTTCATAATCTATACTTATCTATACTAATATTATAAAGATGAAAGATTTGATTGTTTGTTTGTTTGTTTGCATAGAATAGGCTCCGAAACTACTGGACCGATTTAGAAAACTCTTTGACCATTAGAAAGCTACATTCTTCCCGAGTGACATAGGCTATATTCCATTCCATCCCGATATTCCTACGGGAACGGGTACCACGCGGGTAAAACGGCGAGGATCCGCTAGTTTCATAATAAAGACCGAAAGGATTCAAATGAATCGGTATTTCCAGAAGGTCCGATAGATATTCGCCCTATTCAAAATAAGAAATTACTACCAGGCAGTAAAATTAGGTAACAAGGGTAAGGGTTCAGAGATACGCGTCTTTATTCAGAATAAGGTTACGCTGAAATTAAGGAATTCTCTCCCTATTTTACTCAAGTCACGTAATTCAGGGTTTGCCACGTAATTAATCGAAAAGGAAGGTTTTCATTATACAAATTGGAGAGCTAATTAATATACAGACATCGGCTTTAGGCAAACTTTCGGGTTTAGGACAAAGATTTTCGGGTTTAAGTGATTTGCAACTTTGTTTACTATTATTCAGATTTTAATAAATGAACAAGGTAACCTAGAAACTAAATACCAAATAAGTGGTCTTCGTTTAAATCGATTGATTAAAAGCATTAAAACGTTTGATCATGGCAAATGAGTATAGTGGTCTTGCCCACTGTACCAGGAGTTGTGGATATGATCATAATCTGGGGCGCAAACGTCATCATGATGAACATAAGTATTTTATCCACATTGGGGTAACGCTTAGCCTTCCCACTACCCTGATGTTACGTGGGGTTAAGGCTGGGAGTGGGAGCGCTGCTCCTGGAATCCTCAACCACTGAGGAACTGTCTATCAGTCTATTTTATCTCTAATAGCGCCTCCAGACAATAAGCCATGATGGGCGATCATAGACGATCACCATTGTGTGGAGGGCATAATCGTCTGTAATCGCCCATGATGGCCCACGATCGAGCGTGATCGCCGCTGTATCGGTTTTTCGGACAAACATCAAAGGAAGTTTGTGGCCATGATTGTAAGCGCATCCACACGATCGCCGATCACTCAGTTCGTATTTATTTACGGTACGGTACTTTTGATTAATATTAAAAGTTATTGTAATTGTTAGTTGTTTGTTTGTCTGTTTTCCCATTGGCAAAGGCATTATTATTATTTTTATATATACACTGCTACTGTTTCGATGTCCATATTTATCAAATGTAGGTGCACCACTGATAGCGCCATCATGGCGGAGTTTGTCATTGCCCATCATGGGCCATAGTGTGGAGAGCTGCGCCATCATGATCGCAATCATGGCCCATTCTGTGATAGTCCATCATGGCCCTTGGAGTGGAGGCGACATAATGCTGGGGCTCCATTATCGGGCGAAGATTCATATCGCGTTGGCGCGCTAAAATAATCGTCTACGGACCATGTATGTACCTATGTACTTGTCTATACTACGCGGAACAGTCATCGTGCCCTTCAATCGGAACAAATCCCTATGATGCGCGCCAGTTTACCGACAGTGACCCGATAATACATATTCGTCTTCGCCCGAATATTGCGCGGTGCAACGATCTACGCGCAGGCTTATCACGTAACTTGCAAAAGCCAAGCGATAGCGAAAATCTTGCAATTATTGCTCTAAAGTCGCAAATTCGTATTATGTAGCAGCGAAATCAAAGCGCTCCGGACTCGTGGACCCACTAGTGGGTCATCGCGGTGGGTCCACTATTGGGTCATCGCGGTGGGTCCACTATTGGGTCATCGCGGGTCCACGAGTCCGGAGCGCTTTGTTTTTGCTCCTACATATTACGAATTAGCGATTTTCGAGCAATAATTGCGTGATTTTCGAGCAATAATTGCAACATTTTCGCTATCGCTTGGCTTTTGCAAGTTACGTGATAAGCCTGCTGGACACACATATCGCGTAAACACGAAAATTCGGCGTAGCCCGCTAATGTAGCCCCAACATAACTGACGTAAGTACTTTATGCAGCTTATGCTAGAAACAAAAACAAAATTTGTCTTTGCACGAAAATGAGCATGAGTCATATAGGATAGGACCCATGCTACATTGAACAAAGTATAGGTTATTATGTACTCCCACTGTTAGATCCAACGCGCACTTGTGATTTTTAGTCGACCGATAGTTTAGTCAGAATCGTAAGCCGATTGTGATCAAACTGTCGGCCGATAGTTGGGCGATAGTTTAGTTGAATGTAGTGCGCGCGCTCACATAGTCCTTCATGCACATTACCAGCGGGCCGATAGTTGTGCTGTGCGATAGTTTGATCGTACAACTATCAGCCGATAGTTTGATCGGTCGATTTCGCGTTCGCTCTTAATCGAACCCGGGACCCCCCGGACCAAGACCGGGTCTGATACCGTTGGTGTGTGTGTATCAATATACCACAGAGGTTATAAAGGGTTATATATTTGGTCTTTGTTTCGGTGTTCTTATTATTATTATTATAATCTATATCTGTAATATCTACTTTGTTAGATCTCTGATATTTGGAACGCAAGAGCTAAGCTGAAAATCGGATCAATATGAGATGGTGATTTATTTTCGGCATTTTATTTATAGCATGAAAGAATCGTGCCTTACACTTCGATCAACAATAACACCTAGTTCTAGATACATAGTTGGAGTGCCAGACATGTCCAAGCGTCGAACGCTCACTTGAGAGTATAATTATAAGTAGATTATTTTGCAATGTCAATAATACTAAGGTATTTCAAACTTGGAACGCTTCTTGTCATTTATAATGTATGATCGTAACATTCGTAACCTTTTCCTCCGTTTAAAAAAAAGTCAGTCTGGGCATATAAAGTTTTCACTTATATTAGTTCGTGAGCCTTCATCTAGTACTATTGTTGATCGAAGTCCTTACATGATATAAAATGTGTATACAATACACATTGCCAATTTTTGTAACAAATGAACGAGCAAGGGAAAACATTTTGAAATCCCTATCAAATTAGCTTTAAGCTATAGACAAGGAAGGGGAGGTTCGTTCGCGAAATAGATTGTATTGAAACGTAAATAGTTCAGCGAACTTTCCACGTCAATTTCCCAGAAAGGTTCTGAAGTGACCTGCAATCTGCATTACTCAGTTGTCGCCAAGGCTTGCATGCAGAGTTCACGGGTGAATGTCCGGCCACACCGGCGTGCCGTGACCCAGAAATACCGCATCGATCTACAAATTCTGGTACCTATTACATTTCGGGATTGAGAGCAAAGGGTTTTTTTTGGCACATCAACGTCCCTACGAAGCTAGATTGGGCAAATGACGATCGCAGATTACGTCACCAATCACCAGTCACATAAATGTGATTAGTATATTATGATACAAGTGAACTAGGTTGCTCATTATACACGAGGCTGTGGGTTGCAGCCCGAGCCGCAGGCGAGGGCGTAAATCAGCCGAGTGTCTAGTGAGTAAGTTGCTCACGAGTTCCATACACACTTTTTCAACACACTTGCGAGGAAAAACAAATATTTATTGCATACAATAACCTAACCTAATATTAGCCAAGGGAAAAAGCGCGCAAGTTTTTTTTTTGCACGCGCCAAATGTAAGGTGATTGATTACATACAGCCATACATCCTACTTCAAAATAATTATAATAATAGTGATAAAATACAAATGTTTTATAACAAACTATTGTGAATTATAAATAATTTGATAATAATATACTTAATTATGTTTTTTGTCTTAATTAGGGACACATTTATTTATTCTAAAAACGTAAATGGATTTTCAGCCATATAAAACCTCTTTGTTGTTACAAAAAAAGAAACTGTATCTATTACCCGGTGAAATCGAAAATGCTCTGTTGACTCGCATATAACTTGCAGTTAGGTACTAACTTAACTTTGTAGGGATACTGTATTACCCGGATAAATTGAAAAGTCTCTGTTTACTCGCATATCATTTGCAGTTAGGTACTTACTTAACTTTGTAGGGATAATTCTATTACGCAACTAGTACTGTAATATTATTATGCACGCGTGTGTTATAGTTCGGTTTATGGCCCTAAGATCGATGTAATAAGGCTCACTTTATGAGCAAGTGTGCTGAAAAATAAGTAGCAAATCAATGTGAAATTTAGTTGACGTGGCCGATACCAGGTGGTTTTACCCTATTACATTTCGGGATTGAGAGCAAAGGGTTTTTTTTGGCACATTAACGTCTCTACGAAGCTAGATTGGACAAATGACGATCGCAGATTACGTCACCAATCTACGGAGATAGTTTGGACAAATGACGATTGATGCGAAATTGGTAGGAAATAGAACATCGCGGTTTGGTTTTAGGTGAGGGAAGATACCTACATAAGACTTGTTATTTATTAATATGATACCAGCAATGTTGCCATTGATATTTGATGATGACAACTTTTTGTAAAGTTGAATAATACTTACGTGAACTGTGTGCGTTTAGTAAGTTTTTATTTTAATTATGAAAATACCTTCTTCGTACTTTTCTGACTTTTAAAAGGTGAGTGTAAATCATCAAACTCATTCCCTGGTTGAAAAATGGCAAGGATATTTAAAAAAACATACTTAAGCCACGGTTTACTTACATATATAAAAATAACGCTGTGTCTAAAGGAGATCAGTCACGCTTCATACATGTTTGGACCAAAAAAGTAAAAGTATCGGCCAACGTAAAAAAATTGCATATTACTATTGTAAACAGTGTAGCGATGATTTTTCGTTATGGCGTCAACAGTGTACGATTAGTGGCCAAGCTGTTATTCAAGTTTGAAAATACCATTTTTTCTCTCTTTATTTTCAAACTTGAATACAGCTTGGCCAAAGTGCGGCCAACGAAAAAAAATTGCACATTACTATTGTGAACAGTGCTACGATCATTTTTTGTTATAGCGACAACAGTGTACGATTAGCGGCCAAGCAGTTATTCAAGTTTAAAAATGTAATTTTTTTTTGTCTTTATTTTCAAACTTAAATAAAACTTGGCCAAAGTGCGGCCAACGAAAAAAAATTACCCACATTACTATTGTAAAAAGTGTAACGATAATTTTTTGTTATGGCGTCAACAGTGTACGATTAGCGGCCAAGCAGTTATTCAAGTTTGAAAATAACATTTTTTTTCTCTTTATTTTCAAACTTGAATACAGCTTGGCCAAAGTGCGGCCAACGAAAAAAAATTGCACATTACTATTGTAAACAGTGTAACGATCATTTTTTGTTATGGCGACAACAGTGTACGATTAGCGGCCAAGCAGTTATTCAAGTTTGAAAATGTATTTTTTTTTTGTCTTTATTTTCAAACTTAAATACAGCTTGGCCAAAGTGCGGCCAACGAAAAAAAATTGCACATTACTATTGTAAAAAGTGTAACGATCATTTTTTGTTATGGCGTCAACAGTGTACGATTAGCGGCCAAGCAGTTATTCAAGTTTGAAAATAACATTTTTTTTCTCTTTATTTTCAAACTTGAATACAGCTTGGCCAAAGTGCGGCCAACGAAAAAAAATGCACATTACTATTGTAAACAGTGTAACGATCATTTTTTCTTATGGCGACAACAGTGTACGATTAGCGGCCAAGCAGTTATTCAAGTCTGAAAATGTAATTTTTTTTTCTCTTTATTTTCAAACTTAAATACAGCTTGGCCAAAGTGCGGCCAACGAAAAAAAATTGCACATTACTATTGTAAACAGTGTAACGATCATTTTTTGTTATGGCGACAACAGTGTACGATTAGCGGCCAAGCAGTTATTCAAGTTTGAAAATGTATTTTTTTTTCTTTATTTTCAAACTTGAATACAGCTTGGCCAAAGTCACTTTGTGTTGTAGTCAATATCTATTTTAGGGAGACATATTTCCTTATTCTGGCTCTGTAGTGTACTAGACCTTAGTTAAAGTTACTATTTAGCTAAAAGTATTGCATTATTGTTTAGTCGATTCACGTACCCAGCAGGTGGGACGTTCGTGGGTCAGTTATAATGCTGACGAGGAACTGATCTCAATGTAATTACTGATATTCTGATAAACGATTACATTTTACGTGGTGAGTCAATCCGTTTTGCGATCGTATTTATACCAAAAACTAGCGGCCGCCCGCGGTTTCACCCACGTGGTTCCCGTTCCCGTGGGAATATCGGGATAAAAAGTACATATAAACCTTCCTCTTGAATCACTCTATCTATTAAAAAAAACCGCATTAAAATCCGTTGCGTAGTTTCAAAGATTTAAGCATACAAAGGGACATAGGGACAGAGAAAGCGACTTTGTTTTATACTATGTAGTGATAGTGACATTTTCAAACTTGAATAACTGCTTGGCCGCTAATCGTACACTGTTGTCGCCATAACAAAAAAGGATCGTTACACTGTTTACAATAGTAATGTGCAATTTTTTTTTGTTGGCCGCACTTTGGCCAAGCTGTATTCAAGTTTGAAAATGAAGAAAAAAATGTCATTTTCAAACTTGAATAACTGCTTGGCCGCTAATCGTACACTGTTGACGTCATAACAAAAAATGATCGTTACACTGTTTACGATAGTAATATATAATGTTTTTTCGTTGGCCGCACTTTGGCCAAGCTGTATTCAAGTTTGAAAATGAAGAAAAAAATGTCATTTTCAAACTTGAATAACTGCTTGGCCGCTAATCGTACACTGTTGACGTCATAACAAAAAATGATCGTTACACTGTTTACGATAGTAATATATAATGTTTTTTCGTTGGCCGCACTTTGGCCAAGCTGTATTCAAGTTTGAAAATCAAGACAAAAATTACATTTTCAAACTTGAGTAACTGCTTGGCCGCTAATCGTACACTGTTAACGCCATAACAAAAAAATATCGTTACACTGTTTACAATAGTAATGTGCATTTTTTTTTCGTTGGCCGCACTTTGGCCAAGCTGTATTCAAGTTTGAAAATAAAGAGAAAAAAATGTCATTTTAAAACTTGAATAACTGCTTGGCCACTAATCGTACACTGATGACGTCATAACAAAAAACGATCGTTACACTATTTACAATAGTAATCTGCAATTTTTTTTTGTTGGCTGGACTTTGGCCAAGCTATATTCAAGTTTGAAAATGAAGAAAAAATGACATATTGAAACTTGAATAACTGCTTGGCCGCTAATCGTACACTGTTGACGTCATAACAAAAAATGATCGTTACACTGTTTACAATAGTAACTTGCAATTTGTTTTCGTTGGCCGGCACTTTTACTTTTTTGGTCCAATTTGACTGATCTCCTTTGCTAGTTTGTTATACTTAATGTTTTTTGACAATAATGGAAAATATCTTACTACTTATATCATGTACAAGGATGTAGAATAGTTACTGAGATAAATAGTTACATACCTAGGTAAATGTTTGCGTCTAAAATTCATTAAACTTAACTATTAACGGCCATCATATAAATACTATTATAATATATTAATCCAACTTCATTAAGATAGTATACTCAATTTAGGTCAGTTGTTTGTTCTATCACGTGTAGGTATATCGTGGCTATTCTATTTATATAACAATAATTTACTCGTTCATCTGAGGATGTATATGTTACTATGTTACGATAGGTTGCATCAACAGTCCGACGACGACAGTTACTTTTCTTCAATAGGGTATCCGACTGATATTTTTATTTAAGTATATAAAATGTTTTTAGAAATATCAGAAACCAAACAAGGGTGTTTATTTTCAAATATTTTACATATTTTCGAAGTTATAGAGCATCAAACTTACTTATAGACAAGGACAGCGCTAACTACGTGTGACGTCAAACGTAGTCAAACATTACTAAATAGTTAGAAGCAGATTACTAAATAGTTACTACGTACGTGTAGCGCAATACTCCCGCAATTAAAATTTCGTTTTAGAAAGAGATAGCTAGAGTCACGGTGGGTCACAATTCAGCAGCTCAATACTAGAAAAATTGAAAATGAAGTATTTAGAAAAAATCGACCCGTCTCACACCCAGCTCCGATGGGACTCGAACCCACGACCTTCCGCTATCCAGGCGACTGCTCGTTGTGAGACGGGTCGATATTTTCTAAATACTTCATTTTCAATTTTTCAATAAGTAATAAAAATTGCATTGTGAATGCAAAAAAGTAAAAATTTAAATAGCTTGCAATAGCAATAATTTCATCATTAGCGATTGTCAAATAAATATTGATTGCCTCCTTCACAATAAATAAGTGAAGTGGCGTTAAGTTCAGCAGGGCATTTAGAGCAGCTCCTGGGGTAGTAGACATGTCCCCTGTTGATATAAAGCCGGTCTCCAGCGAAAGTTTTTTGAAAGCATTCAACAAAAACACATAAACAAAACTTTATTTCTGAAAAATGTTTCTTGACATGCGCCGTCTATACCTCTCTTGGCTTGTGTACACAAAACAATAGTTTCTCTAGCAAACAAAATGAGTTCGGACGAAGAAGACGTAGTTTCAGATCGTATCTTTATTCCAATCCATCTTTACTTGCATTGCTCTAAACCACCGTAGAATCAAACTTGGCGCGAAAACCAAACTTTTTTTTTGTAATGGCTTCTTCCATTTTACACAGAAATTCGGCCATTGTCTAGCGAGTTATCAAAATTAAAAAAGTTAAAAGTTGTCGAAATGATAGATTATGTACAGTACCCTGCCCCTTGACCCGCGCGGGGGAAGTTTTGTGTACGTGTTTTCCACCGGGCATGGCAAGCAAAAACATTGTTGATGCAAACAAAAATGTGTAGTGCAACAATGTTTTGTGTAGACAGTTTTGTTGAATGTTGAGATGTTTTTGTTGATTGTGTAGAGCAAAACACGCGCTGGAGACCCGGCTTAAGGCAAAGCTAGGTCTCGACCTAGCTTTATTATATTAGTAAAATAGTAGCTATCCGTCGTATCGGGTCAGTATCATGAACTTTAACAGATTAGCATTGCAGTCGACCAACTTCACGTTAGAGATTTGGGGCCAAAAACATCTTCTAACTTGTTTTATTACGTAAGTAAATAAGTTTCGAGTTGTTATACTACCTAGGATGACCTAGGTCTCGACCTTGCACCGTTATCGGTCGTATCGGGTCAGTTTGATGGGATTAGCACTGCGGTCGACCAACTTCACCATTGGTTAGAGATTTAGGACCGATTGCTTCGGCATTCACGCCTTATTGGAAAGCCAGGGTTTCAATTAACTGGAACTCTCAGGGTCACGTGTGTATGCAGACTGAATACATTCATTCTGCGACTCTTGGTAATAGTTTAACTATGTAAGTATGTAAATTCGGTTAGTTAAAACTTCGAGCGGATAAACTAATGTAATTGAAAACCGTGACTTATATAGAATTCGACTTTTTTCTCAAAATAAATTAGACACGTTTTTTATGCCGGCTAGAAAAGAAAAAGAACTCCCATCCAATGACTGTCATTTCTTAATTTTTAGCATGAATTAAAAAAAATTTTCAGAATTCCTTTACAATTACCATAACACCACGGAATGTGTCATGTGGAATCTATCCTACTAATATTATAAATGTGAAAGTTTAGATGTTTGTATGTTTGTTACTCAATCACGCCAAAACGGCTAAACGGATTTAGCTGAAATTTGGGACATACATACTTTATAACCTTGAGAGGAACATAGGCTACTTTTTATCCCGGAAAAACATCACATTCCCGCGGGATAACGTCGTGTAGTCCACGCGGGCGAAGCCGCGGGCGGAAAGCTAGTCAGATACAAAAATAACTAAGATCTTAACAACGTAGTATAGTTACCTACACGTTTATTTTGTTTACATAGGTTACTTATTATCCCGAAAAACATCACATTCGCGAGGGATAACGTCGTGTATTCCACGCGGGCGAAGTCGCGGGCGGAAAGCTAGTCAGATATAAAAATAACTAAGATCTTAACAACGTAGTATAGTTACCTACACGTTTATTTAGTTTACTAATGCCCCATCATTAAATTTGTTCAAGAGTGATAGCTAATTACGTGTTTACGACCCAAATCATTATCGGTACATTACTCCGCTGACATAAGTGTATTAGGAACGAGGATCGTGGCTGGTCATTAAGTTGCAATTCCACATTCACTCATATGTAGGGTTGCTAACTTTTAAACACTGGCAGAGATCGCAAATAGAAAGTTAATTTTAATGAGAAGCTATAAAGAATTGTGCGACGCCAAAATATATCCTGAAAACAAGTGAATTTTTTTGAAAATGAAATATTCAAGACATTATGCAAAAATAACGTGTTCAGCGAGTATATTGAGGCACGTTGTGGGAGTATATGAACTGCCTGTACACACTGGGCGCTCGGCGGCGAGCGTTAGCGTTACATTTATGTATGAGCATTTGTAGTTCTGCTTCTGTCCACTAGAGGCGCTGTACAGATTTGCATACAAAATGTAACGCTAACGCTTAACGCAAGCGCTCAGTGTGTACAGGCTCTAAGTAACGTTAAGGGCGTCCGTATTTTACTATGCGCCACGCGACTACGCGTCGTGATCACACCTGAGACGCAGCCAACGCCCTAAAGTTAAGAAAAGGTTTGCAACCCTATTGCTATGATACGACCGTTCCGTTTTACGAGCATAAAACGGCCAGGCCACTATTAGACACGTGGTGGAAATACCGCATATCCATGCGTGGAAGTGGTCACTAACATTAATATTTTACAAGTTAGTCTAACTTATCTATATCTAACCAAAATTGGTTCAGCTATATAATTGGACAAAGTTACTTTCGTATTTATAATCCTACTAATATTATAAATGTGAAAGTTTAGATGTTTGGATGTTTGTTACTCAATCACGCCAAGACGGCTGAACGGATTTGGCTGAAATTTGGAACATAGATACTTTGTAGCCTGGAGAGGAACATAGGCTACTTTTTATTCCGGAAAAATATCACATTCCCGCGGGATAACGTAACGATAACGAAGCCGCGGGCGGAAAGCTAGTATAATATAAATATGAATATTAGAGTGCGGTTGGCAGCCCTATTCATATGATACGAGCGCTTCGTTTTACAAGTAGGTAGGTTTACGAATACTGCCAAACTACTATTAGACGCACGGTGGAATACCGCATTAAACCCTAGAGTGGAAGTGGTCACTAACATTCATATTTTATTAGGAGTTTATGAAGTTACAAGTTCCGAGTACGGTAGAGCAAGTTTATTGGGATACCTAATGGTTTTATCTTCTATAAAGAAATTTAGGTACCTAATACAAAACTTGTGACATAAATAATAAATATTACTTAACAAGTTAAAACGCTCGTCTTTAACAATAAATGGTGACCATCATTCCAAATGATCACTGGACCATAAAATATAGACTTGTCATAATGTTAAGCCAGATATAAATTCATTCTAGTCTTATATGTGAAAGTGCAAAATGTTACAAAAAAAACCTTTTTTTCTCCGTCTTTCACGTCAAAATGGAGCAACGGATCGACGTGATTTTTAGCATGGGGATAGTTTAGGAGCTGGAGAGTGACATAGGCTACTTTTTATCCCGGAAAAACATCATATTCCCTTGGAATAACGTCGAGTAGTCCACGCGGGCGAAGCCGTGGGTGGAAACTAATCAACCTTTAATTAATAAAATATATTTATCTTGCTTAAGATGCCAAAAAAAAAACTTAATAGAATCGTTTTTTGGAATCGTAATTTCATTCTAGTGTATGGATGGATTAGTGATGGGTGAAATCTTATCGCATCGCTCGAAGGATTGCATCATTGAAGTGGCAGTGGGCGGGACACATAGCGCGGAGAACCGATGGCCGTTGGGGCGGAAAGGTTCTTGAATGGCGACCGCGTGCCGGACGACGTTCCGTGGGCAGGCCCCCTACAAGGTGGACCGACGATCTGATCAAGGTCGCGGGAAGCCGCTGGATGCGGGCAGCGCAGGACCGATCGTTGTGGAGATCCTTGGGGGAGGCCTATGCCCAGCAGTGGGCGTTGTTCGGCTGACATGATGATGATGATGATGATGAAATCTTATTAGTGTTTACTATGTATATTAAGTACTTATGTATTTACAACAAAAAGTATTTAAGTATATATTTATCCGTTATCAAGTTTTCCATGATACAGTTTCTTAATGAAATTAACATGGGCTTAGATAATTGGTGTGAATGTAAGAAGTTATTTATTTATTTATTTCATTAGAGAAAAAACTCAATTTTGTTTTAAATTTGGTTGCGAGACGGGTCGATTTTTTCTAAATACCTACCTACTTCATTTTCAATTTTTCAATAAATTGCAAAAATCCTCAGTTCTATGACTGAAAATCTGAGTAGGTTTGATTGTAAACATAATAACTGCGCAGAGTAGTTGTTAATATAGAATGGAAGATAAAGCATTAAATATGTAGCATTAAACATCAAAACGAAATCTCATTTCACAATGAAATACACAAATAAAATTGTTTAAAACAACGTTACATTATGTAGAACGCATTTCGCACGGAGCATGCATACAAATCAGATTACTATTGACGCAGGAGGTCGATGTGACTGCAACGAGTCGTGAACTTTTACGGTCAAATGTTTAATGACATTTAAATACAGCAAATAAATAGAACTTCATATTTTGACATTCGTGGGGGGACCCGTGGTTTGAGCGCTCGGCCTGCGATCGTTGAAGCCAAGCAACTTACGGAATGGCCGGCCACGGGATGGCTGACCAAACATTTATTATGTCGAGCTCTTCCGTGCTTAGGAAGGCACGTTAAGGCGTTAGTCCCGGCTACAATTTGCAGACGTAAATATCCACTCATTAGGCCTATTATTCTTACATATCCACAAGGAACACCTATGCCTCAGTAGTGGGTAGGTACAGTCGAGTCCAATAATATCTGTGCATTTGTAGACTTTGTCTCGATTTTTTGACATCGTCTTTGACTTTCTGTACAAATGGGGAGCTACAGTTAAAGCTAAATTCAGATGGCGCCACCGTGACTATGCTTGTCAATTCATAGGTATAAACTTTGAGGATTCAACGTGATTTTAATAAATAAAACTAACCAATATAACTGCTCTCACCATAAAAATCCTCAGGTTTAAAATGGTCACTACATAACCTAGAATGGGCCTTTGGTTTTATTTTTTTTTCCAATTCAATGAATTTCTTTTTTTTTTCTGTAGGATAACGGTGAACTCCTTTATTCTTGCAAATAAGTAAATGCACAACTCACAACACAAAGGCATTTTTAGCACTTATTTTTAATTTCTTTTTTTAAATTATTACAGATTAATATGGATTTTGACAGTCCAACAACACCAGCGATCATGCGCCACCTTGCGGGAGAAATAGTTACTGTGCCTTCCCCATTGTCACAATAATTACTACGACAAAGTTCAAAAGTGGACTGATATTATTGAACTCGACTGTATCTTATATGGCTGATGATGATGATTTTGAAGGCGCCATTATTAGTACGCAATAAGAAGGGTTTTTGGTGTAGTGTTGTTTAGATGTGCTGCCGACAGTATCGACGAGAAAATATGACAGTGGAAAGAAAGCAAATGAATTTAGACTTTTTACTCAGTAAACAGTAAACTTTACTGTTTCTGTACTAGTGATGTGATGTGTCGATTCTAGGCAGTTTTTGCTCAAGTACAAGAGCCGGGTTATAGCTGAAGTACGCGGCATAGTTACTAGATGGCACTGTTTCAATGCGGAAATATTAGGTACGTCGCGTCGGTACGTTCAAGTACGAACGTCTTTTGTTGTAAAAATAATATATTGTAAAAATTTATTGTTTTGTAAGTATTTTAAATGTTATAAAGGGAATAATAATAATAAATATAATTTATTAGGTCAAATATTTACGCGGGCTAAAGCTGTTGATTCTTATTAAACTTTTAGAGAAGCTTTATATTCTGCAAAATGTACATTTACTTTTAAGCGTTTACGCGGCATTCTCATTCGGTGACAGTAAAGCGAAAGTATTTTGTAGCGTTTTTCGACTTACCATGAGGACGTTGCTCCTTCTTTCCAACGGAAACCATTCACTTTGTAAATTTGGAGTGACTCCTGAAGGATTTCAGGAGTGCCACTTCGTTCGCTTGTTTTTCAGTGTTTTAACGAAAGCAAATTCTCATACACGCCTTCATTGATTATACGATTTATCTAAGTATAATATGGATGCCTTACCTGGTCCCTGGTGTGGACATGTCAGCGGGCCCGTCGTCGGCGTCGTAGAAGTCGTCCTCGCCCTCCGACGACGAGTACGAAGTGTCGGGCACTAGGAGGGACATCGGTTGTCCTGCAACAACACTGTTCGCTATAGTAATACGACTCATCATCATCATCATCAGCAATTTAATGTCCCCACTGCTGGGGCACTGGCCTTCCTTATGGATGAATAAGGAGAATGAGCCATGACCCACCACGCGGGCTCAGTGCGGATTGGTGGGTATTAACGACTGCAAGTGCAGCCGGGACCAACGGCTTAACGTGCCTTCCGAAGCACGGAGGAGCTCGAGATGAAAAGTTTTTTGGTCACCCATCCCGTGACCGACCATTGCGAACGTTGCTTAACCTCAACGATCGCAGGCCGAGCGCGCTATCCACTGCGCCGCGGGCTCCTCACGACGACACCACCACCTCAGTAGTACGACTAGGGCTTGAAAATCGGAGTATTTTCAGCTCCGGAGTTGGGTTTCGATTTACAGAATTTTAACTCCGGAGTTATCAGACTCTGTTTTTAAAATTCTATAAAAATACCACTATAAAGGTACTATATTTCATCACTACGGCGACTACGCGCTGTTCAATCGCGCCGTCTACCTACCTGCTTCGGAATAGTATATTATGATACAAGTGAGCTTAGGTTGCTCATTATACACGAGGCTGTGGGTTGCAGCCCGAGCCGCAGGCGAGGACGTAAATCAGCCGAGTGTCTAGCGAGTAAGTTGCTCACGAGTTTCATACGCACTTTTTCAACACACTTGCGAGGAAAAACAAACATTTATTGCATACATATTGTATTAAAATAATATTAACTAAGGGAAAAAGCGCGCAAGTTTTTTTTTTGCACGCGCCAAATGTGAGGTGATTGATTACATACAGCCATACAGCCTACGTCAAAATAATTAAGTATAATAATAGTGATAAAATGCAAATGTTTTATAACAAATTATTGTGAATTATAAATAATTTGATAATAATATACTTTATTTTTTTTTGTCTTAATTAGGGACACATTTATTTATTCTAAAAACGTAAATGGATTTTCAGCCGTATAAAACCTCTTTGTTGTTACAAAAAAAGAACTGTATCTATTACCCGCTGAAATTGAAAATGCTCTGTTGACTCGCATATAACTTGCAGTTAGGTACTAACTTAACTTTGTAGGGATACTGTATTACCCGGTTAAATTAAAAAGTCTCTGTTTACTCGCATATAATTTGCAGTTATGTACTTACTTAACTTTGTAGGGATAATTCTATTACGCAACTAGTACTGTAATATTATTATGCACGCGTGGGTTATAGTTCGGTTTATGGCCCTAAGATCGATGTAATAAGGCTCACTTTATGAGCAAGTGTGTTGAAAACCAGGTTACCGTACTGGTTTAGGTCGTTTGCAGTGACAACCAGTTTGTAGGTTGCTATGGTAGCTATCAAAAATTCTCGGATTCAGACTTTATTCTTGACGCCTTCACAGTGATATTTGTAGGTAAGAGTTCTATCAAAAGTACCACTAGGTATTTAGTGAGAGTTGTGCTTTATGGGCACTCCTCTCCAAGAGATATTTAAGCTCGCAGGCAGTCTGCTTCTTATGTAGATAGAAAGCGCAAGACTGTATTTTGATAGGGTTAGGCTTGAAAGCATTGTCAGAATTATACATGGAGAGTACTCCAAGGGCACTAGGAGGGACATCGGTTGTCCTGAAACAACACTGTTCGCTATAGTAATACGACGTGTCGGGCACTAGGAGGTACATCGGTTGTCCTGCAACAACACTGTTCGCTATAGTAATACGACGTGTCGGGCACTAGGAGGGACACCGGTTGTCCTGCAACAACACTGTTCGCTATAGTAATACGACGTGTCGGGCACTAGGAGGGACATCGGTTGTCCTGCAACAACACTGTTCGCTATAGTAATACGACGTGTCGGGCACTAGGAGGGACATCGGTTGTCCTGCAACAACACTGTTCGCTATAGTAATACGACGTGTCGGGCACTAGGAGGGACATCGGTTGTCCTGCAACAACACTGTTCGCTATAGTAATACGACGTGTCGGGCACTAGGAGGGACATCGGTTGTCCTGCAACAACACTGTTCGCTATAGTAATACGACGTGTCGGGCACTAGGAGGGACATCGATTGTCCTGCAACAACACTGTTCGCTATAGTAATACGACGTGTCGGGCACTAGGAGGGACATCGATTGTCCTGCAACAACACTGTTCGCTATAGTAATACGACGTATCGGGCACTAGGAGGGACATCGGTTGTCCTGCAACAACACTGTTCGCTATAGTAATACGACGTGTCGGGCACTAGGAGGGACATCGGTTGTCCTGCAACAACAATGTTCGCTATAGTAATACGACGTGTCGGGCACTAGGAGGGACATCGGTTGTCCTGAAACAACACTGTTCGCTATAGTAATACGCCGTGTCGGGCACTAGGAGGGACATCGGTTGTCCTGAAACAACACTGTTCGCTATAGTAATACGACGTGTCGGGCACTAGGAGGGACATCGGTTTTCCTGAAACAACACTGTTTGCTATAGTAATACGACGTGTCGGGCACTAGGAGGGACATCGGTTGTCCTGAAACAACACTGTTTGCTATAGTAATACGACGTGTCGGGCACTAGGAGGGACATCGGTTGTCCTGAAACAACACTGTTCGCTATAGTAATACGACGTGTCGGGCACTAGGAGGGACATCGGTTGTCCTGAAACAACACTGTTCGCTATAGTAATACGCCGTGTCGGGCACTAGGAGGGACATCGGTTGTCCTGAAACAACACTGTTCGCTATAGTAATACGACGTGTCGGGCACTAGGAGGGACATCGGTTGTCCTGCAACAACACTGTTCGCTATAGTAATAAACCGTATCGGGCACTAGGAGGGACATCGGTTGTCCTGCAACAACACTGTTCGCTATAGTAATACGACGTGTCGGGCACTAGGAGGGACATCGGTTGTCCTGCAACAACACTGTTCGCTATAGTAATACGACGTGTCGGGCACTAGGAGGGACATCGGTTGTCCTGCAACAACACTGTTCGCTATAGTAATACGACGTATCGGGCACTAGGAGCGACATCGGTTGTCCTGCAACAACACTGTTCGCTATAGTAATACGACGTATCGGGCACTAGGAGGGACATCGGTTGTCCTGCAACAACACTGTTCGCTATAGTAATACGACGTGTTGGGCACTAGGAGGGACATCGGTTGTCCTGCAACAACACTGTTCGCTATAGTAATACGACGTGTCGGGCACTAGGAGGGACATCGGTCGTCCTGCAACAACACTGATCGCTATAGTAATACGACGTGTCGGGCACTAGGAGGGACATCGGTTGTCCTGCAACAACACTGTTCGCTATAGTAATACGACGTATCGGGCACTAGGAGGGACATCGGTTGTCCTGCAACAACACTGTTCGCTTTAGTAATACGACGTGTCGGGCACTAGGAGGGACATCGGTTGTCCTGCAACAACACTGTTCGCTATAGTAATACGACGTGTCGGGCACTAGGAGGGACATCGGTTGTCCTGCAACAACACTGATCGCTATAGTAATACGACGTGTCGGGCACTAGGAGGGACATCGGTTGTCCTGCAACAACACTGTTCGCTATAGTAATACGACGTATCGGGCACTAGGAGGGACATCGGTTGTCCTGCAACAACACTGTTCGCTATAGTAATACGACGTGTCGGGCACTAGGAGGGACATCGGTTGTCCTGCAACAACACTGATCGCTATAGTAATACGACGTGTCGGGCACTAGGAGGGACATCGGTTGTCCTGCAACAACACTGTTCGCTATAGTAATACGACGTATCGGGCACTAGGAGGGACATCGGTTGTCCTGCAACAACACTGTTCGCTATAGTAATACGACGTATCGGGCACTAGGAGGGACATCGGTTGTCCTGCAACAACACTGTTCGCTATAGCAGGCGTCTGTCTCTCGATGTACTTGCGCGCTACTCTCGCCCGCAGATTCATAAATAAATAATAAATAAAAAACTTCTTACATTCACACCAATTATCTAAGCCCATTTTAATTTCATTAAGAAACTGTATCATGGAAAACTTGATAACGGATAAATATATTCATAGTAAACACCCAGACCAAGATAAATATGTATAAACATGTATACATGTTTATGCACACAAATATTTGCCTTGTTCGGGAATCGAACCCGAGACCACTGGCGCAGAAGGTGGGTAGCCTACCCCTGCGCCAAATCGGTCGTCATCCGAAGAAATTAGATTCGCAAAAGAGCTAGAATATATGCGATAGAAAGAGATGCAACGTCTGGCCGTTCGTAATTAGTGAAGTACAAGCTAAATTCCACTCTATTGCGTTGTAATTAGAGTTGCTATTTATTTAAATGGTTTAGCGGAGTGAAGTTTCAACATTTACTCTTAATCTTTTCGAGATTTACCCGACCGGGAATCGAACCCGGTATCTCAGAGATAGCGGCACCTTGAAAACCGGAGCGTAATCTTTTTGAACACTGAGGTCGTCAAACAAAATGAATGAAAAATGAATAAGGGTTGGACTACATCTGGCAGCACGGAACAGCACTTTTCTATGCTGCTATCCTTTTCTGTCGCACCGAACTGTCAATAACTAGAGCGAGAAAGAGAGCGAGAATGCTATATAGCACGCGGCGGGATCGACGAGGCGGTCGCATGCACGCGTTCTTTCTCTTTTTAGCAAATACCGATTCTGAGAGACAGAAAAGGATAGCAGCATAGGAAAGTGCATTTTCGTGCTGCCACATGTAGTCGGCCTCTCTCTACACACCAAACCCGCTGGCCCGACGGGCTTGTTTTGCAACGATTAAGAATATATATAAACAAGCCCGGCGGCCGCGGGCCGGCGGGGTTGGCGTGTCGAGGCCTTAAAACAAGTCAAGAAAACTACGCTATCAGTTCGCAAAGCCCTAAGGCGGGAGAGCTTGTAACGAGAAGAACCGGCAAGAAATTCGCATACATACAGTATCGAGCAATAACATGTAAACAATAGAACTGTTACATTGAAGCATTCCGAAACAAAACCATCTGTGCCACGGAAGTCTTTCAATATTGTAGGTAATATGAAGTAGTCCTATGGCGTTTTCATATCATAGGCGATTTTCTGAAAGCTCGCTCACTAGATGGCGCTGTCCCATCTATGCAGTTAGATAGAAGGAACAGAACGTTATAAATTTTACTTTGACGCGACTTTTGTTACGTTTAACGGAACGTCAGACAGATGTTGTTTATTTACCTTAATCTTTAAATTTGCCTATTTCGTTTCTGTTCCTCACAGTAGTACCTATCAGTACTTATTTAATTTATTGTTAGTTTCCTTTGAGTTTTTAAAAGTAATTAATTTAAATATGATTCATACCAAAATATACCATAGACATGTAAATACTTCGTTCAACGCCATCTAGTGAAGCTTTTGGAAGCTTTTTTTTTAAATGGCCTCTCAGAAAATCGCTCATTGCACGTGTCTGTACACGTGATGACGATAGTATACGTACTGGGCGAGTCCAGATCTTCTAGCGGCGGGCACGCCAGCGCCGGCGACGGCAGCTCGCGGCACTCCGCGCCCAGCTCCACGCTCGATGCGCCCCCTACAATGAGGTCTAATCTGAGTCCTACGAATATTATAAATGAGAAAGTTTAGATCAAAAAGCTTAAAGCACGTTTTATAATTCGGTGCAGAAAAAAAAGGAAACAGTATTGCCACATTAAAACTCTATATTCACATTCTGTAGATTTCTTTATTTGCGAACAACATTGCCGTTAATTCAAAACATGCTTTGACTGGATAGATATGTGTTTAACATTATTAATAAAAGTAAAAAAATGGAAATTACTCTTACGTAAACAACAAAATAATTTTTCGAAGGTAACATACATTCGAAAAATTATTTTGTTGTTTAGATGGATATTTTTTTCACGTACTGGCAACACGCAGGCACAAAATATTTGTGACGCAGGGGTGTCAAACCTACTTTAACATGTGTGTGATTATTTGATTGATTTTGATTTGTATTTTGTTTACTTTACGTGGGCTCCTATCTGCTTCGCGTACAGTGCTTCTTTTACATTATTTCGTATTTCTTGTTGTTTCTGTTCTTGTTTTTGTTTATTGTTAAGTTTGAACCGTTGTTACTTGTTACTATTGTGTTTCTACTATTACTATCTAACCCCTATTGCATTATCTTATGCGCTTTAACCTACGATATAGTTCTTATAAGTAGATTTTAACAAAATCTGAAAAACCAAAACCTCACAATAAATTTGGTTTAAAAGAGACATGAAGAAAAAGGTGTACGATGCCCTGTTGCCAAACTCAAATGTGATAGTGACATTATTTTTTTTTGCACCGAATTATAAAACGTACTTTAGACTAAATACTGAGGTAACTGGAGAGTGCAGTACTAACACTTTTTTGTGGCACTGTGGCTGCCTTCCGTCTCACCTACACTTTGAAAAAATACGTATGATCATATGAGACAACTGACAGCCACTACGTACTAAATGTCAAATTTGCTTGGCACACTTTTTTATTCAGGGTGAAAACTCCAGTTACCTCAGTATTTAGTCTAAGCTCTTTGGTTTAGATGTTTAACCCCCTTATTTATAAACGAAGAGTAATTTTACACCTTTACCGTGGTCTTTTACTATGGGTCTCATAAGGAGGCTCAAAGTCACCCAGCGAGCAATGGAGAGAGCGATGCTTGGTATTTCCCTGCTCGATCGAATCAGAAATGATGAGATCCGCAGGAGAACGAAAACTACCGACATCGCTCAAAGGATTGCATCATTGAAGTGGCAGTGGGCGGGACACATAGCGCGGAGAACTGATGGCCGTTGGGGCGGAAAGGTTCTCGAATGGCGACCGCGTACCGGACGACGTTTTTTTTTTTTTTTTTTTATTTATTTATTTGGATCACCAACAATTGTTACAATAGTACATATACAAAAAACTCTTATCAGTAACTTATTTTAATGCACAACCACTTAAAGGTGAACACAGCATGCTTTGTGTAACAGTTCAAGTATTAGGTAATTAATTTAGAAGAATATTTAAGAGTGTATGTGTGTGTGTATGGGTGTGTGTATGCGTGTATGTGTTATAGTATGCGTGCGTAAAGAAGGATTGAGCTATTGCTATTATTAAGCGCGAGATGATTTTTGTTCAAAACTACTGACATATTAAGTATTTGATTACTTTTTTTCTAATTGAGCTGGGGGATTCGTGATATATATCAACAATATCACTAACTTTGTTAAGGGATTGGCATAATCTTGAGATGGGCGAACTCGAACCAAGGACAGTTCTGCTCTGCGGGGGGCAAAGTGGTGTGATTGGTTTGCGTGGTATTCTGGCTGGTGCTCGGAATTTTATAAGTACCAGCATCTGCGGGGAATCTATGATATTTTTAATAATTTTAACACCAAACGCAGTATCCAGTATTTCTCGTCTATCAGACAGTGATATCATACCGAAAAATTTACGCCTTTCAGCGTAGGAACCAAGTTCTCTGGCTTTACCTATAGAAAAAGCTAAGTATCTAACGAAGCGTTTTTGAAGTCTTTCTATGCGAAGAGAATGATTAGCATAGTGAGGTCGCCAAACTACACTGCCGTATTCAAGAATACTACGAATTAACCCATTTAGACCCAAATACAAACGAAACGTAGAATTTTGAAAAAAACTTTAATAATTTAATTATTAGGGGCTAGTAAGACATAGTAGTAGAAAAAAACAAAAAAAATATTTTTCTTATATATAAAAAAAACACCGTCCTCAAATGGGGCCAATGGGCTTAAGCGTGGTATTTTTCAAAGCAGCCTTTTTCAATGCACAAAGTTTTGACACACTTTTTACACTGCCAGCGTGCTTTCTTATGACACTTGATGCATCGAAGCTGACTCTGCAGCTTTTGGGGAAAGTGTCCAACGCCATCTAAGCTCATGCTTGGTACCGCTGAAGATGGTTTTCGACGTCTTCCATCGGGCCTTTCAGGTTCTGCATTTTTCAAATACAGCCGGGCGATACTTCGCCGAAACTGCAGTTGGTCTTGTTTGTCTTCAGCGGAGAGGGTATGGAGACGCCAAGCATTAGCTACTGCTAAGTCAAGCATGTAAGTGAACAGGACCCACCACCATTTTTTTCCTCGTATAGCTGTTCTATACACGGCAATCGACTGGTCTGCCTGATCAACTCCGCCCATTCCTTTGTTATAATTCTGAAAGACAAACGGGATGTCCACGTCTATCTTTCTTCGTTCTGCAGTGCTCCATCTCTTTACCTTCCCTAAAGGATGAACCGAGTCGTAATTTGTGCCCATGGTACAAACACTATTGTCAAGCCATCTTACGAACAGAATTTGATTAGCTGTATCGAATCGAAAGTCGAATTCTGCTCGCTCTTTTTTTTTCATGTCCTTGACAGATGTTAGGGGGCATTTTTTTGTCCTATTTTCCCTTACAGTGCCAGTCGCACTATAACCAGATTCGCGTAAATCTTTCAGCAATGAGTGACTGGTAAAAAAGTTATCGAAAAACACAGTATGCTCATGTGGAATAGCATTTGCTTTTTCTAACAGGCTCTTTACTACTCTTGATCCTAATGGCTCATTACTGGTATCACCTGCTGATTTTCCACAGTATATGTCAAAAGCATAACAATAACCATCAGCACCTGCAATCATCCAGTTTTTATATCCAAACCGTACCGGCTTGCCTCTAATAAATTGTTTAGCTGGATGACGACCAAAATATTTTACCATTGATTCATCTACTGATAAATGTTCGTGAACTATACCCCACTGCAGAAACTTTTTGATCAGTAAATCAGCCAAAGGACGTACTTTGAACATCTTGTCAGTGGATCCAGTAGCAGCTTCATTATCACAAAAATGTAAGAATCTCTTTATTTCTAGAAACCTATTTTGTGACATTGCTTTTGAAACAATGGCTACATTGCAGTGCATCAAGAGACCAGTACAATCGTTCTCGTGGCAGTGAGTGATACCCAGTCAAGAGCAAAATACCAAAAAATGTTTTGAGGTCTTCTACTGTAATACTGAAATCATGATTATTATTTTGAGCAGCATATATCTTGCTATTTACAAGGATCATATCAAAGACTTCTGCATCAAATAATTTTTCAAAAATGTTGACTGGAGATTGGTCTTTCAGCTCGTTGATAAGGTTTTCTCTTCGCTTTGCTACGTTGTCAACCATTGAGGGCATATCAACATATGAACCGTCACACTTCCGCCAACGTGGTTCTTGGATTTCAACACGTCTGTGTCGCTGTAACGGTTCATCATCGCTGCTATCCCACTCATCGTTATCCTGGGACTCAAATACTTGAATTCTACCTGGGATATCACGCGGGAGCATATTTTGCTGGATATCATCTTCATCGCCTTCTTCATTGTCCGTGAGAATACTTGGGTCTGGAGGAATTACCACCAGGTCATAGCTCACATCAGGATCATCATCTCCACACAATATACTATCAACCGCTTCTTCTAGTCCCCTAAACTCATTCCCAACATTAAACAGTCTTTTCGTCATTTTCTACGCCAAAGTTATATCTGCAATAATAATAAAAAAATACTATGAATCAGCCCATTGGACCCATTTGGGGACACTTTACAAAAATACCAATATTTATATCAATGTTTGTAAAATATTTCACAGATTTTGCATTACTCACTACTAGATACTATAAAAAAGTAAATTATGAAGAAATATATAGTATTACTAATGCAGTATAATAAAAAATATCTCTTACCTTTATCCGAAAATCGATTTGGCCAAATAAGTACATATAACACCTATTTTTCACTAATATATTCACTAATTTTTCAAGCTGTTATTTTTATTACGAAATTACACTCCTTAGCTAAACAAATTTCCTGTTAATCAAAATATATTAATAAAATGTGAAAAAATGTGGGTATTCGAATAAATGGGTTAAAGCGTTATATAAAAGCAGCTTGGTTTTTGGGTTACGAAACGGTTTGCTATTTCTCATCACGAAGCCCAGCAATTTTGAAGCCCTCTTAATGATATTTTCCATATGTGGCACAAATGTTAACTTTTTATCAAATGAAATACCCATGTCTTTAATAATTTCTTTTTCTACAATTGTACTGCCTTGTATTTGATAATTAAATTTGGTATGTGCTTGTTTTCTTGTGAAAGATACTATGAAACATTTATTGAGGTTGAGATACAACTGATTGACGCTACACCAATCTACAAGCCTATCTATATCATTCTGCAACAATTCAGAGTCCGCCACCGATTCAATGATCTTCCCAAACTTTAGGTCATCGGCGTACATGTATGGTGTTGAATGATGAAAACAGTCGGGAATATCATTTATGAATATATTAAATAAGACAGGTCCTAAATGTGACCCCTGTGGAACTCCGGATGTGACGCAACGTGAGGAAGAATTAAAACCATTCAGTACCACGGAGAAAGTTCGATCACTGAGATATGATTTCAGCCACTGAGACAGGGTTCCACAAACACCATAAACAGACAACTTCTTCAGCAAGATTTGATGAGGAACCTTGTCGAATGCTTTCGAAAAGTCTGTGTAAACCACATCGTATTGCTTGCCAGCGTCTACCGCGCGCACCACAGACTCTGTAAATGTCACTAGGTTCGTAAAAGTAGATCTAGCGCTCACAAAACCATGCTGGTGGGGACTTAAGTATGCTTTAAAGTGTTCTCGCAAAGGACTCGCCACCAATGTCTCAAGAATCTTTGCGAACACCGACAGCAACGATATAGGCCTATAGTTGGAAATGATACTTTTATCGTCTGACTTGTAAATTGGGATGACTTTCGCTATTTTCCATAAGTTCGGAAATATGCCAGAAGACAGGGAAGCATTGTATATGATGGATAGTGGCAGAACCAGGGCTGTGGCACATGCAACAACAAATATAGGTGGAATCCCATCAGGGCCAACTCCTTTCTTACAATTCAGAGCTTTTAAGGTTTTAAGTAATTCACGTTCCGTGGACAGACCCCCTACAAGGTGGACCGACGATCTGGTCAAGGTCGCGGGAAGCCGCTGGATGCGGGCCAAGCAGGAGCGATCGTTGTGGAGATCCTTGGGGGAGGCCTATGCCCAGCAGTGGGCGTCGTTAGGCTGACATGATGATGATGATGATGATGAAGTTTACACCTAGGTTTAACCAAAAAGTTTGGTATGGAATATGACGCTTTGAAACGTCAAACGTAAGGAGTAATATTGCTAAGCAATCTTTTTGGTTAGACCCAGGTGTAAAATTACTCTTTGTTTATCGTATTTATTAATAAGGCTGAGATGTTTGGATGTTTGTTACTCAATCACGCCAAAACGGCTGAACGAATTTAGCTAAAATTTGGGACACAGAGGCCTGGAGAGGAACATAGGCTACTTTTTATCCCGGAAAAATATCACGTTCCCGCGAGATAACGTCGTGTAGTCCACGCGGGCAAAGCCGCGGGCGGAAAGCTAGTAGTTTATAAAATACTCGCTTGGGCAGCGCCATTTTGCGTGGAGACCTATCAAACGGCTCTGACTATTTGGTTTTAGGTATATACAGGTTATTGTTTTCGAGTTGTTTTCGTCAAATCATTTATCTTATAAATATGTCTACCTGTTGTGTGGACCTATTGTGTTTATCAAGAACGTCTGGTCATCGATTTCCAGAGGAGAAAACCTTGAAAAAGTTTATAAGTAAGTAAATTACTTTTCAAATAAAGCTTCCTTCTCGCCAAGCTCTACTTTTAACTCCGCAATTGTCCATGTATATTTTTCACTCATTCTATAAATATTTTCACTTTTTCATAGATATAACCACTCAAAACCTAATAAATCACTAGTTTGACAGGTCTCCAGACACACTAGCGCCACCCGTGGGAGAAATGGGAAACATAGCCCCCATTACAATGTTTTCTCTTTTTACAACCTTTTTATTAACTTGCCATGTTAGTTAGTTAGTTAGTTTGTTAGTTAGTGGGGGACAAATCTTGCAAGCTTAATTTGACCCACTTCCCAGTGTCCGATGCAGCTGAAATTTTGTATACAGTTTTGGTTTAGATGACAATACAATATTAAAGTACAGTCAGCAAAAAAGGTTGTCATAAAAATGAATTTTTTACAAAAACTTATTAATTTTTATTTACATATTTTTTTAAAATTGAATATACTCTTCACGCCGTAAATGAAACATATTATGATATACATACCTTGTTTGATATGTGTTTGTGAAAGATTCGTTGGACCTTGGTAAACACCATTTACCGGATTAACTGTATTCTGTAAGAGAAATAATCTTTCAGTTTAGTTATTCACAGCTCAGTAGTGCTAGCACAAGTTGCGCGCGACTCGAGTGAGGAAGAGTCGCGGGCACTTTCGACCAATCAGATCGCTCGTAGATAGCGCGCGTGACTTAAGGCGAGACGTGCTGATTGGTTGGAAGGAGCGCGACAAAAGGTCGCGCCAAGTTGTGCTAGCACTACAGTTATTCTACAAAAGTCGAGAGGTTATTTTCTTTTACCCTTGACTTTTGTTGACCTTGAACACTATGTACTGAACCAATAGACCCACCCTAAGTAACAAATATTAAAGTGCAATAAGGTCTATATTCAAACTTGTTGACATTGACCTTGATAGTTTTGACGCTTGCAAAACAAATATAAGTGGGTCATGATTATATTGGTCGGACTAAACTTTTAAGTTCAAAAAAGATTGAAGTAATCCATATCTATACTAATATCATAAATGTGAAAGTATGTTTGTCCGTCTTTCACGTCAAAACGGAGCAAAGGATCGACATAATTTTTGGTATGAAGATAGTTTGGGAGCTGGAGAGTGACATAGACTACTTTTTAACCCGGAAAAATATCACATTCCCGCGGGATAACGTCGTGTAGCCCGCGCGGGCGAAGCCGCGGGCAAAAGGCTAGTATGACACAATAGGGTATTTGACTGATTAATTTTATTGAATTAAAATTTTCATTGAATTAGTAGCAACACAATATAGGTATTTATTTTCAAATATCTTGCATATTTTTAGCTATAGAGAGCATCAAACTTTCTAATTAGACAAGGAGAGCGCTATAGAAACGCGACGTCACATTTCTATAGCGCCATACTCTCGCCATAGAAAATTTCGTTTTAGAAAGAGATAACTAGTCACAATTAAGAAGCTCATATTTCGCTTGTTATAATACAGATTGAATTTCTTTTTCACATTTGTTATTCAATAATGTTATATTTCTGAATGTCATAATTAAATATCTACATTTTAACAACAGTCAAATACCCATTTAAAATTGCCAAAATCCTTTAAAACAAGAAAAATTACCCAGGTACAAGTAGCGGCACATAAGTCTAGCGCTGACCGAAAATTAGAGGGGATGCACAGAAGTAAAAAATAAGGTATTTTTAATACAGTTGCTCAAAAAGTGGCGTATTGCAGGGACGTATAGCGTTCGGGATGTGGCCTATTACACACTCGAGCTTTTCTTTCCCAACTGTCAAAATAATGTCTAAAAAGAAAAACCTACCACGAAGTTTGTACTAAAAAAATATCATAAAGTTTTTATGATTCATGCAAATATTTCTAAAAAGAAGCTACTAATTTGTTTCAATATCAGATTTAAAAGTATTTTTATTAAATATAAACATTAAATTAATATTAGTATCGGCCAAATTAAATTTATAAATATAAAAAAGTTGGCTGTATGACGTGCACTGCCATAGTCTCTGCTTATAGGAGTTTGCGCGGGCAAGTGAAAAGAAAATAATCGAACTTACTTCTTAATTTTCTAAATTAGTTTTTCCTGGTTTTTATTGTGGTACTTAGTATGGTGGAATTAGTGCAATAATGTGCCTTTAATGGAAAAAGATGTAGTAAAAGTGAGAAATAAGGAAAGGCGCTCCTGTAGGATTCGGATTGCTCTTGTTAGGTTAGGTTTCATTTCATTTAATTTCATTTTCATTTCATATCAATAAAAAAAATCTACTGAAGACTTGGCTGTATGGGCATAGTTCCCTTTGCCTACCCAGAATGGGTAAAGGAAACAAAAAAAAATCTCTGCTTATATTCTTTTATGATTAGTTAAGTACTTAGTTGAGTTTATTGTGTTTTTATTATTTTATTAAATTGCTTAATTTTTTTCGCAACTGTATTAAAAATTGTCGTTCAGTACACGTGCGGAACCGTCATTGCAACTTGTTCCGACTGTCAACCCTCACCTTCGGCTGCGCCTCGGCTCGGGTAGACTGAACTCAGGTTGTCGGAACTCTTTGCAATGACAGACTTTCCGCACTTGTAATGAAATATACTATTTGGGCCTTGCGCCATACCAAAAACATGCGCATCTATCCCCTCCACGTCACGGTCAGCGCTAGACTTACGTGCGGCTACTTGTATGCATGATTTTGCATCTAGGAGTCAATTTCAAATCTGTGTTTTTACTTTTTTTAAATTGTATAAAATAATAAATGCGTAACTAACTTTAGGCGTAAATAAAAAATAATTTGTACCTTAGCTATTTGAAGAAGCACTATGGAATGTTTAATGTTATCCAACATTGCCTGCAAAGAAAAAGTAAAACTGTAAAAGCTTATAATACAGCAGCAAAATCAAGAGCAGGAAACATTCTTACGTCACTGAAAATTAGTCTGAATGGTTTTAGAAATAAGGTGCAAAATACATCTCGCGCCTTAGTTAGGAATGTCTGATTTGATTCAGTGTTATTAGAATTTTGCGATTAGTTTATGCTTAAAAAAATATTCGACGACTTAAGGTGAACTCACACTTATCCGAGGCCAAAGCGCCGAGCGACAAGAATTTAAGATTTCTTTATATGAAATCCTATGCAATGTCGCACACCAGCTGGAGTCGAATCGTCCGACACGTTTCATAGTATTTTTTATTTTTTTATATGTACAAAGGGGTAGCACTTAGCCTTTATCGCACCTGCAGTGCTAGCACAACTTAAGCGCGACTCGAGTGAGAAAGAGTCGCGGTTACTTTCGACCAATCGGATCGCTCGTAGATAGCGCGCGTGACTTACGGTGATGTGCTGATTGGTTGGAAGGAGCGCGACTCTTTCTTACTCAAGGCCATTTTAGATTGCGACTTTTTTGCATCGATTAACGACTGTACCGGTTTTGGCCACTTTTTGCTCTAAAAATTTTCTAAACAACTTTAAGCCATTTTTGATAAACGCAATGAAAATAAGGTATTTTAAGGTAATAATAACAACCGTTAGAATTCCTTATGTCATAAGTTTTTTTTCAATAAATTCCATTTTCTGTTTGAAAAAATGTGTTGTATGAAAATTTTAAGAAATTTGTTTTGGATGAAATACTTTATAAACCTTTGTTTTTTACACTTAAATTGTTGTTTTACAATTGACTGGTTTCTTGCGCATTAGAATATATTGATTGTACCTGGGTTTGGTTTTGATTTTTCGCAATACTTACAAAAGTTTAACTATCAGATCAGTAAGTGGCCAAAACCGGTACATTTGGCACCTCTCACACATTGTGTGCAATATAAAAAAAAACTATTTTACTTTTATAAATTTGAATAATGTACCTTTAAAGGTAGATAAATTATCTATAATTTAAGATATAATTTGTGTCTTAAATACCTAAGACCATTGAGTACTTAGTGCTTAAAAGTCAAGGTAGAGGTACCCTTGGCCACAAAGGGTATCTCTGCCCTACTTACGGACAACTCGTACCCATACACCACTTGTAAGATTGAGATAATTCGTGAGTATTCGCAGAAGTCGTTCGTACGAATGCGTCTTCACAGTGCGCGTTAACTAATAGGTTTCCTTTTTGAACATAAACTAAAATGTAACTATACTTAAATTTTGATTTGAATTGAATGTGTGAAACCACGGAATACAAGAAAGATGCCAGAAGGTCGGCGAGGCGTGCGTGGCATACCATTTGCTCAAATAAGCAAACCCTGCATGTATTTTACCCTTGCACGATTCGAATTTGTTTTGGTTGTGATGGCAACTAGTTTGTTTTCGTTTCAAGCTTCTTTGTGTTGTTCTGTGGGTGAAACTGTATTATATGTGCTATGGAGTAGGTACTGGAGTAACTACAGTTAGTGACAAGTGTCGTTTGTAACAATCCAACTAATATTATAAATGTGAAAGTTTAGATGTTTGACGTTTGGATGTTTAGATGCCAAATCCAATCACGCCAAAGCAGCTGAACGGATATGGCTGAAATTTGGGACACAGATACTTTGTAGCCTAGAGAGGAACATAGGCTACTTTTTATCCCGGAAAAATATATCATTCCCGCGGGATAACGTCGTGTTGTCCACGCGGGCAAAGCCACGGGCGGAAAGCTAGTATTTTATAAAATAAAACTCACATTGGAATGGTCTAATATGACTTGTCCTTTACTTTTCTCTTGAGGATCTGCTAGCTCCGACACTCGCGTACTCATTTTCTGCAACAAAAATGTTCGATAGGTTATTTATGTGTTTGTGTGTGTTTGTGACTCACCGAGACGAGCTCGATCATGATCTGCAGGTAGGCGTCGGCCTCGGAGATGCGTCGCTCCAGGTCGCCGTGGCGGTGGCGCGGCGCGGGCATGGAACGCGACCACCGCTCGCTACTCACGTTACTATACCGGTAGTTGGTGTGTATGTGTGTGACTCACCGAGACGAGCTCGATCATGATCTGCAGGTACGCGGCGGCCTCGGAGATGCGTCGCTCCAGGTCGCCGTGGCGGTGGCGCGGCGCGGGCATGGAATGCGACCACCGCTCGCTACTCACGTTACTATACCGGTTGTTGGTGTGTGTGTGTGTGTGTGTGTGTGTGTGTGTGTGTGTGTGTGTGTGTGTGTGTGTGTGTGTGTGACTCACAGAGACGAGCTTGATCATGATCTGTACGTACGCGTCGGCCTCGGAGATGCGTCGCTCCAGGGACCGTACTCTGAAACGCTAATCCGAAACTTCGGTTAGCCCCACCCCTTTCACTTGATTCTGTCCCAACTAGAGAGTGAGTGGGACGGGTTATTCCGAAGTTTCGGGTTTTGCGTTTCAGAGTAGGCCCTCAGGTCGCCGTGACGGTGGCGCGGCGCGGGCATGGAGCGCGACCACCGCTCGCTGCTCACGTTACTATACCGGTAGTTGGTGTGTATGTGTGTGTGTGTGTGTTTGTGACTCACCGAGACGAGCTCGATCATGATCTGTAAGTACGCGTCGGCTTCGGAGATGCGTCGCTCCAGGTCGCCGTGGCGGTGGCGCGGCGCGGGCATGGATCACGACCACCGCTCGCTACTCACGTTACTATACCGGTAGTTGGTGTGTGTGTGTGTGTGTGTGTGTGTGTGTGTGTGTGTGACTCACCGAGACGAGCTCGATCATGATCTGTAAGTACGCGTCGGCTTCGGAGATGCGTCGCTCCAGGTCGCCGTGGCGGTGGCGCGGCGCGGGCATGGATCACGACCACCGCTCGCTACTCACGTTACTATACCGGTAGTTGGTGTGTGTGTGTGTGTGTGTGTGTGACTCACCGAGACGAACTCGATCATGATCTGCAGGTACGCGTCGGCCTCGGAGATGCGTCGCTCCAGGTCGCCGTGGCGGTGGCGCGGCGCGGGCATGGATCACGACCACCGCTCGCTACTCACGTTACTATACCGGTAGTTGGTGTGTGTGTGTGTGTGTGTGTGTGACTCACCGAGACGAGCTCGATCATGATCTGTAAGTACGCGTCGGCTTCGGAGATGCGTCGCTCCAGGTCGCCGTGGCGGTGGCGCGGCGCGGGCATGGAGCGCGACCACCGCTCGCTGCTCACGTTACTATACCGGTAGTTGGTTTGTGTGTGTGTGTGTGTGTGTGTGTGACTCACCGAGACGAACTCGATCATGATCTGCAGGTACGCGTCGGCCTCGGAGATGCGTCGCTCCAGGTCGCCGTGGCGGTGGCGCGGCGCGGGCATGGATCACGACCACCGCTCGCTACTCACGTTACTATACCGGTAGTTGGTGTGTGTGTGTGTGTGTGTGTGTGTGTGACTCACCGAGACGAGCTCGATCATGATCTGTAAGTACGCGTCGGCTTCGGAGATGCGTCGCTCCAGGTCGCCGTGGCGGTGGCGCGGCGCGGGCATGGACCGCGACCACCGCTCGCTACTCACGTTACTATACTGTAGTTGGTTTGTGTGTGTGTGTGTGACTCACCGAGACGAACTCGATCATGATCTGCAGGTACGCGTCGGCCTCGGAGATGCGTCGCTCCAGGTCGCCGTGGCGGTGGCGCGGCGCGGGCATGGATCACGACCACCGCTCGCTACTCACGTTACTATACAGGTAGTTGGTGTGTGTGTGTGTGTTTGTGACTCACCGAGACGAGCTCGATCATGATCTGCAGGTACGCGTCGGCCTCGGAGATGCGTCGCTCCAGGTCGCCGTGGCGGTGGCGCGGCGCGGGCATGGACCGCGACCACCGCTCACGGCGGCCGTGCCGCAATATCGTGTCTTCTAGCGCGCGCACCCAGCGCTCTCTTTCTGAACCATCTCTCGCCTGAAACAATACGTTTATATTTAACATCTTAATTTCTTTAATATTTTTGGAGATGCTGCTTTCGTCGTCGTCTGTAGTAATATTTTGACTCAAACGACGACTGACGATATAACATACCTACACTACAACGAGTTACCTTTTCATTTGCAACAGATTTCCGTCCGCGGCTTCGCCCGCGTGGACTACAGACGTTATCCTGCGGGAATTTGATATTCTTCCGGAATAAAAAGTAGCCTATGTTCTTCTCCAGGCTACAAAGTATATGTGTCCCAAATTTCACCCAAATCCGTTCAGCCGTTTTGGCGTGATTGAGTAACAAACATCCAAACATATAAACTTTCATATTTATAAGATTATATAGTAGGAAATAGGAAAGTAGGATGGATGATATCGAAGAGAGACGTTACCACATTGTGATATTTTTATTTTACCTAAATACTAAGATCGTATAAGACAAAGTACTACGTAGAACTTTCACTCCATCAATTTTCCAAACACTAGCTACTACATTACTTCTCTTTAAAGCTAATATTTTTCTCACGCGTTATACCGCGTTTTGTTGTCCCTGGTCTATCTTATTATTAGGTATACTATCAAAGAATATAAGTAACCTTACAATTAAACTTACACTGTTTTCACACATAACAAGTAAACACTAACAAGGCCTTATTTCCTGCCAACCGATCCCATAAGCGCACACGCACCTACCGGCTTCCGCGCCACACTGATAAGCGGTACATGACATTAACGAGGTTTCATCTATAATCATTACTGCGGCTACTAATTATGCCACCTAAAGCCAGTGACGAGAGTGGTTGGGTGACAAGTAAATTTGGAATATTTTCCTTATAAAGAAACAGTAAATGAATTTAAAAATTTTTGGATGTACTGCTCATGTGCAGATTTTGATGACATCGTCAAGCCTGGGGATGTGTGTCTGTGTTGGGTGATTGATTGTGGTCGATATTTGGCACGTATTTGGTGTTTGCAGCAAACAACAAGCATGTGGAGGCGACTTTACAAGTGATGCTGGTAATTAGGTACTAATGTCTTTATTTGAAGAGACCAAATATAATAATTATATTTTAAAATAACTTAGTTCATTGGTATACAGCTTATTTGATGAACAATATTTTGATTCAATTATAAACTAGATTCATTCGGATTCGGCGGCGCGCCAGGCTATGAAAAACTGGACAGCTGCTCTAGATACGGAAAACATCACGCTATTAAAATACTATTGAAGTCAATTAGTCGGCGCTCCCTATCTTTTCGTGGGTGTCGTGGTAGTAAATCGTGGTAGTACCTACTACTTAAAGGCCAGCACAACAAAATCATTCATTTAAATGGCTGAGAAACTGACCTGCAAGTGGAAGGGCTTGTGGTGAACTTCTTCCTTTTTTTAGCGTGTCGATCAATTTAGCTTTAAATCTTATCAGCCCAGTACTGCGCCACACGTACTGCGCTCTCAATGACGTTAAAGGTCTTCACGTGTGCAAGATGAAGGGCACGCGGGGCAGCTGTGCCATGGTTTGGGAGAGGCACCACATTCGAATGCCGAAGTCATCTTGATGGATGGATGAAAAATAGATAATGGGCCCCAGCAGTGAGTTGAGAATCTCACCTGAAAGTGGAAGGTCTTGTGGTCTACAGTGAAAGGTGGAGTCAACCTCGTCGTCGATGCCGAACTTCTTTTTTTTAAGCGTTTCGATCAATTTAGCTTTAAATTTTATCAGCCCAGTACTGCGCCACACGTACTGCGCTTTTAGTGGCGTTAAAGGTCTTCACGTGTGCAAGATGAAGGGCACGCGGGGCAGCTGTGCCATGGTTTGGGAGAGGCACCACATTCGAATGCCGAAGTCTTCTTTATAGATGGATGAAAAAAAGAGATAATGGACTCCAGCACTGAGGACATCATAATTGCTGAGAATCTTACCTGAAAGTGGAAGGTCTTGTGGTCTACGGTGATGGTGAAGGTGGAGTCATCTTCGTCGTCGATGCCGATGACAGCGGCGCGCAGTCGCACGCAGCCGCGCCGCACGCCGCGCGTCATTTTCTCTTTTGACTGGAAATATTGAAAATCAACGTTGTAATAATTAAACCGGCAATAAGTTATTATTTTATGTATTTGCAAGTGATATTTACACCGGCGCTTGCTATCGTATATCAACAATTGTAACTGAAGGCGTAGGTACTTCTTTAGTTAGATCTTTAGCATTTACTAAAAAGAGATTGTTATTAGGTTCATGCAGAGTAATCATCTCTACATAGTATGAATAAAGCCACTTGCTGCTGTACACTTAGATTTTTGACATTAAGAAACTAATTTTCATGCGGTTTTCATCAACAGACCAACGGGCCGATCGCCGTAATTCTATGCAGCGCGTCTTGATCACGTTTGCGTCTCGACGTTTGACTTCGTATTGCCGTAATGACATAACGACGCACACGTCACGCAAACCTATAGTCCCACAATGCTGTCTGATCCGGTGACATCCGTGACAGAGGGACCACTTGCAATACGAAATTAGCTGTCAAAATAGACTACCGTATGAAAACTGTTTTAGTTCCAAAGATTATCACCGGAACAGAAGACGTTGTCGCACTGTCAAAGCCGCGCGTTATCAAAAACGGTTTTGCACGTCAACTGCACGTACACTTGATTAATGCGTCATAGAATTACCGCAATCGGGGTGCTGTGCGAAACCGAGACCGGTCACTTGTAAGAGCCAGCGCGCACTTGTGATTTTTAATCGGGCGATAGTTTGATCGTTCCGGGATACAATGTGGTGTTATATGGCAGTGCGCTTTCATGCGGTTTTCATCAACAGACCTGTGCGAAACCGAGACCGGTCACTTGTAAAAGCCAGCGCGCACTTGTGATTTTTAATCAGGAGATAGTGCGATCGTTCCGGGATTCAATATGGAGATATATGGCAGTGCGCGCATTGGACGATTAAAAATCGACGGATCGATCATCTTAAGATAGCGCCTAAACTAAGGTTAAGCGAAGGTTAAGCGATACTTCACGCCGGGGCAGCTTTTGACTCTTTACAAAGCGCAAGTCCGGTCATGCATGGAGTATTGCTCTCACTTCTGGGATGTTTCGGCTAAATACCAGTTAGCTGCACTTGACTCAATCGGAGACGATGACCTGGTAAAAACCAAGCTCCATAGTTGCTTGCTTGTTGGTATTTTACAGGCTGTACTTCAAAGAGTGTGGTTTTGAGCTGCATAAGCTCATTCCGCCATCCCCTAGAATCTAGACGCACAGCAGGCTATCATCCTTAGGTACTTGGTTAACATCCCGCGGATGCGCACCAAGCGCTTTTCGTTTTCCTTTGTGATGCGCACCGCCAAGGAATGGAATACCCTGCCTGCGTCTGTTTTCCCGAATGACTAAAACCCTATTATTTTTAAAGCTTGATTGAATAGGCTGCTTCTGGGTAAGCTCGCTCCATCTTAGGCTTCTTCTCAACCCTAAGGGTCAGTCAGTGTGAAGCCAAGAGCAAGCCCATAAAAAGAAAAAACTATCGGTCGACTAAAAACACAAATTCTCGCTGGCTCTAAATAATATGACGTAAAAATAATAGTCAAGCAAGATTAGAAGATTAGCAGTTCGTATCCCTACGGTAGCGCTATTGCTATGCCATTGCCCATAATTATAGGCAAAACAACTGCAATAGTATATTATGATACAAGTGAGCTTAGGTTGCTCATTATACACGAGGCTGTGGGTTGCAGCCCGAGCCGCAGGCGAGGGCGTAAATCAGCCGAGCGTCTAGTGAGTAAGTTGCTCACGAGTTTCATACGCACTTTTTCAACACACTTGCGAGGAAAAACAAACATTTATTGCATACATACCTATTGTATTAACTTAATAGGTATTAACTAAGGGAAAAAGCGCGCAACTTTTTTTTTTGCACGCGCCAAATGTGAGGTGATTGATTGCATACAGCGATACAGCCTACTTCAAAATAATTAAGTATAATAATAGTGATAAAATGCAAATGTTTTATAACAAATTATTGTGAATTATAAATAATTTGATAAATATATACTTAATTATGTTTTTTGTCTTAATTAGGGACACATTTATTTATTCTCAAAACGTAAATGGATTTGCAGCCGTATAAAACCTCTTTGCTGTTACATAAAAAGAACTGTATCTATTACCCGCTGAAATTGAAAATGCTCTGTTAACTCGCATATAACTTGCAGTTAGGTACTAACTTAACTTTGTAGGGATACTGTATAACCCGGTTAAATTGAAAAGTCTCTGTTTACTCGCATATAATTTGCAGTTAGGTACTTACTTAACTTTGTAGGGATAATTCTGTTACGCAACTAGTACTGTAATATTATTATGCACGCGTGGGTTATAGTTCGGTTTATGGCCCTAAGATCGATGTAATAAGGCTCACTTTATGAGCAAGTGTGTTGAAAATAAATTTACAGTTTCAATATTCCGTGACACTGCTTGAATGGTAATGAAATAACAGTCTTATAATGAATTGATTTCATTACAGTTCAATTTACATAGGCATTAAAGGATGTGACAAAAACAGTGACAAAAATCGCCGGGTATTTATGTATGAAAAGATTGATGGATGTGAATGAAGCGAAAGAAGTGTGCAAGGATCGTAGCAGGTGGCGATCTATAGTCTCTGCCTACCCCCGTGGGAAATAGGTGTGTGTATATGTATGTATGTATTAAGGCGCTACTCGGAAAAATATGGACTTTTTGATTTAAAACTATAGGACGGTTACAGTTGTTACAAATCTGGTAATAAGATACATATTTCTTCATAAGTACCTTTATCTAGAATCGTATAGTTTCAAAAACACGATTTTATGATTTTGCCTCTACACTTTTTATTTTCGAAAAGACCTCTAAAAAATACGAAAAGTGAAGATTATTCTTAAATGGGGTTACTTACACTATTGGAAATTGGTTTAATTAGTGGACACCAATAACATTGAGGATCGTATAGAAGCATTTTTTTTAAATCGCTGTAGTTTTTTAATACGAAGTGATTTTGTGTTTTTTTTTGCCTAATCTGCAAAATCGGTCTCGCTCCCGCGCGCGTCGTTTTCTCATTGCTATCTCGCTTCAGTACATTTTTTCCGAGTATCGCCTTAAAGGATGTTTGTAATAGACTTAAAATTGTATATTTTTTTATTAACTTTATACTACAGATAATGTTTAATTGCGACTTCAAATAATATATGTACTTACGTACATAATGCATACTATTAAGCTTAATTGCGAAAAGAAAGATGGCGGCATTAATTAGCCAATTAAATTTAAACCATTCGAATAAGAGGAAATGTCGCTTCATAAGTAGTCACTGCTGTCTAGCTTTGGTGAACCTGGACACGTGTTTCATTTATAATAGTAATGGTGCTTCCACACAGCCCGGCGGCATTGCCGGCGGCTTGACCATAAGCATAGCCACCAGAGAAGAGAAAGAAACCGCCGGCACACAAAGCCGGCGGCTAGGCCGGCGGTACGACCGCCGCCGTTGCCGCCGGGCTGTGTGGTGTGGATGCACTATAATAGGCTGTAATTTACACATTGTCGTTTTCGTCACTAGAACTTAATTTATATTTAATACTAGCTGCTCCGCGCGGTTTTGCCCACATGGTACCCGTTCCCGTGGGAATATTGGGATAAAAAGTAGCGTATGTGTTATTCTGATGTATATGCTATATTATTGTTAGGTTTCAATAAAATCCATTCAGTAGTTTTTTTGCGTGAAAGAGTAACAAACATCCATACAAACTTTCGCGTTTATAATAGGTATAAGTAAGGAAATAAGGATTCAACCATAAGTGCTAAATAAGTCCACACCCTGTATACAGCATGATATTATACACGCGGAATGAAATACTGTACCTATACAGTTTGATGAAATACAGTGAAGTGGACTGAAATAGAAGTCTAGTACTTTGAACAATGGAATACATTAAAAAAGCTTATTACACGGTTTTCTACGAGAGGGCAGGTTAGTTTTAGATCTAAATAATTATAGAACTAAGCATATACTAGCAACAACCAGCCGCATCCGTCTTTGTCTGTGAAGATTTAAGGATTTCTCGTTCTAAAGTAAAAGGCAAATAAATAAATAAATATAAATATTTTTCTTACAATCACACCAACTTTCTAAGCCCGTAGTTAATTGCTTAAGAAACTGTGTCTACGTGAACTTGATAACGGATAAATATATACTTAAATACTTTTTGTTTGTACTTAAATACATACTTAATATACATAGAAAACACCCAGACCAAGACAAATAGACATGTTCATGCACACAAATATTTGTCTTGTTCGGAAATCGAACCCGAGACCTCTGGCGCAGAAGGCAGGTAGATTACCCCTGCGCCAAATCGGTCGTCAAAAAATTTCAACTCAATAACTATTTTCATGGTCACTATTTAACGCAGCAACATATAGTTTTTAAATAAATTCTAAATATCGTCGGCAAAATGTGAAAGCCTCGTCAATATCATCTTGACCTTTTCCCAATACTATTTGGGGTGTTTTCGTAAATCCTAATTTATGACCAAAACACTAGCAACCTCGGAAGTCGTATTTCACACACTTAAAACGATCTAATTCATATTCTGTAAATCAAGGCATCTTTAGTTATCTCTAAAATATAACAGAACAAGAAGAAGAAACGGCAGTCCTTATAACAAAAATCAGTGATGTTTTTTCATCTCCTGTATAATTTGTGTAAAAATGTTTTTCACTTTTCATCGACGATAAAAAGCTTAATGTCGTGAAGTAACTACTTTGTTAGTGTAGTTCAAGCTAATACACAATAACTAGCTAAATCACACGATAAAATAAATAGCGACAAAAGGCGTCAAAAATCTTAGAATCAGTGGCAAATAACCAGACATAAACAGTTTTAGAATGTCTATCCATTCTAATTTTATCGCCGACAGCTTAATCGCTCTTCCTCTCACATTATACGTTGCATCAAATAATTTCAATGCGTTTTTAATAGTGACGATGATCAAAAGTAGAGCCGATACCCGATAAGATGTAAGTAGTGATAAATATCGAATCACGATGAAGCCATTTATTATCTGTAACAATAGTGGGCCATGCATTTCATTGACCTCAGATAATATCGCGTATCATTCAATCACGAAGGAGTTCTTGATATAGACAATTGACGATCTAATTGATCTTTAAACCCTATTTTTGAAACGACATTTTTGTAAAACTTTCAGGTTATTGAGATTTTAAATTATTTTTATGCATTTTTTATACAATTTTTGTAAGTAAGTATAGGAAAAATGTGATAGTAAAAAACCACGAGCCCTATAAGTAGCTTATATCCCGCCTGAAAGCTACTTATAGGGCTCGTGGTTTTTTACTATCACATTTATCCTATACTTTCAGGTTAGTTTAAAACAAAAGACAGACGACATAAAAATGTTTTTTGTTTAGAATCTGCATTTACTCGGATAAAAACCTGATAAAAACACATTAAACTATTGAATTTTCTTCATATCGAATATAGAAACTGCAAGACAATATTATGTAAATTAACAAAATCGAGATTTTTTCTTATTAAAATGGTAATGGTAATTTGGTAATTTACCTACTAGGGATGCACTGACTAGTCGCCGACTAGTCGGAAAAGCCGACTATCCGGCCATATTTGTAGTCGGTGACTAGTCGGCGACTAGTCGGCAAAAAGTGCCGACCAATCGGCCTAATATTTAATTTGTATTTCTATGCTAAAGCATGAAAAATACAAAAGCAATTCTTGATATTCATCTTTTATTAATTTTTCTACACTAAGAACTATTAGCATTTAGCACAATAAATCATTAATCAATCATCATTCATCATAATAAAATAACCACCGTTAGGTATAGTTTGCAATTTAGAAAAAAATTTCTATGGAAAATATTGGAATTATTTGGAATTAAAATTCATAAACGTTACTTAAAGTTAAGCATAGTTTAAAAGTCATGCTGACACTTTTCTATCAATAATGGCAGATAGAGACAGCATGACTATTAAACATTGCTTAACTTTAACAAACATTTATGTTAAGGGGGTAAGTAAGTATTATTTTTTTGTACAATAAATTTCCAACGTAAGTTTAAAATTACAATTTGAAAAGAACCTATTAGTACTAGTAGCCTATCATTCATTTCAGAATTACAGTCTCAGTTTTTTTTAATTTAATATTAACCCAAATTAAATAGTATTAGGTATTTATTATTAGTTGTTTAAAACTAGTAGTACCTACCTAGGAACTTTTTAATTATAGTTAATAATCATTTATTTGAGAATTACAACAATGATCGGCGTGGCCGACAAGTCGGCCATTTTATAGCCGACTGATCGGCCAGTCGGCTAGTCGGCCAACGTCGTAGTCGGCCCATCTCTAATACCTACACTACATTACAAATACACCTCAGAAAAATAATTTAATGGCAAGATAGCTCATATATTTTATACGTTATCTGGTTTAATTAAATCAGTTAACTAAATAAATTATTCGCTACAAATTTTTATTCGCGCTTGGCCAAAATTTAATAACACATTGTGCAATGTGTAAAATCTAGTCCAATCTCGGCGCCTGCATTTGTCTGAACAATAATTTGGATACGATTCTTCTAATGACTGCAATGTTAGATTATATCTACACACGAATTGTCAAGGTGCTTAGTAATAAAATGGTCTAGTTTAAATAAAAAATATCACAATGAGTATGCATCTAAAGAATGCATTGAAGGCAATAGGATGTGACAAGGACATCGTCGAAGGAATTTATCTACAATAGCAAGCGCATTAGATTCGATCAGTCTGATTAAATTCCAGTGAGATATTTTTTTTATACTAATTCAAGGTTTTGCTATCGAAACCATGCAAATAAAATCTAAACCCCGCATATCGACCAATGAAAATGAGCCATAAGTGATATAGACTATATATTTTAGTCCCGTTATTCCCGGGACCGAGAACCACGTGGGCTAAATTGCGAAAAGCAGCTAGGTAGTAATTTAAAAGGTTCCCATTGGAATTAAGGGATAAAATAAAGCCTATGTTACTCAGGAATAATGTAGCTTATTATTATGTGTTTTTTCGTCATTGGTCGAAAATCAAAAAAACACTGTGGAAAACGACTGCTTGAGGTAGGGCATTTATTTTAATAACGAGAACTTCTAGCGATAGAACGAGAATTTTAATTTAATTTTATTTTTATTTGTATTTTTGCTTTTACTTTTACCATGTGTTTGTGTTATGTAACTATGGGTTTATTGCCTGAAATAAAGCTATATTATTATTATTATATTATTGGTAAAAGAATTTACAAAATCCGTTCAATTTGCAGAGATTGCTTCTTACATCCATACTTACAAGCAAGTACAAATTATCTTTACCCTTGTTAGTTTAGGACCAAAAGAAATATATTTTTCTTTAACATGAACAAATTGAATTGAATGACTGTCTATCATAGACTGTTTCAATTACTATTCTAAACAGACAGCCAGAATATTTATATTTTCCATTTGCTCAGACGTAAGATAAACACAACGTTATTACATTTTCTGTTTACAGACCAGAGAGTTAAAGATTGGCTCCTAATGACGTCACCGTGGCCGCTCATTACCATCATTGCAATATACCTGGCGATCATCAAGATAGTTCTACCCCAGTTCATGAGAAATAGAGGACCTTTTAACTTAAGAGTTATTATCAAATGGTACAATGTCGTCCAGATCTTCGCAAACGCTATTGTCACTTGGGGGGTAAGTTACTAAGTAGTTAAGCTTTACATTTTGTATGATATGGTATGTATTCAATAAGAAACGGTTCTAAAGCCTCAGTTCGGGAATCAAGAAAACGCTGAATAATAATTCAGTGCCGATCATCGTATAGAAAAAAAAGGCACAAACAGAGCTTATGTGATGTTTCTTTAAAGCCTGACCAGTAAAATAAAAAACATGGCATGAGGCGCCACTTTCGCCTCTTCATGGTTACAAATGACAAATTCTATAGAAAAATATAGTTCGTCACATTTCCACAACATGTCGAGATTTTTAAATTTTTCTGGTCAGGATTACATCCCAGATTTTTCCAATACTTAGAAGCAGTTCAGAGACAATAACTTTCATTCAATTCGAGTAGGTATTAAATGTTATTTAGGTATACGAATAGAAATAGATTTGATCTTCATCCTAACATTTGGTATGACAACTTAAGATTGTATAAACTTTCAGGCCTATATTTGAACTAGTTCAACATGAATAGGTAATGTGTCAACGTGGGCCTATTCTGAATTTCAAATTTCGATATCACCTATTTCAGCAGCAGCAGTTATAACAGCACTATTGTTTAGAGCAATCAAAAGGCATTGTTACCCAAAATGGTTGTTGATCAAGCAATAATAGATAAACCGCATAATATTTAAGGTCTATTATCAATCAATCATGTGAGTGAAAGGAGCAGACTTGGCTGGACAGATTTAGGCAACGTTGCATGCTAATTAGAATTCATTACGGTCTGCATAACATAACAATGGTAATGGTGCAAAGCGAATCTTTAAAAAAGTATTTGTATTTAGATAGAAGAATGAAGACTAATGCACGCAAACAGAGTATAATGATTATGAAGTCTACCACCGGTATTGAGCAATTGTGGTACAGTCGAGTTAAATAATATCTGTGCTTTTTTTGACATCGTCCTTGACTTTCTGTACAAATTGTTACAATAATTACTACGACAAAGTTCAAAAGTGCACAATTATTATTGAACTCGACTGTACTTAATGAAATTCCGACAACTTTACTGAATAAATAAAAGTATCTGGTAGTAAAAAAAAATCAAAAGAAAACCAATCCAAATCGTGAACTCATGCTATCACGAACGAAATTTTTAAAGATGGAGGATATAAATAAACTATATACGTCAATTTTGTATTATTTTCGATAAAATTCACTTTGCCTTTAGGTCGGTACTTTATAGCAACAGCAGATCACATAGAATTTCAAACGAGTGACTCGAAAGGAACAGTAAGGGCTTCCACTTCTAGAACCTGTCCTGGACATAATAGGTCTCAGTATAACAATGAACCGTCATTCAACACAAACGTTCATTACTATACAGAATCTCTGTGAAGATAAACACTCAGCTTTGATTAAGAAAGCAATGGAGATTGGTCATTAAAGGGTTATTTTGGAACTAATTTAATTAAAGAAATGCTATGGTTTTAAGTACTGTCAATATTTAAAATAAAATGATTTATGTCACATAATTCCACCTAAAGAATTAAAAACCTATTAAGTTAATCAATCTCAAACCTATGTAATGTATTTCTCGTTAACCAAGTATCTTGAAACTTGTAAACATTATAAATCACAAGCAAAAACAAGGAAAATCATCATTAACCTAGTTGCGTTAACCTGACTAGAATTTTCTATTTTTTTACTATTCGGGCCTAGTCTGTTAGATAACTGAAATATCATTTTGATGCTAGCGTAATAAGCATCATTAATACCCATGACAAAACAGAGATAAACAAGAGAAATCATTAACTAGGTAATTTTTTAAATATCGAAAGAATAAGAAGCAAACATTAACTGTTTTTACATTGAAATTAAAACAAAGATATCGTCCCTTCAAAATCTTATTAAATCACGTTGTCTCGCTGTATACAACTTATTTACATAACATCCAAATAAAATGCACCTCAGACACAGTAAGCAAATATTGTGTGCCCGCATAACGAATTAAATCTCCATAAATTATTCAAATTCGCTATTATATTCGTGAGAATAGAAATTAACGTGACCAACATTACCAATAATTCGACCAAACGTAAACTTTCATTTATGAAACACGTATAATAATATTTCGCATAATAAAAGGGAAGGTATTCAAAGAATGTTGACTTGACATGGCCAATGTCTCTGTGACTGAGAGGTACAGCGCTACGGGCCACACCCTCTACTTTCATCGACAGGAATTACAAGCACGGAAATATTGTACCTATTAGTCAGTTGGATGACTCAGAAACGGCACGACAGGCGGATCTGCCGTAACTTTTGGCAAGGGTTTAAGTACGGTCGAAATGCTGGGAGATTTCTAATTCCCCGATATCAAAGTTTGGGAGATTTCACTGAAGATATCGTAAATGGCAAGTTTGTTAAAGGTTTAACGCTCACCATTGCAAAAGGTATTTCCTTTGAGCTAGAATCAGTTATAATTGTATTTCAATATTGATTTCGAAAGTAATAACCATTTTATGGACATTGAAATGGCAGTACAATTGTTGCCAATTAAAGCTTTTTACGTTATGCAGGAACTTATATTTCAAAGTGTATGAAATGAATGTAATTATATTCGCCACGAATCTTTTATCAGCTTTGCTTCGGTTGTGTTGATTGTTGACGTTTACACCCACTGCCCACGTTTTAAGTATCATATTATGGAAACGTACAATTACGTTAATGCATTGTGTTCGAATCGAGTGATCTTGGTTTAGAGATAGATACCTTACTTTGGATTGAGAATGAGTGTCCGCAGCTTTTGTAGGAATAATAGATCCGTTGCATCATTCCTATTATGGATAAGATTGTTCATGACACAATCGTCGGGTTTAATTTCATATACGCACTTTGATGTTACTTATAGAAATTGAAGCAATCATATTATAAGCCGAGAGATTATCTACAAATGATAGTGTTGGTAACGCATCATCATTTTGAGGTAATGAAACATGACAAGATGGGGCCAAGTCAAATTTGGTTTTGTCATGAAGACATGATTTATAATTAAATTTTAACCTCTGCAGCGTCGCGTCGTTTCCCTAGGTTAGCAGCGTCGTGATATCACGACAAGGCAATTTATCCGCGATGTCACAGGTTGGTGTGATAACATAATAGTACAACGTTTCTATCTATTGCGTATTAGCATTGGTATTGAACAATATTATAGAAGTCAGTATCAAATCGTTGTATTTTAAACTTAGATTGATAAGTATTTAATTTAAAAATAAAGTTATGTATTTTCAATTCGTAGGAAAAAGCTTTTTCTTCCTAAATTAAAAGATCTCATCTTTTTTTTGATAATCCATAAAATACCATTGTTTATTAGAATCGGCGAATCTACGTGAACGTCAAGTATCTTATACTTATATTATAGTTTGCTTTCAAATGCCAAGAACAAAGCTGTGCCATTTACTTTACCCATAAAACTAGATAAAACAAATAGACAACATCAAACAAATCTTACTGTCGACATCGGTCAAATGTTCACAGATAGTCGGTAAAAGCTCCGACAAACAGGCAGGTTCACAGTTCATTTACCGAGTGAACGATCTATAAGGAGAGTCAAAGACAGGCTAAAACATTTATCAAAGACAAGCTTTTGCGCGCGGTTTTTGTCGCGCTAAATTCGGGTTAATGTAGTATAAAAATCCTGTTTTTATAATATTTATAGGTGTTCCCAAATTGGCACGGCAGGCTAGAACGGGTTAAGCATATCTAAGATTCTTCTTCTTTTTTTTTTTTTTTTTAAGCGCTTTATATTTATCTAGCAAAGTGTTTAATATACATACATATGTGTATGATAAGTTTATTGTTGTTCTTCTTATCAATGATTATTGTTATTACTGAATGGGTAGTAACATTATGGACGATTCATAACATAAGAGCTTATTCATAAGACAATAGGAATATTTAAAAAAAACCGGTCAAGAGCGAGTCGGACTCGCACACCGAGGGTTTCGTACCATCATAAATTTTAATCAAGCCTTATTGTGTCTTTAATTTAAACTTGAAATTCAAACAATGTAAGTACATCATTTATGAAATAAACAATTTTTATTTTATTTTATTTAAGTATAAATTTTAATTACTATTACGTGAAAATGTTTTCATCGGCGAGGCTAGATTCGTCAGAGCATTTGCGGTGTAGAATATTGCAGTTTCGCCAGCTTTGGACCGGTAGTGGAACTAATATAATTTTTGTTGATGATTTCTGAAAAAGTTTACTATTTCGAGACATCGTTATATTTTTCCTGTAATCCTCCGAAGTTTGCATAGATTTTTTTCTATGCAAACTTCGAAGATAACGGGGGGGGGGGGTGTATTTTTTTTACATATTTCATCAAAAATCGAAAACTATGCGGCTTAAGAAAAAAAGTTTAAGAATGCGCAAGCAGCGCTCTTTCATATGTTACCCCATATGCCATAGTAGCTTCACTTCGAATTTTTAAGATCCCCTTTCAGACTCTGTTGCAAAAAAATATATAAATATTTTTATTTCTTTGTTATTTGCAAAATAGTTGGGCAAACGCCATCTAAAACTATTCCAAATTTCAAGTTGATAGCATTAGTATAGTTTTCGAGATGTCCAGTTGTGTGTGACAGACAGACTGAGTCTCACCATAAGGGTTTCTTTTCACCATTTTGGTACTGAAACCCTAAAAAGCTTATGGGCGAAATTTATCGATTTGTAAATCAACGGCAATTTAGTTATTTAATTAAGATTTAAATGTAATAATTTCGGTGCAGCGAGAGAAACCTTTTTTTGACGGTATCTGAACCTTAGGCTTAGGGCATAGCGATACTATAAATGCTCTTACACAAATAGTTTACAGATATTCTCAGTATCTTCATCCTGTGAGGAATTAAATGCAATTAAGAAGACCAAGAAGCAATTAAATTGAGATATGAATTTGATGATAGACATGCAGAATTATCAGCGTTGCAAGTGATATTCATGCTGCAACATGAGCTGAGCGGGGTCCTTTTTATTAGTTTCACTGTTTGTTTTCTTTTATTTTAAAACTAGCTGACCCGGCAAACGTTGTTTTGCCATATTAATTATAGTGGACCCGGTAAAGTTCGTATCACCAACATCTATTATAGATAGACAGATGAAAATAAATAACCGCGAAGAAGTTTTATACACTGCCTGCCAGATATGTCACTTATTAAAAAGTAGGTAATCCAAAGCGGCTAAAACGTCAGTGATTACAATACTCTTTGACATACCTCTTTGGAAGCGGCTATGGAAGAAATGACAGTTTTATATAGTACGACAGTTTATCGATTTTCTATACAAAATTACCATTTTTATTTTATAATTTTCCTGGATAAAAAGTAGCCTTTGTTACTCTCTAGCTCTTAAATTATCTCCATACCGAAAATCTCGTCGATCCGTTGCTCCTTTTTGACGTGAAAGACGGACAAACAAACAAACAAACAAACAAACAAATAAACAAACAAACAAACACACTTTCACAATTATAATATTAGTATGGATATTGTCAATGTGTATTTTTCGTATTGTGTAACTAAATAAATGTTGTAGGTCTGAATTAGTTTTACTTAAAAGACAAAGACATAAGAAAAAACTGTAGCCAACAAGAACCAAAGAGACTTTATTTTCAAAGAAATAAAACGTACTTCGTTATGTTGTTACTTGACGACTCGGGGAACTGTTTTAAGTTTATGCCGAAGGTATTCTAGATTATTTAGAGAAGGAGACCGTTTGATCCCAACGCTCCTTGAAAACTTTTTATGTTTGCAATATGAACTTTCTTTTATCTGTCCTTTTTTTAGGGTTCCGTAGCCGAATGGCAAATAACGGAACCCTTATAGATTCGTCAAGTCTGTCCGTGCGTCCGTCCATATTTCACAGCCACTTTATTCCAAAACGATTAAGACTGCACAGTTGAAACTTGGTAGGTAGATGTATTCTGTGAACCGCTTTACGATTTTAATACAAAAATAAAAAAATAAGGGGACCTCCCATGCATGAACTGAAACTGAAAAATATCTATTTAATCAAACATACTCGTGTGGGGAGTCTATATAGATAGGTCTTTAAAAATGAAATAAAGGTTTCTTAAACCATTTTTTCTCAAAATTAACCTTTTGAAAGACAGAGCTTTCCAATGTGTAAAATGTGCGTTACCCCCATGAAGCTCGACTTAATACTGAGGTAACTGGAGAGTGCAGTACTAACACTTTTTTGTCCCCAAAAATTACACATTGGCTGTCTTCCGTCTCACCTACACTTTAAAAAAATACGTATGGTCATATTATGAGACAACTGACAGCCACTACATACATAAATGTCAAATTTGCTGGGTACACTTTTTTATTTAGGGTGAGAACTCCAGTTACCTCAGTATTAAGTCGAGCTTCATGGTTACCTTTTGACTTTTGAAATCAAAGAGTGAAAAGTATCGAAAAAATATATGCTGTAGATCTTAATAAAAACCTGAATAAAGTTAACTGATTTGAAAAAATTTTTTCACCATTGGAAAGCTACATTCTTCCTGAGTGACATAGGCTACATTTCATCCCGATTTTCTCACGGGAACAGAATTCTCTCTGCGCGGGCAAAACCGCGCAAAGCCTCAAGTCTTGAACATAATGGACTATTCATCACATCACAATAAATTTTAAGTTTAGTGCACTGTGGGACTGACAATTGACAATTCATCAATGTTATCTTTAAATTGATTCTCGAGAGCTGACACTTCTTGTCCACAATCCCCAGCGATTTTTACAATCCAGAATTACGTAATGATGTTTCTTCATCTCTTTTTTCGTGTAGGTGCTAAAAGAACTTTTCATCTCTCAGTTTCGGAAAGTGATGTACGAGGGCTGTTCAAAAAATAAGGTGACTTTTAAATTTTCACGGATTACGTAAATATTTTTTTTTATTTTTTTGTGGCGTTATGTTGGTACTCCTGTCTGTCGCTTATGTTGACAAGGTCGGCCATTTTGGAAGTTTAATTAGTTTTTGACAGCTAAAAAGCGCGAAGGTGTTTTTCATCTGCCGCGATTTATGCCTATTCCAAAAAAATTAATCAAAGAATATGCATCAAATTTTGCGAGAAAACAAAATAAAGAGCGCAAAGATACTATGGAACTGTTGCGCGTAGCCTCTGGCGATTCTATGTTGAGCAAAAAAAGCATTTATAAGTGGTATAAGTTGTTCGCGGAAGGTCAAGAAGATGTCAATGATGAGGAGCGTCCTGGACGGCCCAGCACCGTTTTCCTCACCGTTTTATTTGATTGCAGAGGCGTGGTGCATTAACGAGTTCCTATCACAGGCTCGTACGGATAATAAAGAGTACTACCTCGAAGTTATTCGCAGTTTGCGCGAAGCCATTCGCAAAAATCTACCAGACATGTGGAAGGATCAGAAGTTGCTTTTGCACCACGACAATGCACTGGCTACACATCGTTCCTTGTTCTCAATGGTTTGGACAAAAACAACAGTATTGCTGCCTCAGCCACCGTATTGCTTTATATTATAACTAGCTTCCGCCCGCGACTTCGTCCGCGTGGACATTCGAGAAAATACTTAGGGGACCAATAACCAGGATAAAAAGTATTCTATGTTTTAATTTCATAAGAATCCGATCAGCCGTTTTTACGTGATTAGGCGGGTCCTCCCTCACCAAGCGAGCAGCCTCGCGCGAGGCAGAACATTTGCCACGTGCGGCGGGCCTCGCACGAAATTAATGCCATTTTTGCAATCGTCATCCCATAAAACCTCAATAACGACATCCATATCGATTTTTAGGTTTATTTAACTCATTTAACTTCTAAGGGGTAGATTTTCGAAAAAATACGAAATATGTGTTTGCTTATTTGTTTTAATTTCCGACCATAAGCCTAAATAATAAATTTAATGAAGGACTTTCCAGATACAACATTTCATCCCTTTTCACCCCTTGGGGGGTAGAGTTGTCAAAAACACTGACACAGGAAAATATAAATTTTCAATTGCCAGCCTAAACACAAAATTTGAAGATCCTAACTTCAAAACTGACGGACTTTTATACACATATTCATCCCCTATTTTACCCCCTGGGTTTGATTTTGGGAAAATTACGAAATGGGTTGCCTCTTTGTTTTAAGAAATAAGCCTACAAAGTTTCAAGTTGAAATGTCTATTTTACCCCTGATTTTTCATTTAAAATTTCACCCCTATTGCAACCTTTTAGGGGTTGAATCATGTTCAGCGTGTTAAACATCAAAATAAATGCCATTTTTGCAATCGTCATCCCATAAAACCTCAATAACGACATCCATATCGATTTTTAGGTTTATTTATCCCATTTAACCTCTAAGGGGTTGATTTTCGAAAAAATACGAAACATGTTTTTGCTTATTTGTTTTACTTTCCGACCATAAGCCTAAATAAAAAATTAAATGAAGGACTTTCCAGATACAACATTTCATCCCCCTTTTCAACGCCTTCGGGGGTGCAATTGTCAAAAACGCTGACACAGGTAAATATTAATTTTTAATTGCCAGCCTAAATACAATGTTTGAAGATCCTAACTTCAAAACTGACGGACTTTCATACACACATTCATCCTCTATTTCACCCCCTTAGGGGTGGAATTTCCAAAAATCCTTTCTTAGTGGATGCCTACACTGTATAACGTATCTATGTGCAAAATTTGAAGTCTCTAGGTTCAGCGGTTTGGGCTGTGCGTTGATATCTCAGTCAGTCAGTCAGTCAGTCAGTCAGTCAGTCAGTCAGTCAGTCAGTCAGTCAGTCAGTCAGGACTTTGAATTTTATATATATAGATAATGCTTTTAGAGTGCTGATGGGCTTGCCCCGCTATTGTAGTGCCTCGAGCATGTTTGCAATAGCTAACATGGACTGTTTTTATGCTACAATGCGCAAACGTGCCGCCTCACTGGTACACAGAGTGCGAGGCAGCGCCAATAGCATTCTAAAAATGATAAGTGAACGTTATGATTGCCCATATATAAGTCACTGCCGGGGATTGCATGCGCCCTGCAGGGATTTTATTTACTAATACTTAGTATATATTGTTCGGAAAAGATCGACGTTTCTGAACGAATCCCTAATGTCACGTCAAATTGACATTTCGCTGTCACTTGAAGTTGACAGCTCTCACTCTGGATTGAAATTCTTGTTAGAAAATGTCGGATTAATTTTGCTGAATTGTTAAAAATCGCTCGCGTTGAATATGCCTGGTATATCGAGTTTGAATTGAATCTTAAATTATCTATGTGATCCCGTGTTGTACGACCAAGATTTTGACGCCATCTCTGGAGTGGCCGGTCGCGGATGCTTTGAAGGATAGCCATCCACACGCGTTGTTGTCGGGACTGTAAATCGTAATAAAAAAAGCTCCCCCGTGTGTGTTGGTGTATATTGTATTGCTGAAGCGCCCAGTGTCTTGGGAACGCTGTTATTTGTGTTGTGAGTAAGGTGACGAATTGGTAAGGTCTGCAGAAGAAGACGGAGCCACAGGGGGGCCCCCCCTCTCCCCACGCTGCCCAGGGACTTTCTACAGCACAGACCGTATGTAAAATCACCTTACTTAACAATAAGTCGCTGTGTATCGCAGTCCAATTGTTCAGTTGCATCCCGGCTGAAACCTAGTTTTTGTCCGGAGTCTATATTCATGATAATCTTCCACTGCGCCATGCTGATTCCGCGGTATAGGCAGGGGTGTACTGAACATTTCTTGGCAGCAGAGCGTAGTTTGAAGGCCTGACAGGCCCACGCCAAAACTTTGTCGATTAATCAGTGCCGTTTTGATGACCATCTGGTCCGGACTAGATTAATTTGTACTTGTAAATGGTAATTAACTTGCATTTGAAAAGTAAAGGGCATTCCTTTGTTATTGGTTCCATGTCTTGTAATTAATTGTCATGTATTGAAGTTCCAAAATGTAAACAGATACCTTTCTTTGTTCATAATAATTATTATTTAGTTTGTTAGCAAACTTGAGTTGTGAATATTGACAAGTTGTTGCTAAGTAATATCTAATAAAAGGTTAGCTAATAAGTTTGCACTCAATACTTAGTGAAACTTAGATGATTTAAGACATTGTTTACACATTGAAACTTATTGAAACTTGTGCTTTGAAATAATTAAAATTAGCTTGTTGTATGTTGATATCCAAGTGAATTTCAATAGTCAGTGATTTTGAGTGAATTTCAATGAAGTGAATTTCAATAGTCAGTGAGTTTTGTTGTTTTCTGATAACCTCCAAATATTTAAGAGTTTATGTCATTATAAATACTTTGTTGTTGTAATATTGGAATTTTGTGGTTATTAATAACCTCCAAATATTGGAGATTTTGTGTTATAGTGAATATTTTGAATTTGTTGTTTTTGTTGATAAATTTGTGACGTTACAATGACGGCCTCCTCGGCTAAAGCCAAAATACGTTCGGAGTTACGGTGGTTAGCCTCTGCGGTTGCATTGTTGGATCGACCGGATAGGACGGAGGCCTTGTTGAACAGATACGTAGATCTGCCCATACGTTTGGCTGTTGTTGATGAGCAGTATGCCTTATTTTTGGAAAAGACTGTTGAAGCCGAGGTGGAAATGCGACAAGAAGTCGGTTTGGATGTGGACCAGTGTTATGATTTTGCGGACAGAATTACACAGGTGGCTCGACCTTTGCAAGTGGCAAGAGAGAATGATCCGAGCCCGTCCCCGGTCACATCTAAGAGTATGCCCCCTCTCTTTGCTAGATTGGCCCCCTTAGACTTAAGGCGTTTTGCTGGTCGTCTAGAGGACTGGGAGGGCTTTATTAATATTTTTGATAGTCTGGTACATGCCCGGGATGATTTGACCCAGGGCCAGAAGTTAGCGTACTTGTTATCCGTGTTGGAAGGGGAGGCCCTTGAATCGGTTCAACATTTGGCCCCCTCGGATGAAAACTACCCTATTGCTAGGGATTTGATTGCCCGTCGGTACCAGAACGTACGACGTCTGGCGGACAACCATGTTGCCGCCATTTTGAATTTACCCCGCGTTGCCAGCGTGATGCACTTGAGAGTGGCTTTGTTGAATCCGCTGTTGGTTGCCTACAACGCATTAAAAAACTTAAAACTCCCAGTGGAGCAGTGGTCGTTTTTGTTACTGCACATTGTCTTGGGAAAGTTGCCGGACTCTGTTAAGGTCCGTTTTGAGCAGCAGTATGGTGGGGATAGTGCGACTTATCTGCCACCCTTCTCGGACCTCTTGACGTTCCTGGAAGGAGAGAGTAGACTGGCAGATAATTCCTCTCTGGCCGGTCCTATGGGACCCGAACGACCTGTGCCACAGAGTAGATCCCCCACCGGACCCCCCCGTAGGGGGCGTATGGCCCCTCGCGCGCCCGGCCGCTATGCCGCCGTCCAGGAGACCGCCCGCTGCTTGTACTGTCGGGAACCGGGTCACAGCACGACCCGTTGTGATAAGTTCCTCGACCAGCGCGTCCAAGGCCGTCGAGCGATCGCGCGACAACGGACATGGTGCTACTCGTGCTTGGGCCTGCACATGCAGCGCGAATGTACCCAAGCGCACCCATGCCGCTTTTGTAAGGGCAACCACCATCCCCTCCTCTGCATGAACAGCCCAGAGGGCGGCGGAGCGCCGCAGCGCGTCGCTGCAGGATCACCTCGTATGGGTGGGGGTCTCGGACCCCCCGCGGTGTTTGCATCCCGCAGCAGTTCTAGTGGCCACCAGAGTGGCCCCAGACGCTCTTCGCCACGTTTGGAGCCTCAAACAGGCGGGGGTCCCAGGGACCCCCCCATGGGAAACCGATCCCCAAGGATGGGGATGAGTAATGCGAGCGTTGCCGGAGGTCGTAGAGGCCCCCCGCGACGTTTTGAGCCTCGCACGGGCGGGGGTCCCACGGACCCCCCCATGGGAAATCGGTCCCCAACTAGGGGGTTCGATTTTGCGAGCGATGCGGGAGGTCGTAGAAGCCCCCCGCGACGTTTTGAGCCTCGCACGGGCGGGGGTCCCCGGGACCCCCCTTCTGAAAATCGGTCACCGTGCCCCCGCGACTATGGGGCGACGTACACGGTGGATGCTAGGCACCGATTCTCGCCGCCGCTCGCCGAATACCCGCGTTTGGAGCGGCGCCCGCCCCGTCTTCAAGGGGCCGGGAGATATAACCCGCCTGATACCGGGCGAATTGGACGTGGGCAGTATGTGGGAGAATGGGACCCACTGGATCGCTATGAGCGACCCCCTTACCATGGGGGGACGTCTGGGGACCCCACATACTAGCAATCAACGTGTTTACGGTCGATTGTAGCCACCCCTCCAGAGACCGTTTTGTTGCCCACGGCCTCTGTGTTTGTCAGGGGATTGAATGGCGACCTTGTGGAAGTTCGCGCCTTGTTGGATTCCGGTGCTCAGGGGTGTGTTGTGTCATCTTGGTTAGTTAGGCGGTTGGGCCTCAAGGTGCACCCCCACACGGAAGGCGTGAGAGGTGTTGGCGATGTGAAAGTCCCCGGGTTGTTAGGGCATGTTGACTTCACATTTACCTCACGTAATAAGTCCACGCCAGGCATTAAGACCTCGGCGATTGTGTTGGACACAGTTGTTGGCCGTCAACCTTCAGTTGACTTGGGACCGAGTATGTTGTCTTTGGTGTCTGATTCCCCACTCGCCGATCCAAATTTCTTCCGCCCAGGCCCGATTGATGCTCTCCTTGGAGCCGATGTCCTGGGGCGAGTTTTGTTGACGGGGAAGCGAGTTTTGCAGCCAGATGGCTTGGTAGCTCTGCAGACGACACTCGGTACAGTTGTGATGGGCCCTGCTCGCCGCGTTTTGGATTCCCTTGATGAGGATCGCGGTCTTGTTTTTAATGTGTCTCTCTCCGAAGTGGTGCAGAAGTTTTGGGAGGTTGAGGAACCTCCACCAGCCCCGCGGGTCGACCCAGTAGCGGATGAATGCGAGTTGTATTACCAGAATAACACTGGTCGCCTCCGCTCTGGTCGTTTGATCACCCGTCTCCCCTTTCGTGCCGGCCGACCTCCTCTGGGCGAATCCCGACCGCTAGCGGAACGTAGGCTAGTGGCGATGGAGCGTCGCATGAGCAAGGATCCGGTCTTCCGCCAGAAGTATGTTGAATTCATGCGGGAGTATGAGGAGTTAGGGCACATGTCCGTGAGCGATTTGGATTGGCGCTCCGTTGAGCACTTCTTTTTGCCGCACCACGCCGTTTTGAAATCCGGAAAGATTCGGGTGGTCTTTGACGGTTCGGCTCCCACCTCTACTGGAGCGTCCTTGAACCAGTGTCTGCATGTAGGTCCCAAGCTGCTCACGGAGATCTCAGACATTTTGACCAACTTCCGGCGGCACCAAATTGTATTTATGACTGACATCCGGATGATGTTCAGACAAACGGTCATCCATCCAGAGGATAGGAGGTACCAATTGATTTTGTGGAGAGAGAGTCCTAGGGACCCCTTGTTGATTTATGAATTGAATACGAATACGTACGGTTTGGCTTCGAGCCCGTTTGTTGCGATTCGTTCTTTGTTGGAGTTGGCCGAGAAGGAGCGCTTGAGATACCCTCGCGCCTCCGCCATTTTGGCCAGTGACGTCTATGTGGATGACATTTGCACGGGCGCCTCATCTGTCTCAGAGGCGATTGTCCTGAGAGACGAACTCACCGCCCTTTTGAAGTCGGGAGGTTACGAGTTGAGGAAATGGATATCCAACTCGCCTGATGTACTGGTAGGTTTGCCCGAAGAGCACCAGCAGGACCCCCACCGAAAGTCTGGACCAAGCGTTTAGTATTGTCTACTGTCGCACGTACCTTTGACCCCAATGGGTGGATTTGCCCCGTGCTGTTTATGGCCAAGTGTTTCTTGCAACGGTTATGGGCTTCGGGTGTGTCGTGGGATGAACCCCTCTCGGACGAGTTACTCCGAGATTGGTCGAGCTTCGTTTCATCCCTCCCCGAGATTAATGAAGTGCATTTGCCGAGGCTATTCCTCCCTTCTGAAAATTGTAAAGTTACTCTTCACGGCTTTTCCGATGCCTCCGAACGTGGATTTGCTGCGGCCGTGTACCTCCGCACCGTTACTGTTGACGGAGTTGTTGCTGTGCATCTGGTGATAGCGAAAAGCAAAGTCGCTCCCCTTCGGATTCGTCATACGATCCCGAGGTTGGAATTGTGTGGAGCTGCCCTCCTAATGCGTTTGTTGAACCACGTATGGCTCACATTAGGTCGATCTATTAAGATACAAGAAGTTTATGCTTGGACGGACAGTCAGGTCGTCCTTTGTTGGTTGAAGGCTCCGGCGCACACCTTGGACGTGTTTGTGGCCAATCGAGTGTCGCAGATTTGTAATTCCGACATCGAGTTGATTTGGAGACACGTGCCGGGAACCATGAATCCCGCGGATTGTGCGTCTCGAGGTTGTGTAGCCCCAACCCTAATTAACCACCCCCTCTGGTGGGGCCCACAGTGGTTGATGCGGCCTGAGTCGGAGTGGCCGCCCTCTCCAGCGTTGTCGAACGTAGCCGTTACTGATATGCGGGCATGCGTCCTGGAGACTAACCCCGCCGGGGAAAAGGATTTGTTGTTGGATCGGTACAGCTCCTTACAGAAGCTGCTTGGTGTTACCGCTTGGATCAGACGTTTTGTGTACAATTGCCGAAACCCACGCGCGAGGCGTGATTCGTCGGTTCTCACTCCGGACGAGCGTAGGGACGCGCTCTTGTTTTGGGTCCGGAGAGTACAAGCTGATAGTTTTGAGTCCGAGATTGAAATTTTGCGTTTAGGCCGTCGCAAGTTGAAGGGCGCGGTATCGCGATTGAATCCCTTCCTGGACGAGAGTGGGCTTTTGCGAGTCGGCGGAAGACTTCGAAATGCGAACCTGCCGTATGGAGCTCGTCACCCCCTTTTGTTACCTAAAGCCGGACATTTGACTCAACTGATAATAACAGATCGCCATGTGAATGCACAACATGCTGGCTGTAATGCTTTGTTGGCCATTTTGCAGCGTGAATTTTGGATTTTGTCTGCTCGTCGAGCCATTCGCACTGTGGTTTTCCGTTGCCTGCCTTGTTATCGATTGAAGGCCGCGACCATGCAGCCCCAGATGGGTGATTTGCCTGCTGATCGCGTCACGGAATGTAGAGCTTTTGCCGGAGTCGCCACCGACTTCGCCGGTCCCTTTACTGTAAAGGCTTCGAGACTGCGTAATGCTAAAACCTATAAGGCGTACTTGTGCGTGTTTGTGTGTTTGTCCACCAAGGCTGTCCATTTGGAAATTGTCTCGGAATTGTCTACCGAAGCCTTTGTCGCCGCCTTGAGCTGATTTGTTTTCCGTAGAGGACTGCCGACATTGATACGTTCCGATTGTGGTACTAATTATAAGGGAACGTGTAATTATCTTAAGGAAGTAGTTAAGTTTTTTGTTGATAATAAAATAGACATTGGAACCACCCTCTCCCGGCGTGGGATAATCTGGAAGTTTAGCCCTCCAGCTTGTCCGACCTGGGGAGGAATTTTTGAAGCTTGTGTAAAGGCTGCCAAGACACACTTGCGTCGCGTGATTGGAGAAACTATTCTCACGTTTGAGGAACTTGATACGGTATTTTGTAAAATTGAGGCCGTCCTCAACTCGCGACCCTTGTGCCCGTTGTCTTCGGACCCGAATGACCTGGAAGCGTTGACCCCAGGTCATTTCTTGATCGGACAGCCCCTTTTGGCTTTGCCTGAATATCCGATTCAGGATGTAGGATCCCATCGTTTGTCGCGATACCAACTTTTGAAACAGATGTCCCAAAACTTCTGGGCACGTTGGTCGATGGAGTATTTGCATATCCTACAACAGCGCGTGAAGTCGACAGATAAAACCACCCCACCCCAGACTGGCGACCTCGTGTTGATTAAGGATGCTAACCTGCCGCCCCTATGTTGGCGAAGGGGGCGCATTGTTAAACTCTACCCCGGAACTGACGGAGTTCCTCGTTTTGCTGAGGTTTTGGTTCGAGATTCGGTTTTGAAGAGAGCAGTTAGTGGGCTCTCCCGATTACCCGTAGGTTGACGTACCGTTCTTAACGGTCCGGGGCGGGGGGATGTTCGGAAAAATTCGACGTTTCTGAACGAATCCCTAATGTCACGTCAAATTGACATTTCGCTGTCACTTGAAGTTGACAGCTCTCACTCTGGATTGAAATTCTTGTTAGAAAATGTCGGATTAATTTTGCTGAATTGTTAAAAATCGCTCGCGTTGAATATGCCTGGCATATCGAGTTTGAATTGAATCTTAAATTATCTATGTGATCCCGTTTTGTACGACCCAGATTTTGACGCCATCGTGACGATCGGGCCGGTCGCGGAGTTTTGAAATAAAGAGTGCCACCCCACGCGTTGTTGTCGGGAAAATATATATTAATAAACAAGCTCCCCCGCGTGTGTCGTTGTGTATTGCTGAAGCGCCCAGTGTCTTGGGAACGCTGTTATTTGTGTTGTGAGTAAGGTGACGAATTGGTAAGGTCTGCAGAAGAAGACGGAGCCACAGGGGGGCCCCCCCTCTCCCCACGCTGCCCAGGGACTTTCTACAGCACAGACCGTATGTAAAATCACCTTACTTAACAATAAGTCGCTGTGTATCGCAGTCCAATTGTTCAGTTGCATCCCGGCTGAAACCTAGTTTTTGTCCGGAGTCTATATTCATGATAATCTTCCACTGCGCCATGCTGATTCCGCGGTATAGGCAGGGGTGTACTGAACATATATGTTTACTAACAATATATGAGTCTTTGTAACTTGAAATAAATATTTTTATTTTTTTAATTTTTTTTTTATTCACCGGACCTGGCCCCCTGCGACTTCTTCCAATTCCCCAAACTAGAGAGGTCCATGAAAGGACGACGATTTGACACGATTGAGGAAATTAAGACACCATCGCTGGAGGAGCTGAACAAGATTCCGAAAAAACGATTTTCTTAAGTGCTTCGCGGATTGGAAGAAGCGTTGGCATAAGTGTATTTTATCAGAGGGTTTTGGAGATTACTTTGAAGGGGGCAAAATAGAAATTGACGAATAAATAAATGGTTTTAGAAAAAAATCAAAAGTCACCTTATTTTTTGAACAGACTGTGTATATTTAAACTGAGCAACGGGTCCAAAACTATCCGTTTCACCCTAGGGTGGAAATGAATTTTAAGAATAGAACTGAATTTGGTGACAGTCAACCATAGAGTTACCTCATCGGCAATGAAAAAGTTTTCAACTAATTTTGTATGGGGAAGGGACTTTCAAAAATAAAAAAAAAAATGAAATTTATAAAAACGAGAATATCTCAAAAAACGGTGCGTCTCGTAGCGTAGCTAAAATCTAACAAAATTTTCAACCCCCTATGGTACTCTGGAGATAGTAAGGAGGCATCCGATAAACATATAAACATTTTTTTTTTGATTTTTGATTTTGATTTTGAGGGGGATGAAAAGCAGAGTGTATTTACTTTCCTTATATTCGAAATGAAAAGTAGAGTGTATTATTCGGCCGCAAAATTATTTTCATGTCTCATATTCTGAAAGTAACTGCAAACTTGCCTAAAATGCGGGTTGAAAGTGGTATGTGGCGGCCCTAGGGCCGATATGAAATTTAAAAAAGGAATAGGAGGGGTCATGTCAAAATCTGAAATAGCATCTATACACGTTCCGATCCGACAGCCGATTTGGTCTGCTCCCAGACCAAATCTGCACACGCTCCGATTTGGTCTGGGAGCAGGGGCCCGATTCTCAGGCATTCGAACTTTTTCAGTGTGGTAATTCGTATGTCGAACATTTTGTTTGTGGTTTCTATTGAAAAGTTAGAACGTTTCAAACAAACTAAGCTGTCTCACATGTCAACAAATTCATTTTGACAGCTAAGTTCGTATACGAACATCTATTGGTTTTTACCATTCGTAGCGTTCGACTGGTTTTCGATCGAACTTTTTCGATTGTGAATTTCTGACAATACAAAAACTGTTTTATATTTGAATTTCGAGCTATAAAATGTGAACTTTTCTCGATTGCCTGAGAATCGGCCCCCAGACCGAATCGGAGGTCGGATAGGAACGTGTGTAGAATCTTTAAGTATCTTTTTGGCTCTTTGGATATTTATTTACCAAAAGTATGCAGGCAAAGGCACAGAAGCCTATACAGCCATGTTTTGCTATTAAATAAAATAATTAATATCGTAGAATTATTATTTTAATATCTAAAACATAGATTTTTTTAAAGAATGCGTTTTTAGAAACAGATTAAACCAAATAGTCCCATCCGAGGTAGTTGTGAGACGGGTCGATTTTTTCTAAATACCTACTTCATTTTCCATTTTTCAGTAATAATAAAAATTGCATTGTGAATGCAAGAAACTAAAAATTAAAATAAGTAAACCAAATAAGTTATTTGTAACATAAAAAATCAGGCTATTCATTTCATGGAATTGCATAGAGTACGGGTCAAACACCAAACAAGACTGTATGGACTTAGTTTCCCTTGCCTTCCCTAAAATAGAGAAAATGAACAAAAAAGTTATACTTAACTTGTCTTTCGAAAATTCCGCGGCCATAGGAAAAATATTTTTTAGATTATTTCTGTTTATTTTTACTATCCTCATATTCGAAATGAAAAGTAGAGTGTTTACTTCGGGTGTATGGACCCATAACAGTCTCGAACTATCGGCGCCCTCACTTCGTTCGTGCGCCAAAACACTCGACTGTTATGGGTGCCATACAGCCCTTGCTAAACAATCTACTATTTCATCTCGGGCGACGTATATTGATTCAAAATAGCGCCCTCGCCGTAAATATGTTATTTTGCTCCCTTGTAATACAATCTACTATTGTAATTAACTCTCTGCTAAAGCAGCTTCATGTTTGCAATGTTAAATTATTATTTTTAAACATTATGGACTTTTCCAGATAATGACATCGGGATGGACCACTACCTATCACTTCGGCTGCATGTTGCCCGACTACTCTATGAAGCCGGAACCACTGAGGATGCTACGGTTCCTCTGGTGGACGGTCATTCTGAAGATATTGGAGCTACTGGAGACGGTCTTCTTCATCTTGAGGAAGAAGGAGAGACAGGCGTCGTTTCTGCATGTCTACCACCACGTTAGTACGCTGATCATCGTATGGGCTGCCGTCAAATATATCGGAGGTATGTTAAACACTTGTTCTCAAATACACTTGTCTTGTTCTAGACCTAACAGCGCAGTCACTGTGCTACCCGCGTTACATCTCTGGGTGACGGCTGAAAATAGGTGTTTTGCTGACTGGCAATTTAAAACACCGAGCCCATGTACTCATATGCTCTAAATACCTAAATATTTATGCCATAGCCTTTAAGTTAATTTTTTGCCTGGTCTTTCTCTGTTTGTTACTTTAAATGTTATTTTTATCTTATGTGTGTATCAGCAGAATAAACTTCTTTATCTATCTATCTAATTAAAGGTAATATAATAGATTATCCTCATCCATACATAAGAAACGCCTAGCAGCGGGGACATTTAAATAGATGATAATGACGACGATTAGAATAAGAACGTGATATAACTTAAGAGTCTACGCGCTTGACTCTAGAACTATTTGTTGGATTGAGGTAAATTGAGTTATACTCGTAGATCTATACAATTTTAGACACTACCACCGGTTGCACCAAGTTTTTTTTACATTATACTTTTACTGGGTTTATGGTTTAAAAATGTATGGGATTTGACAGTTTTGACAGCAAAATTCAGTTACTTTTTACGAATTCGTAAAATGAATATTTTGGTGCAACCGGCTATAAGGAAAGATAAAGTGTTTATTACCCAAGCTACTTTTTCCATATAGATTCTAAGGAATCTCTACATTGATAATATAAAACAGAGTCGGTTCTCGTCATCTGCCTGTACGCTTTGATCTTTCAAACCAAGCAACGGATTCTGAAGCGGTTTTAAACAATAGAGAGGATGATTGAAAAGGCAGGTTTATATTACCTATAACAAGCCTTCCTGTTCCGGGCACGGCTTCGCCCGCGTGGTCTACACGACGTTATCCCGCGGGAAGGTGATGATTTTTCGGGATAAATAGTAGCTTATGTCACTCTCCAAACTACCCTCATACCAAAAATTACGTCGATCCTTTGCTCCGTTTTGACGTGAAAGCCACTGTACAGCTCCCAAACTACCCGCATACCAAAAATTACGTCGATCCTTTGCTCCGTTTTGACGTGAAAGCCACTGTACAGCTCCCAAACTACCCGCATACCAAAAATTACGTCGATCCTTTGCTCTGTTTTGACGTGAAAGCCACTGTACAGCTCCCAAACTACCCGCATACCAAAAATTACGTCGATCCTTTGCTCCGTTTGGACGTGCAAGCCACTGTACAGCTCCCAAACTACCCGCATACCAAAAATTACGTCGATCCTTTGCTCCGTTTTGACGTGAAAGCCACTGTACAGCTCCCAAACTACCCGCATACCAAAAATTACGTCGATCCTTTGCTCTGTTTTGACGTGAAAGCCACTGTACAGCTCCCAAACTACCCGCATACCAAAAATTACGTCGATCCTTTGCTCCGTTTTGACGTGCAAGCCACTGTACAGCTCCCAAACTACCCGCATACCAAAAATTACGTCGATCCTTTGCTCCGTTTTGACGTGAAAGCCACTGTACAGCTCCCAAACTACCCGAATACCAAAAATTACGTCGATCCTTTGCTCCGTTTTAGCCACTGTACAGCTCCCAAACTACCCGTATACCAAAAATTACGTCGATCCTTTGCTCCGTTTTGACGTGAAAGCCACTGTACAGCTCCCAAACTACCCGCATACCTAAAATTACGTCGATCCTTTGCTCCGTTTTGACGTGAAAGACGGACAAACACACAAACACACTTTCACATTTATAATCTTAGTATGGATACATGCATACATGGGTCACTAGTCTATTACTTAAAAAAAAAATTAAGATGGTCTATGTTATAGTTAGTGAGTGATAGTTAAAGTAGTTTATTTGGTTTACAGAGTTGTGTCATAGCATGCTATAATATACTGTGGTTGTGTTCTTATTGTAAATTATTCTCAACAATAGAACATTAACCACCTTATTACAAAACGCCGACTAAAATAGTCCTGGTTTAAAAGTGGTGCTGTCACTTTCATTTTCCAAATGAAAGACAGAATTAGCATCAATTTTAAACCAGGGTGCCTACCATCAACTCTTATTGCGGTTTTCTTTAGGAACCTAAACTGATCTGCTTCGCTTATTCGTACCACGACAGCTTAATATCAATGACAGCGATTCAGTGATCGTTCAATGACATTTCACAGCCGCTGAGCTGTCATCAACTCTTATTTGACGTATAACTTGGCCAAGCTAACATGTCACCTGCAGGTTATACCCGTCCCTTTCACTCTCCTGGCATGACAGAATCGAGTGAAAGAGACGGGTAGAAGAAATAAGGACACAAATCGTTCGGTCATTCACATTTAGCAATTCATTTGCGATCCAGTTTTTAGAAGGTCATGGTACGAAAGAAAGCAATTCATTTTAGGAACCTATTCTGCATCGCGCTAATTTTGAATCGCTTTCTTAAAGTTGATGGTATGCACCCAGGTCTAACTTTAGTCCACGTTTTGTAATAAGGGGGCTTCGGTTTAAATGTAAATCTAAACCTCACCTATCCGCGTTCTTTGTAATCTGCAGAAAAAATAAAATACAAAGAGCTGTTTAAACTGAAGGAATGAAAAGCAAAGGGGAAAAGCAAAAACATCAAAGGTTTCTCAACATGATTCTCCTATTCTCACGAGTCTCACATCTACGTATATTATTTAAGTAACTTGTTAAAGGTATTGTTTACTTTCTGAAGCACAATGTTCATGTATACGATGGATGGACGATGTTTTTGTTGAAATTATATTTTAGTATTTTCCTAAGCCATATTACGTTAAAGATTACGAGGGACAGCTATCATCATAAGATATTATCATATAAATAAAAATGAATGTTGCTAAGCGCCGAGAACGGCTGGACCAATTCGGCAACTTTTTTTTTCATAAGTACCTAAAGGCACTCGAAAGGTTTTTATGGAGAGAAAAACATGAAAATTGTGTGGAAAATATTAAAAACACACTCTAAATTTGTATGAAAAGTCGAATTTTCTTTTTCATTTCCGACAAAAGTTCTTGCTGTAGGTACGTTGTTCAGCATGATGTTCTGAAGCCATGGTTAAAGTTTTTGCAACGGTGCCCCTAACACCCTGTTATTATATAGGTATTATATTTTGTAAGATACACTAAAGATTTTCATTTACTTATTGAGTGGATGAGCTGTATTGTCTTCATTAATTTGACCTTTGAACTGAAAAACCTTATAACATTGGGTAAGCAATAACGAAGAAACTAATGAATGCCACATCCACTCGTAAACATCTTCAGCAATATTACACTCCGCCAATTAACTAACGAGCAATGAGAGAGTTTCATTTGACGTTTCATCGTTCAGTTCAAAAATTTGTACTAGATGGCGCTACCCCACTATAGCGACCTAACTTTTTCTGAAGAAGTAAACGAAGAAGTATTTCTGAGTAATACACGAAAAGTCATTGTGTTTATTTATCTTACTCTATGCATTGTGTTGGCTTATGAAAGCTTTGCTGGTGTGTCTCTGTGCAGATGGGTTTTGTTGTTATTTTTTTATGCTTGGTGAAATCGATTAGTCCATTTATTACAACCAAAATATGTTTGCACTGACCATGGATGGGGGCCCATCCCTGCCGCACACTCACATTGAGCTTCTAATATTATGTGATTGACAACTTTTCGAATGACATTATATTACTTAATGTTTTTCGCTTTTCTGTTGCACATTATACCAGCCACAAAATAAACATCTTCAGTATTATCATAGGTTAATCGGCTAGTAATTAAAAACCTCGATACATATTGGCAGAAGTGTCAACATTTTCTCTTTCAGCCAATACAGAATACCTCATTAGATCTTCTTCAGTAATCGATGGCGCTATTGTATCACACTCGTGATATCAAAAAAGCTTCTTTGATCCGGGATGATCCGGGACGCGTGTCTTATACGATGTGTCTGGGTTAATAACCAGCCCCTATACCGGCTAAAAATCTGGGTATGGACATGGGCTTCATTTGACATTTGAATACCATATTATGCCCATACAAATGTCAACAAAGCCCATGTCCATATCCATAATTTTTAGCCGGTAAAGGGGCTGCGGGGCTACCGGCTAAGAAATATGGATATGGGTATGGGCTTCAACTGTCATTTAAATTCCTTATCTTGATAGACTTTTGCTAGCTAGCTATCGTTATACCCGCCGTCACAAAACAAGGAACTGATAGCGGCTATTTTCTTTATAAAATTGACTTAAAGCTCCCAAAAACGTATGAAGTTCATACCCATAAAGTTACGCGGTAGCCCCCTGATCAAGACGACACGATCCATAGTCTATCGATATGATTGAAGTTCGTTCACCAGTGCGGTGATTAGGCAAGTCCAAAACGTTAAGCAATATCAGTGTCAAGTATTCAGTGCCAGGTCAAAATGTAAGCTATCCAATCGGGGTCCAGTATTCAGTACCAGTCCAAGCCAGGTTTCAATCAAATTATCAAGAAAAACGAATACGCTCACAAAACACCACCAACACCAACGCATGGAAGCAAAGCAATCCGCAGACCTCACAGAACAAAAACTTTACCACAGACAGATTAATTTGACAGTACAACCGACTGACACTCAAGTCTTTTTTTAGCTGAATGAACTAATCCTTTGCCATAATATGCTGAAAAAAGTAGGTTGTGTTAGGGTTACAGCGCCATCTAGTGCATCGAAAAATTACTGCAAGAAACTCTCCCATTCCAAACGCAGCATCACTTACTGCTAGGGTTGCCAACCGTACGGTACCTTAAATAATAAAACTTGAGGAACATACGTTATTTCAAGTAAAGTGAATGTAATGTTAATAAACTTTAGGACGGCAATATTTTTTTCTTTTTTTTCTTTTTTTATATAGTGTGGGCTTGCTCTTGGCTTCATACTGAACCTTAGGGTTGAGAAGAAGCCTAAGATGGGGCGAGCTTACCCAGAAGCAGCCTATTCACTCTAGTTTTAAAAATAACAGGGTTGTAGTCATTCGGGAAAACAGACGCAGGCAGGGTATTCCATTCCTTGGCGGTGCGCATCACAAAGGAAGAAGAAAAGCGCTTGGTACGCATCCGCGGGATGTTAACCAAGTAAGGATGTTAGCCTGCTGTGCGCCTAGATTCTCGGTGGTAGAACGGGGATGGCGGAATGAGCTCATGCAGCTCAGAGGCGCACTCTCCGAAGTACAGCCTGTAAAATACCGACAAGCAAGCCACTTTACGTCGATGGGTAAGACTATGGAGCTTGGTTTTTACCAGCTCATCGTCTCCAATTAGTTTTCTGGCCCTGCGTTCCACTGAGTCGAGTGCAGCTAACTGGTACTTAGCCGAACCATCCCTGAGGTGAGAGCAATACTCCATGCATGACCGGACTGCGGAGGCGCGGGTTCGAATCCCGCCTGAAAGCTACTTATAGGGCTCGTGGTTTTTTACTTTCACATCCTTACTTATATTATAAATGCGAAAATGTCTGTCTGTGTGTTACACAATCACGCCTAAACTACTGAACCGATTTAAATGAATTTTGGTACAGAGATAGTCTAGAGCTTGAGAAAGGACATAGGCTACTTTTTATTCCTGAAAAATATCACCTTCCCGCGGGATAACGTCGTCGTGTAGTACACGCGGGCGAAGCCGCGGGCGGAAGGCTAGTTTTTCCTATAAATGCAGTTATATCATTTAGAGAAGGCCGCCGTTTGCTTTATATGCAATAAATAATTAATAAATACAGTGAACGAAATTGGGGTAGGTAAGTTCTGCGATCAATAAAGTTTATCATGTCAGCCGTACGACGCCCACAGCTGGGCATAGGCCTCCCCCAAGGATCTCCACAACGATCGGTCCTGCGCTGCCCGCATCCAGCGGCTTCCCGCGACCAGTAAACGAAATTGGGGTAGGTAAGTTCTGCGATCAATAAAGTTTATCATGTCAGCCGTACGACGCCCACTGCTGGGCATAGGCCTCCCCCCAAGGATCTCCACAACGATCACTCCTGCGCTGCCCGCATCCAGCGGCTTCCCGCGACCAGTGAACGAAATTGGGGTAGGTGAGTTCTGCGATCAATAAAGTTTATCATGTCAGCCGTACGACGCCCACTGCTGGGCATAGGCCTCCCCCCAAGGATCTCCACAACGATCGCTTCTGCGCTGCCCGCATCCAGCGGCTTCCCGCGACCAGTGAACGAAATTGGGGTAGGTGAGTTCTGCGATCAATAAAGTTTATCATGTCAGCCGTACGACGCCCACTGCTGGGCATAGGCCTCCCCCCAAGGATCTCCACAACGATCGCTTCTGCGCTGCCCGCATCCAGCGGCTTCCCGCGACCAGTGAGCGAAATTGGGGTAGGTGAGTTCTGCGATCAATTAAGTTTATCATGTCAGCCGTACGACGCCCACTGCTGGGCATAGGCCTCCCCCCAAGGATCTCCACAACGATCGCTCCTGCGCTGCCCGCATCCAGCGGCTTCCCGCGACCAGTGAACGAAATTGGGGTAGGTAAGTTCTGCGATCAATAAAGTTTATCATGTCAGCCGTACGACGCCCACTGCTGGGCATAGGCCTCCCCCCAAGAATCTCCACAACGATCGGTCCTGCGCTGCCCGCATCCAGCGGCTTCCCGCGACTTAACTTATTATTTATAAATTATTTCTACCTACTCAATCCACTTTTGTGTTGCCTTAGAAATGCAAATACTGTTTGTATGTCTAAAAAAACAGCAACCCTACTTACTATACTACCCGCCTTTTGGTGACGTAAAACACATTCACCACGGAACTAGGTCAGTGGTCAGTACCGCGGCTCAGTTAATCCATGTTTTCAATATGTCAATCATTTCAGAGTCGAGTAGTAAATCACATTCACTTTAAGCCTAGGGCTCACAGTGGGGTTGACTATTGACAGTTCATCAATATTATCTTCACTAATGATGGAGTAATTATCATATTTACCTATTGTAGATTGTTAAATCGATTGATATTATCGATCGAACTTATCGATATAATATTCAAAGTACACAGGTACATACATCGTTTACAGGTTCATGTTTTTGTACAGACAAAAACATGTCTTCTATTTGAAATTACAGTCTCTATACAAACGGCGATAACGGTTTCCACCCTCTAAAGGCTTCCACACACCAGATGCGTGAGCAACACGATGCGTTGCATCTGCAGCACGCTGCGGCATAAAGCAATTCACACCGGCGGCATCGGCGTCGCACACGCATCGCAGCGCATCTGCGACGCCGTGCGTCAGCGACGCCGTGTGTTGCTTTCGGATCGCGGTTGACATTTTCTTTCAATTTGTAATTCCCTTCCTATTTTATCCCACAAAAGAGAGTTTTTATCTTGTGGATCTTATATACATTTGTATCTGCGTACTATATTAAATAATTTTTCGCGTATTTCAAAATCTACCATGACAATTTGTAAATATTGACAACTGACGTGCCGCAGTCAGCGTCGCAGCTGCACGCAGACGCATACGTCACCGCGGTGTGTCCTAAATTGAGAAATCCTGTAGAATACAACGTCACAATGCCGGAGCTCGTGTGCGGCGTTGCCGTTCCGCTGTTGCGCGACCGCGCCGCGGCCGTTTCGGTTTGTATCTCGCGGGCTGCCGTGCGGCTCTCGCACGCAAACGCAACGCAATGCAGCTGCGATACTGTTGGTGTGAACCTACGCGTACAAATTCATATATTACAACTCATGACGCACGCTCACGCAATGCAGCACGTCTGCGTGCGTTTTTGGTGTGTGGCAGCCTTAAACCTTTTTGTTTTGTATGAAATCACTAAAGTGCAAATATTTCAAAATCTATGATAAATATTTTAAAAAACAAAACGTACTTACAGCCTAGTTCTAATGCATTTCAACAATATACCGAAAAATCATTGCTGTTACCTATGTTAAGGTTTAGAGGGTGGAAAAGGTAATCGCCCTTTGTATATGGAGACCGTTTGTTACACAATCCTCATAAAGCGTGTAGTGAAAATTATTGCAAACTAAAGGCCGCTAGCGGTTTCACCCTCGTTGTACCCGTACGAAAATGGGAACGAAACGTACTCTTTAACCTACTCCCTACTGCGGCCTATATAGGATAGGAGTATATTATATGCCTGGAAGACATTGCTTTTTAGTAATAAGGCCGCCAGTTGTACCACTACTGTATTGTCCATTTATGTTATTTGTGTGTTCAGTGTACAGTAAAGAATATTCTATTCTATTCTATATGTAAAATTTCATCAAAATCCGTCCACCTCCTTCTCGAGCTTTGCATTTAGCAAAACATTTGGCGAATCATGTGTATTTATAAAGATTTGGGTAATGGAGTTTATTTAACACATGTTTTGCTCAGTCAGAGACATAGTTGGAATTGTGAGACTGATAAAGTAGAAAGATTTGCGTACATTCTTTTAGATAAATAAATAGTAAATCCGTATTTTTGTATTATCGTAATCGATAAAATTGAACAGATCTATAGTTTGTGCGATGTAGCATGAACAGCTCAATCATGCAAAGCATAATGTTTCTTCTGCACAAGAAATAGGGTCTAATTTTCTAGCATAAGCTGCACTAACAATATCTAATGCTGCTTTCCTTGAGTTTTATTCCAATAGCATAAGAAACTTTTTGCTTTGCTCAAATGAGCTGTCATAGGCACCATGCTACACCGCACAAACTATGTCATTTATTTTCACATTAATATTTAGTGTGTACTAAGCTTTATTGCACGTATTTGATTGAGCTGTAGTCCGATCAGTCATTTCTATGTTACACAGTATTTGTGTACGATCGACTTTGGCAAATATCAGCTTCAAGTTACGAATTAAATTCTTTATATCACTGACCGAATCTCGTAGCACTTGAAACTTCTAATCAATGATTAAAGGATGCAGTAAAACATTGGAAATATTTGGAATTCAAAAATTAATAAAATAAGCTTCTACTTTCAAAACTTCTTTATATCGTTGACCAAGTCTTGCATTTGAAGTTGCTACAAATCAATTTATAAAAATCGACTTAGGTTCATTTTGAAATATTTGAACACTAGTGGTTCCTCGCGGTTCCCGTGGGAAAAGCGGGATAAAATGTAGGCTATGTTTCCTACTCGGGAATAATTCAGCTAACTACTGGCGAAACATTTTTAAAATATTTCTAGTAGTTTTTGAGTTTATGCATTATGTTTATGATATATTATCATTATGCATACAAACATTAAAAAAAAACTTTCCTTTGTATAATATAAGTACTTATAGATTGTAAATTAACTTAAGGACTTAAGCATTAAAACTGTTCAACTTACAAAGTAACACATTTCAAACAAGCGCAGTCCAATAATTAGAAGGAAGCGATTTGACACCCATTAAATTGGAAACGCCATCTTATTTCCAAGACATCTTTGAAGCGATAATTTTAACAAATGAAATGTTAGATAATGTAATTCTAAATATATCTCAAGTTAACATCTTCAGCACTAATAAACAATTACATCACTTAGTATTACAGCTGTTATAGGTTTAGCACTAATCTGTGTTGCATAAGGCCATTGATGATACATAAGGCTTCAAAAGAGCTGTTATCGCTTGCTCTGAAACTGCCACAGCTCACCGGAGGCTTCCGGTATAGATCTAGCCGATAGCTCAACGCATAGAACAACAAATCTATACAAATAAATAAAATTAGAGTGTCTGTTTGTAATATTAAAATAACCGCTTTTTACTACATGCATATGATTATATATACGGTACAAATACCAAAAACATTTTTTATAATTTTTGTCTGTCTGTCTGTCTGTTTGTTCCGGCTAATCTCTGAAACGGCTGGACTGATTTTGACGGGACTTTCACTGGCAGGTAGCTGATGTAGTAAGGAGTAAGTTAGGCTACTTTTTATCCCGGAAAAATATCACATTCCTGCGGGATAACGTCGTGTCGTGTAGTCCACGCGGGCGAAGCTGCGGACGGCCGCTAGTAGTAAATAAAAGCTTGGGTTTACTTACAGACGTTAGAATAAAACAAATATTACGAATCAAAACGCGCGCAAAATAATAAATAACATTTAAGATATGCTACAATAGACGTTTACAAATAGCAAAAAGACTACACCTTTCCCTTGTTAAAAATGTTTCAATAGTAAAGGACGATGGAACAAAAAGTCCCCCAAAACCAACAGATTTATTGAAATGTATCTCAGGTGAAAGATATTAATATATTGACAAACTTTTTACTATGGCGACATCCCTCGAATATGTGGGAATTCTGGGATAATTTTATTTTAATATTGTTATTTACTACAAAAGTAACACCTACGTTAATAAAAATATCTTTGATTTTTAGTATTTTTACCATTTCTAAGCGACTTAAAAAAGAAGCTTCTCAGTTCGATATGTATGTATGTATATGTACGTATGTTTGTTTGTCCGCGATTATCTTGCGTTTGGCTGAATCAATTTTGATGCAGTTTTCAGGAAAGTATTTTGTTACATTTAGGAGAGGGTTTTGGTATTTTAACCGACTTCAAAAAAGAAGGTTCTCGGTTTGACTAAACCCCATGGATTTTGACATTGAAAATGGCTATTAATCTCTTTATAGATACGTATGAAATTGTTGACACACATAAAAGGTCTGTTGGAGTGGGGACGGGTACAAATTTGACCATACAAATTTGCCCATCATCCTTTTAGGTTAATTTATCCTGGGTACATATACACAGAATACATTATTAAAAAACAAAATTACGTATGGATTTTTTATAAAAAATAATTTTAAGTTTAATGGGAGGTAAAAGATTTATTAATCTGATTTAGTTTATTCGAGGGCGCAGTGACAGGCAGTCGCTACTATAATAAGGTTCTATGTGGTTCTACTTATAAAGGTGTTGCGTACAAACCTCATAATTACTACCTATCTGATCCGATGAGAAACGTGCAAACCTTTCGTACAGTCGACATCAGAAGGATCGGCCTGATTTTTTTTATTTGTTTAAAATGTTTTTATTAATATCAGAAACACGACACGGGTATTTATTTTCAAATATTTTCCATATTTTCGGAGATATAGCTCATCAAACTGCCTTATTAGTCTAGTCTAGACACATGTGACGTCAGATGTGTTTTGCGCCATACTCCCGCCATGTAAAATTTCGTTTTAGAATGAGATAGCTAGACACAGTTTTTCACAATTCAGCAGCTCATTACTTGCTTATTAATCAACATTTTGAATCTTTTTTTTTACTTTTGTTATTCTTCTATCTTATATTTCGAATGTTACTATTAAATATTTACATATCAATAACCATGTCAAGCTTAAATGATTGCGAACATTTATTGAACAAGCGGAGCATATACAGCGCTTTCAACTTTGGTGTCTAAAAAGTTGCTAAGATAGCCAGTTCCTCAGTGATTGAGGATTCCGGGAGTAGTGCGCTTCCACCTTCAGCCTTATCACCACTTAACATCAGGTGGTGAAGGCTAAGAGATACCCCGTTGTGAAAAAAAATTACCTTTAATGTGAGAGAGATGGTTCTGAGACTGAGTGTACCTATTGGCGATTGAATTTCAACCATTTGGTGCTCACGTTGCCAATTAGCAAGGATGCTTTTCTGATTGCATCGCTTTTAGACCTTCGTAGGTTAAGCGGAATCGGCCGTTAATAGCCACTAATACGCAAGTGATGATTAAGAAAGACTAAATTTGATTGTGAAATTTTAATTAGATAAATGGTCATAAAATATTTTGTTTGTTGATTACGTAAAAGCTATAGGCATAGTTTCTTAACCCATTAGAGGTCAAATTTAAAATAAAAATGTGTTTTTATTAAATGACTTATTTTTATAATTATTGGAGGTGGTTTAAACATAAATGGAAAATATTTTTTTTTATGATTTTGGGGTGTATACTCCCACTTAAAGGTGGAAATTCTCAATGAAGTACTTTTCGACGCATAGGTCTTTACGCATTTCTGATGTACTCCGTACCAGCACGCTCTTGAGTAACAAACTACGTTGCTTCTCCATTATTTCTGGGTAGTCTCCTAAGCCATCTTGGGCTAAGCCACTGTACCCTGTACCAAAGACGAAGACGCTTGATCATATTCATTGTTGCAAATAATGTCGAGTACCTAATTGTGCGTCAAAACAAAGGTTGTACCATGAGATTGTCTTTGCTCACCACATGGTATACCACATAGCACCCATTGCGATGGCTTACTATGAATAGCGGACCGGTATAGAAAACACAACTGGCTCTTTCCCTTTTCTTGTAACAATTTTGGAATATTTTTAAGTTCGACCCAGAATGGGTAAGTGAACAACTTTCTTCTAGAAACATGGGTCGAAATACGACAAAAATTTTTGGACTTCCCATACTAAATCGATCACGTGACCAGTATGATTTGTATGAAAACTCGAAGAAAATTGACATATTTCGACCCATGTTTCAAGAAGAAAGCTTTTCACTTACCGATTCTGAGTCGAACTTGCAAATTTGGCCAGTGGTTTCTAAATAACCCCGTAAGTATTATTTTATTTTTTCATCGAGCACCATCGCATTACTAGATCCATGGGTTCAATATTATTGTTGCCAGTGGCCATAGTACAAACACTTATCCTTTCTATCTAACCAAGAGCAGTTCATTAGTCAAATCTGTGATCAAATGCTGAACTGTCTTTGGTTTTTAGAACTTTTAGTCCAGAACCCAGAGCCGGTAGTGGTTGAACGAAGGGATTATACACAGTAAATTTTAATTTTATTGATTGTTTTTTGACATGATCATTGATCGAATTTGTTTGTTTATGTTTCTTGTGTCTGTCAAAAAAGTTTTTTTTAATCTTCTTTTATTGTTGTTTCCGTCACTGATGTCACTAATGTAAGTACTCAACTGAAAACCAGTGCAGAAGTTGGGTGCAGTTTTGGTATCACGCGACGGTACACAGTTTTAAATGTATTATGTTTGTGTCTAGGTATGTTATGTTTTCTTTGTTATTGTGTACTCGTTGTGTGTGTCAAAATAAATTACTTTCAAGTCGATTCTATGTCAGTAGCCCGATATGTTTTAGGCGGCAAGTTGATGTTACTCAGTTTTGTAAATATTTCCCATATTTTTTTTTGTTTCAGCGTTGTTTGGTTCAAATCCAAGGTTCGGTTACAAGCACACAAGCTGGACATGTCACCACCCCGTAATGAGCTACAAACCTATAACGCGAATTAGGTACTTACGATACGGTTTTGTAAAGAGTCTTAACAGTAGCTTGGAGGTCGGACAGCATATAAATATCAAAATATTAACGATAACTTTAATATAGAACGATGACACTTAAGTCGTGGCCATTAAAAGTTTCCAACTTATGATAAAATAAACGCTAACATCAGAAGCTAGCGGTTGGAACAAGTGGCGGTCGTTATAAAACAACAAACACCGTTGTTTTAGTGTTGTTTGACCAAGGTTCGGTTACGAGCACACAAGCTGGGTTTGTCGCCACCGTAATGGGGTACAAAGACAAACCCATACTTAATGCAAACGTTAACGATACGGTTTTGTGAACAGTCGACACCGTAGCAAGACTGAGGCAAGCCTGCCTGCCTTTTTTGTATCAAGAGGAGAATGCGATCTTTAGGCATAGGTACCAAACGACATGTTGGACTCGGTCACACCGAGGGCATGTTCCTCGCCGCACCCAGCCCTCCCGCCAAGCCTAATAGGCTTCGCGTCAGGGCTGGGCGGTTCTAACCCCTGCCCCGTCCCCTAACGAGCTCGAAAGCTCGAGAGGGGACCGGGCAGGAGGAGGAAGCGGAAGCCTGCCTGCCTAGCATGACCATCATTATATCACGCGATATGATATGATACGTCATGCTGGCTTGCTTACACCACTAAGGTGTCAGCAAGATAAAAGCACTTTATCATGCGTCAATAGTCAATAAAAGCCGCTCATGTTAAGCCGGCAGGACCTTCAAATATTAAAACGCCTTCGTTTCATGACTCAATAGACGTTGCGAAGCTAAAGATTAGCTGTAACTTTATTTATAGTAAAACGTAATAAAAACCCGGTTTATTATAAACATACAACGCGAAAATTGTAATTAAAAGAAAACTAGTTTTACGGATTACGGAAACGGAAGACAATATGACCACAGCTCTTGCAAAGGTGGCGAAACGTCGAAAAAACAAGAAACCATGAACTCATACTATTTATTACCTATGTAATAAGCCTTGCTTTGTATTGAGATTTTAAATTATTTTTATGCATTTACAATGCAATTCTGTAAGTATAGGAAAAATGTGATAGTAAAAAAACCACGAGCCCTATAAGTAGTTTTCAGTCGGGATCTTGGATTGGAATTCCTTGCTTTGTAACTAATATATCGCCTGGCGATAACTTATTCCGCGTATTTTCATCCCACCAAAATCATTTTCATGCATAATGTTGCCAAGAAGAGAGCATATGGGTCGCACTGTCAAACAGTTATCAGATCTCATGTAGAGCCAAGCTTCTGACTCAAAAATCTTTCCATAGTTGTGTGTTCTACTAACTCAACACACACTCTACAAGCCCTAACTTCACATACTCTACTCTACACCACAGATTACTAAATAGTTACTATGTAACAGATAGTTCACTCCGCTAAGTCATTTAAATAAATAGCAACTCTAACTATAACGCAATAAAGTAGAATTCAGCTTGTACGGCGCACGCAAATTACGAACGGCCACTCGTTGTCGTTGCATTTCTTTCTATCGCATATATTCTAGCTCTTTTGCGGACCTAATTTCTATGGATTAACAACGCCGGCTCTGCCGCCGCGTTTACGAGCCGACACAGGGAGTGAAATAGGCCTGTCTACACCTAAGTCTCTCTTAGCGAGATTTGTAAAAGTATTTTTATAGATACAACGGGGTAGCACTTGGCCTTCATCACACCTGATATTTAGTGGTGATAAGGCTGAAGGTGGAAGCTCACTTCTTCCGGAACCTTTTAACCGCCTCTGTGGTCTAGTGGTTCACACCACCGAATTCAGACCAAGAGGTCCCGGGTTCGATTCCCAGTGGGGGTACATATTGTATTCGGTTTGGTTGCTGGTAGGACTTGTTCTTAGTCCGCCTGGCTAGCTACCACCATCTTATCTAAGTCTGACGCCATAACAATTATGTTTTCAGCATTATTGTGTTCCGGCAGTTAGAGATAAGATAGCCAGTTCCTCAGTGATTGAGGATTCCGAGAGTAGTGTAGTAGCAGTAGTAGCTTCCACCTTCAGCCTTATCACCACTTAACATCAGGTGTGATGAAGGCTAAGTGCTACCCCGTTGTGGATAAAAAAAAAAACCTCCAATCACTGAGGTCTATCTATCTTATCTCTAAATACCGGAACACAATAATGCTGAAAACATCATTGTTATGGCGTCAGACTTAGATAAGAGGTGGTAGCTAGCCAGGCGGACTAAGAACAAGTCCTAGGCCGCAAAGAGCTAGAATATATGCGATAGAAAGAGATGCAACGACTGGCCGTTCGTAATTTGCACCGTACAAGCTGAATTCCACTTTATTGCGTTATAGTTAGAGTTGCTATTTATTTAAATTGCTTAGCGGAGTGCAGTATCTGTTACTACTAGTAACTATTTAGTAATCTGTGTTTCTGTGTTATACTAACTCAACACACACTCTACACGCCCTAACTTCACATACTCTTTAGGCATAGCAAACGGCATGTTGGACTCAGTCACACCGAGCGAGGGCATGTTCCTCGCCGCACCCAGCCCTCCCGCCAAGCCTAATAGACTTCGCGTCAGCGCTGGGCGGTTCTAACCCCTGCCCCGAGTAGAGTAAGTCTCACCTAGCAAGATTTGTATATTGATTGATACAATAAAGTATTTTTAATGATACAAAGGGGTAGCACTTGGCCTTCATCACACCTGATATGTAGTGGTGATAAGGCTGAAGGTGGAAGCTCACTTCTTCCGGAACCCTCCAATCACTGAGGTCTATCTATCTTATCTCTAAATGCCGGAGCACAATAATGCTGAAAACATCATTGTTATGGCATCAGACTTAGATAAGATGGTGGTAGCTAGCCAGGCGGACTAAGAACAAGTCCTACATCCTACCAACCCGTGACCTCTGGGTCTGTATCTAAACGGTGGTGAGAACCACTAAACCACAGACGCGGTTAAAGTTATTAATGATCATTATCAAGATGTTGAATTGTGTTTTGTTTATGCAAGCAAGCCGAGCATCGAACTCCTCGATAACTTGATATATTATGTGCACTTAACTCGGGTCTTAAGTCGACAAGTTCAGTAGTTCACTAATGGGCCATAACTCTCGCGCCACTGGTTAGACAAAACACATTATTTACGGTACATGCATACGTATATAATAAACTTCAAATTCTATTTTAGTTTAGGGAACTGGTTATCTTGTATGTAAAAGTTATAGATGAATTTACCATTGTCATTAAAGCCTGCTGTAGAGTAAACGGTAGAATAGAATAGAATAGAATATATTTATTTCGCTAGAATGTGGTACATTAAAGTTGACATGTCATTATAGAGTGCGATACACATTCACCCAGGCAGGGCATGCAAAAATCAAATAAAAAACAATCATGGATTACAATCATACCTAACAATTACATAATCACTTATTTAACTGAATAAAATATAAGAATTTATTAAAATTATTGATTAATTAAAATGAATACATTAATGTCATTTCTATCTCTAATAATTATATATAAATTAAATGTCATTTTTTTCTGTCAAAAGTAGAGTAGAGTGGTAGATTAGTTACTTTCCTTAAGAATAGAGTTTAAGATGCTTATTTAGCTAGTCTTTTAATACTGTAAGCAGCTTATGCAGATCCTAAACGGGCTGCCAGTAATACGTGGTAATACTTTAAGACTCCTTATCTAAACAACTGTAGAGCGGCACTTCTTTTAAAATTAGTTTTGCTACAAAACTTAGGTACTAGTGAGTGCTATGGAAATTAAACCGTCTACATCTGCGCTTATATTATTGCATAGATATTTTCTACCCACTCAAACTAGGTAGTTCAGTATGGTATTTTAATACAGATATATTTTATGATTTGTTTAATATTTTTTTGCATTCTCAATGCAATTCTGTAAGTATAGGAACAATACGGTATTTTACTGTTTTTTTTTTATTTCTTTAAAATGTTTTTGGAAATATTAGCTACACAAAACAAGTTTTCATTTTGAATTATCTTGAATATTTTCAAAGATATAGGACTTCAAACTTTATAATTAGACAAGGACAGGACGCTATCTTAGTGACGTCAGTGAGTTAGTAGCGTCATACTCACGCCATAGAAGATTTCGTTTTAGAAAGAGACAGCTACAGTCAAAATCAAACAGACTATAATTCTTTTATTATAAAACAGATTCAAATTATTTTTTCACATTTGGTATTCTTAATTGCAATATTTTTTAACGTCATCATTAAATATCTTCATTTCAACAACAGTAAAATACCCTATTGTGCTAGAAAAAACCACCAGGTACAAGGCTAGTGGTTTTCTTATAAATTCATTTAAACTTTTATACTTGGGTAGTTAGCTAATAGTTTTATCAAATCTCTAATTTAAACTCAGCCTATTTGATACCTACTTATATACCTATTTGGTATCTATTCATTAGAATACCTACATCAGAATATGCGAACCAAAATAAAAGAAATTTACAGAGTTATGCTAAAAACAAGATACCAATGCTATATTATGCCGACGAATATGTAACATACAATGCTCTCGTGACCCCAGACAATGTTGGTCCTTCGAGCCGTGTTTCATTTCGGCCCGTAAATACCACAAATATGTAGATAACTTCTCGCGTGTCACACTGTACCTTCAATTTACATGCCAAACCGTCGCAGTATCACACGGAATGAACCACCATTTATATATTTATTCTCTATAGAATAAAATAATAGTTAAGTATACATTTTAAGGCGATACTCGGAAAAAATGTGCTGAAGCGAGATAGCAATGAGAAAACGACGCGCGCGGGAGCGAGACCGATTTTGCAGATTAGGCAAAAAAACACAAAATCTCTTCGTATTAAAAAACTACAGCGATTTAAAAAAAATGCTTCTATACGATCCTCAATATTATTGGTGTCCACTAATTAAACCAATTTCCAATAGTGTAAGTAACCCCATTTGAGAATAATCTTCACTTTTCGTATTTTTAGAGGTCTTTTCGAAAAGAAAAAGTGTCGAGGCAAAATCATAAAATCGTGTTTTTGAAACTATACGATTCTAGATAAAGGTATGAAGAAATATATATCTTATTACCAGATTTGTAACAACTGTAACCGTCCTATAGTTTTAAATCAAAAAGTCTTTATTTTTCCGAGTAGCGCCTTAAACACGTACGGAACATATTCGTCCTTTGCGGAGGTTTTGGAAACGCTTACGAAACAATAAGTTATTGTCAGGAACTGAACCTGTTAATAAATAACGAGTAAAAAAGCTATATTTCTTTTTGTTTCTCGAGTTGGATTCTTCAATACTGCATTAATAAAAAAAATAGTGGACTGATTATCGATACAAGACTAACTTTTCTCTTCTTCAGGTAGACTAGCTAACGTACCTAATTCAAAACTCACAATTCAATCAGTTGAACATCTTAATGCCAAAAATAAAGTTAATGGTAGGTACCAGAAATAACCGCTCTTATTTGTTATTGCTTTACATCCAAATTGATTTCGACAGATTCTGATAAAATTATTCATATATAACTAGCCTTCCGCCCGCGGCTTCGCCTGCGTGGCCAACACGACGTTATCCCCCGGGAATGTGTTGATAAAAAGTAGCCTATGTCACTCTCCATCTCCCAAACTATCCCCTATTACAGTGCCACAAACTTTGCTGTGCCGGTGGCCAAAATGTGAAACTAGCGTGTTTTTTTTTAATGTCATTTTGCTGTCAAGTTGATGTCCAACCATAGCGCTGCTAGCGGCTGAAGTTCTTAGAAGTAAGGGCCGGTTAAATTGTTACAAAAAAAAGAAAACCGTACGTAGCGCCGCTGTTCACCGGAACAGAAAAGGTTGTGGCACTGTATATTTATATTTACGTCAAATGTTTGACAGCTAGTTTATATGGGAAAAGAAAAGAGTTCGGTCAACGGGACTAACAATCGAACTACTGATAGGTACTAAAAGGTTGGTTTTACTATTTTCCACGCAATTTTTATGTTTTTACTCTCCATAAAAACCTTCCGTGTGGCTTAAGGAATATGATTTATGAAAAAAAAATTGCCGATTTGGTCTAACCGTTCTCGAGTTTTGCGCTGAAACATTAATTTTTATTTATAGAAGAAAATTACGGAGAATACATTATCGGTACAATTTATTTAATTAATCTCAAAAATGGGTCCAATAAAATGTTAACGTATAATTCTATGACCACATTGGATCAGTACTTAGGTTAGTTGGTTTCTATCAAGTCACTGTTACATGGAAATGAATTGGATGTTTTCTTTCGCGTATGCACTTTAGAACAAAATAAAAGAACCAAAATTAAGAGGCGTTTATAAACAAACCACCTACTCTACAACGACCTTATCCGCGTTCAGCTAAAAATAAAACCAGAGAAAGGGAATTAAGACTTGAATTACAAATGGCGTATTTATATCCTCAGTCGGGACACATACCAATTTATTGCTATTTAATAATTCAATGCGCAGTTAGGAACTGTATTCGGTCGGAGAAAGGCTCGGGAGTGAAATATCCGCCTAAATAAATAATGGAGCGGCTTAAATATAGCTGAAATAAATTATTGGAAATATAACACCTACCCAATAGAGTTTAATTATCGTTTGTTAATGCGAGAAGACTACATAATAAATATACACCCCTAAATTAAAGCTGTTGCATACATTTCAGTCGAGTCGATGTTGTACTTTTGTATGGAACAGCAGATTTTTTGTTCGCGATTTTGTTTGGCCCCATAGTAAAACTTGTTCGTATTGATGGACACTATCATCCCCTAAAATCTTTGTACTAATTAAAATTTTGTGGTGTAGATTTCTTTCGACTGGTAGCACAGAATTTACTTAGCTCTATGCGACAAGACTTTTCTTGGTTGTAGTTCGGTACCAACTACCATTTTCGTTCTACCCAAAAAAAAGTGGATGTACTTATGTGATATTATTTCCTACAATAGATGAATATAACGGAAACACATTAGTTACATAAACGAAAATGTCACGTATATGCGACGCGGTTGAGCCACATGAAGGGGTACTCTGTGGTTGAGCTGTGTGGTCCGAGCGAATCAAACGGTGTTCGTTGTGTCGTTTTAACTTTCAACATCAACCATTTTAAAGTTCCCACTGCTGGGGCATAGAATTGGTGGGACTTAACGACTGGAAATGCAGCCACGGCAAACGGTTTAACGACTAACCAAAAGCGACGGCTTACGGCGATACTCGGAAAAAATGTGCTGAAGCGAGATAGCAATGAGAAAACGACGCGCGCGGGAGCGAGACCGATTTTGCAGATTAGGCAAAAAAAAAAACACAAAATCACTTCGTATTAAAAAACTAGAGCGATTTAAAAAAAATGCTTCTATACGATCCTCAATATTATTGGTGTCCACTAATTAAACCAATTTCCAATAGTGTAAGTAACCCCATTTAAGAATAATCTTCACTTTTCGTATTTTTAGAGGTCTTTTCGAAAATAAAAAGTGTCGAGGCAAAATCATAAAATCGTGTTTTTGAAACTATACGATTCTAGATAAATGTATGAAAAATATATATCTTATTACCAGATTTTTAACAACTGTAACCGTCCTATAGTTTTAAATAAAAAAGTCCATATTTTTCCGAGTAGCGCCTTAACGTGCCTTCCGAAGCAAGGAGGACTAGATAATAATTTAGAAATAGAAATAGATAGACGCGTATTTTTCTATGCCTGTTTTTACTTTTGTTTTATTTTTGTCGGCCTTGACTTTTAAGTCCTTGCCTTGTTTGTTTCGTGTTCGTGTTCAATTATAAATTATATTCGTTTCTGTGTCAACGTCCCACCCAGCCCCACCAAACACGATTCCGATGGAAGATCAGCGCTGGTCACAAGTCTGCATTATTAACCGCCTCTGTGGTCTAGTGGTTCATACCACCGATTTCAGACCCAGAGGTCCCGGGTTCGATTCCCAGTGGGGGTACATATTGCATTCGGTTTGGTTGGTGGTACGACTTGTTCTAGTCCGCCTGGCTATAGCTACCACCATCTTATCTAAGTCTGACGCCATTACAATAATGTTTTCAGCATTATTGTGTTCCGGCAGTTAGAGATAAGATAGCCAGTTCCTCAGTTATTGAGGATTCCGGGAGTAGTGCGCTTCCACCTTCAGCCTTATCACCACTTATCATCAGGTGTGATGAAGGCTAAGTGCTACCCCGCTGTGAATAAATAAATAAATAAAATTATGCTGAGTCGGGACCGTTTTGGGACATAGGCTTATTGTGATTTTGTGTTTATGTTATGATGCCCCAAATTAATGCTTTTTCTTTCTTTCTTCCTTCTTTCTTTCATACAGGTTTGCTTTGGATGGAAATACAATATTAAAGTACAGTCAGAAAATGGTTTTTTATAAAATTGAAGTATTTACAAAAAACTAATTTTGTTTAACGATTTACAGTATTTCAACCCCCACAACAGCAAAAGTAGAATGTGGAATCCTCGATGCGTTAGGGACGAATATTAGGTCATATCAAACGTACATATGTCTAAGTTATATGAATTAGTATAAAGCAGTTACGACAGCAAACATCCCATAAAACTATGTGTGTTTGAAAAAACCCGCCCGCCCAAACGAGTGAAACGAGCCGCCCAAAAATAGACCCGCAATTAAAGCGCCGCTTTTTCAGAGGTCTAATAGACGGTTTATTTTTCATGTTGAAGGCTCTACTTTTCAGTGTGTCATGTGGCTTAAGTGTAATTTAAAAAATGGGAAAGATTTTTTGTTCCTTTTTTAATAATACGGCTGTTTTGTTCTTTATTTCTTTTTTTTAATTCTCGTAAAGAGTATTAACGTAAATCTAGAACTTAGAATCTAACTAGGTAGGTACATAATATGGTACCTACCTATAGTTACATAAAATATATTTTTTATGTTTTCATTATTATATTAAGAATCTAACGTATTGCTTTTAATTAGGTTGTTATTTCAGTAAGTAAGCATTTGGGTTACTACCCAAATGCTTACTTACTGAAATAACTTGTGTCCGTCCACAAGTTACTACTTGTGGACGGACATAACAGGGAAAAAATACAAATTAAAGTTGATACACGAAAATACTGAATAGCTAACATAACAGCACATCTACAATACTTATAGGCGAAAAGGTTGCACTCAAGGGAAACATGTTAAATCTTCATGAACTGTCAGTGATGCCAGATGCCCACTTTACCATTAAAACAAATTTTTTCCCCCAAAAATTTCTCCGTAAAACATTTTCCCCCAAAAATTCCATCTACAGCTCTAAAAACTCCCCAACTTGGGGAATCCCCCCAATCTAGCATCAGTGTGAACTATCGACATACATAACTCATCCTTAAAACAATTTTTTTTGGGATGAACCCTGAAATAGCGAAAAATTAAAATGTTTGAACCACCCACCGGTTTAATTTTTCGTTTGCATTTTTTTCTTACAACGTTGATAGAAATGATGTAGGTAAGTACCTATTCCAATAATGGTTATTGTTAGTGAAGGTAAAATATCGTTGTAACTATACTCTGTATCCTCATTTCTAGATTGCCGTTTACAATGCAAATGGCTATACAATACAGAATGTCACTCCCACGCTATTGTCTATTATCAAAGAATATACACTTACGCGAACTATAATTGAACAAGTATTTCAATACTGTCTATCCCGTAAAGATGTGGAGACACATCTGGCAACACCAAGTGAAAGCAATCATCATAAAATTCCCAAAAATCATCTTTAATGCGGCGCAACAAAGCCGAAACTTCATTGTTAACAAGATATCGTTACCGATACGTGATATCGCATATAATACGTCATTACAAATAGAATAAGAAAATGGTAATATTGCAGTAATACAATATGTTGGTTGTGTTGTGTTCCACCTGTAGGTATCTGATTGCAAAAAATACCTATGTAATAGAAAGGAGGTTTGTAGCGTGTCGGTCGAGTTATGAAATAGCGATGACAATATGATCTCAACGAGTTCCTCACATTTTTTATCTTAAGGCAAGGATTTCCGACCGAAATAGGCACGCTAACGCTTGCTCGGCCGGGATCGATACACTTCACGCGGACGCAGCGGCAGCCGGCAGTGAACAGTGAACTCGCGAGCGCCCCGCGAATCGAAAATCACTTAAAATTTAATTAAAAATTACTAATAAAAAAAAATTATGACGGCCGGTATCCTTCGGCTAATTAAAGACAATCATTTTTGTATATTTTTCATTAACTAAAACCAAGTATACTGCAAGTAATACGATATTTGGATTACGATTAGAAGGATGTTTGGGATTTTATTTGACATAGTAAAATATCACCAATCGAAAAAAACGGCCGGATGCACTAGATAAATAGGTAACTGTAAAATAACATATATTTTTTCCAAGTTTTAATTACTTGTAATTTGCGAGTAATCCATAATTTAAAATAGCCTATTTTCGGGAATCGCAGCCTTAACATTTTGGTTAGTGTAATTAATAAGAACCGCCTTACGGTAGGCGGTTCTCACACTGCACCGCACACCGCTCCGGTTTGTGGTAGTGCGCTTCTTAACTATGGCTGTAGAATCTTATGTTCATAAAAAACCCGCAGTGTATAACAAACTCTCGCCGTATCTCCGTCCACCGGAGCGAAAACCGCAGCAGTGGGATGGACGCCTAAAGTAACCAATACTTTAAGATGTCATTAAGGGGCGCACGCGACATCATTCGCGTAGAGTAATGCCTAGTTTTTTTAACCACTACGGCGTAACACTTAGCCTACATCATCACACCTGATATTAAGTGATGGTAGCCCAACTAGCATTTTGGTAATAAGAATTGGTGTTAAAAGAGTTATTTAAAAGTGATTTTGGCAAGCAAGAGTTACACAAAGGTTTTAGCAATTGGTGTTAGAGTACGCTCTAACCCCTTACAACCTCTTATTTGGGCCCACGTCTTATAGCGCTATAAGTAATAGAATGGTTATTATGCTCACTCTTTTAACACTGAGAGTTACATTACAGTAATAGAGTGGTGTTAGTGACAAACAATTTTTGTATCTATAGTGGTGGTATAATATAAATCTTGCTACCTCAAGCACTTTAGAGTCTGTATTATGGTTATAATAAAAACTATAGGTGGTACACAAATTCTAAATTCTGCCTTTCTATTTTTTATAGTAATTATAATAGTTCTTTATTAGGTCCAGTCTTTCCTTGGGTTTGCTTTATGTATCCTGATTAGTGTTGGTTAGCAACTCAGAGCTGTAGCGTGTTTTCTTTTTCTGTCAGTTTTCATTATTTTATTTCCAAAAGTGTTACTTTATTTCGATGGCCGCAATTAAGGAAGTGAAATTGTGAATAACAAGTTACGGATTGTCAATAACTCGGTAAGTCAAGTTTGATGTCATCTTATAGCTAACATTTACTGCGAGGGTTACTTTATTGAGAGAATAATATATGTTTTGCATCTCAATTTTGCAGGGCCTTGATAATAAGTGATATTTGAAGTAAAAATAATTTGCATTTTCTCGTGCGGGACATGCACTCAATATACATTTAGATAAGAACAGGATATTGGCTCTGTCTTTTACAGTTTTTGTGTATTGTAGTCAATATGTTGCGTTTTAGAATTAGAAAATTATACAAAAAGGGGTTTTAAACAAGTTTTATTCTTGATTATTTTTAGGTTATGTTTGATTTAGCATGGCGTCTATTCCTTATTATCCTAGGTTCTTATTATTACTATTAATTAACAAGAAGTTCTAGATGGCCTGTAGTTAGAACTATTGTAGCACTTGTAATACCAGAACAGGGTTTTAAAGGTAATAAGAGTACAAGTTTAAGGTGTTTGGTTTTACAATGGTTCGACTTGGATGTAAAGGTAGTGGTATTTTAGGGTTACGTATCAAAACCTATCAAAAAGGGGAATAAAGATGTAAAATTGAGATCAAAGAAAATTAATAGTTTTTATTATAAAATCCAATAATTAATATTTTGTCTGTTTCTATTTAGATTCCAATTTCATTAACAAAGAAAACGAAAACATCGTGGATGAACAGAAGAAAGAAAAGAAAAGAGACAGAGGAACACACTCCAAATCTAATAAATATATGGAAAATAAAAAGAAGAAGGAATGAATCATGACAAAAGAAGAAAAGACTAAGTAGGCTACCTGTTTCCTATAAGAATTTTAATTATTGAATTTCTTACGATTTTTATCATAATATTAATTTTTCTTTTACTTTTCAGAAAGTATTTTAGTCCTCTTAGTACTTTTGTTTTGGAAATTCTTACGATTTTAGTTGCTTTTTACTTAGTATTTAACTTTACTGAAGGTGTTTTTGCAATAAGATTGATTGATTGTTTTTGTTTAATTAAATGAAGAATTTTATTTTAGTAAACTATATTTTTAATATTACATTCCTTTCATTGCGGATTCTTGATTAAAAAACATGTGATCTAATCAGTGAGTTATATTTTTTTAATGAGTGGCGATAGTTTCTCGTGAAACCCGCTATATTGATTGTTACCGTTGTGTTTATGGATGTATATTAGTTGATTTTAGCTTTAGACCTTTAATGTTGAATATTCAGAGCTTGAATTAGGAAAAATAATTGTTTGAGTTTTTGTTTAGTTTGATGATTGTGTAAAAGGTCTCCTTAAAGTTTAAGATTTGTTAATAACTAGGTTGTTATTAAGTTAAAGTGGGTACTGTGCAAGTCATTATGATGAAAGTGTTAGCGTTTTTTTATTATTAAGTTTATAATTTTGTTAAAACCTGAGTAAATAAGAGTAAATAAACTAGCCATTATACTTAGTTCTTCTTCTGTGTCGCCCAAATCTGTCGTGTGCGTGCAGGCAGGAAGCTTTGTTTTAAAATCTTAAAAAAAAACCATGTGAATGAGTCTGAATAAGTACCTATTATGTTTTGTAAACATACATGTTAACATGTATGTTTTAGTTATTTAACTGTTTTTTATCACATTAGTATAGATACTAATAATCATGTAAGGCATTTTGAATAAAACTACAATTAATAGTAAAAGCTTGTTTTTATTTGTTCTGTAGGTACTGAAACACACTTCGAATTTTTAATTTTAATACTTAGACGAGTTATATCGTATGTAAAAGGGGTATAAAATAAAGAAATCCCCCGTGGGCAATACATACTATTTAATAGGAAATTAAGATTTAGAAAAATATTTTGATGAATGTAAAAATTATGTACAAGCAAGCAATGGGATAACTAATAACCTCAAACATCTCAACCAAAATCTATTAGTTTAATCCAATTCCATTGAAATATAAAAAATATATAAAACCCTTTGAAAACTTGAATAAAAGAATGAAACCTAAAAACACAAGGTTAAAAGTAAAAAAAATATGTACAAAAGAACCACATTTTTTTAACCTAATTAATTTCATGATAATAATAAAAAAGCTACTGACACTGTTCGATGTTAGAACGTAACCTACGAACAAAGTTCGTAGAACGTAACTCACCTTTGATGAAAGCGCGAGCAGGGGAATCGCATATAAAACATCGTATTTTGATGTTTACTTTAATGCCGTTTACACTAATCCCTTGCTCTTAAACTGTAATACTCTCATTTACAAAATCTTCTAAAAAAATATTAATATCTTTCGGTTTTCCTTTCCCATAATAAATACCAATTATGAACGGGTCATCATCAATCTCGTGCACGTTTGCCAATATAGGCCAGAATTCGAATTAAGAGCTTTTAAAAATAGGTAGCCCATCTAAATTAACATTTAAATATACATCTTCAGGCACAAAGTCCAAATTTTGAAGTATTTTTGTTCGTGGAATAATGATTCCATTGTACCTACCAATATTCACCACCATCGAAAATGTTAAGAACAACTTGTGTTGGGGTTTGCAGAATCGTTGCAGAATCGTACGAGAATCAGATAGTAAAATATTTACAAATCTCTTATTTAAAATTGATACCAAATCTTATAAGGCAGCTTGGCTAATATTTTTTGTATCGCCCATATTCTTAAGTCATTTTTAAAATCTGTATTTTTTATATATTCACTTTCTTGCTCTTCATCTGAGCTATCAGAACTACTTAGAGGATAAGTAGATAAAGAAGCATCTTCTGCAAAATTTAATTCTCGCTGTACAGAACCTTGTTCAATATCTTGCGTTTCAGCATGTTTTCTGCTCACATTCTTATGAATGTGAGCAGAAAGCAATATTATTATGATTTCCTTGTTCTGTAATTGATAAAAATCTTAGTTATTATAATCGCTAAGTTTTAAGTACTCACAAACAAACAAAAAACATTATTGTACGGAACCTTGTTGAATTTCCTGCACTTGACCGACATTATCGGAGGAATCCCTGTCGCAGCACGAACATTTGCTTCGGCATTTACGCTGTGCTAGATGAATATATTCGTTGCAAATACTGCTGCAGCTTGGACTGGCATCATCAATAATTATAACTAACGAAGTACTATGATGCTGAATTGCATCAGTGGTCACTGTTTGCAATGTGGTGGTTTTATCGCAAGATGACAGTCGTTGAGGCAATCTTATTATTTTTTTGTATTCCTTTAATATTCTTATTTTAACTTCCCCACATCTTTTTCGTTTTATCCATGAACTCATGGCGAAAATTACCAAATTCTGACTATAGGTATTACTATAACTTGCATGAAATCAGATAAAAATCATAACAAGATAGAGGTTAGATATTATACATCTATAAAAGTAATATTTTATATGTTTTATGATTTCAAGTGAAAATAAGAGTTACAATGGTTTATTTGCATGTTTATATTGCTTAGAATAACATACAAGTAAATTTGAACCCCGCTTTAACGATTAGGGCTCTAAAAGTAACTCCGTAATACCAATTGCTATCATATATAGGGGCACATAGGGGTTACTGATTACTAAATTAAGTAGCTGTATTTAAGTTGCGATTAATACTTTTATGTCAACTTGTGTCAGCCGAACGACGCCCACTGCTGGGCATAGGCTATATATCAACTTAGGTGGTAAAATATATTTTGCTAACTATTTTCAAGAACTCTTGTCGGTAGAAAGAGTTATAAGAAACTATAATATTACTTTAAGTATTTTCTAATACTTGAATTTATAAAACAGGTGCTATGATGGTTGCGGCTATACCGTTTATACCTCCTTAAGTAATATTACGTTTCCTAGCTAAGTAAGGTGGTATAAAACATTTACTTAGCACTCTTTAAGAACACTTGGAAATAGTAAGACTTACTAGAAACCTTACTATTACCTTAGGTACTTATTATTACTTGAAGTTAAAGTACTAGTGTTACTGTGGTTCAGCTTTTCTCTTTTATACCTACTGAAGTCATATTATGTCTTCTTGTTACTGTTACTCATCTTGATGAGTTATTTAGTTATAGTCATTACCATTGAACAAACAAAAGTTTTACTGGACGCTTTAGTACACCCGTTAAACCAATACAAACGATAATAGAGGTGGAAATTAGCGCCAAAATGTTGGTTGGGAGGAATGTAGGTGGAATCTTACTACTCCCTACAACTGACGATCTCCGGCCGAACTTCGGCAATCAAATCAAATCAAATAATGGGTGTCTCAAAAGTACGTATAGGATTTGAATTTCGCGCTATTTCCGAAATATACAAGATGGCGGGTTGAAATTTGACATACGTCATCTTGACACATATAAAATTAATCGTGGATCGTTTCACAATAAAACAGCGCATAGAAGTTTTACAAATATTTAAATTAAAATTCAAAAATTCACGATCAATTACAAACACTCGTCGAAAGGTCGAAAAATCTCGTAATTTCAAGAAGAGGTGATGTCAAATGGCCACCGAGATCTTGCCATCTGATGCCACTGGATTTCTTTCTTTGGGGCTACGTCAAAGATAAAGTCTACAACAACGATCCACAAAAACATAGACAATATAGACAAAATATTCGCCGAGTTATTGGTGAAATAAGCAGAGAAATGTGTAAAATTAGCAGCGAAATGTGTGAAACTGTCATGAAAAACTTGCACACAGCAAAAATGCCCGTGGCGGCCATTTATTTAGCAGATATTATATTCAGACTAAATTGTACAAGTCTCTTCTTTAAAATAAAATAAAACTACGAAGAAATTCCAATCCATTCGCGTTTTATTGAGACAAATCATCCTATACCTACTTTTGGGACACCCGTTATAAAAACACTGATTCATGCTGTCACAGAAACATCGATATCTTCCAAATAACTTCGGCAAATACTACAATACGACATTCCGTACTTCGGAAGCTCGGCACATTTGCAGAAGTTCGGAAAGTTGGCGGGTAGGGCCCCTGGCTATCGTACCTATAACTGCCGGAACACAACAATGGTGTAAATATCGTTGCTGGCATTGCTAACACTACATACAGTGTTGTAAAATAGCTCTAGAAGGAATCTACTTTACTACACTACCTTCCTCGTGGTCAAATATTTCTCTAGACTTACTTAGCGTCTTTTGGTAGTTTCAGAGATTAAAGCACCATTATTCCTCGTACATTACCAAGTTTGATAACTGGCTTTCTACAAAGAAAAATAATTCTTCCTAGCTTACCCGGTTTTCGGCATACAAACAAAAAACTCAGGAGAGCTTAGTTATTAGTTTACTTGTAGCTCATGTAAATTACACTAGGCTTTAAAAATGCTATCAGGTAAGCCTTATAATAAAATAGTGAAAAGAATAAATATGAACGTAGGCGTTATTAGGCACAATTTCATCGAGAACCTTTAGGAACAATGCTCAGATAAAAAAGATCCAACATGACCTACTTCATAACATAATATCAATAAATCCAATTGAGATCAAAATGTCACTTGAAGTGTAAAAGGATTCCTATAATATAGAATTTACTTATAGCCTCGTAAGGCCCAAGTTTAATTATAAAAGATCTACTGAACACCCAATGTATAACACAATATAGGTACATTATCTTCTGATGTAGGTAGTTGCGGCCCACGCATAATTGGGCGTTTAAGAAATGTTCTTTTTAATTTGTTTGGGCTGCAATGCTAAACATTACTTTGTATATTATAAAATACATTGGGCCTTACGAGGATAGTTCTTATAGATCTTATAGAGTTTTGTTTGAATTTGACTTCCACCGCAAAATTATAAAGAATAGACTTCACAGAGAGCGAAGCTAAGCAAAAATAAATTCGTTAATTGTATAAATGCCCAACTAAAATATATACCGAACGTAAAGATCGTGGTGCAAATCTAAGTAGGTATTTAAAGATGGGGAACACTTTTTCGCTCGCAGTTCCAAAATCTTCACTCTTCTAGTGTGTTTACAATATTTTTAAAGAACTGTTAAATGTTCGTACGTAACTACTTTAATTCAGATTTCTCTCATGAGACTGATGAATCTGATGATAGAAATCTTAATGAACTACATTTGACTGAAGAAATATTGGCAGCCATAGTTCCAAAACCTGTAAAAGTGCGTCTGCATTGAGATGTATGTGTGCATAATTGCATATACTCGACACAACCGATGTGACTTTCTGTCAAAATAATCTATGCTAGTCGTTAACACACACAGCACCGCGCCCCGCTTCTCTCCGTGTCTGCGCCCGTACTCAGAAATGCAAATCCGAAACTTCGGATGACCCCGCCCCTTTCACTCGATTCTGGCATGACAGGAGAGTGAGAGGGACGGGTATAACGAAGTTTCAGAGTAGGCCCTCAGAATGGAAACTCACCATTATGAGCTCCTGACTGACGCAATTGTGAAAAAGAATGAAGCGACTTCCTTAGATGAAATAACAAACTGTAATAAGCAAAATTATAGGTTTTATTCGCCCTTGAGCCCTTGACGCTCAAGCTTACTTACCAAGGCCGTTTTTGATTGGCAAAAGGTTCTAACGCTAAATAAAATCATAGGCCGACTAAATTTAATTTGGTAATATGTCATCAGTTATAAATGGTAGGCATTGTAATTATTTTTTCACACTTATGCTCTGAAATGTTAATATTATATTTGAGAAAAGAATGCAGTACGTGGCACTTTTTCGAGGTAAACATTCTAAATTTGAAAATCACTGCAGTAATGAATTTCAGTACTTACTTACTGCACTGATTTTAGACATATACATATTAATACTAGCGGCCGCCCGCGGTTGCACCCGCGTGGTTCTCGTTCCCGTGGGAATATCGGGATAAAAAGTAGCCTAAGTTACTCCTTATTACATCAGCTACCTGCCAGTGAAAGTCCCGTCAAAATCGGTCCAGCCGTTTCAGAGATTAGCCGGAACAAACAGACAGACAGACAGATAGACAGACAGATAGACAGACAGACAAAATTTTAAAAAAATGTTATTTTGGTATATGTACCGTTTATATAATCATATGCATGTAGTGGCCGGCTACCAACACCGACGACTCGACCTGGCAACCTACAACACGCGCACATTGAGGCTCGACGCGAAGCTCGTAGAGTTGGAAGAGGCAATAAGTAAGTTACATTGGGATATCATTGGGTTATCTGAAGTCCGAAGAGAGGGGGAGGACTCGATAACCCTGCAATCCGGTAACTTACTTTACCACCGGGAGGGCGACCAACAGTCCATTGGTGGTGTCGGGTTCATCGTCCATAAATCCCTTGTCAACAACGTGATCACCATCGGAAGTGTGTCGAGCAGGGTAGCGTACCTGATACTCAGATTATCGAAACGATATTCGCTGAATGTCATCCAGGTCTACGCTCCGACCTCGACACACGACGATGACGAAGTGGAGGCTATGTATGAGGAGATCTCTAAAGCCATGCATAGCTATAAAACCCACTACACGGTTGTGATGGGGGATTTCAATGCAAAGTTGGGGCAACGTTGCGGTGATGAGCTGAGAGTGGGGCAATTTGGATTTGGGCAACGGAACGATAGAGGCCAGATGCTGGCAGACTTTATGGAGAGGGAGAACCTCTATATGATGAACTCCTTCTTTAGGAAGCCCGTAAGCCGCAAATGGACCTGGATCAGTCCGGACGGTAAAGTCAAAAACGAGATCGATTTTATCATGTCGACGAAGAAGCACATATTCAATGATGTCAGTGTGATCAACGCTGTTAAGACAGGAAGCGATCACCGTATGGTAAGAGGCACATTGAATATCGATGTCAAGCTCGAAAGATCGCGACTGATAAAATCCACGCTCCGACCAATACCAGCTCAAATTCAAAACCCCGAGTGCTTTCAGCTCGAGCTTCAAAACCGCTTCGAAGCCCTTGAGAACAGCATAGACGTGGACGATCTATACAACATGGTGGTGGACACTGTCCGCACGGTAGGGTCTAAGTACTATAAAACCCACCGTCCCAAATTGAAGAAACTCTCCAGTCAGACTCTCCTACTCATGGATCAGAGACACGAAATGAAGCTGCAGAACTCAGCGGATGCCCATCGTTATCGGCAGCTCAATAGACAGATATCTAAGTCCTTGACGCGCGACCTTCGCCAATTTAATACCGAGCGTATTAAAGAAGCCATTGAGCGGAACAAAGGCTCCAAAGTGTTCGCGAGAGATCTGTCTATCGGGCAAAGTCAATTGACGAGGCTGAAAACTGGGGAAGGTAGCATCGTTTCGTCAACACCTGAAATCCTGAGGGAGATTGAGAGTTTCTATGGACAGCTATATTCCACGCAAACACCTGTTGAAAGCAAGGCTAAAGACCCTAGAGCCAAGCTTACCCGACACTATACCGAAGATATCCCGGACGTCAGCCTGTACGAGATTAGAATGGCTCTCAAGCAGCTCAAAAACAACAAGGCGGCGGGTGATGACGGAATCACAACAGAACTTCTAAGAGCGGGCGGTAAGCCGATACTTAAGGTCCTCCAGAAGCTCTTCAACTCTGTCATCCTCGAGGGCAAAACGCCAAAGGCATGGGGCAGAAGCGATGTGATGCTGTTTTTCAAGAAGGGTGATAAAACTCTCTTGAAGAATTATAGACCCATCTCGCTTCTGAGCCATATCTATAAGCTGTTTTCGAGAGTCATTACGAATCGTCTCGCTCGCAGGTTCGACGACTTCCAACCTCCCGAACAAGCCGGGTTCCGGAAAGGCTACAGTACCATAGACCACATTCATACGCTGCGGCAAGTTATACAGAAGACCGAAGAGTATAACCTGCCACTTTGCTTGGCGTTCGTGGACTATGAGAAAGCCTTTGATTCGATCGAGACCTGGGCCGTGGTGCAGTCTCTCCAGAGGTGCCAAATAGACTACAGGTATATCGAGGTGCTGAGGTACCTATACCAAAACGCCACCATGTCGGTCCGATTACAGAACCAGAGCTCTAATCCTATCCAACTACAGCGAGGTGTGAGACAGGGAGATGTCATCTCTCCCAAACTGTTCACAGCTGCGTTGGAGGATATTTTTAAGCTGCTGGACTGGAAAGGATGCGGCATCAACATCAATGGCGAGTACCTAACACATCTACGGTTTGCCGATGATGTAGTTCTTATGGCTGAGACCTTGGAAGACCTGAACACAATGCTCGAAGATCTCGGTAATGCTTCGCAAAGAGTGGGTCTTAAGATGAACATGGACAAGACGAAAATCATGTCCAATGCCCATGTTGCACCCGCTCCAGTTAATGTTGGGAACATTACACTCGAAGTTGTTGACCACTATGTTTACCTAGGACAGACGGTCCAGTTAGGTAAGTCCAACTTTGAGAAAGAGATCTCTCGTCGAATCCAGCTCGGATGGGCAGCGTTTGGGAAGCTCCGACATATATTCGCGTCCGAAATACCTCAATGTCTCAAGACGAAAGTCTTTGACCAGTGTGTGTTGCCAGTAATGACCTATGGAAGTGAGACGTGGTCTTTTACTATGGGTCTCATAAGAAGGCTCAAAGTCACCCAGCGAGCAATGGAGAGAGCGATGCTTGGTATTTCCCTGCTCGATCGAATCAGAAATGATGAAATCCGCAGGAGAACTAAAACAACCGACATAGCTCGAAGGATTGCATCATTGAAGTGGCAGTGGGCGGGACACATAGCGCGGAGAACCGATGGCCGTTGGGGCGGAAAGGTTCTTGAATGGCGACCGCGTGCCGGACGACGTTCCGTGGGCAGGCCCCCTACAAGGTGGACCGACGATCTGGTCAAGGTCGCGGGAAGCCGCTGGATGCGGGCAGCGCAGGACCGATCGTTGTGGAGATCCTTGGGGGAGGCCTATGCCCAGCAGTGGGCGTCGTTCGGCTGACATGATGATGATGATGATGATGATGCATGTAGTAAAAAGCGGTTATTTAAATGTTACAAACAAACACTCTAATTTTATTTATTTGTATGTATAGATATACTTTGTGTTTATTTTTGAGGCTTGTATAGTGTCATGTTGTTCACTCGTTGTGTGTACCAAATAAAATAATTTTCTTTCTTTATTTCTAACCGTATTTCCGCTATTAGCACAGTTGGCCAGCATTGCCCCGGGTTCGGCGAAATATCTCCCGTTCAAATGGTGTCAAATTCCAACGGGTTGTTTTAATTAAATTTCGCTTTATCCTCTCCGTCTGAGTAAAAATTTCAGCACCTTTTTTAGTCTACCTTTGAACTTTTTCAGCCCTTTCATGAGCGTTATTGCGTATTTATTTAGCAAAATGGTTCCGAGGAGGATCGTACTGAAAATGTTGGCTCATAAAATGTTTTTTTTTACGATTTGAGTGTAGGAATAATTAAGATTATTAATGCTGTTTCTTTTCGCGGTCGTGCTTATAAATAAATGATAATTATATAACTATTTCTCGTTATATATAGTTAGTGGAACTGGATTCTGTATTAAAATACCAAGTAGTAGCAATTTTCGTGTTTCCTATACTTATTCACTGGCAATTGATTTTACTGGGTGAGTTCTCTACGCTTGAATAGGAATCAAATTGGATAACTGAACGATTAAGGTTGTGCAGTCTGCACACTAGCGCCGCCATTGGAAAAAAATCATAGTGCTTAAATAAAGATCATATTGCGAATTATCTCTCTGTAGTGCACTCCGAAGAAGCTTTGTGGTACTTTCTATTGCTTTATCTATATTTTCTAGCTTGTCGTTTAATTTAATGGAGTTTAATTGCTAAAAATGGCCACGTTTCGCAAAAAAACTGAATTTAACTAAACGACAGGCTAACAAATATCCTTTAAGCGATAAAAAGTACCACAAAGCTTCTTCGGAGTGCACTACAGAGAGATAATTTACAATTTCGTCTTTAATTAAGCACTATGATTTTTTTTTCAATGGCGGCGCTAGTGTGCAGACTGCACAGCCTTAAGTAGATTACACAGAGCGAAAAGCAACCTTTTTTCAGGCACTAGGTTTTACCCAGGTGGTACCCGTTCCCGTGGGAATATCGGGATAAAATGTAGCCAATGTCACTCGGGAAGAACTCTCAAATATCTTTGTCTTGAGATAAGTTTGATTTTGTCAAATGTTCAGATATTTTTGGTGGGTTTGATTGAACGCTCAGATCATTTTGAAGCTGACTGTACGCGACCGGGAATCAAACCCGGGACCGCAGACAGAGATAGCGGCACCTTGAGAACCGATGCGTACACCACTCGGCCACGGAGCTCGTCCAGCGAAAGATCTCAAACTAATACTCAAACTACTCAAACATTGATCAGTTGGCGCCTGTTGCTCACCCCCTCCCCCCACTGCAACGCGCCCCGCGACGTGTCGTGTAATCTCTGACGTATGTTACGACCATTGTAACTAATTATGGGAGATAGCTCATAGGGTAAAACCGCCTTGTATCGGCCACGTCCTGGTATCGGCCACTTCCTACGAATTTGATCAAAAACTATTAAATATTCGATCCACTTGCACAAATTTTGCTCTATAATGAACATTATATTGTTGTCTTTAAATGAATTAAATGAGGTGGCGATCAAACTTCATTTGACAGTTCAGTAGCATTGGATGTTGTAACCTGCGCAGTCGTGTCGAAATTCACGCCATTTTCTAGTCAAAATTGACGAGTTCGAGGTTACGGGGGAAAGGGTTTGCAACTTATCTAGGAGGTTTAAATCGTTAATTTTTGCTTGTGAAGGTTAAAGAGATTATAATGCAACATTATTGATTAATATTTTTCTGTTTTTTTTAGAATTTTAATAAAAAATCGGAGGGCCGGATTTAGGGTTGATTATTTCATAAAAAAGCCTGATATCGGCCGTTAAAAATGGTGATGGCCGATACAAGGCGAGTCAAAATCCTGATATCGGCCACGAAACAAGTCATGGACGATACAAATGTTTCTTCATACAAATCTAGGTACACTAGATAAGATACTTAATTTAGGTAATTATAATAAAAAGATATAAAAAAATATTTGATAAATCTCGATTTTTTGTTTAGTTACTTTTATGTGGAAGTATCATTGTTAATGTGCAAACTGTAATATTAGATTTCAAATAAATTGTTAATAGTATTTGATTTATAGACTTTCCTTTAAGAAATATAAAAATTTGTAAAATAATCTAAAATCTCTAAAAAAAATCCGACTTCAAAATTTATTTGTTACTATTAGGCAAGAATATCTTTATGCAAGAAAAAAACAAAAAGATATTATTTTTTTTAAAAATTTATTCTAAATACGTTAAATTAAGTTTGGATTGTTAAAAAAATTCACGGTATATGTATGTTTTTTATATATCTCTATGTATATCTTTGTATATCTTTATCTTTCTTTATCAATTCGAAGTATATTTGTATTGCTCATAATGTAAGCCTAGGCCGATACAAGGCAAACAGGTGGGCGATTTTTGGGCGCAAGTGGCCGATATTAGGGAAATTGGGTGTGTACAAAGAAAAACATCAATATAAAAAAATGTTATCCAAATTTCAAATATTTTATTAGTTCATAGGAAAGTCAAATAATAACAGTTTATTAAAAAATACCTCCTAGAAAGCTAGGCTAATAAATGTGAGAATAGGAAGCAAATCAATGTGAAATATTGTTGACGTGGCCGATACAAGGTGGTTTTACCCTACGACATATCTCGGGGAGCTGTCGGATGCCAGCTTCTGCGAGATGTTTCGCTAAGATAAATTAATATACATGTGAGAGTGTAGGGGTATTTATGTAGCTTTTGCTTGGTGTAGGTCAGCATTTACGGTTGATAAACTTACATTAATAAAATCAAATTAAAACCATGCTCCTATGACGATATAAAGATAAAGATTTTGGTTGGCCGACGCGCTCTCATTCGGTACACACGCACACATCAACTCTCTAATTTTATTTTTATCTTACCCTCAAAATGCCGAAGTGCGATAAGTGTAGCAAAAATATTACCAAAACCAATCCTGGATTGGAATGTAATCGATGTGAGAAGATTGTGCATCTAACCAGTGATTGCTCTGGGCTCACAGCTAAGCAAAGAACAGCGCTGAAGGCTGCAGGGAACTTGGAGTGGACCTGCCCAGAATGCCTCGAAAACTCGCCAAGAAGACCATCTATCTACATTCCATCGAATGATGATGAGGATGAGGACAACGATAACAACAATATCTCTGCCAAGTACTCAAATACCGTACAAGTAAATGTCAAGCAGCTGCTAAAAGACATATCGAAGGAAATGGAAAAGGCGATCCGTAAATAACTCGGAGATATGACTAAAGCACTGGATTATCAAAGTGAAAAAATGGATGAAATCACCGAATCTATGGAAGCGTTCAAAATTAAAATACAAGATCTCAATAAAAAAAACACTGAACTGCAAAATAAAAATAACAACCTTGAAATACGCGTTGGAGCTCTGGAACAGCGCCTGCAGCAGGTTGAGCAAATCCGGCTAAGCAAGAACCTTGAAATAGCTAATGTTCCATACATTAAAACAGAAATATTACCGACAGTCATATCTAAAATAGCACAAAAGCTTACTGTGCCAACCAGCGACATCGAAAGTTCTAAGCGACTACCAGGAAGAAATGAAAAACCAGGTACCATAGAAATAAAGTTTAAAGATGATACGGCTCCGGCTAAATGGATTTCAGCTGCTAGAGAAAAAAGATTGTTGGCATGCGATGTGTTAGATAACCTTCAGGAATCCGTCTCCAAACAGCCAGTGTATGTACGCGAGGCCCTATCCTACGAAAACAAGAAACTTCTGTGGGAAGCAAAACGACAACTCAAAACTAACTTTAATTATATCTGGTGTAAAGGAGGCATTATTCGTGTACGAAAAGACGATAAGGCAAATGCTATAGTTATTCGTTGTGAAAATGATATTTCAAAGTTAATTAAACAGGGTATGTAGACATTTCGCTCAACCGAATTGCACTATCAAATTAATTATACACAAATGGCTGTTTCGGATAACTTAATTGAACTTAAAAACTGTACTAACTTAAAAGAATTTACTAATAAAATACCTTCTAAAACTAACCTGGTTTGTTTTCATATTAACATACGTTCTTTTATTAAAAATTTCTCCCGGTTAGAACACGATATACTTGCATGTAATACCCAAATCGATTTAATCATAATAACTGAGGCTAACATATCTTATTCAATAAGCGACCTGTTTTATATAGATGGATATCATATGTATACTAATCTCAGGACCAAAAGAAAAGGGGGTGGCATAATAATTTATATAAAAAAGTCACACAAAATGATAGCATCTAACACTAAATCAATGCATTTTGAAGGAATAACTGCTGAAATAACTACGTCCACTAATTACTCTTGTAGACTAATTGCTATTTACCGCCCCCCGGACACAAGTAAGCACTTATTTATACACGAATTGCTCGACATTTGTCGTAAAACTGGTATACGCGAGGATCTGTTTATCATCGGGGACATAAACATTGATCTCGCCGTAGACACACCTATAAAACATAAATACACTACAATGCTAAGCGGTTGCGGGCTTGTGAATGTGATCTCAGATTATACACGAATAGAAGTAAGAAAGAATAAAGTTAGTATGACATGCATCGATCACATAATAGTGAGGTCACATTCGCAAGACGTGTACTCCGCGGCACTCGGAACCGTACTGGCAGATCACCGAGCAGTAACGTTTGCCTGCGTAGGGCCACTACCGGAGGCAACACAAATACAGCATGCTCCTAAGTTTAAAGTGTGTATAGACAAAACTAAAGTAACAAATTCATTACAAAAAGTTGACTGGCAATCAACAAATAATATGCAATGCCCTCTATCAGTATATTCATTTTTAAGAAATAACTTTGAAAAATGTTACAGTGAAGCAAAAACTAATATACGAATTAAAAAAAGAGATTTAATTTGTGTGCAAAATACATGGGTCAATGGGTTAACTAAAAAAGCATGTTACAATCGAGACTACTGGTTTAAACAATGGCTAAAAAATACTAAAGATATGATAGTTAAGCAAAAATACAATAAAGCAAGAAATTATGCAAACAAAACTATAGAACATACAAAAAATACACATCTGAAAAAAGAAATATACGATAATAAAAATAATATACGCAATCTGTGGCAAATATTGAATAAGATAACTGGTAGGATAAAAAAATCTATAGACGACACCATACTTACCGCCTTTGTAAGTCAAAAAATTAAAACAGTTGACATTGTAAATAAGTTTGCTAATATTTTTAGTAATAGTGTCACTAGTATTGTCCCTGATTGCAATCGACCACTGCTGCCTACTAATTCGTATAAATCGCCTGCCAACTCGAGTATTCGCTATCAGAAAGCTACGGTGCCGGAAGTTGCTAAAATCATAAAAAACATCAAAACTAACAAGGCCCCCGGACTTGATAATATTAGAGCAATTGACATCAAATCTGTTTGGGAAAATGTATCAATAGCTGTTGCTAATTTTATCAATGCTTGTGTCGAAAAGAGAAAATATCCCACTGAACTTAAAATAGGAGTTGTTAGGCCAGTTTATAAAAAAGGCAGCCGGCTAGAATTTGAAAATTATCGTCCGATTACACTTCTGTCTACGCTCGATAAAATAGTAGAAAAATATATTAGTAAGCAAATAAACGACTTTTATAAAACCAATAGCATTTTAAATGAAAATCAATATGGTTTTCAACAACAAAGAAGCACTACGCAGTTACTGTCTTCTTTTACGGATGATGTCAATGGCTTCCTGGATGCCAAAAAACACGTTCTCGTGGTATATATCGACTACAGTAAAGCCTTTGACACCCTAAAACACAATGTACTGATTGATAGACTAGACGAATGTGGAATACGCGGCCCACTCTTGAAATGGTGTGCAAACTACGTCCAAGATCGGAAATACTGTGTCAAAGTAGGAGACGAGCTTAGTGATATGCAAAATGTAGCCCATGGAACTGCCCAGGGTTCAGTACTCGGTCCTTTGCATTATTTGACCTATGTTAATAATATGATAAAGGTTATCAAGCATTGTAAAGTCTACCAATTTGCAGATGACACGTGTTTGATGGCAGCCAGCAAAGACATTAAAGTGGCTATAAAACATCTGCAGGAAGACTTCACACATTTAATCAAATGGTCTCATGATGCTGGATTAGTATTTAACGCGTCTAAAACTAAGTTAATGTACATATCATCTTCACAAAACAGAGTGTCATGCGACCTCTGTCTCATTGCTCACAATCACGACTGTCTCCATAATGACACTCACAATCACAACCAGACATGTAACTGTGTTGTCATCGAGCAGGTTGAACAGCACACATACTTGGGACTTGTCATTGACAACCGGTTAAAATGGGTCCCTCATATAAATAAAGTATGCGATAAACTAAGGGCTATCCTTTCAAAATTTTCAATAATCAAATATAAAATTCCTTACCCCATATTATTGTCACTTTATAATGCTCTGGCAGAATCTATAATTCAATACGGGCTCAGTAGCTACGGACGTACTTGCAAGTCTCACTTGTACGGCGTACATGAACTACAAAAACGCATTCTTAAAACTATATTACCTAATAAAATGCAAATCGAGCTTGAGAACGAATACGATTTATTTAAGTTCTGTAAAGTACTACCAGTAACTGAAAGAATTAAATATATCCTCCTTAAAGAACAATATTTTAACGAAGAACTTAAAACTTTAAGAACTGTCAATAAAAAATTGAGAAGTGCAGCTGATCCCAAACTTCTCGTCCCCGGGATCAATAATATGTACGGGAAATATCAAAACAAACACTTAGTGCCTCTTTTAATAAACGAACTCCCGAAAAAACTTAAAGATGAACTCAATGAAAAAAACTTAAAGCATAAATTAAAACTATATTTTCTCAGTAATTTATAAATAACGCCAAAAGCTGTGAAATTATTTTACTCAATATACTAATGATATGTATGTACCCATATATATAATTATGTGGCTATCCCATGTGTATGTATGGGTATATAATATACTACCCTAACTAATTAATATCTTGTTCTACTAATAAAAAATATTTTAACATTATGAAGTTACTAACTAAAAAAAAAACATCCTGTATTTATTCAACGTGGAAAAAAAAAAATCTTATCATAACACGATGTGAGTAGGTAATGCGAATGGCGACCGCAGCGCCGAACGGGCGCGCTGTCGTCCTTCGACGGAGAGCGAACTGTCTTATTACTTACGACCTACCTACAAAATAATAATTTATCATATCAATCATTGTTGTGTTATGTGTACGTATGTGTTCCATAAATATATTGTGTTTAATGTTTATTATAGACGACGAGTTACGGTGTACAGAAAAACCCTCAAAGGTTTATGAGACACCGTCTTTGCATAAAATTAAATTGTAAATGTGTTTTACTAATAAATAAAATAAAAAATAAAATAAAATAAAATAAATGTTTGGTCATCCATCCCAAAATTTACCAAGTGCGAAAGTTGCTTAACCGCTGACTCAACCCACACGAACCACAACCACACCACGTGGGCGGGGCGCATTTTGTATTGGAAATAAATAGTCAATTCACACGCACCACATTTTGCAGTCATTATCGATCGCGTGGGTGATAAAGCACCGGCCACACCACAACGCAACCACAACGCAATAACCAGCGTTGACGCAGCGAACTAGTGGCCGGCCACATTCACAACACAACTACTAGCGACAACATTCTGTAGCGCTACCACATCGCAACCACAACGCAACTGCAAAAAGTTGCATCGCCACTATTCATATCACACGTATCACATTTTTTCGCTGCGATTGCGATGTGGTGTGGTTGTGGTACGTGTAGGTTGACACTAAGAGCCAACGTGCACTTGTGATTTTTAGTCGACCGATACTTTAGTCAGAATCGTAAGACGATCGTGAATATCGCGATCAAACTGTCGGCCGATAGTTGGGCGATAGTTTAGTTGAATGTAGTGCGCGCGCTCACATAGTCCTTCATGCATATTACCGACCGGCCGATAGTTGAGCTGTGCGATAGTTTGATCGAACAACTATCGGCCGATAGTTTGATCGGTCGATTTTTAATCGTCAGTACGCGCACTGCCATTTAACTCTATACTGAATACGAGAACAATCAAACTAGCACCCGATTAAAAATCACAAGTGCGCGTTGGCTCTAAAACCACAGGCCGCGTTAACCACTGCTCTTCTTGTTATTGTGTTGTATGGACAGACAATACTATTGTTCCACAGGTGGCATAACGTCGTTTTCGCCGATGATAAACAACGGAGTACACGTCATCATGTATACCTACTACCTGCTGTCAGCCGAGGGGAGTCGAGGAACGAAGGCTTGTCTACGCAAGCATAAAAAATGGCTGACTTTAATGCAAATGGTTTGTATTTGGCATTTTATTAGAGTACCTACCTAATGGGAATTTATTCGAAACATTCATTGACACACTTTGATTTAACAATAACGCCTAGGTTGGACTGACAAACACGGCCGAGCGATTATACTCCCACTTGAGCCACTTGCGAGTACATTATAAGTAGTTCCTGTCATTTATGACGTAAGATCGTAACATTATTAACCTTTTTTCTCCGTTTAAAGGGGGTTCCCTACGCCATATCGAATACCAAATGATCGAAAATCAAAATATCGAACACTATTCATCGAACGGTCAACAAATCGAACGTTCAAAATATCGAATTTACAAATAATCGATCGATCAAAATATCGAATGGTTAAAATATCGAACGCTCAATACATCGAATGATTAATTTATCGAATATCAATATTTTGAAAAGTTTTTTACATCATGAACAACCACTAGATATTTCAATGAAGTTTCATAAAACTTAATTTCCGAATGAAGCTATTGCTTCAAATAGTTCTTGCTCTACCCAATAACGGAGTAATATTTTGTATGTGGAATGCTATTTATATGTGAATTAAGTATTTTTGTGCTAAAAAACTAATAAATTTGGACAATAATGTCCGTGGGGCCCTACTAAAGCTTATCCTGTCCCAAAAAAGAAACATTTTGGACGGATTCAAAAAACAATGCAAATATTGAAATTCGATAAATTAATCATTGATGTATTGAGCGTTCGATATTTTAACCATTCGATATTTTGATCGTTCGATTATTTGTAAATTCGATATTTTGAACGTTCGATTTTTTGACCGTTCGATGAATAGTGTTCGATATTTTGATTTTCGATCATTTGGTATTCGATATGGCGTAGGGAACCCGTTTAAAGGTGCCATAGAAAGTATTGATTTAGTTAGTGAGCCTTCATCAAATATTCGAATAGAAATTCGTTAGGGTTTCCAGGTCCGAAAATTGGGTATCAAGACCGGACATCCTAAAACCAAAGGCGCTACTCGGAAAAAGTATGGACTTTTTAATATATAACTATAGGACGGTTAGAGTTGTTATAAATCTGGTAAAAAGATATGTATTTCTTCATACCTTTATCTAGAATCGTATAGTTTCAAAAACACGTTTTTAAGATTTTGCCTCGACACTTTTTTTCGAAAATACCTCTAAAAATACGAAATATCAAGATTATTCTTTAATGAGGTTACTGACACTATTAGAAATTAGTTTAATTAGTGCACACCAATAATATTTAGGATCGTATAGGAGCTTTTTTTTTAAATCACTATAGTTTTTTAATACGAAGTGATTTTGTGATTTTTTTGCGTAATCTGCAAAATCGGTCTCGCTCCCGCGCGCGTCGTTTTCTCATTGCTATCTCGCTTTAGCATAATTTTTCCGAGTATCGTTTCCTTTGTATGCTTAAATCTTTGAAACTACGCAACGGATTTTGATGCGTTTTTTTAATAGATAGAGTGATTCAAGAGGAAGGTTAATATGTACTTTTTATCCCGATATTCCCACGGGAACGGGAACCACGCGGGTGAAACCGCGGGCGGCCGCTAGTTTAAGAATAATCTTGATATTCCTTTTTTTTTGAGGTATTTTCGAAAATAAAAAGTGTCGAGCCAAAATCATAAAATCGTGTTTCGGAAACTATACGATTCTAGATAAAGGTATGCAGAAATATATATCTTATACTAGATTTATAACAACTCTAACCATCCTATAGTTTTATATCAAAGAGTCTATACTTTTTCCGAGTAGCGCCTTAAGCCAAAAGACTAGCTCTAGTTCTTTAACTTACTTTGCTTTATCAAAAGAAGCCCTAGAATGAACTGTATCCACAATTATGCAGTCGGCTAGTTAATTAAGTTATTATAAGTTACTTCATACCTTACATAGTGACACTTCAGTATTTAACTGTGCAATAGAGTGTTTGTAATTTCATTTTACATAGCAGTATTCTGCATAACTCCACTGCAACACTTAAAATGTTCCATTAATTACATGCTCCATCCTAATATTATAGAAGATTAAAATAAACTAATATTCAAGAACATATTACATACTAAACAAATTTATAATAATTAAATATAATTAATTACTTTTTAATGAAATAATTAACAGGTAATTGTTCTATGTCAGGTATCCCTTTTTATTATAATGAGGAAAAGTCATAGCACTTTTCCTCATTTATGTAAGGCATACCAACAGGCATTTTGGACTCGGTCATTGTTCGCACTATGTCTCTCGCTGTGCCCAAACCTCCCATTGTATTGTAGGCTTGGTGCAGGTATACAAATAAGGTATAACTACCCTAACTTTGTAACTGTTTGTATACTTAAATGATACTTAGTAAAGTGTTTCAACAACAAACAGACCATCATTATCAAGTTAATTATGTTTCATCTTCATTTAATTATTATTTTGTCTCTTTCCAGACACAATTCACACTAATGCTGATATACTCTTCACAAGTGTTTCTGCCAAGTTGCCCCGCTCCACTCGGTGTGACAATAATGTACTTTCCAAACGTAATATTCGTTTATTACATGTTCTACGATTTTTTTAACAAGAATTACATAAGGGACAAACAGGCTAGAGAAAGAAAGAAGAAGAACCATTTGAATACAAAACAAAAATAAGGAGTGTTAAGAATTATGTTATTTTAAGACAGATTTGTAAAAGTCACAAGTTATTTAAAAAAATATGTTACGGTCAATAAAAGTTTTGTGTAAAAGTAAAATTATATTTACTTCTTATTTTATTGTTGAAATATTTAGGGTTTACTATTTAATAAATTTGAGAAAGTAGTTTATTACAATTAATTATTGTTGCTAATCTAAAATGGCCCGAGAATTATATAGTAAATGCTGCCGTATGTTTGGCCCCATTCGGCTGGGCGGGCATCGAAGAGCTAATGTTGTAGCATGTCAGTTTAAAAGACTGACATTATTCTTTAAAGGTATGTGCTATACCTTTAAGCTTAGTGCTTACCTATTAATGCAGTGAATGTATTGATTTGAGACACTATTCTAATCAGTTTCCTTATCAGGCCAGTGACATCTGTTTCTTATCAAATAGCATTAAGGTATCAATAACGTATGACCAATAGTAACCTGTAATGTCATATTATGACTTTGTAACCTCTAATAAGATATGTTTTGTAAAGTAAATCTTCTTAGAATATACTTTTTATTCAGATTAAACAATATCTAAAGTAAGCAACTAAGTTGATTTCATAAGAAGTAATCTACTAGTTTTGAGTCCTTGTGTTAATTTGTCTGACAGCAATTATCATAAATCATAACAGAACAATATAAGGGTTGGCTTTAGAAATCTGCTGCATTATAATACTAAAGATTAACCTAGCAAACAGTCTGGAAAAGTTGAACTCTCTGGGTAAACATTCAAGTAATTACTTTAAAATGCTAAGTGTTTATGAGGAATTCCGTACATCGGCAAGCCTGTAAACTTTTGCAGGCAACAAGAGTGTGGTAACAGTGTATTCCAGCTGATATAAATTGATATGGAGTGTTTAAAATCACGAATAAGCCGCATCAAAAGGCGTGAACGTCACTTACCGTATAGTAGGAGAGCAGGCCAGCGTTCTCGTCCAACACGAACCACCGATATTGCCAACCTTTCATCACATTTGTCCATTTGCTTAGAGAACCTTCCATCATGTTTACAAATCAAAAATTAATATCAAAATTCATGAAAATAACACGACGAATTTTCACACTGCGGCAGGTCCTTCCACCATAAATAATCCATATGTTTGACAGTGACATTTTATGTTGGTTCGGTGTAGCCAAGGTTAAAAATAGTAGAAATTTAATGTCATCGGAATAAGGAATCGAACAAGTATCGATAATCTCAATTCGATTACTTCCAAAAACAAAAATTAATAGGAAAGAAATAATAGAAAACCACCAGCATCCACCAGCCCTGAAAGTAGCTTCCAAGGGAAGGGAAGGGAAGGGAATATAGTAGGTAGTTGGCCCGGATTCTCAGGGTCGCGGGTTCGAATCCCGCCTGAAAGTTACTTTTAATAATAACTGCCCTTTAATAATTCACTAACCCTCGGAAACTGAATCGGATTCGAATTCTGTGCTTTGTCTTTGTCTATTTTAGAGTGAGTGACAGAAACAGTGCATAAATTCTGCTGTCGGGAGCGTTTCCGTCGGTTTGTGTATCAGGGGGCACGGCAGGTCAGGATTAAAAATAATCTAAGGCAAAGTTAAAGACCTAATGGGTTAGAAAAGGAGAGCGGTTAAAGTTTATATGAAACTGCCTCATTTCTGGTTAATACCTTTCTAGAGAAACTGTTGTATTAGTAGCACTTTTTTAATTTATCCGGCAGTATAAATTCTATATTGTGTCAAATATGAGGCTTATTTTGGTGATCAATTTAAGGACTAGATTTATGTTGAAGATAAAGGTGCCCATAGTAAATTAACTTTAATATTAAAAAAATATATTTTCAACTAGCTATCCGCCCGCGGCTTCGCCCGCGTGGACTACACGATGTTATCCCGCGGGAGTGTGATATTTTTCCGGGATAAAAAGTAGCCTATGTTCCTCTCCAGGTTTCAAAGTATCTGTGTCCCAAATTTCAGCCAAATCCGTTCAGCCGTTTTAGCGTGATTGAGTAACAAACATCCAAACATCCAAACATCTAAACTTTCACATTTATAATATTAGTAGGATAATTCGGCTTTATGTTAAAATTGGAATTTCCAGCCCTCAAGTTTTATTTTCTGAATCCATTCAAATAAACTCAACTCCCTATTTTACCCCTTGCCGAGGAGTTTCCCATGACCCTTTTTTAGCGAACGTCTCCTTGTCATAATCTACCATCCTGCCTCATCTTCGTTGTTCCAGTATGAACGTATATCGAGATTTCGTGATGAGATGAGTGAGCGAGTTACCTTTGATAATACATGTAGGTATTACTAATACATTTTATATAATAAAAGCAAAATTGACTGTCTGTCTGTCACAATAAACCAATTTTGAATTTCTGCTACTCTCTTTGCGACACCTACACCGAAATTCTAACAAAATTGGTAGATTAGTTAGACCATGGAGTTGTATAACACAACTCGATTATAATTATGTTGCAAAGTTTGGAAGAGACCCGGCAAATGTCAGCTAAGCTAATGAATACTGGGATGAATGGACAATGGACAAGAGACTACTCTTATTTTATAAAATTACTAGCCAATCATACTGACACTGTTAATAAGTAAAAACACGAACACACGTTTGTAAAAAAAGGTACTTTATTTGTACAAAATGATTATCACTGCAATAATCGACTATAATACACAACATCACGCCCGCCATATTAATTTAGTATTTCTTATCTATAACTATTTACAGGTATTGGCCTTTCGGCTTTCTTTCATCAAAGTCTTCTTAAAGATCTGCCAAGTTTTGTTTTGCTATATCCTGAGGATATAGACACTTTATTGCTATTCTCCTGATTTAAACTCAAACCGGATAAATCTAAGAATAATGGCACGTTTTCTGATCCTTCTGCGATTTCGTCTCCGTTGAAATCTTCTGGTGTCCCTTCTCCTTCGATGGCTAGTTTCTCGATGTCTTTGCTTAACGCGTTATTTTCTGCTGCTTCGACAAACGCATTGGACAGCTCCCCATCAAGTTTATTCACGTTTCCTGATGCAATATCGTACATGAAGATTTCTCTATCTTCTGATGGCTCGTCGCTCCTGGAACAAAACAAATTAGCACCGTTAATATTTCGTGTGGTTTTTTTTGGCAATAGGTATCGGAAAAGACTAGGACATACTAATTTGAGTTAGGTAAAATGCAATCGACCTTGTACTTACAAAAAATGTCAGGATCAAAGTCAAAATTTCTTATTCATATTGTTTAAATAAAATTAATGAACGGTTGAAGAGTACATAGAATCTTGTATTAAATAATAATAATTTAACTTTACCTTTAGTGGATAAAAATTGGCATGACAATAACTGGTATCTTATCTTTATGTATAACAGAAAAACAAAATAAAATATCTAGAAAAAATACTTTACCCCGTCACGAGTAAGACGACTGACTGTAAATCAGTGGCAGTTTTTTTTTCGACGTCCAGCCATTTCTGGAAGTTATCTTTCGTTGGTTTCTTCAGTAAATCTTGTAAGCTATCTCCAGCAACAAACTTAATTCCCTTTAGTGTAGAACCTGCTGCACGTTCAGCTCGCGGATGATCTCTACTTAGCGCTTCAGTTTCTACAGGTGCTAATACTACAACTGAAGTGACTTTTCTACCTTTCAATATGTCAGGGAGAGGAAATTGGTTACCGCTTACTTTCAGTGGTAAGTATCTGTTATATTTTTTGTCATTTAAAGCTACGGGATCTACTTGTGTAGCGTCATCTTTCACGTACTCTTTGGCGATGTTCTGGCCTTCAACAGTTTTAGGGTCAAAATGTACCACTTTCATTTCAACTGCCTGTTTGCTTGTCGTGGGAGGAGCAACGTAAGTAGCTACGTTTTCAGACGCTGCTATTTCCTGATCATCATCTATATCTTCGTCAATTCTAGATTCGATACTATCACCATTGGGTTTTACAACAATGGGTCTATGTTCACTAGCTGCTATCTGTTGAGCTCCACCTGCACTGAAAAAGTTTGCCAACTGATCCGGAGGTAACGAGTCTAACGGCGTGTCTCCTACTTTGTCATAGTCCAAGACACTGATATCAGCATTATCCAAGATGCCTGAAGATAGCAATTGTTGACGCAGATCATCAGGAACTTCATCGGGAAGTTCTATGGCAGGCTTTTTCTTTCTCTCTTCTTTCTTAGTTTCAGGTGTAGAGCTAATTGAGTTTAGCGTAGAAGAAACATATTTTTGAGTAGTAGGTGTTATATCAACTGTCCGGGAAGTAGACTGATAATAATTCGGTGAAGGAGTGCTCACTGAGAACGATGGCTGCTCGTGTCTTTGATAAGTCTGAGAATACTGAGACCTAGGAGTAGAGGCTTGAATTTGTTGTTGGTTGTAATTTCTCAATTGGTTATATTCTTGTTCGTATTGCTTATTTTGTTGTTGTTGGTGCTTTTGTTGTTGTTGGGCTATAATTAATTGGTTTTGAAGTCGTTGTATTTCCTGTTGCTGTTTTTGTACGTTTTGTGCAAGCTGCAGACTGACTTGTTCTTGTTCAGCATCAATATATTGCTGTTGTTGGTGTTGTTGTTGCTGATTATGAAGCTGTTGTTGTTGCTGTTGATGCAGTTGTTGCTGCTGTTGCTGCTGCTGCTGTTGTTGTTGTTGCTGCTGCTGATGTTGATTTTGTTGATTCTGGTGGAGCTGTTGCTGTTGTTGTTGATGGAGTTGTTGTTGCTGTTGTTGTTGTTGCTGTTGATATTGCGATTGTTGAAACTGTTGATTTTGTTTTTCTTGTTCTTGCTTTTGTTGTTGCTGTTGTTGTTGTTGCTGTTGATATTGTGATTGTTGAAACTGTTGATTTTGTTTTTCTTGTTCTTGCTTTTGTTGTTGCTGTTGTTGCTGTTGATATTGCGATTGTTGAAACTGTTGACTTTGTTTTTCTTGTTCTTGCTTTTGTTGTTGATATTTGCGATACTTTTCTTCATGACTAGGAGAAGGTGAAGGTTGAACGGATTCACTGAAACCGTTAAAATTTGACTGAGAGTTAGGTCCGTTGACAGTTATATGCTGTTCATATTTAGGGATAGCGGCTACTAGCTCACCACCATTTGGTACAAACTGCCCAACATTCTGTTGGTGATGAATATTAGACTGGTCTTGGAAGCTGCTCGGTCTTTCCGACGGTCCAAATGATTGTTGGAATTGTGGCCTTTCTGAAGTGAATGTTGGATGGTGGAAGAACTGTTGTTGTTCAGGACTTTGTGATGGCTGTGGGTGGAAGTTAAATAGAGTAGGTGCGGATGGCTGTGGTAGGAATTGAGTTTGTGGAATGGGAGAAGGCGACGGGGAAACTGAGATGGGACTGGTAAAAGAATGTTGGCTATGAGGTTGAATTTGAACAGAGGGACGCGCAAGAGGCAACAGCGGCTGTGGGCCTTGGTGGAAACTGAATTGTTGTTGGGGTTGATGTTGTAAGAAAGGTGGGCGGTTATTTTCTACTTGTGGTGGGGATGGTTTAAGATTAAAGAACGGAGGACGGCTAGGAGCCACAGAAAATGCTGGTTTATTAGGAGCGCTTTCCGTAAAATGTAGAGGAGGTCGCTGTTGTGGTAGTTGTTGATTTACGGGAATTATCGGCGATTGGTCTTGGAAATGGGTAGGAGCAGGACTTGGATTTGGTCGTGAACCAAAGTTAAAGTTCTGAGGATGTCTGCTTTGTTGCTGTTCTTTAGCTGGTTCTATTTGATCTGTGGTTATGGTGTGATAGTTTTCTTGTAAATATTTAGCTTCATCAAATAATGGTTTTTGTTGAGGGTGAGGTTGATGGAATGGCCTTTGAGGAGGTCCAGAATGGAAACTGGTTCTGGGTGGTGGACCATTGAAGTGTGGTCGTGGAGCAAAGGTTGGAGGGCTATTTGGTCGGGGATGGAAAGATGGAGGGCCACTAGGTCTCGGGAATGGTCCAGGGAACGGTGCGCTTGAAGGTCCAGGATTGGGGAAGTGTGTGGGAGGGCTTGGGGGACCGTTAGCAAATGAAGGATGAGGACTAGGCTGAGGGCTTAGAGATGGCGGGGGCCCGAAAGAGTTTTGTCGAGAAATGAGTCCTTGAGCTCTAAATGGAGCTACGGATGGTCCTTGTCTTGGGAGTTGTTGTTCATTTGCGAGGTAAGGAGATTGGAATTGAATTCTACTTTGGGCCTGGGGAGGTCCAGGTCTGTAAGTCTGACTTGATTGATGACCAGCAGTCGGTCGTTGTTCATGATGTTGAGGGGGCTTAGGTGACGCAGAACGTTCCAAAGGAGGATGGTTGGAAGGTTGGTTAGGATACGCAATGGCAGGTTGCGGTGCAGTTTCTTCATGGCCTTCAGTATTTCCTTCGCGTCGATCGCTGTAGTGACGACCGTGTCCTTCACTTCCAAAAGTCACTCTCACACTGCTGTCACTATGATAGACTTCAGATTCTGGTTTAATGATGGCTCTTAGTGTCGTAGTTTGTGTTGGCAGGTAAATAGGTTCAGGAGTGACAGTGACATAATCGTGTTGGTGTTCATCTTCGTCATTAGAAGGCGGAGTGATTGCTGGAATAGGTTTCTCATAAATAACTTTATCCTTTGAATGAGGGTCTTTGCTATATTTCACGTAGAAAACTTGTACAGGTTCTTTTTTCTTCTTCGGGATCAGTTGCGGGGGCGGTGCAGGTAGCGTTTCATTCGATTCTTTGATGATAATTTCAATAATGGGTTCAGGTGCTTCGTAATAATGATGATTTGGTTCTTGACTGTATAAAGGTGCAGTGGGTAAAGTTCCGAAAGGCGGTCCATAACCTTCAGAAGAGTCTACGTTCAGAATTTTCGGTTGGGCGTAAATTTCATTTTGGTTTACGACAGCGTCATCTAAGCTGTCGAGACTCGGGTCGTATAGAGGATCTTTCTGCGAGTACTGTACAACTGGTTCCATTTGTACAGCGTAGGGTGGGAGCTTGCCGCCCCTCGGTGTCGCATTAGAGATCCTTCTGCTGCTTGACAGCGATCTGAAGTGTGACACTCTCGAATGCGGAAGCACCAATGAGTACTGAAGGTTCTGCGGAGTTCGTATGTTGTCCAGTTGTCGTTTCGGTTTCGTTTTTGCTGTGGCATTTTTGGCGTGCGCTATGCTGAGCACAGCCAAGGCTGTGACCTGCAACAAGAAAAAAAGAACTATAAACAAATAATTTTTACTTTTTGCATTCACAATACTATTTTATATTTTTTTAAACTTATGGCGTGTGCAACTGCGCCGAAATATTGGGGACTCGACAACAAATCAAAACATGGTAAAAATCCTGTTTTTTCATAATATTTACAATTTTATAATTATCCTACTAATTACTATAGATATATATACAGGGCGTCCCAAAACTATGCCACATGGAGGGAAAGTACCTTAAATACTGAAGATATACCATTTTACCGCGGGCAGAAAGCTAGTTGAAAATAAAGTATGGGAAAAATTGAAAATAAAGTATGGGAAAAAAATCCACTAGAGCTAGTTGTGTGTGAGACGAGTCGATTACTTCTAATACTTATTTTTTAATATATTAAAAGTAGGTAATTTAGAACAGATGCTTTAGAATAATCTATATAGTTGAACCTTCGATCAACAATAACACCTATACAGAGTTTGACTTAAAAAAAAGTATTCGACACATATTTTATTACGTCGAGTTTCATTTCCATGGCATTTGTGAATAGTTACCATTAACGAATAGGTTCCAACATTCGTAGACTTTACATATATTTCCATAAACAAACAATATTTAATGCATTTCGATATCACAGTGATGGCGTTGCTTATGCAACAATCTTGCACGGACAGTATTTGCCTATTTAAGAAGGGAAAGTGCTTTATCATGGAAAGTACTAAGTGTGTGCAAGGTAATGTTTGCACGCTTTGTGTCGCGCATGCACCGGCCCAGGCACTTTGCGTGGCTCATGCATAAGCTGTAGCGATATAACATACCTAAAAGCTTTGAAAATAATATTTTCTTTATTGAATAATAGCGGATCCTCGCGGTTTCACCCGCGTGGTACCCGTTACCGTGGGAATATCGGGATAAAATATAGCCTATGTCACTCGGGAAGAATGTAGCTTTCTAATGGTGAAAGAATTTTCTAAATCGGTCCAGTAGTTTCGGAGCCTATTCGATGCAAACAAACAATCAAATCTTTCCTCTTTATAATATTAGTATAAATTTCACCCGCATGGTACCCGTTCCCGTGAGAATATCGGGATAAAATATAGCCTATGTCACTCGGGAATAATGTAGCTTTCTAATGGTGAAAGAATTTTCTAAATCGGTTCAGTAGTTTCGGAGCCTATTCGATGCAAACAAACGAACAATCAAATATTTCCTCTTTATAATATTAGTATAGAAAAGGTAAATTGATTTGAATAGTGCAATGCTTCTCTAATAATAGTAAGCCTATTATATTAGTTATTAAAGTGAGTCTAAATTCGATTCAACTAAACAAAATACACTTGCATGCAATAATTGCAATAAATAGGTACTCTCAGATCTTAATTAGTTAATTAATAGTGTTATAATATTATCTGAGGGTACACAGATACACTACACTACAAAATAAGTTTAGAAACCAAAATAACAAATAACTCTTTTCTCTTTTAACTTGAGGCCTCGGCTAAAGGAAATTTCGTCTGACTAGCCAAGCGGCATTCCAATAAAAATAAAAGTAGAACGTCCTCACGCGCAGGTATTCCACCCGTGTCTCGGCCGTCCGGCTTTGCCCTTTCGCCCCGAATCAAAATTCGAAGAGTTCGTAAAGGTGGCCATTAAAAAATAAATCACGACCAACTTTTTTGCTGTCACAACGGAGAATTATTTATTACCTACGTATGGCAACATTTTATTTAAGTGTTCTATGTTAAAATTATTTTGGGTTTGGTCTAGAGAAAATAATTATTTTTAAATTTTCTTTAATGGATTTAATTTAATTACTATGCGATTATTATAAGAATAGGACTGTCAAACGGCATTTTTGATCTTTGTTCCTTTTCTTGCACATCCTACACCCTGAAGTGGAAGCGAAACACAAACAAATATGGCCGTTTTGACAGTCCTATTCTTATAATAATCGCATAGTACATAGCAATATTTCTAGCTAGCTCATTTTATCTGACTGCGGGCCACTTAGCTATTCACAAACGCAGTATCCATCTGGGTCGATACGCAAAGAGGAAAGAACACTTATGCCCGAATACTCGTACGCTACTTATCTTTGGGAGCGTCTCACACATCGCCCTGTCACTTTAAATGTCAAACGTATGAAAGAGATGCCATGATGTTTGAGACGCTCCCAAAGATGATTTGCGTTCGAGAATTCGGGCGTTAAAGCTAGGAGTACCTACTCTGGACTTCTGGACACAGATCTTGGTCGCAGTGATTATAGCTCCTATGGGAGATGCATACCCCTTATATTAAGATGGTAATATAAAAGATAGAAATACTTATCACATCATGGTTTGCACATCTAAAACAAGGAGTGGTTCACATGTTTGTTGGAGAGACACATGCAAAATGATAGGTGGTTGCAAAATATTTCTTAAACTGAGAATGCATTAGCGAATGTTGAGCAATGACACTCTTCATGTTTTCAACAGATAGGTACCTAACCTGTCATAATATAACACGGCACGGGGCTCACTTGCAAAACCGAAAGTAAAAGTTTATGACTTGTAGTATTAAACTATTCATATACGGCAACCATTGATTACCTACTACCACTATAAACACATTACACTCCTGGGCAGTCGTGTAAAAATACAAAGACAGATAATCACAATATTGACAATCACCGAAGTCGGTAAAAAAATAAAGAAAGGATTTTTCTTCGAGAAAAGTTCGAGAATTCTATTTCGAGAAGATATATCTTAAGTTTATAAAGGTAATATGTAGAGCTCTAGCGAATTTCGAAAGTTAAAGGCAACTGAAGCGCCACTATCAAGGGAATTGTTTGGTGGATCGGAGTCCCAACTTACGGCTATAGTTTCCTGAAAGTCGGTTAACTAACTTTACTTTCATTCGAAATCCTAACATTCGGTTCTTCCTAGTAAAACAATTTATCGTGATACATACCTACGTTAATGTTAACGAAACGGACTCAAAAAGTTTCGCACAAGAGATGATTCATGCTAAGCGGTTTTATTACAGACATCAAAGCAATTAGTTATCTATGAAATCAGCAATAATTCTTCGTAGGTATTTTCAACAGGTTATTTAACCAATAAACGCTTTTTGCGTGAGAATTTTACCTAGTTACAATTTACAAACAATGCAGATTTATCTGGAAACGCTGATTTGCATATCACATTAAATGTAATTTTCCTTTTTATTAAGCAAAACAGAGAGAAAAGAAATTAATTTTCTACCAATTGGGTAGTTTATCATCTTCATTTGTTTCACGATACCTACTTCATTAGGAAGCAAAACGTTTTTGAAACTAGACAATGGAAAAGAAAAATGACTGTTTTAAAGTCATTGTTCAAATGAATTTCGATTCGATAGATTGTTCTTGATAGTTTTGATTCGTAAGATAATTTGTCAGAAGTGCCATTGTATGTTGCGGCTTTGGTACTAATAGAAAAAGAGCTTGGGCTTACGAAACGAATGATGCATTTCGAAAAGTGAGGTAACACTATTGTGATTTTCATTCTCACGATGAAGAAGATAATGTTCGTTTCGTTTGCGATCGAGTTTTTGACTTTTCAGTGGGAAAAACGATGGTCAATGGTAGAGCGAAGCATGTTAAGTTTATTAGTCTTACGTTAGGTATTTAGAAGACGGGGGATGCATATTTGTATTTAAAAGTCATTTTGTCCAAGAAGAATCACTAAGTTAAAAACTATTTAAACGCAAAGATAAAAACATACTAAGAGAAGCGTTTTGTATTTACCGCACTTGCAGTTAAAGCACAGATTACTATCATACTTTAGTATGATAAACTACCTACTTACATACGGGGAGATGTGCTTAACAGCGTAACATATTTTTATACACCTCTAAATTTTAATTAGTACAACGATTTTAGGGGATGATAGTGTCCATCAATACAATAAATTTTTACTATGGGGCCAACCACGGAATTGCAAAAAAAAAAAATCAGCTGTTCCATATAAAAGTACAACATTGACTCGACTGAAATGTATGGAACAGCTGATTTTTTTTCGCGATTCCGTGGTTGAAATTGATCGTATGGATGGACACTATCATCCCCTAAAATCTTTATACTAATTAAAATTTAATGGTGTATTTCGGAAGACTAAAATAAGGTCGTGACGTGATAGCTAGCCAGGCAGAATCAGAATGTCCTACCACCAACCAATACGGAGCACAATATAAGTATATCCCCCTTCTTCTTCTTCTTCTTCAATCGGTACGGGTGTTTTCCGCAACTCGACGTCTTATTGCGCATATTTTGCGTGTGGAGGGTGTGCAGTCGGATTACTCCAGCCAACCCAGCTCTGCCAGGAAAGCACCCAGCGCCCTCACGTCGGAGACCGCTTCGTGGATGCTTCCCGGCGAGCCGAGGTACACATTCAACCAGGACGTGAGCAGCTGTTTCTTCGGCCCTCATGCAACACCTGGATAGGAGGCTGTCGGTGATACCTAAGTTGAAAAGGTGTCTGTTGAAATTTCCATGTCCTGTTAAAGCACCCGTCACCAGGGGTAACTGTGATCTACTTAGCTTAATGAGAGCTAAAGTAGAGAGCTAAGTATATCCCCCACCGGGTATTGAATTAGATTGAGAGCTGCCGATACAGGTGGTATTACCACTAGACTACAGAGGCGGTTAAAACCTTAAGGCTTTAGTCTATAGTCTATCCACAGAACACGGAAAGATTTTTTTCTCTCGTGTTCTGCTATACCTACCTTTTTTTTTAAAGTGAGGGGAATGCGTTTACGCATACCCCGCCCGCATAGATGTGCGGACGGTGGTTATGTGGGACTCGCCCAGCCGCTTCCCGACCCCTCATCCAGTCGCAGGGACTCGATGGAGGGTCAGGAGGGGGAATACCCACTAAACCCCTCGCTTCTTGCTCTCACCGCCGTCTGTAGGAGTCGCAATGTGGAGGGCCCAGTGTGACAAGCTCCTCTTGCATAGACTCTATACCTACATACAGTTGCCGCGGGTTTTTTAAACCCAAGTATAAATGCCTGACGTGCTGCCGACTGTACTTACATAAAAATGCTATGATGCCCATTATAAACAAGGTGTCGACTCGTCACGGTAATATATCTTATTTTCTTTTTCGTATAGTCTCACTACGCTGCTGTCCGTTGTTGGAGGTCTACACAACCCATGTTACAACACATTATGAGTATTATGACCATAGAAAATAGATTTTAATGAACGATTGGCTATGGTTAAGCTGATGGATAAACCTCTTTTGTCATGTGGACAGTGACAAAGGAGCTCGTTAATAGTACATACTAGTTAATTAAAGTTAAACTAAACTCTTTACCAATAGGTAAAGAGTTTAGTTTAATGTTTAATGTTTAAATTAAATAAAGTAGTTGATTGGGCCGATTTTTCAATGGCTGTTTAAAAATGATTCGTTTCTTATTTTAATTTTTAGTTTTTTGCATTCACAATGCAATTTTTATAACTGAAAAATGGAAAATGAAGTATTTAGAAAAAATCCTGTTTGTGAGACGGGTCGATTTTTTCTAAATACTTCATTTTCCATTTTTCAATGATTCGTTTGCTATCGTGTAATACTAATACCTCCAAATTGAAAAGCAATTGTCATTCATATATCTCTCTGCGTTGCTCGAAGATCTCTCTTATTTTAAGATTGACATTAATTTTGGTTGGTTATTAATTTAACTGACTGATAACTACCTAACTATTTTCTGAGGATAGAAAAATCAGCCTTTAGCTTAGCTTATAAAATTTTTAATTAGTTACTACCTATTTCTTTACATTTTCATTTTTTGGGGTTTCGTCTCCTTTTAAATAGTTCTGAAATTATTCAGTCTTTGAAAGAACAGCACACGGCTTTTACGGGGATTCTACACTGAATCTTTGTTAACGAAAAATCACCTACAGGCTTATCATAGTAACCTGCAAAAGCCAAGCGATAGCAAAAATCGCGCAATTATTGCTCTTAAATCGCAAATTCGTACTATGGACACCTATGGAGTATTGTATTTGTAAGTAGATTCAACTCCATTAGCGATTTTTGAGCAATAATTGCGCGATTTTTGCTATGGCTTGGCTTTTGCAAGTTACGTGTTAAGCCTGCTAAATATAGGTAAGTAACGCCTACATACTGCACCAACACATATCATGAAGCGTCCACTCCTTTAAGTTCCGTATATTCAACCAGCATTGCACCATTGTTATCAAAACAATTGACAACTTTACTCTCTAATCGCGGCGTTTAGTTGCATAAACGCTTCCTCAATGCAACCGTCTGCGCATACGCATCAACAAAAGCTGTCTCATTACGGATTGAAGTGGCGAACACGCGAGTTGCTCTGCAATTTAGATGGCGTGGGAACTGCTAAGACTGGTAGATAGCTCTGGTAGCCGTGTGGAAATAGACATCGACAATGTTTTTATGTAAAATAAACTTTAGATATCAGACAACGTGAGTTACATTGATCTGATTCCAACAGACGTGTAGGTAATAAGCATTGATGGTAGGTACGGAATTCGGATCGGAACTAATGAAAGAAAATGTTCCTACATTTCAAAGTACCTAGTAAGTACCAAAAGTTAAAGTTTAGACTCAATTTTCTTTGCATCAGTCTGTTAGTACAATAGTCTAAATGGAACATATCATAAGAAAGCTCCATCGAGGATAAGGCAGTAAAGGTTGCCAGCGTCATATTCATTGTCGGTGATGTCATGGGAGTAAAATTAAATGAACTACCTACGATGCCCGCTCGCTCCATAAAAAAGTACGTGAAAGAAAAAAGTAATGAAAGTTAGTTTGGGGATATTAATTAGCTGTTAGAGCAATATCACTATAGTAAGTGTGATGGCGCCATTTGCCGTGTACCTATACCTCCGTCCTTTAATTGACATTACTTTAATAAGGCGCTAACAGTTAATGTTAATGGTTGGTAGGCTGGATTATGGTCCACGTGGATAAACTTCTGAAACTATAGTAGTTTGGTATCCATTCCTCCTCAGTCGTTCACTCTTAGCAGAGTGGTCGTGGTAGATGACGTTGCTTCATTGGCTAAAGCAGCCCCTTGCGATGCGCCTCCACTTGTTGCGGTTTTCAGCGTCTCGGGAACTCTGGACTATGGAGGTTTATGTCGCAGCTTTAATGAGGTCTGTCCAACGCGTAGGTGATCAACTGCGTGACCGCTTGCGTTCTACCTGCCTCAGGATAACGAGTCGTTCCATGGATTGTTCGTTTCGAACAACGTGACAGACAGACAGGACCATACCCGCACCACCCCGTACGCCAGCCACAAACGCTGCCACTTGAAACTAGAAGAAGCAACAAGTGACGACTACCTGCGTCAGCGTTCATATAAAATGTATGAAAACTACACGAAAGAGCTTGCTAGCGGCGTTTTTCGGTGGCACGTATGAGGCCAGGCTTAGGCTAGAATGTCACCCCAATCCCCCATGACCAATGGCGGCCACGAGAGCAAGTACTTGGAGCTTTAGTGGGTAGGACCCCCTCAGGTGAGTCCCACATTCTGAATTGCTCTTGCACCCAAAGGCGAGGAATGCAAGGCATGTCTCCCTGTCAAAAAAAAACATCGGGTCGCACTCCAGGAGTGCCGGCAAAACTTAAAGGGGCTCCCTAGACATTTTCACAAAAAAAGGAATTAGACAAATAAAATTAAAAAATACGGACTGGATTTGAACCGAGGTCTTCTGGCTTCAATGCCGCTTGTTTTCTAACCTGAGCTATCACAAAAAGTGCACAACGCCGCTAAAGAAGTTTTCACTTCAAAAATAATAGGTTCTTGTAGCAAAAATATTATAGCAAGGAGTGAATTAGTGTTTAAACATTATCGGATGAACATGTTCTGCAATCTCGGGCCGTGGGAAGGCCGAGGAAGGGAAGGAGGGCAGTGGGTGCCGGTGTTACCGTTATTATTGTCTCCGGTGGGAAGTGTTCCGATTTGGGCACAGTTTGTGTCGCAAAATGGCCGAGTAGGCGGAAAGATGTGGCGATGAGATAACTGTTGGAAGTAAGATGTGGCTGTTTATAGTATTTGACGAGCTTGCCATGTTTGAATTTATTTTTTATTTTTTTTATATCCTCAACGGGGTAGCACAACCTTCATCACACCTGATCATAAGTGGTCATAAGGCTGAAGGTGAAAGCGTACTACTCCCGGAATCCTCAATCACTGAGGAACTGGCTATCTTATCTTCAACTGCCGGAACACAATAATGCTGAAAACATCATTGTTAAGGCGCCAGACTTAGATAAGATGGTGGTAGCTAGCCAGGCGGACTAAGAACAAGTCCTACCACCAACCAAACCGAATACAATATGTACCCCCACTGGGACTCGAACCCGCGACCTCTTGGTCTGAAATCGGTGGTGTGAATCACTAGACCACAAAGGCGGTTGAAAATTGAATTGCAAAAATAAAATAAATAAACAATAAGTATCCTGATGTTTGTTGAAGACTATTCAGACTAATTTTGGTTTGTTGTAATTTGATGTTTCATTTCATCGGCGACGACGGCGACAAGTGCAAACCTCGAAAGTATAGTTTCTAAGCTTCTAATAGAAGCTGCTGTGCTACTATCTTTTTATGACGACTTTTTAGTCACTTTTTGGCTTGCAAATGTAGCGTTTGAATAACTTCCGATATAGCCCGAGAGCCAAACTAATTCGCTCTATGGAGACTCAACAATAAGGAGTGTGATATCAGTAATTTTTTAACATTGAAAATTAGATTATCTAGTTTAATAAATAATTCATTAGTAATCCACCAATATTTATGACAGCGACATAAAAAAAAAACAAATACAAAGCTTTAAAAAATCTATAAAAAATAGGCAAAAATGGTATAAGTGTTATTCACTTTACATTTGACTACATTTATTATTATCTTTCGTAAAAGTATATAATCTATATATATAAAATTCAAAGTCCTGACTGACTGACTGACTGACTGACTGAGATATCAACGCACAGCCCAAACCGCTGAACCTAGAGACTTCAAATTTTGCACATAGATACGTTATACAGTGTAGGCATCCACTTAGAAAGGATTTTTGGAAATTCTATCCCTAAGGGGGTGAAATAGGGGATGGTTGTTTGTATGAAAGTCCGTCAGTTTTGAAGTTAGGATCTTCAAATTTTGTATTTAAGCTGGCAATTGAAAATTAATATTTACCTGTGTCAGCGTTTTTGACAATTCCACCCCCGAAGGGGTGAAAAGGGGGATGAAATGTTGTATCTGGAAAGTCCTTCATTTAATTTATTATTTAGGCTAATGGTCGGAAAGTAAAACAAATAAGCAAACACATAAGTATTACGTATTTTTTCGAAAATCAACCCCTTAGAGGTTAAATGGGATAAATAAACCTAAAAATCGATATGGATGTCGTTATTGTGGTTTTATGGGATGACGATTGCAAAAATGGCATTTATTTTGATGTTCAACACGCTGAACATGATTCAACCCCTAAAAGGTTGAAATAGGGGTGGAATTTTGAATGAAAAATCAGGGGTAAAATAGACATTTCAACGTGAAACTTTGTAGGTAAGCCTACAAAGTTTCACGTTGAAATGTCTATTTTACTAGGGGACCAATAACCAGGATAAAAAGTATTCTATGTTTTAATTTTATAAAAATCCGATCAGCCGTTTTTACGTGATTAGGCGGATCCTCCCTCACCAAGTGAGCAGCCTCGTGCGAGGCCCGCCGTACGTGGTAAACGTTCTGCCTCGCGCGAGGCTGCTCGCTTGGTGAGGAAGGACCCGCCTAATCACGTAAAAACGGCTGATCGGATTTTTATAAAATTAAAACATAGAATACTTTTTTTTCCTTGTTATTGGTCCCCTAAGTATTTTCTCGAATGTCAACGCGGACGAAGTCGCGGGCGGAAGCTAGTCCCCCTATATTTGTAAATGAAAAACAAATAAACTTTTTAAAAAACTCTCTACGTAAACTCAAATTGGCATTACACCTATGTTAAAAATGCTATCAGAAACAACCGACGCACTCACGCTGGGAGGGTACTGCAAGGCCTTACGGCCTATTTTCTTCGTGTTCATCTAGGAAGGCTTGAGCCTTGTACAATGGAAAGGCATGACCAAGTTTCAAATAACTTTTACTTTGCATTCAGAATGCAATTTTTATTATTGAAAGACAATGAAATACGTAAGTAGGCCTACTATTAGAAAAACAAAAGAAATAAAAGATGGCTCACAGCGCATAAGAAACGTATTATAGAGAAATTCGACGCTTCGACGGCTCCGTAGCTCAGCAGTCAGACCATTTGCCCGGACAGTGAAAGGTCTCGGGTTCGATTCCCAGCGGAGCTAATTGGAGGATGGGTAGTTTTTTACAAGGCTTTTTATTAACTTGTCATGTTAGTTAGTTAGTTAGCGGTGGACAAATCTTGCAAGCTTAATTTGACCCACTTCCCAGTGTCCGATGGAGCTGAAATTTTATATACAGGTTTGGTTTAGATGACAATACAATATTTAAATACAGTCAACAAAAATTTTGTCATGAAAATGAAATTTTAACTAAAACATATTTCTAATAGGTAGGTACTTCATGATCTAGTTGTATCTACATGCAAACCTGAACTTGATTTTATATTTATTTATTTGATTTTAAGATACAAGCTAATAGTCGATGATTATTCAGATTTAGGTCGGTTACGCCACCATTACGATCGCACATGTAAATAAACTGCAGATGAAATAATAAAAGTGAGCGCAAAGTGCATTCACTTTTGAGCCTGGGCGGTCTGAGAGACTGGCATGTTAAGTAATAGATCTAAGTTATTGACACCAATTTTGATCCAAGTTTAGGCGCTACTCGGAAAAAGTATGGACTCTTTGATATAAAACTATAGGACGGTTAGAGTTGTTATAAATCTGGTAATAAGATATATATTTCTTCATACCTTTATCTAGAATCGTATAGTTTCAGAAACACGATTTTATGATTTTGGCTCGACACTTTTTATTTTCGAAAATACCTCTAAAAAATAAGAAATATCAAGATTACTCTTAAATGGGGATACATATACTATTGAAAATTGGTTTAATTAGTGGACACCAATAATATTTAGGATCGTATAGAAGCATTTTTTTAAAATCGCTATAGTTTTTGAATACGAAGTGATTTTGTGTTTTTTTTTGCGTAATCGACAAAATCGGTCTCGCTCCCGCGCGCGTCGTTTTCTCATTGCTATCTCGCTTTAGCATAATTTTTCCGAGTATCGCCTTAATAAGACTAATAACATCAATTGGTAAACTTATATAGCAGAGCAGCACCATTCTCGGTGTTTTAAGTTCCTATGCTAGGAGAGTAGTGTTTATGTGGATATGGAGGATAAACTGCCACTCCGGCACTATCCGTATTTGAGGATGTCCTCAAATCCGAATGTCATCTCAAATGAAGTATTGCCGCCATTTAGTTACTATTTATTCCAATTATTTTGATTTTTTTATCTTCAGTAGACTGCAGCTTACTGATATTGTAAATAAAAAAGTCTGGATGTTTGTTTTCAATCACAACAAAATGGCTAAACAGATCTGAATAAAATTTGCCACATAGATAGATTATGGTCTACAATACCCACGCGGGAAAACATCGTGTAGTTCACGATTGAACTACGTGTGACATTTTTTATTTCTTTTAAGTAACACTATATCTCTTATTATGGAAAATAAAGTATTAGAAAAATCGAGTCGTCTCACAACCAGCTCTGATGGGACTCAAACCCACGACCTTTCACTGTCCGAATGCTCTAGCTACTGACCTACGGAGTCGTTGTTTAAAGAGTTTTTTAAATACTTTATTGTCAACTATCGTTTGAATATATCGTCAAAGTTTGAATCGTAAACCCAAGGATGGGATACTTACACAACCGAAAGTGAAAATTGGGTTTGTATCCAGATAACATCTGTATTCACATAAAACTCGCTTAAACAACTATAAGAATGGCATTTCCCACAATATAATGAATAGTAACATGATTCAATACAAAATTAAACCAGTCGGTAACAATGGTATAATCCACTTTGTTAAACTTGTTAATTGCTGGTTATTAGTGAGACGATGCCGATACTTCTATCTACACAAGGTTATAAATTAATTATGTTACATCTTTTTGATTACACGGCAATCAAGTTTGCATAATAGGATATTGACATTTCTATTTATATTTTAATTTGTTGAAGCCTGGCAATATGTGTCGCCGTTATTAGATAGAAGCAGTAATAAATGTCAATCAACCAATCAATCAAATCGTTTAAATTGCAAAATATGTGGTTTAAATGAATAAAGAAAGAAAAATAATTTATTCTTTGATCCACAGTACAACATAAAAGTAAAATAAAAAAACCATTTATTACAACTAGAAAATACACAGAAAAAAAAACAAGAATAGGCAATCTATGTTATCAGACGCAGCGCCTCGTCGTGTGGTGTCAGAAATGCGCCCAACTCAGTATAAGCCGCAGGTTAGGAACCTGCTGCACTGATAATATTATGTTGAGTGCAGCATAAATATATAGGGATAATTTATAGGTAGGTATATGTGCTTCCGGTGTTCCGGCGGAAAGGTTCTCGAAAGGCGACCGCGTACCGGACGACGTTCCGTGGATTCCGTTTCCGACGGTTCGTGAATCAGCGGGCAGGTCAGGAAGCCGCTGGATGCGGACAGCGCAGGACCGATCGTTGTAGAGATCCTTGGGGGAGGCCTATGCCCAGCAGTGGGCTCGTATGGCTGATGGTGATGTGTTTTTTTTAATCTACTACGGGGTAGTACTTAGCCTTCATCACACCTGATGTTAAGTGGTGATAAGGCTGAAGGTGGAAGCGCACTACTCCCGGAATCCTCACTGAGGAACTGGCTATCTTATCTTTAACTGCCGGAACACGATAATGCTGAAAACATCATTGTTATGGCGTCAGACTTAGATAAGATGGTGATAGCTAGCCAGGCGGACTAAGAACAAGTCCTACCACCAACCAAACCAAATACAATATGTACCCCCGCTGGGAATCGAACCCGGGACCTCTGGGTCTGAAGTCGGTGGTATGAACCACTAGACCACAGAGGCGGCTGTGGTTCTGGTAAAACATTTCAAAGGGCCGTTGAAGTGCCGAAAATTTTCAGTTTTTACACATAAGTCAATAGGCAGATGAACTACGAAGCTATACTTATCTTAGGGATAGCATTAATTTTTTGGACAGCGTTTAGTTACGACCGGACGGTCGTGGTCTAAACGAGACGGACGTGACAAGTCGATCATATCTTTAATTATAAAAAAAATAAAACCGCCTTCAAAAAAACCACATCAAAAAAGTAAGAAATAATTCCTCATCAAATAAATAACGTAAGTACTTTGAAGTCGGGCGTGAAACATGTACAATTTTTTTGTTGTTTTTGTTAAAACCCGCCCGACTTCAAAGTACTTACGTTATTTATTTGGTGAGGAATTATTTCTTACTTTTTTGATGTGGTTTTTTTGAAAGCGGTTTTATTTTTTTATAAAAATAATTTTTATTTCACTTTTTTAGTGCATCGTGCAGGCAATTTACGTGTATTCTGGTAAATAGGATGGAAATAAAATGTGAGAAAACCTCCTTTTTTGAAGTCGGTTAAAATACCTTCAGGTATCCCCTTTTTAACAAAACAAGAATCATCTAAATCGGTTCATAAACAAAGGAGTTATGCCTAAAGATACGTATTAAATTCACATTAAGTGGTAACGAAAACGACAGTATTTTAAAGATTTCCTGAAAACTACTGAACGGATTTCAAAATTTCAAAAAATGGGACCAACTTGGAAACCAACCTGATGTAATAACGTTTGAACCATTTCAATCGGTTCAGCCGTCTTCGAGTAATCGGTGGACATACACAAAAAAAAAAAGAGAAAAAACATACATACAGACGAATAGAGAACCTCCTCCTTTTTGATTTAGAAGTCGGTTAAAAATGTATTTATGTCAGTGTTCTTTACAGAATGTTCGTCTAAAGATGGGACATACTTCAGGGGAAGAAAGTAGCCATCTATACAAACAACTTTTACTGTGGGACCAAGTGCGATATTGCGAAAAAAAAATCGGCTGTTTCATACAAAAGTTATCAAACTATGTACACTCGGGGACAAATTCGGTGAACCACATCTTACTTCTTTTCGTGTGGCTGGCGTCTCACCGTTCAGTTGCAGTCCCTATCCGTAATTTCTTATGCATTGTACTACCCTAGTTTAGTACATAAAAAAATAGTAAAAGGGTCTGCGCGTGAATAGCGAGGCACCAGCCACGTGAAAAGAAGTAAGAGGTGGTTCACCGAATTTGTCCTCGAGTGTACTTACCTACGTATACGTATAGGTAAGTTGAAAAAGAAAAAAACAGGGTCAGTACAGTAGTCCAACTGGGTCTACTACCCTTCCTAGTTCTGATTTAGACACTTTCACGAAGAAGCACTTGTCATGAAACCAAGTTTGCACCATCTCAGTACCTATGTTGCGTCGTGAGTCAGTTATTAACAAAACGGATGTTACAGCAAGTGCAATTTGAAGTTTTCTTATTTTCTCAAATTATACAATCACGTCATCGTGTTCCAAGAGAATAATGGGTGAAATTAATGTTCTATTATCTGTCAATTTGTTAAAATCATCGTCATGCTATGAGGAGCCCGTGCGCTGTGGCATAGTGTAAAAAAGTAAGGCTGTGGCTGTGGTTAGCGCTCGGGCTGCGATCGTTGAAGTTCAGCAATTTTCGCAATGGTTGGTCACGGGATGGGTGATCAAAATAATATTATCTCGAGCTCCTCCGTGCTTTGGAAGGAATGTTAAGCCGCGGGTCCCGGCTGCGTTGGCAGTCGTTAATACCCACCAAAAAGGTTTTATTCTGAAAAACAAAATGTGATTGAGTTTTAGTACCTATGATTGTTTAAAATTAGCGAAATTGCGCATCGTTGCAGAGTTAAAGAATTTATAAAAAATAAAGACTTAAAAGCCCAAGTTTTTAACCGACTTCAAAAATTGAAAAGGAGGAGGTTATCTAGATAAGATAAGATAAGATAAGATAATCATTTATTTGCACTTGAATGAGGTACATTAGTGGTCACATGAGAAATGAAGTTCAGCTCAATCAGCCATTACAATAGCATGCAAATCTTAAAATTAAAATTAAATTTGATAACTATTTGAACATGCAAGCATTTTTTTTTTACAGACACAACTTCAACATTTCTGAGTCTACAGAGTGAAATATATAATTTAGGCCCGAATTCTCGTACGCAAATCATCTTTGGGAGCGTCTCAAACATCATGGCATCTCTTTCATATGTTTGACATTTAAAGTGACAGGGCGATGTTTGAGACGCTCCCAAAGATAAGTAGCGTACGAGTATTCGGGCATTAGAGTGTCAGCAACATGTCATAAATTAGAAAATTATTTTAAAGTCTATAAGAATGTCAGTAATTAATAGTTATCATGAAATGCAGTAAAAATACAGACAGATACAAACGAACACAAATTATTTAAAAAGTTACAATGTCAAAATTTCGATTTAATGTCAATTTCTAGTTTTATTATAATCTATTCGTCGCGTTTTTTTTATATGTATGTACACCGATTATTCAAAGACGGCTGAACCGATTGAAATGATTCAAACGTTATTACATCAGGCTTTTTCCCAAATTGGTCCCATTTTTTGAAATTTTGAAATCGGTTCAGTAGTTTTCAGGAATTCTTGAAAATACTGTCGTTTTCGTTACCACTGTATGTGAATTTATTACGTATCTTTAGGCATAACTCCTTTGTTTATAAACCGATTTAGTTGATTCTTGTTTTGTTGGAAAGGGGATACCTCATCTAGTTTTCATTAGAATCTTTTGTAGTTGTAAAGTCGACCAGGAAAGTGCTTTATCAGTTTCGATAACAATGCCCATACATACATGCCCATAGATGCCCTTATCGGTTTCATTTCGGGGCGAGTGTGCAGTGGAATAGCACAACCTAATACCACCATCTCCCTTCTTCCGTCGGACAACCAGAAACGTACGAATCAGCGCCACCAGTTTTTGGTGGATATTCCAAATACACGGAATTGGGGTTTTGTTTCTAATTTTAGCATCCGTACCGCTGAATGTAACTCCTAGCCTGAGTCTAATTTGCCTGGGACGAAAAATCGCCAAAATCATCTCATGTAATTGATGGACGGCCCCTTACTGCTACAGCATACCTACAAAGAATTTGAAAACTAAAGAAATTTCTTGGTCGAGTTTACATGACGAGATAATTTCATGCCTTTGTCACCAGGAATTTGTCACATCACCAAAAAGGACGGTAGGTAATTAACACAATTTCGTAGCTTTTCAAAGCGCTTTCCTCAAAGTTGCAAGTTGCAACCTCATTTGTAACTCATCCTCTTAATAGTTTAAGTAGTTACGTCACACAGTGAAATGAGAGTGGCAGTTTAAAACCCCAGTGATGTAACGAAGATTACTGCGAACGAGTGAAGTCAAAGGTTATACAATTAAAACAGGCATTGTAATTAACCTTTGTCTGTAAAACTTAGCTCAGTTCGGCATAAACCTCTCATGACTTTCTTTGGAATAACTTCATTCATTGAAAACTAATTTCGGTTTCGCTTTCATTCTTGAATAATGTGGTGTTATAGATTGTTGATTGTTCTATTCTATCGACTTATAAGAGCGTGAGGATTAAAAAATGAAAACAAAACACGACTCGAAAGTACTTTATTTCGAATTTCAATTAAAGCTAATCAACTTTATCCTTATAGAGTTGCAAACGTTATTTTACTGGAAGGTTTTTTAAGCTTACACTTTGGTTATTAATTATTATATTAACCCCGAACCGCACCAAAAGCATTCGTTACGGCATTAGAGGTGTTAACTAAAAAATCATCGATAACACAGTTCAGGGTGACTACCATCAACTCTTATTGCGGTTTTGTTTAGGACCTAAACTGATCTGCTTCGCTTATTTGTACCACGACAGCTTAATATCAATGACAGCGATTCAGTGATCATTCAATGACATTTCACAGACGCTAAGCTGTCAAGAACTCTTATTTGACTTATAACTCGGCCAAGCTAACATGTCACCTGCAGGTTATACCCGTCCCTCTCACTCTCCGGGCATGACAGAATCGAGTGAAAGAAACGGGTAGAAGAAATAAGGACACAAATCGTTCGGTCATTCACATTTAGCAATTCATTTGCGATCCAGTTTTTAGAAGGTCATAGTACGAAAGAATGCAATTCATTTTAGGAACCTATTCTGCATCGCGCTATTTTTGAATCGCTGTCTTAAAGTTGATGGTAGGCACCCTGTTCTTTATTATTTTTGAAGACATAATTTGAAGTAGGTATTCTAGTAACAACTAATAAATACATCACTGGGATAAAGTAGTCAGTATTCTTTTAAGGCGCTACTCGGAAAAAGTATGGACTCTTTGATATAAAACTATAGGACGGCTAGAGTTGTTATAAATCTGGTAATAAGATATATATTTCTTCATACCTTTATCTAGAATCGTATAGTTTCAGAAACACGATTTTATGATTTTGGCTCGACACGTTTTATTTTCGAAAATACCTCTAAAAAATAAGAAATATCAAGTTTATTCTTAAATGGGGATGCATATACTATTGAAAATTGGTTTAATTTGTGAACACCAATAATATTTAGGATCGTATAGAAGCATTTTTTTAAAATCGCTATAGTTTTTGAATACGAAGTGATTTTGTGTTTTTTTTTGCGTAATCGGCAAAATCGGTCTCGCTCCCGCGCGCGTCGTTTTCTCATTGCTATCTCGCTTTAGCATAATTTTTCCGAGTATCGCCTTAAGGGTGCGTATGGCTTTGAATGAAAGTATTACCTCACACAGTATCATATCGTAACGCAACTATTCATCAAAAGCAATATCATTCACTAATTACAATCAACTGTGGACCCAGCATGTGTTCCATACACCTCCATACACACCGCCCTATAATTATGTAGTCAGCTGTCCGTCAATCTAACGCCGTCTTTCTATAGAACAATTGTTTTATTCTGCAGCCGCTTCCGACTGTTGTTATATTAATATCCATATGGCTTGTACTGAGAAAGTGTTATTGTGGGCGCAGTTTTGTCATATGCAGAGGTACCCTTTGTGGCCACTTTAAGGATTTTTTGACTTTTAAGCACTAAGTACTAAAAGGTCTTAGGTATTTAAGACACAAATTATATCTTAAATTATAGATAATTTATCTACCTTTAAAGGTACATTTTTCAAATTTATAAAAGTAAAATAGTTTTTTTATATTACACACAATGTGTGAGAGTTGCCAAATGTACCGGTTTTGGCCACTTACTGATAGTTAAACTTTTGTAAGTATTGCGAAAAATCAAAACCAAACCCAGGTAAAATCAATATATTCTAATGCGCTAGAAACCAGTCAATTGAAAAACAATAATTTTATTGTAAAAAACAAAGGTTTATAAAGTATTTCATCCAAAACAAATTTCTAAAAATTTTCATACTAAACATTTTATCAAACGGGAAATGGAATTTATTGAAAAAAATCTTATGACATACGGAATTCTAATGGTTGTTATTATTACCTTAAAATACCTTATTTTAATTGCCTTTATCAAAAATGGCTAAAAGTTGTTTAGAAAACTTTTAGAGCAAAAAGTGGCCAAAACCGGTACAGTGGCCAAAACCGGTACGCCTGCCCTACTAACCGCCTCTGTGGTCAAGTGGTTCACACCACCGATTTCAGACCAAGAGGTCCCGGGTTAGATTCCCAGAGTGGGGGTACATATTGTATTCGGTTTGGTTGGTGGTAGGACTTGTTATTAATCCGAATGGCTAGCTACCACACCATCTTATCTAAGTCTGACGCCATGATGATGTTTTCATTATCATTGTGTTCCGGCAGTTAGAGATAAGATCCTCAGTGATTGAAGATTCCGGAAGTAGTGCGCTTCCACCTTCAGCCTTATCACCACTTAACATCAGGTGTGATGAAGGCTAAGTGCTACCCCGTTGTGGATAAAAAAAATACTAGCAGTTGTCCGCGACTTCGTCTGTGTTCTATCAAAAGTAAGAACTTTGGTACAGTCGCTTTCATGGAGACCTTTACGGCGTAATTGCGATGCGACACAGTTTGCTGGCAAATAAGTAGGTAATCGCTCTTACAGCAAAATTAAATAGAGGTTGTCAAAAAAGGATGGGTAAGTACCTAAGTACCTCCGTAAGCAGAAATATACCTAGTTTTGATTTCCAGTTGTCTGTCTATAAGTAGGTACTTAGTGTAAATAAAAGTGAAGTGAGGCTGAATTCTTTTATGCATTATGTGAACATCCTAATTGGATTATTTCTGTATTAGGTAACTACTTTGTAACTTGCCAGTTTTGTTTTAGACCGACTTGTGTCTACAAATTGATCAAAAAACTAAAGTAACACAAACAGATGACAAACGAACGTAACTTTAAGCAGTCTAAGGTCCGGTTGCTCGAAGCTTGGTTACGTTAAATTTAAGTTAAGTTATGGTTAAAGTAAAATTAACCGGCGGTCAAATTTAAAAAGCGTTGTTGAAGAAGCGGTTACTTTAACGAGCAGTCAAATTACACATTTAACGGCTGTCAAAATAACCGACAGGGTGGGGGTGGTTTAAATTTTGACATTAGTAATTAAGGGAAGGTTAATGAAATAGTATAGACAATACTTTTAACCCAACGTATTTTTCTTTGACCGAGGTCAAAATTGACAATAGTTAAATTTTACCCGTTGCAGATATAAAAAAATAAAAAAAAAACTTTAACTTCACTGTAATGTACGAGCAACCGGACCTAAGTGATTTGACGTCGCAAACAAATCCCATTTAATGCTCCCTTGCAACTTGCAACGCCATACAAGTCCTTGCAGAATTCTCTAATTGCAAACATTTAGGTGACAATGAATTAACCGTGTTCAACTTGACTCGCATTTGGAATAGAAGAGACTTAAAACATTTGACGATTTAGGGCACAATCGGAATACTTTTGAATGATGAACAATTTGAGTTTTATTTTAACTCCAATGCAGCGACCGCGGCTTCGCACGCACAGCAATGTTCGATGATTAATAATGAATATAGATCTATAGATCTATGCGTTCAGACGGCGGAATTTTATTTTTATACCACGTAGAAAAAAGTAGCGACTACTAGACGACGATAACCTGTGGGAATATGATGTTTTTCCAGTATAAAAATTTGCCTATGTCACCTCACGCCTTCAGCTTCAAACTATCCCCATACATACCAAAAATCACGATCCTTGTTCCGTCTTGACGTGAAAGACGGACAAACAAACACACTTTCAACCTTATACAAAACAAAAGATTGTAAGACGTTACATTAGAATTTCATTTAAACCCGTAAGTGAACAAAATAAAATATTGTTAAGTTTTATTATGAACACACATTTACAAAACTGAACCATCTATTTAAATATTTTTAAATCAATAAAATAAAATAACACAACACCAATACATCACCAGTCAACTGCAATAAAGTAGACTCATGTTAATTTGTCATTATATTGTGCAAAACCGCATAATGTAAGAAAATATATTTTTAACGTTAATTTGATTGGCTAACCGAAGGTTAAGTAAACGTACTTGTGTAATATTAGTTTATCTTTACCACATATTGAAACCGACTTTCATTCGATTAAGATAGAGACCAAGAACGTTACATGTCGCAATATTTGGAACTTATGGCTCTCCGCGGTTTTACCCTCGTGGTTCCGGTTCCCGTGGGAATAGCGGGATAATATTATAGCCTATGTTACTCAGGAATCATGTAGCTTTCTTATGGTGTAAGAATTTTCAAAATCGGTCCAGTAGTTTTTGAGTTTATCCATCACAAACAAAAAACAAATCTATTCTTTCCTCTTTATAATATCCATACTAATATTATAAATGTGAAAGTATGTTTGTTTGTTTGTCCGCCTTTCATGTCCAAACAGAGAAACGGATCGACATGATTTTTGGATTGGATTTTTGTGTTTTTAAAGTAAATTATTACTGAATTATTATGTCAGAGTTTTATTTTTAGTTTTTAAGGATATAGGGACCTAAATGAGTTATGACTAGGTAGGTTTTTTTTTAAAGTGTAAATTTTGTCTAAAATGTCAATTTTTTGTTCAGAAAAGTTTAATAAGTAATATTGAGGTCTCTGAGTTTGAATGTCTATTACAACTGCATTTATGAATTACTAGCTTTCCGCCCGCGGCTTCGCCCTCGTGGACTACACGACGTTATCCTGCGAGAGTGTGACATTTTTACGGTATAAATAGTAGCCTATGTCACTCTCCAGCCCCCAAACTATTTCCATACCAAAAATCACGCCGATCCGATGCTCCGTTTTGAGTGAAAGAGGGACAAACAATCAAACACACTTTCAAATTTTTAATATTAGTATGGATGAATATGCTTTTTAGCTGAACTGAATGCTTATGTTATGTGATTTCAAATTTAAATCTGTTATTTCTAAGTCCTTGTAACCTCGACAATCTATTATTGTAATTTACCTAACTTATGTTTGTTTTATTTATATTAATAAAAAAAATGTAATTTCAGTATTTTGCAAAAGGATGGACGGAAAGCAGCTTATTAATAATGTCATATTCTAAGGAGTATGTAGAGGGCCAGTAATTAGTATTGTCGTACTTACTCGGAAACGTCAAACAACTTTTAATTGCAATTAAACATTTGCCTTCCTTATTCAGTAAAAAGATAAGTTATTGTCTTATTATTGTAATTGAGGCATACCTAATGGCTTTGCATTATCCTCGCAACATGATACGATACGGCGATTTATCAATTAATCATTATGGTTGACAGATAACGTATCAATAAACCGGTGGTATCTATTGCGGTGGTCATGAAATGGTTTAGTCATGCACGAATCTGACAAAAAGCGACTACAGTGCCACAAACTTTGCTGTTCCGGTGGCCAAAATGTGAAACTAGCGTGTTTTTTTAATGTCATTTTGCTGTCAAGTTGATGTCCAACCCACATAGCGCTGCTGGCGGCTGAAGTTCTTAGAAGTCAGGGCCTGTTAAATTGTTACAAAAAAAAGAATAACGTACGTAGCGCCGCCATGTAGCTCGACTTAATACTCTGAGGTAACTGGAGTTCTCACCCTGAATAAAAAAGTGTACCCAGCAAATTTGACATTTATGTATGTAGTGGCTGTCAGTTGTCTCATATGTACGTATGTACATACGTATTTTTTTAAAGTGTAGGTGAGACGGAAGACAGCCACTGTGTAATTTTTGGTGACAAAAAAGTGTTAGTACTGCACTCTCCAGTTACCTCAGTATTAAGTCGAGCTTCATGAGCGCCGCTGTCACCGGCACAGAAAAGGTTGTGGCACTGTACATATTAAGCGACATAATGACATAAGCTTTCTTGATGCGAGCTGCTAAAGATTGGAATACGCTGCCTGCGCATGTGTTCCCCGATCATTACAACCTTGGCCTCTTCAAGTCAAGAGTGAATGGGCACCTACTGGGTAAGCATAGACTAGACCCTAGATTGCATCTTGTCTGTTAAGCAAGATGGCTGTCAAATGCTTAACCAGTATTTATAAAAAAAAAGACATATCATATTCATAGTTTCATAATTTAGCAAAACCATCATAGCATCGATGAAGTGACAATACCTCCTAACTATCATTTTTGATGATATCTCCATATTAAATGTAATTTCGGATAGACTAATATTTTTTTTTCTATTTGAAATTTCCTTCCAAAGAGCTATTAAAATTTAGGAAATAGCTGCTATATGCACTAGTAAATATTGACATAATGTTTTATGGCAATATCTTCTATCTCGTCTCAAATAGCATATCCACAGATAGGATGTATTGTCACTTCATCGACGATAGTTAACTGGCAAATCCTTTCCCCATGATGGCATAATCGAAGAATACTTAGTCTTATCGACTTTGACTAAGCCGAAAAGCTGTGGTTGCTAAATCAATCAAACTTAAAAATCACCATCAGATAGGTACGAGTATTTATTTTAGAAGAACTTTTAATAATATATAAAAGATATTTGTGATAAAAATAAGCTTGTAAATTCAAGAACCTAGGTCTTGAAGCTTGTCCTTGTTGCAAGCCTGAGGTACAGTGCCACAAACTTTGCTGTGCCGGTGGCCAAAATGTGAAACTAACGTAATTTTTTTAATGTCATTTTGATGTCCAACCATAGCGCTGCTGGCGGCTGAAGTTCTTAGAAGTCAGGGCCGGTTAAATTACTACAAAAAAAAGAAAAACGTACGTAGCGCCGCTGTCACCGGTACAGAAAAGGTTGTGGCACTGTATAGGTAATTTTATATATCTATCGTGAACTGCCAAGATATATTTTTGAAGTGAAAACTTCTTTAGCGGCGTTGTGCACTTTTTGTGATGGGTAAAAAATGTTAAATTCCCTAATTTAACATTTTTTACGACGAAAATGTTAAATCAGGGACACGACGTGACCGTCAGATCGAAAATTCGTAAGACGGACACGTGACCTTATCGAAAAACTGACTGTCATTAGAATACGAAGGCAAATTTCGCCACCGTCTCCAAAGTTGTAATACCTCAGATTAGAAAACAGGCGGCATTGAAGACCTCGGTCTGTGTTTTTTTTGACAAATTCCTTTTTTTTAAGTCTAGGGAGCCCTTTTTACTTCTGCGCTGGCACTTCCGGAGTGCAACCGGTTGTTTTTTATTTACAACGGTGTTGCTATCCGGATATTAAGTGATGATAAGGATAGGTGGAAGCGCACTTCTCCCGGAATCCTCAATTAATTACTGTGGAACTGACTAATCTATCTGCCGGAACACAACAATGCTGAAAATATCGTTGTTATGGCGTCAGACTTAGATAAGATGGTGGTAGCTAGCCAGGTGGACTTTGAGCAAGCCAACCACCAACCAAACCGAATACAATATTATGTACCCCCACTGGGAATCGAGCCCCGAAACTTCGGGTCTGATACCACTGGTGTGTACCACTAGACCACAGAGGCCGTTAAGGCGATGATTCCCGACCGAAATAGGCACACTAACGCTTGCTCGGCCGCGCGCGACACACTTCACACGGATGCAGCGGCAGCCGGCAGTGAACTGTGAACTCGCGAGCGCCCCGCGAATCAAAAATCACTTAAAACTCAATTAAAAATTAAATAATAAAAAAAAATAAACTTATGGCGGCCGGAATCCCTCGGCTATTTAAAGACAATTATTTTCGTATATTTTTCATTAACTAAAACCAAGTATGTAATAGGATATTTGGATTACGATTAGACAGATGTTTGGGATTTTATTTGACAAAGTTAAATATCACCAATCGAAAAAAAAAACGGCCGGAAGCACTAGATAAATAACTGTAATATAACATATATTTTTCCAAATTTTAAGTACTTGTGATTTGCGAGTAATCCATAATTTAAAATACCCTATTTTGGGGAATCGCAGCCTTAAAAGCCAACAGCCAACATAACACAAATCATTGATGGAATCCATTAAAATCTCAGCATTGGCGAAATTACTTTAGTCATGACTTGAACAGTCAGTAACACGTCACGACGACACTTCCGACACGCGATCGTAGGGCTGTCAAATATTATTTAAGTACCTCCTTACGACCACCCACTACTTTTAAAACTCAGCCGTTTTTCCAGACACAAAACTTTAATTTCTATTTAACTCCTTTTAGTTTTATTAAAATTTGCGCATATAACACTGATTTCGTCCTTAATTCGTCGCAATCCGATTTAAAGTTAGGTGAAGAGTTAGCTTTCAAACAAACATTCAAACACTACAGAAACATGGGGGGTAAGGGGGGTTATCGGCAAAAAAATACAGATATGTTAAATATATTATAAGAAACTAGCGGATCCTCGTGGTTTTATCGATCTATTCCTACCCACATGGTACCCGTTGCCGTGGGAATATCGGGATAAAATATAGCCTATGTTAATCAGGGATAATGTAGCATTCTAAAAGTGAAAGAGTTTTTGAAATCGGTCCAGTTATTTTTGAGATTATTCATTTCATACATATTTTTAATGCATGCCACGGATAGTGCAGTGGACATGGCGTGACCAAATTCTGGACCGCAACAATATAGTGAGTGTTTGCCATCGAAACGCTAAGAAGATACATATTTTTCTATTACAATATTTTTGCCAGCCCTGCGCATAAGTGCAACGACTGAAGGTCGTAAAGGGAACTTTCATCGCATTGTCGGTAAAAGCGATGCGCCCGCGCAATAGCCATCTAGCTATCGATACAATCGCTTCGATTCGATTAGAAAACAATTGAGCAATTTACTCGATGTTCGCATTGATTGTTATTTTGGTAGTTTATAACACGTACCTGTCTACGCGTTGATGAAATGATGGCATTGCTTATCAAGTAATATTTGGTTTTGTAAATTTAAATTTATAGATATTTGTTGTTTTTTTAACGCGAATGGATCAAAATTAAATTCCCACAGAATACGGAAAGATTTTTTTCTCTTTTACTTTCCATGTTCTGTGCTATTTCCATTTAGAACTAGGAGAAAGATCACAGGTAGATTACCACTTTTTTGAATGCATAAAAATAATTTAAAATCTTATTTAATGGCTGTTTCATCTTAATCGACTGTTAAACATTTGTAAAAATGTTTCTTTCGGATGCGAGGGTTTCCCCACATTGATAAAACAACGCTGGCCTACAGCGTAACAAGTGATAGCAAAATTCGACGAGTCGTGTAAGCCTTTCGGTAGCTTAGTTGGTCAGAGCATCGGGCCGGATTCCCGGAGGCGCGGGTTCGAATCCCGCCTGAAAGCTACTTATAGGGCTCGTGGTTTTTTACTATCACATTTTTCCTATACTTACAAAAATTTCATTGTGAATGCATAAAAATAATTTAAAATCTTAAATCTTGAAGAATTTGTATTAGGGGATGATAAAGTTTAAGACATCAGTTCAATTAAATATTACTACTTATCCTATATTTATTGCGTGCTCAGCCTTCGATCGTTGAAGTTAAGCAACTTTCACAGTGGTTGGTCACTGGATGGATGTGAAAAAAAATAACTATCTGGAGCTCCTTCTATACTTCGAAATGCCCCGGTTACAATATCAGTAATTAATACCTACCTACCAATCCACATTGAGTCTATGTGGTAGGTCATGACCCATTCTCTTTATCCATCCATAAGGAAGCCTTTGCCCCAGCAGTCATCATCATCCTGTCAGCTGGAGGGCTACCGGCTAATAAATATGGATATGGGTATGGGCTTCGACTGTCATTTGAATTCCTGATATTGATAGATTTTTGCTGCTTTGTTCTGTTGAACGCTGCTAGCTAGTTATCGTTATACCCGACGTCACAAAACAAATTGACTTAAAGTTCCCAAAAACGTATGAAGTTCATACCCATAAAGTTAAGCGGTAGCCCCCCTGATTCGATCGAGCAAGGAAATACCACAGTATTATATCTTAACACTGTGGAAATACCAAGCATCGCTCTCTCCATTGCTCGCTGGGTGACTTTGAGCCTTCTTATGAGACCCATAGTAAAAGACCACGTCTCACTTCCATAGGTCATTACTGGCAACACACACTGGTCAAAGACTTTTGTCTCGAGAGCAGTCAGGTAACATTAAAATGGCTGATGATAAATTCAAATCTTAAATTAAAGTAGAGTTACTCGGGGGGCCTAGATAGAACGGAACAGCAACGTTTTTTTACAGACTGATACAAAGCCTAGCCAGAGAGGCACACACTAATTAACTTTCGCCTTCTTGTTTAGTTGAATCTTTAACACAATGCTGATAGTTTGATATGATTAACTTATGCTATTATCACACAACTTGGAGATCACATCTTCTGAATAAGTGATTATGTCTCACCTATTGTTATATTTTAAAATGAGCAAACGTGGGTAGTAGAGCGGAATTATATACAATAACATAATACACTAATTTCAAAATACTTTGAGATCTTAAATTATTTTTATGCAGTCACAATGCAATTCTGTAAGTATAGGAAAAATTATGCTGGTAAAAAGCTACGAGCCCTGCATGCAAGTAGTTTTCATCACGCCTGAAAGGTACTTGCATGCCAGGCCTCGTGTTTTTTTACCATTACGATAAAAAAAATACGATTAAATTATGACGACATTACGATTTAACTAACAAAATACTTCTACATCATCATGTCAGCCGAACGACGCCCTCTGCTTAGAAATAATATGTATTTCAATTCTATACGTATGTTATAATTCCTAATAGTGTTATAGTTGCCAATTGACTTTTCCCTGTCTATGTATTAATTAATAAATAAAAAAAAATTAAAAAAATCATTTATTTACTTTTTTATTTATTTATTTATTTATTTATTTATTTATTTATTTATTTATTTATTTATTTATTTATTTATTTATTTATTTATTTATTTATTTATTTATTTATTTATTTATTTATTTATTTATTTATTTATTTATTTATTTATTTATTTATTTATTTATTTATTTATTTATTTATTTATTTATTTATTTATTTATTTATTTTCGGTTTTTGCTGTTGTCAAACATCTTTATTGCATCCGTGCAAAACTGGGTCACTTATACGTTACTTGTAAGATCTTACAATTGTGTTTTTATTCAAAAGCCAGTCGTATAACTGTGATTACAAAAAAACACTCACACTTGCGGCTTGACCGATGACGGAACTGAACAATAGGTTACCCCCATTACGTGACACTCGATCAGACTCGATGAACCGATCGGGATCAGTGGCACGACACTCGACACTTTCTCTTGACAATGGGTAGACGCATTGTTTAGCATCCGTATGATGCCAAGATCGATCAGCTGGTGACAGGGTGGCGATGTTAATTGAAATATACCAAAAGATCAGGGGGCCAAGTCTGCTAACGTTAAGTCATAATAATTGTGTTTCAATTTTAGTTCAATAGCAGTGCTTTTTTACACACTATTTAAAAGAATTATGACAGTATGATGTGATGTGAATGTAGTGTGTGGGGTGAACACCAGAAGTATTGTGAAAAAAGTACACATTTCTTGTAACTAGTGTGTAAAAAAGCACTACAATTATTGAACTACAATTGAAAGACGATTGAGACACGATTATGACTTAAGCGCTACTCGGAAAAAGTATGGACTTTTTTATTTCAAACTGTAGGACGGTTACAGTTGTTACAAATCTCGTAATAAGATCTATATTTCTTCATACCTTTATCTAGAATCGTATTGTTTCAAAAATACGATTTTATGATTTTGCCTCGACACTTTTACTTTTCGAAAAGCCCTCTAAAAATACGAAAATTCAAGATTATTCTTAAATGGGGTTACTTACACTATTGGAAATTGGTTTAATTAGCGGACACCAATAATATTTAGGATCGTATAGAAGCATTTTTTTTTAAATCAAACAAGTTTTTTAATACGAAGTGATTTTGTGTTTTTTTTGCCTAATCTGCAAAATCGGTCTCGCTCCCGCGCGCGTCGTTTTCTCATTGCTATCTCGCTTCAGCATAATTTTTCCGAGTATCGCTTTAACGTTAGCAGGCTTGGCCCCCAGAGAGTTATCAAATGGGAAAATTCTCCGGGATTATTAAATGCAGTGGTGTCCAAAAAAGCTATAATGCCATCGGTTCGCGCGGGAGATCGATGGCAGAAGAACCGGCAAGAAACTCGATGAAGGCTTATGTTATTTTTTTACTTTTTATTCACAATGCAATTTTTATTATTGAAAATACTTATTGACTGATATTATCCCATCGGAGCCTATCGGAGCAGGGACCGTACTCTGAAACGCTAATCCGAAACTTCGGTTAGCCCCGCCCCTTTCACTCGATTCTCTCATGACTGGAAAGTAAGAGGGACGAGTATACCGAAGTTTCGGGTTTTGCGTTTCAGAGTAGGCCCTCTGGTTGGGAGACGGGATGATATTTTTTAATAATTTATTTTCAATATTTTCGACGCAAGCTGGTTTTTATCCCCTTGTATTATGTCGCAGTGTCGTCAAATTGATAAATGATCTTAAAATGGTATTATCAGGGTAAGTTTCCATTACAATTACACAATTAGTTAAGATAAATACATTTGGGTTGTACAGAATCTGAACATTCTCAGTATTTAATTTTCTATGTATATTAAGTATGTATTTACAAACAAAAAGTATATATTTATCCGTTATCAAGTTCACGTAGACACAGTTTCTTAAGAAATTAACTACGGGCTTAGATAATTGGTGTGATTGTAAGAAAATATTTATTTATTTATTATTTTATTTATTTAACATAAAGTTAAAATCCAAACTATTATTATCAGATCATAATAATGCGTTCAACATGCGAAAACAATAATATAAATATAATGTATGGCAAAAGTTTGTAAAGAAGGTCAACTGGCTGGCCAATTCACAATGTCCTGAATAACATCTATAAAACAAAATGGTCCATAAATTATGAATACATTTTGTATCTGAGACTATGTCGTCGCTATCGGCAAAGAATACTATAACTATAATATTACTACGTTCTATCGCGCCAAGTTCTAATCGGAGATCGGAGATTGGATCGCTATCGATAAAATACTCTATTTTTGATTTAAATCTTCAGATACAGTTTTTTTTCGTCTCGTATGGGTCTTAGAATATTTCGATCTATAATGATTTTATCAATGGCTTTATATGTTGTTATCATTATTTTATTCAAGGGCCCGTTGACTGACCGACTGGCCTACGCTCCTATATTACTTATGCAACGAGGATTGTAGGCTAAACACTCTTTGCGAAAGTATTGTGGAAAATGTTTGGGTCGGCGACCTTTGGCGGTTTTTATGGTAGTCTAATTTGAATTAATCAGAATATTTTGACGAGTTATGAATAACGTTTTTTTGTATTCAGATCGCAGATATTCAGATATAAGAGAGGTATGATACTCTGTTATCTTAGCCAGAGAGCTAGGATTTCATCCGAATCATCATCATCATCAACCAATAAATTCTTTAAAATACCTAAATATTTATTTCGGAAATATAAAGGCCCTATTAAGCTCCTTAAAGATCACTACAATTAGGAAGCTTATATCCTTCTCCAAGATTTCATCCGATCATCAAAATTGGTTCAGAACTTTACGCGTGAAAAGAAAAAGAAACTGACCGAGTTACTATGGGATTTTTATTTAAATTTATTAAAGTCAGCGCGCGGTCGAAATCGTTTACTAATCATTTACCATAACCTTAAAACAAAAAAAATACTGTAACTATAGCGTTAAAACGTCCGTACTAGAGTCTGTGTCAGAGTTATCTGACACAGACTCTAGTACGGATTTTATAGTTTCCAAAAATGTATAGGTACACTGTAGGGATGTTGCAACACTTAAGCAAGACTGAAAGAATGTCATCCTTCCGGGCTAGGCGCTGTAAGAAACCACATGTGCAATACTCGTCTTTTTGCGGTGTTGAATGCGGTGAAACGGCGATGACGAAGGGTCTGCGATTTCTAATGACGTAAGATGCGCCGGACATCGCGGCGGGTATCGTCATCGTCACTATTTTATTGTTTACTAGCCTTCCGCCCGAGGCTGCGTGCTACACGACGTTATACCGCACTGCAGCGGTGCGATTCTCTAACGAAGTTTTACCGCCACATCGTCGTTCACTTCGATTCTTTATGTCAAAATTCATAATAAACAAATGAAAGTCAAGCGAAAAAGAACGTCGAGTTTGTTGATTGAATCTTAGAGAATCGCACAACAGGAATGTGATGTTTTTAGGAATAAAATGGAGCCAGATGTATGTCACTCTCCGGCTCCCAAACTATTTCTATACCAAACATCATGTCGATCCGCTGCTCCGTTTTGACGTGAAAGACGGACAAACAAACACACTTCCACATTTATTATATTATAGTATGGATGCTCAATCGTCTACACTTTCATTGTCTTTTGTATGATGCGGAAAATATGAATAGCGCGGAAAGATACTCGGGTCAAAGTTGGATTTGAATAGAATTAAATTAAAGTCTTATGTCGAAAAAGTGTCCATCTCTTATCGTTTTTTTAATAATACTAGCTGACCCGGCAAACGTTGTTTGATAGATAGACGGATGAAAATATATAATCGCGAAGAAGTTTTATACACTGCCCGCCACAAATGTCACTTATTAAAAAGTAGGTAATCCAAAGCGGCTAAAACGTCAGTGATTACAATACTCTTTGACATACCTCTTTGGAAGCGGCTATGGAAGAAATGACAGTTTTGTATAGTACGACAGTTTATCGATTTTCTATACAAAATTATCATTTTTATTTTATAACTAGCTGACCCAGCGCGACTTCGTTCCCGTGGCCCTACCCCCTACTCCACCCTACCCTACCCGTACTCTACCCCTACCCCTAACCTACCCCTACCATACCCCTACGCTACCCCTACCCTACCCCTACCCCCACCCTACCCCTACCCCTACCCTACTCCTACCCTACCCTACTCCTACCCTACCCTACTCCTACCCTACCCTACTCCTAACCTACCCTACCATACCCCTACCCTACCTCTACCCTACCCCTACTCTACCCCTACCCTACCCCCACCCTACCCCTACCCTACTCCTACCCCTACCCTAACCCTAACATACCCCTACCCTACCCTACCCCTACTACCCTACCCCTACCAACTTCTACTCTACCCCTACTTACCCCTCCTTAAAACCTTCCTTGGACTTCCACGAACATTTCAAGACCAAAATTAGCCAAATCGGTCCAGCCGTTCACGCGTGATGTCGTGACCAAGGGAAATAGGGATTCATTTTTATATATATAGATTTTCCGGAATAAAAAGTAGCCTATGCTATTCTCCAGCTCCCAAACTAACCCCATACCAAAAATCGAGTCGATCCATTGCTCCGTTTTGACGTGAAAGACGGACAAACAAACAAACAAACAAACAAACAAACAAACAAACACACTTTCACATTTATAATATTAGTATGGATTTAACTCACAAAAATTTTGTTGGTATTTTAATAATCTGTGACAAAATGTTTGACATTTAAAAATTTAAATCTGAGGCAAGCGACATTCGCTTTTCTTAAATAATTTAGTTTTGGTTTTTCTTACGCATAACAAATTGAGTAATTTAGGCTTCTGATTTCATATTCATTATCAAATAGTTAACGTGGTGCAATTTTTTTTTTCACCTAGTAGAGTAGTTGTTTAATCATCATCATCATCATTTCAACCGTAAGACGCCCACTGCTGGGCATAGGCCTCCCCCAAGGATCTCCACAACGATCGGTCCTGCGCTGCCAGTTGTTTAATGTAAGAACAATATTATTTTGTAACTTCCTAATACTTTTAAAGTTAAATTGTATTTTAAGCACAAAGTTCATTTAATTTGGTCACATGCCTACTTTAAATACTTCGTCGAGGATAATGAAAATGGAATTCACATACGAGTAGGTAACTTATTGATAAAAACCCCAATATAAATTGTCAAAAAAAAGTCCTTTATATAATGGACCAATCGATACTAACCTTTATTCCAACCACATAAAGTGCACAGATCTCTAAAATTCAAATGAGTTTTGTCTTCACAATCCACATCGTCACCGGGTGGGACCTGTCTTGCGCGGGCGCGTCGAGAAAGCTGCGTCGAACTTGTTTGATTTAGGGAAACTTCTGGTTGTAAGTAGCTCTTATGTCAATTGGATAACGCTTCTAATTGCTTAATTATTCTGCCACTTGGAACATTTATAATATTAGTATGGATACTCACTCGTTTACACTTTCATTATCTTTTGTATGATGCGGAAAATATCAAAAGTGCCGAAAGATGCGCGGGTCAAAGTTTGAGTTACATAGCTAAGTATAAATAAAATGAAATAAGTGTACATAATATCAATCGGTATTAATACATTGGGGCCTTTTATTTGTGAGAGGATTAAGGGAGAAACTGAGTTTACTCCTTGAAGCGTCTGCTACTATTTAAAAAAATCGATTAATTGATTTATGTGTCTATATTTTTTATTTTATTTATTTATTTCTATATCTTTCCAATTCCTCTTCCACCGTTAAAAAGTGTTGTACCTAGTCTTAAGTAAAATTATTTATCTATTCAAATGATTAAAAATAGCATTAAACTCTTTACGACCGATACAATGAAATTATTGCACTTCGCTTTATCTAGAATTAACTCACTTGTGTCAAAAAGGCTCTTTCAGTCTTCGTGGTTAGTGTCACTAACCACCTATTTCCGATGCTTTTATTTAATATCTACGCAATTTAGCGAACGTTTTTTAAATTATCATAACCAAACAAAATAGACGGTTAGTGACACTAACCACCATGACTGAAATTACAGCATTTAAAATTCTAATATTCCGCAAGCAACCTATTAGCCAAATAACAAATACATTGTAACTAAGTAAGTTGTTATAATTTCATGGTTACTTAAGTTTCATCTATGTACCTAGTTGTAATTCAACTCACAGGTTAAATACAGCGATCTAGAACACCATTTTCTAAGCAATCAGATCAAAGTTTCATATTACCTGTGTTTACCTAACTCCTCATCAAGGAATGAAAGTAATACATATGAATTATCGCAAGTGTATCAGCGATAGCTTAGCGATTAAGTGGTATGGGGGATTTCACTAGCCGTGGGAAGGTTGAAGCAAGGATGCTGATTTACCAGAGAAACCGCTTCGAAGCCTGTCTGTAATTAGTTGGTTTACATTGACTAGAATGTAGTCGAGATAGGAGTTAACGATTTATTATAGAGCAGCAATGTCATGACCACAGGTTATATTATATAGTAGCTACCCACCTATATTCCCAGACATAGGTACCTAAGTATCTGCCGCGATGTTGGAACTATACAATATAACCGAAATAACTAGCCATCATCCATTTGTAAGAAAACTGTTTAGTTGACTATTTGCTCACCAACCACCGGCACCGGGTCAAATTAAGTTTGTGGACGCATTCGATCGTCATTTGTTCGTACTTTTTGGATAGTTGTTGTTTGTTACTCTGTTGTGGGTTGGATGGCATTGAATGTAGGATAATTCTCGAGACTATCTACCAAAGATTTTTTATTACCTATCCGTGGAAAGGGAGGGAAGCACAAACATACTGATTAGACAGAGAAACTGCTTCGAAGCCTGTTTGTAATTGGCTAGCTTAACTCAACTAGAATGTTATCGTGATAAGATTTATTATAGAGAAGAGATTAATAAATACTACCTACCTTTGTGTCTTGATGTAGGCGATCGTTTTTGATTGTAAGGTTTTTCTTTTTTGTATTTTTCTTTGTTTTTTTATGAAGGAATTCGAAGTCACATGAATTTATATTAATAAAGCGATATGTGCACTGCTAGTTGAAAACAAACGTTCAAAAACAAAAAGTAATTTTTTATCTGATAATTTAAAGGGGTTTTAATTTTGGAGGATGTATAACAATTACCTATCTTATTTTTTTTATAGTAGGGGGAATGCTGTTATGCATCCCGAAGGTATGTGGGACTCGCCGCTAAGACCCTTCCAACACCACCTAACACGCAGGACCTAACGGGACCGAGATATCACGCACCGACTTACGAAACTAAAATGCGTAAACGTTAGCCATGGTATAAAAGGCTTAATTATTTTGTAATTGTTGAGTTGATTAGCCGGTGGGTTTGTTCCTAATTTGTTAACCAGAGAAGAGAAGGGACGTTCAGAGCATGCGCACGCGCGTACCTCACGATTGCAGCGGTGAGAGGGCAGCGGAACTATGTAATAGTGCAGGTAAGCACTGCGACTTTTAAAAACGTAATGTGCAAGATGTGTGATTGAAAAATTATGAAACAAGCTTATTTTTATACGGTAAAATGATGAATAAAAAATTATGAAGGTAAAAATTAGTGCGTATCTTCGCCTGGATATTGGGCTTCCCCAAGGATCTCCACAATGATCAGTACCTGCGCTGCCCGCATCCAGCGGCTTCCCACGACCTTGACTAGATCGTCGGTCCACCTTGTAGGGGGCCTGCCCACGGAACGTCTCGTCCAGAATACGCGGTCGCCATTCGAGAACCATTCCCTACAAACGGCGGCCGGTTCTCCGTGCTATGTGTCCCGCCCACTGCTACTTCAATGATGCAATCCTTCGAGCGATGTCGGTTGTTTTAGTTCTCCTGTAGATCTCATCATTTCTGATTCGATCGCGCAGGGAAATACTAAATTTCCCTGCCTGGATATAGGTGCCAAGTAAATCTATCGAAGCATTGATTCGAAACATCCCAACCACAAATTGTAGAAGGCGGTTGTTAATATCATATTATTACCCTTTCGCGGTTACTATGATTATTACCCATCATATAATCTTTTCCGGTACAATGAGTATTTTGTAACATTCTATTAGAGAAAGATACTCAAAATGGATTTCTATCCGTTTTATTGGTTTCCGTTGCTATCTTATCTAAGATTAGATGGCTATAAAGTATGTAATTTGATACTTGGTTATGGTGCTTCTCTGCTTAGTCGAAAGGCTATAATCGATTTTCCGTCAAAGTACAAGAGATAAAGTATTGGAAGCTGTGAAATTATTAAGTATAGCGTCTAAGCTAAATGACCATGCCTAATCGATCTGATGGAGCAGTGTAATATTGCAAAATAAGTAAGAATTTATACTTAGTAAAATCTTTTACGGTAAAATTCTATATGTCCAAGAAATAAACAACAGGAAAACCTTGTAGGTACGTATTGACCACTGACATCTTTTTAATTTCATGAAACGAAATCGAATAATACAATACCTATTTAAAAGACTGCTTTGAAGTAAAAGTATTTACAGAAATTATGTTATACTTATAATATAAATGATTATAAATAAATATTTATAATAAGATTAATTTATAATTTAATATTTATTTAATAAATTATTATTTACATATTTAATACAATAATAAGTTTTTAGTAAAAATTTCACTTTTATGACAAGCTATTTTGCTGACTGTACTTTTAATACTGTATTGTCATCTGAACCAAACCTGTACACAAAATTTCAGCTCCATCGGACACTGAGAAGTGGGTCAAATTAAGCTTGCAAGATTTGTCCTCCACTAACTAACATACTTACTAACTAACTAACATGGCAAGTTAATAAAAAGCTTGAAAAATTAGAGTCACTGCATGTGACGCGTTGATGACTTTTATAGGTAACAATTTGTCTAAAACGCAATAATAGTAATCGCACGAGTTTAATACATTGTTAATATATTTCAGATACATTTTTATTATAAAACTTAAAGAATCTAATCCAAATCATCTTAAATCTAATCAAATGGCCATGGCTAAGACATTATTTTTTTTTATAAAATAAGAGTAATCCTTCTGGTAAATTACAAAGTAAGCTCCATTTAATACCAATTTCTTTCCATATTTATGTTAATACTGCTTTCTCCTTTACCTACGGGTGCATTTGTCAACTCCTAGCCGTTTGGGATGTTTATTTATTTCATTATGGCCGCTGCGCAGCCGCTGAGCTTTCCCAAGCAATTATTCAAAGTAGCCATGGCTCTAAGGCGCGATTAAGGCGTACTGTTTACGATTACACAGGCAGAGGAAATTATAAAGTATTGAGTAATTTAATACTTGGATTTTCTTAGGATATGTACTTTCCAGTAGTTATTTTATATAAATAAAAATAATAAATAAATAACTTTTTTACAATCACATCAATTATCTAAGCCCATGTAAATTTCATTAAGAAACTGTGTCATGGAAAACTTGATAACGGATAAATATATACTTAAATACTTTTTACTTGTAAATACATACTTAATATACATAGAATAATAAAATATATCCAATATTTAAATCATTGTTTGTTACTTTAAGTACCAAAGTCGGATTTTGTATGCTATTTAAGTTAATTTAATTTAATATTTAAAGTATCTTGTTAACGAAGATGGCACTGGCCTCTCACTCAGGTGATAAACCTAATATAGGGGTCAGGGACTTCATCAATAAAATGTATTTTTTTGTGAAAATAAATATTTCTCATTCTTATTTCGTATCATCAATTGTTTTTCTAGAACAAATAAATAAAATAAAATATCATCTAATCACCCTTGTTATGATTATTCTCGAAATTGAGTGGGTGATAAATAAACATTGCAATTAAATATGCCGTTAGTGAAAAATAATCCTTGCTTTCCTTAGAACTTTATATGTAACGGTATCTGTTTTGATTTGAAATTTTGTTGGTATCGTACTAAAGCATTTTTTATTACATAAGAATAAGAATTTCATTTGATATCTTAAGATTTTAATAGCTTTTCCAAGTATGCATTTATAATAAAAAGTAGCGTTATCAAATGCTATAATGGTGGCCATCTTTCTAATTCTTACGCAACAGACTCTTTGACACAAGAAATGTTAGAAAAAGTTAAATTAATGGATTTAGAGAGGTCAATTAAGATAAACTCGGTAAAGGAATGCACAAAATCCTTCAATTTGTCGGTTTTCGAGATAAAAGTCATAAAATCAAGACGGTACAATCATTTTTATATGATAAAGCGATCATTGCTTCATACTTCGTGGATTTTAGAAGGTTTTAATCCTAAGAAATGCACTTAATAACCCTATCAAACTTAGTATTTAACAAGCGTGGAAAGATTTTGGGATTACGAAACCGAATTTGTTATTACGATGGTTTCTTAAGACGCATGGAGTCGTGAAACGATCATTTTTGAGGCCCTAAAATTCATAAATTAGACTACTGATGAATCCAGAATAAATATATATTAAATATTGATATATAAACTTCAATCTGAGCATTTAAAAAAAGTCTTTAAGATACTATTAAAAAAACATTGAAATGAAGCTGTTTTCAACTTGAAATACGCTACTGCTTCTAAACTACAAGTGATATTTTCACGTTTCTTTCAGGAAAAGATTGCTAACTTGTTTAACTTAAAACTGAGCATTTTTCGTTCTAAAATAATACATAGTTTTGACGAAACCTGTGTTTAAGCTGTTTTGGTGCGGGTAGCGGGGCGAGAAAATTAGGCCACGTTTCTATGCCCAAGGTCGTTGGCGATACCACGGGTCTTAATCGAAAACACGCGTCAGTCTCCCATACAAACGTAAAACCAAAATAATTTGAAATATTCGCATGATTGACTGTACTTGTGATGTTATTTGGATTAAAACAGTATTTATCTAGGTTTCTATTAAAATTAAAGTATCAAACCAATAAAAAAATAATGCCAATTACATTTTTTCACACAGAACTGCAATTCACATTTTTTTTTTATTTTTTTATTTTAATAGGGACCTTGATAAATGCTGTCAATCTGAATAACATCCCAAGTACAGAATAAAAAGCTAAATTTTTAATTTATTTTGGTATTTCGTTTGCATAGGAGGCTTATTTTCGTTTGTTATTATAAGTCAAAAATGTCTAGGCAACTATAAGAAAGCTCTAGTCTACCTACTTCTTGTTAAGGATAGGTTATTCAATTTATACTCTTGTCTGTAGGTGTCGAAAGAGTCAATAAGGACGCACAGACAAAAAATATTCTGAAATTTTGACGAAAATGATTAGCACTGCTATGCTAATTATTGTAATAGCCATAGTTGGAATGGAACTTAGGTGCAATAGCTGTAAGTTTTTTTTTAATTTTATCACAGAGATGGCGAGTTGATCATATGACTTGAGAGATCTATGAAGAAAGTAGAAAAAAAATAATTGACTTTTATTTACGCACTGATTGGTTTACCGTATTATTATTAAAGAAATTACTATAACGTAACGAATTCAATTTTTATCGTTTATGTCTATAAAAATAACTTTAATATTAGGAAGCCTATATCAAATAGTATATAAAGCAGTATTAACATAAATATGGAAAGAAATTGGTATTAAATGTAGCTTACTTTGTAACTTACTAGAAGGATTGGTTAAATGAGATTAAAAGCTGTAGCCGTTTGATTAGATTTTAGATTTTTATCATAGAAAGGTATTTGGAATATATTAACATAATATCTATCGTATGTGTAATGTTATTAAATTCGTGCGATTACTATTTGTTGCGTTAAACAAAACGTTACCTATAAAAGACATCAACGCGTCACTTGCATTAACCATAATTTTATTGCTAAATTAATTAGGTGTCTAATGTAATTTTTTCCTTAAAAGCAGTATTTTAAATCTAAAAATTAAAGATTTATCATTCTGATTGAGTGGCTACTTCAAGAGAGGGATCATTGCCGACAAATTTTTAATTAGTTGGCAATTTTAGTCATTGCCAAGCTACCTCAGAGAAAAACCTGGTACAAACGTCATAAAACTTGTGCGTAGCTCACCAATTCACAAAACACTCGGCTGAAAGTGAATCTTCTTCGCCAGTTAGCGTTATAAAAAAGTAAAAGTCCACCCAACATAACTGGTGCGCACTACGCGATCTTTATCACAATCGACGTAAGGTCGAAAGTGTGTGACGTGGGCTGTAAGGTATTAGCTTAATTTACGATTACGTATGTGTCAAATACTTTTACTGATCCGCCGTAACTATGAACTTTCTAGGAAGGTCGTGGTATGAAGAAATGCGTGGAGATGCTATGCTATACTAAATGTTGTGTATTATAAAACCTAATTATTGTAACTCGTGATTTTTAATTGAAATTATTGACCGTATTACTAGTTGTCTGATGACATTTAAAAGCATTATTAAAAAAAATAGAAAATAAATTTTGTATTAGTATATTGAACGTATTTAATGACGTAAAGAAGTATGAATATTTAAGATTTTACCGCGATAGCTAGATTAAGAAACGCTGAATAAAAGAATAATCCCATAAATATATTATTATACTGTGTCATCTATCATTTATCTTAATGACCACCTAATAACGCGAATAAAAAACAGAGAGTCAATTAAACACAATACAATTTTTATTATTAAAAAATTTAAAATGAATAATTTAGAAAAAATCAATCCTTCTCACAACCAGCTCCTATGGGACTCGAACCCACGACCTTTCGCTATCCAGGCGACTGCTCTAACCACTGAGCTACGGAGTCGTTACGAAAAGCGTCGAATTTATCCAACACTTCTTACGCGTTGTATAGCCAGGGTAAATTTTTTTTTGTCATGAAGAAGTCTCAATCCCTATCGCTGTTCTGTGTGAGAGCTCCCATTGAATGCTCACTTGATGTGAACACACCTTGTGGAAATTGGCTGTCATCAGCTCAGCCAATTTGGCGCTAACCAATCACCAACGAGGTATAATTATTATATAGTTTAGAAGCCATTATGTTGTTATTTTATACTTTTGATTGTTTAGACATGTTTATGACGTATTTAGTTGCAATTGACTAGAATATGCGAGACGCTTCATGTCTTTGTAAAAAAACGAATATTATGTTCGTTTATTACATGAATGTGGAAGATCAAACTCCTATCTATTTATTCAGTAGGTAGGACTACTATCCACACGCCCATCGAGCGAGTCAGGAATAATCCAGGACGCAGCGCAGGACTTTCTTACAAATAGGTAGGTATTATTATCATTATCATTGACGACCGATTTGGCACAGGGGTATGGAAACGAATACCTACCTTTTTATAGTGAGGAGAATGCGTGCCTTCTGCGCTAGAGATGACATGCATTCTTTAAAATAGCTTAAAGGCTGCTTTCTACCCCGAGAAAATATCTTATTCCTACTTGAAAGCATCGTGTGGTTCACGCGCGGTCAAGTGTAAACAATATTGAGATTACTATTTGTTGCGTTTTAAACAAAAGTTTACTTAAAAAAGACATCAACGAGTCACTTGCATTAACCATAATTTTATTGCTAAATTAATAAGGTGTCGTGTAAATACTTTTCCTTAAAAGCAGTCTTTTAAATCTAATAATTAAAGATTTATCATTCTGTTTGAGTGGCTATTTCAAGAGAGGGATCATTGCCGACAAATTTTTAATTAGTTGGCAATTTTAATCATTGCCAAGCTACCTCAGAAAAAAACCTGGTACAAACGTCATAAAACTTGTGCGTTGCTCACCAATTCACAAAACACTCGGCTGAAAGTGAATCTTCCTTGAGGAAAACCTTTTTGTTTGCACCAGCCAGAGAAATACATTTGTTTACTAAAATTTTATTGCACATGTAATAGAAGTAAAAGTAACGTGTTGCGTAAGCACCTATTACAAGTATTGTTTATTATTTAATAATGTTCATGTAAAAATTAACTATCTTCAACGGTTATTGTACGATTTTCACGCAATTTGTTTGAGCACGCGTCTGTTTTGTACACGACAAACAATTCGTTACGTTTACATACGATTATCACGGTGTGCCGACAATATAACACTTTTAAGACTTTAAAGACTTTACGCACTGTTCATCGTTCTTTTATACTTTTACTGAGTCGATCTTTGCTTTGTTGTTAGCTTTAATAAAAGGGCACTTGCCTTATTTTCCTACAAACAAGCTAACAGTTAGCTTATTTCATGCTGGTCATTTAAATAAAACTATTAGTATATTTCTACAATAATTTACGTGTCAAATGTGTTGGATAAAAAGTTTTCTTTTCGATAATCCAAAATTATATATTATTATGATTATTTCTTTTCCGGATTCGATTCCCAGTGGGGGTAAATATATACATATTGTAGTAGGTTTGGTTAGTGCGGTAGGACTTGTTCTTAGTCCGCCTGGCTAGCCACTATCTTAGCTAAGTCTTACGCCATAACAATGATGTTTTCGGCATTATTTTGTTCCGACAGTTAGAGATAAGATAGCCAGTTCCTCAGTGATTCCGGGAGTAGAGCGCTTCCACCTTTAGCCTTATCAGTACTTAACATCAGGTGTGATGAAGGCTAAGTACTACCCCGTTGATGATAAAAAAGTAAAAATAAAACAACAACGGGTTGCACTTCGGGAGTGCCGGCAGAAGTAAAAAGGGCTCCCTAGATTTTTCACAAAAAAAAAAATTGACAAAAAAAAAAGAAAAAAATTCGGACTGGATTTGAACCCAGGTCTTCTGGCTCCAATGGCGCCCGTTTTGAACCTGAGCTATCACAAATTTGGAAACGGTGGTGGCGAAATTTGGCTTCGTATTCTGATGAAATTGTAAGTTTTTCGATCAGGTCACGTGTCCTGACGCGAGTTTAACATTTTTTACCACTGACCTCTATAATACAAGTACGCTGGACTAAATGTTGTATACGAAATGACAGTTGTTTTTTGTGCCGATTCAAAGCGCCCCTCTCGAGCGTCTCGGGTACTAAGATTGCAAATGGCTGATCGTTGTTTTGAGTAATTCTCTGATAATTTACGTGAAAACTGCGGAATAAGACCTTACTTTGTGTATTTTATGTATACTAAGTGATCTGAAGATATTTTAATAACAGTATGCATATTTTGTAGAACTGGCTATCAAAAAGGCAGCGGGATAACCTTCTACAAGTAAGTGAATTTCATGGTTAAAAATGTTTCAAAAGCTTGTCTGAAGCTTATAAATACAATTTTATATTTATAATAAATTTATGTTTTATTCATACTTTATTATATTTAAGTGTAATTTGAGCTATGTTTTCATCTCTATTATTAGTTCCATGGACGCTCACGCTGCTATCAGCGCCAAAAAGGCGAAAATCAAATGGCTTCATTTTGAAATTGATAGTATGAAGTCCAGCGTACTTGTATTATAGAGGTCAGTGTTTTTTACCCATCACAAAAAGTGCACAACACGCTAAAGAAGTTTTCACTTCAAAAACGAGCTTCTTACAGTGCTTTCTTGTATTATGTGCAAGTTGTCAATGAGTATCGATACTCATTGATCGAGTCACAAAGTCAAGGCCGTGGTCAGCGGCGCGGCGCGACTTGCCTCCGGCCGCAATCATTTCCTCTGAACTGGAGGAAAGTAACTTGCTATCGAATTTTACACCTTATTTTGATGGAATGACTACGGTTTTGAACGAGTTTCTTCTGGCATAGCTGGGGTTGGGAGACCCCAATGCGCTAACCTCGTAAATAATCTTAGTGTTTGTTCGGGGTACGAGAAGATATTAAATAAAATATAATTCATGATTTTCTGACTTAGGTATAATGGCGTTTGAGACGAATTGGGTTTATGACAAAAGGCGTTTAAGACGTACTGCGTTAATGACTAATCGCGTTCATGACGAAACGCGTATGTGACAAATGAGTAAATCAGAACGTTGATGTCGAACTGCGTATCTGACGAATTGCGTTTGTCACCCACTTGCAGGAAGCTCCATTAAAGTTAATGCTTCATTAAGTCTATTGCTGTCACTTTTCGTTGTCAAGAAATAAAAAGTGACAGCAATAGATTTAATGAAGCTTTAACTTTAATGGAGCTTCCTGCAATTGGGTGTATGACATACAGCGTGTAATCCTAATAAACGTATGAACCTGCATAAAATAGCGCTACATTAAACGAAATAATATTCCTTTCATAATTGATTTCACAATAACATAGAACCTAGATTATTACACAGTAGCGGATCCTCGCGGTTTTACCCGCGTGGTACCCGTTTCCGTGGGAATATCGAGATAAAATAAAGCCTATATCACTCGGGAATAATGCAGCTTTCTAATAGTCAAAGCATTTTTTGAATCGGTCCCGCGTAGTTTCGGAGCCTATTCAATCCAAACAAACAATCAAATCTATCCGAGATTTAATTTAGTAGCTGCGTCCTGAGGCTTCGTTCCCGTGGAGTTGTGGGATAAAAAATAAAACCATTCTCAGATCTACCGAGTTTAAACAAATAAGTTTTTAGTAAAAATGTCATTGTTATGACAAGCTTTATTGCTGACTGTACTTTAATATTGTATTGTCATCTGAACCAAACTTGCATACAAAATTACAGCTCAATCGGACATTGGGAAGTGGGTCAAATTAAGCTTGCAAGATTTGACCCGAACGGACATACATGCATACATACATACCTACACTGCAAGTTAAATAAAAGCTTGTAAAAATTCATAAAAATAGGTCATGCCGACCGATTTTTATGAACATAAAAACGTTTGGCTACAAGCACTGTGACATGAAAATTTAATAAGTAAGTAATTATAATTTAAGCTCACCTGAAAATGAAAATTATTAATGAGTACAGCTAAAAATCCTCTATATTTTTCAATTTATTCATCGTTTTTATATAGATATCAGCTATAATTGTCTTCCTAAAACCCTCTGGCATATCATAGACAATTCTATATCTGAGAAGAACCCGCGGGCTAGCTCAATTTGAGGACACAAAAAATATAATTTGTTAAAGTTAACGTCACATTAGTTGAGCAACCTGCATCTTATTACGGATAAGTGCTATAAAAAATATAAAACTATTAAATAGCGTTCTTTGGCTGAGGGTTCTGTAGTCGTATTTTATTTTTAAAGTTTGAATTTACCGACTGTCGTCCTTTTTTTAGTAAGTAATAATATTAAATTCGCTCCTTGCATTTTTACCCTTTTTTTAAAATCAAATAAATTTTTCTTTAGGTTTGATCTGATGTAGTTAGAGCTCCGATCTACAATAGTACTAGATGAAGGCTCACGAACTGAATCAAAACTTTTTATGGCTGAGAAAAAAGGTTAATAATGAACGATCTAGTCATAAATGACAGGAACTACTTATAAATATAGCATGCATATTTTCTCAGCTGTTTTTGTCACTCCAACTATGTTTCTAAACCTAGGTGTAATTTTTGATTGAATATTTAGAGTTAAAACCCCGTTAAAACAAGCGTCGAAAAAGACCTTTGTTGTTACCTACATAATACTTTTTAGACAGGCAATGATATTTGAAATTTTATTTTCTGATTATCCAATGTGCTAAAATGATATTTTTTTATCGTTTCTTATGATTACGAATATTATTATTATTTTATTAATATTTAAAAATATACAGACGAAAAAAGTTAAATGATAATAAGTGTGGTCCTTTTTCATCAATAATAAAGAACCCTAAAAACAACGAAAGTATCTAAACTGTTTTACGTGACTGACGGACAACTCATGTTAAAATAAATTGTTTGTATACATTATTATAGTAGTTCTAAAAGTTTTATAATGTCACTCAAATTATTCGAATGTCGACATCAAAAAATTGTGGTGACACATTTTTTGTCGAACAAATTGCGGTCGATCTACCTGACACAGGAAGCAATTATTAACGGGACACCTGCGTGACCCGACTATCAAAATTGACTGTTAAGGCGATACTCGGAAAAATTATGCTGAAGCGAGATAGCAATGAGAAAACGACGCGCGCGGGAGTGAGACCGATTTTGCAGATTAGGCAAAAAATACACAAAATCACTTCGTATTAAAAAACTACAGCGATTTTAAAAAAATGCTTCTATACGATCCTAAATATTATTGGTGTCCAGTCCACTAATAAACCAATTTCCAATAGCGTAGTTAAGTAACCCCATTTAAGAATAATCTTGAATTTTCGTACTTTTTAGAGGTCTTTTCTAAAAGAAAAAGTGTCAAGGCAAAATCATAAAATCGTGTTTTTGAAACTATACGATTCTAGATAAAGGTATGAAGAAATAAATATCTTATGACCAGATTTGTAACAACTGTATAACCGTCCTATAGTTTTAAATCAAAAAGTCCATAGGTACTTTTTCCGAGTAGCGCCTTAAGAATGATATAGTGACACTTAACATGTAGGGAATAAGGGATGTGATTATCGCAGCAATGCGATATATCCTGTATTCATGTTTGTATGTTTGACTTTCTTTTTTTGTGTCAATATACGAGTATGACAACATACTCGAGTACCTATACAAGTAGGCCGTGCTAATTTTTTGAATGTGACAACATTTCTAAACATTTTAGAAGTAACAATAAAAATTACTTTAGAAAAATATTACGTCTACATATGTGTAGAAATCTAAACATTAAATGCCTTATTCCTAAAAATGTTTAAGCTATGGTTAACTTTTAAACATTGATGTAACTAATTTCTAATTTGATCAAAAGAAACAAATCAATGTTTACCTTAAATATTTGTATGATGGCAGTTAGAGAGATTCTATTTGGTTCTCAAAGCTATTCATCGTAATTCTGGCAAGTGGGGTAAAAGTTTGTATTTTTTTGCTTCAGAGTTGGTTATTTTTATATTTAAAAAGGAATCTTAGACCAAATTTACTAATATCTAAACGGAAAGATTTTAGTTTTTATTTGTATGTTTGTAATGGATAAAACAACAACTAAGTAAGTAGTTACTGGACCGATTTTAAAAATTCTTTCGCCATTAAAAAGCTGCATTCTTCCCGAGTTACGTAGGCTATATTTTATCCCGGTATTCCCTCGGGAACGGGAAACACCCGGCTGAAACCGTGGGAAGCCACTAGTTTTTATTAACCTACAATATAGTCATTGCCAAACTGTACCATTCACATTTCATTATGTCCTCAAAAAGAAGTCCCAAAAATTATTATGTAAACTAGCAGATCCTCGCGGTTTTACCCGCCTGGTACCCGTTCCCGAGGGAATATCGGGATAAAATATAGCCTATGTCACTCGGGAAGAATGTAGATTTCTAATGGTCAAAGAATTTTCGAAATCGGTCCAGTAGTTTCGGAGCCTATTCGATCCAAACAAACAAAAAAACAAACAATCAAATCTTTCCTGTTTATAATATTATATAGTAATATAGTATAGAGTATAGATAAAGCTGTTTACTGTACAGTTACAACAAAATAGAACTGTGTCACATTCAAGCGTTCTGAAACCAAACTATCTGTGCCACAAAAGTCATTAAATTTTGTAATATGACATAGTTTTATGTCGTTCATATATTATTGCTTGTTACTTTACAAGAAAACCACAAAACAGACGTCCCATTTAAAAATGCATTAGAGGAAGTAATAATATATTATATGTTACGTTGGCTCAAGTATATTACACTTCCTGATGTACACTAATCATAGTTATACTAAAATAGGGTCAAACATCTCATCTGCTGTTACCGCCGCTATAAGCGAACAACATTTTGTAAAATATAATTAATGACACACATCATGTCAGAATTATGCAAAGTCGCGACATACAGCCTAGCTAATTAGCTGTGACGTAACGTAGGCTTAAAATAAATATTAAAACTTTTTTTACAATAATCTGTTGCAAAAAAATTGTTTGTAACCCTGACCTTCTCGTTTTAATATTCATAGATTCATTTATGAAAGAAAATTTCGTTGCATTTTCTTGATAACAAATCATAAAATGCTAATAAATGGAATGAAAATTCAAGGACGAATTTGAAATAATTACGAAATCAAATCGTTTCAATAATACAAATTGATATTTTTTCGTAAGAAAGATCTTTCAAATAATGACTTTCCAACTTATTTCAAAAGTTGATTTAAAAGAAAATGCTAAATTTCACGTCTCAAACTCTACGTATTTACTTACAACGAGAGCTTTTAATCGAAAAGAACAATAAAGTGTAACAAAATTGTGGCTTTTTCTATTATTTCAGAAACTTTGAAGAAGTTTTGAAATTAGGCAAAACCTACTTTTTGAAGCCTCTTTTCCTGCTATTGCGTGTCAAGTACTAACTTTTTTTGTCGCTTGCCAATGTCAGTAGCTACTTAGATAGTTTCGCACTTATTATGAAACCAACGAACGCTTTAAGCTGTTTATGCAAAAGGAAACGCTGAAATTTGCATGTCTGTCTGTATTGCAATAGTTGCATAAACTATAGGATTGTTTATCAAGATTTCTGTTGACTGTGATGGATACCTTTCTATCATTCGCGACTCGGAAATTGCCAAAATGTAATTAGTAGGTAACTAATTAGTTGTAAAATTTTATGATCCGTAGTTGTGATGATGTATATGGCGAAGGGGTAGAGAAAAGTTATACTGCCTGTCTGTTCTTATTGACAGGTAAAAAAGTCTTAAATAGGAAAGTGTTGACGATTCCTAAGTACATATTTATTATGTCTAAGTGAATATATTTTTTTTTTTTTGTCTTCCGATCTTCTTCAAGGTCTAAATTTGTCTTATGCTAAAATTCTCCAAATTTGGTCATAAGATGATTTAGGCGCGGAAAGGTCAATGACAGACGGAAACTATTTTTATTTGTTCTCGACAGCTGTTAAACTCTCACCATATAACTTATTTTACGCGTCCGTCTGTATGTTCGTGCTGTGAACCTATGGCCTTTAACAGAGCAGGAAAAGATGAAATCACTGCGCAAATGTGAAAGGGAACGATATTAATAAAGCTCTTGTTTTTGCAACTTACATAATTTACATAGGTTATGCGAAAGCTTAAGTGATAGTACTTATAAATTTATAGAAGATTTTTTTATTTATTGGCATTTTGGGAAAAGTATATTCATCATTATTATAACAGAATAACTATACGATTTCAGTTCTTGCTAAAAAAAATAAGCATTGTAGTGAATAAGGATCTTAAAAACGAAACAAATTAAATTCAAAGAATGTAGATATATAAGAAATGTTACGAGCTAACAAAATCAAACATAAAAATGCAACGTCTACTGAAAAAAGACATTTTCTGACTACGAAAGTGCTTTCGATATAATTAAAATTCAAATCACAGCTCTGCGATCATAAGAATTAGTCAAAACATGCAAATTCACTCTCTAATCTCTGCATATTTATGTAATTGGCAAGTGATGAGACTGGTTAATTCACTTTAGATTGTAATAAATTATTTGAGAATGTAAAAATAATGTGACTCTTAAAATATCTTGCTAATTTTTAACCAAACCTTAACCTTAATTAAGGTGTGAAACTTTTAAGTAATAAATCTCTTTCGAATGCATTTTTACGTAAAAAAAGATGTGTCAAATGAAGCCTTTTTAACGATAGGATGCAAGGCAGACTTAGAAATTTTTATAATTTCCATAAAGAAAAAACAAGATCGCCGGTAACGGTAACCAGAATCGATAAAAACAAGCCCTCTTCCGATGATGAATCGATGATCACTCGACTTTCACTAAAGAAAGTGGACTCGCCGCCGGCGATCAATACGCACCATCAACCGCTTCGATCAACCTCAAAAAAATATTTAAAACAACACCATAAACTCAACTCACCCAAAAAATCAGCCTCATGGTATCCGAACACAGCACTCAAAAAATAAATTAAAAAATAAACTGTCACAACACTGGCGCGAGCGCGCGCGCTTCACTGACAACTGATGCGAAGGCACCGCTGCATGCAGCCTCCCCGCTAAAGAAAGTGACCAAGACCAACCTTCACATTCGTGGATTATGTAAACTTGAGCAAAAAGACCGCAAGTGCATTATGACTGTAATGGTGTTCAAGACATGTTGAGAGGTTAACAATGGATGGGACGGCCGACACTACCTTGTTGTATTTATTTGCACGATACAGTTAATGTAACACAAATTCTATTGTTTTAGTTTTTTGAACGCGGGCTTTGTACGGAAATGTTCTGCTATTGATCATTATTTTAGCCGAAAATTGTGCAAGAGATTGTATAATATTGGTTTTAATAGCTTTTTTAGAGTCGTTAAGTTGTAGCTTCCTAATAGCCGAGCTTTTTCAAATGAAGATAAAATATGACATTTTCAGGTCATAAGTTAAAAACTCGTAAATGGTTTACCTCTTTTGTGCATTGACATAATATTTTGACTAATAGCTTTTAATAACTTTGTTTATTTAGCAACTAAATCTTGGAAAGAATAATTTCTACTCTACTAGAAGACGAAGAGTGAGACAATGCATTACCTAACTGTAAGAGCCAAACTCAAATTACGTTAGTTTTAATGAATTTATGATAACAATTAGAGCTTAAAGCACACCAAATTTTAAAAGTGCGTTTGTACCGAATGCACACCGCGCTTTTTAAGCGCGCCAAAAAAAGCACGCGTCTATGGCGCTTTTTTACAAGCTTTTTATTAACTTGCCATGTTAGGTAGTTAGTGGGGGACAAATCTTGCAAGCTTAATTTGACCCACTTCCCACTGTCCGATGGAGCTGAAATTTTGTATACAGGTTTGGTTTAGAGGACAATTACAATATTTAAGTACAGTCAGCAAAAAAGCTTGTCATGAAAATGAATTTTTTACTAAAATCTTTTTATCAGCTACTTGTTTTTGTTCACCAGTTGTTTTAAGATTTCCTTAATTTATTTAAATTTTTACTTTTTTGCATTCACAATGCAATTTTTATCATAGAAAAATGGAAAATAAAGTATTAAGAAAAAATCGACCCGTCTCACAACGGAGCTGGTTGTGAGACGGGTCGATTTTTTCTAAATACTTTATTTTCCATTTTCCTTAATTTGTATAAAGAAGAATTAATATCATAATAAGACCATAATAACACGCTTTGAACCCAGTAGGCACCTACCTACCATTAGAACAGTTTTTCAAGATCATCTTCGCACAAAACTATCAATTACGAAGACGCGACAATCAGACATTATTCATAAACACCATACGTCAGCTGTTGTTAATGATAGAGGTAACAAAATAAAAAATTGCACGCATACACTTCATTTGATGGATCTCGCTTTGAATGGAGAGGTCATACGAACTACAAATTGGACAATAAAATAAAAGGCAGCATAATGGATGGATGTAGAGCGATCCATTTGAGCGTCGCTCGCCTCGTAAGCTGGTACAATTAGGTGTGAGGTCGAACTTCGTACGTTCTACCATTTATCAATAATGTCTGGGACCTTGCAGTGTTTTTTTGAAATATTAAAGAGATATTTTGGCCTTAGACGCATGCATATAAAAGGTACCTACTACTTTTACGTATAGATGACTCTTATTGTACCTCTTGAAGTCAGTATAAGTATGTGGCGTGCGGGGAAGTCGATAATGTCGAAATGGTCCTTCCTGAATTTCAGCTCATCATAATCAGGCTCTTTAATGGACATCAATGTTGCTGGGGCCGCGGCCTTATGGATGGTTAAGGAGAATGGGCCATGTCATACAATTAACATTTTGAAAATCTCCGTGGCTGAGTGAGGTTTTTAAGGTGCCGCGATCTCTAGAGGTCCCGTGTTCGATTCACAGTCGGATAAATATTGAAAACGAACTTTTCAAAATTTCATCCGGTCTGGGTGTAGGTATGTGGTAGGATACTCTTCGTTGTTTCCAATTTCCGTATTACTAGTGCTCTGCTCATGCTACTATTGTTTGTATTGGAACAATGTGTGTGATTGTGCCCAATATTTATTTATTTATTTCTTTTGAGATACAAGAAGGTTCGCGGAAACAAATCAACCAATGCTTGTATTCTTATTCTGTGCTTGTGTGATGTTGTTCATGTTTCATATCTATCACATTGACATTAACAGGTTCTTCACTTGGCATGGATTACAGCTTGGACCTTGAATAAACTCCTGTGTTTATTTGTTCAATTTACTCGTGTACTTATTCGGTGTCACAGGGAAACATCTTATGATCTGAGTGGGCGGTTTTAGTACTTGACACAAATTGGCCAATACCATGCTGCCCACTCTTGGGCCACCATACCTTGGCAATGACCAAAAATGGGTTGGAGATGATATTCATTTGATTAACAACGTATAGGTGATGTAGCAACTCTCTGCATTTGTATTGAACATGCAAAAAGGTCGTCGAGCAAATAAAGTTAATTTAGGTGCCCAATGAAAAAGGTGGAGGGGTTAGTTAGTTAGGAAGTCGGTTTTTTACTTAAATTTTTGGGACACAATGAAACGGATACTGGCCGAAAATTTAACAAAAATCTTTTTTCTAAGCTGTAAATAAAGAAAAAACAGTAAAAGAAAAGTAAATTATCTTAAAAATTAATTTGAAAAAAATGGCTGACGCCACTCCGAGCTTTTCATCTTGGTTCGCGTGATCGCGAGGGTTGTAAATAGATTTTTCCATTTGGATCGTGCGAGGCACATCCGCACCAAGCGCTCCTGTGGAACTCCAGTGGAGCGCCCTCTAACCGTTAAATGGTTCGGTGTGGCTCAGGCATTAACGCGCTGTGACTACATTTTTTGAACTGAGACTTTGGGGCAGAGCTGAAACTTCTATCTGAAGTTCTCACCTCCAAATATATAGGTACCTAATTTAAGTTTACTATCGATGTGATGAGCCCGTGGGGCGCAGTGGTTAGCGCGCTCGGCCTGCGATCGTTGAGGTTAAGCACAAGCCGACTTTCACAATGGTCGGTCACGGGACGGGTGATCAAAAACTTTTCATCTTGAGCTCTTCCATGCTTCAAAAGGCACGTTAAGGCGCCGATTCCCGAAAATATGGTATTTTAAATTATGGATTACTCGCAAACCACAAGTACTCAAAATTTGGAAACTATAATATTAATAATATATGTTATTTTACAGTTACATTTATTTAGTGCCTCCGGCCGTTTTTTTCGATTCGTGATATTTTACTGTGTCAAATAAAACCCCAAACTTCCGTCTAATCGTAATCTAAATATCCCATTACTTGCAGTATACTTGGTTTTAGTTAATGAAAAATATACGAAAAATCGTCTTTGAATAGCCGAGGGATTCCGGCCGTCATAAGTTTAAATATTTTTTATTTAATTTTTAATTGAATTTTAAGTGATTTTCGATTCGCGGGGCGCTAGCGAGTTCACAGTTCACTGTCGGCAGTGCCGGCTGCCGCTGCGTCCGCGTGAAGTGTATCGCGCGCGGCCGAGCAAGCGTTAGCATGCCTATTTCGGTCGGGAATCATCACATTAAAGCCGTTGGTCCCGGCCGTATTTACAGTCATTAATCCGCACTGGGCCCCCGTCATGGCCATGGCCCATTCTCCTTATCCATAAGGAAGGCCAGTGCCCCAGCAGTAGGGACATTAAATGAGCGATGATGATGACCCATGTTAATGTTAGGTAAGTACTTAAATATTAAAAAAGATATTACCAAAACCAACAACTTTCCCAAGCCCTTCGCTGAGGTAGTTATAGTGTAAACCACACTGTACTTTAAGTTGTCGTTACCGGTAATAGAGGCGTTCATACCAATCTTTATGTATGTAACTACTTTTAAATAGGAACATAAAAAAAGGTTTAGGTAATAAAAAAGGTCGGGGGACTTTGTCGGTTTTAGAATCCTATCAGCTAAACTCTGTTTAGTTAAAAATTTCCATAGAGATAAGACTATTGCATAGAATATGAGGCAGGATTTAGAGAGTTAGAATCTCGATTTACGTGGGTAAAACCGCGGACTTATTATGTATAGTCAGAAGCATTTTTTTATTTACTTACTACGTGGTAGCACCATAAGAATAAATCTACAATTCTTATGGTAGCACTAAGCCTTTATCACACCAGTCGGCCTAGCATGAGCGGCAACTTGCCGTACCATATCATACCGCGCGATAAAAGCCGCTCATGCCAGGCCGGCTGATGTTAAGGCGCATGTAGTCGTGAAACGATCATTTTTGAGGCCTTAAACTCATAAATTTGCCGAACGATGAATCCAGAATGAATATATATAAACTTCAATCTGAGCATTTAAAAAAACATAGTCTTTAAAATACTATTTAAAAAAAAAAATTGAAATGAAGCTGTTTTCAACTTGAAATACGCTACTGCTTCTAAACTACAAGTGATATTTTCACGTTTCTTTCAGGAAAAGATTGCTAACTTGTTTAACTTAAAACTGAGCATTTTTCGTTCTAAAATAATATATAGTTTTGACGAAACGTGTGTTTAAGCTGTTTTGGTGCGGGTAGCGGGAGGGAAAATTAGGCCACGTTTCTATGCCCAAGGTCGTTGGCGATACCACGGGCCTTAAGTAGATATGTAATGATAAAGCTGAAGGTGGAAGCGCACTACTCCCGGAATCCTCAACCTCTGAGGAACTTGGCTATCTTATCTCTAGTTGCCGGAACATAACAATGCTGAAAAAAAACGTTATTATAGCGTCAGATTTAAATAAAAAATACCAATTGCAAAGAAAATAAAAATAATATAGATGCATTTAATTGTTTGTAATAAATTATAGCGCAGCGCAGGACCTATCGTTGTAGAGATCCTTGGGGGAGGACTATGCCCAGCAGTGGGCGTCGTACGGCTGAAATGATGATGATGATGAATAAATTATCCGACATTGCAAAGCACGTAAGTACCTGTAAAGCACCGCCTCTTAAATAAAAATATTCCTGTAATAAGCAGTTGGTGGTGATGAAACGTGATGAGATGACGAATTATTATTAAACAACAAAGCTACTCAAACAACTGCAAAAAAAAACCACTTGCATTGCAACGAAACAATAACGTAATTGCAGTTAATTGTTAGCAATAAAATATGTGGCATATACGAGTACAAGCGATGTAACAACGGTCGCTGCGCCGGCGCCGCCGCCGGCCGCTCTCCTGTCGCAACCGGCCATCTGTCGTTGTGCAATGGTCATAGGATGAAATGAAGAGCGGCTGTTACCAGGGCTGCCTATACTCGGGATTAGTATTTCATTCATACTTTAATTATTATTAAAGCACGGATTGGTTTTCAAGGTGCCGCTATCTCTAGAGGTCCCGGGTTCAATCCCCGGTCGGGTAAACATTGAAAACAAACTTTTCAATATTTCCTCGGGTCTGGGTGTATGTGGTAATACCCGTCGTTGTTTCCAATATCCATAATACTAGTGCTTAAGCTACTATACTTTGGTATTGGCACAATGTATGTGATGGTGTCCAATATTTATTCTAATCCGCACTTACCGCCGGTTTCTGAAACGCCAATCAAAATTAAAATTAGCTAACAGACTGTGACAATTATTAATTCCCAATTAAAAGCACCTTGAGTTTCTGAAACGAAAATTATTTCACAATTAGGCTTAGATTTGTATGGGCACTGACAGACTGTTAACAGTCTGTTGACAGTTTGTCATTTTTCTTTCAGAAACCCAAACTATAATTAATTGGAGATTAATTGGAAATTAATTATGAATTAGGTAATTTAATTTTAATTGGCGTTTCGGAAACCGGCCGTAACTCTCTTACTTTACTCACTAATTAAATTGCGAAATTAACTCAGCCTGGTACTTACATTTTCACGCCTAAACCACGTAACCAATCTTTATGAAATTTGGCATAGACATAACCCGTACAGCAAGTTTTTATCACAAATAAATAAATATTGGACGGCACATACATTGTTCCAATACCAAACTGTAGTAGCCAGGAGCACTTGTATTATGGAAATTGGAAACAATGTCGGATATTACCGACCGATTTGGCGCAGGGGTGGGAATACCTGCCTTCTGCGCCAGAGGTTTCGGGTTCAATCCCCGAACAGGACAAATATTGTGTGCATGAACATGTCTATTTGTCTTGGTCTGGGAGGCGCCGATTCCCCAAAATAGGGTATTTTAAATTATGGATTACTCGCAAATCACAAGTACTTAAAACTTGGAAAAAATATATGTTATTTTACAATTATTTCTCTAGTGCTTCCGGCCGTTTTTTTATTGGTATTATTTTACTGTGTCAAATAAAATCTCAAACATCCGCGGCCGAGCAAGCGTTAGCGTGCCTATTTCGGTCGGGAATCATCGCCTTAAGTATGTATTTACAAACAAAAAGTATTTAAGTAAATATTTATCCGTTATCAAGTTTTTCATGACAAAGTTTCTCAATGAAAACATGGGCTTAGATAATCGGTGTGATTGTAAAAAGTTATTTATTTATTTATTATTATTTATTTATTACCTCAAACTCGTACACCCAAACTCGAGAACTTTTCAATATTTCCTATTTTTTTTGCGGAAGTAAGCTACATATAATTTCGTTTTTCACAATGGTTAGGGACTTCTGCCAAGTGACGCCTGATTCAGTCAAATACTTAAAATCCACCCGTCTCACATCACAACCAGCTCCGATGTGATGTGACACGAAACCACGACCTTTCGCTATCCAGGCGACTGCTCTAACCACTGAGCTACGGAGCTGGTTGTGAGACGGGTCGATTTTTACAAGCTTTTATTTAACTTGCAGTGTATGTATGTATGCATGCATGTATGTCCGTTCGGGTCAAATCTTGCAAGCTTAATTTGACCCACTTCCCAGTGTTCAACTTATTTCTAAATACTTCATTTTTAATTTTTCAATAATAAAATTGTATTGAGTGATTGCGCTAACCCTGTTCTTCAATTAAAGACAAATTTTAAAAGTTTGTTACATTTTTTTCACAAAAAGAGAAATTAATGATATTTAAGTAAGATTGTGTTGTAACATAAATAATTTCATTTGCTTGAAGATAATATTACAAAACAGTGTCACAACTATATAGAACATACGGAGCTTGTAACTGACTAATGATATATTTATTAGTCACAAATTGTTTCAGATCAACCTCCTGATTCACAAACCATCGGAAACTTTCCCCACAGAGCGGAATGTACAGACAAAGACAGAGCAAAAACTTCGAATCCGATTCCTTTTCTGACGGTTTGTAAATCAGGGAGAGAGCAAGTTGATTCACGCATGACTAGCTCTGGCATTCCCCTATTGAAGGTTCGCTGCTCCGCATGCCTCTCCCAGGAGAGGCGATGCCTCCTGTCGAGCTTTCGAGCTCGACAGGAGGCGGGGCAGGGGTTAGAACCACCCAGCTCTGACGCTTAGGCTATTATGCTTGGCAGGAGGGCTGGGCGCGGCGAGAGACAGGCCTTGTCTGACTGAGTCCAACATGCCTTTAGTGGTATACGAAAAGACCGTATTTGCCTTAACTATAAACATAAAAAAAAGGAGAGGCGATGCCAGGAGGTGGCAAATTAGGTGGGGATTCGGGCGGTGGAAAGGAGAATTCCATCGTCCATCCAGGATCCCCCTGGTGGAAAGGCGCGCCAGGTGCCCCCGGCGCACGCAAGCACGGGGTGGGGTTGCGGTGACTATCACCCTTGGACCCGCAATCTCTCCGCCCCACGTGCTGAGGAGGCACCCTGGGGGTTTTAGTGGGTCCAAGCCCCACATAACCCCCCATCCCCCCCTTTACGTGAAGGTGTTTCCCCCAGGACAAAAAAAAAGGTTGGTTCACGCAATTCATTAAAATTATCATAAAGACAAATTCAACAAATTATTGTTTGGATGTCATCATACGTAATATTTTGGCTATTTTTTCAGTAATGAAATGACTCAATATTTTCATTAATCTCTCTAGTGGATTATAAATGTCTGGCGGAAATAGGTAATTTGGAGTATTGTAACTTTACGTTTTACTTGTTTTCCATACTGAAAAAAAAAACACTTGTTATTAAACCTCAAATGCTTCTGAAATGATCGTGAATGTTTGTGTTGCATCAATTTAAATTAATTGCTATTCAAAATAATATTATGCAAATTTGCGCAGGTTCATTACGACATATTATAATAAGAACTATACTGATCAATTCAAGTGATGAATTATTTCAAAACTGTGGAGTAACCGCTCATGAAAGTATTAAGCTTTAACGTTAGGTTTAATTTGCTCCGAAAGGTTAAAAGTGGGATATAAGGGCCCATAATGCTATTTAGAACGCTTTTACATTTACAACATGTTTGCTACGCATTCTCTTTGCACAATGGCATGGCACAATTAATACTTACAAGGCGAATTATTATCTTCTATCCAGATAACTATCCTTATAATGAGTAGGTATTCTTTATAAATATCAGATATGATTTGTTTTTGAGCTCAAAAAGATGTCTCAAATATTTAAGAGCCAAAAGTTGGATACCAAACCGTTTTTAAAAAGGGAGTTAAGTAATATTTTTGTTCTTACGACGCGGACATTTGAGCACCTTAAAATTATAATTTAACAAACATTAAAAAGTCCGTAGATAAAGTGTACATACTCAATATACTAGTTACTGTATTGCATACCCAGAATGTACTTATACGATCTTACACAAAATATTAGCATTATCATAAAGTCTATATGTATGATAGATAATGTAAAAGATCACTACTTAATAATAAGTTTTTTTAAAACATCAGTTTTTATGACAAGCTTTTTTGCCGACTGTAATTTAATGTTGAATTGTGACCCAAAACAAACCTCACTGTATGAAATGGGTCAAAATAAGCTTGCAAGATTTGACCCGAACGGACGTACATACATAAACTGTAAGTTAAATAAAAGCCTGTTAAAATTTTCTTACCTACTTACGTTTAAGTTTGAAATACAGCGCCGTGTTTCCAATCGACAACAGCTAATTATACGGTTGTTGCACAGGGCCCGACCTGGGCATCTTCAATTAATTAAATTCGGACTCGACATCTTTCGATCACGATTAATCGATACCATGTTTATCGTACACAATCGTAACATATGTCTGCGTTGTAACAAGTTGTTTATAGTGAAATATGATTTGTTGGTGCGACTTGCGACACTTGTTCGATATCCAAGTTTTGTTTATCAAGCATTTCATATCAGTTATCTAATCTATGTATCTTGTAAGTGAAAAGATTAATAAAAAAATATGAATCGATTCCTCCTTTCTTATTAAAGGTGAAATTGTACATGGTGGTCTAATAAGCGCAACAAAATAGCTACTTTGGCCCAAATACTCGAACGCTACCACCACAGAATATATAATAGTACCAAGACGCTACTTAACTTTAGGAGCGTGTTAAACATCGCACTGTCTCATTAAATGACAAGACGTATGAAAGAAACGGGATGATCAAAGCTGAGTAACCGTAGTAGAGTTGTATTCGTCGGGCGTTAGTATTTAAGAATCAAATCAACGTATAGGTACGCGGAGTGTCTAATATTCATGCTGTCTGAAAAAAAATACAATATTAAATTATAGATTCTACTTTTATTAAAAAAAACCTGGAAAGTTTTCGTAAGACGACGTTCGGAATTTAACGCTATTTTCTTAGCCCAGATAAAAGCTACGCACGAATCTTGAGTAAATTGTATCGCAATTGATCTCAACAAGAGTAATCATTGGCGAAGTGAGGTGCTAATGAGACGATGAATTGCCCAACAACTTCACAACAAGCAGAAGTTAAATTTTTAGTTGCCGTAGTGAACGTAAGCTCGCAATCATTGAAACTTTTACCAAAACTTCATTTTAAAACTATTAACTTAATAGGTTTGTCTGTAATAAATAAGCAGTTTAAAAACTGTGAAACTTGAAAATATAGTTAGGTATATGTATCTTACTTCCGTATAAAATATGCAAGTTTTCTTCGTACAATACTAAAACAAAACCCAACCGAATTATGCAAATGCAAAATCCGTGGCACACATTGTATTTTTAATGACTGCTATACCTACACAACATAATAAATGTCTCGCTCTTGACAAGACGATCCCTGAGACCGTTCAGTACCAAGGAAAGTGTTTTATCTATACTAATATTGTAAAGAGGAAAGATTTGATTGTTTGTTTGTTTGCATCGAATAGGGTCCGAAACTACTTCACCGATTTCGAAAATTCTTTGACCATTAGAAAGCTACATTCTTCCCAAGTGACCTAGGCTATATTATATCCCGATATTCCCACGGGAACGGGTACCACGCGGGTAAAACCGCGAGGATCTGCTAGTGTAAAGTAAGTTTATTGTAAAATTTAAATTTTTATGATAAGCTTTTTTTGCTGACTAAGGTAAATGCTCCTATTACGGAGTTAAATGGCAACATTTGAAAGTAAGTATCAAAAATAAGCATTTGTAAGCATTAAGTTAGGCATAAAAATATTCTTCTGTATAAAATGGAGATTAAATTTTATATTTCTTATGACACTTTGTTTGTTATTAAGGAATTTAAAATAAACATTTTAGTGCCTAAGTCGATTTTCCCTATTACGGAGCTATGATTAAGGTTAGAGCCAATTACGGCGCTAGTAGGCTCCTAATACGGAGCCATCAACAACTTGACACCCGTCAGTCTCGAACTTGTGGTGGCGGAAATCGAAATTTAAACTTTATTAATTACATTGTAATGTCATTTTTTGAGTGGTTGGCTGAGGAGGCACATGTATCCGAGTAATATGTCGATATTTTGTTTAGGACGTCTGTGTTCCTTATCAGAGGTAGGTATTGGGGTTCCGTACGATAAATTATATTCCTTCTAACAAATTAGAAATGCAAAAGTGACAACGATACAACACAGTAACGCAGTGTTAAAAATATAAAAAATCCAAGATGGCGACCAAGTTTTTTGTTTGTGGGCCGATTTTGAAAAAACTTGGTTTTTGGTACTATTTTGACAAAACAACAGGAACGCAATGTTAAAAATATAAAAAATCCAAGATGGCGACCAAGTTTTTCGTTTGTGGGCCGATTTTGATAAAACTCGGTTTTTGGTACTATTTTGACAAGACAACAGTAACGCAATGTGAAAAATATAAAAAATCCAAGATGGCGACCAAGTTTTTTGTTTGTGGGCCGATTTTGATGAAACTTGGTTTTTGGTACTATTTTGACAAGACAGCAGCAACGACATGCTAAAAATATCAGAAATCACAAAAATCACACCAAAATCACAAAACTGAAAAAAAGCGCGGCCGCCATCTTGGATTCCAAAACTCACATCAAAATCGAGCTTAGCACCCCTAAAAACCCCTTACATGACACCCATATCACAAAATTGAAAAAAAGTGCGGCCGCCATCTTGGATTCCAAAACTCACATCAAAATCGAGCTTAGCATCCCTAAAAACCCCTTACATGACACCAATATCACAAAACTGAAAAAAAGCGCGGCCGCCATCTTGGATTCCAAAACTCACATCAAAATCGAGCTTAGCACCCCTAAAAACCCCTTACATGACACCCATATCACAAAATTGAAAAAAAAGTGCGGCCGCCATCTTGGATTCCAAAACTCACATCAAAATCGAGCTTAGCATCCCTAAAAACCCCTTACATGACACCAATATCACAAAATTGAAAAAAAAGCGCGGCCGCCATCTTGGATTCCAAAACTCGCATCAAAATCGAGCTTAGCATTTCTAAAAAACCCCTTATATAACACCAACATCACAAAATTTAAAAAAAAGCGCGGCTGCCATCTTGTATTCCAAAATCGTACACACTTAAAAGCCCCCTACATAAAACCAATATGAAAAAAACTAAATTAGTAGATTTCATTACAAGTGCGGAAAGCCTGTCATTGCAAAGAGTTCCGACAAATGTCTACCCGAGCCGAGGCGCAGCCGAAGGTGAGGGTTGACAGTCGGAACAAGTTGCAATGACGGTTCCGAACGTGTACTGAACAACTATTTTTAATACAGTTGCGAAAAAATTAAGCAATTTAATAAAATAATAAAACACAATAAACTCAACTAACTAATCGTAAAAGAATATAAGCAGAGACTGTTTTTTTGTTTTCTTCACCCATTCTGGGTAGGCAAAGGAAACTATGATCATACAGCCAAGGCTTCAGTAGAATTTTTATATTGATATGAAATGAAAATTAAATTAAATGAGATGAAATGAAATGAAACCTAACAAAAGCAATCCGAATCCTACAGGAGCGCCTTTCCTTATTTCTCTCTTTTACCACATCGTTTTCCATTAAAGCACTAATTCCACCATACTAAGTACCTACCACAATAAAAACCTCCCTCATTTTCTTTTCACTAACTTGCGCAAACTCCTATAAGCAGATACTATGGTAAATAGTGCACGTCATACCATATTTAGTAATCTGTGGTCATACAGCCAATTTTATGTATTTTTTATATTCAAAAATTTAATTAGGCCGATACTAATATTAATTTAATGTATAATTAAAATTACTTTTAAATCTGATATTGAAACAAATTAGTAGCTTCTTTTTAGAAATATTTGCATGAATCATAAAAACTTTTATGATTTTTTTTTTAGTAAAAACTTCGTGGTTGGTTTTTTCTTTTTAATAGACAATATTTTGACAGTTGGGAAAGAAAACGCACGAGTTCGGGAAAGGTAAAGAAAAAGTTCGAGTGTGTAATAGCCCACATCCCGAACGCTATACGTCCCTGCAATACGCCACTTTTTGAGCAACTGTATTAAAAATTAATTTTTAAATTTTTAAAAATGAGGGACCTTATTTCTTAATTTTCTAAATTAGTTTTTTCTGGTTTTTATTGTGGTAGGAACTTAGTATGGTGGAATTAGTGCAATAATGTGTGTGATCCTCTGTGGCCGGACCACATATCAGTACCCAGATGCTATATAGTGCAATAACAGCTACCTGTAGTCTACTTTCATAGGAATGTATTAAAATTAAAAGTACCTCAACAGATTATGAAATATTCAGTAGCTTTTGTGGTCCGGCTGCAAAGCAGTGCTCTCTGGCCGGACCACCTCGAATTCAGAAAAGTGTGATGCACTTTCCAAGAAACTAATACCTCAAAAAAAGCTACTTAAAGAGTACCTTCCATACATACAAGTGTGGTACGATAGAAGTCATTGGTTCCGAAGTTACTAGTCGTAGATTGTGGTCCGGCTGGAGAGTATACTCTGCAGCAAGTCATTTTGATAATTTTAAATATTATCGATACGTGAACCTATTTAAACATAATCTACCTTTTCTCTACCTCTCGTTGCTACTATTTTTTCTCTCGTGAAGCTATTAATTTGTTTGATTATCCGAAAAATATGTGGCGCGGCTAGGGAGAACTACTTTTGCGCGAATAAAAAGAAATTTGACTTTTTCTTCATAACAACCAATACTGCACAAAAAGTACTTTATAAAAAACCTTGTCTTCATTTGAAATCTTTTGTTTTAAGTACCACTAACGATTTACAGGAGGTTCGCTTGCATTATTAAGGAGAATGGGCAAAAATGTTCGAACACACTTCATTCGTGGCGGAGCGCGTTCACTTCAAGCATGCACAGTGCATTGAGTTATAATGCACCAATGGCACAGTGACGTTATTTTGGTTTATATTATTATTTACATGGTATTTAAGATATGTACTTGGTTTTTCTTGCCAAGTTTTCTAAAAATAGCTTTTATTAACAAAACATTAAACAAAAAATTACTTTTATTTGAAAACAATAAATACTTTGAAGCCAAATATTTTGTCCAATTTGTCCATTCTCCTGTATAAATTTTATTATTGCTGTGTTAGGCATTTTTGCAGCAGTAGTGGCATCTTCGATTATAGGCACTGTGCACAAAATAAAAAAATTTCAATAACGACCATTTCTCGTCAACAAAATACAACTTTGTTTTTCATAAAGTGTGTATGAATGACAAAGTTACATTTGCGGTTTTTGAAAATGTGTTATATCTCAAAAAGTGCGTAATATCTCGTTCAAACTAAAAAATTAAGTATATTTTTGCGAGATTATTTCACTAATTTAATTCAAAAGTTAGAATGGCGGGGGGAGGAAACCCATTTTACCATTTTGGAAGGCTATATATCAAAAGATTGACGTTGAAAAAAAAAAGTTTGAAAAATCTTTGTCCTTTTTAACCGACTTCAAATTCAAAAAGGAGGAGGTTCTCTATTCGTCTGTATGTATGCTTTTTTTTATTGTGTATGTCCGCCGAATACTCGAAGACGGATGGACCGATTGAAATGATTCAAACGCCATAACATCAGGTTTTTCCCAAGTTGGTCCCATATTTGAAATTTTGAAATCGGTTCAGTAGTTTTCAGGAAATCTTGAAAATACTGTCGTTTTCGTTACCACTTTCTGTGAATTTATTCCGTATCTTTAGGCATTTTGATTTTGATTATAAACCGATTTAGATGAGTCTTGTGTTGTTGGAAAGGGGATACCTTAAGGTATTTTAACCGACTTCAAAAAAGGAGGTTCTCAATTTGATCACACACCTATTTACCAGAATGAGATGATATGAGATGAGATGCACTAAAAAGAGTAAAATAAAAATTATACTTATAAAAAAATAAAACCGCCTTCAAAAAAAGACATCAAAAAAGTAAGAAATAATCCCTCACCAAATAACGTAAGTACTTTGAAGTCGGGCGGGTTTTAACAAAAACAACAAAAAATTGTACCTACATGTTTCACGCCCGACTTCAAAGTACTTACGTTATTTGGTGAGGGATTATTTCTTACTTTTTTAATGTCTTTTTCTGGAGGCGGTTTTTAAAGACCTCTCTATAGACACCCTACACGAATATGTTTGAATAAAACAATATTTTTCAGTTTCAGTTCCATGTAAGTAAAGCAAAAATCTCTTCCCTAAGGGGGGTTAAATTTTATATGGAAACTTCCACATTTCTGGGCTAAGGAGTATAGAAATTGATATGTAGGATACTGGTCAGGTTTTTATGTTCTGCCTTAGCAAAGTTAAAAAAAGTCTCCACTAATGTGTAGAGGGGGGAATATCAAACATACTGAGTTTGGATATTTGTGGCTCAGTCACACAAAACGGCTGACTCGATCGCGATAAATTGCGCTCTAGCCTGGAAAATTTTATACAGTATTTTAACTCGGGGAAAAATTACGGTTCCCTTGGGATATAGTTTTTTTCACTTTAATTTGTTTAATGTCTTATGACAGCTCATTTTCGCGCAAAGCAAAATTTTGTTTCTTAATAAGAAATAAGGTCTGGAGGATTTTTTTTCTGAGAGGTGAATATGTTGTGTCAAAGTGATTGTGGACAAGCCACATAACTTAAAATTCGTCACTTATTTATTTTTCTTATAAAAATTAATTGCTTTATAAATATAATTCAAGTGGCAACATTGAGATACGTGTATCTTTAATGTCTAGAAAAAATCATATCTGTAAAGCAGTACTGCGTTTTCAGCCTAGACGCGTAAAATGTTCGCCTGAGAAATTCACTCTAATAATGTAATAACCATGTAAAGCTAGGACAATGGGTAACAGCGTTCTAAGACACGAAAATAGTTCTAATATTATGGGTTATATCTATATCGGATTTTGTTGCTCTCTTAAAGTAGAGCGGAAGCCTCGGTTTTGGCCACTGTGCCGGTTTTGGCTACTTTTTGCTCCAAAAAGGGCAATGGGCAAATATGTATGAGACCCGTCCCCCCCTCCAAGATACCTTTTATGTGCGTCGACAATTTCATACGTATCTATAAAGAGACTAATAGCTATATTCAATGTCAAAATCATTTTTTTTATTAACTTTGGTTTTACTTTTGTAATAAATAACAATATTAAAATAATATGTTCCCAGAATTCCCACACATTTGAGGGGTGTCGCCATAGTAAAAAGCTGTCACTATATTATCTTTTACCTAAAATACATTTCACATCTATTTTTTTTTTATCCACAACGGGGTAGCACTTAGCCTTCATCACACCTGATGTTAAGTGGTGATAAGACTGAAGTTGGAAGCGCACTACTCCCGGAATCCTCAATCACTGAGGAACTGGCTATCTTATATCTAACTGCCGGAACACAATAATGCTGAAAACATCATTGTTATGGCGTCAGACTTAGATAAGATGGTAGTAGCTAGCCAGGCGGACTAAGAACAAGTCCTACCACCAACCAAACCGAATTCAATATGTACCCCCACTGGGAATCGAACCCGGGACCTTTTGGTCTGAAATCGGTGGTGTGAACCACTAGACCACAGAGGCGGTTTATTGGTCGGAAATGGGTTTTGGGGGACGTTTTGTCCCATCGTTCAATTCTATTTAACTTTTCGTCCTTATTGCCAAGGCTCAATTTAAAATAAGGTTTTTTAAGGTAATAATAACAATCGTTTGAATTCTTGATGTAATACGATTTTTTTTAATGAAAATCATTTTCTGTTAAATTTTTTGAATGAAAATTCTAAGAAGTTTTTTATGGATTGTATTATAAACCTTTTTTTACAATTAAATTGTTGTTTTGCAATTGATTAGTTTCGTTTTAAAAATCGTATGACATAAGGAATTCAAACGATTGTTATTATTTCCTTAAAATACCTTATTTAAATTGAGCTTTGGCAAAAAGGACGATGTGGCCACATCGCTCGAAGAACCGACGGCCGTTGGGGTAAACGAGTTCTGGAGTGGAGACCGCGTTTAGGCAAACGTAGCGTAGGGCGCCCTGCTACCAAGTGGAGCGACGACCTGCGAAAGATGGCAGGCGGGGGCTGGCTGCGAAGAGCTGAAGACCGTGCTCAGGATGTGTGACGAAAACGGGCTGATGATGATGATGATGAAAAAGGACGAAAAGTTCAATATAAATTTTTTGGAGCAAAAAAAGTGGCCAAAACCGGGGGCTTCCGCTCTACTTTAAGAGAGCAATAAAATCCGATATAGATCTAACCCATAATGTTTGATCTATTTTCGTGTCTGGGTACGCTGTTACCCATTGTCCTTTACAATACTGTAAGTAAGACACTTGAGTATAGAAATTTAAGATATATTTTTGTTTTATTTTTTAAATAGTTAATAAGAAAAAAGAATAAGATATATTTTAGTTTGACTTTTTTAAATAGTACCTAGTTAATAAGCAGACGAATTTTTTTATTTTTTTTATTAGTACATAAGTGATACATAAGTACTGGGAGTCCATTTGGTTAAGGAATATATGTATTTGTTTTTAGTATTTATTTGATCTTTATTTACCTGAACATTCACCTATTACTTATTATAAAATAGGTAAGTAATACCTAACAGGTGAACCTATTCTTGCCCATTCTCCTTAATAATGCAAGCGAACCTCCTGTAAATCGTTAGTGGTACTTAAAACAAGAGATTTCAAATGAAGACAAGGTTTTTTATAAAGTACTTTTTGTGCAGTATTGGTTGTTATGAAGAAAAAGTCAAATTTCTTTTTATTCGCGCAAAAGTAGTTCTCCCTAGCCGCGCCACATATTTTTCGGATAATCAAACAAATTAATAGCTTCACGAGAGAAAAAATAGTAGCAACGAGAGGTAGAGAAAAGGTAGATTATGTTTAAATAGGTTCACGTATCGATAATATTTAAAATTATCAAAATGACTTGCTGCAGAGTATACTCTCCAGCCGGACCACAATCTACGACTAGTAACTTCGGAACCAATGACTTCTATCGTACCACACTTGTATGTATGGAAGGTACTCTTTAAGTAGCTTTTTTTGAGGTATTAGTTTCTTGGAAAGTGCATCACACTTTTCTGAATTCGAGGTGGTCCGGCCAGAGAGCACTGCTTTGCAGCCGGACCACAAAAGCTACTGAATATTTCATAATCTGTTGAGGTACTTTTAATTTTAATACATTCCTATGAAAGTAGACTACAGGTAGCTGTTATTGCACTATATAGCATCTGGGTACTGATATGTGGTCCGGCCACAGAGGATCACACCAATAATGTGGCTTTAATGGAAAACGATGTGGTAAAAGAGAGAAATAAGGAAAGGCGCTCCTGTAGGATTCCAATTGCTTTTGTTAGGTTTCATTTCATTTCATCTCATTTAATTTAATTTTCATTTCATATCAATAAAAAAATTATACTGAAGCCTTGGCTGTATGATCATAGTTTCCTTTGCCAACCCAGAATGGGTGATGAAAACAAAAAAAAAGTCTCTGCTTATATTCTTTTACGATTAGTTAGTTGAGTTTATTGTATTTTATTATTTTATTAAATTGCTTAATTTTTTCGCAACTGTATTAAAAATAGTTGTTCAGTACACGTGCGGAACCGTCATTGCAACTTGTTCCGACTGTCAACCCTCACCTTCGGCTGCGCCTCGGCTCGGGTAGACATTTGTCGGAACTCTTTGCAATGACAGGCTTTCCGCACTTGTAATGAAATATACTATTTTTCAATTCAATATTTGAAATCAAATGCGAAAGCCCTGTCGCAAAGCTCCAATCCAATCTAGCTAACAAAATTTTGTATGCTAGATGAGAACGACTGCTCTGTCTAGACGCCTCCGATGAACGACTGTATGTAGTAAGTAGACTGTGGTAACAGGCACTATGAAGTTCCTGTAACGGAGCCATGGCCACCGCCATAGGAGCTCATAGAGCCTGTTACGGAGCTACCTTGAAATCCTAACTCCGTAATAGGAGAACTGTCCGTGTTTTAATAATCCTTTTTCTGACCCATCAAAATTTAGATACATAAATAGTGAAGGTAACTCAATCGAATGACAACTGTATTTTGGTTAAGATTATGTAATACTCAAGTCAAAAGCTATACTATATGACTGCTTTTTGATTAACTAAAATATATCTTCTATTTTTTACCTTTATAAGAATCCGTCATTTTGCACTCAATGGTTTTCATATTTAAATAAGATTTCTAGAGGATAAAGCATAGCACAGAATTAGGTTTTTAGTTTGTGATATTAATCATTATTTGAAGTAAACTAATAACTAATTAATTATGTTATCATATTTTCAGTTATAAGCCAATAAATAAGAGGCAATATTTCTCCTATTACAGACCATAGGGCCGAATTAGGGTTAACCTTTAAATTTTTAATCCTATTCCGGCGCTATTTTGTTTTGAGATTTTTAGGTTTAAAATCAATTACAAATAGGATAAAACCTACATATGTAGTGAGTAGAATTATAGACAAAAGCTATAAATCGCGTATTCACAAATTTGAGCAATATACTATTATAAAAAACATAGATATAAAATATGAGTGCACTTAACTTAGTCGCTCCGCGTTTGTATGACAAACCTGCCCCATCTCCGTCCCGTGGCACTGACTGATTAATTCTTGTAACTTGCCTCTGTGTTTTAATTGTATACGTCCGTTATGTGATGAAGTGAAAGACTATTAATGAGTAAATTCCATTTAAGTGTACCTAAATTTACTAAAACAGAATGAAACACGAAAATAAAAAATAGCGCCGTAATAGGAGTCGATTTTGACTATGTCCGTAATAGGAGCATTTACCTTATGCTCTCATATTGTATCGCCATCTAAACCAAACCTGTATGCAAAATTTCAGCTCAATCGGACACTGGGAAGTAGGTCAAATTTAGCTTGCAAGATTTGACCTGAACTGACATACCTACATACACTGCAAGTTAAATAAAAGCTTGTAAAATAAGAATTTACTATTTGCTTACATCTCATTTTTGTCGGCGTCACAACTAGATCGAAAATTGTATACTTAAGCTTTTTTTAAACATTAATACACACTAATACCACTTGATGAGCGGTAAAACGCTAACTTAATATCCGGTCTATTTAACCTGAAAACAGGGGTAGGTACTCCTGCAGAATTTCCAAATTTTTCGAACTTAGGCCAAGCATGAATTTTATTGCACACATGGGACCGATGGCGACTTTTCACAATTTCATTATAGTTTATTTATTTATTTATTTTACAATCTTAGGAAAGCTTACAGCTAGGTGGGATTACAAAAAGTATTCACTTAAATATTGAAGGCCAATTACAAGCTTCCACTAGGTATCTCTAACGTTCATTTCAGCTCCTTTGGAATTTATGCAAGGGTAAATGTCTATGTTGACCGGACTTATAATAACAAGAACGTCAATCCAAGTCGGTCAAGTGTTTACGGTCTCATTTATGGCAGATTGAAGGTGTTCGCGTGTTGCAACGGGGCCAATTCACCATGCTTTCAAATCCAAAGGTTAATGCTTTAAGAGCGGCCCGCAATTTGGGTACAGAGACATTTGCACTGACTTGCGTGCGTGTGTACATTACTGGTAAGGCGACCATACTTTAGAAAACAAAAACGAAACTTTACGTTTAGGTAGAGTCCATGTCAGATTACTCTGCGCGCTACCATTGAGTTATGCGACTGGGGATTTTTGCCCGGATAGCGAAAGGTCGTGGGTTCGAGTCCCATCGGAGCTGGGGGGCTACCGGCTAAGAAATCTGGATATGGGTATGGGCTTCAACTGTCATTTGAATTCCTTATTCTGATAGATTTTTGCTGCTTTGTTCTGTTGAACGTTGCTAGCTAGTTATCGTTATAACCGACACAAAACAAGGAACTGATAGCGGCTATTTTCTCTATAAAATTGACTTAAAGTTCCCAAAAACGTATGAAGTTCATATCCATAAAGTTACGCGGTAGCCCCCCTGGTTGTGAGACGGGGCGATTTTTTCTAAATATACTTCATTTTCAATTTTCCAATAATAAAGAAGTATTTGCGAGTTAAAATATTACTTGGTTTCCGTTCCTGTGTGTATAATGGGCTAGATGATTTGTTTACTTTGCATTAATTTTTCGACCATTTCGGCGTGATGAAGTTACAAACATTTATAAAAAACTGTCGCATTTATAATATTACTAGAAAATATTTTCCAACTTAAGAGATAGCTTAACTAATTTACCTATAGTACCTACATAATAGCTTTTTGAAATCGTGGTCTCCCTACTGATTTATCACGTGGATAGAGGTGAAAAGTTACTTACGTTACGTGTAATTTTCTAGGCGTTTAAAGTTTGTTTAAGTAATTTTAGTTATTTGTTGTTACATCAGACATGGGTCCGATTGGAGAATATCAGTAACTTAAGCCTATATCAGTACGAAGATTACGAGTTTAAAGTAGCTACTAAAAAGTGATATTTATTTTGCAAATATTTGCCCACTTGTCGTTTTTTGGTCAAGGCGCTCGTCAAGGGCACTAAAGAAAGTTGTTTTAAGCGATAAAGCTCTGCCCTGTATGGGAACTTGAAAAGTGCCAATAAGCTTTAGGAAATTTCAACATAAATTGTTAAAGAAAAAATTGAGAAAGTTATGTGGTAGTCAAAGTTAGACTTAAGCAAACCTTATTTGGAAATGAAGAATTAAGGCGAGGCGAGGTAAAGAAGTTATATGTTGATCATCATCAGTTTATCTAATTACCTCTTTGCTGGGGCACGGTTCTTTTTTAATTGCAGGATATTATAGATGGGCAGTAAACCACCACGCGGGTCCAATGCGGATTGATGGATCTTAATGCAAATAGCAGATTTTTGCCTGAACATCTTATGACTGATGACAGGTAAGGGTTTATTAACCCTACAATGTAAGGCCGAATGCGCTAACCACTGCACCAAGACCAATGTTTATAAGTTACCGGTGCTATACAATACCTGTCAATACCTTTCGCTTATGTAAGTACCTAACGAAAGAAATTCTCGAACTAAAATAGTTCACTTGTTATTGTTTGCCATTATGCCAAAAGCTTTTAAGCACCTCCTCTTTAATCATGCTACAGAATCGTAAAATAAATTCAATAATTAACAATAGGTAAGTGTTAATGCGATCACAGCATAGCTAAAAGAAAGAACGAATAGCCACCATAAAAAGAAAAATCGTACATTTTTAAAGATTAAAAGTGAACGCTCATCGCATAACAGTAGGGCATTGAATCTGTATTTGGATATCTTAACCATCTCAAGGGGTCATCTATTTATGTGCCCACTTAAGCCTACAACCTTACTTTACAAGTTGCGTAATATTTATGAACTAACGTCGAGTAACCTAACACGGCTATAGATTATCTTGCAAGAAATCCGACTCGTTTTGTAAGCTCTATATTACTCACATTACATGTCATCTTTTCATATGTGTTGTGTAAGTTTGTTTACATAGTAATTATTTTAGTAAAAAGAAAGGGAGAGGTCATAATTAAAAATAGTGTAAGTATGCCTCTTACGTGTAACAGGTAGGAATTGAATTCGTGCTGTTTACAATCCAAGGAATGTTTTGATTTACCAACACGAAGAATCATTTCTAAAAAAAAAACAAATCATTTATCCCTTTTAGGCTGATACAGCACTTGTGCATTTCGGGCACAAAAAAGGTGTATCAGAGCCATTTATGGTGCTGCACCAGATGAACCCTGTAGACCACTATTCGGAGGCCTTGGTTTGTTAACGGTGCCAAGTTTGTATATATACGAAATATGTAATTTTGTATATAAACATAAAGACTTGTTTCTCAAAGCTAGCGACATAAACTCAAGACTAAAAAGGGACCCTCAGAGGCTCGTTTTAAGAGATTTACCAAAATCTGCCAAATATTGTAAAAGTTGTATGTGTATGTGTGTTAAAATTTATAATAATATCCCTGCTGACATAAAAAATTTAAATACAAATTTATTTAAAAAAAATATATAATTGGCTCTGCGACAAAATGTTTTATACTATTAACGAATTCTTAACTTTTAAAAATGTTTAAATGAATAGTTTTAAGCAATTTAAAGATTGTACACAAATAATTTGCATGCAAAAATTTTGGCAAAACATGTGTGTCCTCGGAAATTGTAACACCTACATACCATGTTTTTTTCCAAAAAAATGATTTATGATTTATGTGAACGTCAATGAAGCTACGCTATCGGTTCGCAAATCCTACGGCGCGGTAGGCCTTGTAACAAGAAGAACCGGCAAGAAACTCGCCAAGGGCTATTTTTTTCTCCCTGTCATATTTCATACAGAGTCGTAAAATTGAAATTTCCAAAATTCGTTAGGATCATCTAAGCCAAAGAATTTTTAAATAAACTGTAACGAAAAAAAGGATTTTTCTATTAGTTAGTGTCAATTCAATGGCCAGTCCGTCAGTTGAATCCGGTTTCGAAACATTTCTTCAAGTTACATTAACACTTCTAATTGCAACAAGGATTCGAACCTAAAACCTCGAGGTCATTAGCGGTCAGTGAAAGGATGCCACATGTATCTGACTAACCACTACATTTACAACGATAGTCTTTATCATCAAAGGAATAAGGCTCAATTTATTTTAATTAACACCGGAGTAAATTACAGGCAATTCTGTGAACATCAATAATTTATAGATTAAACTTTGCCATAAAATATGGATACTAACAAATTACAGGTACGTTAAGTAGGTAAGTATTAATATTTTTATAACTGCATACAGTTGAGCAATTTTATTTCCTGTGAATTAAAGATATACCTACCTACTTATAGTACCTACTTTATAAAAAATAAATAAAAAAAACATACCGTCAAATTGATAACCTCCTCCTTTTTTTGAAGTCGGTTAATAAAATAACATATAAACTACCTTTTAAGTTTTAAGTTGTTTTATTTGGAGCTTCTGCAATAAATTTTTGTATTGTAGTTGGGTAGCTACATTTTTACCATGACTCAGTTAGTCAAATTCCATAGACGTGAAGTCAGGAATGTACTGTCATTAATATGAAAAGTGTCAGAAATGACAAGTGGCCGATGGACGGACGGACCGACATTCCAACCAATTGACTGTGTTGTAACCATGATGATGCACAGTGCGAACCGACCAGGTGGCCAAGTCTGCTAACGTTAAGTCATAATCGTGTCTCAATCGTGTTTCAATTGTAGTTCAATTGCAGTGCTTTTTTACACACTAGTTACAAGAATTATGACAGTATGATGTGATGTAAATGTAGTGTGTGGTGTGACCATCAGAAGTACACATTTCTTGTAACTAGTGTGTAAAAAAGCACTACAATTGAACTACAATAAAATTGAAACAAGATTGAGACACGATTATGACTTAACGTTAGCAGGCTTGGTCCCCTGTGCAGTGGTTAAGTGACACTTAGTTATTAAACTTGAAGGGCTGCAGTTCGATATAAATAAATAATAATAATTAAATTTTCAACACACTTGCTCATAAAGTGAGCCTTATTACATCGATCTTAGGGCCATAAACCGAACTATAACCCACGCGTGCATAATAATATTACAGTACTAGTTGCGTAATAGAATTATCCCTACAAAGTTAAGTAAGTACCTAACTGCAAATTATATGCGAGTAAACAGAGACTTTTCAATTTAACCGGGTAATACAGTATCCCTACAAAGTTAAGTTGGTACCTAACTGCAAGTTATATTATGCGAGTCAACAGAGCATTTTCAATTTCAGCGGGTAATAGATACAGTTCTTTTTTTGTAACAACAAAGAGGTTTTATACGGCTGAAAATCCATTTAGGTTTTTAGAATAAATAAATGTGTCCCTAATTAAGACAAAAAACATAATTAAGTATATTATTATCAAATTATTTATAATTCACAATAATTTGTTATAAAACATTTGCATTTTATCACTATTATTATACTTAATTATTTTGAAGTAGGCTGTATGGCTGTATGTAATCAATCAACTCACATTTGGCGCGTGCAAAAAAAAAACTTGCGCGCTTTTTCCCTTAGTTAATATTAGGTTAATACAATATGTATGCAATAAATGTTTGTTTTTCCTCGCAAGTGTGTTGAAAAAGTGCGTATGAAACTCGTGAGCAACTTACTCACTAGACACTCGGCTGATTTACGCCCTCGCGTGCGGCTCGGGCTGCAACCCACAGCCTCGTGTATAATGAGCAACCTAAGCTCACTTGTATCATAATATACTAATACCGTCACATACATTGTTCCAATATCAAATTATAGTAGCTTGAGCACTATCGTTATTGTTAGTGATTGAACGCAAACATTAACTTTTTAATCTATAGCTTATGATGGCCACACTGACTGTATCTGTGATCTGTGGTCACTTCCTCTTTTCCGTGTATCTAAATGGTTTGGTTGTTAATTATATGCTTGTGCATGTCTCACATTTTGTGTAGTTTCATTCCTTTAATCCTTCATGGTAGCAGAGCGTGGTTGGATTAGAAGTGAACGGGAAAAACACGAAAAACTGCCCGGCGTATTTTTCCGTGAATTCCGTGTGCCATACATTTTGAGGTTACCGGCGGCGTGCTCGCGTGCTCGGTCAGAAAGTACTTCGCTGAAAAACTGATTGTTTGATAAAAGGATGACGAACACGGGTCATAATCCGTTCCATATTGACAGACTTATCGGGCGAGACAATTACGCCAGCTGGAAGTTCGCTGTTCAAGCTTATTTCGAACTCGAAGAATTGTGGTGTTGCGTCATCGGCACAAATACTGATACAAAAAGGGAAACGAAGGCAAAGTCGAAACTAATTCTTCTACTGGACCCGATCAACTACGTACATGTACAGAGCGCATCTACATGTAAAGAAGTCTGGGAAAACTTGGAACAGGCTTTTGATGACAGCGGGTTATACAGAAGAGTGGCCTTGTTGAGAGATTTGATAACGACTACATTGGAATCATCTAGCAGTGTTGATGATTATGTTAACAAAATTATGTCCACTGCTCACAAACTCAGAAATATCAGGTTCAATATTGATGATGAATGGCTCGGGACACTGATGTTGGCCGGCCTACCTGAAACTTATAAGCCAATGATCATGGGATTGGAGAGCTCGGGCATCAAGATCAGTGCTGACTCCATTAAAACGAAGCTCCTGCAGGAAGTTCAATGCTCGGATAGCACTGCGTTCTTCACAAGGAAAAAGGGTGTTCCAGTAAATCATAACAACATGAAAGTCGCTAAAGGACCCCGATGTTATAAATGCAATAAATATGGGCATTATGCAAAGAATTGTTATTCTGGTAAAAGGAAGAATTTAGAAAATGTAGAAGAAAATAAAGAGAAAAGTTTTGTTGCAGCTTTTTCAGCTTCTTCACAGACAATGCATCCGGACCTGTGGTTCGTGGATTCCGGTGCTTCTATGCACATGACAAATAAATGTAATTGGATGTATGATGTTACAAGTCCACCGATATCTACCATAACTGTTGCCAGTAAGACACCGCTGCCTGTTGAAAGTATGGGAAAGGTAAATTTGGTAATGAATGGTAATGAAGAAGATAAAATTCAGGTAAGGCAAGTTCTGTACATACCTAAACTAGCCGCTAATCTCTTATCAGTCAGTGCTATGGTGAAAAACGGCTGTAAAGTAAATTTTAGAGACAAAGGTTGTGACATTTATAACCAAGAAGGAAAACTTTTGTGTACTGCCACACTAGTCAATAACTTATATCTGTTAAATACTCACAGAGAAGTATTGTGTAACCTGACATGTTCTAGTAACTTAAATGATGTTGTCCTATGGCACAGGCGCATGGGGCACCTGAATTTTTCAGATGTTAACAAGTTGCCGGAGTGTGCTGAGGGAGTTACTCCGTTTCCTAATAAAAGTAAGAACCTGACGTGTACCACCTGCCTCACTGGAAAACAGACGAGACTGCCCTTCAACAATATTGGTACAAGAGCTTCACAACCACTGCAGCTTATCCACACCGATTTATGTGGACCCATGGAAAAAGTATCACTCGGAGGTATGAAATATTTTGCTACCTTTATAGATGACTACACTAGAAAAGTCCATGTTTATTTTTTGAAAGACAAATTGAGTGTTCTTGAAGTTTTCAAAGATTTTAAAAGTAGAGTAGAGAACCAACTTGAAAGAAAGATAAAAGCTATTCGTTCAGACAATGGTAAGGAATATTGTAACAAGGACTTTGATAGTTTCTTGCGTAGAAATGGCATTGAACATCAAACAAGCACTCCGTACTCACCCCAACAGAATGGGCTCGCTGAGAGAATGAATAGGTCTCTGGTAGAAAGGGCAAAGTGCATGTTGTTTGATGCTCAGTTGTCAAAGCTGTATTGGGCTGAGGCAATAGCAACAGCAGCTTATGTGATTAATAGATCACCAACAAAGTCGATTGATGGTAAAACTCCAATAGAGTTGTGGTCCGGTAAGAAACCTAATTTATCTAACTTAAAAATTTTTGGCTCGGAAGTTATGGTGCAAACACCTAAAGAAAAACGTCAAAAATGGGACTCAAAGTCAAGAAAATTAATATTTGTTGGTTACTGTGAATCTACCAAAGGATACCGAATACTTGATCCGACCACAAATAAAATTATCAAGAGTAGAGATGTTGTATTTTTAGAAAATGTTCAAAAATATGATAATAATGTATACTTACCTGGCATACCTGACAGCAGTGTGCCAGCAGTGCAGCTACCTGAAGAAACCTGTAAAGAAGAATCAGAAAGCAACATACTTAACTCTTCAGATGAAGAATACATGTCTGGTGACAATAGTGATCCATCCTACATACCTGAGGGACCAGTTGATATTGAGACTCCGATACGCAATGTAAACCTGCGTCCACGTCGTCAAGCTGTCCAGTATGCAGAGAAGGATGCGCATGATGTAAGTTATTTTTGTCCAATACTTGATTTAAATGATCCGCAAACTCTAGAACAAGCCGTTTCATCTCCTCATGCTGACCAGTGGAAGAAGGCTATGCAGGAAGAATATGATTCCTTGATCAAAAATAAAACATGGTCACTAGTAGACTTGCCACCTGGTAAAAGAGTTTTACCCTGCAAGTGGGTATTTAAAACTAAAACAAATGAGAAGGGAGAGATAATCCGTTTTAAAGCAAGATTAGTAATAAAAGGGTATGCTCAGAGAAAGGGGAGTGATTACGAGGAGGTGTATGCTCCGGTAGTAAGGTATACATCAGTCCGTTTTTTAATTGCACTAGCTGCTAAATATGATCTAGAAATTTCTCAGATGGATGCCATAAGTGCATTTCTTCAGGGTGATATTGACGCTGAGATTTATATGTCACAACCAGAATACTTTGAAGAAAATGCTCAAGTATGTTGCTTACATAAATCAATCTATGGACTGAAGCAAGCTAGCCGGCAGTGGAACCTTAAACTGAATGATGTTTTACTTAAAATTGGTCTGACAAGATCGAAAATTGATCCGTGTATTTATTATCTAATTAATAAATCTATAATGTTTTTTATTGCAGTCTGGGTCGATGATTTCTTGATTTTCACAAATGACAAGAACACTTCTGCAGAAATTAAAGAAAAATTGAAGGCAGAATTTAGCGTGAAAGACCTGGGTGAGGTGAGGCAGTGTATTGGTATAAATATAAATAGGAACTGTGAGACAGGTGTAATAATGATAGACCAAGAGAAATACATTAATCTTATGTTGGATCGTTTTGGCATGTCAGATTGTAAACCAAATCGTACTCCTATAGAGGTTAATGCAAAATTTGAGAGAAAACCTGAAGATGAAAATTGTAATTTTCCATACAGAGAAGCGGTGGGGTGTCTTGTGTATCTAGCACATGTAACTCGACCTGACATTACTTTTGCAGTAAATAAGTTGAGTCAATACTGTAATAATCCTGGAAATCAGCACTGGCTTGGAATAAAACGAGTCCTGAGATATCTTCAAGGCACTAAGACCTTAAAGTTATGCTATGTCAAAGAAGATTCAAATGCAATAATAGGATACTGCGATGCTGACTGGGCAAGTGATCCGCTGGACAGAAGATCGTGCACGGGTTACACTTTTCTGTTTCAGAATGCTTCTATTTCATGGAATTCCTGTAAACAACAGACTGTAGCGCTTTCAACGGCAGAGGCCGAATACATGGCTATGGCGTCAGCAACACAGGAGGCTCTGTGGCTCCAGCAGCTGCAAACTGAACTCGGCCAAAGCGAAGACGGTGCACTTCTGATCTACTGCGATAATCAGAGTGCAATTAAATTGGCCTCAACAGATTGTTATAAGTCGAAGACTAAACATATAGATATTCGTTTGCATTTCCTCAGAGAAAATATTGTAAAATCCAAAGTTAAATTTTTATTTGAAAATGGTTGTAATATGGTAGCTGATAATTTAACGAAAGGTACTACTTTAGAAAAACATTTGTATTGTATTGGAAAAATGGGTTTGCGTTCTGTGGGGAGTGTTAGTGATTGAACGCAAACATTAACTTTTTAATCTATAGCTTATGATGGCCACACTGACTGTATCTGTGATCTGTGGTCACTTCCTCTTTTCCGTGTATCTAAATGGTTTGGTTGTTAATTATATGCTTGTGCATGTCTCACATTTTGTGTAGTTTCATTCCTTTAATCCTTCAGTTATGGAAATTGGAAACGACGGGTATAATAGGTACCACATACACCCAGACCCGAGGAAATATTGAAAAGTTCGTTTTCAATATATTTACCCGACCGGGAATCGAACCCGAGACCTCTAAAGATAGCAGCGGCGCGCCATCTTGGAAACCGGTGCGTACCTACACCACTCGGCCACGAAGGTCGTCAAATACTTATTCATTTTTAATTATATTAAGTTTTATTGGTTAGCTCCGTTAGGTAAAGTATACAAGTAAGTAAGTAATATAATTTAGGAAGATAGATTTTTTTTTATTATTTTTACTTAAGTATTTTAAGAGCTTTGATTTTTTGATTAATTATATTATAACTAACTTACTAACCTTAAGGGCACGATCTTCCAAATTATCGAAAACAACCAATTTTTTATTCAAAAGTAAACAATCAAATATTTTTTGTTTTGAGCAGATAATAATATAATATTATGTTGAAGTTTGATAAACGATCTTGATTATTTCGCTACCCCGGCCGAATAAAACCGCAATATCAAAAAGTCAATTTTACAGGAGAAATAAAAAACGCAAAACTTGTAATTATGCAGAGCCTACTGTGTCAATTTTAAAGTGTGATATTTCAAAATAAGCGAAAAAAAAACGGAATCAAATCAAAATAATAGGGTATTTTTTATAAAAAGAGTTGTAATGTTATAGCCAAAAATACTATTGATTTTATATTCTTCTGATTCTTTTGGTACATCTCTGGATGCAACCGATTAGTACATCTTTATTCAGCGAAACACTAGACCATTTATGCGAAGCAACATTTAATTACGATACTATCATGAATCCAGTCGCTCTATGCAATGATATCTTACTAACTACTTTATTCGCCTAATGTGAGTAAAGTATGAGTTGGGGTACTAACAGTTTAACTTTATTAATTTTCTTATATTTTACGATTAAGATAACGTTACTTCATAAAAATAAATTATAATAAATGTATTTATTTCATTTTTATTTTCAATAAACATAATTAATTAAATAATATAATTAAAGCCTCGTTTTATTCATACACATATCTATCAGTATCTATTCTTGAGATCAAAGGTAAAATACAATTGTAAATCACAGTAAAAATCAAAACTATTAGTAAAACATCTCCTAAAAAAAATAGCTTTTTACCCGTAATAAAACAATATTTTGGAAAAGTTATCAAGTGTAGGACTTTTTATATGAAAAATAAAATCTTACCTAACGCTAGCTGAATAAGCCAAAATAAAAGTATCATAAGTATTGTATTTACTTAGATACAATTAATTTTTGTAACAATATAATGCAAAGTTTAGTACTTAATTAGACAATTTAAAGGTTAATTTATTGTTTTAGGGTGCCATGTGAAAACACCCTGACTGCGATTTCTATTAGAAAATTATTTGTTGTTTTGACATGGCACCATACAACAATAAATTAAAACTTAAGAGCAACTAATAATCAAACAAAACAAAAAACTGTCACTTATAAAGTCATGACAACATTAGTTAATACACTTTTGATTTCCATAATAATTAATCATTCTCAATTAATATTTATGTAGTTAATAGTACAGATACAGGAAAAGTACTAGAGTAAGCAACTTCTAGCAAGTTCACGACTGCTGACAGAGTATTTGCATTATATCGCCTTTTGCGGGAGCTAATTACTGAAGCTTTGTCTTTTTTATATATTCTTGTGTCTCATTTAGCCCATATTTAAAATAGATGGTATTCTCCTCTCCTATTCCTTGGTATATTGGTCGAAGGTACGAGAAATTAATATTAAGATATTAGTTTCTCGCACCTTTGACCATCATACTCTTTCTCCTTCATTGTCTTGAGTCCAGTTCATTACATTTTGATTTCTTAGTTTTTTGATGTCATATAAATCTTGTTGACTCATTTCTTTTACCTGAAATGTTTCTCCTTCAAGTTTTGCGTTTTCGACTATAAAATACAATATTTGCTCTGGACTATAAATGGTATGGTGTTTTTTGGCGCGTTTGATGCATGAATGCATCATATCACCCTCGGACTGACTGTGCACACTAACAAAAACCGATGAGTGATAGTAATTTTTAAGGATTTACAAGCATACTGGTACATAGCAAAGATAAATCTATTACTATTTTGGCCAGTGCACGCATTAGAATAAAAGGACAACTCATTCTTGCCTTCCTTTACTTCATTTTTTATTTAATGCCATACAGTTGCCGACTACTATTGCACCTCTGTTTGCAATTTGCTGATTCCATAGAAAGCAATATCCTTTTTCTTTATCAAATCATATACTGTAAAATTGTAAATAGCAAACTTTCGCTTGTAGAGCACTAACTTCAGACTGAGATAGGTAGGTATAACACTTTTTCTAGATCGAAAAAGGCTACTGTTTTTCTGGTGCTATCCGTGGCACATTTTTCCAAGTTCTTCATCTTTTTCTTTTATGTGTTTATCATAATCATCCTTCAACTCAAATTTTCTTTCTTTCGTCTATTTCTTCAGCTAGCTTCTGTATCGGTAAATTCAATAAATTTCAATAAATGGAGTTTCTATTTTTTCTGCAATCTGTTTTTGCATCGATTTTAACAGATCCAGCTTATAACTCTTCTGTGTCAACATTGAAATTTTGCTGGTATACAATTTCTTCTTCGGTTTCTTCAGAATTCAGATGCACCATACTGCGCGTGCAGTTTACGCCAGAAAGACGAAGGGGGCGGCGCGGGAGTATTGTGCAAAATCCATTCGCATAGTATTACCAAACAAAAATGGTCCGCAAACCACTTATGCTTTAAGTTCTTGTTAAAGTTTTTTGACAATCTTTTCGTTTACAATGATGCTTTCACTAAAAAAAAGTAATTATTAGGGCAATATCCTATTGCGTAAAGACTATTTTATTTAGTTTCCACTAAAACAGTCGTAAAAATTTCTGCTTTCAAAGATGTGTAATAGTTTCGGCGAATAACGCAGTAAAGAACTTGTACGTAAATAGGGTTGTGTTTGTTTTTGCGTAATGAATTAAAGTACCCATATTCTTCGCTAAGTCTGCGAAGTTTTTTTAAGTACAAAAATAGATTTTTCTCAATAACTCTAAATTGGCATAACCCTAAAAAATTAAAAAAATCCCAGTAATGCGGCATACTATGTAGCATCCGAAAATGCAATAAAACAAATAAAGCAGTAACCGTCACTTGCGTCTTTATTCGGCTGGGGTAGCGATTTTGTGGCTAGAAAAACGATATTCGTATCTTATCTCGACTTTAAAAAAAATTTAAAACAGAAAATTTTCATTATTTTTATATTTTTTTGTTTTATACTTAGATTATTAATCTCTAATTCACGAATAATATATAGAAAAATAGGTAATGACATATAGTAGATTATTATCAGGCTACTTTTTCGAAAAGTGAATCTATGCTCAAAATAACAACAAAAACATTGAAAAAATTAAAAAGTGAGGTTATTTTCATTACTCTTCACACAAAATTTTGACGACCGATTTGGCGCAGGGGTAGGCTACCCACCTTCTTTCGATTCCCGAAAAAGACAAATATTTGTGTGCATGAACATGTCTATTTGTCTTGGTCTGGGTGTTTACTATGTATATTAAGTATGTATTTACAAACAAAAAGTATTTAAGTATATATTTATCCGTTATCAAGTTGTCCATGATACAGTTTCTTAATGAAATTAAAATGGGCATAGATAATTGGTGTGAATGTAAGAAGTTATTTATTTATTGTTATTATTATTACAAAGAAAAAGACAAAGACAGAGTTTTTGGAAGATCCTGCCCTTAAGTATAATAAATCAAAATAAGCTGTTTATTATAAACTAGCTAACCCGACACAGCAGGTTGTCCTGTCTTTAACTGTGAATCGAATTAATAAATGAATAAAAAAACATAAACATAGTGTTTATTATTCTAATACAGCTCCGGTATAAAAATATTATTTGTTTTATAAATCAATCGGTTGATCGGAAACATGTATACAAAATTATGGAAACAATGTTCGTATTTTATTTAGCATTTTGACGAAATCATAGCATCTTCGAGATTGTGGTCCTAACGAGTGTCATTGTCTTGACTTAAATGATGTTTGGGATGGTTTGGGCCGCAATCAAACATTGGATGGACGTGAAGGTTTTTTTATTTTATAGTTTTGCTAATAACGTTGTTATATTTTTCTTTCATACAAATTTTCTCTTGACAGTAACAAAACAACAAAAAAAACATCAAATTTGGTGCAGTCCTTCTGAAGTGACGCGCTGACATACATTTCGGCGATTCATTTTTATACATATGTACTTACTTATGTAAGTTAGAATAGAGCTATACACCTCTAAAATTTAATAGTACAAAGATTTTAGTGGATGATAGTGTCCATCAATACGAACAATTTTAAGGCGATACTCGGAAAATTTATGCTAAAGCGAGATAGCAATGAGAAAACGACGCGCGCGGGAGGGAGCAAGAGCGATTTTGCAGGTTATAGGCAAAAAAACACAAAATCACTTCGTATTCAAAAATTACAGTGATTTTAAAAAAATGCTTCTATGCGATCCTAAATATTATTGGTGTCCACTAATTAAACCAATTTCCAATAGTGTAAGTAACCCCATTTAAGAATAATCTTGAATTTTCGTATCTTTTAGAGGTATTTTCGAAAAGAAAAAGTGTCGAGGCAAAATCATAAAATCGTGTTTTTGAAACTATACGATTCTAGATAAAGGCACAGTCTATATAATGAAGGTATGAAGAAATATATATCTTATTACCAGATTTGTAACAACTGTAACGGTCCTATAGTTTTAAATCAAAAAGTACATACTTTTTCCGAGTAGCGCCTTAACTATGGGGCAAACCACGGAATTGCGAAAAATTATCAGCTGTTCCATACAAAAGTAAGAGATCGACTCGACTGAAATGTACGATTTCAGTACATTTCAGTACGATTGCGTGGTTGGCCCAGTAGTAAAAATTGTTCGTCTTGATGAACACTATCATCCCCTAAAATCTTTGTACTAATTAAAATTTTGTGGTGTAGGTACCTACCTACACTACCTATACTAGATTACGAAATAAAAAATAATGTGTCAGAATTAATCAATCACACTCATATTAGCTATACAGGATAATATTTTTACCAGTGCACAAATTTTTAGGATCGACTCAGAATCGATAAGTGAACAACTTTCTCCTAGAAACATGGCTCGAAATACGACAAAAATTTTTGGACTTCCCATACTAATTCGATCACGTGATCAGTCCGATTTGTATGAAAGGTCAAAAAAAATTTGTCATATTTCGACCTATGTTTTTAGGAGAAAGTTGTTCACTTACCGATTCTGAGACGATCTTAAAAATTTGTGCACTGATTAAAAAAATATCCTGTATAGCTACAATGAACAGGTACCTAGTCGAACTAAACCACTGATGAGTCACGATATACAGGTGTTAGGGGCACCCTTGCAAAAACTTTAACCATGGCTTCAGGCCATCATGCTGAACAACGCACAGCAAGATTTTTGTCGGAAATGAAAAAAATATTTCGACTTTCCATACAAAATGTCCCGATTAGTTGCTAAGTATGAAAAGTCGATGTTTTTTTTCATTTCCGACAAAAAATTATTGCTGTACGTTGTTCAGCATGATGGTCCGAAGCCATTTCATGAAATACGACTATTTCATGAAATTACCAATTTTATGATCTGACCATGACATACGCACTGTCCCAGTCACTCCCTATGGAATAGACAAAGACAAAGCACAGAGTTCGAATTCGAATTCGTTTCCGACGGTTTCTGAATCAGGGGGCAGGAGGGTCTTCAAATGTCAAGTTGAGTTCGTTCACATAACCGCCTAAAAATTAAAAGTTGATCAGCACAAGTGGCTAGCGGATCTTCGCAGGTGGACTGTCGTCGTCGTCGATGCGAATTCGGAATGCGCACGTGCTAGGGTTGCCACCTATTTATACCTAAGTACCTATACAGGATAATTTTTTTATCAGTGCACAAATTTTTAGGATCGACTCAGAATCGATAAGTGAACAACTTTCTCCTAGAAACATGGGTCAAAATACGACAAAAATTTTTGGACTTCCCATACTAATTCGATCAGGTGATCAGTCCGATTTGTATGAAATGTAAAAAAAAATTTGGCATATTTCGACCTATGTTTCTAGGAGAAAGTTGTTCAAATACCGATTCTGAGTCGATCCTAAAAATTTGTGCACTGATAAAAAAATTATCCTGTATATTTACATTTTGACAACCTCCGTAGCCGAGTGGTGTACGCACCGGTTTTCAAGGTGCCGCTATCTCTAGAGGTTTCGGGTTCGATCCCCATGCAGTCGCAGTCGGGTAAATATTGGAAACGAACTTTTCTAGTATAATATAATATAATACTAGTGTTTAAGCTACTATACTTTGGTATTGGACAATGTATGTGATGGTATCAATATTTATTTAATTTTTTTGTCCAATCCCAGCTTCGTTAGGTTCACTCATTATGTCCCGAGAGCCAAACTAATTCGTTCTATGGAGACTCAACAATAATTCTATATCAGTAATTTCTTAACATTGAAATTAGATTATCTAGTTTAATAAATAATTCATTAGTAATCCACCAATATTTATGACCGCGACATAAAAAAAAAACAAATACAAAGCTTTAAAAAATCTATAAAAAAAATAGGCAAAAATGGTATAAGTGTTATTCACTTTACATTTGAATACATTTATTATTATCTTTCGTAAAAGTATATAATCCCCCAATATTTGTAAATGAAAAACAAATAACTTACTTACTTACTTCGCTGGCTCAGCAACCCGAAGTGGATCTTGGCCTCCGATGTTAAAGCACGCCATTTTGTTCGGTCTTGGGCCAGTTCCGACCACTCAGCTACGTTGATTTGGCTTAGGTCTTTAGCAGCTTCATCCTTCCAGCGATATCTCGGACGGCCCACCGGGCGACGCCCAGTTGGTTGCCCCAGATACGCTCTTTTGGCAGCTCGATCCTCTCCCATTCTTTCAACATGTCCTAGCCAGCGAAGTCGGCACGATTTTATTTCTCCTATAACGTTCGGTTCGGACACTAGCTCTTCTATTTCTAAGTTGAACCTTGCTCTCCAGTTTCCATCATCTCCTTTGGTTGGTCCCAGAATCTTTCGAAATATCTTTCGTTCTGCCACTAAGAGTTTATTCTCCTCCTTCATCGTTAGGGTCCAAGTTTCACACCCATACATCAGGATTGTAGATCCGAATCTTTGTAGCTCTGCTTAGTAACTTGGACACTAGTACTCTGTGAAGTGCTGCCGTACATCTTAGTGCGTTAACAATGCGAATGTTGATTTCCTCTTTTCTTTGATTGGTGTCGGTAATGGTGCATCCCAGATATTTAAACTTGTCGACGCCCTTATAAGTCGTACCGTTCACTAGAAGGTTTTTTCTATTCGCATTTCGATCTTTATACCGCCTCATATTTAAGTATTCAGTCTTTTCTCGACTGATTCAAAAAATGTTTTAAAATTTTTGAATTTGATTGAAAAACAAATAAACTTAAAAAAAAAATCTCTACGTAATTTCAAATTGGCATTACACCTATGTTAAAAATGGTATCAGAAACAACCGACTTCTTCCTAAAGTATTAGTTTCCCGTTTTATATCTTTATGGATTTCGACTTTGGTGCTTAGATATGGTGAACATAAACACATGTTAACGATAAAATTGATGATAGCATATTTGCTGAAAGAATTGCACCATTTTCGGGGTATAACTTTTTTTTTATACCTTCCAATGCGATATTATGTTGGATTCCAAAATATAGTCTCTTAAAATTATATATAAGGGCCGTTTACAAAAATTTGGCCTGTTATTGAATTTTTTACAAAAATATCGGATAGTTCTTGGGGTATTAGGGTTACTCATCACTGAGTAGGTAAATAAAATAAACAAACAAATCTTACTTAAACATAGGCGTACCCAGGAAGGAGCAATGTCCCCCACTCTGACCTGACTTGAAGCAATTTTTTTTAAATATTTCGTTTATTAATCCTTATTATTTATCAACTTTTCTTATTTTTAACCGACTTCTAAATAAAAAAGGAGGAGGTTCTCTATTCGTCTGTATGTATGTTTTTTTTTTATGTGTATGTCCACCGATTACTCGAAGACGGATGGACCGATTGAAATGATTGAAACGTTATTACATCAGGTTGGTTTCCAAGTTGGTCCCATTTTTTGAAATCTTGAAAATACTGTCGTTTTCGTTACCACTTTATGTGAATTTAATACGTATCTTTAGGCGTAACTCCTTTGTTTATAAACCGATTTAGATGATTCTTGTTTTGTTAAAAAGGGGATACCTCAAGGTATTTTAACCGACTTCAAAAAAGGAGGTTTTCAATTTGATCACATACCTATTTACCAGAATACAAGCCTTGCCTGCACGATGCACTAAAAAGAGTGAAATAAAAATTATTTTTATAAAAAAATTAAACCGCCTTCAAAAAAATCACATCAAAAAAGTAAGAAATAATTCGTCACCAAATAAATAACGTAAGTACTTTGAAGTCGGGCGGGTTTTAACAAAAACAACAAAAAATCGTACATGTTTCACGCCCGATTTCAAAGTACTTACGTTAGGTATTTATTTGGTGAGGAATTATTTCTTACTTTTTTGTGATTTTTTTGAAGGCGGTTTAATTTTTGCCCCACCCTAAAGTAAAAGTAAATGCTGTAAATGTTTGATGTAAGTTTATTTTATTTTATTGAACAAGTTGAACCTGTTTTTCAGAATGTATTTCAAATACCTACTTAAGTGGGTACCTATGTTAAAAAAGGTGGCGGCCCTAGCTCGCGCCCAATAGAAAGGTGAGTGAAAGCGCATACATGTCCTTGTAATAAATTCGGACTCCTGAGCGCGCGCACGAGTAGCTTAGGAAATGCAGACGCGGCCGGCGGCGGCGGGCGTAGCGGACATGTGGTCGACAATGGGTTACTGTTGCAAACATATTAAGGCGCCGATTCCCCAAAATAGGGTATTTTAAATTATGGATTACTCGCAAATCACAAGTACTTAAATCTTGGAAAAAATATATGTTATTTTACAGTTATTTATCTAGTGCTTCCGGCCGTTTTTTTTGATTGGTGATATTTTACTGTGTCAAATAAAATCCCAAACATCCGTCTAATCGTAATTCAAATATCGTATTACTTGCAGTATACTTGGTTTTAGTTAATGAAAAATATACGAAAATGATTGTCTTTGAGTAGCCGAGGGATTCCGGCCGTCATAATTTGAATTTTTCTATTAGTTAATTTTTAATTGAATTTTAAGTGATTTTCGATTCGCGGGGCGCTCGCGAGTTCACAGTTCACTGCCGGCTGCCGCTGGGTCCGCGCGAAGTGTATAGAGCGCGGCCGAGCAAGCGTTAGCGTGCTTATTTCGGTCGGGAATCCTCGTCTTAAATGTTGGACAAAACTAAAAAAAAAACACCATCACATAATACATCGTGTAATTCGCGTCGCTTACTTTGCGACGCGAGATCAATGGCCTGACGTTTTTGCTAAGGCTTGCATCGGGTTTAGTGGACTGCTCGGAGCTCCTGCAACTGCAACAGATACAGTTGAGAGTGCCCTCTAGGTCCCTCAGAAGCAGTTCACTTTTATTTCTTCCCCGTGCCCATACGAACTACGGCAAAATGAATTCATGTGGCGTGCGAGTGATAACTTTAATAATATGTGCAATAGATTGAACTTATATTTGTTCAACACTAGAGTGGCGGTGGCAAGGAATGCGTTAAGCAGACAGTTTTTTGACTGTTAGTTTATTAATATTAGTTATAAGAGTAATTGCGATGTTTTATCTATATTCTATCTATATTGTCTTATTCATGTATTTTAGTTGTAGCTAGGTTATTTTGTAGCAATTAGTGAGGACCTGTAAGTGGCCTTCTGGTGCCTATTGTAGGTAATTGATGTTAATTTATAAGATTGACTGTTGATCTTCCTTTAAGAAAATAAATAAATAAAGGTAGGTAGGTATTATGGAAATTGGAAACAACGACTAGTATTACCACATAGTACTTACATTGTTTAGGAAGTACAGACGCGGCGTGCGTAGCGGGCGGACATGTGGTCGAAAATGGGCGACTGTTGCAACCATCTTCAACAGTTTTGCGACTTGCGGTCAGTCTCAGAGCCTGCGGTCAAAGTTCTGGGAAAAACAGTAAGGCGGCTTAAGTAAAAAAAATCACCATCACATAATACATCATGTAATACAAAAACTATAGCAGCTTGAGCACTATTTAAATAAATAAATAAATAACTTCTTACATTCACACCAATTATCTAAGCCCATTTTAATTACATTAAGAAACTGTATCATGGAAAACTTGATAACGGCACAGATAATATAATACTAATAACGGATAAATATATAGGTACTTATATACTTTTTTTTGTAAATACATACTTAATATACTTACATAACACCCAGACCAAGACAAATAGACATGTTCATGCACACAAATATTTGCCTTGTTCGGGAATCGAACCCGAGACCACTGGCGCAGAAGGTGGGAAGCCTACCCCTGCGCCAAATCGGTCGTCATTTATTTATTAACACTTTAATATAACACCACAATAACAAAAAAAACTTTACATAAGTGCTTAAATTAATACTACACGCTGTGTAGTCAAAGTAGTTTTTATTTACTTCTGTGGTGTAGTGCCAATTGACTAAAGAGACAAAAGATCCCTCCTTGCGCTTAAGGCGATGATTCCCGACCGAAATAGTCACGCTCTTGCTCGGCCGCGCGCAATACACTTCACGCGGACACATCGGCGGCAGCCGGCAGTGAACTGTGAACTCGCGAGCGCCCCGCGAATCGAAAATCACTTAAAATTCAATTAAAAATCAAATAATAAAATATGACGGCCGGAATCCCTCGGCTAATCAAAGAAAATTATTTTCATATATTTTACATTAACTAAAACCAAGTACTTATACTGCAAGTAATACGATATTTGGATTACGATTAGTCGGATGTTTGGGATTTTATTTGACACAGTAAAATACCAATCACCAATCGAAAAAAAAACGGCCGGAAGCACTAGATAAATAACTGTAAAGTAACATATATTTTTTCCAGATTTGCGAGTAATCCATAATTTAAAATACCCTATTTTGGGGAATGCCAGCCTTAAAGGGCGTAAAAGCGAGCCCAATCTCACGACATCGGATCGAAAAATTGCCAAAATCGCCTCACGTAATAAATGGACGCCCCCTTAATTAGCATTAGGTATTATTTATTCTATGTCCTTAGCAAGAAATCGTTATTTTTTTTTATCCACAACGGGGTAGTACTTAGCCTTCATCACACCTGATGTTAAGTGGTGATAAGGCTGAAGGTGGAAGCGCACTACTCCCGGAATCCTCAATCACTCAGGTTAGTAGAGATTCGGCTCGATCTCTTCCCCCTAATCAACTCACGTAATTAAACGGATAGGTACTCCCAACCTATTACTAGACAGCATAGAATAAGAATGATCTTACAACTAGGGCACGGCCCTTATGGATTGATTGAATAGGACATGCTCACAGAACAGAAAAAGGTTTAAAAGAGCAATTGGACAAGGCCACGTGCTAGCAGTCAATTTTAGCGTAAAAGTATGCCTAATAGAAAATATTCGTGGTCATTTAATGACCCATGTGGATTGGAAAATACAGCCGGGACCAACAGCTTGCCGTGTCTCCAAAATCCGTCCGGTGGAGCTATAATTAAAAATCCATACTAATATTATAAATGTGAAAGTGTGTTTGTTTGTTTGTTTTTTTGTTTGTTTGTTTGTTTGTTTGTCCTTCTTTCACGTCAAAACGGAGCAACGGATCGACGTGATATTTGGTATGGGCATAGTTTGGGAGCTGGAGAGTAACATAGGCTACTTTTTATTCCGGCAAATTATAAAATAAAAGTTATTATTTTGTATAGAAAATCGATAAACTGTCGTACTATACAAAACTGTCATTTCTTCCATAGCCGCTTCCAAAGAGGAATGTCAAAGAGTATTGTAATCACTGACGTTTTAGGCGCTTTGGATTACCTACTTTTTAATAAGTGACATTTGTGGCAGGCAGTGTATAAAACTTCTTTGCGATTATTTATTTTCATCTGTCTGTCTATAATAGATGTTGGTGATTCGAAGTTTACCGGGTCCGGTGTCCGGTCGGGTATAATTAATATGGCAAAACAACGTTTGCCGGGTCAGCTAGTAAGACTATAAATTGGGTAGGTATTTGACTGATTTTTTTTTATTGATTTAAAAATGTTCATTTAATTAGTAGCAACACAACATAGGTATTTATTTTCAAATATCTTGCATATTTTCAGCGATATAGAGCATCAAACTTTCTAATTAGACAAGGAGAGCGCTATAAAAACGTGACGTCACATTTCTATAGCGCCATACTCTCGCCATAGAAAATTTCGTTTTAGAAAGAGATAGCTTGAGTCACAATTAAGTAGCTCATAATTCGCTTGTTAATAATACAGATTGAATTTCTTTTTTCACATTTGATAATCAATCCTTACTTATCCTTACTTATCCTTACTTTTTTATATTATAAATGCGTCTCTGTCTGTCTGTGTGTTAAACTACTGAACCGATTTGAATGAATTTTGGTACAGAGATAGTCTAGAGCCTGAGAAAGGACATAGGCTACTTTTTATTCCTGAAAAATATCACCTTCCCGCGGGATAACGTCGTGTAGTACACGCGGGCGAAGCCGCGGGCGGAAGGCTAGTAATGTTATATATCTGAATGTCATAATTAAATAGGTATCTACATTTTAACAACAGTCAAATGCCCAATTATAAATTTTGCTTAACCGCCGCAATCGCAGGTTGAACGTGCTAACTACTGCCCCCAGCTCTTCGTTGATGCAATACTTGACCACTAATCTGGCAATCTTTGTTCAAAAATGTCAATTGAGTTTTTTTGACGTAGGTAGGTACTAAGCATAACTACCAACTTAGCATTTGTAAATCTTAGGTAAGTTCTAAGCTTTCAAAATACAGTGTGCTTTGCGAAATGGTATATATCTTTAAATTATGTTACCGGCCAAACCCGATTTTAGGACCAACTAGTTTGTCCTAGATCTAAGCAGTTCATCATCCTTTAGGCGACATAGGATAAACTGGGATTGTTTAAAAAAAAAATAACCACGAAATTAACGCATTCACTGTCGGAAACGCATATTAGCCCGAGAGCCAAACTAATTCGCTCTATGGAGACTCAACAATAATTCTATATCAGTAATTTCTTAACATTGAAAATTAGATTAGCTAGTTTAATAAATAATTCATTAGTAATCCACCAATATTTATGACAGCGACATTATAAAAAAACAAATACAAAGCTTTAAAAAATCTATAAAAAATAGGCATAAATGGTACAAGTGTTATTCACTTTACATTTGAATACATTTATTATTATCTTTCGTAAAAGTATATAATCCCCCTATATTTGTAAATGAAAAACTAAAAAACTCTCTACGTAAACTCAAATTGGCATTACACCTATGTTGAAAATGCTATCAGAAACAACCGACTTCTTCCTAAAGTATTAGTTTCCCGTTTTATATCTTTATGGATTTCGACTTTGGTGCTTAGATATGGTGAACATAAACACATGTTAATGATAAAATTGGTGATAGCATATTTGCTGAAAGAATTGCACCATTTTCGGGGTATAACTTTTTTTTTATACCTTCCAATGCGATATTATGTTGGATTCCAAAATATAGTCTCTTAAAATTATACTTAAGGGCCGTTTACAAAAACTTGGCCTGTTATTGAATTTTTTACAAAAATATCGGATAGTTCTTGGGGTATATAGGTAGGTAGTATGCGTTATCGATAAATTCCTTTTCCGCATCTGGTTGCGAAACTCAGTTGCCATGGTGGCGGCCGAAAGGGATAATTTCACTCCGCGCGTTGAACGCGACTGTGCGTTCATATAAGTATATTACTAGCGGCCGCCCACGGTTTCACCCGCGTGGTTCCCGTTCCCGTGGGAATATCGGGATAAAAAGTTCCCTATGTGTTATTCCAGACCCAGATCCTTTCAGTAGTTTTTGCGTGAAAAAGTAACAAACATCCATACATCCATAGCCACAAACTTTCGCATTGATAATAAACTACACGACGCTATCCCGAGGGAATGTGATATTTTTCCGGGATAAAAAGTAGCCTAAGTTACTTCTTGGGTTTTTCACCAACTCGACACGAGAGGCTGGACACACGTGTGTCCAGTTGGTGAAACTCAAAATGAGTATCACTTATTATTTCGTCATCTGGACACGCCAAGATTTTGACGCGTGTCCAGATAGTGAAACTTAAATTAAGCTACCTGCCAGTAAAAGTCCCGTCAAAATCGGTCCAGCCGTTTCAGATATTAGCCGGAACAAACAGACAGACAGACAGACAGACAACAATTGTAAAAAATTACATTTTGGTATGTGTACCGTACGGTTATTTTAATGTTACAAACAGACACTCCAATTTTATTTATTTGTATAGATTTAGTGACAGAAAAGTGCGGCACCTGACGTCTAACGATTATACAGCTTCGCTGCGCTTCGCGATCGCCTTAAATTTCTTACTTATCACGTGTTCTACAGGACTTCCGAGGCAAACTCGCTCTCTGAAACGTCAACGAGATGAACTAATTTGGCCTAGGAAAAAAACTAGTTTGTCCTAAAATCGGGTTTCGCCGGTATCATAATTAAAAATAATCCATATTTCCAATGGTCACGCTCACGACATAACTTGGGAACGACTTAGGTAATAAATAACTAAATAAATACCTTCTTACATTCACACCAATTATCTAAGCCCATTTTAATTTCATCAAGAAACTGTATCATGGAAAACTTGATAACGGATAAATATATACTTAAATACTTTTTGTTTGTAAATACATACTTAATATACATAGTAAACACCCAGACCAAGACAAATAGACATGTTCATGCACACAAATATTTGTCTTGTTCGGGAATCGAACCCGAGACCACTGGCGCAGAAGGTGGGTAGCCTACACCTGCGCCAAATCGGTCGTCAAACAAATAGAGTCAGGGTTCATAATCGACTCACAATAAGCACCCCCACTGGGAATCGAACCCACACACCCATGAAACACTGTGGGTTAGAATTTGTTAGTGGGTGGAGCACACCAGAGGGCCTAGACGAGTGGCTTTCTATTATCGATATCGCCAGTAGAATAGAAAGAAAATTTATGGGATTGACATAGTGGTCACGTGACATTTCGATAGCTGGGGGCACAGCCTTCTTTATCGAAGACGATACAGAAGGCTGGGGGGCTACCGCGTAACAGGGATATGAACTTCATACGTTTTTTGAACTTTAAGTATATAAAAAAATAGCCACTATCAGGTTCCTTGTTTTGTGACGTCGGGTATAACGATAGGTAGCTAGCAACGTTTAACAGAACCAAGCAGCAAAAATCTATCAAAATAAGGAACTCAAATTAATGACAGTTGAATTGCTTTTACTATGCCTATACCCATATCCATATTTTTTGCTCAAAATCAGCAAACCCTCTATACGTTTCACGTTGTCATGGTAACAAGCTTGTTTTTCATTCCACGCCTCATTTATGTAGTACAAAATGCGTGACCAGCTCCTTCTGACCTCTTGTTTGAATTGAAACATGACATAAAGATACGAGCGGAAGATACACACACATGTCAGGTGGGCATTGTGAACGGTGTCATTCGCACTTTACATAACATCGTCGGGCAACTTGTTAGACGAGTTCAAAGCCGAGATTTGCACATGTCTACGAAGATAAAGCCGTGCCCATACATACACGGCACGATATGCAGACACGACTGAATAAACTGATGGCGGAGTCGATAGCGACCCTGCCTACTGGGGCCCGATTCTCAGGCATTCGAACTTTTTCAGTGTGGTAATTCGTATACGAACATTTTGTTTGTGGTTTCTATGGAAAAGTTAGAACGTTTCAAACAAACTAAGCTGTCCCACATGTCAACAAATTCATTTTGACAGCTAAGTTCGTATACGAACACATCTATTGGTCTCTTACCTCTCGTAGCGTTCGACTGGTTTTCGATCGAACTTTTTCGATTGTGAAATTCTGACAATACACAAACTGTGTTATATTTGAATTTCGAGCTTATAAAAGTGAACTTTTCTCGATTGCCTGAGAATCGGCCCCCAGTGCCAAGGATCGTGCAGGCTCGGATCCTTGATTTGGTTCATCCCCCCCCCCCCCCCCCCCCTGTATTCGTGCCTGGGGTTGGTACCTATTATATATTCTGTGCCTGGGGTCATGGCTTCGATGCTTAGCGGAAGAATTACTCGAAATGAAAATGAAATGAAAAATAAAAATATTCACTTAGACATAATAAATATGTACCTACTTATGAATCGTCAATATTTTCCTACTCCGCCCATTGACGCCTGACCGGCCGAATAGGGCCGGAGAACAATGGAAAATCTATCGTGTCTCATTTCTTGGGCGTTGAAGGATGAGATGAATAATGCGTTTGTTCAGTCTGGCTGGTTCTGACACCGAGCGATGAGTCCAATAGAGCAAGTGGAAGGAAGTCCCCACTATCGGATGGGAATAAAAAGTGCTAAGGAGAGAGAGAGAGTTCAGCGTCTGGTTGTTACAAAGTATGGAATCACCTGAGCTAGGTGTAGCGAGTTAAATTTCTGAAAAAAAAAACTTAATTATTTGTGTTTTAAGCACTTTTGATTGTTCTATGCCAGGATGTTAAAGGTGTCCCCAAAAATATGATATATTTACTTATGTTATAAGTACACGTTATATAACCGTTTGAAAACGTAGCAATCATCGTTTGAACACTATTTCCATGTATTTACGTTCTGATTTTGTTTTTGTTACTCTTTATTACACTATTTGCGCCTCACGGTTTTATACCTGTGCGGTTTAACTGCTCTTAGGAATACCTAGATAAACCTATGATTAGAAAAACCTAATTAAAAAAAAAAAAAAAAACTAAAGAGCACCAAAAAAAACCTAAGTAGGTATATACTTATGTAAAAACCTATGGAAAACCTATGATTGGAAAAACCTAATTAAAAAAAATTAAAAATTAAAATGAAAGAGCACCAAAAAAAACTAAGTAAGTATACATATACTTATGTAAAAACCTATGGAAAACCTATGTTACTCAGGATTAATGTAACTGGTGAAAGAATTTTCAATATCGAATCGTACCTAAGTAGGTATTAGGGGTTATGTATCAAATTGCCGTTTCGTATGGAGATTTTGTAAAAAAAAATCCCATACTAACGTTTTTGTTATTTATTCAACGACTACTATTATGTAACTTTACAAAATTTTACACACGTATTTATGGATATTTTAACTAGGTATTATATGACATATTCGTTAAGAGCAAAAAATTATATTTTCACTAAGTTACAACTAATAAAGTACGAAATTCTGGAAACAAAAATAGTCGTAACTTTCGAGATAAGTTTTTTCTATGTAAATAATCAAATATCGTAGTTATTAAATTATCAAAAGCTGCTCGATAACGGTCTTAATGTAACTCAATATTAAAGAAATTATGTATTTCTAATATAATAAAAGTTGTTAAGTTATATGTACAAAAGAAAAAAACGGCAATTTCATTCTTTAACCCCTATTATTTCTATTGTTTATTTCCTACGTCCAAATGACCTCTTATATTATAAGAGTACTTAGATGTATGCAATGCAATAGACTATGGATGGATATAATAAGTAGGTTAGGTATCATCTTATCTCGTTTCGTTCTGCCTCCATCTTGTAGGTGAATGTTCCATCTGACATAACTGACACGTAATACGTAATAAGTAATAACAGAAATAAACGCGGACGTTTCGGATAATTTACTTCGGCTAAAGTTAGTGTAACGATTGCCATCTTGATTATCCGGTTAGTACTCATTTTGTAGACTACCTACTTACTTGGCTCTATTTGATACTCAGGGTTGTCTACCTATACAGAAAACACGCAGACCAAGACAAATAGACATGTTCAAGTATCGAATAAGGATCATATTAATAACTAGCGGCCGCCCGCGGTTTCACCCGCGTGGTTCCCGTTCCCGTGGGAATATCGGGATAAGAAGTAGCTTAAGTTACTCCTTATTACATCAGCTACATGCCAGTGAAAGTCCCGTCAAAGTCGGTCCAGCTGTTTCAGAGATTAGCCGGAACAAACAGACAGACAGACAGACAGACCGACAGACAGACAGACAAAAATTTAAAAAAATGTTATTTTGGTATATATAATGATGTGCATGTAATAAAAAGCGGCTATTTTAATATTACAAACAGAGACTCCAATTTTAATATATAATAATAATCATGTGCATGTAATAAAAAGCGGTTATTTTAATATTACAAACAGACACTCCAATTTTATTTATTTGTATAGATAAGTACCTACTACAAAAATGTAGTATGTATGTAAAATCAACCCCCTGATTCACGAACCGTCGGAAGCTCTCCCGTCCCGACATCGACAGCGGAATGTATTTGAAACTCACAAAGAACAGAATTCGAATTCGATTCCGTTTCCGACGGTTTGTAAGTCAGGGGGGTTACTCTCGATGGAATCGAATTCACATCAGGATCGAAATAATGTCAAAACAGTAATATGGGAACCAAAGCAACCGTTTTCAAAGTACCAAAATAAAGGATTTTTGAAGTTGTGTCGATCCTAATGTGAACGCGATTCCGTCAAGAGTACCTATAAGTAAAAAAAAATTGTTTCAACTTGGTTTTAAGCATGTGGCTTTGGCAATGAGCTTTGGGCTTCAACGAAACTTGTAAGACACTTATAGATACTTAGAAAGTACTTAACATATTTGGAGCAGAAACTTCACTAAAATGTATCTTAAAATTCTAACATACCTACTTACAAGTTTTTTTCAGACAGAGTTATTTTTGAATGTAAGAAACGTACCTACCTATCTAGATAAGTACCTATCTAATGACATCCATGAACTGAACAAAATGCAAAAAACTAATGAAATGAACGGAAGTAAGTATCATACGTTTATGCAACAGAATTTTAAAATTGATAAGGATAACCGTAAATGTTGTTTTAATTCTAACAATTGAGACCTTAGCGAGACACTCATTGTTAATGGCGTGAAAAGCTTAAATATAAAAAAACTGAATCATAAACCTAATTTTTATGTAAGTAATTAATTAGTGTTAAGTTCTAGTAGAGTTAATTCCCACACAAATCAGATATTAAATTACGAAAAACTACAAAAAATAATACACAAATATTGGGAAATATAAGCAGAGTATTGTAATCTTGAGAATATACCGAGTATGTTGAGAAAATAAGAAGAGACGAAAAGAATGCGCAATAAAAAAAGTTATTGTCCGCTTAAATGATCACCTTGGTGAGATAAACCCATGATTATTGTGGGAATTGTAATAAATATCGTCCTGAACTATGTCTATGTTAATTATTAGGTACTTATATAATTGGCTATTGGGCTATTAAATATTTTTATACTTACAGATCTTCGATGTTATTGTTGATCGAAGTTACAGATACCACAATTTGAAATATTAGCAACACAATGGTTCACTTAATTCAATCAGAAACTAGACCAAAAGAGTTTACTGTTTGTGGGGAACTAATATACTTTTCATCAAGTAACATTATATATTTACATTAAAATATTTATAATAAATATTGTTCACAAGCATCGCCGCGGTATACGCTAACATAGCAGCTGGAATGTGCACGGTCAGCATTAAACGCATAATCAATTAACTATCCATATATAGATCGGGAGCGCAGTCCGCGCCCGACCGGCAGTCAGTCTGCATCTATGCTTTCCACGAGACACCCGTGTCGCCTGCGCGCGCGCCGCTTGCTCTTACGTGTTTATAATATAATAAACAACAGTAAACTATTGTTACTAAACTCTTCGTCTTTCGCTTCTCATCCTCCTATAACTGGTGACCACCTTGTTTTGCACGCACGCTTACGCTATGAGTAGTGGGAGTGATACGGCGGAAACTCAAGTCAACGTGAACACGCGGCGTCGACCGCAGCGCAAAATGGCGGAAAGTGACGAACCATACGACGAAAAGGCAACCGCATTGCCACCGATGCCTATGCCGATCAAGATCCCACCGTTTTGGCCAGAAAAACCTGCTATATGGTTCGCCCAGGTGGAAGGGCAGTTTGCCATCTCACGAATAGATGATCCTGCAACCAAATTTTATTTAATTTTGGGCAATCTCGACCGACAGTACGCCGCAGAGGTGGAAGATATACTTACTGGTCCACCGGATTATGAAACACTCAAAACAGAGTTGATAAAACGCCTGTCGGTGTCCAGAGAAAATAAGGTAAAACAGTTACTTATGCACGAGGAACTGGGCAGCCGCAAACCGTCGCAATTTCTACGTCACCTACAGGATTTAGCCGGACCGAGAGTTCCAGACGATTTTTTTAAGGACAATTTGGACTAGTCGCCTACCAGCCAGCATGCAGCCCATTATCGCCTCGCAGCCTACACTCTCAGTGAGTGCGCTAGCTGAACTTGCCGATCGTGTCCATGACATTGCGCCCCAGGTGCACCAGGTCACGGCTGTAGCATTATCAGCATCATCACCACTGGAAAACTTGACGCGTCAGATGGCAGAGCTTACCAAACAAGTCAGTGCCTTGACCAGCAGGGTGAACAGCGACAGAGGACGATCTCGTGAACGGCGGTATGACCGATATCGTAGCCGATCTTCGTCACGTCGTTCAGAATCCAGCAGTAGGAAGTTTCCAACCTGTTGGTATCATTACAAGTTTGGTACCAAAGCAAGAAAATGCCTGAAACCCTGTGACTTTGTGGCGGGAAACGCGACGGGCAATCATCAGTGATGGCGACCAGTGATTGCCAAGGCTCCTCAGGTCGCTTATTTGTTACCGACCCGGATTTAAAAGTGCAGTTTTTAGTGGATACGGGCAGTGATGTTTGCGTGTACCCGAGATCAAAAGTTCGCGAGTGTCATAATAAAACCACGTACCAGTTAAGTGCCGCTAACGGTTCAACTATTGACACGTACGGTTTTATTGAATTAAAATTAAATTTAGGTTTGCGTCGTGATTTACCGTGGCGGTTTGTTATAGCCGACGTCACGAAAGCCATAATAGGGGTAGATTTTCTTTCCCATTATCGCATAATTGTTGATGTTCGTAACCGTAAACTTGTCGATGGTTTAACTAATGTTAGTAGTGTAGCCGCTATAGCAAAAAAATCTGATTGTCTGTTAGTCTCGAGTGTAAAGGTGCAGACTGGTGGAAATAGTAAGTACCATGCAATTTTAGCTGAATTTCCTGAAATCACACGTCCAGCTGGTACTCGTATCCCAGTTAAACATTACACTAAACACTACATACGAACCACTCCCGGCCCTCCAGTGTCGTGCTCCCCACGACGCCTTGCCCCGGATAAACTCCGAATTGCCAAAAAAGAATTCGAAGCTATGCTTTCTTCTGGTACTGCTAGACCTTCTGATAGTCCCTGGGCGTCTCCCTTGCACCTTGTTCCTAAGAAGGACAATGGATGGCGTCCTTGTGGAGACTATAGGTTATTAAATGCTCGTACAATCCCAGACAAATATCCTATTCGGCACATACAAGATTTTTCACACCATCTTTCAGGCTGTAAAATATTTTCTACTATAGATATGGTTAAAGCGTATAATCAACTGCCAATTGCTGAAGAGGATATTTCGAAAACTGCGATCACCACACCGTTTGGCTTGTATGAGTTTCCATATATGACATTTGGGTTACGAAATGCAAGCCAAACCTTTCAACGATTTGTCGATGAGATGACTCGTGGGCTAGAGTTTTGTTATCCTTACTTGGATGACTATTTAGTATTCTCAAGGACGCCAGCTGAACACGAAGACCATTTACGTCAGCTTTTCAGTCGTATGAGAGATTACGGCGTTCTCATCAATACCGCAAAGTGTGTTTTTGGTGTTTCAGAGATAAACTTTTTAGGGTATCACATCTCGGAGCATGGGACTGAACCGCTCTCCAGTAAGGTACAAGCCATTTCAGACTTCCCCACCCCAAAAACCGTCCGAGAACTCAGACGATTTCTGGGCATGATCAATTTTTATAGAAGGTTCATACCCAAAGCGGCTCAGTTCCAAGCCCCGTTACATGCTCTTTTAGTAGGTAAACTCAAACCAAACCATCCCATAAATCTCTGTGGAGATACCCTGCTGGCATTTCAGAACTGTAAAAATAGTCTGTCAGAAGCAGCTCTTTTAGCTCATCCTGATCCCAATGCTAAGTTAGGACTTGTCACTGACGCCTCCGACACGGCGATAGGTGCAGTATTACAGCAATTTAGGGATGGGGGCTGGCAACCTTTAGCATTTTTCACTAGAAAGCTGAGTCCCTCTCAAATCAAGTACTCACCATACGATAGAGAACTTCTCGCTATCTATGAGAGCATTAAATATTTTCGTCACATGCTAGAGGCTGCCAACTTTACCATTTATACTGACCATCGACCACTTTGCTATGCATTTCATGAGCGCAAAGCCAATTGTTCTCCTCGACAATTCAGACATTTAGATTTCATTTCACAATTTACATCTGATATTCAACACATTTCGGGTAAAGAGAACGTCGTTGCTGACACCCTCTCTAGGGTAGAAGAGCTTCAAGCGCCAGTTGATTGGAGTATGCTCAAGCAGTCACAATCGTCAGATTCAGAGCTCGCAGAATATCTCACAGGTGAAAATTCTCTTCGTCTTAAGAAAATGACAGTCCCTGGTAGTTCTGTTGAATTGTATTGTGACATCAGTACAGCGACCCCCAGGCCATTCGTCCCGAAAGATCTTCGGAGACATGTATTTGATTGCCTTCATTCGCTGAGTCATCCCGGAGCCAATGCGACAGCCAAACTTGTGGCACAGCGCTTTGTCTGGCCTCGTATGCGAAAGGAGTGCCGTGAATGGTCTAGGTCGTGTTTAACATGTCAGCGTGTGAAGATAAGTCGACACGTTCACTCACCGCTGGGAACGCTCGACTTACCTTCAGAGCGTTTTAAATACGTACACATAGACCTCATCGGGCCACTCCCGCCTGCTGGAAACTATCGGTACTGCTTGACAGCCGTCGATCGCTTCACGCGATGGCCGGAAGCTGTCCCCCTTACCGATATCACAGCAGAAACGGTAGCCAAGGCGTTTGTCACAAGTTGGGTATCGCGGTTCGGTTGTCCTGCAAACATCGTCACTGATCGAGGCAGACAATTCGATTCCGCTCTATTTCAGCAGCTTTCCAAGTTCATTGGATTCCAACACCGGATGACCACAGCATACCATCCACAGTGCAACGGCCTGGTCGAGCGATTTCATCGCCAGCTCAAGGCAGCAATAACATGTCATGCCGATTCTAACTGGACTGAATCATTGCCGCTTGTGCTGCTCGGTATAAGGAGTGCTTACAAAGATGACCTTCATGGCTCTTCCGCTGAGTATTTGTACGGAGAACCACTACGCCTTCCCGGTGAATTTTTCGGTGACAGTACTCCGTGCTATACCACCGACATATCAGACTTCTTAGCTCGGATGAAAAACTTTGCTCAGAACATCCAACCAATACCTACTCAGCACCATTCTCATCAAAAAACATTCGTGTTTAAAGATCTCGCTACCTGTAGTCATGTTTTCCTTCGTGAAGATATACTACGGGGTGCACTTCAACCCGCATACACTGGGCCACACGAAGTTTTGAAGAGAGGTGCCAAATTCTTTAAACTAAAAATAAAAGACAAAGATGTCACTGTATCTGTAGACCGCCTTAAGCCGGCTTACATACTAAATGACAACATTTCTTTTCCACATAGAACCGTTATTCCCCAGGTTCCTCCGGAACCCGAATATCCTCAACCACATTTGTCATCCCAGGTCAAAAAGACTCGTTCCGGGCGGCATGTCCATTTTCCAGACTATTATCGTCCGTAGACACGGCCTCTGGAGGGGAGTGATGTGGGGAACTAATATACTTTTCATCAAGTAACATTATATATTTACATTAAAATATTTATAATAAATATTGTTCACAAGCATCGCCGCGGTATACGCTAACATAGCAGCTGGAATGTGCACGGTCAGCATTAAACGCATAATCAATTAACTATCCATATATAGATCGGGAGCGCAGTCCGCGCCCGACCGGCAGTCAGTCTGCATCTATGCTTTCCACGAGACACCCGTGTCGCCTGCGCGCGCGCCGCTTGCTCTTACGTGTTTATAATATAATAAACAACAGTAAACTATTGTTACTATATATAACAGAAAGGTCATTTACCTATACGCAATATCGCATAACTATCCAAAATGATGAGACTGGGCTCCGATGAATTCGTGAATGATCCGATCTGAAATGATCTGAAATAAAGTTAAATAACAGTTAGGTACTGTCTAAAGTTAATGGTTCTAAATTAATTAAAAAGAGATTAAGTACTCAAGCTACGTACTTCCTTTTTTCGAAAGTCAGAATCTCATAACAAAAAAAGGACAAAACGACTCCAAACTGTCGATAAAAAGACAGACACTAAATTAAGTGCACGGTAACACATGAAGAAGAACCAGTAATAAGATCTAGGCCATCAGCAGTTATACAACTCAATTGAAGGTTTACCGGAACACCGGATGGCGGATGACAATGGTGAATGACGGCACGAGACGATTCCGAGACGATTGCGAGACGATTACGCAACGACAGTGGCCACTACGGTTGGCCAATTTGTATACCTGTGTTATTGTTTGACGCTTGGCAGATAAGAATGCTACCTATGGTGCGTCAGTAATTTTTTATTTCATTTAACAAGGACGGACTTTTCAATCTTAATAGGGGGTATAAATAAAGGCAAATCGCCATTCCTATTAGACCACGAATTATTTGAAAAAAAAAATTACAACATAGTTGAAAGGGACTGACTGGACTAAGTCAAAACAATAAATAATAACATTTTGTCGATAAAAAAATCACAAAGTTCTGCCGGGCTAATGCGGTCGAAATCTTATCGTATATTTTTTTATTTTTTTTTTATTTATTAAACTTTTGTACAAAATACATAATGTAATATACAAGGCGGACATAATACTAAAAGTATTCTCTGCCAGTCAACCTTTGGGAAACAGAAAACAAGAATATCGACCGAATTTGACATTGACGTATGATAAAATGCGTTTATCGATCGTACCTAAGACGCGACTCGTACTTTTTACGACAATTCGATAAAAATGGTATGAAAATTAAAACAAATAGAAGTTTATCGACTTGCGTGAGCATGCATGGCAATTTTGTTAGCCCTACTCACAGTTGTTAGCTAAAATCGAGAGTGTTTATCGTATTTATATCGTCATTGTTTTTGAAGTCGACAATTTTATCGTCTTTTATTAACACACTGTTTTTTTTCATTTAGCACTCCCGCAATTAAAGAAACATTAGGTAGTACCGAAACTTACTTTTTGGCTTCCATTACAAGAGAAACACCAATTTTAGGCAGCAAAACTTTTTAATCTTTTTTAAATATTTAAATTTTAATTTTGATATCAATTATAAGTTTTAATTACGATTTTATTTTAACCCTGGTTTTTAATTTTAATTTTTAATTTTGATTAAGTATTTAATACTTACTGTTTTTAATTTTTATTCTGATTTTAATATTGAATTTAATTTTGACTAAGTTAATTTTTGGTTTTAATTTTTATTTATTTATTGAAAGTAACAATATAATATCTTTCATTTGTATGGCTTTATAGCTGAAATAAAAATACCTATTTTGATTTTGATTTTGATTTTTGATTTGATTGAAAACTTAAATAAACTAGGTTTCCACAAAAACACCACAAAAATACCACACGCGACGCATATGCAACAACTTTGAATAAAGTGAAAATGGCACATATTTTGATTCTTGACACTAGTTTTTGTTTTGTATACTGAATAGTGAGGCGAAAACCAGGAAAAACGAACGAGTCAGCTTCGTCGTATTCGACTAGTTTATCTTTCGTAGGGTATCATCTAAGGGTGGTATTCCACTTATCAAAGATCTTGGTCCAATATACATTTGACCAAAGAAATTGTCAATGAAACCATTCATGAATTCGTCCTCGTCCAATTTCTTTGATCCAATATTTTATAACTGGAATACCACCCCTAAGGAAATTCGTAAAAAATTCGCGATCGACTAAATGTTATCATCCGAGACGATAAAATAGCCGACGATACGCATCCTAGGCGTGCTGGTCTAATTTTCAGCTATAATCAATTTATTTTCATAATGACGCATATTCCTAACCCAATATTTTAATACATAATATCAAACTAATGCCCGAATACTCGTACGCTACTTATCTTTGGGAGCGTCTCACACATCGCCCTGTCACTTTAAATGTCAAACGTATGAAAGAGATGCCATGATGTTTGAGACGCTCCCAAAGATGATTTGCGTACGAGAATTCGGGCGTAAAGTGTATTATCTAGCGACCCTATTAACTATTTGCAAAAATAATGTTTATTTTACGAGTAATTCAAATAAAACTAATTCGGCGTTTACTATTTCTGGTTTTTCTTATAAGTACCTATGTGTTTTTTTTTAGGTTTATACCCCTTATGAAGGGCCACACAGACTATCAGTCAGTGCTATCAGTCCGCCTGTAGGCAACGGCCCTTTAAGTATTCAAAACGCAACGGCCTGTCTGTTGGCCGCAATCGGCCACTCACAGTTTTAGATACAAAAACCGAATGTCAGGTACCTAGCCTGTTTGATTGAGGACTGTAGGTGGTCTGACTGTCTGTGGACCCCTTATTACTTAGCCTGACCAGAAAAATAAAAAGCTCGCTATGTTGCGGAAATGTGACAGTGTCAGTTCAGTCCATCATTCTGGTCAGAATGACGAGAGAATTATCGTGTAACGATTCAGACTGACAGACTGATGGTCTGGGGGACAAGTCTGCTAACGTTAAGTCACAATCGTGTTTCAATTGTAGTTCAGTGGTAGTGCTTTTTTAAACACTAGTTACAAGAATTAGGACAGTATGATGTGATTTGAATGTATTGCGTGGTAATATATCATAAAGCATTGTGAAAAAGTACATATTTCTTGTAACTAGTGTGTAAAAAAGCACTACAACTGAACTACAATTGAAACACGATTGAGACACGATTGTGACTTAACGTTAGCTGACTTGGCCCCCTGGATTGATGAAAATTTAATATATTATTTGTCAGTCCGTTTCGGATGACAGAAAACTGACAGGAGACTGAACTGACGCCAGAATGGGCGATTTTCTGAAAGCTCAGTCACTAGATGGCGCTGTCCCACCTAGGCAGTTAGAAGGAACGGAACGTTATAAATTTTACTTTGACGCGACTTTTTTACGTAAAACGGAATGTCAGACAGATGTTATTTATTTACCTAAATCTTTAAATTTACCTATTTCGTTTCTGTTCCTCACAGTAGTACTTATTTAATATATTATTAGTTTCCTTTGGGTTTTTAAAAAGTAATTAATTTAAATATGTTTCATACCAAAATATACCATAGACATGTACATACTTATTCAACGCCATCTAGTGAAGCAATTGGAAGCTTTTTTTTTTAAATGGCCTTTCAGAAAATCGCTCATTAGCGTGTACAATAACCGATGTCTTAAGCCTGCTGTACACGGGTAGAGTAAACGGTAGAGTAGAGCGGTAGAGTACTAAATTAATACTACCTACATTAGTATAGAAAGTTTAGTTCTCTACCGCTCTACTCTAACGTTTACTCTACCCGTGTACAGTCACGAGCAATAATATGTGAACAACATAGGACTATGTCATATAACAATATTGAATGACTTTTGTGACACTGATCGTTTACTTTCGGTACGCTTCAATGAGACAAAGTTCTTTGTTGTATACATATTATTGCTCGTGACTGTACAGCCATAAGGGATTGACATGTTAGTGATTGAAATGTCACGTGACAGCTAATGTCAATCCCATACATTTTCTTTCTATTCGATTGGTGAATTCATAGATGTATTATTCCTGTAGATGGATCACAAAAATAAGCTATAACTCACCCATCCTTTACCCCTTCTAACACTATCAAATTGTCATAAGATAGAAAGAGACATACATGTTAATCTGTTGCGTCGACATTAGTGAATGTCTCCATTTTGACTATGCAATGCTAGATGATGATGATGCAATGATAGTGCTGTGGTTTTTTTTATAACAAGTTATCGATAAAAGATGTTAAAATAATTTGAATGCAATGCGATACATAAAATTACAATGTATATGTATATATCGCAGGCGTATTGTATATTTCACCGTATTACATAGCAACTAGCTGTATTGGAAAACTGCACCGCATTGTAATGCGGCGGATTCAAGATACACCGTATTCAATACGGCTGATCGAAAGTACGCCGCATTGAATAGAGCGCTTCGCGATTTTCAATGCGGCTAGACTTAATGTAATTGGGCGGTTCATAATCCGCTTTTCTGACAGTTTTTAGTACTAATCGTGTCCAAAGTGCTCACGGCCTTAGAATTTTGTTTATGCTATGAAACTTCGGCATAGGTCGAAATATGGCAAATATTTCTTCCCTCCAGCCAGACAAAAGCGCACGCTCAGCTGATCGATCTAGTGTGGCAGATTTTTTTTTTATATTTCAACGTATGCTATGCTCCAAAGAGAAAGTTGTTCAGTTTCATGTAAGCAAGCCCTTTAATTTTGAATCAGTGCCAAATATGAAGTAGGTACTATAATTATACTTGAGGAGATCGATGGCTCATTGGTCGTTCATTCTGCATCTCGATCGTTGATGTTAAGCAACATTCGTTGCGGTTGGACATCTGAATGGTGACCAAAACTTTATTATCTCGGTCTCCTCTGTGCTTCGGAAGGCACGTTAAGCCGTTGGTCCCGGTTGCATTAGCAGTCGTTGGCACCCTCACCCACCAATCCGCATTGGCTTCGCGTGGTGGGTTATGGCACTTATGGCCCGTTCTACCTGTCGTGTTTTCTTGCACAGGGAAGGCCCAGCAGTGAGGACATTAATATGATAATGATGATAATTATACTATTTATACTTACTAGGAGGTATAGTCGTAAAACTGAACGAGATTTCTAATCAATTTATTAAATTAAATAATCTGCTAAATGATATCAAGTAAAAAAATACAGATTTCACGCTAATTTTTATGCTTTTAATGTATTAAATTTTTTAAGTATAAATCCACAATTTGCATTAATAAGTGCATCGAGCATATTCTTGTTTGTTGCGAAGGTCTCCAATCGTCGTCTTTTCTTACGTTTCTTATTCACGTTTCCTTTACATCGACGGCGGCGCGGCGCGGCGGCGGTGGGAAATCTGTTTAGAATTGAGAATAAGAAAATTAAGTTTAAATACAAAATTGTTAACACTACAATTTTTTATCGATATTACATAGTAAAATCGGACTACAACACTATCAGGTTGGTCAAATGTCAAAAAATCCCAATTGGCTTTAAATTATATATTTTTAGCCTAAAAACACCCGATTTTCTTCAACCAAGTCAATGTTAAACTGTATATACACGTACAGCGATTTAGTTTTGCAAATACGGACCAGTAAACTATAAAAATGTGTTCGCAAAAACACAAAACAATGAGTGTGACTTACCTCTGAAATGATATGTGTTCATTATTCTCTTTCAAAACACTCACTCTGCTTGAATAAACGGGAACACTACAGGCTATTCTTAACAAACAACAGATTTACCGCACCACACCATCAAATCTTTCTATATTTTTGTACAAAAAAAGCTTTTCTTTCTGAAGCATTTGTTAACCAGCTGGTTAACAAACAAATATGACGTTTACTTTCAAGTGGCGCGCAGCTCATTAAGACGCACACGTTGGGCTATTGTTATCTCTTTTTAACACACGACATGTCGCCATTTGAGAGACGAGAGTCGATTATAGAAGGAATTGTTCATTTTCTTATGCTCCATCTACAGGAATAATACATCTATGGGTGAATTCGCTAATAGAAAGCCACTTGTCTAGGGGGGCTGTTCACCAGCACCACAGGGTAAAAAAAACTATTTATTCCTGTGCCAGCACGGGTAGCATGATGAACTCGAGAAAGGTTTTTTTCTATATCGAAACGTCAAAAACGACATTTCATCGTAGACAAACCTATTGTTCGGCTGTCAATTACCTATAGACTTTCGAGGTAGACAAAACTGTTCTCGGGCGGCGAGAGACAGCCCAAGAGTCCCGGTAGGTATAACCGGGACATACGGCTTCCTGTGCGCATTCTCTCACCGACCTCCGCGCTGTGCGGACGCGTTCTCGTGCCCGCTTACAGCTGCGACCTCTCTCGCGCTCTCGCGTGTGTTGTGCTAGTGTTGTGAGTGGTTCCCGCTCGCCGCATTACGTACGTATACCTTTTTAGTGCAAAACGACTTGCTGTTTTTGCACTCGTTGCAAACATAGTCCTCTTAGTGTTTGTATCAAAATACTAAGTGCCTATTTTTGCCCGCGATTTGCGTCGGTTGAAACCTAACGGTGCCAACTACCCCGACGGAGCGCCCCCGGTTAGCTCTCTAGGCCTCCAGGCCTAGGAAAACCGCAGTCCCGGACCCATTGCACTTGGGCCTAGTCCCAAGGGGAAGGGATCGAGCGGCTATCCGAATTAGGGATACCTGCTCCCGCAGTAGGCCCCCCTCCCCCCTGCCTCCGGCGGGGGGAGCTTTAGTTTTAGTTTCTGTTTCTGCTTCAGTTTAATTTTCTTTTCGTGTAATATTGTGCTGTACACTATTACTTTATTTTAATTTTATGTTTCATTTTTTCTATTCCTTCTTGTGTGTTTCCCTCCTCTTTTAACCGCTATAGACACGGCTGACCTTACCCTACGAATCTCCAATACTCCCGGCTTGCTGGCGTATTTGACCCACACGCTTCGGGAACAAGTTATTCCCGTCGTTCAGGACTTCGAGCGTCAGCTCACTCCTACACCTACCTATGGCACCCCTACCCATCCCCTATCCTCAGCCGACGAGATGGAGTACGAACGTGCTCCCAGCTCTCTAAAAAGGACCTCGTCTGCGAGGTCCGTCTCCCCATCCCCCAGCGAGGAATCGACCCTCTCTGACGGGGACTTCCAAACCGTCCTCAAGGGGAAAAAGGGAAAGCGCGCGAAGAAACACCTCTCGCCGTTGTCTTTGCCGCCCCCTGATTCCCCTTCTGTATCAGCATCCCCGATCCCACACAGCATCCCTATTCACATCCCGCTGCACAAAATCGCAGCGACCCCTGCGCCCAAGGCGCCAACAACCACCTCCACACCCACGCCTACGGCGCCAACCACCTCCACCTCTGCGCTTGGCGCGCCAACCCGCCCGCACTCGCGGTCAAACCCCGAGCCGGCTAAGCCTAAGGCTCCAACCCCGGTTTTCCTCCGGGTCAAAGAAAAGTGGACCGAAGTGTCCCGTCTTTGCCTCGAAGGCAAAATCAGCTATACCCGTGCCTCCAACACGGGCTCCGCGATCAAAATAGAGGTGCCAACCATCTCTGATTTTCGCGGTCTTATCAACATCCTCACGAAACATAGATTCAAGATTCAAGATTCAAATGTTTATTCAATTTAGATTGTTATTTACAATACTTGTGAACGTCATAGAAGCTACGCCATCGGTTCGCAAACCCTACAGCGGGAGGCCTTGGAAAAGAACCGGCAAGAAACTCCAAGGGTTGTTTTTTTCTCCCTGTCTTATTTCATACAGAGTCGTCAAATTGAAAAATGACCTTAACATGGTATGACTAAGGTCAGTTTCCATCACAATTACACAATGGGTTATGATGAATACAGTTAAGTATAGGCGAACTAATGATCATAGCGGTGAACAATTTTCAGTTACTTAGGAACTCTACTTAAAGCTTTAATATTAGTTATAAAAAGTATTTTTATAAAAAAATAAAACCGCCTTCTAAAAAACCACATCAAAAAAGTAAGAAATAATTCCTCACCAAATAAATAACGTAAGTACTTTGAAGTCGGGCGTGAAACATGTACAATTTTTTGTTGTTTTTGTTAAAACCCGCCCGACTTCAAAGTACTTACGTTATTTATTTGGTGAGGAATTATTTCTTACTTTTTTGATGTGGTTTTTTAAAAGGCGGTTTTATTTTTTTATAAAAATAATTTTTATTTCACTCTTTTTAGTGCATCGTGCAGGCAATTTGCGTGTTTTCTGGTAAATAGGTATGTGATCAAACTCAAAACCTCCTTTTTCAAAGTCGGTTAAAATACCTTGAGGTATCCCCTTTTTAACAAAACAAGAATCATCTAAATCGGTTTATAAACAAAGGAGTTATGCCTAAAGATACGTATTAAATTCACATAAAGTGGTAACGAAAACGACAGTATTTTCAAGATTTCCTGGAAACTACTGAACCAATTTCAAAATTTCAAAAAATGGGACCAACTTGGAAACCAACCTGATGTAATAACGTTTGAACCATTTCAATCGGTTCAGCCGTCTTCGAGTAATCGGTGGACATACATAAAAAAAAAAAAAAAACATACATACAGACGAATAGAGAACCTCCTCCTTTTTGATTTAGAAGTCGGTTAAAAAACAAAAGACAATTCTACTATATACTGCAAGTTGCGCCATACATGTTTCAAATGTAATTCTTAATAAAATGAATAAAAACAAAAGAAAACACATTTTAAGGCAAGCAGATAAGAGCAGACCCATTCCCACTGGCAGCACCCGTTCACGAGCATGACGCATGAACCAGCCATCGCTTCGCTCAACCATATTTTAGGGAACGTAACGACCCGCCTCACACGCCACCACCGTAGAAATGTTTTAGTGAGCATGACATACTCAAACTGCCTACCTTAAATGACCGAATTAAAAGCTTACTAATATAAACGCTAATAATATAAAATATAGGACACGACTCACAATATCATACTAGGAACATTTGTTACGAGTGTTACGACCAAGGTGTTTTGTCGTTCAAATAATCATTCACAGTGTAATAGCCTTTTTTGAGGAGGCCACTCTTTATATGATTCTTAAACTCTAGATATGGTAAATCCAAGATATCACTTGAGATTTTGTTATATATGTGTATACCTTGACCAACGAAAGATCCGTGCACCTTTTCTAAACGGTACCGAGGCATTACGAGCTTGTTTCTAGCTTTTTTCTAGTATTACGATTGTGTAAATCACCATGTTTGGTATACAAGTTAATATTGCGACGTACAAAAAGAATGCAATTTAATATAAATTGAGATGCAGCTGTCAGTATACTATTTCCTTGAACTTGTCTCTAAGCGAAGTTTTGGAGCCTAGTTTATAGATGGCTCTGATTGCTCGTTTTTGCAAGATGAATATAGCATTAATGCCAGCCGCTAATCCCCACAAAAGAATGCCATATGACATGATGCTATGAAAATAACTAAAGTATACAGTTCTAGCAGTATCAACATCTGTTAGCCGTCGTACTTTTCTAATAGCGTAGGAAGCAGAACTAAGCTTACCAGCTAATGTTGCGATATGCGCATGCCATTGAAGTTTCGAGTCTAAAGTTACACCCAGAAAGATCGTTGATTGTACTAAATCCAGTTTTTCGTTGTTGATTACAATTTCTACAGGTACCGTCTGTACATTTGGCAGAGAAAAAAGTACGCACTTTGTTTTCTTTGCATTAAGCTGCAAATTGTTAGAATTAAACCAACCGAGTACTTGTGACAGTGCTTTGTTTACATCGTCAAAATTGGTTTTGTTTCTGTCTATGTTAAATATTAAAGAAGTATCATCTGCAAACAACACAATGTCACAGAAGTTTTTGGCAAAGAAAGGCAAATCATTAATATAAACCAAAAATAGAAAAGGGCCTAAAATAGAGCCTTGAGGTACGCCTAGTTTAATCTGAGAGCCGTTTGATTTCACTCCATTAATGTCAACTGTCTGAGTTCTGGAACTGAGATACGACAGTATTAGTTTCTGGGCATTATTTTTTACACCGTAATGATTTAGCTTCAACAGCAGCGTCCGGTGATCAACACAATCAAAAGCTTTGGATAAGTCGCAAAATATTCCAAGAGTATTTTGCGACTTTTCCTAGGCATCAAACACATGCTTTAAAAGTGCAACCCCAGCATCCGTGGTTGACTGACCCTTCATAAATCCGAATTGTTTGCTATGCATGAGATTGTTTAATGAGAAATGAGACAATAATTGCTCTAGTATTATTTTTTCAAATATTTTGCTTAAGGCGGGTAATATTGATATTGGTCTATAATTGCTTGGGTCTTCTTTGTTTCCTGATTTAAATAAAGGTATCACTTTGCTAAATTTCATTAAATCAGGAAAAATTCCTTGAGCGATACACTGATTAAATATAATAGCAAGATAAGGGGCAATAGCATGAATAATGTTTTTAAGTACAGTAACAGATATGCCCCATAAATCAGTGGTAGTTTTCATTTAACCGACTTCTAAATCAAAAAGGAGGAGGTTCTCTATCCACTGTCCACCGATTACTCGAAGACGGCTGAACCGATTGAAATGGTTCAAACGTTATTAGATCAGGTTGGTTTCCAAGTTGGTCCCATTTTTTGAAATTTTGAAATCCGTTCAGTAGTTTTCAGGAAATCTTGAAAATACTGTCGTTTTCATTACCACTTAATGTGAATTAATACGTATCTTTAGGCATAACTCCTTTGTTTATAAACCGATTTAGATGATTCTTGTTTTGTTAAAAAGGGGATACCTCAAGGTATTTTAACCGACTTCGAAAAAGGAGGTTTTCAGTTTGATCACATACCTATTTACCAGAAAACACGTAAATTGCCTGCACGATGCACTAAAAAGAGTGAAATAAAAATTATTTTTATAAAAAAATAAAACCGCCTTCAAAAAAACTACATCAAAAAAGTAAGAAATAATTCCTCACCAAATAAATAACGTAAGTACTTTGAAGTCGGGCGGGTTTTGACAAAAACAACAAAAAAATTGTACCTACATGTTTCACGCCCGACTTCAAAGTACTTACGTTATTTATTTGGTGAGGAATTATTTCTTACTTTTTTGATGTAGTTTTTTTGAAGGCGGTTTTATTTTTTTATAAAAATAATTTTTATTTTTTTAAGTAAATTAAATGTTTTGATTATATCGCTCGAATTAATTTCTTTAAAATTAAATAATGAACTACACTCAGACACATGTTTTTCAAGAACCGAGACAGCAGAAGCTGGTGAAGAATTCAAATCAGAGGTGGTTACTAATGGTATATTTACAAAAAAGTTATCAAAAATATTAGCAATTTCTGTTTCAGAGTTTATTCTTGCGTTATTAATGTTAAGCGCTAGACTGTTGTCATGTTGTTTACCTTTTCCGGTTTCACGCTTAATAATATCCCAAGTTGTTTTGATTTTATTATTTGAATTTTTAATTTGATCCTTAAAAAAGATAGACTTTGCTTTAGAACATGCTTTTTTGAAAATCTTAGAATATTGTTTTACATGTTCTACGAAACGAGGGCTGTGATTAGTTTCTCTTAATTTATATAGTTCATACAGCCTGTTTTTACTTTTATAAATACCTGTCGTAGCCCATTCGCAAAACTTTAACTTCTGGGTGCATGTTATCATTTTAGGCTTAAAGATATTATTGAACTCATTCGTTACTAATTCAAAAAGGGTTCCATAAAGCGCATTAGGATCATCATGCACATATGGCATCATAGAAACTTTATCAGCTACATTATTTTCAAAATTACGTAGTCGCGTTTTTGTAACGGGCCTGCATTGTACACTTTTAGGCGCATCAACAATATCTAATTCATAGGATACCTTTAATCCGTAATGGTCGGATGTAATATTTTTAACGACTAGTTTGTTAGTCGGATCAGACTCCGAAAAAACATTGTCTATGCAAGTGGCTGAATGAGATGTTACCCTTGTGGGCTCCAAGAACTGATTAATTAAATTAAAAGAATTGAACAAAGTTAATATTCGTGTAGTCAATGCACAGCTTTCGAGAATATCAACATTAAAATCGCCACATACTGCTATTGGTTTATTTTTTAACTTTAACTTATTGAACACATCCTCCATCACCGATTCAAATGTTTCAAAATTACCTTTAGGTGGTCGGTATACACATACAATGACTAAGCTTTTTAATTCTACACATGACAGCTCGACATGACGTTCTATAGAAAGGTTTACAATATCCTTTCTTTCTCTGTAGCTTATATTATTTTTTACGAAAATTAGAAAGCCGCCACGCGTTGTTGTCTTCCTAGATAATAAATTTGCTAACTGAAAATTATTCACACTACATGACAAATCACAATGATTCAGCCAGTGCTCAGTTATACAAATGACATGAATGTCATTACATTCTGCAAATAATTCTAACTCTAAAACTTTGCCAGACAGGCCCTGAATGTTTTGACATAATACGTTAAGGCAAGAGGGCTTGGCTGTTGTCTTATGTTTTAGTTTAAAGCCGATTTAGAGACGTTTTCACTTTGTAAAGAAGTGTTTATATTATTTAAATTAATTAAATTATTATTAGTAGGTAAGCTACTAAAATCAGAGTCAAAAGACTTTGGCTTGCCACCCTGAAAGGTGTCTTGTAAATTAAAAGCTAACAATTTAGCTATTTTTGTCCTAAACCTATTTGCAAGATACATAGTATCCGATGTCAAAATAAAATTATTAATATCAAAATATAAAACCTTGTAACACTTTATCATAGCATCAGCGTACATACCGTCTGGTATTATGCCGCTCTTGAGCGACTTCCAAACCCTCCTTTCGCTAGGCGACTCAGTTATTTTCTTCGGTGACTTCAACTCCAAGCACACCGATTGGACGTGCCGTAATACAACCACTTCTGGTCGTAGGCTATTAGAAATCACTGATGCCCTCGACCTCACCGTAGTGTCCCCATACGAACCCACCCACTACCCCGATCAACTAGAACACGACCCCGACGTACTAGACTTTGCGCTACTCAAGGGCGACCTTGGCGGGGCAGTGCAGTTAGCTGCTGCATGCCCGTAGAGTTGGCACCGATGGCATTGTGCCGGGACTCCGCGACTGCGCGGGGCCTCTACGGTGATCTTGGACAGGCCGCAGAGGGTAATCTCTTTGGTCCTGTACAAGTCCTTGGCTCTGGGTTCGTTGGTCATGACGACCAACACCAAGGGGAAGAGGCGCCCGCCATGGCCGTACATGGGATGAACGACTTCGGCGGGGAAACCCTGTCTGATGAGATCGGCTTTGATCTCGTCAGTCGAGAGTTCAACGGGGACTCCGCGGAGAACAGCGCGGACTTTGCGTTCCTCGGGGAGGGCAAAAGTGTGGTAAGCGAAACTATGTTATATAACTACTACGTTTTCAACTTGATAAATTGTCATAGTGACAAGGTTTTATATTTTGATATTAATAATTTTATTAATAATTTTATTTTGACATCGGATACTATGTATCTTGCAAATAGGTTTAGGACAAAAATAGCTAAATTGTTAGCTTTTAATTTACAAGACACCTTTCAGGGTGGCAAGCCAAAGTCTTTTGACGATACCTTAGACCTTAGATCGATCGAAACACTATACGACCTAGGATCAGACCATAGGCCAGTTAGACTCGTCTTGGGACACCGCGACCCCCCCCAACCCCTTTTCAAAACCATCACCAACTGGGATGGGTTTGAAAAGTCCCTTTCAACGGCTATAGACGCCGAAAACTCGCCGTACGCTATCGGACCCGACTATTTTGATAGCACGGAAAAGATAGACAGTGCGGTGAATTCCCTCACTCAGCTTATTCACAAATCAATTGAGGAGAACGTGAAGAAGGTTCCAGTGAAACCTCGCTGTAACATTCCCGCGTCCCTCCGCAAATTGATTACAACTAAAAATCGCGCCCTTAGAAGGGCAGCTCAATACCCTACCCCTGAGTATAGAGCTCTCATTCAAATCCCCTCATCCAATCCGCAGCGACCTACGTCGTACCCGCTTCCTCTAACCCACTATCCCGCAAACCCAAATCCGTCCTGAATGACCCGCCCGACAAGCTCACGGCCGACCTGACCCGCCTATTGGAGGCTCAGGAAGCCGCTGTAGCCCTCACTCCTCAGGACCCTTCCGGTCAACCCCCAGTAATTTCACAGGACCCTTCAGGTCACCCCCAGTCCTCTCAATCGGCGATTACCCCCTCTGGGAGTCAGTCGATCTAACTTCATTCATTTCATTTTACTTTGTTTTATACGATTTTATTTTTACCACATTCCAATTCATTTCATTGCCGACCCGCCCGCTTTGGGCATCGGTATTTTTGTTTTTTGATTTCAGATATGACCAGTCACCTCGTTTGGATGCTGGTCATCCCCAGTGCGCACTTCGCCTAGGCGGGTGACACCCTGCGCCACGGCCCTCCAGGGACGTGGTCGCCACAGATATGCTGAAATACCCGTCCAGGTAACAGCTGTTTTCAGGCAGTGTTTAGTCGGTAAGAGTCCGACATAACCATTACAGCCGGCTGTAATGGTATCCATGAGGATTCACTGCCTCCTTCCCCCGTAGTCCGGAAGGTTGCCGGATGAGCGATTGTTTCAATAGGAAACGGTCGGTCGTTCGACGCAAAAAAAAAAAAAAAACTTCCTGTGCGCTGAGCTGACCGAGCCCTGCCAGATTGACATTGGTATAAGCACAGCCTTCTCTATGTAGAGAAGGCTGTGGTATAAGTAAAGATTGAATTTGCCCTCACTCTAATAAAAAAAAAGGTTTGTCATGTCATGCTACGCTGGTTGCAGTGCGCTCTACGCTACGTTTAGGTACCCACATAGGTACTTAAAGAATAAATCAAAATTATATCATAAGAAATAGAATATTTGTGAAGAATAAGTTGGTATTTTTACCACACTTTTATTAGCTTCACTTGTAACTAAGTCACAATGTAAGAAAATCTTGGATTTCAATTTTAACCTACTTGTAATTGTCGTATTGATTTGAAACTTTGCGAGTCTATATGAATCCGATGACAATACAATAATTTGCTACCATCGAGCTGATCTGATGATGGAGTCAAGAGGTGGGCAATAGAACTCTTCAATGGCTGCTAGGAAACCCCTCGACTTTAGGATTATTTGTTTTGTTCTGATGAGACCTATTCGCTACACTTGATGGTGAGGGTCTGATGATGGAGCAGGGATGAAGCCAGTAGCACTTCTTAATGACCACTAGGAAACCCGTCGAGTTTGGGCTCTGTCGTTTTGTTCTGATGAGACCTATTAGCTGCACTTGGTGGTGAGGGTCTGATGATGGAGCAGGGAGGAAGCCAGTGGCACTCCTTGATGACCAATAGGAAACACCTCAAGTTCTGACTCATTTGTTTCGTTTTGATGAGACCTATTCGTTGCACTTGGTGGCGAGGATCAGATGATGGAGCTGGGAGAAAGCCAGTGGCACTCCTTAATGACCACTACGAGACATTTTGAGTTTGGGCTCATTTGTTTTGTTCTGATGAGACCTACCCGCTACACTTGGTGGTGAGGGTCTGATCACGGAGCAGGGAGACAGCCAGTGGCACTCCTTAATGGCCAATAGGAAACCCTTCGAGTTCTGGCTCATTTGTTTTGTTCTGATGTGACCATTTGCTACACTTGGTGATAAGGGCCTGATGATGGAGCAGGGAGGAAGTCAGTGGCACTCCTTAATGACCACTAGGAAACCCCTCGAGTTTGGGCTCATTTGTTTCGTTTTGATGAAACCTATTCGCTACACTTGGTGGTGAGGGTCTGATGATGGAGCAGGAAGGAAGTAAGGGTTCGGTTCGCGCATCTGGTAACTAATAGAACTTGAATTTGTAAAACTAAAAACATACAATCACGCCTTTGAGTTATAATGTTTACGCGGTGGGCAGAAACATGAATGGACTGTGAAATCGATTACCATCCATCCATAGCTTTCCATATATTAAACTAAAAAGTAAAAAATAAATATGTAGTTTAAAAAACTAAAAAACACACTTTTATAGGAACAGATTAAAAAGTACAAAATAACCGTCTATTCAGTAACTAAAATTAAAAAGCGTACTTTTTAATCGGTTCCTATAAAAGTGTGTGTTTTTTAGTTTTTTAAACTACATATTTTTATATTTATTTTAAAGATAGGTAATCTTAATTTCAGCACTGGCTTTAGCGAGTTTTTATTAAATCAATCATCATACGTTTAGGTTTTAACATATTTTTTTTATGTTTTTGCTTATAGTTAGGTAGTTGCGTTTTGTTTAGTTGTAACAGGAAATGGTATCTACTTACTAAAATAAGTGCCGTGTAGTGCCGGCACGTAAATAGAATAGCACTACCCCCTCTCTTCCCGTGGGTGTCGTAAGAGGCGACAAAGGGAAAACTGCCATCAGGAGATGGGCAGCAGCGTCTCCAGGCTTCAATAGGCTATACTGCGATCGCCAACCCGCCTGCCAAGCGTGGCGATTATGGCAAACCCCCCCTGAATGCTTACACAAGAAATACATCGGATCCAGTCCCCGGCGGCCCCGCTATTCCTAGCTACGGTAGCGGCTATGGTAACGGCGGGGCAGGGGGTGCTAAGAATCCCCGGGTAGGCTCCGGCTACCAACACCGACGACTCGACCTGGCAACCTACAACACGCGCACATTGAGGCTCGACGAGAAGCTCGTAGAGTTGGAAGAGGCAATAAGTAAGCTACATTGGGATATCATTGGGTTATCTGAAGTCCGAAGAGAGGGGGAGGACTCGATAACCCTGCAATCCGGTAACTTACTTTACCACCGGGAGGGCGACCAACAGTCCCTTGGTGGTGTCGGGTTCATCGTCCATAAATCCCTTGTCAACAACGTGATCACCATCGGAAGTGTCTCGAGCAGGGTAGCGTACCTGATACTCAGATTATCGAAACGATATTCGCTGAATGTTATCCAGGTCTACGCTCCGACCTCGAAACACGACGATGTCGAAGTGGAGGCTCTGTATGAGGAGATCGCTAAAGCCATGCATAGCTATAAAACCCACTACACGGTTGTGATGGGGGATTTCAATGCAAAGTTGGGGCAACGTTGCGGTGATGAGCTGAGAGTGGGGCAATTTGGATTTGGGCAACGGAACGATAGAGGCCAGATGCTGGCAGACTTCATGGAGAGGGAGAACCTCTATATGATGAACTCCTTCTTTAGGAAGCCCGTAAGCCGCAAATGGACCTGGATCAGTCCGGACGGTAAAGTCAAAAACGAGATCGATTTTATCATGTCGACGAAGAAGCACATATTCAATGATGTCAGTGTGATCAACGCTGTTAAGACAGGAAGCGATCACCGTATGGTGAGAGGCACATTGAATATCGATGTCAAGCTCGAAAGATCGCGACTGATAATATCCACGCTCCGACCAATACCAGCTCAAATTCAAAACCCCGAGTGCTTTCAGCTCGAGCTTCAAAACCGCTTCGAAGCCCTTGAGAACAGCATAGACGTGGACGATCTATACAACATGGTGGTGGATACTGTCCGCACGGTAGGGTCTAAGTACTATAAAACCCGCCGTCCCAAATTGAAGAAACTCTCCAGTCAGACTCTCCTACTCATGGATCAGAGACACGAAATGAAGCTGCAGAACTCAGCGGATGCCCATCGTTATCGACAGCTCAATAGACAGATATCTAAGTCTTTGACACGCGACCTTCGCCAATTTAATACCGAGCGTATTAAAGAAGCCATTGAGCGGAACAAAGGCTCCAAAGTGTTCGCGAGAGATCTGTCTATCGGGCAAAGTCAATTGACGAGGCTGAAAACTGAGGAAGGTAGCATCGTTTCGTCAACACCTGAAATCCTGAGGGAGATTGAGAGTTTCTATGGACAGCTATATTCCACACAAACACCTGTTGAAAGCAAGGCTACAGACCCTAGAGCCAAGCTTACCCGACACCATACCGAAGATATCCCGGACGTCAGCCTGTACGAGATTAGAATGGCTCTCAAGCAGCTTAAAAACAACAAGGCGGCGGGCGATGACGGAATCACAACAGAGCTTCTGAGAGCGGGCGGTAAGCCGATACTTAAGGTCCTCCAGAAGCTTTTCAACTCAGTCATCCTTGAGGGCAAAACGCCAAAGGCATGGGGCAGAAGCGATGTGATGCTGTTTTTCAAGAAGGGTGATAAAACTCTCTTGAAGAACTATAGACCCATCTCGCTTCTGAGCCATATCTATAAGTTGTTTTCGAGAGTCATTACGAATCGTCTCGCTCGCAGGTTCGACGACTTCCAACCTCCCGAACAAGCCGGGTTCCGGAAAGGCTACAGTACCATAGACCACATTCATACGCTGCGGCAAGTTATACAGAAGACCGAAGAGTATAATTTGCCACTTTGCTTGGCGTTCGTGGACTATGAGAAAGCCTTTGATTCGATTGAGACTTGGGCGGTGCTGCAGTCTCTCCAGAGGTGCCAAATAGACTACAGGTACATCGAGGTGCTGAGGTACTTATACCAAAACGCCACCATGTCGGTCCGATTACAGAACCAGAGCTCTAATCCTATCCAACTACAGCGAGGTGTGAGACAGGGAGATGTCATCTCTCCCAAACTGTTCACAGCTGCGTTGGAGGATATTTTTAAGCTGCTGGATTGGAAAGGATGCGGCATCAACATTAATGGCGAGTACCTAACGCACCTACGGTTTGCCGATGATGTAGTTCTTATGGCTGAGACCTTGGAAGACCTGAACACAATGCTCGAAGATCTCGGTAATGCTTCGCAAAGAGTGGGTCTTAAGATGAACATGGACAAGACGAAAATCATGTTCAATGCCCATGTTGCACCCGCTCCAGTTAATGTTGGGAACATTACACTCGAAGTTGTTGACCACTATGTTTACCTAGGACAGACGGTCCAGTTAGGTAAGTCCAACTTTGACAAAGAGATCTCTCGTCGAATCCAGCTCGGATGGGCAGCGTTTGGGAAGCTCCGGCATATATTCGCGTCCGAAATACCTCAATGTCTCAAGACGAAAGTCTTTGACCAGTGTGTGTTGCCAGTAATGACCTATGGAAGTGAGACGTGGTCTTTTACTATGGGTCTCATAAGAAGGCTCAAAGTCACCCAGCGAGCAATGGAGAGAGCGATGCTTGATTTCCCTGCTCGATCGAATCAGAAATGATGAGATCCGCAGGAGAACTAAAACGACCGACATCGCTCGAAGGATTGCATCATTGAAGTGGCAGTGGGCGGGACACATAGCGCGGAGAACTGATGGCCGTTGGGGCGGAAAGGTTCTCGAATGGCGACCGCGTACCGGACGACGTTCCGTGGGCAGGCCCCCTACAAGGTGGACCGACGATCTGGTCAAGGTCGCGGGAAGCCGCTGGATGCGGGCAGCGCAGGACCGATCGTTGTGGAGATCCTTGGGGGAGGCCTATGCCCAGCAGTGGGCGTCGTTCGGCTGACATGATGATGATGATGATACTAAAATAAAAAAATGCAACATTTCATAATAATTGATTGATATTGCCTGAAATTAGTAAGCAAAAGCTATCTAAGTAATTATGTTGACATTCAAGTCACTTATCAAAATCATTCATTCATGGTTAAATTAAATTTCTCTGAACACGTGAACACCGTAGGTAGGTAATTCGTCTGGTCTTTGACCTCCCCTTCACTTTGCAAAGCTAAATGCAATAACTTTTTGCGTACTTAAGTACTTGAACCACAACTTTTTAGAGTTCCTTAATCGAAACATTATTGATAAGGAAAGCAGTCTGACGGCGGTAAGCTCGCGGACCGCGCGCTGTCCGCTATTTTATATTGTTACTGTAAAATGTATCTAAAGTGAACGATATTAAGTCCATATTTGGCTGTTCATACTATAGTTGGGTGGGGGCGGTGCGGTCTAAATGGGCTATGACCTTACCCTACTTCTCAGCGTGTCAAACGTTAGTAGGACCTAAACTTATTTTTATTTCAAAAAACGTTTGTTATAATAGATCATTAAAATATGTTAAAATTAGTTACTAAGAAATAGAACATTTGTAACGAATAAGTTGGTATTTTTATTTTATATTTTAAAGATAGGTAGGTACCTAATCTTAATTTCAGCACGGGCTTTAGCGAGTTTTTACTTAATCATATCTTCGTCTGCGTAGACCCTCTTTTTAAACCCCTTTAGGAGGAATTTCCAAAAATCGTCTCTTAGTGCTCTCTACACTTCCCAAGGAACATACATGCCCGAATAGGACGCTTGCTCGGCCGCGCTCGATACCCTTCGCGGCGCGCGGACCCAGCGTCAGCTAAGTAGTAGTAGTGAACAGTGAACACGAGAGCTTTAGTTATCTGCTCAATAGTATTATATGATCTAAGGTTATCTGTGACGCGAGCGCCCCGCGAACCGAAAATCACTTAAAATTCAATTAAAAATAAAATAATAAAAAAATCTAATTTATGACGGCCTGAGTCCCTCGGCTATTGAAAGACAATTATTTTCTATGTTTTTCATTAACTAAAACCAAGTATACCGCAAGTAATATATTTGAATTAATATTAGACGGATGTTTGGAATTTTATTTGATACAGTAAAGTGTCACTAATGGAAAATATAACGGCCGGAAGCACTAGATAGAAGTCTGTAAAATAACATTATGTATGCATTTTTACCTAACATTATTATAATCTTCATATTCTTTGAGCACGTTTCGTTCTTGCCAGGTTTAATTTTACTAGTTTATCACATTTATCAGATCAAAATATCCATAAGTACAAAAATACACTGTGTGGGCAACTTTTCAATGTTGCTTGCTCAATTGGACAAATATACGCCTATCCAAAAATACAAATCATTATTTCTAGGTAAGTATGAAAAATATTGTGAGCATATCTTTCGTAACATGTTGCATTTGATATCCTGGCCGTTTAGTTATACTTTATGATCCCACTACTTACTGCAAATTAGTGCACTCATCGAGTTTTCGCTAAAACCTCATTTTTAGGGTTCCCTAGTCAACAAGGAACCCTTATAGTTTCGCCATGTCCGTCTGTCCGTCTGGCTGTCCCCAGCCTAGCTCATAAACTCTTAGTATTTGAAAGCTGTAATTTCGTATTTTACATATGCCCAACAGTGGGCGTCGTTCGGCTGACATGATGATGATGATAAGTACATATAAATTAAGCCGACAAAGTGGAGAAGTAAAATTTTTTTTTTCGGTTACCTACCCTACACGTGAAGTGGGGATGTAATTTTTACCCCATAGTGTGGATTGGATAGCAATTTCAAAACTTCCAAGCAGCAATTTCAATTTCAAAAGGCATCCGTTTGTGAATTATTTTGCTTTAAAGTGCAAAATTTTGTTAGAGTCAAGTGTACTATAGTCAAGTTAGTTTTATACCTATATATTTTTTTTTTTTAATATACCTATAGGTATATTCTCCTAATCATAAATATACGTAAAAATGAGGTTTTTAGCGAAAACTCGATGAGCGCACTAATTTGAAGTGGAATCTCGTACTATTAGGGCATAGTCCTATCCCAATCCTAATCCTAACACACAAAGGGCGTTTTCACATTGGACGATAACGGTAACGACACGATATCGGCACGATATCGTCGGACTGGCAGTTTCATACAATCACTACTAAATGCTTTCACACTGTGTCGTTACCGTCAACGATATCGTCTGTCGTGCCGATATCGGTGACGACACAAGTACGGAAGATGCGAAGCCGGTTATTAACGAAAGTAACCAAGGGTAATTAACAGTTTATCTGTTATTTACTGCATTTTTGGGTTTTTACGCTAAAAGCCACCGCTAGGTAGCGCTTGTTTCTTGATTTGCTAGGTGTGAGTTCCGCGACGATTATGCCTGCTTGTTGATTGGTGGAGAGGAGAGAGGAGGTGGATCTCCTCCTGCCTCACCTCTCCCTTCTATTTCGAGTATGTAATATCGACAATGACCGAACGATAGTAATAATTTTTAAGTGACTTCAAAAAAAAGAAGCTTCTCAGTTTGACCTGTATTTTTTTGTATGTATGTTTTTCCGCGATTATCTCGCTTTTGGCTGAACTGATTTTAATGCGGTTTTCAGGAAAGTATTTGTTAAATTTAGGATAAGGTTTTAGTATTTTAACCGACTTCAAAAAAGGAGGTTCTCAGTTTGACCCGTATGTATGTATGAAGGTTTGTCCGCGAGATGCGGTTTTCAGAAAAGTATTTGTTACATTTAGGAGAAGGTTTTGGTATTACAACCGACTTTGAAAAATGAGGTTCTCAGTTTGACCCTTTATGTACACTATGTATGTTTGTCCGTGAATATCTCACGCTTGGCTGAATCGATTTTGATACGTTTTACATCAGATGAGTATTTGTGATTGATGCGGTTTATGTGTACATCCTAGCATACTATAGGTATAAATAAAACACTTTCACAGATTTTTTCACGCAATTTATTTAACAACAACCAAGTTGTTAAATAAATTGCGTGAAAAAATCCGTGAAAGTGTTTTATTTATATGGACAGTTCGCGCAGAAATCTAAGATGTGTTTATACTATAGGTACTATTTACCAAGATAATAGGTAGGTACACGAAAATTGCCTGCATGATGCACTAAAAAGAATGACATAAAAAATATTTTTATAAAAAATAAAAGAGCCTTCAAAAAAATGCCGCCAAAAAGTCAGAAATAATACCTCTAACTACTGTATTCACAACAAATAACTTAAGTAGGTAAGTACTTTGAAGTGCCCGACGTCTTGAAAGTACTTACTTACGTTATTTGGTGTTAATTCAGTATAGAGGTATTATTTATTTCTTACTTTTTGGTGGCATTCTTTTAATTAAAGGCGCTTTTTTATATAGGTAAGTACCTAATATGTGCATGTAAAAATAATGTGCCTTATTGGTGTGGATCTATAATTGGTTTACTGTAGCTATTAATAGTTTCATAATTGGTATTTTAACTGTTGATCCGGGGCGGAAGAGCGGCAATGTTGATTGGACGGATGTCGCTCAATACTTGCTTCTCTTCTACGTTTCTATCACTCAGTCCAAATAGAAACGTAGCATTTGGTCATAGGGGAGAGCGCAGGTCGTGAAGATCCCTAGGACAAGTCTGATTGCTAACCTTCCCGCGGTGCCGCCTGTTATTGATTTGGTTCCTTAAGAAACGAATGTAACTGATAAGCAATCAGGCGTTATCCTGTCTTTTCCTACCAATCACTTCCCCACCTTTTCCCGGAATCCTTTCAATCCTGTCGGCTGAATCCTTATCAGCCACCTTCTCCACCGGCAGGGAGGGGAGCGGACCGGCGGAGTATCAGCTCCTCCTGCACTAAGGCCTGTGCAGTCGAGCGCCGTAAGGGGGGATGAAGGAATCCTGGGAGGCTGAGTGGAGCAGGGTCGGCGGTAGTACCACTGTAACACAACACTCCTCCTTTGGTCTGGATTTCAACCGAAACGGTAGCCCCTCTGGGTAGCGCCAGGGGGGAAACGGTCATGCGTCCCGTCAGAGGGTCGCAGCGAGGTGGGGGGGGGGCCCTTCAGGGCGGTTAGGACCATGGTGAAGAGGTGAGTGCAGATGGACCAACTGGTGGTGCCGTGTGGTTTCGGTCAACCAGCCGTCTGTTATGAACCTCTGATCTCGCGTCTGAGACCAACCCTCCCCTCCTATATCCGGCTAGTAATCCTAGTGGACCTTGTCCACTTTCTGGACGGGACACTCCCAAATGTGCGGGCTCCATGGAGGGTGGGAAGCTAGCTGGATGAATTATACTTTCAATGACAAATGGATAACACAAAAACCAAATCCGCCACGCCCAGCAATGGGCAAAAAACAATTAATACTCCGGACCCAGAGGGTGAAGTTAAGTCTGACCCCTCTAGGGGAGGGATTACACCCGAAGGGAAACCCGAGGGAACTGACATCACACAGGGGAAGACGGTGCAAACCGATTCCCTTATTGACACACGCACTCCTGAACAAATACAGGAGGACCAGAACCTCGACCGAAATTGGACAACGGTTGTCTGGAGGAAGGGAAAGAACCGGAAAACCCCGGCAAAGGGGAACAGTACGGTTCTGCCCCTGACAGAAAAACCGAAATCCGATACGGTTGGGGCGAAGGCCCGAACACGCAAGGGGAGGAATCAGCGCGCCAAGGAACGCGAAAAGGCTGCCCAGGCCGCTGCTTCCTCCTCCTCAACAAATAACACGGGGTCTGACACCAAGAAACCGGGGGAAACCCCAGGGATCTCTGGTGCGGGGGGGAAAGGCCTTGCAACACATCCGGCCGCATCTGCGACTGGCCGACCCAGGCCGAAAGCCAAAAGGGCTCGCCTTGATGAGACAATTTCTCCTCGGGGCGAGGCCAAGAAGCTGAAGCCTGCATCGGCTGGCGGCAGACCGGCTGGCTCATACGCCGCAGCCGCAGCCAAACCATCGGGGGCCCGGCTTGCTTTGACATCATCCTCGGGTTACTTATCCAGGGAGATGGCGGAGCAAGTCGAGGCCGCTCTCGACGACGCCATTTGGCGCGAATGTGACCGCCGTGTCTATCCGGCGGGGGCTATCGCCTTCAGCGGTAGACCCACATATAACGATGGCAGCCTGTGGATTGCGGCTGCAAACCACACCACCACAGAGTGGGTACACAATTGGGCAGGGGAGGTCGACATTTCGGACCTGGGAAAACTCGCCGTTCTGAGAGCTGAGGATATCCCGAGGAGGGTTCTTTGTGGTATTACCCTGCCCAAAATATACAACCGCGACCAGCGATCTATTGGAGGGGCTCTGAGCTGGATGAACCCGGAGGTGCAACCGCACCGCTGGCTTGTCAACGGTTTCTACCAGCAGGAGACCAGCCAAACTACCTTTATGGCAGTGTCCGTGCCAGAGGACATAGTTCCGGCTATCGTGGCCAGAGGACGTCGCCTGCATTTTATATCAGGCAACGTCTACATAAAGTTCAGGAACGACAAGGGGAAGTTCGTAGAGTCCCCACCTTCCAACAGTACCCCTATGTCCTCTGACACAGTCACACCCCCTATACCCGCTATACACACCCACGAACCCACACAGGGCACTAGTGGTGTCACACCTACCCTCGCAAATTTAGAGGGTACAGACACCGAGTCAGCGGCAGAGTCGATCGTGGACGAGGCCAGCGCGGGTCTAGCCTGCGCTGAATCCTCGCCTGCTGGTACTGACCTACTGCGGGAACTCGAGGAGATGGGCCTGGAGGATGTCGTCATTGGAGATGGCGTCCCCCTCTGAGGCCCAGATCCTTCAAGCCAACCTCCAGCACAGCATCACTGCAACGGCTCAACTTCGTCGCTGGCTGGAGGTACATAACACAGCCGTTGCCCTGATACAAGAGCCGTGGATCAGGGACGGCACGGTACGAGGTCTCTCCAACCTAGGAGGTAAGCTCGTATATGCTACAACAGGTAATGTAAGATCCTGCATTTACATATCAAAAGACATAGATGCGCAACCCCTGCTTAACTTCTGTTCCAGGGATACTTGTGCAATAAAAATAAATCTCAAACAAGGTGATGACAACCACGAACTGGTCATGGCCTCAGCCTACATGCCTGAAGAAGAGCGGATACCGTCGGAGGAAGTATCCTCCCTCGTCCGTTTCTGCCGGGAACACAACATGGAGCTGATTATCTCAACAGATTCCAATGCCCACCACTCTCTGTGGGGTATGGAAAAACACAATGACAGAGGTAACCAATTAATTGAGTTTCTCCTAACCACTAACTTAGACATAATGAACAGAGGTAATAAACCTACCTTCGTCACCAGAAGGGCCAGGACGATAATTGATCTAACCCTTGCTACACCACTAGCGTCCTCAGAGGTAACGGGATGGCATGTCTCTGAGGAGGCTTCGTGCTCCGATCACAGATGGATCCGATATGACATACAGGTACCCATTAAAGTTCCCGCTCCCTGGAGAAATCCAAGGAAAACAAACAGACTAGTCTACAGTCAGCTCATCACTGAGAAACTAAACACCAACCACGACTGGACTGATGTTGAGTCAACTGCTGAGCTGGAGTCAAAGGTAGTTGGTATTACAAACATTTTAACTCAATGCTACGAAGAAGCATGCCCGTTAAAGACCCCTTCTTCAAACCACAGTGATGACCACAAGTGGTGGGGCCCCCAGCTCGATAGGCTAAGGAGAACCGTCAGAAGGCGGTTTAACAGGGCTATGAATACATCCGACGACTATGACTGGGACCGATACAAAGCTGCCAAGGCTGAATACAAGAAGAAGATAAGATACTGGAGATCTGCTTCATGGAGACGCTTCACCAATGAGATAAACTCCACAAAACAAGCAAATCGGGTAAGAAAGGTAATGTCCAACCAGGGACCTGGCCTACGGGGCAACCTCCGAAAACCTGATGGCTCTATGACTTTGGATCAGGGGGAAACGAATGCACTTCTCCTCCAAACCCACTTTCCAAACTGCCAACCTCTGCAGGACATCGAGTGGCAGGACGCAACAACACACCTGACAGATGACCACTGGTCCCTGGCCAAAAAGGTGATAACACAAGAAAAGGTAAGAGCCGCAATAAATAGCTTCTCGCCTTTTAAGTCAACAGGGACGGACAACATCTTCCCAGCTCTTCTACAATGGGGTGATGAACAACTTGTTGTGGTCATTACCCATCTTCTTCAGGCCTGCCTTGCGCATGGATATATCCCACACTCTTGGAGGGAAGTCAGGGTAGTGTTCATACCTAAACCTGGTAAGTCCGACTACACGAACCCGAAAGCCTTCCGACCCATTAGCCTTTCCTCCTTCATGTTGAAGACCCTGGAAAGGGTATGTGAATGGTTCATACGAGACGTAATACAAATGACACATCCTTTACACAAACATCAGCATGCCTACAGTGCTGGCAAATCTACAGAATCGGCGCTCCATCAATTAGTCGGTAAGATAGAGGAGGCGTTTCAAAACAAACTGATATGCCTTGGTGCGTTCCTTGACATTGAAGGGGCCTTTGACAAGACTACCTTCGACAGCATTGAGGATGCGCTGAAAAAGAGAGGTATAAACAAGGTGCTGATAGACTGGATTGTCAACATGCTTCGCTACAGAGTGGTACAGGTATCTGACGATGGGTGCCACAGGGCTCTTGTGGCGAGAGGCTGCCCCCAGGGAGGCGTTCTCTCTCCACTGCTCTGGAACCTGGTAGTAGACGACCTAATCTCACTCCTTAACTCAAGTCACTTTTACACCATAGGTTACGCTGACGACATCACCATTTTAACAATGGGACCGCAAGCGAGTATAACTTGTGACACCATGCAGGCTGCTCTGAAGAAAGTGGAAAGCTGGTGTAGGAAACATGACCTAGCCGTCAACCCAACAAAAACAGAACTGGTAATGTTCACCAACAAACGCCAAGTAGGTAATCACCGCCTACCTAAGCTGTTTGACACCTCTCTACAACTATCAAATGAGGTAAAATTCTTAGGTATTTTATTAGATAGTAAGTTAACCTGGAGCAATCACATTGAACACAAGGCAAAGACAGCTAGTGTCATCCTCTGGCAGTGCCGCAAGATGGTTGGTAAACGCTGGGGTCTTGCTCCAAAAATATTTCTCTGGCTGTACAATGCGGTCATCAAACCACTCATCAGTTACGGCTCGGTAGTCTGGTGGCCTAAAGCTGCTCAGACTGTCGGGGCAAAGAAACTGCAGAGTCTCCAACGTCAGGCCTGCTGTGCTCTCACTGGCTGTATGAACACTGCTCCAACTGCAGCGCTCGAGGTAATGCTGAACCTTACCCCACTGCATCTACACGTGCAGCAAGAGGCTGCGAAAGCAGTACTTAGACTAAAACACCTAGGTACTCTCAGGTTCAATAAGGTAAGACACATTAAAGGTCTACTGGAGGAATGGTTAGACACACCCCTTGTGGAGGCGATCTGTGATAAGGTCAAACCATCCTTCATCTTCGACAAGAAATACAAAATACAACTGGAGGACGCAGAAAGCTCTCGGGTACAACACAAAGCGCTTCTGATATTCACTGATGGCTCCAAGACCTCTGTAGGAGCAGGAATAGGCGTATTCTCAGAAGACCTAAACATACAAATTGCACAGCCACTAAGTTCGTACAACACAGTCTTTCAGGCAGAGTGTATGGGCATTCTGTTGGCAGCTCAAGCAGTCGCAACAAGGGAAGTAACCGGCTACGACATTCTCATACTTTCCGACAGTAAATCAGCACTTCAGGCTCTAAATGGTAGTCGTAGCTCATCGAGTCTCATACAGGAGTGTCATCACAGACTAAACATGGTGGGTACACTCAATAATATTACTATCCAATGGATCAAAGGCCACAGTGGATCACGTGGAAACGACCTGGCCGATGAGCTGGCGAGGAGGGGATCGGATAGGGTGATGATTGGCCCTGAACCGGTCGCACCCATTCCGGCGAGCTGGTTTGCTGGTAAGATCCGTGATCACACTACCCTTACGCACCAACATGAATGGAGCTCACTGGAAACATGCAGGCAGGCGAAAATGGCACTACCGCGCCTGGACGCCCGTTTGTCCAGAGCTCTCATTAAGCTAAGTAGATCACAGTTACGCCTGGTGACGGGTGCTATAACAGGACATGGAAATTTCAACAGACACCTTTTCAACTTAGGTATCACCGACAGCCCCCTATGCAGGGGTTGCATGAGGGCCGAAGAAACAGCTGCTCACGTCCTGGTAGAATGTGACGGAGTGGCCCCCTACCGGGCGAGGTACCTCGGCTCGCCTGGAAGCGTCCACGAAGCGGTCTCCGACGTGAGGGCGCTGGGTGCTTTCCTGGCAGAGCTGGGCTGGCTGGAGTAATCCGGCTGCACACCCTCCACACGCAAAATAGGCGCAATAAGACGTCGAGTTGCGGAAAACGCCCGTATCGATTGAAGAAGAAGAAGAAGAAGAACTGTTGATCCACCAAATAAATAAAATGTCCTCGAAAGTGTCCTGGCTCATTCGAAAAAATCTATAAAACATTTTACTTCGCGCACACAGTTTATCGAAGAGAAGGTAATATGTTCCCTCTAAATATCGCACCGCACTTGAAGAATAGGATCAACCAAAAATGTTCTTTGACGATATCGTTTTTTTCGCCGTAAATATAAAAGATAAAGCAAACGTAATTTGTTTACTGCTGCCATTATTACCTCGAATATACTAGTATAATAACTAATATAAAACTTGGAGCCGCGCGGTTACTTTAGCTGGCGTAATGCGACTAACCGCATAGCAAGCTGCTGGTTATCGTTTCACACACTATTAGTTTTTTTTTCGTTTATTTTATTCAAAAACTCGCAATTTTTTGTAAAACTAAATATTTACTTATAATAAAGGCATAACACCTTATCAATAAGTGCTGCTTTTAGTAAATATTTACCATGTTCTAGTATTTTAATGAAAACAACAGAAAATAAAAAAAATAATGAAATAGAATTCTTCAAAATAATAAAACATTAAAAACCGAAAATATTTTTCTTTTTATCTGTCTATTGCAAGCAATTAATCAATGTTTTCAGTATTTATAAATAATATTAATATTGGGAGATTAGCAGTGGCTGGCAACACTGCAACAACAGCTAGGTGCGGCCAGACCAAATAGGAACGTGTGTAGCGCCGACCGATTTGGTGCGGCACTGCGGCAAATTTGGTTGAACGTGTGTAGGCGCGGATCTGGGGGGCTACCGGCTAAGAAATCTGGATATGGGTATGGGCTTCAACTGTCATTTGAATTCCTTATTCTGATAGATTTTTGCTGCTTTGTTCTGTTGAACGTTGCTAGCTAGTTATCGTTATACCCGACGTCACAAAACTAGGAACTGATAGCGGCTATTTTCTTCATAAAATTGACTTAAAGTTCCCAAAAACGTATGAAGTTCATACCCATAAACTTACGCGGTAGCCCCCCAGATCTGCAGTGAAGTTCGCCCGCACCAAATCGGCGGTCGGATAGGAGCGTGTGTAGCGGCTATAAAGGATTTCAAACCCAGCGTGGCCTGGCCGCACACGGACCACTAAAAACGCCACCACCGACCACTTTCCTGTAGTTTTCATAAATATCTAGGTACTTACTTAGTCGTCACTTGTTTCTTATTATAAGCTACAAGTGGCGGCTATTGTGGCGGAGTTTGTGGCGGAGTTTGTGGTGGAGTTTATGGTGAAGTTTGTGGCGGAGTTTGTAGTGGAGTTTGTGGCGGAGTTTGTAGTGGAGTTTGTGGCGTAGTTTGTGGCTCAGTTTGTGGCGGAGTTTGTGGCTCAGTTTGTGGCGGAGTTTGTGGCTCAGTTTGTGACGGAGTTTGTGACTCAGTTTGTGTCGGAGTTTGTGGCTTAGTTTGTGGCGGAGTTTGTGGCTCAGTTTTTGGCGGAGTTTGTGGCGGAGTTTGTGGCTCAGTTTGTGGCTCAATTTGTGGCGGAGTTTGTGGCTCAATTTGTGGCGGAGTTTGTGGCTCAATTTGTGGCGGAGTTTGTGGCTCAGTTTGTGGCTCGTGTGCGGTTAGATTAGGTATAGCATCGAAAACAGATTTAAAATCTACTTGCGATTGCGAGGCTGGTGCCTTTTTTACACGACTGCCCAAGGAGGGTTAATTCTAAGTAGGTAGGTACTTACAATTTTTCCTACAGTGGCTGCAAATTCAGCCGGGTATTAACTTGCCGCCCATATTTTTTGGTCATGCATCCATCGTCGAGACTCGATTGGTCTTGCTCGACTTGTACGGTCAAACCAGTAGAATCGTGACCCATTTCGGTAATAATTTGTTTGAAAGCGTCAAAACTATAAGGTCTGTGTCAATATCAACAAGTTTTAATTTTGACCTTATTAAATTTTATTATCTGTTATGCCGGCGCCAGACATAGCACAAACATTTGAACATATATTTGAAGGCTTTGCCTTCTGACATGGCAAAGTACTGCAATATTTTATCAAAGCTTTGAACAAATACTTTTTGACAGAATTAGCCTCAAAGTTCCACGTCCATCCTCACGTTCCAAAAGTACATTTTACATTCCACCTTATCACACAAATTACACAAAGAATTAATTTTTCAGGCGCTCACTTGAATTTTATAATAAGAACTTGACCAACATTGACATATTTTCTACTAGCTCAACAAAATATAAAAGACTAGTTTGCGAGGTGCTATCAACTTAAAATTCATTTTAATGATCCATTTTATTAAGTTATATTATTGCTACATAACATTATCCTACTAATATTATAAATGTGAAAGTTTAGATGTTTGGATGTTTGGATGTTTGGATGTTTGTTACTCAATCACGTCAAAACGGCTGAACGGATTTGGCTGAAATTTGGGACACAGATACTTTGTAGCCTTGAGAGGAACATAGGCTACTTTTTATCCCGGAAAAATATGACTTTCCCGCGGGATAACGTCGTGTAGTCCACGCGGGCGAAGCCGCGAGCGGAAAGCTAGTAAATTATAAATTAAGTTCAGTGTTTAGTAACTCTTATACTTACCTACATGAAACTGTTTTTGCATTACTTTATTTATACATAGGTACTGGAAGTTGTTATAACATAAATAACATAGCTATATTAGATAAGATGTAGATAAGTTTTCTTTTTTCTTTTTCAGTCACGAATCTTTAAGTTCGACTATAGGTACCACCCAAAGAGCTTAGACTAAATGCTGAGGTAACCAATCATTGGAGGTAACTGGAGTTTTCACCCTGAATAAAAAAGTGTGCCCAGCAAATTTGACATTGGGCGTTTTCACACTGGACGATAACGGTAACGACACGATATTACACCGATATCGTCCCGATATCGTCCGCCGATATCGGCACGATATCGTCACGATATCGGAACGATATCAGTGTGTGAAACGATAACCAGCAGCTTGCTATGCGGTTAGTCGCATTACGCCAGCTAAAGTAACCGCGCGGCTCCAAGTTTTATATTAGTTATTATACTAGTTGTTCAGGATTACTAGGAATGAAACACCGTTTTTGCCACCACACTATATTGTCTAGGAAACAACACTGTTACACAACTTTTGATCAGGTTTTACGTAACTAAAGTATTCTTATATTAATTAAAACAATGATAAACTGCGAGCGTGCTTTCACTCGTTTTACAGCCTTGACGGAAGAGAGCGAGAGAGCGATATTTATTTTTTAATAAATGAAATTAGGATTGGACACAATACTAAACATTCTCGCGCCTCATTTCAAAGTAAGGGCTTTTCTAAGTTAATACTATTAAAACAGAATTTTATGGTACATACAGGTAAGTTCATACAACAAACAGTACAACAACAGTTATTTCAATAATGTACCATATAACAGCTTCATATTATCTATATTGACACAAATAGCAAAGGTAAGTATTTATTAGTTAAAATTTAAAACATACTATTAAGCTGTGATAGGTGTGTCGCAACAACACTAAGGTAATACAGGTTCTACTGGTAAATACTATAACAGGTAGGTAAGTAATTTTCTTAACATAAACATTATAAATTGTTAAAAATTCATAAACATACATATTTTAACTTATTGTTTAGTAGGTAACAAAACTAACTTATTGTTTAGTAGGTAACAAAACTAACTTATGTATTGGTCTAGTATACTCCCCTTTAGAAGTTCGAACAACTACTGATCTCACTAAGTTATCAGTTTTGTTAATATTGGTAGATATTACTCTGCCTAGGGGCCACAAGGTGGGAGGAGTGTTTTCATCTTTGATCAATACAAGATCTCCAATCTTTAAATTTGTATGCACTTGAAGCCATTTATTTCTAGTCTGTAACTCTGATAAATAGTTAAAATAAAATTGTTTCCAAAACTTTTGTTTTATTTGCATTATTTTTTGGTAAACATTAATCCTAGACTCATTAAGATCTAATACATTAGGTTCAGGTAAGTCGGTTAAAGCTGTACCTATCAAAAAATGAGCTGGAGTTAAACATGTTAAATCATAAGGTAGATCAGTCAGTGGATACAATGGTCTTGAGTTAAGTATGCTTTCAATTTGTGACAACACAGTATATAAAAATTCATAAGTTAACTTAGTACTAAACAAGTGTCTCTTAAGTAGGGTTTTAACAGACTTTATACCAGCTTCGTAAACGCCCCCCATATGGCTAGCAAGCGGTACAGTAAACTTATATTCTATGAAGTTAGAAGACACATAGTCTATAATGTCGCTATAAGACTTTTCATTTAAAAACATTCTATATAAATCATGTAGTTCTGACTTAGAACCTTTAAAATTAGTAGCATTATCAGTATACAAACAAATAGGTATGCCTCGTCTGGCTATAAACCTTTTTAAAGCGCAAATAAACGACTGAGATGACATATCCATAACTAACTCTAGATGCATGGCACGTGTGGACAAACACACAAATAAACAAATGTAACCTTTAGTATACCTACAACTTCTAGACATATTATTTCTAACAGCTACAGCACCACTAAAGTCAATTCCTACGTGCGTGAAGGGACGTGTAAGCGTTACCCTGGCTGCTGGAAGATCAGCCATTTGTTGTCCACAGACTCGGCCGCTGTACCTAGTACATCTGACACAGGAGTGAATACATTTTTTCACTTCATTTCTACCATTGATGGGCCAGTATTTCAATCTTATGTTATAAAGTGTGTTTTGTATACCTGCATGTAGTAATTTCATATGATAATGTTCTACAATAATATTAGTTAAGTGACATTTTGAAGGTAATATAATGGGATGTGCTTGATTAAATGAAATATCTGAGTGTCTGATTCGACCTCCTACCCGTAGAATATTATTTTCATCTAAGAAGGGGTTCAATTTTTTTAAAGAGCTAGAAGTAAATGTGAACAACTTTTCTATGGTTTTGTGCTCAGGGATGTTAGCTTTAATGGACTGTAATTCACTAATTTCTTTAGAATAAGAATGGTATTGACATGTTTTTATTATGAAATCATGAGCATTTCTTAGTTCAGAAACAGACAAAAAGGATGTATATTTGTTATTTTTATTCTTTAAATTATGTATAAATCTAAGAAAATAAGCTACTGATCTTATCAGAATTGAAAAGTTTGAAAACTTAGAAAAATGATCATAGAACACTTCAAAATTAATTATTCCCTGTTTACAATGAGTGATCAAGGTACTTTTAGTACTGATAAGTTGTTCAGTGGGAGCTAGCTCAAGAGGCTGTTCTGAAGCAATTGGCCATAAGGCAGGATCATCAGTTACCCATGATGGGCCGTGCCACCACAAGTTACAAGATTGTAAAGCGACAGGCATAACTCCACGGCTGATGAGATCAGCTGGATTTTGTTTGGTATTTATGTAATACCAATTGTCACTTTTAGAAATGTCAATTATTTGCATGAGCCGATGTGACACATAAGTGTGAAGTTTATTTTTGTATGGAGTTTTAATCCAATTAAGCACAATAGATGAATCTGTAAAGAGATAAATTTGATTTATTGTTATTATATCTTTAGTTGTAGTTATAAATTGATTGACAAGTTTAGCTAATAAAAGAGCGCCATTTAATTCTAAGCGGGGAATGGACTGTTGCCTTTTGATAGGGGCAACTTTAGACTTGGCAACCACTAAAACACAACTAGGATTTCTATTATGGTATGTGGCTCTTAGATATAAACAAGCACCATAGGCTTTGGTTGATGCATCACAAAAGCCAATTAATATGATGTTGTTAGGTATATCAGAGAAACAATATCTAGGTATTTGAAAATTTTCTAGACTTTTTAATTCAGTTACAAATTTTTGCCAAGTACTTTGTGTATCGGCTGAAACTAAGGTATCCCAATCAATGTTTTGTTTCCAAATATCTTGCATTAGAAGTTTAGGTAAAATAGTTGTAGGAGCTAATATTCCTATAGGGTCAAAGATTTGAGCTATTTGAGATAAGATATTTCTCTTAGTACATGGCTTTGTCGAAGGGTTTGGAATAGATACTTGAAGTGCATCTGCTCTAGGTAGCCACTTTAAACCAAGGGTTTTCACAGAAGTAACTGGAGTGAAATTATATGAATTGTCTTCAGAAAGTAAAGAATCATGAGTAGTTAAACGATTAGAGTTTAAAATTTGTTTACAAATGTCAGGAAAGTTGGTTGCCCATTTATGTAACTCAAACCCTGCTTTGCTAAGCAAATCAATGAGTTCTGAAATTAACTTCATACATTTTTCTTTGGTTTGCTCACCACTCAAGTAATCATCCATGTACGAATTGTTTTTAATGCAGTTAGCAGCTAATTTGTGTGTATTTTTGTACTGCTCTGCTAAGTCTAACATAACACGGCATGCTAAATAAGGTGCACTTCTAGAGCCATATGTAACCACGTCTAATTCTATACATTGAAGTGGTTCTGTACTAGAATTTCTCCATAAAATTCTTTGCAATGAAGTTTGTTGAGGATTAATAAATATTCCTCGAAACATTTTGATTATGTCACAAGAAAATGCATATTTATAAAGTCTAAATCTAAGAATAATTTCAAATAAATCATTGTATATGTTGGGGTCTTCATATAATATGTCATTTAAAGACAATCCTGTGGAAGTCTTTGCACTTGCATTGAACACAGTGCGAAGTTTTGTTGAAACACTATCTGGTCTTAAAATAGCAAAGTGTGGCATATAATAAGTATTTTGGTCAACTGGTGAGAAGTTGTCTATGTAATGTGCATGACCAAGATCAATAAATTCTTGTATAAATGCCCTATACTGATTGTATAACACAGGGTTTATTTTTATTTTACATTCAAGTTGAAGCAAACATCTATAGGCCATGTTAAATGAGTTACCTAATTCTTTAATACGCTCAGACTGAATGGGCAAATTGACTATGTATCTACCTGATTCAGTTTTTGTAGTGGTTGAGCTAAATAAATTTTCACAATATTCATCCTCCGGAGAGAGGATTTTTGTCTTTGGGGACAATTCTTCTTGTTCCCAAAAGGACTGCAATATTTGATCTGTTGATAAAGATGTAACAAACATGCTAACAGGCTGTGCATTAGGCAGTGCAGTCAGATTGTCCATGCAAACCGGACCTGAGATCACCCAACCCAATGTAGTATTGATAAGGTAAGGCAAGTTTGGACCTAACTTTGTGCAACCCGTTTGCATAATAGAATAAAATAGTTCAGCTCCAATAAGCAAATCAATTGAACTTGGAATATAAAATGTAGGGTCAGCAAGTGAATTTGCTTGTTTTGGTGGAATAGGCCATGTTTGAGTCGGAATATATACATGTGGCAATGGAACAGTAATATTATCCATCACAACAAAGGAAAGCTTGGCAGTGTAGTTAGTGTAGCGAGACGAGATGATAGTATTAGTACTCACATGTGTTGGTTTCTGGCTATTTCCTACCCCTTGTATAAGACAAGAATTTTGACTTAGTTCAAGCCGCAGCAAGCTAGCTAGTCTGTGGGTAACAATGTTTACTTCACTTCCAGCATCCAGAAGCGCACGTGCATTCACCCACTTCCCTGAAGCATCTTGAATCTTAATGATGGCTGTGGAAAGCAAGATTTGATTTGTATTATTGTTTGACACTAATACCGTTGAAGGAATATTGTTATTTTTAGCAATATTTAAAGACTGTGTACAGTCGAGATGAGACTCGGATGCTATAGTGGGCACTGTAGTTGTACTAGAAGAAGGAGAAGGTTGTAGCGCTTGAGGAGGAAGCGTATTCTCACAAGCATTAGACAAAGTATAGCTAACCTGTTGAGGTACATGTTGTTTATCCATATGAATACTTGTGTGATGTCTACCACGGCATGTTAAACACTTATATTTGGAGCACTTATGTTTAGTATTATAAGGCTGTAAACAATTAAAACACAATGATTTAGTTTTGATCAGCTGTATACGATCTGGCACAGATAACTCTAAATAGTTGGGACATTTATGCAGAGCATGCTTATTTTGGCACAAGATGCATGAAAAATTATTAAATTTTTCAGAACCAACATGAATGGATTTTACATTAGATTTGTCAAAAGTTTGTTTATCATTCAATAATTCAAATGCAGTTCTTCTTAAATTCAAAAACTCAAGCAGCTCAGACAAACTTGGAATAGTGTTCTCTTTTCTACTTATTTCCCATGCAGCACGCAGAGAATTATCTAATTTTTGACAAATTAAAAACACTAAAAGAGTGTCCCAGCTGTCGACAGGCAAATTAATCGCTTTCAGTGAATCTAAGCTTTGTTGCAAAATGACAAGGAAATCCTTCAGGTTAGACTTGGAAATAACATTAAAATTAGTTAACATTGCTTTGAGATGATAGTTTACAACAATAGTTTTGTTTTCATACCTTTTGGAAAGAATATTCAAAGCCTTTTGGTAGTTGTCGTCAGTGATAAGCAGTGATGCAATGAGACCTGCTGCTTCCCCGGTGAGCGCAGACTTTAAGTATTGCAGTTTGGTCACGAGTGGCAATTCCATGCTGTCTACCGTTGCATCGAATATATTCTTGAAGGCAGGCCACTGCTTTATCTCACCGTCAAAGCGAGGGAGTTGTAACTGAGGGAGCTTTACACGTGGCTTTTCTTCCATCCACGTGCTCGAGAGGTTAGGTTCCGGCTTGACATTCCCTTTGATCGGATGGAGCAGCGCACTCATGATAGCCTTGGCAGCGAAGTACTTTTCCTCAAAGCTCTCGCGTTCTGCCTCGTGCTGTCCATCCTTGTCAAGGTTTTCTATGGATTGTTGCACCTCTTCGAAACGATCTCGAATGCTCGCTATCTCTGTATTGCGAACAGTTACGTCGTGTAGACTGAAGTCTCGTTCTCCATCTGCGTCTATTTGGCTTACAAAATTGAAGATTCGGGTTAGTCTCCCTTTGATCGAGCTTCTTTGCACCTTTAAAGCGTCGATGGACATTTTTAAAAACTGTAGATTGTAGTTTGTCGTAACTCGTAGTACTCGTAGTAGCAATCACGTTGTAGTCGTAATTTTGTTTGTAGTATCGTAGTGTAATCACATAAGCTAAGCACAGAATTAATGTAGAAATTATTGCAAAATGCAATGCACACAAAAAAATGGCCGATGTCGATCGAAAATCGAAGCGAAGGCAAGGCAATAGGTATTCGAGGTTATAATGGCAGCAGTAAACAAATTACGTTTGCTTTATCTTTTATATTTACGGCGAAAAAAACGATATCGTCAAAGAACATTTTGAGTTGATCCTATTCTTCAAGTGCGATATTTAGAGGGAACATATTACCTTCTCTTCGATAAACTGTGTGCGCGAAGTAAAATGTTTTATAAATTTTTTCGAATAAGCCAGGACACTTTCGAGGACATTTTATTTATTTGGTGGATCAACAGTTAAAATACCAATTATGAAACTATTAATAGCTACAGTAAACTAATTATAGATCCACACCAATAAGGCACATTATTTTTACATGCACATATTACTTACCTATATAAAATAAGCGCCTTTAAAAAAATGCCACCAAAAAGTAATAAATAAAGAAATAAATAATACCTCTATACTGGATTAACACCAAATAACGTAAGTAAGTACTTTCAAGACGTCGGGCACTTCAAAGTACTACCACAGAATAAATAATAGTACTACTATTTGTTGTGAATACAGTATTAGAGTTAGAGGTATTATTTCTGACTTTTTGGCGGCATTTTTTTGAAGGCACTTTTATTTTTTATAAAAATATTTTTTATGTCATTCTTTTTAGTGCATCATGCAGGCAATTTTCGTGTACCTACCTATTATCTTGGTAAATAGTACCTATAGTATAAACACATCTTAGATTTCTGCGCGAACTGTCCATATAAATAAAACACTTTCACGGATTTTTTCACGCAATTTATTTAACAACTTGGTTGTTGTTAAATAAATTGCGTGAAAAAATCTGTGAAAGTGTTTTATTTATACCTATAGTATGCTAGGATGTACACATAAACCGCATCAATCACAAATACTCATCTGATGTAAAACGTATCAAAATCGATTCAGCCAAGCGTGAGATATTCACGGACAAACATACATAGTGTACATAAAGGGTCAAACTGAGAACCTCATTTTTCAAAGTCGGTTGTAATACCAAAACCTTCTCCTAAATGTAACAAATACTTTTCTGAAAACCGCATCTCGCGGACAAACCTTCATACATACATACGGGTCAAACTGAGAACCTCCTTTTTTGAAGTCGGTTAAAATACTAAAACCTTATCCTAAATTTAACAAATACTTTCCTGAAAACCGCATTAAAATCAGTTCAGCCAAAAGCGAGATAATCGCGGACAAACATACATACAAAAAAATACAGGTCAAACTGAGAAGCTTCTTTTTTTTGAAGTCACTTAAAAATTATTACTATCGTTCGGTCATTGTCGATATTACATACTCGAAATCAGGGACTAAAATATCGATAAAAAAATATATCGATATAAAAAAATATCGATAAAATTTATCGATATTTCTATTATCGATAATTATATCGAAAAAAATATCGATAATTAATAATCGATAAGGCCTTGCTGCGTCATACCATGTATGCATGTTGCCAACTTTACGTCCGTCTGGATATTGTCTGGTGTGGTGTGGTGTGTGTGGCTCACACACTCACACGGCACACACGTGGGGCGCGCCGTTGCTGTTATTTATCTTTTACATAAATTCTTTTAGCGCATTATCGTTATGATTAATAATTATGTTAGTATTGTTTTATAATAAGTGATTGACATGCGTTAGAAAATGAATCCATATAACTGAATAAAAAAATTACCGGATAGTCAACCATTTTTTAAAAGTTTTTGATGTCGTTTTTTTATTTAACTTAGTGCTACTTTTGGCGGCGCATCAGATATTGAAGATAACCATATATAATGACGTGCCAGATTCTTTGGTGGTAGATTTTTATTGATGATATCCACCTTATTCCATCCAATCATCCTTAGAACGTATGAATCTGGAACCCATCATTCTTTGGTTGGGAGATTAAAATTAAAATATGTTTTATTTTAATTAATAATGTCTCGGAAGTATTCATTTAAACATCGTGCCCTAAACGATTAATAATTGTCCTATTACACCAAAAAATTTAAGTATTTAAATTATTTTTTTAAAACATAAGAACCTACAAAACTTTATTTTAAAATTTCGCTTATTATTAACCGGTAAAAACGCTCTTCGCCATGTTCTGACGTCATAAAATTTGTATCCAACCACTTGACAGTGTTGACAGTGTCAAGTGGTTGTTTACTTACCTTAGGGTAGTTCCACTTAACAAAGATCTTTCTCCAATATGCATTTGATTAAAGAAATTTGAAGACTTTGACGATCAATTTTATACATTCAACATCCATCTTTGATAAGTGGAATACACCCTTACTTATATGTAGAAAAAGTGAAAGTGACGTTTATTTGTTTGCAAATTTAGAAATCCAATACGTCTCAACATAGTGTAGGCAATGAACAGATTTTTTGTATGGAGCCCCATACAGTATTCCTCAGTCGATGAAACTTTGCTGAGTTATAAAATAGCATGAGCCATAAACTTTTAAATGATTATCCAAAAAAAAACTCACACGGAAGTTAGGTATTTATACATAAATATACAAATCTGTTTATATATTGAACCGAGTAATTTCTCAGTCCAAATTTATTTTACCAAATGAGTTATTTATACTAGTATGTGATACTTGATGAAAATCCAAAACTTTTTTCAAACATGAGTATGCTTGGCAAAATGGTATAATTCCGTTAAAAAGTTCGACAGAGACATTTTTCAGTCCAAGTCACCCCATTTTGTTTTATTAAAATTTGGTGTTTCTGCTGGGATATTTTTTTGGGTATTTCATATTATTGTTTTTATACGTTACATGAATATGTCCGGTTAAGACTTCCATTAAAAAATACCTAATCTTCTATTATTATTATTTTTTGGAAATGTATACCATACTTTTAATTTATTAATACTTTATCATGATGTAAAGTTTTTTCTGACTGAGGAATTCCTGTGGGGGTCAACTAGCTTCATTGACTACACTAACATGGATGATGTGTTTTCATCAGTTCAAATAAAAAATAAAAAAATATATTTTTAAAATTATTGTTACTTATCAATCTTGTACTTTTATTTCATTATATCGCTATATTACGTTTTCCTAAGCCAAATATTTTTTTTTCATTTTTTTTTCGGTGATGTGATGGAAATTTTCATTCGATGTATCAAATTAAGTATGAGTCAAGTAGCCTAATAATATAGTAGATTGTACAACAAGTGCATAAAACATACCATTTTACCCGAGACGTATATATCCACCCGAGCCGTAGGCGAGGATGGATAGTCAATTCGAGGGTAAAATGGGTTTTATGTGCGAGTTATACACTCTGCTTTTCACTTCGAGTGTGAGGAAAATAAATTACAATATTGCAAAAAAGAAAAAATAAAGACCGCCATATTGGCGGGAAAACTTTCTTTTTCTTTTTTTATACGTGGAAGTGGCAGCATAGTTACTTAGCATAGATCGTAGTCCATAATGCTCTTGAAATACTTATTTCTTACAAAACTCATTAATTTTGCCTAGTTTTATTTATTTAGTAATTTAACATGGATTATGTACAAAATTTAAGAAACAAAATGAAACAACAAGTTTATTTAACGAAGTTTAATTGCGTGTGTGACTGTTTACCGGACGACCTTTGTCTTAGAGTCTGTGACATAGACGAAGATTTTACTTTATGCACTAGAGCATAAAAAGCGATTTTATGCAGCCTATACCCAACATAAACACGAACTTTACGAGCATGAGAAGTGAAAAATATTTTTTGTTTTAAGTATTAATGATGACATTGAAGTATTCATTTGAATTGTAATAGCATTTATTTATTAGAATTTTTTTAATTGGTTAGTAAACAAAGAATTTTTATTTTCATTAATTGAAGGAGGTAATTTATTATATATTTTAATAGATGAATGTTATGTACTATTAGATGTTAGTTTTAATCTGCAACTTGGCAACATTAACTTATTTTTGTATCGTGATGGATATTTCGATGGAATATCTTGTCGTTTTGTGTAAAATTCGCTATGTTTGCGTACAAATTTGCAAACTTCGTAAATATACAAACACGGCAGGGGCAATTTCTAGAAACTGTGTCTATGTGAACCTGATGACAGATAAATATATAAGTACTTAAATATTTTTTGTTTGTAAATAAATACTTATTATACATAGAAAACACCCAGACCAAGACAAATAGACATGTTCATGCACACAAATATTTGTCTTGTTCGGAAATCGAACCCGAGACCTCTGGCGCGGAAGGCAGGTAGTTTGCTCCTGCGCCAAATCGGTCGTCAGGTATCGTCAGGTAAATATAAGTACTTATTTTAAAATAAACAAATACAAAAGTCACTTTACCGTGCGTACGAAGTCGCGGGCAACAGCTAGTATTGATATAAAAACATAAATTCAAACAAAGCTTCAAATAAATTCAACAAAATGCTATCAAAAAGAAGTCGTAACGTAATGCATTCATATCGTAATTTGTTATCGTATTGGGTCATTAATTACGATGTATTCGTCATTCGTATTGGTATCGTAAAAGCCACAAATAGGGTAAATTACTAAAATACGCAAAGAACGCATTTTAATTGGTAGCTATCTGCCGCTTGCCAAAACGCAAAACAAAATCAAACGCTTGTCGTCTTGCCGTTGTTGTCGCTCCGACGATAATCCCCCGATCCGATCCTCTCGCCCTGCTAAGTTTGGCAACGTCGCGCGTCGCACTCGCACGTTACGTACATTATCGATATTAAAATATCGATAAAATTATCGATATTTTAATCGCTATTTCGTATCGATATCCAACTATCGAAATTTTATGCTTATATCGATATTTTTCAAATATCGATATAAGTCCCTGCTCGAAATAGAAGGGAGAGGTGAGGCGGGAGGAGATCCACCTCCTCTCTCCTCTCCACCAATCAACAAGCAGGCATAATCGTCGCGGAACTCACACCTAGCAAATCAAGAAAAAAAGCGCTACCTAGCGGTGGCTTTTAGCGTAAAAACCCAAAAATGCAGTAAATAACAGATAAACTGTTAATTACCCTTGGTTACTTTCGTTAATAACCGGCTTCGCATCTTCCGCACTTGTGTCGTCACCGATATCGGCACGACAGACGATATCGTTGACGGTAACGACACAGTGTGAAAGCATTTAGTAGTGATTGTATGAAACTGCCAGTCCGACGATATCGTGCTGATATCGTGTCGTTACCGTTATCGTCCAATGTGAAAACGCCCATTTAGTACCAACGTAGTGGCTGTCAGTTGTCTCATATGACCATACGTATTTTTTCAAAGTGTAGGTGAGACGGAAGACAGCCACAGTGCAACAAAAAAGTGTTAGTACTGCACTCTCCAGTTACCTCAGTAAGTATTAAGTCTAAGCTTTTTGATACCACCGCTCACTCCACCCACAGCCACACACAGTAAATTAATAAAATATTCGCAATCAAATCAAATTATTCTAGTGCATAAAAACTCGTCAAAAAGCGCAATATTTCAGTAGGTACGGTCGCCAGCACGTCGGGTTACTACAAAATGTCAAAATTTATTAATTGAAACTGAACTCTATTGCTTGGACATAAGGTTGAATTTTATTTAAAGAAATTTAACATTTTGTAGTAACCTGACGTGCTGGCGACTGTACCTAGCTCGTATTATGGCCTTAGACCACTTCGCAGTTCATTTGTCACTTAGTATCAAAATACGCCACTCTATCAATGGACGGAGGTCAACCTGGCAACACTTTAAAAACTGATAAATGGGTGAGTCCTCGTTACAGATTTCGAAACGACTAACATACAATCCTATGAGAGAATTGCCACACAGTCAAATTCTCATGATGATTGAGCCAACCTATTTGAACCAACTGAAATTCATATAATTAAGCACATCTTGATGTCAGCGTGAACTGTTCATTAAAATAAAACACTTCATAGGATATTTTTTATTTATATCTAAGTAATATTATAAAGAGGAAAGATTTGATTGTTTGTTTACACAAATGTTTGTTTGTTACGAATACCTAGACTCCGAAACTACTGGACCGATTTAAACAATTCTTTGACCATTAGAAAGCTTTCTTCTTTCTTCCCGAGTAACTTAGGCTATATTTTAACCCGATATTCCCACGGGAACGGGTACCACGCGGGTAAAACCGCGAGGATCCGCTAGTTCAAAATAAAGTACCTGTGTACCTGTTCCGTAACCACGGCCCCTGGAAAGCTGCCGAAATATCGGATGCAACTAAAAATCTATAAAAACACAATAGGTAAATATCTTTTTCACTTCTCATGTTCGTAAAGTTATAAGGTACAGTCAGCTTCAAAATTATCTGAGCGTCCAAAACCTCCTAAAATATTGTCAATTTTGACAAAAAAACATTTGACAAAAATATATATTTGACGCTATACTACGGTAAGTGGTACTTATATCTATTCTGTGACAATACTTTATACCTAGATTTGTTCTCAATCAACAAATGAAAATGTTTCATACCTACCACCTTTACCTACTTCTTCAGATAAGGTTGATTTTTGTCAAATGATCAGATATTTTTTGAGGTTTTGGACGCTTAGATAAATTTTTGAAGCTGTCTGTACAAAAAAATATTGAGTCCATGCATCGGGTCTCGGGTGACTTCCAAGTGCTTCCAAAAAAAATCATTTCAGTCCATCAGATGCCTCTCATCTACATCCGGGATCCTACAGGGGATTGACTATTTCGTTAGATTTTAGCTACGACGCACCTCTTTCTAGATACCTAGTTAACATTTTAATAAAATTATTTTTTTCTGAATATTATCGATCGCTCATTAATTTATCATTATCGATATAATAACGTACTCAAAATAGAAGGGAGAGGCGAGGCGGGAGGAATCTACATCCCCTCTTCTCTCCATCGCTCAAGCAGGCATCGTCACGGAACTTACATCTAGCAAATCAAGCCACTAGCGCCATCTAGCGGTGGTTTTTAGCTTCAAAGCCCAAAAATTCAGTAAATAGCCGTTAATAACGACAAATACCTTTAATAACGCTTGGTTTTTCGTTAATAACCGGCTTCGCATCTATGGGGTGACAGCTTCGATCATATCGAAGGGTGACAGACATTTTACAACTTTGGAAGTGAAACTTTAAGAAAAAATGGTTCAAAAAACCTTCATATACTTTTTAAAGACCTAAGTAGGGAGGTAGAGACCTAAAAACACCCCACACAAATAGGTAAGATGACAAAAATTATTTTAGTTTCAGATCCTTGTATGGAAAGCCCCCTTGAATCTTTATTTTATTATTTTTGTATAAAAATCTTAAAACGGTTCACAGAATACGGGGCTTCAAGGGGCCTCGCGCGCTTAACCTTGATCACACCTAATGTTAAGTGGTGATAGGCTGAAGGTGGAAGCGCACTACTCCCGAAATCCTCAATCACTGACGAGCTGGCTACTTATCTTATCTCTAACTGCCGGAACACAATAACGCTGAAAACATTGAAAGTGCGCTTGTTTATCGTCCGGAAAAAAACGGATGGTTGTATTTTAATCGTAAGAGTTTAGGGTTTGAAACATTGAAACTACACGAATGGCGTAAGATTTAGATAAGATTGGTTGGTGGTAGGACTTGTTCTTAGTCCGCCTGGCTAGCTACCACCATCTTATCTAAGTCTGACGCCAAAACAATGATGTTTTCAGCATTATTGTGTTCCGGCAGTTAAAGATAAGATAGCCAGTTCCTCAGTGATTGAGGATTCCGGGAGTAGTGCGCTTCCACCTTCAGCCTTATCACCACTTAACATGAGATGTGATGAAGGCTAAGTGCTATCCCGTTGTGAATAAAAAAAAAAAAAAAAAAGATGGTGGCAGCTAGCCAGGCGGACTAAGAACAAGTCCTACTATCAAACAAACCGAATACAATATGTACCACCACTGGGAATCGAACCCGCGACCTCTGGGTCCGACATCGGTGGTGTGAACCATTAGACCACAGATAAAACCGCGTGAAATAATCCTACTGTTTTTACAACGGTGCACAAAGCAGTGCGATTTTTGCGGGATAAAAGTAGGTAGCTTATGTTCCTCTCCAGGCTACAAACTTAGCTACAAAGTATCTTTATTTGTATCAGCCAAATCCGTTCAGCCGTGATTGAGTAACAAACATCAATTCTTATCCAGTGTTTATTTTTTATTTTTGTTTAAACGATGCTCGCACAGGCCCTGCCAGAATACCAGCGTTGTTGCGGGGTGATCTCCGACTCAACTTATGCCGAGGTAGGGTCCTGATTGGCATATTTGGCATGTCTCTTAGATCTTTTTCTTTTCTCCTCTTTAGCGACTTCATTTTGGAAAAATGGAAAATAAAGTATTTAGAAAAAATCGACCCGTCTCACAACCAGCTCCGAATGGGACTCGAACCCACGACCTTTCGCTATCCGGGCGACTGCTCTAACCACTGAGCTACGGAGTCGTTTTCTAAACGAACGAGTCGATATTTTCTAAATACTTTATTTTCCATTTTTCTATGATAAAAATTGCATTGTGAATGCAAAAAAGTAAAAATTTAAATGACTTCATTTTGTTTATTAATCATTGTTACCCAAGTCAAAGCCATCTTCTATCTCACTCGTTGCGTAGGAGCGCAAGCAGCCGAGAAATAATAGCGGGCCATGCCCAAGTACATTTTTATTTGTTTCTCTTTTTATTTGTACTTGTCTTTTTTTGTGACGTGTCAATAAATGTTTTCATTTCATTTCAATTCCAAACATCTAAACTTAATATTCACAATTATATTAACTACCTAGAGGGTAGCAATAGCTACGAAAATTCCGGCTATTCCCAGTGGTCTTACTTAGTAGCTTTTCGTTGTCCTCACATCACCTTCCGTGGCAAGGATTGAAAGCAATTTTTTGTAGGTAATTTCAACGCCCGGGCGGCCAAATGGGGCCAAACAGACCAAACCAACCACATCACCTTCCGCGGCAAGGATTGGAAGCAATTGTTTGTAGGTAATTTCAACGCCCGGGCGGCCAAATGGGGCCATACTGACCAAACCAACCTTATTCTTATAGTAATAAGGCAGCAATTACTCTAAAATTGGCCTGGACCATTTCGGCCGCTCCGGCGTTCAAAAGTTAAGTGAAAAAATAAGGCAACAAAATATCACAATAAAAAATTTATTATCTATATATAACATAACATCGGACCATAACCGTAGAATGAACGACTGTATATTACATTGTGTATATAATATGTATATAGGCTACACATGGCTTTGCTTCGATGCCGGGCGTCCTAACATAACGCACATTGTTCAAACAATTCCAAATACACAAATAATTTAAATAAAAACAATATCACCCTTTTTATATCAGCTTAAAAAATCATTACAGAAAGTTATGAAAAAAAAGCGTTTAAATAACCAGAAATTAGAGATAAATAAGAAATAAAATCAAAGGTTAAAACTAGAAAGATTTGTGCATTAAATGTTGATAAGAATAAGCAGTAAGAGATATTAGCTAAACTACCTACAATACTTAAATTTATGTGCACCGATAATTATTATGTAATGAAAACATAATGACAAAATTTATTATGCACATTGATTGAACAATTTAATCAAACAAGTAAGTAATTCAGATTCAATATCCCAGCTATTTAATTATTTTTTTATTTTTTTAAGTTTAATCCATTATTATTTTATTAACAATGATAAATATCGATCAGAAACTATGATATCTTTCTTACAACACACAATATGGATGAACTGGACGATTCAATCATGCAGATTCATATTTAATTATACTTTATGACACATTAATAGCACTTACGTCAGAATTTATCAGAGTAAAATATACTTATTATCCATGTACTTACTTACAAGTCGTTTGTAGAAAAGACTTGGCTATTTTGCCGAGTACATATAATTCATAAGAGTATGTTTCAATTCAAAAAAGGTTGTCCCACTTATCCCTAAAGCAGAGTGTACAGCCACGAGCAATATGTAAACTGGACTGGCGTTTTTGGCGCTAGTTACAGTAAGTACATGTTTTGGTCTAAGATTAACGTAAAGGATTAGTATTCGATTTCGACTAAACAAAAATTTAGGGACAAACACTGAAATCGCGAAAAAAAATCAGCTGTTCCATACATACATTTTGTTTAAATATTTTTGCACTTTGTATGGAACAGCTGATTATTTTTCGCGATTTCAGTTTTGTTCCCATAATAAAAGTTGTTTGTTTTCATGAGTAGAACAATTCCAAAATTATCCGGGGTGATAAAAAATTACCGTGTATAGACTCTTGGATGGCTCTAATGTAGTATGCATTTGCGGTGACACTCAAACGATGTCCCATCTTATATCAGCCCGCATGCCCTGAATATTGCCCCGTATTGTTTACATGATTATTGCTTGTGGCCATACATCAGAATCATGTTAAAGGAGAGTGGGTCGTATAAAAAGGGCGGTAAGGGTAACGCCGGGACGCCCGGCACCAGAGGGCCTACTCTCAAACGCAAAACCCGAAACTTCGGTATACATGTCCCTCTCTCTAGTCGGGACAGAATCTAGTGAAAGGGGCGGGGCTAACCGAAGTTTCGGATTAGCGTTTCAGAGTACGGTCCCAGTTCCTTAACACGTTTACATGAAGTCATCGAATTCTCCGTCGTCGAAGTTTCCGTAAGTGTCGTATTGGTTGAGGTGAGCCTGTAAAAAAAAGTTTAAATACTAAAATGAATGGACATCATACTAATATTATAAATGAGAAAGTGTGTTGGTTCGCTTGTCCGTCTCTCACGTCAAAACGGAGCAACGGATCGACGTGATTTTTGGTATGGGGTTTTGAGCGGTGAAATAATGCTACTATTCATCCAGCCGGCCTAGCATGAGCGGCTTTTATCACGCGATATGATACGGTACGGCATGCCGTCTTGCTTACACCTTAGTGGGGTAAGCAAGACAACTTGCTTACCACACCCCACTTTTTTTATCCACAACGGGGCGGCACTTAGCATTCATCACACTAAGGTGTAAGCAAGACGGCATGCCGTCCCATATCATATCGCGTAAAATAAAAACTGCACTAAGGACTTTTTTTAAATGCAGCTGTTAGAAAATTAGACCCTATTCCCTGTTAAGGGCTCTTAGTAAGTGAAAACGCCATAATTGCCTATTTTCTATTAGCTGTCATTTGAAACTTTTTTTTTCATTTGAAGATTTTTCGCATTGAAATTTCCAATATGTAATATAGAACGTATATGTGATCGGAGGACTGTTTTGAAAACACGATCGGAAAATGGAAAATTTTGCTCGATAGAAAAAAATCCTGAAGTTACCTCTAAAATTTCATTACAATAATAATTCCTATAAAATCACAAACACATAAGTATTTACCTATTCTATTTCGTGACTGTTTTAGATTTTAAAAAAACGAAACATTTTTCTTTACGTTTTTGATGAAAGTGTGAATTTCGCTTACGATTTTTAGTTTCGAGCTCGTTGATTCCATAGTGATTTTTCGCTGACCACCTAACCCCCCTCAAGAAACCTTCCTGATCAGAAGGTCTAAGTAGCTAAAAGTCCAACAGCGCGAAACGTCTGATGAGCAGTAAGTCTAATTAGCAGAATGTCTATGTAGCAAAACATCCAAATTTCAGATGGTCTGTATAGCAGAACATATATTTAGCAAATCGTCACATTATCAAAATGTCTGAATACTCAGGCACAAAATTCAACACACAAATTACATCGGGAGGGAAACGGACACGGAATTATAATATGTACGACGTACGTACGTACAGACTTGTACATACCTACAGATTCTTTTGTCTATGTAGCATAAATCATATCTTTTTGACAGTGACTGACAATTTATGTCATCAATATGTCAACAATTCAAGAATCATCAAGCATTACATAAAGCTCTTAAAAAAGCAGCGCTTTGGCAAGATACAAGAATATGTTATTTGAAGGAAATAAAAGAAGGAAGATCGATTTAACCTCTAAAGCTTCGCGCGGTCGAATCCGACCGCGGCACACGTCATGCCTTTGGGCCGCGAGCGGTCGGATCCGACCGCGCCTACACAAAGCACTTTAAAGCTTGATAGTATCAAAACAAGGTTTATTTTGCTTTGGCTAAGGTTTGTATTGTGTTCAGTATAAAATTCTAGCATATTGCATTGCTAATCTGTGAAAATTTTCATATGGGGAATTTTAGCCCCCCAGAACAAAACCATACTTTTGCTACCATGTTTTCGATACTCTCAATTTATTTATTATTGTGTTTTAGATGTGATAAAACTTATGAGCTTTGTTCTATGGTTAATAGAGCTTACATTTAACAAATTTGTTTCATTCCATTTGGTTTAGTTTTTTTTCTATAGCAAAAGTTCTCGTTTGGAGAAAAAAAAGTTGCCAGAGTAATAACAAAAGTCAGACATAAAGTACCACTTCTTTTATTACATTGGGCAATAGAGAATTCGTTCAGAAATCAAATAAAACAAACAGATTAGAGATCCGATAGGTAGTTCGTATATTATGAACGTTTTCGTCCATTCCATAGTTGCAGAGCGCGCGGCGGAACGCGTTCGTAGGCTGTTGCTTGACGGATAATAATAATTTTAAAACTCAAGGTTTGAAAGGTTAATGTTTAATGCTAAATACAAAAGAGCTGCAAAAGTTTGAGGGCCAAAAAGATAGTCCCTTTGAATTTTTGATACACCTTGGTCATGTCAAAAGAATAAGTAAATAAATGCAGGGGAATTTGTGCGCCTAATATCCTAATTATATTTATGGCGCTACTAGCTATTTATCCAGATTTTGTTTTCACAAATAAATGTAATGTAATTTTTTTTATCATGAGTGTACACATTTCACAAATGACTTTTTGCTAAATAGATGTTCTGCTATACAGACCATTTGATAGTTGGACGTTTTGCTAAATTTACTGCTCATCAGACGTTTCGCGCTGTTGGACATTTAGCTACTTAGACCTTCTGATCAGGAAGGTTAAAAAACAAAAATTTGCTTTGGACGAAAATGAGCTGTCATGGGAGTTGGGACCCATGATTGAACAAAGTTTACAAAGTATAGTTAGTGCCTGTTTCACAGTGTCTGATTAGGAGATACTTGACAGTTTTGTATGGCCGGTTGTTGTAAATGGGTTAAGGGCCTGTTTTATATTGTCTAACGGCCAGAATTAATAACCTATCTACAGATAGGGATAGGTGCGATCCAGATTAGTTGCTAGGCAACACCTAGCAACACCCTGGCAACTGTCGTTAATTCTATGTTAATATTAAGCGTTGCATAGCAACTAATCTGGATTGCACATATCCCTATCTGTGGATAGGTTATTAATTCTGGCCGTTAGACAATATAAAACAGGCCCTTAACCCATTTACAACAACCGATCATTATAAAAATAAAAAGAAAACATCAAAATTATGCTCCGTCCAAACATTTTCGACAATAAAAAGTTAGTTATTATTGGCAAACAAAAAACAACAAGAATAAAATGACCACTCATAACTCATAACTATGTTTGGACTGAGCGTAATTTAGATGATTTTTTTATATTTTTATAACGATCGGTCGCTGTAAATGGGTTAATAATAATATAAACAGTACTCACATTATCTCCCTCCACTTTTAATTTTGCCTTGCCCTTGCCTTTAGTTGGTTTCTTGGCCTTATCATTCTTTTCTGCCTTTTGTTTTTCAATGTAAATATTGTCTACAGACATTTTTATCCTTTTAATGTCACCTGATGACACTGTAAAAGAAATAAGAAAAACAAGAATAAAAATAATAAACTAGGATTTTGTCAACCTTAATAAATTAATTTGTTTGTTATTTGGTATTTTGTATATACTACAATTACCACAGAACACAAGATGTTAAAAGTAATGGGCGGGACGCATGTAGAAACCCATTTGCTCTGAACAGCCCATACTTTTACTTTTGTACAATTTTGAATTTCTTGATATTGTCATATCATACCATTGTGCCTGTTTGGGATTCCACACTTCATTACGTACTTACTAAATAGGTGAAATGTCTTTCAACCATTTTCTTGGGTTTTCTGGGCATAATTTTATAATTGTAAGCAATAGTCAGTTCTTTTAGGCGGTTCTCACCGCGCCCCGCCGAGGAACGCCGAACGCGGTATAGCGGTATTACATAATTTGGATGAAGCAATCAAATTGAACAACGTAAACGTAAAAGTGAATCATTCAATGACAATGTTCAACCACATCAATGGCGTTGAAAGAATTGAGCTTGTTCAACATTTTCTTTTGCGTACAACGTTCAATGCAATTGAACGAAATTTGAACGTGTAAACATAAGAATTGAATGATTCACTAGATGTTCATTCTCAATGTGCTACCGGATTGGTAGAAATTTTCAAGCAATGCGAATTGATTGGTTCTCTTTATAATTTTGATAGTTCACTATTAAGAAACGTGTAAGCAGCAGTATCTTTCACTTCGGCGCCTTCCAACCAAAGTGAATCAATTTGGTGAACCGTGTAATATCGGCAATACAGCGTGGGATTGCAGAGTATGCAAGTACATCAATTAGTAAAAAACCACGCCTTGTCCAACACACTGAAGTTGAAGTCGCGTAGCGTGTTCAGTGACTGAACACATCTGCGCTCCGTGACGCGACGCGACGCCGCCCTTTAGGCGCATTTAGTCCAATTCGTCAAAAAAAGGTCCAATTCGCACTTAGTCCAATTCGCAGTTAGTCCAATTCGCAATTGGTCAAATTCTCAGTTTGTCCAATTCGCAGTTTGTCCAATTCGCAGTTCGTCCAATTCGCAGTTGGTCCAATTCGCGGTTAGGCCAAGATGGATGATGTTTCCCAAGTTATAGAACGGGATCTATAACGTGGCTAAGCTCCCGCCCGGTAGGTAAAAAGTGTATATCTATATATTATATTATAATTATCTATCATATGTTTGATCAAATATGCATGGTTATATTTCTTTCTACCTTATCACAATACACTTTAAATTGGACCAATCGCGAATTGGACCAACTGCGAATTGGACAAACTGCGAATTGGACGAACTGCGAATTGGACCAACTGCGAATTGGACCAACTGCGAATTAGGCCAACTGCGAATTGGACCAACCGCGAATTGGACCAACCGCGAATAATGTGAATTGGACCAATCGCGAATTGGACCAAATGCGCCTAAAGGGACGCCGCCAGTGTGAGAACCAAAAAGCTTAGACTAAATACTGAGGTAACTGGAGTTTTCACCCTGAATAAAAATTTGTGCCCAGCAAATTTGACATTTAGTACATAGTGGCTGTCAGTTGTCTCATATGACCATACATATTTTTTCAAAGTGTAGGTGAGACGGAAGACAACCACAGTGCCACAAAAAAGTGTTAGTACATCACTCTCCAGTTACCTCGATATTTAGTCTAAGCTTTTTGGTGAGAACCGTCAGTGATTACTTGAACTTCTAATAGCCTGAAAAGCCTCACGTGAAAAGTCACAACGGTTCTGGTTTAAATATATTCACCTATTACAAATACACTAATACACTTTATTATAGAAAATAAGAGCACTAGATTTATTTATTTTCATACAAAAAAAATCACTGCAGTCTCTATTGCAGTTCATTTACTCACTATTTCTCTAAACTCTACACTATCATCACTACAAGGACGTACCCAGGGGGGGTCCAGGAGGTCTGGACCCCCCCCCCCGAAATCCATTAATCTGCGGTATGGGCGTGAACTTCACGACGTTATCCCGCGGTAATGTGATATTTTTGCGGAATAAAAGGAAGCCTATGTTCCACTCCAGGGTAAAAAGTATCTGTGTCCCAAATTTCAGCCGTTTTGGCATGATTCAGCAACAAACATCTAAAGACCCCCCCCCGACAAAAAATCCTGGGTACGTGCTTGCATCACTACATTAAATGTGTGTTCATGTTCAATGATTTAAATTAAAGTATGACCAGAAAAATAAATAAAAACCTGCGTTGAGGCGCCACTTTCGCCTCTTAATTGTTAGAAATGTCAAAGTATGTATGTTGTATGATAAGGGCTGTAAAGTGCAAAATACACAGGAACTCCCAAAAAGAAGCCAGTTCAGAACGCCATAATTTCGTACAACTCACTTACTTTGTACAATAATACTCCTAATGAGTTCATCAGCGAAGACCGGGAATTCCTCCTTGGTCTTGTAAATGGTGATCTTCTTGCAGAGCAACTCGGCAAACTCTGTGAACTCCTCCTTACTTGTGGGGTGGAAGCTGTCCAGTTTGCCACCGCCTTCTGTCACACCTGTGAATAACACCTTTTTAAGAGTTTGACCTATTTTGCAGATGTTTGTTAGTATAAGCCCTTTTTAAGGTATCTGGTGGTAAGAAGAAAGCCTTTCTCATGGATGAAATAAAAACAATTAAGTAGTTTGAATTTCTCTTATTATATATTTCTATTTTCAATAAGTATATAGTTTAGCAAAGCATAATAATCAATCACAATAAATTTGATCAAAAGCTACATGACAAAGTGATTTGCCATGCTTTAATGCATATTAAAATTAGTTTGAAGTCATTATGTAATTGTTTCAAATACCTAAGTGTCTTAGGAATGTTTTCAATTTTAACATGTAGTATTTCGATTTAACCTAGATGTTTCTTGGACTATTTGATGACAGAATATAACCCTAGCTAGAGTTATGGGATATGAACAGAATAATAAAATAACAGGTCTATAGAAAAAATATTCTTTAAGTTACCAAATGTTTCCATAGCAAGCCGTAAATCAGATTCTTCTTGAAGTTTCTGCTGTCTAAGTTTTTCAGCAATCTTCTGTTCTGGAGTCAACTCTTCTGGTTTCTCAGTTGGTGGTCGTTCGGCTTTTTCACGTTCAAGACGCTGTAATTAATAATAATACATACATTACTAAAAAAACATGACAATGGTTCTACTGATCTAACACTAATTAATTTATATTTCTGGGACTTACATTAAAAAGGACTAATTATTACAGATTACTTATAAGTTGTGTCAACCCATAATTAGAAAATTTATAGACATACTTAAGCCATTTACATGGTACACTAGTTCTACCATTTCATGTTTATCAACTAATAAGGAATTTCATACTGACTATCATAATAATAATTAAGTAGTATTATCGTAATAATAATATTAAGTAGTAATGTTCACTGGATACAGGCAATTACCAGTTTTACAAACTGTCTGCCTGTTTAATAATAATAATGTTTTTAATGAGAAAAAATTAAATTATAATAATAATAATATTAAGTTATAAGATAAAATAAGAGTGTTATGATAAAAGTATTACTTGATATGAATGAATAGATTAAATAAATACATGGGTCTTTCTTAAATAGTACCTACACATAATTTTAAGGGGTCAATGTAAAAATAATCTGGTGTTCCATACATTTTGATCAATTCAAGATTTAATTTTCGCGTTTTCAATGTTGGTACCATAGTAAAAGTTGTTTGTATGCGTGAGTACATTGACCCCTTGAAATTATGTGCACTATTTATAAAGGACCTTATACAATGTGTTAATGAATAAACCCAAAACCTCACAGGTGGTGATTGTGCACATGAAATTGAACAAATTTTACTTTGGGGCCAACTCTGCAACTAATCAAAAAAAAACAGCTGTTCCATACATTTTGGTTGAGTAGGTATTGACAATTTGTATGAAACAGCTGATTTTTTGTTGAGTTGCAGAGATGGCCCCATAGTAAAAGTTGTTCATATTCATGAGCACAATCACCACCTAAGAGGTTTTGGGTTTATTCATTAACACATTTTATAGTAATGAGATAGCAACCCTGACTAAATTAGTATTTCAGTATCAACAGCTTGTATACAAATGCCAAACTTATGGAGATTTTATAAATTGTTTTTCTTTTGCGCAGGGGTACGGATACCTGCCTTCAGCGCGTCTCTTGTTTGATCCCCGAACATGACAAATAGCTATATGCATGGACATGTCTATTTGTCATGGTCTGGGTGTTTTCTATTTATATTAAGTAAGTACTTATGTATTTACAAACAAAAAGTACCTATTTAAGCATATATTTATTCCTTATAAAGTTTTCCATGACAGTTTCTTAATGAAATTGACATGGGCTTAGATAATTGGTTTGGTGTGATCGTAAAAAAATTATTTCTTTATCAACCCGACTCACAACCAGCTCGGATGGGAATCGAACCCACGACCTTTCACTGTCTGGGTGAATGCTCTAACCACTGAGGTACGGACTTTGACCGACTTTTTATACATTAGACTTAGTAATCAACACTTCCAAATTGATTAATAGTTGATTTCCAATGAGACATGACGTGATGAGAAGGCCTTACCTCTTTTTCAGCTATTTTGTCCAGAATTTTCTTTTTAGGCTTTGCAGGGGGAGGAGCAGCTACAACTTGTTCCTTTTTCTCTTCATCTTTTTTCTCCTCCTCTTCATCCTCCCAGCTTTCCTGAAATGGAAACGAAACATCAACACGTAGGCAAAAATTTGGAGGTTAAACACTACGCGTAGCGAAAATACTCGAGGTAACGATTTATACAACACTAAACGCTAGAAATAAAAATATTGGCAATAACATATGTTACCTTGACAAGCTCTTCCTCGTCCTCGCCTTCCCATTTATTCGAAGTAGTCAACGTGGTCGGAAGTTTTGGCTCAAAATTATCTGCGTCTGGAAATTACCACAAAATGACATCACAATGACACCAAATGAAAAATCGATAGTTTAGACGCAGTAAGGGACACTTACCCCACGACACTTCCATGATTGAGGATCCTAAATAGCACCAATCTAATTTTGTTAACGTTTCACGTGTGGACAAAATCAGACAGCCAAGTTACCTCGCTGCAATAATGGTTTTACGATCACAAGATGTCTCCAGGATCGACAGAGACTTTACAAACAATACTCTCAGGCGAATTTTGTCAAACGACCGAAGCTTTTCTGCAATGATCGTAACCGAACTGAGAAACGATGAACAAATTGCATAATTCTGGTAGATCTCCAACGAATTTATGAAAATTTGATAAGCAAAAATAAGACTCCATTGCAGACGATAATTTACCGAATCACTAAAGTTTTCAATATGGCGGCACGTAAGTTGCCATGCTTAAAATATTTTACTACCAAAATTCAAATCGATTATTCAGTACTAAACCAACATAATCGATTAAAAAAATGGGATTTTCACATTTCACATCCAAAATTCCAAAGTAGACCAAAGTTTGTTCTTCAAGTTGTTAAAAGATTTATTTACAATTAATATTATCATAAAATCCGTCAGTACTATACATTGGTGATTTCATTCATTTCATCTAGGCTAGGTTTTATTTTACGTTACCTTATGTAAGTAATGAGGGATTTTCTGACAGATGATTAAAAAAGAAAAAAGTTAGTTCCAAAAAACTCAACAGATGGCGTTCATCAGACAGACTTTGCTTTTTTTTACGGTGGGGCAAAAGAAGCCAGTGGGGGAGGGGGGGGGGGGGGGGGGGGGGGGGGGCGATTCTCAGGCAATCGAGAAAAGTTCACATTTATAGCTCGAAATTCAAATATTTTACGAAGATAACACATTTAATTTTGTGTATTGTCAGAATTTCACAATCGAAAAAGTTCGATCGAAAACCAGTCGAACGCAACGAGTGGTACAGACATGGAACTGTAGGTACAGTGCCACAACCTTTTCTGTTCCGGTGACAGCGGCGGGCGCTACGTATGGTTTTCTTTTTTTTGTAACAATTTAACCGGCCCTGACTTATAAGAACTTCAGCCGCTAGCAGCGCTATGATTGGACATCAACTTGACAGCAAAATGACATTAAAAAAAACACGCTAGTTTCACATTTTGGCCACCGGCACAGCAAAGTTTGTGGCACTGTAAAGCTGGAAGCCACACTTCGAACAAAAGACTGAAGACAAAATTCCGTGACATTTGAATGTTTTCGAGGCCCCTCCGTCTCTTTCTAACTAATTGTAAATGTCAACATTGATCGAATGATGTCAAATTTGGAACTTCGAAATGGTGGATGTTTACTAGGTTGACCAAGAGTGTCCCCATTTTATGGGACATCCCGTTTTTCAGCTTTATATTTGACCGTGTCCCTTAATTAAAAAAAAAACCTATGCAGGACAGTACATTAATAAATACAATTAATAAATAAAGGGTATCCAAACCTCTGTGCCATTCAGTCGTCAACAACATTGTCCCTTTATGCTATTCCGGCATCCAATGCGCACGTAGAGAGAATTTTTCCTTGTGTTACTACGCCTGTTTCAAAAATAGAGGCCGCTTGTCTGATGACTGTAAAAGCTTAGTTCGAAATTAAAGCTTTCATTGATAATATAAATAAAATAACCGGACAAGTGCGAGTCGGGCTCACCGACCGAGGGTTCCGTACCTACGTATAATAAAGCTATAGAAACCATTAACCGACTGTGTTGTCACTACTTGTTTGACCGCAAAAGTAAACTCCCGGCTAAAAAATATGGGTATGGTCTCATGATCGGGTAGACAAAGATAGTGAACTCCAGACTTTACCTTCGGGATATTACTTGCTATCTGGTCTAAATATGCCTGATTTCTAGTAGGCTGCGTAATATGCATATCTACATTATAGTTACTTAATAAGCTTGTCAGTTCTCGTCTTAACGGATTACTTTTTAATAAGTCGATATTCCAATCTCCTGTTAAAACTATCTTTTTATTTTTAGTTAACTCATGCAATAAACATTGTAACTTGTTGAAAAAAACTGACGTGTTAACCTAAAAAGGTATTCTATAGATAAAAACAATAATAATATTTTGCTTTAATAATTCCATAGCACAACATTCAAAGTTATATTTGCATGCCATTCCCTTGGGTAGGTCAATTAATTTATAATCAAGTTTTTTTTTGTGTCTCCGCGATTTTCACTTTACTTTTAATAAGTGACATTTGTGGCAGGCAGTGTACGTGTATAAAACTTCTTCGCGATTATTTATTTTTATCTGTCTATTTTTATTAGATATTGGTGATACGAAGTTCAGCGAGTCCAATATAATTTATATAGCAAAACAACGTTTGCCGGGTCAGCTAGTAAACTTATAATTCTTGATTGTTTTGTTGATGCATTGATACATGTTGTACAGGTATTAGATTTAACTACCGTACCACATAAATTTTTGTTTAATATTGTGATATCAATTAATCAACTAATAATTATGCTGTGTTTATTTAAAATAGCATGTCAAATGTACAGCTGTTGTACTGTCAATACATCTGCCTTAGAATAACGAGTATGTTTTGTGTTTTTTTTTTTATTGTTAATATAAAATCTAACATAATTCAAAGATTTTGCTATACACAACGCCAAGTTTTTGTCAATCTTACTGAAACTGAGGTAAGAGGACGCCTACCGCGGTTCCGTGCAAAAATTCTTCTTTTTCATTACGATAGACATTTTGTAATGCCGAAATCACAGGGCTCTCATCTCACTCACACCCTGGCAAGAACCCGTCGCGTCGTTGTTGATATTTATTTTGTATATTGAGTTCCCGCCCGACACCCCCTACCAAAGTCCGGAACGAAGTCCTGTCTGAAAATAAATTGTGGACACCCTCTTTCTGTTTACTTAGAAAGAGATGAAGGGGCCCCAACAAAAAGAAATGTCAAATTTTTCATCCTCAGTTTTTAATTCAGGATGTGGCTTCCATACTACAACAACATACAAGTTTCTTGGTACAGACCATGAAGTATGACTTAATACTCTGAGGTAACTGGAGCTCTCACCCTGAATAAAAAAGTGTCGCCAGCAAATTTGACATTTATGTATGTAGTGGCTGTCAGCTGTCTCATATGACCATACGTATTTTTTTAAAGTGTAGGTGAGACGGAAGACAGCCACTGTGTTATTTGTGGTATTCAAAAAATTGTTCGTACTGCACTCTCTAGTTACCTCAGTAGTAAGTCGAGCTTCATGGTACAGACCAATAGATGTTCGTTTACGAACTTAGATGTCAAAATGAATTTGTTGACATGTGGGACAGCGTTTGTTTGAAACATGAAGCTCGACTTAATAGTGAGGTAACTGGAGAGTGCAGTACTAACACTTTTGTGTCACCAAAAATTACACAGTGGCTGTCTTCCGTCTCACCTACACTTTAAAAAAATACGTATGGTCGTATGAGACAACTGACAGCCACTACATACATAAATGTCAAATTTGCTGGGTACACTTTTTTATTCAGGGTGAGAACTCCAGTTACCTCAGAGTATTAAGTCGAGCTTCATGGTTTGAAACGTTCTAACTTTTCAATCATAGATATAGTATATACATAGAAACCACAAACAAAATGTTCGATATACGAATTACCACACTGAAAAAGTTCGAATGTCTGAGAATCGGGCCCCTGGATATTGATTTATCCAGGATTTATCATCAGACGAAGAATTTTTATCACAAACAGTAGGAAGAGTAGTAGTAGTAAAGCGCGGCGGTGGCCAGTAGGGGAAATATCGGACGATAAAAACGCACTTGTGTGCAAGGAATTGGGAGGGACGCATTATCGCAATAACGGATGACCGATAGATAATAATGCACCTGTGTCAAAGAATATATATACACTTACGCGAACCTGTGTGGGAGAGCCTAAATACCGGATGCGTTATTGCAAAAATGCGTCAGTGACTTAAGCTTAGTTTTTTTTGTAAAAGCATCTTTCAACATTGAAAATATTTTTTCATGTCTCATATTCTGAAAGTAACTCCTAACTTGCCTAAAATGCGGGTTGAAAGTTGTAAGTGGCGGCCCTAGGGCCGTTATGAAATTTAAAAAAGGAATAGGAGGGGTCATGTCAAAATCTGTAATAGCATCTCTGAGTACTCAGAGAATAGCATCTACACACGTTCCGATTTGGTCTGGGAGCAGACCGAATCGGATCGGAGGTCGGATAGGAACGTGTGTAGAGTCTTATCTCTTTGGACATTTATTTACCAAAAGTATATAGGCAAAGGTACAGAAGCCTATACAGCCATGTTTTGCTATCATATAAAATAATTAATATCGTAGAATTATTATTAATATCCAAAACATTGTTTTTTTTAAAGAATGCGTTTTTAGCAACAGATAAGTTATTTGTAACATAAAAAATCAGGCTATTAATTTTATGGAATTGCATAGAGTACGGGTCAAACACCAAACAAGACTGTATGGACTTAGTTTCCCTTGCCTTCCTTAAAACAGAGAAAATGAACAAAAAAGTTATAGTCTTTCGAAAATTCCGCGGCCATAGGAAATAGTAGATTGTACAACAAGTGCATAAAATGTACCATTTTACCCGAGACGTATACAGGATAATTTTTTTATCAGTGCACAAATTTTTAGGATCGTCTCAGATACGATAAGTGAATAACTTTCTCCTAGAAACATGGGTCGAAATACGACAAAAATTTTTGGACTTCCCATACTAATTCGATCACGTGATCAGTCCGATTTGTATGAAAGGTCAAAATTTTTTTGTCATATTTCGACCTATGTTTCTAGGAGAAAGTTGTTCACTTACCGATTCTGAGTCGATCCTAAAAATGTGTGCACTGATAAAAAAATTATCCTGTATATCCATCCGAGCCGTAGGCGAGGGTGGATAGTCAATTCGAGGGTAAAATGGGTTTTATGTACGAGTTATACACTCTGCTTTTCACTTCGAGTGTGAGGAAAATAAATAACAATATTGCAAAAAAGAAAAAATAAAGACCTCGCCATATTGGCGGGAAGACTTTCTTTTTCTTTTTTTTTATACGGGCACAGTGACTTTAGCATAGATCGTAGTCCATAATACTCTTGAAATACTTATTCCTTAGAATACTCATTAATTTTGCCTAAGTAGTTTTATTAATATAATAATTTAACATGGATTATGTACAAAATTTAAGAAACAGGATGAAATACGTTAGGTATTAATAAAGTTTATTTAACGAAGTTTAATTGCGTGTGTGACTGTTTACCTGACGACCTTTGTCTTAAAGTCTGAGACTTAGACGAAGATTTTACTTTATGCACTAGAGCATAAAAAGCGATTTTATGCCGCCTATACCCAACATAAACACGAACTTTACGAGCATGAGAAGTGAAAAATATTTTTTTGATTATTTCTGTTTATTTTTACTATCCTCATATTCGAAATGAAAAGTAGAGTGTTTACTTCGGGTGTATGGACCCATAACAGTCTCGAACTATCGGCGCCCTCACTTCGTTCGTGCGCCAAAACACTCGACTGTTATGGGTGCCATACAGCCCTTGCTAAACAATCTACTATTTCGTTCGCTCCAGCAGGCCCCCGTTTTTGCTGAAAGTGCAACTCGCCCGTGATACCCTGAGGTTTAGGGTATGCGAGCTGAAAAGACGCGGAATTTGAAGGGCTTTAGGAAGATGTAAAAGTTATTTTGGAAAAGTCAAAAACTTTTTTGGAAATCGAGAAAAACCGACATTTTTTGACCGAAAAATCATGTTTTTACAGAACATTTCCGATCTCTCGGGAGGGACGCATTATCGCAATAACGGATCTGGTAATAAGGCGCTACTAGAAAAATTTATGCTAAAGCGAGATAACAATGAGAAAACGACGCGCGCGGGAGCGAGACCGATTTTGCCGATTACGCAAAAAAAACACAAAATCGCTTCGTATTCAAAAACTATAGCGATTTTTTAAAAATGCTTCTATACGATCCTAAATAATAGGTCTTTACATATGAAATTGCCGTTTTTTTCTTTTGTACATATAACTTAACAACTTTTATAATATTAGAAATATATAATTTCTTTAATATTGCGTTACATTAAGACCGTATCGAGCAACTTTTGATAATTTAATAACCACGATATTTGATTATTTACATAGGAAAAACTTATTCCGAAAGTTACGACTATTTTTGTTTCCAGAATTTCGTACTTTATTAGTTGTAACTTAGTGAAAAAAATTTGTTTTTTCTTAACGAATGTGTTATTTAGTAGTTAAAATGTCCATAAATACGTGTGTAAAATTTTGTAAATTTACATAATATTAGTCGTTAAATACTAACAAAAACGTTAGTATGGAAAAAAAATAATTACAGAAATCTCCATACAAAACGGCAATTTCATTGGTGTCCACTAATTAAACCAATTTTCAATAGTATATGTATCCCCATTTAAGAATAATCTTGATATTTCTTATTTTTTAGAGGTATTTTCGAAAATAAAAAGTGTCGAGCCAATATCATAAAATCGTGACTGAGTTTTTATCGTCCGATATTTCCCCTACCCCGCTGTGCATTACTACTACTACTACTACGCTGCGCTACTGTTAGTGATGAAAATTAGTCGTCTAATGCTGGGGCTTCACCTGCGTGGCGCCTAACGGCATGCGCGTCTTAGCGCGCTGATTGTATCAAATTATTGCGCTAAGACCCGGCTTCACCGGCGTATTATAACAAATAGCGCGCTAATTAATGGCATTAGACGCAGGTGAAGCTCGGGCATAATGGTAAATTGATATCCATATAAAGTTTTTAGAACACTCCTAACTGTCGGTAAAACCAAATTTCGTCTTTGACGTACTAAGGATATGGCAACGGAGGAATGCAAACGTCCTACTTTTATTCACGGACATAAATTCTATTGCGTCGTTCGTTATTAGCCCAGCAGTGTGTAACTTCTTATGTAAGTACTAAAAACAGATATCGCACGCAATAACGCATCCGGTATTATTGACTAATAATTTTGCATTTTGCAACAGAGACTGAAAGGGGGTCTTAAAAATTCGAAGTGCAGCTACTAGGGCATATGGGGTATCATAATATGAAAGAGCGCTGCTTGCACATTCTCAAACATCTTTTTTTTTCCTAAGTCGCATAGTTTTTGACTAAGTGTAAGATAGAAAAATATTTTGTTTTTATTTCAAAGAAATAGATACCCGCTACGTGAAAGAAGTAAGAGGTGGTTCACCGAATTTGTCCCTGGTGGTACCACAGTAAAAATAAAACCTAGTTTTTATTTCTATAAATAAATGGTCTTGTTTCACCCCCTTTCGGAGTTGCACTTGTGGCTATTTAGAAAACAAAAACCTTTGTTTATTTTTACATACCTATTAAAGAATGGAATAAAAAGAGACGAAGTTTAAGTAGATGATGAATAATGATCATCATCATCATTATCATCATCATTTCAGCCGTACGACGCCCACTGCTGGGCATAGGCCTCCCCCAAGGATCTCCACAACGATCGGTCCTGCGCTGCCCGCATCCAGCGGCTTCCCGCGACCTTGACCAGATCGTCGGTCCACCTTGTAGGGGGCCTGCCCACGGAACGTCTCGTCCGATTCGCGGTCGCCATTCGAGAACCTTTCCGCCCCAACGGCCATCGAACAATGATAATGAACACAAATATACTTAATCTAAGAAATTCTTAGTTTCGCGGCCGAGTAGTTGAATGGTATCGTCCATGAGGGCACGAGTTCGATTACCTTTTATAATATTATTTTTAAACTATCTTTCCGTCCGCGGATCCTCCCGCATGGACTACACGACAACACGACGTTATCTCGAGGGAATGTAATATCTTTCCGGGATAAAAAGTAACCTGTGTTCCACTCCAGGCTACAAAATATCTGTGTCCCAAATTTCAGCCAAATCCGTTCACCCGTTTTGGCGTGATTGAGTGACAAACAAACATCCAAACATCTAAACTTTCACATTTATATTAAGAAAAACGCGCCATTGATGCCCATGTGTTTCAATTCAAAGCACCACCGGCGAGTTTCACAAGCAAAAGTTAGAAAGTTCTACAAGCTACATATAATCTATCTTTCAAAATATTGACTTTGAGAAAAAATGGTTAAAAATCCTCAAAATAGTGTTTAAGGATCTTTCTATAGACACCCCACACGAATATGGTTGACGATAAAATTTATCAAATTTATCCAAATAAATCCCAATATTACCAAATTTTAACTAAATCACATACATAGAGGTCAAACTGATAACCTCCTTCTTTTTGAAGACGGTTAAAAAAAATTGCACTTGAAGATGTTGCACTTTCAAATTCTTTGTAAGTGGTATTTATTTACGAAAGTACAAAGTCCACTAAACCGCGTTCCAAAACAATAAGTTCAATAACATTAGGGGGGATCCCCGAAGATTGACAAGTCAGCATTCATCGAATCACATTGTCTGCCACGCTGTAAGGCATGGCATGTTATTCCAATATCGTCTCTACGTTGGCTGCAAAGAATATAAATTGATTTAATGTCAAGTAGGTTCTCAATAAATAAGTCCTCATGTTCTGCTAACGAGGCAGGGTATCATTCAGAATACCTACTTATATGCGGCGGGAAGTTATAAAAGTCTGCGTGTAAGCTTGAGTAAACAATGCTATAATTTAATGCATATTTTAATCTGATATTCTTGAGGTAGGCCTTAGGTGAGATCCCCAAGTAAAAAAAACTACTTCTAATATTGGAGCTCCCAAAACTGCTGTAAGAAAATGTTTCCATGCATTTAGTAAACCTCCTGTCTGTCCCAAAAATTTTCGACGAAATGGCGAATCTGTTAAAATTTCAAAATGGCGGGCAAATATAGCTGACTTTGCAAAAAAAAAAATTCAGTGCAGAAACCCTTTTTCTCTAAAACTTTGTATGAAACAAAAAAAAACGTCTATCAGAATATGTGTAATAATGTATAAGTACCTACTTCTTAAAACAAAAGATACTCGAATGTAAAAAAAGGAAAAAAGTCTTTTAAGAAAACAGTAGGACTATTTTAAAAAAATCTAATTAAATTAGGTACAAATATTTGAATATAAATAATTAAGTCATGGACTGGACACCATCACACACTTACATTATTTTGTTCCAGTAGGTACGAAAGTATGGTAGCACGAGCTATACTCGTGAGCTTGAGCACTAGTAGGTATTATGGAAATTGGAAATAACGACGGGTACCTATTACCAGATACACCGAGACCCGAGGAAATATTGAAAAGTTCGTTTTCAATATTTATTTGACCGGGAATCGAACCCGGGACCTCTAGAGATAGCAGCACCTTGAAAACCGGTGCGTACACCACTCGGCCACAGAGCTCGTCAACATCGTATTTTTAAATGTCATAAACGGGTATAAGTTAGGGCTTTACTCTTAAAGTGCTGATAATTGGGTACTTTACCCTATATAGGAATCCCTGCTTTAACCAATCCATGGAGTAGGTAGGTACTTGTCTCATAGGACCATCGAACATGACCATCTCGATTAGTAGATACAAATTACATGATATCCATACTTATAAATTGTCTCAACGATGGCAGCTCGTAAGAAAATTGAAATATTTACTGAAATACATAACGAAAAAGAATTTGAGCACATTTTGAAAGGAAACTTGGATAAATTAATATGTAAGCGGCTAATAAATACTTATATTTAGGTATCAGTAGATACAATATAACTCTTACAAAAATATAAATACTTACTTATTTAGAAAATACTAATCAAATAAAGAGGATGAATCTGTTGGTATTTCCGCCCGCGACTTCGCCCGCGTGGACTACACGCCGTTATCCCGCGGGAATGTGATATTTTTACGGGATAAAAAGGAGTCTATGTCACTCTCCAGCTCCCAAACTATCCCCATACCAAAATTCACGGTGATCTGTTGCTCCTATTTGACGTGAAAAACAGACAAACAAACAAATTAACTCTTTCAGTCTTTTAATATAATTTAAAAAACTTTCGCTAAAGTGCGTAGATTTAAATTTAAAAAATCGATAATAAGTGGTTAGTATCACTAACTACCTCATTCCTCGAATGCTTTAATACCTAGACTTTTTTCCTTCTTTGATATTTTAGCTGTAAATGATGCTCACTAAAACAAACATATATTTTTTTTAATATTCTTAATGTAAAAGCATGACTGAAAGAGTTAATAAACTTTGAATCGTGTCGTCGGTCGTCGATGTCTTTTGTACTATATTTTTTCGAGCTTTCCACCCGCGGCTTTAAACCCGAGAACTACACAATATTTTCCACTAGAAATTGGAAATTTTCCTCTAGTAAAACAGCATAAATCTATCTCTGAGCTAAATTTCATCCAGATTCGTTCAGGCGTTTCACCGGTATTGAGTTAAAATTATCCAAACTTTTGCATTTATAATATTAGTAAGCGTAAGAAGTTTGTTAGGTAGGAATATTACAAATGAGAAAGTAACTTTGCCTATCAAAGTTAACCGTTTAACCGCCTCTGTGGTCTAGTAGTTCACACCACCGATTTCAGACCCAGAGGTCCCGGGTTCGATTCCCAGTGGGGGTACATATTGTATTCGGTTTGGTTGGTGGTAGGACTTGTTCTTAGTCCGCCTGGCTAGCGACCACCATCTTATCTAAGTCTGACGCCATAACAATGATGTTTTCAGCATTATTGTGTTCCGGCAGTTAGAGATAAGATAGCCAGTTCCTCAGTTATTGAGGATTCCGGCAGTAGTGCGCTTCCACCTTCCACCTTATCACCACTTATTATCAGGTGTGATGAAGGCTAAGTGCTACCCCTTTGAGAATAAATAAATCTGTTATTGTATCACGCCCCAACCACTGCAGGTACCGATTTGGATGAATTTTTCCACAGATTTAAGATTTTTTTGCTAGCAACGTAATTCAGGGTTAATATTTTAGGTGCAGAAGTATACAGCAGCTGCTTCGGGTCCTGCACTGCTCTGGATCGCCTGTTTACCACCATCAAGCTGGACTGGAGCGATGGAAAAATGATTTTGCTTAAAGTACCCACTTTTAAAAACCATTTTTGGATATTTCTTTTTAACCCCCTCTCTGGTCCAGTGATAAATACCGCCGGTACCCATAGATTGATTCCCAGTAGGGGGCACATAATGGACTTGTTCTCAGACCGCCGGGCTAGCTACCATCACCTTATTTATATCTGCCGCAAACAACATTGTTTTTCAGCTTTGTTGTGTTCCGGAAGTTTAAAAATACCATTTTTTTACCTAGGCACCTGGCTCTTACTTCGAGCATTTATTGCATTCACAAATAAATATTTATTGGCGACGTCACTACCAAACTTATTTTGGACAAGCGGCCGCCCGCGGTTTCACCCGCGTGGTTCTCGTTCCCGTGGGAATATCGGGATAAAAAGTAGCCTAAGTTACTCCTTATTACATCAGCTACCCGCCAGTGAAAGTCCCGTCAAAATCGGTCCAGCCGTTTCAGAGATTAGCCGGAACAAACAGACAGACAGACAGACAGATAGACAGACAGACAGACAAAAATTGTAAAAAATGTTATTTTGGTATATGTACCGTATAAATAATCATATGCATGTAGTAAAAAGCGGTTATTTTAATATTACAAACAGACACTCCAATTTTATTTATTTGTATAGATGTGTAGATTAAGTTGTACAATTAACTGAGAAATATTTTTTTATTTATTGTAAACTAGCGGCCGCCCGCGGTTTCGGGCGTGGTTCTCGTTCCCGTGGAAATATCTGGATAAAAAGTAGCCTAAGTTACTCCTTATTACATCAGCTACCTTTCGGTGAAAGTCCCGTCAAAATCGGTCCTGCCGTTTCAGAGATTAGCCGGAACAAACAGACAGACATATAGACAGACAGACAGATAGACAAACAAAAATTTAAAAAAATGTTATTTTGGTATATGTACCGTATATATAATCATATGCATGTAGTTAAAAGCGGTTATTTTAATATTACAAACAGACACTCCAATTTTATTTATTTGTATAGATGTATAGATTATGGAAGTAACTTTTTAAACTTTCATCAACACTGTAAATATTACGAAAAACGGGATTTTTACCATGTTTGGATTTGTTGTTGAGTCCCCGATATTTCGGCGCAGTTGCACACGCCATGATCACGGAGTAACTCCGAGGAGTGAGTTACTTCCAGGGTGCCTACCATCAACTCTTATTGCGGTTTTGTTTAGGACCTAAACTGGGGCCCGATTCTCAGGCATTCGAACTTTTTCAGTGTGGTAATTCGTATGTCGAACATTTTGTTTGTGGTTTCTATTGAAAAGTTAGAACCTCTGAGAACGTTTCAAACAAACTAAGCTGTCCCACATGTCAACAAATTCATTTTGACAGCTAAGTTCGTATACGAACATCTATTGGTTTTTACCACTCGTAGCGTTCGACTGGTTTTCGACCGAACTTTTTCGATTGTGAAATTCTGACAATACAAAAACTGTGTTATATTTGAATTTCGAGCTTATAAATGTGAACTTTTCTCGATTGCCTGAGAATCGGCCCCCTGGGGCCCGATTCTCAGGCATTCGAACTTTTTCAGTGTGGTAATTCGTATGTCGAACATTTTGTTTGTGGTTTCTATTGAAAAGTTAGAACGTTTCAAACAAACTAAGCTGTCCCACATGTCAACAAATTCATTTTGACAGCTAAGTTCGTATACGAACATCTACAGTGCCACAAGCTTTTCTGTTCCGGTGACAGTCGTGACAGAGGAGCCACTTGCAATACGAAATTAGCTGTCAAAATGGACTGTAGTATGAAAACTGTTTTAGTTCCTAAGATAATCACCGGAACAGAAAAGATTGGCGCACTATATTGGTTTTTACCACTCGTAGCGTTCGACTGGTTTTCGATCGAACTTTTTCGATTGTGAATTTCTGACAATACAAAAACTGTGTTATATTTGAATTTCGAGCTATAAATGTGAACTTTTCTCGATTGCCTGAGAATCGGCCCCCTGATCTGCTTCGCTTATTCGTCCCACGACAGCTTAATATCAATGACAGCGATTCAGTAATCATTCAATGACATTTCACTGCCGCTGAGCTGTCATCAACTCTTATTTGACTTATATAGTGCGCCAATCTTTACTGTTCCGGTGATTATCTTTAAAACTAAAACAGTTTTCAAACGAAAGTCCATTTTGACAGCTAATTTCGTATAGCAAGTGGCTCCTCTGTCACGACTGTCACCGGAACAGAAAAGCTTGTGGCACTTGTAACTAGGCTAAGCTAACATGACACCTGCAGGTTATACCCGTCCCTTTCGCTCTCCGGGCATGACAGAATCGAGTGAAAGAGACGGGTAGAAGAAATAAGGACACAAATCGTTCGGTCATTCACATTTAGCAATTCATTTGCGATCCAGTTTTTAGAAGGTCATAGTACGAAAGAAAGAAACCTATTCTGCATCGCGCTATTTTTGAATCGCTGTCTTAAAGTTGATGGTATCACCATGAAGCTCGACTTAATACTGAGGTAACTGGAGTTCTCACCCTGAATAAAAAAGTGTACACAGCAAATTTGACATTTATGTATGTAGTGGCTGTCAGTTGTCTCATATGACCATACGTATTTTTTTAAAGTGTAGGTGAGACGGAAGACAGCCACTGTGTAATTTTTGGTCACAAAAAAGTGTTAGTACTGCACTCTCCAGTTACCTCAGTATTAAGTCGAGCTTCATGGTAGGCACCCAAGAGTGAGTTACTCCGTAGCTACCTACGCGGGTAAAATCACGCGGCACAATAAGTAATACTATTATTTCCAGGTTCCCGCAGACGAAATTGAAGCACTGCAAAGATTTAGATATCAAAGCGAACCAGTTTATCTATTTATTCACGTAAGTTAAGTAGGTACCTATGTAATTTACGTTATTATCATTTTTATCTAACGAATATTCGCATTCGCAAATATTCGTTCATTTCTTGATATTCGCATTCGTACTCGCAAATATTGTGCGAATATGAACTCAAGAAAAAAAAAGTAAGTAGATTAGAAACAAATTACTTAATTAATGTTCGTTTTATGTTTTATGTAGTTTTTAATGAACATTCAATCTTCAGAAGTCGGATGGAGGTTTTGGGTATTCAAGACAAAGACTCTTGGACTTCCAAAATACACAAGTTTAATTGAAAACTACTTGCGTGGCCGAAAGTTGTTTCTATCATTTTTGAATAATTAGTTTGTTTTCAGAAGGAGCGAGTGACAAAGGTGCATCGAGGGGTGGATGCAATCAAAATGTCGGAGGTGGCGAGGGCAGAGCTCTACCATTTTAAAATGGAGCAGGGAGGTGCCGATACTTACAGGATGACTTACAACTTGGACCAGCCCACGCCCGATGAGATGGTACCAAAGTTTAAGTATAACACAGTGTTTTTTTAATCACGATTACGTCATTTATATACAGTGTGGAAAAAAAGACCGTGGTTGGAGGAAAAGTAGGGGTTTTTTTTTATCCACAACGGGGTAGCACTTACCCTTAATATTGATGATAACAAATTTTACTGAAAGGAAACATTCCTTTATTTTCAAAAATAATTAAAAATGCATTTATAGATTTTTTTTTAAATCGCCTACTTGAGCCGGGGATCAAAACGGTGAAATGTGAAGAAAAAACAACCTGTATTTTATGATAAAACTTGCTGACCAGCGCGACTTCGTTCCCGTGGCCCTACCCCCTTCTCCACCCTACCCTACCCGTACTCTACCCCTACCCTACCTTTACCTTACCCTACTTCTACTCTACCCCTACTTACCCCTCCTACCCCTATTTTCTCACCGTTAAAACCTTCCTTGGACTTCCACGAACATTTAAAAAAAAAATTGGCCAAATTGGTCCAGGCGTTGTTGAGTTATGCGCTTACCAACACATTTTGCGATTCATTTTTTTATATATAAGATACCAACCGAAAGAATCTTTCTTTAATTTAAGATACTTATGTTACCTTTCGGTTGGTATCATGAAATACAGGATGGTTTTACAGGCACTTAATTTACACAGATTTTTCAATGTACAGCCAACATAATTATATTAAATATGATTATAATCTACATTATTGATTATAAGCCCTAAGACTGAAGACATTAAGCTCTAAATGTTATGTAGCCATATCATATCTATTGAACGCACGGTCAAAGGTCAAGTATTTGCTTTATATTTAATTTTGTCATTGTATTTATTTAATCAAAATCTTGCTGCCATCCATAATTTCGTCGCGTGGGCAATTTTTTATCTTTCCCAAAGATAGCTATACATAAACTCTTCAATCAGCGTATTGCAAGTTATTAGGTACTTCTTAATATTGCGAAGTAGACAACATTATATTGTTTGATCATACATTCTTTGTGATCGAGAGGAGCTCGATGGAACGCAGTCTGATCGTGGCGGTTAAGCAACCTTCACAATGGTCGGTCACGGGATGGGTGACCAAATTAGATTTTTCTCTTCGTTTCTAATAGGAGTGGATTAGCATGAGAGCTGCTGAGAAAAACCAGGAAAGAACCTCGCTGTCTGCTCGCCGGGCAGCTCGGCAGGCAGCTCGGAAGAGGCACCGAGCAGAGCTCATGATTCCACACCTTCAACACCTCAACTTTGTTCTGTACTGGCCACACTCCACCCACGCACACCCAGAGTTGTATGAGAGATGGGATTTAAACAGTAAGTATATTAGTATACTATGTTGATGTCCAGCAGTTAGAGATAAGATAGCGTTCTCCAGTTCTCAGTGGTTGAGGATTGCTGGAGTAGTGCGCTTTCACCTTCAACCTGAACATCAGGTGTAATTGAAGGTTAGGTGCTACCTTGTTGTATGTAGATGAAATTTTTTTTTCTCCATTTGGTGACTATACTTACACGGTGATTTTTTTTATCACCCTGGATAATTCCAGATTTTTGATGAACAGCGGTTTTTTTTTTGCATATCAGTTTAGGTCCTATATTCAAAGTTGTTTGTTTTCATGGGCAGAATAATCCCTGAAATTATCCGGGGTGATAAATAATTATCGTGTATTGTATGACAAGGAGAAAATCAAGTCTTTACGAGTTTCCGGCAGGTTCCTTTTGTTACAAGTTCTCCGCAAGTAGGGCTTTGTAAACCGATGGTGTAGTTTCTTTGTTCTTTGCCCTTCACAAGAGCTGGCTTAGAATTTATAAATTGGAGTTGAGGAAAAATGTGATATTAAAAAACCACGAGCCCTATAAGTAGCTTTCAGGCGGGATTCGAACCCGCGCCTCCGGGAATCCGGCCCGATGCTCTGACCAACTAAGCTACCGAAAGGCTTACACGACTCGTCGAATTTTGCCATCACTTGTTACGCTGTAGGCCAGCGTTGCTTCATCAATGTGAGGAAACCCTCGCATCCGAAAGAAACATTTTTACAAATGTTTAACAATCGATTAAGATGAAACAGCCATTATAAGATTTTAAATTATTTTTATGCATTCACAATGCAATTTTGTAAGTATAGGAAAAATGTGATAGTAAAAAACCACGAGCCCTATAAATAGCTTTCAGGCGGGATTCGAACCCGCGCCTCCGGGAATCCGGCCCGATGCTCTGAATCCCGCCTAAAGCTACTTATAGGGCTCGTGGTTTTTTACTATCACATTTTTCCTATACTTACAAAATTGCATTGTGAATGCATAAAAATAATATAAAATTGGAGTTTGAGACAGAAGACAAAGTCTTAAAACTCTATTACTGTCTTATACTTGCAGTAGTCCCTAAAAAACTACAGCTGTTCATGTCAATCGGTAAATTCTAGATATAGTAATGTTCGGTCGTGAAGAGCTGCAACTTACAGAAGAAAAGGCACTCGACATACTGTACGCTGGTGATGCACCTATCAACGAGGCATCGATGCACATGCTATTGTCTGCTCCAGCTCTCGCAATATGCTTCAGGATACTCGATACAGACAAGCATTTCGTATGTAAGTACGACAGCAGGAAGCACCTGGCTAAAACATTTACGTATGACGACGCATCAATAAAGCTTCCATATTTTATAGTAATTGGTATATCACACCAACATAAATAAATATGGAACACCATCACATACATTGCTCTAATTCCTAATTAAGTAGCTTGCGTATCCGTGCTATAGCAATTGAAAACAACTATGGGTATTACACCCATACACCCAGATACGAGTAAATATTGGAAAGTTCGTTTTTAAGAAGGGTACAGGAGCAAAACAAGGAATGTCACAAAACAGATTTTTGTGTAATTTACATTTTAATGTAAGTTTATTTGTGAACATTTGTCAAAAGCATAAACTTATTATACTCTAGTAAAAATAAGTTTATGGTCAAAAGATTATTTGTATTTACAGCCGATCTTTGTAAAGTAAACTTAGGTTCCTATCAGTAAATTAATAAAAAATAATTATGCAAGACAAAAATTAAAAAAAAAAAAAAACAAAAAACCTGTGTGTGACATTTCTTGTTTTGCCCCTGTACCCTAATTTACCTAGAGTATCAGATAACGAGGAGCCCGTGGCGCAGTGGATAGGGCGCTTGGCCTGCGATCGTTGAAGTTAAGCAACGTTCGCAATGGTCGGTCACGGGATGGGTGACCAAAAACTTTTCATCTCGAGCTCCTCCGTGCTTCGGAAGGCACGTTAAGCCGTTGGTCCCGGCTGCACTTGCAGTCGTTAATACCCACCAATCCGCACTGAGCCCGCGTGGTGGGTCATGGCTCATTCTCCTTATCCATCCATAAGGAAGGCCAGTGCCCCAGCAGTGGGGACATTAAATGGCTGATGATGATGATGATCAGATAACTCTGTGCGCGACTGGGTTTTTGGCGCAAGTTACAGTAGGTACATTTTTTTCTTCCAAGCTTATGGAAAATATTTGCCCAGCAGTGGGCGTCGTTCGGCTGATTATGATGATGATGATGATTATTTAACCCTTTTGCCATATTGCAGCCTTGACTCGATCCATATTGTATCAAGAAATACCAAAATTAGATGAAGACAAGCCGATGAGTGAGCAGAAACCTCGGAAGACAGCTTTCGATCTTTACAAGTCTTTCAGCCCTACCAAGGAACAGGTGCTGCAACAACGAAGAAAGGATAAAATAAGGCGTAAGGTGCGAGTTTTTGTCATTTATCGGTCACACGATGACGTTTGACGTACCTATCGTCTTTTTTCACGATTCGTCTTTTTTGATGCCGCTAATTGGGTATTTGTCAGAATTTTTTTTATTAACTTAAAATGTTCATTTAATTAGTAGCAACACAACATAGGTATTTATTTTCAAATATCTTGCATATTTTCAGCGATATAGAGCATCAAACTTACTAATTAGACAAGGAGAGCGCTATAGAAACGTGACGTCACATTTCTATAGCGCCATACTCTCGCCATAGAAAATTTCGTTTTAGAAAGAGATAGCTAGAGTCACAATTAAGTAGCTCATAATTCGCTTGTTATAACACATATTGAATTTCTTTTTTCATATTTGTTATTCTATAATGTTATATTTTCGCATGTCATAATTAAATATCTACATTTCAACAACAGTCAAACACCCAATTCTCACGCATCCACGAATGGCGAAAATGTCGGATACGTCATTCCTATACTTTAGTTACAGTTTCGTGTTTTTTGACGATTTGACAATGACGAATTCCGTGTGAATGAGCCACACTTTCTGTGGATACAAACAACCTTGGCTCGTATTTATGGTCGTGTTTATATCCAAAAGGTATACCTACATTAAATCACACCGTTAGGTTCCTCGTGATTCTTTTCACTTCTCTCCAATTACTAATTCTAATAGAGCACTATCTCATTGGGATGCCATGGCACTGAATATTTCACATTATATTAAAACATTTCTAGCCCTACCTCACTTGGCGGCGGTGGCTTGGTTGTGAGGTCAAGCAGCCAAAAGTCAAGTAAATGCTGCAAGAATTGCTGCTATGGCGTCACAATAAGATAGAGCCTTTACTCTAAGGGCATTCAAGAGACCCAAAAAGACCAGATACAACCTGATTGTGATGTTATTTATTGTCGAAAGTTAATGAAGATACGTATTTCAGGAAGAAGAAATAGAACGACGCGCCAGGCGTTTAAGTGAGATGCAAAGACTTGCGCGTCAAGCCAAACATGAAGCTATAGAAGCTAAAAGACTAGCAAGAGAACAGAAAAAGATGGAGTTATTGAAATCTGGTGTCAGTTACTCTATTTTTATAATCTACCTAATTATATATCTATTATCCGTAGTCCGTCTTTGTATAATACTACCTATGCTTCGTTCGCTTAATTTCAATTTAGTGAGGGACTGAGGTAAGGTCATTTATAATTTTTTCATGGACATGAGGCTTTACTAGAATCATCAGGATCTTTTATGTAGTCAACGTTGAATCGGTTTATTGTTTTATAAAACCAGTATTAACATCTTTCTTAAAATTTGATGTAAATGTAATGTTAATTTAAATATTTATATTTGTATTTATTATTTTTAACAATAAAACCACAACTTGACTGCAAATTTCCGTTCAGTCTGTGCAATTTGGATAATTTGATTTTTACTAACTAATAACAATTTACAAAAATATGCCAATTATTATTGAATGAAGTTAGCTTTTTATTACAGAACCTAGCTGCGTTTGATGAATTGCCAGATGATTTAGAAGATGTGGATATTGTTATACCAGAAGTGAGTATGTTTCGCAGACTTATATCTGATGCATGTGCATACAATTTATGGATCGATTACATGCATGACATGCATCCTATCAAACAGAAAACGGCAATTTTGTTTTTTAAAACAAAACAATTTATAACTTATTTTAATTTTTAGTTTTTTGCATTCACAATGCAATTTTTATAATAGAAAAATGGAAAATGAAGTATTTAGAAAAAATCGACCCGTCTCACAACTAGCTCCGATGGGACACGAACCCACGACCTTTCGCTTTCCGGGCGACTGCTCTAACCACTGAGCTACGGAGTCGTTACGAGAAGCGTCGAATTTATCCAATACTTCTTACACGCTGTATAGTAAGCGTTAATTTCATCAATGTGAAGATATTACTACCCTCACACACGGAGCTAGTTGTGAGACGGGTCGATTTTTTCTAAATACTTCATTTTCCATTTTTCTAAAACAATTTATTTTATAGTTTGTACAATCTAGCATGGGTCCTCTACCAACTCATTTTCGTGCAAAGCAAAATGTTGCTTCTACACAAGAATACCTAATGTTCTAATTTTCTAGCATGAAGCTGCATTAAAAACTGTCAAATGCTGTTTGACTTTTATTCCAATAGCATAAAGAACTTTTTGCTTTGCACGACTGAGCTGTCAAAGGATCCAGTACCAATTTTTTTTTTTATAGATTACCGTTGTGCCCATAGATTTAGAATTTTTTCGCTACGCAAAAAGATCTACGAAGCGTGGGAGCGAGAAATCCTAATCAAGTTATAAATGTCCAAGAGAGAAAAAGACAGCAAATAAGTACCGCTATGTCACTATTTTCACGAGTAAGAGGCCATAGCGTCCCAGCTGTTCAACGCCTCGTTACAATTTGTGCATATTTGTAGTAATCCTTCGATTATAAGTGAAAAGTGCAATGATGGTGACAAGTTCGGTACGTGAATGTACGTGAATGTGGAGTTACAAGACGCAATAATCCGGATAAATACACTTTTCACAGGTAAAAACGATTTTATCATTGGAAGTTTTCGAACCTTAATTTATCAAATTTCTGACAGTAATCGGCTCAGAAAAAGATGTTTACAGTAGAATATTAAATTGTGTTGTTCTGTTTCAGTGCAAATCGTGATTTAAAACAATATTTGCGAAGAAATTAAATATAAATAGTAAATTGAGGGTTACGCTAGTGCTTGACAAAGCGGTGACGTCACGAGTATCGATAAAAACAATTGTTTTTTATTGACATCGTGACATGAATACAAAGTAATTTAGCCAAGATTATGTTGAAATCGTAGATAAGTAGAAGGAAAGATAGATTGCCGACGTCATACATTATTATTATTTATCTATTCTTGAAATAGAGGTAAAATTGAATCATTGTATTATTTTTTTACTTTTAATGGGTTTGCTCTTGATCCCAATCAAGCCCATGGTGGGCTAAGACAGGATTCACGATGGAGCGAGCTAACCCAGAAGCTCACAAATTTTGTTCAAGCTCATCAAGCTCTCTTACGCTATTACTTCATCCATATATACTCTCGTCTCGTCCTCCTGGAAAAAGTTGTACCTGTACTGGAACTAAAAAGCTTTCTCACGAGACGCTTACGCTACTGCATCCACCTATACTCTCTTCCTCCTGGAAAGAGCTATACCGAAACAGTTGCTTTGCTTGCATTACATTATATTAGGCACGCATCTGACGCCTTCGTCCTAATTGGAAAAGGTTGTTGGAACATTCCCTTCCCCGCTTACTGCATACATTACTGTAATTATCGGCTTGCTTTGTAATAAACTTCTTGCTACCCGTATCATACCATCTTTTACTGCTTCAACTACGTTATCCTGCACTTCCGAAGACTTCTAAGAAGAAACCCCCTTACAAAGTGTTTTAATTACCTGTACTTGTATTAATAAACGTCTCACCACATTGAGAGAGTATTGATTGTCACAGTCAAATTGGTGAATTCTATTTTTCGCTGCCTCTTCGATTTTTTAAGCGTTGCAGTGGATCGTCACTCACACAAGCGCCGCTAGTAGAAATAAATCATTTACTCATCACAATCTTATCTCAAGGACTTAAATCAAAATAATTGAGTATTTTGCGCAAAAGTTTATTTGCATGCATCAAAATGGTCTCAGCTCAGCATATAATATATCCTGGTAATAAACAAGACGCTGCTGATCTTCCGCGGATGCCATCTTTTATGTAATAAAACTAATTAAAATTAATAATAAGCATACAAAAATATATATTAAAAAGAACAACAAAACCGGCTTTAAAACGTATTTGTTAAGTGTAAATTTACTAATTCTTTACCACTAACCGACTTCTGACCATTTACACAAACATAAGTTATTGTCTATACTTTCGGCTAAAATATTTAAAAAGCAGATTAGACTATATATTTAGATATTTGCTCAAAAATAACACACTCAATAATTTCGATCCAAGTCCTTGAGATAAGTACCTAGTATTTTCTTAGTAGTCTGTGTAAGTAGAGTACCTAAATGATTTATTTCTATTGGGGGCGCTAGTAACGTGACGTAGGTACCAACTTATAGTTTCCTGACGAACGATGTATAACATAACAAGGCCTACCTACTGAAACAATCGATAATGTAAAAGTATATCCTGGACAACACTATTTTTAACTCACACATAGACATTCATCAACACATGTACATAATTTTTTTTGTCACATCTTCGAGCCGTCATTGTGTATCTTGTACATTCTAAATCTATGGTTGTGCCCATGAAGCTCGACTTAATACTGAGGTAACTGGAGCTCTCACCCTGAATAAAAAAGTGTCCCAAGCAAATTTGACATTTATGTATGTAGTGGCTGTCAGTTGTCTCATATGACCATACGTATTTTTTTAAAGTGTAGGTGAGACGGAAGACAGCCACTGTGTAATTTGTGGTGGACAAAAAATTGTTCGTACTGCACTCTCCAGTTACCTCATTATTAAGTCGAGCTTCATGGTTGTGCCCCTCATTACATAAGCGCGTATAAGCGGAGAAAAGTACGCGCTATTGGTCTTATACCAAGGTGTTACCGCTCTATCAAAACGGAATAGAACGAATCATCTTACGATTCAGTGGAATTGATCTCATGTTCTTTCACAATCTTATAGGTACTTAGTTATAGTCAGTTTCCTATCTTGTTTAACAATGTGTGTCGTTCTACTGTAGGTCAACCTTAGGTCAACAGTATAATTGATGACGTTGTGATTCTTTTTGACAAACCACAGAATATATTGCGTTGACGACCGATTTGGCGCAGGGGTAGGCTACCCACCTTCTGCGCCAGTGGTCTCGGGTTCGATTCCCGAACAAAACAAATATTTTTTGTCTTGGTCTGGGTGTTAACTATGTATATTAAGTATGTATTTACAAACAAAAAGTATTTAAGTACCTAAGTATATATTTATCCGTTATCAAGTTTTCCATGACACAGTTTCTTAATGAAATTAACATGGGCTTAAATAATTGGTGTGAATATAAGTAGTTATTTATTTATTTATTTATATAGGTACTTCAAATCCTAAGAAGTAACATCGAGTGCAGATTTTCTTTTCCTCACTTACTTTGTCATTAATATTAATATATATAGTTTAAATGCATGTCCATTTAAACAGGAACTTCCAGAAGAAGATGTTGAAAGTCAAAGTGATGATGAAGATGAAGATGAGAATGAATATTTTCCACCACCAGGCCTCCTGATACCAGGATTCTACTCACCACCTAATGATATCGGAAAAGTCAATGGATTGGCAATATTATTTCCTAAAGTAGGTACTTAATTAAAAACTTCTAATAAATATGACACCTTGTAATGTGTTGTGTTACCTACTAAATAGAGTAGGTAGGTAGGATGCATTTAATTGGATTATCTACTGATTGGTATATTCATTCATCTGATCTTGAAATTGTAGCTACTAGTGACTTACCGTGGTTTATTCCGCGCGGTAGCCATTCCCGTGGGAATATTGGGAGAAAATAAAGCCTATGTCACTCGGGAAGAATGAAACTTTCTAATGGTGTTAAAATCGGTCAAGTAGTTTTTAATTTTATTCATTACAAACAAACAAAAAATCAAATAATTCCGTTTATAATATTGGTATAGTATGAATAGATAGATAGAAAGAAAGAAAGAAAGAAAATTATTTATTTAGTGACACCCACTCGGCAAAGAAATAAGCAGAGGTGTTAAAACTAGAGATGGGACGGGTACCCGGTGTGGATCCGGTACCCGGCGGATCCGGCACTTTTTCAGGGTCCGGCCGGGTACCGGGTAATGGCGTTGGATACCCGGCACTGCCGGGTAATTAGGTCTAGGATAAAATTTTAAAAAAGTTATTTAAAAAACGGACATTTATTTCAATTAAACATTGACGACCGATTTGGCGCAGGGGTAGGCTACCCACCTTCTACGCCAGTGGTCTCGGGTTTGATTCCCGAACAAGTCAAATATTTGTGTGCATGAACATGTCTGTTTGTCTTGGTCTGGGTGTTTATTATGTATATTAAGTATGTATTTACAAACAAAAAGTATTTAAGTATATATTTATCCGTTATCAAGTTTTCCATGATACAGTTTCTTAATGAAATTAAAATGGGCTTAGATAATTTGGTGTGAATGTAAGAAGTTATTTATTTATTTAAACATGAATCAGTAGAAGAATTAATTAATATTGTACAAAATCAAAGTTATCATTCCAAGCGCGTAAACAAATAGTGGCAAAATGGCAGCCTGTAGGTAAGTACATCCCCTCTCCTTCGTAATGATCGAGCCTCCGCCGGCGCCAGCCGGTCGATGGTCAAGTCACTCACAGTATTGGTCGCTTGTCTTGATCATCGATATTTACATCAACGGAATTGACCCGTTGACCGTCAGTCGCGCCCAAACTGGGAAGTGGAATGTACGTCTTTTTTCCTGCCGGGTAATTTTGCCGGGTACCCGGCTACCCGGCATAAGCTTCCAAAAGTAGGATCCGGTGCATCTCTAGTTAAAACCAAGCAGACGACAAATACTTATAGTTAATGTTCAACACACAAGTATTTGGCCCGGCTGGGAATCGACACCACGATATCTCATAGGTTTACTTAAGTACCACAGCGTCATCGGGCCCGTCCAAGAAAGTAAAAGCTTAGATTCTAGCATTCTAGTCAGACGCAGATACATTGAACCTCGGTGAACCTCCCCCCACCCTGATACAAATTTTTACCTAAATATTTTTTTTGTGTGAATTAACAAAATAATAATAATTAATTTATTAAATTAATTCCCCTCAACCAAATCTTGGATCCGCGCCTGAGGGCCACTCCCCAGTTGTGACAAAATCGAGTAAAAGGGACCGAAGTTACCGAAGTTTCGGATTTGCAGTTCGAGTAAGGCTCCTGATTCTAGTCAAAGTTTTCTTAATTTCAGTTGGTGATGGAGTGCGTCACCCCCCAACCTGAGTTCCTGCCTCCTCATGTGCTGGTCGTGCTGAATATAGCGCAGCGGTACATAGCCGTCGATGTGATGACGCCTTATAAGTCTTCTGTTATACATGTTAGTGCTTTTTTATCATCATCATCATCATGTCAGCCGAACGACGCCCACTGCTGGGCATAGGCCTCCCCCAAGGATCTCCACAACGATCGGTCCTGCGCTGCCCGCATCCAGCGGCTTCCCGCGACCTTGACCAGATCGTCGGTCCACCTTGTAGGGGGCCTGCCCACGGAACGTTGTCCGGCACGCGGTCGCCATTCAAGAACCTTTCCGCTTTTTTATACTCGTAGCAAAATCAATCTCGTACCTAGACACACTAGTTATTAGCTATTTAATAAATCTTTGTATCTTGGGCGAATATGTGGCGATTGTTCAGATTTTGCAAAATGGCCACCTCACTGGCATAATAAACCAATTTCACAGTTACGTTACTGATTTTGAAGTTACCTACTCTTAACTTAGACATCATAAGTGACTGTGGAGTGGACCTCTAAGTCAAAAACTCAGTATCCAAGAACCCAGATTGACCTGAGTCAACCTATGAGAAGCTTCTAGGCAATGAACCCTAAGATTCAGTGTGAAGCCAAGAGCAAGCTCATAAAATATAAAAACAAAAATTAAAAGCCTCCAGCCCAAAAGATACTGGTACTCTAGCTAGGAGGCGATCGCACTGATGCACTAAAGTTCTTTAAGGAGCCGCAAAGCCTCTAAATCTTAAAAATAATAATAAGTCATCATCTGCATCAGCCATTTATTGACGACCGATTTGGCGCAGGGGTAGGCTACCCATCTCTGCGCCAGTGGTCGCGGGTTCGATTCCCAAACAAGACAAATATTTGTGTGCATGAACATGTCTGTTTGTCTTGGTCTGGGTGTTTACTTACAAACAAAAAGTATTTAAGTTTATATTTATCCGTTATCAAGTTTTCCATGATACAGTTTCTTAATGAAATTAAAATGGGCTTAGATAATTGGTGTGAATGTAAGAAGTTATTTATTTATTTATTGGCCCCACTGCTGGGGCACAGGCCTTCCTAACAGATGGATAAGGAGACTGGGCCATGGCCCACCACGTGGCCCAATGCGGATTGGTGTGTATATTAACGACTGCAAATGCAGCCGGGACCAACGGCTTATCGTGCCTTCTGAAGCTCGGAGGAGCTCGAGATGAAAAGTTTTTGGTCACCCATCCCGTGACCGACCATTGCGAACGTTGCTCAACCTCAACGATCGCAGCCCGGCACGCTAACCACTGCTACTCGATTAAAATGATAATAATAATATTATAAACATAATAAGTACTCGTTTCAATTCAAACTGCTAAATATTCTGTTATTAAGTTTAATTGCTCTTGTTATGGTAAGAAAAGGCTAAGTAAAGGATTGTGTTTCGGTAGGTAAGGTAGTTTCTAGTACTAGTTAGTAATTGACGGATTTTGTTCGATTTTCAATTTAGAAATATTATTTATTAGATGGGAATTTTCCGGGCTCCTACACCGTATGATGCTGAGCATATAGCATACAGCGTACGTCAATATGATCACATGAAACTGGTAGACGAGTAAGTGCTTAAAGTTTTCTGTAAGGCAGTTCCTAAGTACCTATTGCAATGCAAGGCTTTGAATTTAAATAACACATTTTTATGCAGTACGCGGTAGTGTTTAGCCTTTATAACATCTGTAAGCCTAGCATGACCGCCCAAAGCGTGATATATATCGCATAATATAGCGTTTTATCGACACTCAAACGACACAACCCTGCCTGGCTAGCATGACCACCATTATATCACGCGATATGATATAGCACGTCATGCTGTCTTGCTTACACCTTAGTGGGGTAAGCAAGACAGCATGACGTGCTATATCGTATCGTGTTATAAAAGCCGCTCATGCTAGGCCAGCTGACTGTTTCTTTTGACAGTAAAACGCGATAGAGCGCTATAATATTTCGCGTTTTATTGGTCATGCTAGGGGGGCTGACTTGAAAAGATTATAGTAAATAAGTAATCATGTATTTGCTTGAATATGGTTACATTTCGATGTTAAATAAACATTTACTTACTTACTTATTATGAGGCAGAAGGCTCGAAACCTTCACCATTAATTACTTCACCTTAACCACTCTGGGTATCCTATGTCTAACTGCCGGAAAAAAATTACCAAAGCTGCAAATATTATTCTTAAGACGACAGACTTGGATAAGACGGTGGTATAGCTAGCCATAGCCAGTACAATGTCACAGGAAATGTCTCATCAAAAAGATTGCCATGTCAATGTACCTTCAAATTGTAGAAAAGGAAATGTATGGACTGATTTAAGTGACTCTATTTTAGAAGCTTTTTATTAACTTGCTATGTTAGTTAGTTAGTGGGGACAAATCTTACAAGCTTAATTTGACCCACTTCCCAGTGTCCGATAGAGCTAAAACTTTGTATACAGGTTTGGTTTAGATGACAATACAATATTTAAGTACAGTCGACAAAAAAGCTTGTTATGAAAATGAAATTTTTTCTAAAAACTTCTTTCTCTACACATCACAACTTGGTCCATACAACACACTCCGAAGTATGCTTGGCTAGCTACCACAATCTTATCTAAGTCTGTCGGCATAACAATAATGTTTGCAGCAATGTTTTATAGTATTCCGGTAGCTCTGGGTTATGCAGCATTTACACGGAGCCAATACTTGGGACATCCACTAAGCCAGTCCACTAAGACAATAGATCTAACTATTGGTCACTGCACTGTCTTGAGGACAATCCAATATATTGGACTGTCTTTATTTACACGATGCCAATATTGAACTGGTGTAGTGGATTGTATCAAGTATATACCTGTATATTTTCAAGTACACTTGACACATCCACTAAGCCAGTCCACTTAGACAGTATATATGTAGGTATTATCTCGCCCGAATTCAACTGGCCCGCATTTTTGTTTTTATTTTTATAGGTCACAGTTCTAACCTAACCTAACCATTTTTGTTGTAATCATTTAAAATACAAACTACTTTAAACATAAGTTCATTTGGTTAGGTTAGGTTAGAACTGTGATCTATAAAAATAAAAATTCGGGCCAGTTGAATTCGGGCGAGATAATACCTTACCCATATTTAAGCTATTGATCACTGCACTGACTTGAGGACAATCCAAAGTATTGGGCTGTCTCTATTTACACGATGTCAATGTTAGATTGGCTTAGTGGATTATCTCCAGTATTGGGTCCATGTAAATGCAGCATAAGTACCTAATTCTTAAATTCTTTATTTTGTTCTGTGCTGTATCTAAGTTGCTACAATTTCTTACAGGGACGGAGTGAAGTTAGCGTTCATGCTCTCCATCCAGGTGGACATTCCCCTGTTGCAGCTAATGGACTTGAGGCCGGAGCACGTGAGCCGGGACCCCACGCGTGGGGAGGACGAGTGCGCGGCCATGTTCCCAGTGGACTACGCCGATTCCTATCCACAGTTCGAAGATTTCGGTGACATGACAGTCTTGAAAGAGGATTAATTTATACTTATGATTATTTTAATACCTAATAAAACTACTTAAATAGAAAAAGTTTGATGGTTATGTAATTTATAACGGGTTGTTATTAATTTGATCACCAATAACCCAGGAAAATACTAAGTTAGCACCTAAAAATACTGAAATGGACACCTTGCGTGCATTTCAGTATTTTAGGTGCTTAATAAGCTTTTTATTAACTTGCCATGTTAGTTAGTTTGTTAGTGGGGGACAAATCTTGCAAGCTTAATTTGACCCACTTCCCAGTGTCCGATGAAGCTGAAATTTTGTATACAGGTTTGGTTTAGATGACAATACAATATTTAAATTAGTACAGTCAATAAAAAAGCTTGTCATGAAAATGAAATTTTTACTAAAAGCTAAGCGAAAAACGATTCCACTAATAAAAAATAAATGTCAGTTCTTGACTTTGCGCAAACGCGATCGTAACGTTTAAGCTAATCGTAGTGATAAAGAAATTAGAAAATTAAATAAGGTCTAGCACGAATTTGGCTGATGTTCTAACGGTGAACGAATTTTTGAAATCGGTCTAGTAGTTATTGAGTTTATCCATTAGAAAAAAAAATCCAACCCCCCCGCTTATTAATAGTAGTATCTAGTCGTCCGCCCGCGGCTTCGTCCGCGAGGACTTCACAACAATATCTCGCGGGAATTTGATATTTTGCCAGGATAACAAGTAGCCTACTGCCTATCCCCTACCAAAAATTACATCGATTCGTTGCTCCGTTTTGACGTGAAAGACTGACAAACCAACAAATCCACTTTCACAAATAAATATTTATCTCGTAAATTAAAGACAGTGTTTGGAATCGAACCCACGACCCTTAACATATAGGTGAGATTCGTACCATCACAAACTTGTACTTACTTGTGATATTTTTTGTGATTCAATTAAATATTTTTTTAATATTCTAACTGCCGCACTCAGAGAAGCCAATTTACTTAAGTTGCGCTTTCATTGCGCGCTCGCGACAGACGTCTATCAAATAACGTTCAGAATTAATAATCTATCCACATATAGGGATAGGCATGATCCAGATTAGTTGCTATTCAACGTTTGATATTAACATAGAATTAACGACAGTTGCCTGGGTGTTGCTACCTAAGTGTTGCCCAGCAACTAATCTGGATCAGTGATGCCTATCTCTTTGTCATCGGTCGCGCTGGAGCGGCGCGTCTTGCGTCCGCGGTGAGCAGAAAAAACAACGATTTGAGACGGACGAGAGGTGCCACGTTGGCGCGTCCAGCGGCGGAAGGAATAGTACGTGTTCGCGCGTCCTGCGGATCCACAGGTGGCCCCACCCACGTGGATCTAAACGCCGCGGTGTGGTCATTGGATAGCTTGTTCTATCTTGGAAATTCGAATATGAGTTTTATGGATTTATGGCCTACGGGGGACCCACTGTGCGCCGCTCCAGCGTGGCCCACGCCTATCTGTGGATAGATTATTAATTCTGGCCGTAATTCTGGCCGTTAGTCAATGTGATGTGACGCAGCAACTTATGCAAAATTCGCCCTCATCGCATGCTGCACCGCTTGATGCGCTGACTCTCCTTGAACGAGCGCTAAGTCATAGTAAATAAGCGGACTCGAGCCCTGAGCGAGCGATAATAGGCTAAACACGTAGGGCTGTCGCTTAGAGTTTATTCAATCGTCAATAATGCATAGTCAATCTCTATACAAAACAATTTTCCCCTGTAGGGTGGGCGTCAGGAATCTATAATACAAAGTTTTTTAATTATTTTTGTACCAGACCCAGTACACCCAGTAGACCAGGGGCTGACTAAAATTTTTTCATTAACTACGTCATGTTAACTGTTTAGTGGTTTGAAAAATTACGGTTGAAATAGTATAAATTAAAACGTGACTTTACTGAATCATGTAGTTATTAATAGTACATTACAGCCGAGGACAGGTAAGTAAGAAATTACATTGTCGAGGATGGCTTTAATCATTCGAGGCAAGGTAATTTGCTTACCGTACAAGGCTTGTATAGTGCTTTTCTCAAGAAATGCGAGGAAATAGAAAAAAACTGTTTAACTAAATAATATTTATGAAAATTTATATCACACATGTTCGGGCAATTATTAAATGTAAATGTTATTGTTTTCCCGGGCACACTTATGTATGAATCGCCCATAATAATATTATTATGGGCATGATGTATCATTAAAATACGCCAACAACACAGATTCCGGAAACGTATGCGCCTTTTTTTCACTTTTCCAAATCGGATCGTAGGTTTTCATATATCTTTCTTTTGATTTTGCTGGCAGTAAGTTTACTGTTATTAATTTTGCTTCTGCTCTTAAATTTGGTGGAGTAGGTACATACAATATCTGTATATATGATTCATTGGCAGAACTCATTTTGATAATTTATTACACAATATAAGCTGTATTGATATCAAATGAACCGCTGAAAATCATTCCCGCCGTTTTTTTTAATATTGGTTTGTGAGGCCATGTGGAACGGTCATACAGCCTATTGATACTTACTACTTGCTACGAAAATGCGCAACTTCAATACCCGCTTCTGAGCGGTAGATGGCGCTGTACATATTTCCCCTACAAAATTACTCGTAAAGGATATTTTGTCTATGATAAATCTCATTTTGTTTTTTCGATTGATGTTCGTGCTAAGGGTACATAGAGCTTGTGGTACAATACGAAGTAATATACTCTGTGCGCACCGTATTAAAAAAAAGTTAACCTAATTATGATATAATAATTACCTATATAATTATATAATAATAATAATGTGGCTGTATGGTGCAAATGTCCCTTTGCTTTTTCTGTTTTTATACACAGGAATAACGAAAGAAAAAATAAAGAAAAAAAGTTGGTAGTGCCATTGCAGATCACTGCAGTAATGAATTTCAGTACTTACTAACTGCACTAAAATCAGTGCTGTAAGTAAGTACTGAAATTCATTACTGCAGTGATTTTCAAATTTAGAATGTTTACCTCGGAAAAGTGCCACGTACTGCATTCTTTTCTCAAATATAATATTAACATTTCAGAGCATAAGTGTGAAAAATAAAATAAAATGTTTACCTATGAAATTGTATTTTTTACAAGTAAGTATTATTTACTTTTTCAAAATCTAAATAATTTTTTTTAAATTCAATTTAGGATTCTCTGGTATTTTCGTGGTGTGCATGTGCAATTTTTTGCGGGCGGGTGGGCGGTGCATCTTGCATGTTGTGTTTTTTGCGGAAGTAAGCTTCTTTACTTTAAGTTCAGATATTTCGTTTTTTCACAATGATTACGAGTTTTATTTATAATTATTATTTTGTGTTAAAAAAGACTGGCTCCGAGTCTATATATTAACTCCCGGCTACACAAGCTCACAGGTTAAAAAAAGACTGGTCTACTTGTTTACCTACTCCCCGCTTGCTAAAGTTTGTTTCTTTTTTTTATTTCCCGCAACAAGGTAACAGTTAGCCTTCATCGCACCTGATGTTAAGTGGTGATAAGGCTGAAGTTGGAAGCGCACTACTCCAGGAATCCTCAATCACTGAGGAACTGGCTATCTTATCTCTAACTACCGGAACACAATAATGCTGAAAACATCAGACAAAGTTCGGAGCGGGGAGTAGGTAAACCTGTAGACCAGGAGCCATTCTTTTTTTATATAAGCCTTCTAAGTTTAATCCTAATCCTGTGCTCCTATGAGTTTGTGTACCGGGAGTTAATGTATAGACTCGGAGCTAGTATTTTTTAACACAAAATAATAATTATAAATGAAACTCGTAATCATTTTAAAAAAACGAAATATATGTAGCTTACTTCCGCAAAAAACACAACATGCAAGATGCACCGCCCACCCGCCCGCAAAAACTTGCACATGCACACCACGAAACTACCAGAGAATCCTAAATTGAATAAAAAAAAAGATTTAGATTTCGAAAAAGTAAATAATACTTGTAAAAATACAATTTCATAGTTAAACATTTTATTTTATTTTAATAAATACATGATTCAGTAAAGCCACGTTTTAATTTATCCTATTTCGACCGTAATTTTTCAAACCACTACTAAACAGGTAACATGACGTAGGTAATGAAAAAAATTTAGTCAGCCCCTGGTCTATGTACAAAAATAATTAAAAAACTTTGTATTATAGATTCCTGACGCCCACCTACAGGGGAAAATTGTTTTGTATAGAGATTGACTATGCATTTTTGACGATTGAATAAACTCTAAGCGACAGCCCTATGTGTTTAGCCTATTATCGCTCGCTCAGGGTCAGGGCTCGAGTCCGCTTACTTATATACTTTTACTATGATGTGGTGGTTGGCACGGCTGGCGGCGGGCCCTGCCACGCACGACTGTCGCCCCGTTATTATCACCGATACATTTTGTCAGTGTGTGCGTGCGACGACGCATACGTACGGGCGCGCTCACATACAAACCGTTTGCGGTGCCTGTCTTGGCAGTCAACGTACTGATATACTTTTACTATGGCTAAGTAGTTGAAATCATTTATACCCGATTCACCAACATATCATTTTCGTATTGAGTATGGCAATGTTTTTGTTTGATTGACAATTTCGTCCACTGAATGTATACCATATAATTCATATATGGTGTAACTTTGTCAATACACAATCCGATGGCAAAGATTAAGATTAATATTATTTCTATGAAGTTATTAGTCCCTAAAATTAATATTTTTATAAATATGTATTACTTTTAATATTTAGGTAGGTAGGTATATTAAAAGATGTATAAGTAGCTACCTTAGAAAGTAAAATCGCTTAAACAATTTTTTAAAATAAAACCATTTTTACGGATTTAAGCGCGCTTTAAATACACCCACCGGCGCTGAAACTTGGCCAAAGTGTAATTTTCATATACAAACGTGCTAACATAGAGCGCCTCATAGCAAGGAAACTATTTGCGTCTCTGCAATAATTTTTACATCCAACTACCTACTCATTTTTCAAATTCACATTTTAAAAATGGTCATATGCTTCTCAAATAATCCCTAACCGAATAAATAACGTAAGAACTTTGAAGTCGGGCGTGAAACATGTAGGTACACTTTTTTTGCTTTTGTTAAAACCCGCCCGACATCAAAGTACTTACGTTATTTATTTGGTGAGGGATTACTTCTTACTTTTTTGATGTGATTTTTTTGAAGGCGGTTTTATTTTTTATAAAAATAATTTTTATTTCACTCTTTTTAGTGCATCGTGCAGGCAATTTACGTGTATTCTGGTAAATAGGTATGTGATCAAACTGAAAACCTCCTTTTTTGAAGTCGGTTAAAATACCTTGAGGTATCCCCTTTTTAACAAAATAAGAAACATCTAAATCGGTTTTTAAACAAAGGAGTTATGCCTGAAGATACGTATTAAATTCACATAAAGTGGTAACGAAAACGACAGTATTTTCAAGATTTCCTGAAAACTACTAAACCGATTTCAAGTGGAATGGGACCAACTTGGAAGCCAATCTAATGTAATAACGTATTAATCATTTCAATCGGTCCATCCGTCTTCGAGTAATCGGCGGACATACACAAAAAAAAACATACCTACATACATACTTGAAGGAGGCCTGTCCACGAAACGTCGTCCGGTGCGTGGTTACCATTCGAGAACCTTTCCGCCCCAATGGCCATCGGTTCTCTACGCTATGAGCTATAGAACATGAAGTACGATTTATTTTACTTATTTCACATCCATAAAAGTTGTTTTTTTATTAACAGTACGAGCGAAAATTCTTGCATAAAACGATATAAATATGTCGATCTTAATTTGTTTTAACGTCTTCTCGTGTCCCTAATTATTTAAAAATTTGTGATCATGATATATTTGAAAGTACTTAAGTACATTATTAAACAAAAGTTCTGATAATACACCCACCGGCGCTGAAACTTGGCCAAAGTGCAATAAAATTTTCATACATGGGAAGGGGGCTATAAATATGTTGATTTAATGAAGGTTTTCGGAAAATACATACTTACAAATAACTTTATTTGCTGCTAATAGGGTGCTTAGCTTACAATTTGATGTTCAAAAAAACACGGTACTTAGCCTATTTAGCCATATTACACAGCATGCAAATATTGATTGGTTGTACAATATTTCATCGTTATATCAATTTAAATAAAACATGAAAGTAAATTGAAATTTCACCGTCATCTGTGAATGTGACCGTACGTGAGTCATGGTTTATATACTTACCTACCTCTACTTAGATCTTTTCATCGGAACATAGAACATGCAATTCTGTACGTGGCCTGTCTACAATTTACTTAATCTATGTTGGAGTGTAGGGTAACCGAGTTCTTATTACTTTTAGTCAGCGGATTTAAGTAGCCACATATTTTATTCGCTATTGATAGTGAACTATTGGTTCATGCGGTCATTGCATTTGTCACTAAGAGTATCCGGAATTACTGTGATGAATAGGTAAGTCTAATTATTATAATACGGGTTTTATTAAATTTTCAAAAAAAAATCAACAATTTTAAAGACAGGTGTTTTTAGTTTGAAGCCTATGTACCCATGTCTGTCAGTCTGTACGTATATTCGTAGTGCCTAAAAGTATCGAGCGATTTCAATGCGGTTTTTTTAATTGAAAGCTAAATTAATCGAGATTGTTCTTAGACACGTTTGATGAAAATCTATCCGGCCATTGATGGAGATGGTCAACTGCCTGCCGAAACGGTAAAAGATACAGAGGCGGAGCTTTGACTAAAAAAATGTACAACCTGGGCTTTAAGGTTATTCCACTTATCCCCATCGACTTCCCCCATCAATGGGGGATTGTGAACTTTTCTTCCACAAATCCCCATTCAGTACTAAACAAATTGACAATGGGGATTTGTGGACAAAAACAGTTCACACAACCCCATCAGTTGAAAATAAAAAACTATTTATTATAATAATCAGATAAACAATAATGTTAATTACTTTTATTGATGTTTGCTGCTGTGTATGCATTTAAAAAACATTTTAAATAATAGAATGAATAATTATATTTTGACACACACATCAATTAGGAATCCAAATTTATTTCATGTGTAATTTACACGTTGTCTGGAAATTGTGCTTTACTTATATAAAAAAATAATATAAAAGTAAAATCATGGATACTAGACAACGGACGTTTTTAATTATAATAGAAGTATAAATATTTAAAAATATACGTAAACCGGCGTCATGGGGTGGAAAATTGTAACATGGACGTGGGGGTTGGGTCATTATTACCCATGTAGATACTGTTATAAGTCAGTATATATTTAAGAATATAGTAAATATTTGTTTTGGGCCCCATTTTAATTTTATTAAGGCAATAAAACACAGAAAAAATAAAATGAAGACACTTTATACTATAGGAAACAAGGCTTTGAAAAAAATACTCTAAAAATCAATAAAGTTTGCTTCATCTAGCTAACTCCAAGTTATTTATTTGTATAAACTTCCATGACTCGTTCACACAAAATAATAATCTGTAATAATAACAGGTCAAAATACCGGCCCACCCGTAACAATATGTCATAAATAAAGTAGCGACACTTTGAAATACTGATCTTAAGGTAATGACAATAAGTACCACAATTTCTGTACGAAACAGTTACTCCATGTAACTAATTTAATGTAAAATGGAAAATGAAGTCATCGAACCCATGACCTTTCGCTTTTCCGGCGACAGCTCAGTGGTTAGAGCAGTCGCCCGGAAAGCGAAAGGTTGTGGGTTCGAGTGCCATCGGAGCTGGTTGTGAGACGGGTCGATTTTTTCTAAATACTTCATTTTTCATTTTTCAACAATAAAAATTACATTGTGAATGCAAAAAACTAAAAATTAAAATAACTTGCAATAGTAATTTCATCTTTAGCGATTGCCAAATACCTGGAAAGGTATTTCTTTCGCGTGTGAGGGTAGTAATATCTCCACATTGATGAAAATAACGCTGACTATACAGCGCGTAAGAAGTATTGGATAAATTCGACGCTTCCCGTAACGACTCCGTAGCTCAGTGGTTAGAGCAGTCGCCCGGAAAGCGAAAGGTCGTGGGTTCGAGTCCCATCAGAGCTGGTTGTGAGACGGGTCCATTTTTTCTAAATACTTCATTTTCCATTTTTCAATATTAAAAATTGCATTGTGAATGCAAAAAACTAAAAATTAAAATAATTTTATGTATACTGATATGTATGTATGCATTGTATGATAAAATAAAAGAATACCTTTATTACTATTTATCATTATTTAATGTATTTCATAATGTGTTACTTTTATACTTATTATACTTAAAAAATTCAAAGACTGGTTATTATAGAAATAACTTGGATTTAGCTAGATGAAGCAAACTTTATTGATTTTTAGAGTATTTGTTTCAAAGCCTTGTTTCCTATAGTATAAAGTGTCTTCATTTTATTTTTTCTGTGTTTTGTTGCCTTAATCTATATATATAAAAATGAATCCCTATTTCCCTTGGTCACGACATCACGCGTGAACGGCTGGACCGATTTGGCTAATTTTGGTCTTGAAATGTTCGTGGAAGTCCAAGGAAGGTTCTTACGGTGAGAAAATAGGGGAGGAGGGGTAAGTGGGGGTAGAGTAGAAGTAGGGTAGGGTAAAGGTAGGGTAGGGTATAGGTAGGGTAGGGTAGGGGTAGGGTAGGGGTAGGGGTAGGGGTAGGGGTAGGGGTAGGGGTAGGGGTAGGGTAGGGTAGGGTAGGGGTAGAGTAGGGTAGGGGTAGAGTACGGGTAGGGTAGGTTGGAGTAGGGGGTAGGGCCACGGGAACGAAGTCGCGCTGGGTCAGCTAGTAAAATTAAAATGAGGCCCAAAACAAATATTTAGGTACTATATTCTTAAATATATACTGACTTATAACAGTATCTACATAGGTAATAATGACCCAACCCCCACGTCCATGTTACAATTTTCCACTCCCATGACGCCAGGTTAAGTATATTTTCAAATATTTATACTTCTATTATAATTAAAAACATCCGTTGTCTAGTATCCATGATTTAATTTAATTTAATTCTTTTATTTAAAGCACAATTTCCAGACAACGTGTAAATTACACATGAAATAAATTTGGATATAAATGATCTGAGTGTCAAAATATATTTATTCATTTTATTATTTAAAATGTTTTAAATGCATACACAGCAGCAAACATCATTTCAGTAATTAACATTATTGTTTATCTGATTATTATAATAAATAGTTTTTTATTTTCAACTGATGGGGTTGTGTGAACTGTTTTTGTCCACAAATCCCCATTGTCAATTTGTTTAGTACTGAATGGGGATTTGTGGAAGAAAAGTTCACAATCCCCCATTGATGGGGGAAGTCGATGGGGATAAGTGGAATAACCCGGCTTTAAATATGTGCAATAATAAAATTCCCAAAAAATTACTATCTGTCTGTATTTATATTCGTAGTGTCTAAACGGATCAAGCGATTTGAAAGCATTTTCTTTTAATTCTGTGTGTTAAAAAATTAAATTTTTCTCCCAGTCGGGGGACCACAAAAAGAGAAGTACTAAAAGGGTATATAAAGATATTATACGTTGGGGGTCCCTCGACCGAGAGAGAAATTTTATTATTTAACTTTTTTGAGCTTTTTATTTGTGTCGGGGGATTTTAAAATATTTTTTTGTCAGTAATACGCTTTTAAAAGACATAACACCTTACTTAGATAAAAAAAATATAAAAAAATGTAAAAATTAATGTTTCTATTAAGTGGGGCAATTATTTTTTTGTTATTATCTTGGTTAAAAAATATTTTATCAAAATATTTATTGCGTTTTTAGGGTTCTGTAGCCAAAAGGCAAAAAACGGAACCCTTATAAATCCGTCATGTCTGTCTGTTCACCCGTCCGTTCATATATCATAGCCACTTTGTTCCAAAACTATTAAGACTACCTTGTATGGAACTGAAACAGATTTTTTTACATCCAACATATTCATGTAGGTAATAATATAAAGGTTAACGAGAAAGATTTGATTGTTTGTTGCATCGAACAGGCTCCGAAACTACTGGACCGATTTACAAAATTCTTTGACCATTAGAAAGCTACATTCTTCCCGAGTGACTTTTGCTATATTTTATCCCGATATTCCTACGAGATCGGGTACAACGCGGGTAAAACCGCGAGGATCCGCTGTAGTCAATATTTTGAAATATTGACACTGTCAGCCTGCCTAGCATGAGCGGCTTTTATCACGCGATATGATATGGTACGGCATGCCGTCTTGCTTACACCTTAGTGGGGTAAGCAAAACAACTTGCCGTACCATATCATATCATGCTAGAAAAAAAAAGGCCGGCAGAGTGGTAAAATGTGTCCCCCCCTCTAACTTTTAATATAAGAGAGTGAAAAATCTAGAATAAATATATGCTGTAGAACTCAATAAACACTTACCTATATCGAAATTTGGTTCGAACGAGCTATAGTCAGCAGTTTTTGAGTTAAGACACATTTTTAAAAAACGGAACACTTCATGTGCGAGTTCAACTCCGCGCACTTTTATCATTTACCTTAACTTTTTTATCTAACGAAAGTTATTTTTCATTCTTTTCAGCATTTAGTATCTACATTTATCAACTAAGTACACAATTATGGCGAAAGGTAAGAAAAAATATTATTGTTAGTAAATTATTATTATTTTGAACGGGTAATTCACCGATCGACTAAAATACTTTTTTTACCGATAAAAATACTAGGTGAGCGACTGTCGCCCATCTAGGTAACCGAACCAAACCTAGTATTTTAGTTAGTAAAAGTAATTTTTAACCGACTTCTAAATCAAAAAGAAGGAGGTTCTCTATTCGTCTGTATGTAAGTTTTTTTTTTTTTTTTTTGTGTATGTCCACCGATTACTCGAAGACGGCTGAACCGATTGAAATGGTTCAAACGTTATTACATCAGGTTGGTTACCAAGTTGGTCCCATTTTTTGAAATTTTGAAATCGGTTCAGTAGTTTTCAGGAAATCTTGAAAATACTGTCGTTTCGTTCGTTGTCGACCGTTCGATGAATAGTGTTCGATATTTTGATTTTCGATCATTTGGTATTCGATATGGCGTAGGGAATTCGAATTTAATACTTATCTTTCTTTAGGCATAACTCCTTTGTTTATAAACCGATTTAGATGATTCTTGTTTTGTTAAAAAGGGGATACCTGAAGGTATTTTAACCGACTTTAAAAAAGGAGGTTTTTAGTTTGATCACATACCTATTTACCAGAAAACACGTAAATTGCCTGCACGATGCACTAAAAAGAGTGAAATAAAAATTATTTAAAAAAAAAAAAAAAAAAGTAAGAAATAATTCCTCACCAAATAAATAACGTAAGTACTTTGAAGTCGGGCGGGTTTTAACAAAAACAAAAAAAAAATTGTACATGTTTCACGCCCGACTTCAAAGTACTTACGTTATTTATTTGGTGAGGAATTATTTCTTACTTACATTTTTTTCTCTCATTCTTTTTTTTATTATTTTGAACCACTGTGCGGCGAGCCGTAAGCGCGGCGTCGCCTAGCCGTAAGCGCGGCGACGCCTAGCCTTAGCCAAGCCGACGTACCGAGACGCTGATCCGGTTTGGTCACGTGCTTGCGTTAGGTTGACGCCTGGTTGACGGCGAGGCGAAGGCGATACGGTTTCGATCCCTTTCCGAGTTGATGTAATGTGCTGTGTCCTTTAATAGTATCCCACGACTGTTTTAATACCGACTTATATGAAGTCTCATACACTACTTTATCTACACTCATTAAATTTATTATATATTTAAAAAATAAAGCAAAACAATATTAAATGTGAATTGGTGCCAAACCCCATTCATAGGAGTGTATATTGAAATTCTAATTTAAAAAAAGTTTCTTATTGTTGCCGGCAAAGGAAGGGCTTAAAATAGTTGGGAGTCAGGGCCGGTAAATCCTACGGTTGCCATGGAGACTGTAAAATTAAGAAACATAAGTGTATTATAATGAGTGACAGCTTTATCCGGTTGTATCGCAATGACCATTATGATGCAGTTTTATTTTTTAAAGTTGACTATGGCATAAAGTGTATCATTATACGTTCAGGCATGAGTTCATAATTCAAATATTATGAGTGTAAATAAAATCCTACTAATATTATAAATCTGAAAGTTTAGATGTTTGGATGTTTGAACGTTTGTTGCTCAATCACGCCTAAACGGCTTAACGGATTTGACTGAAATTTGGGACACAGATACTTTGTAGCCTGGATAGGAACATAGGCTACTTTTACCCCGAAAAAATTTCACATTCCCGCGGGATAACGTCGTGTAGTCCACGCGGGCGAAGCCGCCGGCGCCGGCGGAAAGCTAGTATGTTATAATAAGTACTGCTTCCTTTTTTTGAACGATTGGAAAATACGATACGCATACCCCTGCTATCTGGGAGGTCAAACAGAAGTTATGTGGGACACTCCTCCGTCACCCAAAATCCCAGCCCACCCAGAGTGGATGAAAGGGGACTTCAGGATAAGAGGCCTACCCATTAAAGATCAGTCGCTGCGCAATTTTCCCATATAATGGTCTCGGCCACGGCATGCCCGTTAGGATTGTCCCGCGGCCAAGACCTGGGCAGCCCGTTGCCAGGCCCTTCTCAGGATGTAGAGACTAACTCTACCAACATGTAATACTGCTTCCTGAACAATGAAAAATCCCCTTTTGAGCGAAGTACCTAAAATGCACGATGCCACCTGCTGCGTAACACCTAAAACGCGAGATACCTGAAACACGAAGTACCTAAAATGCACGATGCCTAAAAACTGAATTTGCCTGCATTGTACTTTGACAACAATTTTTAATGTCTAAGAATCGAAATGCCTAAAATGAAGATTGCCAGCACAAGGTAACTTCAGGTACCTGGTACGATCGGCCAAATAATTGGTTTACCACGTTTAAAAACACTTCCCTTGTAAACAAAATATCGCTAAGGTTGAGCAGTATGAAACAATGAGAGAGATGCATGATCTTGACGTTTTATCACATGTCAAGCATATGCTATGTAATACTTCCATGGCTATGCTAGACATCATTGATGTTGTTCTAGTCTTTACGAATAAAGCTTTTTTGCTTTTCTTCTGATGATGACGTGAAACAATGATCATAGATACAATAGATACACAATAGATCATATCATCATCTATCAACACTATGGAAAAGTGTTAAAGCTCGAGGCAAAGTGTTGACAATGTCACTCTAACGAATGACAAAGAAAACATTGGCAAACTGTAAAAAATACTATGCAAACGAGAATCAACCTTGTTGTTTTATAATGTGCTAGGGGAAATTGAACCTTAAGGTAGTAAACCAATTTTTTGGCAGATTGTACCTTGGTCAATATTGATTAAAAAAATATTAAACTGAAAATTTTATTGTAATTTCAAAAAATTTAAAATAAAAACAGTATCCTTAATATCCTTATAAAGGAATATGTGTCATATTTTAGCAAATAGATTTCTTGATGTAAAAAAGTGGCATCATGCTTTGTAGGCATTTAACTAGCATCGGCATTTTACTTTGTAGACATTAAACAAAATAGGCCTTTTGCTTCCTAGACATTAGAACCTTATAGACATTAAACCTTTTAGGCATCCTGTGATTTTAGACATTGACTTTAGGCATTTTGCTTCATAGGCATCGTGCATTTTAGGTACTACGCTCAAAAGGGGAAAAATCACATCAAAAAAGTAAGAAATAATTCCTCACCAAATAAATAACGTACCTAAGTACTTTGAAGTCGGGCGTGAAACATGTACGATTTTTTGTTGTTTTTGTTAGAACCCGCCCGACTTCAAAGTACTTACGTTATTTATTTGGTGAGGAATTATTTCTTACTTTTTTGATGTGATGTTTTGAAGGCGGTTTTATTTTTTTTATAAAAATAATGTTTATTTCACTCTTTTTAGTGCATCGTGCAATTTACTTGTATTCTGGTAAATAGGTATGTGATCAAACTGAAAACCTCCTTTTTTGAAGTCGGTTAAAATACCTTGAGGTATCTCCTTTTTAACAAAACAAGAATCAACTAAGTCGGTTTATAAACAAAGGAGTTATGCCTAAAGATACGTATTAAATTCACATAAAAATAAAGTGGTAACGAAAACGACAGTATTTTCAAGATTTCCTGAAAACTACTGAAACCGATTTCAAAATTTCAAAAAATGGGACCAACTTGAAAACCAACCTGATGTAATAACGTTTCAATCATTTCAATCGGTCCATCCGTCTTCGAGTAATCGGTGGACATACACAAAAAAAAAACATACATACAGACGAATAGAGAACCTCCTCCTTTTTGATTTAGAAGTCGGTTAAAAAAACATACATACAGACGAATAGAGAACCTCCTCCTTTTTGATTTAGAAGTCGGTTAAAAAGTGAAAAGCGTCTACTTTAGTTAATTTATGGTAATTTTTATCAAAATTATATCACTTGTCATTTGATATTTAAAGAATGTTTTTATTTTTTCAGGTTTAATATTTCTCATCTTTGCGATGTCGGCGTCATCCATCTTTTGCCACTGCCCAGAGGACAAGATACGCAGCTTCGGACACTGCTCTTTTCATATAACCTGCAGAAGGAGCATCAGTGACGTCACCTTGCACCCTGAATGCCGTGGCTCCCCGAACTACCCGGTAAAAATAGACCTGGTCCTCAACGACGCAATAGAGAGGTTTGACGATCGCTACATAAACGAAGAATTTCTCGCCACTATCACCACATTCCGAGCTTCCGCTGTCTGGCACCAAACCAACCTGTCCATGCTAGCCTACATGCCTCGACTTCAAAACCTTTTTTTGGTCGGAAATCATATCAGAAATATCACAGGAAGTCCTTTCTTTAGTCTCAGCCGCTTAGAACACTTAGATCTATCACACAATAACTTATCTGACTTAGAAGATTTATTCGAATTCGAAACACACCCTAACAGAATGCAAAAGCTACATTTAGGACACAACGCAATTGAAGAAATTCCTGGTTACGCGTTCGGAGAATTGACATCACTTATCGAATTGGATTTATCTTATAATAAGATTTCAGATTTAACTGAGGAACCATTTTTGAACTTAACAATGCTTGAAATTTTAAGGCTCGACAATAATAGAATTATAGATTTGAACGGTGCTGTAAATAATCTACACAATTTGAAACACTTGTTTTTAAGAGGTAATCAAATTCAAAAAATCAATGACCAGTCTTTGGCAATAATTAAACATTTGGAAACTTTTGATATGTCGATGAATCAGTTAGAGGATCTCGGGGTGGCTGTTTTTATTAGACATTGGCAGCATTTTGGCATGAATTCTGTTTGTAAGATCATACTTTCAAACAATCAAATCACGTCTGTGCCTAATACATTAAAAGAATTAGTTGAACGGTATACCCGATCATTGAAAGGATGGAACTCCAATGGTTTCGACGTTACTACTGAGCTCGATCTATCCAAAAATGCTATATCAGACATTGGCTTTGACGCATTTCAACCTCTCATTCGCCTCGTGTCACTCGATGTATCCCACAATAAAATAATTAAGTTTGACGTAGACCCTCAAGATATGATTGACATAAAATATTTAAATCTAAGTTCGAACTATATTGTACAGATTTATTTTGATAGTTTTCTATCTATGAAAAACTTACAGAATTTAGATCTATCGCACAACGGGTTAGAAATTGTTCCCGATCAGACATTTATAAATAACAATAATTTAAGGTACGTTAATATGTCAGACAATGCTATTGAAAAGGTTGAGAATTTCAGGATATCAATGTTTCATCCCGAAGGGGGAGTGCTAGATTTATCTAATAACAGTATTTCTAAGCTGAGCATACCTTTCGGAGAGGGATTAACTATTTTAATTTTGCAGTCTAACGAAATTTATGATCCTTCCTTAATTTACCTGCTTTATCAGAATGAGCTATTAACTTTAGACATGAGCAAAAATTACATTACAAAATTGAATGACCACTCTTTCTACCTGCCAGTTGGTTTAACTTCTTTAGATCTTACTTACAACCAGATTGAAATTATCCACCCAGCTACTTTCCACCGCCTTGAACGCTTGAGGTCCTTAAAGTTAGGTTACAACAGGCTGACTGCTCTAGACTATGGGGTATTCCAAGGACTGTCATATTTATCGAATTTGGATTTATCTTATAATAATATATCAAATCTTGATTCCAACGTGATGATGGATTTGAAGTCCTTGCATGTGCTATCGTTGAAATTTAATGGACTAGCAACTCTAGACTATAAAGGTTGGTTAGGACATACGTATGAGCTCATGGTATATCTCGAAGGCAACCACTTTTCTTGTGAATGGCTTGCAACTGCTCTCAGTGATTTTAACAATGGGTTTTCAAAGATGAAACCTTCTGTTCTTGTAAGATCTTCGTCGGGGAGTTCACTGGAAGGAATACCTTGCGTAAAAAGTGAAATTGGGAAACTAATCGATAGCAGATTTAGTTCCGCGAATGACGAGAGATTGCTAGTTATAGTTCAAAAAATTCTAAGAGCAGTTGAAGAACAGAATGTTTTTATAAAAAATTATGTGTATGGTACCAAGCAAATCGAGGACGAAAAACTTCATCGTCATCCTATTATTATTGAGAAAAGTGGTGAAAATCATAACTCTTATATACATATCAATCAAAAAGGTTCTGGGAAACATACTTATTAATTAGCATTAGTATATTCACGTTATATTTTGAACCAATTTTAAATGGTTCCGTTTCCGCCATAGTACCAGTATACAGGATAAAATTACTGAAAATGTATACATAATGCAGGAAAATTTTATCAGCAACATTGAACGAAGCTCAATAGTGATAGCTTTCACCTTTACTTTTTAAGAATCTTTAATAATTTTTATGTTTTCGTAGTACTAGAATAGATATCTGTCGTAGTGTTAAGATAAACTATTTTCAAACACAATATTTTTTTGTTTTATGTCATACACAACATTATTTTATCCTTACTTATGGTATAACCACACAGCCCGCCCCACTGCTTATCTGGCCGATCCGAGCTTGTGTGCATCCGGCGGCTTCTCTGAGTACTCGGAAAAATTATGCTGAAGCGAGATAGCAATGAGAAAACGACGCGCACGGGAGCGAGACCGATTTTGCAGATAAGGCAAAAAAAAAACACTAAATCACTTCGTATTAAAAAACTATAGCGATTTTTTTTAAATGCTTCTACACGATCCTGAGTATTATTGGTGTCCACTAAATGAACCAATTTTCAATAGTATATGTAACCCCATTTAAAAATAATCTCGATATTTCGTATTTTTTAGAAGTCTTTTCGAAAAAAGTGCAAAATCATAAAATCGTGTTTCTGAAACTATACGAATCTAGATAAAGGTATGCAAAAATATATATCTTATTACCAGATTTGTAACAACTATTAACCGTCCTAAAGTTTTATATCAATAAGTCCATACTTTTTCCGAGTAGCGCCTTATGGTCTAAACGCCAGGCTGTGTGGATCCACCATCAGAACAAAAACATCCATTTTATGCAGAACCAACATTTTGTATAATCGCAATGAAAAATTTTGTTGAGTCACAGAAACTGTTGTTTTTAATCGTGATTCGAAATTGTTTGGTTTGAAACTTCGATCAACAATTTTATAGTACTAGATAAAAGGCTCACGAAGTAAATCAAAACTTTCTATGGCACCGACTGACTTTTTTTAAAAGGTTAATAATCTTACATGAATATAAATGACAGAAAATTCTTATAAATATACTCGTAATTGGCTCAAGTGGGAGTATAATCGCTCGGCCGTGTTTGTCGTTGATCAAAAGTTTGAAACGATGATTTCTAGAATTAATATTTTTAAGGTTTTTAGTGATGATAAATAATAACGTTGTTTAATTAAGTTCTTATTTTTGTGTTATCATGACTTTCATAATATACCTAGGTACTTATGATACTGTGCCTCCCAAGAAGCAAGGTGACGGATAATGTTAGCTATTATTTTATAATATTTTAAAAAATGTGTTGTTATAATTTGTGATTGCTCACGTCAAATTTGAAATATATTTTGTTACTTTTTGGTAATCGTTTTTTTTGTGTTCCGAAACTCTTTGCTAACCAACCCAATGTTTCGGGCCAAAATGTCAATTTTGCTTGCTAAATAATAATTTTGCAGACCAAATATTTATTTGCATATAAATAAATTTTGTTTAATACACACTATTTATTTGTTGATCATTTATCAGTAAGTTGCTGACCAGTTATTGCAGAGCTATTTTTTAATGCTAAAATAATATTAGCACAATTTAATTACTTGCCTTAGTAGGTAAATAAAACTGATACCTTTAAGATAAGAATTATTTATTTCTGACATGGTGACAAATTAATTTGGTAGGTAACTTCATTTTTATAAATCTGACGATAAAAAAATACTTAGTCTACATTAACATAAAAACATTGTTATGTCCTAAATATTCAAAACAATTATTTTCTTAGTTTAAGAAACAGTACCTAATAAAAAAAATGCATAATTGCAAATGCAAACTTGCAAACTCTAAAATACAATACAAATTTAAGAAACCTAAATTAACAAGAAAAAAAATTCCCAGTAAAAGAGGTATTAGGTACCCCAGGCGTAGGTACTCGCTCAAGGACGCGAGATAAGTGCCTACTTTATTGATTAGTACACCCGCACGAGCGCTCGCACGCAACGTAAGAGCTAGGATATATGCGATAGAAAGAGATGCAACGTCTAGTTGAATATAGCAGTTCGTAATTAGCACCGTACAAGCTTAATTCCACTTTATTACGTTGTAGTTAGAGTTGCTATTTATTTAAATGGTTTAGCGGAGTGCATCTTCTGAACTTTTACTATTATTTATTCTGTGGTATTACCTACCACGTATTACAATCCAAAAGTGTCGGGACCTCATTGTAATTATAAACCTGAGGGCCTACTCAAAACCCAAAACTTCGTTATACCCGTCCCTCTCACTCTCCAGTCATGACAAAATCAGACTAGACTAGACTTTCTTTAAATAAATTGACTTTTACTATCATTGGTGTTGTATACAAGTCTGTGCTTAAAAATGACGCATTTTTTTCAATATTTAAAACAAACCAACAGAAGGCGTATCCATACTAGTCCTGTCGTTAAAAAAAATACTGTCTGTGAGATGGCTTAAATTAGCCGTCACAGACAGCAACTTTTTAGGGTAGGGATTAGGGGGCTCACATTCACCAAAAACTAAGAAATAATCCCGCTAATACTGTATTCACACCAAATAACGTAAGAACATACTTTGAAGTCGGGCGTGAAACATGTACATTTTTATGTTGTTTTTGTTAAAACCCACCCGACTTCAAAGTATGTATTTACTTACGTTATTTGGTGTGAATACAGTATTAGATGGCTTATTTCTTACTTTTTGGTGGCATTTTTTTTGAAGACGGTTTTATTTTTTATAAAAATATTTTTTATTTCATTCTTTTTAGTACATCGCGCATGCTTTTCTGAAAACCGCATCAAAATTACACATCAAACCTTTCAATATCGCTATTGTGATCACTATCCTATTTGATTATTTTGAAGGGGTCCCTTGTGTATCTCCAAAGTACAAAGTCCAAAGCCAATGAAATTTATATACAGGGTGCTGTGCGATGTTCAGCATGAAGGTCTGAAGCCATGGTTAAAGTTTTTGCAACGGTGCCCCTAACACCCTGTATATAAATTTCAGCCTGTATCTCCTTTCCAACAAAAGAAGTATCATCTAAATCGGTTATTAAACAAAGGAGTTATGCTTAAAGATGAGTAAAAACTCGTACAATGGCAACCTAACAAATTGCAGTATTTTAAGTATAACTTGAAAACTACTGAACCGATTTCAAGATTTCAAAAAATGGGACCAACTAGGGAATACTAACCTGATGTAATAAAGTTTGAAACATTTCAATCGGTCCATCCGTATTCGAGTAAACCGTGGACATACATAGAAAAAAAAAACATACATACAGACGAACAGAGAACCTCCTCCTTTTTTAAAGTCAGTTAAAGAACTGCCAGATTAAAAAAAGCTGTTCAATGCATTCATATTGACGACTGAAACTGACTATTAATTTGATATGGCACCTAACATACTGATGCGGTTTCCGCTCCGGTGGACGGAGATGCGGCGTGAGTTTGTTATACACTGCGGGTTTTGTATGCACATTAAGATTCTACAGCCATAGTTAACAAGCGCACTACCAAAAACCGGAGCGGTGTGTGGTGCAGTGTGAGAATCACCTATATTGATAATGATAAAAAAAATGAGATCAATGAACATGAGAAGTGAGAAAAAAACGGCAATTTCATAGGTAACCTATTTTTTTCCGAGATTCTTTTTTTTTGTTTGACGTATCCTAAATACCTTCTCGTATCTATGCATCGACGAAACAACCGTGTAGTCTAGAGCGGCGCGCTGAACGGCCAAATGGTTATTCGCAGCGAGTCCTGTCGCTGCGAAAAGCCATTCGACAATGTAAGCCAAAATTGGCAATGTAAGCCCAAAAAGCTCTAATATACGACTGACATAGGCTGTTGGATCATGCGGCTGACTAACTAATAATATTAATTTAGAGGTGATACTTCTCGGCTCTATGACACTAGGGTCAAACAATGATATAATAATTTGCTTGTCTCATTCATACAGGCTCATCAATGTCTCGGGTCAAATCATTAAAACGACTTACGTTTTGACTACTTAACAGCTTTCTGATTTATGCTCGATAAAATTTTTTCTAACAATGTAACAATTTGGTCTGCTTTATTTGCGTTTTCTTTGACAAAGACATCTTTCTTTTCCATTTTGTGCAATGTATCCCTAATATCAGATAAGATGTTAGTTTGGTCAGGATAAAGTATATCCTGATTTAGTTGAGTCTCATGAGAAATTTCAGTCGTACAAGTAATGCCATTTACGTTCTCTTTATTACTCTCATATTTGTTAATGGCGGAAATTTTTAAAGAAACACGTTTCTTGAAGTTAACTAATATTTCACATGGAATTTTATTTCCACCGACACTTAACTCCTCTAATTGGGTACCAACAAATTCTTCTGTATCAATAAAATCGATAATGTTATTATCTACTATAAGTATTTTGAGAGAGGGAACTTCGTAAAATCGTCTACTGTCTATAATTTTTATATTATTGTATGACAGATCTAACGTTTTTAAACTAAGGAGGCCTGCAAGCGCTCCGTATGATACGGTTGTGAGGATATTATGAGAAATATTTAATATTTGTAGAAAATCATTATCCTTGAACGCGCCGGGTTCTAATTTATTTATTTGGTTACTTGATAAATTCAAAACATTTAAATTATGCAATCCTTGAAAATTGTCATGTCTTATTTGAGTTATCATATTATTTTGCAAATGAAGGACTTTTAGATTTATTAAATCAGATGTATCAAAATGTAAGTCTGATAAATTGTTGTGTGATAAGTTCAGCATTATCAAAATTGATAAATTTATAAAAGTTTTGTCCGTTATTATTTGTAATTTATTGTTATTGAGATATAACGAGTCGATAGCTTCTGCGCCATAAAATGCATTATCTTCTAAAGCTGTAAGTTGTTGATTACTGAGATCCAGTAAGGTAACATTTCCCAAACCTTCGAACGTCCCTTTTGAAAGAGCTCCTTCCAGATTGTTTGATGCGATATCAAAAAATACAAAACTATGTTCCTTAAACAAATTGCTAGGTAAAACGTTTAATTCATTATGAGAAATATCTAAATAATCCAATTTGATATTATTTATAAAACTTATTTGACTTATGTCCTTCAAGTTATTATTGCCAAGTTTCAGTGTTTGTAATAAGTTCATGTTGGTAAAAACTGGGCTTTCGATTGACAGTATCAAGTTTTCGGTTAAGTTTAAATAAATAAGTTTTTGAAGTTTTTTGAAATCTTCATACTTAATTTCGCTGAGCCTATTATGACTCAGGTCAAGATTCTGTAGTCTACTGAATCTGAAAAAAGCTTTATTGATTTCGGATATTCTATTGTTTGACAAATACAAAGAGTTTAATTGCTTCAGACCTTCAAACGCGAGAATTCCTATTGTATTGATCAAATTATGAGACAGATCTAAAGTCAGTAATTCGGTTAAGTCACCAAATGTGGCATTTGGAACATTGACGAGGTCATTGTGTGATAAGTTTAACGTGCGTAAACTGTCGAAGACGTTCGCGCGACCAACTTCGATAGTGTTTATTTTGTTATATGACAAATCTAGTTGTATTAGCTTTGGTAACACATAAATATTATAAAATTTTGCAGTTGTCAAATAGTTTCTTGACAAATTAAGATACTCCAAATTTTTCATGGCTTTTAAATTTGGCCATGAACTATATGCGTTATTACTTAGATCTAAGGCGATAATTAAGATCATCATAGAATCAGACCCTTTAGGGATCACGTCAGCTAGACCCTTGTAAGTAACATGTAGCTTGTAAAATGGGTCTCCATCTAAATAAATCGGACGACAATTATCAATGTTATAAGATTGACTCTGAAAAAAACTAAAATAGTCATTTATTTCATCCACACAATAGAATTCGGAGATGCATTTTGGTTTATTCAGTACTTTGTCGCATCCAGGGCTGTCTCTAGAAGCTGAATAAACAGAACTACTGAAATGTATCAGGAACAATGCCATCCATATCACTGAAAGAAATAAAACGTATTATTATGATATTTATTAACCATTTCTTTTATTTTTGTTATCTAATGAACGAGATTCGTTCCGTAACTTCGTGCAAAAAAGATATCCAGGCTATTTATTTAACTTAGGAATTTACTACTTTATATTATGAAATAGACACTAATAATAATGCGCAATACACCTTGCACCTTCACCGATTATATTAACCGATTACGTGTTTCGCCTTAATCCGGGGCATCCTCAGGAGATAGTTCATGCGAAAACCAGCACCAAAAAAGTGTGCAAGGTGTATTGCTGTCTTGCTAAATGCAGGTATTGTGCACTGGTATTTTCGTGGTGTGCATGTGCAATTTTTTGCGGGCGGGCGAGTGGTGCATCTTGCATGTTGTGTTTTTTGAGGAAGTAAGATACATAATTTTTTGTTTTTCACAATGTTATGGGACTTCCGCTCCGCCAAGTGACGCCTGATTCAATCAAAAATGATTCTTAAATGTTTCTACGCGGAATCTGAATGCTAAGCAGATTTATAATAAGCTTCGTTTTGCAATATTATAATGTCAACTCTCAACGTCACACGAGCGATCACAAAATAATAATGATACATGTAATGATATGCCTGTGTTCGTGGAGGGAAAGAAGAACCTTATTTCTATCTCTATCATTCCGTGTGTGAAACAAGAAGTTTGTATATGATGGTGTGACATCAGTGAAAACGAAATTTCATTTGTTTTATTTAGTCCGATCAACGAGGATATTCGTTGTATGGAGAAGTCCGGAAAATTCCCTCGTCGATTAAATTTGGCACGATTGTAGAGTAAGTAATGCTGATTCAGGATGTGCAAGAATCCTGGAATATTTCCAACGGCAAGTTAGTCATTTTTGACGTGCCGTGAGCGCGTGAAAATCGCTTACAATTTTTTTGAGAATGGTTCCTTAGCCTCATTTCTTTTTTGTATGCATACCTATTACTAGGTAGAATAAGTTAATAAAATTAGAAAAAATATTTCTTGCTAGAAGTTGAGATTTTAACCTAAATGGGAAAACATAAAATTGCTTCTAATTTCTCTGTTAATGTTTCTTTAGCCTCAAATACCATCTGCATACGTACGTATTACGAGTTAAAATAAGTACCTATATGAAGGAATCCAATAACATTTCTTACCAGAACTTGAGATTTTTTGACTTGAAATTCTCAAAGAAATTGGAACGGCACCTCAAAAATGACTAACTTGCCGTTGGAAATATTCCTGGATTCTTGTAGGTCCTGCCTGAATCAGCATTACTTACTCTACAATAGTGCCAAATTTGAGCGACGAGGGAATTTATCGGGTTACATATGACCCGTTGATCGGACTATATTTGGATTTGGAACTCTTTGAACTCTAAAATTTCATTGAATATTCCAATCAGGCAATTTTCACATTGTCATTAAATAAATAAATAAATAATAAATAAATAACTTCTTACAATCACACCAATTATCTAAGCCCATGTTAATTTCATTAAGAAACTGTATCATGGAAAACTTGATAACGGATAAATATATACTTAAATACTTTTTGTTTGTAAATACATACATAATATACATAGTTAACACCCAGACCAAGACAAATAGACATGTTCATGCACACAAATATTTGTCTTGTTCGGGAATCGAACCCGAGACCACTGGCGCAGAAGGTGGGTAGCCTACCCCTGCGCCAAATCGGTCGTCAAATTATGATAAAATTAAATTATGATAAAGTTTATTAAATTTCCTCTTTGATCATTATGAAGGGAGTTCATCAAAAATATTGTTGAAAATCGAACGTTTAATTATTTTGAATTACAAGACTCTTTAGATACAAGATTTCATAATGTCGTTCTTCACGTCATCAGTCGTTTATCATCGAGTATTATTATACTGCAAAACCTAAGTGTCTCTACATGATAAGCATTCAAATTCCGCGACTGTAGATTATTGTATCTTCAAACTTCAAATTTTAAGATACAAATCTTAAAAAGAACGTAACGTAAACGTAAGATGGTTTAAAAACATATTAAAATAAAAGTCCGTTCATTACTGTGTTATTTATTGTAGTTTAAAGATTTACTCACCAAAAGATTCTTCCATTTTTGATCAAAGAAAATATCATTGACTCTTTTAACACTTTTAATCTGCAAAATAAAATAACCTAGATTGTAATTTTTTTCCTTAAACTTGTTGCTTTTTTATACGGCAAATTTTATAACATTTGCCGTATAAAAAAAAATATTATTGTATACAATAATATTTTAATTGTAATGACAAGAAGACAAAACCATTTTTGACCGGGTCAAAACAACTTTTTATTGAAATACTTATCAGTTTTTGTGGTGCATATATTAATAAATGCTTTTAGTAAAACAATGCTAATAAGTCATCAGAGTAAAGCCAAAATAATCATTTAAATCACCATCTATCGTTGGTAAATTACTAAGTGATCATCATGGTCGACATGGTCCATTTTATAGGAAGTTTTTGTGTATTTTTGTTATATAAGTTATGTCCATGTCCACTGTCTATGTCAAATAATTTATGATTGATTTATGACAAGTGGAACATAAACCCTATATTACACAACAAAAATAATACGTATTCATTCAGTATATAGGTAGTAAGTCCTTATTTATTTAAATTTTAACTTTTTTGCATTCATAATGGAATTTTTATTATAGAAAAACTGAAAATGAAGTATTGAGAAAAAATCGAACCGTCTCACAACCAGCTCCGATGAGACTCGAACCACGACCTTTCGCTATCCAGACGACTGCTTTAACCACTGAGCTACGGAGTCGTTGAGTGGTTAGATACTCTTCCATCGGAGCTGATTGTGGGACGGCTCGATTTTTTCTAAATACTTCTTTTTCCATTTTCCTTTTTCCATGCAATTTTTATTACTAAAAATTGCATTGTGAATGCAAAAAACTAAAAGTTGAAATAACTAGATACTAGAAGACCATGTCGACCATGAAGAACACTCATACGGCAAGTGTGCGGTATGATTGATCCAAATTAATCGTAATAGTTAACTATGGAACGGGACGTGCATGTTAATAGTTTTTAACGCTTTTTAACAATTTTTCAATATTGAAATAAGAATTGCAGGTGCTATACAGGGCGTCCCAAAACTATGCCACATAAGGGGAAAGTACCATAAATACTGAAGATATAAAATTTTACTGAAAAGAGACTTCATTTTTGTTTTAAAAAGAAAACAAACTGCGTTCAAAGAATTTCAAAAAATTGCCTGTCTGAACTGGACCAAATTACACCAATCGAACCCGCTGAATATGAAAAAAAATATTTCTTTAATTTTATTATACCGATCGAAACGCTTAATTAAAATAATTAATTTCTTCTAAGAAAAATAGCATCTTAAATATAAGGGAGACTACGAAATTTAACATTTATTTTGAATAACAAGTTTGTGCAGTACTATTATAAATAGCCTTTTCTGTGACAGTCGTGCTCAAAACAACTGACTTTAACATTTGAATGTAATACTAATGAGTGAAGATTGGAGCAATTATACCTAATTTACCTATCATAAGTGTTTAATAAAGTTATAATGTGATAAGTAACACCACCTCGATTGATTTATAAAAATATGGATAATTTCGTGCAAATTAGATTCTTGGTTCGGACAGGCGATTATTCAAAAATCCTTTAATGGACTTCGTATTGTTATTTAAATAAAAATAACGTCTTACTTTCATAAAAGTTTCAATCTACAGTATTTGGTGCGGTCTATGCCAGCATGTGGATTACATAGTCATGGGACGCGATGAGAGCGCCCTGAGGGCGTCCCACGACTATGCCACATGGTAGAACGTGGAATAGACCGCACCAAATTACACCAAATTATTCAAACCTTTTTGAATCAATCGAGGTGGTGTTATGGTGGTGGATGATAGGTAAATTAGGTATAATAAATAAATCATGGACAGCATCACATACATTGTTCCAATACCAAAGTATAGTAGCTTATGCACTAGTATTATGGAAATTGGAAACAACGACGGGTATTACCACATACACCCAGACCCGTAGAAATATTGAAAAGTTAGATTTCCATTTACCCGACCGGGGATCGAACCCGGGACCTCTAGTGATAGCGGCACCATGAAAACCGGTACGTACACCACTCGGCCACGGAAGTCGTCGAATAATTGCTCCAATCTTCACTCATTGGTATTACATTCAAATGTTAAAGTCAGTTGTTTTAAGCACGAGCAGTCACAGAAAATGCTATCCAATATAACGCTGCACAAACTTGTCATTCAACATAAAATGTTAAATTTCGTAGGCTTCCTTTTGCTTAAGATTCCATGTTACTTAGAAGAAATGATTAGGCATAATCGAGGCTTTCGTTCGGTACAATAAAATTAAAGACATATTTTTTTACATGCAGTGGGTTCGATTCCCAGTTCAGACAGGAGATTATTTAAAATTATTTAAATGCAGTTCGTTTTCTTTTTAAAATAAAAATGAAGTCTCCTTTCAGTAAAATTTTATATCTTCAGTATTTAAGGTACTTTCCCTCCATGTGGCATTGTTTTAGGACGCCCTGTATATTCTGAGATACAGATTATGACGTTTTCTTAAACCGCGCGGTTTGAGTGATCCACTTTATTGTCCAATTATTATTTTATCTCAGGTTTAACATTTTTTTTACTTCGCACTAATGCTTTAACGATTTTTAACTATATCTTCCTAAATTTTTGTTAAGATTTAAGGGAAGATCACTATATTACAACACGTACGTGCTGAAATAACTACAGAAAAGGATGGTACGGCAGTGTTTGCTTCGCGCTCGTCTTGGCTTTGGCCACAGCTATCTCTATCGTCTTCTACAAGCCTTGCGCATAAAGTTGGCAACGTAGTTTTAAGTGAACCGATTTGACACCGTTTGCACCGTTTGACAGGTAAACAGCGAGTAAACCTCGAGTACTGAATCCTATGGTGATGGCATATCTTCCATACATCTATACAAATAAATAAAATTAGAGTGTCTGTTTGTAACATTAAATAACAGCTTTTTACTACGTGCATATGATTAAATATACGGTACATATACCAAAATGACATGTTTTACAATTTTTGTCTGTCTGTCTGTTTGTTCCGGTTAATCTCTGAAACGTCTGGACCGATTTTGACGGACCGATTAATACGACAATTAGAAGTAGTTTAAAATTGAATTCCAAGATTTTTTTACATTGTGACTTAGTTACACCTTTCTTTTTCGTAGGTATGCCACCTCCATAGGATTTAGTACTCAGAGGAGTAAACCGGTTCACAGCAATGTTGCCGTTCCGTATCATAGCATGGCTTGTAGAAGACGATAGAGACGGCTGTGCTTTGGCACTTCCCTGCCGCCTGATTATAGGGTTCGTTCGACTGATATTTAAGTTAAAACTGGTTTTGACTGGTTATGACTGTTGTCTGTATCATAATAAACTTGTAAACAACAATGATTTAAGGCGATACTCGGAAAAATTATGCTAAAGCGAGATAGCAATGAGAAAACGACGCACGCGGGAGCGAGACCGATTTTGCCGATTACGCAAAAAAAACACAAAATCACTTCGTATTCAAAAACTATAGTGATTTTAAAAAAATGCTTCTATACGATCCTAAATATTATTGGTGTTCACTAATTAAACCAATTTTCAATAGTATATGTATCCCCATTTAAAAATAATCTTGATATTTCTTTTTAGAGGTATTTTCGAAAATAAAAAGTGTCGAGCCAAAATCATAAAATCGTGTTTCTGAAACTATACGATTCTAGATAAGGGTATGAAGAAATATATATCTTATTACCAGATTTATTACAACTCTAACCGTCCTATAGTTTTATATCAAAGAGTCCATACTTTTTCCGAGTAGCGCCTTAAGGTATGCTTCTGATATAAAATGCGTAAAAGGAAGGTAAAAGAGCATGCAGACAAGTTTAAGTCCATGCATGGCACTTGCACTAAAATCTGGATTCGTAGATTTGTATATTTGCATACAAGTAGCTAAATGGGATTTAAAATAAAATCGAGATTTAACGGAAGCAAAGTATTGCTGCAAGTGGCCCTTTTGATTTGGTTTAAGAAGAAGAGAAGAGAAGTTTGATTTTTTTTCTCGGCTCTAAGGGATTGCAGACTTGAGTATTTAATTTGATATAAATTTCAGCTTGATACCTCCTACGCATTCTTGAAAAAAAAGTTTCTTGACAGACGGACAGATCTATGAATGAGGGCTCGACTAAGTTCATGCAGCATATCATAACAACATACCATGTTCATACCCTAGCCTGCGTATTCGATATTCTTTAGACACTTTTAGTAGAGAATAGGACTTCAAGAAAAGCGCTATGAAATCTAGGCAACAAACACACAAAAGTCACTACACCGCGCGTACGAAGTCGCGGGCAACAGATAGTATTTGCATATAATTGATGACGACCTCCATGGTGGAGTGGTGTACGCACCGGTTTCAACGCTATCTCTAAAGGTCCCGGGTTCGATCCCCGGTCGGGTAAATCACATGTTATAAACGAACTTTTTAAATATTTCCTCGGGTCTGGGCGTATGTGGTACCTAATAATACCCGTCGTTGTTTCCAATTTCCATAATACCTACTAGTGCTTAAGCTAGTATAGTTGGAACAATGTATGTCATGGTGTCCAATATTTATTTATAATCGATTTTTTTTATCCACAACGGGGTAGCACTTAGCCTTCATCACACCTGATGATAAGTGGTGATAAGGCTGAAGGTGGAAGCGCACTACTCCCGGAATCCTCAATCACTGAGGAACTGGCTATCTTATCTTTAACTGCCGGAACACAATAATGCTGAAAACATCATTGTTATGGCGTCAGACTTAGATAAGATGGTGATAGCTAGCCAGGCGGACTAAGAACAAGTCCTACCACCAACCAAACCGAATACAATAAGTACCCCCACTGGGAATCGAACCCGGGACCTCAGGGTCTGAAATCCGTGGTATGAACCACTAGACCACAGAGGCGGTTAAAAGTTAAACTTTTCCGCACGACAAACCAACATAAATTGTCACGCAAACATGATTAAATTGATATTATAAATAAATATTGGACACAATCACATATATTGATGCAACTGTATTATTTAAAAAAAAAACAGAATATTTACCCTGATTTCATGTGAGTACAAATAATTCCATAAATATACACTTTCGTACGAAATACATAAAAATATTATTATTTTCCACTGCAAAGCTAGCCACTTTAACAGCCGAATAACGAGTGTGGGATTTTTTTACAAAGTGTGATTAGATCACATACGTTAAAGTATTTTATCAATTTTAGGGTTCGGTAGTGTGCAGGGAAACCGGTGAAACTTGCCAGCGCGATTGAAGTAGGAATAGGAAAGTACTCGGTGAAATGTGCGCTGTAAATACTCGGTGAAATGTGCGCTGTAAATACTCGGTGAAATGTGCGCTGTAAATACTCGGTGAAATGTGCGCTGTAAAAACAAAATTACAAAAAAATAGGGCGGCAGCCCCGGTTTTGGCCACTGCCCCCCTTTTGGCCACTTTTTACTTAATAATAAATACGAGTTACTATGGTATAAGCGATGGATCTGAATTATCGACCATGGATCTGACCACATATTATAGCTTTAAATATTTTCTTTCAGTTTTCATTCCCCACTGTACCTACCCACTACAGTGACATTGCTTCTGCTATTAGGAGTAAAATTAATAATTTATCTAAATATGTGTTATGCTAATGCATGCATGCATGTTATGGATGAATAACAAAATAAACTGTACCTTTGACTAAATAAAATTTCTAACTACTTTTGCTAAAATGCTGTTTTACTAATAATTTCTTTATTTACTTATAAAGTCCGTTCGGTTAGATAGTGTCGGTACACCCGCACGGCATTGTGGCTCTTGCTATAAAATGCAGATATAAAATAATACACCCAAGTTGGGTACCAATGTCAATTTTAATGAAAATTTGGATATTTTTATATAAAAGGAAGTTAAATAAGTGATTTACAAATAATAATAATAATTATAATTTTTTATATAATTATTATGATTACTCATCATCGCTCGATTTGTCACAAGTCACAACCGTCGTTACCACCTGTATTTATAATGAACATAGATTATTTAAGAAAATATAATTTAATAAATGCCGAATCCCAAATGCCAATTCCCTTTGCGGGTGTACGCCGCACGCGGCTTCTTTTGTTTATGCGGCGGCATCCTTTGACAAGCAGCGGCACGTGCCAAGGCGGCGCGATAAAAGGGGGACACTATCTAAGCGAATGGCCTTTACATTACAGGCGATTGTAATGCGAAGCCATTGCTTGATTCTTGAAATGCCTTTTTGGTCAGATCCGTGGCGAGCCAAAACCAAGAATCTAACGGGTGTCCCAAAAGTAGGTATAGGATGATAAGTCTCAATAAAACGCGAAAGGATTGGAATTTCTTCTTAGCTCTATTTTATTTTAAAGAAGAGACTTGTACAATTTTATCTGAATAGAATATCTGCTAAATGGCCGCCACGGGCATTTTTGCTGTGTGCAAGTTTTTCATGACACTTTCACACATTTCGCTGCTAATTTCACACATTTCGCTACTTATTTCACCAATAACTCGGCGAATACTTTGTCTATATTGTCAATGTTTTGTGGGTAGTTGGCGTAGACTTTATCTTTCACGTAGCCCAAAAGAAAGAAATCCAGTGGCATCAGATGGCAAGATCTCGGTGGCCATTTGACATCACCTCTTCTTGAAATTACGAGATTTTTCGACCTTTCGACGAGTGTTTGTAATTGATCGTGAATTTTCGTTAAATATTTGTATAACTTCTATGCGCTGTTTTATTGTGAAACGCTCCACGATTAATTTTAAATGTGTCAAGATGACGTATGTCAAATTTCAACCCGCCATCTTGAATATTTTGGAAATAGCGCGAAATTCAAATCCTATACCTACTTTTGAGACACCTTTTATAAAGTCTACGCGAGTGCCTTATCGACAAAATGACTTGTTTTTCAGCCCTCCTTTGCCATATAATTTCAGTTTTTACAAGTTATGTAATAAAACAAAAGTCACGGATCTGATGCGAAGAACGTTGGTCGCAGGAATCACCCACGTATCGAAATAAAACTACATGCAAGAAGTAGAAGTAGTGTTCGGTGTAGCAAACCGAATCATAGTGATTACTTTCTCTGTGAACAGAGTGTGGAAACAGACATGCAACGACGACGACGGGACATTTTGATGACAGACATAAATTATTGTATTTGAACGTTTGATGATAATTTTTCATGTACCCTCAAGTTGAGAAATTTGGTTTTTGTCCGCCAATGGCAACACTGTGCGCCGCCGCGCCGCCGTTCGACTCGACGACGACGCTTTAACAGAAAGACTTCGCCTTAAGGCTGCGATTCCCTAAAATAGGGTATTTTAAATTATGGATTACTCGCAAATCCCAAGTATTTGAAAACTTGGAAAAAATATGTTATTTGACAGTTACATATCTAGTGCTTCCGGCCGTTTTTTTCGATTGGTGATATTTACTGTGTCAAATAAAATCCCAAACATCCGTCTAATCGTAATCCAAATATCGTATTACTTGCAGTATAGGTACTTCATTTTAGTTAATGAAAAATATACGAAAATAATTGTCTTTGATTAGCCAAGGGATTCCAGACGTCATAATTTTTTTTTTTTATTATTTTATTTTTAATTGAATTTTAAGTGATTTTCGATTCGCGGGGTGCTCGCGAGTTCACTTCACAGTTCACTGCTGGCTGCCGCTGCGTCCGCGTGAAGTGTATCGCGCGCGGCCGAGCAAGCGTTAGCGTGTCTATTTCGGTCGCGGGAATCATCGCCTTAAGATATACTTTTTTTCATAATCTTATTATATATTAGTTTGTTTTGTATTGTTGTTTATTTCAAATTGGGCAGCATGTAGGAGCGAGCTCTTCTAATAAGTATCAATTACACATAATTACCTAATAATACGGTATTTTACTGATTTTTTTTTATTTCTTTAAAATGTTTTTCGAAATATTAGCTACACAAAACAAGTTTACATTTTGAATTATCTTGAATATTTTCAAAGATATAGGACTTCAAACTTTATAATTAGACAAGGACAGGACGCTATCTTAGTGACGTCAGTGGGTTAGTAGCGTCATAGTCACGCCATAGAAGATTTCGTTTTAGAAAGAGACAGCTATAGTCAAAATCAAACAGACTATAATTCTTTTATTATAAAACAGATTCAAATTATTTTTTCACATTTGGTATTCTTAATTGCAATATTTTTTAACGTCATCATTAAATATCTACATTTCAACAACAGTAAAATACCCTATTCCCGCTAACGTACCAAATTTGTAAATTCATGTAATTTATATATATTTAGTGACAATAAAACTATTGGTGGGTAACATACGTGTTATAAATTTTCTTTAGAATCCCGCCAACATTTAGCTACGTGATTAGGTACCGTCATCATAGAACATCATCTTAACATCACTATGTAGGGTTAGCATTGATATATACGGAGGGTTAGCGACTCTAACGTTATCTTTGTTAACAGCTATAATACAATTAGGTGCGGTTTATTCCACAAAATTATACCACATCCGTATAATCAGCAGATAACTTTTTAACCTTTCCTGGTCATTAACATTTTACCTAAATATAAGATTCTAAACTTTCGCGTTCCATTATAAATTATAAACAAGAGTAAACGGGACTCAACGCGAAATTTATTATGTAGTAAGTACATATGTACTTACAAGTTAACGTTTCGGCTGTGTTGCTACATATGTACTACATAATAAATGTCGCGTTGAGTCCCGTTTCTCTTGTTTATAAACTGTACCTAAATACTACGAAAAGCAAGAGTTTTACCATGTTTCCATTTAAACCTTATTCAGGAAGCGTGTTGGTTGACGACTCCTGTAGTGGATACAAAGAAAAGACATACCAACTATCCACTAGAGGTTTAAAAGGCAATCCTTGAAAAGAGAAGGCTTAGAAGAGTCTGGCAACAGAGCAGATTGGATGCTGACAGGAAAAGCTTCTCCATAGCAGCAGCGGAGTTGACAGAAATGTTGAATAATTGGCACAATAACACATTAGCAACCCAAATTGAATCACTGTCAGCTACTGCATCCAGCAATTATTCGCTCTGGAAGTTTACAAAAAGCTACGACAGACCGCAGGTAGCAAAACCCCCTTTAAGAGCAAATAATGGATGGGCTCGTACAATCCAAGAAAAGGCGAATGTTTGTGCTAAACACTTGGCGGGAGTATTCCATCCAAATGAAACGGATGACATACATTCAGAGAATGAGATAAACTGCATCCTTAGTCAAGACCTTCAAATGTCGCCTCCACCGATCCCTAGAACGGTGCGTGAAGTCTGGAGAACTATTAATAAAAGTTTAAAAGCCAAGAAAGCTCCTGGATTCGACCTCATCACCCAGGAAGTACTAAAACAACTCCCAAAGAAAGCAGTAGTGTTTCTTACGACGCTCTTCAATGGAATACTAAGAGTGCAATACTTCCCCAAGTTGTGGAAGGTATCACAAACATTGATGATACACAAACTTAGAAAACCAGCCCATGAAGTAGTTTCTTATAGACCTATAGGTCTGCTGCCGATCTTATCAAAGGTCTACGAAAAACTCTTGCTAAGAAGAATACTTCCATTCTTGGAAAATAAAAACACCATCCCAGACCACCAGTTCGGGTTCATACAGCAACACTCGACAATTGAACAGATACATAGAGTGCTTGACAAAATTAGAAGAACACTAGAAGAAAAGGAGTATTGCGCATCAGTCTTTCTAGACATCCACCAAGCTTTTGACCGAGTCTGGCATAAGGCCTTGCTTTGCAAGATCAAAAACAGTCTTCCTCACAGCTTCTTCGTACTCTTTGAATCATACTTGTCGGACAGACTTTTCCAAGTAAAAGAGGGTGAGTCCACCTCTCCTTTTATATAATCAAGGCAGGTGTACCTCAAGGTTCGGTGTTGGGATCTGTACTGTATACCATCTACACAGCTGATCTGCCCATAACAGAAAATGTCACAATCACTACTTTTGCTGACGATACTGCTGTACTTGCCAGCGATAAGAATCCTGAACATGCAACCCAGAAACTACAGAGAGGATTAGATGAAGTATCCAAATGCCTCCAAAAGTGGAAAATAAAGGCCAGTTCATCAAAATCAGTGCAAATTACTTTTACACTGCGAAAAGGAAATTGCCCCCTGCTGCAACTAAACAATGCCTCACGAACATTGCGTGTGCTATCTAGGCTTACACATAGACCGACGCCTAACGTGGAGACAGCACATTAAAACCAAGAGACAGGAACTTAACTTAAAATTACAAGTTGCGAAGAGCTGCTGCTGTTAAGAAGTTTGTGTCATCCCTAATTATTAAGACATGGGGCTGTATCAGGTACTCCATACGTTTCGTGTATCTAATTGCAGCCCAATCAATTTCTACGAGCAGAAAAGGCAAAACTTGTATATTTACTGAGAAATTCATGCATTACAAAATCATAATCCATAATCTAACAAATCATGACATATAAAGCAGAAGAAATGTGAAATACTTATACCTTGTTTTAGCCACCTTCAAATCTGTCGAAAACATTGCAATATTATGGCCGATATCCGTCCTGTGCAAGTTTCGATGATGTTTCGATTTGAAACTGACACACAACTGATCATGCTGGTGCTGCCAAATTTGGTTTTAAATTTTCTACAGACTATATTTATTTTTTAGATGATAACATTAGTTTGTGAAAACGAAATGTAATTCTAATATCATATAAATAAGTGAAAAGGCTGGTATTAGGTACGGGGCTGGTATTCGGGGCATCCACCCAATATACCCGCGACATACATAATAGATACATAGTTCGTATCATGTTTCGGACCAAATGACAATTTTTTCTGGTCAAATAATAATATTGCCGACAAAATATTTATTTTGCAAATAAATAAATTTTAGTTTATAAATTACACACACTATTTAGGTATTTGCTGATCGTTATTCATTATGTTGTTGACCAGCCATTGCAAGCTATTAATAAACCGACTTCAAAAATTGAAAAGGAGGAGGTTATCTATTCGTCGCGTATATTTTTTGTTTTATATGTATGTACACCGATTACTCGAAGACGGCTGAACCGGTTGAAATGATTCAAACGTTATAACATCAGGTTTGTTCCCAAGTTGGTCCCATTTTTTGAAATTTTGAAATCGGTTCAGTAGTTTTCAGGGAATCTTGAAAATACTGTCGTTTTCGTCACCACTTTATGTGAATTCATAACGTATCTTTAGGCATAACTCCTTTGTTTATAAACCGATTTAGATGATTCTTGTTTTGTTGAAAAGGAGATACCTTAAAAAGAGTGAAATAAAAATTATTTTTATAAAAAAATAAAACCGCCTTCAAAAAAATGACATCAAAAAGTAAGAAATAATCCCTCACCAAATAACGTAAGTACTTTGAAGTCGGTCGGGTTTTAACAAAAACGTGAGAGTGTCACATTTTTATAAGAGTGGCGATAAAAAAACTTAGTATACAATATAAAAACATTGTTATATCTTGTACATTCAAAACAATAAGTATTTTCTAAGCCTTAGAAATAGTAATCTAAAATTAATAAAAAAATCGTATATTTGCAAATTTGCAAATGCTTACTTGTCTTAGCCTAACTGAGCTCAACTCTGACTCAAATAGAATAAAAAAAATTAAGATGTTATTATCTTAATTAATAATAATTGAGGCTTGCGTCCGCTAGGCACGCCGAGCAGAGTATAATTTCTATAAAGCTGCGTCCATTAGAGGCGAACGATTCGGCTCGGCCGCGGTTCGTTTCAGGCTTCTGTGCCCGTAGTGTAAGCTTTTATGTTAAAAAACGCAAACTATTTCGATTCCGTATTTATGTCAATTTGTATGAAAACTGCATAAGCGCGCTACTCGCCGCTAGAGGCGCTAATACAGTTTTCATACAAATTGACATAAATACGGAATCGAAATAGTTTGCGTTTTTTGACATAAAAACTTACACTACGGGCACTGTACCCCTAGTGTAAGTTTTTATGTCAAGCAAACGCAAACTATTTCGATTCCGTATTTATGTCAATTTGTATGAAGGTGGAGAGGCCTTTGCCCTGCAGTGGGACCCAGGCTGATTTATTTATTTATTTATTTATTTTAGGGGTACTGTACTGTACACGGGTAGAGTAAACGGTAGAGTAGAGCGGTAGAGTAGCTTGTCGGCGGTGCTAGCTACTCTACTCTACCAAATTTCAGTACGTACTCTACCAATGATGTCTACATAAGTATAGTTAGTAGGATAGTTAGTACTCTACCACTCTACTCTACCGTTTACTCTACCCGTGTACAGCAGGCTTAATGGACACAGCTTCATAGAAATTATATAATAAACAAAAACTTTATTTCAGACCAAAGATCCATTTTACTGTTAGTAGATACACTTATACAACTATGTTAGTTAACAGTAACATTATTTTAATTTTAATATTTGTTGGATCCGCGCATGTGCATTTGGATCCAGTGCCTGTATATAGGACAGTCTGGCCTATCCTTTACAACCGTTAGGATGCTGTTGGTGCTCCCCCGCACTCTTCCTAGAATCGACGCCGTCCGCTTTCTTAGGATGCAGTGAAAGTCATCGACACCTGCTCCAGCGAACATGGCGGTTGTACAGTCAGCATCAAAAGTAACTGAACAAAAACAAGGTGGCAAAAGTAATAGTCACGTGTAAGTATCTAAACATACTCATCATTTAACATTTCAGAAATAAATGTAATTTTTTGTGTTCATATTACATGGTTAAGGCAATAATGCAAAAGTATATTACCTTACATTTTTCAAAAGAATCGTAAACAATATAATTTCAAAATTAACGGAAAGTGCAAAAACTCACAAGAGAATGAACGTATTTGACGCCTTGCATATTATTATGTGTGACTAGAAAGAAATCCATACTTAGATTTTAGGGGGGCTATTACGAAAATCAAACGTCGAAAATACGGCTCGATCTGACGATCATGTCGCCATCTCTGACGCTCAAATACGTAAAAACAAAGACGGCGATACGATATCTTTTGAAGACACCTTTTTCGAAGTTCTATTTTCATGGTAGCCCTCCTCATAAAGATATATATTTTGGAACTTATGCGTGAATGTCAACTATGTCACCGCAAGAAAATCAAATAAAAAATAACTTTTAATTTTAGTACAATCATTTATTTGAAAACATTCCAAAGAGTTTTCACAAATGTATTTCAGTTACTTATGAAACAGTAACATGTCAGATATTTATGAAATGACACACAATCAAATAATTATAACTTCTCTGAAATTATCTATTTTTGAAATTTAAGTGTTAGTTTATTTAGAAGCTAGTGACGGTCATGTACTTTTGTCTCAAAAGCTAATTCAGACAACTCTGGTCATTTCAACCGTAACAATAATTTGAAAATTTCATATGCTAAGCTACTTTTGGTGCTGACTGTACTGTACGCGGAATGCATTGACAGCCCTCTGCGTATAGTCTCATGCCCAAATACTCGTACGCTACTTATCTTTGGGAGCGTCTCACACATCGCCCTGTCACTTTAAATGTCAAACGTATGAAAGAGATGCCATGATGTTTGAGACGCTCCCAAAGATGATTAGCGTTCGAGAATTCGGGCAATAGTCACACTCACACCCTCAGATCATATAATACTATTTTAGTATTATATGATCTGAGGTCACACCACAGGCTGCAGGTGTAAAAAGTCTGACAAAACGCCTTAAATAGGGTTACTTTTACTGGATTTCTACACCTAGCAAACAGGCAACTTTATAGCAGCCGACTTTCTGCGATTCGCTTCGACTCTGCTCAGCGCGCTAAGTAGGCGCAAGCCTTTACAATCCAAAACCGCAGAATATATAAACAATAGTACTAACGTACCAAAACCTCATTGTGATTGTTAACCTGAGGCCTTCTCTGAAACACAAAACCAAAAACTTTGTTATACCCGTCACTCTTACTCTCCAGAAATGACAGAATCGACTGAAAGAGGCGACCGAAGTTTCGGATTTGCGTTTCAGTGTACGGTCCCAGGTTTCACTAATTTTTGTAATAAAGTCCTACATACAAACATACCTGTTTGTATTTATATAGGAATTTATTTATCAAATAGCCTCTTATTGCTTTCGATCAGTTGTTTGATATGATATTGTATTATATTACAATATTAAAATTAAACTACATACAGTATGTATGTAAAATAATAAAATAATTGCATGGTTTAGTTTTTTAGCATTAAAAAAATAGCTTGTACCTACTGTATGTAAGACTTTATTTATCAAATAGCCTCTTATTGCTTTCGATCAGTTGCTTGCTTATCGCACTCGTAATAAAACAACGACCGATCACGAAATTGCAAACTTTCGGGAATCGACGAAAAAGTAATTTGAGAAATTGTGTTTGTTTTATAAATCTCCATAAATTTGTATCTAGTAGGTGTATCACAAAAGTAAAGCTAGTTAAATTATGTTAAGGGCACGTACTTCCAAATTATCGAAATCAACCTGTTTTTGATTCAAAAGTAAACAATCAAATATTGTTTATTATGAGCAGATAAAAATATAATGTTGAAGTTTCATAAACGATCTTGATTATTTTGTGGCTAGAAACACGATATTCGTATCGCAACTCGACAATAAAAAAATTCAAAAACAAAGAAAATTTTCATTATTTTTATATTTTTTTGGTTTTATACTTAGATTATTAATCTCTCATTCACGAATAATATATAGAAAAATAGGTAATGACATTTTGTAGACTATTCTCAGGCTAGTTTTTCAAATTGAATTTATGCTCAAAATAACAACAAAAACATTGAACAAATGAAAAAGTGAGGTTATTTTCTTTACTCTTCACACGTAAGGAAAAAGACAAAGACAGAGTTTTTGGAAGATCCTGCCCTTAAGATATTTACTTTCATTTTATCATAAAAATAATATTATTATTTTTTATTTTCAGTAAAATATATCAATTAATATATGCTTTGGGTTAGGTCGTTATTTTACAAAAAAGTGTTGAACCATTATTGTCCTATCTGAAAAAGTGTCTTTACATTATGATGTGGTAGATGACTATTACTGGCCCATTTTGAAAAAAGCCACTGTTTTATTGCGAAATCAAAAACTTTTAAGACATAAAATGAATAAGGTCAGTTTTCAGTTTAAATATTATCTATTTTGGTGGCTTATTAAAAATATTGTAATTTTCGATCAGGACAATAAAGTAACTTATTTAGGTAATAAAATAAAATTTTACTTTAATTTTGAAATACACTTTATTTATGAATTTTAGAATAAATCAGTACAGAAATATAGCTGAAAAATAATTAATAAGTATACCTTTTTATAGCAAGTGTTGAACCTATGAAATACTTGACAGTCTTGCTTAAAGCTTATGGCACATTAGAAAATAAAATCAATTATAAAGAAAAACTATTTTAATCTTTGTTTTAAGTGACGAAGAGAAATAAAAGCTTATTTTTAAATGATAAAATAGACATCTAGATATATTGTATTGTATTACAATATTAAAGTTAAACTGCAGTATGTGTTAATAAAATATTGGTTAATAGCTTTTTTAGCATAAACACATCTTTTTTTAGCATTAAAAAATAGCTTATACTCCTGTTCTGGTGAGCAATAACTCCACTCCATAGATCATTTTTTTACAGATATTATATGACACTATTTAGCCAAGTGATCATCAATGTGCGTACCAAGAAAAGTAAAATAGACATTCGCGATCATATACAATGTGGAGACTAATAAATAAAATGTCATTATCTGTTATGCTGGGGCTTCACCTGCGTGCGCCTAACGGCGTTAATAACGGCATGCGCGTCTAATCGTATCAAATAGCGCGCTAATTAATGGCATTAGACGCAGGTGAAGCTCGGGCATTATAATAACGGCCCCAGTCTGCGTTGAATAAAAATATTAAAATATCCAAAAGTTTAGTCACAGGTCACAGTAAATAATTTTCAATTTGTAACTTTTCTACACGATATAATAATATAGAGGATTGCGAAGCAAATGGTCTCTATACAAATGGCGATAATGTTTTACACCCTCTAAAGCTAAACCATAACATACAGCAATACATTTTAGGCTCAGATCATATAATACTATACTAGATTTTAGGTATGTTGTTGAAATGCATTTAAAAGAACTAGGTCTGTACGTTTTTTTATATTTATTGTAGATTTGAAAATATTTAACTTTTTGTTTTGTATGAAATCACTAAAGTGCAAACATATCAAAATCTATCTTATATATAAAAATGAATCGCAAAATGTGTTGGTAAGTGGCTTGAATTCGTAGTTTTTTACATCATAAGCTCATCATCATCATCGATGTATTTATTTCACTTTTGATTTAATCCCTTTAGTATGTAGTATATTATTTTATGTATTCTTTATATATTTATTTAATGCATGTATTTGAATTATATTTTTATAATAAAATAATAAATATAAGTATATATCTATCTAAGTATATTATATTTATTGACTAGCTTCCCGCCCGCGGCTTCGCCCGCGTGGACTACACGACGTTATCCCGCGGGATTGTAATATTTTTCCAGGATAAAAAGTAGCCTAAGTTATTCCTTATTACATCAGCTACCTGCCAGTGAAAGTCCCGTCAAAATCAGTCCAGCCGTTTCAGAGATTAGCCGGAACAAACAGACAGACAGATAGACAGACAGACAAAAATTTTAAAAAATTGTTGTTTTGGCATATGTACCGTATATACAGGGCGTCCCAAAATTAACTCACATGGAGGGAAAGTACCTTAAATACTGAAGATATAAAATTTTACTGAAAGGAGACTTCATTTTTATTTTAAAAAGAAAACGCATTCAAAGAATTTTAAGTAATCAACTGTCTGAACTGGGAATCGAACCCGCCGAATGTAAAAAAAAAATATTTCTCTAATTTAATTGTACCGATCGAAAGGCTCGATCATACCTTATCATTTTTTCTTAATAACATAGCATCTTAAATAAAAGGAAGACTACGAAATTTAACATTTAATGTTGAATAACAAGTTTGTGCAGCGTTATGGATAGCCTTTCCTGTGACTGTCGTGCTCAAAACTTTAACATTTCAATGTATTACTAATGAGTGAAGATTGGAGCAATTATCATAAAGTGTTTGATAGTTATGATGTGTTAAGTAACACCAGCTCGATTGGTTTAAAAATGTTTGAATAGTTACTTTGGTGCGGTCTATTCCAACATATGGCATAGTCGTGGGACGCCCCCAGCCCTGGGCTTCCAATGACTATGTCACATGGTGGCATAGACCACACCAAATACTGTAGATAGAAAGTTTTATTGAAATAGGACTTTATTTTTATTTAAATAAAAATATAACTGCATTCTAATTTTTTTTTAATAATAGCATGTCCAAACCGAGAATCGAACCCGCACGAAATTATTCAAACTTTTTAAAACCAATTGTACAAGTACATTAGTAAAACATATTATTTAACCTACATTTTAAGTTTGCTGACCGCGCATAACGTCGCCGCGCGGCCACGAATTACATGTATATTTTTAGTGCAATAAATATCTTCGGAAAGTACGGTGCTATTTACATTTCTTACATCTATACCTATTTCATCCGATTATTGCATTCAGGGAAACATTATAACATCCCTACAACAACAACAGTTACATAACAGTGATTTAACTATCAGTGACAATTAACATTCTACATAACATCTACGATCTCAGGTGTGAGTCTGAACACCAATCGAGGTGGTGTTACTTATCACATTATCAAACAATTATGATAGGGAATTAGGTACAATTGCTCCAATCTTCACTCATTAGTAATACCTACATTGAAATGTTAAAGTCTGTATTGAGCACGACAGTCACAGAAAAGGCTATTCATAACGCTGCACAAACTTGTTATTCAACATTAAATGTTAAATTTCGTAGTCTTCCTTTTATTTAAGACTAGCTGACCCAGCGCGACTTCGTTCCCGTGGCCCTAACCCCTACTCCATCCTACCCTACCCCTACCCTACCTTACCCTACCCTTACCCTACCCTACCCCTACCCTACCCTACCCTACCCCTAAGGTGGAGAGGCCTTTGCCCTGCAGTGGGACCCAGGCTGATTTATTTATTTATTTATTTATTTTAGGGGTACTGTACTGTACACGGGTAGAGTAAACGGTAGAGTAGAGCGGTAGAGTAGCTTGTCGGCGGTGCTAGCTACTCTACTCTACCAAATTTCAGTACGTACTCTACCAATGATGTCTACATAAGTATAGTTAGTAGGTTAGTTAGTACTCTACCACTCTACTCTACCGTTTACTCTACCCGTGTACAGCAGGCTTAATGGATACAGCTTCATAGAAATTATATAATAAACAAATAATAATAAAATTCTTTATTTTCAGACCAAAGATCCATTTTAATGTTAGTAGATACACTTATACAACTATGTTAGTTAACAGTAACATTATTTTAATTTTAATATTTGTTGGATCCGCGCATGTGCATTCGGATCCAGTGCCTGTATATAGGACAGTCTGGCCTATCCTTTACAACCGTTAGGATGCTGTTGGTACTCCCCCGCACTCTTCCTAGAATCGACGCCGTCCGCTTTCTTAGGATGCAGTGAAAGTCATCGACACCTGCTCCAGCGAACATGGCGGTTGTACAGTCAGCATCAAAAGTAACTGAACAAAAACAAGGTGGCAAAAGTAATAGTCACGTGTAAGTATCTAAACATACTCATCATTTAACATTTCAGAAATAAATGTAATTTTTTGTGTTCATATTACATGGTTAAGGCAATAATGCAAAAGTATATTACCTTACATTTTTCAAAAGAATCGTAAACAATATAATTTCAAAATTAACGGAAAGTGCAAAAACTCACAAGAGAATGAACGTATTTGACGCCTTGCATATTATTATGTGTGACTAGAAAGATATCCATACTTAGATTTTAGGGGGGCTATTACGAAAATCAAACGTCGAAAATACGGCTCGATCTGACGATCATGTCGCCATCTCTGACGCTCAAATACGTAAAAACAAAGACGGCGATACGATATCTTTTGAAGACACCTTTTTCGAAGTTCTATTTTCATGGTAGCCCTCCTCATAAAGATATATATTTTGGAACTTATGCGTGAATGTCAACTATGTCACCGCAAGAAAATCAAATAAAAAATAACTTTTAATTTTAGAACAATCATTTATTTGAAAACATTCCAAAGAGTTTTCACAAATGTATTTCAGTTACTTATGAAACAGTAACATGTCAGATATTTATGAAATGACACACAATCAAATAATTATAACTTCTCTGAAATTATCTATTTTTGAAATTTAAGTGTTAGTTTATTTAGAAGCTAGTGAAGGTCATGTACTTTTGTCTCAAAAGCTAATTCAGACAACTCTGGTCATTTCAACCGTAACAATAATTTGAAAATTTCATAAAAGATAAAGATTGACAGCCCTCTGCGTATAGTCTCTGCGTAAGCCCAAATACTCGTACGCTACTTATCTTTGGGAGCGTCTCACACATCGCCCTGTCACTTTAAATGTCAAACGTATGAAAGAGATGCCATGATGTTTGAGACGCTCCCAAAGATGATTAGCGTTCGAAAATTCGGGCAATAGTCACACTCACACCCTCAGATCATATAATACTATTTTAGTATTATATGATCTGAGGTCACACCACAGGCTGCAGGTGTAAAAAGTCTGACAAAACGCCTTAAATAGGGTTACTTTTACTGGATTTCTACACCTAGCAAACAGGCAACTTTATAGCAGCCGACTTTCTGCGATTCGCTTCGACTCTGCTCAGCGCGCTAAGTAGGCGCAAGCCTTTACAATCCAAAACCGCAGAATATATAAACAATAGTACTAACGTACCAAAACCTCATTGTAATTGTTAACCTGAGGCCTTCTCTGAAACACAAAACCCAAAACTTTGTTATACCCGTCACTCTTACTCTCCAGAAATGACAGAATCGACTGAAAGAGGCGACCGAAGTTTCGGATTTGCGTTTCAGTGTACGGTCCCAGGTTTCACTAATTTTTGTAATAAAGTCCTACATACAAACATACCTGTTTGTATTTATATAGGAATTTATTTATCAAATAGCCTCTTATTGCTTTCGATCAGTTGTTTGATATGATATTGTATTATATTACAATATTAAAATTAAACTACATACAGTATGTATGTAAAATAATAAAATAATTGCATGGTTTAGTTTTTTTAGGATTAAAAAAATAGCTTGTACCTACTGTATGTAAGACTTTATTTATCAAATAGCCTCTTATTGCTTTCGATCAGTTGCTTGCTTATCGCACTCGTAATAAAACAACGACCGATCACGAAATTGCAAACTTTCGGGAATCGACGAAAAAGTAATTTGAGAAATTGTGTTTGTTTTATAAATCTCCATAAATTTGTATCTAGTAGGTGTATCACAAAAGTAAAGCTAGTTAAATTATGTTAAGGGCACGTACTTCCAAATTATCGAAATCAACCTGTTTTTGATTCAAAAGTAAACAATCAAATATTATTTATTATGAGCAGATAAAAATATAATGTTGAAGTTTCATAAACGATCTTGATTATTTTGTGGCTAGAAACACGATATTCGTATCGCAACTCGACAATAAAAAAATTCAAAAACAAAGAAAATTTTCATTATTTTTATATTTTTTTGGTTTTATACTTAGATTATTAATCTCTCATTCACGAATAATATATAGAAAAATAGGTAATGACATTTTGTAGACTATTCTCAGGCTAGTTTTTCAAAAATTGAATTTATGCTCAAAATAACAACAAAAACATTGAACAAATGAAAAAGTGAGGTTATTTTCTTTACTCTTCACACGTAAGGAAAAAGACAAAGACAGAGTTTTTGGAAGATCCTGCCCTTAAGATATTTACTTTCATTTTATCATAAAAATACTATTATTATTTTTTATTTTCAGTAAAATACTATCAATTATTATATGCTTTGGGTTAGGTCGTTATTTTACAAAAAAGTGTTGAACCATTATTGTCCTATCTGAAAAAGTGTCTTTACATTATGATGTGGTAGATGACTATTACTGGCCCATTTTGAAAAAAGCCACTGTTTTATTGCGAAATCAAAAACTTTTAAGACATAAAATGAATAAGGTCAGTTTTCAGTTTAAATATTATCTATTTTGGTGGCTTATTAAAAATATTGTAATTTTCGATCAGGACAATAAAGTAACTTATTTAGGTAATAAAATAAAATTTTACTTTAATTTTGAAATACACTTTATTTATGAATTTTAGAATAAATCAGTACAGAAATATTGCTGAAAAATAATTAATAAGTATACCTTTTTATAGCAAGTGTTGAACCTATGAAGTACTTGACAGTCTTGCTTAAAGCTTATGGCACATTAGAAAATAAAATCAATTATAAAGAAAAACTATTTTAATCTTTGTTTTAAGTGACGAAGAGAAATAAAAGCTTATTTTTAAATGATAAAATAGACATCTAGATATATTGTATTGTATTACAATATTAAAGTTAAACTGCAGTATGTGATAATAAAATATTGGTTATTAGCTTTTTTAGCATAAACACATCTTTTTTTAGCATTAAAAAATAGCTTGTACTCCTGTTCTGGTGAGCAATAACTCCACTCCATAGATCATTTTTTTACAGATATTATATGACACTATTTAGCCAAGTGATCATCAATGTGCGTACCAAGAAAAGTAAAATAGACATTCGCGATCATATACAATGTGGAGACGACTATGAGAAAATAAATAAAATGTCATTATCTGTTATGCTGGGGCTTCACCTGCGTGCGCCTAACGGCGTTAATAACGGCATGCGCGTCTAATCGTATCAAATAGCGCGCTAATTAATGGCATTAGACGCAGGTGAAGCTCGGGCATTATAATAACGGCCCCAGTCTGCGTTGAATAAAAATATTAAAATATCCAAAAGTTTAGTCACAGGTCACAGTAAATAATTTTCAATTTGTAACTTTTCTACACGATATAATAATATAGAGGATTGCGAAGCAAATGGTCTCTATACAAATGGCGATAATGTTTTACACCCTCTAAAGCTAAACCATAACATACAGCAATACATTTTAGGCTCAGATCATATAATACTATACTAGATTTTAGGTATGTTGTTGAAATGCATTTAAAAGAACTAGGTTTGTACGTTTTTTTATATTTATTGTAGATTTGAAAATATTTAACTTTTTGTTTTGTATGAAATCACTAAAGTGCAAACATATCAAAATCTATCTTATATATAAAAATGAATCGCAAAATGTGTTGGTAAGTGGCTTGAATTCGTAGTTTTTTACATCATAAGGTCATCATCATCATCGATGTATTTATTTCACTTTTGATTTAATCCCTTTAGTATGTAGTATATTATTTTATGTATTCTTTATATATTTATTTAATGCATGTATTTGAATTATATTTTTATAATAAAATAATAAATATAAGTATATATCTATCTAAGTATATTATATTTATTGACTAGCTTCCCGCCCGCGGCTTCGCCCGCGTGGACTACACGACGTTATCCCGCTGGATTGTAATATTTTTCCAGGATAAAAAGTAGCCTAAGTTATTCCTTATTACATCAGCTACCTGCCAGTGAAAGTCCCGTCAAAATCAGTCCAGCCGTTTCAGAGATTAGCCGGAACAAACAGACAGACAGATAGACAGACAGACAGACAAAAATTTTAAAAAATTGTTGTTTTGGCATATGTACCGTATATACAGGGCGTCCCAAAATTAACTCACATGGAGGGAAAGTACCTTAAATACTGAAGATATAAAATTTTACTGAAAGGAGACTTCATTTTTATTTTAAAAAGAAAACGAACTGCATTCAAAGAATTTTAAGTAATCAACTGTCTGAACTGGGAATCGAACCCGCCGAATGTAAAAAAAAAATATTTCTCTAATTTAATTGTACCGATCGAAAGGCTCGATCATACCTTATCATTTTTTCTTAATAACATAGCATCTTAAATAAAAGGAAGACTACGAAATTTAACATTTAATGTTGAATAACAAGTTTGTGCAGCGTTATGGATAGCCTTTCCTGTGACTGTCGTGCTCAAAACTTTAACATTTCAATGTATTACTAATGAGTGAAGATTGGAGCAATTATCATAAAGTGTTTGATAAAGTTATGATGTGTTAAGTAACACCAGCTCGATTGGTTTAAAAATGTTTGAATAGTTACTTTGGTGCGGTCTATTCCAACATATGGCATAGTCGTGGGACGCCCCCAGCCCAGGGCTTCCAATGACTATGTCACATGGTGGCATAGACCACACCAAATACTGTAGATAGAAAGTTTTATTGAAATAGGACTTTATTTTTATTTAAATAAAAATATAACAGCATTCTAATTTTTTTTTTAATAATAGCATGTCCAAACCGAGAATCGAACCCGCACGAAATTATTCAAACTTTTTAAAACCAATCGAGGTGGTGTTACTTATCACATTATCAAACAATTATGATAGGGAATTAGGTACAATTGCTCCAATCTTCACTCATTAGTAATACCTACATTGAAATGTTAAAGTCTGTATTGAGCACGACAGTCACAGAAAAGGCTATTCATAACGCTGCACAAACTTGTTATTCAACATTAAATGTTAAATTTCGTAGTCTTCCTTTTATTTAAGACTAGCTGACCCAGCGCGACTTCGTTCCCGTGGCCCTAACCCCTACTCCATCCTACCCTACCCCTACCCTACCTTACCCTACCCTTACCCTACCCTACCCCTACCCTACCCTACCCTACCCTACCCTACCCTACCCCTACCCCTACCCTACCCCTACCCTACCCCTACCCTACCCTACCCCTACCCTACCCTACCCTACCCTACCTTTACCCTACCCTACTTCTACTCTACCCCTACTTACCCCTCCTGCCCCTATTTTCTCACCGTTAGAACCTTCCTTGGACTTCCACGAACATTTCAAGACCAAAATAAGCCAAATCGGTCCAGCCGTTCTGGCGTGATGGTGTGACCAAGGGAAACAGGGATTCATTTTTATATATAAAGATGCTATGTTATTTAGAAGAAATGCTTAGGTATAATCGAGTCTTTCGATCGGTACAATTAAATTAGAGAAATATTTTTTTTACATTCAGCGGGTTCGATTCCCAGTTCAGACAAGTGATTATTCAAAATTCGGTGAATGCAGTTCATTTTCTTTTTAAAATAAAAATGAAGTCTCATTTCAGTAAAATTTTATATCTTCAGTATTTAAGGTACTTTCCCTCCATGTGAGTTAATTTTGGGACGCCCTGTTTTCTGAAATGTTGAATGAGATAAATGAATTCAAAAATTCTTTGGAATTTATAAGCGATGGTTTCGACAGCCTAAAAAATGACGTAGTTGCCGCAAATACAGAAATTTCGAATTTGAAAAAAGAAAACGAGACCCTGAAATCCGATTTAAATGCATTAAAAATACGTTTCAATACCTTCGATCAGCTTTCCCGCTCGTCCAATCTTGAACTTCAATGCGTTCCCGAACGCAAGACCGAAAACTTAATAACCATGGTGCAAGAACTAGGCAAAACTATTAATTTTAACTTAGACGAAAAGGACGTTATCTACTGTTCCCGCACTGCAAAGCTACAATCGGACAGTCCTAGACCTCGTTCTATCTTATTCAAGTTTATCACACCACGTACCCGAGACTGTTTCCTGGCCGCCGCCATTGAGTTTAACAAGAAAAACCCTGGAAATAAACTAAATACTGGTCATCTCGGATTTTCGTCTACCACAGTAAGCCCTGTCTACGTTACCGAGAATTTGTCGCCAGAAAATAAACAGCTCCATGCAGCGGCGCGCAGACTTCTCAAGGAAAAAAAAGTTACGCATGTTTGGGTCCGCGGCGGCCGAGTTTACCTTCGGAAGACGGAAACGTCCGATCGCATATTTGTATGTAACGGAGAGGTGCTTGAAAAATACAAATGACTTTAATAATAATTAATGTAAATAATGTTTGTATTTGTCAATAAAATGTGTCTTGGATTAAAATAATTATAAATGTTCTCTAAATTAAGTTTTTACTTCCAAAATGTGAGAGGTTTACGTTCAAAGACAAATGACTTATATATAAACACAGCCAGTTGTGATTACGATATAATTATTTTTAATGAGACATGGCTAAACAGCAGTGTTAAGAACTCTGAGTTGTTTATAAGTAACTATAATGTTTATAGGCGTGACCGCGAAACGAGCCCTTTACAACGTAAGAAAGAAGGGGGCGGTGTTTTGGTTGCTGTATCGAAAAGACTTAAGTCATGTATTTTGAAAAATTTTGAAAGTGGTTGTGAGGACCTATGGATTGAAATTGAAGTGGTAGTGAATAAAAAAATCGAAAAGTTATTAATCTGCACTGTTTATTTTTCACCACCGGTCTCAAAACAACATTTGGAACATTTCTGTAATAATGCAAATTTAATTATAAATAATTATAACCGGGTCCTGATTTGTGGGGACTTTAATCATAGCAATATTGACTGGATCGGCACACCAGGATTTCCTTTAACGCCTAATTTAAATTCAAGTTGTGCAACTTCGCAGGACCTTTTAGAGTTTATTTCATTTAACAACTTATATCAGTATAATTCCATTGCCAACCAAAACAATAAACTTTTAGACCTAATTCTCACCAATATTCCTATCTGTGACCTACTATCCCCACCCGTGCCCCTTAGTAAAATAGACCCTCATCACCCACCGTTGGAATTTAATACAGTTTTTGACGAATTTTTACACAAATTACAAACTAACAGTAAATCCTTCAAGAATAATTTTCACAGGGCTAACTATGACAGCATTTGCAATTACTTGGCTGATGTTGACTGGTCTCATGAGCTTGGTACATGTCAATCTGTTGATTTAATGGTAGAAAAGTTCTATTCAATCCTAAATTCAGCTATTAAGAAATTTGTACCTATCTCCCCTGCTGCTCCTAACTCGATGCCAGTTTGGTATACTAAAGAATTAAAACACTTATTAAAGGAAAAAAACAAGTATCGTGTTCGCTTTAAAAAATATAAAAACCCTTTGGACAACCTATCATTTAAATCACTGAAGACCAAATGCGATGCTTTAATTACCAAGTGTTACAATAAATATTTAGAGTCGATCGAAGAATCTATTAAATCTAATCCAAAATTCTTTTTTTCTTACATAAAGCATAAAAACTCTAATAATGTTGCGTTTCCTTCTTCAATTAAAAATGATACCACTACAGTGTCAACAGGCCCTGAAATATGCAATACACTGGCAGCATTCTTTGCGTCTTCTTACAGTGTGGGCGACATTGATAGCTCACTTAATGACTGCAATAGTGATCAATGCGAAGTCCCCCACTCATTGTGCGAAATATCTTTCACTGAAGATCAAGTCTTGCAACGCCTTAAATCACTTGACAGATATAAGGGAGCTGGATCAGATGGAATTCCATCCGTTCTTGCTGTTAATTGTGCAAAGCAACTGTCTCTACCGCTTACTCTTATCATCAATGCATCACTTGCTTCGGGTACATTTCCTTCTTTTTGGAAGATGGGCCTTATTGTGCCAATTCATAAATCTGGTGACACAAGTCTTGTCAAGAACTACAGACCCATCACTAAATTGCCAGTATTTGCCAAATTAATGGAATCTTTGTTATGTCCCTATATAACATGGCACATTAAGAGTGTACTTGCCGACTCCCAGCATGGTTTCGTTAGCGCTCGCTCCACTTGCACCAATCTAGTAGACTTCGTGGACGAGATATCTTCTTTTGTAGATAGCCGCATTCCGGTGGATGTTATTTACACAGATTTATCAAAAGCTTTTGATAAAGTTCCTCATTCTATCTTACTCCAAAAATTATCGAAGATCGGTTTTGCTGGCGCCTTCCTGAAATGGTGCTCGTCTTACTTATGTGATCGCACATCAAAAGTAGTAGTAAGTGGGTTCGAATCTGACTCTTTTCCCAATTTATCAGGGGTCCCACAAGGCTCGCATTTAGGACCCATATTTTTCAATATTTTCATTAATGACGTCGCATCATGCTTCAGAAATAGCAAACCATTTATGTATGCGGATGACCTTAAGCTGATGAGACCAATCAGGCATAGTCAAGACGTAGTTTTGTTGCAAGATGATTTAAACAGATTAGATCGCTGGTGTGAAGATAACAAGATGATTTTGAATATTGATAAGTGTTGTTATATTCGCTTTACTCGCAACAACAGTGAACATTCGGACTCATATACAATATCTGACCAAAGTATTCAAGAAGTCGATTGTGTTCGTGACCTCGGTGTTACTCTCGACAAAAAACTAAACTTTAAAGATCATTATGAGCATATCGTTTCAAAATCACTAAAATGTCTCGGTTTTATAATAAGAAACACCAAGAACTTTAATAAAAAAACTACTATCATAAGGCTGTATGAGAGTCTAGTCAGATCTCTTCTTGAATATTGTGCCGTGGTTTGGAATCCGCATTACGAAGTCCATTCTAGTAAAATTGAACGCGTTCAAAAAAGATTCATGTACCATCTGTCTTATAAATTTAATTTAGCAAAAAAGTTTAATAATTATGCAGATCGTTTAATTCATTTCAATCTAGCTTCACTTAAGAATCGCCGTAAAATTCTAAACATGTCATTCCTTCATAAATTAGTCAATGGTAATCTAAATTGTCCGCAATTACTTCAAAAACTGAATATCAGAATCACCCATAATCTTCCACGACTTTCAAGATATTCCTTGTTTACACCAAAACGTTCCAAAACTAACCTAGGATTATTCTCTCCTTTAAACAGACTCCAAGCTGATTATAATTCTGTCAGTAAAAATAAGGATATTGACATATTTAGTCTAAGTTTACCTACATTTAAAAAGAAATTGTCTACGTTAGGCTAAGTTCTAGTATTTTAATTTATAGTCTGTTAGTCACAGCTTTCTATTTAATTTCATTTTAGTCTTTATTTTAGCATTTTCTTGTACTTACTTGTTTTAGTAAGAAAATGTTGTATATTCTATTTTTAAGTTCAGGGACGCCCTATGCTCCCAACTGTTTGATTTACAAGTTTGCTTTCCGTGGCAACCTTTAATTAAGGCAGCACCAACTCTCGAAACCACTGGCTGTAACTCCTAGCATTTAAGGTGTATGATCTTGTTGGTTGTCCAAATAAATAAATAAATAAATAAATAAATAAATATAATGATATGCATTTAGTAAAAAGCGGTTATTTTAATATTACAAACAGACACTCCAATTTTATTTATTTGTATAGATATTTGTATATTTTAGTGTGTATATATAGCATATATTATTAGGTTTTGTACCGCATTCGTTGTTCTCTGTTTCCCAAATAGTACATGGAAATCGTACCAAATAAGTGGTGTTGCCTTGCATTAAATGAGGTAGTTCTGATTTTTTTATATGTTAGTAGTGATGAGATAGTAATGACAAATCCAAGTTTTCCACCTCGAAAGCCCTCCGGATCATTGTTAAATATTTAAAAATCCAGTAAATTTTCAGATTTTTTTCAGTTTTTGTCAATTTTTACCACCACGGACCTGTGTTACGGCAAAAGTGACTATGCACGCTTTAAAGTAGACTAAATTTTCAATAAAAAGAAAATAATTTGGTTCTTGTAAGTCAAATAGTTTTTAAGATGGGGCTATTTAAAAGTTGGCAAAAATTCAAAAAAAGGAAGTATTACAGTTTTTTTAGTTTTCGATATTTTGACCCATAGTAGTGGGTTTATGGCAAAAGATAAATAATTAGTTATTAAAATCTATTAAATTTCCTACAAAATGAGACTTGATAGTTCCTGAGACAGCTGTTCAAAGTTATTGAGGTAGGTAAGTAAACAATTATGTAATAGAAGGCTTTGCAAAAGGTAGTAAGCCCTAAAGGAAGAAGGATCTGGGAGACGTTCCCGTTCTACCTTGTTAATGACACGCAAGCCTTAATCACCTTGAAAGCCTACCAAAGATGTAAGGTTGTACCAGCAGATGTGGTTGCAGGAAAGCAGAACTCAAATGTTCCGGTGTTTGCAGCTACTGCACTGGCCAATCATGCGAGAACATACCAGACCATCAGGTCTGGTATGTTGGTCTGTGTGATGACATTGATGAACCATTGATTGATAACCCACCATCAAAGGACGATTTTGACCGTCCTGAGCAGTGCGATGAAGAAATTATATCTCAGCAAGCTGCCCCCAAAAAGTGTGCTGTGGATTCAGAGGACGTGCCTGGTCCATCAAAATTATACATACAATGTACATAATTGATCCCACCACCTTCCAGATCCTCCTTCCTTTAGGGCGTACTTCATTTTGCAAACCCTTCTATTACATAATTGTTTACTTACCTCAATAACTTTGAACAGCTGTCTCGGTGTCTCAGGAACTATCAAGTGTAAGTTGATATTACTAATAATTGGTCTCATTTTGTTGGAAATTTAATGGACTTTAATAACTAATAATTTATCTTTTGCCATAAACCCACTACTATAGGTCAAAATGTCGAAAACTAAAAAAAACTGTAATACTTCCTTTTTTTGAATTTTTGCAAACTTTTAAATAGCCCCATCTTAAAAACTATTTGACTTACAAGAACCAAATTATTCTTTTTTTATTGCAAATTTAGTCTACTTTAAAGCGTGCATAGTATTTTTTGCCGTAACACAGGTCCTTGGTGGTAAAAATTGACAAAAACTGAAAAAAATCTGAAAATTTATTGGATTTTTAAATATTTAACAATGATCCGGAGGGCTTTCGAGGTGGAAAACTTGGATTTGTCATTACTATCTCATCACTACTAACATACAAAAAAATCAGAACTACCTCATTTAACGCAAGGCAAAATGTACGATTTCCATGGACTAAAAGGTCAACCTTTTGGCAGAGAATACTTTTAGTATTAAGTCCACCTTGTATATTTTACTGTGTGTATTTTGTACAAAAGTTAAATAAATAAATAAAAAATAAGCGCATAACTCAACAAGGCCTGGACCAATTTAGCCAATTTTTTTTTTGAAAATATGCAAGATATTTGAAAATAAATACCTATGTTGTGTTGCTACTAATTCAAGTCAAATACCCTATCCTACTCATCGTCGCCACGCTGTCGCGTCTGATTGATCTCACAGTGTACCTATATTAAACAAATGATGATGTATTCTATTTCTATTTTGGTACTATTAAGATTTAATGATTTAAAACTTTCGAATATTTTCCATATAATTCTATGAACTATGTTTTAACCACCAATGTTTTCATTTATCGATGCATTGTCGTTTCACTTTACTTGTATAAGAAAAATTGTACAAAATGTCATTACGAAAAATTAATTTTCTTTGAAATTCTTCATACAAATCGGCAATTTAAGACAAAAAAGGCCCAATATACGTCAGACATAGGCTGGTCGGATCATGCGGCTTACTAACATATAATAATTTATATAAAAATATGAATTTAGAGGTGATACTTTTCGGCTAGTTGAAATTAAGTAAAGGTCAATTAATAACAAAATATAATAATTTGTTTGTCTTATTCATACAGGTTACAATAACAAATTTGCCAGTACTAGAGACCAATATTTTTATTTCTATCATAATTTTATCCTACAACTTATACCTAATTGAAACTTAATTTAATAATAATGTAATTGAATGTGCAATTTCACGAAGTTTTCTCATTATTTTGGCCAAATCCATCAAATGGACCTTAAAAATAACAAAATAAAGAAAAATTAAAAAAAATAAGCACAACAATTTAACCTACTTATTCTAATTTAATTTGTAACAAATTACAAAAAGTGTAAAAAGCTTGCTGGGCTTACAACTTTTCTTGGATAGCTATAAAAGTAGATGTTTCCACATTACAACCCGGCACGGTCAAGTTTTCTTTCAAGTTCATTTATTTTTGATTTTACATCTAACAGGTTACTTTCAATATCATTTTTAACATTATCAATGTATGGGATCAAATCATTAAAATTACTCACGTTTTGACTTACAGGTTTCTCATTAATGCTCATTAAAAATTTTTCTAACAATATAGCAATTTGGTCTGTTTTATTTGCGTTTTCTTTAACAAGCATTGAACATAAATTGATGAGTGTGGGCATTTTGGTGTCATAGTCATTTGTAAGTTTTCGAACCTCTTGTGATATATTACCTAGAAAAAGGGAATTACCGTCGACCGCCGGAACTGGAAGGACATCTTTATTTTCCATTTTGTGCAATGAATCCCTAATATCCGATAAGAGGTTAGTTTGGTCAGGATAAAGTATATCCTGATTTAGTTGAGTCTTATGGGAAATTTCAGACGTACAATTAATCCCATTTACGTTCTCTTCAATACTCTCATATTTGTTAATAGTGGAAATTTTAAAAGAAACACGTTTCTTGAAGTTAACTAATGTTTCACATGGAATTTTATTGCCACCAATACTTAACTCTTCTAATTGGGTACCAAAAAATTCTTCTGTTTCAATAAAATCGATAATGTTATTATCTAGTATTATGAAGAAAACGCAGACTCCAGATAACACTCATATAATTATTGATCCAACTTACAGGTCCAGGCATAGTACAGGTATAACAAACAATATGGATACAGTCGACGTCTTAGTGAACTTATCCCCTCGAGGCTAGTTTGAAGAATGACCTCTCTTTGCTCGTTAATCGGGCTCAAGTCTAGCTACCCCCCACCAATTTTACCACAGATTAGCCTATTAAATTTAACAAAATGGCGGCAAGAGACGGCATTACCAGTGTTGCTATTAAAAAATAAGAAAAACCTTCTAAAATCATGACATTCGGCCATCTGATAACGTGCTGTCTCCCGACGCACATATAAAAATTATTTAGAATCAATTAATTAAGTAAGTATACAGCTTATATACTGATACACAACTATTCTCAATAGTAAAGTCTTACAACTATGTACCTATTTAGGTTAATCTTATAGTGATAAAAACCTTAAGTTAAAACTTAAAACATAATTGAAACAAATACATTATATTACACAATGCTCAACAATAAACTTTTAAGGAAGCCGATGACTTGTTTAGAATATAGATATTATCGTGAAAATATTGTTTTAGTAAATCGTTAAGTAATACATAATCAAATAAAATAAATTATCAATAACAAACTAATCTAAAACTATTTGAATCAATGTATAAATTAACATAATCATGACATTCGTTAACAAGCGACTATTATTACTTAGAAAACTTATTTTGAAACTATACTTGTTATATAATCATGTGTAAGTAAGTATATGGAATGATTAAAGTAAAGTCTGGTTATAATCTATAAGCATTAGTTATGTGTCATAAAAGAAAAATGGATTAGCTTGGTACTAGTTTACATCAATGCATTGTCAGGAGCTACATTCAAGAATATTAGATGGTGTCAGAAGCAAAATCCTTAAGAATGTTACATTAGGAATAGGTAGGTACAGAATTTAACTTTAACCTGATAACTAGACACCCTTATCACTTCACTCAAATAGTGGAAAAAGCAACTACGAGTCATGAAAGGATTAAAGACCTAATATTAGATGAATTTAACTATCGCTAAGTTTGACCTAGTTTAGGCCTTACAAAAACAACTGTAGGCCTCTGCACAGTTACCAATTTTTACCCAGATATGAGTAACAAACCAAGTTATAGATACGTATTTACCATAGTGCACAATTTGTATTAAATCAAAATATGAATTAGGACAACTAAAGGAATTATTTAAAGGCATGTTCGTAATAGGCATTATTACCGATTAATTTAAATATTCTTATAAGGAAGTTACACTGATAATGAAGATGCCGCAGGTACAATTTGAACCGTCACAGCAACAATTTGCTTTTTCAACTTGTCAACCAGTTGTCCAAGGTTTCCAGAGCATTCTTTTCCAGCACCAAATCTTAAATGCATCGATTCTCTGCCTCTGTTAGAATAGTACAATACATGGTTCCACTCCGTACATGAAAATCAAAAGATCATATTATTATCATTTCTAATGAATAAGTTAATGATTTTAAACAAGTTCGCAATTTAATATCAAAACTTAAAAATGTCTACAAGATATCCTCATACGAGCATGACCCGCATCCTTATCAACAAATATTCATATTACTATGAATAATATTAGTGTAAATAGATTTAATAATTATAATTGTGATATGAAGAAGTATATTACCATGGATAGAAATAGGACAAGTAAAATCATGAACAGCTTTTCGCCCAACTGAATTAACTACACGATGATTTCCCGTGGGAATAAAATATCCTCCCGGGGTCAAAAGAAGCCGATATGCTATTCACAGACAAAAGATTTCAAAGATCCGTCCAGCCGATAGCCGTGATTGGGGAACAAACATACAAGCTTTTGCAATCATAATAGTAAAATGAGATAAGATACATGACATGATAATATATACTTCAATATAAGTCAACTTCAGTATCAGCGATCCACTCGTCTCAATATCCGACTTACAACCACAGCCCACGATGATCATCATCACAACAACGATCACTCTGTGATCTGCACCTTCAGTATCATATTATCTCCTCTCATTACCACAGCACGTACACTCTGCTGGCTCCAGTTTGTATGCTGTGTTGGTTCGTACGTTCAAGGGTAGCGGGACCCTCATTATTATATTAACTCGATGCTAGCTCATGATAAGTACCTACTGGATGCTACAATTGGCATCTGAAAGCAGTAAACTCACAACACACATAGTAACCAAATCAATTTTATTAATCATTCAAAAGAAATAGATGTATCTGATAATGAATCAATAGAAATAAATGTAAGTATATGAATTCTCATATTCTTTTATAAACATTAGTATGTAAGGTACTTAGTAACTTCAACCATAGTAGAAACAAATGTTCAACTGACCAGATCTAAAAAAATATGGAAATGATTACTACAGAATATGTGAAGGAACTTCAAAGGTCCGTGAGAATGGTAAACTGCTTAGAATTTTAGTATCACGAGCCTACCAAATGAGACGGTAAATTTGACAGATCTACTTGATTTTTGGTTTAATAAAGATATTAATGCTCATTAAAATAACAATAAATTAGATTCACATAATTTGAAATCATATTTTGTCAATACGTACACTAGGACGGTAGTAGTCAAATCCTCAAAACTAATTATAAATCATACCGCCAATAACAACAAAAACACGGCAAAACTAACTTGGTATGCTACAGCAGTGGTTACTTGTGGCTTTATTTGTTAGAACAAGTTTTAAACATGAATTAAAATGTCTGCATGAAGCTGTATAGAACATTTTAATAAACTGAGAGGTGTGATTGAGCAATAATCGTTTTACTTTATTTTGCTTAATTAGGAAAACATCAGTTACAACTTGACAGTGTAATAAACACGATCTACTTAAATGCACTATGGACTGTTTACATGTTTTTGCATTAGAAACATAATTTCATCACTATGTTAATGAAAACAACTAGAATAGATATCAGTGAATGCTTCTTGCAGTGCTGTCTAAGCAACTAAGTATTTCTGCTTTTGATTTGCATCCAAATCATTGAGAGAGATCTAGAACACTACGCAGTACGCACAAATAGCAAAATAGCTTCTAGTGATTTTGGCTGTAAAATTTTCCATCCGTCTAAACCAAAACTGAGTTGCCCGGAAGAAACCGCAGTAAGACGATAAGGCCACCATTTGGTTAAGGTGTATCGATGAGCTCAGTGGCGCCGCCAATGGAAATAAATCAATTGCATTTTATTAAAGGCTTGGAATAAAAGTTTCGGTTATTTCGCGCAGGTGAAAGAGTGGAATGCATTTTATAAATATACTTTTGAAAACTCAAACTTACGCAATAAGTCGTGAATCTCAATAGTGCCAAAAGTGGCCACATTTGGCAATATCGAGATCCATAACTTAATGCTCATATTTGAGGCCATGAAAAAACAATTAAAAATTGCATTTTGCTCTTCTATTTGCGCGAAATAACCGAAACTTTTAATCCAAGCCTTTAATAAAATGCAATTGATTTATTTCCATTGGCGGCGCCACTGAGCTCATCGATACACCTTAACAGTTTGTTATCTTTGTATTATTATTATTATTTCGTGTGTGATTGTTCCGTTCGTAATATTGTGTACAAATAAAGAATTAATCTATGTATCTATCAAACTAGGTACTTAGATAAAGAATCTTCGACGTTCCCGGAAAAATGTAAAGAATGATGATTTCTAATCAGTCTTATGGCTTTATTATCTAATTATGTAGAAGACTCGGAAAAGTATGTTCCTGATAAACTTTCTCTAGCACTCATCCACAATTTAGTTTGAATTTAAATTAAATTTGAGATTTAAGTTTGCCACTAAACTCAAATTTAAAAAGTCAAGCATAGTGAATTCTTTTAAATTAAGCTACATAATATAACAAAAATAATAGACGAAATGTCCACTTGAACAAAGTTACAAAAAATAAAATAAGTAATAGGAAATAGTAAATTTTGGATATCTTTGCATACCTACATTGCTTCCATCCCGAACTAAGTAACTCAAGCACTTGTGTTATGGCATTTGGGAACAACGACGGGGATTACCACATACAATCGGGCAGAATGTTGAAAAGTCCGCTTTAAACATTCACCCGACAGGGAATCGAACCCGGTAGGTACCTCGGAGACAGCGGCACCCCGAAAACTATGCGTACGTACACCGTATCTACAACACTGCTATGGAGGTTGTTAAGCTTATACCAGAAACTAATATTGTTTCCATAGTTAAAAGGTCTATAACAATCTAAGTGACACAGATCACAGTTTATAAAAGTATTACCCAATCGCAATCTTGGAATACTAAATTCGCGACTTTAATAGTGTGCTCTTATTCAAAAGTGAATCGTCATCATGTCCAATCTTATCAAGATCAGAAATACATCCAGTTCTGCGTAAAGATCACCTGGGCATAGACCTAGGCATAGAAAAACAAACCTAGCTCATGGATATTGACCACTCATGAGAATCAAGATATGGTATGGATTTCGTATAAATGGAAACTAAGGTAATTATAAAAATCTTAAATAGATAAGACAATAACCCCTACTGAAATTGTGGAGCATGTGGATACTTATTATGCAAGGAAAAAGAAATGATGCAAACATAATTTAGTATATAAATATCTTTATAAGTAAGTAGGTACTATGTTGCGATAATTAGAGCGCATATTGACAATAATACTTTAAAGGTATCTACTGCTACAGCTGTGGTACCTACTAGATACTCAATGTCAAGCACGTAGGCAACTGTAGATTTAAAAGGCTTTTCATTCTTCCCTAAGAGTATTTTGATAACATCTAAATGATTCTATGAAAAGATAAGTTTTTATAGTTTTGTTTTGTTTTAGGTAGACCTTTACAAACTTTATTTAAGGGGGTGTTACAATCAATTTAGTCGGTTATGCGAGATGAAAATTAAATCTTAAATAGCTTTATTCGATATGCAAATAAATAAACATGAAACATTTTAATCAAAACAACTTCAATACTTTCCCATAAACAAAATGCTCTGCATCATCTCAAATCCTCTTTGACCAGATTCAGCTACGAAGAAAGGGTATTCCTCCTTCGCTCAAGACTCCCCTGCGTTGGCCACGTCACCCTGGAGGCCTACCAAGCGGCGCACCAGGTGGCGCGGGCCGTATTCGTCCTCAGATGCTATTTACCTTGGAATGTATACATTATTCATCGGCAAAAGATCGTTCCGTGTCATTCTATAATAAAATCATTAGGTTATCAACACAATATGCCCTTCAGGAAAATTCATGATTTATACTGTTCACTAGCTACAGTAGCTACCTACATCCTTTATTATTTACAAAAACCATTTATTTTATTAAGAGCTACTTATCTAGTGCAAAAATGTAAAATGAGTATTGTAAAAACAAGAATAAAACGTTTGAAATTATCTTTGTTCTGTTGTAGTTTCATTTAAATCTAATAATCTTAAAAGTGGCCATACGGGTAGTAAACCAGTATGAAATATAAGTAGGTACTCATTTAACCAGCCTGTGAGAAACGTACTCACTTAACATTTAAACATATTCAGACGAATGTATGCCACCAACATACATCGTTCGTACTCTAAAATCCGGCGAGTGTATGCCACAAACATATACCGCCCCCTTAATTCCGACGAGTGCATGCCACAAACATACATCGTCCCCTAATATCCGACGAGTGTATGCAACATACATACATCGCCCTCTAATATCCGACGAGTGTATGCAACATACATACATCGCCCCCTAATATCAAATTCAATTTAATGCATTTCAACAAACAAATTCAATGTATCTCTTGTAACCAGTGAGCATGCATAGCTTGCTCACTCAACCCAGTGAACACCTTATATTTGTTCGCTCATCATTAAAAATTAAAAATATTCACATTAGAGATATCCAAATTCACATAAAGACTTTCATATTTAAATATTTAAAGATACCATATTAAAATATTCGTATTCAAACTCATATTCATAGTTAAGCAATTTATATTGCTATTCACGGTGTTCATATTAATTGAATCCACAAAATTTGTACCTATTAATTAATATATCAATAAATAGAAAGCCAGAATTCAATTGTAAGTAAGTAATACGTACCTATTAAACCAATCTTACCAGGTAACGTAGGTAACCAGTAAGCATACATGACTCACTCAACCCAGAGAACAACACGTTCGCTCAATACATTAAAAACAAAGGAAAATTAGTAATAATTAATTTTAATAATATTAAGATAGATGAAATGTGAGCAACCAATCATAAATTATTCTTACTCTTTACTACTTCTTACTAGCTTCATAACTTATAGTTTTCTTTTATTCACTGTTGGTATTAGATACCACGTTAAAACATGGATTGTATGCAAGACTTAGTAGCCATAAGTGATTTCACTCTGTGCAACAGTAAAGGCTATCAAAACTAGCTCCAATTAGTGCTAGCACTAATTACTTAAAACATTACATGTAGGTACACAGCCAAAACTGCCAGTCCTAGCTCCATGTGTAAGATTATAAACAACATAAACAGCAAGTACTCTAATAATATAATAATGCCAATCGATCTCCATTAATTCTGTACAATCCACATTTAATACATCATGTAAATTAAACAACAACAATCAAGATATTATGCCAGATTCATGGTACGCTATGATCGTGCCATACGAAAATATCTACTACATACCCGCGTTTAAAAATTATGTAAGTATAATCGGAGGGTAGCCCCGACCGTACACGAACACAATTAATCAATTCAAATAAAAGTGTGATCTAGTTTATGTCCGTTCCGTCGGAGAGTAGCCCCGACCATGTACGGAACACAATCCGCCACACAAATATTCCAATTTTAACGCTTTAGATTTAACTAACACGATCGGAGAGTAGCCCCGAACACGAATTAGTAAAATCTTAGTACTAAGCTACGCATATAGACTTTTTAAATTATGTTAGTATAGTCGGAGGGTAGCCCCGACCGTATACGAACACAATCAATTAAAACACAAATGCGATTTAGTTTATGTCCGTTCCGTCGGAGAGTAGCCCCGACCATGTACAAAACACAATCCACCGCAAAGGTATTTAAAATGTCATTTAGATAAAAAAAAATACGCATTAACATGGAATCTGGAATATTTATCCTTTCTCTGCGTGAAGAGAATAAAATAACTCGTTTGGCATTACTATAGTACAGAATAAGCAGATTATTCTTATTATCAGGTTTAGAAATAAACTTACGTGGGTACTTTACCGCTTCTGAAATATGAAGAAAACGCAGACTCCAGATAACACTCATATAATTATTGGTCCAACTTACAGGTCCAGGCATAGTACAGGTATAACAAACAATATGGATACAGTCGACGTCTTAGTGAACTTATCCCCTCGAGGCTAGTTTGAAGAATGACCTCTCTTTGCTCGTTAATCGGGCTCAAGTCTAGCTACCCCCCACCAATTTTACCACAGATTAGCCTATTAAATTTAACAAAATGGCGGCAAGAGACGGCATTACCAGTGTTGCTATTAAAAAATAAGAAAAACCTTCTAAAATCATGACAGTATCAGTATTTTGAGTGAGGGAACTTCGTAAAATCGTTTACTGTCTACGATTTTTATATAATTGTATGACAAATCTAAAGTATCTAAACTAAGAAGGTCTGCAAGCGCTCCATATGACACGGTTGTTAGGTCATTATGAGAAATATTTAATATTTGTAGAAAATCATTACCCTTGAACGCGCCGGGTTCCAATTTGTTTATTTGGTTATTTGATAAATTTAAAATAATTAAATTATGCAATCCCTGCAAATTCTCATGTCTTATTTGAGTTATGATATTATTTTGCAAATCAAGGACTTTTAGATTAACTAAATCAGCTGTATGAAAATGTAAGTCTGATAAATTGTTGTGTGATAAGTCCAGCATTTTCAAATTTGTTAAATTTATAAAAGTTTTGTCAGTTATTATTTGTAATTTATTGTTATTGAGATATAACGAGTCGATAGCTTCTGCGCCATAAAATGCATTATCTTCTAAAGCTGTAAGTTGTTGATTACTGAGATCCAGTAAGGTAACATTTCCCAAACCTTCGAACGTCCCTTTTGAAAGAGTACCTTCTAGATTGTTTCCTGCTATATCGAAAAACTCAAAATTCTGATCCTTAAAAAAATGGCGAGGTAAAAGGTTTAATTCATTATGGGAAATATCTAAATAATCCAATTAGATATTATTAACAAAACTTATTTGACTTATGTCTTGCAATTTATTATTGCCAAGTTTCAGTGTTTGTAATAAGTTCATGTTTGTAAAAACTGGGCTTTCGATTGACAGTATCGAGTTATGGGTTAAGTTTAAATAAAAAAGTCCTTGAAGTTTTTCGAAATCTTCTAACTTAATTTCGCTGAGCCTATTATGGCTTAGGTCAAGATTCTGTAGTCTACTAAATCTGAAAAAAGCTCCGTTGGTTTCAGATATTTTATTGTTTGACAAATACAAAGAGTTAAATTGTTTCAGACCTTCAAACGTGAGAATTCCTATTGTACTGATCAAGTTATGAGACAAATCTAAAGTCAGTAATTCGGTGAAATCACCAAATGTGGCATTTGGAACATCGACAAGATCATTGTGTGATAAGTTTAACGTACGTAAATTGTGGATCCCGTTCTTGAAAAAAAATTCAAGTCCTTGAGGTTTTTCTAAATCATCAAACTTAATTACGCTGATTCTATTATGACTTACATCAAGATTCAGTAGCCTACTGAATCTGAAAAAAGCTCCGTTGATTTCAGATATTCTATTGTTTGACAAATACAAAGATGTCAATTCTTTCAGACCTTCAAACGTTAAAATTTCTATTGTACTGATCAAGTTGTAAGACAAATCTAGAGTCAGTAATTCGGTGAAGTCACCAAATGTGGCATTTGGAACATTGACGAGGTCATTGTGTGATATGTTTAACGTGCGTAATTTGTCAAAAACGTTCTCGCGACCAACTTCAATGGTGTTTATTTTATTAAATGACAAATCTAGTTCTACTAGCTTTGGTAACTGATAGTTAATATTATAAAGTATGGCAGTTGTCAAATAGTTTCTTGACAAATTAAGGTACTTCAAATTTATCATATTTGTTAAATTTGGCAATGTATTATATCCGTTACCACTTAAATCTAAGCGAAGAATTAACTGCATAGTATCATCATTTCCTCTGGGGATCTCGTCAGCTAGACCCGTGTAAATAACATGTAGTCCGTATAAAGATCTTCCAGAATATGTTGTAAAGGTACTGCAATCCTTTGATTCGAAACTATACATGTCGTCATCAATTTCATTTAAACAATGCAACTCGTAGACGCATTTTGGTTTATTCAGTACTTTGTCGCATCCAGTGCTGTTTCTAGAAGCTGAATAAACAGAACTACTGAAATGTATCAGGTACAATGCCATCCATATCACTGAAATAAATGAAACATATTATTATAATATTAATTATAATTAACAATTTCTTTTTATCTTCATGTTCTGATTAAATAAACGAGAGTCGTTTCGTGCAAAAAAGATATCCAGGCTATTTATTAACTCATGAATTTGAAAGTGTGATTACTTTAAAAGTCGTACTGTCGATATTGGATAAATAGTCTATAGTAAATAATAAACAGGAAAGATTTAATTTTGTTTATTTATATATTTTTTCCAAATTTTGAGTAGGTTGCGAGTAATCCATAATTTAAAATACCCTATTTTCGGGAATCACCGCCTTAAATAAGCACGTGAGCAAAGAAAATAGACTCACTGTGTTATTCTCATACTAGCATGCTCTCTTTACAGTCGAGTCTTAACACAAGTTTCAACATTATTGAAAATGAGTCATTCGTTAACGACATAACGACTACGTAGCTCAGTGCTAACTACTGAGCTACTAGAGCATACCGTGGATAGAGATACACATACACATATTTAGAGTGGTTAGTTCACTGCCGGCCGGCTGCCGCTGCGTCCGCGCGAAATGTATCGCGCGCGGCCGAGCATCGTTAGCGTGCCTATTACGGTCGGGAATCCTCGCCTTAAGATATTTTTTTATTGTCAACGGGGTAGCACTTATCCTTCATCGCATCTGATGGTAAGTGAAGATAAGGCTGAAGGTGGACGCGCACTACTCCTGAATCCTCAAACACTGAGGAGCTGGCTATCTTACTCTAATACACAACAACGCTGAAAACAACGCTGAAAACATCGTTGTTATGGCGTCAGACATAAAGACGTACACCTCGAACGAATACAAATACTTACTTACCAAAAGAACGTTTGTCCCGGGTAGGCATCGAACCGACGATCCTTGGTGCAATAAGTATGACCTACTCAAAATGGCATTAATCATCTTCATCAGCCTATTTAACGTCCACTGCTGGACATAGGCCTCTCCAAGAGTACGGCATCGAGCACGATCAGAAGCTGCTCACTAATAATATAATATTAACGACCTCCGTAGCCGAATAGTGTACGCACCGGTTTTCAAGGTCGGCCGCTATCTCTAGCTAGAGGTCCCGGGTTCATTATTACACCTTTCATGCAAAAAACGGGAAAAAAGTCCCTTTTCCTACTTTCACCTTCGATTGCCAATTTAATTCAGCATAAAATTATACATTGCCAGATAGCTTATTTATTTAATAATAATTCTAGTGATATAAGTTTTTAATATAGTCTCTATACAAAATTTCATGGAAATCGTCATTTAAATGAGGCCGGAAGAAGACGGAAAGTAATACGGAAGTAGTGTGAGGAATGCGCGTTTAATGGCCAAGATGGCCGCGACAGATGGGTGGGTATAGCATAAACTTATTTACCCCTAGTATAAATAAGTTTATGGGGTATAGCCACAGCCTTCTCTATCGTAGAAGACGATAGAGAAGGCTGTGTTATAGCATATTTGGCTACTTTTTACCTAGTAAAAATATTTCAGTCCAACGGGAAATCATCGTGTAGTATAATTATGTTGTAGCAGAAAGCTATAGTAAATGGCTAACATTTAGTCGGTCAGCAAATAAAAGAATTTTTGATCAGCTCCAATATATATTTTATTATAATTTTAGTGCTCAGCTTTAAAAATAAATGAATTGATCAGCAAGTATTGTGATTTCGTGATACTATGCAGCAAAATTAGTATTTGGTCAGCAAGATTAATAATAGAGCAGCTAATCGTGATTTAGGTAAGCTATAAAATTCATTTTAATCAGCCACAAGTATGTTTAAGCTTATATTAAAAATACAGTACAGTAAATAAAATTGATACGTTTAAATAAGAATTATTTATTTCTAACATGGGGACAAACTTATTTGATTACATTTTTATAACTTTGATGATAAAAAACATAGTCTTCCTTAAGTATTATTAATAATATTGTTATTTTCTAAACGTTCAAAACAATTGGTATTTTCTAAGTATAAGGAAGAGTAATGAAAAAAAAAACATATTTTTACAATGCAAACGTGTCTCAACCTATTTGAGCTACAAGCTCTCAACTAAAGAATATAAAGGTAAGAAATCAAAATTAATATTATTTGAAAATTCCCAGTAACAGAGGTATTTCAATCCAAAAGTGTCGGGACCTCATTGTAATATTATAAGTTTCACTTATTGTAGGTATGTTTGTATGTAGGACTTTCACCCGAATTCTCGAACTCAAATCAAATTTGGAAGCGTCTCAAACATCATGGCATCTCTTTCATACGTTTGACATTTAAAGCGACAGGGCCATGCTTGAGACGCTCCCAAAGTTAAGTAGCGTTCGAGTATTCGGGCATTTATTTATCAAATTGCCTCTTATTGCTCTCGATCAGTTGTTTGATATTTTAAGTATTGCAATAATAAAGGTAAGCAGCAATAATAATAAAATTATTGGTTTAGTTGTTTAGCATAAAAAAATAGCTTGTACTCCTGTTCTGGTGAGCTCTTTTTTATCAATAAAACATTTAAATTATTGACCACTATGTTTACCTAGGACAGATGGTCCAGTTAGGTAAGTCCAACTTCCAGAAAGAGATCTCTCGACGAATCCAGCTCGGCCCGATGGGCAGCGTTCGGGAAGCTCAGGCATATATTCGCGTCTGAAATACCTCAATGACTCAAGGCGAAAGTCTTTAACCAGTGTGTGTTGCCAGTTATGACATATGAAAGCGAGACGTGGTCCTTTACTATGGAATGGATCTCATAAAAAGGCTCAAGGTCACCCAGCGAGCAATGGAGAGAGCGATGCTCGGTATTTTCTTGCGTGATCGAATCAGAAATGATGAAATCCACAGGAGACCTAAAACAACCGACATCGCTCGAAGGATTTCATCGTTGAAGTGGTAGTGGGCGGGACACATAGCGCGGAGAACCGATGGCCATTGGGGCGTAAAGGCTCTCGAATGGCAACCGTGTACCAGATGACGTTCCGTGGACAGGCCTCCTATAAGGTAGACCAACGATCTAGTCAAGGTCATGGGAAGCCGTTGGTGCGGGCAGCGCAGGTCCGATCGTTGTCGGCATAGGCCTCCCCCAAGGATCTCCACAACGATCGGTCCCGCGCCGCCCGCATCCAGCGGCTTCCCGCGACCTTGACATCGTCGGTCCACCTTGTAGGGGGACTGCCCACGGAACGTCGTCTGGTTCGCTTACTTACTTACTAAAAATATGAATTTAGTGTGATACATTTTAGCTTTATGAAACTAGGGTGCAATAAAAATGTATAATAATTTTCTTGTCTCATTCATACAGGTTACAATTGGGTTACAATAACAAGGTTGCCCGTAGCGGGTATTGTACTGTATGAGACCGCACATAACTCGGTATTAAAACACTCGTGGGATCCTATTAAAAAAACTCCCACTCGTGTATTAATACCCCTCATTTTACAACAGTCACATAAACTACTATTAACTACACCCATCAAATCATTAATATTACTCACGTTTTGTCTTACAGGTATTACAGGTGATTTATTCTTTCTAAAATTTTTTCTAACAATATTACAATTTGGTCTATTTTATTTGAGTTTTCTTTAACTAAAACATCCTTCTTTTCCATTTTGTGCAATGTATCCCTAATATCAGATAAGATGTTAGTTTGGTAAGGATAAAGTATATCCTGATTTAGTTGAATCGTATTGAAAATGTTAGTCGAACAAGTAATGCCATTTACGCTCTCTTCAATACTCTCATATTTGTTAATAGCGGAAATTTTAAAAGAAACACGTTTCTTGAAGTTAACTAATGTTTCACATGGAATTTTATTACCACCAATACTTAATTCCTCTAATTGGGTACCAAAAAAGTCTCCTTTTTCAATAAAATTGATAATGTTATTATCTAGTATCAGTATTTTGAGTGAGGGAACTTCGTAAAATCGTCTACTGTCTATGATATTTATTTTATTGTATGACAAATCTAACGTTTTTAAACTAACAAGGCCTGCAAGCGCTCCGTATGATACGGTTGTGAGGTAATTATGAGAAATATTTAATATTTGTAGAAAATCATTATCCTTGAACGCGCCGGGTTCCAATTTGTTTATTTGGTTATTTGATAAATTCAAAAAATTTAAATTATGCAATCCTTGAAAATTGTCATGTCTTATTTCAGTTATCATATTATTTTGCAAATGAAGGACTTTTAGATTTATTAAATCAGATGTATCAAAATGTAAGTCAGATAAATTGTTGTGTGATAAGTCAAGCATTATCAAATTTGTTAAGTTTGTAAAAGTTTTGACCGAAATTACATGTAGTGTATTGTTATTGAGATATAACGAGTCGATAGCTTCTACGCCATAAAATGCATTATCTTCTAAAGCAGTAACTTGTTGATTACTAAGATCCAATTTGCTAACATTTCCCAAACCTTCGAACGTCCCTTTTGAAAGAGCTCCTTCCAGATAGTTTGATGCTATATCAAAAAATACAAAATTATGTTCCTTAAACATATTGCTAGGTAAAACGTTTAATTCATTATGAGAAATATCTAAATAATCTAATTTGGTATTATTTATAAAACTTATTTGACTTATGTCCTTCAACTTATTATTGCCAAGTTTCAGTGTTTGTAATAAGTACATGTTTGTAAAAACTGTGCTTTCGATTGACAGTATCGAGTTGTCGGTTAAGTTCAAATAAAATAGTCCTTGAAGTTTTTCGAAATCTTCTAACTTAATTTCGCTGAGCCTATTATGACTTAGGTCAAGATTCTGTAGTCTACTAAATCTGAAAAAAGCTCCGTTGGTTTCAGATATTCTATTGTTTGACAAATACAAAGAATTTAATTGTTTCAGACCTTCAAACGTGAGAATTCCTATTGTACTGATCAAGTTATGAGACAAATCTAAAGTCAGTAATTCGGTGAAATCACCAAATGTGGCATTTGGAACATCGACAATGTCATTGTGTGATAAGTTTAACGTACGTAAATTGTGGAACCCGTTCCGGCGAAGAAATTCAAGTCCTTGAGGTTTTTCTAAATCATCAAACATAATTTCGCTGATCCTATTATGACTTACATCAAGATTCAGTAGCCTACTGAATCTGAAAGAAGCTCCGTTGATTTCAGATATTCTATTGTTTGACATATACAAAGAGTTTAATTGTTTCAGACTTTCAAACGAATCATTTTCTATTGTACTGATCAAGTTATAAGACAGATCTAAAGTCAGTAATTCGGTGAAGTCACCAAATGTAGCATTTGGAACATTTACGAAGTCATTGTGTGATAGGTTTAACGTGCGTAATTTGTCAAAAACGTTCTCGCGACCAACTTCAATGGTGTTTATTTTATTAAATGACATATCTAGTTCTACTAGCTTTGGTAACCGATAGTTAATATTATAAAGTTTGGCAGTTGTCAAATAGTTTCTTGACAAATTAAGGTACTTCAAATTTATCATATTTGTTAAATTTGGCGATGTATTATATCCGTTACCACTTAAATCTAAGCGAAGAATTAACTGCATAGTATCATCATTTCCTCTGGGGATCTCGTCAGCTAGACCCGTGTAAATAACATGTAGTCCGTATAAAGATCTTCCAGAATATGTTGTAAAGGTACTGCAATCCTTTGATTCGAAACTATACATGTCGTCATCAATTTCATTTAAACAATGCAACTCGTAGACGCATTTTGGTTTATTCAGTACTTTGTCGCATCCAGTGCTGTTTCTAGAAGCTGAATAAACAGAACTACTGAAATGTATCAGGTACAATGCCATCCATATCACTGAAATAAATGAAACATATTATTATAATATTAATTATAACTAACAATTTCTTTTTATCTTCATGTTCTGATTAAATAAACGAGAGTCGTTTCGTGCAAAAAAGATATCCAGGCTATTTATTAACTCATGAATTTCAAAGTGTGATTACTTTAAAAGTCGTACTGTCGATATTGGATAAATAATCTATAGTAAATAATAAACAGGAAAGATTTAATTTTCTTTATTTATATGTTTGTAATGGACAAATTCAAAAACTACTGAACCGATTTTAAAAGTTCTTTCAGCAGTAAGTAGAAAGCTTAATTATTCTTGAGTAAAATTGGCAATACTTTATTCCGATATTCTCACAGGAACAAGACCCACGCGGGTAAAACTGCGGGAAATCACTAGTGAAAAAACTACTCATTCATACCACAGGTTATACAGGGCGTCCCAAAACTATGCCACATGAAGGGAAAGTACCTTAAATACTGAAGATATAAAAATTTGCTGAAAAGAAACTTCATTTTTATTTTAAAAAGAAAACGAACTGCATTCAAAGAATTTCAAATAATCACATGTCTTAACTGGGAATAGAACCCGCGAATATGAATTTTTTTATTTTTTTTATTTTATCATACCGATCGAAAGGCTCAATTATAACCATATATTTATTCTGAGTAACATGGCATCTTAAATAAAAGGGAGACTACGAAATTTAACATTTAATGTTGATTATAAAGTTTGTGCAGCTTTAACATTTCAATGTATTAATAATCAAATGAGTGAAGATTGGAGCAATATTAAACCTAATTTCCCTTTCATAAGTGTGAGATAAGGTTATACATATTGTGATAAGTAACACCATCTAGACTGATTCAAAAGGTTTGAATAATTTGGTGCCAGTTCGATTCTCGGTTTGGACAGGCGATTATTTAAAAATATTTGAATGCAGTTCGTATTGTTATTTAAATAAAAATAAAGTCTTTTTTCCATAAAATTTTCAATCTACAGTATTTGGTGTGGTCTGTGCCACCATGTGACATACATAGTCATGGGACGCCCTGAGAGCGCCCTGAGGGCGTCCCACGACTATGCCACATGTTTTGTAACTTGTTTTCAGCACGACAGTCACAGAAAATACTATCCATAACGCTACAAAAACTGGTTATTCAACATTAAATGTTTAATTTTGTAGTCTCCCTTTTATTTATGATGCCTTGTTACTCAGAATAAATAAATGTTTATAATTGAGCCTTTCGATCGGTATGATAAAATTTTAAAAATAAAAATTTTGACATTCAGCGCGTTCGATTCCCAGTTCAGACATGCGATTATTTGAAATTCTTTGAATGCAGTTCGTTTTCTTTTTAAAATAAAAATGAAGTTTCCTTTCAGCAAATTTTTATACCTTCAGTATTTAAGGTACTTTCCCTTCATGTGGCATAGTTTTGGGACGCCCTATATATATAGGTATATATAACGCTAATATATAAACTGTGTTTACACATACTCATTCATATCCAATTCCAAATATAAAACTAGGCGTGGTACTTGTCGAGAATTATTTTTATATAAAGTTGTCCCAACGAGTTACAGTATTTTACTTTTAAGTTTTGTCCCAACGAGTTTTGTACAAAATAGAAATCTGCGGATTGGTTTTATTGCACGCAACGACGACGGAATGAGCCACGACTGTTTACAGTGCCGTGCTATGAGTAGGTATTTTAGAATTTGATCGATAAATAAAAACAAAGACAAAATAATGAATGAGAAGTAAGAAAAACCGAAGTTAGTAAGGATTTTTAAATGTTTGTGCATTTCAAATTATTTTTTATTTTTTTGCATTCACAATGCAATTGAAAATGAAGAACTTATTAGAAAAACTCGACCCGTCTCTGAGCCACGTCCACTCAGCAACTCCGTAGGTCAGTGGTTAGAGTATTCTCTCGGACAGTGAAATGTCCTGGGTTCGAGTCCCATCAGTGCTAGTTGTGAGATGGGTCGACTTTTTATATTATTATACTTACTTCATTCCTCTCCCCTCTCGGATGCCACTGTGAGTGGTCGTGTGCAAGTCTGTCCGTATTAATTTTAAATATTTTTAAAATAATTAAAGTGAAAAATATAGGTTCCGTCTGAGATTTGAACTTGTGTTCAGTGAGTGTGAAGTTTGTTGCGCAGCGCATTCGGCTAGGGAAGCGATAACTCGGGGCGACGAAGTTAGTCTCCAGTTGCTGCAGTTTACTACTGTGTTCGCTGTGTCTTTCCCCGCACCTACCTAACGTGTGAGCCAAGCAGCTGCTATTCTTCGACTCTGTCTAACGCTACGGTTCTTCGAGTGCTACGTCGTGCTACGACAGGTGTTGTCAGCTACAGACTACGGCAAGGTATCGAATATTCATTATTGAAATAACAACTTTGTGACTATTACGCATACGATACAGATAACAAACGTTTGTCTAATAAAATGTCTGATTGTGCGCCTGATAAATCGCTGTCGGACTCAGAAACTCAGTGTTCTGTCAAAACAACGCCGCCAAATTTTGTCTCAATGCGCAACAAAAGAAAGCGAGAGGATGATTTTACTGTCGATTTTAATAAGTTTAAAGAAGAAATGAAGGAAATGATTTTGGGTGCATTCGCCACTCAAGAAAAAGAGTTTAAGAAAAACGCTGCTACTCTTAAAGAAATACAGCATTCAAATCACAACATAGAAAAATCTGTTGAATATCTGTCGGCACAAAATGATGAATTTAGAAAGAAAATTGAACAATTGGAGGAGAAAAGAAAAGTGATAAAAAACATATTATTATGCTTGAAAACAAAATTGAAGACATGCAAAAAGACTACCGAAAATCCGACTTTGAAATAAAAAATGCACCAAAAAAGAACGATGAAACCAAGGAAGATCTGACAAATATGGTAATATCTCTAGGAACTACTATTGGCTGCCAAATTAACAAGACAGACATCAGAGATATCTACAGAATTCGTGGCAAAAAAGAGAACTTAAGAAATACCTTAATAATTGTGGAAACATCATCTACTATATTAAAAAATGACATTTTAAAGATGTGTAAAGCTTATAACATTAAACATAAGTCAAAATTATGTGCAAAGCACCTGGGGCAACGATCATCTGAAGAAACTCCCGTATTCATCTCAGAACACCTAACTGCCAAGGCCTCTCGATTATTTTTCCTGGCACGTGACCTTGTGAAGGCAAAGTCTTACAAATTCTGTTGGACGGCCTACGGAAAGATTTATCTACGGAAGGACGAGCAATCCCCAATTTTATTGATTAATAATGAATCTCAAATACAAGAACTCTTATTATCTATGAATAAGTGACTAGATTTGTATTATAAATTTTCGTTTACATATAATTATTTAAATGTGCTAACATATATTCAAAATTTTATTAATATTATTAAAACTCACTTAAATTCATGCAAACCTTATACCGTCGCATTATATTTCATACACACCAACACACACACACTTCATATTAGCTTCCCTGCATATTCCCACATTTACACACTACAAACTTATCACAGTCTAAAAATCGTGCAAGTGGTATGTACAGCCAGCGGATTCTGCTTAAATTCTAACTACAGTTCCATAAATCACCGAGCGTTTCTTAATCGTAAAAGTTACGTATTGTTCTTTCAAATATTAAAAATACCAAAAACTTTAACTTACACATATCACCTGAAAGATATCTTTTGTCTGATAGTTAATACTTTTGCTAATGGATAACGCCCTAAATACACTAAATGATTTGGATACTGCGGAAATTGCTAATGCATCTGTTGGTGACATTGACAGCTTATCCAAAACTATAGTAATAAAAGAAAATGACCTCACCCTGGTTTCGCAGAATATTAGAAGTGTTTACCATAATTTCGATGACTTGCTTGTTTCACTCGCCGATCTGAAGTTTAATCCTGATCTAGTGGTTTTAAGTGAATGCTGGACCAATACGAAAAAACCGATCCCAGACTTGCCTAACTATGTATCATATTGTAGTACCCGCTATTTTAATCAAAGCGACGGGGTTATAGCATACATTAAAAACGATATTTCAGTGAATGTGAGAGAAATAATAATAGATGATGCTTCATAATTCATAATTCATAATTCATAATTCATAATTCATAATAACTTTATTTGCACTAAATAGGGTACAACAGAGTTAGTAATATAGAATAAAAGTCACTTAAACCTATTTAGCCGTAAGTCTACAGCATGCAAATGTTTATGTCCTAGCACAACCAAGTTTTACACATTATCTAATAATTCGTCAAATTGGATCTATGCATCTACCATAATATAATTTAATTCTGTCATTATAGCCATGTTATTAGTCTTTACGTTTCAGAAATTCCTCCACCGAGTAAAATGTATTTTCGACTAGCCACTGACGTAGTACGCTTTTAAATTTTCTCATTGGCAAACATTTTATTTCGCATGGAATACTGTTGAAAATGGTTATACACATAGCGTAGCAGTTTTTCAAGAAACGCGTGGTTTTAGGCACTGTGTCTAATACTAATCTGTTAGGGTCTCTGTTACTTCTACAAGTTAAATCCCCAGACTTGGCAAACTTATTTCGATTCGCGTATGTAAAAATAGCCACTTCAAGAATATAAATACATGGCAATGGGAGTATATTTAAAAGTCTAAAGTAAGGTCGACAGGATTCATCCGGAGCTATGTGACATATTGCGCGTACACATCTTTTTTGTGCAATGAACGCCTTTTTGTTTTCCACGCTATTACCCCACATTATTAGCCCGTATCTCAATACTGATTCGACATACGCAAAATACGTGGTTAGTGCTGTATTTCTACACGCTACCTTGCTTAATGTATAGAGAGCATATGCAAATCTATTTAGCTTGTTACATACTTTTTCGATGTGCTCTTTCCAGTCCAATTTTGAATCAATAATTATACCCAAAAATGTCACATGCTCAGCCGTCCGAAGAGTTTGTCCGTTAAAATGTAAGTCAATACAATGATCTTTGAAATTATTAAAATTAATAAGGCATGTCTTGGATAAATTAATTATGAGATTATTATTTTGTAACCAATTTGTAATTAATGTCAGAGTTTTTATTATATCCGCTTCATGTTGAGCCACAGGGGCTTCAGAATCTGATGCAACTATTAACGATATATCATCGGCAAACAGTATAGTTTCATGGTTAGTAACAAAAACAATGTCGTTAACATAGAGTAAAAATAGTAGAGGCGAGATAACGCTACCTTGAGGAACTCCATGAAGATTTTGCTTAAAGTCCGATCTAACTGTCATAGTATTATTTTTATCATCTAGGTAGTCAATTTCCACACATTGGTATCTATTTTTTAAATATGAGCGAAACCAGTCATATGCTGGTCCTCTCACGCCATAGCGTTCTAGCTTTCCTAAAAGCATGTTATGATCCACCATATCAAATGCTGAAGACATATCAAGGAACAGCACTGAAGTTTTCTTTTTTATATTTATATCATGTAAAACGCTGTTTACTAGATGGAAAGCCGCGTGGACAGTGCTTTTGTTTTTTTGGAAGCCATATTGATTTTTTTGTAAAATGTTGTGGTGTGTCAGAAAAGATAAGAGCTTTTCATGCATCGCCTTTTCAAATATTTTAGCGAATATAGATATAATAGTTATTGGTCTATAGTTCTCTACATCGCATACGCTTCCTTTTTTATGCAATGGTTTAATTATAGAGAATTTTAAGTTGTCTGGAAAAGTACCCGTTTCAAAGGAGAGGTTTACTAGGAAAGTTAAAACCTGCGATAATTGTTTACTGCAGGCTTTTATAACTTTCGTATTTATGGAATCGTAACCTTCCGATTTCGAGTTTCTTAAGGACACGATTATTTTATTTATCTTTTCATTGTCAACTGGTGTTAAGAAGATGGAACTGCTCGCGTGATTAAAATTATTATTAAAGTTCGATTTAGATGTCGTGTTTGGAATGTCAATTTTATCAGTGAAATGGTCATTAAATTTATTGGCTATGTCCGAAGGATTAAAAATGTCAATTCCATTGCATGTCAATTTGTTAATTTGTTTTTTTGAGTCAATTTGTCCTATTTCATTTTTAACTACGGTCCATGTCGCTTTTACTGTGTTTTGACTATTTAAGATAAATTTTTTATTTGAGAGTTTCTTAGCTTGCGTTATGCATTTTTTTAAAAGTTTATTATAATTCAAATAATTTCTACGGTCATGAGTGTCTTTGCTCGAGTAATATTTAAATCGTAGTAATCTATTTTTTTTACAACTTTTAGCTAGACCCTTAGATGTCCACTTAATTTTATGTGATAGTTTTATTTTTATTCTAATTTTTGGAAAGCAAAGATTATAAAGTAGTCGAAATATGTCATAAAAGCTATTAAATGCAATATTAAGATCCGTATGTCCAAATGTGTCTGAAAATGAGATACTTTCTAAATAGTTTTTAAATCGGTCAATGTTTTCTTTCGAATAAGATCTTTTAAAAATAAAGTAATCTTTCAAAATGGGTTTGAATTTGGAAATATTGTACTTAAATACTTGCGCGGTATCGTGGTCGGAAAGACCAAGCGGGATTGTGCCACCATGTCCATCACTAACGTTACTTAAAATAAGATCAAGGCAAGAGTTTAATCGCGTCGGCACATTTATATATGATTGAAGGTTGTACTTCTTCATAATGTCTTTTAATCGTGTTGTATACTGGTTACTTTCTAACATGTTCAGGTTAAAGTCTCCAAGAAGAATGATTTTCTTGTTCTTTTTGCTAAACTTAAAGAAAAACTTGTGCAGTAACTGGTCAATTTTATCTAGGAAAATTTCGATGTACCTTTTTATCGTTGAGGGTATCCTATATATACAGACAATTATTGTGTTACTTGTAATTACATTTATAGCGCAAATTTCGAAGTGTTTGACCATAGCAAGCTCATCAAAATAGTAAATTTTTTTATATTCTACACCTTTTTTTATTAAAATGCAAGACCCCCCTCTTTTATCGTTCCTTGAATAATTGCTTGCTAATTCGTAACCATTTATGTGTATATTTTTAGTATCCGTATTTCTTACAAACGTTTCTGTAAAACACAACACGTCAGGGTAAATAGGGTCTGTGTGGTTTTTCAATTCTAATAGAGTCAGTTCTAGTAGGTCTTTTTTTGCCATCAGGCTTTGGATATTTTGATGAAAGACTGTAAAAGTGTAACTATGGTTCGGGTCGAAAAAATAAAGTTTTCTCATTTTGCAGCGAAGCCGCTACACTTTCAACTGGCTGTTTGGAGATTTCTGAAGACGTAATTTTAGTCATTTTCTGAAAGTAAAACGGTATAGTGCCCTTTTTAAAAGTACGCATTGCGCTTGTCCCCGATTTAACAACTGAAGGTCTCATTATGTGATTTTTTAAACTCTTAGGTAGTAGATATTTGTTTTTATATTCAATATAGTCGATGCACAAATTCAACTTGTAACATAAATATCCAATAAAAGAATGCGTTTGTTGATTAAATAAGTTGATGTCAATACAAGAGCAATTTACAAAATGTTTTGTCCAAATATGTAGATTATAATTTAATGTACAAATGTTAAAACTAGAGTTTGAGATTACAGGTAGCAAAAAAGTTTCATTTTTATTAATTTTGTTAAGTATAATGCAAATATTAGAATGTAAAACATGAATATTGTTATCGTTACTACCGAAACCCAAAATCACAATATCATTTGTGGTAATCGTATCAGAAATAGTATTAAAGTAATTTAATATTTCGGTACTTGTGGCACCAGACAGTATATGCGCCATGGGTATATAGTTGTCATTCCATTTCCCTTCTCTTGATCGTATTAGTGCAGCCGATAGACCTCTTATTTGTTCGTCTCCTAAAATATGAATTTTCCTACGATTTGATACAGGTACGTCGCTGCTAGCGCCATCTGTTGGCGGTTTTGTGGTTTCCTCGTTTTGTTTATCTTGTTTTGGTGTACTACATGTAGGTATAAACGGGGACAAAATAGTTTGTAGCACCTGATGGCTTGTCTGTGATAAGTCGAGATTAAGCCGTGAGTCCTTTTTGTTATTTTTATCAAGTAACACTTTTTTAGGCGTGGAGCTACAGATATGTGATAATTTTTTTATTTTTATTTCATACTCTGCCAGCTTTTTGGCCATATTATTATTTTCCGATATAAGGTTCTCTATCTCATTTTCCGCGATCTTAAGTTTTTCCGTTAATATGCTATTTTCTTCTTTGAGTTCTTCCAATTGATCGCTGTTATTAAGTCGTAGCTCAGTGAGGCTTCTGTTGATTGTGGTCGGAGGTGTTTGAGTGAATGATTGGTATTCATCCTTGTCTGAAAGTTCCTCAAACGAGTTTCTGGTCGCTATGTTTACCCTAAGTTTAGTGCGTTGTGTGACGAAGTCTTTTTCTGTAGTAGCTGTTCGAGGTAAAGATGTGTTCGGAGACTTTGGGAATGAAGTGCATTTCGTGCATTTGTATGTTTTTTTATTATCATTAGTCATAATTCTATAACGACAGAAAGAAACTTCTGTACAATCCAGATGATAATTCATTTTACATACCGAACACGTCAAGAACTGTTTGTTGACGATTTGTTGTTTACATTTTTTGCAATTTAGCGACATCTTGCGGTTGTATGTAGTTTTATATGAGTGTCTATTGCTTTTGGTGTGCTTTGTGTCTAGAGCGACTAGTGTTCACTGTTGTTGGTAGATGTCGCTCGCTGAAGTTTGGTTCAAGTCCGAGAAGATCCCTATCAGCTGTTTAACTCAGTTGTTCGGGTCAAAGTCCAAGTTCGTTTTTCAATCAACAAAACATAAAACGTTATTTGTTTTTGAAAGTCTCAAAATTCCACATGCAATTAATTGTTTGTTTGCAAAGTTAACATAAAAAGTAGTTAATTTAGGTTGGTACCTTCTTGATGTTTTCTCCCTTTTTCATTTGTTGCACTTTTCAATATCCCTTTTTGACTCACTTAAAAATGTTGTTGACTGTCGGTGAACTAGTCACAATTAAACGTGGATAACACTTCTCGTGATGGATAAACCACAAACACAACGAACTTTATCGAATTTAGTAAGATTCAGCGTCGATAAGTATTTTTAAAGTAATTAATAAATCGGAGACTTTGTTTGCGTGACGCGAGCGCCATCTGCCCTCATGTCATCTGCCTTCATGTCTGCAAATTGAATCCACTTACTATATTATTTTGGCTATCTACCGATCACCTGCAAATACAAATGCGGATAGTTTTATCAACTCTTTGAATTCTCATCTTGAATCCATTGAGTTACAAAAATGCATAATAATAGTTGGCGATTTAAATATAAATCTCATTAATGACCCAAAAGATCAAAGTTACATGAGAAAAAATAGGCATAATTACCTTGATATGTTAAGTATTCATGGAATCATGGCCGGTCACTGTTTGCCAACTCGAGATATCAGGTGTTTAGACCACATAATGCTCAAAATTGACAAAGGCAAAATGTGTGCTCGAGTAGTAGTACTTAACACATCAATAACAGATCATTCTATGTCTTTTTTACAACTCTCTAACGTAAATAATGAACCAAAAATTCGCAAGGTACAAAGGGTTACTGACTATGACAAAGCATTAGATAATCTTCTTTGTAAGAATACGGCCAATTTGCTTCTCTCAGATGATCCAGAGACCATATGTAATGAACTAGTGTCCAAAATCACTGAATCACTAAATGAGAGCACATATGAGAAAAGCATTCCGAAAAACCAACGGATTATCAAACCTTGGATAACACAAGGAATATTACGTTGCATTAGCAATAGAAACAGAATGCAGAAAAAGCTCCGCTTGAATCCACATGATGAAGTTCTGGCTGTCACCTACAGGCGCTATCGCAATTTTTGTAATAAACTAATAAAGAAATTAAAACATAACTATGAGAAAAAAATTCTTGAAAATTCAACGAAAAATGCAAAGTGCCTTTGGAAAAATATTAAGACCATCACACACGTAAAGCAGAATAACTCCGACAATGAGAAACTCCTAAACGTAAAATCTACCCCCTATATATCTGTTGATCACGTTAACAACTTTTTCGTGGGCATAGGAGAAAATCTTGCAAATGGAATTTTACCCCTTAGCTCCATTGAGAAATTGTCTGTCTCCCAGCATCTAGATCATTCTCTGTCCTCATCTTTCGCTCTACTGGAAACCGATCCGCAAGAGATACACGATGTTCTTATGAGTTTAAAAACCAACAGTGCTGCTGGATTGGATTGCATACCAGTGAGTTTTCTCAAACTAGCTAAGTTCGTCTTAATCCCCGTCATATCTCACCTGGCTAACACTTGTTTTAGAAAAGGTGTATTTCCAACCATTCTCAAACAAGCTGTTGTTACACCGGTTCACAAGGGTGGGGAGAGAGAAGACGTCAACAACTATAGACCAATTTCTGTTCTGCCTTCATTGTCCAAAATACTAGAAAAGCTCCTAAACAACAGACTTCTAAAATTTCTTTACAAGTTCAAAATCTTGTCTGATTCACAATATGGTTTTCAAGCAGGAAAATCAACCCAAGATGCGGTAATGGCTCTGTCTTCTTTAATTACTCAACAATTGGACAATGGAGGTAAATGCCTAACAGTATTCTTGGATCTGAAAAAGGCGTTTGACACCGTCGCTGTTCCCATCCTTGTGCAAAAATTAGAAAAAATTGGGGTGAGAGGCACTCCTCTGAACTTATTCAGGGACTACCTGAGTGGAAGGACACAGAGAGTAAAGGTGGGACGATATGTAAGCAGGGATGCAAGCCTGACCTTCGGGATACCCCAGGGTTCAGTCCTGGGACCAACCTTATTTTTAATATATATCAATGACCTTTGCAAGATGAACCTAAGCAACACCAGGATCTTTTCCTATGCTGACGACACTGCCCTGGTGATTACTGGTAATTCATGGGACTCAATAAAAAGAGATGCGGAATCTGCACTTGCTACAACTGCTCTTTGGCTCAGATACAACCTACTTACATTAAACACTGCCAAAACTAATTTCATGTGCTTCACTATAAACACCAGAACTCAACCACATGCTGGTTATAGTCTTAAAATACATAGCTGCAACCAATCAAGTAACAACACCTGTAACTGCCCTGATATAAATAAGGTAAGCACTACAAAATACCTCGGTATTATGATCGACGAAAAGCTTTCCTGGCATGATCAAATTGATCTGATTGCAAGCAGAATTAGGAAGCTGATTTGGATATTTAAAATTCTGAGGTATTCTGCTAGTAAAGAACTACTTACAAAAATATATGTTGTCTTGGCACAATCGATTATTATTTATTGTATTCCAGTCTGGGGAGGCGCGTCTAAAGTAAAATTTCTGGAGGCAGAACGTGCACAAAGGATACTTTTGAAAGTCATGTTCTTTAAAAAACACAGATTCTCAACACATACTCTTTATTCAATGACAGACTTAATGACTATTCGACAAATGTATATCTTGCACACTATTTCATTAAAACACAAGTCACTACCAATGGACTACAGTATTTTAGCAAAAAGACGTAATGACACTGTAGCTAAAACAAGGAAATGTAAAACTTACTTTGCCAAACACCAGTACAATTACCAATCATCCTTTATATATAACCATGTTAATAAAATTCTTAAAATATACACAAAAACCAACCACGTGTGCAAGCAGCTAGTAACAGAATGGGTTAAGAAACTGCACTATGAGGAAACAGAAAATATCATAGTTCATATTGGTACTTAACTGAGATATCTCTTAAGATTTGATGCTTCTTATTTAATTTTATTTTATTTTATTTATTCATTATTTTATTTCTATCTATACATAAAAATATATAACATAGTTAAATACATACAAATGCATACGTGGCCACACACGCATAAACACACAGACACAAACACACACACAAACACACACACACACACATACAAGCACATTTTAGAGTTAATATTTCTGTTGTTATTTTTTAAGTTGTTTTATTTTATTTTATTTCTTTAAAAACACGAAAAACGAATGTTGTTATGAGAGAGCGATTTTCTCCTGGTACAGGTGTTTTTTACACTTAAAAGGGGGAATCAACCATACCCTGTATTACCCAATTGTTTTTTATGAAATAAATAATTTTTCATTTTCATTCATTTTCATTTAAATTTTTCAATGTTTGTACATTTTTGTGTCTTCAAACTTCAAATATAATAAAAGTCCTGTAGCCCGTGGACATTTAAATTACGAAAAAGGTTACCGCTTGTCTTCGTGAAATTGTTATACCTAGATTTCGCCGTTTTATATATATACTATAAACGAAGTCTTAAAGATCGTTACTCGCCGTAACCATTTATAGTGATATGTCTAAAATCTTTGTCTAAAATCTTCAAATATGTTAGTTATTTACATTTCTAGGTTACTGCATTGTTTCGCTTTTGTCATGTTGTACAGCTTTGTCCAATTACCATACGTAATAGTAAGACTATGGAAAGTTGCCAAGCACAAATTTAAGACCAGATGTAGTCCGACCATTTTGATCTTATTTTACATTTTTGAGTTACTGTTTAAAATTTATACACCTATTAGTAGACCCTCTAAACAAACCATATACCTATTTTAAGACTGTTTCTGTGGACGGTTTAGATTTTAAGACTCATTTAGCCCATGAAGAAGAAATGCGAAAATGGCGTAAGTAAAAACGCATTGAATTAACTTACTTCTGCAAAACATAATGGAAGACTTAAAACTTGAAGGACAATGTGGACGCGTGTATTGAGCAGCTCTGGCTAACCACCAAAATAAATAGTTTTAAATTAATTTTAAGAAGACAATCAAACTCTTTGATCTTTTGTTTAGTTTGTTATGCCAGCTCAAAGCTGTCTACATTGTACATTATCTTATCCAATACTAAGGTAGGACTTGTTCTTAGTCCGCCTGGCTAGCTACCACCGTCTTATCTAAGTCTGACGCCATAACAATGATGTTTTCAGCATTATTGTGTTCCGGCAGTTAAAGATAAGATAGCCAGTTCCTCAGTGATTGAGGATTCCGGGAGTAGTGCGCTTCCACCTTCAGCCTTATCACCACTTATCATCAGGTGTGATGAAGGCTAAGTGCTACACCGTTGTAAATAAAAAAAAAAAAAAAAAAAAAAAAACTACTTTATATTTTTTCTGATACTTACTGATTATTAATAAGCAAAAGATTAGAAAAACCTTTTTCGTACTTTTTGACAAGCTTGTCGTACTTTTTATTAATTCAGAGTCAGACTGACAACATTGACGCCGCTGCCATTTTATGTTGGCTTATCTACACGATATCGCAAACAGTAAGGTCGACTGCCCGCATCTAATATCAAAATTAAAATTTTGCACTCCGAAATACCGCACCCGTCACACACCTCTATTACACATTCCCCCTCACCACACTAATTATCTTCAAAATTCAGTTTTACATCGAATGGTTAGGACATATAACCAACGATTTAAAAGTATTGATCTTTATGCAAATAGTAAACGCAAATTTAAATATGAAGTAGTAAAGGCGCTGAAGCAATCATAATGATGTGATAATTAATTATTACTTATTAGTTACCTATAAAATAATAATGTCTAGTCTAGTCTAAATTAATGTTATAAGTATTTGATTTTACTATAACGAACGTGTAGTAGCTACATACCTCTCCTTACTTATTCTAATTACTCGTCTTGTGTGCGAGTAAACATTTTTTGTAATTTTTCTTGTGTGTAATTTATTTATAAGTAAAACATGTACCTAAACTAACATACTTACCTATAAATTCTTAATTAGTACTTGGGCAAACTAAGGGTCCGTCTCACAAATCCGATTTAGTTTAAATTAAATTAAGTAATATAATATAAACGTACGGCTGAAAGTAAAATAATATCAAAAAAAGCTGTTCCATTTATAGATTAAACCATAAGTTAATGTCTCATCATGGATTGTGAAACAGGCACCTATTATAAAACATTTTAAAAACTAGTTATTATTGTAAGAAAGGATATTTAAAAAGGAAATCTGTTATTGGCCTTACGTATTATTATAAGTAGGTACATCTAAGATATAATAGTCTTTATAGCGCTGTTGATTTTCTTAATAAATAAAATAAAATAAATAAACAAATATCCGTTGCACTAAGCAAGTAATCACTACGTTTGTCCGTTGGCTACTGGCTAGATACTACTTGCAATAGCTATTTGATTATCGTTCTAATCGACAGCGTTACTATACTAACGCAGCAGTCATTTTATGGGGCATAAAAGACATGCATGCTTGATTTTGTGAGGCGTATTCACCAGCTAACTTTTAAATTATAAATATTTCTTAAAACATTATGTTTTAATATTATGCATCACAAAAATTAACGACTTTTGGTGTAAGAACCCTATTTATAGGATCAATAACAGCAAAGTTGTGTTAAATACAAAATTTTTATTTTAGTTTTTTGGCTCTCCTGGAAAGTCGTGTTTTGGTGATTACGCCCTTTGAGCCCTAAGGTATCGATATGATCTATGTGCGTTCAAAGTAAGTGCCTAACTTATACCACTTTTGAATTTCTTCTTCATGGACCAAATGAGTCTTAAAATCTAAACCGGCCACAGAAACAGTCTTAAAATAGGTATATGGGTCGTTCAGAGGGCCTATTAACAGATGTATACATTTGAAATGGTAACTCAAAAATGTAATTTATGATCAAAATAGTCGAACTACATCTGGTTTGGCAACTTTCCATAGTCTTACTATTACGTATGGTAATTGAACAAAGCTGTACAACATGACAATAGCGAAACAATGCGGTAACCAGAAATGTAAATAACTAACATTATGGAGATTTTAGACTTATCACTAAATATGGTTACGGCTGGTTACGATCTTTAAGACTTCGCTTTTAGTATATAAAATGGAGAAATCTATAACAATTTCACAAAGACAAACGGTAGTCTTTTTCGTGATTTGAATGTCCACGGGCTACAGGAGATATAGGAGGCCTCTGGGAACTGCCAAACAATTTAACTTATTACAGGCCAGAGCTATACATTGCGTATAGCGCCATCTCTCTTACAATATTACTATGACATTGTGTGACATTTTGCAGTTGTTTTGAGATTTAATTTATGTAAGATTGTTTAAAAGCATATTAGAAATCGGTTCATTACTCGGTTTTTATAGTACTTTCTAAAGATTAACTCACCAGCAGATTTTTCCATTTTCTATAAAAAAACATGGACGAATAATCTGCAAAAAAAAAAATTCAGATTAATCTTAATTTCTCAATACATGATAGCATAGGTAGGTACCTAGTTAATTTTGTTATAGTTGTTTTTTTTTGTGGAAACTAAAAATCGTCAGTTGGAGACACAAGCAACATTAACAAATTTCATTACAATTATTGTACTGATTAAAGATGAATAAAAATTTAATTCATAAACTAAAACCCGACTACTGAAAAATCACGCAATCAGGCAATTTCCGATGAGAATATTTTCTTGTTTTCTACTTTTTATAACGTAATTTTCAGAAATCGTGTTTTAGTTTTTAAACTTAATTTTTATTTATATTATTTTGGGGTCAAAATATCGTGATCAATTCCAAATTCGATTTATGCAAGCAAAGCCGCGAGCAACAATCAATAAAATATATATTTTTAAAACGTTCTCACCAAGAACTAATACTATGGGGTGGTAGTACAGATGCTCCAGGCTTATTAACAATGCAAAAAAACTCATTAGAATTATAGTCAACATAGAAGATACAGAAATTTGCAGGAAAGCCCTGGGGGCGTCCCACGATTATGCCATATGTTGGAATAGACCGCACCAAAGTAACTATTCAAACATTTTTAAACCAATCGAGCTGATGTTACTTATCACATTATAACTTTATCAAACACTTTATGATAATTGCTCCAATCTTCACTTATTAGTAATACATTGAAATGTTAAAGTTTTGAGCACGACAGTCACAGGAAAGGCTATCCATAACGCTGCACAAACTTGTTATTCAACATTAAATGTTAAATTTCGTAGTCTTCCTTTTATTTAAGATGCTATGTTATTAAGAAAAAATGATAAGGTATGATCGAGCCTTTCGATCGGTACAATTATGTTAGAGAAATATTTGTTTTTACATTCGGCGGGTTCGATTCCCAGTTCAGACAGTTGATTACTTAAAATTCTTTGAATGCAGTTCGTTTTCTTTTTAAAATAAAAATGAAGTCTCCTTTCAGTAAAATTTTATATCTTCAGTATTTAAGGTACTTTCCCTCCATGTGAGTTAATTTTGGGACGCCCTGTATATAAAAAAAGTCGTGTTTGTTACAACACTTATAACTCGAGAACGGCTGGACCGATTGCCATGGTTTTTGATTTGTTGGCTTTGACTCCGTCCTGATTAGCAGAATAACTAATAAAAACATTGTAAAATTGACGAAAAAATAAAATAAAAGAGAAAACATTTTCCCATACAAATTGTTCCTGACTTACGTACCTGTCAAACATTTGATGTTCATCCCGTCGATACGGTCAACTCTCCCCTCAAATTAAAGAATGTAATTTAATAAAGGTTTCGAATCGACAACATATATTCACAATAATCGGATTATTGCGTATTTTAGATTTTAAAATTATAGAATCAATGACGTTATAATATCATTGTTTATAAAAGTGTCAGAAATGAAAAAGGATTGACATATTTATTTGTTGTCAAATTCATATTCATGCGTGCGTTCAGAAATTGATTTTGTGTAAACTAAAGAAAAGATATCAAGCTACTTATCAGAATATATAAAAATCAATGCCACTTTTCGTTGTAATTTTATAATAATATAATTCGATATAACTCGAGAACGGGCTCACCTATTCAATCCAAACCAAATGTTTAGGCTTTGGTCGGACTATTTAGTAGATGGTTTATGTGAAATTTGGGGTAGGGGTAGGGTAGGGGTAGGGGTAGGGTAGGGGTAGGGTAGGGGTAGGGTAGGGGTAGGGTAGGGGTAGGGTAGGGGTAGGGTAGGGGTAGGGTAGGGGTAGGGTAGGGGTAGGGTAGGGGTAGGGTAGGGGTAGGGTAGGGGTAGGGTAGGGGTAGGGTAGGGGTAGGGTAGGGGTAGGGTAGGGGTAGGGTAGGGGTAGGGTAGGGGTAGGGTAGGGGTAGGGTAGGGGTAGGGTAGGGGTAGGGTAGGGGTAGGGTAGGGGTAGGGTAGGGGTAGGGTAGGGGTAGGGTAGGGGTAGGGTAGGGGTAGGGTAGGGGTAGGGTAGGGGTAGGGTAGGGGTAGGGTAGGGGTAGGGTAGGGGTAGGGTAGGGGTAGGGTAGGGGTAGGGTAGGGGTAGGGTAGGGGTAGGGTAGGGGTAGGGTAGGGGTAGGGTAGGGGTAGGGTAGGGGTAGGGTAGGGGTAGGGTAGGGGTAGGGTAGGGGTAGGGTAGGGGTAGGGTAGGGGTAGGGTAGGGGTAGGGTAGGGGTAGGGTAGGGGTAGGGTAGGGGTAGGGTAGGGGTAGGGTAGGGGTAGGGTAGGGGTAGGGTAGGGGTAGGGTAGGGGTAGGGTAGGGGTAGGGTAGGGGTAGGGTAGGGGTAGGGTAGGGGTAGGGTAGGGGTAGGGTAGGGGTAGGGTAGGGGTAGGGTAGGGGTAGGGTAGGGGTAGGGTAGGGGTAGGGTAGGGGTAGGGTAGGGGTAGGGTAGGGGTAGGGTAGGGGTAGGGTAGGGGTAGGGTAGGGGTAGGGTAGGGGTAGGGTAGGGGTAGGGTAGGGGTAGGGTAGGGGTAGGGTAGGGGTAGGGTAGGGGTAGGGTAGGGGTAGGGTAGGGGTAGGGTAGGGGTAGGGTAGGGGTAGGGTAGGGGTAGGGTAGGGGTAGGGTAGGGGTAGGGTAGGGGTAGGGTAGGGGTAGGGTAGGGGTAGGGTAGGGGTAGGGTAGGGGTAGGGTAGGGGTAGGGTAGGGGTAGGGTAGGGGTAGGGTAGGGGTAGGGTAGGGGTAGGGTAGGGGTAGGGTAGGGGTAGGGTAGGGGTAGGGTAGGGGTAGGGTAGGGGTAGGGTAGGGGTAGGGTAGGGGTAGGGTAGGGGTAGGGTAGGGGTAGGGTAGGGGTAGGGTAGGGGTAGGGTAGGGGTAGGGTAGGGGTAGGGTAGGGGTAGGGTAGGGGTAGGGTTTTTTTTTTTTTTTTTTTAATTGATTTGAATATTGCATTTCTTCAAATTACTCATTGTGCTTTCGGTATACACTTTGAGTAATTTGCATTAGGAGGATTTAATGTATTTTCAATATTAGTTTTAATTTTAAGTTTCATTAAATTCTTTTAGGCTGTTTATTATTAAATTAGTGAGCTTTTTAAATGCCTCCGCATATCTGTTTTTAGTTGCTACCTCGTTCATGTTGTAAGGGTCATTCATATTATTAGTAGCAATGAGATAGTAGCTTCTGTGTGAGGCGAATCTTGGGCAGTATTTTAAAAGATGGTCTAGAGTTTGGGGAGTTATATTATCGCATGGGCAATGGTTATCGGGTGTGATGTTGAAACGATTTAAGTACGCTTTATGGTATCCATGATTGGTGATAAGTTGTGTGATGGCGAAGCGAGGTGGAATGATGTCAAGAAATGCATGGAGTTCGGGAAGTGTTGGAAATAGAGTTTTAGTGTGTGTGCAGGTATTGTACAAATCAATGGCAGCATTATGGGAGAGAAGGGAGTTTTGGTGTTTGAAGTAGGAGATCGGGGTGTGTAGGTAGGAGGGGACGGAGTGCATGTTGGCTGCTGCTTTGGCTGCTAGGTCCGCCGCGTCGTTACCTGTCACGTTTGCGTGGCCTTTTATCCAGATGAAGTTTATAGTAAATCCTTTAGTTTTTAATTCAATTATATTTCTGAGAATTGATGAGGCGAGAGGGTGAGTAGTGTTCGGATTGCGTAATTCCATAAGGGACGATCTACTATCAGATAAGATGGTGGCGGCTTGTGGTTTTTGGTGTGTTAACCAAGTAGTGGCTTGTTCAATAGCTAAAAGTTCGGCCTGGTAAACGGAGCAAAATCTGTGTAGTTTAAATTTTTTAGTTATGTTGTTGCCATCGGGTTTGCAGACTACAAAGGCGGCACCAACCTTATCATCATGCCGGCTGCCGTCAGTGTAGATATGAAGAGATTCGAAGTTTATGATTTTACTCAGTTCGTTAGAGTCAGCGGCTTCTTTAAATGAAATTCCATTCCTAATGGATGGATGCGGTAAAGAGTGGTGTAGAGTGGGTGTTTCTATAGGTATGTCTGACGGAGTGAATTGTGACGTGTGAGTTAGTTTAGTTTTTTCAATATCTGCTATTGCTGCAATTTGGTTTGGTAGGGGAGTGAGTCGGGCTATGGAGATTGATGCTGCGGTACTTACGGTTCTGAAACCTTGAATAATTTTGATGGCAATTAATCTTTGGAATGATAGTAATCGTTTCTTGACTATCTTGTAATTGAGAGCGTTGGACCAGACTCCGGCAGCATAAGAAATTATAGGTACCATAACTTGTAGGTAGATTGTTTTAATGTTGTCAGGGTGAACTCCCCAGGTCGGACGGGTAAATATTATTAATTTATTAAGTAGTTTTTTGGCTTTATCTAATTTAAAATTAACGTGTTTGATAAATCTGAGTTTGTTATCTATAATTATTCCTAGGTATTTGATTTGGTTTGTAAAAGTTAGCTGTCTAATGTTCATGAAGATATTGATATTGTTAGATTTTGGTGTGAAGCAAATGGCTTGTGTTTTGTCAGGTCCGAATTCTAATTTGACAGAGGTTCCCCAATCGGTGATTAATTCTAGGCATTTGTTGATGTTGTTTTGTAAAGTCCTGATATTTTTAGAGTGGCAGATGAGTAATATATCATCTGCGTATGCCTGAATATGGCATCCAGCAGGCAGAGTTTGTACCAGTAGCTCATCTAACAGCAGATTCCACAAAATAGGTCCGCACACGGAGCCTTGGATGCATCCTCTGGTCAGGTTTTTAATCGATTTGTGGTAAGTGAATCTTATTTCAGCTGTTCGGTCTTTAATATAATTGAGAAGTAGTAGGTACAGGTTTTTTGGACATTTGATGTAGTTGAGTCTTTTGAAGATAGCTGGCCACCAAGCGCGGTCAAAAGCCGATTTAATGTCAAGCGATACAGCAACGACTTGTTCTCCGCGCTTTCTAGCATCACGTATGGTGTTAAGTGCATCGTTAATAGCGTTAATTGTGGAGGTTTGGGATTTGAAACCATATTGGTTCTTGGGGCTGAATTTGTTCGTGTTCATATGGTGTGTGAGGCGATTGGTAATTAGCCTTTCCAAAAGTTTTCCAAGGACATTAATTAAACCAATGGGTCGGAAAGATGATAAGTCGGTGTAGTTCGGCTTGGATGGTTTGGGTATAATTTTAGCATAGGCATGCTTCCACATTTTTGGAAAGTATCCAAGTTTGAGGCAGCGGTTCATTAAGGGCGTAATAATATGTGGGAAGTTTTCAGCAAACTTTGTACATATGTCAGCTGTGAGATGGTCTGTGCCCGGGGCTTTTTTCGGATTCATGTTTTTTAATGATTCGATGATTTCTGTAAAGGTAAATGGGGGTTCGTCTTGACTAAGTTGATTGGGGTTGTACATAAAATTGCGAGTTTCTGCTTGAGCGGTAGTTGTATCAGGTGTGTCATCAGGGAAAAAATGTGTAAGAAGTGCTTCAGTAGTGTCAATGGGATTAGTGGTATAATTTCCATTCGGAAGTTTTAAGGTGCTAGGAGGTTGGGTAATGGGTTTGGATTTAATAATGCGGTTGGTGACGGACCATACATCTTCTTTTGTCTGTCTATTACAAAATTCCTTAAATTGACTGGTGGCCTCCTTGCATATGGCAGCAGAATATTCTTTGCGGAGTTGTTCTCTGGCTTTTAATGTTTCCTCAATAGGTAGTTTGCGTTTTACTAGTTTACTTAGTTGGTGGTGGTTTTGAACGACTTTTTTCTTTATCTCGTCCAGCTCTTTGGTCCACCAAGGAGGCTTAGTTTGTGTGGGTTTTTTATTTGGAAAGATTTGGCTGCAAGTATTTTGTATAGTTTGTGTGAGCTTAAGGATGTATGAGTCAAGTTCTGTGAGGGTTAATTCAGATATGTCAGTTGGCGGGAGCTGTGTTTTGATGGATGTAATAAATGCTTCTGTGGATTCTGTGTTGTTAATATTAGAGGTGTTATATTTGAACGTGGAAAGACCTAGATTCCTGTCTATTAGTTGGGGTTTGGTATGTAGTTTGAATTGAATAAGGTCGTGATCAGGTGAAATACAGAAACTAGGGTCTATTGTCCAATCGGTGATGTATGTTTGATTGTTTTGTGTGGTGAGTGTGAGGTCTATGGTAGATTGTCGAGGCTTGCCATGAGTGACGGTGTGAAAGGTTG